>JARCFY010000016.1:5049018-7449018 GCA_029233225.1 Lepidodactylus listeri | reverse complement strand
GTAACCACCTCACAGCCTTAGCAGTTGAAACCCAAAAGCCAGTTTGTGTAACGGCACAGCTAGAGCCGCAGAGTGCTTCTGTATACCAGGAATTCTTCCCTTGCATCTCAACCGGTCTTTGGAAGCAAGGATGAATGACCTGTTACGTTTCCTGCCGCCCGATCACTCTGGAATCATTTCTCGATTGACCTACAAATTCCCCAGTCAGTTTCAGAGTTCATGGGTGAGTTGCAAAGTAATTCATCCAGAAAATACGTTTAGACACTGTCATTTGTAAAACAATTCAAGCCCAGGGACCAGTCGCAAGAAGGAAACTGTTACGTCCTCAGTACTTTTCAGAAAATCAAAGCCGGAAAATATAATATGTTTATATTGTACGTCTGGTTGGAATAAAAGCTCAGTTATTTCGAGTACTGGAGGCTTTTCTTTTAGGGACTTGTAATTTCATACCTTTCCCCTGAAGACTGTGCATAGGAAAAGGGAGTCATTAGTGTGTAACATATTACTAGTTAGTAATTTACTATCACCTTATTCAATACAAACATTTAACATTATTTAAATATGATGATATTATGATTACCATTATTATTCTTATGATCATTATCATCATCAATAATGAGGAGGAGGAGGAGGAGGATATCTTGCAAAGTACATTTATGTGACGCTTTCAAAACAGGTAGATGTTCACAGTCTGACATTATTATTCTTTAATTTTCCGGCTCAGACGCTTTTAAAAATGGGGGGATGGCTTAAATTGGGATCTCCAAGCTTTTTGAGCCTGTCAGCACCTTTAGAAGTAGGGTTGCCAGACCCCCGGTCTGGCCAGGGGATCCCCCAATGCTTGGGGGGTCCAATCCATCACTGGTCAGCTGGTCGGAGGAGGAAGCCCCATCCATGAAGAAGCCCCACCCATTGAAGATGTCAATCTGGGCAGTGCAATGATGTCACACAGAAATGACGTCATTGTGCCAGGGAAATCACGCATCGACGCTATGGTAACTATTGAGTTTCAGCCAAAATGCTAGCGTCGATGCCCCACCCCCACATTCCCGGACTGCTCCCTCCCATCATACACCGCCCCCAGAGTGCCACCCCAACATCGTTGACATGATGATGTTACCTCCAGGTGAAGTTGGAAGTGACATAAACACGTTGCTGCAACATCGGCTAGGCCTTGCTCTTTTCCTGGGTAAGTCTCCCCAGCTGGCCATCTGATCGGTGGATCTGTGGGGGCTGGTGGCAGGAAACCTCCACATCCACCGGGGGGGGGGGTCTGGCAACTAGGAAAAACTCGGAAGGAAAGGGCCTTCGTTTGCTTTATTACCTTGGAATAAATTGGTAAGGTCAACAACTGAACCCTAGTGTTGCCACAATGCCAGTGGCATGATGGTGTCACTTCCGTTACACACTAGAAGTGACGACGCCCTGTCGCCAGTGACAGTGGCCTAGTCCTGCCTCTTCTGATGGTAAGTCCCCCCTCTGGTCAGCTGATTAGTGGGTAGGCCTGCCAGCCCCCCAATCCGGGTGGGGATTCCCTCGCTTTTCCGGGCCCCTCCCCACTACCAGCCAGCTGGCTGGCGGGGAAAATCCCCTCCTGCAAATGCCCCGAAACGTGGTGCAATGAAGTCACCCCGAAGTGACATCATTGCGCTGCTGACATCACACAGCAACACTCTAGTTTTTGAGCAAAACTCTATGGTAAATTTGGGCTCAAAGAACTCCCAGAGAGGACCTTCAAGTCTCCCACTGGCAGAATATTAGGATCTGGCCACACAAACTGACCAGACAAAGCAAAAGGCCTGAATCCTAGAACTTATACCAGGCCTGACAGTCTAGGGGTTTCACACTGCCAGGTATAGGAGCTGAGGTTGCATGCACCTATTTCCTTCTGCATCTGAAGAAGACTTTGAGACCTGGGCTCACACAGACCCCAGAAGCCTAGACCCTAGTCTCGGGTCGCCAGGACCTCAAAGTCCCCGACAATCTCCGCGTGGCCTACTTACCAGCCAATCAGTCCGAAAAATAGGATGCACAGAGAGATTATGGTGGCAGTTTCATTGGCCATGTTCCCAATGTAGACTAAAACGATGGTGAAGTGCATGAGCGTGGCTATTGTGGTCCATGTGGCGTAAAGAGCAATCCCGTTTTGTACCTGCCACGCACAGAAAGAACAGAGGATGGGCAAACGAACACGAGAAGAGGCCACTGTAGCTCATCGGTTAAGAGGGAACCTTTCTACCCCACATAATCGGCGATGCTCATACCTTTTAAATACCTAGAGAAGAGAGTTGAGTTTTTTTGCATAGCTCTGGGAATTGCCGGGAACTCTATGGAAATGATATCACCAAGAGGGCAACTCCAGTGAGCATTTTTACAAAAACATTCAATTTAGGTAAATGTTTTGGAGCAGTGAGTGCAGTATTCCATGCAGTGTGGAACTCCAAAATGGGGCATATAATCCCCCATTTTGGCTTGGCTGAGTATAACAGAGAAATGAGGAGGAGGGCCTTCTCTCCTTGTGCTGGGCACCTAGTTAGGGATGCCAGACTCCAGGTCTGGGGATCTCCTGGAATTTCAGCTAATCTACAGATCAGTTCCCCTGGAGAGAATGGTGCTTTGGAGGGTGGACTCTATGGCATTGTACCCCACCTAAGAAGAGCCCTGCTGGATCAGACTAGGGGGCCATCTAGTCCAGGATCTTGTCTTACACAGTGGCCAGCCACTTCCTCTGGACAGCCAACAACTGAGGCCTTCATTAGAACATAAGAAGAGCCCTGCTGGGTCAGACCAGCAGTCCATCTAGTCCAGCATCCTGTCTCACCCGGTGGCCAACCAGTTCCACTGGACAGCCAGCAACCAGGACATAGAGACCGAAGCCTTCATGAGAACATAAGAAGAACCCTGCTGGATCAGACCAGTGGTCCATCTAGTCCAGCATCCTGTCTCACCCCGTGGCCAACCTGTTCCTCTGGACAGCCAGTAACCAGGACATAGAGACTGAGGCCTTCATGAGAACATAAGAAGAACCCTGCTGGATCAGACCACTGGTCCTTCTAGTCCAGCATCCTGTGGGGTTCCCCTCAGTCACCATGGCTAGTAGCCACTAATAGACTTATCTCCTGTCCTCCTCAGGGTCCACCCCCAAATCTCCACCCCCCAAATCATCCTGAAGTTGGTAGCCCTACCCTTCCACACCCCCTCCACCACTACCCCATGGGACCTGGCAACTCTGCACCCAATGAGGACATTTTCGATCAGTTTCGGTAACTGCATCCATGGACTCCTGTACTTGGGATGGGGCGTGGTTCCATAAGGCTGAGGAACCGAGGCAATAGAGGATTTAGCCTTTTCTAATAAACAATGAGAATTCAGTTACCGTACCAATAACTGGATGAGGAATAGATCTCCAAAGCTGTGCTTCTGTAACCAATTTGTATGTGGGTACAAAGCCCGGTGTGAAATAATGAGGGCGATATAACTGGAGGACGTGAGAAGGACCATAATCAGCAAGGTTGGAAGTAAATGCCTGGAAGAGGAAAGAGAGATGAGGCAGTGTAAAGTTACTTTTCTACCTGCAGGAAATCTTTAGACGAGAGAATACTGAACAGGGTAAATGCATTTGGGATTGCCACCTCCTGCTTTTTTGCACCCGGAAGAAAAGCCACGGATGAATAGAGGAGCAGGCAGGGGGGAACTTGACGCTGTGGAAAATGTCACAGCTACCCATCCTGATGGTTCCAAAAAGCAAGGCTTGCCATAGGAATCAGGGGCTCTGTCCCCCCCAGTCACTGGGCTTCCGCAGAAAAGAAAAGAACTAAATCCTGATCTGCTCATAGAGCAGAATGAAGGGGAAAAGAGGCTGGAAAGGACAGTACTGATTCAAGTTGCGGGGGAGGGATTCACATTTTTTTCAGTGTTCCTCTGGGATTCATCGTCCCCTGCAAATGGAAAACCACCAAGGCATGCAGAAGGCTAGGAGAGAGAACCTTTCTCCTTTATGTGCATGTTTTTAATTTACAAGGAATTTCTACACCAGGGAAACATGTGACCCCCCCCCCCCCTCCATCTTCCACAGCCTGAGTTCAGGCACTGCACGGTTCTGCTACCTCATACTCATTCATTTACTTCATTTATGCCCTGCCTTTCTCCCCAGGAGAGCCTAAAGCAGCTTATATAGTTCTCCCCTTCTCCATTTTATTCTCACAACAGCCCTGTGGGGCAGGACAAGCTGAAAGTGCATGACTGGTCCAAGGTCACCCAGAGAGGTGAGGCAGTGTAAAGGTACTTTTCTACCTGCAGGAAATCTTTACACGAGAGAATACTGAACAGGGTAAATGCATTTGGGATTGCCTCCTCCTGCTTTTTTGCACCCGGAAGAAAAGCCAGTGAGCCTAGTGATTGGGGGGGACAGAGCCCCCAATTCCTATGGCAAGCCTTGCTTTTTGGAACCATCAAGATGGGTAGCTGTGACATTTTCCGCAGCGTCAAGTCCCCCCCCCCCGCCTGCTCCTCTACTCATCCAGTCTTGTGAGCAAAAATTCTACTCTGTGAGCTCCTGGCATTAAAGTTGTGAGCAGGTGATTTGGCTACTGCACAATTAGTTTGCTCTGGAGCCATCCTTCCTGAGCTAAAACAAAAATGTGTGAGCTGGAGGCTAGAAAACTGGGAGCTAGCTCACACTGACTCAGCTTAGAGGGAACACTGCATACAAGAGAGCCAGTGTGGTGAAGAAGAAGAAAAAGGGGAGGAGGAGGAGGAGGAGGAAGAAGAAGAAGTGGAGGAGGAGGAGAATGAATTTATACCCCACCCTTCACTCGGCGTCTCAGAGCAGCTTACAATCTCCTTTCCCTTACCCTCCCCACAACAGAAACCCTCTGAGGCAGGTGGGGCTGAGAGAGCTCTTTTGAGGACTGCTCTTGAAAGAACTTGTGACCGACCCAAGGTCACACCAGCAGCTGCATGTGGAGGAGCAGGGAATCAAACCTGGCTCCCCCAGATTAGAGTCCGCACTCTTAACCCCTACACCAAACTGTAGTGTTTAAGAACAACGGACTCTAATCTAGAGAACCAGATTTGATTCTGCACTCCTCCACATGAAGCCAGCTAGATGACCTCGGCTCACCCACAACTCTTTCAGAGCGCTCTTATCCCCTCCCCCAAGAAAAAACCAGTCCCGCCAGCCAACTAGTGGCGCATAAGGCTAGAAGAGCTAGTACTTTAGGCTGCCAGACAGTCTCAGGATCTCCTGGCTATTCTACACACAATGCCACACGACAATCATTATTACTTACATTCCATCCCACAGAAACAGCCGCTCGATGTTTAAGACATTGTTCAGCATCCAGACAAAGAAGAAAGAATTTGGCAGTGTATCCGGCTGCCTGTAGACCCAGCCGAGTTCATTCCTGACGGCACAGCAAGGAAGAGAAAATAAATTAATCGACAATTTGCAAGCGTGCACAGTATATGGAGCTGAATGGCCAATAAGGCCATCTTGTCCCATTTTAATGATATGTAGACTATGGCCTGTATCTGCAGTGGAGCTATTTGGGCTCTGGCCCCCTCCACCCCACACAAGATTTTTTAAAAAGATTTCTTTGAGAAGAAGGGGGGGGGCATGTGCACAGGCCCCCCACTTCTTCTCAAAAGAATTTAAAGGGATCCTTTAAATGCTTTTGAGAAGAAGCCGGGGGGGGGGGGTGCACACCCATCCCTCCCTCAAAATTTAAAGGGCCCTCCAGCTGATTGGTGGGCCACATGCTCCCTATCGATCAGCTGAAGGGCCCTTAAAATCTTGCAGGAGGGGAGAGGGAAGGGTGGTCGCTGGCAGTCAGGGCTGATCGAAGCCGACATAAAAAATAACGGCAGCCCCACCAGGAATTTTTTTGCTCCACGAGCCACAAAATCCTGGCTAGGGGGGGCTGTGCAGACTGACTGCAGGTAGACGGTGTCTCTGTGGAACCTGTCCTCCCACGCGAAAGTTTCACATTGTTTCACAGTGAAGCCAGCCCTTTGGAGAACGATGCTATCAATGGGGCTCGCAGAGAAACGGGCAGGCTGGGTGGAAATCTTTAGGACACCCTTTCACAACACACTTTAGTGTGGTGATTCAAAAGCAGTCAACAGTTAGCACCTCCTGAAGAGTGTGGATAATACGTATCCCAGCCACATGTATTGCCATAGATAGATGATGTTCCAGATCTGGAAAGCCCAGGGTGCCGGGGTGAAGTCAGTATCGAAGAGGCGTGAGACGTTCCCAGAAGCAGTCTGAAATATGCCTGCAATCATGGACAATAGTAGAGGCTTAGGCATTTCCATAAATGATAGGTAGAAATCGGTAGTGTTATCTTTACAGAGACACAGGGCGATTCTGCATCCAGCATTCGCTCCAGATGTTCTCCACAATGAGAACCCACTAGCTCCTTTAAAACGCCATCTAAACTGTGGCCTACCTTATAGCAATAAATTTAATGTGTTAACATTGGCTTTTTTTAACAAGAGCATAGTGAAAGGAAAAATACCTTGCTGTTAAGATATACTAGGAAATGGGAAAGGGGCAGGTTCCACTATGAAAGGGTTGCCAGCTCCAAGTTGGGAAACACGTGGAGATTTGGGAAGGGGGGAGCCTGGGGAGGGAGGAGCTTGGGGAGAGAAGGGACTTCAGCAGGATATAAATGCCAGAGTCCACTTTTGCAGTTCCCATTTGCTCCAGGGGAACTGATCTCTACAATCTGGAGAGGAGCTGTGATTCCAGGAGAACTCCAGGGCCGACTAGGAGGCTGGCTGCCCTAATCTATGAGCCGCCATCATTCTCTGCTATTTTGCTCCACCCGCCCACCCATCGACTCTTATAATCGAGGTCTCTTCGCTTCTTCACCTTTGAATGCTCCTGAAGCCGCGCCTTCGTTCATCACCACCATGCTCGTGTAGGTCACTAGGGTCATCACCACCATGCTGATCTTAACCAGGTCGTGGTCAAACATGATTAAAACTAGACGGGAAAAAGACAGACAGGAGAGAGTAGCCAGGTTAGCGCTTAGGAAGCAATGGCGCTTAGGAAGCAACAGCCAACAGTGGGGTCAGGTGTGTGCAGATGCCCTTCCTACCCCCCGGCTGCTGTCATGTTGAAGAACATGCTTTCCCCCCCCCCCCCCCCCTGGAAACAGCCTTAGATGTAAACTTGTCTGGGAGGAGATTACAGTGGCAAAGGAGGACAGGCAGGGCATTGGTGAGGAATCGCTAGGGCTGACACTTCTAGATTGTGAAATTCCTGGGGATTTGGGGGTGGAGCCTGGAAAGGGCGGGGTTTGGGGAGGGGAGGGACCTTAGCAAGGTATAATGCCTTAGCGCAGGGGTGGCCAAACTTGCTCAACTTAAGAGCCACATAAAATAAATTTCAAATGTTTGAGAGCCACAAGACATGAACAAACACTACACACACTTTTTTTTATTGAAAAGTATGCAGATTTGCTTTTTAGTAACATTAAATGAGACTGCCAAAAGTAAAAGGGGTAAAAACAGATACTGATAGTGATATTTAGCAGTCCAATTATATTTATTTGTTTGCTAATGATATTTATTTGTCAAAGACAGAAAGAAAAAGAGAGAGATGGAAAGAAAGAATGAAAGAGGTGGAAAGAAAGAGCGAGAGAGAGAAACAAAGAAAGCAAACAGATGGGAGGGAGGGAGGAAAAAGTATGGCTCCCTTTCGCTTCCCCAGCTGCCTTGCTAGGAGCCGCACATATGTGTAAAAGAGCCTCATGTGTCTCCTGAGCCACATTTTGGCCACCCCTGCCTTAGCGATGACCCTCCAAAGCAACCGTTTTCTCCAGGGGAACTGATTTCTGCCACCTGGGGAATCAGTTGTTATCTTAGGTGATCTCCAGCCACCACCTGGAGGTTGGCAAGCTTAGAGATTGAGACAAGGTGTCTTGCCTGAAGTCATCGCCCCAAAGCAAAATTATTCTGTAATGGGGTACAAAACTTTTGCACAGAAGCCAGGAACAGTGACAACTGTGTGGTTTCTACCCCCCCCCCCTTTATTCAATTAGTTTACTGTTTCCTGATAAAGAACCAAACACCATTTGGCAGAGACCTAAACAGGGGTCATTTCGTATAACTTATTTGCATAACTTATTTGCATATGCCACACCCCCTGATATCACCGGAAGTGTGTCAGAAGGCGACACCCATCGCTCAGGCTCCACCCCAAAAATCTCCAGGTATTTCCCAACTCAGAGCTGGCGAGCCAGCTTTACACTGTGACTAAAGACACTTTAGGTTTCCTTTGCTCTTGCAGGGAAGCTACCTTACAACAAGCGTGAAAAGACAGATCAAGTTAGTATGTTTTTGCTTTTTTCCACAGCGCATCACCATATGCGCCCGCTCCTGGCCTTGCTACCCCTGGAACGGCGTTCCTGCATGCTCCGGCTCGACATGACCCCTGCTTATGCATACCTAATGAACTTTGCCCTGATTTGGATGTCCCAGGCCAGCCTGATCACTCCAATCTCAGAATCCAAGCAGGGTTGGCCCTGGTTAGTACTTGGTGGGAGACCACCAAGGAAGTACAGGGTTGTTATGCAGAGGCACACAATGGCTACCCACCTCTGCCCTGACCTGGATGTCCCAGGCTAGCCCAGTCTCTTCAGATCTTGGAAGCTTAAGCAGGGTCGGTCCCGGTTAGTACTTAGATTGGAGACCAACAAGGAAGTCCTGGGTTGCTACGCAGAGGCAGACAATGGCAAACCACCCCTGACCTTTACGGCCCAGAATAGACTGATTTTGTCAGATTGTCGGAGCTAAGCAGGGTCTGCCCTGGTTAATACTTGGATGGGAGACCACCAAGGAAGTCCAGGGTTGTTACGCAGATGCCGGCAATGATAACCCACCTCTGAACATCTCTTGCACTTGAAAACCCTTCGAGGTCACCATAAGTCTGCTCCAGTTTGTCAGCACTTCCCCCCACCCACCAGTAAACCAGCCTGCCCTCCTCACAAGCCACAAAGATATCTGGAAAGAAAGCTCATATTCTTTCCTAATCCTGCACCTGAACTCACCTGTTTATGCCTGTCAACGTGTTTACACAAACAATTTTAAATTGTTGTCTCAGGTTGACTATGCCATTTAGATTATTTTTTGGGGTGCTTGTGTGTGTGTTTCAGTCACACCCCTCCGTGACTCAGCTAGGGTCATCCCTCGTTCACTGGCGTCTCTGTGGGCCTGTGAACTCCACCCTTCGGTGCGATCAATGTCCTTTCTCGGATCACTTCTTCAGTGATGAAAGAGTAGTAAAGTCCTTCTAATCACACCTGGGGCTGTTCATTCTCTTTCGCCCCACCTCAGCCTCGCATTCACCCACAGACACCCCAGACATGTGATCCAATCAAAGACTAGAAGAGACGGAGAGGAAAGTTGTCCAGAAAACCGCCTTCTAATGGAGATAGGCCCAAACAGTAGTGTCCATGTTCCTGTGCGAAGTTGGCAAATTGGCCCAAGAGGAGACTCGCAAATAAGGATTAATTATTGGTTTACTACAACCTCAAGTGATGACTTGTGCTTATGAGTAAGCCCTCACAAATCAAATGTGGACTTCCCCATCACCTCAGACTCCTCCCCTTTGCTTCCCATTCTTTCAGTGGAGTCACTTTTCATGTTCAGCTGACAGGGCCGGTTCTAGGGTTTTGGGGAGGGGGTCTGGGCAGACAATCTGCCCACCACCAGAATCCTCCTCATGCCTACTTTTCCATCCCCACACCCCTACCCTTGACCTGGATGGCCTGGGCTAGCCTGGTCTTGTCAGATCTCAGAAGCTACATGGAGTCAGAGCTGGTTTCGGGAAGGGAGAGACCTCAGCAGGGTACAATGCCATAAAGCCCACCCTCCAATGCAGCCATTTTCTCCAGGGAAACTGAACTCTGGTCTAGAGATCAGTTGCAATTCTGGGAGATCTCCTGGTCCTACCTGGAGACTGGCAACCCCAATGACCAACAATGCTCCTAGTGCCTTAATCTGTCTTTTCTGACTTTGGTATGTACAAGCCCATACCCTGGAAAATGTAACATTCGGTTCATGTATACAAGTACTTGAGAATACAGCCCTGATCTGGATAACTCTGACAAGTACTTGGATGGGAGACTCCTAAGGAATACCAGGGCTGGGAGACAGAGGCAGGTTGTATCAAGCCACCTCTCCAAAAAAAGTCCAAGCCCCCAGTAGGGGTTGTCAGAAGTCACCGTGACTTCCTGGCAAGCACACAAACACACACATACACGAATATGCACATTTGTCCCTTCAGATACAATGGCTACCGCACATAGTGGGAGCATTGTGGATACTGCAACGCCCAGTATGCACAGTTCAATCCCCCCCCAAATATAACATCTGGAAAAGTCTAAGCAGGGACGGGAATTTTTGTACAAACCCTGTGCTGATATCTGAAAGGCTTTTTCTGACAAAGAACAATCCTCTTAAGGGGCAAATAAATTTGGAGATTTGGAACGGAAGCACGGTTTCCAACCGCACAGGGAACTGTAGAACATCACCACCTCCTCTTTCTTTTCATTTCAGACTTGACAATGAGCGTATTTTTAGCATCTGGAAGGCCATAGTTCAATTCATGCCTTTTATGAGAGGTCTAAATGTTACGCACACTGCCTTCTGAATGCCAATTTTGTTCGCAAATATGTTTCCACTTCGATTCGGGCCACTTCCCAGTCTGACTTTGCACTCTGGGGTTAAGGGACATGCATGCCTCTTGGAATTATATACAGAATTTAGAAAGATCAATAGCATTAATTCCTTAGAAAGTGATCTGTCATTAAAGAGGTTTTTTCCTTATTGAACTGTATTTATGGGAATCTCTGGTTAGATAAAAGTCCCCGAACAGAAGCCAATGCTCCCTCTAAGCTGTGGAGTTCTGTGAGCAAAAATCCTACTTTGTGAGCTGCTGGCATTAAAGTTCTGAGCGAGCGATTTGGCTGCTGCATAAATTAGTTTGCTCTGGAGCCATCCTTCCTGAGCTAAGACAAAAATGTGTGCACTGGAGGCTAAAAAACTGCAAGTCAGCTCACACTAACTCCGCTCAGAAGGAACACTGATACACAACCCTTATGCAGAGGGAATGTTAGAGAACTTGTGCATTATGTTTCCCAAATTAATGATCAACTAGATTCAAGCTCAACCTTAGAGACCAATTTTTTTTTCAGGATAGGAGCTTCTGAATGTCAAAGCTCCCTTTGTCAGATACAATTTGGAATGAAGATCTCCAAGTCCTTATACCCCAGTCTGCAAATAGGAGGGGTGTTGTGAAGAAAACAGTCAGGATATAAAAGTACAATTAATTAATTATCATATGGCAGTGTGTGTAGTATAGCCAGGAGATCCTAAGGTTGTCTGGCAGCCAGAAGTTTCTAGCTCTTTCAGCTTTATGCACCACTAGGTGGTGAGCTAGACTTGTTTTTAAGGCAGGAGACATTTCGGAGGTGGTTTGCCATCGCCTGCTCTGTGTCGCGACCCTGGTATTCCTTGCAGGTCGCCTTTCCAAACACTAGCCAGAGGTGACCCAGCTTAGCTTCCGAGATCTGACAGGACCGGCCAACCTGGGCTATTCAGGTCAGGGCTGCAAAGGTCCAATGCACATTAGAATCCACTTGATTAGACCAGGGAACAAATGCTCAGGGGCGGAAAATTAGCATATGTGAAACAAGCTAGATTCGAGTCAAACAGCACCTTAGAGACCAACAAGATTTTTTGAGTATGAGCTTTTGAGAGTCAAAGCACCCCTCTACTAGCTTTGTAGTGAGAGAAGGATCCTGCATCCCCCATTCAGCCCATTGCTACCTGTATCTCACGAAGGGAGCTTTGTTGGTCTCTGGTCCTTTCCACATTTGGATCTCACCCCAGGTTCTCTCTGTGTTCAACTTGCAGCCATTTTGCAGTCATCTCTGTTTATCTGTTCTTTTCTGCACTCATCTTGTCCCACCCCAATTTGTTTGCCTGCCCCAGGAATAAATTCTGCATTGCAAACAGGGGTGTTTGTCCTAGGTATGGTGGGAAAAGAGGTGGGGAGGATCAAAACAGAGTTAAAAATTCTACACTTAAGTCTGCACCGGAGCCACTCCAGACCAAGAGAAAAAGTGCTTTCACACGCACTGAATAACGCACTTTCAGTTCACTTTCAATGCACTTTGCAACTGGATTTTACTGTGTGAAATCCATTTGCAAACGGTTGCTGAAGTAGATTGAAACTGCATTATCTAGCATGCGTGAATGTACCCAAAGCCTGCAGCAAAATAGGATCCATATATCTCGGGGCAACGGCAGTCCGAACCCAGGGTGACCACAATGTAATGCAAAATTGATTTTAAAAATGGGATAAAAAGAGGGGTGAACTCGAGTGTAGCGCAGAATAGCTAGTAGGAGGCAAAGCTGAAGATAAAGGAAGGGGAACCTGAAGTATTACCTCAATTTGGAGCTTTACTTTTTAAAAGTATAGATGGGGGGGTGTTGCGTCATTTCAATACCCAGTTTCTTTTCTGTAGCCCCAAAATGCTGTTTTTTAAACACTGGATCCATCATTTTCCCCAGTAGCTCACCAAATTTCTGTTGCTGTAAAAGAAATGTTGGAGGGGACATAGTGGTCTTGGCGAGAACACTTTGCTAGAAACTGCTCCTGTGTGAAACTGAATGTGGCTTTTACAGCTTAGTAGGAACTTTAAAAAAAAAAAAAAAAAGCACAATTCCATTTTATTGTTATTTTTAAAGCATTCCCACCATTGTACTGCATTCAAATCAGTACCCTAAATCAGCCTTTTCTTAAGGGATGGTCTGCCTACGGGGCACAAATGAGGTAGAAATGGGATTGCCAATCACCAGGTGGGGCCTGGGGATCTTCTGGGGTTGCCAGCTCTGGCCTGGACATTTGAGGGCAGCAACCAAGGAAGGACTTCTTTTTCTCTTAGACTCTATGATATACCATAGAGGTGATGGTGGAAAGCGATGTCAAGTTGCAGCCGACTTTTGGCAGCCCCTCATGGGGTTTTCAAAGTAAGAGGCATTCAGAGGTGGCTTGCCATTGGCTGCCTCTGCATAGCAACCCTGGACTTCCTTGGTGGTCTCCCATCCAACCACTAACCAGGCAGACCTTGCTTATCTTCTGAGATCTGATTAGATTAAGCTAGCCTGGGGTGTCCAGGCCAAGGCAAGAGATGAACAGATGCGGTTGTCATTGCCTACCTCTGCCTTGTGACCCTAGATTTCCTTAGTGGTCTCCCATCCAAGGACTAACCACAGCCGACCCTGCTTAGCTTCCAAGATCTGATGAGATCGGGTTACCCTGGGCCATCCAGGTCATTGACTGGTTCCCATAATATATATTTTTTCCATATTTAGTTACATGCAGCAATGCTCCCTGAACCCTGTGAAACCTGCCCCGATAACTCTAGCCAAGTCACGGCGCTGTGATCGTTTTCGGTCAAGGGTGCCACTTTGGGACAAAAGCAATCTCTGCGACCCGATCTCCTGCCCTATTGTTCACACCGGGCTCCAAACGCCGTGGCTTAATTCTCTAAAAACAGCTGAGCATCTTAATCCTGTGCGGAGTTAATCTGGGTGCTTTCAGTGACGCGGATTAACAGCGTTGGCTACATGGGATTTGAGTTGGCTCTCTGGTGAGGACAAAGTTTTAGTGTATCTAGGTTACCTAGATCCTGCCGGAATTAATTTCGGGGACAAAAACAGCATATTTCTGACAGCAAGGTCAGTTTGGGGTAGGTGAGAACTGTGGAAGAAGTCTTGGGGAAAGAAAACAAACCAAAGAGAATCCAGGCCCTGTTTCCCGCCATCTGATTTTTTTAAAAAAACATTTTTTTAGACTAATTAGTTTTGCCCTACCAAACTTTTGGCTCAAACTCCAAATTGACAGTAGCATTAACTGGAAACCACCATTAAAAGAGAATTTCCCTTTTCCCATGTTTGTACAAGAAACAGTGAGTGATTGCCAAGATTGTAGGTGGAATGCTGGAAGACAAAGAAATTGGAAAGTACTGGAGTCAGAGATGCGGTGAAGTGAAATCAGCAAGCATAGTTCAGATGAGCATGAGGAACGGAGGTCAGGGGGCCTGCTTATATTCACAGGTAAGGTGCACCCCCGACCTCGCCCAAACAGTGTGATAGGTGTGGTTTCCCACCAGAGATGATCATAGGCCTGTTTGAATATTCAGAGCCTCTCATTGGGGGGGAATTAGGATCCAGCCTGGCCATTGTTCTCCAGACCGAAGCTCGGACCTTTCCTGGCCATGTGCTTGGCGGTGGCCATGAGGTCGTCGCCATTGCATAAATTACAAGAATCACCTCTAGTGGGGTTGCCAACATACATATGGGGCCTGGGGATTCCTTGGAATTATAAGTGCTTTCCAGTTGACAGAGGTCAGTCCCCCTGGAGAAAATGGCTGCTTTGGAAGGCGAGCTCTGTGGCATTATACCCCACTGAAGTCCCCCCCTCCCCCAACCCTCCCTCCCCAGGCTCCACCCCCTCCACCCCCAAATCTTAAGGTATTTCCTAGCTATGGCAGTAAGACACAGGGAGGGGAAAACAGACTTGACCCAAAAACTGGAATCAAGAACCACGAGGCTAAGAAAGAAGTCTAATAAAGGGCCAATATTAAAAACCTAGTGTAAACTTATACAAAAATACAGGTATTTATTAGAAAGGCAGTTAGAAACAAATAAGGGTTCAGTGAAAGCTTCATTGAAAAGTTCCAGTGGCCCAAACACAAGGGTCGATACGCATGACCTGACACGTTTCCGCCCGATTGGGGGCCTTCTTCGGAGGTCAAACAGTTTGAGGGACACAGGTTACAATATTACATGTTACAATAAGCTAACCAACAAGTTCATACTGGACCAAGAAAAGGAAAGCTAAGCAGCAAGAGCAATAGACCCAAGACAAAGCTGTTTGTGAGGCCTCTAAAGATGAGAGCCAAATGCCCAGCTGCTGAATTCGAACATCTTCCAGTTCTGGTCCAAAAAACACCTGTGTGGCTATCTTAGTCAGAGCTAGAGTGGTTATCAAGCGTTCAGGCCACTTGAACTTTTCAACGAGGCTTTCGTTGGGTCCTTGTTTGTTTCTAACTGCCTTTCTAATAAAGACCTGTATTTTTTGTGTATTATGAGCTTACACTAGGTTTTTAATACTGGACCTTTATCAGACTTCTTTCTTACCCTGGTAGTTCTTGATTCTTATTTCCTAGCTATGGACCACCACAGCTGTCTAGCAGCCGATTCACACACTGCAAAGTCTCAGGCCGAGGACAGACTGGCAATCTAAAGCGGGGCAGGCACGGTTCGCAAACGGAAGAAAGGAGCACGTTCAGACATGCGCATCTGTCCGTCGGCTCCGTTGCGTACTTACCCGTCTCCCAGTCGCTTTCCTTTCGCTTTAACAGGACACCGGTTTTACCCGGTGTTCAGGGGCCTTCTTCCGCATGCCTCCCGCTTCCAAACAGTGTGAACTGGAAGAAGCGGGAGACATCCGGAGGAAGTGTGAACGCACCGGCAAAAAGTTATGCGCACATGCGAAACACATCAACGGGAAACAAAAAAAAAAGCAGCAGCACGCGCAAGCCGCGTGCGCTGGCTACGCGGCAGTCTGAACGCTCCGTGGCAGTCTGAACGCTCCATATTGCCGCTGATCCGCATTGCTCTGGCCAGTGTGAACGGCCAGCTCCGTGGGATTTTTCCCCCACTCCAGTTCCCTCCACTTTGCCTCTGCTTTAGATTGGCAGTCTGTCCTCGGCCTCAGTGACCCCTACC
Source organism: Lepidodactylus listeri (assembly GCA_029233225.1). Classification (NCBI taxonomy): domain Eukaryota; kingdom Metazoa; phylum Chordata; class Lepidosauria; order Squamata; family Gekkonidae; genus Lepidodactylus; species Lepidodactylus listeri. Next base: position 7,433,205 of record JARCFY010000016.1, on the reverse strand, counting down.
AGACCATTGTATTAGATGTACAATGGGAGTTCTGTGTCCCCTAGATGTATCCCTAATCCTCCACATTTCCCGGTTAAGGGAAAAAAATTCTGTTCAAACAAATCACAAAGATGATCTGACTCCAATGGTAACGAGGGAAAGAAATTTTACTTATAGACACAGAAGCACATCTTACATGACATAGTCATGTGGGTAGATTTAACTTATGAGAGCCGGTTCGGTGTAATGGTTAGGAGCGCGGACTCTAATCTGGAAGAACTGGGTTTGAGTCCCTATTCCGCCACTTGCCGCTGCTGGTGTGACCTGGGGTCATCACAAGTTCTCTCAGAGCTGTTCTCTCAAGGGCAGTCCTCGAAAGAGCTCTCTCAGCCCCAACTACCTCACAGGGTATCTGTTGTGGGGAGGGGAAGGGAAAGTATTTGGTACAAGATCCTCATACAGACCATGGAACTTTGTGACGTGTGAAAGGGCCACAGCTCAGTGGAAGAGCATCTGTTTGGCACACACGAAGTCCCCAGGTTCAATCCCCGGCATCTCCATTTAAAAGGACCAGGTAGGAAGTGATGTGAAAGACCTCAGCCTGAGATGTCTGGGTAGACAATACCGACCTTGATGGACGAAGGGTCTGATTCCATAAAAGGAAGCTTCATGTGTGTGTCTGTTTCTATTTTCTAAGGAATTTTGTGTCTCTGTAAGGAATTCCCTGGCCTCTCCCTCCATCTTCCTTTCCTTGGTTTCTGGATTAGAAGACAGCCCTGCCTGCAACATTCTATTCAGCCAAAAACACCCAGGATTTGCTGAAGAAACTTCCCCAAATTCTCAACCATTCCAGAATATCTGCAGCCCCCCTCTGACTTCCTACGCCTTGTTTTTTAGATCTTTGACTTTTATCACGCTTTCAGGATCAGGAAAACATCCAAGGGATGTACCGAATGAGAAGTACAAAGGCTCCAGGAAGTACCCCATTTTCTCCTCTGTCAGGAAATATCCATTGCTCTGGGCTTCTAGTTCAGCACAAGATTTCTTTTCTAAACAACCTCAGGTGAGAAAAACCCTTACATTCAGCACTGCATTTCTATCCACCTCTTCTCACAGCTGATTTTGGGATCCCACAGCTGTCCGACTGGCTCCTTGCACCAGAAACTGGAAGATAACAGTGTTTCTTGCCATCCCTCTCCGTTCTCTCCCCCTCTCCTGGAGGGCAGCATCTGAAGGAGATGCTGCATTGGCTTTTCCCTCCGTTGTGTTACGAAACCCCCGCTGGAACAGAAATTCCCCTCTGCTTTGCATGCTGCTTTCACTTTCTTTGATTATTAGATTTTATGGTACCCTCTACACTGCATGCCACTTTCACTTTCTTTGATCATTGGGTTTTATGGTACCCTCTGCATAGACTTATGGCCATTCAGGGGTGACTTTGCAGTCAGTACGGCATTGCCCCCCGGGTATCTGAATGTGGTTTTGAGCTGCACCTTTCCCTTCCAGTTGAGAAAATGTGGAACGAATGCTGGATGCAGAATCTGCCTGAATTTCCCTTCTCCTCGAAAACCACCTTCAGCACCATGGCAAAATTTGAGTCCAGCAGCCCCTCAAGAGGCCAACAAGATTTTGGGGGCATGAACTTTCGAGAGGCAAATTCCCTTTGTTGGATGTGAGTTGGAAAGTAGATCTCGGAGTTCTTATATCCCAGTCCGAAGGATGAGTTGCAATGAAGGAATTCAGGATGCAAAGATATAGTGCACATTTCTCCGCTGCTCTAATCAAGCTGATTACAATGTGCATGGCACCTCAGCATCCTGACTCCATTCTCTGCAACATTCCCCCCATCTTCAGACTGAGATATAAGGGCTCTGGGATCTCCATTCCAACTTGTATCTGATGAAGGGAGCGTTGATGGTCAAAAGCTGATACTCTGGAAAACTTGCTGGTCTTGAAGGTGCTCCTGAATTCGAATCTAGCTGTTTTACCACAGACCAGCACAGCTCCCCTCTGAAACTACCTTCAGCATCAAACACAAAAGTTGCCATTCTTGGAGTGAGTGATTCAGCATGCCTGGACATCCCTCTAAGGGTGTATCGGTATCATCGAGGAGGAGGAGGAGATGATGATGATGATTATGAAGAAGAAGAGGAGGAGAAAAAGGAGGAGGAGGAGATGATGATGGTGATGAAGAAGAAGAAGAGGAGGAGGAGAAAAAGGAGGAGGAGGAGATGATGATGATGATGATTATGAAGAAGAAGAGGAGAAGAACAAAGAGGAGGAGGAGGAGATGATGATGGTGATTATGAAGAAGAAGAGAAGGAGAAGAAAAAGGAGGAGGAGGAGATGATGATGGTGATTATGAAGAAGAAGAGGAGGAGAAGGAGAAGAAAAAGGAGGAGGAGGAGGAGATGATGATGATGATTATGAAGAAGAAAAGGAGAAGAACAAAGAGGAGGAAGAGATGATGATGATGATTATGAAGAAGAAGAGAAGGAGAAGAAAAAGGAGGAGGAGGAGATGATGATGATGATTATGAAGAAGAAGAGGAGGAGAAGAAAAAGGAGGAGGAGGAGATGATGATGGTGATTATGAAGAAGAAGAAGAGGAGGAGGAGGAGAAGAAAAAGGAGGAGGAGGAGGAGATGATGATGATGATTATGAAGAAGAAAAGGAGAAGAACAAAGAGGAGGAAGAGATGATGATGATGATTATGAAGAAGAAGAGGAGGAGGAGAAGAAAAAGGAGGAGGAGGAGGAGATGATGATGATGAAGAAGAAGAAGAAGAGGAGGAGGAGAAAAAGGAGGAGGAGGAGATGATGATGGTGATTATGAAGAAGAAGAAGAGGAGGAGGAGAAGAAAAAGGAGGAGAGGAGGAGGAGGAGAAGAGTTGGATTTTATATCCCACCCTTCACTTGGAGTCTCAGAGCGGCTTACAATCTCCTTCCCTTCCTCTCCCCACAACGGACACCCTGTGAGGTAGGTGAGGCTGAGAGAGCTCTGAGAGAACTGTGACTGACCCAGGGTCACCCAGTTGGCTGCATGTGGAGGAGTGGGGAATCCAACCCAGTCCTCCAGATGAGAGCCGACCACTCTTAACCACTACACCAAACTGGCTCTCTTTGCATGGGATGCCTCTTTTTGTCTTCACTTCGGACCCGGCCTTCCATGGAGACCCATGTCTCTGCAGATCTCTCCTGTAGAGGCAATGCCCTCATCCGCCCACAGACGCGATGCCAAACAAGCCGGCCACTTGTGACCGGGAAAGGACTCTTTCGACTAGGCTCCTCTCTCTTCTTTCGGCTGCAACCTGTGTGTGAACTGGATCTACTTGAATAAAATGTAAGTTCACCTTTTATGCAATGCATTTCTTGGGAGATTGATTTACTGCACTCAGAATCGTGCTTCTGAGACTGGGCGAGACTCTGCTATCTGAACGAAACACCCCCAATAGCCATCGCCTTTCTTTCCTTCTCTCTGCTCCAAACCCTGCCCTCCATCCCCACTTCCACTTCTTACCAAGCGTCTTTTTGACCTTGTGCAGAGTCAGAAGGATTGCACCAGCAAATAATCCAGCCACTAAATGCCTTAGGAAGGCATTCTCCTAGTTTGCTCCCTCGAGCGGCATTTCCCGACCCAGGGGGTCACAAAGCCTGCAACTGATTTGTGCCTGCTCTGGAATTATTATTATTTTTACAATGAGTCGCCACACTAAATAACTTTGGACTGGCGGGTCACCATTCCAAAAAGGTCAGGCACCAATTGCTCTTAGACGGTCTCCAAAGTGGCCTGCCTTGGGGAATATCCCATGCCCCGGTCTTCGATTGTTCTTGCACTTATAAGTAGAACAAAGTTGGAGCCCAGCGGCAGCTTTAAGACCAACTAAGTTTTATTCAAAGGGGCTGCAGTGGCTCAAGTGGTTAAGACGCTGAACTGCAGACTGGAAGGTTGGTAGTTCAGCCATTCGAGACCTGAGTGCCGCATGACGGAGTGAGCTCCCATCTCTGGTCCCAGCTCCTGCCAGCCTAGCAGTTCGAAAGCAAGAAATTGCAAGTAGATAAATAGGTACCACTTCGGTGGGAAGGTAACAGCGTTCCGTGTGCCTCGGCGTCTAGTTATGCCGGCCACACGATCACGGAAATGTCTTTGGACAGCGCTGGCTCTTCAGCTTAGAAATGGAGATGAGCACCGCATCCCTAGAGTTGTATTTGACTTATAAACAATGCTCCCTCTAAGCTATGGAGTCTTGTGAGCAAAAATTCTACTTCATGAGCAAAAATTGGCTTTTCCTGCCATTGTTTTACCAAACCCATGTTGGAACAGAAATGCTTTGTGAGCAAAAATGAGCTTTTCCCTCTGTTGTTTTATCAAATCCATGTTGGAACAGAAATTCCCCTCTGCATTGCATGCTGCTTTCACATTTTTTTGCTCATCGGATTTTAAGGTACCCTCTACCAATGCTCCGTCTAAGCCGTGGAGTCTTGTGAGCAAAAATTCTACTTTGTGAGCTACTGGCATTAAAGTTGTGAGCAAGCAATTTGGCTGCTGCATAAATCAGTTTGCTCTGGAGCCATCCTTCCTGAGCTAAGACAGAAATGTGTGAGCCAGAGGCTAAACAACTGTAAGCTAGCTCACACTTATTCAGCTTAGAGGTAACATTGCTTATAAATACACTCACCGTCCGTTGCTTTCAGTTCACAGTTCCGAGAAGGACGCGACTGGCGAACGAATGTAAAATATGTTCAGGGGTTGTTCTTTTGCTATTTCAGGTCCGAGGACAGCAGCAGCAGATTTCTTCTGTGAGGAAGAGCAAACACACCTTCAAACATAGAGGCAGGGACTTCTGATACTAGAAAGAAAGCCAGGTCAGCTTTATTGAAAAGCCTTCATCTAGGGCAGAGAAACAAAGTGAAGACCGGCCATTTCCCACAGCCATATATACTCCCATAATCATCACACAATCACACTTTTTTTTGGTTCAGGTTATGCAGTTATTTGCCTCTTGGGGTCATAAAATGCGTAGAAACGGGTTTTTGATCCAGGGGTAATAAAGGGAATGACTACACCTGTTTACCTCCGGGCAGCTTTGACAACAGTATGTTGCAGATCTTTCTCCAAATCCTTACCTTCAAGATTCCTAGATTCCTATCAAGCAGCTGGTGGTCTTCAGCTGGAATCAGCCCTAACTTATGTTGAACGAAGGTCATGCTGGCGACAGGCGAACTTTAGGGTGTAACGTTGCGGGCTGGTTTTCAAAACAGATCCACGTTCCCAAAAGGTTTCCTCGTTAGAATGTCACTCAGAATGTCACTCCGCCTGCCATATCTGTGAATGTCTGCATCCAACACACGGTTGTTTGCATCAAATAGGATACGGCGGACAGTTAGCGCTCGGTGACATGTTAATTAATAATATCGCTCACTCGGCACATGGTTTTTCTCACATCCAGGGGCAAGATCAGCAGCACTATGTCGATCTGCAGGGCTCTTGGTAGGTTGCTACAGGATAATGTGTGTGTGTCTCTAAAGGGCCGTCAAGTTGCAGCTGAACTAAAAGTGACCCCAGCAGGGGGCTTTCAAGGCCAGTGAGAAGCAGAGGTGGTTGGCCATTGCCTTCCTCTGAAGAGTTTTCCTTGGTGGTCTCCCTTCCAAGTACCAACTTATGGCAACCCCAGCAAGGGGTTTTCAAGGCAAGTGGTTAAGCGGAGGTGGTTGGCCATGGCCTTCCTCTGCAGAGCCTTCCTTGGTGGTCTCTCTTCTGAGTACTGACTTAATGGTGAGCCCAACAAGGGCCTTTCAAGGCCAGTGAGAAGCAGAGGTGGTTGGCTATTGCCTTCCTCTGCAGAGTCTTCCTTGGTGGTCTCCCATCCAAGTACTACTGACCCTCCTTCACTTCTGAGATCTGACAAGATCGGGCTATACTACGCTGCCTTTCCTCCCCAGCAGAGAATACTGTGCACTAATTCCATGAAACACTTCTGCTTATCTACAAAACATTTACAAAGTGTAATTTTTACAAAGGAAGTGGGATTTAAAAGTGTTTGGGAGCAGATTCCCCCCTCCCACACAGACACTTTGGTGCTACGGCCACAAAATAATCTTTCCTGAATATCTCCTCCGCAGGCCGTGGGCACGGGGCGGTCCAGTCATGGTGCAATCTCCGTTCCCAAGGGCTTGCAAATGCTTACGAGCGCATAGTCACGTTCCAAGACAACATGCTGACGCAGAGACATAAAACTGGCTTTTTGAAAAGCAGGCAGCTCATCAAAATTCATAGGAGCAAATCTTTTTTTAGGAATAAATACACCATTCGGAATGTGTTCGGTTGTCTTTGAAATCTGGCCTCCCACTGTGTCCTCCTAAGGCGAGTTATACCCGTCAAAGCCTATTGACTTCTATGGATTTAGAATGCTCTTAACTCTGCTTAGGATGGCAGTGAAAGATGTAAACATGCCTGCACATACATGAAGCTGCTTTAGATTGAATCAGATCCTCGGTCCATCAAGGTCAGTATTGTCCACTCAGATTGGCAGCGGCCCTCCAGGGTCTCAGGTGTGTGTGTGGGGTTCCTTCATATCACCTTCTGCCTACCACTACTGGAGATGCCGAGGACTGAACCTGAGACCTTATGCACACCAAGCAGAGGCTCTTCCACTGAGCCACTGCCCCTCCGTAAAAAGAAGAAGAGACTGGATTATACCCCACCCTTCCCTACCGGAAGGAGTCTCAGAGTGGTTTATAATCTCCTTTCCCTCCCCCTCTTCACAACAGAAACCCTGTGAGGTAGGTGGGGCTGAGAGAGCTCTGAGAGAACTGCTCTTGAGAGAACAGCTCTGAGACAACTTGTGACTGGCCCAAGGTCATCCCAGCTGCTGCATGTGGAGGAGTGGGGAAGGAGTCTCAGAGCAGCTTATGGATTTGGACTTCTACATGCGATATGCACGTTGAATGTTGTTACTGCCTCAGAATGCTGAAAAGTCGTGACTTTATTATTGTTAATGCATTTTCGTTTACACACACACATATTTAGCCCACTTGGTTTTGTTATTCTCCACGGTATTTTTGTTTGTTGTGTAAGCTTCTTCCATGGTTTTCTCTGGTTGTAACCCCTGGGTGGTGCCTTTTTGTTGTTCAGTCGCACAGTCAAGTCTGACTCTCCGCAACCCCATGGACCACATCACACCAGGCCCTCCTGTCTTCCACTGTCCTCCGGAGTTTGCTCAATGTCATGTTTGTTGCATCGATAACACTGTCTAATCATCTCGTCTTTTGCTGTCCCCTTCTTCTTTGACCTCCAGTCTTTCCCAGCATCAGGGTCTTCTCCAGTGAGTGCTCCCTTCTCATTTGGAGGCCAAAGTATTTGAGCTTCAGCTTCAAGATCTGGCCTTCCAGGGAACAGTCAGGGTTGATTTCTTTTAGGATTGACTGATTTGATCTCCTTGCAGTCCAAGGGACTCTCAAGAGTCTTCTCCAGCACCATAATTCAAAGGCATCTATTCTTCAGTGCTTGGCCTTCCTTATCGTCCAGCTCTCACAGCCATACATTACTACTGGAAATACCATGGCTTTGACCATACGGACTTTAGTTAGCAGGGTGATGTCTCTACCTTTTGTTATACTGTCTAGGTTTGCCATCGCTTTCCTCCCAAGGAGCAGGCGTCTTTTAATTTCCTGGCTGCAGTCACCGTCTGCAGTGATTTTGGATTCCAGGAAGGTGAATTCTGTTACTGCTTCCACAACTTCCCCTTCTACTTGTCAAGGAGTGATGGGGCCAGATGCCATGGTCTTAGTTTTTTTGATGTTGAGTTTCAAGCCAACTTTTGCGCTCTCCTCTTTCACCCTGAGCAAGAGGCTCTTGGGGTCCTCTTCACTTTCTGCCATTCGAGTGGTATCGTCTCCATATCTGAGGTTGTTGATGTTTCCCCTGGCAATCTTAATTCTGGCTTGTGATTCATCCAGGCTGGCATTTCACATGATGTACGCTGCAAGTGGCTAGAGATCTGCTATTACAACTCATCTTCAGGTGACGGACATCACTTCGCCTGGAGAAAATCGCCACTTTGGAAGGTGGACTCTAAGGTCTTCTACCTCGCTGAAGCCCCTCCACTCCCTAAACCTGCCCTTTTTAGGTCCCACCACCCAAATTTCCAGGTATTTCCCTGCCTGGAGCTGGCAACCCTGCGAAAGCGGCCTGTGAAGACTTGCCGGGAAGGGGGGGGATTGTATTCCCTCCCCGTCTGCCCCTACCCACTTCTCATCATTGCTCCAGTTCTGCTTGGAGATAGATTCAGTTGGGCAGCCGTGTAGATCTGAAGCAGCAGAACAAAGTTGGAGTCCAGTGACACCCTGAAGACCAACAAAGTTTAACACTCGGTACAGGCCAGGGGTGGGCAAACTGTGGCTCGGGAGCCGCATGTGGCTCTTTCACATATATTATGTGGCTCCCGGGAGGGCGGCTGGGGAAGCTAAATATCATTAGCAAACAAATATCATTGGACAAATTAATATCATTGTCAATATCTGCTTTTACCCCTTTTGTTATTATTTTTGGCAGTCTCATTTAATGTTAATAAAAAGCAAATTTGCTTATTTTCCAATAAAAGCAGGTAATATTTGTTCATGTCTTGTGGCTCTCAAACATCTGATGTTCATTCTATGCGGCTCTTACGTTAAGCAAGTATGGCCACCCCTGTTCTAGGTGGCTCTGACGCTGAGTAAGTTTGCCCACCCCTGGTGTAGGCTTAAGTGTGCATGCACACTTCTTCAGATACATACGTGTCCGATACATATGCAGCGGAAGAAGTGTGCATGCACACGAAGGCTTATACCTTGAATTAAGCTTTTGTTGGTCTTCAGGGTGTAACTGGACTCCAACTTTGTTCTGCACATGAAAGCTCATACCTTGAATTTAACCTTGTTGGTCCTAAAGGTGCCACTGGACTCGAAATCAGTCAGAGAACATGTAAAAGTAGGGTACTGAGCCAATTACAGTGATAGCTTTTACAAAGTTTGAGCCCAGCTGCACCTTTAAGACCTACAAAGTTTAATTCTGGGGAGAAGCTTTCAGATGCATGCAATTCTATTTGTTTACCCTCCTTGAATTCTGCATTCATTTCTCCCTCTCTGTTTGTTTGCAAGCTGCCGTTGGTTTATGAGATCAGGCAGAGGAAATAAATTTAAAGTAATCGTCCTAATATCTGTTTTGGCTTATTTGCAGAAATGGAATCAATGTGCCATTTGTTCTCTCAGCCAAGCTTAACAGGTTTCAGCTACTTGGATCTGTCACACTGGAATGTAAGGAGCAAGCACTGGGACTCCTCACCCCCAAATTGGAGTAAGGATCGGAGAGCCAGTTTGGTGTAGTGGGTAGGTCTGCTGTGGTGTGTCTGCTGTGGGGAGGGGAAGGGAAAGGGGTTGTAAGCCAGGCCCGTAGCCAGGAATTTTTAAGTCAGGGGGCATTTAAATTTCTCAGGGGGGCGCTTGGCCCTGGCTAATTTAAATAATTTAATTATTCAAAAGTAGGAGGCAGAGCCGAGCCTTTCAGATAAAAAGGGAAGGGGGGAGAGGAATCCTTGCCATTCAAAGGCGGGAGGCAGAGCTGAGCTCTGAAGATAAAAAGGGAAAGGGGGGAAAGAGAAATGGAAGCAAAATCATGGGCTCTGAAGCTGAGGGGGGGCGCTGGGCTGGGTGGTAAGTCAGGGGGCCGGGCCCCAATAGTCTCCAATGTAGCTACGGGCCTGTTGTAAATAGGGCTGCCAAGTCCCCCCGGGGGCGGGAATTCCCCCGCTAAATAGGTCCCCAATTCGCCAGTCTGGATCTGGCCGGCTGAGGGAACCCCACTCCCGAAGTGGCCCGATCAGGCCAACGTGCCCAGCATGATGATGTCACCCGGAAGTGACATCAGCACGCTGTGCACGTTGCCAGGGCGACACTCTGGCAATCGCCCTGAAAACTCTATGGTACCATAGAGTTTTAGGGTGATTACCAGAGTGTCACCCCAGCAACGTGCCTAGCGTGATGACGTCACTTCCGGGTGACGTCATTTCGGCGTGTGCATGCTTTGCGTGCATGCAGGACTACCGGAGACAGAGCAGGACTCCCCTGCTTTTTTAAAAGTAACAGTTGGCAACCCTAGTTGTAAGCCACTCTGAGACTCTGCGTGAAGGGCAGGGTATAAATCCATTCTCTTCTTCTTCCCTTCTAGTACCCTGCTTTGAATTTTTGTACATTTGTCTGCATGTGTGACAGTTTTATTATATGCTTTCGTGGGGCTCTTTTTGTAGCAGGAATTCCTTGGCCTATTAGGTGACACACCTCTAATGTAGCCAATCCTACAAGAGCTTACAGTAGCCCCAGTTAGAAGAGCTCCGTAAGCTCTTGGAGGATTGGCTACTTTAGGGGTGTGTGGCCTAATATGCAAAGGAGTTCCTGCTAGAAAAAGAGCCCGGTACTTTCATGATATGAATGACAGAAAATGAAGCCTAAATGTACTCACCGTGCAGAATGCTCAAGATCTGACCTCGCTTTTGGATATCTAACCATAACTTTCTCTTCCCCACTTTAAGACCTGGCGCTGGATCAAAATGGCGGTCACAATTCAATCCCGATTCCCTGCTTGGGAAACTCCTGGAGATTTGGAGGCGGAGCCTAAGGATGGTGGGATCTGATCAAAGGAACGGCCTTGGCAAGTCGTAAGGCCAGATACTCCACCTTCCAGTGCGGCCACTGCCTCCAGAGGAACTGACCCCTGTCGGTGTTCCCTCTAAACTGAGTTAGTTTGAGCTAGCTCACAGTTTTTTAAGCCTCCAGCTCACACATTTTTTTCTTGGCTCAGGAAGGAAGGCTCCAAACTCTGGAGATCAGTTGTAATTCTGGGAGATCTTCAGGCCACACTTGGAGGTCGGCAACCTCATTTGGGGCCAAGTCTCTGGAGGGCGGGGTTTCAGGAGGGGAGGGACCTCAGCCGGTTATAATGCCATACAGTTCAGCCTCCAATGCCGTGATTTTCTCTGGGGGAACTGATCTCTATTGTCTGGAGATCTGCAGCAATTGTAGGAGAGCTCTAAGCCAAACCTGGAGGCTGGCAACCCTATGGCCCTGCCACTCTACTGAGCAAAGTCTGAAGTCTTTCCCATGGAGTCTTTCCCCATCATAAATGGCTCTCAGACTGATGGAAGATATGACTATCAATGGCTACTAGCCATGGTCACTGAGGGGAACCGCCACATTCAGAGGCCCTAATCCTCTGTATCCCAGAGCCAGGAGGCAACATCAGGGGGAAGGCCTCAGCCTTTCTGCCCCATTGTTGGGCCTCCAAAGGAACTGGTTGGCCTCTGTGTGAGACAGGATGCTGGACTAGATGGACCACTGGTCTGACCCAGCAGGGCTCTTCTGATGTTCTGTTGGAAGGAGAGCTTTTTCAGTGGGAGGAGAGTCCTTGGGAAGATAAGAACATAAGAGAAGCCAATGTTGGATCAGGCCAATGGCCCATCCAATCCAACACTCTGTGTCACACAGTGGCCAAAAACCAGGTGCCATCAGGAGGTCCACCAGCAGGGCCAGAACTCCAGAAGCTCTCCCACTGTTGCCCCCCAAGCACCAAGATTTGGTCAGGTCCCCTCATCAGTTACGTCTTAAACACCCCTATGAAGTTTCACTGGTGATGGTGGTGGAAACTGCCCCACGTCACAGCCCACTCATGGTGACCCCCTCATGAAGTTTTCTAGGCCAACTCTGTGACTCTGTTTGGTGCTCTGTTCTCATAGCATACAGACTTTTCATGGCTGCTCCTTTACATGATGTTAGGTGAGAAACTCACCACGGATTGGTGTGAGTTGGGTTGTCCTTACAGGACAGAGACAGCGTACGGCAGACACTACTGGTGATGTTCCATTTGTGCATTGTGAGAGCCCACCCATTGCACATCTCAGGAGCATGCATCAGACAGTTGGGTTAGAACAGATAAAAGAAAGTACTTCTTCACCCAAAGAGTGATTAACATGTGGAATTCACTGCCACAGGAGGTGGCGGCGGCTACAAGCATGGACGGCTTCAAGAGGGAATTAGATAAACATATGGAGCAGAGGTCCATCAATGGCTGTTACCCACAAGGTATAGATAGAAACTCTCAGTCTGGGGCAAGGGATGCTCTGTGTTCTTGTTGCTTGGGGGTGGGGGGCAACAGTGGGAGGGCTTCTAGTGTCCTGGCCCCACTGCTGGACCTCCTGAGGGCACCTGGTGTTTTTGGCCACTGTGTGACACAGAGTGTTGGACTGAATAGGCCACTGGCCTGATCCAACATTGGCTTCTCTTATGTTCTTATGACAAACTGGGTGCCCATTTTGCATGCAGGTACAGCTTCCATTCACATGAACCAGAACTTTGGAAAATCAGGGGTCTGGTTTGTGTGAATGCAGGCTAAAGCTACGTGGAAACTGCATACGTTGCCCAATTCGCCCATGACTGGGTCACACATATTGCACTCCTGAAATGCGTGGCCGCCAACCTCCCACAATGTGGGAATGGAATGCCACCATAACATTCGCAGAGGGCTATCTTGTCCCGGGAATGCATGGGAGCGACCCCGCTTTGTTATCCTAGATCTTTCCTGCTGTTTCAGTCCTCATTCCAAAAAAAAAACAGTGCTTTTACCAGTTGTGATAACATCTGCTTTTATTGGGACTACTGGCATGCCGAATGATTGCAAAATCATGGAACGTTTCAGCAAGAAAAATAATAAGACCCTACGAATCTCTCCCTGTAAAGTAGGGGAAGAGGCTAAGGGAGATACACCATCACAAAACGAGATCTGCCCACAGGTTAAAGTGGCAATACGGGTTTTGGGGACTTTTAAAATCTTGTCCATAGTGCTGGGTGTAATGAGATGAATTGGGAAAACTGGTCCCGCTTGAAAAACACGCAGTTGTCAAGATTTTGGCACTGCACCTATGCAGATTCCATTGCACAACCCTGGCGCCACGATTCGGCAGGCAGTCACACACCTGGTGTAGACAGGTCTGGAAAGCTGAGTGTCTTTACGCCAGGGAAATTATTGTTCATTGTTTTGCGACTCTATCTTTCGATCCTGAAGAATTCCAATTAGAATGGAACCCTCGGGGTTTTTTAAAAAAGTTTATTTATAATTTTCTGACACTTAACTTTGTAATAACAGGTACAAATATATTTTGTCATCTGTGTTTAACAATATTGTGTACTTGTGAGTCTATCTCTCCAGCTTTATATTTTACCATTTGTATACTCTGGACCATCTGAACCCTGGGATTTTTAACGGAGGAGGAGGAGGTGTAGGTGTAGGTGTAGGAAGAGGAGGAGGAGGTGGAGAGGAGGAGGAGGAGTTGATTTTATACCCTGCCCTTTACTATGTGAAGGAGTCTCAGAGTGGCTTACAATCTCCTTTCCCTTCCTCTCCCTACAATAGACACCCTGTGAAGTAGGTGGAGCTGAGAGAACAGCTCAGAGAGAACTTGTGACTGACCCAAGGTCACCCAGCTGGCTTCATGTAGAAGAGTTAGGAATCAAACTTGGTTCTCCAAATTAGAGTCTGCCGCTCTTAACTACTACACCAAGCTGGCTCTCTGAAGGAGACTGATTGGCATTTGAATATTGTTCATAATTGCTGTGTAGGTTTGCCCCCAGTGAAAAATCTTTATCTTGGAAATGCATTAGATATTTGAAAACCAGCTTGGGGACCGGTCTTCTTCCAGCCATGAGTTTTTGGGACTGTCCATTGCTTTTCTGAACGGTCCACCCCTCCTTCTGGTGGAACACAGACCCACCAAAATGTTAAATTCAGCTGGAGGCTAAGCAAGTAGGGTCGCCAGTTCTGGGTTTGGAAATACCCAGAGATTTGGAGGCAGAGCCGTGGGGGGAATGGTGTTTCGGGAGGGGAGAGGCCATGGGAGAGTGTAATGCCAAACAGTCCACCTTCCAAAGCAGCCATTTCCTCCAGGAGAAGGGGGAATGAATGCTTTAAATTAATAAATAATCAATAAGCAGTTTATGGTGACGTGTCCTTATTGCCATAAGATTTACAGAGAGGCATTTGCTGTGCATATTCATAACTGAGTGCTTCATGCTCTACACGTGATTAAATGTAACTTTAAGGATTTGTACAGTGCATAAGTGCAGCAGCCTAGGCCTTCCTCCATTGCCAGTAAGTCCTCCGTGCCCCTCTACCAGTTGCCAGGAGCAGGGTTGGCAGGTCTGAGTTGGAAAACACCTGGAGACTTTGGGGGTGGATCCAGGAGAGGGCGGGGTTTGGAAAGACAGTAGAGATTGTGTTGATCCATATTATCTACATTATTGTCATTCCTGCAGTGCTCCATCAAGAGATTGGTGACGAACACCAAAAGAGAGAGGGAGAGGGAGTTGAAGAAGTTATTTGAAACAGCTTTTTAATCCTAGGAAAGCATGTTCTCTTTATGTCTTCATATTTTCAAACGAAGGATTGATAAATGTTGTTCAGGAGCCTGAAAAAAAAAAAAGACTTTTCAGTCTGCTTTCCTACTTCAAGGCTCCGTTAAGGACGCCGTAAAGAGAAAACATTCTAGGAACGTAGCCAAAACAGTGTCGAGAATATCTGCAACAAGATTTTGTGTTGTACTCATACATTATCTACTGGCTTTGCCTATACTTATGAAATGCACTTTATATAAGGATGAATGTTGTCTGGAATAAGAAGTCTGTATTATAAACATTATGAAAAGTATACCCAAGTGTCACAAAGTTACAGGATAGTGTTTTTTTTCAGTGAGTTCATTTTTTCTTATTGTATTCAAATTGAAGCCTGTCTTGTTTTTGATTTTCTCCAGGGAAGAAGAGAAGAAGAAGAGATTGGATTTATACCCCACCCTTCACTACCCAAGGGAGTCTCAGAGTGGCTTACAAACTCCTTTCCCTTCCCCTCCTGATGTATGGAGATCAGTTTTAAAAGCGGGATATCTCCAGGTCCCACCTGGAGGCTGGCAACCCTAGGTCTGGGTTAGGAAATACCTGGGAATTTGGAGGGTGGAGCCTGGGGAAGGTGGGATTTGGGGAGGGGTGGGACCTCAGCAGGGTGCAATGTCACAGAGTCTGCCCTCCAAAGGAGCCAGGGGAATTGTTCTTGGTCGTCTGGAGATCAATTGTGATATCAGGGGATCTCCAGGTGCCTCCTGGAGGTTGGAAACCATAGCCAGGAGGGACTTGGCACCCCCTTCCCCCCAAACCTCCAGGAATTTCCCAAACCCAGAGTTGGCAACCTTCCCTAGTGTTCCCTTGGATGACTTCAAGAGTCATGACTGATTTCTGGCAGCCCTTCACTGGAAAGGAATGCTGCAGGATGGGAGTTTTGGCGTGGCGTAATTGCTCTCCGTTTATCACCCCCAGAGCTGTCTGCAATTTCCTGCTGCGCTGATGGACGCCCTTGCCTTGCCCGTCCCGTCTTCATTGTTGTCACAACGACAGGGAAGCGTTCCCGGGTTTCATGGCGGCTCCTTTTCGGTTTCAGGGTGGGATGATGTAGTCACAACCTGAAAGAGATTGAGCCGTGAGTAAGAAGGTTCGGCAAAAGGAATCTGGCAAAGGGTTCGAGTCAACTGAACAAACAGGTCCTTGCGCCAAAAATCTGGCGGAGTGTGGAAAATCTGAGTGGAATAAACATTTATTAAAGAGTCAGCTATGTCTTCCTGGCCTTTGGAAAACAATTGCCTAGTATTCCCGATTCAGCGGCAGTTTGTCAGTCATAGAACACAACCCTCGGGCCTGGGACGCTGTGCCAAATTAAGGCCGAGAGATCAATTAAAATTCTGTGTGAGAACATAAGGTCAGAGGTTGGCTTGGCTCTTTGGCGAGGTTTGGAGTATAAGAACATAAGAAGAGCCCTTCTGGATCAGACCAGTGAGGGTCCATCTAGTCCAGCATCCTGCCTCAGACAGTGGCCGACCAGTTCCTCCGGAGGGGCAACAACAGGGCATAGAGGCCGAGGCCTTCATAAGAACACCAGAAGAGGTCCTGCTGGATCAGTCCAGAGGTCCATCTAGTCCAGCATCCTGCCTCAGACAGTGGCCGACCAGTTCCTCCGGAGGGCCAACAACAGGGCTTTTGTTTTAGTAGGGGGAGTCCCGGCCCTCCTTGGGAGTCCTCTGGTGCGCGCGCAAAGTGCATGCTCCACAATGATATTACCCAGAATTGATGTAATCGTGTTGGGCACATTGGGGGTGGGACCTGTGTAATTTGAGGGGAAACCATAGAGTTTTCCCTCGAATGATAGAGCATCCCAAAATGTGCCTGGCGCAATGACGTCACCTCCTGGTGACGTCAAGTGGGGTTTTCTCCCCCCCCCAGGGGACTTGGCAACCCTACTCTTGTAGGGTTTGGTGTAGTGGTTAAGTGCGTGGACTCTAATCTGGGAGAACCCGGTTTCCCCACTCCTCCACTTGCACCTGGCTGGATGACCTTGGGCAAGCCATAGCTCTGGACCAGCTGTTCTCTCAAGGACAGTTGTCTCAGAACTCTCTCAGCCCCACCTACCTCACAGGGTGTCTGTTGTGGGGAGGGGAAGGGAAAAGGAGTTTGTAAGCCGCTCTGAGACTCCACGTGAGTGAAGGGCAGGATATAAATCCAATCTCCTCCTCCTCCTCCTCTGAACATCAGGGTTCCCCTCAGCCACCATGTCGAGTAGCAATTGATAGACTTATCCTCCATGAATCTACTGAATCCCTTTTTCAAGTTGTTTATCCCTGTGGCCATAACTACACCCTGTGGCAGCGAATTTTAAGCACTCTCTGTGTAAAGTGGTATTTCCTTTTGTCCGTCCTAAACCTCCTGCCCATCAGCTTCATTGGATGCCCTCGAGTTCTAGTCGTTTGGCAGAGGGAGAATAAGTTCTCTTTCTCAAGTCTCTCCACCTCAGGCATGATTTTATAAACCTCCATCATGTCTCCCCTTAGTCGTCTCTTTTCTAAACTGGAAAGTCTCAGACTCTCCAGCCTTTCCTCACAGGGAAAATGCTCCAGCCCCCTAAGCGTCCTGGTTGCCCTCCTCTGGACTTTCTCCAGCACTGCAATGTCCCTTTTGAGATACGGTGACCAGAACCGTACACAGTATTCCAAATGAGCCCACACCATAGATCAGGGGTGGCCAACCTTGCTTAACGTAAGAGCCACATAGAATAAACGTCAGATGTCTGAGAGCCGCAAGACAGGAACAAATATCACACACACGTTTTTATTTTTAAAAATATGCAAATTTGCTTTTTATTAACGTTAAATGGAACTGCCAAAAATAAAAACAAACGAGGAAAACCGGTTATTGATAATGATATTACTTGTTTGCTAATGATATTGAGAGAGAGAGAGAGAAAGAGAGAGATGGAAAGAAAGAATTAAAGAAGTGGAAAGAAAGAGAGAGAGAGAAACTAGGAAAGCAAATAGATGGGAGGGAGGAGGGAAGGAAGGAAGGAAGGAAGGAAGGAAGGAAGGAAGAAAGGAAGGAAGGAAGGAAGGAAGGAAAAGCATGCCTCCCCTTTGCTTCCCCAGCTGCCCTGCCAGGAGCCGCACAATATGTGTGAAAGAGCCGCATGTGGCTCCCGAGCCACAGGTTGGCCACCCCTGCCATAGATCTAAACAGGGGCGTTACAATATTGGCTGTTTTACACACAATATTGGCTGTTTTCCTAATTATCCCTTACATAGAGTTTACATATCTTGGAAGCTAGGCAGGGTTGGCCCTGGTTAGTATTTGGATGGGAGACCACCAACAAAGTCCTGGGTTTCAATACAGAGGCAGGCAGTGGTGAACCACTGTAATCCATCTCTTGCCTGGAAAACCCTACAGGGTCACCGTATCGTGTCTGTGGCTCAACAGCATTTTCCACCCCCACCCCCACCCATCACCTGAGGTCTTCAAGCAGGGACTAGAGAACCAGCTTTTGCATTTCGTGAACTGACCCAGAGTTGGAGTTCATGGTAGGGATGCCAGCCTCCAGGCGGGAACTGGGGATCCCCCAAAATCACAGCTCATCTCCGGACTACAGAGACCAGTTCCCCTGGAGAAAATGGCAAGAGTCCAGGAGCACCTTAAAGACTAACAAAACCTGTGGCAGGGGAGGGGCTTTTGTGAGTCGCGGCTCACTCCACCCAGTCACACATTTGCCACCTCATCAAAGCTCCTCCCCTGCCACAAATTCTGTTAATCTTTTTGTGTGTGTGTGGGTCTTTTTCTGTGGCAACCCCTAGTGAGGCTAGGATGTTTCAGAGTGGTGGCTTGATATAAGCCTGCCTCTGTGTCTCAGCCTTGGTATTCTTTGGAAGTCTCCCCCATCTAAATATTTGCCAGGATCGGCCCCACTTACCTTCCGAGATCTTCACAAGATGACCCTAAGTGCCCATGGGTTAGACGCAGGAGCTTCATGCACCACATACTGTTGGTCATGATCATAGCAACACACCCAGTTTAGGGAACCAGCACAAATGAAGCAAGGAGGCAGTTCACGTCTCCGTGCAACGTGACACCGGTTCTGTCATCGGGAATCTAAACTTTCCTCCGGGAGGCCTCTCCCTTCCTGGTTCTGAGGCAGGTTTGTCGGTTGCTTGCTTGTTTAAGGTATGGCTTAGGCCAGGACTCCCCGTCCTTTTGGGGCCTGGGGGCACCCCTAGAATTCTCACACCGGTTGGTGGGCACAGTCACAAAATGGCTGCCGCGGGAGGTGGAACCAGCCACAAAATGGCTGCCACAGTCACACAGGGAAGACCCTTGGGCTGTGGTGGCAGTTGTTGTCGAAACATTTTTAAAAAATCTGCACAGCCAATCTAATAGCCACGGGTCAGTCAGAAGCCTTGCAGGGCAAAAGCCCCGCATGAATCTGGAGAGAAGTTGTAATTCCAGGAAATCACCAGCCCCCACCAGGAGGTTGGCAACCCCAGCTAACAGGTTTGGGTCCTTTAAGAATGTGTCAGATCTTTTTATAAAGCCAAGGTACCTTCCTTTGAGTCAGGTAGAGGCAAGTTCGTATTGAACTGTGGCGTCTGTCGTCTGCTTTGTTTCTTCGTAGGTGTGTGTACATAGACATGCTAATTCCAGGCTTTGTCTGTCATCCTCCTTAGACGGGTCATACAATAAATGTCCACGTATTAAAACTTAAGAAGATCTTCTCTGCACACTCATGGTCTTTGCGGTCGCAGGCAATCTGAGAGAGCATGCCCTGCAGGTGTATTGCAAAGAAAATACTAAATGGATCTCACGTCTGTGAAATATATTCTTCAGCCGCTGATATGCTGGATCATTGTGGGACCACTTCCACAGTAGTGGCCTCAAAGCCTTTACCCACAAGAGTGGTACTTTTAGATGGATTTCTAATTTTCATAGAATTCGCTGGTTGAAGAAGAAGAGGAAGAGGAAAAGGAGGAGGAGGAGGGAGGAGATTGGATTTATACCCCACCCTTCACTACCTGAAGGGGTCTCAAAGCAATCTCCTTTCCTTTCCCCTCCCAACAACAGACACCCTGGGAGGTAGGTGGGGCTGAGAGAGTTCTTTCCAGAACTGCGTGTGAGAGAACAGCTCTGAGAGGACTTGTGACTGAACCAAGGTCACACCAGAAGCTGCATCTCCAGGAGAGAGAGAGGGAGAGGGAGAGATTGGATTTATACACCACCGTTCACTACCCAAAGGAGTCTCGGAGAATTTGCTGGTTGAAGAAGAAGAAGAGGAAGAGGAAAAGGAGGAGGAAAAGGGAGGAGATTGGATTTATACCCCACCCTTCACTACCTGAAGGAGTCTCAAAGCAATCTCCTTTCCCTTCCCCTCCCCACAACAGACACCCTGTGAGATGGGTGGGGCTGAGAGAGCTCTTTCCAGAGCTGTCCTTGAGAAGACAGCTGTGCCAGAAGTATGGCTTGCCCAAGGTCATCCAGCAGCTGCATGTGGAGGAGTGGGGAATCAAACCCGGTTCTCCCAGATTAGAGTCTGTGCTCATAACCACTGCATCAGACTGGTAGAAGGACCCAGGCAGGAGGTGATGTGAAAGACCTCAGCCTGAGACTTCGCAGAGTGACTGCCAGTCTGAGTAGAGTCAACAACTCTGACTTTGATGGACCAAGGGTCTGATTCTTCTTCTTCCTCCTCCTCCTCCTCCGCCAGTTTGGTGCAGTGGTTAAGTGCGCGGACTCTAATCTGGGAGAACCGGGTTTGATTCCCCACTCCTCCACTTGCACCTGCTGGATGACCTTGGGCAAGCCCTAGCTCTGTGCCAGCTGTTCTCTCAAGGCCAGTTGTCTCAGAGCTCTCTCAGCCCCACCTACCTCACAGGGTGCCTGTTGTGGGGAGAGGAAGGGAAAGGAGATTGTAAGCCGCTCTGAGTCTCCCTTGGGTAGTGAAGGGCAGGGTATAAATCCAATCTCTTCTTCTCTTCTTCTCCCTCCCCCCCCCCCCCCCAAATTCCTGAACTGGGAAACCAGAGAATTATAGCCAAGCTAGAAATGAAGCTAGAATTGACCTGTGGCTGCTACCATCTCAACTTTTACAATCTGTGGGAAATACCTTGCCATAAATGAAATGCTCGAGGCAAATTTCATCAGAACAGGCTGGGGTTGACAATGCTGCAAGGTCCTGCCATTTGTCATTTTGGATACAGAAACTGCCCCTGGATGGGTGGGTGGGTGAGGGGAGTGCTCTAGGGCAGTGTGGATTAGGAGGGACCCCAAAGTGGGTCACAGAGCCTCAGCAAGTGGGTTGCGGGCCAGGCCTCGCTAATGGCCACTCCACTGCTCTTTGTTGTATCTTGGAAACCCAGATCTGACCCTGGAGACAGTATCTTCCGTGTCACGCATTAGTTAGTATTTTCCCCTTTGCTGCATATACATGTGGATCACGTAAACTGTGTCCTGATGGTCACTAGAGTGCATGAGAACCTTACAGAGGATTCGAGGGTGTGCTGGAGAAGGAGAGAGCCAGTTTGACTAAGAGTTCTGTCCACTTTGATGGACTCAGCACCCAAAGAAAGAGAGCTTTCTCCTTGCTCCTCTGAGTTTTATTGCCTCTCTTTTCCCCACACATTGACCAGGTGAGGCCAGTCAGAGAAGCTCCTCCTGAAGCCTGCAGAATTTTCCTTCCTGAAGCCTCTCTAGTATTTAGTTCCTCCAAATCTCTGTTCCCTGCTTGAAGGGGGGGGGGGGGAGCTTGACCATCCCATTGTTAAAACCTATTAGCATTTGTATGAAGATGGCTGATGTAAGTCTGCAAAGCAACTGAACGGACTTCCTCCCCTTCCTGCCTGTTCTTTGGCCAGAGATGGGGAAAAAACTTTTAAAACTCAGAGTGAAGACTGCTCATTTTAAAACTCCAAAGAAAAATGCATTTCTTCACAGAGAATATGTCCTCTTTTTTTGGGTGTCCATCCTCCTTTGGGTGCTTTTTAAAAAACTGATGAAAATGTCTTCTTTTTGGGTTGGAAGGTTAGAAATATTCCTAGTTTGTAGAAATTATCACAGTTGAAACAGTAGAGATATTTAAAATGAGATTTGTCAGAGGGATCACTTGTTTGATGCAGAGAAGAAGAGATTGGATTTATACCCTGCCCTTCACTCGGAGTCTCAGAGTGGCTTACAATCTCCTTTCCCTTCGCCTCCTCACAACAAACACCCTGTGAGGTAGGTGGGGCTGAGAGAGCTCTTTCGAGGACTGCGCTTGAGAGAACAGCTCTGAGAGAACTTGTGACTGACTCAAAGTCACCCAGCAGTTTCATGTGGAGGAGTGGGGAATCAAACCCAGTTCTCCCAATTTGGAGTCTGTGCACTTAACCACTACACCAAACTGACTCTCAGTCAGTTGGGAAATACCTTGAATAAAACTTCATTGGTCTTAAAGGTGCCACTGGACTCAGAGGTTGTTCAGTGCAGAGTGTCCTCTTTTTGGCTTTTCAAAATATGGCACCCCTAACAAAGTAAATTTGGACTTGTGGGCCACCATACCCAAAAAGGCTGAGAACCACTGCCCTATCGTCAACATAAATAAATGGAAGCAGTAAGAGAAATATCAAAAGAGTTATCCACGCACATCTCACAATGCTGTCACTCATTTATTAACCTCTATCAGGAACAAAGCAAATAACATTTTAAGTGGAGAAGGATACGGAACGTGAGGGGGAACCTTGTGAATTTCAGGGATGCTCATAAAAATACCAACGGCTTCTAATTTTTAAAAAATTATTCTTGGGCTCCATCCCCCGAAATACATCGTTTCCCTCCAGTACGAGGGTGAGAAGCGAGTCAGCCTTTAGAAGATACTGGATTACCTCAGGACATTTCTCTTGAGTTTCCTGAGTTGGAACAAACTGTTCGTTCAGAACACTTGAGATTCCCTGAAGGGATTTTTGCAGCCTACATCAGAACGAATCCGTCCAAATCTGGCAGCTGTAATCCACAAGGAAAAAAAGGGAGCTTTATTTGCGTTTCTTTGCAAAACAAAGAAGTGATACAAGCCCTCAAGGAGAACAATTTAAAATGTTTTTAAAACATCATAAATTGCAAAGAGGGAAATTGATGAGGAGGAGGAGGAGGAAGAAGAAGAAGAAGAAGAAGAGATTGCATTTATACCCCACCCTTCACTCAGAGTCTCAGAGTGGCTTACAAACTCCTTTCTGTTTCCCTTCCCAGAACAGACACCCTGTGAGGTAGGTGGGGCTGAGAGAGCTCTGACAGAAACTGCTCTTTTTTCCAAGAACAGCTGTGCCAGAACTGCAGCTTGCCCAAGGTCATCCTTGCCCACGTCTCTGCAGGTCTCTTCTGTAGAGAAATGCCCTCATACTCACACACACATGATGCTGGATTAGCTGGTCATTTCTGATCGGGAAAGCACGCCTTAGATTCAGCTTCTTTCTCTCCTTTGGACCACAACCTGAATGTGAACTGGATCTACTTAACTAAATTCAGGTGGGTTGCTGTGTTGGTGTGAAGCAGCAGAATGAAGTCTGAGTCCAGTGGCACCTTGAACGCCAACAAAGAGGAATTCTGGGTATAAGCTTTCGTGTGCAGGCACACTTCTTCTTCAGTTACAATCTGATTATCTGAAGAAGGGTGCGTGCACACAAAACCTTATGCCCAGAATTAAACTGTGTTCCTTTTAAGGGTGCCACTGGACCAGACTTTGTCCTACTTGAATAAAATGTGAGTTTACCTTTTTTTGCAATATACTTCTTGCAAGATTTATTTCCTCCACTCAGTGGAACAGGCCTCCTCAGGAGGTGGTGGGCTCTCCTTCTTTGGAGGTGTTCGAACAGAGGCTAGATGGCCATCTGACAGCAATGCTGATTCTGTGAATTCAGGCGGATCATGAGAAGGGAGGGCAGGAAGGGTGCTTAGTTCTTGTGACCCTTTCTTACACGCCCAGGGAAATGCCGATTGCCACTTTGGGGTCAGGAAGCAATTTTTCTCCAGGCCACACCTACAGGGATCTTGGAGGTTTTTTGTCATCTTCTGGATATGAAGCAGGAGTCATTGGGTGTGTGTGTGAAGGGAGGTATTTGTGAATGTCCTCCATTGTGCAGGGAGTTGGACTAGATGACCCTGGAGGTCCCTTCCAACTCTATGATTCTGATTCACACCTCTATGACTGGGCAAAACTCTGCTATATGAACCAAATATCTCGATCCTCGAACCCGGGACCTTCGGCATGCAAAGCAGAGAAGCTTCCCCCAAGCCACAGTCCCTCCACCCCCTTCCGTGGAGAAAGCAGGCTTAAAATGAGATAAGGGGGAAAACAAAACCACGTCTCGGCCTGTTGGAAGGATGGGCTTTTGCCTTTGTGACAGGAGCGTCCATTCCGCTCGCACACCGATTCCATCTCCTTTTAATGCGCAAAAGGCAGGCAAAGAGACAGACATCCTGCTGGGGAACTCGAGGGACCAGATGGGGTGGAAGCCCATGACACACTTTCTCCACTGCGGGCCAGCAGCAGGGAAAGCAGACGACAGCAATTATCCCTGAATAAACGGGAGCAAGACTTCCACTTCTGCTGGGCGGAGAGCGGAAAACACCAGGCGCTTCAGTATCCTCGCAAGGATTGCCCAAGAGAAGCAGGATGAGCCCGGAAAATATTGACCTAGATGTGTGCCGTCTAATCCTTAACGAAGATTGTGTTGGCGAGCGGTTATATTTTTAAATGCTCAGGCATGATTGTTTAGTAATTATAGTCGTCGACGAACACATTCCCTGAGAAGAAGAGAAGAGATTGGATTTATATCCCACCCTTCACTCACTCGGAGTCTCAGAGCAGCTTATAAACTCCTTCCCCTTCCCCTCCCCACAACAGACACCCCGGGAGGTAGGCGGGGCTGAGAGAGCTCTGACAGAAACGGCTCTTTTTCAAGAACAGCTGTGCCAGAACTACGGCTTGCCCAAGGTCATCCAGCCAGGTGCAAATGGAGGAGTGGGGAATCAAACCCAATTCTCCCAGATTAGTCTGCGCACTTCACCACCACACCAAACTGGCTCTTGGGGAAATTGGACTTTGGAAGATGCTAGCGAAAGGCAGCAGGATTCGAACCAGGAGCCAAGAAGTCACAGCTCTTGAATCTCCCTCTGCCACAAACAGTGTGATATTGTTGTGGGTTTTACTCTTCAACAGGGCTTTTTTTTTTTTTTTGTAGAAAAAGCCCAGCAGGAACTCATTAGCATAATAGGCCACACCAAACATCAGAAAATCATTAGCATATTAGGCCACACCCCCAACAGCACAGCTCCCTCCCAGGATCGGCTTCCCCAGGCGCCCCATGGCTTGCAGGGTGCATGGGGAACTGGGTGGGGGGCTGTAGGTGTGGCCAACTCGGAAGCCAGCTGGAACTCCTCCGTTCCTGTGCGTTCCTGCCCAAAAATAACCCTGCTCTTCAACATCTCAAGCGTCTTTTAGAGAGGGAAAGGTGGACTGGCAATGAATTCACTAGGTAGACTTTTGCCCTGACCTGGAGGGTCCCAACTACCCTGATCTTATAAGATCTCGGAAGCTACGCAGGGTCAGCCCTGGTTAATACTTGGAGGGGAGACCACCAGGGAAGTCCAGGGGTGCTATGCAGAGGCAGGCAATGACAAATCACCGCTGCCTTGACCTGGATGGCCCAGTTTGGTACCATCTCATCAGAGGTCCGAAGCCAAGCAGGGTCAGCCCTAATTAGAACTTGGATGGGAGACCACCACGAATGTCCAGGGTTGGTATGCAGAGGCAGGCAATGGCAAACTCAGCTCTGCCCCCACCTGGATGGCCCAAGCTAGTCCAATCTTGTCACATTTGGAAGTTAAGCTGGACCAGCGCTGGTGAGTACAAGGAAGGGAGACCACCATGGAAGTCCAGGGTTCCTACGCAGAGGCAGGCAATGACAAACTCATGTCTGCCCTGACCTGAATAGCCCCTGGCCAGCCTGATCCCCTCAGATTTCAGAAGCAGGGTCAGCCCTGGTTAGTAACTGGATGGGAGACCACTAAGAAAGTCCAGCATCGCTATGCAGAAGACACAGGCCATGGCAAACCGCCTCTGAATGTCTCCTGCCTTGGAAACCCAACCAGGTCGCCCTTGATCATCTGCAACTCGATGACATTTCTCCCCACTCTACCAGCCTCTGGCAAGCTGCTGCATCTCTGCTCCACACCACCATACCACTGTGAGGAACATAACACTTGCCCACCTCGCAGGGCTGTTGAAAGGATCAGAGATATAGGTCCACGCGGTGTTTTCAGTACTGGAAATGTGCCACAAAAACGCTGTTATTAGACCAGTTTTGGTGTAGTGGTTAGGAGCACAGACTCTAATCTGGGAGAACCAGGTTTGATTCCCCACTCCTCCACATGCAGCTGTTGGCGTGACCTTGGGTCAGTCACAAGTTCTCTCGGAGCTGTTCTCTCACGAGCAGTTCTCAGGAGAGCTCCCTCAGCCCCACCTACCTCACAGGGGGTGTCTCTTGTGGGGAGGGGAAGGGAGAGGAGTTTGTAAGCCGCTCTGAGACTCCTCTGGGTAGTGAAGGGTGGGGTATAAATCCAATCCAATCCCATCAAGTCCACTTTCCAAATCAGCCCTGTTGTCCAGGTTACCAGGGTTTCCTCTAAGCTGAATTAGTGTGAGCTAGCTCAGTTTTTTAGCCTACCGCTCACACATTATTTATCTCAGCTCAGGAAGGGATGCCTCCAGAGCAAACTAATTTATGCAGCAGCCAAATTGCTCGCTCCCAACTTTCATGCCAGCAGCTTAAAAAAATAGGATTTTTGCTCACAAGACTCCACAGCTTAGAGGGAGCATTGGGGGTCACCACATTTTCAAGAGCAAAAAATTTTTGGGACATATCTCCGGACTGACTACTTCAAACGACCGATCACTCCGACAAATTTATGATGAAACTGATCACCAAGACCAATTCCCACTATATGAACCGCGATTATTGCTGCTAACTAGGAACATTTTCCTAACCTCCCTTGTTTTCAAACAACAATTTAATTTTTCTTCTTCTTCAAAGGTTTATTGCAAAATTACACAGCAAGTTAAATAGTTACAAATTAAGTATATAAACAGACAAGAAATATATTTTTTTAAATCCACACGGTAAGCAAATGGGTATTATCATTTCGCCAGATAGCTACACATCCTAACGTTTAATCTTCCTAATTTTCTACCATAAACAAAGCTCTTCTATTACACTGGGTATCTCCTTTTTAATAAAATTTAATTTTAAAAAAATTATTTTGAACTTTTTGAGGGAACACAGAATAAAGAAAAGGGATAAGGGAAAAGAAGAAAAGGTAAAATCACCAAAACATAGTTTAAAGGGCATTTTTTTTTTTGCAAAAAGGATAACCCTTGATTCAAATACTTCAATTTTTTAGGAAAATTATATATCATAACTTTAAAAAAACCACTAGAATAGCCTACTCAACATCCTACCTAATATATTAACATTGTTCTTCTCGATTAACCAAATACTCCATCACAGGAAACCAGACTGGAACAAAACCAAAGAAAGACGTCTGGGAGCCGTCATCTGAAAGGTTAGTTTTAAATTGAACAACAATTTTAATTTTAGAGTCCAGGGACACCTTGAAGACCAACAAAGGTTTATTCAAGGTGTGAGCTTTTGTGTGCGAAGCACACTTTTTCAAATACGTTAGAATGGCAGTCAAGGTCCAAACTTATGGCCAGAGAATGAACAGCAAATTAACATGCAGCATATCTCGAGCACCAACATGTCACATGCTAATTTGCTGTCCTTTCTCTGGCTATAAGTCTGCACCTTGCCTGCCATTCTAACATATTTGATAAAGTGTGCTTCGCACACAAAAGCTCACACCTTGAACAAACTTTTCTTGGTCTTCAAGGCGCCACCAGGCTCCAAATTTGCTCTACTGCTTCAGACTAAGACAGCTGACCAACTGATCAACAATTTTAAATGGATTCATTTAGGCAAAACCATAGCAACGGGGGCCAAAAAAAAGGCGCATCCTCTAAAAAGAGAACATCTGGGAACCAGCGTTCCCTCTAAGCTAAGTCAGTGTGAGCGAGCTCACGGTTTTCTAGCCTCCGGCTCACACATTTTTGCCTTGGCTCAGGAAGGACAGCTCCAAAGCAAACTGATTGATGCAGCAGCCAAATCGTCCGCTCACACCTTTAATGCCAGGAGCTCACAAAGTAGGATTTTTGCTTCCAGGACCAGTGTTTCCTCTAAGATGAGTGAGTGTGAGCTAGCTCAGAGTTTTTTTAGCCTCCAGCTCACACATTTTTGTCTTAGCCCAGGAAGGATGGCTCCGGAGCAGTGTTCCCTCTAAGCTGAGTTAGTGTGAGCTAGCTCACCATTTCCTAGCCTCCGGCTCCCACGTTTTTGTCTTCGCTCTGGAAGGATGGCTCCAGAACCAACTGATTTCTGCAGCAGCCAAATCGCTCGCTCACCACATTAATGTTAGGAGCTCACAAAGTAGAATTTTTGCTCACAGGACCCCACAGCTTAGAGGGAGCATTGCTGGGAATCCCAGGGGAAGGGATTTGTGCTGTCTAGAGAACCAGGCCGCACCGGGAGGTTGGCAAGCGCCCCTTCCAGACACATTCCCTCCCCCCCCCATAGCTCCAGGATTTCCCCACCCGGGAGTTGGCAACCGTATCCAGTGTTCCCTCTAAGCTGCTTCAGTGTGAACTAGCTCACAGTCTTTGTAGCCTCCGGCTCACCCATTTTTGTCTCAGCTCAGGAAGGAGGGCGCCGGAGCAAACTGATTTCTGCAGCAGCCAAATCGCTCGCTCACTCACCACTTGAATGCCAGGAGCTCACCAAGCAGAATTGTGGCTCACAGCACTCCACGGCTTAGAGGGAGCAGTGGCTCTGTCTAAACTGAGTGAGTGTGAGCTAGCCCACAGTCTTTTCAGCCTCCGGCTCGCCCATTTTTGCCTTAGCTCAGGCAGGAGGGCTCCAGAGCAGACTCACTGATGCAGGAGCCACATGGCTCGCTCCCAACTTTAATGCCAGGAGGAGCTCACAAAGCAGGGTTTTTGCTACCAGACTCCCCAGCTTAGAGGGAGCAACCCGAACCCTCCATACACTCACCGGCCTTCCCTCCCTCCCTCCCGCCTCCTTCCCTCCCTCTGGGCGCCCCTTCTTCCGCGGCGCGCTCCCTTCCCTCCGTGCGCCTGGAGAGCCAGCCGGGCTCCTTGGCGCGCCTGGCACGACGGCCCGCCTGGCTTTTGCGCCGCGCTGCTGCGTCGAGCGGCGGCGGCGGCGGCGGGGCTTGGCCGAGGAGCTCCGCCTGGCTCCGGTGCCGCCCGGCTGGGCCAGCCCCGGCCAGCTCCCGCCTCCTCCTCCTCCGCCCCTTCCCTTCCCTTCCCTTCCCTGCCAGGTCAGCTCCAGCTCCAGCGGCGGCAGGCACCGCTCCAAGCGGGCTCTCCTCCTCCTCCTCCTCCTCCTCCTTTTCCTCCAGCGGTGCCCTCTCCGGGTCGGCAAGATGGCGGGATCGGTGGCAGAACGGGACGCGGTGGTAAGGGGGGGGGGGGCGGCGTGCAGGCGGGTGCATGTGGAGGGGAGGGAAGGGCGGGCTTTGCAGGGCGGGGGGGGGGGCGGCTGCTGTGCCCCCCCCCCCCCAAGCATGGAAAACCAGAGCAATGGCGGGGTGGGGGAAGAATACCTGGGCAGGCTGCAGACCTGATCCAGAGGCGCACGGTTGCAAAACCGACCCAGAACGCAACCGGGCAGTGCCCTGTGGGTCCTATGGGCTTTTCCGCCCCCCCCCCTCTCCCCCCCATCATGGTATTCAGGGGGCCTCCTGAGACCGTGCGTCTGTGCATCGTCCCCGTGTTCCGGCAGAGGCTGTTGAATCCGAGCTTGCCAGGGAATCGTGCCTGGCACACTGGCGGGGGGGGGGGGGGGCTCAGGAGAGATGGGTGACTCCCTTTTGTTGTGGGAAAGAGGTGGGGAGGAATGGACTCTCTGGTGGTGTCTTGAAAATTGGTGCTCTCTCTCTCTCTCTCTCTCTCTCTCTCTCTCGGTGGCTCCCCCCCCCCCCCCCAGCCCACCCTGCCTCAGCTCTGGTGCCAAACACAAAGGAATGCTTTCTTTCTCCAGCTTGGCAGCACAGCACTATTTTCTCCTTTCCTTCTTTCTCCCCCTTTCAGAAAATAGAAGACGGGCATTTAAACAACTCCCTCGGCTCCCCGGTGCAAGCGGAAGTGTATTTCCCACGGCTGGTAAAGGAATTTTGGCTTTCTCTCCCCCGCCTCCCCTTGCTATCCTTGGGCACCTGCTTTGGAGGTTTGCCTCTGAACCCCGGCAATGCTTTTTGTTCCCTCCCCACAGATCGTCCCATTCTGTGGGCACATCAAAGGAGGCCTGAGGCCCGGCAAGAAGATCTTAGTAATGGGCATCGTGGATCTCAACCCAGAGAGGTAATAATACGGGAGAGGCAGGGCTCGCGTCCGATTGGCTGGGCCTTCCCGGCCTCCGAAAAACAGCAAGGAAAAGTACAGCCGTTCCCACAAAAACAAGAATGCTCCCTGCCAAGCCTCCCTGGTTTCTAAAGATGGCCTATTTTCGTCTGCGGCTGTAAATATAGAAAGCGGGGTTTCTCCTTTGACCCCAAGAGGAAGAAAAAATCCGGCTTTCCCTTGGGAATTTGAAGGGCCGCTTCCATACACGACCGTGGTTCTAAATAGAGATAATCTCCATGTAGGGGAAGAAAAAACACCCGGGTGTGTATGGAGTAATTCTGGGGGGGGGGGGGGGGGGGGGAGATTAGCGAGGCAGGAACAAACACCAGCCTACCCGTAATATAATTCTTGGCCGGCGGCCAGGAAGACAAGTTTGGATGTGCAGGTCTGCAGAAGCTGGGAAGGTGATCGCGCTCTGCCTCGGATCTGGTCACTCATTTTGAGAGAATGAGGACGTCCCTGTTCCCCTTTGCAGTTTTGACATCAGCCTCACGTGCGGGGATTCGGAGGATCCGCCGGCCGACGTCGCGATCGAACTGAAAGCCATCTTCCCAGACAGGCAGTTCCTCAGGAATTCGTGCGTATCCGGCGAATGGGGAGAAGAACAGTCGTCTCTGCCTTACTTCCCGTTTATCCCCGATCAGCCCTTCAGGGTGAGTGCTACTAATGGCTCGTAAAACAGCTGTGGATAATTGATTTAGAAGGTCCGGTGTTTGTTTCCGAACGTGTCGGAAAGCCTGTTGAGCTGTAGGAAGCTCTGCCTGTTCGAATAACTCGGTAGTGCCGAACAGGGGTCCCCCAACACAGTGCCCACTGATAATTTTCGGGATGGCTCCACTCTGTGTAATCCGCCTGGGGTCCCAGCGAGCAAGGCAGCCTTAAAATAATGTAAATATAAAGAAACAGGTTTTTTGAATAAACAAGAAGATGTTTTAAAAGAATATGTCCCTTTTAAAAGGCATTCTGTTAAGCGGAGAAGAAATTTAGAGTCCGGTGGTGCCTTTAAGACCAACAAAGGTTTATTCAAGGTATGAGCTTTCGTGTGCACGCACGCTTTTTCAAATACTTTGGAATGGAAGGTAGAGTTCAAACTGCTAGATGGCACTGAACAGCAAATTAACATGTTACATGATGTGGATGCTTTAAGATATGCAAAGTCAAAAATAACAAGCGAAGGCCATAAGGTCAACCGTTGTTTCGATTTAAGGGGGAAAGGACAGCAAAGTAATAAATATGTCAAAATAAGGGATAAACATGAAAAGGCATCTTTTCCAATTTTCTGAAATGTTGAAGAGATATTATTAGAGTTCCGTATGTCCTTGTTCCCTGACATTTTGCTGTCGGCTCCGCCCCCTGAGGCAGCCATTTTGCAGTTGCATCCACCACCCTGTGTCAGAATTCAAAAGGTAAACATAGGCTAGAAAAGGTTGGGGACCCGGATACAGAGACTTCCTTCAGAGGAATCCTTCCTTTAATTAATGGTTGGTGTGAGAGTCCAAACGCAGGCCACGTCACACTGGGATATGAAAAACATGATTTGACTCTGCTTTGTTAATCGCAGCTAGTAAATAGCTGTGGCTCTGAGTAATTTATGAGGTATGAGTTCGGTTCGCCAATGTCTGCCCAGCCAATCAAATCTCTTAACAGTAAAACCAGAAGTTTTGCTAGGCCAAAGCCCTACTTGGCCCCGCCCACTTCCTAAAAACACTTGGTGGGTGCCAAAAAAGGTGTTGGCGGGTGCGGTACCGCCCGTGGACACCACGCTGGGGAACCGTGCTGTACAGGGATTTCGTGTTATGCGAATGTACCTCGACTCCTCTTCTAGAAACCCCAGACGCAGGAATGCTGCAGTACATCAGAGGTGCTGTTATCTCCGTGGTATAGCAGCCATTCTGGGTTGGATGATTATAACCGTAAATTAAGAGCGCAGGGGAAGGACACCTCTGTTTGAAGTGGTCGCTGCGTAATTCGGTTGCTCATTGCTGCTGTCTCCATGCTTTCTGGTTTTACATATGTCGTTGGTGTCGTGGTTAAGTGCACGGACTCTAATCTGGGAGAACCGGGTTTGATTCCCCACTCCTCCACTTGCTCCTGCTGGATGACCTTGGGCAAGCCCTAGTTCTGTCAGAGCTGTTCTCTCATGAGCAGTTTCTGTCAGAGCTCTCTCAGCCCCACCTACCTCACAAGATGTCTGTTGTGGGGAGGGGAAGGGAAAGGAGTTTGTAAGCCGCTCTGAGACTCCTTTGGGTAGTGAAGGGTGGGGTATAAATCCAATCTCCTCCTCCTCCTCCTCCATCCAATCTCCTCCTCCTCCTCCTCCTCCTCCTCCTCCTCCTCCTCTGCTTCTGCTTCTGAGGAATTCAGTGGAAAGTCTCCACAGCTGTCTCTTGCTCATTATATTTTTAGTGAGCAGAAGAATTAATGTAGACCCACAAAACAAATCTGTAGTTTATCTACAGAGTTAGCTTGGTGTAATGGTGAAGAGCGGCAGACTCTAATCTGGAGAACCGAGTTTGATTCCCCACTCCTCCATGTGAAGCCAACTGGGTGACCTTAGGTCAGTCACAGCACTCTCAGAGCTCTCCCAGCCCCACCTACCTCACAGGGAGTCTGCTGTGGGGAGAGGAAGGGAAGGTTACTTGTAAGCCACTCTAAGACTCCTTTGGGTAGTGAAGAGCGGGGTATAAAACCAACTCTTCTTCTTCTTCTGTTTTGTTCGTACCGAGGGCTTGGGGGGGTGGGAGGAGGTGCTGGAACTCTCAAGAGGGAAATGAATTTTTCATTCTGTATACTGAAAACCCATGGACTTTTAAACATTTTCAAAAGAGTTTTGTTGAAGAGATTCCGGAACTCTGTTCCAGCGCATTCCCCCCCCCCCCCAAAAAGCCCTGCTCTTACCCTTGCTGTTATTACATACAACACATCTCCTTTTTTGTTGTGGGGAGGGGAAGGGAAAGGAGTCTGTAAGATGCTCTGAGACTACAAGTGAAGGGTGGGGTATAAATCCAATCTCTTCTTTTTCTCTTCTTTTTTATTACAAAGAAGAGGGTGTCGTATATCAAAACAGTGCGCGTGCAAAATTTCAATAGTGGCATATTTGAAAATCAAGCAGAGGTCATATTGAACATTAAGCTCTTAAGGGCCAGTGTAGTGTGGTTAATTTATTTAATTCATTTATACCCCACCTTTCCCCCCCAGTGGGAACTCAAAGCACCTCTCTCCAGATTAGAGTCTACCGCTGTAAACCACTACACCATACCGGCTCTCTAACTAATAGTAGCGAGTCAGTAATTGAAAAATATTGGTGAGTGATCGTGCCTAGCACTCTATGAGGAACAACTGCCAGCTTTTTAAAAAAATTGTGTGGTATACATACTGTGAACCCCTGGGTGCCCACCAGCTCTCAGTAGAGGAGGGAAAGGGGCTGAAATAGGTGTCATGGCGGCGCTGTGATGTCATTTCTGGTGCCAACCCGGAAGTGATGTCTGCGTGACGCTCTTGGATTCACCCGAGTGGAATCCTCAAGCATTGTGCTGACATAATGATGTCACTTCCTGGTTTGGCTAGAAGTGTTGCAGCATTGCTGCGGCGCTCGTTTCCCTCTATTTGCATATCTGGAACCCCTTCAACTAGCAACCCTAGATATTCCGGGATGTATGAGTTTACCTTTTTTTGTGATCTGTGTATGGAAGGGCATTTGGTGAAGGTACTGTGTTGAGTCTGCTAGTAAGAGGCGGTCTGATCTAGCCAGATGCCAAATGTTGCTTTGTTCTGAGGAGCAGATAAATACCCGGATTGCAAGTAACCCAAATTATGATAATTGCTAGCATGACTGCTTGTGGTTACAACACTTCCTGAGTGGAAGCGTGTGGGAGAAGAGCATCATTTTGAATACAAAGTCAACATCCGTGGTCAGATCAGGATGATGACGACGATTATTAATTAGATTTATTAATTGCCCTATCCCAGTTTACACCGGGCGCTGGCGATGTACAGGACACAGTGTCATAGAATACAAAACATTAAAATTCATATATAACTTAATAAAAATTTCAGTGTAGATAAAAGATCCAAGATGGAAATTTCCCTATAATATTATTTATCCTAATTCCGCACTACCAGCCCCTTTTTCTGGGCAGGGGGAAGGGAACTCAGAACACAGATGGGGGTGGAAGAAAGAAGGGTGCCAGCCAATGGGTAACCGTTGCTGCCCTCAGCCAAAAGCCTGGTGGAACATCTCTGCCTTACAGGCCCTGCTGATACAGGTCAGCTGGTTACGCTGAGAGAGCTCTTTAGAGAACTGTTCCTGAGAGAACAGCTCTGAAAGAACTTGTAGCTGACCCAGCGTCACACCAGCAGCTGCATCTGAAGGAGTAGGGACTCACAAAGCTCGTGCCCCACCACAAATTTTGTTAGTCTTCAAGGTGCTACTGAAGTCTTACTCTTTCCTTATATCTTGGCAAAGGGGGTTGTCCCTGTAGCTGTTCTCTTTGATTCCGACGGACTTTTCCACAGTGACTTGCATTTATTAATTTGTATGCCAGGCAAAAGACCAAAGGATAGCCCTAAGCAGAATTACACTCATGCAAGACTAATATTAATTCTGTACCGTCAAGTCATAGCCAACTTGTGGTGACCATTATAGAGTTTCCAAGGCAAGACGCATTCAGAGTTGGTTTGGCATTGCCTGATTCTGCGTAGCGTGCCTGGGGGGGGAAGGTGGGTGGTCTCCCATCCAAGTACCCATCAAGGCTAACCCAGCTTAGCTTCTGAGATCTGAGATCAGGCTAGTTTTGGCCATCCTGGTCAGGGCAGAGGTGGTTTGCCATTGCCTGCCTCTGCATAGCAACCCTGGACTTCCTTGGTGGTCTCCCATCCAAGTAGTTTGCCAGTTTGGTGTGGTGGTTCAGTGCGTGGACTCTAATCTGGGAGAACCGGGTTTGATTCCCCACTCCTCCACTTACACCTGCTGGATGACCTTGGGCAAGCCATAGCTCTGTACCAGCTGTTCTCTCAAGGACAGTTATCTCAGAGCTCTCTCAGCCCCACCTACCTCCCAGGGTGTCTGTTGTGGGGAGGGGAAGGGAAAGGAGTTTGTAAGCTGCTCTGAGACTACAAGTGAAGGGAGGGGTATAAATCCAATCTCTTCTTCTTCTACTACTACTAACAAAGGCTGACCTTGCTTAGCTTCTGGGCTCTGATGAGAACAGAAAAAAGAGGAACATGGAAAATCGACTGTGTACTAAATGTCAAATGTAGTCGAGCAGTCAGTACCAGATAACTGCCCCCTAGCTCCAATTGGATGCATTTCCACAAGCAGGCAGTCCTAGGACTCTGAGCGGGACAGCTGTATGCACTGTTTCAGTGAGATTTAGCCCATGTCAGTGCGCACAGGCTTGGAGTGTGAAGCGCATGAGAAAAATAGCTGCCTTGTAAATAAGTGTGCTCCCAAAGAGCTGGGCCGCGGTCCAAATCTGGCTGAAGCTAATGAGAGCTTTCCCTGTTGCCTTGAATAGACTTGGTTCTGGATCTTTGGACTGGGAGGGGGAAAGAAATTCACTGAGGCACTATACTATGCATGTGCGTTATTTGTGCAAAAGATATAGATGCTGCCTCTCCAGAGAATGTGTGCTTTGGCAGCATACGAAGTAAAAGTCAATAAAAACATAACAGTATGAACTCACTGTATGTGGGAATGAAGTTCCATCAGATCACAGCTGACTTATGGGGGACCCCCATGGGGTTTTCAAGGCAAGAGACATTCAGGGGTGGTTTTTGCCACTGTCTGTCTCTGCATCGTGACCCTCTTTATTGGTCAAAGGAGAGGATGAGGACCTCTCCTTAACTGGCTTGGATACTTCTGAACGTGCAAGGATAAGTTGACTTAGAAAGGGGCATTGAGAGGGGTCAGGACTATTTGCGATCTTGGGGTGTATCAACAGAGGCATCACATCCAGATCGCAAGATGTCATCGTCCTGCTGTACGTGGCATTTGGTCAGGCCACACCTGGAGTGTTGAGTGCAGTTCTGGAGGCCTCACTTTAAAAAGGAGGTGGACGGAATGGAGAGGGTGCAGAGGAGAGGGTGATCGGGGGCCTGGAGACCAAGAAGCCCTAGGAGGAAAGGCTGAGGGACTTCTTGGGAATGGTCATTCTAGAGGAGAGGAGGTTGAGGGGAAACATGATTGCTCTCTTCAGGTATTTGAAGGGCTGCTACTTAGAGAAGGGCAGGGAGCCTTTTCCTGTTGGCAGCAGAGGAGAGGACTCGCAAGAAGGGGTTTAAATTAAGGGCAGGAAGGCACTGGCTGGATCGTAGGAAAACTTTTTGACAGAGTTGTGCAAGAGCGGAATCAGCTCCCTAAGGAGGTGGTGAGCTCCCCCTCCCTGGCAGACTTTGAGCAGCGGCTGGACAAAGACTTGTCAGGGATGCTCTAGGCTGATCCTGCACTGAGCAGGGGGTTGAACTAGATGGCCTGTAGGGCCGCTTCCAACTCTGTGATTCTATTCTATGAGTGTGGCTTACGCTGGGATGTGGATTTCTAAACTTGAGGACTTCATATCCCATACCTCCCAGTTCCAAAGCTCCTCCCTGTCACTAAATCTGTGCCATGTTATCTTCAGTCCGTTATCTCGGTTTGGATCTCAACCAGTGTGGCACTGGGCAGCCTTTGCCAAGGGGTGATGTTTCAGCCTCGTTTCCTTGTCTGTGAAATGACAATATTCGTGACCTGATGGAAGGGTATCGAGGACGCGAGAGACGTGTGGTCTGTGCGCATTAAAAGTGCTCGCAGACCGTCGTCGAAAAGGGGCCCAGCCTTACCAAAAACGATGCGGTAATCTGATGTTTATAATTGTTGAAGATTGATTGATGTCTGGGGCATGAGCCGCCGCTGCTGTTTCTTGGAATTCTTGTGACCGCAGCACTATTGATAGCATGAGAGGACGGATGCTCCTGAGGACATGTCATTATTAAGCCGTTGTCATTTTGATTGTTTATCACTTAACGCTATGGCGCTTTTACTCTGCAAATAATTTTTCAAAATGTATCAAGTACATTTCGTACCTTGCCTTCAGAGCTTTATAAAGTAGGTCACAATTGTTCCCATGCTACTGACGGGGCGCTGAAATGAAAAGATTATAGTTTGTCTCCAGTGAGAGAGAGCCAGTTTGGTGTAGTGGTTAAGAGCGTGGACTGTAATCTGAGAGAACTGGGTTTGATTCCCCACTGCTTCACATGCAGCTGCTGGTGACCTTGGGTCAGTCACAGTTCTCTCAGAGCTGTTCTCTCAAGGGCAGTCCTTGAAAGAACTCTCAGCCCACCTACCTCACAGGGTGTCTGTTGTGGGGAGGGGAAGGGAAAGGAGATTGTAAACCACTCTGAGACTCCTTCGGGTAGTGAAGGGTGGGGTATAAATCCAACCTCCTCCTCTTCTTCTTCTTCTCTTCCTCCCCCTCCCCAATTCTCCCAGATCTCCAGCATCCAAGTGCAGCACCAGATCGCAGTAATTCTACATATGACCTGCCAAACACAAAGTTCATTGTCAGGTGTAAGCAGGGTGTGAAGAAATGCATTTCTGAGGTGGAGGTCTGAACAGAGTAAAACCTTCACCAGGAGTTTTGTCTCCAGATAGAAAACAACCAGGGAGGGGGAAGTCAGTTCAATGGCTTTCCAACCTCAGCTACCACTTAAGAAATGCTAATAGGTATAGTTAGAGACATTAGGATGGTCCAGTCTCCCACCCTTCCTCCAAGCAGGGAACTGAGATTTGGAGGTACTAAGTATTAGAAGGACTTCAGGGGGAAAAAACTTTTGGCGACTTTAGGAAAAGTTTCCTTGACCCAGCCTGACCTGGTCATTGGGTGGGGAAAAGAGAGACGATAAAAGTCCTGGGAGAAAGCAGGAACCTCCTTTGGGTGCTGATTCCATCAAAGCAGACAGAGCTCTTAACTGAGGTCTGGAGGAGGCAGCCATTGCCATGTGCTGGCCTGCACACCTGAAGGAGGCTTGAAGGTAATGGGACACCTGTAAAAATCTGTAACTTTCTAAGCTACGGAGCCTGCCTTATATTTAACAACATATAGGGCATGTATAGAGGGAGGGACAGAGGGACTGTGTTTTACCCTTCTCTTTTGAATCCTTTGCTCAATCTGGTGCTGCGCTAAAAGTATGCTTATGAACATTTTATTTCCTGGTAGTGGTTTTCTGTGCCACATAGACCACCACTGTCTTGGAGACACTATTTTAAAAGGAGCACCAGGAGAAAGGGGGACAGTCTGTTGGCAGTGGCTACTCCCTTAGCGGTGCACAAGGCAGCTAACTGTCCTGTGGTAACCAGTGTCTGGGTAGTGGGAAGGGAAGGGAAGCTGGGACCGCCTGGGATCCAGGTCAGGTGGTGGCAATGGTTGAACTGAGAGGGAGAAAAGCCCCTCCAGGTGTTGGGAGAACCCTCGAGGGCAGGGGAGAACAGGGCCTGCAGGTCAGAGCATGACTGTTCCTCTGTATTGGGTATACATGAAAACATTTGCCCCATAGGTACTCGAGATAATATAAAATGGACAACGGCTCCCATAATCGTGTCACCCGAGTCCTGTGAATTGTTCCTTCCAACTAAAGTTGTGATTCCAGTTCATTATTTTATTTTATTTCTTACAGGTTGAAATACTTTGTGAGCACCCCCGTTTTAGGATATTCGTGGACGGACACCAGCTTTTTGATTTTTACCATCGTATCGAGAAGTTGTCTTCTATTGACACAATAAAGATAAACGGAGATCTACAGCTTACTAAACTCGGTTGAACTTGTGGGTTTTTTTTAACTAAAGGGAAAAAAATAGGAAAAAAAAGATAAAAACCAAAATTTTAAGATTTCAAATGGGCTCGGGTGCTGTCGACACCTGTTGGAAGGAGCAGTGCCAACTCTACATGGACACGTCCTTGACTGGCCGAGCACCACAGTTTCATTCCTGAGCACAGCAAAGAATATTGTTGATAAACTGAAATGCTGTTTATCCCAATGAAGAAAAAGATGGATGATGAATCAATGAGCCTTTCTCCCCATTTTGGATCGTAAAAAAGAAAGACTAACCCTGCTGGATAATCAAATTATAATGGATTCTGAAAGAGTTACTTCATTGTCTAAACAGCAGACGCTATTCCTCTTCCGCATGAAAAGGGCAGTTTTGGAACGAAGTGCTTCAACCTGTTACCGAACGGCAAGGAAAGAAATGAATTTTGTTTTGCAGATACTGCTCCGGCACTTAAGTGAATTAGTGTAAGTTGTCACACAAATCACACCAAGAGAGCCAAATATCGAAGTCGTTATTCAGGTTGTTAATAATAGGCTCGTTAAAACCAAGGGCAAAAAAAGTCTCAAGGACTTCCAACAGCATGTGAACACCTGGACAAACTGGTTGCAGTCTGGCACACTGCTGAGTAGACGCGAGTCCCTTTGCATCAGGGGGCTTAAACATGCTTAACTGTGCATTGGATTGCAGCCATTTTCTCTTGTTTCATCTGGGGTCCTGTAGAAACCGAGTAACGTCTTATGGATTTGGCCCATGTATTTTAGTCAGGGTATTTGCTTAGAATGTAGGTCATTACATGTTTTTGCACAATGTAATATTAATATGATTTTTTTAAAAAGCTTTCCTCTAGTTTATTTATTGATATTCGTTGTGTTAATGTGTTAACTGAAAGCTGTTCTGGGAAAGTCAAGCGCAGCAGAGGATAAAACTTCCTGAATGTACAAATGTTGAATGGGTCAATGTTAACATACTGTTTGGAAAATATGTCCTCTTGGTCTTTGGAAAGCTGGTGGCATTCTTTGGGTGCCCTTGCGGTTCACGAACGCTGGGCCTCTTTGTGTCTTCATCCCAAATTGTTTTCAAGACGTTGTAATGGTCTCTCAGAGCTAATGGAGAATTGGGATGAACCCTCCCTCTCCATAAATAGGAGTCACTAGGTCTAGTTGCACACTTGAGAATACAGTTGTGTGTGTGTATATGTTTTCTTCACAGACAACCAGCCTACTGCCCTTGTTGGGTCCAGCACCATCAAGGGCAGACAAATGCCCTTTCTAAGCAGCCCAATGGGATCGTGTAGGAAAATCCAGTACATTCACACAGAGCATAGTTGTCAATGGTTGTAACTGTGTCATCACTGTAATTATTACACAAGGAATGAACACAGTGGCACTTCACAGGTTGTGGAAGAACCAATCCCATTCGTACCCGTTGGACAGTGTTTCATGGTGGGCCGTAACAGAATTTGTTTGGGTATTATAGTTTGAGGAATTGTGTATGTGTGTTATTTTTTTCAACCTGGTATGATTATTGTTATTATTATTTTGCAGTCAAGTCGCAGCTGACTTATGGCGATCCTGTAGGGTTTTCAAGGCAAGAGGCATTTGGAGGTGGTTTGCCATTGCCTGCTTCTGCATAGTGACCCTGGACTTCATTGGAGGTCTCCCATCCAAATACTAGCCTGGGCTGACCCTGCTTAGCTTCTGAGATGGATAAGATTGGGCTAGCCTGGGCTATCCACAAGGAATCAACATGTATGCCTGTTATTTTTTTCAACCTTGTATTATAGTGGCTTTCAAATTCGTTACGGAGAAGCTATTTTCCCCAGCACAGCAATTTAAAAAAGTAAGCCCCTTCCCCTGATATTTGATTTACCGAGGAGATCTGAACCAATCCGACAGGATGTGAAATTAGAACATCTCTCCAATTTGTCTCCTTAGTAATTCTTAATTTTTTTAAATTTGACAATCCAGTGACCTAGCGGTCTTAAGACAGAATCTGACTTACATAAAAACATAAGAGAAGCCATGTTGGATCAGGCCAGTGGCGCATCCAGTCCAACAGTCTGTGGCACACAGTGGCCGAAACTAAGGTGCTATCAGGTGGTCCACCACTGGAGCCAAAACTCTGGAGGCCCTCCCACTGTTGCCCCCCAAGCACCAAGAATTCAGAGCATCATAGCCCCAGACATAGTGGTCCATCTCCAACTTGTGGCTGATAGCCACTGATGGACCTCTGCTCCATATGTTTATCTAATCCCCCCTGGAAGCCTTCTGTACTTGCAGCTGCCACCACTTCTTGTGGCAGTGAATTCCATTCTCTGTTTCGATCCTCGCTTTGAAGCCGCAGCTGCCAGCAATTTAGCCGTTAGCCTCAGCCATAGTAATAGCAGGGTCAGGATCCGCTAGCAGGGAAGACAAAGAAACAGCAATTCTAGGTTTAATTGATCAGTTAGTTCCCTTGTAATTCACTGAGCTAGGTGCTGGGTCAATTTTTAAATTTCGTATAGAAACCCTGTAAAATAAGGGCTGGACCCCTTTTTTATGGGCCTCTGGGCCCATTCTGCCAATTAACTTGCAGGTAGCTACTGAGAGAGGCCTGCTCTGGTCTGTGGTACCTCCACAGTGCCATTTTCCGTCATCCCTCTCTCTCAGCACAGACGAAACGATCTAGCATGAGGTACCACGTCATCGTCAAAATCTGCCGCCTTTGCCTACCACGATTGGTAGCATTGCCCTTGTTGTTTTGGGGCACCATACCACACAAAAGTGGTGGTGGACCGGTCAAAAGTGCCCTCAGGTTGTAGCTAACTTAGGGCAACCCCACTGGATTTCCAAGGCAAGTGTGTTTGCCATTGCTTGGACTTCCTTGCCAGTCTCCCATCCAAGTATTAACCAAGGCCAGTTCTGCTTAGCTTCAGAGATCTGATGCGATTGGGCTAACCTGGGCCAACCACACGAAGTAGGTGGGGCTTAGAAGAAACTAAAGTGGCTAAGACAATGGTGGTGAGGCAGTGTAGAAGAAATTGCTTAACTCTTCTTTACGGGGGGGGGGGGGTATAAATCAGAGGGAAAAAAGCCTTCCTTTGGTTACCATAGCAAAAGGAGCGTTCCTGAGTAACTGATGGAGCCATCCTAAGCAGAGATAACGCCCATCCTAAGTCCACTGAAGTGAATGTGTTCAGAAAGGTATTATCTCTGCTTACGGTGGCACTGCGGGGGCTACCAAAATGGGGGTAAAAGAAGTAAGGTCTTAAAATGATTCCTTAAGAGGAATGAAGAAGTACTTGATAGACATTTGAGTGGAGTGTAAGTCCCACTAAACCTTTAGATTTCCTTCTCAGAATCATGAATTAAGCACTTCGAGGCTACAATTCTAGGGAAGTTTTTCTTGGGACCAAGCCCCATTGAATTGAATAGCACTTCTTTCCAGGCGAACACTAGGATCCAGTCCTAAGTAATCTTCTTGGAAGCAAATCAATGTGTTAAAACAATCGTATTTAGTAAAATACCAAATGTATATATTGAGTAAATGCTGGGATTATAATAAATTAAAACAGTATACTGCTTATGTAATTTGTGTAAGAATATGCTAAGTCAATTGGTATTTTATTTTATTTTTAACTCCGCATACAGTAATTCTTAAGCGAGATGCTTCTTTTAAATTGGCATTTATTGGGATATTGTAATAGGCCAGTCTTTCTGGAGTGCACAGATTTAAGGCACTTGTGCCCCATTAAAAAGTTGGGAACTAGCCTGGGTTCCTGGAAACTGCACGAATCTGTGACTAGACTTTTAAGCATGCAAGCGTTCACCTTGAAATCCACGTCAGGTCAAATACCTGACCAGAATCTCTCTTGCACTGTGAAGATTAACAAAGCGATCAGGAAATCTATTCCCAGACCTTTCAAACTCTTTCCTTTGTGGGTTTGTGTTTGGTTTTCTGTCTCAGCGGAATACTAGGTTGGGTACAAGGCGTCTGTTGGTGGCCCTTGCACATAAAAATAATTCATTTCCCCCTTAGGTTTTGCTGTATTGTTCTTCTGTTTTTCTGATACAAAGGTCCATGAGTGTTTGATTATATTCAGGCAACATTTTTTAAACTGGAATGTCAGCTTTTACTTCGGATGTCTCTTGGATTCCCCCTCCCCTGCAGTTTATGCCAGAGCTTCAAACGTTATTTTCGGTGGATAATCTCTTTCTCCTCCCCTTTCTGATCAGTAGCTTTGTATGAGTATTGTACTCTTTGTACTGCAGGTAGATTCTCTGATAGGAATATGTCGGGATGAATTCACATGTATAAAATGTTGAAATGACTGTGTCATTTTCTAATGATGTCTTAAGAAATCCAACGATATTTCTATACAGTAAAAATATTCTTGACAATAAAAAAAATGGACACACAGGAAAAGAAGATGTAAGATGTTTGTATTATTCATGAACTCCCCCTGTGAGACATACGCCATAGCTATCACTGAGATCTACCACTCATATCTCTGAAATCTAACTGGGAGTTTAATCCTTAGATTAGGTCAGAAAAATAATGGATGTAGATGACCAGGAGACCTACAGAAAGCCTTGATTGTTTCTTTCGCATTCAGAAAGTCCCTGACAGGACTATTATTTTAAAAATTGTTTCATCACTGTAGAATTGCCAGTACAATAAGGTTGCGGTCACACATGCCAGAAAAAAGCAGGGGGGGAGGAGCAAGGTTATTTCCTCCGGAGGAATTTGACCCACAGTTGCAGGATCACACCTCCCTTTGAAGCTGCAGGTGCAGTCCGTCAGTGTGTGATCAAACACAACTGTGGGTGAGTCGGGTTTTTTGGGTGCTGCTTGTTTTCCATGCGCTTAAACGAGGGATCGATGAATTGCACCTCCGCACTGAGGACTCCCTATGGAGTTAGCGATGATGTGCATACTCAGAAGGAGGGAGGGGGGACAATGGCACAGAGTCAGGATGGCCTGATCAGACCATCCAGATGCCATGAGAGCGTGCTGGAGCGATCAGACGGGAAAGTCCATCTGTGGCCTGTTGCAACCAGTTTCCTACCGGATTTTCCCCGGTGTCTTTTAACTCCGCTTCTGTGGCGGAGCAGGATGGGTTGCCGACAGCTGTGGGGTGCTTCCCAGATGTTGTATCATCACGCCCTTTAAATCCGCCCGGCATGCTGTAAAAACAGAAAGCACATTTAACAACATGATTCTTGAAGGGGAAGGGGCTTTCCTCATCAGTGATTCCGCTAAGATTGTGACAAGAGATTGGATTTATACGCCACCCTTCTCTCAGAGTCTGAGAGCGCCTTACAATCTCCTTCCTTTTTTCTCACTGCAACAGGTACCCTTGAGGTAGGTGGGCTGAGAGAGCTCTGAGAGAACTGCTCTTGGGAGTACAGCTCTGAGAGAACGGTGACTGACCCAAGGTCACCCAGCTGGCTGCATGTGGAGGCGTGGGGACTCAAACCTGGTTCTCCAGATTAGACTTTGCTGCTCTTAACCACTACACTAAACTGGCTCTCAAAATCCATCAACTAATACATATTTCAGGCCAAAACACATTTTCTCAAATGTTTGGGACATCACATTCTGTGTTGTTACCAGGGGGATTCGGAGAAGTGAATACTAGTCTCACTTTAAAAATTGCATGGCTGGAGCCAGCACTGATGAATAAACATTTAATTTAGACATTTGCTTAAATCATTTGGTATCCTCCCATAGACAGTCCTGAGCTGTTTCTGTATTTTTCAGATAGTCATCGTTTAGCAGATATCAGAAAAAAGAATAGCTTAGCAGCATCTTTGAACACAAGTGAAGAAGATGCCCCAGAATGCGGGATCTCACTGCACACAAAAAGCCAAAGCGCCTTATATGGGAAAAACAGACATGCAGTTCTGTCACTGGAAG
The DNA here is from genome assembly GCA_029233225.1 of Lepidodactylus listeri. NCBI lineage: Eukaryota > Metazoa > Chordata > Lepidosauria > Squamata > Gekkonidae > Lepidodactylus > Lepidodactylus listeri. Next base: position 7,388,588 of record JARCFY010000016.1, on the reverse strand, counting down.
TACAAACACAAATTAAGCTTCAAGCAATAAGAAGATGGGTGAGGTGTACTTTGCATGAACAGAAATGCCATTATTACTAGGGATGCTCAAACACCCAACCGTTCCGTTCTGTTCTGTTCACCAGGCGTGAACAGGGAGCCAGTTTTCTGACGGGCTGTTTGGCAGCTCCCTTTACCATATTCCTAGCAGGGCAACAAGGTGCTGGATGAGTTTAGTTAGGCCAGCTTCAGATGTTGGCATGCACCTAAGAAATTCTAGGAGTCAAGTTAGCTTTCTTAAATCACTTAATTTCTAGCAAGAGGTGCATGAGTGTAAAGTGCTGTTGCCATAGTCGACTTATTTTCAAGGCAAGAGATGTACAAGAGGTGGTTTGCCATTGCCTTCCTCTGCTTAGGAACTTTGGACTTCCTTGGGGGTCTCCCATCTAGGTACTAACCAGGGCTGACCCTGCTTAGCTTCTGAGAACTGATGAAATCAGGCTACCCTGGGCCATCCAGATGGGGTCTGATAAGGGTTAGATGGCTTCTGATCTACAAAAGGCCACATTATTGTGTTGCATCCTTGTGTTGCACCCTTCTCCAAGAGTCTTCTATTTTGGGTCTCTGAAATTCCCTTTCAGCATGTTTAAGACCAACAAAGTTTAATTCTAGGGTTTAAGCTTTTGTGTGCATGTTTGGTGTTTCACACATGCACGTTTTCACACACCCTGATTGAAGAAAAAGAAGAGATTGGATTTATACCTTGCTCTTCACTATCTGAAGGAGTCTCAGAGTGTCTTACAATCTCCTTCCCCTTCCCCTCCCCCCAAGACACCCTGTGAGGTAGGTGGGGCTGAGAGAGCTCTTTCGAGGACTGCTCTTGAGAGAACAGCTCTGAGAGAACTTGTGGCTGACCCAAGGTCGCACCAGCAGCTGCACATGGAGGAGTAGGGAATCGAACCTGGTCCTCCCAGATTAGTGTCCGCGCTCTTAACAACTGCACCAAACTGGCTTTCCTCCACCACAGTCCTGTTTGGCGGTCAGTTTTTAAAATCATGAACTCAATCACAAATAATCTCAACTAGTCAATAATAAATGCTGTGTTTAATGGCATACATGGGTATTCATTAAGCAATTCTTGCTGGTTTTAATGGCTGCCCGTCTCTTTGGATCAACATTTCAGTACATGCAGGTTTTGGGGAAGAAAACAGTGCAAAACTGTTCTACGGGCATTCAAGTCATGCACAGTCAAATACAACAAACCCAGGGGTCAACTTGCGTCCCGTCGTAACAGTCAAGGTAAGTTGAACTGTTAAACGTATTTGATACGAAATTTCGAATTTTATTTATTGATTTTAGCCCATCCTCCCCTGCACAACAGACTCAGGGCGGGTTACAACATAATTAAACATACAGTATAATCAAAATATAAAAGAATCTTAAAATCAGTAAAATTATTACTTAAACAGTTTACAAACAGTACTAAAACGTTTTAAAACATTTGAAGGAACAAAGGCCATCCATGCCTCAGTATTTAGTCTATCAAGACTGGACAAAATATTTTGTTTGCCTGGTTTGCCATGACCTTTTTGTTGAATACCAAAACCATGATTTTTGTTTTGGAGGAAAGATACGGCTCCCAGAACTCTTGCTATGGTGGGAGGCCTCCCACCAGCTGCCCTAATTTCTTGCTGCCGCTCCAAGTTATGGCGGGGAAAAAATTGTTTAAAAGCAACGGCATCGTCTTCACTGCTATGTCACTTTCAGTGAAAATCTGGAAGTGACACAGGGTAGATCTAGGAATTGTCAGAAACTCTATGACAGGGGTGGCCAAACTGTGGCTTGGGAACCACATGTGACTCTTTCACACATGTTGTGTGGCTCCCGGCAGGGCGACTGGGGAAGCTAAATATCATTAGCAAGCAAATTATCATTGGACAAATAAATATCATTATCAATATCTGCTTTTACCACTTTTGTTCTTATTTTTGGCAGTCTCATTCAATGTTAATAAAAACCAAATTTGCATATTTCCCAGTAAAAACGTGTAATATTTGTTCATGTCTTGCGGCTCTCAAACAACTGACGTTTATTCTATGTGGCTCTTACATTAAGCAAGTTTGGCCATCCCTACTCTATGGTTTACCACAGAGTTTCCAGCAATTCCAAGACCTACCCCCTGGGTTTCCCCCGGAAGTATCATAGCAGCGCAGTTGACATTGTACCCTCCATGTCCCTACCCCTAATCCTTACCCACTAATGTCCAGGAATAGCCTAGCAACCCTAAGGAATGAATACTATCACACTGGGTCCTTAAAGATATCTCTGCAATAAGTTAGGAAAGTGCATCAGGTATCACGTCCAAAGTGAATTAATGTAGGGATTAAACAGAAAAAGAACTGTACACAAAATTATTGCTTTGAAACACCTTTCTAGCTCTTCCTGGTTAAAAATGTAATTAACATAATAGGAGTGTGTTGGATGTTAGGTGCTTAGCTATGGATGCGATATCGTTAATAATCTCCCATTATGCTGCAGGTGTTCTATAATATCTGTTCTTTGCGCTTTTGAGGCTGGCATTACCCAGCTGGTTTATGAAAGCTGTGGGGAGATTCCATTCAATGTTGTTGGCTACGAGAAGGAGGTTTTTTCCCCTCCCAAAGGCTCATATTTAAATGCAGTGAAATGAACTGAAATGGATTTATCCAGCATGTTCACTAGGAACATTACTGCACGAATATCAAGCTTCCACGAAATTTCAGGATTTGGATTAGACTTTTGAGTGTTTTCAATTATGGGCATGTCATTTGACCTTGAGAGATAATTAGCATTCCAGCTGTATCTGAGGAAGTGAGCAGTGATTCGTGAAAGCTCATGCCTTGCCACAAATTTTGCTAGTCATTAAAGTGCTGCCATCTCTTGCTCCCTTTCACTAATAAGGGATGTCATCTGTGCTGTTAGGTTTCTCACCTGCATCTGTTAGAAATGGAAAGGGGGATCTCTCCAAGTGCCATGGGATGGTCTCTCTCTCTCTTATGCTTGGTTTTGGGTCTAAACACAGGATTCCTCCCCATACCTGGAATAAAACGTTTTTGGGTCTAAACATAGGACTCTCTCTCACTCACACACACACACACCCATACCTGGAATAAAACGTTTTTGGATCTAAGCACAGGCCTCTTCCCGTACCCTATACCTGGAATAAAACTTTTTTGGTCTAAACACAGGATTCTCTCTCTCTCTCTTTCTGGCTGGTTCCCTTTCTGGTCTTCTGAAAAGTCCCACAAGACACCCCCCCCCCGTGTCTCTGTTCCTCCCCCTCCCTCCCCAGAGGAGGAGGGGGAGGGGGGAGGAACCCTCAGCCAATGGAGGGAAGGCCTTCTTTCTCTCTTCTTGAAGCAGGAAATAGGAGAGACTGGGGAATAGGAGCTGCGATGTTACAAAGAGGAACCAGGAAGCAGCACAGAGTCAGCTGCTCTCAGCCGGATTGCAGCCCTGCGTGGGCCAGATGGCACCCCTGTGACAGATAGATAGATAGATGATAGATAGATAGAGTGACAGCCATAGTATAGAAACCACTGTGGCTTTGGCTACAAAAAGCTGAACCCTGTTCAGTTTTCCCACACCTCTAACACCACTTTGTCCCACTGGAGGAAGAACGGAGATCACGGATTTCCCGGCACCTCCTTCGGGGCTGACCCTCAGATTGCTACTGCGCTGTAAACCTATGAAGACAAAGGCAATGAAATCTCCACAACTCCCAGGATTTAAAAAAAATATATCACTGGTTAGCAGCTGCATTGATCAGTCTCAGCCGATGTGTCAATGGTAACTAAGAAACAGGACAGCTCAATCTCTTCTTAGCTACAGGAAGCTGGTGGGGGAACGCCATATTTTTAGAAGCAACCTCCCACGGGTGTAACTGGGACAACCTCAAATGTAAAAACACTAGTGGGTAAAGAAGTCATTCACAGCCAGTCCCTATTAATCGACATTCTGTTTCCGGTCGCAAAGCGAGTGTGGCTTGGATCTTGCTTAGAATTTTTGCCGGGGCAGAATCTTCACCAGTTCCCACCTCCTACTGGAAACCTCAAGTTCTCCCCAAGCTATTCCTGGGGGTCCCCCATCTGCCAGGAGCAACATTTCAGGGGGTTTGGGGGGGGGAGTTTCAGGTGGGGGAAATCCGAATGCAGGAAGTAGAAGGAAATGACCATTTACTCACCTGGAGACAGGGTTGCCAAGTCCCCCCTGGATATAAAAACACACAATAGACTTACCTTAAGATGTATCTATTATAGGTAAAGGTAAAGGTTTCCCTTGCTCGAAAGCTAGTCGAATCTGACTCTAGGGGGCCATGCTCGTCTCCATTTCCAAGCTGAAGAGCCAGCGCTGTCCGAAGACTTTTTCCGTGGTCATGTGGCCGGCATGACTAAACGCCGAGGTGCACGGAACGCTGTTACCTTCCCACTGAAGCGGTACCTATTTATCTCCTTTTCTTTCTTGCTTTTGAACTGGTAGGTTGGCAGGAGCTGGGGCCAGAGACAGGAGCTCACTCCGTCCCGCGGCACTAGGGTCTCAAACTGCCAAACTACTGACCTTCCGGTCTGCAGCTTCAGCATCTTAACCTCTGAGCCACTGTGGCCCCTACATCTATTATACACAGGGTCATATATTTTTCCATATCTTCCTTTGTATTACCCAGCTGGAGGGTGGCAACCCCATTGTGGTTTGGTGTAGTGATTAAGTGTGCAGACTCTTATCTGGGAGAACCGGGTTTGGTTTCCCACTCCTCCACATGCAGCTGCTGGTGTGACCTTGGGCAAGCCATAGTTCTGCCAGAGTTGTTCTCTAAAGAGCAGTTCTCAAGAGAGCTCTCTCAGCCCCACCTACCTCCCAGGATGTCTATTGTGGGGAGTGGAAGGGAAAGGAGTTTGTAAACTGCTCTGAGACGCCAAGTGAGTGAAGGGCGGGGTATAAATCCAATCTCCTCCTCCTCTTCTTCCCATGTTATGCCTCTGTTTCTTTTGGGACGCTCTCGCTGTACAGAATAGAAATCCATCAATCTTGTGAAGATGTGTCTCTCTTTATTCAAATGGTTCCCTGTAATTGATTGTATCTCTATTAACGAATTGCTTCTAAATCGTTCATTTCCTATTGATGTATTAATATAAACTCCATTTTTGGTGGTGGTGGCTGTTCTGGGAATATATTGGTTCTACACCTGTCTTAAAAATGTATACATTTTCTCTGTTTGACTTAACTTCCAAATTTTAGTCCTTAAAAATAAAAGGTAAAGGTTCCCCTTGCTTGAAAGCAAGTTGAATCCGACTCTAGGGGGTGGTGCTCATCTCTGTTTCCAAGCCGAAGAGTCTGAAAATTTCTCCATGGTCATGTGGCTGGCATGACTAAATGCCGAGGCACACAGAACGCTGTCACCTTCCCACCGAAGCGGTACCTATTTATCTGCTTGCAATTTCTTGCTTTCGAACTGCTAGGTGGGCAGGAGCTGGGGCCAGAGACGGGAGCTCACTCCGTCACGCGGCACTCGGGTCTCGAACTGCCGAGCTACTGACCTTCCGGTCTGCAGTGCAGCATCTTCACCTCTGAACCACTCTAAACCCATGTTTGAATGCGAGAATATACTAATTCTACACTTGTTTTGTAAATTTATATGTTTTCTTTGTTTGGCTTGGCTTACAGCTTTTTGTTTTTGAATGTTTTGAAGGTTTATGTTTTGATGACACTGCTTCTGCTGTTGTTTCATGTTTCTGGAAGATGTGTTTTTATGTGACTTCGTATTCCAGTTCTCTCAAAATAAAAATTTTAAATTTGGGGAAAAGACCTTTTGAGAAAAAACTTGCACAGGTACAAAAAGACATTATCTTTCTCACCAACTGTGAATAAAAAAAACCCCCAACTACAATCCACTTAATGGTGAGAGTTTGTGTCCTGCATTCTCCAAGAAGCTACTGAAACACTGGGTCCCCATCTTGAATCAGAAACAGAAGCTGGCTGAGAAACGGTAACTCTCGTGAGCCGCTGGGGCAATGGTTTCCCAATTTCGCTCTCTCACTGAACTAAGGGTGATAATAGATTAGCCAGCTCTGGGTTGGGAAATACCTGGAGATTTTGGGGGTGGAGCCTGGAGAGGGCGGGGTTTGGGGAGGGGGGGGACTTCAGCAGGGTGTAAGACCATTGTAATGTAGTATGCTCTGTGTAGCAACCAGCCTGCCATGTGCTCCCAGGTAATGGCGCCCACCGCATGGCCAGAGCACATGGTCAGGCAGAGAGAGGAGCTTGAATCTGGAGGAACAATAGACATCTGGATTCTAAGCCTCCACCAATGTGGGACCTAGGTTCTAATCAAAGGCTCCTCCAGGGAACCTATGACAAACATGCACATATGTTAAGCCCCTATCAGGTCTTTTGGGTGCGGCTGGAGGTGTGGCTCCAGCCAGCATATAATGAGGGCCCTGGAGCCCTGGAAGCATGCTTGTTCTGACCCTCTACTGGGCATGCTGAATCACTCAATAAAGGCTTCATGATTTCACCGTTCCTGGTCTCCCGAGTCCAGTACTCTTCAGCCATAGAGTCCACTCTCCAAAGCAGCCATTTTCTCTAGTCTAGGGGAACTGATCCAGAGTTTAGTTGTAAAAACGGCAGGGCTTTTTTTTCTGGGGGGAATGCACCAGAATGGAGTTCTGGAAACTCTTTGACAGAATTCTTTTAAAAATGTTTAAAAGTTCGTGAGTTTTCAGTGTACAGATTGAAAACTTCATTTCCCTTTTGAGAGTCCTGGCCCCTCTCTCTCCTTTTTAAAAGAAGCCCTGAAAAGTGGAATATCTCCAGGCCACATCTAGGGGTCGGTAAACCTAGACGAGAGCCAATCACCCAAAGAAGTAGGATTCCCGTGTTACAAACATATGAAAATCAAACAAATGTAAGCATTGGCTTTTCTGGCAGCAAGAAGGATTCTGAACCCGTTCCTATGAGAGAATCCTCACATTTGGTTCCACGAGGCCTGTCAGAACTCATCACAAGATAGCAAGAGATCTCAAAAATCAATATGTTGGCAAACGGAGCACTTGTGTATGAGCCTCTGAGGTCTTGCGGCACGGGCCGCCGCGAGGTTTTGTGGCCTTGTTTTCATCGAAATACGTGGCATTTTTGGTCCCATCGTCATCAGTCGAGGGACACAACGTTCCCCGGTGCCTTTTCGTCGGGGTAATAAGTACGCTTCTAGGCAACGTTAATTTGTGAGAGGAAGAAGATTTCTCGGGTGGCGCTGACCTCATCAATATTAATATCTTTGAGAGTTGACATCAAAAGCGACACAGCTTGAGTCTCGGGGGGGGTGGGTTGGTTGCACTTTGAACATAGTGTTTTCTTTTCTTTTTTACACCCCGAAACTTCAGAAAATAAACGGCGAACGTCTCACAAGAGCTAACAGTATGTCTTAAAAATCCAAACACACACCATATTGAGGTTGGCCTTGGCATTTGGATAGTTTCAGGAAGGGGTGCCAACCTCCAGGTAGTTCCTGGGATTATAAAAAGAGGAGATTGGATTTATACCCCACCCTTCGCTACCCGAAGGAGTCTCAGAGCGGCTTACAATCTCCTTTCCCTCCCCTTCCCCACAACAGACACCCTGTGAGGTAGGTGGGGCTGAGAGAGCTCTTTCGAGAACTGCTTGTTAGAGAATAGCTCCAAAACAGCTTGTAACTGACCCAAGGTCACACCAGCAGCTGCATGTGGAGGAGTGGGGCCTTGGGTCAGTCACAGTTCTCTCAGAGCTGTTCTTTCAAGAGCAATTCTCTCAGAGCTCTCTCAGCCCCACCTTGTTGCGCAGCGCGTCTGCAACACCCCTTCAGAAGTTCCAGCCACTCCAGCCCCTTGCAGCCACTCCAGCCACTTTCAGCACCCCAGCTTTCCCAATTCTCACCGGCATTCACTCTGCTGCAACTCCTTATAGCAACCACACTTACACAGTCCTGTGGTAAACTATATACAGGATTTATTATTTACAGGATCAAAATGCTTCGCCAGAACCGTGGTACAAGAGAATGGACATACATCAGTACTGTACAATTCCATATATACATGTAGTGACCAATCAGCTTCATGCTGAGTCATTATGACTGACCTTACTTCAGTGCCAGCCATAACCAGTTTAGACCTGCACTACACAGCTACCAATTTGACAGATAGCTGTCAAATAGATCTTGCTGATCTTAGTGCTGGAGCTTAACACTGTCAACACTCCCCCTTAAGATTCAGCACACAAGATCATGTTAAGACTCCCCCTAAGAGTTAAGAACTTTGTTTCATCCAAACTCTTAGTGAACATGTCTGCAATATTTTCCTTAGATACACAATGTTGTAGAGTAACTAATTTCCTCTGAATAGTGTCTCTTACATTTTGGTATCTAATGTTGATGTGTCTGGATCTAGGCCGGATACCTTGGGAGTCTGCTAATAATTCAGCTGCTGTGTTATCACATTTTACAATCATAGGCATGCTACATTTCACATCAAAATCTGTTAGCAACTGTTGTAACCATTCTAGCTGAATAACACATTCATTGATGGCTGCAAATTCAGATTCACAGGTACTTGTTGACACAAAACATTGTTTTACAGACTTCCATATCACCAAAGATCCATTTACAAATATCACATAACCAGTTGTTGACTTGGCATCCTGATTAGTGCTCCAATTGGAATCACTGTAAGCTAGAACCTGTTGAGTATTGTTCCCTTTCAACACTAACTTACACTTCAAGGTTCCTTTTAGGTATCTTAGAACTCTTTTAGCAGCATTCCAGTCACGCTTACAAGGTTTGGCACTCTTTTGACAAAGAATATGAACTGCATGACTAATATCAGGGCGAGACCATGTTGCCAAATATGTTAAAGATCCTAACAGTGATTGATACAATCCCTTTTGGTCAAAACTTTCATCTTCTGGCTCCCTAGCATAACCAGTAGACATTGGAGTAGACACAGAGTTAGCATTGACCATGTTATATTTTTCCAACAACTGTATAATTTTGTTTTCTTGGCTTATCTCAAAATAACCATCAGTGTTTCTACTGATATCCATCCCAAGATAATGACTGATAGTACCTAGGTTTTTCATTTTGAAATATTGCTTTGTTGTTTGTTCAAACCATTGTAACTGTTCCACCTGTTTGTACATGAAACACAAATCATCAACAAAAACCATAAGGTAGCATTTGTTTCCACTGATTACCTTGCTGAACATACAGGGATCTGCAACACTCTGTTTAAACCCCATGTTTGTTAGAGTTGTAGTAAGGCATAAGTTCCAGAGATGACCACTCTGCTTAAGACCATATAAACCCTTCTTCAATTTCAATACAAGGTTAGTATTCTTATCCACAAAACCTGGAATTTGTTGCATGTATAGTTGCTCATCCAAATCAGCATTCAGATAGGCGGATGTGAAGTCAAAGTGTTGAACAAGCATCCCCTCTATTCCTGCCTTTGTCAGAGCCACATTCAAAGTATTGCTTTTTACAGTTGGTGCAAATGTCTCATCAAAATCTTCCCCAAACACTTGAGAAAATCCCTGAGCCACTAGTCTGGCTTTCCTTTGAGGCATCCCACCCTGCACAGGTTTCAGCTTATATAACCACCTGCACCCAATAAGCTTTTTCCCTTCTGGCAATTCAGACAATTCAAACACGTTATTTTCACACAAAGAATCATATTCAGTTTGCATAGCTTGCAACCAAGCTTGTTTTTCACCTTCAGGCAATTGAGTAACATCATCATAACATGAAGGTTCTTTTGCACAGACAAAGTTAGCCACTTGTGTCTCAAAACCATATCTTTGTGGAGGAATCCCTTTGTTACTTCTCTCAGACCTTCTAGGTGTACTAGGTTCAGACTTAATACCACCTGAAGCAATGGGTTGAGAAGAAACACTAGGTTCAGGACTAGAAACATTTTGTGAATCACCTGTTATTGGCAACACTGCCTGGTCTGGTAATGAGTTAGCATGTATTCTGTGCCAATTCCTGCCTTCAGTGAAATTGGCAGACCTGCTAAAACTGACTTGGTGATGATCATTTGAGAACCTATATGCTTTCATACCAGATTGACATCCTAAGAAAGTCATTTGTTTTGATCTAGTACCACCTTTCCTGCGCTGATTCAAAGGTATGTTCACCCACGCTTTGGAACCAAACACACGCAGATAATTTAGCTTTGGCATTTTCCCATAGAGCAATGCAAATGGAATATTGTCTATCACCCTTGACCAGGTTCTATTAGACACATACACAGCATATTTTAAACTTTCAGCCCAAAACTGTCTAGGTAACTGAGCATCAGCAAGCATTGCATACATGATGGTTTGTAAAGTAGCATTTTTTCTTTCTGCCACACCATTTTCCTGTGGAGTGGCCACATTTGCTACACGGTGCTTTACCCCTAACTTGAGTAACCATTGTTTCATTTTGTTTGACATGAACTCTGCTCCCATGTCAGACTGCAGTGATTTTAAATCACCTAATTGATTTTTGACCTTTTTGTACCAATATTTCAGAGTTTCAAATGTGTCAGATTTGTTTTTCAGAATATATGCCCAAGAATATTTTGAAAAATCATCAGTGATCACCAGTGCATACCTGTTGTCAGATATACTGGGTGGAAAGGGTCCCAAAAGATCTACATGCACCAATTCTAAAGCATGAGTAGACTCCCTCTCACTGCTGCGAGCTACAGGGAAAGCCTGTGATTTGACCTGCTTGCAAACCTGACAGTCTAGGAACATATTACAATCATTTATCCCTTCTCTACCTGTCAAAGCAAGAGTTTTGTTAATAGCATGAAAAGAGGCGTGTCCAAGCCGGCGATGTAACAAGTGTAAGCATGAGTTATGAGGAATTTTGTTACCCGGCACACTAGCTGTTGCTGCCGTAACAGAGTTATCTAATACATACACTCCATTTCTCAAACTTGCTTTTGCCACTTCCCTCCCACCTTTCTTAATAACACACAGTTCCTTTCCAAAAGTTACTTCAAACTTAGCACGGTCCAGTGCCAAGACACTAAGCAGATTACTTTCGAGCGTGGGTACACAGAGTGCGTTTTGAAAGGTGTAATTAAGAACTGATAAAGTTAGTTCACCTCTGGCAGTCACATCTGCTGTATGACCATCAGCCAGACTTACATGACGTTGCTGAGCCTCCTGTAGATTCCTTAACATTTCAGGGCTTTTGCAGATTATATGGCTAGCCCCACTGTCAAGAATCCATGCCTGGTTTTCTGTGTCACCTGTAACAACAAGAGATGCATTGGGACGGCCTGACAACATGTCTGAGCGCCCAATGTTTTTTATCTTCTTTTGCTGTGATGGACAGGATTTCTTTAGATGGGAAGTTGAACCACAGACGAAACATTTCCTTACACGCAGAGCCTTGACCGGTTCCTCACGTTCAATCCTCACATCCCTCCTGCTGCTGCCAGCTGACTCCACCGTCTGGGCTCGCTGCACGGCTACTGAGGAATGTTGAGACTTTAGTTTCGCTTCATAGTCTAAAGCACGACCTATGATCAACTGCAGAGTTAACTGATCAGGCTGCAGTCCTTCGAGTGAAGTAATTAAAGTGTCAAACGCAGGAGATAAGGAACTCAAAAGCAAATAACATCTGTCTTCAGCAGAAATCACCTTGCCTCGTTGTTCCAACTGCTGATAAAGCTGAGTCAAAGCATTTACATGCTCCCTAATTGATTCATTAGGCCCTTGGATTTTTCTGTACAAGCGACGAGTCAGAGACATTATTGTGCCAGCAGATTTTTGCACATAAACTTGTTTAAGTGAGTCCCATGCTTCTTTAGCGTTGACAGAGGATGAAATATGAATTAATTGGTCGTCACTTACTGCCAAAACGATGCTTGCCAGCGCCCGCTCGACCTTCGGCACGTCTCCCACTGGAACTGGATCCGGAGGGTCATTAACATACAGCCAGAGGCCCTCTCTGATAAGATAGTGTTTCATCCGAAACGCCCACGTATCATAGTTTGTGGAAGTCAGCTTGTCCACCACCTGGGTAGTCGGCACAAGAGCCATAATTTCTCTCCGCTCCCTCGACACTCACAAGCTGGATCTGTTATCTCCACTCTCGGCGTGTCACACCGCTGCCAAGGCTTCTCCGGGCAAGTCACACTCCCCCACTCCTGGAAGAAGTCAGCAACCGTCCTCCCACAGCTACACAGCTGGACACACACTCTAAGCACGGCTCACCGGCGTTTGCAGAATGCAGAGCTGGTTCTCCACCGAACTGGGTCTCCTTCAGGCTGGGCTGAATCTCCAGCAGGCTGGGCAGGCTAGGCTCTCCGTCAGGCTGGGCTCCGTCAGGCTGGGCCCATAACCCTGTTGCGCAGCGCGTCTGCAACACCCCTTCAGAAGTTCCAGCCACTCCAGCCCCTTGCAGCCACTCCAGCCACTTTCAGCACCCCAGCTTTCCCAATTCTCACCGGCATTCACTCTGCTGCAACTCCTTATAGCAACCACACTTACACAGTCCTGTGGTAAACTATATACAGGATTTATTATTTACAGGATCAAAATGCTTCGCCAGAACCGTGGTACAAGAGAATGGACATACATCAGTACTGTACAATTCCATATATACATGTAGTGACCAATCAGCTTCATGCTGAGTCATTATGACTGACCTTACTTCAGTGCCAGCCATAACCAGTTTAGACCTGCACTACACAGCTACCAATTTGACAGATAGCTGTCAAATAGATCTTGCTGATCTTAGTGCTGGAGCTTAACACTGTCAACACACCTACCTCCCAGGGTGTCTGTTGAGGGGAGAGGAAGGGAAGGTGATTGTAAGCCGCTCTGAGACTCCTTCGGGAAGTGAAGGATGGGGTATAAATCCAATCTCCTCCTCCTCTTCTGGACCTGCACCATGGAGCTCGGGGTGATATACACGTTTTCCCTTTCTTCCGCTTTATCCTCACAACAATCCGGCAAGGTAGGTGAGGTTGGGTCCACATATCCCCCCAGGTGGGCAGATGTATTCAGGGAATTCCCCACTGGGAATTTAATTTCCCCAGATGAATGTGAGCCGGATTCGGATTGGAACTACAGTGCCTGAAAAGAAGGGGGGGGGGGTTTAAGCGTCCCCTGCTCTCCCCGCAATTTGAAATGGGCCCGGGGCAGATGCAATATGTCTGTGCCGCTAATGGCTACATGTTAGCTTCTGCAGCAGAGCAAATATTGGCTTCTGGGGGCCATTCCCGGTTGGGAAACCAATGCGGCAGGGAAAGGGAAAGTCCCCTCTCTCAACACACACCTTGGCCCTGATGCAAATCAAGTCTGCACATGTTGGGAATTAAATTATCAGTGGAAAAGTCCCTTTGTCTGATCCAAAGACTTCATGAGGGAGGGTTACCAACCTCCAGGTGGGGGCTGGAGATCTCCTGGGATTACAACTGATCTCCTGATGACAGAGAGCAGTTCCCCTGGAGAAAATGGCAGCTTTGGAGGGAGGGTTTCGTGGCATTTTGCCCTACGGAGGTCCCTCCTTGTTCCCAAACTCTGCCCTTCTCCAAGTTCCGCCCCCAAATCAACAGGAATTTCCCAGCTTGCAGTTGGCACACTGACACAAGAGACCAAGTGGGGTACACAAGGACTCTGTAACAGGTGGATCTGCCCTGAGAGGGAATAGGTGACCCATGATCACCCAGGAATTAGAATTTAGGTCTCTCCAATTCTAAATCGACGCTGTTATCTGTCACACCCTGCTGGCTTGATTTGTTTGTGAAGACTGCCTCAGAGTGAGCGTTTCAGTGAAAATAGGAGGATAAAGTCTATTGCACCAGGCCCCTCCCCAACCCTTTTCCAGGTTCCATCCCAAAATCTCCACGAATTTCCGAACCTTGAGTTGGCAACCCTATCTATGTTAGACTCTCATCAGACAGTTAATAATTGGCCGTCAGTACAGTAACAAGACCAGAAAGGGCTCCTTCCTTGGTTTCGCCCTCTTGTGGCCAGAAGCTGAATCGACATGTTATGGGGTTTTTTACCAAAAAATGGGAGATTAAAAGCTTCGAGTTTATTCGGAAACAGAATTAACAAGTGATATATTTAGGGTTGCCAGCTCTGGGTTGGGAAATACCTGGAAATTTGGCGTGTGGAGCCTGGTTAAGGAAGGGTTTGGGCAGGGGACAGACCTCGATATGGGACAATGTTATAGCCCCCCTGCAAAACTACCTACATAGGCTCCGCCTCAAAAGACTGCCCCCCCCCCCCCGCTTTTCCTCGTTCTTGTGTCTGGTAAATACCAGTTCCCCTTTTTGGGTCTTTTGGAAATGCCTTTGAAAAATGCCATTCCTAAAAGAAGAAGAGATTGGATTTATACCCCACCCTTCGCTCAGAGTCTCAGAACGGCTTGCAATCTCCTTTCCCTTTCCCTCCCTACAACCGACACCCTGGGAGGCAAGTGGGGCTGAGAGAGCTCTTTCGGGGACTGCCCCGGGCCTTAAGTCTGACACCCCTGCCTTAGCCAACGCTCCCTCTAAGCCGTGGAGTCTTGTGAGCAAAAATTCTACTTGGCGAGCTGCTGGCGTTAAAGTTGTGCTCGAGCGATCTGGCTCCTGCATAAAACAGCTTGCTCTGGAGCCCTCCTACCTGAGCGAAGGCAAAAACGCGCGAGCCGGAGGCTAAAAACCTGTGACCTAGCTCACACGCACTCAGTTTAGAGGGAACACTGGTGACCAGCAAAATGCTCCCTCTAAGCGGTGGAGTCCTGTGAGCAAAAATTCTACTTGGTGAGCTGCTGGCATTCAAGTTGTGGGCGAGCGATTCGGCTGCTGCATAAATCAGTTCGTTCTGGCGCCCTCCTTCCTGAGCTGAGACAGAAAGGTGTGAGCTGGAGGCTAAAAAACTGGGAGCTAGCGCACACTAACTCAGCTTGGAGGGAACACTGGTTAAAACTGCTCTGCTGCGGTTTGCAATATTCCGATGCAAAAAAAGTGTGCGAAGGCGCATCCAGAATCTCGCGCCGCGGCTTCCCCGGGCCTCGACCTCTGCAAGTGCGATCCGAGGGCGAGGCGGTCCCTGACGTCAGGGTTTTGCGGCTCGGTTCTTTCCCCTTAAGACCTCTCTGCCCTCGTCCATCATGGCGGCCGCGGCATCGACTGCGCTTCCCTCCCGCCCTTCCGGAGCGTCGCTCTCCCGCTTCCAAAATGGCCGCCGTGGCACCCTGCGTCACGTAGAGCCCGTAGCAAAGATGGCCGGCGGGCCGCGTTCAGGTTGGCTTGACATTCAGAGTCAAAGGGGAGCGGGGCAAAACGCGAACAGCTCGAACATCCGGATCAAAACGGACCACGGCTGAGCGGCGGCCTCAAGTTCCCTCGCTGGGGCGCGGCGACCTCAACGTCCCCATGGAAACTGAGGCGGCGGCGGAGCCTACGGAGGCGGGTCCCCTTCCCGTTCGTTGAAACGAGCGTCTGGAGGGGGACCCTCACGGGTCCATCCAGAGCCGGAAGTGTGCGTTCCCGACGCTTAACCGGCCTTCCCTCAGCCGCCGGAAGTGACGCACCCGGGAGGCCGGGGCGGGGCGCCACCCCAGCGAGCGGCCGTTGAGAGCGTCGCTGGGCGCGCGGCATGCCGGGAGAAAATGGGCTAAGTGGGCGGCCGTGGGGGGGGGGCCGGCGGGGCTGGGCTGAGGGAAGGAGGAAAAGGAAGGAAGTGCGGGATGGAGTCGCCCTGACGGAAGGCCCCGACTCGCCTCCCCACCGCCCGGCTTGGCCATGCCCGGCCCTGCAGCCGCCGCCGCCACGACGGCCCTGGGGTGAGAGCGGAGCCTCGCGCCGGGGAGGGGAGAGGGGGGCTCCCAGCGGCCCCTGCGGCCACCCTCGGAAGGGGAGGGGGATCTGGGGGAGGGAGACCTCGGGGAGGGGGGCGGGGGCAGGAGGGACGGGGGAGGGAAAGGGGGGGGCAGGGAGGTCTGGGGAGGGGAACCAGGGGCGGAGGGAAAGAGGAGGGGGCGAGACGGAGGGGAGGGGAGGGGGACCTGGGGGTGTCCCCTAATGGACTGGCCCAGGCATTCCCTTGGTCTCCATGGAAACAGGGGAACCCCCCCCCCCCACCTCTCAATAGGGCCCTCCAGTCTCTGCTCCATTAATACAGAGGGAAGGCGGGTGGGGGGGTGGGGAGGCCCTTAAGGCTGCAGTCCCAAGAACACTTTTGTGGGAGTCAGGCCCACTCAACAAAAAGGGGACTTGCTTCTGAGAAGGCGTGCTTTGGATCTCTCCCTTAATTTCTTTTTCTCCCGATTATAGGCTTTTAAAAATATATATATACAGTGCCTGTTTTTAAGGGTTGGGAATGTGGTTGGAGCACCAGGTGGCTTTCAAAGCACAGGTCTCTGGAGCGGTGCTCCCTCTGAGCTGAGTTAGTGCGTGCTGGCTCATGGTTGTTTGCCCCCCCCCCCCCCCCCCCCGGCGCACACATTTTTTTGTCTCGGCTCGGGAAGGAGGGCTCCAGAGCAAACGGATTTATGCAGGAGCCAAGTCGCTCGCTCGCAACTTGAATGCCGGTAGCTCACAAAGTTGAATTTTTGCTCACAAGACTCCACAGCTTAGAGGGAGCATTGGTCTGGAGTACGTTGGGACTGGAATGAAACATCCCCCCCCCCCCCCTTTCCCAGTTATTCGAGCTTCAAAACAAAGGTGAGTTTAGGGACATCTGCAAAGTTTTAAAATAATTTACATTGTGGTGTCTTTCTGGCAGGTGCCTCTTTTGCATTCCCCCGTATGGGCTGTTAAAGGCGGTGGTGGGGATTGAGTGTTTGGGGTGGGCCAAAGAGCCAGATTATATCAAGCCCCTTCAGGGCCTTCCTCTGACTGACTTGTGCACGTCTCTGGACTCTTTTTATGAAAGAGTCACTTCCTCCTTTTGGAGAAGTTTAAGAGAGGATGAGAGGATGGAGGAGAGTGAGGAGTGTCGTCAGAGAAGGGATAGAATAGCCTTGTCTGAGTAATCAGAGGGGTTAGGTTTCTTCTGGGGTTGCTGCCAACCGGCTTCTCTCCCCTTCCTGTGTGATCCAGTAACTGATACCTTGCTGTAACCTGTAAGTATTTAATGGCTTCAGATGGGCTCTTTTTATATAGTGTCTATATTTGCCTGTTTATGGGAGAAAGGTGGGTCAGGGGATGTGGCTTAGTGGAAGAGCTTCTGCTTCATATGCAGAAGTTGCCAGGTTCAATTCCCGGCGTCTCCAGTTAAAAGGATCGGGTGGCAAGTGATGTGAAAGACTGCTGCCTGAGACCCTGGAAAACTGCAGAGAGGGACTGTGGCCATGTGGTAGAGCATCTGCTTGACACACAAGAAGGTCCCAGGTTCAATTCTCGGCATCTCTAGTTAAAGGATCTGGTGGTGGGTGATGTGAAAGACCTCCCACCTGAGACCCTGGAGAGCTGCTGCCAGCCTGAGTATGATACTGAACCTGATGGACTGATGGTCCTGTTTAGGGGGAGGCAGTGTCGTGTGTGAGTAATGGTGGCTTTTAAATTATAGATCTGTTGTTGTTTATAATTGTTATAGATGTGCTGCAAAGGTTTGTCGAGCTGGCAGGTCACAACAGCGAGTGAATTCCTGGGATGCGTCCGTGGAGTGCATTGCTGAGAGCATTTTAAATGTTTTGCGCACTCTTTGTGGAATAGAAACAAAAACTAAACTTCAGACTAACTAGCAAGAGGGTGAACAGACACAAAAAAGGAACACGCTTAACACACGTCAGGCAATTTTGGGGGAAGAAAGGAATTCCAATTTTTATCAAGGTTGCTGTAAGGTTTTGTTTTGTTTTTTCAGGGATGCTTATAGAGCTGCAACCAATTCAGGGTGATCCCATGAAGCCCACCTCATGGGGTACATACAGAGACAAGTCTTCATTACATTCCTCTGTCTTGAGTTTTTGTGCGTATGCGTGGCTTGGAGCTGTGCACAGCTACTCCGTTTGGGGCAGGAGGAAAAACAAACTTCCTTCTCGATAGCTGTTACAGTCAGTCCACTGGATATGCTGGAGTGCAGACTTCTGTGAAATTGGTTCTGAAACAGATTGTAACAGAAATGAGGTAGCTTAAGGACACTTTGCCATTGATAGAGGTACTGCTGGCGTCCCATTGGGCTGGATTCTTAGTTCTGGTACCTGTTACTTTGTATTATCCCTGTTTCATGTTGTGAGTGGAGGAGCTGTTTATTTGACTCTTGAACGACTGGACTTGTTGTTGTCCCCCACTTGTTTTTGACCCCCAAACATTTTAACCACTAAATATAAACTTACAAATCTACAATGAGCTGCTTTTCAGGATAATGTTCTTTTCAGGGCAGAGTAGCTCATGGAATGAAAGATTTTTGACTTTAAATCTACTGCAGAAAACTCTTGGACTCCCTGAAAAGGTATGCTGTTTGGGTCTAAAAGAGATTTTTAATCTCTTTGGTCTCTCTAGATGAGTTGCGAATAGGCTCTATTTCATTTTAAGTAGAGAACTATAATATACAAAGCCCTGGCTATCAAACTTGTGTTTAAGCCAGTTTGGCGTAGAGAGCCAGTTTGGTGTAGTGGTTAAGTGCGTGGACTCTAATCTGGGAGAACCGGGTTTGGTCCCCCACTCCTCCACTTGCACCTGCTGGATGACCTTGGGCAAGCTGTAGTTCTGGCACAGCCATTCTTGAAAAAGAGCCGTTTCCTTCAGGGCTCTCTCAGCCCCACCTACCTCACAGGCAGTGTTCCCTCTAAGCTGAGTTAGTGTGAGCTAGCTCACAGTTTTTTAGCCTCCAGCTCACACATTTTTATCTTAGCTCAGGAAGGATGGCTCCAGAACAAACTAATTTATGCAGTAGCCAAATCGCTCGCTCACAACTGTAATGCCAGTAGCTCACAAAGTAGAATTTTTGCTCACAAGACTCCACAGCTTAGAGGGAACATTGCTCACAGGGTGTCTGTTGTGGGGTGGGGAAGAGAAAGGAGTTTGTAAGCCGCTCTGAGACTCCCTTGGGTAGTGGAGGGCCGGGTATAAATCCAATCTCTTCTTTAGTTGGGTTGTCTTTTTATTGAAAAAAGAATGAGAGAAATCTAGGTTTTTCCTTTCACCCCATCCTGAGTTACCACCTCCTCTTTTCAGATATACGCTTCCTGCCATTATTGAAATGTGCTCTGAAGAATTGCCCAAGTTGCTGCAGCAGCTAGAAGTTGCACGTGAACTTGCCTTCTGCTTTATTGACTCTCAGCACTGTTTGTTCTTCAGCTTTGTAACTGTTGACCAAAGGGAGCCTGAAGAATGTAGCAAATGCCACAGTCTGGTTCTGTAGAGCAATCCCATTGGACTCTTTGCCTTACTAAATGGGACAAAAATATATATTTCTAGCACACAAGCAAGGGAAAGTGAAATTGATACCTTCAGTTTCAGCCACAGAACTGCCTCTGTGTAAGTAACGGGAAAGGACACGTTAATATTTAAAACTTGGTCCGGAGACTTTGGACTAACCTGGATAGCTCAGGCTGGTCAGATCTCAGAAGCTAAGCAGGGGCGGCCCTGGTCCAGTAGTTGGATGGGAGACCAGCAAAGCAGTCCGAGGTCGCGACGCAGAGGCAGGCAATCGTTCCTACATAATAGAGTTTGCCTTTCCTTTATCATAATACTGTGTCTTCAAAGGAGAACTTTTGAACACATACTGCTTCTTTATTCAGATTAATTTTCATAAGCATGCTGGGGATCCCTGGAAGGCATACCACAGCTGATGCTTCAAATGAAGACAATTGTCTCTTAGTAGTTCTTTGCACAGTACTTAGTCTTGTGTTCCAGTATAGCACGTATTAATTTGGTGGAAGCAAGTGCTGTCAAGTCACGGCCGATTTATGGCGACCCCGGGCGGATTTTCAGGGCATTTATTTTATTTTATTTTTCATTTTATTTATATTTACATCCCGCCTAGCCGGGCGAGCTGGCTCAAGGCGGTGAACAACAGCTAAAATCATAAAACAATGGTATTCAGTTAAAACAAAGTAAATTACACATACAATTGCAGAGTAAAACAAACAAAAGATGGCGGCAATCCCGGTCGCGCCCAACAACGAAGCCAGCATCCCGTAAGTCCCAGGCCAGTAGAAGTTCCACCGGCCCATTTCCTCAGTGGCGGCTCCTAATCGAAGGCCCGGCAGAAGAGCTCCACTTTACAGGCCCTGTGGAACTGCAAGGGGTCCCGCCGGGCCCTGATGTCTTCCAGGAGCTCATTCCACCAGTGTGGAGCCGCCACTGAGAAGGCCCTAGCTCTGGTGGTCACCAACCTAGCCTCTCTTCGGCCAGGGACGGTCAGGCGATGTTGTGAGCCTGACCGCAGTGCTCTCTGGAGCATAAGTGGGGAAAGGCAGTCCCTTAGGTAGGCAGCCCCCTGACCATATAGGGCTTTCAGAAGTGGTTTGCCATTGCCTGCCTTTGCACGGCAACCCTGGCCTTCCTTGGTAGTCTCCCATCCAAGTACCAACCAGGGCCGGTCCTGCTTAGCTTCTGAGATCTGACATGATCAGGCTAGCCTGGGCCATCCAGGTCAGGGCGCGTACTAACTTACAAAACTAAAAGCAGATGTTCAACGTGTGTGTGTTTCCAGACAACAGCCTGGTGGATGAAGGGATAGGCTCCATTTATTCAGGAGGTTTTGGCTGTGTTGCATTTGGGGATACACTTTTAAAAATTTGCATGGTGGGTAAAAGTCATTCTAGGTCGGGAAGGAAAGTTGGCATCCAGCAGCGCCTTGCAGATTTTGGAATGGAAATCTTAAAAGGAAGACAGGTGGAGAGAACTGAGTGGGTTTTGTGCTGCTCCAGAAGGGAGAGGTTGAATGTAAGCTTTGCCAACATATATAGATTTTAGTGCTGTCAAACTTGAAGAGGTTTTGTGTGTGTAGTTAGCCTTTAATTTTGCAGTTCTCAAACCCAGGATCTCTGTTTTGATTTTAAAATTTTCACAGAGCCCTTAAGCCCCCCCCATCCTTCATCGCCAGCATCTGCCTTGTCAGTTTAGCCCCCTTTTGAGGTGTGAGGCAAGCCCCATGTTGTCCCAGGGAGGCCTCCATCCTGTGGTGTCATCAAAACGACACTGGGAGGACCATGTCGGGTCTGTGTTAAAGCAAGGTTAAGTAACATATTTGTAGTGTCTGTACGTAGCCTAAAAGTAGCTGACTCTGTGGGGCCACTGCTCAAAAGGCCCTGACCTTAAACGTTAATCCGTCTCCCTCAACTGGAAGGGACTTGTGCCAGAGATAGCAAGAAGCTTCCATATTGGCTATTAACTTGCAGGCTGAACCGGAGCGGGTAGAGGTCTGGGAGTGCTTTTGAGTAGCTCATAGAAATAGAAAAATCATCTGATGCTCGGTTGAAGGCCGTTGTGGTCTGATAGCCCATAAATGTGGAGTGGTATATCTCTGTGGTGATATCTGTTGCGCTGGAAAATAGTGGAAGCCAGTTCGGTTTTGTATTGAAACCGTATCGGTGCCACTCAGCCAACTGGTGGTTCTAGGATTTTCTGACTAGCTGATGAGGAGGGGCTGTAGCTCAGTGGAAGAGTATCTGCTTGGGGTGCAGAAGGTCCCAGGTCCAATCCCTGACATCACCAGTTGAGAAGATCAGGTCATAGGTGATGTGAAAGATCTCTGCCCGAGACCCTGGCGAGCCACTGTCCGTCAGAGTAGTCTGTCCTGACTTTGATGGACCAGTAGAAGGTAGCTTCCTGTGTACTTCATGAGATCCAGAAAGGAAGGGGACTGGGGGTGATGGTGGCTATGTGAGTCCCCACTTTTCGAAATAGGGGAAGCCAATTCCAAACCCTTCCCTTTAGGCAGAGAGTATTTGCCCCCTTTCTAGAAACCTTAGAGGGCTCTGTCTATCTTATCTGCTTACCTTCTGTCCCGACAAAAGGTGTGTGGACCAGCCCCCTCCCCCAGGTTCCACGGTTTGGGAAGTGCTGCTTGAATCAGTAAACTTGTCAGAGCGACCATTGGTTTTGTATTGGTGGACTTGATTAAACGCTAGGCTCCTAATGAATACTTGATTAAACATTAGCCGTGTCTGTCTCCCCTCACAAATGAAATGCGTTGCTCAACCCTTTGCTGGATTTCTCCTTGTCTTGGGGTTATCAGGCGCTTGGAGGAAACACGTCCAGCTCCCTTAATAGAGGCTTAATGGGACATTATTTACAAGGTGCTGGTCTTTACCTCCATGCCATGAAAAGCCTCACTGGCCCATTTCCACATGTTTAAGCCTCTGTTAAAGGGGCAGGGCTTTTTTCTCCAGGCGGTTGGCAACCCTACCTGTCCTGTAGAAGCTGCATTGCACAGCCTGCGTGGAGTGCATGAGGCCAGCATTCAGTGAGGTGCTGATCCCCTGTAAAACCGGAACGTTGGCCAGCAACATCAGGTAGCTGGAACGAAATCTAATAGCCGGAGTTCAGGTTTCCCTTACTGAATGGAAGATGCCAGCGTTTATTCGAGCACTGACTGTATACAGGTGGTTTAGTGTTTCTGATAAAGCGGCCTGTTGCAATATAGTCTGGTGGTATATGATACAGATGATGTATGTTTGCTCTAGGTAAGCCATGCGCAGCATGAAGTGTTGCTTTTTGTGTGTGTATCTCGGTGGTAAATCTGAATTTTAAGGAAAGAGTTGGGTTAGAGGGGGAGGGATGAAGGAAGAGAGGCAGAAAGAAAGAGAGAGCGCGAATAGATGGGGAGTCTCCCGGGAGCCACACAATATGTGTGAAAGAGCCGCACGTGGCTCCCGAGCCACCGTTTGGTCACCCCTGCTCTAGACAATCACCGAAATAACATTTTCATATCTATTGATTATCTACAAACAAACCAGAGATCTG
The DNA here is from genome assembly GCA_029233225.1 of Lepidodactylus listeri. Lineage (NCBI taxonomy): Eukaryota > Metazoa > Chordata > Lepidosauria > Squamata > Gekkonidae > Lepidodactylus > Lepidodactylus listeri. The sequence goes on along the minus strand of JARCFY010000016.1, from coordinate 7,365,694 downwards.
TCAAAGAAATAACGTATCTTGATACAATGTGGGTTTTTTGGAAGTACTCTTGAGTGGTAATTGTTACTCACTTTCAAGCAAGCCCGCTTAAGAATTGGGAGGTTGTGCTGGGAAGTCAGCTGTCAGCGACGTAATAATATAAGTTGATTTTTTGAAGCAGAACTGAATAGCGGCAATATCCGGGGGGTGTCAGGAGCTTTTTCAGCTGCCCTGTTGTAGCCTTTCACTTAAACAAGCCACTTCTGAAAGTGAGGAATCCAGTGACGTGAAGAGCGGTGTTAGGAAGGGGAAACCGCCTGCTATTCTGTCCCCCTCCCTCCCCCTGCATGGTGGCCTTTTTAGGCAAAGGCCCCCTATTTTCCCCTTGCAAGGAATTTAGCTGTCTGTGTTACATTATTGATAACTTCATCATGCTGGCTTTCTGATGCCATCGATAAATGCTGTGTGAGTGACACTGCTGCCCACTGCGCCAGGAAAAAAAAGATATTCTGCTTGTGTTGTCGGCCCATGCTGTGCTGAAGAAGTTGCCAGCATTGTTGGTGTCTTGTACAAGCTGTGTTACCGAAATGTTGTTTTGGGATGTTCCTTGAACCACTTCCAAGGCACTGATTTGCTGATGCGCTAACCTCAGCATGCTTTCAACATGCTCCTCGAACAGGGTTCCTATGAGACAACAAATGACTTTTCAAATCGACTAAAGTCATCTGCTAAAATGAGATTTGCACTTTCTAACCTGTAGAAGCAAAAGTAAGGTCCTTCCTGAAACACGTGCTGTTCGCCTGCTGTGCAAAATTGAAAATGCTGTGGAATTCTTACTCTCTGTTTGCTTTCTTGCAAATAGTAATGCTCAGAACAGTTTGATGCAGCTCATACACATTTGAGCATTAAAAAAAAATGGGTAGACTCTAAGAAAACTTTTTCCTGTAGAGTTCATGGTAGAGTTCTTAATAGTCAGTGAAGGGTCTTGTCCTCAGATGACAGTACGAGATGAAACGCAGCTCTCATAAAGGTAGTCCAGCGGCCCCCAGTGTAGTGCCTGCCAACAACTTTTTCGGCACCTGCCAAACATTTATAGAGAGTAAAGGTAAAGGTTTCCCTTGCTCGAAAGCCAGTCGAATCCAACTCTAGGGGGTGGTGCTCATCTCCGTTTCCAAGCCAAAGAGCCAGCGCTGTCCAAAGACATTTCCGTGGTCATGTGGCTGGCACGACTAGATGCCGAGTCGCATGGAATGCTGTTACCTTCCCACCGAAGCAGTAGCTATTTATCTACTTCCAATTTCTTGCTTTCGAACTGCCAGGTTGGCAGGAGCTGGGGCAGAGACGGGAGCTCACTCTGTCACGCGGCACTCGGGTCTCGAACTGCCGAGCTACCGACCCTCCGATCTGCAGCTCAGCGTCTTAACCTCTGAGCCACTGCAGCCCCCTTAGAGAGTGGGTGGGACCAAATGGGGCTTTTGCCCAGCAAAGCTGTTGATCAGCAGTCGGAGATCCGATTGGCTGTGCAGATTTTCACAAAATGTTTAGCAGTGGCTTCCACCACAGCACGTGGATCTTCTGTATACATGCCATAATATATTTTAAAACAATACGTTCATTTCAAAAGGCGTCTTGTTCAACAGGGTTTCTGCCTCCTGAAGTGCTGGAGAGTTACTGTCTGACACTCCCTGACAGCTGTTCCGTGGCTGTGCCCACCACGCTTTGTCAGAAAGACCCTGCGAGCTCAGCAAGTTTGGCGACACCCCCCCCCCCCCCAGCCAATGTAATGCCGAATGGTCTTCATCATTCCCTCTCCGGGTTCCCTCTTCTGTGGGCTGCACTGTTTATAAGCTGGAGAACGAAGTTGGAGTCCAGTGGCACCATTTAGCTCAGCAAAGTTTAATTCTGGGGATAATCTTTCTCAATGTACACATACCTTTTCAGATAACATTGAAACAGACTTCCTCAATCCTTACACATAAGTAGAGAGAAGGGAGGGGGGCTAGTTGCCGGGAAGGGCTAGTTAGAGTCAAGGTGTAACTGAGCGATAAGTATAGCTAAGATTGGATTAAAGCAGTTGGTAAGACCTGTGAATAGCAGCAAATGAGCATACAGAGAACAAAAGAGTTAACAAAACGGATGTGACAGCTAAGCCTGAGTCCAGTGCAATGCTCCCTCTAAGCTGTCGAGTCTTGTGAGCAGAAATTCTACTTTGTGAGCTACCAGCATTAAAGTTGTGAGCAGGCGATTGGCTACTGCATACATTAGTTTGCTCTGGAACCATCCTTCTTGAGCTGAGACAATAATGTGTGAGCCGGAGGCTACAAAACTGTGAGCTAGCTCACACTAACTCAGCTTTGAGGGAACACTGGTCCAATGGCACCTTTAAGACCAACAAAGTTTAATTCTGGGGATAAGCGAGAACTGAGTGACTTAGCATGTGTAGATTCATGAGGAGAAGAAGAAGAAGAGGAGATTGGATTTGTGCCCCGCCCTTCACTACCCAAAGGAGTCTCAGAGCGGCTTACGAACTCCTTTCCCTTCCCCTCCCCACAGGAAGGTGAGGCTGAGAGAGCTCTGACAGAAACTGCCCTTTTTCAAGAACTGCTCTGCTAGAACCACGGCTTGCCCAAGGTCATCCAGCAGGTGCAAGTGGAGGAGTGGGGAATGAAACCTGGTTCTCCCAGATTAGAGTCCGCGCACTTAACCACTACCCCCAAACAGACTTCCTCAAGCTTTACATGTAGGTGTAGGGGGGTGAGTTGCCAGTGGGGCTGTTTCATGTCCCTTGAGCTGATCCTTGGTTTTTAAAAAAATGCCTGTCGTTGACAAATATGTATCCCAAGGTGTCACTCCCTCAGTTTCTTGTCACAGTATATTTAGTCCAATGGCGTGGATTCCACTTGCAGGAAGAAGAAAAGGCTTGCTGTCTGCTGTCTTCCATTCTTGCAGCAAACAAGCTGTCGCTGTTCCTACCCCACCAGGCAACCCCTAGCTACTACTCCTGCCCGGCTAGAAGGCGCTTGGCGAGTCAGCGTGTCTCTCGATTGGAAGGGAGTGGTGGAGAGATGCCCTGGCTCACAGCACCAGACCTGTCCAGTTTTATGTGACGTTCCTTAGCATCTGTTCCACAAACCGTGTGCTTAGCATGTACAGTCAAATCTCAGCTTCCCTTCAGTCTGATTTTCCTCGGGTCACCCTAGTTATCCGGTGGTGGGAAGTGCCCTCAGGTTACAGCGGGCTCATGCCGACCCCTCAGCGTTTTCAAGGCCAGAAACGTTCAGAGGTGGTTTGCATATCGACTCTGGACTTCCTCGGCAGTCTCCCACCTAAGTACTAACCAGGACCAATGTTCCCTCTAAGCTGTGGAGTCTTGTGAGCAAGAAATCTGCTTTGTGAGCTACTGGCATTAAACTTGTGAGCGAGCGATTTGGCTGCTGCATAAATTAGTTTGTTCTGGAGCCCTCCTTCCTGAGCGAAGACAAAAACGTGTGAGCCGGAGGCTACAAAACCCTGAGCTAGCTCACACTAACTCAGCTTAGAGGGAACATTGCTTAGCTTCCACGATCTGACAAAAGCAGGCTAGCCTGGTTATCTGGCAGTGTAGATTTGATGATCCTTTCTTTTCTGTTTCCATCTTTTTAAAAAAAATAAAAACTGCAGTGGCCTTTGTGCATAATGGGCGAAGAGAGGTGTGGAAATCGGGAGAACTTTGTGGCCTGTTGCGTTTCTGACTTATTTGAAATATCTGTTCAAGCAGGTTCTGTTTGTTGACACAACTTGAATGGACCTGTGACCACCCTCTGGCACGGAGAAGCTCGAATACAATAGCTTGCTTTATCTGTCTGATCCATCCCCGGTCGTTCGGGAAAACAAAGATAGCGCCTCTCCTTGAACTAGATCAAACTGCGCTGTTCAGGTCAAGCCGAAAAGGGAAGGAAAATATTTACAACGAGCCAAAGGGACCTATCCTAGAGCTCAGAGAAGAAGAGAAGAAGAAGAGATTGGATTTATATCCTTCCCTTCACTACCCGAAGGTGTCTCAGGATGGCTTACAATCTCCTTTCCCTTCCCCGCCCCGCAAGAGACACCCCCTGTGAGGCAGGTGGAGCTGAGAGAGCTTTCTTGAGAACTGCCCTTGAGAGAACAGCTCTGAGAGAGCCAGGACTGACCCAAGGTCACACCAGCAGCTGCATATGGAGGAGTGGGGAATCAAACCCGGTTCTCCCAGATTGGAGTCTGCGCTCTGAACCACTGTGCCAGACTGGCTCTGGAGCTGAAATAAACTGGCCCCCTCTCAAATTCATTTCAGAATGTTTATACCACATATATAGTGTGTTGAAAGCAGGTGTAAGATATAGCTGTCATCCAATACAGCGTTAGATCTTGCTGTCCTAAGTGTTTTGATTTTGGAATTCAATATTTGACAGAGGTTGATAAGCAAGAGCACGTGCAGTGTGATTTCTGAGATTTGAGTTCTCGGGGTTTAGTGTCGTTACCGATACCAATGCAGCGAGAAATGTTATTTCTCTCTTCAAGCCTCTGAGAAGCACTTTGGTAGTGCCGTCCTGGGCAAAGTAACTCTAGACGGGGGTGGGGGGCTGTCAAAACGCACTGGACTCATGGCGATTCCTGTTGGGTTTTCAAGGCAAGAGATGTTCGGATGCGGTTTGCCACTGCCTGCCTCTGCATGGAGAACCGGGACTTCCTTGGTGGTCTCCCATCCAAGTACTAACCAGGGCTGACCCTGAGATCAGGGTCAAGAGGAGTCTAGCCCGGGCTCTCCCGATCAGGGGATCTCCAGCCTAAGCACAGTGAAATCACGGGAGTACATTTGCATGACGCTGCCCTCTTAGTCTAGCTTTAAAATTTGAAGTCATATATTTTTAAAGTTTCTGTTTTGGCATGGCGCTGACCAAATACGTTTTAGCCGGCATGGTGTCGGAGTCATAGTGTCAGACTGTGATCTGAGAGAACCAGGTTCGAATCCCCACTCCGCCATAAAAGGCTCCCTGGATGACCTTGGGGCCGTCGTACACTCTTAGCCTAACCTATCTTACAGGGTTGTTGTGAGGATACAATGGAGGACAGGAGAATTGTGTAAACCACCTGGGTTCTCCATTGGGGAGAAAGGTGGGGTATAAATGCAATACATCAATAAATTCTTCTTATTTTCACTTTTTCGTGGACCTAGGTCCAGAGTAGTGTGATACCGTAAGCTCTGGGAATAATGGGTGTCCACTGGGACCTTGTCCTCTAGTTCCTCAGCCTTGTCCCCCCCCCCCCCCGACTGCTTCGGTGGCTTTTGAAATTCTTCGGAGGGTTCATTTCAGGGCAGCTCCTGTACAGGAATGGACTAATGGAGACTCAGAGCTCAAGAGGCAATTGTGCCCTGCTGGCAGGTTTCGGTTTTGTTAGCTAGGGTTGAAATCTGACCTTGGGGGCCCAAAACTACCATCTAGCAATGCATCGTGCCAGTAAATGATTGAATCAATAGCTAACCCCCTGGTTAAAACCACCAGGTGGAACTTTGCCACGGGGGAGGCAGAAATTAAACTAATCAGATTCTTAAAACACAGGTCGGGTTCACGGTCAATATACTCTGCCTGAAATAAGAGCGCTCTTACGCTTGTATACTAACGCAGCAAGGCAAGAGACGCAAACACTTCTCAATTATGCAAAACTGAAGTATTTGTGAAAAATGAGCTGGGGGCGGAAAACGATTTACGAGAAGCGAGTTAACCTTTATTTACGCCAGGAGAAGAGATGCGCCAGAAGTCGTTTGTCCTTACCTGTTCTGAACAACAGCCAGTGCTGAAATTTCAGCACGAACCAGTGTGTAGTCGGTCTCTCGTAGGAAGGATCAGGAGTTATCCAGAACAGAAAAAAATTTTGGCACTTCAGGAAAGCGCCATCTCTGGTTCGTGTGGGTGTTTTCTTGTAAATCCCCCCCCCCCCCCAAAAAAACCCCCTCCCAAGCAAGCAGTTCAAGGCCGTGAACAGCCAAGGACAAATCCCATTAGTTTTCATTACAGAGAAACACACCGCTGCCAGAAACCTAGATTAGTTCAAAATTCAAACCATAGCAGCAGCTGCTTTGCACACACGCGTCCTTCCCAAATTCGGCACTTTAAAAAAGTGATTTAAGTATAGTCTCCTTTTTTAAAAAAAAACCAGGTCTCCACAGTAGTATGATTAAATTGGTCCTTCGCTGAGTACCCACCGACAGTCTACGGGGTTGCTCCTGCTGCTTTTTTTTTGGTCTTTGAACTGTATTCCTCAGTGCTCAAGATTAAATACAGATGCTTGAAAGAAAAGACTTAAATCTGTCGGGTGCTGTGTGCAAAACCGCCTTTGTGAGCTGAATCCTGTAGAAAATGCAGCTTTTACAAAGGCACATCAGTGGCAATGCAGGGATCGGCCTCTGTTACACTAACACAGCTGAAAGTTAAGGAGATCTTTGGGTTAACAATTTTATTGCATCCTCAGCATTCACAGAGTGTAGCCTATATTGAGTGGTGCGGCTAGGAGCACGGACTCTAATCTGGGCGAACTGGGTTTGATTCCCCACTCCCCCACATGCAGCTGCTGGTGTGACCTTGGGTCAGTCATAAGTTCTTTCAGAGCTGGTCTCTCACAAGCAATTCTCGAAAGAGCTCTCTCAGCCCCACCTACCTCACAGGGTGTCTGTTGTGGGGAGGGGAAGGGAAAGGGGCTGTAAGCCACTCTGAGACTCCTTCGGGTAGTGAAGGGCAAGGTAGAAATCCAGTCTCCTCCTCTTCCACACACATCCCTTGAGTAGGATGAGGGCAGTTAGGGTTGGAAGAGGAAATTTTTAACTTCCTTGTGTTATTTCTGGTGCTTCCTTCGCTGAGAACCTGTCCTTACATATGCAGGTCATGATCTTTCGCTTTGTGAGGACACAGCGCATGCCCGCAGAGCGATCTCCACAAGGCTTAGTGCCGGGGGGACCAAGCTTGCTTAACGTAAGAGCCATACAGAATAAACATCAGATGTTTGAGAGCCGCAGGATGCGAACTGAAAAGTACGCAGATTTGCTTCTTATTAACATTAAATGAGACTGCTGAAAATAAAAACAAAAGGGGTAAAAACAGATCTTGATAATGATATTTAACCAATTATATTTGTAGGCTGGGGGGGGCACTTTGAGGATGCATTTAAAGTTAAAGTTGCTTTCTTTTCTCTGCTGTCCCCCCCTCCCCCCAAGCCTGCCCAGGAAGGGGAACACTGGCTGGGAGCCACACAATATTTGTGAAAGAGCCACATGTGGCTCCCGAGCCACAGTTTGGCCACCCCTGGCTTAGTGTGTTCAAAAAACAAGAAAAATGCTCTCTGCCTGTTTCTTGAACCCTTGGAAGAAGAAGAAGAGGAGTAGGTTTTTATGCCTTTGCTTTTCTCTGCCGTCAGGAGTCTCAAAACGGCTTGCAGTCACCCTTCCCCTCCCCACAACAGGCCCCTTGTGAGGCAGGTGGGGCTGAGAGAGTTCTGAGAGGACCGGGACTGGCCCAAGGTCACCCAGCAGGCCTCAAGTGAAGGAATGGGGAATCAAACCCGGCTCTCCGGATTAGAGTCCGCAGCTCTTAACAATGACACCATGCTGGATGGGGAGGATTGTGCTCTTGCGCTACCCTTGTGTGGTGCAGATGAGTTGGTTCTTATGCGCTTTTTGGTATGTCTGTGCAGTTAGGGTGGTGTCGGCTTGGCACGTGCTGTCAGTCCGGAAAAAAAAGAGCCAGATTTGAGATCCCGCAAAAAGCTTCTCTGTCTTATTCTCTAGATAGGCCTTTTTAAAGAGGAAAGCAACACATGTTTGTCAAAACAAAACTTGCCTAGAGTAGAGTTTTTTTCACCTAGTTGACATAATCCAGTTCCTAAAACAGTCCATGTAATTACCGGAACAATTTGTGCCACTCTAGTTTTCCTTCTCAGGTGATTTTTTTGTGTGTGTATGTAAAGATCTCTTTAGGAACAGAGACTGTGCCCCAGTATCTGAATGCTGGAGAGTGTAACATGCGTCCTCTAAAGTCATCTAAACAGCCACATCCACAGATGCTCTGCCTCTAAACAAAGAGGTTTTCTTCAGCCACCGTGGCTCATGCCCACTGAGAAATGCGTTGCCTGTTTCTCCCTTGGAAAGCCATCTAAACTAGTGTTCATTACTGAGTTCCACATGCTGTTAATTGCGTAGTGTATAAAGAGGCATTTCCTGTTGTCTGTCCTGAATTGACTACCCGTCAGCTTCACTGGGTGGCACTGAATTCTGTCTGCTTTATTCATACCAAATATCAGGCTAGGCGGATCTCGTCAGATCTTGGAAGCTAAGCAGGGTCAGCCCTGATGAATATTTGGAAGTCAGCCCACCAAGGAAGACCAAGGTCCTTCCACAGAGGCCGGCAGTGGCGAGCGACCTCTGGCGTCTCTTGTTCAAGGCTTTGTGATATGCAGATCAGGCTACTCTGATAGGCTCTGCTATCTTTGAAGAGTGTCCTAAACCACAGCTTCAAGGACTTGTTTCAAGGTGATGATTGTGGCAGGCCGCCCGGAGCATTCAGCACCAGCCTGCCACCAATTTCGTTGGATCCCAGTTGGAAATACTGGTTATTGGCCTGTAAACCGACACTTGCTGGTTGTCCCTGGCCCAAAGGGCGTCCGCCTAACCTTGACCAGGACCAGGGCTTTTTTTGCCCTGGCCCCGGCCTGGCGGAACATGCTCCCGTTGGAGAGCAGGGCCTTTGGGACCTATTATAGTTCCACAGGGCCTGTAAAAGGGAATTGTTCCGCCAAACCTTTGGGTGAGGTGGCGGGCATCCAATTATTCCATCTACTCCCCTTGCTGAACCTTCCATCCTTGTGTGGCCCGTGAGGTTGAAGACCACAGTCTGGTTTACAGCCTAGCGGCTCCAGTTCTCAAAATTATCATGCTAAACCACTTTTTTTTTTAGTTTAGAGCTTTGTTTTTAACTATTTATTGTGAAACGTTTTCATTCCTGTTGTGGGTTTGCTGTCATCATCTGCTCTGAGCCCACTCGCAGGGAGGGCGGAATACAAGCCGAAACTAATAAAGATATAAATAGTCTGGGCCCTGCATACCTTCGGGGCTACCTGCTTTCGTGCGTACTTACCTGTGTATTTCAAGCATCTTCAGAAGGCCTGTTCTCAGCACGTATCCCGCTCCCAAACCCGAAATGTGCTGTGTGGCTGGTCAGCATGGTGCAGCTCCAGCTATTGTTGGACTCAAGGGAGGTCTGCCTTGTTTATCTCCTGTCCAAGTCAGGGGCTGGGAGTGCTTTTGAGGTGTCTCTACTGCCTTGCTGCTGTTCTGGTTGGCTTCGGCCACCTCCTTTTACTCGCACTGATTTTTCACTAGTATTTCGGTGGCCGTTAGACTTTTCGTTGAGCATCCTCGAAGCTTTTCGTTGAGGATTCTTTAATTGAAATGCGGGATATAAATACCTTAACAAAGGGTGGCTTGTTTAGAACATTATGAACTCCTTATGGCAAAAGGGCCAGATTAACCTCAGTTAGCAACAGTCTCGAGAGGGTTTCAGCTTTTCACCACCTCTCCTGCGGGGATCCTCAGTCATGACTTCCCACGTCTGGATCATTTAAATGCAGCTTGGAGGGCGGACTGGGTGAGGTGTCTGAATTTTAAGCAGCTCTTTTTTGTCTAGTGCGCTGCTGAGGAGTTGGCGCGTTTTTGTTTCAGAGGGCTGGCCCCCCACTAGCCAATGTTTAAAACGGTTTCAGAGGAAACATAGCGCCTTTCTTACTAGAAACTCCATGTACAGGCTGCATCTTGATCCTGGGCATCCTTTTTGGGCAGAGGAAAATAAATTCCTTGAGCCAAATGCCTTTGAAAGTTTGGGTTTCAAATAGGATCGTGTCAGCAGCAAAAATTGAACAATGTTCCTATACAAATTCTTTTATTTTTATTTTATGTTTTGTTAGTATTTTTGTGTGTGTGCATGCCCTGAAGTCATGGTTGACTTCTGGCGACCCCTAGTGGGCCTGGGAGACTTGCCAGGGTCGTCCCGGCTTCTGAGGTCTGACAAGATTGGGTTTGCCTGGGCTATCCAGGTCAGGGCCAGATTCTTTGATTTTTAGTGCATCTCCCCAAACCCCATATATAATACCATATATAATACCTTTTGGTGTTTTATTTCATGAAAACTAAGATGTACAAGAGATACTTTAGGCTACAACTGTCAATTCGGTCTTTGCTCTGCTCTGTTCCCTTGATCAGCGGTTCCCAATCTTTTTGGTGTGGTGACCCACAAGCCCAAATTTACTGGGTACGGTGACCCATCCCAGGTTGGCCCAAGTGTTTTGGCGCCCTAGGCAAACTAGGACCTTGGTATCCATCTAGTTCAGCGTTCCATTTTCTACAGTGGCTAGCAAGGTGTGTTTGAGAAGCCAACAACCATTGCACAAATGGCACAGCTGCCCACATCATAAACCCTGAGCAAGCCACATTCCGACCACCCTCTCCTTCCATGTTACTCCCTCTAATCCCCCCTCCCATAAGATTCTAAAAAACTCACTCTCGTAACCATCAGAACATGTTTTACTGGATCAGCATATATATGCAGTGAAGATAATATATCAACTAGTTTATGACATGGAAGATACTGTGTCCCGGGTTGGGTTTTGGTTTCCAAAACATGAACGACAGCAATGGAAAGGGCAAGAGTGGCCATTAGGGATGGGATGGCCAGCGACCCACTTACAGAGGATTTGCAACCCACTTTTGAGTTCCGACCCACAGGTTGGGAAACACTGCCCTAAATTCTCGGTATGGGAGAGCCCTTGACCACCAGTAGCCAGTGAGGTGGTATAAGCTTTCAAGAGTCAAAGCTCCGTTCATCAGATGTGAGTTGGAATGGAGATCCCTGAGTCCTTATATTCCAATCTGAAGGCAGGAGGGGTGTTGCAAAGAAGGAACTCGGGATGCACAGGTACCATGCATAGTTTGGTGTAGTGGTTAAGGGTGGCGGACTCTTAACCTGGAGGATCGGGTTTAATTCCCTCCCTCCTCCACATGAAGCCAGCTGGGCGACCTTGGGCCAGTCACAAGTCCTCCCAGCTCTCAGCCCCACCTACCTCACAGGGTGCCTGTGTGGGGAGAGGGAGGGAAGGAGATTGTAAGCTGCTCTGAGACTCTTGAGTGAAGGGCAGGGTACGAATCTAACTCATTTCTTCTCCTCTGCTCTGATCAAGCTGATTACAGTGTGCATTGTCACCTTTGCATAAGCCCTTTCCTTGCAATACCTTCTCCCACTGTCAGATTGGGATATAAGAATTCAGGGACCTCCATTCCAACTTGTATCTGATGAAGGGAGCTTTGACCCCTGAAAGCTTATACCTCCAAATACTTGTTGGTTTCTAAGGTGCTGTTGGACTCAAATCTAGTTGTTCTACTGCAGACCATCATAGGTACCTTCTGAAATTACCCAGTAGGGTATTTGTTAGAACTTTTTCTGAACCCGTGCTAATGTGTATTCTTAACGTACTGAATATATTCTTTTTTTTTTCTTTCAATAGGTGCAAAGCGTTCTGCTTAGACAGGTGAACAATGGAACCTGAGATTATCCGAATGTACTCATCTTCCCCTCCACCGCTAGACAACGGAGCTGACGAGGAGGAAGATGACGAGTTTGGTGATTTTGGTGGATTTTCCGGTGCTGGCAGTACCGGCGTAGGCTTCGACTTCGCATCAGATTACTCCAATTCAAAGGAGGACCATAAGTCTCCGTATAACGCTGATTATTCGAGCAGCGTGGACAGCATTATAGCCTTTACTACTGTAAGATATGTTAACGATGCAGACAGCATCACAGAACTTCCTAATTCTATTAAAGGACTTCCTGCTGGCACTAGCAAAGAAAAATTTGAGTGTCGACATCTGGGCTCATCGTTTGATGACTCCAATTCAGTAGAGGTAAACAGAACTGGGAAATCGGAGGCACCGCCCTCCGACATTATTCGGACTGATAGGATAGCGCCAGGTCAGGACCAACAAATAGACAGCTGTAACGGTGAGAGACCGCAGTGTCCAGACGTGCTAACAAATGGATTTGCAGCACTGGACGCCACAAATCCTCCAGGAGCGGAAGATCTGGACAGTATCGGCGACTCAGAGGCATTAAAAACAGTTAGCACTCATAGTCCTGAATTGAGTTCAGTGTCTGCGCCCAGCACGGTAGAGGACTTTGCAGATTTTACCACATTCTCTCCTCAGCAAACAGCCCAGGCAGAAGAAGCAGGAAGTAAAACATGCAAAAATCCGAGTGAAAGAGAAACACTAAGTGTGCACGAAAGCAATATTATAAATAGCACTGGAGAGGGGGACTCTATGAAGGAAGTGGCTTCAGGTGGAAGCTGTGAACATGAAGGGGAGACTTGCACTGAAGGCGAACCGGTCTGCATTTCAAAAATTAATGTAGTGGTCCATGAAGACTCCAAGGCCGAGCGGGAAGGTACGGAACTGGAACATGCCGATGTTTTCTCTTCCACACAAACAAATGTGAATCAAGGGGGCACGATGGATGGTATTGAAGGTGGAGGAGAGCGTGACACTAGAAGGATCCGAGAAAGTGACTTTTCTTGGACCAGCGATGCTGCAAGTCCACTAAACCTTAATGTAAATAGTGTTCAAGGTCTTGGCAGTCTTCCCGCCAGAGAGCACGTGCCCGTCTCTGAAATGGTTAAAAACGGTGAAAGTGAACTTGGACCAGTCTCATTTAGTGACTTAAATGAAGATGATTTTGGGGATTTTGGCACAGTAACTAACGGGTCTCCTGCACTTGCTACCGGTGTTCAAGTTTCTGCGAGCCAAGGACATGTGGAACCCCCCTTTGGGGAAAAAACCAGTAAGCTAAGTAATGAATGTGGGGATGTCCCAGGTAGAAATGGTGACCATCCGCAATCAGCTACAGTCGCGCCTTCTGAACCACATGAGTTTCCCCGCTCCGGGTTGGAAGAAGTCGGGAGAGCTGATCCAGGTTCCAGTACGGCGATCCGACCTCTGGCAGAAATGGAAAATGGGGACAATCACGAGTTTGGAGACTTCGATTCGGTAATGAAACGGTGCCCGGACACGGACGAGTTTTCCGACTTCAGCTCCGCCGGTTGCAACCAAGCGGCAGAGTGGAACGCCTTTGAGTCGGAGCCAGAAGAGAGCTGTTCGTGGGCCGCTTTTGGTGATGAGCAGGTAACGGGGTCTCCTAAGAAAGACATGTGGCTGGCACATAGGACAGATGCAGCAATGGGCACTGACGATTCAGCATCACCTAAGACGGACAGTGTTTCTGGAACACCTTTCCATGGAAGTGGCAGCAGGCAGCTGCAGGAATTGCCACTGTCAGCTCAGGTAACTACAGTAGCTTGTTCTATCAATGTTTCAAAGAAAGGTTCTGATGTGTGAGGCAGCTGGGTTTATTAGGGGGAAAATTCACCTATGGTCTCTCCTTTTTTTTAGCTGATTCTATTACAACATATATACAAAACAAGATCACATCAGTATCATACAACCTTGTGATATATTGAATGTACAAGATGCACAGAACGTTATACAAGAAGACTTCTCTACTATGTTGCATTAGAGAAGTGGATCATAATAACACTGAATGTAAATTAGCTACCTGACATAGCATACAAACCTTTCTAAAGTCAGATATCGAGCATGTTCATACGAACCAGTTTTTTTGGAACCACATTATGAGAAGCCAGATAACCTAATACAGGAATCCACTTTACAACAAATTTGGCAGATATATCTGTCTTACTTTTGAGTTATTTGATCAGTAATTTTTTCTAATATATACAGAATCCGTATCTTGATATGCCATGTCTTTATGGAATGCCCTGCCTTGTCTCTCCATTTAGCAGCTACAGCGGTTTTTGCCGCAATCAGTAGTGTGGCTATTAATTCTCTTGACTGGTTCTAGCTGCCCCAGTGTACAAGGTGACACAAAAGCTGGATTTGTGGCCTAGAGAGGCTAAGAGGGCTTACTCCCACATATATTGGGTAGAACCACAGCATTAATAAAGCTTGCTAATAATACTTTTTTTTTTAAAGGTGCACCTTTGTTCTTGGATGCTGTGGAGGAAATGGGGTGTAGCGGGTCCCCGACCTTTTTTGAGCCTGTGGGCAATGTTCCCTCTAAGCTGTGGAGTCTTGTGAGCAAAAATTCTACTTGGTGAGCTACTGGCATTAAAGTTGTGAGCAAGTGATTTGGCTGCTGCATAAAATAGTTGGCTCTGGAGCCCTCCTTCCTGAGCTAAGACAAAAATGTGTGAGCCAGAGGCTAAAAAACTGTGGGCTAGCTCACACTAACTCGGCTTAGAGGGAACACTGCCTGTGGGCACCCCTTGGAATTCAGACACAGTGTCGCTGGTGCAGCCACAACAGGGTGGGCATGGGAGGTGGGGCTGGCCACAAAATGGTCGCCGCAGCTTACCTTCAGCCACACCACAGAAACCCTTGTGCTGTGGTAGCACCTGCTGCCAAAGCAGCCTTTAAAAAAAAATCTGCATAGCCCAGCAAATCTCCAGTGGCTAAGAGCCCCACCTGGCCCCGCCCACTTTCTGAAAGCAGTTGGCAGGTACGAGGAAGAGTCTCGGCACCTGTGGGCACCGTGTTGGGGCCCCCGGCATATAACTTCTCAGTCAGCATGGAGAAACCGTTGCGGTCGTGATGTCTTTATGTGACTGTCCTGTAGAAAGCGCTTAATAGTTTGGGGATAAAAGTTGCTAAACTGAAACTGAATTGGCTCTTAGTGACAAAAAAGCAATGTCTCTTCTGAGTCCAAAGCTGTTCTGTCAGCTGATCACGGTCACCGCAGGTCATCTAAAAGAATTACGTTTCACTGGCAAATATATGTGTCTAATATATTTGATGTCTTCCTCCAAAGCAAAAATCTCGACCATAGGCGGGGTCGTAGAGTTCAGTGCTCAATCATGCTTCGAATGGAAAAGGCGGTGCCCAGCAAGAACCAGTGTGGTGGCGGGGTTAGAGCAGGGGTCCCCAACCTTTCTGAGCCTGCAGGTACATTTGGGATTCTGACACAGCATGGTGAGCAAACACCCTGTGAGGTAGGCGGGGCTGAGAAAGCGCCGAGAGAACAGCTCTCAGAGAACTTGTGACTGACCCAAGGTCACCCAGCTGGCTGCGTGTGGAGGAGTGGGGAATCAAACCCAGTTCTCCAGATCGGAGTCCGCTGCTCTTAACCACTGCACCACCCTGGCTGTTCTGTTGGAGGGAACGCATGGTTGGAGACACGCTGTTGAAAACATTGACCTTTTTAAATAGCGTGTCCCTAATTACGGACAAAATTAGTCCCATTCAAACAGTCCTTGAAAATGTAGTACAATGTTCGTGGTGTACAGTGTTCCCTCTAAGCTGAGTTAGTGTGAGCTAGCTCACAGTTCTTTAGCCTCCAGCTCACACATTTTTGTCTCAGCTCAGGAAGGAGGGCTCCAGAGCAAATTAACTTATGCAGTAGCCAAATCGCTCGCTCACAGCTTTAATGCCAGTAGCTCACAAAGTAGGATTTTTGCTCACAGGACTCCACAGCTTAGAGGGAGCATTCCAAACTGCCAGTATCGTGCGGTAGATTCTTCCCCCCCTGCATATTTGTTCTATAGCACTTGGGGTGAGTAAAGTCTTAAAACCTTTTACTCATTCTGAAAGAGCGTTTTTCAGTGGGCCGTCTTCCTGACGCCTTTTCATTCTCGCCACAGTGGGAAGGCAGATGAGGAGGCAGGCAGCAATGGAACGAAAGCATCCAGCCCATTGTTAACTGAAACTTCCTTTTTTTTTTCCAGTTGGAAGAGGGGGTGGGTGAAGGTTTGCAGAAGAAAAACATGCTCCAGCTGTTTCTGGTCCCCCCCCCCCAAGATTTCACATTTTTAGATGATGTTCTCCACTGGTATATTGCTATTTTTCCTTTTTAAAAACTTGGTTCCCAAGATTCCTGTGTATGGGCTGAGCCAGATGTCACACAGCAGTTTTATGTAGCAATCTCCGAACTTTTTTTAAGAAGAAGAAAAGAGAGAAGAGATTGGGCTTATACCCCGCCCTTCACTACCCGAAGGAGTCTCAGAGTGGCTTACAGTCTCCTTTCCCTTCCCCTCCCCACAACAGACACCCTGTGAGGTAGGTGGGGCTGAGAGAGCGATGGCAGAAACTGCTCTTTTTCAGAGCAGCTGTGCCAGAACTATGGCTTGCCCAAAGTCATCCAGCAGGTGCAAGTGGAGGAGTGGGGAATCAAACCCGGTTCTCCCAGATTTGAGTCCGCGCACTTAACCACTACACAAAACTGGCCAAAAAATGCAAACCAGCTCTAATAAGCTGTATATTTGAGTGAACAGTTTGAGGCGGGGGCAAACGTTTAACTCTGTCCCCTCTATCTTTTTGGTTCCAAATGCCAGGTACTTCCATGTGCTTGGTCAAAAGAGCCCCCTGTCTTCCCAAAAGGTGGAGAAACAGCTTGGTGGTGTGTGGGATTTTGTCAAGAGGAAGGACTCAGCCAGCAGTGTCGAACTCATTTGTTATGAGGGCCGGATCTGACATAAATGTCATTTTGTTGGGCTGAGCCATTGGCAATGCTCCCTCTAAGCTGTGAAGTCCTGCGAACAAAAAATTCTACTTTCTGAGCTACCGGCATTAAAGTTGTGAGCGAGCGATTTGGCCACTGCATAGATTAGTTTGCTCTGGAGCCATCTGTCCTGAGCTAAGACAAAAATGTGTGAGCCAGAGGCTAAAAAACTGTGCGCTAGCTCACACTAACTCAGCTTGGAGGGAACACTGGCCATGGATGCCATAAAATGTAATTCTAGGTAACGGAAATATAAACTGTATAAAGGACAGCAGCTGGTTAGCTCTTAGTTGGTGTATCCTTACTGCTAGGCCTCACGAGCTGGGGGGGGGGGGGGGGGGAGGTGCAAAGGAAAACCCATATGGGCAGAGTGGAGAACCAGTGGTGCAGCACTGGGCAGACGCTTCCATGCTGCTTGACTGCTGCTGCTGAGGTTGTTGGAGTGGCTTCACACAGTGTGCCCCCCCCCCCCCCGAACAGTCTCCTGTTCCCTCCCTTGCACTAGTTGCTTGCAGGCCACATAAGAGCCCTGGATGGACCAATTCCGGCCCTTGGGCCTTATGTTGAACACCTCTGGATTAAGCAGCCTCTCCCCAACTGCTGTGTTACCTCTCGGAGCAGCTGTTCAGTTAAAGCACATACACAAGAGACTTGCACACATCTGCTACGGCATATTCAAGGTAACATGAAGTTGACTTCTGATGGCCTGTGAGTTCACAGCATGGGACCAGCTGTTTGGATTCAGTGAGGCTCAGGTGGAAGCACAGACAGACTTAGAGCAGTTCTGCTTGCAAAAGGTCTTCTTGTGCAACACCCTAGGGCTTTTCTCTAAAGATGGGCATCCAGATATACTTTGCCTGGATATATTTGAAAAATATTCAGGTCTCCAGATAGTATCCAGGGTTTTTCAAGGTACAGGGAAATGGGTCCCGAAAAATCCGAGAAATATTAGGGAGTAACCGAAATATCAGGAACCAGCATTTTAAAGCTTCCAGGACTGTTCCTTTCTCTTTAATTTTACCAAACAGGTATCAGGATCACCAATAGTTTTCAGCTCCCTGATATCTAGATCTGAAAAATACCGATTTTTTTCAATGTGCAATATTCCCCCTGCCATATATTACAGCATGTGGGCAAAACATTATGTGCAATTGGGGGGGGGTACTTAATGTAGTACAAGCAGCTACCGTTGTCTTTTTGTTGCATTTTCACTTGCACAAGCGACAGTCTTGCGCTGGACCTGACCCATTGTATGTCCGCTTGTTTCCTAATTACAGTTCTAAGGATTTTTTGAATATTTTATTCTGTAGTTCTGCATGACCATTTTTAAACACCCCCCCCCCAAAGATTTGTTATTTGGCATTTATCTGAAAATGGGGATTTATGCTGGACGCAGATTGTTTATAACTAGTTGTTAGAAAGCTTAGAAACTTGTTGGTTCTGTGTTCCCCTGATGAAGAGCAGCTAATACTCAAAGTGTGTTTTATTGTGTCGTCGGGATACACCCATTGTACCTTTTTTCGATTTCCATTCCATTTTTTTCTCTCCAAGCTTAGTAGGTCTTTTTAGATTTGTCCAGGAACTCAGGTCCCTCTCAGCATTAAAATTGTTCTCCCCTCATTGCGGGTTAGCAAAAGTGGACCTCCTCCTGAGGAAACGATGGTGCACATGCTTCAAAGGCTTGATTTGATTTCTTGGACGGAATGTTCCAAGTGTTGCATGTATGGATATTCAACCTGAAACATGAGAGGAGTGAATGGAGAGTCTCAGTCTTATTTTTACGTATTTATTAAGTCGGAACCTTACCTTCCATTCCAGTGTATTTGAAAAACTGTTCAGGCACACGAAAGCTCATACTTTGAATAAAACTTTGTTGGTCTTAAAGGTGCCACTGGACTCTAAAATTGTTCTACTGCTTCAGACCAACACGGCTAACCACCTGAGGCGACAAGTTTGTTTAGTTATTTTTATTTCATAGATTCATAGAATCATAGAGTTGGAAGGGACATCCAGGGTCATCTAGTCCAACCCGCTGCACAAAGCAGGAAATTCACTAATACACCCCCCCCCCCCCCGGCTCCATGCCCAGAAGATGGCAAAAAACCTTCAGGATCCCTGGCCTGAATCCTGCTTATACACTGCTTTTTTCCCCACTGGGATCCCAGAGTGGCTTCAACAGTCTTTCCTCCTCTGTTTTACCCTCCCAACAACCCTGTGAGGTAGGTTAGGCTGAGAGTGTGGTACTGGCCCAAGGTCACCCAGCAGGCTTCTGTGGCAGAGCTGGGATTCCAACCTGGGTCTCTGAGATCTAAGGCCAGTATGCTAACTGCTGTGTCACACTGGCTCAAATGTCAGAAATGTTCAGAATTCAAGGTATTATATTCCATCTCACAACCCCAGCTTGTATTACTTAAGGGATGTTAATGCAATTTGATTGTTTCATTATGCCTTTTCATACTGTGTATGTATACCTTGTCCTTACCAATGGGAATCTGACGGAGAGCTTTCCAAAACTCCTTCGATTACAGTGGGGCAGGGGAATGCACCCAAAAGCTCTCGGGAATGGAGGCAACCATGCAAAAAAGGAAAACCTTTTTTAAAAAACATGCACCACTTCCCTCTTAGTTGGGTTGTCACTGCTCTCAACATCCCGTACCCATGCACCCTCCCTTCCCTGGCCATAACCAGAGTGACTCAGCTAGCCACGGAAAGCACCGCAGCATCCTAATCGTGAAGGGCAGAGCTTTCCAAAGTGAGGATCGTCCCTCTGATTATGGCTGAGGTGGTGGAGGAGGGACCAAGACTGTCAGGAGCAGCAGAAGTCAAGGTAAGAGACGTTGCGTTTATCTCAGGTGCCGTGAAAGCATTTCTTGGCACCCGGGTGACCTGGCACCTGAGACTTGTCCAGACTTGTATTAGGAAAACTTTCTGGAACGAGATAATCGGGAGAAACCTCAGAATATTTGGAAAAGCTTCCCCACTTCCTATACTGATTAATAAGTACTGGTAAAACCTCCCTTCAACGCATCACCCCAAGGACCCCTTTACCTCATTATAGTTTCGCTCTTCCTGGGCATACGTGTGTGTGGTTGAATTCTCGATGAAGCAAATTTACGCAACACACGGGAAGCTGCGGATAGGTGTTGAGAAACGGGAGGGCACAGTTGGGAGTATCCAGGGGCTGATGTGTGGTTTTGTAGAAAAGGGCATCCGTTTTGTTAAAATGTGAAAGAGACAATAAATAATGCATTGGTAAATGTCGTAGAGCAGGGGTCCCCAACATGGTGGGCGCCATGGTGCCTGCTGACACCTTTTCGGGAAGTAGGCAGGGTCAGGTAGGGCTTCTGCCCAGCAAGGCTTCCAATTGGCTGTGCAGATTTTTTAAATGTCGCTTTGGCAGCAGCTGCCACCACAACACAAGGATCTACACTATGTTACTGAAGCTATGCTGTGCCAATCCTTTTGCGGCTGGCTCCGCCTCCTGCGGCACCCATTCTGTTGCTGCGCCCATCGTGCCGAGTCAGAACTCCAAATGTTCCTGCAGGCTCAAAAAGGTTGGAGACCTTCGAATATTCTTAAAATATTCAGCCGTTACTACAGCTGTGTTCTTTTTGTCCGTATAGCTGGATTTTTAATGGCCTCGTGTTCTTTTACCGTTAATCGAATCGCTGTTTAAAACTAATTTCCGAAACTCATTGTTTTATGTTTCCCTCTCCCTCAACTCTGAAAAACAATTGTGCAATCGTCAACATTTCTTGGTTTTGACTGTCCGATGCAGACAACGCTGTTAAGTCGCCTGGAACGAATATTTGAGGCTTGTTTTCCTGGCATACCCATTTGTGAAATAGAAGAAGAAATCACTCCTCTAAATCTCTTACTAGAAGTTGGTGGTGCGCCTGGAAGGCCGAAGGAGACCCAGTCAGAAAGGTACAAACCCATTTAGTGTGACAAATACAGAGAGGTTTATATGTATGTATAGATAGAGATTGTGTGGCAGTTCCCCCCCAGTGTACTCGAATATGAATTCAGTTTTAGTTGCATGCGCACCAAAAACATAGGATCATACTCGAGAATGGTTTGTCCTTTACAGAGTATGCAAGGTGCCCCAGATTAATCTGTCTGGTGGCTTCTTATGTACTTAAACTGGTGTACAAATGATGTAGTTTAGTTAGGATGTGGCTGTATTCTGCTTGCTTTCTGATTCCTTATAAATATTTTGAATTCCAAGCGGCTGCTGCACCATCAACTTACAGCCATCGTTTCCCAGTCATAAGGGGGAACACTAGTGGTTGTTTGTAAGCGCCCCATAACTAGCACCGTGCCCGTTAAAAATGTTTGTGTCTCGGCATGAGTCTAATTGGAATTTTCAAGCACGTCAGTCATTTAAAGGCCCAGAAGAAAACGGCCGAAGCTGCTGAGTCCTTGCCTTCTCTTCCTGTTTCACATGACTTCTGATTGGCCGTGTAGGGAATTGCTGGACGTGTGGGCGGAGCTTCAGGGCATCCACGATGCATACGGACTGCGGTACCAGTGGGGCGGTTCTCACAGCAACAAGAAGCTACTCTGCTCCTTGGGAATCGACACGAGAAACATAGTGAGTGATCTGTAATAAGTTTCTTCCATTTAGGTGGTTGTCTGAGCCATGTTCGACGCAGGCAGACATATTGACATGGGGATATTTGTTTGTCTTGAGCTTCTGGCAGAACCACGTTGAAATGGCCCGCTGCTTTATTCCTAAAAGTTTCATTATTAATCTTCATGAATTGGATCCCCCCGGATCCTTGAAGCCAGAGACTCAGGGAGAGCCTCTTGCATGGGGCAAGGTTCTTTGCTCCCTAGGAAAGTCCACCGCTAGGAGAATCGCCCCTGGAGGATCCAACCCTGTGAGGAGATTTGAACCTTCATCATGAATTTTTAAAAGTTTTTCTCTCTCTGGACAAAGAACAGGCAGAAAGGGGGAAATCAGTTCAATTGCTTTCCAGCCTCACCTCAGCCGCCCCTCTTAGAAAAGCTAATAGGTCTCGCTAGGGACAGTGGGACAGTCCAGTCCTGAATGGGGAAATGCTGAATAGACAGGTGGTCTTTGGAAGGGAACAGAGATTTGGAGGAATTAAGTACTAGAAAGCCTTCAGGAACAAACTCCTGGAGACTTCAGGAAAAGCTTCTTTGACCTGGCCTGACCTAGTCAGTGGGAGGAGAAAGATAAATGATAAAACTCCTTTGAGCAAGGAGGAGGGCTCTCTCTCTCTTTTTTGCTCTGATTCCGTTGAGGCAGACAGAACTCTTAACCTGAAGTCTCTAGGAAGCAGCCATTGCCATGAAAGAAGCTTGAAGAGAAAGGGAATCCCTGTAAAACATCTGTAACTTTCTACGCTAAGGAGCCTGCCTTATATTTAACATCTGGTAGGGCGTGTACAGGGGTAGGGAATGAAGAAATTGTGTTTTACCCTTTTCTTTTGAATCCCTAACTCAGTCTGGTGCTGTGCTGAAAGTATACTTGTGAACAGTTTCTTTTTAGTAGATGCTTTATAACTTTTGATACTGGTAGTGGTTCTCTGTACCACTTAGACCTCCATTGTCTTGGACACGCTATTTTAAAAGGAGTGCCAGGAGGAAGGGGTGGGACAGTCAGTTGGCAAGTGGCTACTCCTCTAGTGGTACACAAGGCAGCAAGCTGTCTTCATGATAACCAGAAGCTGGACAGTGGAGGAGACAGAGGCAAGGCCCCGAATTTGAAAGGGAAGCTGTGAGTCCTGGCCCTCCCAGTGGGCAGTTCTTACAAAGGCCGGATGCTGGCGGCAGTTCCACAGAGAGAGAGAGAGAGAGGAAAAGCCCCTCCAGGTGTTGGGAAAACCCAGGTTAGAGCAGGACTGCCTCTACAAAACAAGAAAATGTTTAGCATCTCAGTTAATGTATTGCAGCGTAATCATAATGAAATATCTTATCAGCTCTTCACAGGCAACAAGAAGCAACCTGTCATAGTCCCCATGTACGCAGCCGGATTGGTAAGTAGAGATGCGCTGCAGTGATTCCATTCAGTTGCCTGAAGTCTCAGTTTGAACTCTTAATTTCAACTCATGAACAGTGTAAATTGGATTGGTAATTGATGGAGTGCGTAACATAGATGGCGAGTGCTGTTCCTTTGCATTTCGATGAGATTTGTTCTGTAACTTAAAGCCCTTTCTAACTCAGGGTCCCATCAAGCCAAGAATGGCCACTCTTAAATAAATAAAATAATATGCTCAGATTAGGTTTTCTTATCCTCAGTGCAGGAGAAACTGTCAGAATCATTGTGATGGAAGTAGATAGGTGTAAAGGATTGTAAATGTAGTATACCCAACCAGGTCAAAGCCCTCCCTTTTTAATGGGCAGGGGTGTTCGCTTACAAGTAAGAAATTTCAGATTGTTTTGTTCACAGCCCCCAGGACAGCAACATTGGGTCATTCAGACGTATGTTAATCTATCAAGATCTGAAGTTGAGTTCAGAATTCACTGCTGAGGACCATAATTTCCCCAGCATTGTTTCCACGATCTGTTCCTGACATCAGCTGGAGAGAAGGATGGCAGTAGTATTACAGCAGCTTTTACTCTTCTTAGTTGCTTAATTTTCTGGGGAAGCTAAACTGGACTGGGGTAAAGTGAATTCAGAGCTAGGTATCCTAGGGAAATGGACGATGTAGGGCCGTTTCCATGGCAAGCCATCAAAACCATTCTCTTACCTCCTAGAGGCAGAGTAAAGTTCTCTCAAACTTCCTCTAGCTTTTGGGTGACCTGGGAAAGAGTGGTATGAGGGCCAGTTTCAAAATTTCTCAACTGTCAAAATTTCTCAACTGTCTTTCACCCAGAGTTAGGCCTTCAAAGTTGTTCTTCCTATGGGCCCAAAGAATATTCTGCTTCAGTTATTTGGTTTTTCTATTAAATTCCCCACGCCTTGGCGGAGGAGACTAGTGGAGAGTTTGTCTGGGATTCCTGGACTTGGGCTATTTAGGACTTCGGTAGTTTGGTTCAGATGTAACCAACTGAGATTGCTGTTCATGAAGAGAGGAGGAGGAAGGGTGAGCCCAAGAATTTCCCCTGCTCATAGCTGCAGCCCATGATTTTGCGCTGTGTCTGAACTGAAACAGTGTTTTCCTTCAAGTAGACTTGAAAACCATCATTAGCGAGCTCAGATTTCCCAGATCAAATGACACCAGTAACTCTCAGATCTGGGCATGTGCCTGTATGAGTTTGTATGTGTGTATGAAAACAAAACATACAATATAAAATAAATACGGAAAAGGAAAAATAACGAGATAGATAATTAGATATGTAGATAGATAGATATACATATAGATATATATAACAAGATAGTTATTTTTCCTTTTCTGTATTTGTTTTTTACTATGTCATAAAAATAAATACCGTATTTTTTGCTCCATAAGACTCACTTTTTCTCCCAAAAAAGTGAGGGGGAAAGTGTGTGCGTGCGTCTTAAACCCCCCTCACCTTTCCCAAGCCATGGCACCGAGCGGAGCTAGGTGTGTCTTATGGTCGGGTGTGTCTTATGGAGTGAAAAATACGGTATTTCTTCCCAACCCCCCCTTTATTACATCAAAGGATTTTTGGAACACTGTCTATAAGGTACAATATAAGATACAATCTGTTTGGATATGTTTATTTTCAACATTTTATATTCCAGATTTCATAACTAACTTGTTTCACCATTGCTGCATACTCACGATCAGTGTTCCCTCTAAGCTGTGTATGTGTGAGCGGCCGCTCATTAACACAGGAAGCCCCACTCAGCAGCAGCCTGGAGCCGTACAGGGTCTTGTGCTGCCCAGTGCCTATTTTAAGATTACAGCAGCTATATTCTGCTCAGATGTCAACTGCTCTGCTGGGGGGGGGGGGGGGGGGGTTAGAGGGAACATTGCTCACTATTATTTTTGGCAAATAGGTAATATAACAAAAATACCGATCTTGGAAAAGAAGCTGGGAGTCCAGTGGGCAATTCTTACGAAGGCCAAGTGCTTTGTATTCTGTATCATGAAACAGTAAATATTTCTCCCTAACGCCCCCTTCTTTACACGGAATTTTAAAACACTGTCTGTGGAATACAGTAAAAATAACTTCAGTTAGAACATGTTTATATTCAACATTTTACATTTAAAACGAATTCTCGTTCTGCTTCTTCATTGCAATCCATTTGTATACAATATTTTAAACTATTTCACATTCTAAATTTGTCTCTTGCTTTCTAAATTGGGCTATTTAGTCGCCCTGAGCCTGCCGTGAGGTGGGGAGGGTGGGATAAAAATCCAATAAATAAATAAATAAATAAATTTGGGCATGTGTCTCGTTTGCACAGACATCTTTTGTATAACGTGGTAACTTCTGTTGGATCTTTGCAAATAAAAAAAAAATCCTGCCTCTCAGACTTCCAGCATTTTGTGTCTGACTGTTTCATCAGTAGCTGTCTCAATAACATGCTTTAAAATGAAAATATAAGCAGAAAAAACCAGGCTCTTGGCTTAATGGGTTTATGATCCTCTTTGATCAGCTCCTCTTAAGTGAGAAAAATTGAATCAGGATTTGTGTTTCTTCACTCTTGTCGGCACAAATTGAGATTACAAATGTGGCAACTAGCAAAAGCATTACTATTAATCAAACGTTATTAGTCATAATCAGCTTTGGAAAACAATATATTTTTTTTCTGGTGAAGGCGTAGAAACCTGCTTTTCTTTTTATGTTAAATAGTCTTCCAGACGGTGTCCTAAAGTTTATCTGAAAAGGCTGTTCGGGAATATTGTTCCTTGAGCATTGGACTACGTGTCGCCCCTAAAAGAATCAGATCCTGAACTGTGTGGTGTCTTCATTCCTAGGGTATGTTAGAGCCAACAAAGGAGCCGCTGAAACCAATATCTGCTGCAGAGAAAATAGCTTCAATAGGACAGACTCCCCCTGTATCGCCAGAGATGAACATATGTGCGCCTGATCAGTTCCAGGTAAAAGGAAAGCAAAATCCGTTTCGGGTGTTTTGTGGTACCGAAACCAAAAGGCTTCGAGTTGTATGTGCAGCAGCTTGGGGCCTTTTGGTGTGTTGGCTTCTTTGGCAGTGCCACCTTTCCCTGCGCCACTCCCTTGGGGATCTGGCCCTGGGTGACCGAAAGGGTGTCTCAGAAGAAAGTCTCCAACTGCTTGATACCGGGGAGAGGAA
Source organism: Lepidodactylus listeri (assembly GCA_029233225.1). Taxonomy (NCBI): domain Eukaryota; kingdom Metazoa; phylum Chordata; class Lepidosauria; order Squamata; family Gekkonidae; genus Lepidodactylus; species Lepidodactylus listeri. The sequence continues at coordinate 7,339,903 of JARCFY010000016.1, read as the reverse complement.
CATTTGCTCAAGGCTGCTCTGAGCTCTTTTGCCCTAACCGTTCTCTGCTTTCTAATAACCGGTGAACGAGCTATGCTGACCCCGAGCTCTGCCCTTAATAACAGACCGCCTAATACGAGCCTGAACTCTCCCTAGAAGCTAAAATGACTAAAACTGATGCTGGTCACATCACGAGAAGGTGAGAGTCACTGAAAATGACAATAAAGCTGGGAAAGGGTGAAGGCAGCAGGAAGAGAGGCAGGCCTAACATGAAGTGGATTGACTCAATCGAGGAAGCCAGGGCCCTCGGTCTGATGGGGGGGGGAGTACCTTCTGCAATCTATTTGTTCCCCCAAATTTGAAGGTAATCTAAAGGTGTAATGGTCCTGGCTTATGTAGGTTACTTGACCTGGATGGCACAAACTAGTCTAATCTCATTAGATTTTGGAAGCTAAACAGCGTCAGCCCTGGTCAGTACTTGGATGGGAGGCCACTAAGGAAGTCCATGGTTGCTGTGCCGAGGAAGACAATGGGAAACCACCTCTGAACGTCTCTTACCTTGTGAATTGTACAGGGTCAACATAAGTCAGCTGTGCCTTGACATTATTTTCTACCTACTATGTAGCCTGGGAAAAGTTATTTTGTGCTCCCTTGTCCATTAGCAGTGTGTAGATTTATTTATTTTTTTTAACTTGGGGTGGATCCAATCTGGTCATTCTCCAAGTAGCGTTCCTCCAGCTTGAGGAGGCTTCCTCCAGTGGAAGAGCCACTGAAGTTGGAAGAAGACTCCTTAGGCAGAAGGAAGCTTCCAACTTTGCTCAGTGGAGTGGGATAATAAGGGTAGGGTGTGCCCCAGTATATCCAGATAGTCATAAGAAAAATAAAGGTGGCTTTGAGTAACTTCTTTGTGTAGGAGAACCTCAGTGTTTGCATATACAGCCCCGATCTAAGAACAGTCTAAACGCCTGTCTGGCATTTCTTTCTGTAGTACGCACGCTGTGCTGGCTTCATGTTAGGTTTAATTAACAAGGTGCTACATTTGTGTGTCGGAATGGTTCCCCAGGGCAACTGCTTCCTCTGCGTGCAAATCACAGCCTGTGGCATGGGTATTCTAGATAACTGTAGTCAGAGGCACCGACCCACACTTCCTGTCACCACCAGATTTATTTTTTTCCCCGGAGATGCATAGCTCTGCCGTGTAGCTAGATCAAGATGGGTAGCCGTGTCAGTCAGAAAGGAGCAAGGGTCCAGGAGTTCCTCTCTGAAGAAGTGAGCAGTGACTCTGGAAAGCTCCTCCCCTGCCACAAATTTTGTCAGTCTTTAAGGCGCTACTGGACTCTTGCTCTTTTCCACTGCTGCCACGTAGGTCATGGAACTGATCGGAGGGGAATGGGATGCTAGGCAGAGTGGAGGACGAATTAGGTGGGAGGGTTTCCAGTATACAGCAGCAGCTTACAGCCCTGTTCTCCATGTGTCTTTATGCCCCTTTTAATAGCACCTTTTGCCAGATCCTCTGACACTGAACAAGCTGATCTTCACATTTTATACTTGGAACATATTGGAATATGCATATTGGAATAACTTTCAAAATGCTGGGTGAATTCTGTTCCCGCCACCCTCCAGGGTCTCACACCCGCAGTCTTTATATGGTTTCATTTAAATCCTTTCCCCCTCGACCATAAGCATTGCAGCCTAGTTGAACAAACTGTTGATGCTCTTTAACCCTGCCCTGCTTGGTGACTGTGTCAGAGAGGGAGATTCTGTAGCACACTATAAATATAGTAAAATAGAAATAGCGAAGGTGGGGGGGGGGCAGGGTAAGTGCCACTAAAAAAGGGGAAGCGCAAGAGAGGCAAACTTCATACTGACGCAAGATTTATTTAATTTGATTTCATACGCTTAGCTCTGAGGGTGTAGTTCTGCCAGGGTAAGAGCAGTTTGGGAAGATTTCGGGGGGAGTGCTCTTCCCTCCCTTTGCAGATCCCCCCTCCCATTTGCCCTTCATGCTCTTTGCTTGACCCCTCCGAAGTAGAATTTTAGGGAGCTCAGTGAGTTGTTTTGGGGGGGGGGGGCTTGGGTCCAACTCATACAGTCTCTGTAGTGAAGTCCGATGTGTTCTTTTTGCCTTTCAGTTTGGCCTTTCTGGGAATCCAGAGGGGATCATTCCAGAGGAAAATCTCAATGCGTTCTTGTTGGGATTTATTTCCTGTATGTGGTGGGGGGGGGGGGGGGTTGTGTGTGGTGGTATTTGCTGGTAGTGAGTACTGGCACCTTTTGGGTGAACTCTCCCAAGTCCGGGGGGGGGGGGGGGCTGGCGGGCAGGCGGGCAGGCTGGGGAAAGAGGGCAGTCATGTTTAAAATGCCTTTCTTTCCTTCCCCAACCTCGGCATTTAAAGAAAGGCATTTAAACCTAACAGCTGACTGGCGACTCAGGCTGTTAGATTTAATGGAGTCCTTCTTTTTGATATAGCAAAAAGAAGCTGAAAAAAAGCCGGATAATATCGGCTTTTTCGGGTTCAGTTATACCGGTAGCCAAATACAGATCTCTGATCTGTATTCGGCTTATATGATACCCAAAAAATACCAACAAGGTATTTTTCGGGTATCTTTTTGGTTCGGCTATAGCTGAACGCACACCCCTATTTCTGCTCTTCTTTAATTGCTTTATAGGCAATCCCCTCAAAAGTTGTCAAAGATGGTAACTCGTATCCTACAAAGGATCAAAGAAATGTGGATTCCCAGGCGTCACATGCAATCCCTTTCAGTTCTTGGGTTGCCAGACCTCTGCTCACGACAAGCTGCAGGGAAGAGGGGGGGAAAGGGTGAACCCCCCCCCCTTTCATCACCAAAGAGCAAAGAGGGAAGACTTCATCCCCTTTGCCCTTCCTGTCTGCAGCCCTTTGACCCCCTCCCCATCTCCGTTCCTCTACACAGGTCCAGTAACCCCAGGAGTCGAAAGGGACTGTGGAGTGGGTAGAGTAATTGGGTGGGGGATTCTGTATTCTGCTGGTTCTTTGCAGGTACGAGCCCATGAATTTTTAAAAATGATAAATGGTGTGTTGGGCTGGGGCAAGAGAACAGCGGTTCTTTCTGCCGCATCGACCTGAATTGTTTCTGCTCATGTCATTTCCCTACTTTGCCAGAATAACAATCCTGGAATGGTGTATTTGGTCTCATGGAGTTTGGGCAATGGGGGTATTGCTCATTCCCCCCCCCCCCCCATCCTGACCCAGCATGCCGCCCCCCCCCCCCAAGGTAGGCCTCGAGCCTTACTTAATGTATTGGGTACCTGAAACGCCACTTGGCAACTTTGTGATAAACCAGAAACATGTAGAGTCTACCCTTTCCCTTCCTCGAGGGCTGCCTTTCGCTTGCACGCCAGAGAACTTTCATGTGAGACGTTTTGGTTATGCTGTGACCTTTTTTTTTTTTTTTTTTTTTACCTGACTGTAAAAATCTGATTTCTGACTTTTCAACTCTAGGAATCTCTACCACCTGTCCAGTTTGACTGGAGTAGCAGTGGCCTTACTAACCCTTTAGATGGTACGTCTCTCCGTAGAGCCTCTAGCACCAGAGCTAGAGTTAAGAAAGCTACAAAGTTCAGACAAACATCTCTCTGCTGATTTATTTATATATTTATTTCTTTAAAAAAACTATATTAACTTTGGAAATTCAGGCTTTCTTTCTGTTTAGCGGTGCCCAATTAAAGCAATGTGTATAGTGTTAAAGAGCAAGGTAAGACATATGCTGACTTTCGTGTTGCCTACGCAGACCTATTAGGCATTCTATGACTGGAGAAGTTTAAGTGGTTTTTACCCCCAAAGACTTTTGACTCTTGCCCCAACAAACTCTTGGGAGATTTCAACTTCCTTGTCAAATGCTGGATGGCAAAAATCAGGTGGCAGTGGTTTTGGCCAAACGCAGTTTTGAACAAAGGTACACTTTCTAAAAGAGATTTCATTTTCAGCCGCACAGAGATCGCGTATGTCAAAATGCGAGTGCGCTTGATTTTTTAAAGAAATACTTTGTTCGTGTTGCAGAATCCACTGCTTCTTGTGAATCACAAGGCAGCGGATTTTTCTGTGGCGCGGGTGCCAAGAAAACTGATAAGGGCTTCCCAGTCAAAAAGCCCCTAAATGAAATTAGTTTGGGGGGGCGGTTTGTGTCCCCACTTCTCTGCCTGTTTGGTTAAAATGCATTGGAAGATCCTGACCCTGCCAGTACTGCATGTTTGAGGACATAAATCACTTTGCGACTCCTATCAAGAAAGAAAGCCTGGATGAACCCCCTTGCTTTTGTCTGGTGTCTTATTACTTCAGTCAATTCATCATGCTTTCTTCTAATACTTTCTTTAAAAATGTATCTGTTTCCGATTTTTCTGTGTCTTTAAATTCCGTATTAAAGGGGAACAAGTTTTACCGCTTAGGGAAGCTGGATATGTTTTGGAACCATTGTTACCATGTTATTCGTATTTTTGTGCTGAATTACTGACAACCCGCTATTTAAAAGCTGGTCAATAGACCTCGCTCAGTTTCCCTTAAGCTCTGTACTAGCCAAGAGAAGGGCGTGGCTTTAAAATTGGACAAATGGTTCTGAATCTGAAACGTTTCCCCTTTAATTGGGTCCATCTCTATGGGGATCTTTCTGGTTCTGTCCACTTTCTTCCAAAATAATAAATAAATCACAAAACTGGGTTAGCTCTAAGGTTACCAGTGTCGAATTCTTTGCTGCGTTTTGTACGCGACGGCATACGTGGACTTGTTAACATCTTTTAGAAATCTGCAAACTAATCTTGTAAGCGCTAATTGTGTTATTTTTATTATTATTATTATTATTATTATTATTAAAAAAAACTGTGTAATGAGTACTAATTTTAACTGGCATGTTCAAGTGTGTGTCTTACCCCCTTTTTACACATAAATCCCTCCCTTGGCTTACCTTCTATATGGCTGCCTACCAATACGATCACTGAATTCCAAGCTAATGGAGGTTCCACTCTCCTGAACCTTGATTTCTTTGGACCTGTGGAGGACAGTAGCTCTAGCTTCACCACCACCATCCCAGGTCAGCCGAGTGCGAAAACACCGCAGATTTAATCTCTCTCTCTCTTTTTAACATCCTTTACTAAAAAGCATGAGCCGCGTTTCATGACTTTCCTACAAACAAGAAGAATTTGCCGTGACGTTTCTCTTTAAGACGCCTGCCTGCCGTTTTGATACGGCTTCTTCCTTCTGGGTTTGCTTCAAGTGGAAAGCAGGTGTTTTCTCTGCTGAGCATTTGGGGGGGAGGGTTTCAAAACCTTTGTGGGTCCGGGGGCTCAAGGATTGTGACAAGGTATCCCAAGCAGTTGAGAGCGAAGCTGTGTCTTGGTGAGAACATTGCCCAGTTGAAGATGCAAGATCTTCTGGCTTCAGTGAATTTCCTTGGAATAAGTTTCGTCGGTCTCTGTACTTGGACAGGAGACGGCACTTGGACAGGAGACGGCAACAGTTAGCCATGAACTTCCTGTAGGAGAAACAGAGTTCCTCAGTGGATGGAACAAGTGCTTTTCTGAAGGAACAGCTATGCCGTTGGCATATAAGATGAGAAAAGGATTGTAGCACTGTGTGGCAGTTGATACGTTTTGAAGATTACCGCAGAATAGTGCTATTTTTTGAGAGAGCAGTCCAGTTAGGCACTGCAGACTTTGCTTCTTGGTATGTGGCCCAAATGGCACTGAAAAGCAAAGGCACTGAACACTTTTGACTCCTGCAGATGACCAGCAAAGTAAAACGGCAGAGAGGTCAGGGAGTTTGGCATGAAATGTAGGAAGGCTCCTGCCACCTTGTGAATGCAGCAGAAGAGTTCTTCTAAACGATTGGGGCATAGTCCTGCCACACAATGCACAGCTATCTGCACGGGGCACAAGAGTCAAGTTTTCCCGCCCTCTGTCGGGAAGTAGGAAACCTGTGCATGCCTCCTGCGCCCCCATCTAGCCTGCATTCCTTGACTGAGCAGAGAGGGTGAGATAGATAATCAGCAGCACATGCACAGGACTTCCCTTCCAAGTAATAGTTCGGTACGGTGCCTGCAGTTAGGTCAGACGTACTGTGCCAAGGTTGGGACAGAAACAGAGTTTTGTGCTCTACCAATGATTCTGTTTTTGAACACTGTACACAGACTCATAGCAGAGATTACACATAGGGAGTCAGTACAATCAACAAAATGTGTGTGCAAGAAGATCTTTGTGTGTGTGTGTGCGGCATTTTTGACAATTTAAGACTTGTGGTTCCAGCCTTCTAATATCCTAATGCATTCATTATTGAATGTCCCATTTTGTTGATGACTCCCTAGGTGTAATCTATTTTGAGTCCGTGTGAGAAAGGCGGACCGTACATAATATAAATAAGTAAATAAAAATGAAATTAAGGCAGTCCCATATCTCAATTTGGGCGTCAAAACGAATTTTCAGGTTGATCAGATAGGAGTATTTGCTGGAAATCAGAACCAGAGAAGCTTGTTGAGTTGCGTAGAACATCAGAATTATTGCTGCCATGATGCTAATTTTAGATCCGTCCAATCCATTTTGATTTCTGCAGCGTCGATCATAGTTAGGGGCCCCCTTTTTTGGCATCTAGTAAACTAATTTTACCTGAGTTCTGAAGTGCTGATCTGAAAGGACGACTTAGGAAGAACCGTCACCCACCTGTTCTAGGGCTTCATGGGCAAATTTGTCAGCAAATCCACAGATGTGACCATTACCTGTTCCCCCCCCCCCCCCCCCCCGGGCTTGTTTCTTGGAAAGTCATTTGCTTCTAATCTGCAGCTCTCTGTGTGGGTAATGTGTAACAGTGTGTATGCGTGCATACTCTAGACGCATTGGGCTAAAGTTGGTGGCTGAATTCACTCGATCTCATTAAGGTTTTAAAATTTGCCCATTTCTCTGTTAACTCTGTATAAACTGTTCCTTATGGGAACGACCAGACGTTTCGAGACAATTTTTTTTAAACGAGCAACATGCAACTTTAATAAATCAGCACACACATTCTCTTTTTACCCTGAAACATTTGCAACCGCCCTGGTGCAAAATTTAGCTTAATAGCAACATAAGCACATGTCTTAGCAGTAACTCGGTGGGCTAAGGTAATCCACCTTTAGCTGACGATTAAGGCTGTAATTAATAAATGTCATAAAGATATTAATTGCAGCATCATATTATAACCCTTTTCAAATATCAGAGGGCCTATTGCGATTATGTATTAAATTACTTGCAGCTTCACAAGTTGGTATACCTTAATGGGATTTCAGAAGCTTTTCTTAAGGTTTATTCTCTATGCGATTCGACGGAAAAGATCGTGTCGGCCATTTTTAAAGGTTCTGTAAACATCTGACAGTAGTGCAAATGAATAGTACCCTGAATCCATATTTTATATTCGACCTCGGAACCTCATCTGAGGTCATAATAATGATAGGACCCAAATATTGTCCCATTTCTTTGGCTTAACCAAAGGATATACTGTTCAGTCCTATCAAAGAACAAGGGATGTATCCTTTTAGCTATAATACGGTATACATTAATGAAATTGGTGGAGTTCTAGACTCCTCGTCATAACAATGAAACCATTCCAATGCCTGTTTTTTTTTTAAAAAAAGTTTTATTTATTATTCATTTATACCATACTTTTTTCCCCAATGGGGCCCTAAAGCAGTTTGTTGTTCTTTCTTCCATTCAAGCCAAATTGTACTATTTTACCAATCTCCAAATCTTCTTCATTTACTTCAGGGGCATTTTGTTGGGTCCTGAAATTCCTTTAATAGCCCCGCCCTTATAGAATGTGAGAAACAAAACAAAACGCTGTTATTTACATCGTATTTATTTAAAAGAAACCAGCCTAAGGGCTTCAGATACCACTGCTTACATGTGCCTTAGAGCCAGTGGAATGGAAATAGATGCAATCCTGTATAAGGATGTTGTGTTAACGTTCCGAAACCATTGTGCTTGCTGGTGTCAGAAGAAAGCAATCATTCAAATTTACTAAATTCAATCCTCTAATCCGTGTTGACATCCAGTGTGCCAATTGTGTCGCATTTACAGTTGGAAGCCTCAGTAGTTCAGATGTTTACAGAAGATGGGAAATATCGTTCTGAAGGCGGGGGGGGGGGGGTTTGATCCAATTGTATTGGCCTGTCACTGACTTTAATTTTGTGCTGTAAGGTGTGGATCCAGAGCTGTACGAGTTGACAACTTCCAAGCTGGAAACGACCAGCGCGGCCAGTAAAGTGACGGATGCATTTGCAAAGCTGATGTCCACCGTGGAGAAAGCGAGCTCATCGGCCAGGTAAGTCCATGACCCACCCAAAATCCTCGTTCATTTGGGGAGAAGGTTGAGCTCTGCAGGTGACCCAGTGGTGACACGCTCGCATTGTTAGTATTAAGGGCACATCATAAAAAGCTTCACTGTGACTTGGATGTTCCAGGCAGGCCTGATGTGTGACCACCAGTGAAGTCCAGGATCGCTATGCAGAGGCAGGCAGTGGCAAACCACCTCTGAATGCCACTTGCCTTTAATAACTTCATCCTAATGGTCCCCTGTGGGGGAAGTCAGCTGTGACTTGACAGCCCTTCCTGCCATCGCCACCACTGCCACCGTGAAAGCTTTGCTTGCAGAACACACCTCTTTGATTTGTGTATTCCGAAGGTCCTTGGATAGATTTGTCTATTCCCTGGCATACATATTTCAGAGCTTCAGAGGGTAGCTGTGTTCTGCAGCAGAACCGCTAGCTTCAAGTCCAGTACCGCCTTAGAGACCAATGGAATTTTCGGGGTGTAGCCGGGCTGTATCGTCAGATACCCGACCAAAGAAGCTTTGACTCTCAAAAGCGTATACCTCAGGGATCTTGTTCATCTCTAGGGTGTTACTGGGCTTGAATCTAGCCGTATCTCAGAGTAAATATGTATCAGACGCTACGGTTGTGGCACCAGTTCTTCCATTCGGTTGAGATGAGTTTCTGCCTCGGTGCTGCTTTTCTAACTCAGAGCCATCCGTATCAGTCTGTGGCCTTCTGGTTCGTCTTCACCAAGGGTCTGTTGAGCCTGCCGGCGTGATCGGAATCTGGAAGGCAGGCAGAGGGCATCTCCCTGAAATGACTGACAGAAGGGCGCAACCACCTACCAAATGGGCTGCGGTGGGGGGCTGGGCCAGTCACAGAACGTTGGGAGCTTCCAAGCCAAGCATCCTTCTGTGATGGAGGTAGGGGCTTCCAGACCATATCTTCCCCGCAGACCTGAAGCAGATGTCTCCTGTTCTGTCCTGAAGCTCCTCTTACTCCAGTGAGCCGGAGGAAAGCCAGGACTAGTTCTCTGCTCTGGGGAACCGTGCTTTGAGGAAGGAGGACATGAGAACCAAGGAGAACCTTGGTGGGCCCCAAGATGCCCAGGGCCACCACATTGAGGATCACTGCTCTACACTGCTGCAAGCTCATTGGTGCATGCATGTGGCTGTCAGTCTGTTCCAAATGTCCTCAGAATGTTCAGGCCCTGCATGTTCCAGCTGTCTGAGGGCCCAAACTCTGAAATGACAGTACTTCTATCATACAGACATGCCTACTACTGCTTACAATAATAGCGCAAACATCCCCAGCTGAAAGTAATGAGTAATGATAAAATAGCCTCAAGTCCCCCCGTTCCCCCCCCCCCAAAGAAAGATGCCTACCGTTCAGACCCTCTCAAATGCTCCAGCAAGCAGGCCAGTTTTGCAGCGCCTCCTGCAGTTCTTTGAGGAGGGAGCCCCTCTCACCTCTTTGGGGAGCCCATTCCACAGAGCCCGAGCCACAATGGAAAAGGCCCGTGCTCTGGTCGATGCCAGACAGGCCACCCTGAGTGGTGGGATAGCCAGCAGATGGTGTGGGGTAAAAGGCACAGCTCTGACATCCGTATCCCTTCAAACGCCAGTATTCACACACCCTGGCTCCAGTTCCCAGATCAATTGAAATCTAAGCTTTCGTGGGCTGGCGCCTCAATCCAGTTTCCAGATATTGTTGTTTTAGGCAGCACGGGTCTGGCGCAGTCCTAGTCGTACTCATTCACCGTCAACGGCTAGTTGCACGAGGATGTCTCTTGGAGTTTGAGGGATAACCGGTACAAAGCTGCAACGAGAAACTTGTTGCAAGTTTTCCGAACGAATTTTTTTCTCACTCCCTTGAATATTCCGGGTGGGCATACCGCCTGAGCCCAGATCTGGATGGCTCAGGCTAGCTCAGTTTTGTCGGATCTCAAAAGCTAAGCAAGGTTCGCCTTGGTTAGGACTTGGGGGGGCTTGGGTTTTGTCAGCTCCCAGATGCTAAGCAGGGTCGGCCCTGGTTAGGGCTTGGATGGGAGACCACCAAGGAAGTCTGAGGTTGCTGCGCAGTGGCAAACCACCTTTGTCCGTCCCTTGCCTTGAAAACCGTAGAGATCTTGGAAGCATCAGCCCTGGTTAGTACTTGGATAGAAGGGGAAGGGATGGCGATTGTATGCCAACTGCAGGAGGCGCAGCAAGGAAGTCCAGAATTTCTGTGCAGAGGCAGGCAGTGGCAACCCAGTTCAGTTAGTCGCTTGCCTTGAAAACCCTCCTAGGGTTGCCATGAGTTGGCTGCAGCACACACACGCAAAAAAGTTCGCAAAGCAACAAGTCGTTCTGACATCGTTTCAACCGTTTGCCACTGGAGGGCGTCCTGAACCTCAAAGATGTGTCGCTTGCATTAATTTTAGCTTGGCTGTTCAGCTATTTTCAGGAACAAATAAAAGTAAAAATCTGGTGCAGTCTTTTTTTTAAACTTCAGTTTTCAGTACGTCACGACGTTTTCTTGCCAGACGGTTGTTTGCCTTTGCTGCTACTGTACAAAGGCAGTGCAAATATCATCCCGAAACACACCATTAGGAAAACACGCTGTTTTGCTGGATTTGATGGGGGGCCTATATTTTTCATTAAGCATTATAATGTGTTGCACCCTGTTCAGCGACACTGATACGTTATAAAGCAAGCTAGCAAGCCGTAGAACTCCTTTATTTCATGTTTTTTGGGTTTGGGTTTTTTAAAAAATCTTACAAGCTGCCCAGAGTGTTTCTTCCAGCGTGAGAAGAATAGGTTTTTATGCCCTGCTTTTCTCTACATAAAGGAGTCTGAAAGTGGCGTACAATCGCCATCCCTTCCCCTCCCCACAACAGGCACCCTGTGAGGTAGGTGGGGCTGAGAGAGTTTTGAGAGAACCATGACTGGCCCAAGGTCACCCCACGGGCCTCATCCATCTCAAAGTGGCTTACAATTACCTTTCCTTTTCCCTCTCCACAACAGGCACCTTGTGAGGTAGGTGGGACTGAGAGAACCGTGACTGGCCCAAGGTCCCCCAGCAGGCTTCGTGTGGGGGAGGAGGGGAGAATCAGACTTGGTTCTCTGTATTAGAGTCCGCCACTCTTAGCCATTACACCAAACTGGAGAAGCGCCTTGAGATTGTGTCGTTTGTGGTCTATTAAACTGCTGGTTTCTCACCAGGACTTGTGGGAAATATGGGTGCTGCAGAGGACAAGAGCTGAAGACGTGGGTCTGAGCCTCGATCAATCCCAGCAGCTGTTGTCGGCAGTTCTGAGGGGTGGGCAGGAAGCTTTAATGGACTGGGCTGTTTGGGGTGGAGTCATTTGCAACAGTTGGGGCTCTCTCCGAGTTTCCAGCATTGGGCACAGCTCAGTGGCTCAAAAACAAAAATTCGCTTTGGACGAATGATTACCTTTCCAGCCCCAACTGGTTCAGGGAAGAGGGTGGGGTGAAGATTCAGTTCCAGGATCAGAAAAGTTGGCCTTGAGCGGGGGAGGGGGAAGCTTTCCCATGCTTGACACCCTTGTTTCTGCTTCGACCAGGGGTGAGCAACCTTTTGTAATTAAAGAGCCGAACTGTATCCGAATTCAGAGCAAGCGATCAGCAAAGAGGCGGTATAGGGAATCCCATCTGGGTAAATGAAAAAATAGATGACTTTAACATTGGCAATAATTGACAGGTTGGTTAATAACCCACAGAGTTCTCAGAGCCCAAACACCGGTTGTCATTTACTAGGGACTGGCACACTCGAGGTCTCACAGTGAATCACCAATATATAAAGGAGCACCCTGCTTGGTGGTTGTAGTTCAGAGTTCCCCAACCTTTTTGAGCCTGCGGGGCACGTTTGGAGTTCTGACACGGGATGATGGGCACAGCAACAAAATGGCTGCCTCAGTAGGCGGAGCCAGCAGCAAAATGATTGCCACAGCGTAACTTCAGTAAAGCAGTGCAGATCCTTGTGCTGTGGTAGCAGGTGCTGCCAAAACAGTGTTTTAAAAATCTGCACAGCCAATCAGAAGCCTTGCTGGGCAGAAGCCCCACCTGGCCCTGCCCACTTCATAAAAACACTTGGCAGGCTCTAAATAAAATGTGTCAGCAGGTGCCATGGCACCCAGGGGCAACACATTGGGGACCCTTGTTTTTAGTGCCTTGGCATTCATCTGTGAATGGTTTGCCCCCTCGGCTTAGTGGCAACGGTTGTCTCACGAGCAGTCCTCGAAAGAGTTTCCTCAGCCCCATCTGCCTCACAGGGGAGGGGAAGGGAAAGGGATTGGGATTGTAAGCCGTTCTGAGACTCCTTCAGGTAGTAAAGGGCAGGGTAGAAATCCAATCTCTTTTTCTTCACCACCCACCACCACACCACCACTGGGAGCTTTATGTGACCTTGATTGGAGGCTTGTTCTTGAACCTAGATTTATTCCTAATTCGTTGAATCCCACAGATCCGTTCAGCTAATGGTGGAACTTTCTGGAAGAACCAAGGGGTTTCTTCCAGAAGCTGAAGGATCCAACCTAGTGTGCCTTTGGCCTTGAGAAAGCAGCTAGCCTTGACCTCAAATGAGAGAGCCACTGGTGGGGACCTAGCCTGGAATCAGCTCCTATCTCTGCCGTCCGCTTTTCTCTCCTGTTTTTTTAAAATCACGTGTATGTGGGACTCTCACGTCGCATGCCACCACAAACAGCCCCAGCTTCCAAATGGCTAGTCTGACTGAGGTGGGTCTCCATTGCCTGCTTCTGCGACCCTGGACTTCCTTGGTGGTCTCCCATCCAAATTCTAACCAAGGCTAACCCTACTTAGCCTCCAAGAACTGATGAAATCGGGATAGCCTGGGCCATCCAGGTCAGGGCAAGAGATAAGCAGAGGTGGTTTGCCATTGCCTGCCTCTATGTAGCAACCCTGGACTTCCTTGGTGGTCTCCCATCCAAGTCCTAACCAGGGCCAACCCTACTTAGCTTCCAAGATCTGATGTGATCGGGCTAACCTACTGGGATATTTGGTTAATACAGCAAGAGTTTTGCCCAGTCCTAGGAGTGTGATGCTGAGTGCCAGTAAATAAATCTCCCTGGAAGCGTGTTGCAAAAAAGGTAAACTTAAATTTATGCAGGTAGATCCAGTTCACATTCAGGTTGCAGTCGAAAGGGGAGAAAGAAGCCTCATCTAAAGAGTCCTTTCCCTATCACAAATGGCCAGTTTGTCCTGAATCATGTCTGTGGGAGTTTGAGGGCACTGTTTCTACGGGAGAGACCCGCAGAGACGTGTCTCCATGGAAGGCCCTATGAAAGGGAGTAAGAGTAGAGCTCCCAGGTCAAAACAACGAGAGGCATCCCCCCCGTTCAAGGAGATGACACCGGTACACATTTAGAGTGATGCAGTGCCCCCCCCCCCCCCCCCCCCCCGTGTCCAGGCTTGCTGAGTCACTCACTCCAACAAACCCACAGTGAGCTTTTTCTCCAGCTGCCCGGAGTGACTCTTCTCTAACCCTTGTTCGTTTCTTTGTTTCGGCAGAAAACCCAGAAAGGAGGAACGGCTCAGCGAAGAGGCCACCCAGGTGATTGCTAGCCTCCCTGACTTAACTTTCATGCATGCCAAGGTGTTGATGTTCCCAGCCACGTTAACGCCTTCAGCGAGTTGCCAAGACCAGGTAGACTAAGCAAGGAGGGGGATCTGACCATTTCTAGTGATTCCTGCCCCCCCTCCCCGGCTCCTTTTCTGGGTCCTCTAAAAGTGATCTTTGCTCTCCTTGAAAAATTCGAGTTCAGCTGATTTGTTGGTAAGCAGCACTAGAAAGGTATACATAGATATGTATATTTATTTACATACCGGAGTCCTAAATTTATATTAGAAAAAAAAAGTGTAAATAACTGGGGAGTTTGAATCTTTTTTGAAGATTTATCCTTTTTTGTGCTGGGGTGTAAACATTTACGTCTTTGTGGAATACACTGGTGGCGTCCTTCTTACAAAACTTCATAAACATTTAAAAAAAACGGAAAACTTCCAGTCTCTTTGAACTTCCCTCCGAGAGGTTTTCTTTTCAGAATGAGTTGTATTTCCCTGCCCCCCCCCCTTTTTCTGAAAACATTTTTGCTAAATGAGCCGAAAAGGTTAGGGTCTTTTCAATGGTTTCGTTCAATCCGTCTATTGTTTTTCTTTTTGGGTGGGGGTGGGGTGGGTGGATTGATTTTCTTTTTCTTCTTTTAGCTTCCCGTCTCCTGGAAGTCTGGATTTATCATTGCCTCTCATAAGGTTTTACTGTCTTCTTTAGCTAAGTTATAGAGCACTGCCTAATTACTTGATTTGGGGGAACTTCGTGTTAAAAAAAATCTATTTCGGTTTGGAATGGAAGGACCAAAAAGCTATCTGAATGTCTTACAATGAAATATACCTGTTACAGTTTTTTTTCTCTCCTGTTGTACCACTATTCTTTATGTTTGATTTTTGCACAGTGTAAATTGACATAATCATAGATTGCTATGGTTTAAGCTGTATGTACAGTAAAACTATGGGTTGTAAATGTTCGGGGAAATTCCTATGGAAAAAAAGAAGAGAATGCTATGTAGAAAACAACCTCTGACAAGGTTTATGTGCATGCTCAAGGTCTTTTTGAAATTTCAGTGTATAAATTTCCTCTTAGCTTACACGAAATAAAAAAAAATAAAATTATATATAGTCTGTTAATGCGCGTGGTAATGTTGTCGTGTCCCTCACACTCCGTGGGCTGCCCGCAGCAGAGCTGAGCATCATCTCTCATTCAAAAAGAAAACCCGTCTTTGTCCACTGGCCTTACAATTAGAGACACGAAGTTTCCAAAAATTTTGAAGGCATGGGGGAAAACCCCCCCACAATTTTGGGATAGACCAAGATGGGTTGCTGTGTTAGTCTGTATGTAGCAGCAGAAAAGAGCAAGAGTCCAGTAGCACCTGAAAGACTAACAAAATTTATGGCAGGGGAGGAGCTTTTGTGAGTGAAGTGAGCAGTAACGCACCAAAGTTCATAGTAAAGGTAATAGTTTCCCTTGCTCGAAAGCCAGTCGAATCTGACTCTTGGGATGCGGTGTTCATCTCCGTTTCCAAGCCGAAGAGCCAGCGCTGTCTGAAGATGTTTCCGTGGTCATGTGGACGGCATGACTAGACACCGAGGCGCACAGAACGTTGGTACCTGTTTATCTACTTGCAATTTCTTGTTTTCGAACCACTAGGTTGGCAGGAGCTGGGAGCTCACTCCGTCCCGCGGCACTCGGGTCTGGAACTGCCGAACTACCAGCCTTCTGGTCTGCAGTTCAGCGTCTTAACCACTTGAGGCATACCCTGCCACAAATGTCATTAGTCTTTAAAATGTTGAGAAAGATTGGAATATATGCAACATTTGCTTTTCTGTCATATACTTAGCATCTATAACATAGCAGTATTTGACATTCATGAGATTTAAAACTTACAAATGCCTTAGTTTTCTACAAGCAAAACCACAAACATACACAGTACTTAAGAGCAAACTACAAGCAGTTGCACCCTCTGCTACCTTAGCACATGTACCTTCGTTCCAGTTCAGTGGCGTCTTCTTCCTTCTACGGCTACTGAGTTTTCAATGAAACTTTCAGAGTTTACCTTACACCTCTGGTTTCTGCTCCACCTCTTTCTGATCTTCTTTCCCCCCTCCAGCAAGGTAGGAGAATAAGATTGGGTGTATGTGGTTTGAAGGAGAGGTGAAAAGGTCAACCACAAGGGAAGGGTCAGGTCAGAAGTCTTAACAGAAGGCAATGAAAACCCCTCCTGCCCCCCTCTTGAAGATCAGGTATCCTTCTGGGTACAGAAATGCATGGGTTTAAGAGCTGTCTATGTCTACTGCATGCCTACCTTGCCTTTAAAAGCATTTCACTCATTCTAAAAGGAAATATTTTGCTGGAGTTTTTTTCCTCAGCACTTCCTGAAATTTCCATTTTTTTCTTTGCAAAACTGGGAGCGGGGCTAGAAAAACAAAAAACTGTTCCCATCTCCCCTGAAGTTTTCTGGTTGCTTTCTGGGCTGTCACATCTCTGTTTATGACACACACCAACCTAAGAAATATATTAGACAAGCAGCGGGGACCCACGATACTCACCGGGGAGGGGGAGAGAGTATTCCACACGGCTCCCCCGTTGAAGCAGCAGGAGCTCCACGTGGAGAAGGAGGCGGAGGAGGAAGCAGACACAGGTGAGCCCAGCAGGCCTTCTCCCCCCTCCCCTCCCCCCTGGCAATAGTAGCAACGCACAGTTTCCAGTGTATTCTCTGCACATGTGCAGGGAACACTCTTTTACTTTTGGGGGGGGATTTAAATATCCCTCATATAGTTTGTTCAACATTTCAGATTTTTCTGCACACCTGGAGAGTGCCCCAAGTGTGCAGGAAAATCTCTTTGCCCTCTATGTGCCCCCAATGTGTGGATTTAGATATCCGCACAGAGGGGACAACTTAGCTATTAGATATATAGATTGGGGGGGGGGGGCAATGTGTGTGTTCTGCCCTCTAGACAAATTATGAGTTGTCACCCCACCCCTCTGGAGTAAAGTGTCTGTCGGAGTTGATCTGAAATGAGTTGAGCCACAGTTGGTGTTCACACAGGAATACCACAGGAGTAGCCTTTCCTAGCTGAGGTTGGCTTGCAGAAGACTTAGGAACTGCTCCGCTCAGCTTGCTCACACGTCAGGGATCAGCACACCTTCTGGAAGGGCGGGGATAACTTAAGCTGAAAAGCAGGGCAACAATTACTCCAGTTTGCTACAGTGCTTTCTCTTGACATAGAACTACAAGAGCTCAGAGCCCTTGCCTCTGGTAGGTGCTCCTCAGTAAGATGGGCTTATCCACTCTCTGGCGCCCTGCCGCAATATTTTTTTTGTTTGACTTCACTGCAATTATGCAGAGCTTATCTGCTGGCTTGGTTCAATGTTCTCCCATCTGCTATTCTTGAGGGGAGGTATAAGAAAATTCCTTATGCACTTAGGTACTGCGGATGCAATAAGAAAGGATTAGAAATGGTTGAGCATGCACTCTTACATTGTAATTTGCTAAATGATATTCGAGTGAAATTTCTAGATGTCCCCCTTAGTAAGGTAGCAGGCCAACCGGACGGAATCAAGCTACATTACCTCCTTACTTCTCTAGATCCGGAGATTATTGAACTGACTGCTAAGTTTCTTCATCGTCTTATAAAACAAATAAAATTGTAAAATTTAATTTTAAGGCTTTTAGAATTTAAAGATTTTTATGATAATTTAAGTTTATAAATTCGATACACCTTTGTAATGGTTTTAGGGTTAACTATTTTCTACAAATTTTGGGACTTTTATCTTAATGGGAATTGCTTTTAATATTTTATGCCAATAAAAGGTATTTGTTGTTGTTTGTTACAGTGCTTTCTCCTAGTGTGCAAGTGTCACCCTTTATGCCCTTCCTACGCATCTGTTCCTTTTTGCATGGTATAGCCATCAGTACAAAGGTTTTCTAGTATGTAATTTTTGTATTTGCAAGCGAGAGAGCCACAGATTGCAGCATGTTCCTCAGGGTTCCTCTTTTCCCCATGCGCACATTCTTGCTCTTAATTGTGGTATCTGTTCCTGGGGAAAATTTTGTTCCCCGGGAAAAAGGGGAAAGCTATCACGATCGATTGTCTTGCTGCTAGCCATTGGATTGTCACTCGTGGTTTATTGTCACAGTTACCTGTGCAAGATTAATTTTGTGCTTTTTTGTGGAACACCTTTTTGGTGGGCAGGCATTCTTGGTCATTTGCCTCCTTGTAGATTCTGCTCAGCTGTTCTCCAGCACTCTTTGGGGAGAGGCCTTTGGCCTGGAATAAACTGTCATTTGCAGGTAGAGGTGGGAGGTGAACGCAGAAGAAGGAAACACTTTTAAAGGGATGCTCCCCGCTTGATATGCAAGTGAGCAGACCGAGAGAAGGCAAGGATCTGGCCAGATAATATTGGTGATGGGTAAAGCTATTACAACTTAATGGGGTAACTTCAAAATCGCAGAAACAAATGACGCTGCCATTCTGCCGGTGAAGCCTTCTCAGGAAATTAAACATATTATCAACACAGAAAAGATGCCAGGACAAAAGATTCCATCTTCAGAGAAAGAACAACGGAACGAAAACGTATCAAGGCACTCCCACGTCAGAAGGATCTGCAAGGAGTTTGTAAACAGGGTTGACGGTGGGTGGACATACGTGGTCACTTCATCCCATTGAAAAACATTATTTATTATATTACATTTATGAATTGCCCGATCCTTGCTATATTGTAGGGCTTCGAGTGATACACAACATTGTAAAAACAGTAAAACTGTAAAATGAATACAAACATTATTAGTATAAATACATGAATTAAAAAAAATAATAAGTGGTGAAAATTAGTTTTTCTCCCATTTCTGGCCCTGGATCGCCTCATGGTGTGGGGGAGAAAGTAAAACAGTCTGAGGAGGAAAGTAGAGGGAGGAGGGTGTCAGCCGAGAGGTAAACTGTTGCTGCCCTCAACCAAAAGCCTGGTGGAACATCTCTGCTTTACAGGCCGTACAGAATTGCGTAAGGTCCCCCAGGGCCCTGATGGCGTCTGGCAGAGAGTTCCACCAACTTGGGGCCAGGACTGAAAAGACCCTGGCCGAGGACAGCCGGATGTCTTTAGGGCTAGGGATCACCAGCAGATTGTTATCCAAGGAGCGTAATGCTGTCCCGGGGACATATCAGAGGAGATAGTCCCGCAGATATGTTGGAGACATGGGACTGTCCCCATGTAATGGGCTGGCAGTCGGACAATAAAGTAACATCTATGTATTAAGTGGGGATGGTGCCGTAATCCACATGCATCCCATATTGTGTATTGCACAGAAGAGCAGACATGGCACGGTAGCTGCAAAACAGCGAAGGTAAATGAATTCCAGACTGGCTTCTTGGTATACCCAAACATTTTATGTTTCAGGGGGTTAGTAGCACTGGTCTGCAGTAAATTTAAGTGCAGGAGTACCACAGAGACCAATAAGATTTTTGCTTTCTAGAATCAAAGCTCCCTTCGTCCAATCTCTTAAGGTACTACCGGACTCAGAACTAACATAACATTAAGGTGGTACGATGCACGCCATTGCATTCTTTTTCTTGTAGCTACCTGCATGGATGAAACGTGTCTTGGGGGAGACTAATCTACCATATCCCTCAATCTTCAGGGTGGCGCAGCCCAAAGGGCAGCACAGGAGGCACAGGTCTGGGAAGTCTAACTGCCCCTGTTCGATTACCTGTTTTGGAAAAGCGAGCTTGTTTTCGCGTGTGTCTTCTGAATTTTACCCAAACGGTGTAGGACTCGCCCGCAATGACCCAACGAACGGCGCCTGAGAAATCTGTGTCCACATGTTGATGCGAACTATGAAACGGTTCATCCACCTGACCCAAGGACTGCCTTTTAAAAGGTTCTGCCACTGACCAGGAAGTGTTCCTCTTTTTAATATCTGCCATAAATTTCCTGACTCGATTGGAAACGATGGTAGTGAAGATTCAACAATTAACTCTCAAAAGATGTAAGCATGTAAAAAAAAATCTGCCCGGGATGTCCTGGTGGCATGCTCTTGTACTAATTAATTTTTAAGCCTTTTCTTTGCAGAGCACTTCTGTGTGCAGGTAGATCGGTTACTTTTTCAGCCAGTTTTTGCGAGCCCCTTGCTACTTGACAGCACTAAAGAAATTGGACGGAGCCTGCTCAGTTCTGACCAGCAGGGCTGCCTTATACAATGCCATCGATTCCCCCGCGTTGCTGAACTCGCTCTGTGAAAAGCCATCTGCTTGGACATGTCACAGGACATAACTTCCTTTTGTCATCATTTTGCTAGCAGTCTCTTCTTACAATAGCATGTACCACCTCTGCATGCTGTCCTTGTACACGCTCGCCTTCTAGCGCACTCGCGCGCCTTTTCTTCCTTTGCACTTGTAAATCAGACCGGTTGTCAATGCCTTTTTGTTTGTTTGTTTCCATCTCCTGTGTCTTTTCTGAGCCCGGCTAATGGTAGAGCTGTCGAAAGGAGCTGCGTAGCTATTGTCCTCGGGAGATGGTTGAGCGTTGACTCATGATGATCCGAGGCCGGTCGGGCTCCACTGTTGCAGGGAGGCTAGAGTGGGGGAAGCCAGCTGCCGGCTGAGCTTCCCTCTCTGCACAAGTGCTGCCGGAAAGCAGCTGCCCGCTTGTTTTCAACCTTCATGAGCGGCAGGGCTGGTGGCTTCACAGAGAAGAAGGAAGGAGGCGAGAAGAAGGACAGTGCCATCTGTTCCCTGTTGCTCCTGGCCAGACAACTAGTGGGTTGCCCATTACTGAAAGCATCGGAAACCGCTTGTTTGAATCTGGCCCTTTTGAAAGGGTCACTATTTATCGTCCCATATTGTAGCCCTCCATGTCCCTTTCCTGCTATTAGTTTCCCCTTCATTTCGGTAGTTGACTTTTTCACACAATAGAAAACAGAACACTGGTGAATTTGTCCTTCCCCTTCCCAACTGGGCCTGAACACACTCTCACCTGATCTGTGCCCATATCGGGGATTGGCAACTGCCAGCCAAAGGGCTCTTTGTCTTGGCAGCACAGACTTCCGCTGCAGCCCAGGCCAAAGGAAGGACTCTTTGTGTTATACGGCTCAGGCTCAGTCACTTTCTGCTCCGCAAGCAGGAGCACCGGCTGGGGAAACTGGGCCCTCTATAACCCCTTCTCCAGTAGGAAGAGAAATTGAGAACCAGAGATCCTGGTCTTCATTTGTGCCCACTTACCGACTTGTTCTGCGGCTCAGGCGGCACACGAAACTGAGCGGAATGAGCCCTTTTTTTGGTCAACAGTTGTTTTTGTGGGGTTCTTTAAAGACGCGAAACAGTCTCTGAGGCTCAGAATGGGAAGGGAGCAGCCGCCACTGAACCCTCATCCTGCCGTTTGCTTGAAAGCACTGGTCTCTTTCTTCCCGGGCAAGGAAGCGATAGTGCAATCACTCGACATTGCGTGTGGTTTGAGGCTCACTGAATTTTTTTTGTTTCTCTTGGCCCTGAGGGAGCAAGTGTACTGTGAAATCTCTGCTGCTGCTACCGCCTCTGAGGAAGAGAGGGCTGGGGAACTATCTGCCTGTGTCTTAGTCTGTAAGGGAGTCAATCATGGGAGTCACTGCTGTCACTCCCCCCCCCCCCCTTAAATGAGTTGCATGCTTCCTTCTGTCCCACCGCCTGTGCATTTTGCCTGCCAGCTAACGGGCTGCGGCTGCACCGCGTTGTTCTGCTCTGGAAGAGTTCTCTATTACAAACAGGGATGTGGCTGCGTGCCCAATGTTTACTCCAAAGGCTCTTGAGTTTGAATGGCTGGTGAGATCTGTGTGTTGCTCTGACTGGAGGGGCGGAGGGAGAGCGGGCCTTTGGGCCAAAAATTCTGACTTGCACAATTGCGTTTTCGTCTCGCTGAAAGCAGACTCCAAGATCATTTAACGCTGCGGAAAGTGCCTCGAGACGCTTGATGACATTTTTAAAAGACCTGGCCTCTGGTTCTCCTGTTATCCCAAAGACAACACAGGCAGGAGTCTTGGCGGATATGCTGGAATTACCACACACTTCAGGGAATAGTGCCACCTACCGCATTATCCAGAGCAGACTTCTAGCCCCATAAGAGAAGAACGGTTTTGAGGGCTGTGTCCAGATGTATTGATTGAGGCTGTCCTTGATTAACTTTGAGGCCACCACTGGAGAGTTTGTTAGCATACAAATGAATTCACTTTCTCATACAGAGTAACTGCTGTAACATGCCATGCTGTTTGGCTTACAAATCCATAATGTTTTATAGGGAGGGGCTATGGCTCAGTGGCAGAACATCAGCTTGGCATGCAGAAGGTCTTAGGTTTAATCCCTGACGTTGCCAGTGAAAATGATCAGGTAGTAGGTGATGTGAAAGACCTCAGTGTGAGTCCCTGGAGATCCACTGCCAGTCTGAGTAGACGATACTGAACTTGATGGACCGATGGTGTAATTGATGAGTATAAGGCAGCTTCATGCGTATTATAATCTGAACAGCCACATCCTTACTATTGATTTAACTTTATATCCCTCCTTTCAGCCCCATGGGGTCACAGATCAGCTTACATCATTCTCCATTTTATCCTCACAACAACCCTGCGAGGTAGGTTAGGCTGAGAGTGTATGACCGGCCCAAGGTCACCCAGCTTCCATGGCATGAGTGAGGATTTGAACTTGGGTTTCCTAATTCCTAGATCAAGACTTTCACCACTACACCACACTGGCTCTAGTGAATAAAGGTATCGTGGTACCAAGAAATACAGCAGCCTGCCTTGATGATACAGAACAAAGGACTGGCTCTTTCTTATGCTTTAATTCAGGGGTGGGCAAATGGCGGCCTGGGGGCCACATGCGGCCCGCCACAGAGTTTTTTGTGGCCTGCCAAGACAGTTGGCCACTGTCAGCACCTGAGGAGCTGCAGCTTGAACTTATTGACATGCAGTCAGATCACACTGTGAAAGAAATGTTTAATGCTGTGACATTAGTTGACTTTTACAAATCTTTGTCTGCTGAAAAGTTTCCATGTATGAAGAAATTTGCTGGGAAAATATTCTCTATATTTGGGTCTACATATATTTGTGAGCAAAGTTTTTCTTGCAAGAAGATCAACAAGAGTAAATATAGACATTAAGAGACATTTGACAGACGTTAACTTGCAGGCTGTGATGAGAATCTCAACAAGCAATCTCACTCCTGATTTCAAAAAAATTGTAGAAAAGTGTGATAGGGTACATTTGTCTCATTAAACTGATTCTAAAATTAAATGTGCTTGCAGCTATAGATGATATCAAATTAGCACAATAAATAAATTGAATAAAACTACCACTATTTTATTTAATTTATATTTATTGATTTGTATGATGCAATTTATACCTTTTCTGAAATGCAAAGTTAACTAATGAATGCAATCATTTTAAAAGGTGCGCCCCTCCGCTAACCCCCGCTCCCACAAAGCGGCCCCCGAGCCAAAACAATTGCCCACCCCTGCTTTAGTTGACAAAATAAACTTCCTAAAAATGGGGGTTTATTAATAATTTGTTATTTATCATCTGCCTTTCTCCCTGAGGCTTAAGGCAGATTAGACAATGTAAGTCTCAATACAGTCAATGGGACGGTACTTCCAATAAACAATCCAATTACTATCATAAGCAATCCAATTAAAATCAAGATCCCAGAAAACTGAAACACAGCTGAAACAAAGCATAATACCATGTCCGGAGAAATGTATTTTATTTTGAGGTTTTGCACAACCCCCGCGCTTTGTTTTTAAAGTTGTTCTTGGTTAGCAAAAGACAGACAGGAAGGGGAAAGTCAGATTGCTTCCAAGCATTGCAGGTCTTGTCAGTAGCTTTAGTAAGTGCTAGCCATTAAAGCTTTGTGAATGCAAATGGCCCTCTTGCCTGAAGATGGTCAACTGACCAGCTCACACCTTGGCTGGAATCGGACATCTAGAAGGGACCCAGAGACTTGTGGAGGAGGGTGCAGGAGGCTAGAAAGGACCTTCCTGGCAACCCCAGAAAGAAGAGTTTTGACCCACCGAAGGGGTGGGCAGAGAGAGGAGAGAAAAATCCTTTAGCACAGAAGGAGAAGCATCTGTTTTGGACAATTCATCTGGAGAAAGGAGCTCTCACACCAGGGCTCCATCTTGATGGCAGCCATTACCATGTAGAGCAGACAAAGGGCTGACTGCCCAGAAAAGACTCTAAGGCTCCTAAAATAAAGGGCCTTCTTTAGAATAAGACTGGCTAGGGCATGTATAGAGTTGAAGGGCAGAGGAATGCATATTTACTCATGTAATTTGTCCTCCTTGTTCAGGATGTTGCTGTGCTCTGAATGTATGCAAACTTTCCTTTTACTAAATCCTTCACTATTTCAAATGCTGGTAGTTCTTCTCCATACCACATAGGCCTCCACCATTTGAACAGGCTTTTTGAAATGGGTGTCCTGGGAAGGGTGGTAGTTGGTTGATAGCTAATTCCCTGTGAGTATGTGGGGATGGTAAGCTGTCTCTCTGGTAACCAGTTGCTGGATAGAGGACTTTAGGTGGAGCTTTTAGTAGATAATGCGGGAAGGGAAGCTGGGGGTACCAGCCCTCTTGGCAGGTAATTCCTACAATGACCAGTTGGTGGCAGCATATCAGAAGAGAAGAGATAAAGGAAACCCCTAAGGGGTTGGGCAAGCCAAAAGGGTAGTGCACCACTGGGCAGAGATTCAGGGAGATTGCTAAGCACCTACATGCCTAAAAGGGCCAAATCAAGCTGTGCTCATAGGTCAGCAGGGCTGTTCCCCCACAGCATGACAAATTAAACAATGCTGCAATTACGTAGTAGGATCATACAGCAACAGGTAGTATGTGCTTTACAAAGTAATATCATTAACAGTCCCATATATTTTATCCGAGTAACTTTGCAAAGGCTGAGTAGGAAAGCCTTCTTGAATAGCTCAGTTTTGCATAGTTTGCAGAAGGCCAGGAGCATGGGAGCCTTCCTGACCTCCTCAGGCAAGTCATTCCATAAGGTTGAGGCCACAGCAGAGAAGTCACTGCATATGGGCATTTACAGGTTAGCATTTGCCAAAGACCCTGCTCAGATGAGCGGAGCTGCCATGGCAGAGCGTAAAGGGAGGGTCAGTCCTGCAAATAATTGTCTCCAGTTTTTAAGTATAGTCTTATAATGATATGAGAATGTGTATTTTCTGCTAGGCATTGCTTTTTGAGTGTTTGGATTCATAAAAGGGTTGAAGAGTCTTCCATTCATGAAACTGTTTGGGATTCAGAAAGTTGAGTTAGTATGTCTAATGGGATTTACTGCCCCGACCTGGATAGCCCAGGCTAGCCCAATCTTGTCAGATCTCGGAAGCTAAGCAGGGTCAGCCCTGGCTAGTATCTGTATGGGAGACCTCCAAGGAATACCAGGGTCGTGATGCAGAGGCAGGCAATGGCAAACCACCTCTGAAATGACTCTTGCTTTCAAGACAAGCTCGCCACCTAGTGGTGCATAACACTAAAAGAGCTAGAACATCTGGCTGCCAGACAGTCTTAGGATCTCCTGGCTATACTATACACAATGCCTTATAATTATTAATAATTAGTACTGCTAAGAGCAGTCCCTAGGGAAATATTCCCATGGGAGGCTAACAGTGTCGTCCTATGCACAGTTACTCCTATAGACTGGAGTAGCCCCGCATAAGATCGCACTGCAGGGGTCCAAGCATCCTGGCCGTCACCTGTAAAACAACCGTGCAGTGCCAACTGCAAAAGACACCCCAAAACAAACAAAAACCTCCAAGGAATACCAGGGTTGTGATGCAAGGGCAGGCAGAGGCAGGCTATTGAGCCACTTCTCTGAACGCCCTCCATGCCCCAGTAGGAGTTGCCCGGGGTCGCCATGACTTCCAGGCACAGGCACACACACATATACAAATGCAAACCCACCCCCCAATATTTTAAAAAGGCACCACCTCTTGGGGTTTCACTTCTGCCCTGATGACAAAGGCTCAAAGCTGTGATTATTTCTTGCAAATATAACCTTACAGTTTCTCCAGAAACAAGTCTATTTTCCATAGAAGAAGAAGAAGAGATTGGATTTATACCCCGCCCTCCACTCCCCAAGGGAGTCTCAGAGCGGCTTACAAACTCCTTTTCCCTTCCCCTCCCCACAACAGACACCCTGTGAGGTAGGTGGGGCTGAGAGAGCTCTTTCCCAAGCTGTCCTTGAGGGAACAGCTGGTACAGAGCTATGGCTTGCCCAAGGTCATCCAGCCAGGTGCAAGTGGAGGAGTGGGGAATCAAACCCGGTTCTCCCAGATTAGAGTCCGCGCACTTAACCACTACACCAAACTGGCTCTCCAGGGTTGCCAACTCCAGGTTGGGACATACCTGGAGATTTGGGGGGTGGAGCCTGGGGAGGGTGGGGTTTGGGGAGGGGAAGGACCTCAGTGGGGTCTAATGCCATCCAGAGTCCACCCTCCAGAGCAGCCATTTTCTCCAGGGGGACTGATCTCTGTTGCCTGGAGATTGAGTGTAATCCCAAGAGATCTCCAGCCCACCACCTGAAGGTTTCCCAACATTTGCTTCTGGAATTAGGAGAGGTTAAAGCTGGGAGATGGTCTTTAGCAGGGGTCATTTCAAGCCGGAACGTGCAGGAACGCTGTTCCGGGAGTAACAAGCCCAGGAGTGTGCACATATGGTGGTGATGTGCTGTGGGAAAAAGCAAAAGCAAACTAACTTGATCTGTATTTTCATGCTTGTTGTAGGGTAGCTTCCCTGAAAGAGTAAAGGAAACCTAAAGTGTCTTTAGTCAAAGTGTAAAGCTGGCTCGCCAGCTCTGAGTTGGGAAAAACTTGGAGATTTTGGGGGTGGAGCCTGAGCAATGGGTGTCACCTTCTGACACACTTCTGGTGATGTCAGGGGGCGTGGCATATGCAAACAAGTTATGCTAATGAGTTATACTAATGAGCTCCACCTCTTTTTCTACGAAATGACCCCTGGTCTTTAGTCTTCCTCAGTTGACATTGCTTGCGTGAGTTAAAAAACAAAAGCCTTTAAACAAGTTATGTTTGTGAAGGTCGCTTTGGGTCTTGGGGGTGAGGGATTGGCTCGTGTGCCATCGCTTCAGCCGCCTGACAGCCACAAAAGAGCATGCGGAGAGCAAAACAGTATCACAATACCGGATAGGCAGGTTCGGCCTCCGGCATCCATCCATCAGTGTTGACAGGGCTTTGGGAGGAGGAAGTCAACAGAGAGGAACGAGATCGCAAAGGGAACCAAAATTCCTGAGGTGCGCACTCCCACAATGAGGTGCGTAAACAGGACACACCTGAGCCTCTTTTGGCTCTGTTTCCTTACTCACAAAACGGGGAGGGTGCAGGAGTTTTTGTCTTCACAAGGACGTGGCGAAGAAAGGAACAGTGGCCGTAGGTTTACAGCTCCTCTGGTAGTGAAGGTGAGACGTATCAAGAGAGTCTGGAACTTCAGACCGTTCCTGCTTGCAGAGAAAGCATATGTCCTTCCATGGATGTCTCGGTGGTCTCTCTGAAGCAGTGACAGCACCTACTGACCAGCTAAGGCATAGGGTTATAAGCTCCAGGTTGGGAAACACCTGGAGATTCGGGGGTGGAGCCTGAGGAGGGGGGGCTTGGGGAGGGGAGGGACTTGAATGGGGTCTAATGCCATAGAGTCCACCTTCAAAAGTGGCCATTTCCTCCAGGGAAACTGATCTCTCACCTGGAGATCAGTCATCATAGTGGGAGAGTGCCAGCCACCTCCTGGAGGTTGGCAACCTGACTAAAGTGGCTTCTGACTAGCATGCAGTTGTTATGGAAATACTGGCCAAGGGTCCGTCCCGTCCCGTCCCCCCCGGGCAATCTTTCACGCCATCAAATTGAGAGCCAGTTTGGTGTAGTGGTTAAGTGTGCAAACTCTAATCTGGGAGAACGGGGTTTGATTCCCCACTCCTCCACATGCAGCCAGCTGGGTCACCTTGAGTCAGTCACAAGTTCCCTCAGAGCTGTTCTCTCAAGAGCAGTTCTTGAAAGAGCTCTCTCAGCCCCACCTACCTCAAAGGGGTGTCTGTTGCTGGGAGGGGAAGGGAAAGGAGATTCTAAGCTGCTCTGAGACTCCTTTGGGTAATAGAAAAGCAGGGTATTAAAAAAACCAGCTCTTCTCCAGATTTCCACAAACAACTCGTCCTAGAAGATGACGGATTTCCACAAGAAAGACAAGCAGTCGGCTTTAAAAAAAAATTATTATTTTCAAAACCTCAACGCTGCGACGCTGTTGCTTTGAAACGTTTTGACAAGGTGTTGAGTCCTTTTCTTCTTTGCTCTAGATAACGAATCCATTTCAGAGTTGTGCATTTATAGGTGTTTTCTTCTTTTTAAAAAAAAAAAAAAAATCTGTAAATCATAAAGCTTTCCCATCCAAATATTCTTGCCTACCTCCCAGTCCCTAACTGACTATCCCTCGTTCTGGAAGACACACTCTTTCTTGCTAATGAGGGAGAAAATAAACTGTATTGGCTTAGGGGCAGAGCATTCGGGGTCAGACCTCCCACCCCTGCACTTAACCTCCTAGGAGCTGGAGGCCTCCAGATTGTGCCAAGAAGACAGTCCAGGAAGGGCTGCAGAAGCTTAATGTCATACTGCAGAACCAGCTTCCCAGCTCACCACGATGCCCAGAAATGCTGGGGGGGGGGGCAGAGGCCAGCCAACAGCCAACCCCCAGGGGCCAGCAGCAGAGGCACGAGGCAACACAGGTATCAGGAGATCAGCAGGTACCCCCCCATAAGTGATGGCTCTTCCTCATTTTTGGTGTAGTGGTTAGGAGCGTGGACTCTCATCTGGGAGAATCAGGTTTGATTCCCCACTCCTCCACATGCAGCTGCTGGTGTGTCCTTGGGTCAGTCACAAGTTCCCTCAGAGCTGTTCTCTCAAGGGCAGTTCTTGAAAGAGCTCTCTCAGCCCCACCCACCTCACAGGGTGTCTGTTGCGGGGAGAGGAAGAGAAAGGAGATTGTGAACCGCTCTGAGACTCCTCTGGGTAAGCGAAGGGTGGGTTATAAATCCAATCTCTTCTTCTCACTTCTTCTGATTAAGCGGCTGAATAATGGGCTCAAAAGAAGAGAAACTGTAATGTCCATATACCTAGGAAAGGCGTTCACTGGTTGTCCTCTGCTATATTTATGACTGCTGGAGGTCCTTGGACACAGTTATTGCCTTTAAGCAAGTAGAATTGACTGGTTGGATTTATGTGCATACCTTGTCATCTGCGCCTGTGAGCACAATTACGGTTTTGTTTATTTGTATCTCAGTGTTGATGTATATATTTCGGAACATTGTTTTGGGTTGTGGCCCACCAACTGATTATAGACGTTTTATTTGTAATTTATACACTTATTCACTATATCATATACTCTGACATTTCAAAAGTATATAACCTTTGATTGTCTTCCCTTAGTGTTTTCCTGCTGTTTTCTACTATTACACGCTAGGGATCCTTGTTTTGCCCGCTACTTGGGAGTTAAGCTGTGGCAGCCATTTTGTGGCTGGCTCCGCCTCCTGAGGCAGCCATTCTGTTGCTGCGCCGACCACACTGTCTTAGAATTCCCTATGCACCCTCGGGCTCAAAAAGCTCGGGGATCTTATTGAAGAACGAGGCCAAGGACTGTGGCGATTCTTTTTTTAAAACTGTTTATTGTATAATATAAAACTACAAAAGTAAGACCGCATCATTTCCATGTAATTTGCCCAACTGTTTTGATTACAGCCCATACCTACGAGTGAATACAGTAATCTGGTTTCAGATGTATATGTCTGTAATATTGCATAGAAAGGCACAGCTCGAAGGTCTGTGGTTTGGGGAGGGGGAGGCAGCAAGGGGTTTCTTTTAGGGGGGAGGGAGAAAATACAGCCTTTTTTGACAAATAAGAGCCCTGTTTAAAACACCCGTGCACAGACCATGTCAGAGTATTTACACCTTCTCTCTCCCCCACCCCCATCTCTGCCTTTAGAGAGTAAGTACAGATTATACTGCTAAGCATCTACAAGGTTTTTTCTTTCATTATTTTTTTCAATTTTAAAACAAAACAAAAATCCAAAATTTTTGCCATTCGGATGATTATTTCTTTTAGCGTAACACTGAAAACAAAAGAAAAACCCAAAGCTACAAAACGAGGAGCTAAAATTTTCCGAGATAAAAATTCAGCCGTAAGATTATAAGCATCGAAAATGTCTGTAAAAGCAAGATACTGTTTGGGGGGGGGGAAAGAATTTTTTTTTAAAGACAAAACTACATTCTAGAAGCAAATAAAATAATTTCTCAGGGAAGGACATTGACATTTTTTTTTTTACTGTAAACTTTAGATTCACTAGTCAGGCTTTAGAAAACAGCGGGAAAAACCCACACAATACAAGTCTATTCTCTCACTGGTTAGTTCGAAAAGGGAGATCTAACGCTGTAGGAAACTTAACATAGGCGCAATCGTAGAGAGCAAAGCCAATGTGTCTGAATATTGGCTTCAGATGGGGTAGCCTCAAAGAGGGGGCTATGATGGAGGAACCAACAAGATCTTCAGGCTATAAGCTTCTAAGAGTCAAAACTCCCTTCGTCAGTACCTTATACCAGATACTATACCTCGAAAATCAAGTTGGTCTCAAAGGTGCTGCTAGACTCGAATCAATTTGCTCCTCCGCAGTTGTCTCTCTGTGTGGAGGATCCCAGAGTAAAAATGCACTTGCAGCTGGGTGGATTGGGACCGATTTGGAGCATACCTACTCTACCAATGTGTGTGAAGTATTTGTTCCAGTTCAGTGCCAGGAGCAGCCCGTCAAGAGTTTGGGAGCTCAGCCCTGGTTTGTACTGGGATAGGAGGCCACTGGGGAAGTCCAGGGTTGCTATGCAGAGGAAGGCAATGGCAAACCACCGCTGCAACTTCTGCCCTGACATGGATGGCCCGGGTTAACTTTGCTCTTGTCAGATCGTGGAAGCTAAGCAGGGTCAGCCCCGGTTAGGACTTGGATGGGAGACCACCAAGGAAGTCCAGGGTTGCTATGCAGAGGAAGGCAATGGCAAGGCACCTCTGAAGGTCTCTTGCCTGGACTGCCCTGTGGATGGGGTTGCCATGAGCCAATTGCAGTTCCACAGCCCCTCCTCTTCCAGGGCTTTCCCAAAGACCAAGAGATTACTGAGCTTTCCCCACTGCTCTCTTGTAGAGTTACAACGGCCTAGGAAAAGGAAATGACCATCAAGCCAGCAAGTTTAACCTCTCCTGTCTTTTGTCCAGCTGCTCAGCTGCCTTTTCAAAGACAGGACAGGTGTCTTTCGTGTCAAGCCAGGGCATAACAACTTTGTATAGTACGGGCCAAATACTGGAAATCGGCTACACTGCCAGGAAAAGAAGAAATAATAAACTATTGGAATGGGCAGAAATGGACAAATTAAGCTATCTATTGAACATGGATAATAGAGAAGATCCAACGAATGTATGGTCCAGACTTTATTTATGGTTGAAATAATTTATGTGTGCTCTGATTAAGAGATTGGTATGTATCTTATGTTGATTGTTTTATAAAAGGAAAGAAAAATGAATAAACTATTAATAAAAAACTTTGTCAAGAAACACACCTTAGCGATTCCCGCTAGCGCTGCTTTATCCAGGCTCGACACAACCTTTTGCAGAGTCTAGGAAAGTTTTGCTTTATGCATTGGCATCAAACCCCAGAGCTCCGTCTCTTCCAGAGCTAGCAAATCCTCCTGAAGATCTGCAAAAAATAGGAAAACCGGAGAGGCTTGGCATGTGGGCACAGGTCTACTTGCAAGACAGCTTTTGGTCTAAGTGAAGGTTTTATCGAACAAGCAGTTCCACACTGTCCACATGGAGTCCACTCCCGTGCTCAAGTCCAGGGCATGACAGTCCCTGGACACCGTCTTCTCCTTCCCTCTGCTTTGCTATAGAAGCTTCCTTGCAAGTGCGCCAGGAGATGGGCGCAAGAGCATAGAACACAAACATTTGCCTAATGACAAGTCTTCTTTTAACAAAGACAGTTGGAGAGATTGGACACGTCGGTCTGCAACAGGACAGCTGGATTTGAGTCCAGTAGCACCTTAAAGACTCACAAAATCTGTGGCAGGGTAGGAGCTTTTGTGATTCACTGTGCCTCACGAAAGCTCATCACATGCCACGAATTTTGTGAGTCTTTAAGGTGCTACTGGACTCTTGCTCTTTTCTACTGCTATAACGCAGACTAAAACGGCTACCCAACTTGATCTGTCAAGGTTTTCAGGGTATAAGTTTTTGAGAGTCAAAATTCCCAGAAGTTTTGACTCTTGTAAGAACATAAGAAGAGGGCTGCTAGATCAGGCCAGTGGTTTATCTGGCCCAGCATCCTGTCTCAGACAGTGGCCAGTCAGTTCCTCTGGAAGGCCAACAACAGAGCATAGAGGCCAAGGCCTTGCCCTGATGTTGCCTCCTCGCTCTGGGATTCAGAGGATTAGTGCCTCCGAATGTGGAGGTTCCCCTCAGTCTCCATGATTAATAGCCATTGATAGACTTCTCCTCCGTGAATCCATCTAACCCCCTTTTAAACCTGTTCATTCCCGTGGCCATCACAACATTTTCTGGCAGCGAATCCCACATTTTAATCACTCTCGAAAGGTCACATCCCGAAAATCTTGTTGGTCTTACTGGACTCGAATCTTCTCTCAGTGGTGTTCCATAAGCATCTGCACCACTGTCGGTTATTGCGCAAAGCACTTAAAATATAATTTTCCAAACTTTTTTTTTTTAAAAAAGGAATGGTGCTACTCTACAAAATAGTTGGTTTTAAGCAGGGCTCATTTCGTAGCAGGAGCTCCTTTGCATATTAGCCCAGCAACCCCTGATGTAGCCAACCCTCCAAGAGCTTACAGTAGTCCCTGTAAGGAGAGCTCTGTAAGCTCTTGGAGGATTGGCTACATTAGGGGTCTGTGGCCTAATATCAAAGGAGCTCCTGCTACGAAATGAGCCCTGGTTTTAAGGCAGCTCGCAACAGAGCCTTCTGACCAAAATAGTTCATTATGGCTTCCTTCCTTCCCTGTCTCCCCCATAAATGATTTAGCATCTCCCAATTAAAAACGAGTTGGGAAATGGAAGCAAAATCTTCAGCTGTTTAAAAGATTCCAAACGTTACAGGAGGGCATAGCAAGGGGCAATCATCGAAACCAGTGGCAAAGTCCCCGTTTTAAATAGATCAGGATGGGACACAGAGGTGATTTTAGGCTCAGGTGTAAGAGTCTCCAAAATTTCCGCCCAGCGGTGCAGTCTGAAATCTACCTGGCAACACTCTGCTCGGTACGGGCCAAATATGTTCCCGTTGCGTTCGCTTGGACAGATGGGTTATAATAGAGAAACTAACTCACGTGTGTTGAGTTGTTGTGCCGTGCCTATTTGGAGGAGTAAAGGGAAGCGCTCCTCAGCTGGTCTACTCAGAAGTAAGGCTAGTTTTTCTTCAACGGGCCTTACTCCCAAGAAAGGGCTCGGAGGATAGCCACCTTAGATGATACTACCAGTGTGAGAATAGATTGTTTTAGGTCTCTAAAGGGGGTAGGAGCTTGGGACCAAACCTCAACAAAACCCAAGACCAAAGGTAGGATCTGGACCTTTCAAATACTAACCAACAATGCAAAATAAGACTTAATTTCCCCCCCCATTTGTGTAATTCTACCCAGTCAGATCTACCCACAGGAGATGGGTGGTGAGGGGAGGAGAAAGAGAGGCCTTGCGAATGACACAGATCCGGAGTGGGACCCATACCGATCGTCTCCAAACCACGCTTTTCAAGCCCCCTCGTATGGATTTTTTTTTTTACATTCCTAACAGGAGAATACATTCCCTACCATACATTCTGTACACGTTACAATCCAGATGTTGTTAGCTTCACAATAAAATAAATATATTTACACAGGAAGAGAGAGAGAGACAGAGAGAGAGAGAGAAAATTAAAAGGAATAAATAAATTACGAAAAATGAAACAAAAAAAGGGGGAAAAATCACTTCAAATTCCAAAAGCTCTTTTAAATTCTGCTCCTTTCTTG
The DNA here is from genome assembly GCA_029233225.1 of Lepidodactylus listeri. NCBI lineage: Eukaryota > Metazoa > Chordata > Lepidosauria > Squamata > Gekkonidae > Lepidodactylus > Lepidodactylus listeri. The sequence continues at coordinate 7,305,986 of JARCFY010000016.1, read as the reverse complement.
TCACTTCATTGCACATCAGCATTAATAAGAAGCACCCCAGAGTAACTTTTTTCCCCCTTTGAGGTGGAGGGCAAAATGTTGGGAGAGGAGAATGACACAGAACTGAACTTTACACTTTGACCCTCCAAAGGGGGAGGGCACAGTAGGGGATGGAGCAATCACACAGCAAGAGTCCTTCTATGGTCAAGGACACCCAGATGAGTGCAGATGCCCATTTGGGGCACACTAGGGAACACCTAAATCTGTGGGGTGGTTCTCACTCCAGAAGCTCCAACTCACTCCAAACAACATTTTCATAAGACCGACTTTAGCCACAAAGATTCAAGAGGGTAAAGTTGAGCTCTCGCTGAATAATGGCATATGGCTTTGCTCTTTTTTTTTAAAGTCTTCAGTTGAACTTGTGCCCAACATATGGTATTGCTTTAAATGCACAATTAGCTAGTCCAAAGAAAAGGGCAGTTGTTTCTAAGTTGGTATAAAATTTGATTTTAACAATGGGTAAACCATCTGTTTTGTTTTTTTGGGGGGGGTTAGCCATTTCTCCCCTTAGTCATCTTGTTTTGTTGTAGGGATCCTAGCCTAACTCCCCAGTTGCACCAGCAGAGATGAGTTGTGAGATCAACTGGGCTGCGCAATAACCAGATTATTACCCGGTATTGCAAATCCTGGCACTACCCTTTGTTCTCGCAGTGGCTGCATTTGAGCTTACAAATGGTCATTTGGCTGGTAGCCAGAGGCAGATAAAGCAAGCCCCCCCGCCCCCGAATCCAGCAGGCCCTTTCCGGACCGAATGATTAGGAAACATTTGGGGTAGACGAGTTGTTTTGGGGGGAGTGAGTCATATGCAGCTTGGGGCGCACTGCTATCAGGTTGTTCGTGTCGCGCCCCCCAGTGCCAGGTAGTGCTTTCAAGAGCAGGATAGGACCTGGAGGAAGCTTGCCATCTAAACAGGTAGCTGCGGTTTGTGGTTAGATCACTCAGGCCCCAAGACATTCACAACGGCGTTCCTCACAAGGACAATGGATTTCAAACAGTTTGTGCATGACTACCATGGAGTCTTTTTTTAAAATGAAAAAAAGAAGAGTAATTCCAGAGGGGCAAAAAGAATAATTTTGGAAAGACAAAAACTAATAATTCTGGAGGGATTGCCAGTTTAGTCTTTTGCAGAAAACACAAACAGGAGTCTTAGGGCACCCTAAAGACTCATACGAATTTTCTCCCGAGCAGATGGCTTGGTGGACTTCAGGTGCAGTGAGTAGGCCCTCACTATGCCTACTGCGTTATGCAGAAGAAGGGGAAAAAACAATAGTCGGTAGGGTCAAGGAGGCCAGGAAAACAGGAAGCACAGGGCAAAATGTATTGTATTTACCCAAATGCAAGTCTAAGTTTTTACCCCATGCATGCAATAAAAACGGGGGGGGGGGGGGGTGTCTTATGTTTGTGTATAAATTAGTTATGTCCAACTGTAATTTTTTTTGGGGGGGGTGTATAATGTTATTAGAGGGTTGACGTTTTATATTCGGGGTTGTCTTCCTTTTGAGTAAATGCAGTGATGATGTAGAGTTCAAATCCACATATTAAATAGCTTAGCAAAACGTCCAACCCCCCCTGCCCGTTAAAGGTGTACACAAGCTTTACAGGACCGCTGACTGATCTCTATATTTTTCATTCTGTTTCAGCTTTACATAATTACATTTCACCCTCTGCTTCCTGAATTCCATGGACCATTGACCCCGCCACTTTTCCCATACCTTCTACATCTATGTTTACAAACTTAATACATACGTGTAATTTAATAAATACATGCATGTGGCCAGTTCTAAAGTGCCAGTTTTATACAGCTGCCTTCTTAAAGGCAGACAAGACCCAATCTTTTTTTTTTTTTGATCCGTGACAAGAAGCGAGCAGAACGGACTGAATATTGCCAAATTACATAAGAACATAATTTAAAATTTCTTAAATAAATATAAAAAGTTATTCCTAAAGAAGCCATATGCATGTCAACAATATAGTTTGTAACCTGTACTCAATTAAGTACCATTAACAAAAAAATTAATATGCCAGCGCAGATTTCAGCAAGAGGCATGATAACATTGCAAAGTTTTCTTTTCAAAATAAATGTACATCACGATGAATACAGGTGCGGGGGTGGGGGGGGGGGGACATCACGACCGGTGCGGTGACTTCAGTGGGAAGGGTGACATGCATAGAAAGTTGCATTTGTCTATACATCAAACAGGCCTTTTATAAAGTGTAAAGCAGGTTAACGCGGCTGATTGACAAAACCAGCCCTCCAGGAGATGCCCCAAGTGTTTGTAATCCAACTGGCTCCAGTTTCAACAGCGGTGGATGTCGGCACAAGTCCATCCAGTGCTGAGAAGAGATGAATTCACTGCAGTAATACTGAAATTGATGTGGGGTTTTTTTTCCTTCCAGCACTCTTCGACACAGTGAACAGCAAGAAAGGTTCCCAGAAAGGGCAAGGGGAATCATAAAAACTCGATTCAGAAGGCATATGGTAGAACAGAACGACTCCAATGGAGATTTCCCTCCCAGCCCCTATACGGATTTCCTTGGAAGGAAGTTCCACAGATATCAATGCAGCTTTCTTTCAAGGAAGCGCAGCCAAAACGTGGCCCAAGCAGAAACGCTTTCTGGGGGGGGGGGGGGGGGGGAACCAGCAGACTTCAACAAGACCGCCTTTATGGCGACATTTTGATCAAAAACCGAACATCGTTCTGCAAGGAGACACGCTCCAGAAATCCAACAAAGAGTTAAGCGGACTTAAGCCCACTGATATAAGTGGCCTGACGCCAGCTTAACTCTGTGTGTTGAGGCTAAATCTTGTTTTTAAAAGTTGATTTTCTTTTAATTGCTTCGTTTCTGGATTTTTTAAAAAAACCCGAACACCGTTCAATTTTTTTGGAGGGGGAATTGTTTGTTTTGAAGAGAGATGGGTGGAGAGAAGTTTTAATCAGAATGAAGTTTCACAGCTATTTCCTGCCAAGTTTTTTTTTTTACATCAGTGTTGGAACATACATGGCTCTTAAGTTTTGTTTTGTTAAATCACAGTTGTAGGCAGCAGGGTATAAATATCTGTGAAACTTTTTCTTTGGGGGAAGATCCCCCGGCCTTTTCCTTCAAGCACGTGTGCATGGATGGAGGGCAAACTGCAGATCGATTTGATCCAAATTTCTCTTTGCACCATTGACACCTCAGAAAACAAACACGAGTTCCGTTGAAAACTACAAGTGGATCCCGGATAACAGAAGGGGGGGGGGGGGGGAGATGCAGGAACCAGTGGAGCAATCTCTAAGAAAATAGCAATTTCTTTCCATGTGCACGTTTTGTGTATATAAACAGCATTTTTGTTTTCATTTTCCTTTTTTCTTTTTTTTTTAAGAAAAAGATTCCCGCCCCCCTCACCCCCAATATCATAAATTGCAGAATCTGTACAAAAATATAAAATAAATTTTGGGTCGCAGTTTTTTTAAAGAGCCGTGTAAATGTGACGTTTTAAAGAGGAACAGTTGATACCTCTAAAAAATAAAACGGCTGAATGGCTAAATCAACCTAGAGAGGGCTCAAAATGCCGAGGGAGGGTCCTTGCAATTATCTAAATAATATTTTAAACCTCTCGCAATAAAACTTATAGAAAAAATAGACAGATATGCTCATGCAATTTACAGCTTCTCCCCAACATAAATCCTTGTGCTTAACTTTTACAATTCTTTTTTTTGTCAGACGTATCAATATTGTCTACAATTATGCATTTTTCAAACCCTATATCAGGATTTTCAGGTCTTCCTTGAAGAGCCACTTCTAAAAAAATCTTAAAAGTGGGCCAGACATGGATGAAGGCACTCCAACTCTGCTTGAAGCAAAAACTAGTAGGATCCTTTTTGTTTTTTTAAAAAAAGACAAGCAATTTCCACATGCACAGTGTGTGTGTTTGTGTATGTGTGTTTGTATGTGTGTGTATCTGAGTAGACTTGGAAGGGGGGCCCAGTTGAGTAAATACTACCAAGTGTTTATACTGGTACATTTAAAAAGTTGCTATATATATCTCTATCTTTTAAGACCCAACCAGCACCTCCATTATGTGATCCAGTTCTGTGAGGTCTATTTTGAAAGGCTGATTGGGGGTTACCGGTTGGCTACTGTAGGGGGCAAGAGTTTTTAAGAGGTCATCAGCAGAGACGGGAGCCATTTTGGAGGCAGCCCCTGCAGCAGACGTGCAAGGATCGAAATCGTACATAGAAGTGTCGATGTCGGCAAAGAGAATATCATCCAAGGTCAAGTCTGTGAGGAAACCTGTTGATGCTGTGATCTCAAAATTGCCCGGTAAAGAATCCATGAGCCGAGGTTCATTCACACGGCTCTCCTGTACCCCCTCAGGCTTCTGAAGGGCGGATTCGCTGGAGTCCTCTTTAGAGTTATCCAACGCTGTCGTTTCTGCTGCTGTTGCGGCTACTACTGCCTCAGCGGAGGTAGGTGATGGACAGAGCTCCTCGATTTCGTCCAAGGCTGAGGAGAAACTGTCCTTTACTGGCGGGGTTGTTGGAGGTGGTGGCTTTGTAGGCCCGTCTTGGGGGAGAGTCTGGGAAGTGCAAAAAGTGTCATCCTCGAGGAGAGAGGCCGGGGTGAGGCAGGACTCCAGTGGCGTACTGCTTGTGGAGTCGGCAGGATGGACCGGCGGGGAGGCCAGGTGGCTAAAGGCAGGCTGGACCTCGCGGTAGTTGTCTCCCAGAGGATCTGACGGCTGTGAGGAGGTGATGAACATGGGCCTCAAACTGCCCTCCTGCTTGAGCTCCTCCTGGATTCGCCTCAGCATGTTGTTGATCAAGACTGTCTTTTGCAGGCTGGGCTCCGTCAATGGCCGGTGATTGTAAAGTTTCATAACAGAAATGTTGAAGATAGTCTGGCGCTGTAAGGTGTAGGACACCTTTGATGGACCATCAGCAGGAGACACCTCTTTGCCTTCCAGCCCATCTTCATGCTCATCAAACTTCCGTTTTCCTCCTTTCCCCAACATATATCTGAAAACAAAGCGGGGAAACATTGTTTTAATATGTCATATTATGTGTCATATTTATACATCATATTTTAATATACCTAAGGAACTGCCTTTCCCCCACATGTTCCCCAGAAAGCACTAGGGTCCCAAAACCACTTGGCTCTACCGGGCCCTAGAGAAGCAGGCTGGCTGCGACTAGGGCCAGAGCCTTTTCAGTGGCGGCTCTGCACTGGTGGAATGAGCTCCCAGAGGACATCAAGGCCCTGCAGGACCTTTTACAGTTCTGCAGGGCCTGCAAGACGGAGCTCTTCCACCAGGCCTTTGATTAGGAGCTGCCACTGACAAACGAGCCACTGGAAATTGCTCTGGAGCCATCCTTCCTAAGTAGAGTTGCCAAGTCTTACCTTCATAACAGCGGGTGAGTCCCAGTCCGTCTCCGGGAGTCCCCCGCGCGTGCCACAATGACACCACCCAGAAGTGACGTCATCACGCTGGGCATGTTGCTGGGGCGATACTCTGGTAATTGCCTCTATGGTACTCTGGTACCATAGAGTTCTCAGGGTGATTGCTAGAGTGTCGCCCAGCGATGTGCCCAGTGTGATGACGTCGCTTCCGGGTGACATCATCACACCGGGCACGTCGGCCTGATCGGGCCACTTCAGGGGTGAGGTTCCCCCCGCCGGCCGGATCTTGTCCGGCAGATTGGGGACCCATTTAGCGTGGGAATCCCCGCCCCCCAGTGAGACTTGGCAGCCCTATTCCTGAGCTAAGACAAAAATTTGTGAACTGGAGGCTAAAGAACTGTGAGTTAGCTCACACTAACTCAGTTTAGAGGGAACACTGATCTAGGCTGATCTTGTGTTGAGGACGGGGTTGGACTAGATGGCCTGTATGACCCCTTCCATGCTTCTATGATTCTAAATATAGGTGAAGCTTGTCCTGTGCAAATTTTCCACACTTGGAAGATGGGAATCCCACTAAGCACTTTCCTTGGACTTCCCCCTTCCAGATGTGGGATATTTCTACACTGCATACAGCTTTGCTATGTACAGCTGTTGTTTTTACCCAGAACCACTGGCTTATACCATACTGCTATGTTCAGCCAAGTTTAAACATGTCTTCCTGCCTAAGGAGCCTTCTGATAGAACAAGGGGGACCCATTTCTCAAAACAAATTTGCTTCTTAACTGTGTTCCATACACTTCTTTGTAAGGAAGAACCTTAAAATGCACTTTACAAACAAAACTGGGGACCAGTACCTGGGGTTTGAACCTGACGCTAAGCGTAAAGTTGTTGAACATCATGTGATAACTGCTCAATGCATATGTAAATGAAGATCTAGCGTACACCATACATTTCAGACTCCCAGTTTACTTGGAAAACTCTCAGTAGCTCATGAAAACTCTTGTTACATTAGTAGTTGAATTCATTGGTTCTGCCATTTTATAAACAGACAATAATTAAATTAAACCTGATTTTATCATTTGAAACTGGGTTGACAAATTTACATATCGCGTAACAACTAAAAACCCCGTTGTTCTGCAAGCACAGGATCTACAACATGGTTGATGCTGCAGTTAAATTATGGAAGTGTGGGAAATTATGGAAGTGTGGAATGTATATTTAAATGGCAGATACCCACATACACAACATTTTGCATTGATACTGTGAATAAGCTTATAGGATCTTCAGGAGATGTTATAAATTAGTTATTTTTCCTCCGTACCACAAATGGACAATCCCAGGTCCATTCATTACACTTTAGTGTGGGTGCAGTGTTACGTGTGAACAGGACTAGAGTCAGATCTAATTTGTTGGAAGGAATTCCTCCAGGCCTTCAGCACAGGACATTTACAAGGGAGACTCTTCACATTGGTCGCCACCAAACATCAGTATATCGGCCAGGGGTGTCAAACATAAGGCCCAGGGGCCAGAACCAGCCCGCCCAGGGCTCTTATGCGGCCTGCGAGCAACCAGCGCAAGGGAGGGAACATGAGACTGCTCGAGGGGGGAGTGGGCAGAGCCGCTCCAATTGTGGCTTCAGCATGGCAGAACAACCTCGTCTGCAGCAGTCAAGCATCGGCGGAGTGTCTGCTCAGAGCTGCACTGCTGGCTCTCCAGTCCACCCACGTGGGTTTTCCTTTGTACCCCCCTTCCAGCCCATGGAGCCTTGCAGGGAGAATACACCAACTCGAAGCTTACCAGCTGCTGTTAGGGGGTGTGGCCTAATATGCTAATGAGTTCCTGCTGGGCTTTTCCTACAAAAAAGCCCGGATTCAATGTATCCAAAGAAGTGCGCATGCACGCGAAAGCTTATGCCCAGAATTAAACTTTGTGGGTCTTAAAGGTGCCCCTGGATTCCAACTTTGGTCAGATTCCATGTATCTGAAGATGTGCGCATGCACACGAAAGCTTATGCCCAGAATTAACCTTTGTGGGTCTTAAAGGTGCCCCTGGATTCCAACTTTGGTCAGACTTGAGAGCCAGTTTGGTGTAGTGGTTAAGTGCGTGGACTCTAATCTGGAAGAACCGGGTTTGATTCCCCACTCCTCCACTTGCACCTTGCTGGATGACCTTGGGCAAGCCATAGCTCTGTACCAGCTGTTCTCTCAAGGACAGTTGTCTCAGTGCTCTCTCAGCCCCACCCATCTCACAGGGTGTGTGTTGTGGGGAGGGGAAGGGAAAGGAGTTTATAAGCTGCTCTGAGACTCCCTTGGGGAGTGAAGGGTGGGGTATAAATCCAATCTCTTCTCTTCTTCTTTTTCTTTATATGGTTTATATCTCTGGTACCCAGCATTATGTTTTAAGGCATGCATGGTCCGGCCCGACAAAGTGACGTTTATGTCAGATCCAGCCCTCGTAACAAATGAGTTTGACACCTCTGGTATAGGCCTCAGCATAGGCCTTGAAACTTGAACAAACAATCATCTGGAGAGTCCCACACCGTGGCTGCCGATACCGAACAATTCATAAAAGTTTGTCGCTTGCTATTTAATGTGGGAGAGGATCCCATAATGCTCACACGAGAGTCACACACACACAAAGCTGCTCGATACCGAATCAGACCCTTGGTCCATCAAGGCCAGTATTGTCTACTCAGACTGGCAGCGGCTCTCCGGGGTCTCAGGCAGAGGTCCTTCCCATCACCTACAGCCTGGTCCTTTCCCACTGATCGTAGGACCTTCAGCATGCCAAGCAGAGGCTCTGCCACGGAGTCACGGCCCCTCCCGTATGAAAGGGAGAAAAGTCACAAAGCTTTAATTCTTCCACTGCAGCTATGCTTTACATCGGAACCTGTGGTTTCATTTAAAGTCACATGAGAGGAAATGCAAGAGTTGGAAAGGCATTTCCATCTCAGAGCGAGATACGCTATAAAAGAACCACGCTCAGTTCTCTTCCTCTCGTTCACCTCCTCTCGGCCTGCCCCACACCATCAAGTGTCGATAAAAATGTTTCTACTGGTCAGGTTTGGAGAGAGAACTCAAATTGGTTCCTGGTATGATCCACTAATCAGGAGGGAGGGACTTCATCGTGTAGCAGAGGCACAGTTTTTATTGTTGACAAAGTTGACCCGTAATTCTCCCATGTTCGTCCATAAACCCGAATCACATTCTCGCAATGTCCAGGGTAAAACCATCAGAATGCTGTGCGGGGTAAAAATGGTGAAACTCCCTGGAACCAAAGGCACGCTGAACGCAAACGGCACCCAGTCACATTTACTGCACCCCAATGCAATGGGACAACCCACTTTGCGTAGTGGAAATTCACGATTTTAGATTTCTCTGCTCTTTTGGGAGCCAGCGATTTTCAGGTGGTACTGGGAGAGCCACTGGGGTATGGCCAGGGGTCATTTCGTAGCAGGAGCTCCTTTGCATATTAGGCCACACACCCCTGATGTGGCCAGTCCTCCAAGAGCTTACAGTAGCCCCTGTAAGGAGAGCTCTGTAAGCTCTTGGAGGATTGGCTACATTAGGGGTGTGTGGCCTCGTATGCAAAGGAGCTCAGGCTACGAAATGAGCCCTGGGTGTAGCAGTTAGAGCATCAGACTAGGAATTGAGAGACCCAGGTACTAGTCCTCCACTCTGCCATGGAAGCTTGCTAGGTGACCTAGAGCCAGCCACACACTCCCACGCTTTGCCTGCCTTGCAGGGCTGTTGCGACGATAAACTGGAGGAGAGGAGACCAACGTAAGCCGCGTTGGGTCCCCATTGGGAGGGGGGAAAGTGGGGAATAAATGAATAAGGTAGTCATCAGGAGGCATACAATGGACTGTATTTCGCTTAACAAGCAGGAACATGGTTTCAAGAGGACTGGCTACATGGTTCATGTCCAGGCCCGCAGTTACAGTGGGGCTTTGGGGGGCTCGACCCCCTTTCTTAAAGGCACAGCCCCACAAGAATTTCTCCTGTAAATGCTTTTTTCTTGTCATTTAAAAACCATTTTTTAAAGGTGTGTGCTTCTTCAAGTAGAGTGGGGTGCTGTAGTTGACTAATTCTTGCACTGAGTAAGGGGGTTGGAGTAGGATCCCTTTTCTAGGATCCCTTCTAACTCTTGTGTCAAGAAACTGGTCTCCTTTAAGAGAGTTTTTCTGCCTAAGGGTTTCCTTTCTTGACTACAGCAGTCATCACCCACACCCATCAGCCTGCTGATAAAAATAGACTAGAAGATCCTTTTTTTGTTGAAGTCAGAACCAAGGGCAATGGGTTTCAAAAAAGAAAATCTCGTGTGGTACAGTGGCTAAGAGTGCCGGACTAGTATCCGGAAGGCTCAGGTTCGAGTCTCCACTCGTACCATGGAAGCTTTCTGGGTGACCCCCTTGGGCCAGTTGCAGTCTCTCAGCCTAACCTACCTCACAGGCTTGTTGTGAAGATAAAACGGAGGCAAAGAGAATGGAGGAAGCCCTGTTTTGGGTCTCTATGGGGCAGAAGGGCAGGGGCACAAATGAAGTAAATAAATTAAAGCCTCGCCATGGGCCGTTCACACCCCACACCTCTGGGACACACACCTTTGGCGATCCTCTCATCGGCCTATCCATTAAACACAGAGTTTTTGTTCTTCATCTGAAGACTGCTGCCGACTTCATATGTGAAGGAATTTCCCCCCTAGGCTTTAACTGCCGGAACAACTGCAGTGGCAAACGCCCAGGGGGCTGTAAAGTTCATTTGTTTTTTTCTCTCTCCTGCTCACTCTTAAAAAAAATACTTAAAAACCTGAATGAATAAGGTACATCGTTCTTGGATGTGCAGCTGCAGAAGTTCTCGTTGGAGTGATTCCAGTTTTGAAAAACCAGGCACGCACAAAGCATTCCCTCTCCCGCCGTACACGCCCTCGTGGAAATTAGAACGGGAATATTTTCAAAACGCTAAGCCAGAGCGGGTGGATTTGTGAGAAAACAAAAAATGACATAGGCTTTGAGAGAAAGCTGCTGTTGAGCATGAACCCAGCCGGTTCTTTAAAATCTCCAAAAGTTCGTTTAGTTTCAGCATGTATTTCTAATTTTCACCTGCCCGATCAGGAGAGAAAAACCTGGCCCTGAGAGGGTAGATGAGTCTGGATTGCTTCAGATTGAGGGGGAAGGGACCGCAGTTTCAAAGTTTCCTAATATAAAACTTCCCTACAATTTAGAAATAAAAACAGCACATCGGAGAAAAGGGATGTATCCTAATGTTTCACGTGCTGGGTTAGGGAACTCTATTCTGAATGCTTTGCCACCTCATTACTGCCGCACTGTAGCCCAGCTAGACTGGAGTCCAGTAGCACCTTAAGAAAGTAAAAGGAGCCCTGCTGGATCAGACAGTGAGCCATCTAGTTCAGCATCCTGTCTCACACAGTGGCCAACCAGGTCTACTGGAGGGCCAAAAATAGGGCATAGAGGCTGAGGCCTTCACAAGAACATCAGAAGAGGCCTGCTGAATCTGACTAATGGTCCATCTAGTCCAGCATCCTGTCTCACGCAGTGGCCAACCAGTTCCTCTGGAGGGCCAACAACAGGGCAGAGAGGATGAGGCCTTCACAAGAACATCAGAAGAGGCCTGCTGGATCTGACTAGTGGTCCATCTAGTCCAGCATCCTGTCTCACGCAGTGGCCAACCAGTTCCCCTGGAGGGCCAACAATGTGGCATAAAGACCAAGGCCTTCCCCTGATGTTGCCTCCTGGCACAGGAATTTAGAGGCTGGCTGCCTCTGTATGTGGAGATTCCCCTCAGTCACCAGGGCTAGTAGACACTGGTAGACCTACCCTCCATGACTCTTATCTAATCCCCTTTGGAAGCTGTTTATTCCTGTGGCCATCACAACATCCTCTGGCAGTGAATTCCACATTTTCTGCCCTGGCCCCGACCTGCTGGAATCAGCTCCCACTGGAGATCAGGGCCTCGCGGGACCCTGTATCATTCTGCAGTGCTGCAGAAGACTCTTGAGAGTCCCTTGGACTGCAAGGAGATCAAATCAGTCAGTCCTAAAGGAAATCAACCCTGACTGTTCCCTGGAAGGCCAGATCCTGAAGCTGAAGCTCAAATACTTTGGCCACCAAATGAGAAGGGAGCACTCACTGGAGAAGACCCTGATGCTGAGCAAGAGTGGAAGTCAAAGGAGAAGGGGACAGCAAAGGATGAGATGGTCAGACAGTGTCATCGATGCAGCAAACATGAAGTTGAGCAAACTCCGGGGGACGGCGGAGGACAGGAGGGCCTGGATTCGGAGTCGGATTCGACCGTGTGACTGAACTACAACAAACAGTGCCTGCAAAACAGAGCTGTTCTGTCCATCTTAGTTGGCCTCCCTGCTTTTCCCCCTAATCTACTGAAATGCTCTGATGCCACCTATATGAGCTTAACCGTCTTTTTTTCTTATTAGCTAATTTTGCTGCTACCTCTGAATCTTACTATTTTAATGATTTGCACGTGAAGTGATTTTACTGCAATGAGTCTTTTCCTCTGCTCATTGCGATCCGCCCTGAGCCCATTTTGGGGAGGGCAGGATAAAAAAAATCCGAAAAACAAACTAACAAAATAAACCAGGATCCGGTCACTCCAAGTTTTTGAGCACTGTGTAAATTACTCCACTCAGGAGAGGGGTCCCCGAGCTTTTTGAACTTGCAGGCACAGTTGAAATTCCGACGTGGTTATGTTGGGTGCAACGACAGAATGCAGGAGGCGGAGCCAGCCACAAAACGATGACCACGGCTTGACTTCAGTTACACAGTGAAGATCGTTGTACTGTGGCGGCAGCGGTCGCAAAAGCCACAATTTTAAAAAATTCGCACCGTTAATCAGCTCTTCACCAGTCCTTCAGAAGCCTGGCTGGGCAAAAGCCTTTATGATACATTCAATATCAGTAATTTACAAATAATACAAAAACGATACAAAACAATTCAAGGTCCTATTTATAAACTGTGCTAGATGACAGCTTCAAGATTATAGAAAATTCAGCTGACAGTTTATTAAGATGGTCTGCAGTATGTACTGGTGAGTTTAAGAATATATGGTTAGCATGTATGGCAAAAGCAAGGCTTCTGGGAATGTTTACAGCAATGGCTTAGCCTTCAGAAGTACAAGAAATTTTGCTGACAGTTTGCTAAGATGGTTTGCAGTACGTACTGGTGAGTTTTTCATGTTTTTATGTAATTTTTAAATAAGTACAGAAGTCCATTGTTAAATAATGCATGTAATGTATTTCATTGTTGATTTTCAGAGGGAATGAATGTTACACCTGGAAGAGGGTATACATATGTCCATATAATTGTAAAGATTTCGTGATTGTAAGTGTTTTTACAAAATTTACAGAATTTGGTCTTTACTTTTCCATTTCCCTACTACTGATGTATTGTGTAATATTCCAACAGCTGATTGGTCCTAATGTTCAGAGGAAGAATTTTCGAAACGGAACCTTATTCTGGAAATTTTTGTCAACTACGTCAAACGATCATCTAGCACAGCTTATAAATAGGACCTCAAATTGTTTTGCATCGTTTTTGTATTATTTGTAAGTTACTGATATTGAATTTATTATAAGCATATTTATGTGACATACACAGTTTTTTGGTAACTTGAATTCATTTGATGTTCTAGGCAGTGATCCTCTTGTTGTAAATGGGCAAAAACCCTGCAGAGAAAGGGCTAGTGTGTGCCATAGATACCACGCTGGGGACCCGTTTCTCTATATGGAGGCTACGGCCTAGGTGAGGGAGACAAAAGAGAGAAAACTCAAGTCCCACTGAACTCCGAGTACAGGGCAGATCACGCCACAAATCTTCTGCGGGGTGGGGGGAACCAGAACAAAACAAAGCAGAGCAAGCCCAAAGTGTCTCTTGAGTTGCGTTCTTTATATAGAGCCTTGAAAAGCGCCAAAATGCACACACGTTTTAAAATCCAAGCTCCTTGGCCGCTTTCCCAGAATCCAGGGTGAATGACCAGGGGGAGGGGGGGAGAAAGGGCCAAGATTTTAGCACTGTTACTTGGAAGCGTGCGTGAGCTCTCCCTTCCCAGTACCGAATGCGAGGAATGTCCCCTTGCTTCTCTCCCCCCACGGCACGCTGCTGCTTCCTTTGGCTTCAGAGGGGTGCGCGGTGCGCAAGAAAACATTCAGGCGGGCCAGATCCGGAGCGGAACAGTTTGAGGAGCTTTGTGCCGTAGTGGAAAACTGGCAGCCCAGAAGGGAGGCAGGAGAGCTCCACAACGAAGGTTATTTAAACGCATTTCTCTAAGGGGAGGGGGAAAAAACCTCTTTTCTTTTACACCACGAAGTACTTATCTGTGCAGATTTGTGTTGGGGGGTGGGGGGGATGACAAAGGAAAGCCCCAATCTGTAGATTTAGTCTGGTGATTGAAACGGACTGCCCGGAGGGAAGCACAGATACTACCGATTCAAGGACTTTAAAAGAAACAACAACAGCCTTTGCTTTTATGCAGAAACGAACCGACTTAGCTGCTTTCTAAAGCGGCCCAAAAAAGGTCTGTGCTGCTGAGAAGTCGGTAGGGTGTGTGCCCCCCCCCCCCCACCGCCTTCCTTAAAAGTCAGGTTTCAGTAGCCGACCGAAAAAGCACAGCAGATTCTCTCAATGATTTCGGAGGAAGCTCTGAGAAATGACTCACGCCTTTTCCTGTACAACCGGGCGGCTGACTTTCCAGTCGGTGTTACCCCTGCATGCAATTCGGGGGGTTTTTTTGTTGTTGTTTTTTAAAAGATCAGTTTGCTCTCAGAATTCACCATATGGGGAAAAGTCACAAGCCCAAACCTGGTTTTCAACTGTAGTAACAGCAGCAGCACTTGTGTGTGTTTAAAGTGCCGTCAAAGTCGTGGCTGACTTATGGTGACCCTGGAGGGTTTCCAAGATGAGCGATGTTCTGCCATTGCCTGCCTCTACGTAGCAACCCTGGGATTTCCTCGGTGGTCCCCCATCCAAGTATTAAACTGGGCAGGCCCCACTTAGCTTCCAAGATCTGATGAGATCGGGCTAGCTTGGGCCATCCAGGACAGGGCATGTAATGAAGTACATGTGTTCAAATGCTTCCAGTACCATGTCATGTTTACTCTGACAATCCAATCCTGTAAGGTCTAACACTCTTTAACCACTACACCACACTGGGTCTTGGCGGTGGGAAATGCCATCGAGTCGCAGCTGACTTACGGCAATGCTATAGGGCAGGGGTGGGCAATTGTTTTGGCTCGGGGGCCACTTTGTGGGAGTGGAGGTTAGCGGAGAGCCGCACCTTTTAAAATGATTGCATTCATTAGTTAACTTTGCATTTCAGAAAAGTTATAAATTGTATCATAAAAATCAATAAATATAAATTAAATTAAATAGTGGTAGTTTTATTCAATTTATTTATTGTGCTAATTTGATATCATCTATAGCTGCAAGCACATTTAATTTTAGAATCAGTTTAATGAGACAAATGTACCCTATCACACTTTTCTACATTTTTTTTTGAAATCAGGAGTGAGCCTGCTTGTTGAGATTCTCATCACAGCCTGCAAGTTAATGTCTGTCAAAGAGCATCTATATTTACTCTTGTTAATCTACGTGTCTTGGCGGGCCACAAAAAACTCTGTGGCGGGCCGCATGTGGCCCACGGGCCGCCATTTGCCCACCCCTGCTATAGGGTTTTCGAGGCAAGAGACATTCGGAGGTGGTTTGCCATTGCCTGCCTCCATGTAGATCAAGATGGGTAGCCGTGTCCGTCTGACCGTAGAAGTAGAAAAGAGCCAGAGTCCAGCAGCACCTTCAAGGACTAACAAAATTTGTGGCAGGGGAGGAGCTTTCGTGAGGCACTGCTCACTTCTTCAGTATCTGAAGTGAGCAGTGACTCACAAAAGCTCACACTCTCCCACAAATTTTGTTAGTCTTTAAGGTGCTACTGGACTCTTGCTGTTTTCTACAGCCTCTGCGTAGCAACCCCGGACTTCCTTGGTGGTCTCCCATCCAAATACTAACCGGGGTTGACCCTGCTTAGCTTCTGAGATCTGATGAGATCAGGCTAGGCTGGGCTATCCAGGGCAGGGTACTGTGGCTCTTACTCCATAAATACAAAGAATGAGGAAGTACAATTCTATTTCCTGCTCAGAAAAGATGTTCAAAGAGGAACGTACCAGGGGGATGGGGGGAAATCAGGATGGATTAAAGGTCTTTCTGTACACCTAATAGTATTCAGTTGTGATACAGACCACACAGCTTCCCAAAAAGAGAGTCAGTGCGGTGTCGTGGTTAAGAGTGTCGGACTAGTACCTGGGAGACCCAGGTTCAAATCCCCACTCATGCCATAGAAGCTTGCTGGGCGACCTTGGGCCGGTCACATTCTCTCAGCCTGTCCTACCCCACAGGACTGCTGTAGGGTACAAAAAATTGAGCAGTGAGGATTAAAAATGGAGGAGAGGAGAAACACGTTAAGTTGCTTTGGGTCCCCCAGGGGAGAGGAAGAGGGCGTACAAATAAATTAAATCAATAATTTTAAAAAAATGGAGGCACGTCTACCACGATACAGCATGAATTCGCACTCGGAAGCAACAGGCCGGTGCACTTTACCTCAGTGACAGGTAGGGAATTGTGAGTCTGAACGTCCACCCCAGATCAAAACTCCCTACGCATGAAAACCCAGTCATTTACAAGGGATCTGCTGTAGTACGTTTATTACGGCATTGAGCCAAGCATAACCATAACACGTTGGGATACAGTTATAAAAAATCTGTGTAAAATGCAGTAAAACGAGGGTTCTAGTCTTAAGTTTTCTCCCCGATGCCCTTAGCCTTCCACGTGCGAGGAGCGTTGGAAGGAGGAGAGAAATCCAACACGCGCGGCCTGCTTGGATTTGGAAGAGGGACCAACCTATTGATCACTGTCCTGTGCGCTGCAATGGAATACTTAGACCGGCTGTGATCTGGATGGAGGGTTCCCGAGTCTGGGTTGGAAAATACCTGGAGACTTCGGGGGTGGATCCAGGAGAGGGCGGGGTTTGGGGAGGGGAGGGGCCTCAGCATGGTACAGTGCCATAGACTCCACCCTTCAAAGCAGCCATTTTCTCCAGGGGAGCTGATCTCTGTCAGCTGGAGATCAGTTGTAAAAGCGGGGGATCCCCAGGCTCCACCTGGAGGCTGGCAACCCTATAATTTATTTATTCATTAGATTTTTTTTTTTTTAGGCGACACTCACCCAAAAGGTCTTGTGGCGATGTACAACATTAAAACCAACAAGGTAAAAACAACATAAAACAAAACAAATATAAAATATGAACATCACAGCACTTACTTTGAAGACTGCTGTTTACGAGCTCAGCCTCAAGAACTCGTGGGCTCTTGGGACAGTCTTTTATTAATTCCTAGCGCGCGCTTTCGTTTAGGTGCTAATTTATCTCCGGCTTAATTAGCTGCCCTGTGGCATCGTCTCTGCCGTTGGAATTACAGCCCTTTTAAATAAGGGAGCCAGGCTGCCCCCCCTCCCCCACGCAACATACCTTTAAACTTCCAAGAACAACAGATTTCACTGGGATATTTAGGTCCGGCTTTTCTCAGTGTTCGAGTTGAGGGAATTCAAGTCCGTGGCAAAACAGCATCCAAATAACCGGGGACCACAGAAGGCTGAAACCAGGCTGACCGCGGAAGGGAGGGAATGTAATGCAGAAGGGGGGGGGGGGGGGGAGACCCGGAATAAAAAGAAGGCTGAACTCAAGTTTAGTGCCGAATGGGGTGGGGGGGGGACCTGGATTGAAAAGAAGATTGAATTCAATTTTAGTGCAGAATTGCCTTGAGGACACCGCCGCGAACATGGATTAAAAAGAAAGTGCAGAAAGGGCCTTAGTTAGTGGTAGGGTTGCCAAGTCACTTACGTTAAATAGCGGGGGAGCATTGGTCCCATCCCGGGACATTCGCACACATGCGGCACGATGACATCGCCCATAAGTGACGTCATCACGCTGGGCACGCCACTGGACAACGCTCTGGTAATCGCCCTGAAAATTCTATGTGCTCTAGAGTTGTTTGGGATTCAGACTGACTTCTGATACACACCCATCTGACACTCCTGTCCAAATCTGCAGATTGCTAAATGACAGGAAAGATTCCAGAGGAAGGCTCAGAACTTTTGGAAGAATGAACAACAACGTGGTGAACTCCGAGAGACCTTCGTGATCCTCCTCTTCTGGTGCACGGGGACAGCTTTGCAAAATTATCAGAGGTGTGCTCCAATTACACTTTAGCCTATATATTCCCCCCAGTCCCTTTCAGGTGGCAGGAATCCAAAGATCTACTTTAGGAGTACCCAAGGGCTTTGGCATGCCCAAGAGAGCCTTAACTCTTCCCACTTTCAACAGCAGACGCCGAAGCCCTGCTGCCACAACCTGCTTTTTAAGGGTCCCTCAATTTCAAAACGTGGCGTTTTATTATTATTTACATGGTCAAGCCGCCTTTATTTTTATTTATTTATTTATTTTTCGCATTTATATCCCGCCCTCCCCGCAAGCGGGCCTTGAGTTCCTGAGAGATAGAAAGGCGGTGAGGAAACTATTCAAATAAATAACAAGCAAATAATAGGTTCGCTGTATCATTTGGTGTGGTGTGTGTGTGTGCGTCAAGAAACACAAAACCGAAGATGCTTCAGGAGCACAGAGTTAGTTCTGCTGGTCAGAGAAGCGATTAAAATATGGAATTTGCTGCCAGAGGATGTAGCGATGGCCACAGGAGTAGACAGTTTTAAAGGGGGATTAGATAGATTCATGGAGGATAACTCTGTCAGGGGCTACTAGCCATGGTGGCTAAAGGGAACCTCCACATTCAGAGGCACTAATCCTCTGGATCCCAGAGAAAGGAGGCAACATCAGGGGAAGGCCTCGGTCTCTGTGCCCTGTTGTTGGCCCTCCAGAGGAACTGGTTGGCTCCTGTGTGAGACAGGATGCTGGACTGGATGGACTATTGGTCTGATCCAGCAGGGCTCTTCTGCTGTTCTTATGAAGGCCTCAGTCTCTCTGCCCTGTTGGTTGTCCAGAGGAACTAGTTGGCCACTGTGTGAGACAAGATGCTGGACTAGATGGACCACTGGTCTGATCCAGCAGGGCTCTTATGTTCTTATGAAGGCCTTTGGCCTCTCTGCCCTGTTGTTGGCCCTGCAGAGGAAGTGGTTAGCCACTGTGTGAGACAGGATGCTGGACGAGATGGACCACTGGTCTGATCCAGCAGGGTTCTTATGTTCTTATGAAGGCCTTTGGCCTCTCTGCCCTGTTGTTGGCCCTCCAGAGGAAGTGGTTGGCCACTGTGTGAGACAGGATGCTGGACTAGATGTGGGCTCTTCTTCCATTCTTATATTCGCTGGATGCCAACCGTTTACAAATAAACATAACACCGTCCCTTTGCAACTGCGCACAGACTGGAGGAATAAACCAGGAATGGGCCTGTGCAGCTCACTGCTGCTTTTACAAAGATAGTAAAATTTACATATGTATGCACGCGCGCACTTGCAGGCAAGGAGAAAACCTAGCATTTCACAATGCAGCAAAGGGCCCTGCTGTGACCACAAGACTTCACACCTTTTCTGCCACAGTTAAAATCAAATAAGATCAGAAGAGGCGTGTGCCAAGAAACAGGCGCGGAATGGCCATTGAGGGGTTTCACTGCCATTATTTTTGCTTGTGAAAATAGAGCTATATATAAAGAAGAGAAAATAGCTGAGGCAACTGGAGGGACCCTGGCTCATCCTCAGTTATAAAATAAAGCAAAAAGAAACACACTGTGTAAGGCTGCTCTCCTAAGCAAGTCCAAGAGTGAAAAAATGCAACAATAAAAGCAGGGATCCCAGCCCCCAGGTCTGGGTGGGGATCCATTGATTTGGAGCGGGCTTCCCACCGCTGGGAAAATCCCACCCCCAAATGATGTTTTTGGGCCGCTTCCAGTAAAACTGGAGGTATTGCCCCCAGCACAATGGCATCACTCGTCAGAACATAAGAGAAGCCAATGTTGGATCAGTCCAGTGGCCCATCCAGTCCAACACTCTGTCACACAGTGGCCAAAAATGCCAGGTGCCCTCAGAAGGTCCAGCAGTGGGGGCAGGACACCGGAAGCCCTCCCACTGTTGTCCCCCCCCCCCCCCCCAAGCACCAAGAATACAGAGCATCACTCGCCCCAGACTGAGAGTTTCTATCTATACACTTTGTGGCTAACAGCCACAGATGGACCTCTGCTCCTGATGTTTATCCAATTCCCTCTTGAAGCCGTCCATGCTTGTAGCTGCCACTACCTCCTGTGGCAGTGAATTCCAGGTGTTGATCACTCTTTGGGTGAAGAAGGACTTCCTTTTATCCGTTCTAACCCGACTGCTCAGCAATTTCATGGAGTGCCCACGAGTTCTTGTATTGTGAGAAAGGAAGAAAAGGACTTCTTTCTCTACCTGCTCTATCCCATACATAATCTTGTAGACCTCGATCATGTCACCCCTCAGCCATTGTTTCTCCAAGCTAAAGAGCCCCAAGCGCTTCAACCTTTCTTCATAGAGAAAGTGTTCAAACCCTTTTATAATTCTAGTTGCCCTCCTCATGCTATAATATCTTTTTTGAGGTGTGGCGACCAGAACTCAAGTGCTGAACACGGGGAGGGGGACGCTCTGATATTTCAGCAAACTCTATGGTTTTGAGGGCGAAAAACCATAGAGTTTCTCCCAAATACCAGAGCGTCCCCATGCAACGTTTCCGGTGTGATGACGTCACTTCCGGGTGCTGCTGAAATGACACTATTTCATCTGCACAGTTGATTAGATCTTCACTGGCCAGTCAGCAGCCCCTGTTGGGTAAGAGTCCCACCCACTTTGTAAAAACATCTGGCAGGCATCAAAAAGGGCATCAGTTGGCAACCCCCACCCACTTTCTAAAAACACGGTGGGCACTAAGGAAGTTGTAATTGATTTAGAGCTCATTTCTAAAGATCAGGAATCCTTTACACCGAAGGGAAACAAAGTACACTACTGTCCTGTAGAGTTCAATCAGAAAGCCCTTTCTGAAACATGCCACAACTCTGCTTACTGTTGGATTTCCCCAAATGCTTTAAGATTCAGGGCACTTTCGCACACGCTCAATAACACACTTCAAATCCATTTTCAGTTCACTCTGTCCCTGGATTTCACTGTGCGAAATGGCAAAATCCACTTGCGAACCGTCGCTGAAGTGGACTGAAATTGCACGTGCGAAAGGGCCCTTCTTCTCAGAGGCAATTCTGCACAGCTTCAAGAAGGCCTCAACCCCTCCAGCTGTTCCTCAGCGGCAATCCGTCCCTACGAGTTAAAACACTCAGGAGGGAAGAGGGGAAAAATACCTCCTCCTAAAGAGGGGCTTGTGGGCGAGGTATTATTGGAGGCAACAGCTGGCCGTGGCGGTTTCCTGTGCAGCAAGACCTGCCCAGCAGAAAAAGTCACGAGAAAAACACAACCAAACGGACGTTCGTTCTTTCACTTTCTGTCCCCCAACCTACAGCCCTCGAGTTCCGCAGGGCAAAGGTTGCGTTGTCCTGTCTCCAAAACACAGAGCGATTTAAACGCAGATCACAAGGCAAGAATGTGCTGCAGCGACTGAGACTTTGCTACGCCAAATGCAGCCGCCCTCCTGTTATTTTTTGCAGCTTTATGGAACAGGGCCAGCCACAATGCATCATAAAGGTGGGGGGGGGGGGGGCTTAGGGTTGCCAGCTCTGCATTGGGAAATCCTTGGAGATTTGGAGGTGGAGCCTGGGGAGGGCAGAGTTTGGGAAGGGGACGGACCTCCGCAGGGTATAATTGCCATAGAGTCCACCTTCCAAAGCAGCCATTTTCTCCTGGGGAATGGAAACTTGGTCATCTGGACATCAACTGTTATAGGGGGAGATTGCCAGCTGCCACCTGGAGATTGGAAACCCTGCTTATTAGGAAAATACTAGGGTGACGTCAAATGGACACAAACATTTGTCACATAAAATGCTGTCACCCTGATCTCTGCGTGTCCGTGTGCACGTGTGTAAAGTGCCCTCAAGGCACACCGGACTCATGGCAACTCTGTAGGGTTTTCAAGGCACAAGACAAACGGGGGGGGGGGGGTTTTGCCTTCGCCTGCCTCTGCGTAGTGACCCTGGACTTCCGGGGTGGTGGTCTCCCTTCCAAGTATTAACCAGGACAAACTCTGCTTAGCTTCTGAAGTCTGAGGAGATCAGGCTAGCCTCAGCCATCCAGACCAGAGCATAGGAGGTTTGACACTGCCTGCCTCTGCGTAGCAACCTGGACTTTCTTGGTTGGTCTCCCATCCAAATACTAACCAAGACAAACCGGGTTTATTATCCGAAATCTGATGAGATCAGGCTGGCCTCGGCCATCCAGTTGAGAACACAGGTGGTTTGAAATTGCCTGCCTCTGGGTAGCAACCCTGGATTTCCTTGGTGGTCTCCCATCCAAGTACTAACCAGGGTTGACCCTGCTTAGCTTCTGAGCTCTGATGACATCAGGCTGGCCTCAGCCATCCAGGTCAGGGTGGAGGTGGTTTGCCATTGTCTGCCTCTGCGTAGCAACCCTGGATTTCCTTGGTGGTCTCCCATCCAAGTACTAACCAGGGTTGACCCTGCTTAGCTTCTGAGCTCTGATGACATCAGGCTGGCCTCAGCCATCCAGGTCAGGGTGGAGGTGGTTTGCCATTGTCTGCCTCTGCGTAGCAACCCTGGACTTCCTTGGTGGTCTCCCATCCAAGTACTAACCAGGGCCAACCCTGCTTAGCTTCTGAGCTCTGGTAACATCGGGCTAGCCAGGACCATCCAGGTCAGAGCAAAGGTGGTTGGCCATTGCCTGCCTCTGCATAGAGACCCGGAACTTCCTTGGTGGTCTCCCATCCAAGTATTGACCAGGGCCGACCCTGCTTAGCTTCTGAGATCTGAGATGATCAGGCTAGCGTGATGACCACATAAATACCTAAGGAGATTCAGTGGGTGTCAAAGTGGGATATTTGTTCAAGTAAGCGGGCCCAGAATACAATCTCTTGGCAAACGTTTCTCTTTTTTTACTGCCGCTCTATTGCTGTCCCACAGCAAACTTACAAAAAAAACCCCCAGGTATTCATTTATTAATTCAAAACATTTATTAGCTGCCTTACAGATCTCAGGGTGGCTAAGCATATAAATAAAATACATAAAATGGATTACATAAAAAAAATACACAACACCAAATTTTAAAGTCATAATTTAGAGCTGCTGTGATCCAATGCAGTCCTAAATCAAACCATCTTCAGCTGCCTCCTAAAGATCAAAAGTGAGGCCAGTGCACTCCTCTGGAGAGGCTGTTCTATAATCACGGGGCTGCCACTGAAAAGACCCTGTCTCCAGTCTACACCAGGCGAGCTTCTCTGATTGATGGGATACTCAGGAGGGCCTCTCCCTGAGATCTTATTTCCTGGGCAAGAACATATGGGAGTAGACTGTCTTTCAGGGACCCTGGTTCCAAACAATGTAGGGCTTTATGTAGGATGTCTAGGCATCCAGAACCCCAGTTCTACAAAAATTCCTTACAATTTGTTCTGCTGAGCCTCCATATTATAGTCCACATACAAGCTAAACTTAGGAAAAAGTCAGGCAGGGAGAGAAGCCAACATTAAGTTCCCCTCCTCCCTCCGATCCTGTAATAAATACTAATTTAAAAATCTCCCCCATTTCCAGTTACTTTTCCCCCAACTGCAGAACCTGATTCTACATCAACAGCGGCCTTCATTTTCCTCGGTGAGGGAATTTTGTTATTTATTAAGAATCCATTATTTTGAATTACATCAAAATTGGCTCCTTTTCAGTTCTGGGGGAACAGCTAGGCAGCCGCAGAACAAAGGCTTGTTTAGTGCTCACTGCAAAGATCCCAGCCCTGCCAAAAACCACACATTGGAAAGATCTGCTGGTTTACGTTTTCGGCACAAACCTATTCTCCCCCCCATTTTGCGCTGTGTGTGGACGATCGGTGGATGGGAGTCCGAAATCAAGTTAATCAGATCGAGCGCTCGCAAATGCAACAGAGCAAGCTTCTGGATTCCCAAAAGCGTGTTTTACGCTGAGCCAGGGCGTGCATAATCCCGAAGTTGTTTTCGGAAACTTTCGGAGGACGAGGCCGTCACTGCTGAAGTTAACACGGCCAGGGTACACCCACAGCTATTTATCAATATCAGACTGGGAATACTCAAAGCCTATAGGGGAGAAAAAAAAACCTGGCAGCTTTAAATTAAGCAACCACATAGGCCTTTATTTACCAAAAACTGGATACCTGGGCTTTAGAGAGATGGGAAACTGACATACTGTAAATGACTTAATAATAGTTCATCTGTGTTGGGGGTCTCCAACACAGTGCCCATGGGCGCCAACCGAGTATTTTTTAAATGTGGGTGTGGCCGGGTGGGGCTTTTGCCCAGCTAGGCTTCTGACTGGCTGTTGGAGATTTGCTGGCTACGCAGATTTTTAGGAAAACATTGCTTTGGCAACAGCTGCCACCACAACATAGAGATCTTCACTGTGTAGGTAATCTGTGGCTGGCTCCGCCTCCTGCAGCAGCCATTTTGTAGCTGTGTCCACCACACCGTGTCAGAATCCCAAAGGTGCCCGCAAACTCCAAAAGGCTGGGACCCCTGATCTAAGCATACTGTACAAACAAGATCAAATGCCCATGTGGAACACGGTTCGGAGAGAGAGCCATCCGAGTGGTGATGGGTTGAATGAGACTCTCACGAAACTGACCACCCTTTAAAAAATAACTTCCTTTAAAACTATCCATACAATAAAGTATTCCAGAAGAGAAAAGAGCAAGAGCCCAGGAGCACCGTAAAGACTAACAGGATTTGTGGCAGGGGAGGAGCTTTCGTGAGCCACCGCTCACTTCTTTAGATACCAGAATAGCTCCAGAACAGTTTTCTGGAATAGTTCATTTTGCTTGTACATAATAAACACTGCTTAGACCTGTGAGGCTACTAGTGAAACGAGGCTTTTATAAAAAGGTCTCAAGCAACAGAACAAAGTTTGAGTTCAGTGGCACCTTTAAGAAAAGAAGAGGAGGAGGAGGAGATTGGATTTATACCCCACCCTTCACTACCTGAAGGAGTCTCAGAGCGGCTTACAAACTCCTTTCCCATCCCTCTCCACAACAGACACCCTGTGAGGTAGGTGGGGCCGAGAGAGCTCTGAGACAACTGTCCTTGAGAGAACAGCTGGTACAGAGCTATGGCTTGCCCAAGGTCATCCAGCCAGGTGCAAGTGGAGGAGTGGGGAATCAAACCTAGTTCTTCCAGATTAGAGTCCACGCACTTAACCACTACACCAAACTGGCTCTCAAATCTGACCAAAGTTGGAATCCAGGGGCACCTTTAAAACCCACAAAGGTTAATTCTGGGCATAAGCTTTCGTGTGCATGTGCACCTCTTCAGATACATGGAATCTGACCAAAGTTGGAATCCAGGGGCACCTTTAAGACCCACAAAGTTTAATTCTGGGCATAAGCTTTCACGTGCATGCGCACTTCTTTGGATACATTGAATGAGAGCTTTTTTTGTAGGAAAAGCCCAACAGGAACATAACATAGCATAACAGGCCACACCCAAACAGCAAAAACTCATTAGCATATTAGGCCACACCCCCTGACAGTGCAGCTCCCTTCCAGGATCGGCTTTCCCAGGTGCCCCACGCGCATGGGGAAGCCAAGGGAAGGAAGGCAGTTTCTGGATTGGCTTCCCCAGGAGGGGAGGCAGTTTAAACTGTCTTCCCTCCCTGGATCAGCTTGGCTTCCCCAGGCGCCCGTGGCTTGCAAAGTGCCTGGGGAACCTGAGGGGCATGGCCAACTCGGAAGCCAGCCGGAACTCCGTTCCTATGCGTTCCTGCCCAAAAATAGCTTTGCATTGAATCTGAACAAAGTTAGAGCCCATTTCAATGTATCTGAAGAAGTGTGCCTACACACACAAAAGCTTTTCCCCAGAATTAAACTTTGTGGGTCTTAAACGTGTCCCTGGACCCAAACTTTGTTCAGATTCAATGTATCTGAAGAAGTATGCATGCACACGTAAGCTTATACCCAGAATTAAACTTTGTGGGTTTTAAAGGTGCCCCTGGACTCCAACTTTGTTCTAAAAGGGCATGTGACTGCAATCCGTGCATGTAACATGCACCCCTAACAACACATGCGCCTTTCCCATGCAAGAGAACACACACTTTGCTGGCTGAGAGTCACATTCCGCAACATTTAGAAACCTCCACCAAGTAGTGGGGAATTGCCTGCAACTGGCCCTAATGTAGCAAAGTGTGAACATTTGAGCTGTACGAAAGATTCTTTGGGGGGGTTTTGGAACTGCAGACACTCTATAGGTCTGGTTGCACAAAGAACCCCTGCAACACGGCAGTGTGCTTTTCCTCTAAAAATCATTAAAAAAAAAAAAAAAACCAGCTCCCAGTTTCCAAAAACACGACAAGAGAAGTTCCATTTTGCTCCACTCTTGGCACACACGAATTATAGAACGAAGGTAGTCACGCTTCGCCAAAACTTCTCTATGAGACACACACACACACAACGCAAAATTCGAGCGTTGTTAAAGATCGTGGTGGCAGCGGTCGCATTAATTGCAGGGGAGGGGAGGGGGAAGGCTTTCCCTTCACAAATAAGCCACGCAATTATACGCGCCGAGTCAATTGCGTGAGCCAGCTAACGTGCTCCGGCGATATTTTGAAACTGTAACCTGATACTACTGTTTCCAGCTTCACTCCCTGGATGCATACTGTACTATTTGAGGCCCAGGGGGCAGAGCCTGCGCTTGCTGTTTATTAATGATCAGACGCTGTGCTGAAAAGGGGAGGGGAGGGGGAGAAACGTGCACAAATGCTTCCCCCGCATTACGTCCCCCCGGAGTTTAAAACCACAGGCTACCGAAGCCCCCATTATAAACCAAAAAGCAGCCCCCCCCCCCCGGCCTGTTTCCCTTGCTACCCAGAAGGTCTTGCTGTGCAAAAAATAAAAAAGGAAAAGAGTCCGTGTTTCAATAGGCCTGTAATTCAGGCAGTGCACGCTTCTGTTAAATTACAGTATTTACTCCAGTGCAACATTAGGGGGTTCCCCCCCCACCGGTATACCGTAAAAAAACCTCTGACTTGGCTAGCCCAGGCTAGCTTGATCTCCTAAGATCTCAGAAGCTAAGCAGGGGCTCTGGTCAGTGCTTGGATGGGAGACCACCAAGGAAGTCCTGGGTTGCTATGCAGAGGTAGGCAATGGCAAACCACCTCTGTTTGTCTCTTGCCTTGACCTGGATGGCCCAAGCTAGCCTGATGTTGGCAGACCTTGGGAACTAAGCAGGGTGGGCCCTTGGTTAGTGCTTGGATGAGAGACCACTGAGGAAATCCTGGGTTGCTATGCAGAGGAAGGCATAGGCAAACCACTTCTGAACATCTCTTGCCTCGAAACTTCACGGGGCTGCCACAATTTGGCCGCAAATGGATGGCGAAAAAAACCAAACAAACGACAAATCCATTTAAAAAAAAAAAATCTAAAGAGGAGGCAGTCTTAAATTCGCATACAAGTTACAGTTACGTCCAATAATGAAAACTTTCGGTGAATATTGTATTATTGTGTTTACTTACCCCACCTTTCGCCCCAAAGGGGGCCCAAAGAGACTTACATCGTTCGGTTCTTTTGGGTGGTTCCAGACCTCTAATATCTTAACGCACCGGTTATTGAACGCCCCATTTTGTTGGCTGTACTCAATCCGCCTTGAGTCCCTGTAAACAAATAAAATAAAAATTGTTCTCCTCTCTTCCATTTACCCTCACAACAATCCTGTCAGTTAGACCTGGTAGAGCATGTAACTGGCCCAGGGTCACCCAGCAAACTGCCACGGCACAAGTGGGGTTTCAAACCTGAGTCTCCCCAGATTTCAACCACTATACCACGCTGGCTCTCGTTTCGGGGTGGCTGTCTCGTATTCAGATCTTCATTCTTTCTCTTAAATACAGCAAGAGTGGTTTCTAGACCTGTTGGCGGGTTACGGTTAGCCTGCTTTCTTGGTTAACGGACTGCACATTTCTGCTCGCCTGACATCACAGACAGCCGAGAAGCCCTTCTGCTAAATATTATCCTTCCGAATCAACTGCGGCCTCATTAGCTTATCCTCTGAAAGGAAGACCGAGCCTTGTTAACAGAAGAGATACCACGGTTATTAAACGTGCGTATAATATTAACAGCGAGTCTCACAGATACAAAGCTGTAATCGGAGCCACCTCTTTCTAGCTTGTTAAACTATCAGGATCGGCACTGGGAGAAATCAGAAGAGGATTAAGAAATCAAGAGCAAGTAACTCCCAAGCTAAGGAAGAGCTGAAGCATTAAAAGGGCTCCCCCTGAAAATCCGTGTCAGTCCATCGACACACAACACTCGGAGGTAAATCATTCTGTGTGTTAAGAGCAAATTAGGGCAGATAACCATTTTAAAAATCAAACTCATATCAAGGACTTCCTTTTACATAATTTTGTGCCTAGCGGCTGCCTAATAAAATCTGTGATCTGACTGGAAACAGTGAAATAAATGCTACTCTGTAAGTGGAAAGGAGCTAGAGTCCAGTAGCACCTTAAAGACTAACAAAATTTGTGGCAGGGGAGGAGCTTTCGTGAGTCACTGCTCACTTCTTCAGATACCTGAAGTATCTGAAGAAGTGAGCAGTGACTCAAGAAAGCTCATTCCCTGCCACGTATTTTGTTAGTCTTGAAGGTGCTCCTGGACTCTGGCTCTTTTCTACTGCTAGACAGACAAACACGGCTACCCATCTTGATCTATCTAAGGAAGCGGGTTCTAGATCAAATCGAGCCTGAACTCTCCCTAGAAACTAAGAATGACCAAACTTAGGCTATCGTACTTCAGTCACATTATGAGAAGACGGGACTCACCGGAAAAGACAACAATGCTAGGAAAAGTCGAAGGCGGCAGGAAAAGAAGAAGACCCAACGTGAGATGGACAGACTCGATCAAGGAAGCCACGGCCCTCAGTTTGCAAGACCTGAGCAAGGCTGTTCACAACAGGACGTTATGGAGGCCATTCATTCATGGGATCGCGACATGTCGGAAGCGACTTGATGACATTTAACACACACACAGGAATGTAACTTTCAAAACCAGCCCCGCTCCTCTGTTGTTCTTAGAAGCAGGGCTCTTTTTCTAGGAGGAGCTCCTTTGCATATTAGGCCACACACCCCTGATGTAGCCAATCCTCCAAGAGCTTACAGTAGCCCCTGTAAGAAGAGCTCTGTAAGCTCTTGGAGGATTGGCTACATTAGGGGTGTGTGGCCTAATATGCAAAGGAGCTCCTGCTATGAAATTAGCCCTGCTTAAAAGTGTGCAATGTGTGGTTGTTGAACCGATTTGCACCTCATCCTAGCCGGCCTTGGAGTTAGCCAAACCCACATGGAATCGACTCTGCAAGGCCAGTCTTTTCCCGCGCGCAACAGGAGGACAGGCGATCGTCGACAAGAGTAAACTCTCTGAACAGCCAGCCTAATTTTATTCTAAAATCCACCTCGCCTTCTCCACGCTGTAGCTCAAAGGAACCTACCGACTGTGAATTACGCACCACCATGTGTTTACGCAGGGTCCAGGCCTTCACTACCTGAAGGAGCCTCAGAATGGTTTATAATCTCCTTCCCCTCTCCACAACAGACACCCTGTGAGCAATGCTCCCTCTAAGTTGTGGGGTCTTGTGAGCAAAAATTCTACTTTGTGAGCTACTGGCATTAAAGTTGTGAGTGAGTGATTTGGCTACTGCATAAATTAGTTTGCGCTGGAGCCATCCTTCCTGGGCTAAGACAAAAATCTGTGAGCCGCGGGCTAAAGAACTGTGAGCTGGCTCACACTAACTCAGCTTAGAGGAAACACTGCCTGTGAGGTAGGTGGGGCTGAGAGAGCTCTGAGAGACTTGCTCGAGAACAGCTCTGAGAGAATTTGTGACTGACCCAAGGTCACACCAGCAGCTGCACATGGAGGAGTGGGAATCAAACCCGGTTCTCATGGATTAGAGTCCGCCGCTCTTAACCACTACACTAGAGAAGTGGAAAGGCCACAAGACGCACCCTTCTTAACTGAGACACAAAACTGAGCCGTTTGATCACAAAGTAAGTGTAAAGTAGCCCTGGAAGATGTACAAAGCCAGCAGCGCAAACTGCACACATGCTGAATTCCTTCTAAAGTTGCTTGCCTGCTTTGAAAACGTTTTTGGATGCACACCATGTAGAAAAGCATTCTAATCTGCCTCACCTCCCCACATCCCCCCTGTTGCAATTTTGCTAGCATACGAACTGACGGTGCTACCAAATCATCCTCAGCCAGTTGAACAAAATGTCATCACCGACTACTCTGTGTGCGTGTGTGTCTGTGTCTAATGCGGAAGGATGCATTTAAAAGACTCTGACTCCGTCACACTCCTGATTCTCCTCCGAAGAGATCTGCATTACATAAAGATTAATGAGAGTGTTCAAGGCACAGGAGGGAAACTAGACCCCCCCCCCCAAGCCCCCTTGTGTGTGTGTTTTTCTCTCTCCCTCCAGATATTTATAATTACTCGGCTGGAGTCTTTATTTTCAACCTTGCTGTAAAACCTTTTCCCCGAGGATACCTTGTTATCGTCCCCCCTCCACATCGTAGACCCTTAGTAAGATTCACTGGGGTAGGGGGCAGGAGAGCAGGATTTCGAATGTGCGCCAATCGGCTGGCTGGAACGTGGAAAGCGGCAGCTGGACCGAGACTGTAACATTCAACCAAATTCTTGCAATAAAAAGGAAGTTCCCTGAAAAGTTGGGGGGGGGGGGGAGTTAAGGTTTCCCTTGCTCGAAAGCCAGTCAAATCCGACTCTTGGGGATGGTGCTCATCTCCGTTTCCAAGCCGAAGAGCCAGCACTGTCCGAAGCTGTCTCCATGGTCATGTGGCCGGCATTACTAGATGCCGAGGCGCACTGAGTTACTTCTAAGTAAATGTACTCACAGACCGGGGCACCAGTTAACCACCATTCCAACATAGGAAACACAGATTTAGTTTTTTGCCTAGCCTGAGCTGAACTGAACCAATCAGAAGCTGCCTGGGAAGTTATTAATCGTATCAGTTCTATATTGATTTCTGAGGATGCTTATGGACTTTGAAAAGTAGCTACTCATCTCTTGGAGGCTAACTGACGGTCAACGGAAACGCACCATCAGTGCCCTGACTATGGCTAAAAGACTCGTATTACAGCATTGGAGAGATAAATGCCCACTTCCGGTAAATCAATGGAGAGAGGACCAGACAGCTTTCATTAAAGTTTTGTTTCTGCTTTGTTTATTTTTCCCCTTTTTATTAGTTGTTGGATTTTGAAGGGTTTTTCCTGGTGGTTGTTTTTTTTAACAAAAGAAATGTTTAAAAAATTATGTTTGTCTGTGTGTAAAGGTTTCCTTTGCTCGAAAGCCAGTCGAATCCGACTTTAGGGGACGGTGCTCTTCTCCTTCTCCAAGCTGAAGAGCCAGCGCTGTCTGAAGACTTCTCCGTGGTCATGTAGCCAGCATGACTAGACGCTGAGGCACACAGAATGCTGTTACCTTCCCACTGAAGCGGTACCTATTTATCGACTTGCAATTTCTTGCTTTCGAACTGCTAGGTTGGCAGGAGCTGGGGCCAGAGACGGGAGCTCACTCCGTCACAAAGCTGCCTGGTTCAACTGCAAAATACTTACACCAAACTTAAACCCACCTGCACCCCAAAAAAGAATGTAACAAGGAACGAGTTTCCAGGATCAAATAGGAGGCCAGTGGCTCCAACTGAAAGACTCTAGGGCGCTTTCACACACACACACACACACTCAATAACACACTTTTTGAAAGAACAAATTTAGAGTCCAGTGGCTCCTTTAAGACCAACAAAGGTTTATTCAAGGTATAAGCTTTCGTGTGCATGGACTCTAAATTTGTTCTACTGCTTCAGACCAACACGGCTGACAACCTGGATCCATCTTCGTGGAAGGCAAAATTTATTTTAGTATTTGTGTGTGTATGCACGCACACGCCTGGAAGTCATGGTTGACTTCTGGCGACCCCTCGTGGGGCTTGGACGTTTCAAAGAGGTGGCTTGCTATTGCCTGCCTCTGCGTCTCAGCCCTGGTATTCCTTGGGGGTCTCCCATCCAAGTACTTGCCAGGGTCAGCCCTGCTTAGCTACTGGGATCTGATGAGATTGGCTTTGCCTGGGCTATCCAGGTCAGGGCTAAATAACACACTTCCGATTCCCTTCCAAAGTACTTTGCGACTGAATTTTACCGGGTGAAATGGCCAAACCCACTTGCAAACGGTCGCTGGAGCAGAACGAAACTGCATTATTTAGCATGTGTGAAAGCACCCTATTATAAGACAATTCATTTTACTAAAGAAGGGTTTATCGAACTTACTTAGGGATATTTATTTCGTTCTCTCAAGTCTGAGTCTCAGTTCGTCAGATGCACTGGAGCGTACATCCGTCAAGTTGAAGCTTTTACATTCACAGCACAGAGTTGGGGTGCGTATACATTTCTTTCCACAGAACTAACCCTTGTCATTTCAGGAAACCATTTCAAGCATGGCCTTCCTTCAGCCATGGACAGAAAGGTAGCATAAAAAAAAAGAAAACCCATTTCTCCCAATCATCAATTTCTGACAACGTTCACTGCAGCAGTTATAAAATGTCCAAAGTGTTTCCCACATATTATCTTATAATCTTCACAACAACCTTGAAAGGGAGGCTAGCCTTACAATGCCCACATGGAAAAGGCAGTGCTGAAATCGCAACACCACACTGAGTCACTCACAAAACTCATTTACAGAGTGTTCCGGTTTTAAGAGAAAATGCACACATGCTGACGCTTTGCAGTGAGCTGAGAGCCAGTTTGGTGTGGTAGTTAAGGGCGTGGACTCTAATTTGGAGAACCGGGTTCGATTCCCCACTTCTCCACATGCAGCCAGCTGGGTGACCTTGAGTCAGTCACAAGTTCCCTCAAAAGCAGTCCTCGAGAGAGCTCTCTTAGGCCCACCTACCTCACAGGATGTCTGTTGTGGGGAGGGGAAGGGGAAGGAGTTTGTAAGCCGCTCGGAGACTCCTTCGGGCACTGAAGGGCGGGATATAAATCCAATCTCCTCTTCTTCATCTTTCCCACATCAAGCGCACCCCCCCCCTAGCCCCAGAGGACTATAACCTGTCCAGGATCCATCTTGGCCTCCCTTCCGAATAGATTTGCCCAGTTAACTCAAAGTGGTTCGTTAAACACATCTTCATTGTCAATTCACTTTCCATTTTTAAAAAACGTTGATACTTATACCCTGCTTTGCTCCCCAGTGGGCAGCCAAAGTGGCGTACAACACTGTTCTCTCCACCTCCATTTTACCCACACAAACAACCACCCTGTGAGGTAGGTTAGGGTGAGAGTGTGAGTGGTGCTACATCACCCCCGAGGGCTTCCATGGCAGCGTGGGAACTCGACCCTGGGTGAACCACATCCTAGTCTGACACCTGAAATGCTACACCATGCTGGCTTAACTACAGACCCTCCCAGGACGTGCAAAACACCAAGACGGAGAACAACAAAAAGGGGTGACTCACTCCCCAAAAACAGCCAAACGTTTGATAAAGACCTGGAAGCCCTATGACCCCAACTCTCTGACCACCGCCACCACGCCAGCTCTGTTCCTCTCATGCAACTTTGATAAGAAGAAAATTAAGAAGGCAGCCTTGCTTTATTCCCCCCCACACACACACACACACACTGGGCTACTGTTAAAGGAGTACTGCGGGGCGGTGTTCCCTCCAAGCTGAGTGAATGTGAGCTAGCTCACAGTTTTTTAGCCTCCGGCTCACACATTTTTGTCTTTGCTCAGGAAGGACGGCTCTGGAGCAAACTGATTTATGCTGTAGCCAAACCGCTCGCCCACAGCTTTAATGCCGGTAGCTCACAAAGTAGGGTTTTTGCTCACAGGACTCCTCAGCTCAGAGGGAGCACTGGCGCGGGGCCTAACCAAAAGACTAGCCCCGTCCAGACAGACAAGGGTTGCCAGGTCCCCCCCTGGCCACCCGCGGGGAATGTGGGGTAGGGTTGCGAGATCCAGGTTGGGAAACTCCTGGAGATTTGGGTGGGGGGAGATTTGGGTGGCCGGGGACCTCAGTGAGTTACAAGGCCATGGAGTCTACCCTCCAAAGCATCCATTTTCTCCAAGGGAACTGACTTCTGGAGGCTGGAGATGACCTATAACTCCGGGGGATCCCCAGGCCCCACCTGGAGGCTGGCATCCCTAACACAGACCCTCATGTTCTGAGGGGACTAGGCCCACCCACACAGACCCTCGTGGGCCCAAGCCCTGTACAGTTATTGCCTCAGTTCAGTTTCGGGAAGGGGGCCTGGACACTTCTGTTATTAAAAGCTGACTGAAAAGGAGAACTGTATGAGGCCTTTAAAAATCACAGTAGCCACATTTGGGGGGTGGGGGGGGAGACAGTAGCAACCCTCCCCTTGCGTGAAGCGTGTCCCCCATGTTTTTCTTCAGCCCTTCAAACTCCACCCCTCCTCCATTTCCTTCCTTCTCCATGACTAGCCCAGCTTCCTTCAGTCAGCCTGGCTTCTGGCCAGCATCCTTTCTCCCTTCCCTTCCCTTCCCGTCCCTTCCCTCCTCTCTCTCTCTGCCAGCAACTGCACAGAAGCTAGTCCGGGGACATCCACCTCTCTCTCCATCGGCTCCTCCTTCTCTCAGTTCCCTCACCGGCCGGTGGTTTCCGTAGGACTTCGTCGCACCTATTCGCTCCGGCCTCTGCATTTTGGGCCTCGGCTGAGTCACCCCCCCTCGCCTCCCTGCCTCTGCATTCCCTTCCCTGTAGCTGTCCCGTCTCCTCTTGTCACCCAGCCTGTTTGTCTAGCCAACATAGTTCTTCCTGTTCCTGCTGCCATTGCGCAAGTTCGCGTTCCAGCCTAGGTGCCCTCGCACTTCCACTCCGACAAAAGCTGCCTGCAAACATTCCGTGTGTGTCAGCCTCTCTGGGGGATTCGCCCGAACAATACGGACTCCTTGGCCACCACCAAAAATATCTTCCTCTACAAGACAGCTAGTGGGGGGAGGGGGGCAGTGGGGAACTGGGGGTAGGGGTGGTGAAGGAACAAGCTTGAGATCAGGGGCCTGAGGGAAGGGCGAGTAGAAAAGGAAAAATGGTGGGAACAGGCAAGCTGAGGTACTGGGGGAGGATCAGGCCTCACGGGAGGGTTGTTGGTAGAAACTGTCATTTTAACATTGTTTTAATTGTAGTATAGTAATTGAAGTAAACTGCCCTGAGCCTGTTTACGGGGAGGGCGGTATATAAGTACATCCAGCCTGTGCCGAAGGCATTGCACTGGCTGCCAATCGCATACCGGATTCGCTTCAAGGTGCTGGTTTTGACCTTTACAGTCCTATATGGTCTGGGGCCTGCCTACCTGAAGGACCGCCTTTCCCCATACGTTCCCCAGAGACCACTGAGGCCAGGGTCACAGAACCATCTGGCCCACCCTGGACTGAAAAATGCCAGATTGACCTCTACCAGGGCCTTTTCAGTGGTGGCTCCACACTGGTGGAATGAGCTCCCGGAAGATATCAGGGCCCTGCGGGACCTTCTACAGTTCCGCAGGGCCTGTGAAATGGAGCTCTCCCATCAGGCCTTCGATTAGGAGCTGCTTCCAACAAAAACTAAGGCCCAACAACGACCAAGGCCCTTACTAACATCATAGCCTGAGATATTTCGGACCTCAATTATGGTCACACACTATTACTGCGGCCTAGTAGGGCGTTAGCACTGCCAACACTTTATCTGTATTTTATCTGAAATTGTGATTGTTCCTGTTATGATTTTCATTGTTTAACACTGTGTTTAATGTATTTTAACTTTTAATGTAAGCCGCCCTGAGCTTGCCTCGGCGGGGGGTGGGCAGGGGCGGGCTACAAATAAAATAAATAAAATAAAATAAAAATACTGCCAAGTCACAGCCAACTTATGGCGACCTCATAACGTTTTCAAGGCAAGAGGCATCCAGAGGTGGTTTGCCGTTGCCTGCCTCGGCATCACAGCCCTGGACTTCCTTGGCGGTCTCCCATCCAAGCGCTAACTGGGGCTGGACCCTGCTTAGCACTTCTGAGATCTGATGAGATCAGGCTGGCCCGAGCCATCCAGGTCGGGGGGAGTGTTAACACACTGCCTAACAGTAGCCAGACAGAAGGAGAGGAACGTGGATCCAAATGGCCTCAGCTGTGCATCCAAGACAGACACGAACACAAGAAATCAGCTTTCATAATGAGCCAGATCCTCGGTCTCTCAAGGTCATTCTGGTCAACTCAGACTGGCAGCAGCTCTCCAGGGTCTCGGGCAGAGGCCTTTCCCATCACCTTCTATCTGGTCCTTTCAACTGGAGATGCCGGGGATTGAACCTGAGATCTTCTGCATGCCAAGCTGAGGCTCCACCACTGAGCCATGACCCCTCCTGCAACATGACACTTGAACACACCAAGCTGTCTTATACTGAATGAGACCCTTGGTTCATCTAGAAGAGACAGAGGGGAAGAGATTGGATTTAAACCCCGTCCTTCACCACCCAAAGGGTTTACAATCTCCTTTCCCGGCCACTCCCCACAACAGAAAACCCTGTGAGGTAGGTGGGGCTGAGAGAGCTCTTTTGAGAACTGCTTGAGAGAACAGCTTTAAGAGAACTTGTAACTGACCCAAGGTCACACCAGCAGCTTCACGTGGAGGAGTGGGGAATCAAACCCGGTTCTCCCAGATTAGAGTCCATGCTCCCAACCATAGGCGTAGACTACGGGGGGCTCAAGGGCTCAAGCCACCCTCAAAATTTCCCGGGGGGGGGCCTCAGCCCCCCCCGGCAAAATGGAGCGCCTGCTGCCATGCCTCCCCGGGCCTTTCCAAGGCCTCTCTCCCCGACCCCCCCGGCCTAGCCACTCCTCCGTCCTTCCCTCTCCCTCTCTCTTTCCTGGGCAAAATGCCCGGCGTGGTGGCATCACCTGGAAGTGACGCCATCACGCTGGGCACATTGCTAGGCGACACTCTAGCAATCACCCTGAAACTCTATGGCACCATAGTGTTTCAGGGCGATTGCCAAAGCGTCACCCTGGCAAGTGGCTGGCGGGCCTCGGAAGGGCCCGGGGAGGCGCGGCGGTTTCCCAGGGGGGGGACATTGTCCCAATGAGCACGCGCACTAAGGAGCCTCCCCCCCCCCCCCCCGGAATTTACAAAACTCTACGCCTCTGCTCCTAACCACTGCACCAAACTAGCTCTAAGTCAATGTTGTCTACGCAGATTGGCAGTGGCCCTCCAGGGTCTCAGGTGGGGCTCTTTCACATCACTGGCTACTTGGTCCTTTTAACTGGAGAGGCCAGGGATTGAACCTGGGGCCTTCTGCACGGCAAGCAGAGGCTCTGCCACTGAGTCATGCATGCCCCAAACTACTCAGAGCCATAGCCATTCAGCTCTGTGCACAAAACAATAACAAACCCGCCCAACTTCATTCTTATTTCATGAGAAGTCTGAAGGTCTTAACACGTCCCATGAGACCAAGTCCTGGGAGGAAAGGCTGAAGGAACTGGGTATGTTTAGCCTAGGGAGGATACGATTGAGAGGTGAGATGATGACCGTCTTCAAGTACCTGAAGGGCTGTCCTACAGAGGATGGTGCGGAGCTGGAGGTCCCTTCCAACTCTATGATTCTATGTCAAGTTTAAAATCTTACGTCCTGTTTCAGGTTTAAATGAATACATGAAACTGCCCTATACCGAATCAGACCCTTAGAATTGTAAGAGTTGGGAGGGACCTCCAGGGTCGTCTACTCCAACCCCCTGCACAATGCAGGAGATTCACAAATACCCCCCCACACACACACACACCCTGCAGTGACCCCTGTTCCATGCGCAGAACATGACAAAAAACCTCCAGGATCCCTGGGCCAAACTGGCCTGGAGAAAAATTGCTTCCAGACCCCAAAGTGGCGATCGGCATTTCCCTGGGCATGTAAGAAAGGGCCTTGGTCCATCAAAGCCAGTATTGTCTACTCTGACAGACAGTGGCTCTCTGTGGTCTCAGGCAGAGGTCTTTCCCATCACCTCCTGCCTGGTCCTTTTAACTGGAGATACTGCGGATTGAACCCGGGACCTTCTGCATGCCAAGCAGATGCTCTGCCACTGAGCCACAGCCCCTCCCAAACGCTTACACCTCGTTTCAGCTCTGTTTTCAAATTTCCGCAATCCAAACCCTACTGGCCCTGTTCATTGGATGCCCCGTCTCATTTGCTGTATGTGACTTCCACAACACAATCTGCCTAGAATCTCCGAGAAAGGTGAACTGCAGATAAATGAAGTATTCGCAACAGTATTCACAGAGCCGGTCTCTAATCCAGCCATCCTCTCCTGTCACTTATTTTAAATACCTTTTGTAAACGGATCCAACCTTTGCGCACAAACTCACTTTTTTAAAACACACACACACACACAACACGACTATTTGTCGGCAGGTGTGTGGCGGGGAAGACACGGCTGTATTTTTACCACAGGGGGGTAGTTTTGAAGGAGGAAACCGTGGAGAAAAGCTTTCCTAATGACCATTTCTCCCGTAAGGAATATGCAAATCCTCCCAACAAATTCTTTCTAGCTGTAAAGTAGGGAGGAGAGAAACAGGAGTGGCTCTCACACACGCACACTCACACACACACCCTTCTGCATGTTGTCTAACATAAATCAATGTTTACTTTTTACTGCATCGGTAAGGAGACTAAGAACTCCAGCACCGTATAGCAAAAGTCTGCACATTGCAAACCCGGCCACGTTCATATTTAGCACAGGGGACAACTTAGATTGAACACACACACGGAATATATTCTCCGTACAGAATACGTGCAACAAAATAATCTGGAGGGCGGCCAGAAATATCTGCTTCGTGAGCGTATGGAGAGAAGAGGACGAGGCAGGCTTCATTTTTCAACTCACAGCTGAAGAATTAGGACAACATACCAAACCGCTTTCTTGACCACCACCACAAAGTGACAAGACGCTCCTCGGGAACAAAAGTTCACAACAGCAGCGCCTCACTAATAAATATTCAAATTCTGCAGAGTGTTAACCAAGACACCACAAACACTCCTTACAACCTTAACTTGGTATTTAGTTTTTCACTTTGCATGACTTAAACATCATCGTGTTACACATTAACTTGCTGTTCAGCCCGTCTACAAGTTTAGAACCTCATCGACTATGCCAACGTATCTGAAGAAGTGTGCATGCACACAAAAGCTCACACCTTGAATAAACCTTTGTTGGTCTTCAAGGTGCCACTGGTGTTATGCACTGGGACTGAAACATTGCGGGACTGTGCTACCAGAGACTGGTTGAGCTTGGAGCCTAAGAACAATAGCCCACCAGGATGCTGGCAGTAACCAGTCAAGAAGTAGTGTTATGTAAATACCCTATCGCTGGGAGTGGGGGGTGTTTGGATGTGGCGATTGCATGCTATTCAAACAGGGCATGCGGCCCTGGTCTTCAGTCGGGCTCTTGCTGAAATCACAAATCAAGTTGTGCTGATCACGAGCAGTGAGCCTACTGCTCCACGGAACTCACTATTTAACAACCAGACTCTAAATTTGTTCCCGTGTCCCACACTGTGGATTCCCCCCCCCCCCATGTTTTGCAATGACCATGTAAATATAAGTGAGGCCAGATTATCGAATTTTGGCTACCAAAACATCCGGGCTCTTTGGGAAGATGTGAAGAATAGTCCTGCAGCTCCAGAGTAACCAACCAACTTCAACAAAAAAAAGCAACTATGAACAAAGAGAGCTGTGTTTCCCAAAAGCTTACGCCATGATAAAGTTTGTTAGTCTAAAAGGTGCTACTAAGCTTTTTACTATTAAAAGTAAGAACATAAGAGAAGCCAATGTTGGAAGCTAATGGCCCATTCAGTCCAACACTCTGTCACACAGTGGCCAAAAACACCAGGTGCCCTCAGGGAGTCTACCAAGTTGGGCCAGGACACTAGAAGCCCTCCCACTGTTGCCCCCCACCCCAGCACCAAGAATACAGAGCATCACCTGCCCCAGACTGACAGTTCCTATCTGTACCTTGTGGCTAATAGCCACTGATGGACCCCTGCTCCAGATGTTTCTCCAATTCCCTCTTGAAGCCATCCATGCTTGTAGCCTCCACCACCTCCTGTGGCAGTGAATTCCATGTGTTAATCACTCTATGGGCCGGGAGTAGTGATGGAAAGGGGGCGGGGGCGCATGAGCCATTGCAGTAAGTCACAAAGAGAACCCTGGACATGTGAACATAAGAACATAAGAGAAGCCAATGTCGGATCAAGCCAATGGCCCATCCAGTCCAACACTCTGGGTCACACAGTGGCCAAAAACACCAGGTGCAAATTTGAACAGGGGATTTTTAAAAAAGAGACACGGAGAGAAGGAAAATCCTTTCTTAAAACCGGTCGGCCTCCTTGGCCTTTTAATGAGGTGGCACTATCCTGACAAATACGAACGGCAGAACTTCGTTTTGCAGCTCCGCGCACTTTTATTAAGGCAAACCTGCCCGGAGGCATTTAAAAAACTAGTCGGACCCGTTGACTGACTGAGCTGCACGGCCTACTTCAAATATGTCCTCTTTCCAACATGTTTACCTCCAGTCCGGGCCTTTGCTTTCCATACGACTGCTCTTTTTCTACCGCCTCATCCAAGGAGAGAAGTAAAAGATTTTAAATAACCATATCAGGGACAGGCACGAAAGCAGACTGGCCTTCACCATTCACAAACCTGAATGCTCCTTAGACTTGCGACACAAACTACTTTGTTGTACGGTAAAAGGTAAAAGTTTCCCTTGCTCAAAAGCCAGTTGAATGTGACTCTAGAGGGCGGTGCTCATCTCCGTTTCCAAGCCGAAAAGCCAGCGCTGTCCGAAGACGTCTCCGTGGTCATGTGGCCAGCATGACTAGACACGGAGGCACACGGAACGCTGTTACCTTCCCACTGAAGTGGTACCTATTTTATCAACTTGCAATTTCTTGCTTTCAAACTGCTAGGTTGCCAGGAGCTGGGGCCAGAGATGGGAGCTCACTCCATCACATGGCACTCAGGTCTCGAACTGCCGAACTACCAGTCTTCCAGTCCGCAGTTCAGTGTCTTAACCACTAAGCCACCACGGCCCCACCGCTGCCAGTCTGAGTAGACAATCCTAACAACTTTGGGATACACACATGCACACACTCACACCTAGAAGATTTCGCCTCCCTCAGAAATCTTGTGGGGGAAAAGTGGAACAGTATTTCACAGCAGTAGATGGAAAATGCTTGTAAAACAGAAGGACACATGAACGCACATGAAGCTACCTTATGCTGGATCAGACCCTTGGTCCATCGAAGTCAGTATTGTCTACTCGGACTGGCAGCCACTCTCCGGGGTCTCAGGCAGAGGTCTTTCACATCATCAACTGGTCTCTTTAGCTGGAGACAGAACCTGGGACCTTCCGCATGCCAAGCGGATGCTCTACCCCTGAGCCACAACTCCTCTTGTTCAATTTGTTTAGTACAGGCACATCTGATATAATTCCACAGGAGCAACCGTGTTAGCCTATATCACACACCTTCTCCATGTCTGAATACCTCCAGATATCCACAAGCTTCAGGTATCACAAAGAACCAGAAAGCCAGCACAGTGTAGTGGTTAAAGGGTTGGACTAGGACCTGGGAAACCCAAGTTCGAAGCTTGCTGGGTGACACACTTTCAGCCTAACCTACCTCACAGGGTTGTTGTGAGGGTTAAAGGGAGGGGAGGAGAACGATACCAGATGCATTGTGCCCCCACTGGGATGAAAGGCAGGAGAGAAACAGTAAACAAACAACTGGATGTCCACACACGCTCCCTTCCACCACCACCGCAGAGGGGTAAAAGCTGTTTTCACTTGCACTCCTCTTTCTCCAGAACTTTGGCAAATCCGATGTCCTACGATACTCTTTCAGTTTCGTTACAGACGCAAGGCAGTTCCAGTAAACGTCCCTTCAACTCAGAAAGGGGGACAAGTTCTTCCTCATTTCGCTGACACGCAGGACAGGAAGAGATTTCCAGATTGCGCTGCGCGCAACTCATCAGACAACGTCAAGTGTAAGCTGAACTCTGAAGTTCCTCCGCCGCTGTGATAAAGGAGCGCTCGTTCAACCCAGCCAACAACCGGAACAACCTCACCTTCCTTCTTAAGCACATACCACCAAAGACCCTTTTTAACCACCCATGGCCATGCACTGACTTAGGGCCACGGAGCCAAACGTCTTCTAAATCGCTGTTACACATAGGCCCGGTCAGTCTGGATTTTTCTCCACCGTTCGAATGAAAACGTGAGAGACAGTTTTGCATCCCTTGTTTGCCTTCTTAGCGGCAACACTCAGCTGTGGAGATTCAAACACCTGCTCATCTCCCGCCCCATCTTAAATAAGCGCCAGGCTTTATGGTGTGCAGCCTTAACCACTGTTCCCCCTAAGATGAGTTAGTGTGAGCTAGCCCACAGTTTTTTTTAGCCTCCAGCTCACACACCTTTGTCTTCGCTCAGGAAGGATGGCTCCAGAGCAGACTAATTTATGCAGCAGCCAAATCGCTCACTCACAACTTTAATGCCAGGAGCTCACAAAGTGGAATTTTTGCTCACAAGACGCCACAGCTTAGAGGGAACATTGGTCAATTTCGAGTTTTGCCTTGAGGAAGTGAAATGGGCAAGGGCCGCAGAAGGACTACAACCTCCCCGACGCATGTGTAACTTCGAAGAACCAGTTCACAAGATCAGGTCATCGGAACAAGTCCACAGCCGATCAGAAGGTTGGAAGCTGGACGCATGAAGACGCATGAAACTGCCTTGTACCAAATCAGACCTCTGGTCGGTCGAAAGTCTGGATTGTTGACTCAGGCTGGCAGCGGTTCTCCAGGGTCTCAGGCAGAGGTCTTTCACGTCACCTACGGCCCGGTCCTTTTAACTGGAGATGCCGGGGATTGAACCTGGGACCTTCCGCACGCCATGCGGATGCTCTGCCACTGAGCCACAGTTCCTCCGACCTAGGGACTCTCCAAGTATCGATGAAATTCCCCCAACAGCCAATCAGTTTCACTCTTACCCGGCGCAGGCAGTGGGAAACGACAAAAGCAATATCAGATGACCGAAAACATAAGTAAGATATGGTAAAATGGGGACTGGGTTGCTCCAACACATAAACAGCCTTTTTTTTTCTCCTAAAGTCCACAGGAAACTGCTGGAGGAAGGACAATTTTACATTGTTATGCACCAAAAAGGATCATAACAGTGTGAGAATATGACCACTCTGCCACATGAACACATGACTCCACCTTGTAGTGAATTAGATCCTCGGTCCATCAAAGTCAGTATTGCCCACTCAGACTGGCAGAAACTCTCCAGGGTCTCAGGCAGAGGGCTTTCACATCACCTCCTACAACCTGATCCTTTTAACTGGAGTTGCCGGGGATTGAACCCGGGACCTTCTGCGTGCCAAGCAGAGTCTCTACCACTGAGCCACAGCCCCTCCCGAAAAGCATGAGGCTTGAACCCATGTGGCTGCAGTACACTGAATCAGATTATGGGTCCCTCAAGTTAGGATTGTCTATTCAGACTGGCAGCGGCTCTCCAGGGTCTCAGGTGGAGCTCTTTCACAGCATCTTCTACCTGTATGCTGAATTCACCCAACGGCCGCATCTGATCTTTAGCCGTGCAAAACCGTTGTGAGTTTTCAGAAGAAAACGAAGACACCCCATAAACTTTAGAAGAAGAAGAGATTGGGTTTATACCCCACCCTTCACTCACTTGGAGTCTCAGAGTGGCTTACAAACTCCTTTCCCTTCCCCCCCCCCACAACAGACACCCTGTGAGGTGGGTGGGGCTGAGAGAGCTCTGACAGGAACTGCTCTTCTTCAAGAACAGCTGTGCCAGAACTACGGCTTGCCCAAGGTCATCCAGCAGGTGCAAGTGGAGGAGTGGGGAATCAAACCCTGTTCTCCCAGGTTAGAGTCCGCGCACTTAACCACTACACCAAACTGGCTCTTTAAGGATGATTTTTCTGCATACACTGTTGAGGAGGAGAACAAGAGGAAGAGGAAGAACAATGGATTTATACCCCACCTTTCACTCACAGTGGCTTACTATCTCCTTTTTGTTCCCCTCCCCACAACAGACACTCCGAAACTAGCTGGGTGACCTTTGACCAGTCCCAGTTCTCTCGAAGCTATTCTGGAAAGAGCAGTTTCTGTCAGAGCTCTCTCAGCCCCACCTACCTCACAGGGTGTCTGTTGTGGGGAGAGGAAGGGAAGGAATTGTAAGCCGCTCTGAGACTCCAGGTGAAGGGCGGGGTATAAATCCAATCCCCTTCTTCTCCTTCTCTTCTTCTTCTCTGCTCCTCCATCTTATTCTGGGAGGTAGGGCTAGGCTGAGAGTGTGACTGGCCCAAGCTCACCCAGCGAGCTTCCACGGCACGAGTGAGGATTCGAACGCAGGTTTCCCAGATACTTGTCCAACGTTCCTAACCACAACACTGGCTCCCTTTCAAGAGCTTCATGAGTTTTGGTGGATTCTCTTTCAACTGGGAAACGAACTGGATTATTTGTTACCGCAGAACAGCAGTCGGAAAATACACACAATAGCACCCTTAATGCATAATATTAATACATGCACCCTTCGACTGTGACCTGGAGTGTGAGCCAAGACCAATCTTTGACAGCAACAGAGTCAGGAAGGATAGAACAGGCAAACTTCTCTCTCTCTCTCCACTATCAAAGGAAAAGGCATCTCCTTTCTACGTGAAAGTAAGAAACCTAGTAAGTAAAAAGGCACTTGGGACAAGGAATCTCTATCTAGACTGCATCATCTCCCAGGCTAGCCCAATCTCATCAGATCTCAGGAAATAAGCACAGTCAGCCCCGATCAGCATTTGGTGACCACTGAGGAAGTCCAGGGTGGCCACACAGAGAAAGGTCATGGCAAACCATATCTACTCATTTCTGCCCTGCGCTGGATAGCCCAGGCTAGCTTGACACTGTCAGATTGCAGAAGAGGAGGAGGAGGAGATTGGATTTATACCCCACCCTTCACTCCCCAAGGGAGTCTCAGAGCAGCTTACAATCTCCTTTCTCTTCCCCTCCCCACAACAGACACTCTTAGGAGGTAGGTGGGGCTGAGAGAGCTCTTCCGAGAACTGCTCATGAGAGAACAGCTCTGAGA
Organism: Lepidodactylus listeri; assembly: GCA_029233225.1. NCBI lineage: Eukaryota > Metazoa > Chordata > Lepidosauria > Squamata > Gekkonidae > Lepidodactylus > Lepidodactylus listeri. The sequence continues at coordinate 7,261,237 of JARCFY010000016.1, read as the reverse complement.
GAACTTGTGACTGACCCAAGGTCACACCAGCAGCTGGACGTGGAGGCATGGGGAATCAAACCCAGTCCTCCCAGATTAGAATCCGTGCTCATAACCATTACACCAAACTGGCAGGATCATTCATCCCTGATTAGTAGTCGGAGAGACCACCAAGGCAATCCGGAGTCGCTGTGCAGAGGAAGGCAATGACAAATCACCTCCGTTTTCAGGGTGCCTTCACACACACTAAATAACACGTGTGGAACGGCAAAATCCACTTGCAAAAGGTCACTGAAGTGGATTGAAACCACATTGTTTTGCACGTGTGAAAGCACCAATTGCAACTTGACAGTTAAAAAGTAAAACCTCCCTCTGATAAACAAGTTTTTGTGCTTCTCCCCCCCCCCCCCAAAGCAATGAAAACTTGTTTGCTCAGAAGGAAGAGGAAGAAGAGGTGGAGGAGGAGACTGGGTTTATACCCCGCCCTTTACTACCCGAAGGAGTCTCAGAGTGGCTTACAAACCCCTTTCCCTTCCCCTCCCCACAACAGGCACCCTGGGAGCAGTGTTCCCTCTAAGCTGAGTTAGTGTGAGCTAGCTCACAGTTTCTTTGCCTCCAGCTCACACATTTCTGTCTTATCTCAGGAAGGATGGCTCCAGAGCAAACTAATTTATGCAAGTAGCCAAATCGCTTGCTTACTGCTTTAATGCCAGTTGCTCACAAAGTAGAATTTTAGCTCACAAGACCACAGCTTAGAGGGTACATTGCCTGTGAGGTAGGTAGGGCCGAGACAGCTCTTTCGAGAACTGCTCTTGAAAGAACAGCTCCAAAAGAACTTGTGACTGACCCAAGGTCATCCAGCAGGTGCAAGTGGAGGAGTGAGGAATCAAACCCGGTTCTCCCAGATTAGAGTCCACGCCCCCAACCACTACACCAAACTGGAACACAAAAAGGGGTGGGGAGAGAGGCAGAAGAAACGCAGACACACCCGAGGAAGCTGAAAACCTCTTGTTCACCATCCCCCAACCAGAGTGGAGCAAGTGGCTACTGGGGGGTGGGGGGGGGTGGAGAGAAACAATGTTGTGGGGGACCATCCAACCCCGTCAAGCTTCATCTACACATTTTAAGTCCGGGTCAGGGGGCTGAAATCCACAAGTCGCTGGTCTTGGCGGATGGCTTCACACACACACACACACACAGAGGCCTTCCAGACCCTGCACAAAAGCACCCAGCGCGTATGCCCAGCTTGCACATATCCCCCAGCACCTGCGCTGCAAAAAAACAAGTGGGGGAGAGGGGGGCGGAGGTTATGGGTGAGCACAGTCCACACAAGGGGAAGGGCAGAACTTCACAACATATGGCGCCCTCCCCCTCCTCCGCCCCCCTCCTGCTCTCCCACCAAAGTGTCAAAGTAAAAGTTTTTCCCCCACCCCCGACGGACAAAAAAAAAAAATCTCATTTTTTGTTTCCAGGAGGAGGACGATCAAACTGGCTCTCCTGGGGCTTTTGGACCTTCTCTCCGCAGCCTGCAGCCCTTTAAACTGGACTTTGCTCTCTCTGGCTCTCTCTCTCTTCCCTTTACTGCATTAAATAGTCTTTGGACTCTGTAACCAGAGCCTTCAGCTTCAGCTTCTAGCACAGTTTCTTTTCCTCCCCGGCTGGTTCTTTTTGCCAAGAACCCGTTGCAACTGGAGCTGTCTCCGTTTGTCCTATCTTTTCGAGACAGAAACTGCATTTTCCAAAGAAGGCACAGCGGAGACTGGTTGAAGTGGGTCACCGGAACACTGCTGAGCGTTTTTTAAAAAGAATATATTCCTCCCTCTCCCCACCCCGGCCTCCGATATTCTGCACTCTCTGATGTAGGTTATGTAAATGCAACTCCCCCCCCCCCCCCCACTACTAAATGCCGCCTACCGTATAGCGCCTCTCCTACTTCCGAAATGTGCAAAATATAAAATGAAGCTCTCTCTCTCTCTTTTTGCACCAATGATTCATACAGAAGGGTGGAAAAAAAGCACAGTAGCTGTGACCAAAAGCAGTTCGGTAAGATACGCTGGAGGCGAAACGTCAGATTTTTTTTCACTCTCCAGTACTGGTAAGTCCTAAAGTTTAGGGACCAATTGCTTTTAGTATATGAAGCAACTTTCAGTGACCATTTTGCAAGAAAAGAGAGAGAGACAGAGAGAGAGATGGATTTTAATTTATCTGATTTCATGACGTTTGTATTTATTTATTTGAGACATCCACCTTCCTACCTTGTGGCTTACAATAGCAATGAAACAACTGTTATAAAAAACAACAACACATGGACCACAATTTATGTGTTACAAAGTTAGAGTCCAGTGGCACTTTTAAGACCAACAAAGTTTTATTCAAGGTATGATGCCCAGAATTAAACTTCGTTGGTCTTAAAGTTGCCGCTGCACTCTAACTTTGTTCTGCTGCTTCAAACCAACACGGCTACCCGCCTAAATTTAATGTATTTGTTAGCATTTCTGCATCTGTGGGGGTAAGCCATAGTTTAAAACAACAACAACAAAGAAACAAATAATTTCATGTTTGCAATCCAGTGCACAGATAGGAAGTTAACTACCAAAGAATCCTGTTACTCACAGCTACATGCGCATAAGAAGTCAGAGTAAGTCTCGCCGCCTTGAGAACCACAAACTCAAGTCTGTCTTAAAAATCACACCTAAAACCCATTAGATCCTCCCCCCCCCCCCTTAAAAACAGGGAAACCATTTAGGACAGAGTTTACCTTAATTTTTTTCACGCAATGTAGGGAAAAAACGGTAACTCTTTCTTTTCCAGAAATGCTTTGGGGATAAGGAAGATGGGGTCCCCAATGTTCCCTCTAAGCTGTGGCATCTTGTGAGCAAAAATTCTACCTTGTGAGCTACTGGCATTAAAAGTTGTGAGCGAGTGATTTGGCTACCGCATAAATTAGTTTGCTCTGGAGCCTTTGTTCCTGAGCTGAGACAAAAATGGGTGAGCCAGAGGCTAAAAAACTATGAGCTAGCTCACACTAACTCAGCTTAGAGGGAACACTGGTCCCAAGAGGAAGGAGGAGGAGCAAACTCCGTGCATGGGATGCTATGATACCTGTTTGGACAATGGACGCATCCCCCTAGGATAGGGGGGGACCTGTCTGGCACCATGCACAATGCTGATCCCCCCCCCCCCCGTACACAGCATCTGCAAGGAATGTGAGCTCTTAAAACTTAAAAATCAGTTTTCTTTGAAGGACTCAAGAGTTTGCCTTTATCTGCAACAAGAGGAAGGAATACCAAGCCACCAATCTCCAGGCGCTACCTTCCAAAGAGTTACTTGAAAACACAACAGGCGTTCAAATGTCTTCTTAATATTTTCTTACGTAATATGTTAAAACCTCTATTTTGTTTTTTAAAAGCATTATTATTAAATATACAGTCTTCCTGCATATGTGATAGGCCCCCCACAATTCTTGAGTCTTAACGTTTTAGCATCTTCTGAATGGGGACTCCCATTCCCCTCTTTACAACAAGCTCCAAGATAAAAAAAGGTGCCCCTTATTTCCTCAAAAATTAATTTTTAAGTGAATTCTACATTGCCACGACCAAAAGAAACCAGAAGTAGAGCCAAGTAAGTGACCAGAACCTCACTACTGGAGCAGATATTAATTCCAGGCCTTCACACATTTAGGGGCGCTTCTCAGAAGTCAACTGCGAAACTTTGCTTGGACGACTTCTCAGAAACCTCTTTCGACTTGTTTTTCTAAAACAGGAAGTCACTGAGTGAGCGATCCCAAACACGGAGGACTCAACAAAAGAATTTAAGAAATTAAGTTCTTGCACAGAGGTCCTTACAGGCCTCTGAGCGAGTTGAGGGACGCACGGGTGGGTCTGGTTTTCCTCATTTCAGAGGGGCACACAGGTCAGGGATAAACCTCTCATGCCAAGAAAAGCGACCATAAACAAAGATCTCCAATATGAATGACAGTGTGTATCTTGCAAGTGCAAACTGCAAAAAGTGGAACTCAATCTCCTTCGGTCTTGTCCACAGTTACATGCGCAGTAATTCAGAATCCACCGGAAAGTGTAGGAAAGAGAGGAAAGCAAACCAGATCTTTGGGTATCTCGCTTTTAGAAGTTTGCCAGCTCCACCTCCGAAAACTACTCTTTTTTTTTTTGCACTCAGCATTACAATTCTGCGAAGATCAACTCAGCCGCATACAGGGCTTCACCATGGAAGAGACAGACAACCTCTGTCAAAAGAAACCATCCAGCAGCCAAAGCATGGAAAAACCAAGTAGAACATGGACACTTGCAGAGAGGTTGCACAACTCTACATCCCTAGAACTGATTGCGCTGGGTCCCAGATAAAGGGGGGGGGGGGCAGCCAGGGCATCTTCCTTTCGAAAGAAGACCCTCAAGAACCAAAACAATCCTCGGGTAACTGTGTACAACACACGCCTCCCCCCCCCCCCGCCCCAGCAAAACACTGCAGGTTACTTCTTGGAGATTCTCTAGTCTAAAACTTATCAGAGTTTCCCCCCCCCCCCCCTTCTAAAGCCAAGTTGTAAACAGGGTTGGGAGAGGGAGGGGGCTCTTTTAGAGGCAAGGGACAGCCAGCAATGCCCCACTGCATGCAGAAGTCCACAAGACACACACCAAGACCCCCCCCACACACACACACACCTGCTTCAGAGCGACCCTGGAGTCCATCTGCTGCCTTTGGATTCTATGGTCTGGAAGAGGGGGTGGGGAGAAAGTAACTCCGGCTGCCGTCCTAAAAGGCGCTGGGCTGGGAGTGACTCCCATTGCAAGGGATTGACTCCCGAGTAGACCCCTCCAGGCTGGCTGGCTCCCTCCGGCCGCCCTCCCCTTTGAATGCCACCTCTCTCTTTCGCCAGGCAGGGGAAGGTTACAAGCTGGAGGCGGGGGGGGGGGGGGGGGGGCGCAAGCATGCAACGAAAAGACCAGAGAATCTTTACAGCCCTTCCATATCTCCTAACCAAAGTGCCTGTGCATTTGGGGGGGGGGGGGGGGATATTGGAAGCTCCTACCCTCTCCGTGCATTGGAGGGGGGGTTCATTCAACGCCCCCCCCGGCTTCTCTCCAGTCGCCCCCCCCCCTCCAGACACACATCACTGAAAGCCCCACCAAGACCAAAGAACCTCTCCCCCCACCCCCCGAGCTCCAGATCCCGACGCAGGACAGCAATAAAAGACACCCCCACCCCCCCTCTTTTTTAAATCCCCCAGCCACCGAGTTGCAACTTACCAGTCTCTTCTTCCCCGTGAACTAAAGCATCGGGGAGGGAGGGCGGGGGGGGGAGTCGTCTCTCTTCTGCAGCGGCGGCGGCCGCCTGCCTGCCTGCCTGCCTGCCTGCCCGCTCGCCTCTCCCCCCCTAAGCAGCTTCCACCACCCGCTCCATATGTCGCTCTCCTCCTCCTCCTCCTCCTCCTCCTCGCCCGGGGAAGGGGAGGGGAGGGCGGGATGGAGGGGAGGACTGGGTGGGGGGAATCGGGCGGCTGCTGGCGCGGCGGCGGGGGCCACCAGAGAGGCGAATGCAGCTTGCGAAGGAGGAGGAGGAGGAGGGGGCGGAGGGGGCAGAGGAGGAGGGGGATTGAAGCCTCCGCGGCGCTGGAGCTGCGGCGATCACGAAGCCTTATACAATGGAGGAGGCAGGGAGGCGGAGACGGCGGGCGGGCAGCAGGCAGCGCTTTTTGCAGCGAGCGAGCGAGCGAGCGCGAGTGACGCCAAGGCGAGGCTCCGGCGAGCGCCTTGCCCTTTGGCTCACGTCGGAAGCCCCGCCTCGGTGCCTGCCTGCCCTCCCGCCGCCTCCGCCTCCTCCTCCTGGCGGCCGCGGCTACTGCTCGGCTGCTCTCGGCTCCTGCAGAAGGCAGGCCGGCTTGGGAGGCCGCAAGCAAGCCAGCCTGCCTCCCTACTACCCCCCCGCCCCACGGGTCGGCCCCGACGGAGAGAAGGCGGAGCCGCTTGGAGCGCTCGCCCGGCGCCTTTTGTCCCCGGAGGGCAGCGGCGGCGGCGGCGGCTCAGGGAGAGGCGCCCCGGGAAGGGGAGGCGTGGGGGTGGGAAACGCAGAGACTTTGGGGGAAGCCGGGGGAGGGATGGAGACTTCGAGGGGAGGGGAGGGGGGGCCACGGAGACTTTGAGAGGGGAATGCAGAGACTTTGGGGGAGGCTTGGGGGGTGGGATACAGAGATTTGGGGGGAAGCCAGGAGAGGGGTGGGGGGTGGGATAGAGACTTCGAGGGGTGGGGGCACAGAGACTTTGGGGGAGGCGTGGGGGTGGGACACAAGAGACTCTTAGGGGGACACACAAACTCTGGGGGAAGCCAGGGGAGATGGGGGGGATTCGGGGGGGGGGGCGGGGCGCAGAGACTGGGGGGAAAGCAGGAGAGAGGAAGGGGTGGGATAGAGACTTCGAGGGGGGACACATTATTATTTTTCATTAATAATAATTGTATCCCACCTTGCTGGACAAGCTGGCTTTGGGGGAGCCAGGGGGATGGGGGTACGGTTGCTGTATGAAGGTCGGGAAACTCCTGGAGATGTGAGGATGGCCCTTGGGGGGGACAGGAACATCGGCAGGATACAGCGCCACAGAGTCTGTCCTCCAAAGCCCCGTTTTCTCCAGGGGGAGGAACCGATCTCTGTAGCCTAGAGATGAGCTGTCATTCTGGGTGATCCCCAGGTCCCCCCTGGAGGCTGGCATCCCTCAGGAGGAGCTAGGGGAGACTTGGGGGGGAGCACACAGAGACTTTGGGATAGGGCTCTCAGGTCCCCCCCCTCGGCCACTGGCGCAGGGTAGGGTTCCTAGATCCAGTTTGAGAAACTCCTGGAGACCTGGAAGTGGCGCCTGGGAAAGACCGGGTCCTCAGTAGGGTGAAACTGCCAGGGGGACCCACCTCTGTGGTCTGGAGATGAGCTGTGATTCCAGAGGATTGCCCAGACCCCCGGAAGGCTGGCATCCCTCCTTTGGGAGGGGGACGCAGAAGGCCAGGGCTGCTTCTGGGCCGTGAGCTTGCTGGAGAGTTGGAGCTCGGGGTGCCAACCTCCAGGTGGGAGCTGGGGGTCCCCTAAAATTACAGGTCCTCTCCAGACTACCGGGATCCATTCCCCTTGAGGGGGAAAAAAGATGCTTTGGAAGGGGGACTCTGGCATGGTGCCACACTGAAGTCCCCGCCCTTCCCAGGCTCCCACCCCAAATCGCCTGGAGTTTCCCAACTAGATCTCGTAACCTTACTTGGGGAGGGGAACATAGAAACTCTGTGGGGACAGATGAACACAGAAGGCAGGAAACTCTTTCAGTCACTCCAGAGCTGCAGGCCCAGCTGGACAATTGGGAGCCAGGAGGCAAGAAGAAGAAGAGGAGGAGGAGAAGGAGGAGACTGGATTTATACCCTGCCCTTCACTCGGAGTCTCGAGCAACTTACAATCTCCTTTCCCTCCCCCTCCCCACAACAAGACACCCTGTGAGCAATGCTCCCGCTAAGCCATGGAGTCTTGTGAGCAAAAATTCCACTTTGTGAGCTCCTGGCATTAAAGTCGTGAGTGAGCGATTTGGCTGCTGCATAAATTGAGTTTGCTCTGGAGTCATCCTTCCTGAGCTGAGACAAAGATGTGTGAGGCAGAGGCTAAAAAACTGTGAGCTAGCTCACACTCAGCTTAGAGGGAACAGTGCCTGTGAGGTAGGTGGGGCTGAGAGCTCTTTCGAGGACTGCTCATGAGAGAACAGTTCTGAGAGAACTTGTGACTGACCCAAGGTCGCACCAGCAGCTGCATGTGGAGGAGTGGGGAATCAAACCCAGTTCTCCCAGGTTAAAGTCTGCACACTGAACCACTGCACCAAACTGGCTCTCAAGATGCCCCAAAGTGAAGGTTAAAGTGAAATGCACCCACCGGAACGGAAAGTGCCCTGCGAGGTCCCTGATGTCCGTGTGGGTGGGATTTATGGTGGGCCTGTGGATTAATCCAGGTGGTCGGCTGTGTGGGTCCGAAGCAGTAGAACACATTCAGAGTCCAGGGGCACCTTGAAGACCAACAAAGGTTTATTCAAGGTTATGAGCTTTCGTGTGCAGGCACACATTTTCAAATACATTTTGGAAGGAAGGTAAGGTTCAGACTTATAGACAGACTGAACAGCAAACTAACACATAACATGATGAAGGTGTTTTAAGATATGCAAGACAAAACCTTAAAACTATAGCTTGTTAGTTAGTTTTGTCGGTCTTAAAGGTGCCACTGGACTCAAATTTTTGTGTTACCTCCCAAAGGTAAGTTAACTTGCCTCCCAAGGAATGTAAAGGAGCTTTGACTCCGGAAAGCTCATATCCTGAAAATTCTGTTGGTCACTTAAGGTGATTGTGGTCTTGAATTTGGCTGTATTTGCTTCCCAGTGTGTATGGGGGGCGGTGTTCCCTCTAAGCTGAGTTAGTGTGAGCTAGCTCAGTTTTTTAGCCTCCGGCTCACACATTTTTGTCTCAGCTCGGGAAGGATGGCTCCAGAGCAAACTCATTTATGCAGCAGCCAAATTGCTCACTCACCACTTTAATGCCAGGAGCTTGCAAAGCAGAATATTTGCTCACAAGACTCCACAGCTTAGAGGGAGCATTGATTGGGGGGGGGGGGGGGTTGCATTCTTCACATGCCCAGTGACATGCTTTAAAAAATATATATTATTTATTACTTGTCTTTCTCACCAACGGGGACCCCAGGCAGCTGACATCATTCTCCTTTACACGATTTCTCCTCACCATAACCCTGTGAGGTAGGTTGGGCTGAGAAAGTGTGACTGGCCCAAGGTCACCCAGCGGGCTTCCATGGCAACAAGGGAAGATTCGAACCTGGGTCTCTCAGACACTAGTCTGACCCTCTCAACCCCAAGCCATATGGGCTCTCAAATTCAGTTGTGTGTGGGGGATTGCAGTTTTCACATGGCCAGTGACGGGTTTTAATTAAACTACATCCCAAATGTTACCCAAGTGCCCAAAGTAGTTGGACATGCAGGGATCTCCCTCTGTGTTAAGAAAAAGTTCTGTATATTGGTGGTGGTGTGAGTGATGGAATTGCACTCTGCATATGTCCAGTGGCACATTGTTTTGTTTCATTTATACCCTGCTTCCTCCCCGCCCAGGGGGACCCAAAGTAGCCCTCCTCTGGTTTTCTCCTCTATTTTATCCTCACAACAGCCCTGTGAGGTAGGTGAGGCTGAGAGGGGGTGACTGTCCCAAGGACACCCAGCAAGCTTCAGTGCCAAAGTGGGGATTCTAAGCCGGGTCTCCTACTCTGACTTTCTAACCACTACACCTGCTGACTCCAATAAGGGAGGGCTCGTGGCTCAGTGGCAGAGCATCTGCTTGGCAATGTTTCCTCTAAGCTGTGGAGTCTTGTGAGCAAAAATTCTACTTTGTGAGCTACCGGCATTGAAGTTGTGAGCAGGTGATTCGGCTACTGCATAAATTAGTTTGCTCTGGGGCTCTCCTTCCTGAGCTAAGGCAAAAATGTTTGAGCAGGAGGCTAAAAACCTGAGAGCTAGCTCACACTAACTCAGCTTAGAGGGAACACTGCTGCTTGGCTTGCAGAAGATCCCAGGTTCAATCCCTGGCATCTCCAGTTGAAAGGACCAGACAGCAGGTGATGGGAAAGACCTCTGCCTGAGACCCTACAGAGCGGCTGTGAGTTTGAGTAGGCAATACTGACTGTGATGGACCAAGGGTCCAATTCAGTATAAGGCAGCCTCATGTATTCATCTGCTTGGCCTGCAGAAGGTGCCAGGTTCAATCCCGGGCATCTCCAGTTGAAAGGACCGGGCAGGAGGTGATGGGAAAGACTGAAGAGCTGCTGCCGGCCTGAGCAGGCAATACTGATTTTGATGGACTGAGCATCTGCTTCAGTATAAGACAACTTCATGAAGAGAACACGCAACATCATGTGAGAAGATTTCTCAAGTTCTCACTACTTGGAACCCACAACCCTTTCTGAACAAGCTCTGAACTTGGAGGGATTCGGCCTCATCTAGACAACTGCGAGGTAGTGAAGGAAAACTGTCTGCCCCAATGTTTGCTAGGATAGTCTAGGACCAGAATTTGTGTGGCACTGAGGGAGGCCCGCAGTCTGGCGCCCTCATATCCTGTAAACCCCAACCAGCAGCAGCTCCACCACAGGCAGAATCTGCCTCTCAAACCAGAGCTGCCAAGACTCAAACCCACAGCCTGGCATGGCGCTTTCCAAAGACGGCAAGGCAGCAACTGTGTGTCAGAATCTGCAGATTCAGACAAGGATTTTTGGGGTCTTCTGCTATATATTATAACCTGTTGCTATGTATTGTGACCTGTTCCTGTACCCATTTTGTACTCATGCCTATTGCTATCCGTTGCTCCTATGCCCACTATGTAATCATGCCTATTGCCATTTGATTGACCATTGTGAATGTATGCTATGTGACCCCAGGTTTATGGCTTTGACCAGGCCTGGTCTATGTAACTGTTTGCCCGGGAGAATGACAACTTCAAAGCCTGGGAACAATGGGCCTCTCACACTCCTGCCTCCGCATTCCATTCATCCCGGCTGGGAAGACAAGGGGAGGACAGGGGCTATTTCTTATCAACGTGCGAAAGCCTTGAGGGAAGCATTTGTTATGTGAATATGGTTACATCTGAGGGGTCTGGGTTGGGAAGGGAAATTTACAGCTTCACACCTAGCTTTCTTTCCTGTGGGAAGCAAACGGCCAGAGACCCCTTTTGCCCGCGGTTTTTCCCCTTAGGTGATTGGTTACCTATGGGCAATTCAAATTGTACTGAAGGGTATATTAGACCTGCTTCTATTGTATGCGTTATCTCTGACAATAATCCGAGGACCTGTACCAATGTAGAGATTGGAAATAAAGAACTGTGTTTCATCAACAAAGATCTGACCCTTGACTACTTTGAGCAGAAGCCTCACACTGTGCCAGGGGAAGAGAGTGATCTCTGGGCAGGCCAGCTGAGAAGCTTGCTTACGCCGCAACCCAGAGCTGCTAACACGTGACATGTGTTCCCCTTTTTGCACGTGTTGAGTTGTACAGTTCTGGGGGAAGGGGCCAGGGACGTTTGGACGCAGGAGCGGAGCGAAAAACTATGCCAGGCATGCCAGCTATTTGATAACTTGAAACTGGTCAACAAGTCCAAAGCGGAGCAGGCCTGCCGACTGGAGGAACAGCAGCCGGAGAGCTCCCCCCCTACCCGGGAAGGGGAGGAACAGAGGACCTCCCTGCCTGGCATGTGTGCGGCCCAGGGGGAGGGGAAAGCTTGTGTTTGTCACTCAACTCGCCTGCTCGACTCTTCCCTCCCCCTTCCTGGCCTGGGCCCGGAGAGCCCAGATTCTCTTGGCACTGCCTCCTCCTACTCTCATGTAGGTGAGTGGTGCCCAATTGCATAAGAGAGGGAAAGCGTGCAATGGTGTTGCACTCTCTCTCTCTCTTTCTGTGTTGTGTGTGTGCGTGTGTGCATTGGCCCTGCATGAATCTGGCTTGTCCTCTGGAAAGAGAAAATTATTTATTTGTTCATTGACTATTCCGATCCCATCTTATTCCCCAGTGGGGCCAGCATTGCTAACAAGACCTTGTTCTTTCTCTCCCTCTCCTTCTCTGTGTGCCCGGGACACGCATGCATCTGATTTGTCCTTTGGAAAGAAAGGAAAAAATCACCTCTTTACTTCGTTCACAGCCTGCCTTTCTCCTCAAGGGAGACCCTTGGCTTACGGCGTCCCCCTCTCCTCCGTTTTATCCACACAACAACCCTGTGAGGTAGGGGAGGCAGAGGGGGTGTGACTGGCCCAAGGTCACCCAGCAAGATTCCGTGGCAGTGCAGGGATTTGAACCCGGGTCAGCCAGATCTTAGCCTGACTCTTTGTCCGCTAGAGCAGTCCTAGATTTGTGGTTTTGAAAGTTTTGGTTTTGAATGTATTTTATGTATTCCATTTCTGGTCTTTTATTTATATCACAAGTCCAACTTGAGATGTGTAAGGAAGGAAGGTTGCTTATAAATGGAGGGAGGGAGGGAGGGAGGGAGGAAGGAAAAGACATGGGGAGAAAGGAGAGAAAGAAGGAAGGAAGGAAGACAGAAACAGACGGACAGAAAAACAATAGGAAGGAAAGAACATGTGGAGAAAGGAGAGAAAGAAGGAAGTAAGGAAGACAGAGACAGACGGACAGAAAAATGGAAGGAAGGAAGACAGAGACAGACAGACAAAAAAAGGAAGGAAGGAAGGAAGGAAGGAAGGAAGGAAGGAAGGAAGGAAGGAAGGAAGGAAGGAAAAAACAGATGGGGAGAAAGGAGAGAAAGATGGACAGAAAAACAATAGGAAGGAAAGAAGGAAGGAGAAAACCCCACAAGACCTATCATACTCACCCCTCTGTTCAAGAACGTGCCCGAACATATTTCTTTTTCTCCCACCTACAGGGGCACAGACAGGCAAAACCTACCTGCCTGCCTCCTCCAAAATAGCCACTGTGGTGCCTTTTCAAGCTAGCTAGAACTTTTTCCGGGGGGGGGGGGGGAGTCTAGGAGATTCAGAAGTGCCTCACAAACTAAAACAAAACCATCCACAGAATCGACCAGCGAAGGAGACTTAATTCCGTGGTGGTCTGTTGACGCTGGACGTGAATGACACCTGTCTAACTCATAAAGGGTGTTGTCTTCTTCCAGCGACATTGCATAATGGCATTTTGTTGTTTAAATCCTGCCCATAAGAGAGAATGCCATTGTGGCTGGACCAGTTGCGATCGCTGTTCTTAGTGGGCTGGGGAATTCCTGGAGAGTTTGGGGGTGAAGCCTGCGAAGAGCAGGTTTTTTTTGGGGGGGGGGAGAGACCTCAGCCTTGTACAGTGCCATAGAGTCCATCCTCCAAAGCAGCCATTTTCTCCACGGAAACTGATTTCTATCATCTGGAGATCAGTCGTAATTCCGGGAGCCCTCCAGGCACTGCCTGGAGACTGGGAACTCTAATTCTTAGCCCCCAACCTTCTCAAAATAAGGCTGATCTCCGCCCCCACCTCATCCACTGTGGTTTAGTGTAGTGGTTAAGAGTGCGGACTCTAACCTGGGAGAACAGGGTTTGATTCCCCACTCTCCACATGCAGCTGCTGGACTGACCTTGAGTCAGTCAGAAGTTCTCTCAGAGCTGTTCTCTCAAGGACATTCCTCGAAAGAGCTCTCTCAGCCCCACCTACCTCACAGGGTGTCTGTTGTGGGGAGGGGGAGGGAAAGGAGTTTGTAAGCCGCTCTGAGACTCCTTTGGGTAGTGAAGGGCGGAAGTATAAATACAATCTCTGCTTCTTCATAATAATAAAAAAGCAAATAGTGCTTATAGGGATGCCAGCTTCCAGGTGGGGCCTGGAGATCTCCAGCAATTACAGCTGACCTGTAGACCACAGAGAAAACCTTATGACTGGATGAAACCAGCATGTAGAATCTGGACAGTCTTATTCTTCCATCACCCTGGGGGGACCCTGGGAGGGTTCCCCCCCACCCCAAAAGTCAGTGTATATATGTGTATAGGTAAAGGTAAAGGTTTCATTTGCTCGAGAGCCAGTCGAATCCGACTCTAGGGATGCGGTGATCATCTCCGTTTCCAAGCCAAAGAGCCAGCGCTGTCCGAAGATGTTTCTGTGGTCATGTGGCCGGCATGACTAGACACCGAGGCGCACAGAACGCTGTTACCTTCCCACTGAAGTGGTACCTCTTTATCTATTTGCAATTTCTTGCTTTCAAACTGCTACGCTGGCAGGAGCTGGGGGTCAGAGGTGGGAGCTCACTCCGTCATGTGGCACTCGGGTCTCGAACTGCCGAACTACCAACTTTCCGGTCTGCAGTTCAGCGTCTTAACCCCTTGTGCCACTGCATCCCCCTATATGTATGTGTGTGTGTGTGTGTATATATAGGGTGGGGATGTTTACCCAGTAACGTTAAAACTGTAGTATCAAGGAATGCATAATGTTCCCTCTAAGCCAGGGGCGGCCAACCTTGCTTAACGTAAGAGCCACATAGAATAAATGTAAGAGCCACATAGAGATGTCTGAGAGCCGCAAGACAGGAACAAATATGACACACACGTTTTTATTTTTAAAAATATGCAAATTTGCTTTTTATTAATGTTAAATGGGACTGCCAAAAATAAAAACAAACGAGGAAAACCAGTTATTGATAATGATATTACTTGTTTGCTAATGATATTGAGAGAGAGAGAGAAAAAGAGAGAGATGGAAAGAAAGAATTAAAGAAGTGGAAAGAAAGAGAGAGAGAGAAACTAGGAAAGCAAATAGATGGGAGGGAGGAGGGAAGGAAGGAAGGAAGGGAGAAAGAGAGAAAAAGCATGCCTCCCCTTCGCTTCCCCAGCCGCCCTGCCAGGAGCCGCACAATATGTGTGAAAGAGCCGCATGTGGCTCCCGAGCCACAGATTGGCCACCCCTGCTCTAAGCTGTGGAGTTGCCATGGAAGCTTGCTGGATGACCTTGCTCCAGTCACACCTTTTCAGCCCAACCTACCTCACAGGAAAGAAGAAACTAGTGTAAAAGAGAATGACGTAAGCTGCCTGGGGTCCCCCATTGGGGAGAAAGGGGGAGAAAGAAAAGTATTGAATTAAATGATAAAAATTTTAAAAGCATGTCACTGGGCATGTGAAAAATGAAAAGAATGAAAGTGGTGGTGGCCACAAGCATGGACGGCTTCAAGAGGGAACTGGAGAAACGTATGGAGCAGAAGTCCATCAGTGGCTATTAGCCACAAGGCATAGATAGGAACTCTCGGTCTGGGGCAAGGGATGCTCTGTATTCTTGGTGCTTGGGGGGGGCGCAACAGTGGAAGGGCGTCTGGTGTCGTGGCCCCACGGGTGGACCGCCTGATGGCACCTGGTGTTTTTGGCCACTGTGTGACAGAGTGTTGGACTGGATGGGTCATTGGCCTGATCCAGCATTGGCTTCTCTTATGTTCTTATGTAATACAAACAAAACAAAACAAAACCCCACCACGCAATCAGTGTTCCCTCTAAGCTGCGGAGTCTTGTGAGCAAAAATTCTATTTTGTGAGCTATCTGCATTAAAGCTGTGAACAAGCGATTTGGCTATCGCATACATTAGTTTGCTCTGGAGTCCTCCTTCCTGAGTGAAGACAAAAATGTCTGAGCTGGAGGCTAAAAAACTCTGAGCTAGCTTACACTAACTCAGTTTAGAGGGAACACTGCCCCCCATACACATTTGGGAGCAAAACCAGCCAAATTCAAGTCCCCAAGCACCGTAGGGACCACAAAGATCATGTAGCATGACACCCCCCCCCCCAAATCCTTCAAAAGTCTCTCATGTAATGTCTGGCCCTTAATATACCACTAAACCCCAGGTGCCTGAGGACAATAAAGCTTTAAGACCTTCCCATAAAGTCGATTATTGGTCATTAATATCAAGACAAGTTGGAGAGTTCTTCGCCAAATGGTCTCGTAATGATTTTTTCATCAATCAAACCAGACGATCTTCTTGCAATTAAACTCCATTTTTAGGGAGAATGAGAGAGAGAGAGAGAGAGAGCAGAAAAGAGCTTTAAAAAATGAAATTCGGCCCGTATAGTTTTTAGAAACTTGCAAAATGAAGTTGTTTCAGTCGACAATTAAGTAACAATATACAAAGAAGCAATGCAGCAGGATTAGTTCTTCTTAACCAAATTAGATTTGCTGCATGGTTATTTCAGGTGAAAGTAAATTCTGCTTTGTTCAGGGGGACTTCCTTCTGTATAAAGGCGCCCAATAGCGCTACAGTCCTAGTAATGGTAAATTTCCATTTTCTAGGCTGAGGTTTTTCATATCACCAACTACCTTTCCTTTCCTGGGGTACCTATTTCTGCCTGATGTGAGGCATGCATTTTTGTTACTGTTCATTGTGCCATCTATTTACTTATTATTTACTTATTTCAATTTATATCCTTGCCGGGCAAACTGGCTCAAGGCAGCATACAACAATTAAAATACAAAGAAGAATAAAATCCAATAAAATTCACGTAAACAACAAATTACATAAAATGCCAGTAAGTACAGATGACGGTTTCTATAAATGCTCTGATAAAGAAGGCAGTATCCAACGTTGTAACGTGGGGCCATAGCATGTTTAGTTTCCGGTGGCTCGTACGTCAGTGGCAGCTCCTAATCAAAGGCCTGGTGGAACAGCTCCGTTCTACAGACCCTGCGGAACTGCAAAAGGACCTGCAGGGCCCTAATGTCTTCCGGGAGCTCATTCCACCAGTGTGGAGCCGCCACTGAAAAGCCCCTAACTCTAGTAATGGCCAATCTGGCATATTTTGGACCAGGGAGAGTCAGGCGATTTGCGACTTTGACCTCAATGCTCTCTGGGGGACATATGGGGAAAGGCGGTCCCTTAGGTAGGCAGGCCCCTGACCATATAGGGCTTTAAAGGTCAGAACCAGCACCTTGAAAAGCACCTAAATACTTCACGAGTGCCTCCCGTCCAATCAAATGACTTGCGTTTTGAGAGATTTTATGGGTACAAAGGCAGGGTATAAAGTAAATAAATCTATGTTGTAACCGGTTGAGCCGGTTCGCTGGCAAGGCGGGATATAAATATAATAAATAAATAAATAAACCAAAGAGTCACTATAATCCTCTAGATTATGTGGTGTTGTGGTTAAGAGTGTTGGACTAGTATCTGAGAGAGCCAGGTTCGAATCCCATGCCATGGAAGCCCACTGGGTTATCTTGGGCCAGTCACACTCTCTCGTCTTAACCTACCTTGCAGGGTTGTTGTGAGGATAAAACAGAAGGATGGAAGCCACCTCGGTTCCCCATTGGGGAGAGCGGTGAGGTAATAATGAACTGAACAAATAATGAAATAAATACATGGATAGGATGATAGTGAACAATTGGTCTCTCTCAAAACCACCGTGTTTTATCTCTAATCATGCTAACAAGCTTAAGGTGGCAAGGACACATTACATTTAACCTTTTTGAGACTGTGGGCACCTTTGGAATTTTGACACAGGGCGGTGGGCACAATCACAAAATGGCTGCCGGAGGAGGTGGAGTCACATGCACGCAGGGGAAACACAAGTGCAGGGGACAAGAGGCATAATAATTTTTTTAATAAAGACACTGAGGGGGGAAAGGAATATGATGGGAAATAGAACCAAGACTGTGGGGGCAGCGGCTGGTGAAACAATATTATTTTCACCTGCACAGCACATCAGTTCTCCATTGGCCAATCAGAAGCCCTTCTGGGCTGGAGACCCACCTGCCCCCACCCACTTTCTAAATACACCTGGCGGGCACCATGAAAGATGTCAGCAAGGACTGTGATGCCCACGGGCACCGTGTTGGGAAACCACGCATTAGACCTAAAAAAGCACACACACCCCAATACAAAATAATATTTTTAAAATCCCAAATAAACCAATTCTCCTTTTTTTTTTTAAAAAAAAAAAATCATTTATTTGGCAGCCCAAGGAAACTTTTAGTCTGTGGAAGATCACCCTAGAAAGACAGAAACGTTCCCAGAAGGCTTCAGCCTCACTGCAACATGAAGGAAACTGCTGGATCCACTGGAAGCCACAGGGAAGAAAGACTATCTTCCCCCTCCCCCAACAACTGGTTGGCCACTGTGTGAGACCAGATGCTGGTCTGATCCAGCAGGGCTCTTCTTATGTTCTTAGGAAGGCCTTGGCCTTTCTGCCCTGTTGTTGGCCATCCAGAGGAACTGGTTGGCCGCTGTGTGAGACAGGATGCTGGACTAGATGGACCACTGGTCTGATCCAGCAAGGCTCTTCTGAAGTTCATATGAAGGCCTCGGCCTCTATGCCCTGTTGTTAGCCATCAGAGGGACTGGTTGGCCACCCCCTTCCCCAAGCCAAAGATGAGTGGGTTTCAAAATCTCCCTTTCAGCAGCACACAGACATTTGCACTGGAGCTTGGACAGAAGAAGATTCCTCCATCGGTGCACCAAGTAAAAAGCGGTTCATTGAAGAGAAAGCCTGTTTGGTCCCCCCAATTCCCTTTTCCATATGGTTTATAATGAAGGTACCAGCCGCCGTGAAATAAGCAATTAATAGAATCGCTTGCCCTGAGGGACAGAAATCGTTCCTCATACAGCCATCCACAATGCGGCAAATCCATTCTCTTACATCTACTCACCATGACATCTTGTTACCTCAGAGCAAGGTTTGAGGGTTTTCTTTGTCACTGTGTGCCAAATATTTGGGAACGAGTTGTCTTTGCAGTTTGTGCTTGGGACACTAATAAAATGAGCGCGTTCATCTGGCGGAATCTAAATTTCTTTTCAAAGGTGGAGAGGGATTTACTTTGGTTCATTTCACATTACCTTTTAAAACTGCATGGCCCCCATCATTGGCCTGTCTTGGAGGAAACCGGTACAGGGACGGCAGTTTCACACAGCATTTCTCTTCCAGTAAGGAGCCGTCTCTGAAGCACTGTGGCCATTCCAAACTGTGCTACTTTCTTTTCCCGCCATTTTCCTCAGCGCACACGATCTCCCTGAGAGGGTTTTTTTTGGGAAACTGTGAGGCTTCTGCTCAAAGTAGTCAAGGATCAGATCTTTGTTGATGAAACACAGTTCTTTATTTCCAATTTCTACATTGGTACAGGTCCTCGGATTATTGTCAGAGATAACGCATACAATAGAAGCAGGTCTAATATACCCTTCAGTACAATTTGAATTGCCCATAGGTAACCAATCACCAAGGGGGAAAAACTGCAGGCAAAAAGGGTCTCTGGCCGTTTGCTTCCCACAGGAAAGAAAGCTAGGTGTGAAGCTGTAAATTTCCCTTCCCAAACCAGACCCCTCAGATGTAACCATATTCACATAACAAATGCTTCCCTCAAGGCTTTCGCACGTTGATAAGAAATGGTCCCTGTCCTCCCCTTGTCTTCCCAGCCGGGATGAATGGAATGCGGAGGCAGGAGTGTGAGAGGCCCATTGTTCCCAGGCTTTGAAGTTGTCATTCTCCCGGGCAAACAGTTACATAGACCAGGCCTGGTCAAAGCCATAAACCTGGGGTCACATAGCATACATTCACAATGGTCAAGCAAATGGCAATAGGCATGATTACATAGTGGGCATAGGAGCAACGGATAGCAATAGGCATAAGTACAAAATGGGTACAGGAACAGGTTATAATATATAGCAGGAGACCCCAAAAATCCTTGTCTGAATCTGCAGATTCTGACAGAAACGTTTTATTGGGAGCGCTATGACGCTGATTTGACGTCTTGTTATAGTGTTATAGCGCTCCCAATAGAACATTTTTTTTAAAAAAAGAGGAGAGATTGCACACCAGGGAAAAAAGGGCGCAAAAAACCCATCACTGGAGGAAGCGCCATGGGGCATTTTACACAGCCCACTGTAATGATTCAGATCCGGAAGAGATTGAAGACCGAAGGAAAGCAGTTTTCGTCAACAACGCCTCAGACATGCTTCCCAAATGGGAGACAACCGGCATTGTATGAACAGGTAAATATATTCCATTAACAGTCGGTTACTAAAATGAGTCTGTCTGAAATGACAGGGAAAAAACGTTAGTAACCAGTTCCTGAAATGGAATCGACAGGCTGTCTGAAATCGTTCTTTGAAAATACATTTCAAGACTTTTCCATTTATGGCAGGTAGTCCTGCTTGAAGAATGGGGTTGCCAACCTCCAGGTGACGGCTGGCAATCCCCTGGGATTACAACTGGTCCTCAGGTGACAGAGAAAATGGCTGCTTTGGAAGGCGGACTCTATGGCAGTATACCCCACTGAAGTCCCTCCCCTTCCCAAACCCCGCCCACCTCAGGCTCCACCCCCAAAACCTCCCAAGTATTTCTCAATTTGGAGCTGACAACCCTACTGAAGAATAATAACCAATGTGTTATGCTGTTATACAGCATATAACAAGGAACAACTGGATATTTTGTGTGTGCTGTTCAGTAGTTACGCACAATACAACTGCTTTCCTCAACTCCACAGCATTTTGTAAGAAAAAGAAAATAAAAGAAACAGCTGTTAAAAATACTCTGAAGACATTTGCAACCCAGATTTGGCAGTCTTCGTCTTGTCACGCAGAATGCAATTGAAAAAAATCGTAATTCTTTGCCTACAGCTGATAAGGTTTCACGAGGGAACCTCTGGGCAAAATTCACTGAGGGGTTTGGTCGCGATCCAACCCAGAGTGTTATGCGAACGCACCAATCCTAAAAACCAAAATCCTACCAACATCTATGGGACCTGGGCCTGTGTCGCAGCTGCGATCCAAATTAAATGGGTTTACCACTCATCCATAAGTGCTCAGTTAAGCCCCTCTTTCTTTGCGAAGAGCTCAAGAGAGCCAATTTGTGCATGTGTGTATACCACCTGGTTGGCTGCGACATAAAGGGTCAGGCCTAGCCACTTCCCCTTGTTGTGAGCCCAGTTACCTCCATTCTTGTGGGACCCATGCTTCCCACCGTAGCCTTCTGAATAGTCCCAATGGACCTCCTAGGGTTGCCAGCCTCCAGGCGGTGGCTGGAGAGATCTCCTGGGATTACAAGTGATCTCTACTGGACAGTGTTCCGTTCCTATGTAGAAAATGGCCATTTTGGGAGTTGGACTATGACATTATAACCTCCTGGGGACCTCTCCACCCCCAAACCCTGCCCTCCCCAGTCTCCACCCCTGAAATCTCCAGGAATTCCCCAACCTGTAACTGGCAACCCTCTTCCTCCAGCTGAAAAGTTGGTAAGATTCAACCACAGTTTTTCTTGTTCCATACGTGAGAGCCCTCCCAGATCTCGGGTTGCAAAGTCTAGGTTGGGAAATTCCTGGAGATTTGGGTGGTGAAGCCTGTGGAGTGTGGGTTTGGTGTAGTGGTTAGGAGTGCGGACTCCAATCCGGGAGAATCGGGTTTGATTCTTCACTTCTCCACATGCAGCTGCTGGTGTGACCTTGAGTCAGTCACAGGTTCTTTCATGAGTTGTAATTCCAGTAGATGATCAGGCCCCACTTGGAGTCTGGCAACCCTAAACAATACCACAGACGAGAAATCTAAGATACATCTCCTTCAAAAAATGCAACACTTCTTTGCTGTATTCGCCCAATTCAGCAATGAACCAGCTTGGTGTGGTGGTTAAAAGCAGTGTTCCCTCTAAGCTGAGTGAGTGTGAGCGAGCTCAGTTTTTCAGCCTCTGGCTCACACATTTTTGTCCTAGCTGAGGAAGGAAAGGATGGCTCCAGAGCAAACTAATTGATGCAGCAGCCAAATCGCTCGCTCACAACTTTAATGCCAGTAGCTCACAAAGTAGAATTTTTGCTCACATCACTCCACAGCTTAGAGGGAGCATTAGTGGGGGTCCCACGTTTGAATCCCCACTCACACCACAGAAGCTCGCTGGGTGATCTTCGGCCAGTCACACTCTCTCTTAGCCTAGCCCTACCTCACAGGGTTGTTGTGTGGATAAAACAGAGAACGACGTAAAAGCTGCTTTGTGGTGAAAAGCGGGATGGCAATAAAGTAAATCGATACAAAATGAAAAGCAGCTACTCGCCTGCGTGAACAGGCCCTTCGGAAGGTTCTTTAAACCCTTCCGTCATGAGGATTTAACTCTGGGCAAGCCATGAGGAGAAGCCAAAGGAGTTCATTTTCCCACTTGTGCTCGCTTTCTCCGGCCCCCTTTCTGGAAGGCCCTCGGCCTGCTGGCAGCTGCCGCCGAAGGAAACCCTCCAAACCTTCGGAGGCTGAAAGCGCTGGAGATATTTGCAGCCAAAGAAGAAAGCCCCGGCGTCAGCTGAAAAGCACTTGTTGCCTCCACAATCACAGAATGCACACTCTACGACAGTCCTCCCCCCCCCCCCCCGCTTCTTTCTTTCTTTTTTCCAGACAGCTTATTTTTAACAGCTGGGGAAACCCAAGTCTTTTTCTTTTCTTTTTGCTTTTAGGCCGCTGGTTTCTTTTCTTTTTTTTCCTTTCCCCCAGAACAAGAAGAAAGGCCCACTTTTAAAAAAACAGAGTCTTCTCTTCTGCCTCGCAGAAGCGAACGAGCACCCTCTCGAACATCACACGACTTCCCCCGCTCGATTCCTCGCCCAGCGTGGGTGGTGTACTCAGAAGGAAACGCGTTCACTGTCAGATGCAAAAATGTTTTCTCCCCGCAGTAGGAAGTTGAAAGTTGTCTCTTGTGTTTCTCACTCTCACCGCCCCCCCCCCCCCAAATAAAGCCCAGAGATCTGGATATCTGCTTGAAAGGAGACTCTGGACGTCCTAATTGGGTTACCCCTTTTCTTTGCTCTCCCCCCCCCCAACCCGCCCCGAACTAGCAGTTGCTGAGTAGCTAAGGTGGATCTAAATAAAGAACTGGAGTCAACAACAGGAAATAACTCCCACAGGAAGAAAAAAAAAGGGAGCGGAATAAAACTCTCACCAACTCTTGTACACAGCTGACAACGGGCTTTTTGTTCTGTACACACTGCATTTAAACACACACACACACAGACCATAGTTTTGCAGGAAACGGGTCTTGACTTTTCAAAAGCCATCCAACCTGGCTTTTGCACCAGGGAAACCCATGGACCTTTCAAAATTACAGGTCTCAAACTTCTGTCACCAGTGGTGTCAGGCTCCACCCCTTTGCCCCAAGCCACGCCCGCCCACCCTGCCCCAGGTCTAGGGGTTACCAAGTCCAGTTTGGGACATTCCTGGAGGTTTGGGAACAGCGCGTTTGGCTGAGGGACTCAGCTAGGATGCGATGCCACCCAGCCCACCCTCCAAAGCGGCTGTTTCTTGCAAGGGAACTGATTTTAATGAAGGGGTTTGATCTTTTAGCTAGGGTTCACAGCTCCAGGTTGGGAAATTATCTGGAGATTTGGGGGTGGAGCCTGAGGAGGGTGGGGTTTAGGGACAGACTCCAGAAACCCAGTTTGGTGAAGTGGTGAAGAGTGCAGACTCTAATCTGGGAGAACCGGGTTTGATTCCCCACTCCTCCACATGCAGCTGCTGGTGCGACCTTGGGTCAGTCACAAGTTCTCTCAGAGCTGTTCTCTCAAGAGCAGCCCTCGAAAGAGCACTCTGAGTCCCACCTACCTCACAGGCAGTGTTCCCTCTAAGCTGAGTTAGTGTGAGCTAGCTCACAGCTTTTTAGCCTCTGGCTCACACATTTTTGTCCTAGCTCAGGAAGGATGGATCCAGAGCAAACTGATTCACGCAGTAGCCAAATTGCTCACTCAAAACTTTAAAGCCAGTAGCTAACAAAAGTAGAATTCTTGCTCACAGGACTCCATAACTTAGAGGGAGTATTGCTCGCAGGGTGTCTGTTGTGGGGAGGGGAAGGGGGAAGGAGATTGTAAGCCGTTCTGAGACTCCTTCGGGTAGTGAAGGGCAGGGTATAAATCCAGTCTCCTCCTCCTCCTCTTCTTCTTCCTCTTCCTCTTCTTGGTAGAGCACCTTTGAGCCCAACCTCTAAAGCAGCCACTTTCTCCAGGTGATCTGACACGTCACCTGAAGATCAATTGTAATCCCGGGAGATCTCCAGCCACCACCTGGAAGAGATTCTGGAATAAAGTGCCCCCGGATTTTCAGGAGAATCGAGCGAGGCTGTGGACATTCTCTACAGGACAGCTTAAGAGGCAAGAGGAGGGCTAATAAGCCAAAGTCCAACCCAGACACAACCGTCTCCAAGTGCACCTCAGTCGACGGATTGTTCATTTGTTTGCTTCATTTACACTTCCCTAGAGGTTAGGTTGAGCGTGTACGGTGGGCCGAAGGTCACCCAAGGCAGAGAGTAAAGATTAGAAATTAGGTCTCCTGGTTGCTCTAACCCAGGGTGTCGAGCTCATTTGTTACGAGGGCCGGATCTGACATAAATGAGACCTTGTTGGACCGGACCATGTGAGTCAAAAAATGTAATGCCAGGTAGCGGAGATATCAAATTTATAAAGGACACAAACACAAAGATTTTTTTTAAACTTAAAATGAAAACATGTTTAAAACATTAGCTCTCTTGCAATATTTTGTTTATGTAACAGTATCTGATACCTCTTGCTCTGAACTGTTCCATCAAAATACAAGCATGGATGGCTTCAAGAGGGAATTAGATAAACATATGGAGCAGAGATCCATCAGTGGCTATTAGCCACAAAGTATAGATAGGAACTCTCAGTCTGGGGCAAGTGATGCTCGGTATTCTTGGTGCTTGATGGGGGGCAACAGTGGGAGGGCTTCTGGTGTCCTGCCCCCACTGCTGGACCTCCTGAGGGCACTTGGTGTTTTTGGCCACTGTGTGACACAGAGTGTTGGACTGGATGGGCCACTGGCCTGATCCAACATTGGCTTCTCTTATGTTCTTCTGCTCTAAATGTCTGTGTTGCTGCAATCTTGAGTATGCTGTTCAGGTGTGTATCTGTAAGATGCAAACCAACTTTTGATTTATTGACATTCACCACCGAAATCTCATGCTCAGAGTCCTGAGTCTAGGACCCAGGGGAAAACACGAAATGGCTGAGCGATTGAGAGAGTCTGGCGAAGCAAGCTATGATGCAGCAGCAACAGAACCGGAAGCAGGAGATGGCTAATTCCAGGGCAGGCCTGACAGAAGCCCTCCGGGGGCCTGATCCAGCCCCCGGGCCACATATTTGACACCCCTGCTCTAACCACTATACCGCACCGGTTCGTGAATAAGAAGTCTGCCTGTTCTAGATGAGGTTACAGGTTTTCAGCTTGGGAGAGCTCAGAGGTCACTTATGGCTCTAACTAGCAGTTCACCACCTCTGGATAGCACGCCAGCGCTTGAAAACTGGGATCTGGCCAGTGTCCCCTCTAAGCTGAATTGGTGTGAGCTAGCTCACAGTTTTTGTAGCCTCCGGCTCACACATTTTTGTATTCGCTCAGGAAGGATAACTCCAGAGCAAACTAATGTATACAGTAGCCAAATTGCTCACTCACGACTTTACTGCCAGTAGTTCACAAAGTAGAATTTTGACTCACGTGACTCCACAGCTTAGAGGGAGCATTGGATCTGGCCACAGTTCCCCCTCACTGTGAGCACAGCCAAGTTAGGTTGTACGACATGCGCTGGGTGGAGGGTCGCCTCTGAAGATTCTGTTGATCTAAAATCAGGGGGAGGCAGACTGTTAGCTGGAGCGGACTATGAGCATCACGCACAGCCAGTACTTAAACAACTATACACGGCTGCCAATCTATTTCTGGGCATAACTTCCCCTATGACCCCTCCACCCTGTTCAATCCGACCACCTTCAGAGGCCCTCCTTCAGTTGCTGCCATCCTCTGAGACAAAATGGGTGGTAACCCAAGAAAGGGCTTTCTTGGTCATGAAGAAAGGTTAAAGTGCTTGGGGCTCTTTAGCTTGGAGAAATGACGGCTGAGGGGTGACACGATTGAGGTTTATAAGACTGTGCATGGGATAGAGCAGGTAGAAAAAGAGGTCCTTTTCTCCCTTTCTCACAATTCAAGAGCTCATGGGCACTCCATGAAATTGCTGAGCAGTCAGGTTAGAACGGATAAAAGGACTTCTTCACCCGAAGAGTGATGAACACGTGGAATTCACTGCCACAGGAGGTGGCGGCGGCTACAAGCATGGACGGCTTCAAGAGGGAATTGGACAAACATATAGAGCAGAGGTCCATCAGTGGCTAATTAGCCACAAGGTACAGATAGAAAGTCTGGGGCAAGTGATGCACTGTATTTTTGGTGCTGGGGGGGGGCAACAGTGGGAGGGCTTCTAGTGTCCTGGCCCCACTGCTGGACCTCCTGAGGGCACCCGGTGTTTTTGGCCACTGTGTGACACAGAGTGTTGGACTGGATGGGCCATTGGCCTGATCCCACATTGGCTTCTCTTATGTTCTTATGTCATGGCCCCAAAAATGGTGGAACTCCCCCTCCAGGGAGGTTCATCTGTTTCACAGATGAAAACACATTGTAGCTGCCTTGTACTGAATCAGATCATCAATCGGAGGAGGAGGTGGAGGAGTTTCCAAGCCGAGCATTTTCTGATGGGTGCAGCTATTTTCAAATGGGGCACTACCTACAGGCACAAATGTGATACCTGCTGGGCTCTTCTGAAGAACCTCCTTCCTCCAAAAAAAATGGAGGAAAGCCAGGAGCGGCTCTTTCCTTTGCGGGGAGAAGCAAGAAGGCACCACAGAACGCATTGGTCACTGGCCTAGAAACAAGAAACACACTGCTCATCTCCTCCATGGAGACACACACAGGCAACTGACAGAATGGTTGCCAACAGCGAGGAGAAAAAAATCTTGTGCCTTTAACGGAGGTTTAAGGGCTGTTGTATACCTGGTCACGAAATGAGAAACTCCAGAGCCTCGTCTCCATATATTAGGCCCTCAATCAAAGGCACAGGACACATTTTCTCTCAGGCCGTAGGTAATTTTATTCCTTTATTTTATTTACGACCCATCTTTCTCTCCACCAGGGACCTAAAGTGGCTTACAGCATTCTCCCCTCCATTTTGTCCTCACAACAACCTTGTGGGGTAGTTTAGACTGAGAGTGTGTGACTGGCCCAAGAACATAAGAAGAGCCCTGTGGTCCGTCTAGTCCAGCATCCTGTCTCACACAGTGGCCAACCACTTCCTCTGGAGGGCCAACAACAGGGCAGAGAGGCCGAGGCCTTCATAAGAACGTCAGGAGAGCCCTGCTGGATCAGACCAGGGGTCCATCTAGTCCAGCATCCTCTCTCACATAGTGGCCAACCAGCTCCTCTGGATGGCCAACAACAGGGCAGAGAGGCTGAGGCCTTCATAAGAACATAAGAAGAGCCCTGCTGGATCAGACCAATAGTCCATCTAGTCCAGCATCCTGTCTCACACAATGGCCAACCAGTTCCTCTGGAGGGTCAACAACAGGGCACAGAGACTGAGGCCTTCCCCTGATGTTACCTCCTGGCTCTGGGATTCAGAGGTTTATAAGAAAATAAGAAGAGCCCTGCTGGATCATGCCAGTGGTCCATTACTACTACTACTATTGCTATTCAACACTACAGTTATTTGTATTTATATTGCTTTTATCTTGGCTTCTTGGCTATTTGGCAAACTGTATCGTTAGTTCTCTTTTGATGTTATAGGTATGCCAATAAATGATGATAATGATGATGGTGATGACGATGACATGGTTGTGTGCCACGTTGTGGCCAAAATCTAACACACATTTCATTCAGAAATCCGAGTTAGGATTCTACGCCCATTGGCTTCTCAGCCATTGACTTCAGCGGCCTTACACCGTTCTTTGTTAACGGTTACACAGTGAAACACGAAATTCCTACCAGCAGCTTCTCCATCCTTCAGGTACAAAATTAGGCATCCAGTTTGGTGTAGTGGTTATGAGCGCGGACTCTAATCTGGGAGAACTGGGTTTGATTCTCCACTCCTCCACATGCACCTGCTGGTGTGACCGTGGGTCAGTCACAAGTTCCCTCAGAGCTGTTCTCTCAAGGGCAGTTCCTGCAAGAGCTCTCTCAGCCCCATCTACCTCACAGGGTGTCTGTTGTGGGGAAGGGAAGGGAATATGTAATAGCGTGATGAGTACCTCAAACTGTTTGACCTCTGAAGAAGAGCTCCAATTGGGGGAAACATGTCAGGACATGTGTATTGGCCCTTGTGTTTAGGCCACTTGAACTTTTCAATGAGGCTTTCATTGGGCCCTTGTTTTTAACTGCCTTTCTAATAAATACATGTATTTTTATATATTATAAGCTTTAACTAGGTTTTTAATTTTGGCCCTTTAGACTTCTTTCTTACCCTGGTGTTCTTAATTGGGACCATGGGTCAGTCACAAGTTCTTTCAGAGCTGTTCTCTCAAGGGCAGTTCCTGTGAAAGCTCTCTCAGACCCACCTACCTCACAGGGTGTCTGTTGTGGGGAAGGGAAGGGAAAGGGATTGTAAACCAGTTTGGTGTAGTGGTTAAGTGTGCGGACTCTAATCTGGGAGAACTGGGTTTGATTCCTCACTCCTCCAATTTCACCTTCTGGATAACCTTGGGCAAGCCATAGTTCTGATAACAGCTGTCCTTGAAAAAGAGCAATTTCTGCCAGAGCTCTCTCAGCCCCACCTACCTCACAGGGTGTCTGTTGTGGGGAGGGGAAGGGAAAGGGGTTTGTAAGCTGCTCTGAGACTCCCTTGGGTAGTGAAGGGCGGGGTATAAATCCAATCTCTTCTCCTCTTCTTCTTCTAAGCCGCTCTGAGACTCCTTCGGGTAGTGAAGGGTGGGGTATAAATCCAATCTCCCTCCTCCTCCTCCAACTCTTCTTCTTCTTCCTCCCTACCTCACAGGGGTGTTGTGAGGCTAAAACACAGGAGAGGAGAACGGTGTAAGACATTTTGGGTTCTCCGCTGGAGAGAAAGGCAGGGTGTAAAGCAAATAAACACACAAATAGATATGCGCGCACGTGTGTGTGTGTCTCGTTCTTAAAATTTAACTCCCTTCTCCAAAAAAAAGCTAAGATGTACCCTGAGCCCTCACTTCGAAGTTCCAGGCCTTGACGACGGCACTTTCAAAGGGAGAGAGAAGTGCTGGAACAGAACAAGAAGATGTGAGGCCGCGATGCTTACAAGTTCACAGCTTGTTAGCTCTCTTACACTGGGGGGAGAAAAAATTATGTTCCAGCCCACTTGCGCTGACACACACACACACAGAAAGCCTTTAACAACAGCCGTGATTCACGGCTGGCTCCGTTCGGTCCCCGCCAAGCAATGTGGCACATTCATGGCGCCTCCAGCATTTGCGTAACCGAGCCTCCTTCGCTCTGCTCTCCCCCCCCCCCCCGCCAGCTCGCTCAGGGTGCCAAAAAGGCAGCCGAGTCATCCGCACTCCACTCCTACCTGCCCGACGGATGCAGGCGGCAGCACGACGCAGGGTGAATCAGGGGGAGAAAGCGAGCATGACCAAAAAAAGAGAGACAGAGAGAGGCGTTCGGGTGTCGGAGAGATTTCTGAGCTAACCACCCGAACTGAAGGGGGGGGGGGGCAAGGAAGAAAGGCTGGGGAGAGTCATTCAGGTGAGTGTGCGTAGGATTGCCATATCGGCCTTGCATTTTTATTTACTTCATTTGTACCCGGCCTTTCTCCCCAATGGGGACCCAAAAACAGCTGAAGCAGTTCTCCTCTTGTCCATCTGACCCTCACAACAGGCTGTTTGAGCAGGGGCACCACCCCCAGCACACCCCCAGCCCTGAGAAGGGCACTATCACGTCCACTGCACAGACAGTAAGCTAACCAGCCACAGGATGCCAAACTAGGGTTGCCATCCTCCAGGTAGGGTTCCCTCTAAGCTGAGTTAGTGTGAGCCAGCTCCCATTTTTTTAGCCTCCGGCTCACACATTTTTGTCTTAGCTCTGGAAGGGTGGCTCCAGAGCAAACTAATTGATGCAGCAGCCAAATCGCTCGCTCGCAACTTTAATGCCAGTAGCTCACAAAGTAGAATTTTTGCTCACAAGACTCCACAGCTTAGAGGGAGCATTGTCTCCAGGTAGGGCCTGGAGAACTTCCGCTGTTACAACTGATCTCCAGACTACAATGATCAGTTCCCCTGGAGAAAATGGCTGCTTTGGAGGCTGGGCTCCATGGCACTGTACAGCTGAGGCCCCTTTCTCCCCCCAAACCCCGCCCTCGCCAGGCTCCAGCTTCAAAATCTCCAGGTATTTCCCAACCCGGAAATGACAACCCCAAGTCCTTAGGTTGTCAAAGCAGCTGCAACTTTACTGACATTGGCCGTTCTATCAGAGAAACTTTAACAATTTGGCAGATGTGTCGTCTATTTTCTCCACACACACCCCAGAGTCACAACTGGCCCTTGTTTCATGTATTGGTGTGCACAGGTCAAGCCGCTCGGTCAAAGCGCAAAGAGACGGTACAAATTTCAATGCTCAGAGTTCCCAACCTTTTGCTGCCTGCTCTTGAGAAGTCGGGCATGGCGGGAGCTCATGAAATACGGTATGGTAAACTGGTGATTGAGCTAAGCTGCGTTTGAACGCAAGAGGCTGTGAGCTTCGAAACGGAGGCCAAAGGTAAGAGGGAGCTGGTTAACTCCGTGACATTAAAAGATGCTTTGGACAAAATTACATCATTTGGAGGAAATGACTGAGAAGTTCTCCAGTGCTTTAAGCCATGAGGCACGTTTGAAATTAAAAGGTTTGTCCTGCCTGCAACGGGACTGATATTATGTCATATATATGGCCCCTCCAGCGTACAAAAGCACTTTACAATCTCTGGCTCCCAGCAATTCTGAGGTAGGCCCGTTAAGGAGATATGGAACAAAAACCAGCCATGTAAAGAAAATATCTAAAGCAGGGGTCCCCAACACCCCCCCTTTTGAATTTTAATAATTTTTATTAAATATAAAACAATTGATACAGAGTATCCCGAACAATACGAACTAGTCAACATTAATTGACTAGTTGAGAGCCAGTTTGGTGTAGTGGTTGACTGTGCGGACTCTAATCTGGGAGAACCGGGTTTGATTCCCCACTCCTCCACTTGCACCTGGCTGGATGACCTTGGGCAAGCCATAGCTCTGTACCAGCTGTTCCCTCAAGGACAGCTTGGGAAAGAGCTCTCTTAGCCCCACCTACCTCACAGGATGTCTGTTGTGGGGAGGGGAAGGGAAAAGGAGTTTGTAAACCGCTCTGAGACTCCCTTGGGGAGTGGAGGGCGGGGTATAAATCCAATCTCTTCTTCTTCTTCTTCTTCTTCTTAATAATATTCCTGGTAGTCTATTCAGTGTATCAGTTAACTATTTAGATCTCTTTAACATGTTTTCTAACAATGGGTTAGCATCTCTCCTTAAAATAATCCTGATTTGGGGCGGCAAGATTCGATGCATGCCAAAATCAGTTGGCTGCCTGAACTGCCACTCAGAAGCTGTGCCAATCCCCTGGTGGCCCACTGCGGCTGCTCCGTTCCCCTCCAGCCTCCCCTCCAGTCTCTCCATCCATTGGTGGTTGCGTTACCTGCTTTGCCTGCATCCTGCCCACAGGCGCAGCACGAGCCAAAAATCAAGTCAGAACAGAACATCACTTCAGCAGGCAGGACACCTCATTCCGCCAGGGCCCTGCCTTCTAGCCTCCTCCTTCCCTGCCCCAGCGGCTCTTGGTCACTCTGTGCAGCTCAGGCCCACTTCACTGCCCGCTTCTCCGGCCCCTCCAGTGCTCCCAGGGGTGGGCCTATCCCTGGCCGCCATCTTCCCACTGCTGCTCTGTCGGCGTATGATGGCCTTGTGGACACAAGTCTGCTTCTTCCCCTCCCACTTCCCCCACTCCAGAGGCCTCTCTGCCGCTTCGCCCAGCCCGACACTCCTCTGCACCTCGCTGGCTCCAGGTTGGTGAGGGGTCGTGGAACACGTCTGGCAATGGTGTGTGTGTGGGGGGAAGCCACCGGGCCCGGCTCAGTGCTGACAAGCTCGCGACCTGTTCGGTTGCCCTGCCATCGCAGGCTCCGGGGAGGGGGACGGGGCAATGCGCTGGGGGAGGGCCCTGTGTGCGGCTGCAGGGGGACCTGTTTCTATAGCCTGTTGCCTTCCTTTTGCAACGGGCCTTGCTCCTAGTCTGATATAACTGAAACAATTTGAGTTCAACTAGCCAGTATTTATTGATCAAAATTAAAATATGCTCTAAGTCTGGGGTTTATAGAATAAACACTTCAGATGAAACTAAGTAAGCAGGAACAATTCCATTCTGTGCCACGTAACTTATAACCGGAGACCATTTTTTATCGGACCAGTGGTCCATCTAGTCCAGCATCTTGTCTCACACAGTGGCCAGCCAGTACTGTATTGTGGACACATTTGACACACGGCATCCTGGGTGCAGCAACAAAATGGCTGCCACAGGAGGTGCAGCCGGCCACAAAATGGCCGCCACAGCTTAACTTCAGTCACACAGTGAAGATCGATCCTTGTGTTGTGCTGGTGCTCTCTGTATCGGCACTCTCCATAGCTTGTGAACAAGGGCTCTTGTCTTGGCATATTCAGGAGTCGGGGTAGCACTGCGGCTGAGAAAACAAGCTGCGATCCAAGGAAGTCACTGGTTCAAATCACGTACTAGGTCTTCGGAAGTGACCTGCTCTCTCGTCTTTCTGATCTGCAATGCTGGGGGACATGATAATATCAGCATACCTTACATCAGAGGGCCTCCCCCCAAGTTTCTCGAGCTTGCAGGCATCTCTGGAATTTTGACACAGGGTGGCGGATGCAACCATAACCATATATTGCTTAAAAATATTTTCTTGCTTGAGACTCAGCAAATGCCCCACCAGGCCCTGCCCACTTCTATAGCACTCACGGGCACCTAGTTGGGGATCCCTGCCACACAGACCTGTTGTAGGGATCACTAGGTAATGTGTATGAGAAAATGAAAGCGGTATACCAGTGCAAAATGAATATTATTCCTCATCCTGTCTCACAGCGAGCATCTCCCACAGTCAGAGAGAGGCCGAAACACATGCTTTAGTGGCCCTTCTGAAAACAAAACCCATTCTCATCTCCAGACAAATACTTGCTATTATTACAAAGAGCTGGAGTTCGTGCACACCAATGCACGCAACCCATAAAATACAGTATTCACCCAAAAGGGTGTAACCCTGAAACTAAGAAGACACCCCTAAAAATGTTGTACACAGAAAGTTGTTTTAAATTACCATACATCCTTTGTCACTCAGGCCCGTAGCTACAGTGGGGCTTTTGGGGGCTCCGCCCCCTTTCTTAAAGGCACAGCCCCACAAGAATTTCCCTGCAAATGCTTTTTTCAATGATTTTTAAACATTTCTTTACAGGTATGCACTTGTTTAAGCAGAGTGGGGTGCTGTAGTTGACTCATTCTTGCACTGAGCAAGGCGGTTGGAGTAGGTGACCTCCAGGATCCCTTCTAACTCTGGGTCAAGAAACTAGACTCCTTTAAGAGATATATTCTGCCTAAGTGTTACCTTTCTTTTTTTTCAAATAATTTTTATTTATTTTCTTTTATAGAATGAACTTTAACCAACAATCAAAATATAAAATACATCTAAAGTCATAAGACAACTGTCATAATCTAAAAAATATAAACTGTTCCAGGAATGTAAGTATTTTTCTATAATAACAATAAGATTGAACAATATTAATTACATAATGTGTATGACATCATAGAAACTTATCTCCTTTAAGAGAGTTCTTCTGCCTAAGTGTTACCTTTCTTTTTCCTTTTTCCCCCAAATAATTTTTATTTATTTTTTGTTAATCACCCCCACCTGCCAGCTTGTTATCGAAATGGTTGCTTAGGCTGGCAGAAGTAATTAACTTGCAGCAGCTGAGAACTGTCATCTAAAGTGGTTGACAGCTTGCAATTTAGGGATCTATCCTGGTAACAGCTTTCTGTTGGCTAAATGGCTAAGGGTGATTGCTAGCATAAGAACACCTATGTAGAATAGACAGCTTGAGAAGACTCAGAGAGAGAGTAGAGTAGCTGAGCCATAATCCTGAGAAGTCTGGCTTTTCTTTCTGCACTGAGAACTTCAGCTCCACCAGAAAAAAAATTGCCCCAGAAGCCACAAAATCGTGGCTATGGGCCTGTTGTCACTTGCATGCAAATGTAAGATGGCCCCCTCTTTTCCTTGATGTCACATTTCAAGGGGGGGGGAGAAAACTAGCCTTCCTTTCAGGTAAATACAGTAACTGCAGTGGCTCAGCTGAACTGAACTGACAGCCGTGCACGCTGTCGTTCTAGTTCCAGGATGCCCATGTTATTTTTTCCTTTAAAAGGATCCAATACAGAAAGCCAAATTCCTGAACGCTGCCTGACGCTTGTGAAAATTTATTCTAATTAACCAGCTCCTTCTGGGGTCGGGGGGGAGGAATTCCACGCGGCGATCCCGCCTCCCCTCCCGCCCCAAAATCTGCTGTTCATGGAACGGCTTACATCTCTAGATGATGAGATCACAACCTAGTTGTTCACCAACTGATGTAACGGGGGATATGTTTAACATGCTAAATAAAGCTGCGGACTCCTCGATATAGAACGAACCTTCGCTGGTCTCTCCCGAAGGCTAGGAAGGTGTTCTTACTGAAATCTACGAGCACAGAAGCCTGTGTATGCAGAATCCTACAATTAAATGCCAGCACCTAAAAAGAAGACCATTGATACAGCATCATGTATTTAAAATTCATACTCTATATCTTGCTTGCGTCCTAGCTAAAGTCAGATGGCTCTTAAAGAGCGACCGTTGTTTATTCCTGAATGGAGTTGTATTTCCGGAAGGGCACGCAGGAGGCTCTTGGCAATGGTTTCTCTAAAAAGTGACATTCCTCAAATTTCAAATCAACCCGTAGGGTCAAAATAAAATACTGCACAGAAAAAGCATTAATGAATGCACAAGGAATAAAACAGCAATACAGGATAAGCCAGCTAGATAGCGTATTTCCAAGGCCAGTGTTGGCACCTGATAATGTCGGGCAGTTGTTTGCCCAGCACTTGGGAGGAGCCCAACCTTAAATTCTGCACAGTATACCAGGTGCTTGAAAGACAACAAGCACAGATTAGCTGTCAGTGTAAGTACGGCGGATAGTCTGTCAGATAAGGACGGGGAATATCCGGGTTTAGATCACCGGACCCTGCCAAGAAGTTTACTGGGTGACTCTGTCTCACCTACCTCACAAGATTGTTGTTAGGATGAAGGGCTTTTCTGCATGTTTTGTTTTAATCAGCTCTGGTGCCATAGTGCTTCAGTTTATCCCAATTTCAACATGGATTTTTGTGCCTTTACATTTCACTTTGTTGGGGTTTTTGTTTCATATCCCCCCTCCCCTGAGTTTTTTCCGGGTCTTTTGAGTCCACTTTTACCCTGAGGTTTTTCTGGAAGCCAATTCTGAGTAAACTTTTCTCCTAATGCTTCTGTTTTCTTTGTCTCACCCACTCCCACCTGCCATCAGCTCATTTTTCAGTAATAGGGAATGTCGTCATCATTAGACCACTTCCCCCCTAAAATAGTGACATATCACTGTAGTGTTATAATGATAGTTGAAGCAGGCTCTCTGAATTCCAAGCTTTCATTTTTAAATTTTTTTTAAAAAAGTAAGTCTCCAGCTTCTTTTCTCGTGGTAGAAATGCCTTTCTCCTTACATCTCTACGAGGGAAAGGGATAAAGACTTACTTTTTTTTAAAAAAAATGAAAGCTGGGAATTCAAATAGCGTGCTTCAACTATCATCACAACACTACAGCGATATATCACTATTTTAGGGCCTTGTAAAAAAAAATGACACCACCAATAAGGTCACTGATAACGATAGCACCCTCCCTTGAAAACCCTAATTATTTAAGCCACTTGAAGAAAATAAACTGACTCCTCAACTGTGCAGAAGAACCCTTCCCAAACTGATTCCAGTGCTTACAGATGGCCACCCAAAAAAACCAGGAGTAACTCAAGCATGCAGAAAAGGTCAAAAGAAGCAAAGGAGAACCTTAGGTCGGACAGAATGGCACAAGCAGAATGAAGAAGTATCAAAACTAGCCTGATCTCATCAGATCTCGGAAGCTAACCAGGGTTGGCCCTGGACAGTACTTGGAAGGGAGACCACGAAGGAATACCAGAGGCAGGCAGTGGCAAACTGCCTCTATCTGTCTCGCTCTGTCCTGGATAGATCAGGCCAGCTCAATTTCCTCAAATCTCAGAAGGTAAGCAGGATCGGCCCTTGGGTACTTCTTGGATGGGAGACCACCAAGGAAGCCCAAGTTTGCTATGCAGAGGCAGGCAATGACAACCTGACTCTGTTTGTCTCTTGCCCCGATCTGGATAGCCTGGGTTAGCTGATCTCATCAGATCTTGGAAGCTAAGGAGGGGTGGCTCTGGTCAGTATTTGGATGGGAGACCCCCCAAGGAAGTCCAGGGTTGTGACGCAGAGGCAGGAAATGGCAAACCACCTCTGAATGTCTCTTGCCTTGAAAACCCTACGGGATGGCCATAAATTGGCTGCAACTCCAAGGCCCTTTTCACCACCACCAAGCCTTCTATAGCTCCATAAGGAAGAAAGGCAGATAATACAAGTGACTGATTAGGTGACAGACAGGCAGAAAGACAGAGTATGCCCATCCTTAACTGAGCCAGTATGGTGTAATGCAGGGGTCCTCAAACTACGTCCCGCGGCCCACATGCGGCCTGCCAAGGGCATTTTTCTGGCCCGCCGGGTGTGCCGCTGCCTGTCCTCCAATTCCTAGCAGCACACAAAGCAGCGGAAAAATTGCAGCCGACTCGACTCGTCCCGGGCCACATGACAAAGCCCCGCCCCCCTGCTTCCAGTCAGCCAGGAGGAGGCAAAAGGAAGACTGGAAGAGGGTAAGTGTGAGGTGGCAGGCGCTCCGGCTGGCCCTAAGTCTCCTAGCCGGCTGAGAGGCCTCTCAGCCAGCTAGGAGACCTGCGCCAGTCCCAAGAGCTGGGCGGGGGTCTTTTTCGAGGCTTTTTGTGCTGCTGGGAATCGGAGGGAGAGAGAGAGAGAGAGAGAGAGAGAGAGAGAGGTTTCTCTTTCCCATCATGATGCCTGCAGTAGTGGAGTTTCAGGGAGAAGCAGCTGGGGGCTTGCTGCCTTAAAAAGTTTGTGAAGATGCCGAGTTCTTTGTTTCTTCGGAGAGGGAAAGACAACAGCCCCGTCAAGGGTGCCTTTTTGCGCACCTCGCCCCCCCCCCCCCGCGCCTTCCCTACCCGCAAAATAACCAAAGAAAAAGCCCATCTTCATAGTTGTTTTTTTAAAAAAACTATAGTCCGGCCCTCCAATGGTCTGAGGGACAGTGAACTCGCCCCCTGTTTAAAAAGTCTGAGGACCCCTGGTGTAATGGGTTAGACAGTCAGACTATGGTCTGGGATCTGGGAGATCCAAGTTCAAATCCTCACTCTGCCATGGAAGCTCGCTGGGTGACCTTGGGACTAGTCACGCACTCTCAGCCTAACCTACCTCACGGAAACGTTGCAAGGATAAAATGGAAGAAACTGATGTAAGCCGCTTTGAGTCTAGGGAGACAGGGGGCACATAAATTAAATAAGTAAGTAAAGAATAAGTACTCATAGAAATATATTTTGTTCAAAAAAAGAATGATGAAATATGTTTCGTTTGGGGGGGAACCCTTTTCTTTTAGATTTTGCTCCACGAACAGTTTTTATGCATGCCAGTTCTCAAAGTCTAGAAAGCGACTGGCATGTCATCCAATCCACTAGGTTAAGTTCACATAGCCAATGCGTTATTACTCCAGTATTCTCGCCGAGTTCATTTCTGCATTCGGAGGCCTCTCTAGAACCCGTCTGCCAGCCGGCTGATGAGCCGACGAAACGCCAGGCGTAGAAACAGCTGCCTTAATCTATGCCAAAACTGCACCTGGCTCCTTGCCAACCGTGGATATCCACTTCTGAAACTGTACCAAAGGAGCCTCATAGTTCTGCCTGCAGCCAGTCCCGGACACTTTTCTCGGCACAAAAATTCGTGAAAGGAATTTTGCCTGTTCGTTGGCAGAAAATTCTGCAGTGGTCACCTTATAAAGGAACGGATGAGTTAGCCTGCATGCACGCATATAATCCTGGCAAAGGGGATGATCTACGGGTGGGAAATAGTCTCCCCTCCCACAAATAAAGTCCTGTCAAGGCCTCCTTAAATCCAGATTTGGCTGCAACTGAGTGTTTTAGGGGTTTTCCGATGGAGACATCCTGGTGCCGGCAATGCTCAGCCTGGGAAGAGAGTCTGCTGTACAATTCTCAAATTGTTGTCTCAGCCATTAGCTGTGCCGTACTAGAAATACATACCAAGGGGTGGATGCTTGTCGCATGCTGGCTCCAGAAAGGTATAAAAAAGTACTCCAGTTAATGAAACAAATGACTATTGCCCAAACGCCAGGCTTAGAGGATTAAGTCCAAGGTATAAAAGACTCACTCTTTTGTGCCTGTTTTCTTTAAAGTTAAGTATATTTGACATTTATCATTTGCATTCAGGAGACCGGAATCCCCCAAAGCATTTGGAAAGTCACTTTTTCTCTCCTGAAGAACATGCAGCGGGTTACAGTAGCCAGAGAGATTGCGGGATTTATAAATGAAAAATGAAACATTACAACCATGACATAATTACGAAAAGTCAATTCAATTTTTCAAGTGTTCGGTAAATATTAATACATTTCTGCAAAATCACATGGACATACATATCCTTCACAATAAGAATAGTCCAATGACAATGGTACTGTCCTCTACTGCAGGAGACTGTCTGGGCCTCTTCACCTCAAGCGTCATTCAATGCAAATAAAGTGCAATAGCCAATAAATAGGCAATAAAATGTTCACAGTGAAAAGTCACAATTCCGCAGACGGGTGTTTGAGCAAGCCTGTGTGCAGAAGAATCATGACTTTTCATGCTACTTGATATAAGAGGAAGAAAGACATTAAGAACATTTTACTGGCCATTGCACTTTATTTGCATTGGATGATACTCGAGGGGGAAAGGCCCAGGCAGTCTGGCAATCCTACCCCCAAAATCAAAAGGATAAAAGGAAGTACTTCTTCACCCAGAAGAAGAAGAGATTGGATTTATACCCCCCCACTTCACTCACTTAAGAGTCTCAGAGCGGCTTACAAACTCCTTTCCCTTCCCCTCCCCACAACAGACGCCCTGTAAGTGATTAACATGTGGAATTCACTGCCACAGGAGGTGGTGGTGGCTACAAGCATGGATGGCTTCAAGGGGGAATGGGATAAACATATGGAGCAGAGGTCCATCAGTGGCTATTAGCCGCAAGGTATAGATAGGAACTCTCGGTCTGGGGCAAGTGATGCTCTGTATTCTTGGTGCTGGGGGGGGGGCAGTGGGAGGGCTTCTAGTGTCCTGGCCCCACTGCTGGACCTTCTGAGGGCACCTGGTGTTTTTGGCCACTGTGTGACAGAGTGATGGACTAGATGGGCCACTGGCCTGATCCAACATTGGCTTCTCTTATGTTCTTATCTTGACAAATTTCACCAAAAGGGATGTCACATTAGACCAGGGTTACTCAGAAGGGTGCTCTAAGAACTCCGTTGAGGACTGTACCACTGGAAACTTGCTCTTTGGTTAAAATGCACATTGGGAATCTGTGCCGAAATCCTGGACCAAATACGGCCCACCTGCTGGTAGAGCAATCCCAACTGATTCAATATGCATATTACCAGGGGTCCTTTCGTAAAAAAAGAGGTGCAGGAGCTTATTAGCATAACTTATTTGCATATGCCAGAGCCCCTGACATCACCGGAAGTGTCAGAAGGCCACACACCCCTGATGTCACTGGAAGTGTATCAGAAGAAAGAAAGAAAGAAAGAAAGAAAGAAAGAAAGAAAGAAAGAAAGAAAGAAAGAAAGAAAGAAAGAAAGAAAGAAAGAAAGAAAGAAAGAAAGAAAGAAAGAAAGACAAGGCGCTTCTCTCCCCCCCCTCAGGCCGAGTGGCTGTCAGCCACTCGGCCAGGTGTTTCTCTCCTGTCCCCTCCTCTTGCTTGGGCACTGGGGCCCAGCTTTTCCCTCCCTCCCGGGAATGGTGAGCGGGGAGGGATGGGGGCTTCTCCCAGGGCCGGCGGCTTGCCATGGCCCAGGAAGAGCGAGAGGCAGGAGGGATGGGAGCTTCTCCCCGGGCTGGCAGCCTGCCGCGGCCCGGGAAGGGTGAGCGGAGAGAGGCTTTCCTCCAGCTCCGCGCTGAAGCGCGGGCCGGGGAGAGCGAGCTGGGGGGCGGGGCTTGGTTATGTGCCCACCCCCGGCCTCCTCTCTCCTGGAGCGGCGCCCCGGTGCGCCCCGGCCCAAATGGAGCTCTGCATATTACCAAAAGCATTCCTATAGAGCCGTTTAAAAATACTATATTGAAAGGAGTATAATACTTAAGCCACAAAATATATCATCCATTGTTAGAAGTCAACACCAATGCTCAAGGTCTCCAACATGGTACCCCCAGATTCCTCTCCTGATGCCCGACAAAAGTTTTTAGAAAGCGGGTGGGGCCAGATGGAGCTTTTGCCCGGTAAGACTTCTGATTGGCAACTGGAGATCTGATTGGCTGTGCAGATTTTTAAGAAGTTGCCTCCAGAGCACACAGATCTTCACTGCATGACCGAAGTTAGTGGGTTGGTACCTCACAACACCACCCAGAGGGCTTATATCTGAGCATCACTCCCGAGGTAACTTTTACTCTGTTTTTTATATGAGACTTTGAACTTTTAAAATAAGAACATAAGAACATAAGAGAAGCCAATGTTGGAGCAGGGCAGTGGCCCATCCAGTCCAACACTCTGTCACATAGTGGCCAAAAACACCAGGGGCCATCAGGAGGTCCAGCAGTGAGGCCCGGACACTAGAAGCCCTCCCACTGTTGCCCCCCCCCAAGCACCAAGAATACAGATTTAAAATCTTAAATATCAAATTTTAAAATTTAATTGTTGAATTTTATGTGTCGTTTATTGTCACCTGTGTGACCTAAGCCGCCTGCTCACGGAGAAGGGCAGGATAGAAATCAAATAAATAAATAAAAATAAATAAATAACCTGCACGTATGCAGCAAAACATTTTAAAACAATATTGTCCATTCTTAAAGGCATCCCATTAAACCAGGCTTCTGCCTAAAACCTCAAAGAGTTACTATTAGAGTTTTGCATAACTTCACTCCCTGACATTTTGTGGCTGGCTCTGCCTCTTGGGACAGCCATTTTGCCACTGACCCTGCCTAGGGCTGCCAAGTCCAACTTGGGAAATATCTGAGGACTTTGGGGGTGGAGCCAGGAGACTTGGGGGTGGAGCCAGGAGAAAGGAAGTGACATCATTTTGTGATGTCACATCCTGTGATGTTGCTTCCACATGCTGACACATGAACTCATGAAGTTTCCTAATACTGAATCAGGCCATTGGTCCATCAAGATCAGTATTGACTACTCAGACTGGTAGTGGCTCTCCAGGGTCTCAGGCTGAGATCTTTAATGTCACCTAATACCTGATCCTTTTTTAGCTGAAGAGGCTGATACCTCCTGCATGTCAAGCAGATGCTCTATCACTGAGCAACGGCCCTACTGAATCCTTCCTCATCTCGGCAGAATATGAAGCACTAAGTGCTACACAAGTGCTAAATATGATTTTCATATCATAAGAACAGGAGAGAAGCCACAGTGGATTGGGCCAACAGCCCATCCAGTACAACACTCTGTGTCACACAGTGGCCAGAAATACCAGGTGCCCTCAGGAGGTCCAGCAGCGGGGCCAGAACTCCAGAAGCCCTCCCACTGTTGCCCCCCAAGCACCAAGAATGCAGAGCATCACTGCCCCAGACAAAGTCTTCCATTTAGATCTTGTGGCTAATAATAGCCACTGATAGACCTCTGCTGGATGGGGACAGAGAAAGAGAGAGACAGACAGACAGAC
This sequence comes from Lepidodactylus listeri, assembly GCA_029233225.1. NCBI lineage: Eukaryota > Metazoa > Chordata > Lepidosauria > Squamata > Gekkonidae > Lepidodactylus > Lepidodactylus listeri. The sequence continues at coordinate 7,219,882 of JARCFY010000016.1, read as the reverse complement.
AGACAGAAAAAAGAAAGAAAGGGGGAGGGGGAGAGAGAGAGAAGGAAAAGAGCTGGCAGACCCCAGCAGCTTACCCCAGCAGCGACTTTGCAAGCCACATGCAAAAGCACGCCCTTCAGCAGAAAGAGCCTAGTCCCTCCTTAATCTCTGGGCGGGGCTCTCTTGCTCTCTCTTAAAGGGGAAATGTCTGTTGAGGCTTTTTACTGCAGGGCAGGCTCTCTGCAGACATTTCCCTTTTAAGAGGCCAGGGCAGGCTCCGACGTTCCCCTGATGGCAGCCATTGCCTCCCCCCGTGGCCAATTTTGAAAAAGCGGGGGTTAGTTTTAAAAATCAGTGTTTCCCCCGCCCTACCAGAGGACTTGGCAGCCCTAACCCTGCCTCCTGAGGCAGCTATTTTGTCCTTGCAACCGTCATCCTGTGTCAAAATTCCAAAGGTGCCTGCTAGCTCAAAAAGTCTGCCTATAAGTATTTCCTTTTTCATTCCCTGTGACATTATTACACTGGAGTCAAAAACAGCCTCAGAAAATAATTGCATACCTGCTTGCAGAGGTACCCTTCTTGAAGCATCTACCAATTAAAACTAACCCCCTAATGCCTCACCATCGTGCCCCTTGCCCTCAAGTAGAACTAGAGAAGAACCACAGTTTTTCACTTTTTCACCGAGGAACTGAAGCTCGGTGGAGCAATGAAGCAGATTTTTTAAAAAATGGCCTTTCACCACAGAACACTGAAAGAGCTTTCTGCTATGACCCACCCCGCTTGACTCCCAGCTGTGGCCTGTAAAGAAGACGCCAAAACAGCTGTGGTGGTCTGGAGCGGTGTGCGGACAGCTCTCCAGTAGGAACTGGACCGAGATCCAAGATCACGATTTACACAGGCCAATGAGCTGACCCCGGGCGGATTCTGAGCCAGAAAGCCTGTATCTTATTACCAGTGTGCTCAGTGGACAGATTCAGGCTCCTGTGAGGGACATTATCCATAGCGCAGACGTTTCTGGGAGCCATGTTAGTCCAGAGGGAAAAACCCAAAACCCAAAAACCATGGGGTGGTTTTGATTTAAGGCCAAGGGAAATGGCGCAAAACGGTGTGTAAACTACTGCTACTGAGTTCTCCAGAACTCCTCCTCAGATGTTACAGGGGGGCGGGAACAGGAGAAGGAAGGTTTCAGATCTGTGACGCTTTTTGACCGCCTCATGAACCTAACATTCTTCTGACATGGGGTGGTGAGCGCAACAACAAAATGGCTGCCACAGAAGGCGGAGTCAGCCACAAAATGGCTGCTGTGGGAGGCAAAACCACACACTAAGGAAGCTGAAGTGCACAGAAGATAGTGTTGCCAGGTCCTACCTGGCTGCCGGCAGTGGGATCCAGGCTCTGCTCCAGGATTTTCTGGCATGCGTGCAAAGTGCGCAGCATGATGACATCACACGGAAGTGACATCATTGTGTTGGGGATGGCATGCTAGTTTTTGGGCAAAACTCTACGGTTTTTTGCCTTCAAAACCATAGAGTTCCAGGTGACATTATCGCATTTGGGACGTCATCTGGTGATGTCCCAGTTTGGGGGTGGGGCTTCCCCACCGGCCAGCTGTCCGGCAGCAGATTGGAGCCCCCAAAAGTGGGGGAACCCCCGCTGGGAACTGAGGGCTGGCAACCCTAAAAGAAGAAGAAGAAGAAGAAGAAGAGATTAGATTTATACCCCGCCCTTCACTCACTTGGAGTCTCAGAGCGGCTTACAAACTCCTTTCCCTCCCCCTCCCCACAACAGATACCCTGTGAGGTAGATGGGGCCGAGAGAGCTTTTTCCCAAGCTGTCCTTGAGGGAACAGCTGGTACAGAGCTATGTCTTGCCCAAGGTCATCCAGCCAGGTGCAAGTGGAGGAGTGGGGAATCAAACCCGGTTCTCCCAGATTAGAGTCCGTGCACTTAACCACTACACCAAACTGGCTGGAGGAATAATTCAAAGGAGGAATAATTCAAAAACACACTGGGGAAAAAGGGGTGAGAATGAAAAATGAAACTGTGGGGGCAGCTGTCGTTGAAGCAACATTATTTTAATCTGCACGGCCAATCAGGTCTCTAGTGGTCAATAAGAAGCCCTGCTGGGCAAAAACCCCTCCCACATTAAAAAAAAACAACATTTGGTGGGCTGCAGGGAAAGTGTTTATGGGCACCCCTGCGCTACAGCACCTTAATGACTACTTACAACAACATCCACCAGTACACTCACTTTTCATGCAAAAAAAGTCTCCGGTTCTTTTCACGGCAGAATAAGAGAAAAGAAACAGAAAACCTACCAAGGACTGAAAATGTTCTGGAAAGGGTGAAATGTTGAGAGTGGCCAACGACAGACTGAATTGTTTCCGGATCCCAACTCCCGCTGAAACCAGACGTTCCCCAGCACAGGATCTCCCAGAGGTTTTTCGAAGCTCAGCTTTCAGGCATGTGGAGCCCCAATTCGGATCAGGACCAGGCACAGGGAGAGAAGAGGTTTAAGCCCATGTTCCATTTTCCTGACCTGAAATAGTCCAAGAGGAGGTCTCACTGGAGAAATGTGTGTGCATTGAGGGGTTACACACATACTGATGGTCTCGGAACAAATAACACCTCCCCGAAATTATTTCAGGTGAGGAAAATGGCATGCGCACGGGGGGGGGGGGGAGGCGTAACCCCCTCTCCCTGAGGTCCTGGTCCGCTGCCAAAGCAATGTTTTAAAAATACACACAGCCAATCAAATCCCCAGTGGCCAATCAGAAGCCATGCTAGTCAAAAGCCCCACTTGGCCCTGCTCAGTTTTTAAAATATATTTTGTGGGCATCAGAAAAGGTACCAGCATGAGCCCAGGCGCCCGTGGGCACCACGTTGGGGGGCCCTGCACGATACCATTTTACAGACCTGCCTGGGTATTTGTTCAAAGCATCAATCTCAGAACAGTGAGGGAGTTTCTCTGCAGAATATCTACAAGCCAGGGCTGCCACGCGGTCCCAGAGAGATATTTTAAACTCGTAGCAACTGGTACACAAAAAAGTTAACCTGGTCCGTGGGGAACAGAACCAGCCAACAGAGACAAGAGCCTCGTCCCGCACTGAAAAGCAAGGATTCACCTTCCAGTAAAGCAATAAAGAGGAAAAGGGGAAGCCGTTATGACCAACTGGCTCTTGTCACACAAGGAAGAGGTCAAAGTTCCTTGGTGTTCCTACCTGAACAGACTTGCACGCGAAGCAAGAAAGCGGTAATGTGACACAGCTTAGGGAAGACGGTCCGTCCTTCCCGTGTTTTCTGCATTTCTGCAAAATAGGGGAGGGGGCTGTGGCTTAGCGGTAGAGCCTATGCTTGGCAAGACAAGGGCTCAGATTCAATCCCTGGCACCTCCAGTTAAAAGGACCAGGCAGGGGTCCCCATGAGCTTTGGTGCTCACCAAGTGTTTTTAACTTGTGTTAAACCAAGTGTTCAAAATCGCCTGACTTGCCCCGGTCCGAAAGACGCCCGGTTGACTTGTACCAGGGCCAGGGCTTTCTCGGTGGCGGCTCCTTACTGGTGGAACGAGCTCCCGGATGACATCAGGGCCCTGCGGGACTTATTGCAGTTCCGCAGGGCCTGTAAGACGGAGCTCTTCCGCCAGGCTTTCAAATAGGAGCCGCCATGGGGTGGAGAACTGATTAATAACATTGCCGTGGTCCTGTTGGTTGTACCCCTGCTGCCTCTGTCTGCCGGAAAACTCTGAAATCACCATCTTTTGTAACTGTAATGTAATGTTTTTAACGGTTTTTATATTGTAAACCTTTATGGTATTTTATATTGTTAGCTGCCTTGAGCCGGTCCGCTGGCAAGGCGGGATATGAATAAATAAATAAATAACAGGTGGGTGGGGCCAGATGGGGCTCCCGCTCAGCAACACTTCTGATTGGCCACTCGAATATCTAACTGGCTAGGCAGATTGAAATACTGTTTCTGTGGCAGACGCCACCACAATCTCAGTTTTCTTCTCTCTCGCTATTTTTTTAAACTATTTTTTTTAAAAACGATCCCTCTTCTTTCCTGCAAACAGGTGTCCTCTGCATCTGTGGATCCGCCTCCTGCGGTGGCCATTTTGGGGCTGGGCCCCCCACCATATCTCAGAATTCCAAAGGGGCCCGCAGGCTCAAAAAAGGTTGGGGACCCCTGCAGTCATAAACGAGGTACAGCAGCAAGGCCCAAGACCTTGGAGAGCTGTTGGAGCTTGGAGAGCCATTGAGTGCACAATACTGACCGTGACGGACTGCCGATCCGACTCAGTAGAAGGCCGATGCGTGCTTTCTGTTTCTCCACTGTCAATATTCCGTTTGGGGTGGAGGAAAGACCCCACCTTTGGCTTTCCCGGTCCTTAAGGAGCCCGCAGTATCACAACAGGCAAGTTTCAAATGGAAGGGCTGTCAGACACCAGAATCCGGGGGCCTGGTTTGCACCCCTCCGGAGGGAACACCTAAACTGGCCAGATTTCTCCTTGCCGTGGTGGAACATGTCATAGGTTGAACATGACAACCCTGTAGGGTTTTAAGGCAAGCGATGTTCAGAGGTGGTTTGCCACTGCCTGCCTCTGCATAGAGACCCTGGACTTCCTTGAAGGTCTCCCATCCAAGCACTAACCAAGGCCCACTCTGCTTAGCTTCTGGGAACTGATGAGTTAGGACTAGCCTGGGCCATCCAGGTCAAGGCAAGCGATGTTCAGAGTTGGTTTGCCATTGTCGGACACTGTGTGGCGACCCTAGAGTTCCTTGGGGGGGGGGGGGGGGAGAGTCTCTCATCCAAGTACTAACCAAGGCCGCCCCTGCTTAGCTTTCAATATCAGAGACGATCAGGCTAACTTGGGCTATTCAGGTCAGGGCATAGATGTGTTGGCAGAGTTTAAATATGCAAAGGAAGTGGGGCACTGACTGTTCAGAGAAAAATGCATAGGTTTTATAGAAGAACAAACTGTGATATAACATACAGAGACAAAGCCTAAACTAACCAGTCTAACTGCTGTAAAAGGAACAGTGAGAGCAACAGGAAGTTCTGCAGGAGCAGGAAGTCTCCAGAAGAGCCAATCAGGAGGCAGCAAGCACACAGTTTGAAAAAGTGGGAAGTTCCTAGCCTAGCTACGCAAGCTACCAGTCCTTCAGCTGTCCCCCGTGGAATGACCTTCAGATCTTCTTCATAAGGCTGCACTGTAGACCTTGCCTATTCCAACAAGATGAGCAAAGGTGGTTTGCCACTGCCTGCCTCTGCGCAGCAACCCTGGACTTCCTTGGGGGTCGACCATCCAAGTCCTAACCAGGACCAACCCTGCTTAGCTTCCAATATCAGATGAGATCAGGCTGACTTAGGCTATCCAGGTCAAGCCAAAAGATTAACAGAGGTACTTTGCCATTGCCTGCCTCTATATAGCGACTGTGGACTTCCTTGCGGGGTCTGCCATCTATGTCCTAACCAGGGCCGACTCCGCATAGCTCCTGAGATCTGAGGAGATTCAGGCTGCCCTGGGCCATCCACGTTAAGGCAGAGGTGTTTTGCCATTGCATGCCTCTGCATAGCAACCCTGGACTTCCTTGTGGGGTCTCCCATCCAGGGACTAACCAAGGTCGACCCTGCTTAGCTTTTGAGCTCTGATGAGGTCAGGCAAACCTGGGCCATACAGTCCCTGAATATACAGGAAAACCTCTTTGGGGTCCCTTAGCACCCTTCCTGCAGCTGCTTCCCGCACAAGTGTTGTTGTTAAATAACACTACAGACACAGTTGAAAGACGGCAAGGGGACTGTGGCAGCTTGCGATATATCTCTTGGCTGCTTATCAGTATCGTATGTTCATGCTTGAAGTACAGAGATATTTCTCTCTCTTTCTGGGTGTGCATCAGAGAGAGAGAGAAAGAGAGAGAGCTAGCCTCCGTCTCCTCTAGTGTTCACTACAAGCACAATCCACAGTATCACCCAAACCTCGGCCACAGTCTGCGGGCGCACCATACAAGCTTTGCGGTTTGTTCTGCGTAGAGAGTTCAAGGGTCATTCCTGTGAATGAGAGCCAGTCTGGTGTAGTGGTTAGGAGTGCGGACTCCAATCTGGGAGAACCGGGTTTGATTTCCCGACTCCTCCACATGCAGCTGCTGGTGTGACCTTGGGTCGGTCACAAGTTCTCTCAGAGCTGTTCTGGAAAGAGCAAGTCTTGAGAGAGCTCTCTCAGCCCCACCAACCTCACGGGGTGTCTGTCGTGGGGAGGGGAAGGGGAAGGCTGGGCAAAGCCTGCCGTCTGATCGCAGCCTTAGATGCACAGAAGAAAGCCTCAACCACACAGAGTGCGGGAGTGCCCATCCTCAACCTGACACAGAAGGAGAAGTGAAGGGAGAGAAGGAGCAGGGCTGCAGGCCGGTAGAACAGAAAGAGAACAAGGCCCACCTGTCCCCAGACGAGACTTCAGGTGCTTAGTCCCAACAGAAGGACAGAGCCTTTCCTATCTATGTCTCCTGATTTTCCCTGAGCCCGTCTCTCTCTCTCTCATTGTTCCCTCCTTTTCTCCAGCCCCATATTGAAAGAGGGCCAGACAGGAACTGCATCAGTGGGGGAAATCTGAAACAGCCTCCAGTAGGGTTCCCAACCTCAAGGGTTGCCACCTGGAGATCTCCTGCTACTACAAGAACAGTTCCCGTGGAGAAAAGCTCTTTTCCCCCTTATCTCCCCCTTTCTCTTTGCTGGCTGCCCCCAGTTTTCCTACCCGTGACGGACATTAGTACACCATCTGATGTAGTAAAGAAGTTTTAGCTTTTAACTTGTAATAAGGTAGATTTTAAAATTGCAGTATGTTGGAATTATTGGGTTTGGACTGTCGTAAGCTGCCCTGAGCCCTGTTTGGCACGTAATGGAGCAGGATAGAAGTCTAATAAAATGAATGAATAATAAATAAATAAAATGGCTGCTTTGAAGGGTGAACGCTATGGCCTTATACCCTGCAGGGGTCCCTCCTCTCCCCCAAACCCCACCCTCCTCAAGCTCCACCTCCAAAATCTCCAGGTATTTCCCAATCCAAAGTTGGCAACCCTACCGCTCGCCCCCCACAATGCCCCTATCCTACATGGTGGCTGCAGTCACACACAGGCCCTTTCTGCACTGACAGCTTGCTCCGGAGAATCCAAGGAATCAAGCCATAAGGGTTGACTTGACAGTCGCACGCATTCCCTCTGCACTGGTTCCCCCCCCCCCCCCCCCGTTTATTTATTTGTGGATTCTGTATGCATTCTGCATCTGCAAGCAAAACCTGCATTGTCTGAGCTAACTGGCTGCTTTGTCTAAGATTAAAAGAAAGGCAAACGTCTTTCAAAACTTTTAACTGCAGACCTAATGCCTCCCTCCCTCTATCCGTGATTCTGCAAAAAGAAAGAGAAGGGAGGGGGAATCCAGACCCAGACATACAAGGCTGACATAATAGGGAGCAGGGAATCCCCATGTCCTTTATATTTATTGATTCCTTCTTCTGCTTTCTCTGGCTTTTTAAAAGTTTGCCTGAGTGGGAGGACACGTCCTCTTTTGTCTTTGGAGAGGGAGGGAAAGAAAACGGAACAGAGAGAGAGAGCGTCAATGTAAAAAGAGAGAGGGGCAGAAATGGGGGAGGGCAGCGAGTATCACTTAAATGCCTGCAGAAACAATTCTACTTTAGAAAGGATTAGCAATTCGAAAGTGGATGAGAACAAAGAATTGCAGCAAAAGGAGTTTTGGTAACTGCGGGGCAACAGTGTGCTGGAAGTGGTCTGAACACAGATTCCAGTAAAAAAAATGCAGAAACAAGAGAAACCCCCGAACAAAGTGGAAGTGGGGGTAGGAGGGAATGCAGAATGGAAGAATAGTATGTGCTCAGAAACCGAGACAAAATACGGGTGTGGAAAGGGCCCTACTAAGTAACCCACTTTCAATCCACTTTCAATGCACTTTCCAACTGGATTTTGTCAGTTCACACAGTGAAATCCAGTTGGATAGAGCACTGAAAGTGGATTGCAAGTGGATTATTTAGTGTGTGTGACCGCAGCCACTGGTGTGTTTTCTGGGTCCAAGAAGCAGACAAAAGTTACAGACCAGCTCTGCCACTTAACCCAGCTTCTTCATACCCAACAGATGTTTCCTTTTTGTACGTCCCCTATAATTACTTCAGCACCCAAAAAGGCTGTTTGTCCCATCTTCATTTCCCACCCCCTCACGCCCCACATTACATTGTTTTCTGGTTTCAGTATACCGCAAATGAGTCAAAACAATACAAGCTGAACTTGTGCACCGTTGCAAAATATAGTTAACCGAGCTTCACCCTTCCGAGGACAAGAACGCTCACCTTCCTGTTCAGCCACTGAACACCACTGAGGAAGGCCCACAGAAGAAAATCTGGCCAGCCTGATTCTGAAATATTTATACCCCACCTTCAAGGGGCTTGAGGTGGCTAACAGAAGTATCACACAAGACAAGGGTTCCCAACCTTTTTGAGCCTGTGGGCACCTCTGGCATTTCTCCACACACAATGGCTTCCACAAAATGGCTGCCGGAGGAGGCAGAGTCAGCCACACAGCGGCTGCCACAGTTTCCCTTCAATCACGTAGTGAAGATTTTTGAGCTGTGGTAACAACTGCTGCCCAAACAGTGCTTTTAAAAATCAGTAATCAAACATCCAATAGCCAATCAGAAGCCTTGCTGGGCAAAAGCCCATCCTGGACCCACCCATTAAAAAAAATACTAGGCAGGTGCCATGAAAGGTCTCAGTGGGTACCAACTTAGGGACTCCTGGTTTAACCCATATGTTCAGAACCCATCCTTAAGACGGTTGCTGTCCCAGAGAGGGCTTCATGATCTCAAAGGAAACCCTCAGAGACGTAGAAAAAATGATGCATTTGTACCTATGTGCTCCTATGCACAGGTATGGTATGTGTGTGCTTGCTTGCACACAAAGGCATTCTCAAACTGCTCACTATAAATGAGAGGCATCAAAATGTTGACAGAGTAATTAACACAGCAATGGTGCACAGCCTGATTAAAGAGTAGATATAGGTTTATTTAGGAACTAACATACTTCATAGGAAAGAGGAGAGACAGAGATAGGTTCCTAACTACATCTCTAGCTGAGCAAGAGGGTAAGATTGAGTGTGGCAATTCTGAGAAGAAGTGGGAAATGACCCCGAGAGTAGCTATCTGGAGGCAGACAAGGAATGACACTCAACAGGAGAGAAGGCTCTGACCTCACTATTCTATCTAATTGTCTTCTTACTGCCCCCTGCAGGGTCGTCTTCTGCTCCAGCCAATGAGAGCTGACTGACATTTATTCTTCTATGACGGTGGAGCAGTATTTTGACACAAAGCCTCCCTTGTTATCAAGTCCTCTTCTCCATGACACGTTGGCCGTTTCGCTGCCTCCGTGGACCTCCTCTTCTAGACTGGTAATTAGAACCCCTCCAAAATCACTCTCTCCCCGCTCCTCCCTGATTTTTTTTTTCTTAGCTAGTTTGTGTGTTTGTAAGTGTGTTCTGTTTGAGTGTTTTTGCCCTCTTATTAGTTCTCAACAAAACAACTTCCAGTTGGGGGAAAAAAATAAGAAGAGATGTAGGAGATGTATGTGTTCATATAGACGACAGGACGCAAGTATAGCTTATGACAGATGCTGAAACACCATCACGGCCAGCCTCCCGTGATTCTGAGCCACTGATCTGAACAGGTGCAGATAACAGGTTTGTCACCTTAGGCTCTGCTCTTATATTTCACCGGCTTGATCAGCCAGGGCTTTCTTACCTTACAAACGAATGCCAAAGGTCCACTCGCAAACCACTACTTGGATGTAGAGATCCCTTATCAACATCCAGGTACACGCAACAACATCCGACTTGCGGCTCCTGCACTTTTGTTCTTTCTCTTTAAATTCCCTGATGAATAAAGCAAGCAATCTGCCTTGCCAAGACCCAGAGTCCCCAATGTGGCACCTGTGGTCACCATGGCACCTGACACATTTCCTGGTGCCCACCAAGTCTTTTTAGAAAGTGGGCAGGGTCAGATGGGGCTTTTGCTCAAAAGCAGTTTGGATTGGCCACTGGAGATTTGATTGGCCGTGCAGATTTTTTTAAAAGTTGCTTTGTAAGCAGCTGCCACCACAACACAAGGATCTTTACCATGCCAGCCATTTTGTGGCTGACCCCATCTCCTGCAGCAGCCATTTTGTGGCAGCCATTTTGTGGCTGTGCCCATCACACTATGAAGATTTCAGACAGCCTATCTATTCCATTTCAAGAACTGGTTATTAACGTTTTTTTCCCTGTCATTTCAGACAGACTCGTTTTAGTAACTGGCTGTTACCGGAATATATTTACCTGTTCATACAACGCCGGTCATCTCCAGTTTGGGAAGCGTGTCTGAAGAGTTGTTAATGAAAACTGCTTTCCTCAGGTCTTCAATCCCTTCTTCCGGATCTGAATCGCTACAATGGGCTGTGTAAAATGCCCCTCAGTGCTTCCTCCAGTGACGGGTTTTTCGCACACACACACACACACACACCCGGCACGCAATCTCTCCTCTTTTTTGTAAAAAAATGTTCTACTGGGAGTGCTATAACAAGACGTCAAATCAGCGTCTTAGTGCTCCCAATAAAATGCTAAAAAAACCCCAAACCTGTCAGGGAGATTGCACGCACAAAGGAAAATGGCGGGAAAAGAAAGTGGCACAGTTTGAAATGGCCACAGCCCTTCAGAGACGGCTCCTTACTGGAAGGGAAACGCTGTGTGAAACTGCCGTCCCTGTACCAGTTTCCACCATGACAGGCCAATAACGGAAGCCATGTGGTTTTAAAAGGTAATGTGAAATCGACCTATGTCAGAATTCCGAAGGTGCCGACAGGCTCAAAAGTTTGAGGACCCCTGCCTTCACCCAACAACAGCCAAGTATTTATTTCCCAAATTCCTAGGAACCTTTCTCTTTCCCTTAATGTGATGTTCCCTGTCTAAGTGAAAGAAGGCCTTGGCCTTAGTTTCTGACTTAGATACAGCGCTTAGGTTTTTCTGATGAGCTGGAAAAGAATAAATACTATTAAAAACATGTGTTTGAATATCCGTAAAGTAACAGACCAGCTCTATTTAAATAGAACATATGTACAGTACAGCAAGCCGTAGGCTATATTTGAATTACGAATGTAGGAAATGAAAAAAAAAAACTCAGGAAATCATATGTCAAAACAGCACGTGAGCATTCGTCTGGGGGTGGGTGGAAAGAAAGACAATGCTGTGGAAACACAACTTGTACCTACACAGAAAGGGACAGGCCACATGTAGGGGGATGATTGTGAGGGGGAAAGTATGCAACTTTTGTGCGATACAAACCTTTTTGTGTAATCTGAAAGCCTGCATGTTGAACACAAGGGTGAGCTGGTTTAATTGAATGGTGTGTATGTGTGTCTAGCATAGAAATAGGAGTCACACCTACTTTTGAAGAAGAAAAGAAGAGATTCGATTTATACCTTGCTCTCCCCCAGAATTCCCTCTAAGCCGAGTTAGTGTGAGCTAGCTCACAGTTTTTTAGCCTCCGGCTCACACATTTTTGTCTTCGCTCAGGAAGGATGGCTCCAGCGCAAACTAGTCTATGCAGCAGCCCAGTCGCTCGCTCACAACTTTCATGCCAGGAGCTCACAAAGTGGATTTTTTGCTCACAGGAACCCACAGCTTACAGGGAACTACCCGAAGGAGTCTCAGAGCGGCTTACGATCTCCTTTCCCTTCCCCACCCCACAAAAGACACCCTGTGAGGTGGGTGGGGCTGAGAGAGCTCTCTCAGAGAGAAAAGCTCCGAGAGAACTTGTGACTGACCCACGGTCACACCAGCAGGTGCAAGTGGAGGAGTGGGGAATCAAACCTGGATCTCCTGTAAGGATGGCTCCAGAGCAATGTTCCCTCTAAGCTGTGGAGGTCTTGTGAGCAGAGATTCTACTTTGTGAGCTACTGCATTAAAGTTGTGAGTGAGCAATTTGGTTACTGCATAAGTTAGTTTGCTCTGGAGCCATCCTTCCTGAGCTAAGACAATAATGTGTGAGCCAGAGGCTGAAAAACTGTGAGCTAGCTCACACTAACTCATTGCCAGAGCAAACTAATTTATGCAGTAGCCAAATCACTCACTCACAACTTTAATGCCAGTAGAATTTTTGCTCACAAGACTCCACAGCTTAGAGGGAACATTGCTGGGGAGCCCCCAGAATTCCAGCTCATCTCTGGACTACGAAGATCTGTTCTCCTGGAGAAAATAGATGCTTTGGAGGGTGGTCTGTATGGCATTGTACTCCACAGAGGAACCTGTCCTCTTCTGGCTCCATCCCCAAATCTCTAGGAGTTTCCCAGCCTCGATCTGGCAACCCTACCCCCCTACCCCACCACTAAGTGGAGTGTAGAGGTTAGAGGGCCAGACAAGGATCTGAAAGACCCAGGTTCAAATCCCCATTCTGCCATGGAAGTTTCCCAGTGACCCTGGGCCAGTTGTATATTTTCAGCCTGCCCTACTTCACAGGGTTGTTGTGAGGCTAAAACGGAAAAGGGAAGAACAAAGTAATGCGAATGGCCACTTTGGGGGCAGGAAGGAATTTTCCTCCAGGCCAGACTGGCCCAGGGCTCCTAGAGGTTTTTCCCCTTCCTCTGGACTGGTCAGCATCCAGCTTCCCTGGGTCTCCATTTCCAGGATTCATCATCATGATGTCAACCCATTAATAAAGTGGCTGACTCAGGGTACTTTGATCTTGTCAGATCTCAGAAACTAAGCAGGGTTAGCCCCGGTGAGTACTTGGATGGGAGACCACTGAGGAAGCCCAGAGTCTAATCTGGGAGGACTGGGTTTGATTCCCCAATCCTCTGCATGCAGCTGCTGGTGTGACCTTGGGTCTGTCACAAGAGGGGACATGATTGCAGTCTTCAAACGTTTGAAGAGCTGCCATGTAGAAGATGGAGCAGATCTATTCTCTCTTGCTCTGAATTGTAAGACTATATCTAATGGGTGGAAATTACAAAGGAGTCAATACCGGCTAAATATCAGGATAAACTCCCTAACTGGAAGGGAACAGACTGCCTCGGGAGGTGGTGGATGCTCCTTCGCTGGATGTTTTCAAGCGGAGGCTGGACGACCATCTTTTGGCTATGTTGTAGGGCTATCTTTCAGCTATGCTCCTGCAGAGTGCAGGGGGTTGGACTAGATGACCTGCAAGGTCCCTTCAACTCTCAGAGCTATTCTCTCAAGCACATTTCTCTCAGAGCTCTCTCAGCCCCACCTACCTGACAGGGTGTCTGTTGTAGGGAGAGAAAGGGAAGGAGATTGTAAGCTGCCCTGAGACTCTGAGTGAAGGTCGGGGTATAAATGCAATTATTTCTTCTTCTAATACTACTACAGCCTGGGACTTTCAACTGGAGATGCCGGGGATTGAACCTGGGACCCAAGAGGGCTTTTTTTGAAAAGGCGAGGGATTCTCAGAGTTAGACAGAACAATCTGGTCAGCAGCTCCCGGACGGACCCTTTTTATATGAGTGAAATCGACATTATCCTCACCCCTCCAATGTGCAGTCACGTTCCAGTTCAAACTTGAAGTCGTCTGAAGTTGGCAGGGGTGAGAAAGGGGCAGAGAGGGGACTCTATGCCCGCTATTCATGCGTTGGGCTATTCTCCAGCGGAACAGACAGAGGGTTTCAGTCTCCACAGCACCGGTCGGGTTGCCTCCTCTGTCGGTCGCTTAAAAACCGCCTGCTGCCAAAATAAACGCTTTGCTATTAATAGACAAAAAGTGCCGCAGAAGTGCGTCTTCTCACCTATGTGAAACCACCGAGCGCCAGGCCTCTGTCCTCTCAATGGTCTTTTGCCAGGCCCCGCTCCTACTGGGAGCAAGCTGGTTTCCATACGCTAATGGGTCAGCTAACCTCTGGAGGAGGAGGGAGAGGAGGAGGAGCAAGCTCTCTGGAGAAAACCTCAGCTGTTCAACTAAATGCAGCCAGCAAATTTTGTGGCTCTGTCGTTCTCTCTAGGCAAAGGTTTAGAACAGAAACTCTGGCACCAGAGGAGAAGGCAAAGGTATGCACATCAGTTTTTGGAAAGCAGAAATCCAGGAGGCTGCTAATAAACTTTTGCTAGAACGGGCATCGTGTCCTACGTTTGGGATAGTCGGAAATCTTAATTCGCTGCAGGGCTCATTCACAAAATCCTCAGCCAAAGCCATACGATCAGCACCATTTTGGGCTGACATACAACATGTTCTTTCTCCTTGAAAATGCTTCTGTTTCCTTTGGAAGTGGTGGTTTGGTTTTTGTTTTTTTTAAAGCACGGTGCTATAGTAACGCTCCATCTGCAGAAGGGGAAGCAGTCTGTATTTTCAAAAAAGAAGCATATTCTACTTGTGACTGTGACGATAAGGCTCGAAGGATACACCAGCCAAGGCCCAACCAAAAGGGAGGACAATCCTGTGTTTGCTAGGTCTTATGATTGTTGATTTCCAAGCCAATTATTAGGCTTCGAACAGATAAAAGGAAGTCCTTCTTCACCCAAAGAGTGATCAACACGTGGAATTCACTGCCGCAGGAAGTGGTGGCAGCTACAAGCATAGACAGCTTCAAGAGGGGAATGGATAAGCATCTGGAGCAGAGGCCCATCAATGGCCATTAGCAACAATGTATAGATGGAACACTATATCTGATGAAGTGTGCATGCGCACAAAAGCTTATACCCAGAATTAATCTTCGTTGGTCTTAAAGGTGCTACTGGACTCAAACTTTAATTTATGTATGGGGCAGTGATGCTCTGTATTCTTGGTGCTTACGGGGCAACAGTGGGAGGGCTTCTGGAGTTCTGGCCTCGCTGGTAGACCTCCTGGTGGCACCTGGGTTTTGGCCACTGTGTGACACAGATGAGCCAGTGGCCTGATCCAACACGGCTTCTCTTATGTTCTTGTGTTCAAAAGCCCTGTAAAAAACCTCACTACGGGATTCTCTTTTCCCTTTTAAACACACCTTTAAACTCTGCACTGCATTACAGAACTGTTAGCCTCCTTGGCGGCCTTATGGGAGCTGAAAGACAAGGTATAAATTCTGTCTAAAAAACTAAAAATGTTGGTCATAAATCTTCCTTAATTCATTTTAAGTAGCACCCACATGTTGAAGACCAATAAACTGAGGGACGATTAAGGTAACGAAAAACTAAATGTGTTCAAGCCAGTTTGGTGTAGTGGATAGGAGCGTGGACTCTAATCTGGGAGAACCAGGTTTGATTCCCCACTCCTCCACAGGCAGCTGATGGTGTGACCTTGGGTCCGTCACAAGTTCTCTCAGAACTGTTCTCTCATGAACAGTCCTCAAAAGAGCTCTCTCAGCCCCACCCACCTCACAGGGTGTCTGTTGTGGGGAGGGGAAGGGAACTGTAAGCTGCTCAGAGATTCCTTCTGGTAGTGAAGGGCGGAGTATAAATCCAATCTCTTCTTCTTCAAGAGAGAGAGAGAGACACTACTAAAAAGGCAAATCTTTACCATGTCCGCTGAACGGGCAGAGTGTTTCCACTGGTAGTTCTTGTTCCACCCTAAGCAAATGCACCCTTAAGTAAAACTTCAGGAATGTTTGAAATACCAGCAGAATGTCTGTCATATACAACAGTGAAATACTATTTGTCTGGTACAGAACAGAACCATAATTTTTAAGCCAGGATCGGTGGCAGAAAGTAACTCTGAACGTTTCAGAATTTTGCCTCCCATCGAAAAGATTGGATTCCACTTTACATTTTAGCTTACAGAAGAGGGGGGTTTCCTCTGATCCCTCCTCCAGGTGTAGACCTTTTACCTCATACCTTTCTGGGGGGGGGTGTCTCCCATCCTCCAAGAGCAGAATTTACAGGACCATATGGGGGTCAAAGTGGAAGAGGCAAAAATGTTGCTCTCAGCTGACAGAAATTCTTCTCTTAGTAATTTTCAGCAGGAGCCACGCGATGGTGCAGGCCGCTGTCTAGAAAACGGCCTATCTTTATGCTCACTAGGCAAGGCTGGCCGGTCTAGATTGGGAAATACCTGGAGGTTTGGGGGGCAAAGCCTAGGGAAACAGGGGTTTGGGGAAGGGAGGAACCTCAGCTGGATATATAATGTCACAGAATCCACCCTCCAAAGAAGCCATTTTCTCCAGGGGAACTGCTCTTGGTTGTCTGGAGATCAGTCACAATAGTGAGAGATCTCCAGGTGCATCTGGAGATTGGCAGCCATATCACTAGGGTGACTTTGGGGGGGAAAGAAAGAATGGCAGCCTTTTGACACAGTAACAGCAATCTGCTTTTCGAAAGCATATGGAGCAGAGGTCCATCAGTGGCTATTAGCCACAAGGTATAGATAGGAACTCTCAATCTGGGGCAAGTGATGCTCTGTATTCTTGGTGCTTGGGGAGGGGCAACAGTGGGGGGCCTTCGGGCGTCCTGGCCCCACTGGTGGACCTCCTGAGGGCACCCGGTGTTTTTGGCCACTGTGTGACACAGTGCTGGACTGGATGGGCCACTGGCCTTATCCCACATTGGCTTCTCTTACGTTCTTAACCAAGGCAAACGGTGAAAACTCATTTGGTTGTACCCGAGGGCTCATACACTTCCCACAATGCAATGATTTTTCCTCACGGGAAAGATTTTTCCTCACAGGTCCCTCCCACTCAGCCCCAATGTTAACCACTCCCGACAGCTCCCCATGGGCAGAATGTGCTGGGTGAGGGACCTAGCCACAGTAATCCATGCAATAGTCACCTTCAGGTTGGACTACTGTAACTCACTCTATGCAGGGCTACCCTTGAGACTGACCCGGAAACTACAACTGGTCCAGAATGCAGTGGCCCGGGTTCTTACTGGAACCCTATTGATGGCACACATTCAACTGGTGCTTCATCACCTGCACTGGCTCCAGGTTGAATACTGGATCAGGTCCAAGGTTCTGGTATTAACCTTTAAGACCCTAAATAGCCTGGGACCAGCATATCTACGGGACCGCCTCTCCTGGTATACTCCCAGAAGAGCATTATGTTCTGAAGAGAAGAACCTCCTGGTGATCCCTGGTCCAAGAGACATCTGGCTGTCTCTTTTTGGCCGTGGCACCGGCCTTGTGGAACTCTCTGCCTAATGACATCCATGCCCTGTGGGACCTAGTGCCTGTAAGACCTCTGCTCCAGATGTTTATACAATTCCCTCTTGAAGCTGTCCATGCGTGTAGCCGCCACCACCTCCTGTGGCAGTGAATTCCTCATGGTAATCACTCTATGGGTGAAGAAGGACTTCCTTCTATCCGTTCTAACCTGGCGGCTCAGCAATTTCATCGAGTGCCCACGAGTTCTTGTATTGTGAAAAAGGGAGAAAAGGACTTCTTTCTCCACCTGCTCTATCCCATGCATAATCTTATAAACCTCGATCATGTCACCCCTCAGCCGTCGTTTCTCCAAGCTAAAGAGCCCCAAGCGCTTCAACCTTTCTTCATAGGGAAAGTGCCCAATCTAAAGTGGCCGCAGGGAGATGCTGTTTTCTTCCTGTCGGTGCTTGATTACTGTAACTCGGTCTATGCAGGCTTGCCCTTGAGGATGATCCAGAAACTCCAGTTGGTGCAAAATGCTGCGGCGCGCCTGCTGCCTGCGTTGCGTGTGCGGGCACACATTCAGCCTGTGCTCCACCAATCGCACTGGCTACCAATCTGCTTCAAGGCACTGGTATTAACATTTAAAGCCTCGCACGGCCTGCGACCCACATACCTAAGGGACCACCTTTTCCCATATGTGCCACGGAGAGCCTTGCGCTCCGCTGATCGTGACCTGCTGGTTGTCCCTGGCCCAAGGGACATCCGTTTAGCTTTGACCAGGGACAGGGCTTTGTCTGCCCTGGCCCCGGCCTGGCGGGACATGCTCCCACATGAGATCAGGGCCCTGCAGGACCTTTTACCGTTCCGCGGGGCTTGCAAAATGGAACTGTTCCGGCAGGAAAAAAGCCCCCCCCCGCCCCCCCGAAGATACCATCTTATGCAGCCCGGACTATATAACCTTGGAATCCAGAGACACCAGTATACTGGGGACTGTACAAAACCGACGTATATTGTCATAACATTATTTTAATGGTTTTTAATTTATTATTGTTATTACTACATTGTTGTCATGCCGTAAGCCTAAGACCGATTTCCCACGAGGCACTGCTCTGACATCATTCTTCTCTTTGCCCCGACTGCGTGCTTGAATTTCCCACTATTTGCCCCGCGCCGCATTTTTTCCTGCGGCTCCGCCCGAATTCCCCCACAACTTCAGTGATCCTGTTTTTTGAGGACCACTGAAGCCGCAGGGGAATTTGGGTGAAGTCGCGGGTCAAAATGTGGCACAGGGCAAATAGTGGGAAATTCAAGCACGCAATCAGGGCAAAGGGAAGAACGACACCGGAGCAGCACCTCGTGGGAAATCAGTCTAAGTCTTGACTGGGATCCGCCCTGAGCCCGTTCATGGGGAGGGCGGAATATAAGTGTGAAAAAACAGAAATAAATAAAAATAAGAAAACATGCATGTACCTCTCTCAGTCCTTGCAGTTTGCCCCCCAAAAGGGACAAAGACCAGCTCCCAAGGGATGCTTTAGATTGGAAAAACAGAGCGGGGCGGGGAGTTAATCCCACATCTTCCAGCTTGGAATCAGACCCCCCCCCCCCCCCGCTCAATGACTGAATTAACACAACAGCAACACTAACAAGACGACCTCCTATCACAAAATTCCCAGCAGCTCCCCTGCTTAGGCATGCCCGGCTGACTTAGAAGGCTTGCGAAGACTTTGCGAGCTTTCGAACATCAAACGCTCGGTGTCTTGTACGGACAGAAACAGATACTCAGCCCCAAAGAATTAAGCACTCGTGAGCGTTCGGCGCCAGGAAAGCCAGGAGATTTCTTCCAGCTCCGTTGGCTGAGCGCTTATCTTTACACCCTGGGCACGCCTGAACATGAAAAGGTTATCTGACAGCCCTCTGTTGTTGGGCCTTATCTAAGCAAGGCAACAGGAGAGATACAGGACAACAAGGGTCAGACTCTTCCCCTCACCCATCGCCGTGATGGTGGTGGTGGAAAGTGCCATTGAGTCACAGCTGACGTACAGCGACCCCATGGGGTTTTTCAGGCAAGAGATGTTCAGAGGTGTTTTGCCATGGCCTGCCTCTGTGTCACAGCCCTGGTATTCCTTGGAGGTCTCCCAAAAGGGGTCTTTTCCACCATGATCATGGAAGAGCCAGCACAAATTCTCACGATCAGGATGAAGGTCTGCGAGGAAATAGAATCCAAAATCTGCATGCCAGCCTCCTGACCGGTATCATCGCCGAAAACCACCATCAGATCGCAGATGTTGGTGATGATGCTCTCGGGGCCCATCCAGTTGACCAGCCAGGACACCATGTTGACTTCAAGGGTGAAGATGGCGGCCATCTCCCCTGCCCAGAGGCCGTGGGCATCCCTTTCTGTCAAGTGCTGCCTCCAGCCCGCCTGGTGATCCCTTGGCGTCCATACCATTCACAGAATGCCTGAGGACTGACATTCAGGATGGTCAGCCTGACACAAAAAGTGAGATACAACTGCCATGCCCACCATTGGGATTTACAGCATGGAGACAGAGTTCTCCTTGGCAACTTGGAGTTACCAGGAAAACGTAAAACAGCGGGATTTCACGGTGCGAAATGGCAAAATCCACTTGCAAATGGTCACCAAAGTGGACGGAAACTAAATTATTCAGCATCTGTGAAAGATTTTTCTCCCAATACTCTTTTTTTCTGTCAGGAATGTCCTTTATTCTCTCTCAGGACTCCTTTTTTCCTTCAAGATGTCTTTTTTCCCTTCTCAGAATGCCTTATCCCACTCAAAAATGTCTTTTTTCCCCCTCTCAGGACTCCTTTTTTCCTTCAGGAATGTCCTTTTTTCTCCTCTCAGGACTCCTTTTTCCCCTCAGAAATGTCTTTTTTCCCCCTCTCAGGACTCCTTTTTTCCTTTAGGAATGTCCTTTTTTCCCCTCACAGGATGACTTTTTCCCCTCAGAAATGTCTCCCCCCCCCCCGACTCCTTTTTTTCTTCAGGAATGTCTTTTTCCCCCTCACAGGATGACTTTTTTCCCTCAGAAATGTCTTTTTTTCCCTCTCTCAGGACTCCTTTTTTCCTTCAGGACTGTCCTCCCCCCCCTCCTTTTTTTCTTCAGGAATGTCTATTCTCTCTCAAGCCTCCGGTTTCTTCTCAGGAATGTCCCCCCCAGACCTCTCCTACATCTCCCCCAAAGGGACAAAATACCTTTCTCCCCCAAGCTCCAAAAGAGGGCCAAACCCACAGGGTTACATATGGGACGAACATTTCTTTGTTCAGTGTAATAAACGGCAAGTGGTAACAGTCAAGGCTACGTGACTTATTTTTGATTTACAAATTTGTATCCCGTTTTTCTGTCCTTTCAAGGGCCACCAAGACAGCTAACAGTTTAAAGCGGACGTGATAAAAATCACATTATAAACCAGGGGTTCTCAATGTTTTGGGGCCTGCAGGCCCTTTGGGATTCATAGTGTATGTGGGGGTGCAGCCATAAAATGGCTGCTGGAGACAAAGCTGGCCACAAAATGGCTACCAGAGGAGGCAAAGCCAGACACAAAATGGCTGCCAAGAGGTTGGTAGTTCAGCAGTTCGAGACCTGAGTGATGCATGATGGAGTGAGTTCTCGTCTCTGGTCCCAGCTCCTGCCAACCTAGCAGTTCGAAAGCAAGGAATTGCAAGTAGATAAATAGGTACCACTTTGGTGGGAAGGTAACAGCGTTCTGTGAGCCTCAGGGTCTAGTCATGCCAGCCACATGATCACGGAAATGTCCTTGGACAAAGCTGGCTCTTCAGCTTGGAAACGTAGATGGGCACTGCATCCCTAGAGTCGTATTTGACTGGCTTTTGAGCAGGGGAAACCTTTACCTCTATGGTTTTTTATTGTTTTAAAATTTGTACATCGCCTAGAGCCCCACATCTGTGGGGATTAGGGGAATCTCAAAATGTAAATACATATATAAGGAAGCTATCTACATGAAAAATGCAAAAACAGCATTCACAGTCTCAGAGTGATCGGTTACAAAGTCTCAGCTCCATCATTTAATTCAAACGTTTGGGGTGAGCGTGCTACAACCGGTCCTTATTTTCACTGAACGGCCCAGGGATTTTAAACATTTGTTTTGACTCTCCTGCAGTTAGCAGCACAACACATTTACAAACCCTTCAATTTTTTAAAATGTTGATTTTGGCAGGGGGACCACTGTTCCTCTCAGAGTGGAAGCCGGCCACGCTCGGCACAGAAGGCCAGCCAAGAATCAAAGACAGTCTTGGCGACCGATCGGTTACAAAGAGAAACCGGCTGTTACTGAATCTGAAGTGGAAGGACTGAGACTCAAAAGGATAAGCAGGTGCTTCGCTAACAAGGGTCCAAAAACCATTTGTATGATTTGCTTCCACAGGTTTGTATTGTATGTTTTATTCAGAGAAGGAAGAGGAGGAGATTGGATTTCTACCCTACCCTTCATTCGGAGTCTCAGAGTGGTTTACAATCCCCTTTCCCTCCCCAAAACAGATACCCTGTGCGGTAGGTAGGGCTGAGAGCTCTCTCTCGAGAACTGCCCTTGAGAGAACAGCTCTGAGAGAACTTGTGACTGACCCAAGGTCACATCAGCAGCTGCATGTGAAGGAGCAGGAAATCAAACATGATTCTCCGCTCTTAACCACAACACCAAACTCAGCTTACAATCACCTTCCCTTCCCCTCCCCACAGCAGACACCCTGTGAAGTAGGTGGGGCTGAGAGAGCTCTCTCGAGGACTGCTCTTTCCAGAACAGCTCTGACAGAACTTGTGACCGACCAAAGGTCACACCAGCAGCTGCATGTGGAAGAGTGGGGAAGGAGCACCTTTGTTGGATTGCGCTCAGGGCATCAGTTGACCTTCATGGTGTAGTGGTTAGGAGCGCGGACTCTAATCTGGGAGAACCAGGTTTGATTCCCCGCTCCTCCACCTGCAGCTGCTGGTGTGACCTTTGGTCAGTCACAAGTTCTCTCAAGAGCTGTTCTTTCAAGGGCAGTCCTCGAGAGAGCTCTCTCAGCCCCACCGACCTCACAGGGTGTCTGTTGTGGGGAGGGGGAGGGAAGGTGATTGTAAGCCAAGTTTGGTGCAGTGGTTAGGAGCGCAGATTTTTATGCCAAAAGGTGTGAGTTAAATTAATTGGATATTAATTTAATTGGGTTTTAGTAGAACTAGGTTTTTATCATCGTCACTGTATTGTCATGTTGTGAGTCGTCCAAAGCCCCATCCTGGGGGATGGGTGGATAAAAATCTAATCAAACAAACAAAACAATTACATTCATTTAGCTTTTCAACACAAGACAACATGGACCCAACTTTCACTGCCTAAAGTTTCTCTTGCTCGAAAGCCAGTCGAATCTGACTCTAGGGGGCGGTGCTCATCTCCGTTTCCAAGTTGAAGAGCCAGCGCTGTCCAAAGACTTCTCCGTGGTCATGTGGCCAGCATGACTAGACACCGAAGCGCACAGAACGCTGTAACCTTCCCACCAAAGCGGTACCTATTTATCTACTTGCAATTTCTTGCTTTCGAACGGCTAGGTTGGCAGGCCTT
Source organism: Lepidodactylus listeri (assembly GCA_029233225.1). Lineage (NCBI taxonomy): Eukaryota > Metazoa > Chordata > Lepidosauria > Squamata > Gekkonidae > Lepidodactylus > Lepidodactylus listeri. The sequence continues at coordinate 7,197,251 of JARCFY010000016.1, read as the reverse complement.
TCACTGCGACGGGTTACCAAAATGAAATTAGCGGTGCAAACCTGGCAACACAAAAAGTAAAAAAAGAGATTTTTTTTTTAAAAAAAAGATCCCGAATAAAAGTGAAAGTTAATTGCATGCACTTTGTGAAGTGTCAGTTTTATATACTGCACGGCTAACCTCATTCTCTCAAGAACAGCACATGGTGGGGAAAAGGTAGTCAGATTGTTTCAGCAGTGCCAAAAAAGAGTCAAGCATATCAAAGTGTAGTATTTTAGAGTCTGCTGTTATCTCTAGCACAGCAAATGGAACGATACAGCATCGGAAACGGTGAGTTAAAAGAAAAACCCTCCAATTTAACCCCCCCTCCCCCAAAAAACCCCACTTCTCTGTTACATGCAATATTATCAAGAACCGGCGCATTATTTCTGTCATTAGTCAATCCATTCCTATGACTCTGGGTCGTCTAAAGCGCAGCCAAAGATTATCAGAACCAATGCTAGGCTTTCAACAGCTTGTCCAGCTGAAAAATCTCCCTCTAGTTCTGCCGCTATCGGCCGTGGCTGCCCCTGACGTCAGGCGGCTGTTTACAAGAGATGGACGACTGCCAACTTCCAGGGAACTGAAGACAGCAGAAGGCCGCCTCTGTCGGCTGCACGGAGGCAAAGAACAAGTCCCTTTTGTGAGGACCGTGCGTGAGGGGCCATGTTCACATGCGCGTTCACAGACACAAACTCGGGGGGGGGGGGGGGGAGAAAAAACAACTTGCAACTTCAGCACCACAGAAGGAAACTTGAGGTCTTCGAGAGTATGCCTCGCTGACCTCAAATTCAGCGTTCTGTGATTTTTAAAGCCTTCATCAAAACACACCATGACAACAGCAAGAGTCCAGGAGCACCTTAAAGACCAACAAAATTTGTGGCAGGGGATGAGCTTTTGTGAGTCACGGCTCACTTCACTTCAGGGAAGACGTGAGCAGTGGCTTGTAAAAGCTCATACGCTGGTGCAGATTTTGTAGTCTTTAAGGTGTCACTATCCGAAGAAGTGAGCAGTGATTCACGAAAACTCCTACCCTGACACAAATTTTTGTTAGTCTTTCAGGTGCTACTGGCCTCTTGCTCTTCTCTGCTGCTACAGACAGACTAATGCGGCTACCCGTCTTGATCTATACCATGAAAACATTCAAGAAAACTAGTTTCTATTCCTTTCTCTCACACACCACACACAATTTGAGTGGGGGGGGGGGGGAGGAGAAGAAGGAGAAGACGAGGAGAAGAAGGAGGAGGAAGAAGAAGAGAAGAAGAAGAAGAAGAGATTAGATTTATACCCCGCCCTTCACTCACTTGGAGTCTCAGAGCGGCTTACAAACTCCTTTCCCTTCCCCTCCCCACAACAGACACCCTGTGAGGTAGGTGGGGCTGAGAGAGCTCTGAGACAACTGTTTTTGAGAGAACAGCTCTGAGACAACTATGGCTTGCCTAAGGACACCCAGCAGCTGCATGTGGAGGAGTGGGGAATCAAGCCTGGTTCTCCCAGATCAGAGTCCGTGCTCCTAACCTCTGCACCAAACTGGTGTCGTTTCAGACTGATACAGTTATCTTGGGTATAAGCTTTCGTGGGGATCCACATTTGCTCAGATATCTAAGGCTGATACCCAGAATAAGTTTTTGTTGGTCTTAAGGGTGCCAACTTTGTTCTCCTGATTCACACAACTACCCACCTGAATCTAAGGCCCCACATAGACACGCAACAACCACCCACTTCATGCTTCCAGCTACTTGTTTCTAAAAACCTTAAGACCTTTTGTCTTGAAATCTTGGGGGGGGGGGGAGAAGGGGGGACACAATGCAAATAAGAAGGCAAAAATGTGAATGCCCTAAGTCAGTTTTATAAGAATCACTTTAAATTTTTTTAGAAGAGCATGCTTTCCTCCTCCTTCTCAAGGCCAGGAAATCCCCTTATCAGAAGTGAGGGGCCGGCGGAAACGACTGCAGAAAACTATTTCTAGTAATAGACTGAAACAGGATTTATAAGCCAGTTTTACCCTTCTTTATCGCCCCTACTTGGTTTTTCAATCATCAAAACTTCGCAAGGGTGGATAAAAATCAAGTCTTGTAATGATTTCTGTAAAATTTAAACTGGATTTGTGATTTTTAAAAGAAGTTTCAGTAAGAACATATTTCTCTCTTTAAAAAAAAGAAAAAGACAAACAGCCCGGGTTAAAGTGAAAATGTTTATTTACTTTATTTGAATCCGGCCTTTCCCCTCAATGGGGTCCCAAAGTTGCTTAACATTGTCCTCCCTTCATTCATTTTACCCTCACAACAACTCTGTGAGGTAGATTAGGTAGAGAGTGTGTGACTGGCCCAAGGTCGCCCAGCGACTGTCCACAGCGGGGGCGTGGGGATGTTGAAGCTGTGCCTCCCAGATCTGAGTCCAGCACTTTAACCACGACACCACACTGGCTCCCCATAATCCTCCTCAAGCCAAATTTATGATCCAGTTACGAGTTTAAGGGAAATGGCTTCTTTTTGTAAAGAAAATCTTTGGTCAACAATCAGACTGCAAAATGGTTGATACGCTTTCAGCAAGCCTTCATGTCATCATACGTTGCCTGTTTGTCCGGGACCTCCAATTAATTATTGTTCTTACCGTATGGGATTGTGTGTAGAATAGCCAGGAGATCCTAGGATAGTCTGGCAGCCAGAAGTACTAGCTCTTTTGCGTTATGCACCACTAGGTGGCGAGCTAGATTTGTTTTTAGGGCTGAGAGAGCTCGGAAAGAGTTGTGACTGACCCAAGGTCACCCAGCTGGCTTCATGTGGAGGAGTGGGGAATCGAACCTGGTTCTCTAGATTAGAGTCCGCCACTCTTAACCACAACACCAAGCTGGCCTCCAAGTACTGCAGGATGACTTTTCCCCTTCTGGTGTACCACGACCCATCCCCTTGTTTCTCAGTGGGGTTATTTCACTGGGGTTACAGACAGCCAGTTTGGTGTAGTGGTTAGGGGTATGGACTCTAATCTGAGAGAATCAGGTTTGATTCCCCACTCCTCCTCCACATGCAGCTGCTGGTGTGACCTTGGGCCAGTCATAAGTTCTCTCGGAGCTGTTCTCTCAAGGGCGGTTCTCGAGAGAGCTCTCTCAGCCCAGCCTACCTAAGGGTGTCTGTTGTGCGGAGGGGACGGGAAAGGAGATTGTAAGCCACTCTGAGACTCCTTCGGGTAGGGAAGGGCGGACTATAAACCCAATCTCTTCTCTTTTTCTTATTTGCTTCTGAGGGACAGGGGTAAGACAGCCTGGAACTTTGTGGCGCAGTGGCTAGAGTGTTGGACCAGGATCCAAAAGACCTGGGTTTGAATTCCCACGTGCTGTGGAAGCTCTCTGAGTGACCTTGGGCCAGTCCCACTCGCTCAGCCTGACCTTCCTCACAGGGTTGCTGTGAGGATAAAATGGAGGAGAGGAGAACGGTGTGAGCCACTTTGGGTTCCTGCTGGGGAGAAAGGCGGGGTATCAATGAATTAAACTAATTTGGAAAAGAAAGGGAGGCCAACTAAAGCAGAAAGGAAGAAACAGGGCTTCTTAGCGCTGATCCCGACCATCATCTCTTCACAAAAAGCCACCCCACAGTTGCTGGTCGGTACCAAAACTGCCAGTGCGGTGTAGTGGTTAGCGTGTAGGATTAGGATCTGGAAGACCCAGGTTTGAATCTCCGCTCTGCAATGGGTGACCTTGGCTGAGTCACCCACTCTCAGCCTAACCTACCTCACAGGGGTGTTGTTGTGGGGATAAAATGGACGAGAGGAAAACAACATGAGCTGCTTTGGGCTCCCATTGGGCAAAAGAGCGGGGTATAAACAAAGGAAATACCTAATCCCCACCCACACATTTACTGCGTATAATTTTCTAAAATAGTAAAAATATTATTAAATACGCCAGTTTTTCTACTCAGACTCATCCAATACCCCTCCTTACCACAGTCTTATCTCCACCCTTCCGGTCCCCTTCTATTATCTTCTGCCAGCGGGTGAAAATTTTTGTTTGCTTCGTTTGGCATTCCCTCAACAATTCCTCCTTCCTAACCAGTGTTTTAATGTTTTGTATTTAACTTTTTTTTTTACTCTGCTTTTTTAATTGCATTAAAGTGTCCAAAAGGAGTTGATTTTAATGTTTTGGAATGGCAGAAAGGTGAGGTACAAATTTTGGAGGACGGACAGGAGGGCGTGAGGGACAGAGAGACAGAGGCAAGCAGGCAGGCCGGGAAAGGAAGGAAGGAAGGAAGGAAGGAAGGAAGGAAGGAAGGAAGGAAGGAAGGAAGGAAGGAAGGAAAAGAAAGAAAGGAAGGAAGGAAGGAAGGGAGGGAGGGAGGGAGGGTGGGAGATTCTTAGGGAGCACTTAATTGGCGTGGCACACCATCTAGGTTTGTGAGACCACACCACTGGCCTCTCATGAGCTACACCCCCAGCAAGTGAATTTTTTTTTTTGGTGTAGCGGTTAAAAGCGCAGACTCTAGTCCAGGAGAACCGGGTTTGATTCCCCACTCCTCCACATGCAGCTGCTGGTGTGACCTTGGGTCAGTCACAAATTCTCTCAGAGCTGTTCTCTCATGAGCAGTCCTCAAGAGAGCTCTCTCAGCCCCACCTACCTCACACGGTGTCTGTTTTGGGGAGGGGAAAGGAAAGGAGATGGCGAGCCACTCTGAGACTCCTTCAGGTAATGACAGGCAAGGTATAAATCCAATCTCCTCCCCCCCCACTTCTTCTTCAACTAAACTGAAAGTGTGCAACACCTCAAACATTTCCCTCATATCTATGGGTCGCGAGGAATGATCAGTGGTAGTGGACAAGCTGTTTCGCAAAGAAATGTATCATTACCCAACTTTCTTTATCAAGCAACCCTTGACCGTTTCCACATGGGGCTTTCCCTCCCCATGGAAAGCAGAAAGCCCCTGCGCTGAAACGGAATCTCCACATGATTTGCGGCGTCTCCGGGGCTTTCCTCCCCAAAACAGATTTAAAAGCAAAAAGATTTAAAAGCAAAAACCGACCTCAATCTGGTTCAAAGGGGGGGGGGGGGGGGGACGGCAAGGTGGCTGTGGGTGGAGCTACCACAGGGGAGGGGTGGAGCTAACCTCTGCTTTCAAAATGGCTTCTGGAAGTGCCCCTCACTAGGTGTGCCCCTTTTCTTCCACTTCCCCTGCTAAGCTGGGCCGCATGTTCCAGGAGGGAAAGGGAAGAGAAATGGGTTTCTGGGCCACAGGTGGACTAGCATGATGGAGGGCCACTTTCTAAAAATGCTTGGAGGGCACCAGAAAAGATGTCAGCTGGCAATGTGTTGAAGATCCCTGCTGGACCTTCGAGCCTAGCCATTCGAGATTCAGTTTCACTTCAGTTTTCACTTCTCTGTGATTCGATCCTGTGACATGGCCCCCCAGCCCGTTTTCACTTCTATCACATCACTGTCGTAATCAGTGCATTGTTAAAATTAGCGGGAAACGCATGCGTCCCAGTATTCATGCGCCATTTGCAAGGAACGCATCCCCCTAGGAACGGAAACGGTTTACTGCAGTTTCAACTGGGGATTTTCCACAGCCGAAACGAACAGCCTCTTCGCTACACTGATGCAGAGGCTCTATAAAGTCTGTGGTATACTCTGTGTAAAGTTGTTCGATGCAGAAAACGTAGGGGGAGGGGTTGTATTTGCTCCCATGCTTATGAAATACCAGCATGAATGACAACATACTTTTTTTTTTTTTTTTTAAAGGGCTCTATTCATGATTCTAGAATGCATTAGAAGCAAGACGTTCTAGATTTTAAAAAGCAGTCAGTTACGTTGACACCCTCGATTCTCCTAAGGGTTTACGGAAGGAAACGGAGGAAGGGAAGTTCACGCCAAACTCGCATCAGAATTTCTTCATCCCTACCCGAATATTCTGCCTGACAAGCTAGAAGGACTGGAAATTTAATTAGTTCAAATTAGCAGGTATGTCGAACGAGTGATAGAGGAGTTACGGCTTACGTGTATGTTTTGCGCAAGCGACAAGCATTGATTTATTTTTTAAAAACCCTTACGCTGTATCACAATACCTGCCCAGTTGGTGCACAGCAAAACCATTTCAATTCATCACGGTAAATACCATGAAGAGGAGAAGAGATTGGATTTATACCCTGTCCTTCACTTGGGAGTCTCAGAGTGGCTTACGATCTCCTTTCCCTTCCCCTCCCCACAACAGACACCCTGGGAGGTAGGCGGGGCTGAGAGTTCTGACAGAAACTGCTCATGAGAACTTGTGACTGACCCAAGGTTACACCAGAGGTGCAAGTGGAGGAATGGGGAATCAAACCCGGTTCTTCCAGATTAGAGCCCGCGTTCTTAACCACTACACCAAACTGAGTGTCTAAAAAGTGTGAGTCACAATTGACATACACCGACCCTGTAGGGTTTTTATTGCAAGAGACGTCAGGGGTGGTTTCCCACTGCCTACCTCCACACAGCGACCCTGGAATTCCTTGGTGGTCTCCCATCCATACATGCTAACCAGGGCTGACCCTGCTTAAGCTTCCAAGATCTGATGAGGTCGGGCTAGCCTGGGGCATATTAGTACTGTAGGATAAGCTTATTAATTGCAAGGATAACATTAGAGACAGAGGGGGACCCAAGCACTAACCAGGGTTGACCCTGCTTGGCTTCTGAGATGGGAGGGAGGAAGGGTTAACGTCTTCTTCCAAGAGCATGTGCTATTTCTTCAACGTTGGCAAAGGCTATCAAATAGCTACCATCTACTGAAAACATCATGTATAACCAGAGGAAGACTTCGGTATTGGGAAAGAGTATCAGTATACATCATTATACTATCGTAGCCCACGTGTGATATAAATAATGTATGCGGTTACCCAGACATATGACAGACCTTAGAAACTGAATGCCAAACGTTCTTGCCAGGGCTCACAACCAAAGTGAAAATGGAGTACATGGGGAGCCAATGAGCCAGAGAATCAGGAGCGGTATAGGATCATTTCTATGGGGTACTCCAGATTTTCTCCCACCTTATTAATTACAGAATTGGTGTGTGTGTGGGGGGGAGGATGTTTCTAGCAGTGAGGGTCCACCAGCAGAGTCTTGAACCGGGCCCCAAAACAGAGTCGATAACAACTGCCACAGAATCTGTTGGGTGAGTTCCCGACACCTTGCGTCTGTGAACATAGGAGTTACTACATTTTGACACAAGAGGATGCTTCCAAAAACACGACAAAAGCAAAATCTGGATATCACAAAGCAGCTCTGAGAGAACTTGTAACTGACCCAAGGACATACCAGCAGCTGCATGTGGAGGAGTGGGAAATCAAAGCTGGTTTTCCCAGATTAGAGTCCATGCTCCTAACCAGTACACCAAACAAACAGCTTCAAGAGGGGATTGGAGAACATATGGAGCAGAGGTCCCTCAGTTGCTATTAGCCACAAGGTATAGGTGGAATCCACTATCTGGGCCAGTGATGCTCTGCATTCTTGGTGCTTGGGGGGCCACAGTGGGAGGGCTTCTGAAGTTCTGGCCCCACTGGTGGACCTCCTGATGGCACCTGGGTTTGGGCCACTTTAAATGACAGTTCTCAGCTGCTGCAAGTTAATCACTTCTGCCAGCCTAAGCAACAATTCTGAGAACAAGCTGGCAAGGTGGGGGTGATAACTTCTACAGTCACAAAAGCTAACACTTCAGCAGAAAAACTCTTAAAGGAGACCAGTTTCTTGACACAGAGTTAGAAGGGAACCTAGAGGTCACCTACTCCAACCCCCTTGCTCAGTGCAGGAATTAGTCAACTACAGCACCCCACTCTGCTTAAAGGAGCACACACCCTTTTAAAAAATGTTTTTAAATGACTCAAAAAATCTTTCACAGGAGAAAATATTGTGGGGCTGTGCCTTTAAGAAAGGGGGCAGAGCCCCCAAAAGCCCCACTATAACTATGGGCCTGGGTATAATACCATAGAGTGCTTCCTCCAAGGTGTTTTATATGAACTAAGAAGTTAGAAAAGGGTTGTGTGGGGGGGGGAACCCTCAGGGGTGTTTTTCTCACCTCTTTTAATACATCTCTGTGTGAAATGAGAAGAGGAAAAGGGGCCATGATTCATTAAACCGTAATAAAAAGGTAGGATTGCATACGTGGGCTCTTAAATGGCATCTCGAATTTCGGCTTCCCAAACAATGTCGGAATAATGTGGTCCACCCCCACAGATAGGCAGAACACAGCATCTAGGCCTAGTCAACAGCACTACAGCCTAATTCAGCTCTGATTTTCAATTAGAGATAGCAGAAGTCACCAGACACCCCAGAGTACCGTTAAAGCATAAAAGTGAAACAAAGTCTTTTCTCTAAGGGTCTCCTGGTCTACTTTTTTTGGAGACTGGAAATTCGTGGAACCACTACTGTTTCTCCTGTATAGCTCCAGTTTAAGATAATTTATAAGAATGTCAGTACATCAGAAATAATCTAGTTTGGGGGGAAACATACACAGGGTGGTAAATCAAAGTATGTTGAGGGCTAGGGATGTCAACATCCAGGAGGGAATACCGCTCTTCTATAGCTTTAACGGCAAACCTAGACAGTATAACAAAAAGCAGAGACATCACCCTGCCAACAAAAGTCTGTATGGTCAAAGCAATGGTATTCCCAGTAGTTATGTAAGGCTGCGAGAGCTGGACTATAAGGAAGGCCGAGCGCTGAAGAATAGATGCTTTTGAATTATGGTGCTGGAGGTAGCTTCACTTGTGTTCAGGATGGTCATGGAAGGGACGATGGCTCAATGGTAGAGCATATTGCTTGGAACATCTTGCTGGGGGAGGAGGAGGAGGAGGAATAGATTTATATCCCACCCTTCACTATCTGAAGGAGTCTCAGAGTGGCTGAAAGTAAGCTGGAACAGCCATTTTGTGGCTGGTTCCGCCTACTGTGACAGCCATTTTGTGCTACGCCCACCACACTGTCTCGGAATTCCAAACGCGCCCACAGGCCGAGAAAGGCTGACGACCCCTGAGATACACATTTCAGATTTCCCAGTGTATCAGTATACGGCTATGCCAGAAAGATGAACTTTCACCCAGGGATTACTCCAGGGTGCACAGTGTTTTCCTCATGAGCGGTGACGATTTTTGGAAATGCAACCTCTCTCAAAACACAACTCAAAACAAAGACAGAGAGAACGATTCCCCCGTCCGTTAGATTGTCTGCTGTTAAGGCAAAGAGAGCCTTTTCACAATTTACTGCTTCGTATGCAGATGGGAGAAATGCAGGCAAAGAAGTTTTTGGTGATGGATCCGCCAAGAGGGAAAAGAATAAATCCAAACGTTTCATTGATTTTTCATAGCACTACTTGCACAGCTTACCAAAAAATTTTTTTTAAGTTCTCTAACGTAGAAAGCAATTTCTCTGAAAACATGATTTCCACTCCTTTCATGGCCCTTTCCCCATTCTTAACATTTCCAGAAGAGCCACACGATTGAGCGCCCTGAATAACTGGCTAATCCAACCAAGGCAATTCTCATTTCCAACTTCTAGCTAATGGCAAAGTAACAGATCCGGCCCCATCTTGCAATTCTTGATGGTGGTGGTTCTGGCAGAATTCACAGCAATCAGACAGACTCACAAAGGTTTGCAGGATTGGCTCAGTTCTGGGTAGTTCTCTGAAGTCAGGGGTAGAGTTGCCAACCTCCAGATGGTGGCTGGAGATTTCCTGGGATTACAATTTATCTCTAGGCAACAGAGATCAGTTCCCCCTGGAGAAAATGGCTGCTTTGGAAGGTGGACTCTATGGCATTGTACCTCCCCTCTCCAAATCCCACAATCCTCAAGCTCCACCCCCAAATTTTCAGGTATTTCCTAACCTGGATCTGGCAGCCCCAATCAGAAGGGACTTTTATTATTCAGAAAACCCCTTCTCTTTCTTATAGTATTTCAGATCTGATTCGATATATAGAATTAGCAAAAAAGGGATGGGGCAGAAAGCACTGTTGCTAAAATTATCTTGAACTGTACTTCCCTCCGGTCCACAGACACACAACTGCACCCAGGTATCGCTACACACTTACACACCAAATGGACAAGGAAGTTCATTTTGTGGGTACATAAGAGAGGGCCTTTTTAGTGACAGCCCTATGATTATGGGGGAGGAGGAGGGACAAGAGAAAGAGGAGGAGGAGGAGGAGGAGGAGATTGGATTCATACCCCACCCTTCTGTTGGAAATGTATGAGTTGCAAGGTCCAGATTCCAGTCATTATAGGGTTAATCTGTTTACCTGCAAGTGCTATTGTTTAGACTGACCTGGAAGGAAACCTGGCAGACAGCTAATGCAAGAAAAGCCCGCAAATGTAAAGGAGTATTGATTGGTTAATGTATTCAGGTGATTTCCTTCTAGGGGTCAAAAAGAAGCAGATTCTCCATTGTTGTTGTGTGACCATGTGTCTCTAGCAGTAGCAAGCAAGATGTAGCTTAGATATGTTTTTTTTTAAGTTTCCTGTGTACCTTTTACCCTTAGAAATAAAGTATTTTAAATAGAAAGAGATGTCTCCTCTCCAGTACAGCAAACTCTGAGTATTTAAGTATTTATGACTATTTACCCCCAATACCTTCACTGCCTGAAGAAGTCTCAGAGCAGCTTACAATCTCCTTCCCCTTCCCCTCTGCACAACAGACACCCTGTGAGGTAGGTGGGGCTGAGAGAACCCTTTCGAGGACTGCTCTTGAGAGAACAGCTCCGAGAGAACTTGTGACTGATTCAAGGTCACACCAGCAGCTGCATGTGGAGGAGTGGGGAATCAAACCCGGTTCTCCCAGATTAGAGTCCGCACTCCTAACCACTACACCAAACAGCCTCCCCAGAGAGGTGCACCTGGCCCCCACACTGACAATCTTCAAGAGACAGGCCAAGATGGGTAGTCTGTCTGTAGCAGCAGAAAAGAGCAAGAGTCCGTTAGGACCTTAAAAGCTAACAAAATTTGTGGCAGGGTGTGAGCTTTCGTGAGTCACTGCTCACTTCTTCAGATCTGGAGAAGTGAGCAGCGACTCATGAAAGCTCCTAAAGGTAAAGGTTTCCCTTGCTTCAGAGCCAGTCAAATCGGACTCTAGGGGGCAGTGCTCATCTCCGTTTCCACGTCAAAGAGCCAGTGCTGTCTGAAGACTTCTCCATGGTCATGTGGCCGGCACCACTAAACGCCAAGGCACGTGGGACGCTGTAACCTTCCCACCGAAGCAGTACCTATTTATCTACTTGCGATTCCTTGCTTTCAAACTGCTAGGTTGGCAGGGGCCACAAATTTAGTTATTCTTGTTAGTCTTTAAGGTGCTAATGGATTCCTGCTCTTTCCTACACTGCTGTTCATTAATGTATACTATACATTACTCTTAATGCTTAATTCTTCAGATATCTGAAGAAGTGAGCAGTGACTCACGAGCTGCTCTGAGACTCCGAGTGAAGGGGGGGGGGGGGATAGAAATCCAACTCTTCTTCTTCTTCTTCCTCTTCCTTCAAGCATATTTCCCCGCAGTGGACCCTGCAGTGTTTTTATCCCTCTCACCCACAAGAATCTCAAAACAGGGGAAGGAAATGAAATGTTATCATTATTTGGGCATGTGGTGAGTCAGACACTTCCACAGCTAATTTTCATTCACTTAAGTGGCAGAACGGTCCTCGAGTCCGTTTATTCAGAAGGGCATCTCTGTTTATTCTTCCCCCCCCCCCCCCAACAAGCCAGAAGAAGGTAACCATCAAATTATACCCTCACGTCTAGAAGGATCATTGAAAGTGTTTGAAGATGTGCAGAGGTCCGTGAGAGGCTGTGAGTGGAGCAGAAATCCATCAGTGGCTCTTAGCCGCAAGTTATAGATGGAACACACTGTCTGGGGCACTGATGCTCTGTGTACTTGGTGCTTGGGGGGGGCAAGAGTGGGAGGGCTTCTGGAGTTCTGGCCCCACTGGTGGGCCTCCTGGTGGCACCTGGATTTGGGCCACCATGGGACACAGAGTGTTGGACTGGATGGGCCACTGGCCTGCTCCATCATGGCTTCTCTTATGTTCTTGTGGCTGGGGCAGTGATGCTCTGCATTTGTGGTGCTTGGGGGAGAACAGTGGGAGGGCTTCTGGAGTTCTGGCCCCACTCGGTGGATCTCCTGATGGCACCTGTGTTTTGGCTGCTGTGAGACACAGAGTGTTGGACTGGATGGGCCACTGGCCTGCTCCATCATGGCTTCTCTTATGTTAGTCTGTCCTGGCTCACGGTGGGAAGGGAACAGGAAGGAACCACGAAGTCCTCCCCCCAAAGGGCGAAACACCTTAAAGAAGATTAGCAGAAACCCATCCTCGGCTGGCCTGATTATTCAATCAAGGTGGTAAAATTGTGAAGGGGGAGGTGGGGAGGCCAACAAAAACCGGTAAATCAAGCCCCCAACTTTGAAACTTGCATGTTTCCTGAACAAGTGTGCATACTAATCGTTACCAATTAATTGCTCTTGCAAGCAATTAGGACACTTCTGTCTGCCACTCTGCAGAGCTTTTCCTATGACCCGGGAGCATCTTCTCAAACCCCATCGCACGCAACCTCCCCCATGCCTTTGGCTTGGCAAAACGCATATCCCTTCCGTTTTATTTATTTATTTATTTAGGTTGAGTTATAGCCCGCTTCCCCCCCCCCCCCCCAAAACCAGCTCAGAGCGGGTGGCAACGATTTACAGACCGACAATTTAAAGCCTTCTAAAATGCAACACTGCAATTCATCAGAGTCAATAAAATCACGAGAACAGCTGCAATAAAATTTAAGATGGCGTAAAACTCAAAGGGAGAGGCAATATACAGATATCTGAAGAAGGGAGGGGGGGGAAGCTACGGGGAGAGAGGGAGGAGGGGAGCCCAAAACTAGCTGTAGCCTAATTAGCTAGGAGCATAGGCCTGGCGGAACAACACAGTTTTACAGGCCCTGCAGAATTGTACCAGATCCTGCAGGGCCCTGATCTCACTTGGAAGGGTGTCCCACCAGGCTGGAGCCACAGCCAAAAAGGCCCTGGCCCAGGACAGCTGGATGCTCTTTGGGCCAGGGACCACCAGCAGATGTTGATCACTCGAGCGCAACGCTCTACGGCGGACATACCAGGAAAGGCAGTCCTAAAGGTGTGTTGACCATTGAGGGCTTTAAATGTCAGCACCAAAACCTTGAACTTGATCCAGTCTTCAATCTGGAACCAGTGCGGCTGACAGAGCACTGGCTGGATATGCGCTCTAAAGGGTGTTCCTGCCAGAACCCTCATTCTAGAAAGACGATTAGAAACCGATGACACACTGCCACAGAAGTTCTGAAAGGGGATGATTTGGGACACAAGTTACCTGTGTACCGATAAAGTAATAATCCCCACATTATATAAGTACTTATGCGCAAAACACAAACTGTTTCACACAGCACAATAGAAGGAAGCTGTCTGAATGCTCTCTCTCGGAGCGCATAATCTCAACTTTGGGGGGGGGGGGGAAAGCAATTAGACAACCAGGGACTTTAACGCTGGCCTTGATCTGAAAGGGTAGTGGCTGCATTAATTTGGTATGTGATGAACATGAAAACGGACACACTCTTCCAAAAGCAACACCACATACAAACAATATGGTTTTTGACAACGCAGTCCTCACGACAGCCGGGCTGTTAAAATCAATAGAATTAGACTGGAGAAAACATGCATAGGATTCCACTGTCAAGCCAGTCCACTGCACTGAACTTGGAGAGAAAGGAAGATCTACAAGATAATGGGACCAGCATTCCCTCTAGGCTGAGTTAGTGTGAGCTAGCTCCCAGTTTTTTTAGCCCGCCGGCTCACACATTTTTGTCTTAGCTCAGGAAGGACGGCTCCAGAGCAAACTAATTTATGCAGCAGTCAAATCGCTGGTTCACAGCTTTAATGCCAGTAGCTCACGAAGCAGGATGTTTGCTCACAAGACTCCACTGCTTCGAGGGAGCACTGAATGTGCTATCTCTTACCATTAAAATTCCTAACGGGAATAGATTCCAGCTTTCACATTCTTAGCTTTATAATCATTAAATATCATTAATACTTGGTTTCCGATTATAAATCCTGACCAACACACGGATATAGTTAGCAGCGCCTAAAAAGCCCAAACACAACACCGAAATTCATTTCTTTAACCGCCCACCGCCCATCACAAGGCGAAACACCAACATATGCAACATTAACACTATAATTTGTGACACAAAAGTAGAAAAGACAGTTCTAAGGTTCTTAGCTTTAGGCAAAACTGTTTGGGTGTTTTAATGAACGAGTTGCTAGCCGGGGGGGGGGGGGGGGATTCATGGTTACAAGACAGATCTAAAAACTCTCCAGAATGCAAATTATAGGTCTCGACCGACCCTAAAAATGAAATGCTACAATTCCTCTTCTGCCAACTAACAGTGATCCTTTCTGCTCCTTTGTTTTGAAACTACCTTTTGGACAGCGGAGCATACATCACACAAGAGCTTAACCAACGTACATTATTGGTGCTTCATTTAAGAACGTACGCATGAGCAAAATCGATTCCCTCTACTTTTTGCTTCAAGAGCGGAGCGCACAAAAACGCATGGAAAACCAACGATCCTTTAAAGTACCAGCCTATGCAAAGGTCTAATCGTATCAAGCACTTCTCCAAACAGGTGGATTCCAGAGCTTAAAGCTCCAGAGCAAATTCAACATTTTCGAAAGCGAATGCAGTGACATGCCAATGAGGAACGTTCGGAAACGAAGACTGCGTGCGCACGAAAGCTTATCCCCAGAATAGAACTTTGTGGGTCTTCAAGGTGCCACTGGACTCAAACTTAGTTCTGTTGCTTCAGACATGGCTGACCCACCTGAATCTTTCTCAGGGAAGTTAGAAATGGGGGGGGGGGGTTTTTTCCCCAGCAGAATTTCTAGTTTAAGCCGTACTTATTTATAAGCAAGCCTGATTTTTAAAAGGCACTTGAGTGAACATCTCAGTCTCGTTGCGCCAACAGGCAGCTATTAGGGGCCAATATTACGGCAATGTCAAAAAAACGGAGAAGGTGTGAGGAGATGAAGAAAAGAAGAAGAGATTGGATTTATACCCCACCCCTCACTGGGAGCCTCAGAGGGACTTACAATCTCCTTTCCCTTCCGCTCCCCACAAAAGACACCCTGTAAGGTAGGTGGGGCTGAGAGAGCTCTTTCGAAGACTGCTCTTGAGAGAACAGCTCTGAGAGAACTGGTGACTCAGCCAAGGTCACACCAGCAGCTGCATGTGGAGGAGTGGGGAAATCAAACCCGGTTCTCCCAGATTGGAGTCCGCGCCCCTAACCACGACACCAGACTGGCTCTGAAGGTGCCCAAGTGAAGGGGAGCAGAGGATGGGGGAGAGTCTAGGCGGACTAAAACCCTGGGGCCCCATTCACTTGGGGGGAGGGCAGACCACGAAGCAAGGAAGGAGTGGTTAGAGCAACAGTCTACAATCTGGAAGGCCTGGGCTCAAATCCCTGCTCTGCCAGTCTAGGGGGTTCAAACGCCCGATTCACTAAGAGACTTTTGGCCAATTTCTCTCTCTCTCTCTCTCTGCCTAGCCTACCTCACAGGGTTGGCACGAGGGTTAAAGGTTCCGGAACAATGTCCCGGCGCGTTCCTCCAGAAAAAAGCAATAATAGTCGCAAGAACAGCAGCAACGACAACAACTTTCGGAACCGCTGGCACGCTCTTTGGATTGAAACAAGCCCCCGCATACGAACCCACACTGAAGTCCAGTTCCACGCCGACTATTGCCCGGCTCACACCCAACAGTTAGAAGACCCCCCCCCCCCAAAAAATCTTACCTTTCCAGCAGAATTCAACCATCCAGGTCCATGAATGAGCTGAGTGAAAGAGGGGGGGGGGGGGCAGACTAGAGACAGCCCTCCCCCCAAACCGGGGCGAACAGGGAGAAGGAGGGAGGCTGCGCCTGGAGACTCCGCCGCGCCCCCGCCACGAAGGGGCTTGCGCGCTACCATCGTCTACCCCATGCCGGGCGGGCGAGGCGGGGGCGCGGCCCCGGGAGAAGGACCACCGGCCGCCCAGGGAGCACCTGCAGCCCCGGCACGGAGAAGGTGGAGGTGGCGCTGGAGGAAAGCAGCCGACCCCGCCTGCCTTGCGCGCCCCGGGCATGGGAGGCGCCGGCCGAGTCGGCCAGCCCGTGGGGCGCAGAGGGGAGAGGCGGGATCGGGGCCTCCCCAGGCCCCGCCCCCTTCTCGCAAGAGAGCCAATGGCCGAGCCCCAGGGGGCGGAGGGACAGCCGTCCCGTCTCCAGCGCCCGCGGCGCTCTTGGGCAGGGCTGCAGGCGCCCGCGGGCGCCACCTGACTACCCTGCTGGGCAGCGGGATAGAGGGACGGGGCTAAGGGGGGGGGGGGGAGCCTGTGGGATTCCCCCATCATCATCAATCATCATCATCATCCCGGTCTGTGCCAAAGGACCAATCCAGGGTTGGCGGTGGGTAGATAGGCAAGAGGGTGTCGGCCAATCAGAGGGAGGGAGGGAGGGAGGGGAGGGGAGGGGAAGACCCAGACCGGCCCCCTTGTCGCACACACTCCCCGTTTGCAAGCGAGTGTTGGGGCGGGGAGTTGGCGAAGGAGGGCGGTAGGTGCGTGCATGCGAGCACAGGGTCTTCTCGCGAGTAAGTGAGTCTGCAAGCGCAGCCATCACTGCAAGTGCAGCCATCCGTCCATGCACACACGTGCTCACATTGTGCTTGCTTGCAGATGTGTGCCTGGCTCGATGGGTGGGTGGGTGTGTACTGCAGGCGGAGGGGAGCTCGCTTCCTCGCGAGAAGGCCCTCTGCACCCAGAGCCGGCTTCAGGTTGCAGGGGGCCATCGCCCAGGATGTCCGGGGGGGGGGGGCCGGGGGAGGTGCACCTTGGGTCCGGACCGAACAGGGATGGGGCGTTGGGTTGCCATCTCTGGGTTGGGAAATCCCTGGAGGCTTGGAAGGTGGGGGTTTGGAGAGGAGGGACTTTAGCAGGGCGGGTGATGCCACATAGAGGCCAACCTCCAAAGCAGCCGTCGTCGGAAGAGCAGTTGGGATTCCGGGAGATCTCCAGGTTCTGCCTGGAGGTTGGCAGCTCTCATTCCATGCACATGCCGATCTATCAATCCATCCATCCGGGCGCGTTCTGACAACCCGGAGGGAGCCCCAGGCGGTTTGCAGGAGGCCAGCAGCCTCAGTCTGCCTGGAAGGGAAACGTCCCCCATCTGGTCTCCCCCCACCCAATGATTTAAAGCTGTTCCCAACCGGCTGCCCGCTTGCCCCCCAAATTAAAAGTTGCATTGCAGTCTCCAGTGGCCTCTCGTACCCTTGCTGGGCCTGGGCACAGAATCTTTGCGCCTCCCCTCCTGCCTTGAGCAACGGCAGGCAGGCAGGCCGGGCGAGCGCGAGAGCTGCGCATGTTCTGCGGGTGGCGGACGGCCTATAAATAGAAGGCGAAGCATCGTAATACCAGCGGGGTAGCATCAGAAGGCCACACCTGGCAGCTGCCTCATTTCAAGCAAGCATGCAAGCAAGCAAGAGCAGCGAATCAGAGCTCTGCAAGCAGAGTTGCTGACCTCCAGGTAATATGTTGTAATTTCTTGTGTTTATCCATTGATTAATGTTGGGGGGAAGAAGAGGAGGAGGAGGAAATTGGATTTATACCCTGCCCTTCACTACCTGAAGGAGTCTCAGAGCAGCTTACAATCTCCTCTCCCTTCCCCTCCCCACAACAGACACCCTGTGAGGTGGGTGGGGCTGAGAGAGCTCTTTCCAGGACTGCTCTTGAGAGAACAGCTTTGACAGAACTTGTGACTGGCCCAAGGTCACACCAGCAGCTGCATGTGGAGGCGAGGGGAATCAAACCTGGTTCTCCCAGATTAGAGTCCCCGCACTTAAACCACTACGTCAAACTGGCTCAAACCATTTCATGCATCCTTATTCCCACTGTGTTCATTTTGGGGAGGGAGAGGAGCGGGCTTCCCCAATTGCGGGCTGGTGGGGGGAGAGAGAGTTGTTCTAAACCAAAACTCAAGTTTATTCTATTACACGCTCTTGAGTCAGGAAACATTTTGAAAACGCTTTTGTATTTCTGTATTCAACACAGAATATTTCAGCACAACCCCGATACATAAATAGTGCACTCATAACTCTATAAAGGATATCTTTGGTTGTTCTGCCATGGCAGGGTAGTTGATCAGAGCAACCAGGAACAAGACTAAAACCAGACACTAAGTACTCTTTTTCACTCATCGAAGCTAATGCAACTGTCAATCAAGTCTGTGACGAACATTGGACGTACATCTGACATATACAACAAAGTCAGCCCCTTTCTTTCCATCTCTGGGGTTGGGGAAGTCACGGAAAGCTGGGTTAAGCTAGGGTGACTCACAGAATCAAGGAAGCTGGTTTCTGATACTCTTATCTATTTAGGAATTGATAGTGACTTCCAGGGGTCATTTCGTAGAAAAAGAGGTGCAGGAGCTCATTAGCATAACTCATTTGCATAACTCATTTGCATATGCCACACCCCCTAACATGTGTCAGAAGGCAACACCCATCCCTCAGGCTCCACTCCACAGGTGAGTGAAACTGACCTGCTCTTCCTCTGTTCCCTTCCCCATCCAATACTTTGTGCAATAAAAATAAGCGTAAAGAACACACCCTCATTCTCTTCCTGCTCCCTTGAAACCATCAGGTTTCAAGTAGACTTGAGATACCCAGGACATGTGCACCACCCATCCCTTTCCCTTCCCCTCCCCACAACAAGACACCCTGTGAGGTAGGTGGGGCTGAGAGAGGTCTTTTGAGAACGGCTCATGAGAGAACTTGTGACTGGCCCAAGGTCACACCAGCAGCTGCATGTGGAGGAGTGGGGAATCAAACCAGATTCTCCCAGATTAGAGTCCAACTCCTGACCACTACACCAAACTGATGGGGTGGAAGCTGCTGAAGGGTTGGTGAAATTTCTCCAGTACTTATGTGCCATGTGCCCAGATAAAAAATGGTATACTTAGAAAATGTATATGCCACCTTGAGCAAGTCTCTGGAAAAGCAGCACACTGTCATAAAAGGAACAATTATAAAATTATCAATATTTAAACAAAACATTAAAAACAATAAAGACCCTAGCAGGGCTTTCCCGGGGCGCTGCGCCTCTGCACTGCTCGGGGAAGCCGAGGAGGGGGCGGGGCTTGGTCATGTGCCTGCCCCCTGGGCTCCTCACTCCCGGAGCTGCGCTCCTGTGCGCTCCCGCTCCAACGGACCCCTGGTGACTTCTGACTTCTGCAAAGTATAAACCTTCCCAGTAGGCAAAAGCCATGTGAGTCAAATTCTTGTCCAGTGAAGTCCACAGCACTCAGCAGGGCCCTGAATGTTCCTGGGAGCAGAACAGAACCAAACTCTCAACTATATAGGCTAATTACGATCGTGTCAGAAGGCAACACCCATCCCTCAGGCTCCACTCCACAGGTGGGTGAAACTGACCTGCTCCTTCCTCTGTTCCCTTCCCCATCCAGTATCATAGGTGTACCAGAGGTTTTGCAGAGTTTTAGCAGAAGATTGAGACTCAATCCAGCCCTAATTCCGCAACAATTAATGATTGAATATTGCATGTAGCTACATGTGTTCTGAACATAAAAAAATAAGAGAAGCCAATGCTGGATCAGGCCAGTGGCCCATCCAGTCCAATACTCTGTCACACAGTGGCCAAAAATACCAGGTGCCATCAGGGGCTGTGGTCACACACACTAAATAATCCACTTTCAATCCACTTTCAGTGCACTTTCAAACTGGATTTGCCAGTTCACAGTAAAAATCCAGTTTCAAAGTGCATTGAAAGTGGATTATTTAGTGTGTGTGACCGCAGCCAGGAGGTCCAGCAGTGGGGCCAGGACACTAGAAGCCCTCCCACTATTGCCCCCACCCCAAGCACCAAGAACACAGAGCATCACTTGCCCCAGACTGAAAGTTCCTATCTATACCTTGTGGCTAATTAGCCACTGATGGACCTCTGCTCCATATGTTTATCCAGTTCCCTCTTGAAGCCGTCCATGCTTGTAGCTGCCACCACCTCCTGTGGCAGGGAATTCCATGTTAGTCACTCCTTGGGTGAAGAAGTCCTTCCTTTTATCCGTTCTTCTTAATCTGACTGCTCGGCAATTTCATGGAGTGCCCACGAGTTCTTGTATCGTGAGAAAGGGAGAAAAGTACTTCTTTCTCTATGCGTTCTATCCCATGCATCATCTTGTAAACCTCGATCATGTCACCCCCTCAGCTGTCGTTGTTAGCCTTTCTTCATAGGGAAAGTGTTTTCTGAGGGAGCTTATCGAAACAGTTATTTGAGCGAGCCTGTCTGCAGAATCGTGACTTTTTGTGCTACTTGAATACAAGAATAAGAAAGGCCCAAGGAACATTTTACTGGCTATTGCGCTTTATTTGCGTTGGATGACGCTTGAGGGGAACAGGCAATCTTCCGCTATAGAGAAGAGGATTATGTCTTCGGATTATCCTTACTGTGAAGGATACATATGCCCATGTGATTTCATAGGTTGTAGTAATAGTTATCAAACACTTGAAAAACTGAACTTACTTTTCGTAATTCTACCACGGTTGTTATTGTCTGTTTTCTGTTTACCAATCCTGAGATCTCTCCGGTTACTTTAACCTCCAGGTAACAGCTGGAGATCCCCCACTATTACAGCCGGTCTCCAGGTGATAGAGATCAGCTCACCTGGAGAGAGCGGCTGCTTGGAACCTAAGAATATAACAAAAGGATCAATCAGTTTGGTGTAGTGGTTAAGTGTACGGACTCTAATCTTGCACAACAGACAACCATTGCTAGCCACCTCGACCCCTATCTCCTTTACTATCCCCTCACGTCCAGCTTTCTATCCCATTACCTTGCCTCTATCTTTAATCCCTGGTTTGCGCAGCCAGGAAGAAGCGTGTATCTGCAGGTTCAGATCGCGTCCCCCATTTTTCCTTTCTACCTCCCCTCAATTTTCTTTTGGAATTGGACCACCTATCTCCAGGACAGGTAACGTATCACCCCTCAATGAAACTCCTGCTCATGCAACAGTGCTATTTTCTATCTAAGTTTCCTAGATCTTGTGTGTATGCGTGTATGATTCTGTTTTTGTACGCTTGAACAACATTTTATAGTAAACATCATTCAAAGAAACCACTCAGCTTCATTGTCTATTTTCTGGGAACTCCTGGAAGGGGTGGGACCTTGGTATAGCTGGCAAGAACCCAGTATTTCGCCAATTGCTAGTCTTAAATTAAAGCAATTTGGCTAACACAAGTATGGATCAGCCCTGTGACAATATCTGGGTAGGAAAAATACAGGTGATGTTTTTGGGTTACTCATGAAGGTGTAAAGTTGCCAGTTTTGGGTTGGGAAATACCTGGAGATTTGGGGGGGTGGAGTTGGGGGGGGTTGGGGAGGGAAGGGACCTTAGCAAGGCATAATACCATAGACTCCACCCGCCATGATCTTGGTCGTCTGGAGATCAATTGTAATTGCAGGGGGTCTTTGGGTGTCACCTGGAGATTAGCAACCTTAATGGTTCTGGCATTATTCCTATGCTTGGATGCAGATTTGACATCCTGTGATTCCGCTGGATCTTTTTGCAGCAGAGAACAACATGCTGCCCTTCGTGCATTATGAAAAACACATGCTTTCCTACATAGCGCATGAATCAGCCCCGAAGCTATGTGTCATTGCTGGAGAGAATTTTGACTGAGTTCCCACTGGCTTCTTCTTCACCATCTTTTTTTCATACAAACAACAGATGCGGCCAGAGAATTTCACTTTGGGGATCATGCTTCCCACAATGTTGTATGTTTTGTCAGTGCAAAGAGCTGGGGGTGGGGGGTGGGGATTGGTTCCTCTGAGGCCAGCGTGGCACACCAGGGGAGAGAAGCTGTGAGGTGAAAAAAAAAATTGAAATATTTATATGTGCCTTTCTCTTGTAGTTTGATTCCAAGATCAAAAACATCCAAAATACAAAAAAAGACCCCACTGAACTCCCCCTCCCCCCCAAAAATGCCTGCAGCTGAAACCCCAATTAAAAGCCCTCACAAATGAAACCATCTTGTCACACCTTCTAGAAGAAGAGATTGGATTTATACCCCGCCCTTCACTCCGAGTGGTTTACAATCTCCTTTCCCTTCCTCTCCCCACAACAGAACCTTCTAGAACAGGGGTGGCCAAACGGTGGCTCAGGAGCCACATGCGGCTCTTTCACACATATTGTGCGGCTCCTGGGAGGCTCCCCGTGTATTCGCTCTCTTTCTATCTGTCTCTCTTCCTTCATCCCTCCCCCATCTATTTGGCATTCTTTGTTTCTCTCTCTCTTTCCTTCCACCTCTTTCATCCTTTCTTTCCACCTCTCTCTTTCTCTTAGACACGAATAACTATCATTATCAATATCCGTTTTACCCCCTTTTGTTTTTATTTTTGGCAGTCTCAATAAATGTTAATAAAAAGCAAATCTGCATATTTTTCTAGAAGTGACATCATCACATCGATGTCTTCAGGGCACCAATCTACTTTTTTGGGCAAAACTCTATGGTAAAAACAGCTACAAACCATAGAGTTTTGCCCAAAAAGTAGAGCGTCACCCCTGATGTAGGCAACACAATGACATCACTTCCAGAAGTGGTGTCAGGATGTTGCCGATGTTGCATGGGGGTTTCCACCAGCAGCCAGATGGCAGCGTCAGGCTGGAGCCCGCAAAAGTGGGGAATTTCCTGCCCCAACTAGGAACCTTGGCATCTCAGAGTGGCTTACAATCACCTTCCCTTCCTCTCCCCACAACAGACAGGTAGGTGGGGCTGAGAGAGCTCTGAGAGAACTGCCCTTGAGAAAACAGCTCCGAGAGAACTTGTGACTGACCCAAGGTCACTCCAGCTGGCTGCATGTGGAGGCATGGGGAATCAAACCTGGTTCTCCCAGACTAGAGTCCGCCGCTCTTCACTTCTACACCAAAGGAAAATAATCACTCTTGCCAAACAGAAAGCGAACATGGTGAACATGGATTAAAAGGAGAGTGCAGAAAGGGCTTTTTGCCAGTTCACAGTAAAATCCAGTTGGAAAGTACATTGAAAGTGGATTATTTATTGTGTGTGACCGCAGCCTAACAGTACTATAAAAACAACAGAGGAATAAAATATTTTTTTCTTTGACACCCCCCCCCCCAAAAAAAGAGCATTTTCCAAAAAAACTGTTTTGTTGGAGAATGTTCCGTTCTCACCTACGGCTGCCAACCTCCAGGTGGGGCCTGGAGATTACCTGGGATTTTAAGAGGTCTCTGGAGGAAATGGCTGCTTTGGAGACTGAACTCTATGGCATTCTCTCTCCCAGGATCTAACCCCAAATTTCCAGGAATCTCCCAACCTGGGGGTGGCAACCCTTCCCCACCACCAATGCTCCCTCTAAGCTGTGGAGTCTTATGAGCAAAAATTCTACTTTGTGAGCTACTGGCATTAAAGCTGTGAGCGAACAATTTGGCTAGTGCATAAATCAGTTTGCTCTGGAGCAGGGGTGGCCAAACTTGCTCAACATAAGAGCTACATAGAATAAACATCAGATGTTTGAGAGCCACAAGGCAGGAACAAATACTACACATGCATTTTTATTTTAAAATATGCAAATTTGCTTTTTATTAACATTAAATCAGACTGCCAAAAATAAAAACAGAAGGGGTAAAAACAGATATTGATAATATTTATTTGTCCAATGATATTTGTTTACTAATGATATTTATTTGTCTAAGGGATGTGTGGAAAGAAAGAATGAAAGAGGTGGAAAGAAAGAGAGAAAGAAAGAAAGAAAGAACCAAGAATGCAAAAAGATGGGTGGTGGGTAGGAATGGAAGGAGGGCAAAAAAGTATGCCTCTCCTTTGCCTTCCCAGCTGCCCTGCTGGGGGCCGCACAATATGTGTGAAAGAGCCACATGTGGCTCCCGAGCCGCAGCTTGGCCACCCCTGCTCTGGAGCCATCCTTCCTGAACGAAGACAGACAATGTGTCAGCCAGAAGCTAAAAACCTGTGAGCTGGCTCACACTAACTCAGCTTAGAGGGAACACTGCCCACCACATGCATTTAATTTCGAGGGGCAGGACACGGCAACAACGGAAAGCTTCAGCCGCAACCCACAATCCCTCACATCATGTTGTGGCCCAGAACAAAACCTTCCCAGATCAGGATTTCTTTTGCATTGGCTTCCCCGAGAGCTCCCGGAGGGACTGTGGTTAGCATGAAGAGCGGGAAGAGCTATTTTTAACCCAGCCCGAGATGCCGCTTAATAAAACTTTTCCACCCAGAAGTCACTGAACCGGAGGCTGTTACGGAAGGGAAAAGAAATCCCCTTCCGCCGCAAAAATACCCTGTCAAGGAGGATTTCAGCCTGAGGGTGAGCTTGAACCGCAGCCCCTACCAGTAGGAAAGCCCTACTAGAGGAAAACATCTGTCTCTATCAGGGGTGGGTGGGTTTTGGACATGCGCTGGAGATGATGAGCAGCTTTCGACATGCAAACGCTTTCTCTTCCGTACACTTTGCACCAGGCCAATGTTAAATGTGACCTAAAACGGAGTGGAGTTGTCTCTTACGTTACAAAGAGGTCACCTGTTCGGTGCATCTATATATCTGTTTCTCAACTGTGGTCCCGTCTGGGGATATCTAAAGCTGCAGATTGGGGCCAAGTTAACACTAGACAGATTTTTTTGCAAACTTGGGGGATTTCCTTGCAGAATTTCTTTTTTGGAAAAAACGTATTGGGGAGTTAAAATTTCCCCTCAAAGAAAATAGCTTTAATTGCCCAAGCACAAGTAACATGCTTACATTATTTCTGGAGAGTTGGCAAGCAGAAAATGCAGGGAGCCAATCCAGGAGCCTCTCCAGCTGCAGGCATGGTGGTGGTGGAGGACTCAGGAGCCACGACAGCAGCAGACACCAGGAGATGCTCTGGACCCAGTTGCAGTGGTAGTGGATACCGGGAGACACTCCAGGCTAGGAGTGGATCTCAGCCCCCACTGTTGCTGCGGCCGGTCTTCAGGGTGGGTGGTGGGACCTGGAATAGGTTTGCCAGGTCTTACCTCGCTTTTAGTGGGTCCGCCCTGGAGCCTTCTTCGCATGCACCAGGCACACGCAGCCCGAAAACGTCACCTGGAAGTGATGTCATCACAGTGGACACATCGATGCTCTAGCATTTTGCCCCCCCCCCCCAAAAAAAACCCCTCTATGGTAACCATAGAGTTTTTGGCCAAAATGCTCGAGTGTCTATGGCAGGGGTGGCCAACCTGTGGCTCGGGAGCCACATGCGGCTCTTTCACATATATTGTGCAGCTCCTGGCAGGGCGGCTGGGGAAGCAAAGGGGAGGCATGCTTTTTCTCTCTTTCTCCCTTCCTTCCTTCCCTCCTCCCTCCCATCTATTTGCTTTCCTAGTTTCTCTCTCTCTCTTTCTTTCCACTTCTTTAATTCTTTCTTTCCATCTCTCTCTTTCTCTCTCTCTCTCTCTCTCTCAATATCATTAGCAAACAAGTAACATCATTATCAATAACCGGTTTTCCTCGTTTGTTTTTATTTTTGGCAGTCCCATTTAACATTAATAAAAAGCAAATTTGCATATTTTAAAAAATAAAAATGTGTGTGTGATATTTGTTCCTGTCTTGCGGCTCTCAGACATCTGACGTTTATTCTATGTGGCTCTTACGTTAAGCAAGGTTGGCCACCCCTGGTCTATGGTAACACAGAGTTTCAACCAAAATGCTAGAGCGCCGAAGTGTTGATGTCACTTCTGGGTGACATTATCATGCCAACCACATCGGTGTGGGAGGAGGCTGTTTGGGGTGTGGGTTCCTCTGCTGGCCAGCTTTCCAATGGCGGATTGAAGCCCTTGAAATTGGGGGAAATGGCTGTTTTGGACAGTGGACTTCATGGCCTTATACCCCCCTGAGGTCCCTCCCCTCCCCAAACCCTGCCCTCTCCAGGCCCCACCCCCCAAATCTCCAGGTATTTCCAAACCCAGAGCTGGCAACCCTAGCCAGAGACAGGAAATAATTTGTAAACCAACAGAAGGTGGTACGACTGGGCCTACTTTCTTATTAGGGTTGTCAGTGTCTGTCGGGTGGCTGGAGATCTCCTGGGATCACAACTGATCGCCAGGCAACAGAGATCAGTTCCCCTGGAGACAATGGCTGCTTTAGAAGATGGACTCCATGGCATTATACCCCACTGAAGTCCCTCCCCTTCCCCAAACCCCCACCCTACTCAGGCTCCACCCCTAAAAGATCCAAGTATTTCCCAATCCAGAGATGTCAGCCCGGTTCCCTGTAGTGCGCACACCCACCTGTCCTATCCCATTATTGTTTGCAGGGCCAGCTTGGGATATTAGGCACAGTACCTAGTGGTCCATCTAGTCCAGCCTCCCGTCTCACACGGTGGCCAGCCAATTCCCCTGGAGGGCCAACAACAAGTGATAGAGTCAAAGCCTTCCCCTTAGGGTTGCCAAGTCTCTACTCACGTTTAGTGTGGGGGAGTTCTCGCTGCTGCGGGAGGGTCCCCGCGTGCACCGCAATGACGTCACCTGGAAAGTGACGTCATCGCGTCGGGCACGTCGGGGGTAGGACCTCAGTAATTCAAGGGCAAACCGTAGAGTTTTCCCTTAAATTACAGAGCGTCCCCCCGAAATGTGCCCGACGGTGACATTATTGCGCCGGGCATGTCCCCTCAGCCCGGCAGTTTGGGGTGGGGTTCCCCCCGGCAGCCCAATCCCGGCCAGCGGGCAACGGGCCGCTGGAGTGGGGGTTTCCCTGCCCCCCGGGGGGGGACTTGGCAACCCTACTTCCCTTGTTATTGCCTTCTGGCTCTGGGATTCAGAGGCTGAGTGCCTCTGAATGTGGAGGTTCCCCAAAAGATCTCCAAGTGCCACCTGGAGGACGGCAACCCTAGCTGTGACTTGACAGCATAAGCAAACGAACAAACAAAAGTCTCTTCCACAGAACAAGACCAATGTTCTTTTTGCTGAGACGACACAGAACGGGCAAGTGGCTGCTTGTGACTCACTCAGCCGGTGTGACTCATATCGACAAGGACGCCAGTACCATGGTGCCAACTGTATAGACCACTCTTGACGACATGGAGATGACCGCACAAATGTCTATGCAAGAATATACCCAGCAGCGATTTCCCTGGGCCCTTGTTGAATGAGAAACCGGCTACGCACGCTTATTCCACAGCGCCTCCTAGAGGCAAATGCTTGCAAAAGCAAGATCTGGATGGCGACCTGCAAAAGCAAATGGGAGCCTGCCACCCGTGTTCCCTCTCAGCTGAGTTAGTGTGAGCCAGCTCACAATTTTTTTTTAGCCTCCAGCTCACACATTTTTGTCTTAGCTCAGGAAGAAGGGCTCCAGAGCAGATTCATGCAGTAGCCACATCGCTGGCTCGCAACTTTAATGCCAGTAGCTCGCAAAGTAGAATTTTTGCTCACACGGCTCCAAAGCTTAGAGGGAGCATTGGACCCAAGAAACCAGAAGGAGATTGAGACGGGGAAGAGTGTGGCCATAAAGGAGCTAGAAAAAGAGCTGGCAACCAAGTTCAAGGTAATTCGTATGATAGCTGATGTGAGATAATTGTAAGATTTCTCACAAGGTATGTAGGTTTGCCTCCCAAACCATACATTAATGCCTGAGCTAAACTAGTAACTTGCTTTCTGCTAACAGCAAGACTCCCAGCAGGCCTTGCAGAAGCCACCTGCCTGCAAGCAGCCTGGGAAACAGGAACCTCATAGGTCCTTGATGCCTTTGTAAAAACAACTAGAGGTACCATAAAGTTAAAATCCCAAGCCATAAGGACTGGGTCAGGGAAGACCCCAGGCCAGAAACCCCGAAATCAACTAAGCAATTAAATGTTAGGGTGTCCCCTTTCTCACCCTCCTTTGCACTTCGGAGATAACGCCGGAGGCACTATGTTATCTCACAGTAAAAGAACACTGAGAGACTTCTTGACCCAGTGTATCCCACTGTCATAACTTGAATTGTTTTTATAGCGTGTTCTGTAAACATCTTATGGTAACCCTTGTCAGCAAGAATGCATCAAACATCTTATTGAAGTCAGAATGATGTAATGATCCAATGTGTTAATCTTTGACAGACCTCTTGATCTTAGGGTATAAGACAGGGGAAGGGTGTAGAATTTCCAGTTTGGGGGGGGGGGCTGGGACTGGGCCGGAGACATTACAGGCCTTTGTCTGGGGGAGGCTCAGCATGTCCTGGAAAATTTCGGGGGGGCTCCAGCTCCCCAGCCCCCCTGAAGTTGACGCCTATGCCTGAGGGGACAGGAGAGCTAATCGGGCTCATTCTTTGAGACCCTCTTAGTCTCGCTGTTTCCGGAATGGGCCCAGAGGCCTCTGTTGTCTTGTCCGTGCGTATACTGTCTTGTTTTATGTTTGTTATCTGTGGTATGCCTGAATTGAACTGTGTTTCTTAGTGTGTTTCTAGGAGGGCAGGCAGCTTCCAGCGCCTGGCGAAAGCCGCCCCCCGCATAGATAAAGTTGGCATGTAATCACTCTCCTCTATATTTAGAATAAAATTAGTTTCTTTTAAGACTGTGTGCTTGTGTCTTGGGTGCCACACCTCAGGCGGGGCCCCAACCTTCCCTGGTGGGAAGGTAACTGTGTTCCGTGCACCTTGGTGTTTAGTCATATGCTGGCCATATGACTACTGAAAAAGTCATCGGACAGCGCTGGCTCTTCGGCTTGGTAATGGAGATGAACACTGCCACCTAGAGTCGGATTCGACTGGCTTTCAAGCAAGGGGAACCTTTACCTTTACCTTGGAGGATAACCACGTTTGGGCTATTTTAATAGTGGTATGGTGGTATGGTGATAGCCACACATTTTAATCATTTAATGTCAATATTTCATATTTATTATTTGTTTTTATGTTGTCTTACCTTATTGGTTTTGATGCTGTAAGTTGCCACGAGAGCCTTTGGATGAGTAGCAACTATAAAATCGAATACCTAAAGAAGTGCTCTATTATTTACTCTGGTGTTGGTCGTCCTTGTTATGAATAAGTTATAGATTATTATATTATCTGTATCTCCCCATTTTCCCTTGTTTTTCTGTCTCCCTTTTAATTTAAAACAACAATAAAAAAGCTATTAAAATAAGTAAGGGGAGCAGTTTGCTTTGAAGTCTCATTCTGTTGATGGAAATCCTTTCTTCCATGGAGATCAGTCCGCAGAACCTCAGCCATTGTTTTTTGAGCACTGGGGAAGGTGGACACACACACGCCCCCCCCCCTTTGGTGTCTGTCCTCTTTCGGGCTTTAAAAAAACCTGATGAAAATGTCCTGTTTGGGGGGTTGGAAGGTCAGGAATATTCCTTCTTAGTAGCAATGATCACAGCTTCAATGGTAGGGGGTATTTCAAATAAGGTTTGTCATTCAGAGGGATCACTTGTTTGAAGTCGTCCGTCGGGAAATACGTCCTCTTTTTTGGTTTCCAAAATATGGTTCCCCTACACACACGAGAACAGAAACGAAACTGCCTTATACTGAATCACACCCTCAGTCCATCCAGATCAGTGTTGTCCACTCAGACGGGCAGCAGCTCTCCAGGGTTTCAGGCGGAGGTCTTTCCCATCACCTAGTGCCTGGTCCTTTTTAAACTGGAGATGCCGGGGATTGAACCTGGGACCTTCTGCATGCCAAGCAGGCGCTATACCACGGCCACAGTAGGGACTGGAAGGATAAGATATAGTTGGCTTCAGATGAAAAACTGATTAAGAAATTATATACTTTATTAATAGAAGACTATATGCAAGATGAAGTAATTAAAACATCGGTGATTGCTTAGATGAGGGATATTGGCCATAATATAGATTTAGATAAGTGGTTAAGAATGTGGAATACTTTAAAGCTCGCTAGAGCAACTACATATAAAGAGAACATATATAAAATGTTTTATAGGTGGCACTGGTCCCCTGATAAAATCGCTAAATGTTGCCCAAATGTAACGAATAATTATTGGAAATGCAAGAAAAATATTGGGTCTTTTTTCACATGTGGTGGATTGCGGATAATAATATATATTCTTACAATAGCTAGAATTTTATTTGCAAAATATTGGAAATTGGAAAAATTACCATCAAAGGAAGAACTAATTCAGAGACTATTGGATATGGCAGGGATCGATAAATTAAGCACGTCTCTTCAAGGGAAAGATGAAGAAGTCTATCTGAGGCTTTGGTCAAGAGTGTATAAGTGGATACAAAAAGTATTGGAACAATAAGACTCTCACCATTATATTTTATTATAAACATACTGTTTAAGTGCAACCTTAAAATTGTAATAATTTTAGCAAAATTATTAAAGCAATATATATATATATATATTAAAGCAAAAAAAAAAAAGGATTGGGAGGACCTAGTCCACAAAAGCTTCTACTAGAATGAAAACTTATTATTTTTTGAACTGTTCCAACACTTTTGTTCATTTTGGCTTTTGTAGCTGATGCTGTTCCCGTCTGTTGAGGAACTACAACACCATTTGGTTATATTTTTAAAAAGTGTTGACTAACTTCTTCAGTAATTTGGAGGGGGGGCTTAGGTGACAATCTGCACGAACAGGAGATCTACATGGCCTGTACTGCTGAAGACGGCAAGCGTACAATAAGAAACAACTAAAATAACATAAAAGCTCCTTGTGAAGTTGCACCAGAGACAATTCTCTACCTGTCTTGGCCACGAGGTGGCACTGTTTGTTTGTCAATAAATAATAACAAGGGAGGTTTTGGGGGGATTTTCTTTCTTTTTTTTTTAATGTTCCCAGTAATGCAAACTGGCTTCTGGTGGCATAAAACACAGCGGAGGCCGGGATCGCACCCGCGATTGCCTCTTTTCCTAGCCCAAAACACCGTAGCAGAAAAGAGCGAGAACAATTGTGTAGAGGCGAAGAAGGGCGGCAGCAAAGGGTTCAGGGAGAGCAAATGTCAAATGTTATGGTGTGCCCCAAACCTCTTTTCCAATAAGGTGGCCAATTCCAGATTGGGAAATTCCTGGAGATTTGGGGATGGAAACTGGGAGATCAGGGTTTGGGGATGGACCTCAGTAGGGTACAGTGCCATAGGGTCCACCCTCCAAAGCAGCCATTTTTTCCAGGGGAACTGATCTCTGTCGCCTGGAGATGAATTGTAATTCTGGGGGATCTCCAGTCCCAGCCTGGAAGCTGGCAATATTTTAGGGGTGGAGCCTGAGGAGGGGAGGGTTTGGGGAGGGGAGGGACCTCAACGGGGTATACTGCCATAAAGCCCACCTTCCAAAGTGGCCATTTTCTCTATTGCTTGGAGATCAGTTGTAATTTCAGGAGATCTCCAGCCACCACCTGGAAATATTATTAAAACAACTTATGAATAAGATGCTGCAGCATAGCTATTAGTACCTCTCCTCAAAAATCCCCCCAAGTTTCAAAAAGACTGGACCAGGGGTTCCAATTCTATGGGCCTCCGAAGGAGGTGACCCCATCCTCCATTATTTCCTATGGAAGCTGGGTTGTGCGAAATCCTCTGAGCTGGCCTCTGTAATGTTGTGCGCCAGAGCCCCCTAGTGCAGCGTAGAGGGAACTATGCCTGTGAGGTAGGTGGGGCTGAGAGAAGTGCTCTTGAGAGAACAGCTCTGAGAGAACTTGTGACTGACGCAAGGTCACCCAGCTGGCTGCATGTGGAGGAGGAGTGGGGAAATCAAACCTGGTTCTCCAGATTAGAGTCCGCCGCTCTTAACCGCTACACCAAACTATGCCAAACTCAAGATCACTCAAAGACTGAAGGAAGTCAGATCTTCAGAAACTCTTACTGCGAATAAGAATCCTTTAGCTTGGGTAGTTGACTGAAAATGTACAATAAAAAATACACGATTACTCCTGTAACCTTATCTTTCTGCGTAGGGATGGGAGAGAAGTAACATTAGATAGGGAGTTAGTCTCCCATCTTTCCTCAAGCTGTTCCCGCCCTCCCTGTCTAATGTTACTTCTCTCCCATCCCTCTGGGAAAGAGAAGCATTTGTCTGACCCAGGACTGGATATTTTGAGGGAGAAGCAAACCCAACCACCAATAACCTGGTTTAGGGAATGTTTTCTTAACACCATCCCAAACTGCCAGAGGGGCTGCAAGAATAGAGGCCGTTTGTGTGAGGGACTCTCTGGCGAACTTTCCGCAACGCACAAGAGACAACGAGGGCCGCCTGCTGCTTCGACAAAGTTTGTGGCAACGTGATGTGAATGAAAACTAAGCCTGCGGGGAGAGCCATTCTCTCCCAGGAGGGCGAACCCCTGACCGACCCTGATAATCTCTCAGGCTGGGTTGGGAGAAGTCTGTGGCTTCATCCGGGACCTGTACAGAGAGAAGGTGAAAGAGGTGGTCTCGTCTCTGTCCAAGGAAGCGGGGAATAAAAAGCAAACTAAAAGGCAAACCAAGCCAATTATTTACAGCAAGGCAAAAGGAAGTTATTTTGATCTGAGAGAACAAGGAGGAATTAAAATGTGAGGCCCACAAATAGGGCTGACAACCTCCAGGTGGGCCCTGGAGATCTCCCACTATTACGACTGACCTCCAGACTATGGAGATCAGTTCCCCTAGAAGATGAGGAAGAGATTGGATTTATACCCTGCCCTTCACTACCTGAAGGAGTCTCAGAGCAGATTACAAACTCCTCTCCCTTCCCCTCCCCACAACAGACACCCTGGGAGGGAAGTAGGGCTGAGAGAGCTCTCTTGAGAACTGCCCTTGAGAGAACAGCTCTGAAAGAACTTGTGACTGACCCAAGGTCACCCAGCTGGGCTGCATGTGGATGAGGAGTGGGGAATCAAACCTGGTTCTCCCAGATTAGAGTCCGCGCTCCTAACCACCACACCGAACTGGTTCCTTTGGACAAGGCTGAAGCTGGGTCCCAGTTCCTTATTTACATTTCCTAGTTCGTTATTCATGAATCCAAGCAGAAATATTGAGACAGGGTTATGTGTCAGCAAAAAATCAAGAACACGTCGAAGATGAGTGGTCTTCTCTTAAACAACAAAGATCTGGTCTCCTAATACATTGTCTCGCCCTTTGGAACCGGCTTTCCCTTGCTCAGCAGTCTAGTCAACGATTCTACCGACCTCAGCAGAAGACGCTTTCCAGAGTCGAACTCAAGGGGAAGGATTTTTTAAGTTCCACATAAAACTTGTTGCTAGAGGTGGCAGGCAGACCCGTGAATCCAAAGCGAAATCTTAAGAGCATGGCCCAAGATCTATTTTTTCCTTCTCCACTGCTTTAAAAACATCCAATCTGATTTATGGTGACTTCCACACTGTCGTTTTGGTCACTCGTTTATCCCTGTTGCTCGAGGATTTTTTCCCCATTAAGGTCGGACCAGAACCAACGGGTTGAAATTAAATCAGAAGAGTTTTCAGCTAAACATTAGGAAGAACTTTTTGACAGAGTGGTTCCTCGGTGGAACAGGCTTCCTCGGGAGGTGGTGGGCTCTCCTTCTCTGGAGGTTTTCAAGCAGAGGCTGGATGGCCTTCTGACAGCAATGCTGATCCTTTGAATTCAGGCAGATCATGAGAAGGGAGGGCAGGAAGGGCTGCCTCAGTGCTTAGTTCTTGTGGCCCTTTCTTACACGCCCAGGGAAATGCTGATCGCAACTTTGGGGTCAGGAAGTCATTTTCCTCCAGGCTGGTTTGGCTGGAGATCCTGGAGGTTTTTGGTGTTTGGTGTAGTGGTTTGGTGTAGCCTGTTTGGTGTAGTGGTTAAGTGTGCGGACTCTAATCTGGGCGAACCAGGTTTGATTCCCCACTCCTCCACTTGCACCTGCTGGATGTCCTTGGGCAAGCCATAGTTATGGCGCAACTGTTCTTGAAAAAGAGCCGTTTCTGTCAGAGCTCTCTCAGCCCCACCTACCTCACAGGGTGTCTGTTGTGGGGAGGGGAAGGGAAAGGAGCTTGTAAGCCGCTCTGAGACTCCAAGTGAGTGAAGGGTGGGATATAAATCCAATTTCTTCTTCTTCTTCTTGTCATCTTCTGGGTGTGGAACAGTGGTCACTGGGGGTGCGGGGAGGGAGGTACTGGTGAATTTCTTTTATTGTGCAAAGGTTTGTACTAGATGACCCTGGAGGTCCCTTCCAACTCTATGATTCTATGTGTTTTGCTCTCTCTAGTAGTCCCAGAGGGAGCAAAACACATGTGGAAAAGGGGGGGTGGGAACCCAAAGCAAGAGGGACAAAATGAGTGACAAAAATGACAGTGTGGAAGTCGACTAAGAGTTCTCGACACCTCGAAAGCTTTGGTGCCATTTCGGTTGGTCCCAGTAAAAGATAATCCTCCGACCAGGCCAGCCCAGTGCCGTCAGAGCTCAGAAACTAAGCAGGGTCGGCCCTGGTTAGTGCTTGGATGGGAGACCGCTGAGGAAGTCCAGGGTCGCTATGCAGAAGAGATCACAGAGCAGCAAGAGGAAAGAGGAGATGAGACACATTTGGTGGGATGAAAAGGAAGTGAAACTATAAAAAGGAAGAAGACAGACTTTATGGGCATAGATGTTGCAACAGGGAGAGCAAGTACCTTTCAACCTGAGAGGCTGCAATGCAGCCATCGGATAATCATGTGCGGGATACGACCGTTTCAGCAATGACAGGTATAAAACAAGACAGAGAGAAGTGGACACGGAAAGAGGAAGGAGGAGAGATTGGTTTGGACACCAGGTCACGGAATGTGAGTAAGACGAGCTCCAAAAGCAGATGCTGCATGATATCTTTGATTGGTGGTAGAGAGTGGCATCAAGCCACAGCCTGCGTATGGCAACCCCCATGGCATTTTCAAGGCAAGAGAACCCCAGACTTCCTTGGTGGTCTCCCATCCGAGTATTAATCAGGGCTGATCCTGCATAGCTTTCTGGCAATCCTACCTTCCCCTGATAAGAACCTAAGAAGAGCCCTGCTGGGTCAGACCAGTGATCCATCCTGTCCAGCATCCTTCCTCACACAGTGGCCAACCAGTTCCTCTAGACGGTCAACAACAGGGCATAGAGGCCGAGGCCTTCCCCTGATAAGAATATCAGAAGAGCCCTGATGGGTCAGACCAGTGATCCATCCTGTCCAGCATCCTTTCTCACACAGTGGCCAACCAGTTCCTCTGGGTGGTCAACAACAGGGCATAGAGGCCGAGGCCTTCCCCTGATAAGAATATCAGAAGAGCCCTGCTGGGTCAGACCAGTGGTCCATCTAGTCCAGCATCCTGTCTCTCACAGTGGCCAACCAACTCCTCTGGAGGGCCAATAACAGGGCAGAGAGGCTGAGGCTTTCCCCTGATACTACCTCCTGGCTCTGGGAATCAGAGGTTCAGAAGAACAAAAGAAGAGCCCTGCTGGATCAGACCAGTGGTTCATCTAGTCCAGCATCCTGTCTCACACAGTGGCCAGCTAGTTCCTCTGGAGGGCCAACAACAGGGCAGAGAGGCTGAGGCTTTCCCCTGATTCTGCCTCCTGGCTCTGGGATTCAGAGGTTTAGTGCTTCTGAATGTGGAGGTTCCCCTCAGTCACCATGGCTAGTAGCCACTGATAGACCCATCCTCCAGACAAATGACTCCCTGTCCTTTTTTGTAAGGAACCCCCAAAAATAATTTCTGTAAAAGATCGTTCTCCTCAATTCCAGCTCAAATCTACATCTTTTAAACAATCACTAGGACATGGAGGAGAGGTGAAAGACGTGGTACAAGTGACAAAAATAAAACAAATATTTACTGCTGAGTATAATTTATTGGCTAAAATTTACTTTTTAATTATTATTACAGCGTAGCGACAGTTGCTGTAATTCTTCTCTGCTCCTTTCTGTCTTATGGAAAATGAGTAGACCTGACCAGCCCTTCTTTTGTAATGTTTCAGGCCTTTTGGTAATTGTAATTTGTGCCAAACCTTAATCGAAATCACATCACGAGAGCCAGAGTGGAGGGGTGGGGGCAGAAAGGGCCATCAGGTGCCAGCTGACTTATGGTGCCTTCTGGTGTTTTTTCAAGGCAAGAGACTTTTAGACGTGGTGGTTTGCCATTGCTCGCCTCTGCATAGCGACCCAGGATTTCCTTTAGGGTTGCTAGGTCTCTCTTGGCCACCAGTGCGGGAAGAAAGGTTAAGGTTGTCAGATCCAGGTTGGGGAACTCCTGGAGATTTGGGGGTAGAGCCTGGGGAGGACAGGGACCTCAGTGGGACACAATGCCATAGAGTCCACCCTCCAAAGCATCCCTTTTCTCCAGGGGAACTGACCTCTGTAGTCTGGAGGGGAGCTGTAATTCCAGGGGATTCCCAGGCCCCACCTGGAGGCTGGCATCCCTAACTTCACTGGTGGTCTCTCCCATCCAAGTACTAACCAGGGCCAACCCTGCTCAGTTTCCAAGATCTGATGAGATTGGGCTAGCCTGGCCCATCCAGGTCAGCACTTCTGAACACTGGCCAGAAAAGCTAGCACCAAGATGGAGGGGTGAAGAGCTATGATCCAAGATGGAGGCTGGCTGGCAGGAGGGAGATGATCTTGCCACTCACTGCTTATGAACGAGGATTGAAGACCGAGCCTGGAGTCAGAATCGCCCTGTTTTCTCAGTGTCACGGCAAGAACACTTTCATCCATCCGGGAATCTGCAAAGCAAAGCAAGGACTTCATAAACCGATGGCGATAAAATGAGGTTTACAGAAATACTACGCAAGCGGAAACCGTATCAGGTCAACGGGTTTTCCCTTGTTTGTGCAGCCCACTCCGGACAAAGTCCTAACGGAGTTCTCTAGTTGCTATTAGAGCACTAAATGATCAACTGCTCAGATTTCATGGTAGAATGGCTGCTTAAGATGAAAATCTGCAGCCCGCTATTAACTGCCTGCCCCTTTACCTTGCCCCCCTGCAGCTTCCCCATGGAGCTTTCACCCCCTTGGATTATGTGCTTGTTGAACATCTCTGTTTCTGAAGTCCGTATCCTGACCATATCATACTATAATTCAGACTGCGATAGAGAGAGAGAGGTGATAGATAAAAGATAGATGAGAGAGAGAGAGAGAGAGAGAGAGAGATAGGAAGGAAGGAAGGAAGGAAGGAAGGAAGGAAGGAAGGAAGGAAGGAAGGAAGGAAGGAAAGCAGGGTTAGCCCTGGTTTGTATCATGAAAGTCCATGGCCACTAAACAGAGCCAGTTTGTCGTAGTGGTTAGCAGGGGTCATTTCGTAGAAAAAGAGGTGCAGGAGCTCATTAGCATACCTGCTATTAGCATAACTCATTAGCATATGCCACGCCCCCTGACATCACCGGAAGTGTGTCAG
The DNA here is from genome assembly GCA_029233225.1 of Lepidodactylus listeri. Lineage (NCBI taxonomy): Eukaryota > Metazoa > Chordata > Lepidosauria > Squamata > Gekkonidae > Lepidodactylus > Lepidodactylus listeri. Next base: position 7,159,918 of record JARCFY010000016.1, on the reverse strand, counting down.
AAAGGGAAGTAAAAAGAGGGGGAGGCATCTTCTAAAAGCTTCCCCTTCCCTTCCGCAGCCAGCCTGCCAAGGCGGGGGCGGGGAGCGAGGAGAGAAGGGGGTTAAACTTATGATTAATGTTTGTATTCTGGTGGGTTTTTTTTTTTATTCTTAGTTTCTGGGGTTATTATTTGTTCAGATGACACTGCAACTTGTGTTGGCGCTGTATAACTACTACTATACTTTTGGAAAATTTGAAATAAACATAAAAGTGTAAAAATAACCCCAACCTTACAGGGTTGTCGTGAATCAGCCGAGACTTGATGGCACGTCCCACCACGAACTGCTCACATTGCAACTCAACCTATCCATTTTTTTAAAAGGAATTCCAGGATGTAGCAAATTTGGAGAAGAGCTGAGGGATTTTTTAGGGGCAATTCTGCATCTAGCATTGGCTCCACATTTTCTCAACTGGGGGGGGGAAAGTGCAGCTCAAAACCACATTCAAATACCCCGGGCCAATGCTGCCATACTGACTTGAAAGTCACCTGTGAATGGCCATAAATCTGCGCAGAAGGTACCATGCAAACCCGATGATCAAAGAAAGTGAAGGCGGCATGCAATGCAGAAGGGTATTTCTGTTCCAGTGTGGGTTTTGTAAAACAACGGAGGGAAAAGCCAACGCAGAATCAGCCTAGGTTTATGTTGCTTTGTCACTTCTTCGTAGCCGAGAGCAACAGACTCCATTCCTTTTGCTATTGGAGGGTTTGCCTCTTTGTTTTCACTCGGACAAAAACTTAATTTTATTTCCCTCTTTGGATAGCGCCGACCCTTCTCCCTAATTCCAGAGGAAAGTGTTTCAGAAGTGGGTGGGTTCTTTTTGTGGGCGTGTGGGTTTACTTCAGGTCAACGCGGTTGTTGAATGTTCTTTGTTCTTTCCCAAGCGGCAGGTCGGCTGTCCTCTTGTTCCCTCTGGCTATTTTTCCAAGCTAATAAAGCTTTCTTCCCTGACGTCTTTTACTTGCAAAAGGACTTTGTTTGTCTTTTGCCGCTTTCTAGCAGTGGCTCAAGTGGTTAAGACACTGAACTGCAGACCTGAAGGTTGATAGTTCTGCAGTTCAAGACCCGAGTGCCGTGCGACGGAGTGACCTCCCATCTCTGGCCCCAGCTCCTGCCAAGCTAGCAGCTCGAAAGCAAGAAATTGCAAGTAGATAAACAGGCATCGCTTCAGTGGGAAGGTAACAGCATTCCATGCGCCTTGGCGTCTAGTCATGCTGGCCACATGACCATGGGAATGTCTTTGGACAGCACTGGCTCTTCGGCCAGGGAAACCTTTACCTTTACCTAACCAGTCTAAGAGGGGTATCACATAACACAGTAGGATTCCATTTGGAGAGGGTTCAGATTGTCACTAAGTTTAAAGCCCTATATGGCCTGGGGCCTGCCTACCTAAGGGACTGCCTTTCCCCATATACACCCCAGAGAGCGCTGTGGTCAGGCACGCAACATCGCCTGACCCTTCCGGGCCTGAGGGAGGCCAGGTTGACAACCACCAGGAACAGGGCCTTCTCGGTGGCGGCTCCCTACTGGTGGAATGAGCTCCCGGAGAACATCAGGGCCCTGCGGGACCTTTTGCAGTTCCGCAGAGCCTGCAAAGAGGAGCTCTTCCGCCAGGATTTTGGGGCCGCCACCAGAGGGAATGGCCCTTAGTAGGCGGTGTGGTGAGCCGCCTCTAGAACATCTGTGGTGGGAGCCTCCTGGCTGGAAAATAGTAGGTTGCTGGTATCTGATGTTGGTTTAGTATCTGCTGCCATCTGTGATTTGATTGTTTAGCTGTATTTTAATGTGATCTAAGGAAAATTTTGTGTGTGTTTTAACTTTGTATGTTTATGACTTATTGTTGTTAGCCGCCTAGAGCCGGCTCGCTGGCGAGGCGGGCTATAAATCGAAATAAATAAATAAATAAATAAATAAATAAATAAGTTTATTGTCAGTTGGGTTACCAATCTCAATGTGGGCCCTGGAGGTCACCTGGAATTCCAACTGATTTCCAGTGTGCAGAAATCAGTTTCCTGAAAAAGCCCTGGCCCTGGTTGAGGACAGCCAGATCTCTCTTGGGCTTATAAGAGGGGGTTATGGTCCTGAGTTCTGGATTTCCCTTTAAGGCCCCTGACATGGAGTCCCCTGAAGGACAAGGAGAGATGGAACAAAATTAGAACCTTCTGCCTTTGAGAAGCGATTCTTTTTCACTTGTAGGGACCCAGAGGGCTAGCATCCAAAGAAGAGCAGGCTGAACCAAGACTGACCACAGAGGGCGAAGAAATAAACTTTAAAAAGGGCGAGAATCCAAAGATCTATCCAAAGAAGAGCAGGCTGAACCAAGACTGACCACAGAGGGCGAAGAAATAAACTTTAAAAAGGGCGAAGAAATAAACTGAGGTACTTCTGGACATTCAGGGTGGACAAAAGGATCTTTACACAGAGAGTGATTAAAATACGGAATTTGCTGCTAGAGGATGTGGTGATGGTGACAGTAATAGATAGCTTTAAAGGAGGATTGAATAGATTCACGGAGGATAAGGCTATCTATGGTTACTAGTCATGGAACCTCCACATTCAGACTGATACAGTCAACTGAATCCCAGAGCCAGGAGGCAACATCAGGGGAAAGCCTTTCTGCCCTGTTGTTGGCCGTCCAGAGGAAGTGGCTGGCCACTGTATGAGACAGGATGCTGGACTAGATGGACCTCTGGTGTGATCCAGCAGGGCTCTTCTGATGTTCTAATGAAGGCCTCGGCCTCTATGTCCTGTTGTTGGTGGTCCAGGTGGGGCCTGGAGAACCCCCTGAATTACAGCTGTATCTCCAGACTACAGAGATCAGTTTCCCTGGAGATAATGGCTGCTTTGGAAGGCGGAATCCATGGCATTTTACCCCACTGAGGTATCTCCTGCAAACCTCGCCCTCCCCAGGCCCCACCCCTGAAATCTCCAGAAATTTCTGAAACCAGAGCTGGCAACCCTAACATAGAAGACATTTCCCTAAAATCCAGGACCCTCCTGGAGAGCCGGTTTGGTGTAGTGGTTAACTGCACGGACTCTAATCTGAGAGAACCAGGTTTGATTCCCCACTCCTCCACATGCAGCTGCTGGATGACCCTGGGTGAGTCACAAGTTCTCTCAGAACTGTCCTCTCAAGAGCAGCCCTCGCGAGACCTCTCTCAGCTCCACCTACCTCACAGGGTGTCTATTATGGGGAGGGGAAGGGAAAGGAATTGTAAGCCCCTCCGACACTCCAAGTGAAGGGCAGGCTAAGAACATAAGAACATGGGAGAAGCCAATGTGGGATCAAGCCAATGGCCTATCCAGTCCAACAGTCTGTGTCACAAAGTGGCCAAAAATACCAGGTGCCATCAGGAGGTCCACCAGTGGGGCCACAACAACAGAAGCCCTCCCACTGTTGCTCCCCAAGCACTAAGAATACAGAGCATCACTGCCCCAGACTGAGAGTTCCTATTTGTGCCTTGTGGCTAATAGCCACTGATGGACCTCTGCTCCAGATGTTTATCCAGTTCCCTCTTGAAGCCGTCCATGCTTGTAGCCACTGCCACCACCTCCTGTGGCAGTGAATTCCATATGTTAATCACTCTTTGGGTGAAGAAGGACTTCCTTTTATCTGTTCTAACCCGACTGCTCAGCAATTTCATGGAACGCCCACAAGTTCTTGTCTTGTGAGAAAGGGAGAAAAGTCCTTCTTTCTCTACCTGCTCTATCCCATGCATAATCTTATACACCTTGATCATGTCACCCCTCAGCCGTCGTTTCTCCAAGCTAAAGAGCCCCAAGCGCTTCAACCTTTCTTCACAGGGAATGTATTCCAACTCTTTTATCATTCCAGTTGCCCTTTTCTGCACTTCTTCCAATGCTATAATATCCTTTCTGAGGTGTGGCGACCAGAACGGTACACAATATTCCAAATGAGGTCCCTCCATCGATTTATACAGGGGCATTATGATACTGGCTGATCTGTTTGGGGTATACATCCAATCGCTTCTCTTCTCTCTTCTTTGTACGTGTGTCTTTATTTAAACGCTCAGTCATATTTCACAACAAAACAGTTGTCGCCTCGTTGCACATTCAACATTTCCCAGGCCTAGCTCTATCCACAGAGTCCGAGTGCAATCCAGTGAGTCATAAAGTTTCCCCGTTTAAAATTCAGTCGGTGAGGAGTGGGAATTGCTGCGTGGCCAAAATGACTCCTGCCAAGAGGCTTAAACCTTCCGGCTGTATTCGCTTGGCATCGCCGCGCTGTGCCCCCCGCATCCTCCATTCATCCCCATGAAAAGCTTTTTGTCGCCTGTAATAATAATGGGTTATTTTTCTTGCAGCCCTGTGAGAGCTTTAAGCATTGTCGAGTTACCGCGCTCTGTGCTCCCCTCTTTCTCTCCCTCTTATGCAACACCAGTGCCTCCGATGAGCACCACCACGCTCCCTGTCTCGTGTGGCTCGAACAAACGTCACTGCCTTGCGCTTCAAAATCAAAGGGGCTAGGAACTGAGGGAGGGGGCAAAGGAAAGGGTTTGTAGAGTCATTTTGGTGGGAAGGTAACAGTGTTCCGTGCGCCTCGGTGTTTAGTCATGCCGGCCACGTGACCATGGAAAAGTCTTCGGACAGTGCTGGCTCTTCGGCTTGGAAACGGAGATGAGCGCCGCCCCCTAGAGTCAGATTCGACTGGCTTTCAAGCAAGGGAAAGCTTTACCTTTACCTTTTACATACGTAAATGCCACCAAGTCACAACTGACTTATGGGAACCCCGTACGCTTTTCAAGGCAAATGATTAAACAGAGGTGGTTTGCCATCACGTTCCTCTGCAGTCTTCCTTGGAGGTCTCCCTTCCAAGTACCAACCCTGCTTCCAAAATTGTGCTATACCAAGCTGCCTTCCCTCAAGCTCTGATAACTTATAGTGTGACCTAAACATCACCCTAGGGAGCATGAATAAAGCACCGCGACCCCTGCTTGCATGTAACATTTTGCCTATCCCCCACCCCAAATGTCACGCAGGTGATTCTGACACTGATATCCTTTGATGATACTGCATTTAGGTACCGCTAGACTGTTGACATTTCTCCGTATTTCTGCCGCATGGCCCTGGAGAAGGAGATGCATGTTTGCTTTGCCTTCTCTTATCTTCTTACTGTTCTTTAAAGGCAAGCTGTTCCTCCTGCGTGTGACATTTATTGCTCCTAAGAGGCTCTGACATTTTCACATCCAGGATGAGCAGACAGAAAAGCCGTCTAAGGACATCAGAACCAGAGGAAAACATCTTCAGCATAGAAGAAATTATACGTCGATTCACAGGAAGAGCCCGTGCTCTTGAGAGAACAGCTCTTGAGAGAACTTGTGACTGACCCAAGGACACACTAGCAGCTGCATGTGGAGGAGCGGGGAATCAAATCCAGTTCTCCCAGATTAGAGTCAGCACTCCTAACCACTACACCAGACAGGCTCTCAAAAAAAGCTGGGCTGCAGCAAAAACCTAGTATGGAAAAGCCCAGGGTGGTGTAATGGTTAATGTGCTGGATGAGGATCTGGGAGACCCAGGTTCGAATCCCCACTTGTGCCGCAGAAGCTTGCTGGGTGGTCTTGGGCCAGTCACACTCTCTCAGCCTGACCAACCCGACGAGATTTTTTGTGGGGATAAAGGCAGAAGAGAGAACCATATTTGCTGCTCTGGATGCCTCAGAGGAAGAACAGATATGGGTTTCTCTGCATTTGGTACCGAATAGTCAAAACAGAATGAAAGGTTAACGAATTAGGGTTGCCAGCCTCCAGGTGGTAGCTGGAGATCTCCAGGATTACAGCTGATCTCCAGGGAAAAAAGATCAGTTCGCCTGGAGAAGACAGCCACATTGGAAGGCGGACATTTTGGCATTCTACCCAGTTGAAGTCCCTCCCTTCCCCAAACTCCAGCCTCCTCAGGCTCCGCCCCCTAAATTTCCAGGGGTTTCCCAACCTGGAACTGGCAATCCTAACAACGATCCACACTGGACTTGATAACATTCTTTACCACACTAGTCAGTGCTTTATTGCCTCAGGGTAACTGTCTAATTACTTTCTGTGATTTTTAATTTTACAAAGAGGAAAAAAAGAGAAAGAACGTATCCGGTTTCCACAGTACCTTCAAAACAGGATCTCACTCTCGGTCTGTCCCTCCCTCCATCATCAATGTGTCTGTCTGTCTGTCTGTCTGTCCATCCTCTGTCCATCCCTCATCTATCTGTCTGCCCATCCCTCCCTCTATCTATCTATCTGTCTTAGGTTGTCCAGTCGATAAAATATTCAGAATCCGCTCCACATTCAGATTATATCAGATCAGAAAAATGGGCACTGCATTGTCCACATCATAACAGCAAATAATAAAAGACGTCCGCTTAGCCTCAGGGGCGGATTGAAGCACCCAGAAGCAGGGAAACCCCTGCCCGGATCTGGGAGCTAGCAACCCTACCTTTGCTTGAGGCGGTGGATGTTTCCACTATCTTGCCTCCCCTTTCCATAGTAGACCTACAGATGCCTACTATCGTACTAACATCTAACGGGAAGCGTATTGGCCTGCGCTGGAGTAATGTTATGTTTCTTAGCTGCCGTCCTGCTTTACTTAACTGGTTTTTGGTTATATATTCACTGTGTTTTATTTCTGTTGTAAGCTGCTTGAGCCCATTACGGGATATGGCAGGATACAAGCGCAACAAACAAACAAATTCCGATGCAGAATGATACATTTTTTTGTTCCACTTGACTTTGTTTTGCTGTTGATGACATCAGTACTCCCCCCGCCCCATTTCTGCAGTATTCCCAGATTCAATAACATCATGCCAATCAGTTAATTATTAAACTATTAAAACAAGGTCACCTGGAAGCTGGGAAAGCTGTACTTGAAATCGAAACACCGACGTTTGAGAACATAAGAAGAGCCGTGAGGGAAAGGAGATCATAAACCGCTCTGAGTCTCTTTCGGGTAGAGAAGGGCGGGGTATAAATCCAGTCTTCTCCTCCTCCGTTTTAAATTGCTAGCTGTCTTGGTAGCCCTCATGAGGCCAGAAAGTTGGGACACAAATTTTGTAAATAATAATAATAACAGTCTTTAAAGTGCCATCAGACTTCATTTTTCTTTAGATCAAACAGTGTTTTACGAGTTTCTTCCCATGATGTTTGCCCAAGGAAATTGATTCCTGTCCGCTATCTGGAACTATTTTAGACCAAGGATGCATTTTTCAAAACATATTTCCACAAGGCGTGGGAACTAAAACAGATTCAGATTACATGAAGAAAGAAGAAGAGAAGAGATTGGATTTATATCCCACCCTTCACTCACTTGGAGTCTCAGAGTGGCTTACAAACTCCTTTCCCTTCCCCTCCTCACAACAGACACCCTGTGAGGTAGGTGGGGCTGAGAGAGCTCTGAGACAATTGTCCTTGAGAGAACAGCTGGTACAGAGCTATGGCTTGCCCAAGGTCATCCAGCAGGTGCAAGTGGAGAAGTGGGGAATCAAACCCAGTTCTCCCAGATTAGAGTCCGCGCACTTAACCACTACACCAAACTGGCTCCCTAGGAACAGATGGACAGGTGGGATTAGGATTAAAATTAGATATTGTGGAATGGGGGATGCATCAAATGAATGACTCATAGATATGACTCACAGATATGCGGTGGAATGTTGGTCATAGTCTGAATCCAAATATTAATGAGGGCAAGTGACTCTTACAGTGCAATGCACCGGCCACAGTAACGTACTTGCCAACTGGACTATTGTTAACGTGTTCTATGTGAAGCGGTCTTTAAAAAGTTCTGATATTCCCAGTTCAAATTTGAGTGCAGTTATATCCTTCTAAGCCAGGGGTGGCCAAACTGCGGCTCGGGAGCCACATGCGGCTCTTTCACACATATTGTGCGGCTCCTGGCAGTTGGCTGGGGAAGTGAAGGGGAGGCATTCTTACCTACTATTACATATTAATGTCCGGCTACCAGTTTCCTGGTTTTAAGTATGAATTATGAGTATTTAATATATCCAATAATAATAACAATATTGGTATATATCTACAGTGGGCTTATGTGGATTTGTTCTTTCCATAGGACTTATTGTCCATGAGTTTGAATGATATTGGTATTTGGAAGCACACAGTGCAATTAGAAGCAATTTGTACGGCAAATATGTTTATTGTATTATTGGTTATGACCAATGATCTCTCTAAGCTACGGAGTCTTGTCAGCAAAAATTCTCCTTTGTGAGCTTCTGGCATTAAAGTTGTGAGCGAGCAATTCAGCTACTGCATAAATTAGTTTGCTCTGGAGCCATCCTTCCTGAGCTAAGGCAAAAAAATTGTGAGCCGGAGGTTAAAAAACTGTGAGCTAGCTCACCCTAACTCATCTTAGAGGGAACCCTGGTGATGACTAATTGTATATATAGTTATATATGAATTATCTTGCTTTCGAATAGGCACTCTGGGGGACCTCGAAAGGGAGCATTATCTGGAGTCTTCGCTCCCGTTTGTGGCTGTGATCACACACACTAAATAATCCACTTTCGAACTGGATTTTTACTTTGTGAACTGGCAAAATGCAAGTCAAAAGTGCACTGAAAGTGGATTATTTAGTGTGTCTGATCACACCCTTTTTGACTCTCTATTTGGATATGGACTCTTTAGTTTGGATATGGACTCCAGTATTTGCCTGTTTGTCACCTCTGCTGTCCGAGGAGTGCTTGCGGGGCGGGCAGGATAGAAATGGAATTAAGCCAAATCCGGCGTGTCCAGTTCCCTGCCGGCCCCTGAGGCCTACCAACGTCAGTCTGCCGCGAAACAAGGGCCGCGCGCCCGGAGTCCCGAGCGCGCGCCCCCCCCCCCCCCCGCCCCAAGAGCGCTCGTGCCAAAGCCACCATCCAGCCACCTGCGCGCGAGGCAAGTGCCCCCCCCCGGCGATGACATCACGACGACGTTTGGGGCCCCGCCCCCCGCGGGCGCGAGGACGGGGCAGCCCCTCGCCGTCCCCAGAAGGGCTTTTGGCCGCGCCTCGCCCGTCATTCCCCTCTCCGGCCTGAAATAAAGCGCCAATGGCCGCCTGGCTGGCTCGAAGTCGGCGCCCTCCCTTACTCGTGTTTCCATCCGGGGCCTTTCTGTCCACTTAAGGGGTGGGGGCAGTTCCCGTTCCCGCCTTTTTTGGGGGGGGAGGCTTTCAGTCTCTTCCCCCCCCCCTTCTGTCAGAGCCTCGCCCCCTTTCAAGGACCCCGAAGAAGCGCGCTGTGGCATCGCCAAGACGCGCCCTCCTCCTCCTCCTCCTCCCCGGTCCTCCAAAGAGCCTCCAAAAACGCCACGTTACGGCCGCGGCACCTCCACCATCTAACCCCATCTACGGTCACTCCCCAGGGCTTGTGGCCGCGCGGTGCCTCCGGCTGGCTTTAAATCCCCCATGGCACGTTCCACGAGCCGCCTCCAAACGGGGGGGGGGAGAGGCCGAGATGGGAAGCACCACTGTGGCTCTCGCGAGCGGGGGTGGGGTACGACGGCCGCTCTGATTGGAGGAGAGCCCCCCCCCCCCCGCCCGCAGAGAGGGGAGAGTCCCACGGTCAACGCTCCCTCTAAGCGGCGGAGTCGTTGTGAGCACAGATTCTACTTCGTGAGCTACCGCCATGAAAGTTGCGAGCGACCCGTTTGGCTCCTGCATCAATTAGTTTGCTCTGGCGCCATCCTTCCCGAGCTAAGACGGAAATGTGTGAGTTCGAGGCTAAAAAACCTGTGAGCTAGCGCACACTCAGCTTAGAGGAAACACTGGTGTCCACCAAAATGCTCCCACTACACTATGGAGTCCTGCGAGCAGAAACTCTACTTTGTGAGCTCCGGGCATTCAAGTGGTGAGCGAGCGATTTGGCTGCTGCAGAAATTCGTTTGCTCTGGAGAGCCCATCCTTCCTGAGCTGAGACAAGAATGCGTGAGCTGGAGGCTAAAAAACGGAGCTAGCTCACGCTACTCTCAGATGACAGGAAACCCCATCTACGGGAAACCTCCCCGACTTACGGCCGGGCTCCGCCGCCGCCTGCCTTTAAATCCCCCAGGGCCGGTTCCACGCGCCGCCTCCAAGCGGGGGAGAGACCAGATGGGAAGCACCACTGTGGCTCTCGCGGGCGGGGGGCGGCGGCTCTGATTGGAGGAGAGACCCCACTCCGGAGGGGGAGGGAAGGAGGGGGGATCAGGCCGGGGCTGAGCTCAGACCCCTTTTGGCTTGCATCAGCCTCGCGCGGGCGGGTGGGAGGAGCGGCGGCGGCGCGCGCGAGCCGGGCTTGCTCTGGCCGGCGGCCGTGCGTAAAAGGCGCGAGGCGCACGGCGGGCTTGGCGCGCGCGCCGCTGCTCCTCCTTTTCGCTCCTCACAGTCCCTCGGGCTGGCTGAGGCGGAGCGCGGCCGCCTTCCCTTCGCTGCCCTTCTCTCCATTCTCTCCCGCTTTCCCCTCGCGGCCGGCGGCATGGCGAAGCCCTGCGAGAACGGCTACTTGGAGGCCGGGCTGGAGGATGCGGCGGGGGCACGGCGTCCCCGCCTGCTGCGGCTCCCCCGGGCGCGGTCGTGCGGGCGCTTCTTGCGGCGGCACTGCCTGGTGCTGCTGACGGTCGCCGGGGTGCTGCTGGGGCTGGGGCTGGGCGCCGGGGTGCGGCGGCTGCGCCTCTCCCGCGCCCAGGTGGCCTACCTGGCCTTCCCCGGCGAGATGCTGCTGCGCATGCTCAAGCTGGTCATCCTCCCGCTGGTGGTCTGCAGCCTGGTCTCCGGCGCCGCCAGCCTCGACACCCGCTCGCTCGGCCGCCTGGGCGGCGTCGCCCTCGCCTACTTCCTCCTCACCACCCTCGGCGCCGCCGCCCTCGCCGTCGCCCTCGGCTTCATCATCCAGCCCGGCCGCGGCGCCGGCGACCTCCACTCCCGCGCCCTCGCCCTCGACGGCGCCCTGCCCACCAGCAAGGAGACCGTCGACTCCTTCCTCGACCTGGCCAGGTAAGAGGCCGCCGCCGGGGGGACGGGGAGGAGCCGCCGGCCGGGCCGTCCCAAACCCTAAGACCCCAAGAGAAGCCGATGTCGGATCAGGCCAATGGCCCAGCACTCTGGGTCACACAGGGGCCGAAAATAGCAGGTGCCCTCCGGAGGTCCACCAGTGGGGCCAGGACATCAGAAGCCCTCCCACTGTTGCCCCCCCCCCCCCCCAGCGCCAGGAATACAGAGCATCACTGCCCCAGACCTAAAAAGATAAGAGAAGCCAGTGTTGGATCAGGCCACTGGCCCATCCAGTCCAACACTGTCACACAGTGGCCAAAAATAGCAGGGGCCCTCTGGAGGTCCAGCGGTTGGGCCAGGACACTAGAAGCCCTCCCACTGTTGCCCCCCCCCCCCCAAGCACCAAGAACACAGAGCATCACTTGCCCCAGACTGAGAGTTCCTGTCTGTGCCTTGTGGCTAATAGCCACTGGTGGACCTCTGTTCCATATGTTTATCCAGTTCCCTTGAAGCCGTCCATGCTTGTAGCCACTGCCACCACCTCCTGTGGCAGTGAATTCCACATGTTCATCACTCTTTGGGTGAAGAAGTCCTCCTATCTGTTCTAACCCGACTGCTCAGCAATTTCATGGAGTGCCAACGAGTTCTTGCCTTGTGAGAAAGGGAGAAAAGTACCTCTTTCTTGACCTGCTCTATCCCATGCCTGTCCATTTGTTTGATGGAAAGAGCTGGAGGCCTGTCTACCCTCCGTGCATCTGATGAAGAGAGCTGTCTCTCTTGAAAGCTTATGTGACGATAAAGTTTGCTAGTCTTAAAGGTGCTACTGGGCTTTTTGCTGCCTATCCAGAATTGCCTTCGAGACCAGTGAGAGTTTTCGGGATGTGGAGCTTTCCAGAGTCAAAGTTGCCTTCATCGGATACAAGCAGGAATGGAGGTCCATGCTTCCTTATTTAATGTACCTTAGTAGTAGTGATAATAATAGCAATAGCTGCTTTATACTGAGTCAGACCCTTGGTTGATCAAGGTCAGTCTTGTCTACTCAAAATTGGCAGCGGCTCTCCAGGGTCTCAGATGGAAGTCTTTCAGATCGTTTAGTGTCTGGTCTATTTAACTGGCAATCCCGGGGACAGAACCCGGGACCTTCTGCATGCCAAGCACAGATGCTCTATCACTGAGCCACAGCCCCTCTTTACAGCTCTCCAGGGTCTCAGGTGGAGGTCTTTCACATCACCTGCTGCCTGGTCCTGTTAACTGGCAACGCCAGGATTGAACCTGGAACCTTCTGCATGCCAATCAGAGGCTCTTCGATGGAGCAACAAATCCTCCCCACAGAAAGGACTCCAGAAGCAAAAGTACAATCCACATTATGAACAGCTTGATTAGAGCACAGGGGAAGTGCTTAGGGGCAGAAGTATCTGTCGTGAGATAAACTAGATTTGAGTCCAGGAGCACCTTGAAGACCAGCAAGGTTTTGGAGAGAGGTGTGAGCTTTCGAGAGTCAGCGCTCCCTTCATCAGATGCAAGAGGGAAGGAGATCTCTTGAGTCCTTCTATCCCAGTCAGAAGGTGGGAGGGGTGTTGCAAAGAAGGAACTCGGGACGCAAAGGTACCATGCACCTGGTAATCAAATTAGAGTGGAGGAGAAATTATAGCGTGCATTGTACCTCTGCGTTCCTACTTTGCAAAGCTCATCTGTGAAAATCTTGTTAGACTCTGAGGTGCTGCAGGACTCAGCTGTAGCTCTTCTACGGCAGACCAACACACCTGCCTTCTGAGCTCCAAGTGAAAAATCCTAAAACCCGCAACATGATAACGATCAGTGCCTTTTATTGGGTGGGACCAGTTGACGCAGCACAGTGTGCAAGCTTTCCGATTCCTCCAGAACTCCTCCTCGGGCTTGGAGGCTGTTGTGTGTCCCATCATCATCCTAATTGTGTCCCAGTAGTAATGACTGTGTGCCATCAAGACACGGCCAACTCCTGGGGACTCCGGACCGTGGGACTTTCCAAGGCAAGAAATGAGCAGAGGAGATTTGCTGCTGCCTTCCTTTGCATAGCAAGCCCAATCTACATCGGTGGTCTCTTATCCAAGTAGTAACCTAATCTTGCTTAGCTTCCAAGCCCTGACAAAGCTATTCAGGCTGCTTCAATAGACTTATAAGCCGTTTTGGTGTAGTGGTTAAGTGCGTGGGCTCTGATCTGGGAGATCTGGGTTTGATTCCCCACTCCTCCGCTTGCAGCTGCTGGATAACCTTGGGCAAGCCATAGTTCTGGCAGAGCTGTTGTCTCAAGGACAGTTCTGGAAAGAGCTCTCTCAGCCCCACCTTCCTCACAGGGTGTCTGTTGTGGGGAAAGGAAGGGAAAGGCGTTCGTAAGGTACTCTGAGTGAAGGGTGGGATATAAATCCAATTTCTTCTCTTCTTCTTCATAACTATTGCGTGCCAAGTGGCAGCTCGCTCATGGCCACCCCGAGACTGTGGGGTTTTCCAGGCAAAAAACGTTCAGAGGTTGTTTGCCATTGCCTGCCTCTAGCAACCCTGGACTTCCTTGGTGGTCTCCCATCCAAGCATTAACCGGGGCCAACCCTGCTTAGCTTTCAAGGTGTGATGAGATCAGGCTAGCCTGGGCCATCGAGGTCAAGGCAAGCGACATTCAGAGGTGGTTCGCCACTGCCTGCCTCTGCATAGCAGCCCTGGACTTCCTTGGTGCTCTCCCCTCAAGAGTTCTGACCATGGGCAGCCTTGCTTAGCTGACAAGATTGGCTTCTTCAGGCTGCTGGTTGGCCCTAATAGGGCGTCATGTGAATTTTGTTCTGGTGAGGTAAGGCAGGGCTGTTTGGTTGCAGTGCAGGGAGGTGGGGACGAGGGCCAAAAGGGAAGCCCAAAAGACACAGGACTCAAATATCTCCTAGGGGGCCAGTGCAAACGGCCAAGTCCACAGCAACAGCTATCACAGAGTCGCTGATAAGCTGTCACTGGGAAAGCTTTATTGTCGATTATGAATTAAACTAATTGAATAAGGATTTGGGAACTAGATCCCAGGCGGGCTTCTTCTTGTGTTTGGCTTCAGTGTTTGTTCTGTGCTAACTAGCGCAACTGCTGACTTCAGTGCTAACTACCGCTATCTCCGAAGAAATGAGGTCTGGCTCGCAAAAGCTTACACTGGGGTAAACTTGGCAACAACAGTGCTGCTTGATTTCTGTTTTACTTTGCCACGACCCATTAACACGGCTGTCCTTTTGAAATTATCACAGTGTGCCTGATTGACACAATTGGAGAGTGCTCAAATGACTGTGACCCTTCAGCGGCTTGTGATCTTAAACTTGAGACAGTGCGAGAGTGATTTAGTAGAGCGTTTCTTTTCCCCACCTGGTGTGTGTGTGTTAAGTGTCATCAAGTTGCTTCCAACTTATGTTGACCCTATGAATGAATGGCCTCCAAAACATCCTATCGTTAACAACTGTGCTCAGGTCTTGCAAACTGAGGGCCATGGCTCTCTTGTTGGGGTCAGTCCATCTCAGTGTGAGACAGGATGCTGGACTAGATGGGCCACTGGTCTGATCCATCAGGGCTCTTCTTGTGTTGTTGTCCCTCTGATCGTAACTCAGTTAAACCCCGGTTTCATGTGATGCCGGAACCAGGACAGCGTATCTGTCAACAGAACCTGCAAAAAGTCAAAGTTCCTTTAAAATACATGTATATTCACTGTACTGTACACACAGCAGGCTAATAAGAACGGAGCACAGAATGTCTCTCTGAAACATGTACGACAGGTTTTCTTCAAAGGAAGATTTTGCTTGAGTGGTTCTGAAGATGCAGCTTTTGCTGCTTAAATAGTAAGCAAACTCAGTCTCCTAGAACAAGATGGGTAGCCGTGTTAGTCTGGCTGCAGCAGCAGGAAAGACCAAGAGTCCAGTAGCACCTTAAAGACCAACAAAATACCGTGCTACAAATGCTACTAGTCTTTAAGGTGCTACGGGGCTCTTGCAGTGTCCTGGAAATGATTCGAGAGAAGCATATTGAATCAGCCACATGTTCGATTTAGTATGTCGGGAAAAGGTAAGTAAACATATCGGTCCGTACAAAAACCAACAAACAAAAAAATTCCTGTAATACCTTTTTCTTGTTGGTGGAAAGTGCCATCAGGCTGTGGCTGATGACCCCCCGTAGGGCTTTAAGGGCATGAAGAAGAAGAAGAAGAGATTGGATTTATACCCCGCCCTCCACTCCCCAAGGGAGTCTCAGAGCGGCTTACAAACTCCTTTCCCTTCCCCTCCCCACAACAGACACCCTGGGAGGTAGGTGGGGCTGAGAGAGTTCTTTCCCAAGCTGTCCTTGAGGGAACAGCTGGTACAGAGCTATGGCTTGCCCAAGGTCATCCAGCAGGTGCAAGTGGAGGAGTGGGGAATCAAACCCAGTTCTCCCAGATTAGAGTCCGCACACTTAACCACTACACCAAACTGGCATGAGATGAACAGAGGTGGTTTGCCATTGCCTGCCTCTGCGTAGCAACCCTGGATTTCCTTGGGGGTCTCCCATCCAAATACTAACCAGGGCTGACCCTGCTTAGCTTCTGATCTTTGATGAGGAAAGGCTGACCTGGGCCATCCAGGTCAAAGCAGAGGTGGTTTGCCATTGCCTGCCTCTGCGTAGCAACCCTGGACTTCCTTGGTTGTCTCCCATCCAAGTACCTAACCAGGGTCAACCCTTCTTAGCTTCCAGGAGCTGATGACCAGTAGCACAGGAGTCTTACTTTTATGTGAGATAGTCACAGATTTCTAAGCCAGTGATATGTCCCTGTTTCTGGTTTTGGTGATAATCGTCTTGACATGGCAATGGGGTGAAAAAGTAATTTTAATGGGAAGTATTGCTACTGTTAATCATAGCCCCTTTCGTGAGTTGGTACTGGACGTGAGAACTCCCAGTCGTGTTCCAAGACACGTTCTTTTCTAGAATGATTTATATGGTGGGGAAATGCCTCATATAAATCCACCCTGAGTCATCAATATCCAGTATGTCCCATTTGTTCCAAGATTTGGCAATTAATATGGTGGAGACAGTGAGGGTTTTTGCTGTGTCTCCTCCAGACTTTGTGACAACAGCTGAACTAAGAAGATCTTCATACTGGTGTTCTACGAATAATCCCCTTAGGGGGAGTTGTTTGTTTTTTTAAAAGGTGTTGGAGGCTGCGATAGAATGATGCATGGAAGAAATCCTCTTTCCAACCTATGAGAGCCAGTTTGGTGTAGTGGTTAAGTGTGTGGACTCTAATTTGGGAGAACCAGGTTTGATTCCCCACTCCTCCACTTGCACCTGCTGGATGACCTTGGGCAAGCCATAGCTCTGTACCAGCTGTTCTCTCAAGGACAGTTGTCTCAGAGCTCTCTCAGCCCCACCTACCTCACAGGGTGTCTGTTATGGGGAGGGGAAGGGAAAGGCGTTTGTAAGCCGCTCTGAGACTCCAAGTGAGTGAAGGGCAGGATATAAATCCAATCTCTCCTCCTCTTCCTCCTCCTGCTGTTTCACTTACCTCATTCATATGCTGTCTTTCTCCTTACATTCTTCTCCTTGCCTCCATTTTATCTTCACAACAACCATGTGAGATGAATGTGTGACTGGCCCATTGTCACCCAGCGAGCTTCCATGGCACAAGTAGGAATTCGAACGCAGGTTTCCCAGATCGTAGTCCAAAACGCTAACCCTACACCGCACTGGCTCTCATCTTGCTGTGGCCCACCTTGTGTGATATTGGTCTCTTTATAAATGAAGAACACGAGCAAAATGGGAGGGGCGATGAACTTAGAAGGATATGAAGACAAATGGAGTGGCGTTTGGGAGCATATAGTTGGGCTAGACGCCTTGGCAAGTAGGAAAGACTGCACGTCATAAAAAAGAGGCAGTTTGATGTAGTGGTTAGGAGTGTGGACTCTAATCTGGGAGAACCAGGTTTGATTCCCCACCCCTTCACATGCAGCCAACCAGGTGACCTTGGGTCAGTCACAAGTCCTCTCAGAGCTGTTCTCTCAAGGATAGTTCTCTCAGAGCTCTCTCAGCCCCACCTACCTCACAGGGTTCCCTCTGGGTTAGTGTGAGCTAGCTCACAGTTTTTTAAGCCTCCAGCTCACAGATTTTTGTCGTAGCTCAGGAAGGATGGCTCCAGAGTAATTCATGCAGCAGCCAAATTGCTCACTCACAGCTGTAATGCCAGTAGCCCACAAAGTAGAATTTTTGCTCACAAGACTCCACAGCTTAGAGGGAGCGTTGCTCACAGGGTGTCTGTTGTGGGGAGGGGAAGGGAAAGGAGATTGTAAACTGCTCTGAGACTCCTTCGGGTAGTGAAGGGGGAGATATAAATTCAGTCTCTTCTTCCTCTTTTTGGGTGGCCACAGAATAATGTCAATTGAGCTTGCGCCAGTTAAAATCTGACCTGAGAAGGATATCGGGACTGGAGGCTGAAATCTAAATGGAAACATAGATCGTGTACTAATTAAAGGGGGGGAGAGAGAATGATTTTTTTATGGGGTGATGTAACAAGGGAGATGCCAGGGATCGAACCTGGGACCTTCTGTATGCCACGCAGACGCTCTGCCAGTGAGCCACAAGATATTTCTTTCAAGCTTCATTTGCTGGAGGCGACATAGTTCTTGGTGGTTAGGTAGAGTTTCAATGAATTCAGACACGTTTCTGGATTGGGCATTTTGTGACTGCGGCCTCTACATGTGTGTTAAGTGCTATCAGGTTGCACATGGCTTATGGCAACCCCAGAGACAAGGCAGGAGACAAACAGAGGTAACTTGCCATTCTGTGTCGCGACCCTATACTTCCCTGGAGGTCTCCATCCCTGCTTGGCTTCCGAGATCTGATGAGATCGGCCTAGCGTGGGCCATCCAGGTCAGACATGAATCTGAAATAAAATCTTCTATATCCATCGTAGTAAATGCTTTTTTGTTTTATAATCAGCTGCTCAAATTCAGTCGCATCTCTTAGAACTCCACCTCCAGTACTCATAATCTCCTTTAGTCTTGAGACTAACTGACAGTATATCAGCCACTGAATCTTTACACCTTCATCTTTCTCTTATCAAGACTTGATTTCCTCCTCTGCCTGGTCCTTTAACTGGAGATGCCAGGGATCGAACCTGGGACCTTCTGTATGCCACGCAGACGCTCTGCCAGTGAGCCACAAGATATTTCTTTCAAACTGGCGGCTTTTACATAGAATCACCCACCCACCCATCTCTGAAAAGGAAGCTTAATACGAGGTGGCCAAGTTTGGTCTTTGATCACAAAGAAGTAGTATGTTATTTCTGGTTTTTCACATGCATTTGAATGTTTAACGAAGCAGCCTAATCCACTGTGCTTAGCTTCGAGGGTCCCTGAGGTTATTTCATAGGCTAAATCATGAGTTGTTTCTGCAGCTCTTATGTTCAGCTGAGCAAGAATTTAAGAGACCAAGGCATTGGCTGCGTGCACTGAGATGACAATCCTAAACGGACTCACACCCTTCCAAGTCCACAGAAGTCAGCTGAGGCAGCACGGTAGTCACTCCTTGGTGAGCCAGAGTGTGGGTATGGCCTTTTTAGAGGTTCCCCCTTCTCGTAGGAAGCCCTCACTTGGCTGGCTCAGGCTGGGCCGATCTCATCAGATCTGGGAAGCTAAGCAGGGTCAGCCCTGGTTAGCACTTGGGTGGGAGACCACCAAGGAAGTCTAGAGTCACTATGCAGAGGCAATGGCAAACAACCTCTGTTCATCTCTTCCATTGAAAACCCTGTGAGGTAGCCATAAGTCGGCTGTGGCTTGGTGGAAGTTTCTGCCGTCTGAGCGGAGGTCTGTCGGTGGCTCTTAGCCAGAAGGTATAGATGGAACACTCTGTCTGGGGCAGGGATGTTATGTATTCTTGGTGCTTGGGGAGGGGGCAACAGTGGGAGGGCTTCTGGAGTTCTGGCCCCTCTGGTGGACCTCCTGGTGGCACCTGGGTTTGGGCCACTGTGTGACACAGAGTGTTGGACTGGATGGGCCATTGGCCTGATCCAACATGGCTTCTTGTTTGTTGGATCCATCGCCTCCTGACTCAATACTTAATACTTCTCTTACGTTCTTATATCTGGGGCAGTGATGCTCTGTCTTCTTGATGCTTGGGGGGGGCAAGAGTGGGAGGGCTTCTGAAGTTCTGGCCTCACTGGTGGACCTCCTGAGGGCACCTGGGTTTTGGCCACTGTGTGACACAAGAGTGTTGGACTGGAGGGGCCACTGGCCTGGTCCAACTCTTATGCTCTGATCTGGTGTTCTGTTCCCAGAGAGCATCAGGTTGATTGGGCAGAATTTGATTAAAATAAATCTGAAATACGTTTATAGAGTATGCAGTTGTACGGAAAATAGATTTTAAAAAAAAATCATTTATAACCTGACACATTGTTCCCCTTGCCTCTATTTTACCCTCACAACGACCCTGTGAGGTAGATTACGCTGAGAGTGTATGACCGGCCCAAGGTCACCCAGCAAGCTTCCGTGGCACAGTGGGAATTCGAACCTGGCGTTTTTTTTAAAAAAAGAGACTGAATTATTTCTGTTTATGTCTAGTTCAGCATCGAGGGAAGGGTATAAAGCAACAGGAGGGCCGAAAGACGCTGACAGGAGCAGTTCGCCGGCCAGCTGTGCACTTCAGCATATCATCATGACTGTGGGAAAGTCCGTTCACTGTGACTTTGCTTAGAGAGCTGCGGAGACCAAACAGTTTATCTCCGGCACAGATAACAGCGCTTCTCTTTGTGAGCCCCCGTTTTTCTGGCTCACTTTCCCTTGCCCACAATACAGCCCTGGAGCTTTTGTTGTATTTCTGCCCCTGCGTACAGACTTTAATCTCGGATCTTTTTCAGGTCCTTAGCAGCGTGCTGGAACTGTTGACTCTGCAGGCATTCTTTCCCCTCTCTGCTGCTCCCGTTTTCCGTCTTTTGTGCCCCATGATCTGAATTTCTTGGATTGATCTGGGGTGGGTATGGAGAAGGGGGAAGATTAGCAGGCACAGATGTATTTTTAATTTTTATTTGACTCTGTTTACATCCCGCCTTTTCTCCCCAGCGGGGGCCTGAAGTGGCTTGCACTAATCTCCTCGTCTCTCTTTCATCTTTACGACAACCCTGTGAAGTAGGTTAGGCTGAAAGTGCGTGGCTGGCCCCGCAAACTTCCGTGGCACTAGTGGAGACTCGAAGTTGGGTTTCCCAGATTCTCGCCCAACACTTTAAGCACCTCACCACGTTGTCTCTCAGTGTGACCGCCTAGATTTGTTCTCACAACAGAGGCATAGATGGATAAATAGCTTAGTTATCTCCTTTGGAGTTAGGATTCTGGGTGTTGCATAGTTCATCTTACAGCTTTTGGTTTGAGGGTTTTGGCCGTCGGCATAGTTCATCTCGCCACTGAACGGTGCAATGTAAGCAGTTCTCTCAGAGCTCTCTCAGCCCCACCCGCCTCCCAGGGTGTCTGTTGAGGGGAGGGGAAGGGAAAGGGATTGTAAGATGCTCTGAGACGCCTTGGGGTAGTGACAGGTGGGGTATAAATCCAATCTCTTCTTCTAAATGTAAATGAAATGTTTCAAGAGGCTGCTATGTGAATTAAGGCTCTGTTGAGTTTTTCATTATAAGAGAAAAAGAATCGTTTGTTTAGCTTGAACGTCCTCTGTTGTTTGTTGTCGTGAATGTATTCATCTTCATAAAGGGTCTGGGCAACATTTTTGTCTGCTCGGTATCGGTATATTGAAGAAGAATCCCTCAAAACCGGGACTACATCGGGATTCCTTTCTGTTATCTTTGAATTGTATCGGATGTGAATTGCTGTTCCTTGGTCATTACTGTACACTTGTTTGCAAGCTGTGCGATAATAATTCTCAGTAATAGATCTGCAATGTTGGCTGTGGCTCAGTATTTTCCTGTTTGCCTACGCTGGTCCCTCGTCTGTTTTCCACCTTGGCAAACGTGGCATCGTTATTGGGGCGGGGGTTGAACTGGACCAGAGGATGAATGTGTTTAGGACTCTGTGTGGGCACAGTTAGGAGACAAGAAGTTCCCCTCCCACGTTTATCGTGATTTTTATTTTGCATGTTCTATGCTGAACTTTGGCTCCATTTAAAGGATTTGGAAGAATGAACTTTTTTTTTTTTATTACTTCATTCCGCATTTCCCTGGCAGTTTATTTAAACCTTGAAGTTGCTGGTAATTGTGCCTCAGCGATCAAGATCTCAACAGCATGTTATATACCAGATTGCCTGTAATTTCCTGTAAAGAAGAGGAGATTGGATTTAGACCCCATCCTTCACTTGGAGTCTCAGAGCGGCCTACAAACTCCTTTCCCTTCCCCTCCCCACTTCAAGACACCCTGTGAGGTAGGTGGGGCTGAGAGAGCTCTCTCGAGAACTGCCCTTGAGAGAACTGCTCTGAGAAAACTGTGGCTTGCCCAAGTTCATCCAGCAGGTGCAAGTGGAGGAGTGGGGAATCAAACCCAGATTAGAGTCACCACAACACCAAACTGGAAATGTCTGTGAATTCATTGCAGTTAAAATGAAAATGGGACTCCCAGGGCCGCCTCGGAGGGGCATTTCACACTAGGGGTTAAGCTTCTCTTTCCCCCTCCAATACATTTTACAGTCTGAGGGAAATGCTGCCTGACAGGTGGTGCAAGTGAATTCTATCAGAATTCATTTGTGTGTTCTCTAGCGGCAAGTATCTTCATGCCATTGATGCAGAAAAACGATGACCAGCCACTGGGCCTCTTGAATGCTGAACTGGCGTTTTGATCGCCTTGTAGAAATAACATTCGCCTAATGCAAAAACAAATAATGAAGCTTTCATACAGTGGTAATTAAACCCTAATCTGTTTTGGTTTTTGTTTCTCGTCCCTTTGCAGAAACTTGTTCCCGTCAAACCTGGTTGTAGCGGCCTTTCGATCGGTAAAGTCGTTTCTCCTGTTGTTGTTTTGTGTGTGTTTCTTTTGTGTGTTTGTGTGTTTTTTGTCTTTGAGCCTGAAATTTCTGAAGCGGTAGCTTCAAGTTGCATTTTTCCTCATCATCTGTTTGATTTCTGTGGGGCTAAAACAGCCTGATACTTAAATTCATGGAAACAAGTGAAAAGGCTCAGTTGGAATACTCTCGTTTGAGGATGACAACCTCAGTATGAGTAACTGAATGCAGGATTTCAGCTACAGAACACAATACTTCTGGAAGCGGTGTGTCTTGACTGTGGCTTAATTTCCCCATTTTGGGAGGTTATAAACAATGCTTCCTCTAAGCTGCAGAGTCTTGTGAGCAAAAATTCTACTTTGTGAGCTACTGGCATTGAAGTTGGGAGTGAACAACTTGGCTGCTGCATAAATTAAGTTTGCTCTAGAGCGATCCTTCCTGAGCTAAGACAAAAATGTGTGAGCCGGAGGCTTAAAAAACTGTGAGCTAGCTCACACTAACTCAGCTTAGAGGGAACACTAGTTATGAAACAGTTTACAACCCCTCTTTCTGCGACTGACTAGTGGGCTCTGCAGATAATTTAAAAGCAATAACATTGTACAGATGTATTATCTTATTCAATTTTATTTAACTTTTTATGTTCTTTACAGTCTGCCTTTCTCACAGGCCTCAGGGCAGGTTATACAGAGTAAGTCAGTACAATTGACGAAATGGCCATTCGATAAACAGTGCCATAGGGCTGTAGA
Organism: Lepidodactylus listeri; assembly: GCA_029233225.1. NCBI lineage: Eukaryota > Metazoa > Chordata > Lepidosauria > Squamata > Gekkonidae > Lepidodactylus > Lepidodactylus listeri. The sequence goes on along the minus strand of JARCFY010000016.1, from coordinate 7,137,221 downwards.
AGTCTGGAGCCAGCCAGAAATCTAAAAGAGAGGACTGAAGCTGAGCAGAAAAGTATTAACATGACACATTTCGCGGTGCAAGAATTATGTGGTGGGATCCTACTTACTTGGTCTGTAATCATTTATCCAAGTAAGTCTGTGGACAGTTTTGTGCAGCATCACCCTGTTATCTCTGCAGAAAAGCCCTCCTATGAGGGAGTTAGATAACGCCGATTAGCTCTGGCTGCAGTATCCGTGCATGCAGTCGAATATCCACAGATAACTCTACAGGCACACCAGTCAGCTGTATACATGTGTTCAGGATCCTGCTTTCTGTTTGCACGTACACTTGTATGCATGTTAAGTTCTCTGCAGGTGTTCAAATGGACATGGGGACGTTAATTAATTAATTATCGTATGGCGTTGTGTGTAGAATAGCCAGGAGATCCTATGATTGTCTGGCAGCCAGAAGTTCTAGCTCTTTAGCATTATGCACCACTAGATGGCGAGCTAGACTTGTTTTTAAGGTAAGAGACATTTCCGAGGTGGCTATCCATTGCCTGCCTCTGCGTCATGACTGATATTTCTTGGAGGTTGCCCTTCCGAATACTAGCCAAGGTGAATCCTGATTAGCTTCTGAGATCTGACGGGATCAGACTAGCTTGGGCTATACAGGTCAGATACATGGGGACATGAACACACACAAAGTTGCCTTCTGCCGAATCAGACTGTCAGTCTGTCAGGGTCAGTCCTGTCTACTTAGACTGGCAGCGGCTCTCCAGGGTCTCAGTCGGTGGTCTTTTGTGTCACCTCCTGCCTGGTCCTTTCAACTGGAGATTGAACCCGAGGCCTTCTGCATGCAAAGCAGAGGCTCTTCCATTGAGCCACAGCCCTTCCCCGTTAGAGGTGTGGTCAGTTGGTGTGATGGGACACCTATCAGTCTACCTTTGTGCGCTTCAGCACTGAAATAAAGGAAGGGGGCGTTAAAAGGAAGTTACGGCGGCTGCAAGTTGATGGCACTTTTCCCCCTCCACCACATGTAGTATGGAGAAGCTAGGGGTGACATTCCCCGATAAACTTTACTAGAGCTAACTCTTATTTCAACAAACTTTGGTCTCGCCACTTGCAGTGAGTGGATACTCTGAACTGAGCACATTGGTCCATCTCTGTCAAAATGGAAAAGTGCAGATATGGGCAGAAATTCTCCTTCAGTAGGATTAATCATTCATTGGAAATCCCACTGATTTCAGGAAGATGATGCTGATGTTAAGAAAAGTTTACTGAAGGGTTGTTGTTGGTGTTGTGTTTTGTATGTGTTTTGTGTGTGTGTGTGTGTAAAATAAGGGCTTTAACTTGGAAAAAGATTGCTCGTTCCGGCAAATCTGTTGTAACACTGAAACCCAATCTCTTAATCTATATTGCTCCATTGATTGTCTGGCAGTTTCCAAACCCAGATATTGGGGAAAACCCAAATGCAAGTTGTAAAATAACGAACCTATATACCTGTTCAGCGAGGTCTCCGATACTAATTGAAATGTTTTGTTTTGTTTCATTTACAGTATGCCACAGACTATAAAATGATCGTACGGAATACAACTCTTGGGAATATTACCGAAAAGGTAAGCAAATGGTAGCTGACTCAAGCAAATTCTTTTCATATGTGCATTAGAAGGCCTGCTTTGTTAAGTCTTCAGAACACGCATTGTTTGTTAGCAGTTACGACACCTGAACACATGAAGCTGCCTTATACTGAATTAGATCCTGGGTCCATCAAGGCCAGTATTGTCTACTCAGACTGGCAGCAGCTCTCCAGGGTCTCAGGCGGAGGTCTTCCACATCACCAGCTGCCCGGTGCTTTTTAATTGTAGATGCCGGGGATTGAACATGAGACCTTCTGCATGCCAAGCAGAGACTCTACACTGAGCCTCAGGGTGAATATCTTGCCCTGGCTGCACTTTTTGGGGGGCAGAGTGCATAGAGAAGCAAATCTGTACTTATCCTCTTGCAACACTGTCCCCTGTGCTTTAGTAAACAACCGGTTATATCCTGCGGCTGTTTTCATTGGTGAAGATCGGAGGAGTGAGCCCATTTCGATAGCTGTAGAATGCTCTCACGGGGATTGTTTGTTAGACTCCTGTGGACAAAAGCCATGTGGGGTAGTGGCTACAGTGTAGAAGGCCATTAGGAAGTTCTTCCTAATATTTAGCCGAAAACTCTCCTGATTTAATTTCAACCCGTTGGTTCTGGCCCGACCTTCTCCTGTGTCTGGCCCAAGACACGCTCCCTTGCTTATTCCGAATAAAATCGGATTTTATCCTCTTTCCCCCCTTCCCCTCAGTTAGTTGAGTGAATGAGTTTCATGTGATGATATTCTGATGGGGTTTCACTGCTTTACTTATTCGGGAAATCCGTGTCTGTGCTACCCTTCCAGCGAACCTGCTCAAGGCAGTTTATGAAATTAAACTTAATAGACACACAAAACATCCTAAAAGTTATTAAAACCCAGCATTCAAAAACAGCGAGAGCGTAAGGCACGGAGCAGCACAACCAGTTCCTCGCATCCGTGGCCTGTCCTAGCTTATATTTTGTTTCTGGATCTTGGTTCTCAGTGCCGTGTGGGCAAACCACTTCGGGAGATTAAAAGATGTTTTTAAAAAGTCATGGATTGTGTCGTGCCGCTGCCTGCCAAGACCTTGGATGTACCTTCTTAATAGAACTTCTGTCTCTCCTCGTAGTTTATGTTGGAGCAAGGATCTGTGGATTTCACACATCTTCCAATTCAAGCAGTTTTCTCTGGAACATACGGCTCTTCTGCAGCCTCATATATGGAAAGCTCCTTTAGTTTTTGGGGGTGGCAGAGCATGCTTGGAAGTTGGCACTGGAAGGAAGAGATTGCTGAACTAGGGAAGCCACGCCTCCCAACCCAGGTGCCCACGGGACGAAATGGTTCACGGGGAGAGAGGCCATGCGTGCCGGTGCCTCACTGACACGCTCGAGTCACTTCCTGCTAAAAAACAGAACTGACAATAGTGGATGCTCTAGCATGTGGAATTAGCTACCAGAGGATGTAGCGATGGCCACAAGAATAAACAGTTTTAAAAGGGGACTGGACACATTCATGAAGAATGAGTCTGTCAGTGGCCACTAGCCATGGTGACTGAGGGGAACCTCCATGTTCAGAGGCAGTCGGCCTCTGAATCTCAGAGCAAGGAAGCAACATCAGGGGAAGGCCTTGACTTCTGTGCCCTGTTGTTGGCCCTCCAGAGGAAGCAGTTGGCCACTGTGTGAGACAGGGTGCTGGACTAGATGGACCCCTGGTCTGATCCAGCAGGGCTCTTCTGATGTTCTAATGAAGGCCTCGGCCTCTCTGCCCTGTTGTTGGCCCTCCAGAGGAAGCAGTTGGCCACTCTGTGAGACAGGACGCTGGACTAGATGGACCCCTGGTCTGATCCAGCAGGGCTCTTCTGATGTTCTAATGAAGGCCTCGGCCTCTCTGCCCTGTTGTTGGCCCTCCAGAGGAAGCAGTTGGCCACTGTGTGAGACAGGGTGCTGGACTAGATGGACCCCTGGTCTGATCCAGCAGGGCTCTTCTGATGTTCTAATAAAGGCCTCGGCCTCTCTGCCCTGTTGTTGGCCCTCCAGAGGAAGCAGTTGGCCACTGTGTGAGACAGGACGCTGGACTAGATGGACCCCTGGTCTGATCCAGCAGGGCTCTTCTGATGTTCTAATGAAGGCCTCGGCCTCTCTGCCCTGTTGTTGGCCCTCCAGAGGAAGCAGTTGGCCACTGTGTGAGACAGGACGCTGGACTAGATGGACCTCTGGTCTGATCCAACATTGGCTTCTCTTATGTTCTTATGATCTCTGCAGTGCTACTGGACTCAAATCTAACTACTGCAAACCAACATTTCTACCCTCAGAAACTAACTTAAATGAACGAGTAGAGCAAAAATGGAGTAACTGGGCATCCTCAAATTACAATTTGGGCGCCTTTTTAAAAAACTCTATGCCGCAAATGGTAAGGACAGCACGTTTTCAGCAGCATTAATCTGCAAAATGCAGCTGTGCGTATACTTTGAAATTGCTTCTGCTCTGTGTGTTTTTTCTCATAAGATCTGAATGTGGTTATTGGATGTTTTAGTGTGCACACCACCTTGTTCTTACGCTTCCCAGGGCGCCAATGTAACGGAACGCAGAGCGACCTAGGAATGCATCGTGATACTTTATACTGTGTCTAAAGTCTTTTCCCTTTCTGAAGTTTATTTTTTTAAAAAAAACCGGTTGAAATACCAGTCTTTTCCAAGCATCTCAGAAAAATGAGTAACGTCTAGTAAAGGAACCGTTTGTGCTTCAGTGTCTTGCCTTATCTACTTTGTAATCTTAAAGGTTTTGTTGATGATATTTAGGGAACACTTAAAAGCAACGGAACTTCTTCATCAGGCTCAAACAGTTCCCCACAACGTTGGGGCCACAGCTGAGTATGCCCTGCCACTAGTAGATGTCAGTCTGACATCCATCTGTGTGATGCAGTCCAGCACGGGGCCTCATGGCAGATCTCAGTGAGCAGGACTGTAGACATGAGAACAGTCTAGGGTTTCCATTTGTCTGCTTATGGCAGGAGACCTCCAGGTAATTGCATCCCTTGCCTGCTGATGTTCACGTGATCAGATGGCAGAAACGGAGGCCAAATTGGGGGTGGCATGATCATCCTGGGGAGAAAATTCTTTAAAAGAAATGAGGCCTCGTCTATGGACAGGAAGATCTGACCATAAAGTTCCTGGTGATTCCTAGAGCTACCCTTGTCACTTCTGAGGGAGTTCTAGGAATCACCAGGAACTCTGTGGTCACTACTTCTTGTAAGTAAATGAGGTCTTTTTAAAAAATTTCTCCTGGGATGCTGTCCCCCCCCCCCCCCCCAAAACCATCCCATTCTTTGGCCCCTCAAAAGCAAATCCCTCTGTGCTTGCTTCCATGTAAGCGTGTATCAGATTTCAGCCACGGTAACAGTAACTAATATCCTGTATTTGTTTGTAGTGGGGACAGAACTCCTTTCTGGGAGAACTGGGATTGATTCCCCACTCCTCCACATGCAGCTGCTGGTGGGACCTTGGGTCAGTCACAAGTTCCTTCAGAGCTGTTCTCAAAAGGGCAGTCCTCAAAAGAGCTCTCTCAGCCCCCACCTACCTCACAGGGTGACTATTGTGGAGTGGGGAAGGGAAAAGGAGTTTGTAAGCCACTCTGAGACTCCCTTGGGGAGTGAAGGGCGGGGTATAAATCCAATCTCCTCCTCTTCTTCTCTTCAGTAATTCTCTCCTACTGTCTTCCAGAAGTCAGTTAAAATTTCCCAGAGTAATGATATGTGGCATCACAAGGGTTAGTCTAAAAACGATGGAGGGTCTGCCATCTTTTTTTCCTGTGGTCTCATCTCCAAATCGACCCACATGACTTCCAGTGTTTTGCATGACCTCTTCATCTAAGAATTGGATACCAATGCAGAGAGATTAAAATCCATCCATCTGTAGCCTGGATTTAGAAGACTCTGGTGGTTTGTCTTCTGCAGATTCCTGTTGGCACTGAAATCGAAGGAATGAATATCCTGGGCCTAGTCATGTTTGCCCTGTTTTTGGGAGTGGCCTTGAAAAAGCTCGGCCCCGAAGGAGAAGAGCTGATTCGTTTCTTTAATTCGTTCAACGAAGCAACCATGGTTTTAGTGTCTTGGATTATGTGGTGAGTGTTCTTGGAAACAGAAGTGTATTCCCTGGAAAAAATGTGTGCGTTATGTGTGGGGTTTTTTGTTCATTTGTACCTCATCTTTCTCCCCATTGGGAATCCAAGTTGGCTCACTTTATTCTCCTCTCCTCCATTTTCCAGTTTGGTGTAGTAGTTAAGAGTGTGGACTCTAATCGGGGAGAACCAGGTTTGATTCCTCACTCCTCCACATGCAGCTGCTGGTGGGACCTTGGGTCAGTCATAAGTTTTTTCAGAGCTGTTCTCTCAAGGACAGTTCTCGAAAGAACTCTCTCAGCCCCACCTACCTCAGAGGGTGTCTGTTGTGGGGAGGGGAAGGGAGGGAGATTGTAACCCGCTCTGAGACTCCCTCGGGTAGTGAAGGGCAGGGTATAAATCCAGTCTCTTCTCTTCTTCTTCCTCCTCCTCCTCACAACACAGGGAAGTAGAATAGGCCGAGAAAGTGTGGTCAGCTTAAGGTCACCCAACGAGCTTCCATAGGTCAAGGGGGACTTCGAACCTGGGTCTACCAAATCTTAGTCTGATACTCTTAACCGCATTGGCTCTCCAGCAGATAGGTTTGCATTTGTTGCTCCAGTATCCTACACAGTTTTTGAATGTGCAGCTTTGCAGAACAGATGAAGCTTGGAGGGGTTCACTCAAGGCTGAGACTGACGCGACTCCGTGCACTTTCCAGGTCTGCAGGTGTAAAACCTGAGTGGGTTTCCCAGGCCGGAGTCGGCAACCCTAGAAGTGACCAGTGACTGCGTGTCTTCCGGCTGTCTCACGGAGCTTGTGGCAGGGAGCAGGACAAATCCTAGGCCATTGCCCTATTGTAGGGCTCTGCTCCTCACGTCCTTTGTGCCAGCTTATGACCAGTACCAGCAGTTCAGTACCAGCCTGCCTTGGTGGTCTCCCTTCCAAGTCTTGACGTATGGCAACCCCTGCAAGGGGCTTCCAAGGCAAGTGAGAGGCAGAGGTGGTTGGCCATTGCCTTCCTCTGCAGAGCCTTCCTTGGTGGTCTCCCATCCAAGTACCAACTTAAAGGCAACCTCTGCAAGGGGCCTTTCCAGGCAAGTGAGAAGCAGAGATGGTTTGCCATTGCCTTCCTCTGCAGAGCCTTCCTTGGTGGTCTCCCTTTCAAGTCCTGACCCCTGCTTAGCTTCTGATATCTGACAAGGCTATGCGATACCACCTTCCCTCCCCTGTGGCTCTCAGGAAGTGAGAATTTTACAACTGTTATTTGAGAGAGAGAGAGAGAGAGAGAGGTTGGACCCCAAGCAATGGAACAAATCCAGACAGCGATTGGGCCTTTATGTTAACGCTTGTCGCTAGGGATTTGTATTAAAGCAGCTTAAGGCTTTTACTCCCAAGTGTGATACATGTGATATTCTGCACACTGATAGGTGATGTTGGCTTTTTGTTTCTGGCCTCCCGAGCCAACACTGAAGTTAATCTTTCACTGTATAATCCCCACCCCTCTTTATAGATTACAGGCATACTTTTCAATTTGGACAACACGGCGAGCAGAAATTCTCAGTAACCGCTTTGCTAATTTTTTCTGGTATTTGGAATCTCTTTGAAATCCTAATTAGCAGTCTGTAGAAAAACCTCTTTACCTAAGATTAAAGGGTCGGACAGTTTAAGACAAAACCCGGCTATCGTGCGGGAGGCCTTTGTTCCATTTAAGTGCACGAACAAACTTTACTGTGTAAGCCTTGATCAGTGTTTGTTTTCCCCCCAGTTTCTGAGGTCTTACTATACAGTTTCTAAAAACAGTGTGATATTCCTTGGTCCGTACCCCAATCCACAGTCCATACCCTAATCCAACACCAATACTAGCCTGATCTTGTCAAATCTTGGAAGCTAAGCAGGGTCGGCCCTGGTTAGTACTTAGATGGGAGACCACCAAGGAAGTCCAGGGTTGCTACGCAGAGGCAGGCAATGGCAAACCACCCCTGAAGGTCTCTCGTCTCGAAAACCTTAAGGTGTTACCTTACGTCAGGTGAGACTTGGCAATAGTTTCTACCACCACACCATACAATTTTTTAAGAAATAGCATGATATTCCTCGGGCCGACTCCCCAGTCCGACATTGGTACTTCATAGCCTGTTTCTCACATAGCAAAATGGGGATAGGGGTAATAGATTTGCCAGGGGAGAATGGCTGAATGAAATTACATGGTTTTGTCCCAGGATTGGCTTTGTACAGCAGAGGAATACGTGGCGTGTGAAGGAGCTCTCCTTCTTAAAGATAGTCCTGATTTGTAAAAAGGGAAGAGTTGGGAAGTTGCGGTGTAGAGTGGAACGATGTTTTTTTAATGCCACCCTTCTTCCAAGAAGCTCAAAGCAGCAGTAGTAGAAGAAGAGATTGGATTTATAAACCACCCTTCACCACCCAAAAGAGTGGTTTACAATCTCCTTTCCCTTCCTCTCCCCTTAGTAGGCACCCTGTGAGGTTGGTGGGGCTGAGAGAGCTCTTTTGAGAATTGCTCTTTCCAGAACAGCTCTAAGAGAATTTGTGACTGACCCAAGGTCACGCCAGCAGCTGCAAGTGGAGAAGTGGGGAATCAAACCCGGTTCTCCCAGATTAGAGTCCGCCACTCTTAACCACTACACCAAACTCTCAAACCAAACTACACCAAACTCTCTCAAATATAGGTGGTTCTTAGGCTTGCCAGCTCTGCGCTGACAACTCCCAGGAGCGTTTGAAGTATGGATCCGGCACGCGGTTCTGACACTGACGTCACTTCCAGGTAAGCACCTGGGAGTGACATCGTGGCAACTGCGATGCTCGGGGGCAAATTCCTAGTCTTTGTGATTAAAAGCCACAGAGATTTGGGGGAGTTCCTAGAGTATTGGAAATGCTGCGACACCCCCCCCCCCATTTTTTTCTCTCACTGCTCCATCAAATGTGGGGGGGGGTTGGAGGACAGGGGCAGGAGGGGGCAACCTAGTGGTCCTTCCTCATTTTATCCTCATAACAACCCTGTAAGGTGGGATAGGCTGAGAGTGACTGGGCCAAGGTCACCCAATGAACTTTCAAGGCAGAGTTGTCCAGAGTGTAGTCCAGCCATCTAACCACCACGCTAACCTTGCCACCTCTTTACTCTAACTAGCACTGGTTAAGTTCTCCAGCTCATGCAGTGGTTTGTAGCAAAGCCCAAGCAGTGGTTTGTAGGGATGGGTACAAAGCGGTCCACGAGCCAAAATCTGGCACGAATTTGGCCCAGTTAGGAGTCCCTGGACTGATGTTTGGGGAAGGTCCCTTCCCTGAGCATTTACCAGACTTTTGTCCAGTTCGGCTGTTTGGGCCGTTGAAACCTAATAGCTGAGTGGTTCGGGTCCGCAGCTGACCTGTTAGGTTTAAATGGCTGCGAGCCCTTTCACCGGTTGTTTTCGCTTCCCCCCCTTGCAGAGAGAAGCAAAACCGACTGGTGAAATGGTTGTCAGCCATTTAAACCTAACAGCAGGGCAAGTCTGCCCACCAGCTGGTTTAAATGGCTACGAACCATTAAATCTATTGGTTTCACGCACGCCCCCCTTTCTTCGAAGCGGAAGGAAGCAAAACAGACAGGCGATCTCCCTCTCTCTTCTCCCAGCCACGGGAAGCCAAAAAGGAGAGACCTGAACTGGCCGGTTCAGGGCATTTTGGCTCAGTTCAGTTTGGGGTTTGATTCGAGAGCTGCCCCGAACTGAGCCATAATTTTTAGGTTTGTGCTCCTTTCTTGTGGTTTGTACTACCTGTCACTTCCGGTGATTATGAAGGATTGTCCTTGCGGACTTCTCACTGCTGGAGAGGGGCAAATACTGGTATATTTTCCTAGGTATGAAAGATACTATCTCTAGTCCTCCGAGTTAAATTGCAGGTGTTCTTATAACAGAAACTCGGCCATGAGGGAGGATAATCTGAGCAAGGCATAATAGTTACACAATAACTACATTTTGGATTGTGCTGAAAACCGCTGGCTTGAAAAGACACTTGGCTTCCCAGAGAGCAGGGGTTTGATAAAAAACAACGACACAAATCTTCGTTGCTGTTTCTGGTTTTTGTTCTAAATTGCAAATGTTGAGCTGGCTGTTCTCGTGAATCTAAAAGAAGCTGGCTGGCCGTGTTCCGTCAAGATTTCGGTGAGGCCAGCAAGACACGCTTTGGTTCAGGGTTGAACTTGCCTTATTGACGGTCTGGTTCTTAATTGATGTTTTCCATTAATTGCATGCAGGTATGTACCTCTGGGCATTATGTTCCTCGTTGGGAGCAAGATTGTGGAAATGGAAGACGTCGTCCTGCTAGTGACAAGCCTCGGAAAATACATCTTTGCATCCATTCTGGGCCACGTCATCCATGGCGGGATCATTTTACCCCTTATTTATTTTGCGGTCACACGGAAGAACCCTTTCTCTTTCCTCCTGGGGCTTATAACACCATTTACAACAGCTTTTGCTACTTGTTCCAGGTTGGTGGATCCTTATTTTTTTTGCTTTTATTCCTAAAATGAATATATAAATACGTAATAGATTTAATACAGGGCGTCTTCAACCCATTGGCCAAGACCTGCAGGTAGGGTTGCCAGAATTGAAAAATTCCTCGAGATTTTGGGGGTGGAGCTTGGGGAGGACGGGCTTGGGAAGGGAAGGGACTCCAGTGGGGGGTACAACGCTATAGAGTCCACCTTCCAAAGCAGCCATTTTCTCCAGGGGAACCAATCTCTGTAACCTGGAGTCTAGTTGTAATCAATGCTCCCTCTAAGTTTTGGAGTCTTGTGAGCAAAAGTTCTACTTTGTGAGCTCCTGGCATTAAAGTTGTGAGCAAACAATTTGGCTGCTGCATAAATTTGTTTGCTCTGGAGCCATCCTTCCTGAGCTAAGACAAAAATGTGTGAGCCGGAGGCTAAAAAACTGGGAGCTGGCTCACACTAACTCAGCTTAGAGAGAACACTGGTTGTAATACTAGGAGATCTCCAGCCCTCACCTGGAGACTGGCAGCCCCGCCTGCAGGTGGATCTCAAGAGCTTTGCCTGCGGGGTTTTGGAACCCTACAGAGCAGACTTTTTGGGGTGGAGCCATGGCTCAGTGGTAGAGCCTCTGCTTGGCATGCGGAAGGTCTTAAGTTCAATCCCCGGCATCTCCAGTTAAAAGGACCAGGCATTAGATGATGTAGAAGTTCTCCACTTGTGACCCTGGACACCCACTGCCCATCTGAGTGGACAATACTGACCTTGATGAACCAATGGTGTGATTCACTGTAAAACAACTGCATATGTATATATGTAGAAACGAGCAGGAGTCAGTAGTGCCTTAAAGACTAACAAAATTTGCGGCAGGGTATATGAGCTTTCGTGAGTCACTGCTCACTTCTTCAGTTACAGACTCACGAAAGCTCATATATCCCTGCCACAGATTTTGTTAGTCTTTAAAGTGCTACCGGACTCTTGCTCTTTCCTAGTCCCATGGGTAGCTGTGCTAGTCTGTCTGTAGCAGTAGAAAGGAGCAAGACTCCAGTAGCACCTTCAAGACTAAGGGCAGTACGCAGTGTTCCCTCTAAGCTGAGTTAGCGTGAGCTAGCTCACAGTCTTTTAGCCTTCAGCTCATAGCTCAAGAAGGATGGGCTCCAAAGCAAACTAATTTATGCAGGAACTCACAAAGCAGGATTTTTGGTCACAAGACTCCACAGCTTAGAGGGAGTATTGTACGACAGCTGGGTGAGATCGCTGAACGGGCAAGAAGATTCCTTCATGGTTCTGACTCTCAGCTTGTTTCTTACAACAATACGTCTCCCGGTTCTTGACTTGCATTTCCTGTCCGCAGCTCTTTCAGTCTACTGGCTCCGGCCTGGGCACCAGTGAGGTCCTAACTCTGGTTTCCCCTCTTCCTGTCGGAAGACTGATTGCACCGAACTTCCTGTCACATGCTTGTAGCTCACTGGGATCCTTCCTTAGTGAGTCCCGGCCCTGGAAAAGGGTGAAGACCACTGCTTTGATAGTATAGATGTCAGGACTTAAATGGCTGACTATAAAGACATCTGTTGTAGGCTAGTGTGGAGACATGCAGTTTCGGTCAGCAGAGACATGTCTGTCTGTTCAGGCCTTGTCTGTTTTCGCTAGCCGTGTAAACACTGAAATCCCGTCCAGCCTAAATAATCTAGGTTTTAAACTCCGACTCACTCTAACTAAAACAATAGTTTCAAATGTCTCCCAGACCCCTTTGTTTTTTTAAATACAGTTTGGATGTATCTTTTGGACATGTAAAAGTATGCTCACTTCCTGGAATAGCATGGGCCCAGAATGCTGCATAGCCCTGGCTGGCCCAGTCTTGTTGGAATCTAAGCAGGGTTGGCTTTGGCTAGTATTTGGATGGGAGACCTCCAAGGAATACCAGGGTCGTGACGCGGAGGCAGGCAATGGCCAACCACCTCTGAACGTCTTCTTGCCTTGAAAGTCCTACGGGCTTGCTGTGACTTGATGAAATATCTCACCAGATGTCTTCTCCTCCCCCCCCCCCCCCCGCCCGGCCACATACAGCTCTGCCACTCTCCCATCTATGATCAAGTGCATTGAAGACAACAACGGTGTCGACAAGAGAATTAGTAGGTTTATCCTGCCCATCGGGGCAACCGTGAACATGGACGGAGCTGCTATTTTCCAGTGTATGGCCACTGTATTCATTGCTCAACTGAACAACTTCGACCTCAACGCCGGACAGATTTTTACCATTCTGTAAGTTTACGTGTCATTTGAACCCGCATTTCTCTCATAGTGAGATTTATTTGTTTACTTCATCTGTACCTCATTTTCACCCCAATAAGGGACACAAAGAGGCTTACATCCTCCTCCTCTCCATTTTATCCTCACAGCGGCCCTGTGAGGTAGGTCAGGCTGAGAGCATGTGACTGACCCAAGGTCACCCAGCCGGCTTCCATGGCACGAGTGGGGGGTTCGAACTCCGGGCCTCCCAGATACTACTCCAACACTCTTAACCATTACACCACACTGGTCGAAATGCATTGTGAATTTCAGTCGCCACGTATCAAACGGTCCGCTTATCCCAACTATACAGGTGTACAGTTTGGTGTAGTGGTTGGGAGCGCGGACTCTAAATCTGGGGGAACTGGGTTTGATTCCCCAGTGCTCCATGTGCAGAAAGATTTTGCATGCCTTTAGATCTTTTTTTACTGCATGTATGCAAATAGAGTGTGACAGTAACCTATATTCATTCATGTTGGCAGCGTGACCGCCACCGCTTCCAGCGTAGGAGCAGCTGGGATCCCAGCTGGAGGAGTTCTAACCATCGCTATTATCTTGGAAGCCATTGGACTTCCCACCAACGATATCTCCCTCATTTTGGCAGTAGACTGGATTGTGTAAGTACCGCATATCTGCCCTCTTCTTTTGTAGGAGAGAACATGGGGAAGGTCTGTGAATGGGGAGGGGCTGTGGCTTTGTGGTAGAGCATCTGCTTGGTATGCAGAAGGTCCCAGGTTCAATCCCCGACATCTTCCAGTTAAAAGGACCAGGCAGGAGGTGATGGGAAAGACCTCAGCCTGAGACCCTGGAAAGCTGTAAAGAGGAGCTGTGGCTCAGCGGCAGAGCCTCTGCTTGGCATGCAGAAGGTCCCGGGTTCAATCCCCGGCATCTTCCAGTTAAAAGGACCAGGCAGGAGGTGATGGGAAAAACCTCAGCCTGAGACCCTGGCTCAGTGGCAGAGCCTCTACTTGGCATGCAGAAGGTCCCAGGTTCAATCCCTGGCATCTCCAGTTAAAGAGACCAGGCAGTTGGTAATGAGAAAGACCTTGACCTGAGACCCTGGCTCAGCGGCAGAGCCTCTGCTTGGCATGCAGAAGGTCCCAGGTTCAGTCCCCAGCATCTCTAGTTAAAAGGACCAGGGAAGAGTGATAGGAGAGACCTCCGCCTGAGACCCTGGAGAGCCGCTGACAGTCTGAGTGGACACTACTGACTTGGATGGACCAACGGTCTGATTCAGTGCAAGGCAGCTTCATGTGTTTTTGGTGTCCCTGGGCGTCATGATCTGGATACGGTAACTCACGATGGTGTGAACTGCGCATGGTGACACACGATACAAAGGGAGCCCTTCCGTCAGAATGACTGGATTTGGGTTGGGTATGCCTGTGAAGTACCTTTAGGGGGGCTTTTAGTTTCGTGTTCCAAAATGTGGGAATCCTGGAGTTCCTTGGAGGAGGGTCAGGACAGAAATATGATAGAAAAGCAGCAGGAATGGGAACCAGAACCCCACTGCAGGAAATGCATGAAGGAGGGGCTATTTTTATACAGTGCAGGAGACAAAGCAAAACCGATATTGCATGGATTTTTCCCACCAAGCAGAGCAGCATCTTGAAATTTTCCTCTTAGTGGTGCATGTCAAAAACAGGATCCAGTTAAGTCAGAAGAAAGTCTAATACAGGGTTTGCGCCCAGCACACCTGGCATGCAAACGCTCTGAGGGAACAGACTGCGACTGGCAGAGCCAAGGAATATCTAGTCCTGCTTCGTAAGGTGGACAGAGCACAGTTGGCTCTTGTGCGTTTTGTTCCATACCAGGGACGTATCTTCTGTCTGTGTGTAAAAACAAAACAAAAAGCCCCAATTCAAAGCTTTACCAATGCGTTTGCCCAGGGACCGGACGACCACTGTTGTGAACGTCGAAGGGGACGCGTTTGGAGCCGGCATCCTCCACTACCTGAATCAGAAAGAAATGAAGGAGAAAGAGCCGGAGCTCAGCGAAGTCTACGTGGAAGCCGTTCCAAACTGCAAAGCGGAAGCCGAAACCTCCCCTCTGGTGATGCACAAGGACCAAGGACCAGCCACTCCTCCGCCTCGCACTACAGACATAGAATCGAAAGAATCGGTCCTCTGAAGGAGAAGAAGGATTGTGGGGAGGGGGGGGTCCCTCCTCTCTGACGCTGCGTTTTAGAGGCGACTCTAACCAGACTCTGCTGCTGTGTGGGATTGAGCAGATGGCGTCTTTTCTTTGTTTCGGTGGTACAGAACACAACAGTAGCCAGCCACGGACTGTGGAGTGTGCGTGCATGCGTGTGTGAATGTTAATTCGAGAACAGATGCTTTTTTTTAAAAAAAAGTGGAGAAATGGTGAGGCTTCGTATTTATGCACGCGTGTTTCACACGCGTGGATGAAAGTGTTTCTGAGCAAGGCCCTGCTTCCTTTTGTTTGGAATTAATGTCGGAGACCTGCTCTGCAAGGTGGGGTTTTTTTAAAGGCAGAAGGTAATGATCGAGGCCCTCTTGTCCTGTAATGTAGCTCGGGCTAACGGGGGTCAAGTCCCGATTATTGCACCAAGCCCAGGAATGCTGTATTTGGAAGGACGGCCTCTCCCTGGGGTATCTCTATCTCTTTTCAGAATGCAAACTGGGGGACGTTGCTATTTGTACGAGTCGCAGCACGGAGAAATAATAAGGTTAGGGGAGAACGCCGTGTTCCGTGCAGCTCTGTGATTTTTTTCGGGGATTTCTTTTTGTGAATGCAGCACTGTCTCCGAGGCTGTGGGGTCGAAGGAGAAGATCAGGGTGGGGAAAATGGGCTTTTAAAATCCTTTTGTCATCCGCCAGATATTGCCAAAAATCATTCCTGTCTCTTCCAATGCTCCCTCTAAGCTGTGGAGTCTTGAAAGCAAAAAATTCTACTTTGTGAGCTAGCTGCCATTAAAGTTGTGAGCGAGCGACTTGGCCGCCGCATAGATTAGTTTGCTTTGGAGCCATGCTTCCTGAGCTAAAACAAAAATGTGTGAGCCGGAAGCTAAAAAACTGTGAGCTAGCTCACACTAACTCAGCTTAGAGGGAACATTGGTCTCTTCACCGGCAACAAACGTACAGATCCTTTTGTGCCTCTTATTCTAGTGAAGGTAAAAAGAACTGGAGAGCGAGGGGGAGGGGGGGAACGGTGTGAGGGAGAAGAGTTAAGAAAGGTACCTTTCTCCTCCACCCACCACCACATCACTTCAGACTGTGAGATCAATGGCTATATTGTATTACTGAAGATCCCCCCTCCACCAAAAAATGTAGTTCTGCCTGTGGGGCTCTTGAAGATGTAGAACATAACAGAACTAACTTGTTTGAGAGATGCTGGTGACAAGGCAATGATCTAAAATGGCCATTTTGGTTTCTCTTCTCCCCCCGCCACTCCCCAAGCCTTACCAAACTTCCGTATGCATCGAAATTTGGGCATTTTAAAAGAATGGGCTTTTCTGCGCTCTCATTTGCCTGACTGGTGTGTTCCTGTTGGTTCAGGGTGTGCCCCCCCCCCCCCCCCCCCCCGTTCTGCCCATTTCAATCTTCCAGGATAATTGCCAGACGTAAACCGGTGCAATATTGAATTGACCACTAGAGGGAGCAATGCAGGTACGGAACAGGGGGGAAAACCCCAACGAAGCAAGAACAGACAAGTGAGAGAGATGAGACTGCGGAAAAGCCCGGTGTTAGGGGTGTGAATTAAAGAAATGGCGACAGCCTCAACATTCCTCCAGTTAGCAAACACAACTTACCATACATAACCTTGGTGGTGTTAGCAATTTTTTTCTAAGATGCTGAAATCCTTTGAGCATCTCTTGGTTGCTTGTGGACACCTGGATGTTGTACATACTAGAGAAGAAATGTTTGTAAAGTTGAACGGGCATTCTGGCTGCTGGTGCGTTTACGTTTGCATTGCAGACCCAGTTTTAAACAAGGTTTCCTTTGAAAATTCCTTGCTCCTCTTTAAAAGGAAATGGGAATTGAAATCCAGTTGAAATTCAGAACTCCTTGCTCTTCTTTATTCTTGGGGTAGGCTATGACCTCTTAAAACCGAAGCCCTAAATCTTCAGTGCAACAAGTTTGGTTTGCATTTCTAAGGCTGCGATCGCACACACTAAATAATCCACTTTTGGTGCACTTTCCAGCTGGATTTTGCCAGTTCACACCATGAAACCCAGTCAGAAAGTGCATTGAAAGTGGATTATTTAGCGTGTGTGATCACAGCTGTAGAAGAACTGCTGGACACTTGTGATGTCTTTTTGTAACGCCTGTTTTACTTAACAGTTTTATTAGCAGAGTAGAGGCAAATGTATTCCTGTAAGTACATGATAACAGCTGCTAACCCTTTAATCAGGTTCCTCAACAGAGCAACCACATTCTTTAACGATGCTTCAGCCCAACTCTCATATCTCTCAAGCTCAGAAACTTTTCTTTTGCTGTCACGGAATGGCCAACTTATGCTGGCTCCTGTAGGGCTTTCAAGTCAAGAGACGTTCAGAGGTGGTTGGCCATCGCCCAACTCTTTGTAGCAACCCTGGACTTCCACAGTGGTCTCCCATCCAAATACTATCTGGTGCTGATCCTGCTTAGCTTCCAAGCTCTGATGAGATCGGACTAGCCTGGGCCATCCAGGTCAATTTAAGAGAAGAACAGAGGTGGTTTGCTTTGTGTAGAGACCCTGGACTTCCCTGACGGTCTCTCATCCAAGTAACTAATCAGAACTGACCCTGCTTAGTTTCCAAGCTCTGAGATGAGATCAGACTAGCCTGGGCCATCCGGGTCAGGGCTGTGATGAGCAGAGGTGGTTGGCCACTGCCTCCCTCTTTGTGGGGACCCTGGACTTCCTCGCTGGCTTCCCATCCAAGGACTGACCCTGCTTATCTTTCCAAGGTCTAATGAGGTCAGATTAGCCTGGGCCATCCAGGTCAGGTCATATTCAGAATGCAGCCACCCATTTCTCATCCAGATAAACTATCCGTCCGGAAAGGGGGGAAAAGCACGCTCTCATTACAAAAACATTAACATTCTCGAATCACTCTGATATCCAGCGATCTAACTTTGCCGCCGCACACATTTGATAAATACGTTATCTCAGCACAGATAACATCGGTCACTTTTCACGTATGTCTTTTGTGGGAGAAACGATCCAGTGTATACTCGGACTATATTGTCTTATCTCTGACAGCTTCTCTGCTGTGGTATAGCCTGGACTCTCTGGCTTGAATTCTTCCATTCTCCCTTATGTTCCTAGTTAGGATTGATGGATGCCGCTTGAGAGAGCGAGAGAGAAAGAGAGCGATATCCTCTTATTTGAGCACAGAGAGGTTTAAATGAATCCTTTCAAAAATGGGGCAAAAAACCCTTCTGCTTCGGAGATATAAACTGCTTCACTGGAACCTCAAACGTTCTCTTCCTTTCTGTGCAGAACATGTTGACTTCTGTGTTGGTATGTTTCACATACCCTCTTCTTGTCTTACAGAAAGAACTCCCACCTTTTAAAGCCTTGTTTCTTTCCAAACAAGAAAAACCTGCCCGGGGGGGTGGGGGGGGTGGAGGACATATTTACTCCCTGCACAGAACGGTGCCAAGCTGAGCTCCACCATAATTCCCCTGTGCCATAGAGCACCTAGAATTCGTCTGAATGCTGCCCAGCAGCAAGAGAAAGTCTTCTCCATGACCCTCCGGGCCGTGCTGCTGATGTGGCGCTAAAGTCCCATTTCCTAGTCGTGAAGGGGAAAGGCCCTTGTACTGATTTACAAAAGGCACCTTTGTAGATGCGAAAAGCGTCTCAGTTAAGGCAGCCCTGTTTTGTACCACTGCCAGGACAAATGGCTACGGCTCTCTTTTGCAGCGCTGATAGCATCTGTAAATAATCCCACACTGCCTTTCAGTTTAGACAATCATTAATTTGAAAGGTTGCACTCATCCCCGGCTTCGTTTGTCAGATACTTTGTTGGAAAGGATAGGTTTATTCGACTCAGTTTTTGGCCCTGGCAAACCCAGTCTTGTCAGCTCTCAGGAGCCAAGCAGGGTCAGCCCTGGGTAGTGCTGGGATGGGAGGCCATCAAGGAAGTCCAGGGTCGCTATGCAGAGGAAGGCAGTGGCAAAACACCTCTGTTTGTCTCTTGCCTTGAAAACCCCTTCAGGGGGTTGCCTGAAGTTGGCTGTGACTTGGGAGTGCTTCACACACACACACACACACACACACACACTTTCAGGTTTTGGGGCTCCCCAGCACCTTCTTACAGCAGGTCATATCAAGAATTCAGAACAATGGTTAAAGGGGCTGCAGTGGCTCAGAGGTTAAGACGCTGAGCTGCAGACCGGAAGATTTGTAGTTCAGCAGTTCGAGACCCGAGTGCCACGTGACGGAGTGAGCTCCCGTCTCTGGCCCCAGCTCCTGCCAGCCTAGCAGTTCGAAAGCAAGAAATTGCAAGTAGATAAATAGGTACAAGTTCAACGGGAAGGTAATAGCGTTCCGTGCGCCGTGGCGTTTAGTCACGCCGGCCACATGATCACGGAAACGACTACGGACAGCACTGGCTCTTCGGCTTGGAATGGGAGATGAGCACTGCCCCCTAGAGTCGGATTTGTCTGGCTTTCGAGCAAGGGAAACCTTTACCTTTTTAGAACAATGGTTGAGTCCAATGGCACCCTTAAGACCAACAAAATCTAATTCTGGGTATAAGCTTTTGTGTCTGTTTGCACAAAAGCTTATACCCAAATTTAAACTTGGTCGGCCTTAAAGGTGCCACTGGACTCCAACTCTGTTCTGATGCCTCATACTAACACAGCTGCCCACCTGAATCTGTTAATGTGACATAGATTCACTTGGTTGGCCTTGAAGAGGCCAGCAGTTCCTCGTTTTTCAGGTTTCTGGGAACAGTTTGTAGCCTAGCTTGGAATATGGTCGGTCAGGTTACAAATTAAAATTGACCATGTGAGTCTGCAGGAAACAGAACCATTGTTAGTAAACGTGCTTCATTGATCAGCATGCTTTTGAGCAACAACTGCGTGTGTCCCCTTCTGACCGTATTTTGGCTCAGCCAAGATGCACCTTTTCAAACTATCCTAATTAATCCCACCAGGAGCAATTTCTCAATTCAATAGCTTTCCAGGAAGCATCCTGATTTCTCAGCCAGTGATTTTACCACCTTTTTAAAAGCCTTGGGTTGTTGCTTTCCCCCAAGTACAGCTAAACCGCTCTTCTCTTCCGCAGACAGTAAGACCATTCTTCTATCTGATGTAATCTCCAACTGCTTCTCAACATTCTGTAAACCTTTTAAGGAAGCCAGATTAGGATCTTTTGAGATCAGATTCTTGGGCAGCCATGCCAGAAGTTCACAGAGGCCTTTAATGTCAGGGGCTTAAATAGGACAGAAAATCAAATATAGCAGAGTCCGCAGAAGATTTTTTTCCCCTGTTGCCTTTCCCTCTCTTCTAACAACCCACTTACACTTTCCTGAGTCTCAAGGAACCTCAGAATGGTGTGGGGTCACACAGGGCGAGCCCAGGGATTTTCGGAGCCCTGGGCAAATGGCTTTACTGTTCCCCAAACACACACAAACTGTCCCTCACCAGGGTTGGTCCCAGGTCCATGGAAAGCCACTAAGGTTACTAACCTCCAGGTGGTTAAATAAAAGGAAAAACCCATGCACAAATTACAAGAAATATATTATAAATATTCAGCATCTATTAAAGATACTAATATCCATGTACTCTATTCATACAGCAGTTCCAAAGTCTAATACCAATATATCCCATCCATAATCATTTCCATTCTCATCCAGTATGTTTAAAGGAATAAAGTGCCAGTGTCAAAAAACGTCAGTTCTTTGTTTTCAAAATATAGCAGTTAAGCAATGCTCCCGCTAAGCTGTGGAGTCTTGTGAGCAAAAAATTCTACTTTTTGAGCTGCTGGCATTAAAGCTGTGAGTGAGCAATTTGGCTACTGCATAAACTAGTTTGCTCTGGAGCCCTCCTTCCTGAGCTAAGACAAAAATGTGTGAGCCGGAGGCTAAAAAACTGTGAGCTAGCTCACACAAACTCAGCTGAGAGGGAACAGTGCAGTTAAGTCTTTCAAAACAGTTTGTTGTTTCCGGAACCTATCAGATAAGTCTTTCAAAAAGTACAATTTTAAAGTGCGTGCATGGAGGCTGTAGAAAGGACCCTGCCATCCTACCTCTGACAGTTATTCTCCTGTAAATTGTTCTTACGAGAATTTGGGATATTCGTACTGGAGCGGCAGGATTGCATGGATGGACAACGTCCTATCCCCTCTTTGAAAAAGTTTTTTGGAAACAGATCTGTGAAGGCCGGCAGGCTCCGTCAGAGGTGGAACGACAGTGTCCTTTCTACCAGCGTGTAATGACTATATTTTGAAAACAACAAATTGGCAACGTTCTGGCACATCCTTCAGGTGGTGTATCCCAGCTGGTGGGACGTTTCAAGCTTTCCAGGCGACTAACTTTGCATGCCTGGGAAGTATGTTCCTGGGAAAAGTACAGAAGAGGGCAACCCAAGTGATTAGGGGGTCGGCACACTTTCCCTGTGAGGAAAGGCTGAAGAGTCTGGGGGAACACGAGAAGGGTTTATAAAATTATGCATGGAGTGTAGAGAGTTGGCAATGATAATCCCCCCCTTCCAAAATACTGGAACTCGAGGGCATCCAATGAAGCAGATGGGCAGTAGGTTCAGGACGAATAAAAGGCAATACCACTCTACACGGAGAGTGATTAAAATGTGGGATTCACTGCCACAGGATGTAGTGATGGCCACAGGAACAAACCGCTTGAAAAGGGGATCAGAGAGATTCATGGAGGATAAGTCTATCAATGGCTACAAGCCATGGCGATTGAGGGGAACCTCCACATTCAGAGGCGCCAATCCTCAGAATCCCAGAGCCAGGAGGCAACATCAGGGGAAAGCCTCAGTCTCTAAGACTTGTTATTGGTGGTCTAGAGGAAGAGGTTGGCCACTGTGTGAGACAGGATGCTGGACTAGATGGATCACTGGTCTGATCCAGCAGGGCTCGTCTTACGTTCTTATGAAGGCCTCGGCCTCTGCCCAGTCCAGAAGGAACTGGTTGGCCACTGTGTGAGACGGGATGCTGGACTATTGGTCTGATCCAGCAGGGCTATTCTTACATTCTTATGTAGTGAAGTATATAGAGTTCTGTGCTTGGATTTTGGAGACTTTAAAACAAAAAGCCCTGTTCACCTTCCAATAACAAGTCCTGCAATCTCTGTGTCAGATCGCTAGGGTAATTCACGAAAGGATAATAGAGAACAGACCCTAGTCGAGAGGGGAACAGTTTACTTTATCCTCCTCGACCAAAAACTGGGGTAAGCGCCAGCGAAATTTCTGAAAGCCAGCCGACTCTTCCCTTGGTTTGGAAAAGAGTGCTGCTTTCTCCCCACTAAAATACCTCTAGCAAATGCTTTTGTAAGGGGCAAGTTACGTTGCTTTTGTTCTGTTTTTTGTCCCGAAGGACATCATGCTAAATTTTAAGAAATAACGGTACAGGAAAAGTATTCTTGGCAGCTGACAAGCGCCCTACTGGGCAGTCCCTGGATCCAGTCCAAGGTTCCAGTATCTTTGCTCTCTCCAATACTTATATTGTGTGTTCTTGTGTTCTGCCAGAGCGGAAATGCGGCTCTCTTGCACATGAGTGGTGTCCTTTACGCACCCTTAAAGTTGCTCATGTCTGTCGAGTTCTCCATGCTCTGAACACAGAGCCAAGTTTTCTGACTTACGCCTGTAGTCTGGTTTGTTAAGTGTTGTGATCAGGGACCTTGGTCTAGAGGTGGTGGCTGTCGATCTCCTGGGATCACAACTGATCTCCAGGCGACAGAGATCAGCTCCCCGGGAGAAACTGGCCGCTTTGTAAGCAGTGTTCCCTCTAAGCTGAGTTAGTGTGAGCTAGCTCACAGTTTTTTAGCCTCCGGCTCACGCCTTTTTGTCGTAGCTCAGGAAGGATGGCTCCAGAGCAAACTAATCTATGCAGTAGCCAAATTGCTCGCTCAGAACTTTAATGGCAGGAGCTCACAAAGTAAAATTTTTGCTCACAGGACTCCACAGCTTAGAGGGAGCATTGTTTGTAAGGTGGACTCTCTGGCATTATACCTCACTGAAGTCCCTCCCCTCCCCAAACCCCACCCTCCTCAGGCCCCACCCCACCCCAAGTCTCCAGGTATTTCCCAACCTGGAGCTGGCAACCAGTGTCCCCTCTAAGCTGAGTTAGTGTGAGCTAGCTCACAGTTTTTTAGCCTCCGGCTCACACATTTTCGTCTTAGTTCAGGAAGGATGGCTCCTGAGCAAACTAAATTGATGCAGCAGCCAAATGGCTCGCTCACAACTTTAATGCCAGCAGCTCACAAAGTAGAATTTCTGCTCACAAGACTCCACAGCTTAGAGGGAGCATTGTGTGGCAACCCCGTGGTTTTAGAAACTGTAATAAACGCACACCCGTGCTCCTATGTGATTTGAAACATTCCAGCTCTACTGTGTGTTTCCATGTATGATTCTGGTTCCTTAGATGATTCTGGGCAGCCATGTTGGTATGACGTACAAGAGCCAGATTCGAGTCCAGTAGCACCTTAGACACTGACAAGATTTTGGGGGTACGATGGCTGCAGGCCCATAGCCGGGTTTTTAGATTCGGGAGGCCTTTAAATAAGTTGGGGGGCACCCCACACACTCCCTCAAGCGAGCACCATAAATAAAATTAAAAATTGCATGTTGGGGGGAGGCCGAGCTGGATGGGAAGTTGGGGGGGCCTTGGCAGGAAGTCGAGGGGCCAGGCCCCGCTGTAGCTCCTGTATGAGTTTTTGAGTGTCAAAACTTCCGCCATCAGATACAAGTCGGAATGGAGACCCCTGTCCGAAAGCAGGAGGAATTATGCAGAGAAAAGGAGTCAGGATGCAGAGGTACAGTGCAGAAGGTAGTTAACTTGATTAGAGTGGAGGAGGAATACTTAGCGGCAAAAAAAAATAGCATTTCTAGTGAGGTAAGACTCCCAAGTACCTGTTCAGCTCTCTGGGTGCCTTGTTCTGAATTTTCAGATGAACTCAAGTCCAACCATCTGACTAAGGGAGCTTTGACTCCAGAAAGCTCATACTTTGAACACCTTCTTGGTCTCTTAAGGTGTGACTGGACTCAAACGTGCTGGCGGAAAATGTCTTCAAGTCCCAGCTGACTTGCGGCGACCCCATAGGGGTCAGTCATAAGTTTGGTGTAGTGGATAAGAGTGCGGACTCTAATCTGGGAGAACTGGGTTTGATTCCCCGCTCCTCCACATGCAGCTGCTGGTGTGACCTTGGACCAGTCATAAGTTCTCTCGGAGCTGTTCTCTCAAGGGCAGTCCTCAGGAGAGCTCTCTCAGCCCCCACCTACAGTCACATAGCGCCTGTTGGGGGGAGGGGAAGGGAAAGACTTAATAAACAAACCGTCTATATCACAGAACATTCCACCCCTACTCTATCCAAACTTCAAATGTTATTTCTAGGGTACTGGTTAGTTTCAAAACACTTTATCTTGGGGCGTGTTACAAACGTTATGAATGAGACATTCTATTGTATAGGTGTTGTGTTACTCCACTAATTTATAATACAAAATTTCACTTACGTTTTTCATAAAATATTTGAATCTTTGTCAAGATTTTTGAAAGATTGTTATAATGAGATATTGGACGTCTTTTACTCATAGTGTATCTCTCTAGTTGTTGGTTCCCACCACTTTGATGAGAATCAGATGTTGGTCTGAACCAGTAGAACAAATTTAGAATCCAGTGGTACCTTTAAGACCAACAAAGGTTTATTCACGGTATGAGCTTGCATTCAAGGTATAAGTGTGCCTGCAGAGGAAAGCTCATACCTTGAATAAACCTTTGTTGGTCTTAAAGATGGCACTGGACTCTAAATTTGTTCTAGGAAAATCGTACTCACTTTGAGCTAGAATTGGTGTGGAGGGGGGTAGGTAGAAATGTGAGGACTTTGAAGAAAAGGATTAGGAGGGAAAATGCAAGAATGCCAAAGGCATGCTGCCCAAGGGCTTCTTGGGGGCAGGATTAAAAAAATTATGGATTTTATATACCACACACCGCTGAGAACTTTAAAATCCTTTTCATTCCAACTAGCAAGGATTTGTCACTAGGGATTGCTACAGCCAGACGGGCTTTCGTGCGTGGTAAAACTAAACCAAAGCAAAAAGGGAAGGGAAGGGAGTATGTAAAGCAGTTGAGACGCACACCTATCCCTTATTAAAGGAATTAAACTGAACCTGACCTCTGGCCCAGAAACTTGTGGACTATCAGCCAGGGGCTAGTAACATAGTGTTCGAGGTACTCTTTGAATGCAACTTTGCTCACGAATGTCGGAATAACGTTCTCCCTCTCTGTCATCTTAAGATTCAGAATCAGTTTTTCCGTGTCCTGTGATTTCACCGAACTGGATAAGATCTCTCTAGTTTCCCTTCTTGCCCTGTTATTCAGCAGTCCCCATGTTAATATCCTTTTAGAGTGTTAGAACAAAGTCTGAGTCCAGGGGCACCTTTAAGACCAACAAAGTTTAATTCTGGGCATAAGATTTCGTGTGCATGCGCGGAAGTGGATGCACATGAAAGCTTACACCCAGAATTAAATTTTTGTTGGCCTTAAAGGTGCCACAAGACTCAAGCTTTGTTCTGTTGCTTCAGACCAACACAGCTACCCACCTGAATCTATCTTTTAGAGTGGTGATATCCTTTTTTTTTTTTTTTTTAATGCGTTAATTGTGTCTCAGCAGGAGAAATGTGTGGCTTGGCAGCTGAGAGCCAGTCTGGTGTAGTGGTTAACTGTGCGGACTCTAATCTGGGTGAACCAGGTTTGATTCCCCACTCCTCCACTTGCACCTGCTGGATGACCTTGGGCAAGCAGTAGTTCTGGCAGAGCTGTTCTCTCAAGGACAGTTCTGGAAAGAGCTCTCTCAGCCCCCCCTACCTCACAGGGTGTCTGTTGTGGGGAGGTGAAGCGAAAGGAGTTTGTAAGCCGCTCTGAGACTCCGAGTGAAGGGTGGGATATAAATACAATCTCCCTCTTCTTCTCCTACTCACCCTTAAAACATTCTAGTGACTTTCCCAGTTTCCAGACACTTCTATGCAACTGTGACTCCCCCCCCCCCTTTAAAGAGGGTTTTATGGGGGGGGGGGAATCACATCTTTATTTGAAAGTCTGTACTGTTTTCTAAGAGGCAGGTAATAGAAGTGCTTCTAATCTGGTACTCTGACAGTAAATTGCCAGTTAGCGCAAAAGGTATTTATTTATTTGACCAAAAGGGAGTCGACACTGTGAGAATGTTGTGATTCCGAAGCCGAGCGATGACACCACCGGCCTTATTGTATACAAGATGCCTTGGCCTGCTCACCTCTGATCATTTCAACTTCCATTCCTGCTCAGAACTACAGTTTATCGCCACAGGAAGCAGATTCTGCTGTTGCTAACGATTCCTTGGGCCAGTATCTTTGGACAATGACATATTTGTTACTGGGTATTTATCTTTGCTGGTAGATATATATTTCTGCCTCCTTTGGGGCAGGGTATAGGGGTGTGTTTACTGGGAGAACAGAGTCAATTTTTTTTTAAAGTAATGATTTATGCAGTTATTTCTTTCAGTGGTGTGTATTTAACGCAGCATCCCTCAGTCTTTTTCTTGCCTGTGGGAACCTTTAGAATTCTGGTGCAGCGTGGTGGGTGCTGCCACAAAATGGCTGCCATAGGAGGTGGAGTTAGCCACAAAATGGCTGCCATAGGAGGTGGAGTTAGCCACAAAATGGCTGCCGCAGCATACCTTCAGTCACACAGCGAAGATCTTTGTATTGTGGTGGCAGCTGCTGCCAAAGCAACGTTAAAATTCTCTACAGCCAATCAAAAGCCTTGGGGGAGGCAAAAGCCCTATCTGGCCCTGCCCACTTTCTAAAAACACTTGGCAGGTGTTTGGGAAGGTATTGGCAGGCGTACCCGTGGGCATCATGTTGGGGACACCCGGTCCAACCATTGATGGAACAGGGCTTTTCCTGCCTGCTGGCCACACCACAATTTTGCTGGGGGCAGGGGAATTAGTGGAATCTTAGCAACAGCATAGGGGGAAAGAGTGGAGGTCTACAGTGGGAGGGAAATGGAAACACCATTCTGTGGGAGGAACTGTGTGGTCGGCCGCAAGCAAGTGAACAGTAGTCCACATGCTCCACATTTAACAGCCACCAAGAGTTCGTCCCTAAGAAGGCGTAAGAAGGATACACCATTATAGACCGATAAACCCCGTGTCGACTGCACCGATAACCACTCCCTTTTCTGTTTTCTTTCTTAATGTGGTTCTGCGCAAAAGGATCTTCAACATATTTTTTTTCTGTGCAGCTCTCTCATGTTCAGATCGCCAGTGTCACGAACGGAGTTGAGTGTGTGTGCGTGCGATGTATATATAAAGACAGCAGTGCGACGTGTCATTTTTTGTGATTGTACAGCTGATGTCATGATGCTTGCTTGTGTGTCGGCTTTTACCCGCAAGCTGGTTCCTGCTGATCGTCCTGAGCTTAGAGCGCCTCTGTAGTGAATCAAGATGGTCGAGTGACTTGATAATTTGATATATGATGGAAATTCTCACTCCCAGTCACATATTTTGGTTGTTTCTTTCACGCTCCCCCCCCCCCCAAGTCTGTAATAAAATACCTTTAGACCAAATCCATTACGCTGTTTCTGGTTTTTACCCAACAGGCGCATTATTGCTCATAAAGATGTGAAAAGAAACACGAGGTATCCATTCGTGTTTAGATGCTCCCCCAGTGAGTACAGAGACAACCTTTTGACTCTGCCCTTCCCGATGCTAGCTGCTAAGCTACCCGTATAGATCTGGGGTCCCAGCTGAAAAACAAGAGGGTCACGCTTTTAATTTGTTTATTCATTAAAGCATTTATATCCCGTCTTTCTTATGGTTCAAGGCGGCTTACAATAACAGTTAAAAACATCTTCAGCTTTAAAACAATACAATAACAAACGCCAAATCTCCCCCCCCCCCCTTTAAAGATGCCTGCGGGTTCAAACTCCCCAGAAAGGCCTAACAAACAGGGCAGGCCTTCCAGCACCTACCGAAGATTTCCGAGGAGGTGGAACCTCCACACACAGAGGCACTAATCCTCAAAATCCCAGAGCCAGGAGGCTACATCAGGGGAAGGCCTCGGCCTCTATGCCCTATTGGCCATCCAGAAGAACTGGTTGGCCACTGTGGGAGACAGGATGCTGGACTAGACGGCCCATCGGTCTGATCCAGCAGGGCTCTTCTTATGTTCTTAGAGATTCATGCAGGATGAGTCTATGAATGGCTACTAGCCCTGGAGATAGATCAAGATGGGTAGCTGTGTTAGTCTGTCTGTAGCAGTAGAAAAGAGTCCAGTAGCACCTTAGAGACTAACAAAATATGTGGCAGGGGAGGAGCTTTCGTGAGTCACTGCTCGCTTCTTCAGATACCAAGAAGTGAACAGTGACTCACGAAGGCTGATACCCTGCCACATATTTTGTTAGTCTCTAAGGTGCTACTGTACTCTTGCTCTTTTCTACTACTAGCCATGATGACTGAGGGGAACCTCTGCATTCAGAGGCACTAATCCTCTGAATCCCAGAGCCAGGAGGCAACATTGGGGAAGGCCTCAGCCTCTGGTTGGCCTGTGTGAGACAGGATGCTGGACTGGATGGACCACTGGTCTGACCCAGCAGGGCTCTTCTGATGTCCTTATGAAGGACTCGGCCTCTCTGCCCTGTTGTTGGCCCTCCAGAGGAACTGGTCGGCTACTGTGTGAGACAGGATGCTGGTCTAGATGGACCATTGGTCTGATCCAGCAGGGCTCTTCTGATGTCCTTATGAAGGTCTCGGCCTCTCTGCCCTGTTGTTGGCCCTCCAGAGGAACTGGCTGGCCACTGTGTGAGACTGGATGCTGGACTGGATGGACCACTGGTCTGACCCAGCAGGGCTCTTCTGATGTCCTTACGAAGGACTCGGCCTCTCTGCCCTGTTGTTGGCCCTCCAGAGGAACTGGTCGGCCACTGTGTGAGACAGGATGCTGGTCTAGATGGACCATTGGTCTGATCCAGCAGGGCTCTTCTGATGTCCTTATGAAGGTCTCAGCCTCTCTGCCCTGTTGTTGGCCCTCCAGAGGAACTGGCTGGCCACTGTGTGAGACTGGATGCTGGACTGGATGGACCACTGGTCTGACCCAGCAGGGCTCTTCTGATGTCCTTATGAAGGTCTCGGCCTCTCTGCCCTGTTGTTGGCCCTCCAGAGGAACTGGTTGGCCACTGTGTGAGACAGGAAGCTGGACTAGATGGACCACGGGTTTGATCCAGGAGGGCTCTTCTTATGTTCTTATGAGAACCATACCCAGGAGGCAACATCAGGGGAAGGCCTCAGCCTCGGCCTTTGTGCCCTGTTGCTGGACTTCCAGAGGAACTGGTTGGCCACTGTGTGAGTAAGCCAAAGCAGGGATCACAGTCACAGGAAATACAATCAACAAACAAACAAGCCCTGTGATAAAATGACAATTATATTTACTAACTCTTATAGACATCAATTATTTTACAAAAAAAAGTCCAACATCCTCATCTTCATTTAATGACTCTTATATGCATCAATTGTTTGACAAAAAAGACTAACATCCTCATCTTCATTTAATGACTCTTATGTGCATCAATTATTTGGCAAGAAAAGTCAATGACCACCCAGTTATACAGTCATTTCACCAGTCTTCCTCAGGAGTAACTTTACATAGAGTAAAAGGTGTCAGCCTCTAGGTGCAGCTTGGCTTACTTACTTATATTGTATTAGGGATATATGGCACATATAGTACTAAAAAATTATGGATTATAGGAAGAAAGCACAATAAGTTATACTGTCAGAATTGTAAATGGCACTAGAAGATAATTCAATAGAGCTTTTCTTGCCAAATAATTGATGCACATAAGAGTCATTGAATGAAGATGAGGATGTTAGACTTCTTGTCTTTTTTGTCAAACAATTGATGCACATAAGAGTCATTAAATGAAGATGAGGATGTTGGACTTTTTCTTGTAAAATAATTGATGTTTGTAAGAGTTAGTAAATATAATTGTCATCTTATCACAGGGCTTGTTTGTTTGTTGGCCACTGTGTGAGACAGGAGGCTGGACTAGGTGGACTATTGGTCTGATCCAGCAGGGCTCTTCTGACGTTCTTAGGAAGGCCTCGGCCTCTCTGCCCTGTTGTTGGCCCTCCAGAGGAAGTGGTTGGCCACTGTGTGAGACAGGATGCTGGACTAGATGGACAACCATTGGTCTGAACAGCAGGGCTCTTCTTATGGTCTTTGGCTTTTCAGGCTGCTAGGTGTCATTGTTGTCTTCCTCTTCCTCTCTCTCCCCCCCCCTCTCTTTTGCTGGAAGAGAGCTTTGTCTCCATCTGCATGTGAGTGAGAGAGAAGGAAGGGTTCCCGGGGAACACCATCTGCATTTCAAAGGAGACAGTGGCTGGAAGATTAGATACAGGAAGAAAAGCCAGTGTGCCATTCTAGCTATCTGGTCTCTCTTGCCACTCAGTCTGGAGGTCTGAGACAGGGGACATCCCACCTGGAACTTCCAACAGTTAGAGCCAACCTCCACACAGGGCACGGAGACCCCCTGGAATCACCACTGACCGGCAGGCCATAGGGACCCAATTCTCCTGGACAAAAAGCCTGCTTTGGAGGGTGGTCTCAATGGCATTATCCCTTACTAAAGTCCCTCCCCTTCCCAAACCCCCCCCCCCCTCTCCAGCTCTGCCCCCGAAATCTCCAGGGATTTCCTAACCCAGCATTGGCAACGCTAGGAGGGAAAGACTGTGGTTCCAAAAGTGATCCGTTTGCTGTAATTACAAAAAAAACCCCTTTGAAGTAAAGACCATAGTGTCCTGAATATGTGTCATGGTGATCCTTTTGTGTCATGGTGCTTTATCCTTTTAATCGGTGGTTCTCAGAACTTCTTGCTTCTAAATGTACTGTACTTTCCCGCGGACTACCTTGTGCGCTAACGCCTTCCCACCATGAAATGCGAGCACTTCACCCTGGACAAGGCTGTTTCTTTTTCAGTGTTTTGTGGCGTCACTGAGCAATAGGCTAAATCTCAGAGTTATTTCACACGTGCTACGTAGAGACAAATCTTCGACCTTTCCAGCTTGCCTCCGAAGAAGAGGAGGGAGGCAGGGAGGAGGAAAGATTGGATTTATACCCCGCCCTTCACTACCTGAAGGAGTCTCAGAGTGGCTTATAATCTCCTTTCCCTTCCCCTCCCCACAAAAGACACCCTGTGAGGTCGGTGGGGCTGAGAGAGCTCTTTCAAGAACTGCCCTTAAGAGAACAGCTCTGAAAGAACTTGTGACTGACCCGAGGTCACACCAGCTGGCTGCATGTGGTGGAGCGGGGAATCAAACCCGGTTCTCCTCTAACCACTACACCACGGTATGGACTGGCAACTTCCATTTCAATGTATCTGAAGAAGTGTGCGGGCCCACAAAAGCTGATACCTTGAATAAAATTCTTTGGGTCCTAAAAGGTCCTGCTGGACTCGGACTCTTATGCTATTTCATAGACCAAGGTGGCTACCCCCTTGAATCTGCTCTATGCTGGTCCCCCAGCTGGGAAAGACTGGAGCAAGACTCCCACCCTGTGGTCAAACTGCAGAAGTGCAACTCCGCTTGTTGATTTTCTTCATTTATATCCTCACCGTTCTCTTCAGTGAGGACTCAAATGCAGTTTATAGGGTTCTCCTTTTTCCATTTTATCCTTACAACCTCCCTGTGAGGTTGGTTAGGCTGAGGGTGTGTGATGGGCACTCAGCACCTGTGGCAGAACGGGGATTCCAACAGGGCTTTCCCAGATCTGAGTCCGACACCGTAATCCAGGGGTCTCCATGGCACCTGCCAAGGGTTTTTAGAGAGTGGGTGGGGCCAGGTGGGGCTTTTGCCCAGTGAAACTTCTGATTGGCACTTGGAAATTTGATTGGCGGTGTTGATTTTTAACAGCGCTGCTTTGGCTTCAGCTGCCACCACAGCGCAAGGATCTTCACTCTGTGACTGAAGAAGAAGAGATTGGATTTCTACCCTGCCCTGCACTCGGAATCTCAGAGCGGCTCGCAGTCTCCTTTCCCTTCCTCTCCCCATGACAGACACCCTGAGAGGTAGGTGGGGCTGAGAGAGCTCTTTTGAGAACTGCCCTCGAGGGAACAGCTCTGAAAGAACTTGTGACTGGCCCAAAGTCATACCAGCAGCTGCATGTGGAGGAGTGGGGGGGGGGAGTCAAACCCGGTTCTCCCAGATTAGAGGCTGCTTCCCTAACCACGACACCAAACTGGCTCTCAAGGTAAGCTGCAGTAGCCAAATGCATCCACTAATCCCCATTCGCAGGTTGCAGTGAACATGTATTCAACCCACAAGTAAACAGGCACACCTTTTTGTAAGAAAGAAGCCAAGTGCTTTAAACTGGGGACCAGTACCCCCAAAATGTGGGGGTTTCTATCACACATTTAGGTATGCCTGTGTTGAATGTAACATGAGAATCACTGAACACATGTAGAAAGAAAAATTAAGTGTCCACTGTACATGGATTGTGGGTGCGTGCATTGTAACTAGCGGACGAGGCGACTGTCTTGCACTTTCCGACACAGCGCTAAGGGTGGTTGTGAGGT
Organism: Lepidodactylus listeri; assembly: GCA_029233225.1. Lineage (NCBI taxonomy): Eukaryota > Metazoa > Chordata > Lepidosauria > Squamata > Gekkonidae > Lepidodactylus > Lepidodactylus listeri. The sequence continues at coordinate 7,105,048 of JARCFY010000016.1, read as the reverse complement.
TCTTGCTATTTGGGGGGACTGCTTTTACTTTAAATCATACTCTGTATCTATAAACTTGGTAGTTTTCTGCTGCCACCAGGAATTAAAAAATCCAATTCTTTCTCTCCTTTTGGTAGTATGACCCAGGGTCTGGGCACTTCAGAGGAGTATGTGTCCTGAGGAAGTACTGTACTGATTTCTGGGATATGTTTAAAGCAAAAATTGATTTACTGAATAAAGAACAAAATAACTTTTTGGTTATCTTGAACTGTTTCTGGGAAAAGGAACTGGTAAATATAACTGGTAAGGTGTCATACACAGTCTCTCAGACTCCAAAATCCCACGCAGACAGGCTTCTCTCTCTCATAGAGGTAGCCACACAGGCTAAGCTCTTTGTCTTAGGCACACAAGATAGAACACTTGTCTAACCACACAGTTTAGGCACTACTTGTTTCTTTGCCATATAGTCTCTTTCTAGGGTTGCCAAGTCCCCCCCGGGGGGCAGGGAAACCCCTGCTTAATTGGGCTGCCGGGGAGAACCCCATCCCCAAATTGTCGGACTGCAGAGACGTGCCCGGTGCGACGACGTCACTCGGAGGTGACACTAAGCTTCCAGACCAAACCAGAGATTCAAATTGGGGTCTCTCAAGATCCTTGTCTGACACAGTGGGTGCTCTGTAATATAGAGGGATCAGGAAAGCCTATAATAATATCCTTATTGTTCGAGAGCCAGTGTGGTGTAATGGTTAAGAATGTCGGACTAGTATTTGGAAGACCCAGGTTCAAATTCCCACTGTGCCATGAAAGCTTGCCAGGTGACTTGGGGCCAGTCACATTCTCTGAGTCTAACCTACCTCACAGGGTTGCTGTGACAGTCAAATGGAGGAAAGGAGAACTATGTAAACCACCTGGGGTCTCCATTTGGGACAAAGTTGAAGTAGAAATTAATAAATACATGAATAATCTCCTTGGTCAGGCAGTGACAGGAGGAGGAAGGAACTTTAGGGTGTGATACCTTCCCCACTTGTGGGGTTGCCAGTCTCCAGGTGGGGCCTGGAAATCTCCTGGAATCACAACTGGTCTCAAGGTTGCAGAGATCAGTTCCCCCGGAGAAAATGGGAGCCTTGCAGGGTGGATTCTGTGGCACAGTGGTACGCTGCTGAGACCCTTCCCCAAACCCCCGCCCTCCCCAGACTACCCCCCCCCCCCATCTTCAGGAATCCCCCTCATTGGAGTGATCCCCCCCTACCAACTAGTAAGTTCAGTGGTGTTTGTAGAAATCTTCTGGCATCTGCCTAATTTGTGACCCATCTGTGACGGACGGTCCCCGAAGCCGGATTTAGCAGGCCAGGCCCTCCGAGGCTTTTGTTTGCTTTCTCGATTCAGCCCCCCCCGGCCAGCCGGATCCTTTTGTCTGGGTATGAAAAGCCCCTTCAGCTGCCCACAAAGTGTGCAGAGGACATCTGGCGACTTAGTTTTCTCGGTGGGTGGGGGAGAGCAAACTTCTTTGCATAGCTTTTGATGCAGTCTGGCCGTCCCAGAAATGTGCGGGGCAGCTTTGAGAGGGTCTGTTTCAGGCTGCCTAGCAACAGATATTTTGGCCCGCGGTCAGGGCGAAGCAGAGAGAGGCCTCAAACAGTCCCTGGTCGGGCTTTACGCAGGCTGAGGGTCCAAACCAGGGGTGGCCAAACTTGCTTCACGTAAGAGCCGCACAGAATAAATGTCAGATGTCTGAGAGCCACAAGATGTGAACAAATATCACACACACATTTTTACTGAAAAATATGCAGATTTGTTTTTTATTAACATTAGATGAGACTGCCAAAAATAAAAACAAAAGGGGGGAAAACAGCTATTGATAATGATATTTATTTGTCCAATGATATTTATTTGTCTGCTAATGATATTTATGTGTCTAAGAGAGAGAGGGGTGGAAAGAAAGAATGAAAGAGATGGAAAGAAAGCGAGAGAGAGAGAGAAAGCAAATAGATGGAGGAAGGAGGAAGAAAGAGCAAGCAAGCGAGCAAATAAGAACATAAGAGAAGCCAATGTTGGATCAGGCCATTTGGCCAGTCCAGTCCAACACTCTGTCACACAGTGGCCAAAAATACCAGATGCCACCAGGAGGTCCAGCACTGGGGCCAGGACACTAGAAGCCCTTCCACTGTTGCCCCCCACCCCAAGCATAGGCATCAACTTCAGGGGGGCTGGGGAGCTGGAGCCGCCCCGAACTTTTCCAGGACATGCTAAGCCTTCCCCGGAGACAATGGCCTGTAATGTGTCTGGCCCAGCCCCAGCCCCCCCCCCCCTGGAAATTGGAAAGTCTATGCCCTTTTCCCCCAAGCACCAAGAATACAGAGCATCACTTGCCCCAGACCGAGAGTTCCTATCTATACCTTGTGGCTAATAGCCACTTGTGGACCTCTGCTCCATATGTTTATCCAGTTCCCTCTTGAAGCCGTCCATGCTTGTAGCCGCCACCACCTCCTGTGGCAGTGAATTCCAGGTGTTCACCACTCTTTGGGTGAAGAAGTATAGAATGGGGAGCCTCCCGGGAGCCGCACAATATGTGTGAAAGACCCGCACGTGGCCACCCCGATCTAGACTCTCGAGAAAACTGGGTCCATGTCTCCCCCCCCCCCCCCCCCGTGCATAGCAGCTGTGGGCAGAAGAACCCTAATGAAGCAAAATGCTGCGTCAAAGCTCGGCGCAAGTGACTTTCATGCCCACGCTCTGTGCAGGAGGCAGCCCAGCTCAAATGAGGCAAGATGCGTGTGCAGGATTGATTGATTTTATATCCTGACCTCCCCACCAAGGCAGGGCGGCTTACACAGAGCATATAAAACAGTTAAAACACAATTAAATAAAACCAGAACAATATAATTATAAATATAATAAAATATAAGCGCTGGCTTGTTATGAGATGGCGAGCATTAGCAGCATTCTCAGGCAACGGCCGGCTGGCATCATTGGGTTAAATCGTCTGGGTTAAACCGGCTGTTAGCAATGATGTTCATATCAGAGCCAGAGCCTCAGTTTCTTGAGTGTGGCTCCCTAATCGAAGGCCTGGTGGAAGAGCTCCGTCTCGCAGGCCCTGCGGAACTGTAAAAGGAGCTCATTCCACCAGTACGGAGCCGCCACTAAAAAGGCCCTGGCCCTCGTCACAGCCAGCCGGAAGTTAGTTGCCAACCTCCAGGTGGGGAGACAAGAGGACCACGTGTAAATGGTAGAAAATACTAACACTAAAGCACCGTGTAACAATAACAACAATGTAGCCAGGAAATTAAAAGACGCCTGCTCCTTGGGAGGAAAGTGGTGGCAAACCTAGACAGCATAATAAAAAGCAGAGATGTCACCCTGCCAACAAAAGTCCGTATCGTCAAAAAAAAACAATGGTATTTCCAGTAGTAATGTATGGCTGCAAGAGTTGGACCATAAGGAAGGCCGAAGAATATTTGCTTTTGAATTATGGTGCTGGAGAAGACTCTTGCGAGTCACTTGGACTGCAAGGAGATCAAATCAGTGGTTCCTAAAGGAAATCAACCCTGACTGTTCCCTGGAAGGCCAGATCCTGAAGCTGAAGCTGAAATACTCTGGCCACCGAATGAGAAGGGAACACTCACTGGAGAAGACCCTGATGCTGGGAAAGACTGAAGGTCAAAGAAGAAGGGGACAGCAAAGGATGAGATGGTCAGACAGTGTCACTGTGTGACAAAGTGTTGGACTGGATGGGGCACTGGCCTGATCCAACATTGGCTTCTCTTCCTGCTTTGCGCGGGAACCAGCCCAGGTCCAACGGGACGCCCAAGGGGGATGCAAATTGCAAATCTGCCCGCTGGAGAAGGGGCGAAGGAATCGAATCGCGGACCTATCAATCAGTCAATCAATCAATCAATCCACTGTGCAAGAAGAGAGACAGGAGGGGCTGTGAGCCGTCTTCCTTAGCCGGAGGCAGGCGGCGGGCTCCCTCCCCTCTCCAAAAAAGCCCAGCCATAGGCGCCCCCCCCCCCCGTTCCTCGCCCCCGCCTCCCTCCCCGGGACTCAACATTCCAAGCAAGCGCGACACGAACAGCCGAGGCGCACCCTGATTGGCTGAGACGCGCCCTCGATGTATCCATTCCAGCTTCCGAGAGCGCTGATTGGTCGGGGCGGCTGGCCTGGGAGAAAAGGGAGAGAAAAAGCGAACGTTCGGTTCGCTTTTTGTTGCCGTTGCAACAATTTCGGGGAAGGGCGCGGGGATCTGGGGTGGGTGGGGGGCGAGCGGAGGAGCCCCTCTCCCCCTTCGGGCGCCGCGGCGAGGTAGGTCCTGCTTCCTTTCTTCCTCGGGGTGGGGTCTGGATTGGCTGGCTCTGCTTTCAGGGGAGCCAGCGCTCGGATGCTGGAGAGATCCGGATCAGGCCCAGGGTTTCTGGGTATATGGGTGTGTGCGTGTGAGAGAGTGTTGCATGCTTCTAGGGGCAAGGAGCATTGTTTGCAGCCGGAAAGCGGCTGGCGGCGACCCTCTGGTCCTCTGAACTGAGAAATCTCTTCCCCCCCCCTCCCTTTTGTTAGCCTCTCTGTTGTGGGAAACAAAGCCGGGCATTCAGACTGTTGCGAGGCGGCCAAGGCAGGCTGGGTTATGATTATGTGCCTTGCTAAAAGCCCTCGAGGGGTTACTGCGATCAGCTTTTGAGCTAAGTCTTGCTGTAGTAGGATCTGACCCAAGGACGCCGCCCCCCCCCCCGCCCCCAAATTGTCGCCCCTTTTCAACATCCCCTCATGCCAGTGAAATTGACAAGGCCCACCACTGTGTAGGCAATTTGTCACCTCCTCCGAACTGTTTTTTTCCCTCCGCCTGCTCTTGGAAATGGGGGTTAAAGCTGGTGGAATGAACTTTCCTAAGGATTAATCTTCTGGCTAGATCAGGGTCGTTTTAATAGAAAGCAAAAGCTCTCCAGAAATACTAGGGAAACGCCACCCCCACCCCCGTAGGGACTGACAAAAGTGAGGTTTTACCATCTGTTGCATTTCATAAAAGGTAGGGTCTACTTTTTATTGCCGAAAGCGGTGCTCACCCCCAGTTTCTACACAATCAGCTGCATGCACCCAGTGGCCAGCCATTTCCTCTGGATGGCCAAAAACAGGGCACAGAGGCTGAGGCCTTCCCCTGATGTTGCCTCCTCACAGTGGGATTCAAGGGTTTATAAGAACATAAGAAGAGCCCTGCTGGATCAGACCAGTGGTCCATCCAGTCCAGCATCCTGTCTCACACAGTGGCCAGCCAGTTCTTGTGGAGGGCCAACAACAGGGCAGAGCCTGAGGCCTTCCCCTGATGTTGCCTCTTGGCTCTGGGATCCAGAGGCTTAGTGCAACAGTTTGCTGTTCTGTCTTTCAGTTATCTAGTGAAAGTTTCCCATCAGCGTTTTTTGTTCTTATCCCACAGGTGGCAAAAACTCAGATACATGTGCTAAGGGTGCAGCAGTTTGCAGCCTAGTCTCTCAATGATTGGGTATGCCCACTATGGCTGGAACAAAAACTAAAGCATTTATAATTCTAAATTCCATAATTATGCCAAATGATACTGCTTTTATATGCTAGGGAAGAGACACATTATGGATTTTAAGCTGTTGAAACAGTGATGTAAGTTTAGGTTTGGTAAGAAAGTCTTGCATCTGTTTCCATATTATCCCAGATATTTTTTCTTCTGGGGGGGGGAAAGATGCTTGGTTTCTCCCCCCCCCCTCTGGCTTTGAAATGTCTGCAGACTTTACCTGTCTAATATCCCGTGTGCTCAGCTTGCATACGAGTGCACGCACTCTTCAGATACATTGAATCTGAGTAAAGTTTTATTCCAGAGGCACCTTTAAGACCCACAAAGTTTAATTCTGGGCAGGTATGGCCAAACTTGCTTAAGGTAAGAGCTACACGGAATAAATGTCAGATGTTTGAAAGCCGCAAGACATGAACAAATATTACACGTGTTTTTATTGAAAAATATGCAAATTTGCTTTTTTATTAACATTAAATGAGACTGCCAAAAATAAAAAAAACAAAAGGGGGAAAAAGAGCTATTGATAATTATATTTATTTGTTTGCTAATTATATTTATGTAAGAGAGAGAGGTGGAAAGAAAGGATGAATGAAGTGGAAAGAGAGAGAGAGCAAATAGATGGGGGAGGGATGAAGGAAGAGAGACAGAGACAGAGAGAGAGCAAATAGATGGGGGAGGGATGAAGGAACAGAGACAGAGACAGAGAGAGAGCAAATAGATGGGGGAGGGATGAAGGAAGAGAGACAGAGACAGAGAGAGCGCAGATAGATGGGGGAGGGATGAAGGAAGAGAGACAGAGACAGAGCGAGCGCAAATAGATGGGGGAGCCTCCTGAGAGCTGCACAACATGTGTGAAAGAGCCGTATGTGGCTCCTGAGCCACAGTTTGGCCACCTCTGATTCTGGGTATAAATTTTGTGTGCAAGCACACTTCTTTAGATACAATGTGCACACACACAAAAGCATATACCCAGAATTAAACTTTGTTAGGCGTAAAGGTGCCACTGGGCTCAGACTTTGTTCTGTTGCTTCAGACCAACGCAGCTACCCACCTGAATCTGTTGAATCTGAATGTATCTGAAGAAGTGTGCATGCACACAAAAACTTATACCCAGAATTACACTTTGTTGGTCTTAGAGGTGCCACTCAAATAAAAGTTGTTCATTTATTGTCTAATAAAACAATCGTCTGGATAGCGCTTCGTACACAGCCTTCAAGTACGCTGTTTGGGGCTAATTCTTGTGTTACGTCGCCACGCGATTTGTGTGAAGTGATAGCGGTCCTCATTAAAGGATCTTACTTTATTATTTGTACATGGAGAGGTGATCCGGTATCGAGAGGGAGCTGCAGCTTGCCAATCCCTGGCGGCCTTTTCAGTCTCTCAGGCCTGAACAATATGCTTATTATGTGAGTGCTATAAAATTTATGAAGCATTAAAAATGTCTCGTGCTTTCTCGTCCTGGGACTTGGGAACGGAGTGCGCTTGGTAATGGCAGCTCTTCCTTGCCGCTCTGTTATTTCCATGGAATGTGCGGCGCGCCATGGTGTTTGAGTCTTGACAGAAACACTTCTGTTTCAGGATGGGTTTGTACCCAGTGAGTAAAGGGCTATCTGTTTGGGACCTGGCAGTGTCTGACATCTTCGAGGACAGTTTGGAGTAATTTATTATTAGAAGAGGAGGAGGAGACTGGATTTATACCCCACCCTTCACTATCCGGAGTCTCAGAGCAGCTTACAATCTCCTTTCCCTTCCCCTCCCCACCACCCTCCCCTCCCTGCTGTGCAGGGAGAGCGGCCTAGACATCGAATTAAATAAATAAATAAAATATCAGACACCCTGGGAGGTAGGTGGGACTGAGAGAGCTCGGAAAGAACTGCCCTTTCCAAAACAGCTCTGAGAGAACTGGCGACTGACCCAAGGTCACGCCAGCAGCTGCATGCGGAGGAGTGAGGACTCAAACCCAGTTCTCCCAGACTGGAGTCCGCCCTCCTAACCACTACACCAAAAATGGCTCTCGGAATTGGGGCAGAATTTGGCAAGCGAGGCTTCACTGTTTAGCTCACTAGATTCAGGTGGGGTAGCCATGTTGGTCTGAGGCAGCAGAACAAAGTTTGAGTCGGGTGGCACCTTTAAGACCAACAGAAGTTGAATTCCGAGTATGAGCCCTCGAAAGCTTATACCTTGAATAAAACCATGTTGGTCTTAAAGGTGCCGTTGGACTCAAACTTCCCTCTGTTTATCTCACTGTTTACCTCAGTGACTGATTCACAAGTTGAAGGGATGCAAGTTGGGTCTATGGCTGTACCCTCGGTACCAGGCAGATGTTAGTGCCAAATTATCCCTGACTCTTGTGTGTCTGATGCCCGATTTCGATTGGGGCTGTGGTATGCAGGGAGAACGTGCTTCAGCCTTCCCCCCGTTTCTTTCCCGACTTGTAATGGCCCTGAGGGGGGTTGTGGCTTGCTGGGGAAACCGATTGGGAAAAGGGGGGGAAGCTTGAAGCCTCTTCTCCACACGTGTTGCTGCCCTGATCGAAACTGGATGCTGCACACCCCAGAATTGAAGAGAACTCACTACTCACTACTTTTGATTTTAGAAAAGAGAAGACTCAGGGGGGGACATGAGGGAGGCTCATAAAGTTATGCATGGGGTGCAGAGAGTTGACAAAGGGAACTTTTTCTCCCTCTTCTCAAAGACTAGAACTTGAGGGCATCCAGTGACGCTGATGGGCAGTAGGTTCAGGCAGACAAAAGGAAATACTACTTTACACAGAGAGTGATTAAAATCTGAAATTCACTGCCAGAGGGTGTCGTGATGGCCACAGGAATAAACAGCTTGGAAAGAGGATTAGATAGATCCATGGAGGATGAGCCTATCAGTGGCTCCTAGCTGTGGTGACTGAGGGAACTTCCACATTCAGAGGCACTAACCCTCTGAATCCCAGAGTCAGGAGGCAACCTCAGGGAAAGGCGTCAGGATCTATGCCCTGTTGTTGTCCCTCCAGAGGAACTGGTTGACCACTGTGTGAGACAGGATGCTGGACTAGATGGACCACTAGATGGACCTTCCCTCCCCATCACCCATTAGCTGATCCTTTCAACTAAAAATGCTGGGAACTGAACCTGGGACTTTCTGCCTGCTCTACCACTGAGTCCCAGCCCCAGCCAAAGTTGCTGGTCTTGAAGAAGCCACCGAACCCCCTGCTTCTGCAGACAGACCTGGTTCCTCCTCCGGAATGGTCTTGCTTCCAGTGATCTTAGTTTGTTTATAAGGTTGCTTGAGGCGACTCAGAGGCCCGCTGTCTGGGGTCACTTAACTTTGTGGATCATGTTCACTCGCCTCTGTCGCAAGCTTTGACTCAATACACTTAAGAATAAAAATAGAACAACACTCTGGGCCCACAGATTGTGTTGATGGAGGCTTTGGGTACAACAGCTGGTCATTCTTCGGGACAAACTCGGATGGGCGTGGATCCTTCTGTGGGTTTTAGAAGGAAGAGCTGTTCCACAAGGCCCAGATTTAGACTGAGATGATCGTGTATACACAAAGGTGGGGAGAGAGATGGGTTAACGTTAGGGATTTCAGTGTAAAAAAGCAGATATAATCAATGCAGCAGAACACTTGTATTAGCTTTTAAACAAGAAAGTTGACTTTACTAATGAGGGAAGGGTTACCGGGAAATACTGCAAACAAAACATCGTCTCTGACTATACTAACCTACATCTTGACTCTTCAAAGTCTAAATCACGTGTGCTAGCCCCAGGCAAGAGTTTGTGGGTCACTGCTCACTTCTTCAGATACAGCTAGAACGTGAGTCCATTTGTCCTTATATCTTGGAGAGTAGAATGATTTCAGATGCCGAATGACATTATCAGGCAAATGACAATAGCTGGTGTGATTGGATTGGGTTTGATATGCAGAGGGGTAGCAGGTGTGGAGAAATCAGCATTGGTAACGAGACAGGAAACCTAGGTCTTGATTCAGTCCAGGAGGATGTATTGTCTTGAGCTTCATTATCAATTGCAATTCAGCAATCTCTTGGAGACATATATAGGACAAGATATAGGACAGATGGACTCACATTTTAGCCATATCTGAAGAAATGAGCACTCACAAAAGCTCCTTACCCTGCCACAAGTTTTGCTAGTCTTTAAGCTGCTACTGCACTCTTGCTCAATTCTACTGTTTCTTCCATGGTTAGCTTTTTGCTTTTTGGGGGGCGGGGGGGAGCTTCCTTTCGCATGGATTCCTTTTGTTCTTTCCCTCTGTGGAGGTCTCAACTGTTGGAAGCCGTTTCATACAAGAAAGCGGAAGCAAAGCTTTTCCTGTCCCGTATGTATACAATGGGCCCTGGCCCATGGTAGAAAGGAACTCTGCAGGGCATGTTCTTGCCCAGGGAAGAGAGGAGGGGATCGGAAGGCCAGCTGTGGTAGGATGTGTTGTTCTCTGCTAAGGTGACTTTGTGAAGGCTCCTGTGAGCAGACCCATGAGGATGGACTCGATCGCATGGATTTCCCAAGGATTACTCTGTGAGCAGGATTTGTTCCAGGGACAGTCCAAGGGGGAAGGGTCCAATAGCGAGTCATGTTTATGATCTATTCAAGGGTGCAGCTGTCACACATCATCGTACTCACAGGGTGGCCTACAAAAATGTGATTTCCAGCATAATTAAGATTGCCAACTCTTTGTTGGGAAATTTCTGGAGATTTTTTGGGGGGAGGAGCCTGGAGAGGGTGGGGTATAGAGAGGAAGCTCAACAGGGTATAATGTCATAAAGCTCTTCCTCTGAAGCTGCCGTTTTCTCCAGGGGAGCTGATCTCTGTCAACTGGGGATCAGTTGTGATTCTGGGAGATCTCTGGGCTCCAAGTGGACGGGGAAAAACCCCTTCTGTTTTGCTTTGGGGCAGGGAATGGAGATTTTTGGTAAGACAGAAATATATGCAATACCTACTTTCCGACCAGACCTAAACTTATTTAACAGGTGGAACAACAGAAACTGCATCATTAATAATTTAGTTAGCATATAAAACTGTGCTATTTGGCATTGTGACAGAATTTAAAAATGTAAATATGTTCATTTTCTGTAAGGAAAATTGCAAGGATGCCCAGTTTTCAAAAAAGAGTTGGGAATTGGTGCACCCTATGTTCCTTCCAACCTAGCAGTTCGAAAGCAAGAAATTGCAAGTAGATAAATAGGTACCACTTCGGTGGGAAGGTAACAGCGTTCTGTGCACCTCGGCGTTTAGTCATGCCGGCCACATGATCACGGAGAAGTCTTCGGACAGCGCTGGCTCTTCGGCTTGGAAACAGAGATGAGCACCGCCCCTTAGAGTCGGACTCGACTGGCTTTTGAGCAAGGGGAACCTTTACTTTTATGCTACCTTAGGCAAATTCTCCTGAATTTAATAACTCTGGGGATGCAAACTAATACACACTTGTTTGGTAGTAAATGCCACTGAAAATAGCACTGCTTGCTTGTAAATGAACATGGTTCCCCAACATGGTGCCCGCCAAGCTTTTCAGAAAGTGTGCGGGTTCATTGTAAGGCAGGGTTTGTTTCTAGCTGCACTCTTTCAAATGTAAGAGTTTTCCATGGCTTCCCTCCCCCTCGGCCTTTTTTTGTTTTCATTCCCCCTATTGAGATTCTTGTGCAAAGCGAAGAGACGGGTATTGCATTTGGTCCCACCTCCTGAGGCAGCCATTTTGGAGTGGCACTCCCCAAATTGCAAAGGGGTTTTGCAGGCTCAAAAAGTTTGGGGACCCTGATATATTGGATCCATTTTTCGAATAGGTGCTTATTGGATGCTTGACTTGATGTTAACATTGTGGCAAATAGTAATTACCTGCCGGTTTGAATTTCAGGCTGCAAGAACTGTTTATTTTTACCACTGATGGAGGAGACACCCACTTTATAGATGGCACTGGATACAGAAAAATCTCCTTTTGATGCTCCATTGAGTGTGAGAACCAAGGGCTATGGTAGGTGGAACAGCTGTGAGATCGAGAGGGACAATCCCGAGTTAGTGAGGAAGGTTCGTCAGCTCTCTGATTTGGTGGATGAGAAACCTTTGCCTGGAGGAACTGAGGACAAAAAGCCCATAGCTGTAAAAGGAGCCAGTCGCCCCATTCCCGCCCTTTCCCCGAGGAATCCAAACCACCACAAAGTGTCCTTAATACCGTCTAACAGGTTTTGCAAGAGAGAAGCAAAATACATGGAGCGAAAGCCGCTAGCCAGCCAGACCGCTTGCATCAACAACGTACATCCTGATTTTAGCGGACTCAGTTTATCCCCTGAAGACCGGCAGGTGAGTAAATCTTAAAACAGGAATATTTGGCAGTGCCGCTAAAATACAACTAAGGAGGAATATTCTTGAACTCTGTAACATAGTGCATGAACGTAAGAACATAAGAGAAGCCAATGTTGGATCAGGACAGTGGTCCATCCAGTCCAACACTCTGTGTCACACAGTGTCCAAAAACACCAGGAGCCCTCAGGAGGTCCAGCAGTGGGGCCAGGACACTAGAAGCCCTCCCACTCTTGCTCCCCCCCCCCCCCCCACTCAAGCACCAAGAATACAGAGCATCGCTTGCCCCAGACCGAGAGTTCCTATCCATACCTTGTGGCTCATAGCCACTGATGGACCTCTGCTCCAGATGTTTATCCAGTTCCCTCTTGAAGCCGTCCATGCTTGTAGCCACTGCCACCACCTCCTGTGGCAGGGAATTCCACGTGTTAATCACTCTTCGGGTGAAAAGAGTGTAGCGCTTAACGTCCAAATAAACAGCTGAGCTGAATTTTCTGTGGACCGTTCACTTCTAGTTTGCTTTGCACCCTATCTAGAAGGGTCCTAAATTTGGGAGTAGCCAAGTCTGAGAGAGTACCATGTCCAGAGATTGTTCTGGACTCGGGGATTTTTCCTCTGCTTGCACTGCCAAAACTTTACCCGGGCGTGTCCTCCCCATTGCCCCAGGATGAAAACAGCCAAAAGCAGCCTCCCCCAGCAGGACTGGGACTGGTGGGGCAGGTCTGGTCTGCGAAAGATGGAGATGATGCCACCAGGGCAGGCTCCAGCAGGGGGCGGTCCAGCCGGAAGACCGAGCTTGCTGGAGGCAACGGGGGGGCAGGCTCTCTGCAGGTGGGAAGGGCCTAGAGACCCAGTAGCCCCCTGGCTATCCTGCCTGGTTAGGAGTGGGAGTTGGGAGTCAGAGAACGGCAGGTATTGGTACGGCGGAGAGGTAATGAAGGTCACTGGCCACGGATTGGCCAAGGCCCCAGCTGGGCGGAACCTGGCCTGGGATTGGGTGTCAGTGGGGAAGGAGTGGAGACAGTAGATGTTAAAAGGGAGACTCCCGATGATGGCTGGGGAGGAGACACATGCTCAGCTGAGGGCCGTGAGACCTGCTGTCTTTGGAAGAGAAGAACAAGTTGAAGAAACACCCTCTACTTCCGAGGCCTTGGGAGTACACAGGGCAAGATGGCGGAGAGGCAACCAGATGAGACTGGGCAGGAGGGGGGGCCACATACCATTTTAGGCGCTTGTTGGCCTTAAGAATAGTGAGAATGCTTCTGACCCATTCGCTTTTCAGTCAGTCTGTTGACAACAAGAAGAAATTGGATTCATACCCCGTCCTTCACTACCTGAAGGAGTCTCAGAGCAGCTTACATCCAACAGCTGCATGTGGAGGAGTGGGGAATCAAACCTGGTTCTCCCAGATTAGAGTCCACGCTCCTAACCACTACACCAAACTGACTGTCCCACTGGCCTGTGTCTCAATGGCTAGGTTTGAGGCTGAACTCAGACATGGGGAACAAACCTCAGTTTGCCACAGGCACAAACTGGGCTTGTGTGCGCTTCCTCTGTCCCCTCCCCCCCCCCCCCTTTTCAGAAGCCTTGACTCAAATTCTTGATTTTTGCTGTGGAAACTGAGCAGATGTACCTGGGGCAATTTAGGGTCTGTCTCTTCCCCACAGACCAATATTTTAAAGCACATTCATGCTTATTGTGAACAAACTGCGGTTTGTTGTGATATACAAGTGCAGGCGTATAGTCTTACAATGCTGGAAATAAAAAAAAATTCCAGAAGTAGAGTGCACCATGGACTTAGGAGCGAGAGGAAATTGCGTGTAGTGTGGTGTAGTGGTTGAGAGTGTTGAACTAGTCTGGCCCGGGTTCAAATCCTGACTCATGCCATAGAAGCTCACTGGGTGACCTTGGGCCAGTCACATTTTCTCAACCTAACCTACCTCACAGCGTTGTTGTGAGAATAAAATGGAGAGGGGAATTATGTGAGCCATCTTGCTCTTCATTGAGTCTTCATTGGGGTATAAATGAAATAAATTCTGGAGGAGCACTTTCAGAAGAAATTTGGGGACGCATTTACCATGAAGCTGCCATATACTGGGTCAAACCATTGATCCATCAGTCGCGTCTGTCGACTAGTGGCTCTTCAGGGTCTTAAGGGGAGGTGTTTCACGTTATGCATTACCTGGTCGTCCTAAACTGGAGATGCTGGGGATTGAACCCAGGCCCTTTGGCATGCCAAGCAGAGGCTCTTCCACTGAGCCATGGCCACAACTCAAATAGAGTTCAAAACAAGTATGACGCACCTTTTGGGATGTGATCCTGGCTTAATCCTGAACTTTCCTTCTCCCTTTCCTATCCCCTCCCCACCCTGTTTCCTTTAAAATGTTATTAAAGGGACACTGATTCCTGAGGATAGATAAGGCAGATTATTGGATGGATGGATAAAATGTGTGTATTTTAGCCTTTACAAACATATTGCCTTTGAAAGTCAGTAAAATCTGCAAATGGGAAAAAAAGAATGGTCTGTTGTCTCGCATAAGTTCCTGGAATTGTTCCTCCTTTAGAGAAGGGGGCGGGGCAGGGAGAAACTGCAGTATCAGCTTGTATCTTAATAGGATACCGGCCACTGAGCCTTATTGTAAAACTATGCTCGAACATTCGCTTGATTCAGTGATTTCCGCAGACTGAAGGGATTTCCATCTTTGAAAAGAAGAAGAAGAAGAAGAGAAGAGATTGGATTTATATCCCGCTCTTCACTCACTTAAGAGTCTCAGAGCGGCTTACAAACTCCTTTCCCTTCCCCTCCCCACAACAGTCACCCTGTGAGGTGGGTGGGGCTGAGAGAGCTCTTTCCCAAGCTGTCCTTGAGAGAACAGACGGTACAAAGCTATGGCTTGCCCAAGGTCATCCAGCCAGGTGCAAGTGGAGGAGTGGGGAATCAAACCCGGTTCTCCCAGATTAGAGTCCGCGCACTTAACCACTACACCAAACTTTGGAGCTGGACTTCTCCACCTCTTTCCTCACCCTGCATCCTGAAATGTCACATGGGGGAAAGGAGCCCTCCCTTACCCGGAACAACACGGGAGGGAGTCGGAGGTCTGCCGTAGGAGGGGAAAATGGCCAAAAATAACCTCACCTTCCATTTGCGGAAATCTCTCCAATGGAACCAGGACAGAAAATAAGCCTTGTCTAGAACTGTGTTTGCTTAAGTTGTGGCCATTGTTCCCTCTAAGCTGAGTTAGTGCGAGCTAGCTCATAGTTTTTTAGCCTCTGGCTCACACAGTTTTATCTTAGTTCGGGAAGGATGGCTCCAGAGCAAACTAATTTATGCCGTAGCCAAATCGCTCGCTCACAACTTTAATGTTAGTAGCCTTTAATGCCAAAGTAGAATTTTTGCTCACAAGACTCCACAGCATTGGTTGTGAATGCAGCCTAAAAGATACCTCAACAAAGCCGGCCTTACTGGTGGAACCAGTTTGGGGTAGTGTTTTAAATTATCTGACTAGGGTATGGGAGACACAGGTTTGAATCCCCTCTCTGCCATGAAAGCTTGCTGGGTGGCCTTGGGCCAGTCACACACTTTCAGCCTAACGTACCCCGCAGGGTTGCTGTGAGGATAAAATGGAGGAGAGGAGAACAATATAAGTGGCTTTGGGTCCCCACGGGGGAGAATGGTGGGACATAAATAAAGTAAATAAATAAATACTTGAGTGAACTAGTCTGAATCTTGTTAGCCCCTTTGCGCTGACTGTGATAAAGCGTCTGTCTTGTTTCAACTGTTTTGCTCAGATAAAAACAGCCGAATCCTCAAATTCTACACAGCTGCTTCCAGTTGCATCAGAACCCCCTGTGGTTCTTCCGAGGTCCCCCATGGATTCTAAACATTACAGCACCTCCGTTGAATCCCTCCGCAGCCTTAAGGCTGACTGTAAGAGCCAGATAGCATTCCCATATTCATCCACTCCCAAACCTTTGCATGGGAAAACAGCTTCCCCTTTGGATGCCTCGACGCGGTTATTCCCTACAACTAGCCTGTCCCCCGAACTGTCAGAGGATAGTGATTTTGAGCAGAATGAACCGACAAGGTCGAAAAGCTACTTGGCCTCTGGGGCTCTTTCATCCTCTGAAGTGTTTCCTTCTTGGCGTCTGCACAGACTGTCTGACCCCAAAGACACCTCCGTGATGGGCACACACAAGCGAATAACTGTGAATGGCTGTTCGCCGGCCAGACAAGTAAGGAAGATGTCTTCCTTCCAGATGGATTATTGGGCGTGTGCAATACCCGATTGCCTTCCACCGTCACCAGACCGTCAGTCCCCCCACTGGGACCCCAATAAAGAGTATGAGGACTTGCTTGATTATACCTATCCAATCAGGCCAAAATACAAACTTGCCAAGGATCTCAAGTATGGGCTGCGGGATTCCTCCATCCACGATTCGGGGATCGACCTCGACAGCCTTTCTGTTTCACCCGAGAGTACCTTGAAGCCCACGAGTGTGCCAGATCAAGAACATCGGACTACGGGGGACCAGACTGTGCAGAGATTTCGGACCCCCTTATCGAATAAGCCCAAATGTTCGGCTCCAGTGTCTCACTATGGACTTTCTCCACTTGGGAAAGTATCCTTTGCAGATGGCAGTCCTATTGGTAGAAAGATTTTTTCTAGAGAGCTAGCACCGGGACCCGGTTCATTTGATTCAACCAACACAGAGAAGCAACGCTGGGAAGCGAGAGAACATAACCGTAATACAAGGGACACCAGCAAGCATGATTGTGTCTTAAGGAGAGCTGCTGTTGGTACCTTCCTATGCTCCACAAAAATGTTGTCCTTACAGACAGAATGTTGCAGTGACGAGGAGTATCTCCCCCTTCCGCCGCGACTCAAGGAGTTAGAGAGATTGGCTCAGCAACTGACTGATCTCTCGCTAATGATAACGCAACCTGAAGAAGAAGATGGCTTCCCATCCGTCGGGGGCAATGCAGAGCACCGTCTACCGGAGGTTCGTGGATGTGATGGGAGCCGGTGGGAAACAGACTACAATTCTTGTCGTGCAGATAGCTCTCGGGAACGCAGTGAGGAAGACCTGCTGAGCAATCAGGGCTGTGAGGACAATGTGAACACACGTGAAGAGACTACTAGCACCGACACGAGGGATTTTGTAGGGACAGAATGCTTCGAGATGGGAAGCGAGCGTGAAAAGGAAGAGGAGGGCTATGACAGGGACTCTCTTGCGCATCATATTAAGGTACGTTTCAGCATTCCTGTCAGAGTCATAACAGGCTGTTGTTCGTACCCACTGCATCTCATAGTGCTTGGATGGAAAGTGGTCTGGGGGGGGGCATGCTGGTGGGGTTCTCATTTTTTACAATGTCTGATGTGTCCTATCATTTATTTCAGGGGTCCCCAGCATGATGACCATAAGTGTCGTGGGACCCCCTAAACCCGTTTCCTGATGCCTGCCGAGTATTTGTAATGAGTTACACCTTTAAGACCAACAGAGTTTAATTCTGGGTCTAAGCTTTCATGTGCATGCACACTTCTCCTAATAGTCTGATTGTATCTGAAGAAGTGTGCATGCAGACGAAAGCTTATACACAGAATTAAACTTTGTTGGTCTTAAAGGTGCCACTGGGCGCAAACTTTACCCAGAGAACAGTCTGTGAGAAGGTATGTTGGTCCACAAAATTTGAAACAAAATGGCGTAATTACAGGTCTCGACAAATCCCAGGCGCGGGGTTGCCATGGCGCCTAGAAATTACATTGTAGCACCTAGTATTTTGAGCAGTGATTTTGCTTTGTGGTTTTTCCGACGGCGACGGCTGGGGTTACCCGTATATTTATTTATATACTACAATCTTTATCATATTATAGCTTGGCTAGAATTAGAAGAAACTGCAAAGGACTTCATAGACTGTGTGGTAGCCTCAGAGAAAAATATTGTCATTACAATATAAAACCTGTGACAGCTGAAAAATGAGTCTGGGGCCTAAATTTCTGGGCTGGGTCCTAGAGCTGAATGAAAATCTGTCAAGGCCTAGTGTAATAGTTTTTATTAGGGCCAACAAAAATATTGCAGGTCCTTCTCAAAAGCAACATGTGCAACCTTTTGAGTTCTGTAGAACTCTTCTACAGAAGTATGGCACAGCCCGAGGTCTTGTATTTGTGGCCTTAAAGTGGGAAACGGGTAAATCCGAGCTAGCAGCTTTACAGCTGAATCATGTTTAATCGTATGTTGCTCATCCATAGAGTCGCCAGCATCCATATGGCACCTGGAGATCTCCTGCTACTACATTTGATCTCCAGGCGACTAAGATCAGTTCCCCTGGAGAATATAACTGTTTTGGAGGGTGGACTCTATGACATTGTACCCTGCTGAGGTCCCTCCCCAGACCCCGCCCTCCCCAGGTCCCACCCCCCACTTCTCCAGGCCTTTCCCAACCCAGAGCTGGCAACCCTGCTAATCCCCTATTATGATTCATCTAAGGTGTTTTGCTGTCGACTAGAAGAGCTGATCCGTTGGCTGCACAAGATCGCGGAAACTACCGACAACTGGATACCACCCAGGCCAGATGTTGAAAGCGTGAAGGCATCGTTACAAAGATACCTGGTAAACAGCCTCTTCTCCCCCACCCCCTTTTTAATGTAAGCACGGGTAGCCGAAAGGGTGCAGAATAGTTTTCGTGTAATACAAAGAGGCGGGATTCATTAGAGTGGAGTTGGCTAACGTAATTTTTTATTCCTTCCTTCATTTATAAGCAGCTTGCCCCATTTCCCCTGCGGGGTAGGTCCGGCTGAGAGTGTGCAACTAACCCGCGGTCCCCCAGTGAGTGTCCATGGCAGCGTGGGGATTCGAACTTGGGTCTCCCAGATATTACCGCCGAACACCGTAACTGCTACACCACACTGGCTCTTGATGGGTTACATCTAGGGTTCCCAACTCCAGGTTGGGAAATACCTGGAGATTTGGAAGTGGAGACTGGGAAGGGTGTGGTTTGGGGAGGGTATAATGCCATGGAATCCATCTTCCAAAGTAGCCATTTTCTCCAGGGGAACTGATCTCTGTCATCAGGAGATGGGTTGTAATTCTGGGAGATCTCCAGGCTGGAGGTTGGCCACCCTAGTTAGATGTCACCCACTGTATGCCACTGACCCTTGTATTGCTGCCTTTGTAGATGGTGGGGGATGGCACTGATCAGGACCTTTATCTGGTCTGGTTTTCCAGGGCCCTTCTCTATATACTTTCATACATAACCTTACATAGATGCTCTGTTTGGTGTAAAAGGACATCTGACCTGTAAAGGTGTACAGGGGATCTCAGCGACCGCTGTGCAAAACAATGGCAAACCTCTAGGCTGTGATCCTTCAGCTCTTTCTGTATTTCAGGATATAAGAGCTTCAGGCATTCATTGAGATGTGGGGGGGGGCACCCTTTAAATATTTTGCAGAATTAAAATAAGAAGTTTCAACCCGTGATTTAGAATCCTCAACCTGCAGTGATAGCCAAAACTGCCATTCCAAGCCAGCAGAAATGCACTTCTGTTGATGGAGGGTGTGTGTGAATCTTTTGCCAATTCCCAACTCCAACTTCAGCCCCCCCCCCCGTTCCTGTGCCCCTTGACCTCCAGGAACAGAATGGGGGGGGGGGACTCAGTAGACTAGAGCAGAGGGAAAAGAGGGAAATTTCGCTTCACCAGCTTCACTTTTCTGTAGTGCTTTTGGATCCAACCCGCGATTTCTCACTTCATCCCACTGAGACTTACTCACAGGTAAGTGCTTATAGAGTTGCAGCCTATACATAGTTTCAGATAGCTGTATTGAGGATACAGCTGTTAGATTCAGAGGGTAGCTGTTTGATTTGCATCCGGTAACACCTTAGAAGCCAACAAAATGTTGGGGGTATGAACTTTCGAGAATCCCTTGTTATATCCCCAATTTTGGGGCGGTCTTCAATATGTTACCGGACTCGAATCTAACTATCCTATACATTGTTTTTGTCTTTCAAACAGCAATTTAACGTTTGTGTACATCACATTGGAAAGTAAATGGCTTTTTTTGTAGAAATGGCCCAGCAGGAATTCATTAGCATAATAGGCCACACCCAACAGCAGAAACTCATTAGCATATTAGGCCACACCCCTGACCGTGCAGCTCCCTCCCAGGATCAGCTTTCCCAGGTTCCCTGCGGCTTGCGGGGCGCATGGGGAACCCAAGGAGGGGAGGCAGTTGAAACTGCCTTCCCTCCCTGGATCAGCTTGGCTTCCCCAGGCACCCCGCGGCTTGCAAGATGCCTGGAGAACCCGGGGGGGAGAGGCTGTAGGCGTGGCCAACTCAGGAGCCAGCCGGAACTCCATTCCTGTCCAAAAATAGCCCTGAAAGTAAATATACTCTTGCAGAGAAATTTTTTTTTTTAAAGTGATAAAATAGACTGCACATTTTTATTTGTTTGTTTGTTTAAACATGCTTGGCTGAAAACTGTGTGCCCTCTTTTGAATAGCCAGTAATTCTCTTTACAAAGAAGTCCATCTCTTGGCCTGGCTTCTGTTTGGGCGAGTGTACAAGGTCACTTCGAGACACCGGTGGGGGGATGGGGTGGGAACACTTTGGGAGCTGGAAGCATCACCCCCAATGTGCTGACGTCACCAAAAGCGACGTTGTGTGCCATGCCTACATCACCCAGAAGTGATATAAGCACGTTAGGGGCAACATTATGGTTTTTGGGCAAAGGTAAAGGTTTCCCTTGCTTGAAAGCCAGTCGAATCCGACTCTAGGGAGCAGTGCTCATCTCCGTTTCCAAGCCAAAGGGCCAGCACTGTCCAAAGACTTCTCCATGGTCATGTGGCCAGCATTACTAAATGCTGAGGCACACGGAATGCTGTTACCTTCCCACCGAAGTGGTACCTATTTATCTACTTGCAATTTCTTGCTTTCAAACTGCTGGGTTTGGCAGGAGCTGGGACCAGAGACTCACTCCGTCACGTGGCATTAGGGCCTTGAACTGCTGAGCTACCGACCTTCCGGTCTGCAGCTCAGCATCATAACCACTGAGCCACCGTGCTCCTTTTGGGCAAAACTCTGGTAACATTGGCCTCAAACCATAGAGCTTTGCCCAAAAACCAGAAGCCCCCCCCCCCCCTGATGTCACCATTATGCCTATGTCACTTCTGGGTGACGAAGGCATGTTGCTCCACGTGCTGTTGTGGGTTGGAATCCTCCCATCAGTCAACTGGCCGGCGGTGGGAAGGCACCCACAAAAGTGTGGGGGGGGTCCCCTGCTCCCAATTAGAGACTGGCAACCCTAACATCAATTCATCCAAATACCTCTCAGAACTGCAACTGAATCTTGGAGGCATCGAGTCTAGAAATGCTTTGTGTGTTGTACCTGAAGGTGTACAAACGCGTTGTGTTTTGGCAGGCATTCAAAAAGGACATGGCCGGACACCAAGCATTGACCGAAGGCATCCTGCAAGACGGCGAAAGGCTCCTTAAGAGTATGGCGTCCAGTTCACCCGGTAAGGACAGACTCTAGCGGGTAAAAATGTGATGTCGGGAGAGGAACTGGCCAGCTTGCAAAGCCCTTGGGGACACCAAGATGTTTGGGCAGGGCCTTGCCGTTACTAGCCCCTCGTGGTTTTTAAAGATACCTGCTCTGCCATGACTGGGCCAAGATCGCTGGATCTCATGAGATCTCGGAAGCTAAGCAGGGTCACCGCTGGTTGATATTTGGACGGGAGACCCCCAAGGAAATACCAGAATTGCTGCGCAGAGGCCAGCCATAGCAAACCACTTCTGAACATCTCTTGCCTTGAAACCCCCACTGGGGGGCGCCATAAATTGGCAATGGCTTGACAGCACTTTCCACCCCCATGCCTGATCCTGCCTTACCTGTTTCAAGAAGAGAGATCTGACCGCAGGGTTAGAACACTCATTGAAATCGACAGGACTTATAAAGAAGAGGAAGCACATAGTTTCTCTAATGCAGCATCCCCCCCACCTTTTTTTGGGGGGGGGTATTTTTTGCATGTGTGTGGCTGGAAGTCGTGGTAGACTGGGGCTAGGAGGTTTTCAGAGAGATGGCTTGCTGTTGCCTGCCTCTTCCTCCCAGCCCTGGTATTCCTTGGAGGTCTCCCTTCCAAGTACTTGCCAGGGTTGACCCTGCTTTGCTTCCGAGACCTGATGAAATTGGGCTTGCCTGGGCTGTCCAGGTCAGGGCTCCCAGCTTTTTGGAATTCTGACGCAGCACGGTGGCCGCCACAGCTGACCTTCAGTCACACAGTGAAGATCCTTGTGATCTAAGCTGCGTCAGTGTGAGCTAGCTCAGTTTTTTAGCCTCCAGCTCACACATATTTGTCTCAGCTCAGGGGAAGGATGGCTCCAGAGCAAACTAACTGATGCAGTAGCCAAATCGCTCACTCACAATTTTAATGCCAGTAGCTCACAAAGCAGAATTTTTGCTCACAAGACTCCACAGCTTAGAGGAAGCATTGGTGAGCACCAGGAAGGAGGTTGGCATGCGTCGTGGGGTCCACGGGGACCATGTTGGGGATCCCTGCTGTAATCAAGTGTCCCGTTTCCCAGTGGCCAGCTTGATGCGCCTCAAAATCCGACAAAGCAGTGTTTCCCTCTGAGTTAGTGTGAGCGAGCTCACAGTTTCTTAGCCTGCGGCTCAGATTTTTGTCTCAGCTCCAGAAGGATGGCTCCAGAGCAAGCTAATTTATGCAGTGATAGCCAAACTGCTTGCTCATGATTTTAACGCCAGTAGCTCGCAAAATAGAATTTTTGCTCTCAAGACTCCGCAACTTAAAGGGAGCGTTGCCTACAAGTACACTTTGCAGGTCTCTGCAAAACCTAGGAACAACTCGTGCGGTGTTTCATTCGACAGCTTCTTGCTAGCAGAAGAGCCCGGCTGGATATGACGGACATTCCACAGCGCCACGCTACTCTGGAAAGTAAAACCACCCATTCCACTAGTGGAAGAGCATTCTGGGACCTGGCCCAAGATGTCTACCGGATCACCCTTTCCCATCTGTTTGGCAACACCGCCATTAAAAAAACACTTCATTTTGGCTGGGTTGCGCGCATCGCAACAACTTCTACTGGCCGAAATATTTCTTTATTTTTATTTCTTGGATTTTTGCCCTGCCCTCCCGGCCTTGGCCGGCTCACAATCCAAACACAGACTCCGTATCCGTTAGGTTTCCTAGTTCCAGCCTTAATGAACTGCAGGACCTAGTTCTTGCTACTTCTAGTGAGCTGATTCAACTGTTTCTCACAGGATAGCATGCGCGCAAAACGTTCACCAAGTGGGCTTGGCATGCCTTGGACATCGAATGATGACACATTAACAGTCATGTGCGCTCTGGCACCCAGGTGCTTTTGGTTAGCTGGAAAGTTAAGGAGCTTACAGATTCACTCTTGCGCTGGAGAGCAAAGAACTGTCTGGTTCGTTCCATGCCAGGTCACAAGCCAACGTGTATTTGACACCTTGACAATCCCTCTTCCACCTCATGGCTGAGCAGAGACCCGAAACGGCACCAGAAAAGTGTATTTCAGGGGTCCCCAGCGTGGTGGTCGTGGGTGCCCACCGAATGTTTTTAGAACGTGGGTGGGGCTTTTGTCCAGCAAGGCTGCCGATGGGCCATGGGAGATTTGATTAACTGTGTGGATTTTTAAGATCGCTTCAGCAGCAGCTGCCACCACAGGGCAGGAATCTTCACAGTGTGACTGAAGGGAAGGTGTGGCAGCCATTTTGTGGCTGGCTTTGCCTCCTTTGGCAATCACTTTGCAGCTGCGCCCACCACGGCTTCTCAGAATTCCAAAGGTGCCTGCAAGGCTCAAAAAAGTCGGGCGGACCCCTGGCATATTTATTGGGGCCCACCAGTTCCATGCATTCACCAAGTCTATCAGTGGAGGATAAATCTATCAGTGGCAAACTAGCCACGGTGACTGAGGGGAACCTCCACAATCAGAGGCACCAGTCTGAATCCCAGAGCCACAAGGCAACATCAGGGAAAGGCCTTGGTCTTTATTCCACATTGTTGGCCCTCCAGAGGAACTGGTTGGCCGCTGTGTGAGACAGGATGCTGGACTAGATGGACCACTGGTCTGATCCAGCAGGGCTCTTCTGATGTTCTTAAGAAGGCCTCGGCCTCTCTGCCCTGTTGTTGGCCGTCCAGAGGAACTGGTTGGCCGCTGTGTGAAATGGGATGCTGAACTAAATGGACCGCCACTGGTCAGATCCAGCAGAGCTCTTCTTACGTTGTTATGAAGGCCTTGGCCTCTCTGAACCTTTGTTGGTCCTCTAGAGGAACTGGTTGGCCACTGTGTGAGTCAGGATGGTGGACTACATGGATCCCTGGTCTGATCCAGCAGGGCTCTTCTGATGTCCTTATAGATGGATTCATGGAGGATAAGCCTATCAATGGCTACTAGCCAAGGTGACTAAAAGGGACCTCCAAATTCAGAGGCGGTCAGCCTCTGTATCCCAGAGCCAGGAGGCAACATCAGGGGAAGGCCTCGGCCTCTCTGCCCTGTTGTTGATCCTCCAGAGCAACTGGCTGGCCGCTGTGTGAGACAGGATGCTGGACTAGAGGGACCACTGGTCTGATCCAGCAGGGCTCTTCTGATGTTCTTATGAAGGCCTCAGCCTCTCTGCCCTGTTGTTGGCCCTCCAGAGGAACTGGTTGGCCACTGTGTGAGGCAGGATGCTGGACCAGATGAATCCCAGCAGGGCTCTTATGTTCTTTACCTAAATGTACTGGGGATACAGGGTCTACTCCTGGCAAATCTGGTAACCACCACTCCTTCCCCTGGCTCTGCCACAAGGTGTCTTATTGAGGAGAGACTGCCATCTGCCTTCTGACTGGAAATGAGCATTGGTTGCCACTCGCGACTGGCTTTCCCCCTGCCACATAAAAATGCTGAAATGGCATCTGCCCTTGCAGCCTAACATGGCTCAAGGAATCCTGCTGCATTACTGTCATGAATAATCTTTTTTTTTTCTCCACCCACAAACCTCGGCTTGCTAGTTCTGCAGCGAACCCTCAGTTTGATCGCGAAACAGTCCAGCGAGCTCGAAAGCAACGCCAACCGCTTGTACGAGTCGATCCAGGGAGCGCTGGATGCTTTGGATGCCGGCCTGAGGAAGAGCCGTGTCGCTCGACAGCCAGCGGGCCCGACTGAGGCGTCAAAATGGGTGAGCGGAGTGTGGAAACAGTTTTGGGGTGGGGGGAATGAGATGGGAAGTATGTATGTGTTCTGGGATACTCTCCAGAACAGAGGCCCCCGACTCTTTTTTGAGCCTGTGGCCATCTTTGGGATTGAGACACGTGTGGTGGAGGCAGCCACAAAATGGCTGCTGTAAGCAACACAGAATGGCTGCCTCAGCTGGCCTTCAGTCACACCCTGGAAACCCTTGCCCTGTTGCCAAAGCAACCTTTGCAAGGATCTTCACAGCCAATCAAATTCCCAAAGGCCCAACCAAAGCCTTAAGAACATAAGAGAAGCCAATGTTGGATCAGGCCAGTGGCCCATCCAGTCCAACACGCTGTCACACAGTGGCCAAAAACACCAGGGGCCCTCAGGAGGTCCAGCAGTGGGGCCAGGACACTAGTAGCCCTCCCACTGTTGCCCCCCTCCCAAGCACCAAGAATACAGAGCATCACTTGCCCCAGACCCAGAGTTCCTATTTATACTTTGTGGCTAATAGCCACTGATGGACCTCTGCTACATGTCTTTATCCAATTCCCTCTTGAAGCCGTCCATGCTTGTAGCCGCCACCACCTCCTGTGGCAGTGAATTCCACGTGTTAATCACTCTTTGGGTGAAGAAGTACTTCCTTTTATCCATTTTAACCCAACTGCTCAGCAATTTCATGGAGTGCCCACAAGTTCTTGTATTGCGGGAAAGGGAGAAAAGTACCTCTTTCTGTACCTGCTCTATCACATGCATAATCTTATAAACCTCAGTCATTTCACCCCTCATTTCTCCAAGCTAAAGAGCTCCAATCTTCAACCTTTCTTCGTAGGAAAAGTGTTGCAGCCCTTTTATCATTCTAGTTGCCCTTTTCTGCACTTTTTCCAATGCTATCTTTTTTGAGGTGTGGCGACTAGAACTGTACACAGTACTCCAAATGAGGTCGCACCATCGGTTTATACAGGGGCAGTATGATACTGGCTGATTTGTTTTCAATTCCCTTCCTAATAACCCCAGCATAGCGTTGGTCTTTTTCAACTTGCTGGGCCAAACCCTATCAGAACCTGCCCACTTTCTAAAAACACGTGGTGGGCACCCACGGGCACCACGCTGGGGACCCCAGCTTCAGAATGTAGAAAGCTGCAAGCAAAACCGACACGGACTCGCAAGGGGGCAAATCTCAGCTCCATCTTTTGTGTCCCCTATCAGGTGGTAAATTGTCTCCTGAAGGCAATCTAAGCCTTCATGTTCTTGAGGGTCCCTTGACTGCCAGGGAACAGCTGTTCAGGAGGCTGTGGTGGTGAAGAGCGGCGGACTGTCATCTGGAGAGCTGGGCTCGATTCTCCACTCGTTCCCAAGAGGCCTGCTGGGGGACCTTGGGCCAGCCAGTTCTCTCAGAACTCTCTCAGCCCCACCTACCTCACAAGGTGCCTGTTGTGGGGAGAGGAAAGGAAGGTGATTGTAAGCCGCTTTGAGACTCCTTTAGGTTGAGAGAAGTGAGGTATGTTTAAATGCCTTCCCCAGCCACCCCCTTGTAGGGTGGCGGCTGAGGAAGGAAAGAGAGAGAAGGCATTTAAATATGCCTTCCCCTTTCCTTCCCCAGCCTCCCTGCTGTGGGGAGGCTAGGGTGGGAAAGTCAGAGAGAGAAGGAATATTTAAATGCTTTCCCTTTCCTCCCAGGCATTAAACTGGTCAGTTTCACTCCCCTCCCCTTGGAAGGGAGAGGAGTGACACTGACCGGTTCAGTGGCTGGAAGCCATTTCTGTGAGGTCAGCGGGGTCAGGCTGGAATGCCTTCCAGCCATTAAACTGGTCAGTTTCACTCCCCTAGGCTTGGAAGGGGAGGGGAGTGACACTGAGCAGTTTAATGGCTGGAAGGAAATTGAAACATGCCCTCTCTCTCTCCTTTCTCTCCCTCAGTCCCTCTGCCTCTTCCACTGGTCAGTTTCACTCCCCTTCAGTTGTCCCCTTGTTGGGTTTAAATGGCCTAAACCTAACAGCTGATCCCTGGGGAGTGAAACTGACCAGTGGAAGTGGCAGGGCGGCTGGGGAAGGATGAACCCAAATAAAAGCCTAATAAAATTGGTTTTTCAGGCTCAGCTATACCCGAAAATACCGCTAGGGTGTTTTTTGGGTATTCATTTGGAATGTAGACCCCATAGTGGAATTCTGAAACAGGATAATGGGTGCAACCACAAAAAAATGGCTGCCACCTAAGGCAGAGCTAACAAGAAAAAGTCATGGAGTGACTATATAACTTTAATAGCAACTCAACGTTTCAGATAGAAGCTCTTGTTTAACAGGATGTCTTTTCATTTGCACAGCCAATCAGAAGCCTTCATGGGCAAAAGCCTCACCTGGCCCCGCCCACTTTCTAACATCACTTGATGGGCATCAGAAAAAGTGTTAAGAGGGTGCCATGGTGCCCACAGGCACCAAGTTGGGGACCCACGCCCTACCTCTTCACACTGGGCATCTTTGGGGCCCCTGCTTTGGTTGCTCCTGCCATCTGAGGCTAGACAGGTGGTGACCTGAGAAAAAGGCCTTCTTGGTCATGGCACCAAAACTTTGGAACTCTGTTCCCAGGGAGCTTTCTCTGTCTCTTTCTATCCGTGTCTTCTGCTACGGGGTAAACATTTCTTCTATTTGGGAGGCCCCCAATAACCATTATTGGTCCTCCTCCCTGGTTCCTGTTTATGTTTTTATCAAATGATTTAAAAATCATTAATGTTTTAATGTTTTTCTGTGCACCGCCTTGGGCAGCTTGATCGGAAGGCAGTAAAAAAATATTTTAAATAAATAAATAGAAGCATGCCCTCCCATTTGGGTGGAATTAAAAAACCCGCGAAGCAAACTTCTATACTTGTTTTCGTGTGCATGGGCTCTTTGAATTTAGCGTATTGTGTGCACTATTTCTCCTTCGCCTGCTCTTTCATGGAGGTCATCTTTCTTTTTCAGTTAATGTCAGCCACGCTTTAGATTGAGCAAAGGGGCTGCTTTGATACAGAAGTGGCCGAAACGGAACACGGGGCTTTGCGAAGTTGGAACAGCTTGTTCTTCCCCCCACGGCTAATGGAGACAGATATCATTAAGCTGAATTTTAAAGGAAGGAATGGAAGGAGCTGGTTTTCGACCAGACAGCGACGTGCCAAGAGCATGAAAGCAAAAAAGCTTTCACGGAACTGCCTCAGCGCTGGATTTAAAAATATATATTTTACAAGCCTTCGTTTGTACGGTCCCAGTGCTCGTTCCCCTGTGTAATTGCGTTTCCTTTTCAAGGAGTGATTTATACTGTGTTACTCTTACCCTGGTGGAAGTATATATTTCAAATAAAACTGGGTTTCAGTCACTGTGTGAGTATTGAGCTGTGTAGGAAGAAGAGGTCGGGGTGAGACTGGAGTCCAGTAACTCCTTGAATACAAGAATGGAGTTTTCGAGAGTGAAAACTCCCTGGATCGCATGCAGGTATAAATGCTATTCCTACTTGTATCTGACACAGGCGCTTCGACGCTTGAAAGCTTATTCCCTGGAAACTTTGTTGGTCTCTTAAGATGCTCCTGAACTTGGATCGAGTGGAAAGAAATCATTTTCATATCCTCAGCAGCTTCTTGAAGCCAGGTTGGCTATCCGTCAGTGTTACTCGAACAGCCTTTTGAATATCTTTGTGTGTTAATTGCCATTCAAGTCACTTCCCACTTTAACTTTACGAATGAATAGGGTTTCTGGCTCCGGGTTTGGAAATACCTGGAGATGTTGGGGTGGAGCCTAAGGAGGGTGGGGTTTGGGGAAAGACATCAGTATATATGCGATAGAGTGCCTTCCGTTTGATAATCACTGCAGTGCAGTTCAGCAGAAAGCAACCAAGATGATGCGGGGGTTGGAGCATCTTCCCTACGAGGAAAGGCTGAAGAGTCAGGTACTTTCCAGTTTAGAAAAGAGACGACCGGGGCGGGGGGGGGGACGACGACAAAAGTGTGTGACTGGCCCATGGTCCCACACAGATAATGTACATTCAAGCAAGTAGCCAAGGTGGATCTGCTCAGATGCTGTTAACAGGACACTTCACAAGTAGCAGAGTTCAGATTTTCACAGCTCTGCAATCAGGGTCACCCAAAATGTTGAACTGTGCCCTAAAATTACACACAGTAAAAAGGCTCTAGAAATTCCAAGCTGTACCTGGTGATGAGAATCACAAGTTATTGTACACCTCAGTGGGAACTTCAGCTCAATTCAACTCAAAATTTCTTTTTTGGTACAACTATAGAAGGCCTTCATCTCCAAGATGAGTAAGGCACCGTCTTCTTCTGTCTGTCGGGTATCTAACAGAAACAGCAGCACCTAGCTTGCATGCATTGTAGAGTTTAGGCTTTAATTGTATCCTCCACTACGGAACTGGAAAATGGTCTAAAGTAACCAGAGGAAATTGTGCCACAGGAGGGGGGAAAAAAGATGGCTTTCTATGGCCCACAAAGTAACAATTCAGTCCTGGAGGATTGTCATAAGATATGTGCATCAGCCAGTTCTTCGGATTTCGTATGTCATAAAGTGCAGTAGAAGAATCATAGTCGGAAGGGACCTCCGTGGTCATCTAGTCCAACCCCCTGCACAATGCAGGAAATTCACAAATACCTCCCCCCCCCCCCACTCACAGTGACCCCTGTTCCACACCCAGATGATGACAAAAACTCTCCAGGATATCCAGCCAAACTGGCCTGGAGAAAAAATTGCTTCCTGACCCCAAATTGGCAATCAGCATTTCCCTGGGCGTGTAAGGAATTTGGTCCGATTACACAATCACCTAATCTAGGCAACAGCCATATAGTTTAGAACAGGGGCACCCCTGGGTGCCCGCGGACACATTTCCTGGTGCTCCCCAATTGTTTTTAGGAAGTGGGTGGGTCCAGGTGGGGCTTTTGCCCAGTAAGCGTTCTGAATGGCTACTGGAGATTAGCTGTGTAGATTTTTAAAAACCTTGCTTTCTTTCCTGTGTGACTGAAGGTAAGCTGTGGCAGCCATTTTGTGGTTGTGCCCAGTCTCAAAAAGGCTGGGGAACCCCTGGTTTAGAAGACCAAAATATGGAGGAACTTCACCTATTTGCACTTTAGGAGCTTTCTGAAGCTCGGAAATGGAAGTACGCTGCGATTCCCTGGAACGACTATGGGAGTAAGATTGACTTCAGAAATTTGTGTATAGTCCAGAAAACTCCCAACAGCAGGTCTGGAGAATTCCGGAATGTCAAAAATTCTCTGAAACCAGCTCTGGGTGATTTTTTTTGTGTGTGTGAGAGAACATAAACACACAAAACTGCCTTTATACTGAATCAGGCCCGTGACCAGGATTTTGTGGCTTGTGGGGCAAATTTTTATTCTGGTGGGGCTGAAGTTCTCAGTGGAGAAAGAAAAGCCATTTAGCTCGTTGAAAGCTGTTACCGGAATAGATCTCTAAAGTGCAAACTGTCAATCACTTTAGATGACACTTCTCAGCTGCTGCAAGTTAATTAATTCTGCCAGCCTAAGCAACAATTCTGAGAACAAGCCGGCAGGTGGGATGATGATGTCTATAGTCAAGAAAGCTAACACTTAGGCAGAAAAACTCTCTTAAAAGGGACCAGTTTCTTGACAGAAGAGATCCTAGAGGTCACCTACTCCAACCCACTTCCTCAGTGCAAGAATTAGCCAACTACAGCACCCCACTCTGCTTAAAGGAGCACACACCTTTTAAAAAATGTTTAAAAATGATTGAAAAAAGCATTGACAGGAGAAATTCTTGTGGGGTGGTGCCTTTTAAGAACGGGGCAGAGCCCCCCAAAGCCCCACCATAGCTACAGGCCTGTACTGAATCAGACCAGCGGTCCATCAAGGTCAGTATCATCTGCTCAGACTGGCAGCTGCTTGGCTCGCCAGGATCTGCAGAAAAAGGCATCCCTCATAGCCTACTCTCTGGTCCTTTTCAACTAGAGACGCCGGGGATTGAACCTAGGAACTCCCCCATACCAAGCAGAGGCTCTTCCACTAAGCCACAACGACTCCCCCTTGATTGACCAACATGCCACTCCCTAAGCGTATGTCACGAATTGATCCACTAAGCACATGTCATTATGAAGTACACTTTATTGTGAAATTCTCAGGAGAGCAAATTCAGAGTTTCAATAATTTCAAATCTTCTGACAATATGAAGGCTTAAAGTACTCTATTATTTCAGCGGTGGATGCAGATCGCTAATGGCTGTCTCCCCCACCATCTGGGAGGCAGCTCCCGTTTTCAGTGATCTGCTCGCAAACTTGCCTTCCAGCATAGCCCAAAGGCTGGGATTTTGCAGTCACATCTGGCTGTTTCTTTGTACGGAAAAACAGCTGTAGCGGCAGTTTCGAACGAATCTTTCGCAAAGAAGAGATCGGCCAGTCGCTGATCGAGTTGGTAACGAGAAATCCAGATGTCAGGCACGAATGGGTTTAAGTCTCTCTGTACAAAAATCCTACGGCTCAAACCTCACGTTTTGTATCGAAGAAGCTTCACTCCCGTATGTGACATGACACAATAGCCATCCGATCCCCTTTCATTTCTTACCGGCCCCCACCATTCCCTGCTTCCTCGTTCCTTTGTGCTATCACCGAGCCAACCAATAAATTGCACTAAGTTTTATTAAAGTCAACAGAGTTTTGATTGTGAGAGAACGGAAGTAACATTATATAGACAAAAGACATAACAACAGCGCCAGTTAACATCACCTTGTTAGTTTTGAAGTCATTCAATATGTTAAGGGGAAAATACCGTTTTTCGTCTTCTACGACAGAGCAAAAAAAAAATAAAGACACTTTATTCCTAAATGGAATCATTTAGAAACAGATCCAGACACTTAAGAAGGGGAGTGTGGGTGGGCAGAAGAGAGGGATATGGTACACTTAGTGATTATGATCCTATAAACAATGTTACACTAAATTCTTTGTCCCGAGGGTAGCATAGATCCCGGAAAGATCATGACGACTTAAGCCATGGAGGCTGTACTCGCTAGGTAGTCGCTGGGCTTGGAGCGTCTGGTCTAGGGAAGCTTCTAAATGCCTCTGTTGTACAGTAACAGGTAGATAGAATTGGAGGCACAACACAGGCCTTTCTCCTTAGCGGTAAGAATTAAGACAATACTTATCACCATACAGTATGATATTACTTTCCAATAAGTACAATATTTATTGAACATTTCTCTGGTTCGTTACAGGTTGTGCAACAATTTACAATGTTCTGCAGCCACAAATTATGCGTAGAGTATGACGGAAGAGTCAATGGCAGGGATCCCTCAGCCACTTGAGGGCAGCTGACGGTGTTGGGGCAATTCCCTCCCCCTCAATTTTCCTTTGGACGGCAGCCTGTCCAACTACCGTGGGTTTCAAAAGGGGCCAGCAGTGAGGCATGGAGAGGAGGAGGGGGGTTGTGGTTGGAGAAACGTTCCCGTCTCCCCACTAGGTGCCCGGAACTAAATCGGCGTGGATCCCAGTCACTGGCTGTTTTTTCCCATTTACAGCTCTACACGGAGGAACTAGCAAATCCGATCTGACACAGAATGTCTTCACAAAACTTTTATGCATGGGAAGTGACGGACGACAGTTGTGCTGTTGGGGTAGGGGGCTCAGCTTCATCTTCAGAAGACTAAACCTGGCATCTAAACATGCCAATATAATCAGAACAAAAAATATATATATATACTCCAAGTTTAGCCAACCACAGGAAACAGTCCGGTATTTGGGCGGGGGGAGAAGCAACAAGGATTACACACTTTTTTATATAAACCGGCACACACACGGGGGGAAAAAAAGGTTTAACACGTTTCTGAAAATGAAGTTAGCTTTCATCGATTGGGGGGGGGAATAAAAAAAAGTCAGCATTGATCATTTACAATCTCTGACCTTTGTGGAGACAATAAGGAATCTGTTGTAGTGCAGCTACATACAGTACAATTCAGGCTTTGTTTTTTCGTTTTGTTTTTCTAAATTTTCGGTGGGGTTCGGATTTGTTGTTGAGAGACAAAAAGGGAGAGGTGAGTTTTAGCAGCAACCTCCGCTGGTCTGCTTGACTGGAGTGCTCTGGATTTTGACTGACTTCTCGGCGCCGCCGGCAGTCGCTCCAGGGCCCATCCGCTTTTTGATCTCAGCGGCCATGGTCATGAAAGACTGTTCTACATTTGTGGCGTTCTTTGCACTGGTTTCCAAAAAGGGGATCCCGAGGGAATCTGCAAACTCCTGGAGGGGAAAAGAACACGTTACGCGATTCGTCGGGGTGTCCAAATTTTCAGTGAGGATCGAATTGGTCTATCTTTCGCCGGCATACGTTGGCCGTGTTGTAGGAGGGTGCATGCCGGAAGAAAGATGGCAAAGGCATGAAAAATGCTGGAAAAGCTCCAATGAAATAGTCTTCATTTTGGAATGAGTGGACTGTTTTAAGACAAGGTGCTATCTAATGCTAGAGATCTTTTTCATAAAACACTTCACGCTTGGGTATTTGGAAGGGAGAACACCAAGGAACACCACGGTTGCTCCGCAGAGGCAGGCGATGGCAACCCACCTTTGAATGTCTTTTGACTTTTCAGTTTAGAAAAGAGATGACTAAGGGGGCACATGACAGAGGTTTAATAAAAATAAGCATGGCAAGGAAAGAGTTGACCAAGAGACTTTTCCCTCCTTCTCCCAAAATACTAGAACTTGAGGGCATCCAGAGAAGCTGGCGGGCAGTAGCTTCTCCAGGGTCTCAGGCTGAGGTCTTTCACATCACCTGCTCCCAAGTCCCTTAACTGGAGATGCTGGGGATTGAACCTGGGACCTTCTGCACTCCAAGCTAGAGGCTTTACCACTGAGCCATGGCCCCTCCCTTGCCCCGATTCAGCCTCAGGGCCTGTGCTATATAATAAGCAGAAACACTGGAATAAAAGGGTGCATCTGTATTTTGACGTGCATTTTGTATTGCTGAAGTTTTGTTTCAATAAGTTCTGTGCATGGGTCGATTTCCCCACAATATTCCTTTTCCTGGGGAAAAAGGGGAAACCCTACCTGCCTGCCTGCCTCCCCCTGGGCTTCAAATTTTTTAAGGAATGCCTGGATTTCCAGCCAAAGTATGACCGGTTAGAAAACCACACCATTCTTTTTATCGGTTCAGTTTCTGCACTCCTCGTTTCACTTGGACCGCTATTACAGAAGCCCCCAAAACATGACCCCCCCCCCCCGGCTCACGACTTACCTTCGCTGTTGTGTAGTCTACCACTTTCTTTGTGGTCAGATCACACTTGTTCCCTACCAATAGCTTGTTGACGTTTTCGCTGGCGTAACGGTCTATTTCCTGCAGCCACTGTTTTACGTTGTTGAAAGACTCCTGCAAGGGGGGGGGGGAGAGAAAGGGTCAAAGCGAGGCCGTTCGAGTTTGGAGATGGCTCTGAGTGATCTTGAAGGATTTCTGGCAGGTCAGCTCAACGCTACGCGAGCAGAAGCATATTTAGCCTAGGTTATGGAAATGAGTGTTTCAATGCAGAGACCAAGGCTGGGTCCAAGAAGCAAGAGCAGAACTTTGTGACTGCTGGTGTGTCCTTGGATCAGTCACAAGTTCTCTCAGAGCTGTTCTCTCACAAGCAGTCCTTGAAAGAGCTCTCTCAGCCCCACCTACCTCACAGGGTGTCTGTTGTGGGGAGGGGAACGGAAAGGAAGATTGTAAGCTGCTCTGAGACTCCCTTGGGTAGTGAAGGGCGGGGCAGAAATCCAATCTCCTCTTTTTCTACTACTACCCTAGTCCCAGGAAGTTATAAAGGATTCCTGAGCTTAATTCAAAGTGCTGATCTTGACCTTACCAAAAGAACTGAGAGCCAGCGAAGTTATTTCAGGATTGGAGCCGCATGCTTTGGGCGGGCTACCTGTTACCCCGCATGAATAAAGCTACGCTGCAGATACGTTCAGAAGCATGCTTTCAGACACATTACTGATGGGCAGGAGGTTCAGGATGGACAAAAGGGAATACTACTTAGCACAGAGAGTGATTAAAATGTGGAGTTTGCTACCAAAGGATGTAGTGATGGCCAGAGGAATAAACAGCTTGGAAAGGGGATTAGATAGATTCATGGAGGATAGATATATCAATGGCTACCAACCCTGGTGACTGAGGGGAACCTCCACAATCAGAGGCACTAATCCTCTGAATCCCAGAGCTAGGAAGCAACATCAGAGGAAGGCCTCAGCCTCTATGCCCTGCTGTTGGCTGTCCGGAGGAGGAGCTGGTTGGACAACATGTGAGACAGCAGGGCTCTTCTAATAAAGGCTTCTCCCCTGTGGTTGGCCATCCAATGGAACTGGTTGGCCACTGTGTGAGACAGGAGGCTGGACTAGATGGACCACTGGTCTGATCCAGCAGGGCTCTTCTGTTGTTCTTATGAAGGCCTCGGCCTCTCTGCCCTATTGCTGGCCCTCCAGAGGAACTTGTTGGTCAACATGTGATCCAGCAGGGCTCTTCTTATGTTCTAATAAAGGTCTCTACCCTGTTGTTGGCTCTCCAGAGGAACTGGTTGGCCACTGTGTGAGACAGGACGCTCGACTAGATGGACCACTGGTCTGATCCAGCAGGGCTCTTCTGATATTCTTAGGAAGGCCTCGGCCTTTCTGCCCTCCTGTTGGACCTCCAGAGGAAGTGGCTGGCCACAGTGTGAGACAGGATGCTGGACTAAATGGACCACTGGTCTGATTCAGCAGGGCTCTTCTGATGTTCTTACGAAGGCCTCGGCCTTTTTGCCCTGTTGTTGGCCCTCCAGAGGAACTGGCTGGCCGCTGTGTGAGACAGGATGCTGGACTAGATGGACCACTGGTCTGATCCAGCAGGGCTCTTCTGATGTTCTTATGAAGGCCTTGGCCTCTCTGCCCTGTTGTTGGCCCTCCAGAGGAACTGGCTGGCCAATGTGTGAGACCGGAGGCTGGACTGGATGGACCACTGGCCTGATCCAGCAGGGCTCTTTTTCTGTTCCTACTTCCCGTGTGCCAGACGCGCAGGAGCTTACCTGATCCGTAACATCGTACACCACTATAATGCCATGAGCTCCTCTGTAGTAACTAGAAGTGATTGTTCGAAACCTTTCTTGCCCTGCCGTGTCCCACTAGAAAGGAAAGAAAGAAAAGGGTTCAGAGTCGGCCTCTGGCCCAAGCTTTCCAGGTTATTCTGCTCTCAAGAAATTATCTACCCTGTATGGTGGGCAGCCAAACGGTAACTCCACAGCATTCAGCGTCTCCCCACAGCTTTGCTGCTCTCCTAGCAGACTCGGGTCGCCCTCAATGTCTACTGAACTCACCATAAAAGCAGGACCAGTCAACTGAGCTACTAGTGCAACCAGTGTTCCCTCCAAACTGAGTTAGTGTGAGCGAGCTCACCGTTTTTTTGCCTCCAGCTCACACATTTTTGCCTCAGCTCAGGAAGGATGGCTCCAGAGCAAACGAATTTATGCACTAGCCAAATCACTCGCCCGCAACTTGAATGCCAGTAGCTCACAAAGTAGAACTTTTGCTCACAAGACTCCACGGCTTAGAGGGAACACTGTCCGCAACCTTGGCATTCGTGTTGTTTCCCAGGCTGGTGATTTGCCCTGAATTTAGAGATACTCCCTCCCTTGCTTAGAAGGGAACACGGCAGATGGGCAAGCCGACTGAAAGGGACACCCTTTCCTTGGAAGGGCCCTGCCAGTGCTTGCTGCGGGCTTCTCCACAAAGTTCCCCTTCTTTTGTTCGACTCCCTTGAGAGCGACTTGGCTCCAGACGACGGCATATTATTTTGCTTGCTGCCCCATCATTACCAGCACATGACTGAGCTCCTGGAGAGCATTAGGCCAGTTAGATATAAAGCAAAAGAGAACTAACAATAACTGGGACCCATGATACTCGCGGGGGGGGGGGGGTCCCCACAGCTCAAGCCCTGCTGAAGCCGGAGGAGGAAGTAGCAGCAGGTGAGCTCTTATCCCTTCTCTCCCAGTGGTGGCAGCGAGATTGGCCAGCCAAGCCTTTTCCTTCCGCCCCCAGCAGCGGCAATGGACAGTTCCCAGGGCATTCTCTGCGCATGCGCAGGGAATGCTGTTTTACTTCTGGCGGGATTTAAGTATCCCCTGAATAATTTTTTTAAACTTTTTGGGTTTTTCAGCACACCTGGGGAGTTCCCCAAAATCTCTCTGCCCCCTAGGTGCCCCTGATGTGCAGATTTAGATATCCACACGCAGGGGGTGCCTTGGCTATTAGATATACAGATTTTAAGCCCAGGATTTACAAATGCTCGACCTTCAGTGATCAAGGAAATCTGCAGCCAGATCCTTGCCGTAGTAGGGTCACAGCCATGCAGACATCAGCAGAAGTGAGCTCTCGGGATCAACCGGCCCGTTCATCAGTGGAGGCATCTAATGGTTAACAGGTTTGTAGGACTGCATTTGTCCAAGCTTCACGTTAGACGTAAACAAGATGCCACGAGAGAGGGGAGCGGACTTACTATCTGAAGCTTGATTGTTTTTCCATCTAACTCTATAGTTCTGATTTTGAAGTCCACACCGATCGTGCTGATGTAGCTTTCCGTGTAGGTGTCATCCTGGGAAAACAGAAGAACATCACCATTGCAAGTGGACATGCAGCGTTTGTCCTGCAGCGTCAACATGGGGAGGGGGGAGGAAAACCTGGCCCAGGAAAGGCGAGGGGCCGACAAGTCTGAACATCCCACGTCTGTGCAAGAAACAGAACTGTGACTATCGGTCCATTAGGGGCTACTAGCCACAAGGTATAGGTGGAACACTCTGTCTGGGGCAAGTAATGCTGTCTTCTTGCTGCGTGGAGGAGTGGGGAACCGTGGGAGGGCTTCCAGAGTTCGACCCCCCTGTTGGTTCCTGGGTTTTGTCTACTGTATGACACAAAGTGTTGGACATGCAACAAACAGGCTACACCAAGAACTCCCAACATGGTGCCTGTAGGCGCCATGAGGCCCACTGAATGCTTTTAGAAAGTGGGCGGGGCCAGGTGATGCTTTCGCAGGGCCTCTGATTGGCTGTGCAGATTAAAAGGCATTCTGTTAAGGAGTTAGACTTTTACATAATGTTAAACCCCACCCGCTACTCGAATGGACCACTGGTCTGATCCAGCAGAGTTCTTTTGTTCTCATAAACCTCTGAATCCCAGAGCCAGGAGGCAACATCAAGGGAAGGCCTCGGCCTCTCTGCCCTGTTGTTGACCCTCCAGAGGAACTGGTTGGCCATTGTGTGAGACAGGATGCTGGACCAGATGGACTACTGGTCTGATCCAGCAGTGCTCTTCTTATGTTCTTATGTTTCAGAGAGGGGGCCGCGGCTCAGTGCTGGAGCATCTATTTGGCATGCAGAAGAAGGTCCAAGGTCAATCCTGGTGTCTCCCCTTCAACGGACCAGGAAACAGGTGATGTAGTAGAGCTGAGACCCTGGGAGACAGTATTGACTTTGATGGATTGATGGTCTGATTCAGGAAACTGCAACTTCACGTGTCCAGAATTTACCTTTGTGTTAAATGCAAATATCAGAGAGCAGTTTAGCACTGAAACATGATTTCTCAAGGGAAAAAGACAGGTCACCAATTGACAGGTGCCCGCTCTAGGGATCACATCAACTGGCTTCAGGTAATCATACACCAAAAGGTATTCAACCCTGCACCTTTGCAAAAGCCAA
The DNA here is from genome assembly GCA_029233225.1 of Lepidodactylus listeri. Taxonomy (NCBI): domain Eukaryota; kingdom Metazoa; phylum Chordata; class Lepidosauria; order Squamata; family Gekkonidae; genus Lepidodactylus; species Lepidodactylus listeri. The sequence goes on along the minus strand of JARCFY010000016.1, from coordinate 7,066,365 downwards.
TCCAGCTTCACAGGACAGAACTTTGGTCTGGCCTGCCGGAGGGACGGAGGCAATCTTGTCCTGATGTTCATGGGGAAGGACCTAGGCCTGCACACACAAGAGCAAACTCCTTCTTCAAGAGTGTTAAGGATAAACTGCCTTTGGTTACCCCACAGTCAGCAGGCAAACAAACCCACCGGGGAGAACGCCAAGACAGGGTCAGTCTCTACGAAGGTTAATCGTTAAACATGCAAGACAACTTACTGCAAACCTAAGGAGGAGGCAAGACTTCCCGACGCCGGAATCTCCGATCAGAAGCAGCTTGAATAAATAGTCACTGCAAAAAGAACAAAAAAAACCACACCAGAATTAAAGCTAGCTGCTGTATGGGGGCTGTACTACTCAAATAGTCCCAGGGGGCAAAATGGACATTAACTGGAGCTAAGGGAGCTTCCCCGTGGCATCACCAAGCCCCACCCTGTAAGACAACCTCTCAAAGGACAGCAAAGAATCGGGGTCACCGCGGCATCCCACGACATCCTGGCCAGCCTGCAGCCACGGTTTGGGGCCCATCCCGTTCAGAGAGGAGGGTGCTTTGGCCCGATGGAAGCTGGTACCTCACCACATGTGGCTGAAGAGTTGCAGTTGGGGAGAGACTGGTAACTCGCTGCCTAGTCCGAGGCACTGTGGCTGCTGCTGCAACCGCAGTGCCCCCCTGCGGCTCCTTTGGGAGTCCAGGATGCCTCACAAGGGGAGACCTTCTCCCTGAAGACACCCCAGACTCCTGCTGGAGCCAACCGAGGAGCTGCTGTTGTGAGGACTATTGTAGTATCTCGGAACCAGCTGACAGGATGTCCCACCCCCATGGTGAGTGCAACACTCCTCCCTCTCCAGGGAGATGCCAAATCTCCATCAGGCTAAAACAATCCGTCCCCGGAACCTCATGGGAAGGAGGGCAGAAGGGATTGTCTCCAAGGGCCGTACGTTATAGGCATGTGCTTTCTTCGCTATATTTCTGTCAAGGATCGGGAAACACAACTCACCCCTAAGAACTAGAGCTGGGACCATGGAAGTGGCAGTAATACTCGAAGTACATTCAGGCCACAGCTACATTACAGATTTAAATTGTTGATTTCCCCAGTCTCATGAGAACTTCAACTTCATGAGAGTACGGAATGTCCTTTCATTGACCTACAAGTCCCAGGGTTCCTGAAGCTGGGAGACGTCATACTGAAGCAAGGCTGAAACGAGCATGAATCTGTAGCATAGGCGGCAAGGGTTTTCATCTCCTGCCGCAACAAGACTAGGCACCAAAGAACTCAATCATGGAAATGTTCTATTTCTTTTAGCTTAGAGCTAGCACCACTTTAGACTTCTGCAGAGCGTGCAGCGTTATTGACTGTTCCTAACACAGTAGAGTATTGCCCTGTAAGCCCCAGACGTATTTGCTACATGCTGTTTCCTCCCTAGAAGTCAGCTGTTTAAGCACATCCCACGTTGCGAACGCAGACGCCGAAACACCCGATTTTTCGTTTCATTTCGGTCACAACTACCGGAAGAGGAAATGTCAGAATATCTCAAATAAGGGAGGCGATCTACTTTACCTGACCTCCGCACTCAAAAACATCAAGGCAATTACATACTATCAAGTCGTAACCATTTAAGTGGTTAAGAACTGCATAATACTAATAGTAGACTGGAAACTATACGCTGTGTTCTACTACACCGCTCATTTAAGGGTGGAGCATTCTGTGAGGGCAAGATGCAACTGGTGCGGAAAGAGCGCATGATCCCTAGCTGAACAGAATGTGAGCACACGACCTAATATGCCGCATTTTTCGCTCCATAAGACACACCTGACCATAAGACCCACCTAGCTCTGCTCGGTGCCGTGGCTTGGGAAAGGTGAGGGGGGTTTAAGACGCACACACTTCCCCCCCAACTTTTTTGGGAGAAAAAGTGAGTCTTATGGAGCAAAAAATACGGTACTTTAGCAGAGACTACCAACTGACTCAGCCAGTGCGGCGTACGTATCTCCCACAAGTGGCGAATTTTTAAGCGGGTGGCTGAAGTAGGTTCTGAGACACATGAGATTCCGCTGTCAGTGAAGACTCATTAGCAGCTGGCAGCTAGAGTTGCCAACTTCCAGGTGATGGCTGGAGATTCGCAATTACAACTGATCTCCTGGCGACAGAGTTTAGTTTCCGTGGAGAAGGTGGCTGCTTTGGAAGCTGGACTCTGTAGCATTATACCCCACTGAAGTCACTCTCCTTCCTCAAACCCTGCCCTCCTCAGGGTTGGGTTCCATCCAACATGCCCCCCCCCCAAAACCCTTATCTCCCTAACAGGAGAACAGGAAACCAGGAAAGATACTATCACAGAGATAGGGTTGGATCCATAAGAACATAAGAGAAGCCATGTTGGATCAGGCCAATGGCCCATCCAGTCCAACACTCTGTGTCACACAGTGGCCAAAACACCAGGTGCCCTCAGGAGGTCCAGCAGTGGGGCCAGAACTCCAGAAGCCCTCCCACCCTTGCCCCCCAAGCACCAAGAAGACAGAGCATCACTGCCCCAGACACAAGAACGCAAGAGAAGCCAATGATGGATCAGGCCAGTGGCCCATCCAGTCCAACACTCTGAGTCAATTAGTGGCCAAAACGCAGGTGCCCTCAGGAGGTCCAGCAGTGGGGCCAGAACTCCAGAAGCCCTCCCACTCTTGCCCCCCCCAAGCACCAAGAAGACAGAGCATCACTGCCCTAGAGTGTTCCACCAATACCTTGTGGCTTGTAGCCACTGATGGACCTCTGCTTCATATGTTTATCCAATGCCCTCTTGAAGCGGTCTATGCTCGTAGTTGCCACCACTTCTTGCAGCAGTGAATTCCACGTCCAGATTAAATTTTCGGCCCGCAGGGTGTAACTTCCCTGCCGCCCCCCCCCCCACTGCAGCTCATTAATCTCTGCAAACTGCAGCTCCGAGGGGAGGGAAGGGGAGGGCTCCCTGAGGAGGGGCACAAGGGGTTCTGGAGTGGGAAGCGGGGAACCGGTGGAAGCCGCCCCCTTAGGATACAGCCAGCGCTGCACTGACAGAAACACTCTCTATGGAACGGCCCAATTATTCAGCGTAGGCGAGTTTCAGTTCATGAGGTCACGGTTATCACATCAGGGACCAGATTATCATATCAGGGCATGAAAGGCAACTAGAGAATCATCTGTCAACAGCACTTTAAGGCAGGGGTGTCAAACATAAGGCCCAGGGGCCGGAATAGGCCCGTCCGGGACTCTTACCCGGCCCGCAAGTTACCGGTATATATGGAAATGTCAGGTACTCCCCCTTTTATGGTGACCCTAGTCTTGCATGTGATTAAATACATTTATTGGGGCTTTTGTGAGTTCCCCAGCAAATCAATTGCTTTCACTGCTAGGAATCAATTGCTTTTGTTTGTATTTTGAGTTAAAAAGAATATTGTTAATTGGGTTTGCCTGTGTTCTTTATAAAGTTGATGTCTCCGGCACCTGGCATTACATTTTATGGCACACGTGGTCCGGTCCGACAAACACCCTGTGAGGCAGGTGAGGCCGAGAGAGCTCTTTCCAGAACTGTCCTTGAGAGAACATCCATGACAGAACTAGCCACTGACCCAAGGTCACACCGGCAGCTGCAAGTGGAGAAGTGGGGAATCAAACCCGGTTCTCCCAGACTGGAGTCTGTGCACTTAACCACTACATCAAACTATACTACAAGGTATAGATGGAGCACTCTGTCTGGGGCAGTGATGTTCTGTCTTCTTGGTGCTTGGGGGGGGGGACAGTGGAGGGCTTCTAGTGTCCTGGGCCCCGCTGGTGGACCTCCTGAGGGCACCTGGGTTTTGGCCACTGTGTGCCACAGAGTGCTGTACTGGATGGGCCACTGGCCTAATCCAACATGGCTTCTCTTATGTTCTTAAATGCCCATTGTTTTGACGGGGTCTCAGGTACATCATGTGACAGCAGGCGGTTGTGAATAGAAGGGTGCTTCATTTAACTGATAGTAAACTGATTTGACAACACTTTACACTCACACCGCACAAGTATCACAAATGGCACCTGTACTTCCCTCACCCTCCCGAAGGCCAGAGGAGCAGATGTGACCAGTGTGATAAAATCTTTAATGGCTTCCGGAGGCATCAACCAGACTGCTGTAAGTATGGGATCCTCTCTTCTATGGTGTTGGCATTGCAAGATCAGGGTCACAAAAGTTGTGTGGGGAGGAAAGGCCTGCATACCTAAGGCTCCCTCCCACCCCTACACTTTAAGCACCTAAAACTTTCTCTTTAGTGACACAGAAAGACACAGCACAGTCATTTTAAAAAATCAGACAGGTATGAGAAAAGCTTTTCATATCCACGCTTTTGTTCTAACTTTGTCGCTGTTCAGTCGCACAGTCGAGTCCGACTCTTCGAGACCCCATGGACCTTCCTCTTCGAGACCAGACTTTCCTGTCCTCCGTCATGCTCCCGAGTTTGCTCAATTTAATGTTTGTTGCATCGCTGACACTGTCTAACCATCCCATCCTTTGCCTTCCCCTTCTTCTAACTTACACCCACAATAAAACTTTGTTGGTCTTAAAGGTGCCAGGGACTCGAACTTTGATCTTTCCCCAGCAAATGCCGTCAGCGATTCTACCTCCAGGCGACTATAAATCTCCCAGAGTTACTGAAAACAGAGCTCGTACAAAAAATGAAGGGGAAACTTTCTATATATGAGGACCCTTGATCCTAAACCGATTACCCGGACAGGCCTCCTCTGGAAAAATGAGCTAGATTTACTCATAATTATTTCAGAATTAAAATGTAAGGATAAGAGGAACAACACTGAAAGAGAGAGCCAAGGCTTTACTTTTGCATTCTCGCAGTCGTTTGTTCCACCACACCCTTAAAAGGGATACAGAATGTTCCAACGGGCCTTAATCCAACAGATAACATGTGGATAACTAGAGCCAGTGAGGTGTAGTGGTTAAGAGTGCTGGATGAAGATCTTAAGAGCCCCAGGTTCGAATCCCTACTGTGCCTGGAGGCTCCCCGGGTGACCTTGCGCCTGCCTCAATCTCCAGGCTTTGCTTTCCTCGCAGGGTAATTGTGAGGGTAAAAATGGAGAAGTACTTTTCTCCTAATCATTGCACTCCATGAAACTAAGGAGCAATAGGCTTAAAACAGATCAAAGGAAGTCTTTCTTCACCCAAAGAGTCATTCACAGGTGGAATTCACCGCCGCAGGAAGTGGTGGTGGTGGTAGGGTTGCCAAGTCACTTACATGCTGCAGCGGGGGAGAGTTGGTCCCAGCCCGGGACATGTGCACAGTGCGATGATGTCACCTGGAAGTGATGTCATCACGCCAGCCCAAATGGGGCACTTTGGGGGTAGGGTTCCCCACGTCGGCCTGATCTGGACTGGCAGATTGGGGGCTGTTTTGGTGGGAGCGGCGGCTACAAGCATGTGGTGGCGGCGGCTACAAGCATGGACGGCTTCAAGAGGGAATTAGATAAGCATATGGAGCAGAGGTCCATCAGTGGCTATTAGCCACGAGGTATAGACAGGAACTCTCAGTCTGGGGCAAGTGATGCTCTGTCTTCTTGGTGCTTGGGGGGGGGACAGCGGGAGGGCTTCCGGAGTCTGGCCCTGCTGGTGGACCCTTGACGGCCCCTGGGGTTTTTGGCCACTGTGTGACACAGTGTTGGACTAGATGGGCCACTGGCTTGATCCAACTTGGCTTCTCTTATATTCTTAGATGAGAATGATGCCAACTGCTTTGGGTCTTGGGTGTGTGTGTGTAAATGAAGTAAATAAACACCAGCGCCTGCGTCTACACAACACACACCTTAAGCGGCACAGACATCCCTCGAGATTAGTACGTGCTACGAAGGAAGCGTGTCTTTTTGCTCCAGGCTTACAAGGGAGCACATTAAAGGCAGAAACATACTCCAGTACCAAGGTCTTCACTGACCGCTGACACTGCAGCGTGGCTAGCTTTCTTCCGTTTCTCTGATTGCTCTGGAGTGGGTATACGCCATGAATACTATGGCAGCTGTGATTACATTCAGTGAAGGAATTTTTTTTCAAAAATGGTACGGGGGATCATTAGAAGCCTCAAAATATTCACGGCCAGTTTGGAGTTGTGGTTAGGAGAGCGGGGCTCTAATCTGGGAGAACCGGGTGTGATTCCTCACCCCTCCCCTTGCAGCCAGCTGGGTGACCTTGGGTCAGTCACAAGTTCTCTCAGAACTCGTTCAGCCCTGCCTACCTCACAGGGTGCCTGTTGTGGGGAGGGGAAGGAGACTGCAAGCCACTCCGAGACGGAAGTGAAGGGCGGGATAGAAAGCCAATCTCTTTTCTTCTTCTATGTAGACATAGGGTTAGGGGGCACAAAGAGCTCCCTCCGTAACCTTTTGAGCCCTGCTACCAAAGGTGCCATTCTTTATTTATTATTTGTGTTCCGGTTCCAAGGTGGCAAGTGCCGTCAAATCGCAGGCGACTTCTGGCCGCCCCGCAAGGTTTTCAAGGCAAGAGACATCCAGAGGTGGCTGGCTAGTTCCTGCCTCTGCGAGGTGACCTTTGACTTCCTTGGTGGTCAGCGCTGCCCCTGCTCAGCTTCCGAGATCGGACCAGATCAGGCCAGCCTGAGCCAGCGAAAAACTTGTGTATATTTAAGACGAGTTCTCGAAACTGTGAATACTGTGTGATACTACACACAAAAGAGATCTGAACAGACTATACGCCAGCATGCAAGTATTCCTGCTAGGAGACACTTAAATACCCATTGTTTTTAAATCCCAGACTGAGAAACTGAGCATATTATTATTTTAGGTTTCCCCTATTTATCCCAGCTAGATCTTCCTTCCCCACCCTCCACCCCCAGAGTGTCAAGTTTTAGGCAGGCGCCCATCTTTATTGGTACTCAGTTGTTAAGCAGCATGCACATTCACCAAATACTTCTTCATTCAGCATTGGCCACTGGTCATGATCTTGGAAACGAAGCAGGGTTGGCCCTGGCTAGTATTTGGAAGGGCGACCTCCAAGGAATACCAGGGCTGCGACACAGAGGCAGGCAATGGCAAACTTCCTCTGAACCGTCTCTTGCCTTAAAAACAAGTCGAGCTCGCCACTTAGTGGTGCCTAACACTAAAAGAGCTAGAGCCAGCCAACTTCTGTTTTGAACTGTGACTACCATTTTAATGTCTACTACTGTGTTTTAATTGTAACAGTATTTATTGTACTTGATATGTTGTCCCCCCCCCCCCTCGAGCCCGCTTGCGGGGCGGGCGGGCTATAAACATGAAAAATAAATAAATACACTTATGGGCGCCGGACAATCTTAGGATCTCCTGGTTATTCTATGCACCATGCCATACAATAATGATTAGTATTACTGGTCATGAAGCTGCCTTTTACTAAATCAGGCCTTTGGTCCATCAAGGTCTACTCAGACTGGCAGCGGCTCTCCAGGGTCTCAGGCGGAGGTCTTTCCCATCACCTCCTGCCTGGTCCTTTTAACTGGAGGTGCTGGGGATTGAACCTGGGACCTTCTGCATGCCAAGGAGATGTTCTACCACTGAGCAGCAGCTCCTTGCTGTCAATATGTTATTACAATCAGCATTCACCATCTATTCAATACAAGCAAGAACAGAATAACTAGTTAGTACACAGGAGAGGGCTTTGGCTTTATGCCCTGCACAGCAAACTGGTGCTGAAAGCTATGTTCAAAAAATGATTTAAGTGGCACTGGGGTGGGGGGAGAATCCGCCAGCCGCAGGGAAAAACAGTTTAAAATGCCATGGAAGTGCTGAATTCCTTGGGTGTCCCTCGAGCGACTCAACGAATTCTGGCCATGGGCTCTGCCACCAAATTGCATCTATGCTAGCTCAGGTTGTTTTAGGAAATACTAGATTAAGATAAAAGCTTTCACATTCATTGCTGCTGTCCCAAACGATGATTTAATGCGCTGCCCGTCAATCAAGGTTGACGACCCACAGCAGGGGACATAACGGATAACGCAGTTCGCTTGCATAAGAACTCCCACTGAGCCATCCACAGCTAAAAAGGCACCTCTGAGCTTTTGCTTCGTTACGCAAACTAGTCACCAAGCACCTAACGCCATCCATTGCCTACAACTGGGTGAGCGGGCGACAATGTGGCACATGAAGTTCAGTGTTGTTAACTGTGAGGGGATGTACACTAGAACCAAAAAATTTTTTTCCAACTTTGAGCATAGGCTAATCGGGTCTGAACTTGGTGAGACCGAGAGGGAAAAAGATCTCGGGGTCGTAGTGAAAGTGTCACCCCAGTGTGCTGCTCCACAGAAAAAGGCAAGCACTCTGTTATGGATTCTTAGGAAAGGGGTTGAAAATAAAACGGCTGATATTGTAATGTCCCGCACAGCAAGTGGGGTGTGGCGTAGTGGTTAAGAGCGGCGGACTCTAATCTGGAGAACCGGGTTTGATTACCCACTCCTCCACATGAAGCCAGCTGCTGGGTGACCTTGGGCCAATCACAAGTTCTCTCAGAGCTGTTCGCTCAAGGGCATTCCTCGAAAGAGCTCTCTCAGCCCCACCTACCTCACAGGGTCTGTTGTGGGGAGAGGAAGGGAAAGGAGATTGTAAGCTGCTCTGAGACTCCTTTGGGTAGTGAAAAGTGGGGTATAGAAACCAACTCTTTCTAATGCCCCCATATAGATCTATGGTGCGGCCGCATTTGAAACACTGTTTACACTTCTGGACACCATATCTCAAAAAGGACATTGCAGAGCTCGAAAATGTACAGAGGAGGGTAATCAAGACAATTAGGGGGTTGGAGCACCTTCTCTATAAAGAAAGGCTGAAGAGTCTGGGACTTTTTGATTTAGATAAGAGATGACTAAGGGGGCACATGATATAGGTTTATAAAATTATGCATGGCGAGGAAAGAGCTGAGAAAGAGACTTTTCTCTTCTTCTCCCAAAATACTAGAACTTGAGGGCATCCAGTGAAGCTGGCGGGCAGGAGGTTCAGGACGGACAAAGGGAATACTACTTCGCACAGAGGGTGATGAAAATGTGGAATTCGCTGCCAGAGGATGTAGTGATGGCCACAGGTACAGATGGCTTGAAAAGGTGATTAGAAAGATTTGAGGAGGATAAGTCTGTCAGTGGCCACTAGCCATGGTGACTGAGGGGAACCTCCACATTCAGAGGCAGTAAGCCTCTGAATCCCAGAGCCAGAAGGCAACATCAGGGGAAGACCTTGGCCTCTCTGCCCTGTTGTTGATCTTCCAGAGGAAGTGGCTGGCCACTGTGTGAGACAGGATGCTGGACTAGATGGGCCACTGGTCTGATCCAGCAAGGCTCTTCTGATGTTCTTATGAGGGGAAGGCCTTGGCCTCTCTGCCCTATTGTTGGCCCTGAGCAGAACTGGTTGGCCACTGTGTGAGACAGGATGCTGGACTAGATGGGCCACTGGTCTGATCCAGCAGGGCTCTTCTTGTATTCTTATGAGGGGAAGGCCTTGGCCTCTCTGCCCTATTGTTGGCCCTCCAGAGGAACTGGCTGGCCACTGTGTGAGACAGGATGCTGGACTAGATGGGCCACTGGTCTGATCCAGCAGGGCTCTTCTTGTATTCTTAGGAAGGCCTCAGCCTCTCCGCCCTGTTGTTGGCCCTCCAGAGGAACTGGTTGGCCACTGTGTGAGACGGGATGCTGGACTAGATGGACCACTGGCATGATCCAGCAGGGCTCTTCTCATGTTCTTATAAACCTCTGAATCCCAGAGCCAAGAGGCAACATCAGAGGAAGGCCTCAGCCTCTCTGCCCTGTTGTTGGCCCTCCAGAGGAACTGGCTGGCCACTGTGTGAGACAGGGTGCTGGACTAGATGGGCCACTGGTCTGATCCAGCAGAGCTCTTATGTTCTTATGGTGTGTATCTGAAGGACCATCTCCCCCCCCCCCAGTGCTTCAGTTACGGTCCTCTCATTGCCAGCTTCTGGTTGTCTGTTTACGGCTGGCTGCTTAGCATCTATCAGAGCCCCAGATCCTTTCCAGCAGCGGCTCCCCACCTTACAAGAGCAGACTCCCCAAGGAGGTGAGAGAAGCACCGCCCTCGAGGGAACTCCTTTTAACGGGGTTTGACCTGCCAGCCTCTTCTTGGAGGAGGCGTTAATTGGGTTTCATTGCGCTATGCTTGGTTTTAACCTGAGCCACAAGGGAAAAGCGGCATACAGACAAATAAATCACCAGCGCTAGCACCAGCCTTAACACTTGGCCGCCAATCAGTGCAATCACTCTGGTGCAAGTTATAGTTTGGTGCAGCAGGCACTTCTGGCAATGCCAGCCAAGCCCTCCGAAGCCACCTCCAGAGCAATGAGAACAGGGGTCCTTGACATGGTGGCTTTCCTGACGCTTGTCAAGGGCTTTTTAGAAAGTGGGCGGGGTTAGGTGGGTCTCTCCCAAGGAAGACTTATTGGCTGCAGAAGGAATCCTAGTCGGCAGAGCTCCTGCATGAAATACTGAAAAGTTACTATTAGAGTGGTATACAGCCTCAATCCCTCACATTTTGTGGTTGTCCCCAGCTCCTATGGCGGCCATTTTGTGATTGGCTCCACCTCACATAGCAGCCATTTTGCAACTGGCTCCACCTCCCTTTGTCAGAATTCCAAAGGTGCCCAGAGACTCAAAAAGGCTGCGGACCTCTGAACTAGAAAGTTACGCACCTGTTTCAATCTCTTCCAGCTGATCAGTGTGATCTGAAATTGTTTTAACTTTGGCCAGATTCTACCTTTGGCTATGACTAGTTAGCTGGAAGGCGCTTGTTCCCTATTAGTCAAATCACGCTTCCCAATTATTTTTCAGTTCTATCGTGGGAAAGTGGGCCTTGACGCTACTACGTTCTCTCAGATTTACAGCACGTCTTCGAAACTGCGGAAGCAGACATACACACAAAGTTACACCGAGTTGCATTCCACAACACGTTTGGCCCAGAACACCTCGCCCGTTGAATATGGAAACAAAGAAACTGGAGCAAAACTTTGCTTCAAGCTTGCTTTGATTTTGAAGCCTCACTCCAATTCTTGAATACGTTTTTCCCCCGGTCCAAGTTGGCCAGTGGTTGTGTATTCTTGATTGTATGAGTGGGGAACTAAATGAGTATTTTAGTAAGGAAGTTAAGACTAGGTGCTGAAGCCGCTCAACGTTTTACCTGGAAACAGCTCGAAAAATGGTTTCTACAACCTGCTTATCAAACCGAATGACAATTTTAAGACGAAACAGGATGCCAATGTGAAACTGAGGGACGGACCTGGAGGACTCAGGCTAGCCCATCCTCATCAGATCTCGAAAAATAAGCAGGGTTGGCCTTGGTTAGTACTTGGAGGGGAAACCACGAGGAAGTCCACAAGGAAACCACACAGAAGGCGGCAATGGCAAACTACTTCTGAATATCTCTTGCCTCAACCTGGAGGGCCCAGGCTAGTCCAATCGCATCAGCTCTCGGAAGCTAAGCAGGGTCAGCCCCAGTTAGTGCTTGGATGGGAGACCACCTAGGAAGTCCAGGGTTGCTATGCAGAGGCAGGCAATGGCAAACTACCTCTGAACATCTCTTGCCTTGGAAACCCTATGGCAGGGGTGGCCAACCTTGCTTAACGTAAGAGCCACATAGAATAAACGTCAGATGTCTGAGAGCCGCAAGACAGGAACAAATATCACACACACGTTTTTATTTTTAAAAATATGCAAATTTGCTTTTTATTAATGTTAAATGGGACTGCCAAAAATAAAAACAAACAAGGAAAACTGGTTATTGATAACGATATTACTTGTTTGCTAATGATATTGAGAGAGAGAGAGAAAAAGAGAGAGATGGAAAGAAAGAATTAAAGAAGTGGAAAGAAAGAGAGAGAGAGAAACTAGGAAAGCAAATAGATGGGAGGGAGGAGGGAAGGAAGGGAGAAAGGGAGAAAGAGAGAAAAAGCATGCCTCCCCTTTGCTTCCCCAGCTGCCCTGCCAGGAGCCGCACAATGTGTGTGAAAGAGCCGCATGTGGCTCCCGAGCCACAGGTTGGCCACCCCTGCCCTATGGGGTTGCCATAAGGCATCTGTGACCTGACAGCACTTTCTACCACTTTTCACTCTAAGAAAAAAAAAAGAAGAGGTTGGATTTATACCCTGCCCTTCACTACCCGAAGGAGTCTCAGAGTGGCTTACAAACTCCTTTCCCTCCCCACAACAGACACCCTGTGAGGTAGGTGGGGCTGGGAGAGCAGCTCTGAGAGAACTTATGACTGACCCAAGGTCACACCAGCAGATGCATGTGAAGGACTGGGGAATCAAACCCGGTTGTCCCAGATTAGAGTCCGCACTCTTAACCACTATGCCACACTGGCCCAGGCTAGTCCTATCCCATCAGATCTCAAAAGTTAAGCAGGGTCAGCCTAGGTTAGTACTTGGATGGGAGACCACCAAGGAAGTCCAGGGTTGCTATGCAGAGGAAGGCAACGGCAAACCAACTCTGAACATCTCTTGCCTTGAAAACTCCACGAGGGGTCTCCATAAGTCAGATGTCCTTTGACTGCACATTCCAACAATATGAAATAAGACACCTCCATTCCTTCCATACACCTCCTTTATGATACCAGAGACTTACAAACTTACTCTTAAAAACTCACACCATGTAGAAAGCAAAGCTCACAACCAATTAAGAGTTACTGGCTCAGGAGTCAAGAGATCACAAACTTCTGATCGCTATCAGAACTGATTTTAAGGGAAAGAACCGAAACCAATGAAAACACCATTTCAGCAGCTAACAAAATTCCTTCCTTCCTTCCTTGGGTTTGCCTCTCCAATTTAAGTCACTGTGCGTTAGGAGCATTTCACTGCAGTGCAGTGCCATTGCAAAATCAACTTAAGCCCGGAAAGTGTTTTGCAAGAATCATGTGGCGAACACATGACCGGCAGTTCACTGAAGGTAGACCATCCCTGGTCAGCAGTGAGTAAGCAACTGGTAGCGAAACAAGAGCTAGGTCAACTGTTAGAATGAAGCCAGACTTTAAAAAAAAAATCCTTTTACATCTTAATACGGTGGGGACGCCAAACGAGCCTTTATTAAGTTCAGGCACAAAATCACAAAAAAAAAATGGTTAGAAATCGTGCTTGTGTGCTCTGCCGCAAAGATGTAAACAAACTTTGCCATGGAGGCCTGCTACGGAGTCCGCTGCCTCTCCGTTCGGAGGGGGAAAGTATTAACTTTTCATGACATGTCATGAAATCTCTCGTTCCCCATCTGTGACCACTGGCTGTCTGTAATCCAAGCTCCCTGGCGACAGCCCTGAAGGTTTCCAGAGTTTCTGTTTGTTCTTTCTTTGCAGTTTGTCTCTCGGCATACTTTGGAGCACAAAAGCCACACCAGTGGAGAGACAGCAAAAGAGATCAGAGCGTGAGATACAGCGAAAGAGAGACCAGAGTGCAAGCTTTCACCCGGAAGCCGTTTGCTCAAGGGGAGGGGGTGTAATTCTTAAACACCAACCGTTTACAATCCTTCGTACCAAAAACAGAGATGGGCGAAGGCCTGCACTGCTATGCATGCATCGTTTCACTCCCTCCTGCCTTTGGATTTAGAGGGGTATGACCAGCCACACTGCAAGCCCTACTCAGAAGAGAAGAAGATATTGGATTTATACCCCGCCCTTCATTCAGTCTCAGAGGGGCTTACAATCTCTTTTCCCCTCCCCTCCCCACAACAGACACCCTGTGAGGTAGGTGGGGCTGAGAGCTGCTCTTTCAAGAACAGTTCTGACAGAACTATGGCTTGCCCAAGGTCATCCAGCAGCTGCAAGTGGAGGAGTGGGGGAATCAAACCCGGTTCTCCCAGATTAGAGTCCGCACACTTAACCATTATGCCAAACTGGCTCCATTAGTGTGAATTGCTGGGAATGGGTTGTGTTCTTATGTTACCAGCCTCCAGGAAGAGAACAGAGAGAGAAGAGACAATAGAGGAAGAAAAGGAGGAAACAGAGAGAAAGGAAGTACCCAAGAAACCCTACTGGCAGAGAGATCTGGGAATAGATTAGCACACTCCACACTGTGAGATACAGCCCAGAAAGTAGGGTCTTACGAAACCTTGTAGGGGTACACACAGCAAGCAGTGGCTATGGGGTGCGGAGAGAAATAGGATTACTGGATATCGGGAATAAGAAGAAAGCAGTTAAAAGCAGTTTCAGAAGGTCAGGCTCCTCGTTACCAAAATGTAAGGGGGCCTCAGAGCAACCCGAGTTGCGCCTCCTGATTGTAGGTTTATCGAGAACACGTGGAATGGTCTGAAGGCCAGGGAATCACACAGACGCCAATTTCACAGCAAATCTCCTTAATAAGCTAATATCCTAAATTAGGCGACGTCCCCCCCCCTCCACCCACATGAGCCAGCTGTTTACTTAAGCTGCCAAATCATCAGGAGATACTTATCAGACATACATTTTCCAAAATTAAATAACACACAAAAGGTTCCAGCAGAATCCCAGCTCCCGAAAGGGGAACCCGACACCACCACCCCGCACAAGAGGCGCTGATCTCAAAACTGACCTCCAGGACTCCACCCGCCCCAGGTCTCTGGCTTGTCAGATCTGAGCAGCCTTTGTTATCCTTTGCCCAAACGTCCCCAAACCCAGCCACACCCTCCTGAACGCGGCCTTCTTACAACATTTCGCTTCCATTCCTATCAGCAGCCCCCTTGCCCTTCTCGGCAGCTGCCAAATGACTGCCAAAAGTCCTTCTTCACCCAAAGAGTGATGAACATCTGGAATTCACTGCCACAGGAGGTGGTGGCGGCTACAAGCATGGATGGCTTCAAGAGGGAACTGGAAAAACATGTGGAGCAGAGGTCCATCAGTGGCTAATTAGCCACAAGGCACAGATAGGAACTCTCGGTCTGGGGCAAGTGATGCTCTGTATTCTTGGTACGTGTGTGGGGGGAAGAAACAGTGGGAGGGCTTCTGGTGTCCTGGCCCCACTGCTGGACCTCCTGAGGGCACCTGGTGTTTCTGGCCACTGTGTGACACAGAGTGTTGGACTGGATGGGCCACTGGCCTGATCCAACAGTGGCTTCTCTTATCTTTTTATGTTCTACTCCTCTGTCCAAATGGCAGTGTAGACAGGGAAATCACATACACACTATAGGCTCCAGAGAAGGTAGAACACCATATTGGCTCTCCCCCTATTCCAGCCCATTTTCACTTCACAACAATCCTGTGAGGGAGGTTAGTCTGAGACAGAACAAATGGCTCAAGGTCACCCACTGAGCTTCATAAGAACTACCAGTGTGTTACAGTGGTTAAGAGTGTTGGACTAGTATCTGAGAGACCCAGGTTCAAATGCCCACTTGTGCCACAAAGACTCGCTGGTGACCTTGGGCCTGTCACATGCTCTCTGTCTAACCTACCTCACAGGATTGTTGTGAGTAGAAAAACAGAGGAGAGGCGAATTATGTGAACTGCTTTGGGTCCCCATTGGGGGGGGGGAGAACAGGGTACAAAAGTAAATAAATAAGTAAGAGCCACGCTGGATCCATCCAGTCCAGCACCCTGTCTCACACAGTGCCCAACCAGTAGAAAAGAGCAAGAGTCCAGGAGCACCTTAAAGGCTAACAAAATATGTGGCAGAGGAGGAGCTTTTGTGAGTCACTGCTCACTTCTTCAGCCCAACCAGTTCCTCCGGTGGTCCAACAACTGGGCAAAGAGAGGATTCGAACCCACGTCTCCAAGTATCCACTCTGAATAAAGGAAACAAGGAAAGCAAATGACCAAGACACGGGCCCACAAATGAGGGCTCTGGATATCCAGAACAGGGCAAAGAGAAAATTCAAACCCAGGCCTCTGACAAGGGAAACCAGAAGAGCAAACGACGAAGATGTTGGGCCACAGGGCAGAGACCCCTGGAGGTCCAAAACACGGCAAAGAGAGGATTCGAACCCATGTTTCCAAGTGTCCACTCTAAGTGAAGGAAACAAGGAAAGCAAACGGCCAAGGCGTGGGACCACAGAACTAGGGCAGAGACCCCTGGAGGTCCAGAAAAGGGTAAAGAGAGGATCTGAACCCACGTCCCCAGGTACCCATTCTAAGTAAAGGCAACCAGGAAAGCAAAGACGTGGGGCCACAGAAGTGGGGCAGAGACCTCTGGAGGCCCAGGAAAGGTTAAAGAGAGGATTTGAACCATGTCTCCAAGTATCCACTCTAAGTGAAGGAAACAAGGAAAGCAAATAACCAAGGCAAGGGGCCACAAAAACTAGGGCAGAGACCCCTGGAGGTCCAGAACAGGGCAAAGCGAGGACTCGAACCCACGTCTCCAAGTGTCCCCTCTAAGTGAAGGAAACAAGGAAAGCAAACGGCCAAGGCCAAAAACGAAGGCTCTGGAGGTCCAGAACAGGGCGAAGCCTGGACTCGAACCCACGTCTCCAAATATCCAGGTATCCCCAAATATCCACTCTAAGTGAAGGAAACCAGGGAAGCAAACGGCCAAGGCGTGGGGGGGGGGGGGTCAAAAACGAGGGCTCTGGAGGTCCAGAACTGGGCCAAGAGAGGACTCGAACCCACGTCTCCAAGCATCCACTCTCCAGTGCCCCAGAACAGGGCAAACAGAGGATTCGAACCCAGGTCTCTGAGCGGGGAAACCAAGAAAGGCCAGCCACCAAGACCTACGAAGGAACAGAATCCTGCCCGCTGAGCCTCCCGACAACCCTGCGAGGTCGGCCAGCCCGAGAGATCAGGCGGCAGGATTTGAACCCGGGGCCCCTCACCACCCCGCCTCCCACAGAGCCACGGCCCCCCCCCTTCCCGGACTCACTATTCGGGGTTCATGCTGGACATGTCAGCGGGGGCCCCGCGCGGCCTGGGGCGGACGAGCGCGCTCCGCGGAGCAGCAGCAGCAGCAGCAGGCGGCAGCCAGACCCTCCGGCCGAGCCGGGCGCGAAAAAGGTGGCGGCGGCGGCGCTCCCCTCCCCGCCGGGCGCGACTCCACCCCACACAAGCCGGCGGCGGCGGCCTCCGCTCTGGCGACTGGGACCCAAAATGGCTGCCGGCCCCCGAACCAGGAAACAGAGGCGCCCCGGGCGGAGGGCGGAGGCTGACACGGCAGCGGGGAGGCGGGGCGGGCACCCGCGCGGGGCGCTCTGGGAGACCGAGTTCCTCGCTCGCCGACGGCCGGGCGGCGAAGTGCCGCGAAGGACTGCGTTTCCCGGCGGCGCCCGCGCGCCCGAGCAATTCCGCGCCTGCGCAGTCACGGCGCTTTCTTTCCGGCTTCCAGGCCGACGCCGCTTTGGTAGGAGGGTTGCGGATTGGCTGGCGGGTCCGGCCGGCCGGGCGACGTCAGCAGGGAGACGTGGCAGCTGGGGCGAGCCGTTGACCTCACCGGACGGGTTGGGGAGGGGGAGAGGGGAGGGAGGCGGGGCTATCGGGTGGGTGGGCGGGGCGACGGGGCCGGATGGAATTTTGCCTAAAGGTTGGTGCAGGTGGGTTGCCAACCTCCAGGTGGGGCCTGGAGATCTCCTGGAATTACCTGTGCTCAGTTCCCCTCGGGGAAATGGCTGCTGTTGAAGGTGATTTTTATGGCACTTCTGAGCTCCTGCCCACTCAACATCCCCAGGAATTTTCCAACTCAGAGCTGGCAACGTGTTGGTCTGAAGCTAGGGTGACCAGATGTTCTCTTTATATCACTTCTGCCATCTATTAGGCTCTTAAAAAAAACTGATGCAAATATCCTCTTTTTAGGTGGGGAGGTTAGGGACAGTGTTCCCTCTCAGCTGAGTTAGTGTGAGCCAGCTCGCAGTCTTTTAGCCTCTGGCTCACACATTTTTGTCTTCAATCAAAAAGGAGGGCTCCAGAACAAACTCATTTCTGCAGTAGCCAGCTCGCTCACTCCCGACTTTAATACTGGTAGCTCACAAAAGTAGAATTTTTGCTCACAAGACTCCACAGCTTAGAGGGGTATTGGTTAGGGATATCCCTTGTTAGTAGCAGTGATGAAAAAGAAGATTGTTATTTGATAGGGATAAATTTACTACAGTCCCCTGGGACTAGTGATTGTGAAACTGACAAGGTGCTGTTTGAATGTTTTAACATAGTGTAAACCTGCACTTCCTTGTATTGTTTGGGTGAAACTTACATTTGGTAATACTTGACACCAATATTTATATAACAGTATAGGAAAAAATTAAAAAATACAAATAAAAAGCACGAAATAGAAGAAGAAGAAGAGATCAGATTTATACCCCACGCTTCACTACCCGAAGGAGTCTCAGAGTGGCTCACAATTTCCTTTCCTTTCCCCTCCCCACAACAGACACCCTGTGAGGTAGGTGGGGCTGAGAGAGCTCTGACAGAAACTGCTCTTTTTCAAGAAAAGCTCTGACAGAACTATGGCTTGCCCAAGGTCATCTAGCAGGTGCAAGTGGAGGAGTGGGGAATCAAACCCGGTTCTCCCAGACTGGAGTCCGCGCACTCAACCACTTTACCAAACTGGCCCACAATTTAAATAGGAGTACTTAAAATGAGATTTTTCACAGGGAGTCATTTGTTTGAAGTAGTCAGCTGGGAAATATGGTCGCTTTTTTTGCTTCTCAAAACAAGACCAACTGTCTTCTATTGAAGGCATAACCTTTCATGTCCACGCACACTTCTTCAGAGACATTGAAATGGAAGTTGCCAGTCCATACATATATGTAGAGGGTGAGCGGCGGATTAGCATACAGCATTATAAAGTTAGATTCAGGTGGGTGGTCATGTTGGTCTGAAGCGGTCCCGGTGCTCAAGACGCCCTGTGGCTTCTGGTATCAGTTAAGCCCTTGGGCATGAATAAATTCAGCGCAGTCACTTCTTATTTGTAAATGAGCTTCCTCCTTGATGGGAGAATTATGCCGCCAGCTACGAAGAGGAGAGATGCAGGGCTCTTATTTATGCCGTGCCTAGGGGGCTTGCGTTTATTTCATCCTCTGGTGCTCTGGGATGGGAAATTCCTGGAGATTGGGGGGGGGGGGACGCCTGTGGGGGGGCAGGACTTGGGGGAAGTGAGGGACCTCAGTAGGGTATAATAGAATCATAGAATCACAGAGTTGGAAGGGGCCATACAGGCCACCATCTAATCCAACTCCCTGCTCAGTGCAGGATCAGCCCAGAGCATCCCTGACAAGGGTTTGTCCAGTCGCTGTTTAAAGACTGCCAGGGAGGGGGAGCTCACCACCTCCTTAGGGAGCTGATTCTGCTCTTGCACAACTCTGTCAAAAAGTTTATCCTAAGATCCAGCCGTTACCTTCCTGCCCTTAATTTAAACCCATTATTGTGAGTCCTCTACTCTGCTGCCAACGGGAACAGCTCCCTGCGCTCCTCTAAGTGACACAGCCCTTCAAATCCTTCAACAGAGCCATCCTGTCCCCCCTCCGCCTCCTCTTCTCCAGACTGACCATTCCCAAGAAGTCCCTCAGCCTTTCCTTGCAGGGCTTCTTGGTCTCCAGGTCCCCAGTCACCCTCGTCGCTCTCCTCTGCACCCACTCCATTCTGTCCACATCCTTTTTGAAGTGAGGCCTCCAGAACTGCACGCAATACTCCAGGTAAGCCCTGGCCAATGCATTGTACAGTGGGACTATGACATCTTGTGATTTGGATATGATGCCTCTGTTGATACACCCCAAAACTGCATTAGCCTTTTTTGTCACCGCATCACACTGGCTGCTCATATTTAACTTTTGATCCACCTGTACTGCAAGATCTAGTTGCAGTGAGAGCCAGTTTGGCATAGTGGTTAAGTGCGCAGACTCTAATCTGGGAGAACCGGGTTTGATTCCCCACTCCTCCACTTGCACCTGGCTGGATGACCTTGGGCAAGCCATAGCTCTGTACCAGCTGTTCTCTCAAGGTTAGCTCTGGAAAGAGCCCTCTCAGCCCCACCTACCTCACAGGGTGTCTGTTGTGGGGAGGGGAAGGGAAAGGAGTTTGTAAGCCGCTCTGAGACTCCCAACTGAGTGAAGGGCAGGATATAAATCCAATCTCGTCTTCTTCTTCTTCTTGTTCACACACACTGCCCCATCCAAAGCAGCCATTTTCTTCAGGGGAACCACAGTTGCCAGCTCCTGGTTGGGAAATACCTGGAGATTTTTGGGGTGGAGCTTGAGTAGGGTGGAGTCTGGGAAGGGAGGACTTCGGTGGCACATAAAGCCATAGAGTCCACCCTCCAAAGTGGCCATTTTCTCCAGCTGAACCGATCTACGTAGCCTGGAGATCTGTTGTAATCCCAGGGGATCTCCAGCCCCCACCTGGAGGTTGGCAACCGTATGGGAAACGGACCCATGCAATCTAGAGATCACTTGTAACCCTGGCAGATTTCCAGGCTCCAGCTGGAGGTTTGCAAGCCTGGCCTCTGCACTGACATGACTAAAGGAGGACAATGGGCCAACAATACCTGCAAGAGCGTCTTTAATTTCTCCTCCTGATTAAACCATTTCTCCCTTTCCTTAATGGCCCGGGTACTTTTTGTGTGGCTGAGTAGCCAAATGGGCTCCGAAATGTACCCAGCCCTGTTCTAAACGGTTGGTGCTTATTAAACTGCACCGCACAAATTATTTGAGTGACATAAACGCTGCTTTCAGGATACCACATCCAAGACATGAAACACAATGCTTTTGATAATGCGCTTTTGGTTAAGCTGTAATTTATAATATTGGTTGTGATCATGCCACTTCTCAACTGGTTTGATAACTGCTGTTTGTTTGTTTGGCCACCTGGACGGTGAAACAAAAACTCCCTGCACAAAAGTCCAAATTTTAATTGCTCATTTCGATATTTATACCCTGCTTTTCTCCTTAGTGGGAAAGCAAAGGTGGCTAATAACATCCCTTCCCCCTTCTCCGTTTTATCCTCACAACAACCCTATGAGGTAGGTTAGGCTAAAAGGTTTGTGGACACACAGCGAGCTCCTGGGGCAGAGTAAAGATTTGAACCCTAGTCTTGCCGATTCTAGTCCCACTCTGACGCAGGGCTCCCCAACCTTTTTGAGCTTGTGGGCGCATTTCAAATTCTGACATGGCATGGAGGGCGCAGGAACAAAATGGCTGCCACAACATGGCTGCCACAGGAGGCGGAGCCAGCCACAAAATGATTGCCACCGCTTAATGTCAGTCGCACAGTGAAGAACTTTGTGCTGTGGTAGCAGCTGCTGCCAAAGCAACTTTTTAAAAAAAATTCTGCACAGCCAATCAAATCTCTAGTGGCCAATCAGAAGCCTTGCTAGGCAAAAGCCCTACCTGGTCCCGCCCACTTCCTAAAAACACTTGGCGAGTGTCAGAAAAGGTGTCGGCGGGCACCCCCGAGCATCACGCTGAGGACCCCGATCTAACGGCTAACACTATGCAATTAAAAGTTTATGCACTATTGAAACGCATACGTGATTAAATCAGTTGACGTCGACAGGATAGCAGTGAAAAAAATTGAACCCTATTGTTAGCTTCTCCTTATCCCTGGGACGTTTCTGATGACTAATGATGAATGTGCAGATGAGACATAGGAGGACAGAATGAAGAAGTAAGAGAAAGCGCTGAAATTCACCCATTCCTTCTGAGAGAAAACGTGAGATACCCACTCATTCTGGTACACTGCGAAACACTACGTTTCGTAAAACTCGGCAAACCTCGACAGCTGCTTCGAGTCCTGGCTAGACGTTCGTTGTCTTAATTTCGTTCGTTCAACCGTCCCCCAAACTTGTTTTTCAAGCTGCGCTAACAAAATCTATGGTCTCACAGCAGGACCGCCACAAATTCTTGTGTCTGATGGCCATGCAAGTTGATTTGTATTGTGCTCGGGTTCAAGAGTTACTTAGAGGGCCGTTTGAAAATCTGGTTATTAACATAAGAAGAAAAAGAAGAGTTGGATTTATACCCCGCCCTTCACTCAGAGTGGCTTACAATCCTCTCCCCACAATACCTGTGAGGTAGGTGGGGCTGAGAGAGCTCTTTCAAGAACTGCTTTTGAGAGAAGAGCTCTGAGAGAGCTGTGACTGACCCAAGGTCACCCAGCAGCTGGCGACATGTGGAGGAGTGGGGAATCAAACCCGGTTCTCCAGATTAGAGTCCACCACTCTTAACCACTACACCAAATTGGCTGTCTCTTAAGGGCATAGACATAGGAAGAAGAAGAGGAGGAGGAGGAGGAGAAGGAAGAAGAGGAGATTGGATTTATACCCTGACCTTCACTTGGAGTCTCCAAGCAGCTTACAGTCTCCTTCCCTTCCTCTCCCCACAACAGACACCCTCTGAGGTAGGTGGGCCTGAGAGAGCTCTTGAGAGAACTGCTCTTGAGAGAACAGCTCTGAGAGAACTGTGGCTTGCCCAAGGTAACTCAGCAGCTGCATGTGGAGCAGTGGAGAATCAAACTCGGTTCTCCCACATTAGAGTCCATGCCACTCCTAACGGAGGAAACAGGAGATGGTCAGGAGAAGCCCAGGGCATGCTTGGGCATCACAATGATGAATAAGACACGTTTACAGACGTGACTTCTTTTGATTTGGGTGCGCCCAAACAGGGCCCGTGGAGACTGAGAAAAGTTTCGTCAGGCTAGAATCAGGCACACCGTGTCATCCGGACAGTGAGGATCCACCCACAGCCAGGCAGGAAGTTGGTTGGGTGTGCCCAAATCCTAGTCACCTTCGGAGAAACAGGGCGGATGGGTTTTGCCTGACACCACCTGCATGACTGATTCTATTTGGCCTCCGTGTAATTTTTGTTTTCCTGCAGGTAAAATAGAAGCAAGGGGCAGGGAACTAGAAAGGGAGTTGTCTTCCCCATGTTCTGGGTCACCTCGCCTTCTGTCGCGCACCTTGGGGTAGGGGCCCCTTGACTGGATTGCTTTGACTTTGGGAATGTGGCCACCCTAGCCTTGCCTTGCCAACTCTCCCTCGGGCCAGTGGCGGGGGATGCGAGAGGTAGGGTGGCCAGATCCAAGTTGTGACACTTCCAAAGATTTGGGGATGGAGCCGGGGGAGAACATGGGGTTGCCAGCCCCCCAAGTCCCAGCAGGGGGATTCCCTGGATTCGGGGGCTTCTCTCCACCACAAACCAGCTGGCCAGCGGGACAAAGCTCGCCCCTAAGCAGGGACATTGGCACACAACATCCCTGATGTGCGACGTCCCTGATGTGATGATGTCACCCGGAAGTTCCTATGGAGGGCTAACTACAGGGCAGAGAGGCCGAGTCCTTCATAAGAACACCAGGAGAGCCCTGCTGGGTCAGACCAGGGGTCCATCTAGTCCAGTCCAGCATCCCATCTCACACAGTGGCCAACCAGTTCCTCTGGAGGGCCAACAATAGGGCAGAGAGGCCAAGGCCTTCATAAGGACATTAGAAGAGCCCTGCTGAATCAGACCAGTGGTCCATCTAGTCCAGCAACCTGTCTCACACAGTGGCCTTACTTGTTCCTTTGGAGGGCCAACAACAGGGCAGAGAGGCTGGAGCCTTCATAGGAACATCAGAAGAGCTCTGCTGAATCAGACCAGTGGTCCATCTAGTCCAGCATCCAGTCTCACATAGTGGCCAACCAGTTCCTCTGAAGGGCCACCAACAGGGCAGAGAGGCGGAGACCTTCATAAGAACATAAGAAGAGCCCTGCTGGATCAGACCAGTGGTCCATCTAGTCCAGCATCCTGTCTCACACAGTGGCCAGCCAGTTCCTCTGGAGGGCCAACAACAGGGCAGAGAGGCCGAGGCCTTCATAAGAACATCAGGAGAGGCCTGCTGGATCAGACCAGTGGTCCATCTCGTCTCCCTTTCTACAATATAAGAACTCATGGGCAGCTTATGTGAATGTTGGGGTTCTGTTCTTCAAGGGGATGCAGCAGTGAACACTTAAGAGGCTGTATGGAAACAATGAAAAACTGTGCATACTTTGACTGAATAATAGGTAGAAATTGTAGCCTTTTCAACAGCTGTAATCAGCATTGGAGATGTCCTCTTTTTCCCCTAAGCAAGTCGGCATAAATAGGCGCAATAGGATAAGCGCTGTTGTGAAAATAATTATAAGGTTCGAAGCAGGCAGATCACATCATACTGGGTTTCTCAAGTGAAATCTCCCAAGCTGCTTTAAACTGTTACTGGAGGGGGAAACGGTTGTTGACCAGACGGCAACAGCAGTTATGTTTGCTGCCTCGAAAGAACAAAAAAAAGTGTCCCAGTGACAATGGCAGCGCATTATTACCACAAGACAAGCGGTGATTATAAGCCTAAAATGTCAGTGTATTCTTATCCCACGCTCTTTGTGTTCCTCACTGAGTCTCTAGGCACCAGGTCAGAAATCTTCCGTGGGGAAGACAGATGATTCACGGCTCGTAGGCCGCATCCACTGCCAACCCAGTGTTTCCAATTTCTACCCATCCCTATGTCCTGTGAGAAATGCCATTAGTGGGGTCCTGTCAGTTGGTCCTAGAGCTGCCAAGTCCCCCCGGGGGGCAGGGTTCCCCCAGCTTAAAGGGTCTCGAATCTGCCGGTCCGGGTCCAGCCGGCGGAGGGAACCCCACCCCTGTAGTGGCCAGATTGGGCTGATGTGCCTGGTGTGATGACGTCTCCCGGAAGTGACATCATCACACTGGGCACGTCGCTGGGCGATGCTCTAGCAATCACCATGAAAACTCTATGGTGCCATGATGATGTCCCTTCCAGCGTGATGATGTCCCTTCCAGGCCCAACCGGAAGACCAGCTGGATGTCCCAGCCGGGGTCCAGCTCGCCCCCGCTTTTAACAATAAGTAACTTGGCAACCCTAGTTGGTCCAGCTTTTGGCCCGGTAACAGCCCCTCTCCATGCCAAATAAGGTTGTCAGCCTCCCGATGGGGCCTGCAGAACTTCTGGAATTACGACTGAGCCCCAGAATACAGAAATCAGCTCCCCTAGAGAAAATGGCCACTTCGGAGGGAGGACTCTACGGCTTTATACCCAGTTGAGGTCCCTCCCCCTCCCAAATTCTGCCCTCCCCAGGCTCTACCCCCAATCTCCCCGACCAGGGAGAAACCATGAGCTTGCAGAAGTGGTAGGATTTGTCTCCAGAATAGGCAAGGAAGAACCTGGACAGAAAGATGACAGACAAAGGAAGTGAGGCTTTGGAAATGCTAACTTGGGTCTTCTTTTAAACTTTAAAGGTTCTCTTTATGAATGGGAACACATTTGGTCCTCTGATGCTGATGGTATTTTATAGCATGATGTCCACTTAGCTCTTTCGGATGGTCACTCACCTTTTTGGAATGTACTCTTATTTACATTTACTCTCATTTACAGCCAGTTTGGTGTAGTGGTTAAGTGCGCGGACTCTAATCTGGGAGAACCGGGTTTGATTCCCCACTCCTCCACTTGCACCTGGCTGGATGACCTCGGGCAAGCCATAGTTCTCTCAGAGGTGTTCTCTCAAGGGCGGTTCTCGGGAGAGCTCTCTCAGCCCCACCTACCTCACAGGGTGTCTGCTGTGGGGGGGGAGGGAAGGGAAAGGAGTTTGTAAGACACTCTGAGACTCCGAGTGAAGGGCGGGGTATAAATCCAATCCCTTCTTCTACTACTACTTGTTAAACATTACTTGTTATACATTTTTGTTATATATGTTATATGCTTTCTTTTACTCTATAGATCTGAGAATTCTTGATTATGTTGTATGTTGGTATTGTACTGTATGTTAATTTTCTCATATAAAAGTCATTACATAGCCCCAGGGCACTGACTCAGGAACGTTCCGGGTGCATTTTGGGCTGCAGGAGAGAGAAGGTGAGAAAGTCGCATTCCTAGGGGGGGAATTATTCCACCTGTGGAAATGCTCCGGTGGATCCAAGCCCTTCCTGAGAAGCATTTCTTGCCCCTGGAATCTGGTCTCGCCCTTTTCACAACCCAGCATAATATCATCTCAAAGAAGAGAAGATCGTCTCAAAGAAGAGAAGACGGCATTGAGTCTTGGAGTGACAAAACGCAGAGCAACTTTGCTTATGGTTGCATTCGCCTGCTGCCAGAGTGGCAGGGCTAGCGGTACCAAAGGTCAAAATCTCTGCTGGGTTAGCGTAATTTCTGTGGAGTCAGCAGCACGTAAAGCACAGCGTTTGTCACTGAGCTGTACAAGAGCTACAGGTGTATCCTCTACAATAAAAGCACTGCTGCACGCATCCCAGAACGATTCATATCCAACTCTCCCCGCCCCCGTTACTGGGCAAAGGGATATAGTTTTATCATTTTCGTCAAAGTGATTTTTATGGGTACCCTGACCTGGATGGCCCAGGCAACTGATCTCATTGGATCACGGAAGCTAAGCAGGGTTAGTAGTTGGAAGAGAGGCCATCAAGGAAAACCACCCTTGTTCCTTTCCCGGAAGCCCCTCATGGGTGTGTGTTGGGGGGGGGGGGCTCCAGACCCCCTCCCCCTGGCCTGCACGCCCCATCCGAGAACACTGAAAACTAGCAGGCCATGTGATGACACGGTTGAAGGTGTTTGTGGGGAAACGGGCTGAAATCTCTCCAGGAGAGGCACACTTGCAATTCAATATTTAAAGAAAGAAATTATTCCACATTTTGGGGAATATTTTGAACACAAAAATATAGAGGGAAGCATTCCCAATGATGATGAGAGCGAGGTGGCAGGGCTGAAGAGGGAGACAGGCTTTCTGACGGATCCACGTCATTGACCCTCTCAGCAACAAATGGTCCTTCTCTACTGCATAATTATATTGTCTCTGAATGACACAATGAGCCCATCTTAAAGCAGGGCTTGAAAAATCCCAGGCGCCAGGTCACCATGGCATCTAGAAATGTCAATGTGGTGCCCAGATCTTTTTTTTTTTTGCGGTGATTTTATTTTGGTGCTCCTCAGCCATTCTCAGTGGAAGTCCATAGGGTGGGATCCAACTCATTTTTATTTATTTATTCACATTATTTATCGGCTGCCTGTTTCACACTGGGATTCAAGGCGGATTACATGGAGTGAGTCGATACAACCCGTGGGTGGGACATTCAATAAACAGAGCAATAGGATTAGGGTTGTAGAACCAACTAGAAGTCTCAAAATGGAACTGAAACAATGCTATGGGTTAACAGGACACATTAAATGATGCAAAATTCCACAGTAAGATCCTAATACACTATAGTACAGATAATTTTTCTACGTAACTTTGTGAATCATTTAGTACAGCACAAGTCTCCGCAGGTGAACAGTGACCTTCAAAAAGGCTACGTTTGGGATAATGGGGCATGCATAGGTCTCTTTTAAAAATAAATGTGCTTGAAGTTCTTGACATTGCTTGTACTGAACTTTCCACCATTCAGAAGTAGTGGAGGAATTCCCTTTTTTTAACCAGTTACTCCATTAGGAGGGCTCTGGTATTCAATTAATTGGAGTTTTTAAAAGCAATAACAGAATGATGACACATTCGGGAGAGGTTTGCCAAGAGTTCGGGATCCGTCTTTTGTTGCAGTGGGTAACCCCAATTTAATTTATACACTGCAATGCTTTTCTCACTATGCTAATAAACGTACGAGAAACAGTGAAGAGGTTGGAATTTTGTTCTGTGGTAGCAAATAGAAAACTCGGGCATTAAAATATCCTGAAGTGTGAAACATGAGTCTGGCTGTGAAATATTCCGGGCTGGTTCCTAGAGCCGAAGAAAACTCGTCAAAGCCCATCTCAGAGGGGGTGGGGGGTGGAAGACTCTACATCCACACCGACTTTCCACTAGAATCAGACTCCCAAGGGCTGAGAGAGAACAAGGCTTGGAACCGGAGAGCAAGCAGAAATCTTCCCTTGATTCCTTCAGGGCTGTCGCGTCAGCTGGTCGACGGAGTCCTTCCCCTGAGACCAGATGCAGTACGGGAACGCCACTGATGAAGCAGCTCCCACTTCCCCCTAACACAAGAACCCACATGCGAATCACATATTGTGAAGGGATACGTGTTGGAGAAATGAGCATGTAACACAAGGCCTGAGAAATTCAGTCATTATAGGGTTAACCTATGCAACTTGTTTGTTTACCTTTGTTAGCCTGGAAGTAATACCTGGCAGCTGGCCAATTAACTCTAAGCCCGGGAAAGCTGAAGGTGTACTGTTTTGCTAATTGGTTAATGATATCAGGTGTTTCCTTTCAGGGGTCAAGAAGAAGGAGGGATCCTCCACTGCAATCTCTCTCACTCTCTATCAGGATGTCTTAGTGTGCAGATGCAGCAGAATGCTGCTTAGTAAGCATGTTTTGTTTATTTGTAGCGAATCCTGTTTACCTTTTTCCTTTAGTAATAAACTTCTTTTAAACTAAAAGAAGCAATCTCTTCTTTCCAGAAAAGCAAGATTCATTACTCTGAATTTTCTTGATTATTGGACAAAAGTCCTAACAATACGAAGGTACGGAGCCGGTTCTAGGTTTCGGAGGGCCCCTGGGCATGGGCAGAGTACCCAGGGATGTCTGTCTGCCCACCCCCAGAGCCCCCCTCACCCCCTCCCTTTCTGCCCCCTGCATAACTCCACCTGCCCACACATCCTTCTCTGGCTTGCCGCCTTCCCACTGCCCATGCTCAGCTGTCTGCACCCTCCCCCCTTGCCCTGGCAGCACCCCTCAGCACCCAGACCACTGCCATAGTCACCAAGAGTGCAACCAGATCTAAATGCACATGGTGCAGTCTTTACTCTGGTGAGTCCTCTCCTAAGAGCCCTGCATTCCTAAGTACATTTGCGTGTGCAGTGCTGTCAAGTTTCTTCCGACTTATCGCAACCCTACAGAGAGCCAGTGTGGTGCAGTGGTTAGGAGACCGGACTCTAATCTGGGAGAACCAGGTTTGATGCCCCACTGCTCCACATGCAGCCAGCTGGGTGACCCTGGGTCAGTCACAGGTTCTCTCAGAGCTGTTCTCTTAAGGGCAGTTCTCGAAAAGAGCTTTCTCAGCCCCACCGACCTCACAGGCAGTGTTCCCTCTAAGCTGAGTTAGTGTGAGCTAGCACACAGTTTTTTAGCCCCTGGCTCACGCATTTTTTCTTAGCTCAGTAAGAAGAAGAGGAGGAGGAGGAGATTGCATTTATACCCCCACCCTTCACTACCCAAGGGAGTCTCAGAGCGGCTTACAATCTCCTTTCCCTTCCCCTTCCCACATCAGACACCCTGTGAGGTAGGTGGGGCTGAGAGAGCTCTGACAGAAACTGCTCTTTTTTCAAGAACAGCTCTGCCAGAGCTTTGGCTTGCCCAAGGTCATCCAGCAAGTGCAAGTGGAGGAGTGGGGAATCAAACCCAGTTCTCCCAAATTAGAGTCCGCGCACTTAACCACTACACCAAACTGGCTCTAGATCAAACTAATTTATGAAGCAGCCAAATCACTCACTCACAGCTTTAATGCCAGTAGCTCACAAAGTAGAATTTTCGCTCACAGGACTCCATTGCTTACAGGGTGTGCAGGGTGTCTGTTGTGTGGAGGGGAAGGGAAACCGAGACTGTAAGCTGCTCAGAGACTCCTGCTGGTAGTGAAGGGCGGAATATATATGCAATCTCCTCCTCCTATAATTGTGGAGAGTTCCAGGTGTGATGTCCCCTGTTCTCAGACCTCCAGACTTCGTGGCAAGAGAGACTAGACAGCTAGACAGGCACACAGAGCTTTCTTCCTGTGTTTACTCTCCTGCCACTGTCCCCTTTGATATGTAGATTGTGTTCTCAGGGACTATTTCCCCTTCCTTCCGTTCTTTCTGAGTTCATGTTAAGATGAAGACTAACTCTCTCTCTTGGCACCATGAGGCAGGTCCTGTCGTTGATGGCCTTGCTCAGGTCTTGCAAACAGAGGCTTCCTTGACTGAGTCAATCTGTCTCCTGTTGGAGCAGAAAAGAGCAAGAGTCCAGTAGCAGCTTAAAGACTAACCAAATTTGTGGCAGGGGATGGGCTTTGCTGAGCCACGGCTCACTTCTTCTGTGAGCCATGACTCCAGAAAGCTCACACGTGCCACAAATTTGGTTAGTCTTTAAGGCGCTACTGGACTCTTGCTCTTTTCTGCTGCTAGTAAAGGTAAAGGTTTCCCTTGCTCAGAAGCCAGTCGAATCCGACTCTAGGGGCGGTGCTCATCTCAGTTTCCAAGCCGAAGAGCCAGCGCTGTCCGAAGACTTCTCCGTGGTCATGTGGCCGGCATGACTAAACACCGAGGCGCATGGAACGCTGTTACCTTCCCACTAAAGCAGTACCTATTTATCTACTTGCAGTTTCCTGCTTTCGAACTGCTAGGTTGGCAGGAGCTGGGGCCAGAGGCGGGAGCTCACTCTGTCACGCGGCACTCGGGTCTTGAACTACCGAGCTACCGGTCTTCTGCTCTGTAACTCAGAGTCTTAACCTCTGAGCCACCGTAGCTGCTACAGGCAGTCTAATACAGCTACCCATCTTGATCCATCTCCTGCTGGCTTGTTCTCTTTTCCTGCTGCCTTCAACTTGTCCTAGCATTACTGTCTTTTCCAGTGACTCTCCGTCTTCTTACGCTCACAGCTAAAGGCAAATATTTGCCAGCTACGTTATCTCAAGTTTAGAAAGTCCTGGTGGCAGGTTAACTGTACCGTTATCGTCTACATCGTTCAAGAAACTGCTCTGCGCCATACCTTCATATTCATGGCTATTATGCCGAGTTCAAACATCTTTTCCTTTCCTGTTCGTTGGAGGATATCCTGGACAACAGCCTGGCAGGCGTCCATAGGAGACAAACCCTGAAAGATAAACAGCCGGGTCTCATTCAAACAAGCTTCTCTTACCATCCATTTGTGTTCCGGTATCTAAACAAATTTTGTTCCTCTCTCTCCCAGCCCCACAAACTGCTAAATGGATAACAGACTAAAAAGTTAAAGAAAATGCACTTTGTATTGCAGAAAGAAATCTCTCTCTCTTTTTTTTACGGTCCTTGCAGTTTGTTGTTTTTCTGGTTTTATCTCCCGACTTGTTTTTAATGAAGAAGAAGAAGAAGAAGAAGAGATTGGATTTATACCCCGCCCTTCACTTCCCAAGGGAGTCTCAGAGCGGCTTACAAACTCCTTTCCCTTCCCCTCCCCACAGGTAGGTGAGGCTGAGAGAGCTCTGACAGAAACTGCCCTTTTTCAAGGACAGCTCTGCCAGAACTACAGCTTGCCCAAGGTCATCCAGCAGGTGCAAGTGGAGGAGTGGGGAATCAAACCCGGTTCTCCCAGATTAGAGTCCGCGCACTTAACCACTACACCAAACTGGCTCTTAACACCAAACTGGCTCTTAATGGCTGATTTTATGGCTGTTTATTACTGAGAGCTTTTACGGTTTTACTATTTTGTTTTGTGAGCTGCCTCCAGCAGGACCTCAGGAGAAGCAGCCAAGAAATTTTTCTCAATAAAAAGATGGGACGCAGTCTTTATTCTGACAGTAGATTCCAGTGGGCCACCACGTTGGTCTGAAGCAGGGGTGGCCCAACTTGCTTAATGTAAGAGCCACACAGAATAAATGTCAGATGTCTGAGAGCTGCATGATATGAGCAAATATTACAGACATGTTTTTCCTGGAAAATATGCAGATTTCCTTTTTATTAACATTAAACGGGACTGCCAAAAAATAAAAGAAAACAGGAGGGGTAAAAACAGATATTGATGATGGTATTTATTTGTCCAATTATATTTATTTGTTTGCTAATGATATTTATTTGTCTAAAAGAGAGAACAAGAGCAAGAAGTGGAAAGAATGAAGGCAGTGGAAAGAAACAGAAAGAGAGAGAAACAAAGAAAGCAAATAGATGGGGAAGGAGGGAGAAAGAGAGAGAGAAAAAGGAAGGTGGAAAGAAAGCAAATAGGGGGGAGGGGGAAAGAAAGCAACTTTAATTTTAAATGTGTCCTCCAAGCCCACCCCCACCCCCACCCCGGAGGCTAAAAAACTGTGAGCTAGCTCACACTAACTCAGCTTAGAGGGAACACTGCCTGCAGGGGTGGGGAAGGCTTTGAGAACGCATTTAAAATTAAAGTTGCTTCCTTTCTCTGCTCCCCCCCCCCCCAAAGCCTACCCAGGGAAAGAAACACTGGCTGGGGAAGGGAAGACCGATCGGGGAGGCAGGCCTCCCCTTTGCTTCCACAGCCACCCTGGTGGGAGCCACACAGTATATGTGAAAGAGCCACATATGGCTCCCGAGCCACCCCTGGTCTGAAGCAAAAGAACCAAGTTTGAGTCCAGCGGCACCTTTAAGACCAACAAGGTTTAATGTTGTGTATAAGCTTTCATGCGCATGCGAAGAAGTATCTGAAGATGTGCGCCTGCATACGAAGGCTTATACGCAGAATTAAACTTTGCTGGTCTTAAAGGTGCTGCTGGACTCAAACTTTGTTCTTTATCCTGCCCAGAGTCCCCAAATGACACCTCTTAACTGTCCTCTTTCAACCCCGTATGTACCCTTCCCTACTTTGAATCTGACTGCTTTTCTTCCAGGAGGCATGCTCACAGCTTACAGGCAACACATCCTGAACGTACCTGTCTCATTAACAGGACTGTATGAAAACAAGGACAGAAGCACATGATCTTGTCTCCATCGCCCGTTGCTGATGGAAATAAAAGAAATGTACTCATGGACACTGTACAGGGCTGAGTCTCACTACAAAGCCAAGAGAAGATGACTGCAGCACAGCCGTATAGAAAAACTACTCCTCTAATACCACGCATGTTGGGGGAAATCAGTGCAGCCTGGTTGAAATGGGTGATTTAAAAAAGCCAAAACGTGGTTGGGTCTTAAGGTTCCTTTCTGCTGGGACAGATCCTACCCGTCTTCCCACTCTACTGAGCAAAGTTTGAAGCTTTACTCCAACTTAAGTGGCTCTTGTGATGGAGAAAGGGCCATTTAAGGTGGGCGGAGGTCCTCGGAAGAATGCTGGGTGCATACCACCAACCCCGGAAGATTCCTTGAAGTCCCAGAAAGAGTCTTCTGAGGACACAAATTTAACTATTTAGTAAAAGGTTACCTTAACATCCAATCTGATGTGTGCTTGTAAAGTGCTGTTAAGTCACAGCTGACTTATGGCGACCCTGTAGGGTTTTCAAGGCAAGTGATTAAGCAGAGGTGGTGGGCCATCGCCTTCCTCTGCAGAGCCTTCCTTGGTGGTCTCCCTTCCAAGTACTAACTTAAAGGTGACCCCAGCAAGGGGTTTTCAAGGCAAGTGGTTAAGCGGAGGTGGTTGGCCATCGCCTTCCTCTGCAGAGCCTTCCTCGGTGGTCTCCTGCAAGTATCCGCTTAAAAGTGACCCCAGCCAAGGGGCCTTCAAGCCAAGTGAGAAGCAGAGGTGGTTGGCCATTGACTTCCTCTGCAGAGTCTTCCTCGGTGGTCTCCCATCCAAGTACTGACTTAAAGGTGACCCCATAGGATTTTCAAGGTGAATGATCAAGCAGAGGTGGTTGGCCATGGCCTTCCTCTGCAGAGTCTTCCTCGGTGGTCTCCCATCCGAGAACTGACCCCACTCAGCTTCCAAGTTCTGAAGAGATCGGGCTGCATGATACCATTTCACCCCCCCATCCAATCCTCAGAATACTGGGACAATCCCAGGGTTGCCAGTCTCCAGGTGGGGCCAGGAGATCTCCTGGAATTACAGCCGGTTTCTAGATCAGTCCCTCTGGAGAAAATGGCTGCCTGAGAGGGAGGACTGCATGGCATTATACTCTTCTGAGGTCCCTCCCCTTCCCAAACCCTGCCCTCTCCAGGCTCCACCCCCAAAATCTACAGGTATTTCCCAACCTGGAGCTGGCAGCTCTAGGCAATCTAAAACAGAACACACAAACACACGGCATTAACACAGCCCGGGGATGGAACCAGACCAGGAAACGTGAGAATTGCTGAAAACAAAGAAACTGAGAAGGGGGGATGATGACGATGACTGCTTTCTCTTTAATTTCTGTTCAAAAACGGGAACTGGAGCCA
Source organism: Lepidodactylus listeri (assembly GCA_029233225.1). NCBI lineage: Eukaryota > Metazoa > Chordata > Lepidosauria > Squamata > Gekkonidae > Lepidodactylus > Lepidodactylus listeri. The sequence continues at coordinate 7,032,485 of JARCFY010000016.1, read as the reverse complement.
GACAATACCTTTTATGAGGAACAACCAAAATGACACAAAACAGCATGAAAGCCTGAGCTCTCTGGAACCCTTCCTAGGGCTTAGTGTTGCCAAACTCCAGGTGGGGCCTGGAGAGCTGCCGGAATTACAACTGATCTCCAGACTACAGAAGTCGATTCTCCTGCAGGGTGGACTCTAGGGCATTATATCCGGTCCCTTCCCTTCCCAAACCCCGCCCTCCCTAGGCTCCGCCCCCCCCACCAGATCTCCAGGAACTTCACAATGCAGGGTCCTCACAAGGAACTTGCAAACAGCACATATTCAGCCCGTGCTGCGCAATCTGCACTGGCTCCCGCTGGAGTACTGGATCAGGTCGGAGGTCTTGGTGTTAACCTTTGAGGCCCTTAATGGTCTGGGACCCGCGTGTCTTTGGGACCGCCTCTCCTGGTATACCCCCAGAAGGGCATTGTGCTCGGCAGATAAGAACTTCCTGTTTGTCCCGGGCCTGAGATATATCCAGTTTTCCTCGGCCACAGCCAGGGTGTTTTCTGCCCTGGCTCCAACCTGGTGGAACTCTCCGCTGAACAACACCCATGCCCTGTGGAACTGAATGCAGTTCCACAGGGCCTGTAAGGCAGAGATGTTCCGCCAGGTGTTTGGGTGAGGACAGCGATGGTTTCATCTATCTGGCACTCCTACTTCCTGCCTCCCCCCCCCCATGAGGAAGTGGCACAACTGGAAGTTCATCTATCAGGCTGATTGTTGTGTTTTACTGTATTTTAATTGTTTTAATTATGTATTACTATAAGATTGTATTCCACTGTTATACACTGCCCTGAGCCCTGTCCTTACATGGGAAGGATGGATTAAAAAACCTAATTGAATAAAAAATAATAAATACTATTATATTTCCAATTTGGGGTGGCCACCGTGGCCACGTAAAATGCGCTCCCTCAGGTGTAGGCTGCACGGACTGCCACTCAGCGCAGGGACCATGACCACTGGCTGAAGTGGTGCCGGTGCAAACGTGCCCCACAGTCCCACCCACCGAGCCACCGCCAGGGGTTGGGATGCTGAGCCTGAAGGAAGAGCTGGCTGAAAGAGGCGGCCAGAAGGACGAGGATGGAGCTCAGGCCGGGGAGTGGGGAGGGGATGAGGACCGGCGCAGCCTCGAATGGAGCAGGGGGAAGGAAAGGAAGGCTGGGCCTGCCACGAACGCGTGCGCAGCCGGGATAGGGGAGGGATGAGGCCGGGTTGCCGGGGGGGGGGATGGGGGGTTGGAAGAGGCCAGATGGCCTCGGTGGCCACACCCTCAAACACAGGCCGGGTACGGTGGGCACAAGACCGCCGGTGGCCGTGGGGTAGAATGACAGTCAGGGTGGGGAAAGAGATGAGGGGAGCTGCACCCCACAGGCCTTGCTAGAGCCCGTTGTATTTATTGTCACAACGGGCCTTGCTCCTAGTAATAAATAAAGTAGGCTTTCCAACTTTGGGTTTGGAGAAGCTTGGAGATTGGTGAGGGGGAGTGGAGCCTGGGGAGGGTGGAGTTTAGGGAGGGGAGGGGCCTTGGCAGAGTAAAATGCCAAAGAAGTCCACCTTCCAAAGCAGCCGTTTTCTCCAGAGAAGCGGAATACATGTTTTAAATAAATAAATTACAACCGATTCATGGAGCCTGGAGATTGGCTGTCATTCTGGGAGATCTCCAGTCCCCACCTGGAGACTGGCAACCCTATTCACAACCCAGAACGGGCAACCCCACAGTGGGCGTTTCAAGATCCTGGCCTAAGAAACCCCCTCCCCCAACTTTTTACTTGGACCAAGGCGGTCACGCCTACAACTTCCTTAAAATTCTCTCTGTGAGACCCTAAGCAGAGTTCCTTCCTTCTAAGCCCGCTGAAGTCAGTGGCCTTAGAAAGGGGAAACTCTCCTAGGATTGCCCTGTAAGTTAAGCATCCAAGATGTTAAAAATTGAACAGCAGGCTCGGAAGTATTTAGTCAAGGGGGTCTTTGAGCCTGAACAATCTAGGTCTCTCCCTTTTTAGGGCTGAATTTCTCCCATGCTTGTCAGAAGGTATTGCTGGAATTTTAAGATTTCTTAAGCATTTCAGTTCTCCTTCCCAGGCCTTAAGTGTGCTGCCAAGCTATGCGGCAACCATAAACCACATCCCACAGATCCATCCATCTAGGGCTGCCAAGTCCCCCGGTAGGGCGGGGGAAACACTGATTTTTAGTCCTTCCCTCCCGCTTTTCCAAAGTTGCCCACCGGGGGGACAAAAGGGCTGCCTTAAAAGGGAAATGTCTGCAGAGAGCCTGCCCTGCAGTAAAAAGCCTCAACAGACATTTCCCCTTTAAGAAAGAGCAAGAGAGTCCCGCCCAGAGAGGCTCTTGCTGCTGAAGGCCTGCTTTTGCATGTGGCCTGCTGCTGGAGTAAGCTGCTTGGGGTAAGCTGTTGGGGTCTGCCTGCTCTTTTCCTTCTCTCTCTCTCCACCTCCCCCTTTCTTTCTTTTTTCTGTCTGTCTGTCTGTCTGTCTGTCTGTCTGTCTCTCTCTCTCTCTCCCCATCCAGCAGAGGTCTATCAGTGGCTATTATAGCCACAAGGTCTAAATGGAGCCGTTTGTCTGGGGCAGTGATGCTCTGCATTCTTGGTGCTTGGGGGGCAACAGTGGGAGGGCTTCTGGAGTTCTGGCCCTGCTGCTGGACCTCCTGAGGGCACCTGGTATTTTTGGCCACTGTGTGACACAGAGTGTTGTACTGGATGGGCTGTTGGCCTGATCCACTGTGGCTTCTCTCCTGTTCTTATGATATGAAAATCATGTTTAGCACTTGTGCAGCACTTAGTGCTTCATATTCTGCCGAGATGAGGAAGTATTCAGTAGGGCCATTGCTCAGTGATAGAGCATCTGCTTGACATGCAGGAGGTATCAGCCTCTTCAGCTAAAAAAGGATCAGGTCATAGGTGACATTAAAGATCTCAGCCTGAGACCCTGGAGAGCCACTACCAGTCTGAGTAGTCAATACTGACCTTGATGGACCAATGGCCTGATTCAGTATTAAATAAAATGATTCCATGGCACTGCAGGGTTTTGAGCCAGGCTCTCCCAGATCCCAGCCAAACAAACTGACTGCTACATAACACTGACTCTTGTTCAGCGACAAAAAACAGTGGCATAAAAGTCACAGTCTGGGTAATGCTGCTTGCAAGCCTATAAAGCTCAAGGCAGCAGCAGAAGCTCAGTATTAGGAAACTTCATGAGTTCATGTGTCAGCATGTGGAAGCAACATCACAGGATGTGACATCACAAAATGATGTCACTTCCTTTCTCCTGGCTCCACCCCCAAAGTCTCCTGGCTCCACCCCCAAAGTCCTCAGATATTTCCCAAGTTGGACTCGGCAGCCCTACATCCATCCTTTCAAATTCGTATTCACACATCTGCTTTTGCCAGAAGGGCTAAGCAACTTCATTTTCCCCTTCAGGATGAGTAGGTAATAGCAGGACTTTGCTTTCTGGAAGATGACCTGAACTGTTTTAAGTTTCTCTCTTTATTAAAAGGGGTCATTGTCAATTGGTTAATTTGTCGTGAACACAAGAGGTAAGTGCAGGGCTTTATTTCTGGGGGAACACGCCAGAACGGAGTTCCGGAACCTCTTTGACAAAAGTCTTTTTAAAATGTTTCAACGTTTGGGCGTTTTCAGGATACAGATTGAAAACTTCATTTCCCTCTTGAGAGGTCCGGCACTTCTTTTTCCAAACAGAAAGCCCTGGAAAGTGCATCCAAAACACATCCATTTGGGGTTCTTGCAAGGCAAAATCAAAGTACTTGCAGAAAAAGGGATTTAATCGACATGGGTCTACTTAAAAAAAAGTTCCATTTTATTTAACAAGGCTTACACCCAGGAAAGTGTTCTTCAGATTGTAGCCTAAATGAAATTACAATCTAATCCAAAAGAAGCACTTACAATAGTATTTCTTTTAAAACTTTATTTTACAAAATGTACCTCTTGCCTTTCTGCCCTCTCAAGGGCCACTAAGATGGCCAACAAATTAAAACATGCATAACAAAAATCACCTCTTAAAACCATTAGAACCAACCAAAAATCATTGCAACCGTTAAAACCAGAGCTAAAAGTGGATATAAACATAAAAACTACAATTAAAAACACTGAAGGAAGGCCAGAGTCTTCCCAAAATAATTAAATCAATCAGTTATCAGGGCATTTTAGATTGGTAGATGCATCAGCATATTTAAATGCATTAACAGACTTCAAGTTTGTGGATTATGACTTTTAATACGTACCTGCTGCAGCTCCTACCTAGGAAGTAAAAAAAAAAAATACTTTTGAGAAAAACCATAAACTCTCTGGATGAGATGTTCAGAGGTGGTTTGTCACTGCCTGCCTCTGCGTAGTGACTCTGGACTTCCTCGGTCTCCCATCCAGGGCTACCCTGCTTAGCTTCCGAGATCTGACGAGATCAGGCTAGTCTGGGCCATGCAGGTCAGGGCAATGACGTACAGAGGCGGTTTGCCATTGACTGCCTCTGCGTAGCCACCCTAGACGTCCTTGGTGGTCTCTCGTCCAGTCACTAACCAGAGCTGACCCCTCTTAGCGTCCAAGATCTGACGAGATCAGGCTAGCCTGGGCAGGTCCGTAGCTACAGTGGGGCCTCTCGGGGCGTGCCCCCGCAACTTACCACCAAACCTCCCCCAGCCAGCCCAGGCCCCCCCCTTTCAATTTTTTATTTTATATATGATGCTCGCTTGGGGTGTGTGAGGGTGCCCCCCGAATTATTTAAAGCCCCCTTGAATTAAAAAAAAAAATCCAGGCTACGGGCCTGAGCCTGGGGTGTCCAGTGGATGGTCCCCCCCCCCCATATTTAGTCAGGCATTATTGGCCAACAAACACAACATCTGTAAGGCCACACGCTTGAGGATTTCGTCTGCCATCTCGACTACTTCCCATCAGACTGTTCTTAGTCTCTTGTTAGATTGTGAAGAGGCTCCAGCAAAACGAACAGCACATCCTGCGAGTGGTGTGGCGGTTAGAATGCCAGGCTAGGATCCCAGAGCCCGGGGTTCGAATCCCTGATCTGCTGTGGAAGCTCACTAGGGGCCCTGGGGCCAGCCGGGCTCTCTCGGCCCACCCTGCCTCTGAAGGTTTTGGCGAGGATAAAATGGAGGAGGGGAGAATGATGACGTGAGCCGCTTTGGGTCCCCACTGAGGAGAAAGGTGGTGTGTAAATGAAGTAAATTAATAATCAGTACAGCTGGAGATGGGAGGCAGATAAAGGACAGGGAGGTGAGAAAGAGAGAAGGAGGCAGGGAAAGGGGAGAGGATATGGGGGTTGCCAGAAGGAGGGAAAGGGGAAATAACATGGGGAGGACCCGGGGGGAAGTGATGTGCCCAGACACAAGCCCCCTTGAGGGTTCCTACCATGCAAGTGGGCTGATGCCCTCTGGCTGGCACCATACAACTGTGCCATATTTTCCCAACGCAGACACTGCCGGGTGGTGGTGGGGAGCTGAAGAGTGGCCCCTCCCAACGGCTGACCCCCACTCTCTCTTTTCCCTGTGGGCAGCCCTTGAGGAGATTTTATTTCAGTTCATCTGAAGAAGTGTGCTTTGCACATGAAAGCTTACACTCTGAATAAAACTTTGTTGGTCTTAAAGGTGCCACTTGTCTCAAACTTTGTTCAATACCCAACAAAGAAAGGGTCTCGGATTAGAGGAAGGCACTCCGCAAGGAAACACTGCTTCTGCAAAGGCAAACAGTGCCGGGGAAGGAAGGTTTAGGATTTTACGGTATGATTTCTAGCCTTCCAGCTCTGCTCTCGCTGTGTTCTGGACTGTGCTGCCTTGGTGTAAAAATCAGCCATGGATCTGCTATTCCAGAACCACCAGACAGCTTCTGAGAACTACGTTACATTTCTGCCATTCCTTTCCATCACGCTGTTTGGGAGAGATCCTGGCATACCTCTTTGTCAGCAAAGAGCCCACATCCTGGCAACGGAGAATCCCCCACCCGTCCTGGATATTTAAAGGGAGCCCCAGAGGTAGAAACTCCTAGATGATTAAAAGAAAGAAAAAAGAGCATGTTATTAACTGTTTTGGGAGGGAAACCGTGTTGGTCTGCAGCAGGAAGAGCTCGATTCTGGTCTAAGAGGAACCTTGGAGACTGACAAGAGGCATGAACTTTTGATGAAGAGAAGTTTAACTCTTGAAAACTTGTACTTCGGAAATGTTGCTGATCTCTAAGATGCTTCTGAGCTCGAATCCCACATTATTAACAGATAGTTCTGTTCAGGGCTTTTTTTGTAGAAAAAGCCCAGCAGGAACTCATTAGCATAATAGGCCACACCCAACCATAGAAACTCATTAGCATATTAGGCCACACCACTGACAACACAGCTTATTAGCATATTAGGCCACACCCCCATGTTGCCAGAAGAGTGGTCATCCAGCCACACCCACCTTTTGCTTCTTATTCTGTTTTCCTTGTTTGTTGTCAAAACCCAGGGCTTTTTTTGCAGCAGGAATTAATTTGCATGTTAGGCCACATACCCCTAATGTAGCCAATCCTAATGAGTTCCTGCTGTTGGGTGTGGCCTATTATGCTAACGAGTTCCTGCTGGGTGTGGCCAACTCAGGAGCCAGCCAGAACTCCGTTCCTGTGCGTTCCTGCCCAAAAATAGCCCTGGTTCTGTTGACTCTGCATCATCTGTGCAGGAATGGTTGGAGTGGAAGTCCCCAACGCGGTGCCCGTGAGCGTCACGGCACCCACCGACACCTTTCTTGGGGGCCGCCAAGTGATTTCAGAAAGTGGACAGGGCTAGGCAGGGCTTTTGCCCAGCACGGCTCCTGATAGGCGAAGGAAGAGGAGGGAGAGGAAGAAGAAGAGATTAGATTTATACCCCAACCTTCACTCGGAGTCTCAGAGCGTCTTACATTCTCCTTTTCCTTCCCCTCCCCACAACAGAGACCCTGTGAAGTAGGTGGGGCTCAGAGAGCTCTTTTGAGGACTGCTCCTGAGAGAGCAGCTCTGAAAGAACTTGTGACTGACCCAAGCTCACCCAGCTGGCTGCATGTGGAGGAGTGGGGAATCAAACCCGGTTCTCCCCGGTTCTCCGCGGCTCTTCACCGCTACACCAGATAAAAAGGCATCCTGTTAAACAGAGCTTCTGCCTCCAGTGTGGAAGAACTACTATCAGAGTAACGAATAATTCACTCCCTGTATTTTGTTGCTGGCTTCACCTCTTGTGGCAGCCATTCTAAAGTTGCGCCCCCTGCCTTGTGCCAGGATTCCAAAGGTGCCCATGGACTCAAAGAGGTTGGGGAACCCTGTGTTTGGGGGTAAGAGGAGGGAACTGGAGGAGCTAATCGAATGCGATCTCTTATTCAACATGCCTCCCTAGAGCGTAAGAGAAGCCATGTTGGATCAGGCCAATGGCCCATCCAGCCCAACACTCTGTGTCACACAGTGGCCAAAACCCAGGGGCCACCAGGAGGCCCACCAGCGGGGCCAGGACTCCAGAAGCCCTCCCACTGTGCCCCCCAAGCACCAAGGATACCGAGCATCACTGCCCCAGACACAAGAACATAAGAGAAGCCATGCTGGATCAGGCCAATGGCCCATCCAGTCCAACACTCTGTGTCACACAGTGGACAAAGCCCAGGGGCCAGGACTCCAGAAACCCTCCTAGTCTTGCTTCCCCCCCAGCGCCAAGCACCTGTATCCAATAAAACACTTTCTTTACTCATCTCCTTTCCAGAAGGCCAGAAACTGACAGAAAGACATTTCGAACAAGGAATTCTGCACCGACAGTATGTTTTACCGAGTGTCAGCTACTGATTGAGGCCTCATTTTAAGGGGTTCATTGCTCTAACACCAATGCTAACGCAGATGGCTGCTGTCTCCCTCCCAGTAAACAGGCATCTGAATGCCCTCCCATCAAACGGGGGACGAGACCCAACACAGCCAACTAGCAGCGTTTGCATCTGCCACAAGTCAGGCACAAAAGCTGAACAGCTTTCCCGGCCGGCGCCGCGCTCTCTTACCAACTGTTATGTTTCCGTAGACATCCAAAGCGATCAAGCCTAGTGAAAACATAAGGGGTAATAAAGATTGACTTATTGAGCCAGACTTGGGATATTACTCAAAATACATTCATCTGCTGGCCTCGGAAACAGAGACCGGAAGATAAAGACTGGGCAAACAGAGGGGCTCTTGTGAGTTCCTGGGAACCTGAGGCCGCCAGGATGAGCCCATAGGAAAGCAGGTCGAGTTCAAGAAGGGGGATAATTGGAGATGAGTCCACAAATCCCTTTGAATTCCATTTGGGGCTGTGGCTCAGTGGCAGAGCCTCTGCTTGGCATGCGGAAGGTCCCAGGTTCAATCCCTGGCCTCTCCAGTTAAAAAGGACCAGGTTGTTGGTGATGTGAAAGACCTCCGCCTGAGACCCTGGAGGGCCGCTGCCAGTAGGAGTTACTACCTAACGTGTAACCTTCAGTTTGTTACATCACCCTACGGCTGTCCATTACATTCAGTTAACAAGCAGTACACTGATATCTTGATAATCATCCCCCCCCCCCCAAATGTTTAGGTAGAGGCAGCATTTTCCCATCAAAGTTGCATTTCCAAAAGACAACTCACCTAACGTGTCATGTCCCTTCAAGCTTTTTTTTGTTTCTAAAAACTCCTGTAGAACGTAAGAGATCGAGTCAATGATGCTATCAAATACTAGCCCACCTGTATGCACCGATAAGCAGAACCAAATGAATGTCCAGATTTGTCCTGAGACCGTATGTCGAACACAAATACTTTTGGGCGGGGTAGCCATTCTGGTCTGAAGAAACAGAACACAGTTCGAGTCCAGTGGCACCTTTAAGACCAACGAAGTTTAATTCTGTGTATCAGCTTTCGTGTTCATGAACACTTCTTCAGATACACTGAAACAAGACTTCCTCAACCTTCCTCGCAACTAACTCCCCCCTCTGCCTGTATGTAATGGTTGAGGAAGTCTTGCTTTAATGTAGCTGAAGAAGTGTGCATGCACACAAAAGCTCGTACCCAGAATTAAATGTTGTTGGTCTTAAAAATCCCACTGGACTCAAACTTCGTACAAAGACTTAACGCACAGCCTGGGATTTACTCTAGGCCACGTTTTCTCAGTGTGGTGGCCGTGGACACCCTTTCCAGAGCAGATTTTTTACAAGCTGCTTTGGCAGCGGCTGCCGCCACAGCACAGACCTTCATGCATTGAAGCTGTGTATATGCAAGAAAACATCTTTTAAAAATATGTTCATTTTAAAAGGCATCCTGGTTAACAGAACTTCTGCCTGAAATGTTACTATTAAAGTTGGGCATGACCTCACTCCCTGACAGACCCGTAGCCACGGTGGGGCATTTGGGGGCGGAGCCCCACCACCTGATCAGGCCGGACCCCCCCTACCCCCAGGGTGCCTAGCCCTGCAGGGTTGGTGAGGCTGGAGAAAGAAAGGGAAGTCGCCCTGCTGCTTCTGGTCAGTTTCACTCCTGGAGGAAGAGTTGTTGGATTTAAAAACTGAAAGGAGGGGAGTGAAACTGACCAGAAGCAGCAGCAGCAGGGTGACTTTCCTTTCCTTCCGTAGTGGGGTGGTGGTGTTGGGGAAGGAAAGAGAGAGAAGGCCTGGTGATGGTGGGGGGGGGGGTTGGTGATGGGTGGGGGAAGCCAATCTCTCACTCCTGGGATTGCCAGTCTTCAGATGGTGGCTGGAGATCCCCTGGCATTACATCCGATCTCCAGGTGGACTCTGTGGCAATGTACCCCACTGAAGTCCCTCCCCTCCCCAAACCCCGTGCTCCTCAGGCTCCACTCCCAAAATCTCCAGTTATTTATTATTTTTAAGTATAAGCATAATGGGTGCCCCGCAAGAAAAAAAACTGTCCCCACAAAATGAAAAATCCTGGCTACATCCCTGCTTCTTTACATCTGACAGTTGGCTCTGCCTCTTGTGATAACCATTTTGCCATTGGCTTCCACCTCCTGTAGTAGCCATTTTGTGGTTTGCTCCACCTCCTACAGCAGCCATTTTGTGGTTGGCTCCACCTCCTGCAGCAGCCATTTTGGCATTGGCTCCACCTCCTGCAGCAGCCATTTTGGCATTGGTTTCCACCTCCTGCAGCAGCCATTTTGTGGTTGGCTCCACCTCCTGCAGCAGCCATTTTGTGGTTGCACTGACCCCCTTGTGTCAGAATTCCAAAGGTGCCAAAGGCTGGTGATCCCTGATCTAAAGACTGACAAATGGTAGAGTCTGCGAGGCCCCCTGCTGGCCACTTGCAGAGTTTTCCACTCTATATAATAAGAGCATCATACATATCCTACCAGATAGCTGGAGGAAGTGTTGATTGATATATGCCAACACGACTTGGGACAGACAGCCCTTGAGGACTTTAATCCCACATAAACCCATGTGACCGCTGCAGTCATATTCAGGGGCTCTGCTTTGGGTGTTCGCACCATCTGAGACTAGAAGGGTGGTGACCCAAGAAAGAACCTCCTCATTCATGATACCACAATTATTGAACTTCTGGTGGTGGAAAGTGCCATCAAGTCACAGCGGACTTATGACGCCCCCTAGTGGGGCTTTCAAGCCCAGAGATGCTTCGGAGGTGGTTTGCCATTGCCTGCCTCTGTGTCAGGCCCCTGGTATTCCTTGGAGGTCTCTCATCCAAATACTAGCCAGGGCCGACCCTGCTTAGCTTCCAGGACCTGACAAGATCGGGCTAACCTGGGCCATCCAGGTCAGGTCACGAAACTTCTACCTCTGGGAGATACATCTGCCCTGCTCAATCACTGCCGTCTGCCAGCAGGCGATGACTTCTCTGTTCTGTCTAGCATTCCCTTACTGACCCCTTCTTCCTGTTCAGGCATTTCAATTATTTGTCCGTTCTGTTGCTGTTTAAAATTGGTTTTTGAAATGTGTTATTTTTGAAGCTTGTTTAAATAGTTTGATTGTTTGCCACCTTGGGATCCCTAAGGAGGGTGGAAAGGTGGCATAAAGATGTTCTAGATTAAATAAATGAATAAATAGAATATAGGCCCAGAGCGGAACATTACCTGGTAAGCCTCGGAGCCCCGCTTACTCATCAGACTTCTGTTGTCTTCCACAGCGAAGCCCTGGTCTTTGGCAAAAGCAACAGCGCCCTCTCCAGCTAGAAGACTGTGTGGAGACTCTTCCATGACTTTACGGGCTACAGCGAGGGGCGTTCCAATTCTTTATTAACAGAAGAGATACATTTTTCTGATCCACGGGGACTGGAGCAATACAATAGGTTGAACACCCGCCCACAAAGAATACGCTAAAGAAACATACGTACTTCCCCTTTTTGCAAATCTACGTTGATCTAAATAAAATACAGAACAAATTTAGAACCCAGTGGCACTTTTAAGAGTAACAAAAGTTTATTCAAGGTATGAACTTCCGTGTGCATGCATACTTTTTCAAATACATTGGAAAGGGAGCTAGATTTCAAACTTATAGGTACAGGCTGAACAGCAAATTAACATGTAACGCGATGCAGATGCTTTAAGGTATTCAAAGTGAAAACTAAATGACAAGCTAAGGTTATAAGGTCAACAGTTGTTTTGGTTGTGTTGTGTTGACCTTATAGCCTTAGCTTGTTATTAGAGAGTCAACATAGGATATTCCCTTCAAGAGCTGATAAGTGGAAATGTAAGTGACAATTTTGAGTGTAATGGTTCGTGATGAATTCTTAAAGCTACAATTATAATTGAATGTGTATTTTCTTCTTTCTAGTGATAAGAACTGTGATTACTACATGCTCAGGTAAAGCAACTCTTGTGAAACAGTTTTTTTATACTGCGCAGTATCCGTTGCGTGTGAGCGACAATAGAAGAGAATTTTCTACAGAATTACTACAGTAAATGATTTTGCATACATATCTTTATTGACTCTTCGTTATTTTTGTCACGGGTGTTGTGTTTGGATTTCTACCTCCTCCCGTGATCTCTCATTTTCGGCTCCCACCTGGAGGCTGGCAACCCTAGTGTTGAGTCAGAATTCCGTAGCTGCCCACAGACTCAAGCTGTTTAGGGACCCCTAAAATATACCAAAGCTTATAATAATATACTATATATGTCAATCCTTACCCGTGTAAAGCCGCCACAGCTCCAAAACGGCCGGGATGTCCTTCCATTATTGCTGCGTCGCATTGGATGATGCCATCTTTGTTTGGGTAGCCTCCCCGTCCAACTACAAAAACTCCTGTCTCTCTATCATTTTCTACATCTAGACACAAGTTCAGAACGGCTTCAGATCAGATTATGTTTTGAAAAATGAAAGCCTGTTATAAATAAATAGCTAGCATTTGAAAATAAGCATTCAAGAGCATCCAGCGTACAATTGAAACTAACGGTTACACCACCCCGGCTTTTTCTTGATCGCACTTGAGTGTTATGTAATTGCATTTCGCCCTGTACCTCCTGCTGTTCCATAAATGCCTGCCTCCTGAGGAAGCATTTCAAGCATCTGACACAGTCTTTTTTTCTTTTTCTTTTTGCTGTTGTCACAGCTGATTTATGGTAACCTTGTGGGGTTTTCAAGGCAAGCAACATTCAGGGCCAACTCTGCTTAACTTCTGAAATCTGATGAGATCAAGCTAGCCTACACTATCCAGATCAGGGCACCAAAAGCCTTATGCCAGAATAAAAATGTGTCAGTTCTTCAGGGGCCACGTGATTTGTATTTATTTGCAAAGGAGAGAGGGACTCTGGGGTCCCTTCCTTGACCTCCACATTTGAAAAACCATTTGTTACAGAGATGAAGAGGAATAGTTTCCATTGTTTTTGTTATCACTATGTTTACATGACTTACTAGGAGCCAGAGTTCCAGAGGGGTAGCTTGTATTAGTCTGTCGTTGCAGCAAAACTAAACACAAATCTACTGGCCTTAAAGATATATATATATCTATCTATATATATATATATTAAACTGGCACAAATTCTTGTGGACTAAAGCCCCCTTCATTATAAACAATTCTGGGGTACTTTAAAGATTAACATGATTTTATTCTGGTCTGAATTTTTGTGGACTAGTGCCCACTTCATTAAATCCAAGAGATCAGTGGCGCTTTAGAGACTAGCATGATTTTATTCCAGTCTAAAGTTTTGTGGACTAGAGCCCACTTCATCAAGCCCACTAGACTCTAGTGACACTTTAGAGACTGACATGATTTCACTGCAGTGTACATTTTTGTGGACCACCTCTTTGTGTGCAATAGGAACATTCTTATCAGAGATACATTTAATGGAGGCATTTTGGTAGCAGAGGGGACTCTGAAGCCATCAGCACAGTCCAAATGCCTTGAAATGCAGGAGGCACCAAGTGAAATGTAATAATGTGAAATCTAATCAGGAAAAACACGAAGACTAAGCTAGCCAACACCAGTACATATGGGGGTGTCTTGTCCATAGAAGCAAGCTGGCACCTAAACTTTGCATTAATTTGGCTTGCTGACCTCCAGGCAGGGCATGGAGATCTCTGGGAATGACAGCTCATTTCCAGACTACAGAGATCAATTCCTACTGAGAAAATGGCTGCTTTGGAGGGTGGACTCTGTGGCATTATACTATGCTGAAGATCCCCCCCCCCCATTTTCTTTTTGTCCTCCTCAACCTCCACCCTGAAATCTTCAGGAATTTCCTAACCATGAGTTAGGAGTCTTGAATAATAAAATAGTTTGGAGGAACAACCTCAGCAGGAAATAATGCCATGGATTCCACCTTCCAAAGCAGCCATTTTCTCCAGGGGGAGCTGATCTGTTACCTAGCGATCAGTTGTAATTCTGGGAGGTCTCCAGGCCCCACCAGGAGATTGGTGAAGCAATAATTTCAAAAACCAGATCCGGTCAGGAAGAAGGCACACAGTCACCAGGAATAGAAAAAGCCAAAATTTTATGGTACCATAAGTCTCAATCTGAATAACAGTTTCAGATACAAGCCAGCCCCGTTTACAGTTGGGCTTAATCTTTTATACTAAGGAGGCGGAGAATTCCAGTGGGATGAAACTAGTGTCATTTCTACACATTTGACATCATTCTCATAAGCAAAGGTATTCTGTTTCATTCTTGCGCATGTCAGTTACAGGAAAGGAATCAAGAATGTTAAGTTATACATTGTTGCAAATTGGTATACTTTCTCATGCGTCTTCTCTAAGCTAGAATGTGCTAGGAATAATAGACCATTGCAAGCATTAAAACAATAAGCTCCTGTGTGAGCATTTTTGCAGAAGCACAAACATACAACGCAGAATTCTTTATGCATGTTCGTATCTGTGCTGGCCTCGCGGTTTCAAAGCATTAGCTTACTAAGGCAATAAAATTAGTTTTGCAATTTCTTTCTTCATTGGCAACCATTATTATTGCTGTAATTCTATTATAACCAATATTATTATTATTATTATTATTTTAATAGCCTCTTCTACCATTATATACCTGCCATAGCCTCCTGGAGGCAGTCAGTCGCTAAGCCCCCCTGGAGCAGCCCCTGCCTCATCCTCTCCACAGCAGGGAGGGAGAAGGCCCAGGTGCCCGCAGCCGCTGCCATAGCAACGGAGGACCCCAACCGGAAGTACGAGGCGGCGGCCGAGCGGAAAGAGGAGGCGGTGCCTAAGCCCGAAGCGCGCCCTTACAAGGCCCGGGTAGGCTCCGGCCGCTGATTGGTTGCCGGAGGCACGCCTGCCAATCCTCGCGCGGCGGGGCGGAGCCGGCAGCGGCGACGTCAGTGGAGAGAGAGTGTGAGAGAGAGGAGGCGGGTCTCGGCTAGGGCGGGGCCCGGGAAAAGGCGTTCCCTTTTTCGTTCCTCTTCCGGGGCGTTTCCTCTCTTTCTCCTTCCGGCCCTCCCCCCCCCTTCAGTCGCCGCATTCATTCCTGTCAGTCGGGGAGTGGCGCCGCCGAGATGGACACGCTGGGCCGGAAGGTGGTCGTCTGCGACAACGGCACCGGGGTGAGGCCGGAGCGGGCGGCGCTGGGCGGGGAGGGGGGCCCCCGGAGGGTGGGACTTCCGCCCCCCCCGAGGGGAAGGGAGGGCCCGAGCGCGGCTCTTCTCTCTCCCCCTCCCCTTTCCCCTTTATCCCCCCCCGCCCCTTTCCCCCAAGTATGGTTGCCAACCTCCAGGTAGGGCCTGGAGTGGCCGGGGGGGTGTCTCGAGCGGACACTTCGGAAATTGTGCTCTGTGACGCTGTTCCCCATTGAAGATCTCCCTCGACCCCGCCCTCCTCAGGCTCCACCTCCCAGATATCCAGGGGGTTCCCAGCCGGGAGGTGGCAACCCTGGCTCCCCTGGAGGAAGTGGCTGCTTTGGATGGTTGAACTCTGTGGCATTAGACCCCGTGGAAGTCCGCACCCCCCCCCCCCCCCCCAAAATAATAGTCTCCAGGTATTTCCCAACCTGGAACTGACAATTGTACTCCATTGAAGTCCCTCCCATTCCTCAACCCGGCCTTCCTCAGGCTCCACCCCCAAATCTCCAGGTGTTTCCCAATTGGGAGCTGGCAACCCTGGGTCCGCTGGAGTCCCAGGCAGATGAGCTGTGCTTTGCAGGGAGCTGCCTGGATAATCTGGAGCTGAGATCCTTGTTATATGGTTCTGGGGTGTGTGTGTGTGTGTGTGCCATTCCCCCCCCCCCCCCATTTTTTTTTACAGTCAGTCACTGAAGCAAAACATCTGAGTTCTGAAGGCTTCGGGTCAGCAGCACTAATAACAGTACTCTGTTGCTAATACTCACCCTCAGTCATGGAAAAAACACTCAGTGGCAGAAGGTCTCTGAACAAATAGCTGTAATATACCAAAATGGGGAAAACCCCAAACCAGTAACATGGCAGAGAACCGTTTGGTGTAGTGGTTAAGTGTGCGGACTCTAATCTGGGAGAACTGGGTTTGATCCCCCACTCCTCCACTTGCACCTGGCTGGATGACCTTGGGCAAGCCATAGTTCTCTCGGAGCTATTCTCTCAAGAGCGGTTTCTGTCAGAGCTCTCTCAGCCCCACCTACCTCACCGTGTTCCCTCTAAGCTGAGTTAGTGTGAGCTAGCTCACAGTTTTTTAGCCTCCAGCTCACTTTTATCTTCGTTCCGGAAGGATGGCTCCAGAGCAAACTAAATTTATGCCAAATCGCTCGCTCACGACTTTAATGCCAGTAGCTCACAAAGTAGAACTTTTGCTCACAAGACTCCACAGTTTAGAGGGAGCATTGGGGTGTCTGTTAGGAGGAGGGGAAGGGAAAGGAGATTGTAAACCGCTCTGAGACTCTGAGTGAAGGGCAGGGTATACATCCAATCTCTTCTTCTTCCTTCCCTGTGCTTCTTCTTTATGTATTAATTTATTTTATTGGATTTGTATCCCACCTTCCCCGCAGAGCAGGCTCGGGGCGGGTTCCATCAGACACAATAAACAATGTATAATGTCCAAAGAATTAAGAAAAATGTTAAAACCTTAATAAAATACAGTAACATCGCTATGATAAAGTTTCTGGTCAAGGCTTCAACAGATGCCATCTCTTTAGTGTCTGCCAACTATGGTAATCAGGCAGCCATCTGTCGGCTGTCCCGCCACGTAGGGTGGCCTGTCTGGCACTGACCAAAGCCAAGGCCTTTTCCAACGTGGCTCCGGCCCTGTGGAATGGGCTCCCCAAAATGGTGAGAGGGGCCCCTCCTTGCCGTGGAGACCTTCAGGAGGCACTACAAGGCCTGTCTGTTTGCCAGGACTTTGGAAGGAGTTTGAATGGGAAGCATCTTTTAAGGGAGGAGAGGGAGAGAATTGTGTTTCTTGTGATTTTATTGTTTTTAAACTGAAAATGTTTTTAAGTGTTATTGCAAGCTGCCTTGAACCAAGAGCAAAGGCAGGGTATTAATATTTTAATAAATAAATGAGAGACCTATTTCCCCTACCTCAGCATAAGTTTGGGATTTTTGTGAACTGTTTCCCGTTGAATAGATTTCCTGCTCATAGGGTTGGATCCAACCAGCTTTTCCACTGTTGAGAAAAGGGAGACCGGGTCCCCATTGACCATCCAGGAAGGCTTTGGCTGGATTTTATTTATTTATTTATTTCCATTTATTAATTGCCTATCCCCACAGTTGCGGGGCTCTAGGCGATGCACAGAGTTCTAAAAGCATAAGCATAAATCCAAGCCCAACCAAGCCAGTTTTGGTGTAGTGGTAAGTGCGCGGACTCTAATCTGGAAGACCCGAGTTTGATTCCCCACTCCTCCACTTGCACCTGCTCCACTCCACTTGCACCTTGGGCAAGCCATAGTTCTGGCATAGCTGTTCTTGAAAAAGAGCAGTTTCTGTCAGAGCTCTGTCAGCCCCACCTACCTCACAGGGTGTCTGTTGTGGGGAGGGGAGGGGAAGGGAAAGGAGTTTGTAAGCCGCTCTGAGACTCCTTTGGGTAGTGAAGGGCGGGGTATAAATCCAATCTCCTCCTCCTTCTCCTCCTCCTCCTTCTTCGACAACATACAGTAGTTAAAACAAGTGGCAAAAATTCTGTAGTTCCCTCCCATGTCTGGTCTGTGGGTGCTTCACACATTCGGGGTGGGGGTGGGGGGTAAGCTCTATAAGGATAGGGGTCCAAGTAGGGTGCCGGCCATGATGTTTAATTAACCGTTGCTGTCCTCAACCGAATGCCTGGCGGGACATCTCTGCCTTACAGGCCCTGCAGAATTGCATAAGATCCCACAGGGCCCTGACGTTATTTGGCAGAGAGTTCCACCAGGTTGGGGCCAGGGACGAAAAAGCTCTGGGCCTGGTTGAGGACAGTTGGCTCTCTCTGGGGACCACCAGCAAGTTCTTCTGTGAAGAGCGTCATGCTCTCCTGGGGGTGTAATGGATGAGGTGGTCCTGCAGATTTTTGGACAAGCATGGGCAAAAGCTGTATCAGACAGAGGTTGCAGTAAAGAGGGGAAATGGACAAGATTGTATGGAAAAAGCTGGATGGATCTGATCCATTGTGCTGTGGGAGGAATAGCAATGTTTCTGCCTAGACCAGGGTGAGCATGGAAGTTCTTATCTGGCAGTTGTGGACAGGGTAATAGGAAATCTCGCGGTTTCCTATGACTATGAGTGGTGGGTCCTCTCAAAGTCAGTCCACGGAGGCAGCCATTCTGTGTTTTATTCTCAGATCGTCTTGTCTTTTTATGACTATGTGGAGGTCGCATAAACCTGGCCTCATTCAACTTGGTGGTTGCTGTAGTTCAGGGGTGGCCAAACTTGCTTAACGTAAGAGCCACTTAGAATAAACATCAGATGTTCGAGAGCCGCAAGACATGAAGAAATATTCCATGTTTTTACTGGGAAATACGCAAATTTGCTTTTTATTAACATTAAATGAGACTGCCAAAAATAATAACAAAAGTGGTAAAAGCAGATATTGATAATGTTTGCTAACGTTACTTAGCTTCCCCAGCCGCCCTGCCAGGAGCCGCACAATATGCGTGAAAGAGCCGCAAGCAGCTCCCGAGCCACAGTTTGGCCACCCCTGCTGTAATTCTTTGTCGTGGAAACCTTGCACACGCATACGCCCTCCCCTGGGTACAAATTCTTATTGCATTATGTAAGAGACATTAGAAAACATGCACGTAAAAATATATGGGAGTGTGCCTCTTGATTAGTACCCATGAATAAAGATCTTCAACTGTGTAATTTTGAAGTGTAGTGTCTGTGGGATAATCAGACCTTCAAAGGGCAGAGCTACACCATCTTTAAGACGCCTGTGTTGCTTAGGTTCTTATTCAGCGCTTCTAGACCTTTCACATTGCTGGCCTCCTATGGGGAGTAATGGCCAGCATCCCCCAAGATACACGTGCAGCTGAGGCCCGACAGCTGAGGGAGGCTAGAGAATGTTAGGCATCTTCATTTTCGATGATGTAGGTGTTTGGATTTCAATAGCAAAAGGTTGCTGTGCCCTGACCTGGATGGCCCAGGTTAGGCTGATTGCATCAGCTCTCAGAAGCTAAGCAGTTAGCATTTTTTGGATGGGAGACCACTGAGAAAGTCTAGGTTCGCTACGCAAAGGCAGGCAACAGCAAACCAGCTTTGTTTGTTAGGAGTGTGGACTCTAATCTGGGAGAACCGGGTTTGATTCCCCACTCCTCCACGTGCAGCTCCTGGTGTGACTTTGGGTCAGCAAGCTCTTTTAGAGCAGTTCTCGAAAGAGCTCTCTCAGCCCCACCTACCTCATAGGGTGTCTGTTGTGGGAAGGGGAAGGGAAAGGAGATTGTAAGCCGCTCTGAGACTCCTTTGGGTAGTGAAAGCCAGGGTATAAATCCAATCTCCTCTTCTTTTTCTCTTGCCTTGAAAAACCCTATAGGGTCGCCATAAGTCGGCTGTGGCTTGATGCCACTTTAGACACATACCAGCATGCCCTTAAACATTTCCCATACAGAAATAGTAGAAACACTGAGGTATATTTGTAAGCGAACCAAGAGAAGGAAGTCCCAGGTTGCTACACAGAGGTAGGCGACCTCTTTCTCTCTCTTGCCTTGAAAACCGTACAGGGTTGACATAAGTCGGCCGTGACTTGACAGCCCTTTGCACCATTTTGCTATTCTGTGCTTAACTGTAGCATTCTGCAGTGGTGGAAGTTGACAATTATAGCATGCTAGCTGTATTCTAAACCATTTATTTTGAGTAAGGCAATTACCCCTTAAGTCAGTTCAGCGGCTAACTGACATAGCAAGCATCCTGTAGTGAATTTTTCTACCTAAAAACCAATACAGGCATGCAAGATGTATGATCTCTTGACATAACTTGTGGAAATTGTTATTAGTCTGTGGTAGGATGGAAGATACCTGAGAGAAACATGGAATAGCAGGAGCATCAGTAGGAATGCTTTAAAGTTAAAAATGTTGACGTTGGGTGCAATTTATTATTAAAACATTTATACCCCACCTTTCCTCATGGTTCAAGGTGGCATACAATAGCAGCATTGGCCGCTTTTGGAAGGCCCAACCGTAAAACGCTGCATCTTCGATTGTCAGGTTTCAGATTTATTAATATTTATTAATATGGTCAAAGACCAGCATAAATCATACACACAGTCACAAGTAATAAAGGTAACTAGAAAAATATTCGTATAGTAGTAAAAAAATTAGGTTTGATAAAAGATATCACAAATTAAAATAAATATTATGTTAAATTAAAGAACCACTGCTTAAGATAACTTTGTGAATTTTTTTGGCACCCGCAAAAAACCATGCACAGGAAGCTGTAATTTGTGGATTTGCACCTGTAAGGAGCTTCCTGGTAGTCTCATAAGCAGGGCAGTCCAGTGGCTTTCTAAGGAATGGAAGGCTAAGATCAAGTGTAGTGTGAGATTGTCACTGAAATTGAAATTATTCCTTCGAAAAAGACCGAAATTGATGAAGACCAGTCTACCTGGAAGAATACAGTAGTGATCACACAGTGGACAAATGATTTTTGAAGAGACTTAACGTTCATAGTTTCCATTTCAGAGAATATTTATGCACAAGCATTTTCTTACCACATGATGACTGAATGGAAAGTGAGAGAGCCAGTCAGACACCACAAAGTTGTGTAGAAGAAACTATATATGGTAAAATATATGCTCGATTAACCTAGCAAATTTTACTAAACCATTGAGTATTTTTTTTAGCAACTTAATGCAAATATTCATAATTGTGAGCTTAGGTAGTTCCGTTTTAGAATGGGTAAAAAAAGGCACTTAAATGTATAGATTTACATTCCACCCATTCCATTCATTAGAAGAAACAAAAAACAAAAACAACTTCTCCCACCATCTCCTTTCTTTGCCTCCCCCCCCCCCCCCCAGGTGCATTCAAGGATGCCAGGGTAAAGGGGATTTATTAAAGTCTAATAAAATGTTGATGCCCAAAACAAGTATGTGAGAGATTTTAATCCAGGAGTCCATGAGCTCTTTGAGCCTGCGGAATTCTGGCAGAGTGTGGTGGACGCAGCCACAGAATGGCTGCCACTGTTTCCTTCAGCCACATAGCGAAGATCCTTGTGCTGTAGTGGCAGCTGCTACCAAAGCAGTGTTTTTAAAAATCTGCACAGCCAATCAGAATCCTTGCTGGGCAAAAGCGACAGCCGTCCCTGCCCACTTTCTAAAAACACTTGGCCCGGCACCAAGATCGGTGTTGGGAGGTACCGTAGTTCCCTTGGGCACCACATTGGGGACCCTATTCTTATCTGGCAAAAGTGTAGGGAGGGGCGAGCAGTGCTCGACATCTAGGAGACCTGAGCTGTACTTATTTTACTCACTGCCTTCGTGACGAGAAGGAACTGGAGGAGGTGATGAGAAGGGATTCCTAATCCTGTGGACTGCTCCTGATCTCTTAAATAAGTTTAGGAGTTCAGAACCCTTATGGCCGGTCAGTTGCTCTTTCATCTCACCTAATGATTGTACTTGCGTTGGAAGCCGCTTCAGTCTGGGCACCTAAAATTTTTGGCCCCTCTCACTTCAGGCCTCCATAAATTTAGGAGAGGCCTCCTCTTAGATCGGGCTGCTTTCTCCATCAGGGAAATTCATTCTCCGCTGGAGGAAGACTTTCTTTCTTGAAGGAAGACTTAATAGAAGAAAGGCGTGGGATCTAGCCCAGTAGAGCTTAAATGACAGATTTTAACATACTTGATCAGATGAAATTGTCTTGTTTCTTTCCATAATTTCAAGTATTTTATTTAAAAACATGTAACACAATATCATCTGTTTATTATTTGTACAAGTTCTCAACTGGTTTGATAACACAGCAGGCTGCAGTTGGGTTTTTTTTAAATATTTAGATTTGTGTTAAAATAACAGTGCCCGTAAGATGCAATTATGCTCATCATCAAATTATCTTATTTCTTTTTCAGTTTGTGAAATGTGGGTACGCAGGGTCAAATTTCCCAGAACACATCTTCCCGGCTTTGGTTGGAAGACCAATAATTCGATCGACTGCCAAAGTGGGAAACATTGAAATCAAGGTAATGGCAAAGGAAAACTCTCACTTGCATGGTACTCTGGGATACTCCGCCCCCTGCCACCGAAATATACCTTCTAGCACATTATGTAATAGTCAAGATCTTAAAGTGCACAAATGAAAATTGAGCGAAGGTTTCTACATGAAACCTAATAGTATAAGTGTGGTTTGTGTAAGCTTTGGAACAGTTGTGCATTGTCAAACTGTCTCTTAACCATTGTGTTCAGACTATTCAAATGCACAAAACTGTCATTTCTGGAACTCCAAGTATTCTGAGCAAAATTTAACTGTCTTGTACTAGATGCCTGGATCTGTTAAATTATGAACAAGTGGTGAATGTTAGAAAATGTCATGGCCCCACTGCTGGACCTCCTGATGGCACCTGGTATTTTTGGCCACTGTGTGACAGGGTGTTGGACTGGATGGGCCTCTGGCCTGATCCAACATTGGCTTCTCTTATGTTCTTATGTAATGCTCTTACTTTGATAGCCCAAGCTAGCTCAATCTCATCAGATCTCAGAAGCTAAGTGGGGCCAGCCCTGGTTAGTACTTGGATGGGAGACCATCGAGGGAGAGGAGGGTCGCTATGCAGAGGCAGGCAATGGCAAGCTGCATTTGAACGTCTCTTGCCTTGAAAACTCTGCGGGGTCTCCATAAGTCAGCTGCAGCTTGACAGCAATGTCTGCCGCCAGGAATCGACAGCAGAAATCTAGCCATGAACTAGGCTGCTGCTCTGGCTGATCCCAGTCGCCCTGTCATTTGTCTGGGGAGTCCTTGGATCCTGTAGGGATTCTAGAGCATGATTTTCTGTGCTCGTCTTTCCCTGTGGGTCCAAGGGGAGACAGCTGCATACGAGATGTTGGAAGGTGCATACAAATAGAACAGACAAGGTGGAATCTTGGGTCTGAGACAGGCAGTGCTATGAGGCTAAGCAGAGAAGGGTAACATTCACCCCAAAGAATCCTGTTCTCGACTGAGCTTCTCACACAGCAGAGGCATGGCCCGACCACTAAGGCAGGGAGGCATCACTGCCACTAGTCTTTTTGGCGCAATATAGTCTAGTTGCCTGAAAGAACATGGGCCTGTGGAAGGCTTCCATTGGGTGAGTAGGGTGGGCCCTTAAGTTTATATGTCAGACTGAACACATGAAGAAGCTGCCTTATACTGAATGCAGACCATGGATCCATCGAAGTCAGCACTGTCTACTAAGACTGTCAGCGGCTCTCCAGGGTCTCAGGCAGAGGTCTTTCACATCACCTGTTACCTGGTCCTTTTACCTGTAGATGCCAGGGATTGAACTTGGGACCTTCTGCATGCCAAGCAGATGCCCGGCCACTGAGCCACACCCCCTCCCAGATTGCTGCCTCACTCTGTGTAAAAGTCTGAACTGTGTGTTATAGCTTATCCTGGAGGCTAGCAAGGCAGATTCCAGCCCAGCTTCATTTATCCTGTATGCATGTAGCGGTGTCAGCCATCCACTTTTTAGCAGAACATGGAAAGAAGAAAGCATAGGGGCACAAGTGCGCATAGGATCTTTTCCACTCTGCTTTCATTGTCTAGGACGGGTCCCCAAACTTTTTGAGCCTGCGGACAATTGACACAGGACCGTTGTGCACAGTCATAAAATGGCTGCCACAGGAGGTGGAGCCAACCACAAAATGGCTGCCTCAGGAGGCAAGGCCAACCACAAAATGTCAGGGAGGGAGGTTACATATAACTCTAATAGTACCTCTTCAGCATTTCAGGCAGAAGCTCTGCTTAACAGAACGCCTTTTAACCTGCACAGCCAATCAGAAGCCGGAACATAGCCCTGCCCATGTTCTCAAAGCCATGGCACCCACGAGCCCCATATTGACCCCAGGTCTAGGAGCATGTTTAGCCTTTCTACCCATGGCATCATTTTATGTCTAGGCATGAGCGCAGCTTTTTCATTCATCGATCTGTGCAGTCCACATAGGGACTGCACATGAGCAGGCCGGCTATCGGCTAGGTCTGTACAGCTAAAAACCTTCAGGGGGCGCTGTGCGCAGGAGTCAGAAGCTTGTTCCTGTCCAGGGACCATGTCCTCCTGTGTAGCAGTGCCCCCTTAACCCTCAGTTCCTCTTTTGCCACCGAAGGAGAAAGCCATGCCTTCGGAGTCTCCAGTTACAGCTGAAAGATTTTGTCGAGATTCAGCGAAGCTACGTCGGCTTTCCCTCCCAGATCCTCTTGCATGCAGGGTTACGATATCCAACAAGGGCTGTGGAGCAGGATCTCCTGAGAAACAGAGTCCCATTCTCATGAGCCTCTCCTATAAGAACGTGCCATTTTTACTTCGCTAATGCATGGTGTTCCCGAGGGAGTGCACTCCATTTTTTTTTAAGCTATGGAGAGAAGATGTAGGGGAGGAGTCTATGTCATGGATAGGTTGGACCCAAACCATTTTGAGATGTCAAGCTAGCCCCTCAGATCGTGAGAGGGAAGTCAAATAAGACATCAGCACTGGATGCTGGACCACAGATGCCCCATGCTCTTAGCAGTCCAGACCCAGATAGGTGGGCCGGTGTGTGTCATTTTAGGCATCTCGAAAAACTTTCAGGCTCTTGGCAAGGGGAGCGCAATGCTGACCTTTTCATAGCTTAGCTTTTCATTACCTAAATGCAGGGCTTTTTTTTCTCTTCTGGAAAAAGAGGTGCCGGAACTCTCAAGAGGGAAATTAAATTTTCAATCTGTATACTGAAAACTCATGAACTTTTAAACATTTTTAAAAGAATTTTGTCAAAGAGGTTCCAGAACTCCGCTCTGGCGCATTCCCCAGAAAAAAAAAAAACCCTGACTAAATGTCGTGTTGGGTAAAAATGGACTGAAGAATGGGTGCTTTTGGGTAGGTTCAGCCAGTGCGGTGGGTGAGATTGTGGAAGGCAGATTCTCGATAACTCATTAGGAGACCTTCAGTAAGCATTTCTGAACATTGCCGACCATACTTGGGTAATGCATATCTCGCAGGTCAGTTATAACAGTTGGAATTTATTCATCAAAATACTATATCCTGCCTTTTCTCATGGTTCAAGGCAACTTACGATAATAGTGGAAAACATTTTCAGTTAAAAAAAATAGCAAACCCCAAATTTCCCCTCCCAAAATATGCCGTCTGGATAATGTAACTCTTTGAACTCTGGGGAGTTAGTATTATGTTATTACACACTTCTTCTTTTCTTTTTTTGGGGGGGGGGGGAATTAGCCAGAATCAATAACTATCCCACTTCCTCTCAAATAGTCCTATAAATTGGGGAAGAGGAAAAGGTTTGAAGTGGAAGTGCAGAATATCTCTTCTGGCTCTGCACGCAGCAGCTTTCCAAAATACAATGTTTACTGGAATCGAGAGGGTAATTTCAGTAACGTAGGGGTGTACAAAAAATGTGCAGAAGTATCATTAGCGCAGATTAGAATATCGGTAGAAAGAAGTATGTTAAATTAAGAGCCCGTTAGAGAATGCCAGGCATATATCTGCTCGATTTAATAGCTTGGCCTTATTTCTGAAATTTCACTACCACCACCCCCAGCCTCTATACAATTGAAGGATAGTTTAGTGGGGCAGCTGTGTTGGTCTGAAGCAGCAGAACAAAGTTAGAGTCCAGGGGCACCTTTAAGACCAACAAAGACCTTGAATAAAACTTTGTTGGTCTTAACGGTACCACTGGACTCAAACTTTGTTCTAGTGACTTCTATGTTTGTGCTGTAGACCAGCGGCTTTTTGGTATGGTGGTCCACAAGTCCAAATTTACTTGATATGCTGACCCAGCCAGGGCTGGCCTGAGGGTTTTTGGTACCGAAGGCAAACTTTGACCCTTGGTTCAGGGTTCCATTTTCTCCAGTGGCCAACCAGATGTTTTTGAGAAACCAACAAACATCACACAAAGGGTGCAGTTGCCCTCACCACAAACCCCAAGCAAGTGGCATTCTGACATACACAGCCTTTGCCTCTGGGGGTTACATTTCAGCCTCTGACGACCCACTCCTTCTCCAAACCCCTGTCTAATCTCCATTAAGGTTCTAAGAAACTCACTCCAGTAACCATCAGGACACATTTCACTTGATCAACAAGTATATGCAGGGAAGAAAAAATGCCAGCTTATGTATGACATAGAAGATACTGTTTCCAGGCTCAGATCTTGGCTCCCAAGGTACTAAAGAGAGCAAAAGCCCTGGCTTGGGTAAGCCGGACTAGCCCGATCTCGTCAGATCTTGGAAGCTAAGCAGGGTTGGCCCTGGTGAATACTTGCATGGGAGAACTCCAAGGAATACCAGGATCATGACACAGAGGCAGGCAATGGCAAACCACCTCTGAACATCTCTTGCTTTGAAAGCCCTACGGGGTCCCCCAGAGTCAGCTGTGACTTGACGGCACTTTCCTCCACCAATAAGAGCAGTGGGAAGGGCAAGGTTGGCCAATAGGGAGGGCTGGTCCGCGTGACCCACTTTCAGAAGCTTTGCAAAACACTTTTGGCTCCAGACCCACAAGTTGAGAGACACTGCTGTAGATGGGGTACTGTTGTGATTATCACCCACTTGAATGTTGGCTTCCGGCAGCCTGCTGGAACACTAAAGGAACAAATATCAAAAGGTCCCCCGCCCCCGTTCCAGCTATTGAAAATCCTTGCTGATGTTCTCTCAGCACTTCTAAAAGAGAGGTTCTGTTCTTGTGTTTCCAAATACCTTCCAAGCAAGCTATTCAGTGAAACTGGTTTCTGCTGCTTTAGCTCTTGCCAATTGTAAAGATTTAAAAGAGTGCCTGAGAAGAACTGGCTAATATACAGTTAACACCCCCGCTTCCTGTTGTACGTACACCTCCCCGCCCGAGAAAACAAACTTCTGAAAATGTAGCAGGGGAACTTTGGCTTTGTTAAGGTAGGGCGGAATAGGCTTTGATACTGTATGAATTTTGCTCTCTGACCGAATGGGAGAGTATCCACTTTCCAGGATCCTTCGTTGAAGTATAACAAGGAGTCAGATCCTACTTTTGTGCAAACGGCTTTCCTCGGTGATAAGAGATCTGATTTGCTCTTTAATCAGGTGACTGATAGCCCTGACCTGGATAGCCCAGGCAAGCCCGATCTCATCAGATCTCGGAAGCTAAGCAGGGCTGACCCCGGCAAGTATTTGGGTGGGATACCAGGGCCGGGAAGTGGAGGCAGGCTTTCAAGCCACTTCTCTGAACATCCTCTGTGCCCCAGTAGGAGTCGCCAGAAGTCACTATGACTTCCAGGCATGGGCATGCACATGCATGCATGCGCACAAATGCAATAATACAAAAAAAAAAAAGCTGACTGATAGAGACTGGGCAGATACTATGATGGTTTTTTGCCAGCCTACAGAAATGCAAGTTGCTTAGAACAACTGATTTGTTTTCCTCTTTGATTTAAAGTAGCGGAGGGCTGGGAGAGACAGTGTGGTGTAATAGTTATGGTCAAAGTCCGAGCTATATTCAGATCCCTTGTCAGCCATGAAGTTCACTGGGTGACCTTGGGCCAGGCATTCTTTCAGTTTCACCTAGGTCATAGAGCTGTGAAGTTTATATGGGGGGGTGCCACCTGTCATAAGGGTGGGGTGAAAGCATGGTTGGTAGGTAGAAGGATTAAGAAAGACCAGGGGTCCCCAACTTTTTTGAGCCTGGGGGCACCACTGGGATTCTGACCCAGCGTGGGGAGCGCAACCACAAAATGGCAGTTACAGCTTATCTTCAATCACATAGTGCTATGGTGGCAAAACAACGCCTAAAAAAAAAAACTCCAGTGGCCAATCAGAAGCCTCACTGGGCAAAACCCCCACCTGGCCTGCCCATTTGGTGGTTGCAGGGAGAAGAATTGGTGGGCGCCGTGGTGCCCCTGGACACCGCATTGGGGACCCTGGAGGTAAATGAACAGCTTTTAAGAGTGAGCTTCACTTACCATCTGTTTGCTTCCTTCTAGTCCTATTTCTTTATTTTACGAACAGGGCTACACAATGTTAAAACTACTGAACAGATTTGTGTTGGTCGAGGCACTGTTTTAATATTCATTTTCCTAATTTTAATATTCATTTCCCTAAGGGTAGGAGGGTGATGCATGTCCATTGTAAAAGATAAGACTGGTGAAAAGTTTGCTATGGAAAGGTCCCTCCTTAGCAAAACTGTAAACGTGCCGGTCCCTCCATAGTACATTGTCAGTGAAACCGATCACCGACCACTGGATTTTCGGGAATTGGTTCCTCCTGGGACTCTTTCTCCTGGCCGGGTGTTCCAAAACCGCTGCTCTCACTGTTGTTTGTCCTGAACTTACACTAGCTTCGGAACATTTCCACCAGTCCCCACATCTGGTTTTCTGCTTTATACTTAATTATACTTAAATAATTTGAATGAAGGATTCCATTTAGACTACTTCTGATTCTCTCACTTCTTCTGCCTTTTCTTCATCTTTCTTGACCTGTTGAAGTAGAATAACAAAAAGATGGTAAGTGAGGCACTCCCCCTGTACTGTCTACACTTTTCGCTTGGCGGGATCCATGTAGCCTTCATTTTCCTTATTTTTTTTTATTTTTTTTTGGTGCTTTTAAAAAAAAAATTCGCCATGCCATCTTCCATCTTGAACACATATCCCCCTTTCTAATCTTCCTTCATTGCTTTGGTTTGGTGGCTCTTAAATTCTCATACATTTCTTCCCGATACGACATACTCCCAGTAAGTGCGGCTGTCTGTAGACGCAGGACGTTTAGCCTGAAGGTCAGAACTGAGGTTGGTATCTGTGCTAGAAATGGCTTCTTGAGCCATAGCAGAGGTGAGCTACGGAGAAACGCTCACGCACCATTTGCTATGTAGGCGTTAGAGAAGTTCAGATGAGGCTGTCGAAACGATCGGAGCTGGCTCTCACACGCAGACCTTCCCTCTTCTTTCCTTCGCATGATTTCTCCAATAGTTCCTGGGCATGGGATCGCACAGGGAAACGGGACACAAGCTGGTGGCAAACCGTACATCATGGGTCCCCAACGTTTTTGAGCCTGCGGGCCCCTTTGAAACTCTGACACAAGAGAAGTGGGCACAAAGTTGATTTTGATTTTGTTACATCTTAAAACTTATATGTAAATGCCGGGAAAAAAGAAGAAGTGGGCACAGCCACAAAATGGCAGCTGTTGGAGGTGGAGCCAGACAGAAAATGGCTGCCGCAGCTTACCTCCACTCACGCAGTGAAGATCCTTGTGCTATGGTGGTAGCTGCTGCCGAAGCAACATTTTTTAAAAGTCTGCACAGTCAATCAACTCTCCATAGACCAATCATAAGCATTCCTGAGCAAAAGCCCCATCTGGCCCCACCCTGCCCACTTTATAAAAAACTTGGGCACCAGGAAGGCTGTTGGTGGTAAGGTGTGTTGTGACCAGGTGAGTTTGCCTACGACTGCAGACTTAATCTCTTAGTGATAGGCTAAGATAGCTCCGCCCCCCCTGCCCCGGTGCAGAATCTGCAGTCCCCTATTTGCTTTTGCTGCTTGTTTTCCATGCTTCCGCAGCCTCTCATTACTCCCATTCAGTGCTGTGGGCGGAAATACGACGACGTGCATGGAAAGTCTGTTCTGCTAAGCCCACCTACTTACGTGCAATTCCATATCACATACCCTTTTTCATATAAATGTATGATATTATAAAAACTAAGGTGTCCGAGAAGCGCTTCGTGCAAAGCTAGGACCTCCAGTGTCCCAGAGCTACAGTTGTGGCTTGCATATGACGGTGAGTTGACTTTCCTTTCAGAACAGCACAAATCGCCGTTCTTCGTGGGGGAGTCAGGTGCAAGCTGGAGGCGTGGAAAATAAATTGAAACCCGTGAGATTTATATGGACGTAGCAGATTGTGGAATGGCGGCTGTTTTCCTTCCGAAAAATAAATTCCTTGACCTGCTTTTCAATTGAGTACCTTAACTCAGGGGTCCTCAACATAGTCCCCGTGGGTTCCATGGTACCCACCACCAGCACCTTTTCTGGTGTTGGCTAAGTGTTTTTAGGAAGTAGGTGGATCCAGGTAGGGCTTTTGCCCAGCAAGGCTTCTGATTGACTACTGGCGATCTGATTGTCTGGGCAGGTTTTTTTTAAAAGGTTGCTTTGGCAGCAGGTGCCACCAAAGGATCTGCACTATATTCCTGAAGTTAAGTTGCAGTGATCATTTTGTGGTTGACTCCACCTCCTGCGGCAGCCATTTTGCAGCAGCCATTTTTTGCTGCGCCCACCATGCCATGTCAGAGTTCCAAATGTGCTTGCAGGCTCAAAAAGGCTGGGGATCCCTAACCTGTCACCTTATCCTGTCTGTTGTCCCCTGAAGATTGTATCAGAAGCCTAGATTTAAAACAAGTTTATTTTGTATAGGATTCCCCCCCCCCCCCCCACACACACACAGAAGCGGATTTCATAAAACCCTTTTTTGGGGGGAATGTTAATTTACCAGTTCTTGTTTCTCCCTGTAGGATCTTATGGTAGGCGATGAAGCGAGTGAGCTGCGGTCCATGTTGGAAGTGAACTACCCGATGGAGAACGGCATCGTCCGGAACTGGGACGACATGAAGCATCTTTGGGACTACACCTTCGGGCCAGAGAAACTGAACATCGACACGCAAAACTGTAAAATCCTGCTGACGGAACCTCCTATGAACCCGACGAAAAACAGGGAGAAGATTGTGGAGGTAGGTACTTCTGAGAGAAATCACGCTCAACTGAAAAGAAAACCGCCGATAATGTAATGCCCCTGTACAGATCTTTGGAGTGGCCTCATTTGGAATATTGTGTGCAGTTCTGGTCACTGTCATCTCAAAAAGGACATCACAGAGCTGGGAATGTGAGTGTCATGCTTTCCAGGGAGATGTGGCGGACCTCTTTGAACTCTACCCAGCTGCGATCGAGTAGACTGAAAATTTAGTATTTAGGGGGATTGCCCAGTTGGTCTGTATACCTGTTGTATCCACTTGGTTACGTATTTTATATTATTACATGCTTCCGGTGTGTAACTCTGCCGTAAGATAAACGAAATAGCTGCGCCTTGATGGCACTTTCCACCAGCAGGAGATAAAACCTTTCCAGGACTGACAGGCTTCCTGAACAAAAGATACCCTGCCTCTTTAAAATGACTGTCACTCTAGAACAAATTCCACTCTAGAACAAATTCCGATTTGGAATGGAAAGTAGTCCACTCTAGAACAAATTCCGATTTGGAACTGAAAGTAGTAAAGTTCTGCTGCCAGCTACTGAGAAACAAGCAGGAAGAAACACAGTACAATTGCCAGGGCAGTAGCTAGTCAATCCTCCAACAGCAGAAGATGGAAGTGGTCACACTCTTCTACAGGAATGCAACACTAGAAAGTATTAACTCATGCAGCGGTACTAGGGTGGCGCGTGCAAGAAATTGTGTCAAGTTAAGTTAAAGGGGGGGGGGGTATGCGCTAGCTCTTGACTGCAGTTCCAAGTCTCCTCTGTTGAAATCAGTGGGGGCTTAATCTGGGGGTTGGGTCCACAGTTTGCAGTAATAAAAGCAGCCTAGAAAGTTAGAATGTTAACTCTGTGATGTAACGCCCCTTTAACAGGAGCCGTCTCCCAGCACAGCACAGGTGGAAGTTGTAAAGCCTGAAGTATTTATTATCTCATTGACTTGGTGCCAGCTAGCGTGTTGCCGATAACCGGCTCGTCTGAGATGCTAAGGAACTGAATTGTTCATTCCTTTCGATGCTTGTGTATTATTTGGGTATTCTGGCAGTCTTTGCCAGACATTACAAACTCTGTAAACCTCTTGAGATATCTCAGCAGTATCTTTGTCTAGGTATTGGGCGCCTGTCTCATGTGTGAAATCTGCACTTTTGTTTCAGTGGTGGTAGGGTTATCAGGTAGTTGTGCAATTTTGCTTACCGTGCCTTGGACCTTGATGGTTCTGACGTTTGGACATGCGTCCTGTGCATTGCAGGTTGTATTTTGGCAACTCATGCTGCGGAAAGTTTCCCTGATGAGTCCAAGGATATACAATGTAGATCATGGATTCCCAATCTTTTTAACCCTACGGGCACCTTTGGAATTCTGACACGGGGGGCGGGGGGCACGGCTGGAAAATGGCTGCTGCAGAAGGTGGAGCCAGCAACAAGATGGCTGCCAAAGGAAGTCACATAATGAAGATCCTTGTATTGTGGCGACAACTGCTGCCAAAGCAACATTTTTTTTAAAATCTGCATAGCCAATCAGATCTCCCATGACCAGTCAGAATACTCGCTGGACAAAAGCTCCAAGTGGGCCTGCCAACCTTCCGAAAACATTTGGTGGGCACCATGGCACCCATGGGCACCACGTTGGGGACTCTGGTACAGATCTTTATACTCATGCCTAAGGAGTCAGGAGGCTCTTTAGCGAGAGCATTTTGCTACTATGGATTTTGTGCTTTGCTGCTATTATGGGGATGTCAGGTTGACACAGTTTTTATTTCTAAACCTTGTCCTCTTCAATTTCAGTAAGTAGTGTAAAGTTTTACTAAGTCTATTAACTGACTGGGTTTATTGACAGGCCGGCAAAAAGAAAAATGTTAGCATCTCCCCACTCTGGATAGCCTTGGGCCTTTGGATCCCCGCTCTGGATGGCCTTGGGCCAGCCACACTCTGTTAGCATAACCTACCTCACCATTTTGGAGGAAAGGTGGGATTAAATAGACCTATTTTTGTTTTCCAGGTAATGTTTGAAACCTACCAATTTTCTGGGGTCTACGTAGCCATTCAGGCGGTGCTCACTCTTTATGCTCAAGGTAAGTAAAGCACTGCTTTTCACTGCATGCTCCTTAAAGAGAATGATTGCAAATGCTCATTTAAAATGGCCAGTATTTTCTTTTTCCCTGGCACAAATCCCTGGCAATTGGTGTCTCTCCTTGTTGCTTTTGTTTTGCGGTTCTTTAATAAATAAGTGATAAAGATCACCGGTAAGGCTGGCACTCTCCAGAATTCAGTTTGCTTCCTAGTAAACAAGTGTGTGTGTGTTCACAACTGGTGTAGAAATTGCCCAGTATATTTAACTGCAACCATATTTTATAATCGATTTGTGTCAGGTAGCAGGAAAGGGGGGGAAGAGAGCTATTAGCCACAAAGTATAGATAGGAACTCTCGGTCTGGGGCAAGTGATGCTCTGTATTCTCGGTGCTGGGGGCGGGGGGAGAAACAGTGGGAGGGCTTCTGGTGTCCTGGCCCCACTGCTGGACCTCCTGATGGCTCCTGGTATTTTTGGCCTCTGTGTGACACAGAGTGTTGGACTGGATGAGCCATTGGCCTGATCCAACATTGGCTTCTCTTATATTCTTGTGTTATGTTAGTAAGGTGGAAAGTCTGTTCTTGCCTATGATGGGGCTTGGGGAAGCGACAGAGAAACGGGAAAACTACTAGAAGAAAAGTTAGGTTTTGCCAGGTGAAGAAAAAGTTTTTAGACATCTATAGTTTAGTTAGTTAGTTTATTATTACGGTCTGAGACCAGCATACCGTGTAAACATAATACGACAACATCTATAGTTTAGGTACATAGGACTCAGAGGCCTATAAAGCGGCCGGAATAGAGCAGGTATCCTGTTTTACCTCAGGGAAACGGTGGGTTAGGGACTTGTGAGGAGGTTGAAGGCAGAGCCTTGCTGTCACAAGATCAGAACTTACTGGTGGTTTCTGGCCCAAAAGATGTCTGGCTCTCCTTGGCCAGAGCCAGGGCTTTCTCCACCCTGACTCCTGCTTGGTAGAACTCTCAGCCTGAAGGCATCATGACCTGCAGGACCAGGCCCGTTAGCTACCGTGGGGCATCTCAGGGCCCCCAAGTGGTGGTGGATATGGGGAAGGAGCCAGGTATTCCTTTAATTCGATTAGCCAGTGCCCCCTAAGAAATTTAAATGCCCCCCGACTAAAAAAAACCCTGGCTATGGGCCTGTGCAGGACATGCAAAGTAGACCTGTTCTGCCAGGCCTATGGTTGAAGACAGCCACGGTTTCTCCACCTCACCAGGCCCATGACCCTGCCCCACGGAGGAAGGAATGGTATGCTGCTCTGCCATCGTAGAGAGCATTGTTAGCCGTTTACTGAATTATTGGCAGTTGATGTTTTTAACTAAATAGTGTGTGTTTTAACGATCCTGCACATCGCCCTGAGCCCTTCCGAGGCGGGGAAGGCGGTCTAGAAATTAAGTTAATAAATAACTAATAAACCCCAAGAAACCGGCTGACGCTGTGTCAAGATGCCGAGATTCTTGGATTGAAGGAGTTCTGAGGAAAACCCTCCTCTCTTCAAGGCGCTTTCACGCCTTGCTAAGTAGTACAGTTTTAATCTACTTCAGCAACTGTTTGCAAGTGGATCTTGCCGTTTCACACAGTAAAACCCAGTTGCAAAGTGCATTCAAAGTAGATTGAAAGTGTGTTATTTGACGTATGTGAAAGCACCCCCCACTCTCTCTCTCATCCAAAATGACTGATCCCTTGTTACATTTTGTGACTTATCCCTCAAACCACTGCACATAAGCTCTTCTGAAGAAAAGACAAGAAACTTATTTCTGTGTTGTGAAAAGAACATGTTGGTGCGGATCACTCCAGGAGAAAGGGAGGGGGGAAAGCCATAGAAATTACCTCAGGTTCATGGAAATTACCTCAGGTTCATGGAAATTACCTCAGATTCATGGAAATTACCTCAGGTTTATGGAAATTACCTCAGGTTCATGGAAATTACCTCAGGTTCATGGAAATTACCTCAGGTTCTGCCTCTTTAGGCTTCAGTCTGTAGTACCAGCCAGTAGCCCAGCACCAGTTATTTGTTAACATTGCCCTACTGACAACTAGCAAGCCACGCCATAATTAAAGCGATTTGGTCACTGCTACGGGAAGATGTAGTTTGTCAGAGCCTGGAAGCTAAGCAGGGTCCAGCACAATTAGTACTTGGATGGGAGACCACCCAAGAAGTCCAGGGTTGCTACGCAGAGGCAGGCAATGGCAAACCACTTCTGGCCTGACCTGACTGCCCCAGGCTAGCCCAGTCTCATCAGAGCTCAGAAGCTAAGCAGGGTCGGCCCTGGTTAGTATTTGGATGGGAGACCACCAAGGAAGCTCAGGGTTGCTACGCAGAGGCAGGCAGTGGCAAGCCACCTCCAGCCTGTAACACCCTGTGGATGGGGTTGCCTCAAGTCAGTTGCAGCTTGGTGGTATGTTATCTTACCTGTCTTAGAATCATAGAATTGGAAGGGTCCTCCAGGGTCATCTAGTCCAACCCCCTGCACAATGCAGGAAATTCCCCGGCCAAACTGGCCTGGAGAAACGTTGCCTCCTGACCCCAAAGTGGCAATCAGCATTTCCCTGGGCACGTAAAAAAGGAATTCTTGGATCAGGTCGCTTATCTTTTCTTTCTTTAGCCTTTTTGAGGCTCAGGCTGCTTCCTGCAACAATTTCTTTTGGAAGTGCACTTCTTTGCATATTGATTCAAAAGGCTCCACAGCCTGTTCAATCGGCTGCCCTGTTTCCTGAGCAGAGGAGGTCATCTTCACCTTCATGGCTTAGCCAGAGCAGAACTGGTCTGTTGTACCCATGAGTTCGTGATGACAGCATGAGTCCAATAAAAGTTCTAGAAGAAGCTGGACTAACATTACAACAAGGCTTGCATTGTGAAGGATAGGAAAAAAGTGGTTATTTTGTGCATGTTTTTATTTAAAATCTCCATTACTATTTATGGGCATGGCAGCCGGGCAGTGAAGAAAGCCAATAGGAAGAAAATTGGTTCTTTTGAAATGTGGTGTTGGAGGGGAGTTTTACGGATTCCGTGGACCACCAAAAAGACAAATAAGGGGGTTCTGAATCAAGTCAAGCCTGAACTCACCCTAGAAGCCAAAACGACTGAACTGAGGCTATTATATCGTCCCATCATGAGAAGACAAATAATAACAGGAAAAGTTGACGGCGGGAGAATAGGAAGACCCAAAATGAGATGGATTGAGCTTGGTGTAGTGGTTAAGAGTGGCAAACTCTAATCTGGGAGAACCGGGTTTGATTCCCCACTCCTCCAGATGCAGCCAGCCGGGTGGCCTTGGGTCAGTCACAGTTCCCTCTGAGCTCTCTCAGCCCCACGTGGCTTCTCTTACGGACTACAGCAGTGTATTTTCTAAACAGTTCTGTATGTCAGTCTATGAGTTTAAGTGCTTGCTGGGAAATGGTGTCTGTTTCTTTCATTCTTCCACCCCCCCACCCAGCGGCAGCCGAAATGCTTTTTTGTTGAGGAAAAGAAACACAACCCATCTTCAGCATCAGAAGCCCCATAAAGGGAAAGGAAGATTGTGAGAGAGGACACTCTGATTCAGCCGAGATGCATTTATGGGGTTTGTGCAGGGTTCTGTCAAATTATCTCCCATAAGAGGCTGTCTTAATGGGTTCTTTCCACACAGAATCCTTGCAGTGTCTTGGTCACTTGCAGCATTCCCCTAGAGGAGCGGGGGAAATGCGCCAGCCATCCTTGAGGATGGGGGTCTATAAAGACCGATCCTGGGTAGCTCTCCAGCCTTCAGCAGCGAGCCGGGTTATTTCTGGGGTCTGCGACCCTGTCTGAAACTCACTGCAAGAGGCATCGTAGGCCAAAGCAATTCCTGTAGGATCCGGGCTTCGTGGGGGTTGTTAAGCGAGTGATCCTAAACAGGTCTGTTCAAAAGAATGTCCCATTTTATTCAGTGGGACTTACTCCCAAGCGAGTGGTTTTAGGATTGTGCTGTCAGGAAAGGTCTTTGAGGACTTCTCACCTGCCCCCGAAGATTTGATTGCCAGGAGACACGTATATTGGCCCTGTATCTCAGCATGGGTTGTTGAGGTTTTTATGTGGCCTGCAAATCTCCAGTGTGGTGGTCGGAGTGTCGGGCCAGGAACTGGGAGACTTGGGTTTGAATCCCCACTCTGCCATGGAAGCTCGCTGGGTGACCTGGGGCAAGTCACACTCTCTCAGCCTAACCCACTTCACAGGGTTGTTATGAGGGTTTAACAGGAGAAGAAGAAGGATGGGATTTATACCCTGCCCTTCACTACCTGAAGGAGTTTCAGAGGGGCTTACAATCTCCTTCCCCTCCCCACAACAGACACCCTGTGAGGTAAGTGGGGCTGAGAGAGCTCGTTTCAGAACTGCTCCTGAGAGAACAGCTCTGAGAGAACTGGTGACTGACCCAAGATCACACCAGCAGCTGCATGTGGCGGAGTGGGGAATCAACCCCGGTTCTCCCAAATTAGAGTCCGCGCTCTTAACCACTACACCAAACCGGCTCTACATCAAACAATGTAAGCTGCTTTGGGGAGAGTGTTCGGGTGCAAATGAAGTAAGTAAGTGGTCGGGAAGGAGGACGACAGAAGAGGGGAGGAAATGTTCCTTACTTGTGCTCCCCTCTCCATGTCCTTCAAGAGTCCGCCCCCTCTTTGACGGAACATTCTTTGGTCTACTTCCTCTTCCCGTGGGTATTTGGCATGTCTGCATGCGGAACGTCACTCCGTTAAAAGGTGAAATGACTAACATTCTTAGAATAGTAACAGATAAATCACCAGGCTGAAAGACAAACACGGCGAACCGACGCGGAATTTATGGAAGTCTTAAGGTCTCTTTCGCATCGATCCTTCCTGTACCGTAAAGGAAGCGTGCGTGTCAGTTTATTTTTGGCGGCTCCACGGAAACGCAGCCTGCTTCTCAGCAAGGAGGAAAGTCATGCAAGGTTAAGTTTGTAAAACCTGATCGCCACCTTCCAATCTGATCCCAAGTCATTCCAATTATGACATCTCTCATCTCATCAGGTGATTTCTCTCCCCCCCCCCCCCCCTTGCTCTTCCTGTCCAGGGTTACTGACGGGCGTTGTGGTGGATTCTGGAGACGGCGTTACCCATATCTGTCCTGTCTACGAGGGTTTCTCCCTTCCTCATCTCACCAGGAGGTTGGACATTGCTGGGAGAGATATTACCAGATACCTCATCAAGGTACGTTAAATCTGAGCAGAAGGCCCCATCGTTCCCGTCGCCTTCGGTTTTATTTTGCTTGAAAGCATGTGATAAGAACAAAACGGAAACGCCGTCGAGGAGATCATGATTCTTCGGAAGGCTGAAATCCGTTGTGGAAGAAAGGGGCTTTCCAGGGCACCCAAAGGCAGTGACTGAACGCCCTTTCTTCAGAACCTTTCTGAATTCCAAGCTGCCTCTCTGTACCCTTTTGTTCCCCCTTCGAGGGGAACCTTTTAGTTTGTGGTGGCTGCCAAAAGAGTAAGACCGTTCTATAGAAATGGAAGAAAAATACACTCTCGGGCCTCAACGTCCCTACTAGAGACTGACTAGCAGGGGTCATTTCGAGCAGGAGCTCGGGGGAGCGCATCTCTGGGAGTTGGTGCCAGTCCCCCCCCCCCCCAACCGTGGCGGAATGCCTGCTTGTGTCCTGGCTGCAGCAAAATGACCCCGTCCCCTGGAAAGGCCCTTGTTCCTCCGACCAGCCTTCTGAAGGCTTCTGAAGCCACCACTGAAGCTGTCCTCCCAGAATAGTGGTATTTCTGAGGCTTGGATTAGTAGCTGTCCCCTCTCTGCCAGCTCTGTTGTGGGGAGGAGAAGGGAAAGGGGTTTGTAAGCTGCTCTGAGCTCCAAGTGAAGGGTGGGGTATAAATCCAATCTCTTCTTCTTCTTCTCATGCCCAAAGACCAAATTGGAGTACTTGAAAGCTCCAGTGTCTGTTCATGTAATTTGCTGTTCAGGTGAATGGACCTCAGCGGCCTTTTTCCTTTTTAAGAGGCTACGTATGAGAAGGACGGTGGTTTCCCACTCTGCCACTAACTGCACTTGCTTTCACCCCAGCTGCTCTTGCTACGAGGCTACGCCTTCAACCATTCCGCCGATTTTGAGACGGTGCGTATGATTAAAGAGAAGCTCTGCTACGTGGGCTACAACATTGAGCAGGAGCAGAAGCTAGCCTTGGAAACGACCGTGCTGGTGGAGTCCTACACGGTGAGTCGGTGTCCGGCGATTTGCCCAGTGCAAAGTGGAAAGCCAAATGGGTTGGATCCAGCTGTCGGGATCTCTTTGTCCACTCTTGTGGGTTCCCCCCAGTAGCACATTAATGACATGGGATAGTCTGTTGTTGTGTTAAGCATCACAAGTTAGCACCGGTAAGTATGATCTTTCCAAAGGCACAGGTCATTAGTTTGGTGTGGTGGTTAGGAGGGCGGACTGTAATCTGGGAGAACCGGGTTTGATTCCCCACTCTTCCACGTGCAGCTGCTAATGTGACCTTGGGTCCGTCACAAGTTCTCGTAAAGGCAGTTCTCGAAAAAGCTCTCCCAGCCCCACCTTCCTCACAGGGTGTCTGTTGCAGGGAGGGGAAGGGAAAGGAGATTGTAAGCCGCTCTGAGGCTCCGAGTGAAGGGCAGGGTATAAATCCAATCTCCTTCTCCTCTTTCAAAATGAGGAATGTGACGTTTGCCCTTATCAAAGCAACTAGCAGTCTGTAGAGTATATGACCCAAACCTTTTCTGAGCTTGTGGACATCTTTGGAATCCTGATGCAGCCTAGTGAGCCCAGCCACAAAATGGCTGCTGCAGGAGGCGGATCCAAACTCAGAATGGCTGCCAGAGCTTCCTTTTAGTCATACAGTGAAGATCCTTGTTCAGCAGTGGCAGCTACTCCCATTTTTTAAAAAAAATCTGGAGAGCCAATCAGATCTGCGATGGCCAATCAGAAGCTTTGCTGGGCAGAAGCCCCACCCACCTTCTGAAAAACCTGGCAGGCACCAGGGGAAGTGTTAGTGGGTGCCGCTGGGCACCCCGTTGGGGCTCTCTGCCGTAGAGCAAGCCAGGCTAACGCATGACGTCATCAAGTGGAGTGGTCTGGGAATTCCTCCTTGCATGCTTGAGCAGGCATTGGGGAAGGGGGTTCTCAGTAGCAAGGAGGCGCTCGCAGGACGCGGCTTGTGTCCAATAGAGATTCAATAACTCCCGGGTGCTTTCCGCTGTTCAGCTCCCCGACGGCCGGATCATCAAAGTGGGCGGCGAACGGTTCGAGGCCCCGGAAGCTCTGTTCCAGCCTCACCTGATCAACGTGGAAGGGGTGGGCGTCGCTGAGCTGCTCTTCAACACCATCCAGGCCGCCGACATCGACACCAGGTCGGTATCCGTCCCCCGCCCATGGAAGGTGGTGTGGGAAAGGGGCGCGTCTGGAATCGCAGCGAGGCTTTAGGCTAATGAAAGAAGCAAATGTCCAGTGGCAACTTAAGAAGGCTTACCAGCGTTTATTTCAGAGTGAGCTTTTTGTGGGTCACGCAGCCCGCTTTTGTCAGATAGAAATGTGAGGGGAAACCATGCGGAGGGGTTTTTAGGGGGCGAATCGTGGTGGGAAGGGAGGGGGCAAGGTTTGGTGTGAATTACACCTTGAGTCTTTCAGGATAAGGTGAGAAGGTAGGAGGCGAGGTAGAACGCACACTAAGCTACCTTATAGTGAAGCAGACCCCTGGTCCATCAGACTGACAGCAGCACTCCAGGGTCTCAGGCAGAGGTCTTTCACACCACCTACTGCCTGGTCCTTTCAACTGGAGATGCTGGGGCTTGAATTTGAGACTCTCTGCACACCAAGCCACAGCCCCTCTATACAGCTCTCCAGGGTCTCAGGCAGAGATCTTTCACATCACCTACTGCTTGGTCTTTTTAAATGGCAATGCCGGGGATTGAACCTGGGACCTTCTGCATACCAACCAGATTCTCTGCCACCGAGCCACAGCCCCTCTCTACAGTTTTCCAGCATCTCAGGCAGAGGTCTTTCACATCACCTACTGCCTGGTCCTTTTTAACTGGAGACGCCGGGGATTGAACCTGGGACCTTCTGCCTGCCAAGGAGATGCTCTACTACTGAGCCGTGCTTCCTCCTCAAAAGCAGATTAGACCAGTTCATGGAGGATTGAACCTGGGACCTTCTGCATGCCAAGCAGAGGTCCATCAGTGGCTATTAACCACAAGGTATAGATAGAACACTCTGTCTGGGCTGGTGATGCTGTGTATTCTTGGTGCTTTGGGGGGTACACTGGGAGGGCTTCTGGAGTTCTGGCCCTGTTGGTGGACCTCCTGATGGCACCTGCATTTTGGCCACTGTGTGACACAGAGTGCTGGACTGGATGGGCCACCGGCCTGGTCCAACACTGGCTTCGCTAATGTTCAGATGCTCTCCCACTGAGCCACAGCCCCTCCCAAGGTTACGTGCAAGCCCCATCATAACTCAACAGATTGAGGATTTACACTGGTTGGTGAGGGATGTCCGAGGTTCAAACAGACAAGCAGATAGATTTAAGTGAGAAGCAACTGGTACACGTTTGTCGGTTAAAGTTTGACAAAACATATTAAGAACAGCCAGTTAGAGAGGGGAGTCCCTAAAACGATAACTACCGTAGCAAATGGACTTTCAGAATCTGATGGGATCTGTAAAGCTCAGCCCAGTTGTTCCCAGTTTTTAGGATTGCTGAATATTTAATTGCTGCTATGTCCATCTTTTAACTGGTTTTTATTGCTTAATATCTACTCTTAATTGCTTGTTGATTGTAATTTATTGTTGTAACCCACCTTGAGCCCACCTTGGGAAGGGTGGGATATAAATCTAAATAAATAAAAATAAAACAAATAAAATAGTTTGTAAATATTGTCAGAAAAAATATTGGAGGGGCACAAGGGGGGGGATAATGGCAAATTTTGCCTCTTCCGGGGGGCTGCTTATCAATGATGGCTTCTCTTACTCTTTACGGAAATGGAAAAGAGCCCAAGTCCAGCAGCACCCTAAAGACTAGCGAAATTTGTGTCAGGGGAGGAGCTTTCATGAGTCACTGCTCACATGTGAAGAGGTGAAGAAGTGAGCAGTGACTCACGAAAGTTCCTCCCCTGACACAAATTTTGCTAGTGTTTCAGGTGCCGCTGGACTCTGGGGCTTTTCTATTGCTACAGACAGACTAACACGGCCACCCATTTTGATCTGTCTTTACAGAAACGGAAGCATGTCCTCGGTGGGGGTGGGGGTGTGTGTTTCCCTGCATTCATATTGTTCATGCTCAAAAACGGTGTGTGTTTTAGGTCCGAGTTCTACAAGCACATTGTGTTGTCTGGCGGTTCCACTATGTACCCTGGGCTGCCCTCCCGGCTGGAACGCGAACTTAAACAGCTTTATCTGGAGCGGGTCCTGAAAGGCGACGTGGAAAAACTTTCGGTAAGTCCTCGTCCTTAAGCTTCCTGTTCCTTTTAAATTCGGATACGCAAGACTGTCACTAGAGGGAGCAAGGGGCCTTTGGACGGCCTTTATTAAGCCTCTGTCTCAGGCGTGGCCAAACTTACTTAACATAAGAGCCCCACAGAATAACGTCAGATGCTTGAGACCCACAAGACATGAACAAGTATTACACGTTTTTACTAGGAAATAATGCAGATTTGCTTTTTGTTAACATTAAATGAGACTGCCAAAAATAAGAACAAAAGGGGGGGAAACAGATATTGAGAATGACATTTTATTTGTCCAATGATATTTATTTGTTTGCTCATGATCTGTCTAAGAGAGAGAGAGGTGGAAAGAAAGAGAGAGAGGAACAAAGAAAGCAAATAGATGGGGGAGGGAGGGGGAGGGATGAAGGAAGAGAGACAGAAAGAGAGAGAAAGAGCAAATAGATGGGGAGTCTCCGGGGAGCCGCACAATATGTGTGAAAGAGCCGCATGTGGCTCCCGAGCCACCGTTTGGCCACCCCTGCTCTATCTGAACAAACAGCCAGCTTCAAATGGACATTTGGTTATTTAGATTTGCCCAGAATTACTTCAGGCTTCCGGTTGCCGTGGATGACACTAGGTTTTCAGGTAAATCTGTTTAGGGGTGGAACAAATTTAGAGTCCAGTGGTACCTTTAAGAGCAACAAAGTTTTATTCAAGATATGAGCTTTCGTGTGCAAGGCCCACTTCTGTAGTTCTCAGTTGCAGAAGGTCTTGGGTTCTATCTCCAGTTCCTCCAGTGAAGGATCCTGTTGTAAGTGATGTGAAAGACCTCTTTCCGAGACCCTGGAGAGCTGCTGCCAGTCTGAGTAGATGGCACCAACAGTGTGATTCGGTCTAAGGCAGCTCCATATGTTCAAGTTCTACAAGATAAAAACTCTGAACAAGATGATTCACTCTACTATCCCCCTAATATTGTTGTCATTGACCCCCCCCCAAAAAGCGATTTGAGTTTCAGTCCTTTGACTATAGATTTGGCAAGCTTTCTTCCGTAACCTCCGGTAACATTAAGCTCTACTTCTTGTCCCTGCAAGAAATTCAAAATCCGTATCGAAGATCCGCCCCGTCGGAAGCACATGGTGTTCCTGGGGGGTGCCGTTCTCGCAGACATCATGAAAGACAAAGACAACTTCTGGATGACCCGGCAGGAATACCAAGAGAAGGGGGTGCACGTGCTGGAGAAGCTGGGTGTGACGGTCCGATAAACTCAGGGAGCCTCCTCCCATCCCCGGCTCCAAAGCACACATTCCTTCCATCGCCAGTCTTTGAACTTCACTTTTTATCGAAACGGGGAAGGCCTATCTGTCTGCGCCACCTTTGGCCTGAAGGCCAGGTTTTGATTTTGTTTCTTTTTTTCTTTTCTGTTTGGGGATTGGATAACGTGCCTGTGTTTCGATGACTTTAATTGGACCACTTCTGTGCGAGGAAAGCCGGAGCAGGGCGAGCATGGCTTGTCCGTCGCGTTGTTCTTTCCCTGCGGCAGCTGGGTTAGTTGCAGTAGGCTTGTTCTCACATCTTCGCAGTACCCCTCATCAGCTTTTGTGTGTACCTCACCGCGGGTGAGAATCCCTGTAGCAGGAGAGAATTTTCGCTTTGCTACCGGTTACCTGCCATCATTTTTATGCAAGGGAGAAATTTCACTTTGCTACCGGTTACCTGCCATCGTTTTTATGCAAGGGAGAAATTTCGCTTTGCTACCGGTTACCTGCCATCATTTTTCAGCAGGAGAGAAGTTTCGCTTTGCTACCATCTATATATCTAACTTCAACACGTGGCCCCCATCTGAGGATACCAATATCCATGGATCGGGGCCTCATCTGCGCTAAACAGGTCTTTCTGAAAACTTGGGGGACCCCCCCAGGTTTGCAGAAAAATCTAAAATCTTAAAAAATTACATTGGAAGGTTTAGATTCCTGCCGAAATTGCATTCTCTGCACAAGCGTGACAGATTGTGCCTACCCTACAGCGTTGTTGTTGATGGCTGCAGCGGAGCCTGGGAGCTGCGGTGGAGCCCATGAATTGCAGTGGGCCTCGTGAGAAAGGGGGGTGGTGGTGGATCCCCCCGCTAGTCTCACGGGCCTACACTTGTTGTTTTATACTGTTCTGCAGTCAGTCAAGGTTTCCAAGTGATCTTTAATACCCTTCCAGATTACTTTGGATTCTGCGGACGTAGGTGATCCGATCCAATGGATCAGTTCTGCAGCG
Organism: Lepidodactylus listeri; assembly: GCA_029233225.1. Classification (NCBI taxonomy): domain Eukaryota; kingdom Metazoa; phylum Chordata; class Lepidosauria; order Squamata; family Gekkonidae; genus Lepidodactylus; species Lepidodactylus listeri. The sequence goes on along the minus strand of JARCFY010000016.1, from coordinate 6,988,058 downwards.
TGGAGGAATTTTCCTCCGGCGGAATGGGCTTTCCTGATCCTCTTATACAGGAGGATGGCTCCTTCCACCAGAGGAAAACACCTCCACAAATAGAACAGATTCAAGGGAATGAATGCTGGGCTTCTGAAATCAAGTAATGCAGAAACTGTCAGTTAGTGCCTGAACTGGGCAGGAAAGTAGAGGTGAAACAATGAACAGCTTCAAAAGTTTTCCTGAAAAGTAGCAATTACAGTGGCGAAAATAATACCCTGAATCCCTCTTGTATTTTTCTGTCAAATTCATTTCTAGTGGCTATGATTTGGCTCTTGGTAGCTTTTCCCTTGCAGGATGCATATGGTTTTATTTCCTTTGCCATGACGTTTTCCCCGTCTTCTTTTGGTAGTACGGTATCTTTTTCATTGCCATTGGGCTTAACGGTGTGTGGGGTTTTGTGTGTGGGTTTTTTTTAAGTGGGAAATGTTAATTACGTCACCTGGGACTGGATTCCCTGCATATAATCTATTGAAAAAAGTAATATGTTCAAGAAAAGTCTGTGAATATTCTAATTACTGGTACAATATTACAAAAAAAGAAAAGAAAAGTAGAATTGTATTAAATTCCAAAAACGCAAACACAGTGCCAAGTAATTGCTAATTGATTTTTTTTTTATATAACTGTTAAATGTTATTTAAAATCACCCAGATATTTATATAAGAACTGTCGGTAGGTTATGAAGAGTGACCTACGTTTGTAGCAGTTAAAAAAATAATAATAATCTTGGAATGTAGACCTTGTAGTAAGCAGGTAGGTTTTGAATATTTTGCCAGTCTGATTTTGACTGGGTGGGGAAGGTGTGTGAAATAAAAAAAAAAGAGTATTTGCAGTACTGTTTCATTAAAGACGAGCGTGCTGTTGAAAACAGTGTGTGGTGTTCCTTGTCTTCTGTAGTATTTTGTTATTTATTTTATTTATACCCCGCCTTTTACCCCAATGGGGACTCAAAGCGGCTTGCATCATTTTCCTCTCCTCCATTTTATGCTCTCAACAACCCTGTGAGGTTAGGTGGACAGTGTGTGACTGGCCCAAGGTCACCCAGCGTTCTGCCATGGCGGGGGCGGGGTGGGGGGATTTGAACCTGGGTCTCCCAGATCCTAGTCCCAACACTTTTACCACCACACCATGCAGGCATTCCCAAAGAAGAAAGGAGCCAGTCTGCACTGGACCACTCTTGCTAAACCCTCACGTCCTTCCTGCGTGCTGTGTTCCGGGAGCAAGCAAGCAAGTAGCCGGCTGGGGGCAATGAAGGTGCGTGTATGGATAGCATCCCGGTCAGAGGGCAATGATGCCATGGAAAACTCATGCTGACCTATGAGAAGGGCAGGAGAAGGAACATGTGTTCAGGACGGACAAAAGGAAACGCTTCTTTACACAGAGAGGGATTCAGATGTGGAATTCACTGCCAGAGGATGTAGCGATGGCCACAGGAATGAACAGCTTTAGAACGGGATTAGATAGACTGATCCTCCAGGAATCTATCAGTGGTTAATAGCCATAGTGACTGAAGGGAACCTCCACATACAGAGACACACTAATTCTCTGAATTTCAGAGCCAGGAGGCAGCATCAGGAGAAGGACTCAGCGTAAGGAACCTTGCATCGGGGGGAAAGCACCCCTGCTTAGAAAATGGATCCATCCCTTTCGGTTGGGCACCGTTCATGCTCTTTCTTTGTTGACAGCTGCAGCTAGAGAAAGGCTTATCCCGATAGAGTTGGTGGGCCCCTTAGCTCCTTCTCTCCTGCCATTTCTTAACCAATCACTTTCAGGAGGACAGCAGATCAGGAGGTCCGTGTGTGCTTTTTGCAGGGCAATTGATTCATCTCACTCTGTATGTGTATGTGTGTGCAGTTTGCATGCATAGAATGTGGCCATTAGATGACACGTGACAATGAAGGACCAAGCACATGGCCATGCACTCATCTCTACGCGCACCTGGCCGAAGAGGAGTTAAGGGATTCTGTGGCATCCTTGCTTATTAGGGAGACTGTTTCTCCTTTAAAACACACTCTGTGTACATGAACTTGGTAGATTTCTGCTGCCACTAGGAATTAAAAATTCCAACTCTCTATTTTGATAGAATGGCCCAGTGTCTGGGCGCTTCAAAGGACTATGTGGCCCCAAGGAAGGACTGATCTGATTCCTGGAATAAGTTTAAACAAATAATGATTTATTTATAAAAGAACAAAGTATGTTTCTGGGTATTTTTGAACTGTTGTTGAAGAAAGAACATATAACTGACAAAGCTTGGTGTCACACACAGTCACTCAAACACCAAAACTTCTGACAGGCTTAGATACTCAGTCGAAAACTCTCTTTCTCATATAGCCACACAAGTTCAACTTTCTTGTTCATATATATAACCACACAAGCTGAACTGTTTGTCTTAGTCACACAGAATAGACTCAAACTGCTTCTTCTGCCATACAGACTCTCTCACAGACTCTCCACACTCTTCTATTCAAGAACACAGAATCTCCTTATAGAAACCCCTCCTCCCACACTCTGTCATCTGCCAATCACATCACACTTGTCTCCCTCTGTCATTCTACTTACATTACTGCAGTCACACTAAACATTTAAAGAAACACACCAAATAATGAAATCATTACAGGTTCCATTAATTACAAGGACAATTTAATAAAATGGTGATTGTCGATGTGGCATGGGACACGAACAAGAATGTTTTCGGTGGGAACTGTGACTTGTCACATCTTACAGATCTGAGGGAAGAAGGATGTCGTGATGGCCACAGGAACAAACAGCTTTGAAAGGGGATTAGATAGATTCATGGAGGATAAGTGTATCAGTGGCTACTGGCCACGACTGAGGGGAACCTCCACATTCAGAGGCACTAAGCCTCCTAATCCCAGAGCCAGGAGGCAACCTCAGGGGAAGGCCTCAGCCTCTCTGCCCTGTTGTTGGCCCTCCAGAGGAACTGGCTGGCCTCTGTGTGAGACTGGGTGCTGGACTAGATGGACCACTGGTCTGATCCAGCAGCTAATGAAGGCCTTGGCCTCTATGCCCTGTAGTTGGCCCTCCAGAGGAACTGGTTGGCCACAATGTGAGACAGGATGCTTGACAAGATGGACCATGGGTCTGATCCAGGAGGGCTCTTCTTGTGTTATTTTCTTGAGGGGGAACGTACAGAAACAATATCCATTGTTTCCCACTCTGCTTCAGGAGTCAGCTGAAGATGGTTTAATTTAGGTCTACATTTTGGATCCACATTTTGGAACCAAATTGTGAAATGCGTAGGGATCTCCAAGTGCTAAATAAATATTTGTTCACCTTGCACCTGGGTTGGGGGGGGAGTTTTTTTACACTTTTTTCATTGTATGCCAGTGACAGTTATTTTTTATGTCACAAGAATTAATGTGAGAATTTGTTCGGTGTGTCTTACACAAAAACTGCTCTTGGTAACTAGAAAAGGGGAAGAGGGTTTGAAAGGAAATGTCTGTCTCTTCCCGCTTGTCTGCATTCTAGTACTGTTGCTTTCAAGAATACACACAAGTCTGTTTTCTTCTGACTTGTCTGGTAAAGCAATTATGAGTGGCAGACAAGGGAGGAAAGGATCGCAGCTGCACAGGAGAGTAGAAAGGAGGAACATTGAAGGGTATCCCCAGAAGAATCACAGCCGCCCACCAAGCATTGGAACAGAAATTGCCAAGAATATTCAAACTGACTGAGGAACAAAAGAGGAGGAACCGATTGAGCCTCTGGCAGAGTAGATTGGTGATACGAATTGTGGAAAAGAAAAAGTTTAAGCCAGGCTTTGTTCGTTGTCCTTCTTAAGTCTCCTCACTGACATACTGAATATGAGGGAATGAACAAACTAGTTTTCTTTTCAATACAAGTGTCTGCTAGAGTTTTAGAAGTCTATAGCTAGATGGGTGGCGACTCGAGAAAGGGCCTTCTTGGTTGTGGCCCCCAAATTTTGGAACACCCTCCACAGCGAGATTCATCTGTCTCCCTTTATTAGTGTATTTTACCAGCAAGTGAAAATGTTTTGTTTTGTCTGGCAAACCCCCAATAACAGGGGGTTTTGTTGTTGTTCAGTCGCACAGTTGAGCCCGACTCTTCACGACCCCACGGACCACATCACGCCAGGCCTCCTGTCTTCCGCCATCTTCCGGAGTTTGCTTAATTTCATGTTAGTTGCGTCGATAACACTGTCTAACCATATCATCCTCGGCCGTCCCCTTCTTCTTTTACCTTCAGTCCTTCCCAGCATCAGGGTCTTCTCCAGTGAGTGCTCCCTTCTCATTTGGTGGCCAAAGTATTTGAGCTTCAGTATCTGGCCTTCCAGGGAACAGTCAGGGTTGATTTCTTTTAGGAATTGACTGATTGGATCTCCTTGCAGTCCAAGAGACTCTCAGGAGTCTTCTCCAGCACCATAATTCAAAAGCATCTATTCTTCGATGCTCGGCCTTCCTTATGGTCTAACTCTCGCAGCCATACATCACTACTGGGAATACCATTGCTTTGACCATACGGTCTTTTGTTGGCAGGGTGATGTCTCTACGTTTTATTATGCTGTCTAGTAATGATAACAGTTACTGGCTATCATTCTAGTGTTTTTATGTGTTTTTAATTGAATTTTATCATTTGAACTGCATTTTTAATTACTCAAATGTTCTAATGTGTGTTTTTTTCTTCACCACCTTATGGACCCTGAATAAGTATAAAAATGTTTAAAATAAACAGCCTAAAGTCACGTCACATCATGCTTCTCGTTTCCTGCCCAGAGAGGGGAACTTCCATTCCCTAGAGATCTCCTCCAATCTTGGAAGCTAAGCAGGATCAGCCCTCGTTAGTATTTGGTTGGGAGACCTCCAAGGAATGCCAGGGTCATGACACAGAAGCAGGCAATGGCAAATAGCCTCTGAACGTCTCTTGCCTTGAAAACCCCCACAGGGTCACCATAAGTCGCCTTTGACTTGACAGCACTTTTTACCACCACCATTCCCAATTTTCTACCCCTGAAGAACTGAGGCAAGGAAGGAAAAATGGCCTTGACACAGTGATGTTCTAGGAATTTCCCCTAGTCTTTATGATAAAGAGCACAGGGACTAGGGGAAGCAGCCTAGAGCTTTACCTGGAAGTGACATCACATCTTCCACAAACTCTGCCCTCCTGAGGCACTACCCCCCCCCCCCCCCAATTTTCTAGTATTTCCCTGTCAGGAAGGCTTGTAAGTTGGCTTTATTTCAGAAAGCATTTAACAGGAAAGTGTTTTTATCCTGTGCGCTGCTTTTAATTTGTTGCTAGACCATCGTGTTGTTTTAATGTCTTTGTAATGTGTTGCTTTGTTCACCACCTGGAATCCACAGAAATCAGGCAGGATTTTTTTTTTTAAAAGTAAATATACTGTTTCAGATTCCTGCTCAAATTTCCTATGGCTAGGAGTGAGAAGCAAATATTGAAATAATACAACTTAAATGTGGAATAGATTATAGCTTCCATTAAGAGCACTTTCTGCTCATTCATGCGCACCAAATTCCTGTCCAAGAGGAAAAGTCTCGATGCACTTCTAGAAAGTGAAGCTGTAAGGATTTCTGGGAGGGAAGGTGGCATGGAATAGACCAATCTCATCGGATCTTGAAAGCAGGGTTGATACTTGGATGAGAGACCACCAAGGAAGACTCTGCAGAGGAAGGCCATGGCAAATCACCTCTGCTTCTCCCTTGCCTTGAAAGCCCCTGGCTGGGGTCACCAGAAGTTAGTTGTGACTTGACAGCACTTACAACTTGACAACACTTACCATAGAGTTGTGTCCAAATCCTAGAGCGTCAGCTCATTCCACTGGTGATGTGATGTCACTTCCAGGTATTCGGCGGAAGTGACATGGCACCACTGGAGCACCACCTTTTAAAAAAAAACGATTTTTCCTCCCACTGGCCCTCAGCAGACTGGTGGGCAACAAAACTAGTTTCTCTAACTCCCAATATATATTGATTGTTTATTCTGACACCTCATCTGTGTCACTTCCTAATAAAGGGTTTGTAACCATGGTTGTGTGGGATGCTGAAACTGTATGGATTATTAAGCAGCATGTCAGTTACCAGCAATGTTAAAATGTATATTTTGTGTTATGCAAATGGGCTTTTTTATATTGGTTCTGAATTTTGACACAGTTTGGCTCTTAAATTATAAAAAATTGCCGACCCCTGGATCCACACTTTTTGTGTCAACTGGTTTGACAATAATCCATTTTCCCTGCACATCTCAGAGAACTGTACTTCTGCAAGGTGAGTTAAGGTATGTTTTCATAAGGATGTAAGAAGAGTCCTGCTGGATCAGGCCAGTGGTCCATCTAGTCCAGCACCCTGTCTCACACAGTGGCCAACCAGTCCCTCTGGAGGGCCAACAACAGGATATAGAGGCTGAGGCCTTCATAAGAGCATAAGAAGAGCTCTGCTGGATCAGGTCAATGGTCCATCTAGTCCAGCATCCTGTCTCACACAGTGGCCAGTCAGTTCTTCTAGATGGCCAAGAAAAGAGCAGAGGGGCTGAGGCGTTCCCCTAATGTTGCTTCCTGGCTCTAGAAAGAGGCTCTGGGCAGTCAGCATCAGTTTGCTGTGGCAACCTCAGCAGGGTATAATGACACAGAGTCAACTGTTTTCTCCAAGGGGACTGTTCTCTGCCACCTGAAGAGCACTTGTAATTCTGAGTGATATCCAGCCCTCACCTGGAGGTTGGCAACAATGGTTCCCCAGGAGGAAAAGTACTGTCTTCACAGTGGGGACCAAAGCAGTTTACATCATTTTCCTCTCCCCCTTTTGATCTGCACAACAACACTTTGATGTAGGTTAGGCTGAAAATCAGACTGTGACTGGTCCAAAATCACCCACTCAGCTTCCACATCAAGAATCTGGGTCTGACAGACCCTGCTCTGAAGTGCTATCTGCTGCACCACACTGGCTGTGGTATCGCCTGGTATCACAACTGAACTCCAGACAACAGATCTCTCTCTCCCCCCCTGCTTTGAAGGGAGGACTCTATGACATTCTATTCAGCTGAGGCCTCTCCCCTCCCCAAACTCTGGCTTCTATAGACTCCACCAGAAAAATCTCCAGGAATTTCCCAACTTGAAAAATCTCCAGGAATTTCCCCAATGAGTTCCTCACAAGGGCCAAAGTAGGCCTGGAAAGGGCCTCCTTTCTTTGCTTTTTTACTGACAAAACCAAGCTTGGTTGCCTAGCAACAGCCACTGAGGGGGAAAGTTACCCCACAGCAGGAAGATAAGAGAATGGTTTGAAGGCTGGTAGTTCACCTCAGTAGCCAGCCAGAGAAGCCAATCAGGAGAAGCATCTTTGTCAAAAGAGATTACCTTTTGTCCCTCCGTGACCTTGACCTTGGCCCAGTCACACACAGCCTAACTTGCTTCAGAGTTCTGTTGTTATGAGGATAAAATGGAGGAGAGGAGAATGATGTAAGCTGCTTTTGGTCTCACACTGGGAAGAAACAGGAATAATGTGCCATTACGCCGCAATCAATTCATGAAGGTGACCACAGGATGCAGCTTGGATCTTTAATTATAAAAATTGGACTAGGCACCATTATGCTCCATATACTCCAGTGGCTAGCCTCTGGATGGTCAACAACAGAGCACAAGAGCCCAAGGCCTTTCCCTGACGTTGACTCCTGGTGCTGGGATTCAAAAGTTGACTGCCTCTGAATGTGGAGGTTCACTTTAGTCTCCATGGCTAGTACCTGCTGATAGACCTCTCCTCCCTGAGGCCTTCTAATCCCCTCTTAACAGGCATCTATGCCTGTGACCATCACTACATCCCCTGGCAATGAATTCCACATTGTAATCACTCTCTGGGTAAAATTGTATTTCCTTTTGTCCACCCTGAACCTCCTGCCCGTCAGCTTCATTTTATGCCCACGAGTTCTAGTACTTGAGGAGAGGGAGAGAAAGTTCTCCTGGGCAACTCTCTTGACCCTGTCCATAATTTTATAAACCTCTGTTGTGTCCAATGCTCCCTCTAAGCGGTGTGGAGTCTTGTGAGCAAAAATTCTACTTCGTGAACTACTGGCATGAAGGTTGTGAGCGAGCAATTTGGCTCCTGCATAAATTAGTTTGCTCTGGAGCCATCCTTCCTGAGCTAAGACAGAAATGTGTGAGCCAGCGGCTAAAAAACTGTGAGCTAGCTCACACTCAGCTTAGAGGGAACACTGTATAATCTCTCTCCTCCCACCTTCGAAGGGTTGCCAGCTCTGGGTTGGGAAATACCTGGAGGTTTGGGGGGTGGAGCCTGAGGAGGGTGGGGTTAAGGGAGGGGAGGGACTTCGCTGGGGTACCATGCCATAGAGTCCACCTGCTAAAGCAGCCATTTTCTCCAGGTGAACCGATCTCTGCCACCTGGAGATCAATTGTAAAAGCGGGAGATCTCCAGGCCCCACCTGGAGGCTGGCAACCCTGTTTCAGTGGGGCACCATGCCACAGAGTCCACCTCCCAAAGCAGCCACTTTCCCCAGGGGAACTGATCTCTGCCGCCTAGAGATCAGCTGTAATCCCAGGAGATCTCCCACCGCCACCTGGAGGTTGGCGGCTTTACCCCTTGGTCATCTCTTTTCAGACTTTCTACCTTCTGCAATGCCTTCTCCATGCCTGTTTGAAGACCCTTTCTCATGCATGTGCGTGCGTGTGTGTATATAATCCTAGCGAGAGGGCCACCATCGAAATGGAAGGCCCATATGTGGAAAATTTAATCCTCTGTAATGAATCTTGCTGCACTTGGAGGGTGGGGTGGGGGGAGAGCCATGTGGGACGGATCTGGCCGCAGCTGTGTCTTGCTGCAGCAGCGGCTGATTTAGAGAGCTGGACCGAAGGATGTTTCCCAGAGCTGGGAAACAATGAATGGCCGTATTGTTGAGGATCACCATTCGGGGACTTCCAGCCTCCCCTGACTGGAAACAGAGGGCGGAAGCCTTTATCTACGCTTCTGGGGCGGAAATGGATGATTCCTGGCCGGTCTATCTGAGGCTGCCCCCCAGGGAAAGAGAGAGGACTTAAGGTTGAAGGAAGGAAGTTGTATCGGATAAACAAAGCAAGAGCCTCAGGAAAACACTTCAGACGGGCCGGACGGCCTCTCTGGAGATCTATTTGAGTTCTAGCTGACACGGACCGGTTTTAGAAAAGAATACAGAAATGTACACAGGGCGAGACGCGATCTAAAAGCGTCGTGAAGGCATGTGAGCTGCATGCGCTGTGTATTTAAAGAGACTTCTAAGCCAGGGGTCTCATTGTTAGAAAAATATAAATAGAGTGTTTTCAGAACGTGTGGGATCAAGTTGGACTTTGTGTAGTGTTAGGACAAAGTTTGAATGCAGGGACACCTTGAAGACCAATGAAATTCAGTTCTTGGTATAAGCTTTCGTGCGCATGCACACTTCCTCAGATAAATTCAGATTCAAGCGATTCAGATGGGTAGCCATGTTGGTCTGAAGCAACAGAACAAAGTTTGACTCTAGTGGCACCTTGAAGACCAACAAAGTTCAATTCTGGGCATAAACTTTCGTATGCATGCCACAAATGGATCCTCCGTGAATGGTGAGGGTGTTTACTGCAATTTTGCAGAATTTGACTTTTATTAACAAGAGGACTTGGATCCCTTTGGTACAACATCTGGACTTTCCCCCCAAGAGTGCAAAAAATCCCTGATCTTAATTGAACACATTTTATTTCGATCAAGTGTGGACAGAAATATAGCCTTGTTGCCCAGTTTGTCTCCTCGTGCAATGGACCGTACACCCTAAGAAGCAAAATGGCATGTTACAAATTTGGGTTGGCTCTTTGCAGCTTTTCATGTGCCTCATGGGGATGACGGATGGACTGGCTGTCATCACATCCAAATTTGTTACAGGCTTGGTCCTTGTAAACAAGAAAGTGCTGGAGGACAATTCACTTAGCTCCAAACCACTCTTTCAGAGGTTATTTGGCATTAAAATAAAGCAAAGTCAAACAGTTTTTTTAAAAAGGTAAAGATTTCTCTTGCTCGAAAGACAGTCGAATCTGACTCTAGGGGGCAGTGCTCATCTCCATTTCCAAGCCAAAGAGCCGGTGCTGTCCGAAGACGTTTCCGTGGTCATGTGGCCGGCATGCCTAGATGCCAAGGAATCAAATGCTATTACCAAGGAATGGAATGCTATTACCTTCCCACTGAAGTTGTACCTATTTATTTACTTGCAATTTCTTGCTTTTGAACTGTTAGGTTGGCAGGAGCTGGGACCAGAGATGGGAGCTCACTCCATCATGCAGCACTCAGGTCTCGAGCTGCCGAACTACCGATCTGCAGTTCAGCCACTGCAGCCCCTTTCAGAGGTTACTTGGCATTAAAATAAAGCAAAGTAAAACAGTAAAAAAAAAGTAAAGGTCTCCCCTGCTCAAGAGCCAGTTGAATCCGACTCTAGGGGGTGGTGCTCAACTCTGTTTCCAAGCTGAAGAGCCAGCGCTGTCCGAAGACTTCTCTGTGGCCATGTGGCCGGCATGACTAAATGCCGAGGCGCATGGAACACTGTTACCTTCCCACTGAAGTGGTACCTATTTATCTACTTGCAATTTCTTGCTTTCAAACTGCTCGGTTGGCAGGAGCTGGGGCCAGAGACGGGAGCTCACTCCGTCACGCTGCACTCGGGTCTCGAACTGCTGAGCTACCGACCTTCCGGTCGGCAGCTCAGCGAAATCAACAAAAGGGAACTGGAACGGAGTATTTTAAAATCATTTTAGTCATCTAGTAACTGGGGACAAAGTGTAAAAGATGATCCCCTTCGTGTTCCATTTCTACATACTTCTTTATGATGTGGGTTAGGTGGAATAACTTCACAGTCATTGCGGTGAGAGTTCAACAAGAGAGGCCTCGGCTTAGGGTTACCAACTCCAGATTTGAAAATTCACAGAGATTTGGGGGTACAGCCCGGGGAGGGTGGAGCTTGGGGAAGGAAAGGACCTCAGCTGGGTATAATGCTCCAGAGCCCACCTTCCAAAGCAGCCATTTCCTCCAGGGGAACTGATCTCTATAGATTGGAGATTCCTTGTAATTCCGGGAGATCTCCAATCCCCACATAGAGGAGATTGACCATCCAGTCTGGACACAGATCCCCAGTGGGCCATGGAGATGAGATGAGTCACATCAGAGCTGTCAGCTAAACCTATTTTACACCATCGTCGTGACGACAGAATGGAAGAAACCAAAGATCTTGCACTGAGCTGCTCGGAGGAAAGCCAGGATAGTAAAGGACTAGATTTCCACTCATGAAAAGGGCAAGTTACATGGGGCAATCTTTTGAGAGCCAGTTTGGTGTAGTGGTTAAGTGCGTGGACTCTAATCTAGGAGAACCGGGTTTGATTCCCCACTCCTCCCCATGCAGCTGCTGGAGTGACCTTGAGTCAGTCACAAGTTCTCTCAGAGATGTTCTCTCGTGAGCAATTCTTGAAAGAGCTCTCTCAGCCCCACCTACCCCACAGGGTGTGTGTTGTGGGGAGAGGAAGGGAAGAAGATTATAAGCTGCTCTGAGACTCTGAGTGAAGGGCGGGGTATAAATCCAATCTCCTCCTCCTCCTTCCAGATTGACACTATTTCCTGATTTCCAGGAGCAACCTTTGCGGTCTCAGAGGGTGAGGAAATTCTGTCCCGCTGTCGGAAATACCCTTCCATCGGCAGAGATGTACTGCGGATCTGAGCCGTTGTGATAAACAAATGCAGTTCACCGAGAAGTCCAATGCTGATAAACGGGGGAAGAAACGAACAGGAAAAATTGGAATTCCGCATCCCTCAGTCTCCGATCTGTGCCTCAGAACCTTTCTCCCCTCCTTCATGCTAGTTCCCTCCAGTGGAGGGTCTACAACCTCATGTTGCGAAGAATGTCCATTTCCATCTGGCTCATGAGCATGTGAGAGGTCAGTTTGTACTTCTTCCCCCGCCCCTTCCTTTGAGACAGGAACTTTCAATATGCCAAATTTTATGTTCAAATACTTGCAGATAAACGAAGCCCAGTTCCACTGACTGGGATGAAGGAAAGGCTATAACTGAAACCTCCAGGGACTCTCTTGAGCCAAAGACCTTGCTTCTTTTCCTCTTCAGAATTTGCGAGAGACGTCCGCGGCACAGATGTATTTTTACTTTGGGAGCAGCCCCGACTCAGTCGGGAGATCTCCACTGGAAGCCTTGGAGCTTACCTGTTGTATATATTTTAAATAGACAGACACACGCTTCCTTCCTCGGATTTTACAAGATCTTTTTTTATTCTTAGAACAGGCAGCGATTTCGAGTGCTGCAGGAAGGAAAGTGATTAGAAAACAATTCGCTCACAGCACAAAAATTCATTATACATTCCACTTTGATATCGTGCAGAGAACTGGGTAGACCCTGTGGCTTAGAACCTCAGAAATAAGAACAAAATGACGAAGTGTGCCTGCACACGAAAGCTTATACTGTGAATTAAACTTGGTTGGTCTTAAAGGGGACACTAGACTCAAATTTTGTTCTGCTGCTTCAGACCTTCAACCCCCCCTCCCCCCCGAGGCCCTTTCCACACTCTGCTTTTAGTCTTCCAAACAATTCTGCACTAAAATCTAATTCAACCTTCTTTTTAATCCAGGTTCCCCCCCCCCCCCCCCCCCGTTCTGGACTAAAATCGAGTCCAGCCTTCTTTTAATTCTGGGTTTTCCCCCCATTCTGCATTACGTCACCTCCCTTCGGTGGTCAGCCCGGTTTCAGCCTGTTGTTGCCCTGGATTATTTGGATTTGCCGTGGCTTAAATTGCCTCGACTCGAACGCGGAGAAAATCCGGAGTGGCAGGCAAATGCGGAAAGGACCTGAATCTATGAAAATAGTATTTGTGAGCATGTTTAGTTTTGTTTTTTAAAATCCTGCTCTTTTCCCCATGAGATGTCTGAAAAGTTGATGCTGGGCCAAAAAGCTACATGGCCAGTGGTGCCGCAGCGAAAAGGAGGAACCAGCAAGCACTGCTCTTGTGCCCACAGGAGTTCTTGTGCCGGTGGAACTCTCGCTAGTGGAAAAGGAAGGAGGAGGAGATTATTTATTGATCATTTGCTTCATTTATTGTGCCCCTTCACACTTTGTGGGGTCCAAGCCTGTTTCCGTGGCCTGCTATTCTGCTTTCATTCTTTCTTCTTCTTCCTTCTCCCCCCCTCCCCTCTGGCCGCTTTCACACATGCTAAATAATGCAGTTTCAATCCACTTCAGTGACAATTTGCAAGTCGATTTTGCCAAGGCCCTTTCTGCGCACTCCTTTTAATCCATATTCATCTGTGGTGTCCTCCAAGCAATTCTGCACTAAAATCAACTTCAACTTTCTTTTTATTTCAGGTTTCCCCCCATCCTGCATTACATTCCCTCCCTTCGGTGGTCAGCCTGGTTTCAGCCTGCTGTTGCCCTGGGTTATTTGGATGCTGTTTTGCCATGGACGTAAATTGCCTCGGCTCGAACACTGAGAAAATCCAGAGTGGCCAACAGATGTGGGAAGGGCCGCTGTAAAATCCAGTTGTGAAGTGCATTCAAACTGTGTTAATTAGTGTGTGTGAAACAGACCTCTGTCTTCCTGTGGTTATTTATTTATTTATTAGATTTATAGCCCGCCCTCCCTGCCGGAGCAGGCTCCGGGCAGCTTACACAAAATTTTAAAAACAATTTAAAACCAGCATGAGATCTAAAGTACAAAACATACTTTCCAAGGCAGTGGCGAACAATGAACCAGTATTACCATATCCACTATTTTCATAGCAGGAGTCAGTCAATACAACAATAGAAAAGATCCCAGGGAAGGCTCTGATGTTATGAACAAATGTTAAGTGTGGTCAGATGCCTGGTGGAAGAGCTCCGTCATGCAGCCCCGGCAGAATTGTAATAAATTCTGCAGGGCCCTGATGTCCTTTGGGGCCTCATTCCACCAGGGTGGAGCTGCCTCAGAAAAGGCCCGAGCCCTGGTGGTGACCAGTCTGGCCTCTTTATGGTCAGGGGGAACTAGGAGGCTTTGTGTCCCAGAACGTAGTGCTCTCTGGGGAACATGTGGGGAAAGGCAGGTATGCTGGTCCCTGACCACATAGGGCTTTATAGGTGAGAACCAGCACCTTGAAGCGAATCCGGTATGCTACAGGCAGCCAGTGCAGTGTTTTCAGTGCAGGCCGGATGTGTCCTCGCAGAAAGAGACCCAGCGTCAGCCTGGCCACTGCATTCTGCACCAGCTGCAGCTTCCAAATTTGTGACAAGGGCAGCCCCATGTAGAGAGCATTACAGTAGTCTAATCTCACGGTGACCATTGCGTGGATTACTGTTGCCAAGTCGCCGCATTCAAGGAAGGGAACCAGCTCCCTAATCAGCCGATGATGGTAAAAGGCTGACTTGGCAGTGGCTGCTACGTGGGCCTCCATCATTAGTGAGGCATCCAAGAGCACTCCCAAACTCCAAACCTCCTCCACATGCAGCTGCTAGGTGACCTTGGGTCAGTCACAAGTTCTCTCAGAGCTGTTCTCTCAAGGGCAGTTCTCTCAGAGCTCTCTCAGCCCCACCTACCTCACAGGGTGTCTGTTGTGGGGAGAGGAAGAGAAGGAGATTGTAAAGCGCTCTGAGACTCCAAGTGAAGGGTGGGGAATAAATCCAATCTCCTCCTCCTCTTCGTCTCATTCACCTCTTGGATTGTCTTTCCACACAAGAAATCCATTTGCAGATGATTTTTGTAGTGCAATGATAGTGTGCTAATGAATGCCATCTAGGACTTCAGCATTCTTACAATGCAATCCCAAACACAGCCAGTATGGTGTAATGGTTAAGTGCACGGACTCTAATCTGGGAGAACCGGGTTTGATTCCCCACTCCTCCACTTGCAGCTGCTGGATGACCTTGGGCAAGCCGTAGTTCTATCAGAGCGGTTCTCTCAAGGACAGTTCTGGAAGGACCACTGGCCACAACCAATTCAATCCCATAAGTCAAAACGAACTCTGGAGGTTATGGTATTTGCTGCCCGCACTGCAATTGCAACATATTGGAAAAATCCAAAAAACCCACCTTTAACATTGTGGTACGAAAAACTTTGGGACCAGTACCTAATGGAGAATATCACGAATAGATTAAATGACTCTTCTATGAACCCAGTCAAGTCCAACTTCAAGGAAAAATGGAAACCAATATTAGACTTCCTCTCTCATGAAAAAGCTATTCCGAAATGCTGGGAAGAGCTTCAGAAATGGATGTAAGTACTTGTCTTCTACCTAGGGGTACTCTCCATCACTACACTTTCTGTGGAAATATATTTTAACATTGCTCATCTGATTTTTAGTTCTTAATGACTCGGAATTATTGTCGGACAATCTGTATACAAAGCAAAAACGAAATGCTTCATTGGTTTCTCTAATGTTTATATCTTTAGCTGTTAATATTTACTTTCACCTGTAACATAACATGAAAAATGTTCAAAAGTTGTATTGTACCAGAAACAAAAGCCACAAACTGGTAATATCTGTAAGGACGATAATTGTTTCTAGTTAAAAATATCATATTTGCACTACCATTGTTATTTAGAAAATATTTCTCTTTGTTCAATTTTTACACTGTTTTAAATTGTATTCACATTGTAAAAATAAAATAAAATATTAATGAAAAAAAAAAAAAGGACAGTTCTGGAAAAAGCTCTCTGAGCCCCACTTACCTCACAGGGTGTCTGTTGTGGGGAGGGGAAGGGAAGGAGATTGTAAGCCACTCTGAGACTCCGAGTGAAGGGTGGGGTATGAATCCAATCTCCTCCTCCTCTTTTTAGGGTTCTGCTGCCTTTCCTAATGCTGGAAGTTCAGGAGAGAACCTGTGAGGCAGGGCTTCCCCTGGATATTTTTAAAATTTGTATGTGAATACCCACACGGCTTTGGAATGATTCAGCCCATGGGGGGTGACTGGCTAGTAATCCCACTAGCCTGTATAATCCTCCAAGGGTTTGAATTTTCACCATCTTGTGCCCCTGTTCAGCCCCCCTTGGTTTATACAACTCTCGTAAATTCAGCCCAGGATTTGCGTTTGCTTGGCTGAAGCTCACCTTTATGTCTGAAGTGGATTAATGGAGGTTAGCGTCAATTTAACCCCGCAAAGCGTTAGCCAAACATGGTATTAAATTCTCTGCTAAAGACAATGTTTTTGTTTTTTGTCGGTCATGATGCATTCATAATAGACCTGTGAGCTAAACCGATTTCGTAAGGGATTAGGTTGCTGTTTTCCTAGCGAGAAGATTTTGGCACGTTGAGAACATGCACAAATGCTTTTAACCCCAGGCTGATTTAAGAGTCAGAGTTCACTCATATCAAGATGATGCTAACTCACCCCATGAAGTTCCAGTGATACCAGTGATTTCGTCATCACTGAAGACTGGATGTCTGTGTGGCTCAATGGTAAGAGCTTCCGCTTGGCACGCCGAGGGTCGCAGGATCAATCCCTGGCATCTCCAGCTAAAAGGAATCAGGTGATAGGTGATGTGAAGGACGTCTATCCTGAGATCCTGGAGAACTGCTGCCAGTCTTAGTAGACAATACCAACCTTGATGGACCAAGGACCTGATTCAGTATAAGGAAAATTCATATATTCGTGCATGTTAATAATAATGAGCCAGTTTGGTGTAGTGGTTAGGAGAGCAGACTCTAATCTGGGAGAACTGGGTTTGATTCCCCATTCCTCCATTTGCAGCTGCTGGATGACCTTGGGTCAGTCACAACAAGTTCTGTCAGAGCTGATCTCTCATGAGCAGTCCTCGAAAGAGCTCTCTCAGCCCACCTACCTCACAGGGTGTCTGGTGGGGAGGGGAAGGGAAAGGCAATTGTAAGCCACTCTGAGACTCCTTTGGGTAGTGAAGGACGGGGTATAAATCCAATCTCCTCCACATAGGCATCAACTTCAGGGGGGCTGGGGAGCTGGAGCCCCCCCCCACTTTTCCAGGACATGCTGAGCCTCCCCCGGAGACAATGGCCTGTAATGTCTCTGGCCCAGCCCCAGCCCCCCCCCCCCCGGGAAATTAGAAAGTCCACGCCCTTGGCTCCTCCTCCTCTTCTTCCTCTGTCCTTTCCATCCTGCTAATTCAGAACAGCCCTGACCTGGATAGCCCAGGCTAGTCCATTCTCATTAGATCTTGGAACCTAAGTAGAGTTAGCACTGGCTAGTATTTGGATGGGAGACCACTGAGGAAGTCCAGGCTTGCTCTACAGAGGCAGGCAATGGCAAACCACCTCTGAACATCTCTTGCCTGGAAAACCCTACAGGGTCCCCCTAAGTCAACCGTGATTTGACGGTGAAAAAATAAAACCAACCAATGAGAGTTCCAACAGATTGTGGCTCGGAATGGGGATCCAAATGTCTTCCAAGGAGACTTCTTCCAATTTAGGTGGTTTTTCCTCCAACAGAACTTTGTCCAAGGGAGTGACAGGAGACGGGTCTGTTCTACTCCACCATATTGGCAGGTTTATCAGCTTCTCCAGTTGGGGAGAATCAGAAGGAGTGAATCTGTACAGCCAAAATGTGGTTGCCTCGAAACAGAAGATAAGGTGGCAAATCTAATGGATTACTTCAGACATAGGCCAGATGTAGGCCCAGGCTTTCAAGTAGGGTGGGGTCATTAGCAGTGTTCCCCCTAAGCTGAGTTAGTGTGAGCTAGCTCAGTTTTTTAGCCTCCAGCTCACACATTTTTGTCTTAGCTCAGGAAGGATGGCTCCAAGCAGTGTTCCCTCTAAGCTGAGTTAGTGTGAGCCAGCTCAGAGTTTTTTACCCTCTGGCTCACACATTTTTGTCTTAGCTCAGGGGGGATGACTCCAGATCAAACTAATTTATGCAGTTGCCAGATCACTCACTCACAGCTTTAATGCCAGTAGCTCACAAAGCAGAACTTTTGCTCACAATACTCCACGGCTTAGAGGGAGCGTTTTGGTGGTCACCAGTGTTCCCTCTAAGATGAGTGAGTGTGAGCTAGTTCATCGTTTTTTAGCCTCCGGCTCACACATTTCCCCCTGAGCTCAGGACGGATGGCTCCAGAGCAAACTCATTTATGCAGTAGCCAAATTGCTCACTCACAACTTTAATGCCATAAGCTCACAAAGTAGAATTTTTGCTCAGACTCCACAGCTTAGAGGGAGCACTGGTTATTAGGCTGGATTACATTGACGTTTTCTTCATTTTACATTATCTCGTTTAGGGTTTTTTTTAAAGTTTATTTTTTAAATTTTACAACTATAACACATAAGTAAACGGCAACACATAAAATTCAAGCTGCATAGATGTCTTTCGAATACAAATGCGCTTTCAATTATCAGTAGTCCAACAAAAAATTGTAAAACATAAGCCTTATTAAAATTGCCTTTTTTGTTACATGTAATTAAGAATGTTGGGGAACCTCTCCAGGATAGTTGGCAACAAAGACGAAGCACTGCCAAGAGCTGATTCCAGAAAGGGAAACCATGTTAGTACCACAGTAGAATGTTTGGATTGTCAACCGTGTGAATATTATCTGAGATTTTGTCCATCGCTTACTATGCCCAGATTTTCACATACCATCGAGTGATTGTATTATCTTGCTCAGTTGACCAAGTGCTGACTCTCCCTGCCAATATTTGGATGTGGCAAGATTTTGTACAACATAAAATATCTTTCCGTACGAGCAAGATCTGAAAGATATAGGGGCGAGATGTACTAGGGACCAGATAGCGGAAAACCATAGCAACAAATAGAGACCTATGGACTTGCAGGGAAAGAGATGCCCCACGCCTCTCACTGACCCCGTGTCTCCTCCCCACTGCTGCTTTTGCTCCCTTGCCCCACTCCTCCATCACTGCCTTTTTGACCTTCTCTATCCATGGTACTGGAGTTGCTAGGCAACCACAAAATGCCATCTGAGATCTCACAAGGTTCCTTGTGGCCTCAGTTGTCGTACTCTGTTTGGGAGGGCTTAACCTCATTTCCCCCCCAATTTTTGAGGATTTGCCTGCCAACCGAAAACATCTTCCCTGTCCTTTCCTGGCCCTATCGTGTGGGTTTTTTTTTTTTAAATGTGTGCACTGGAAAGTAGGTTCAGAATTAGGAGATGGTGATTTGCCATTGCCTGCCTCTGCGTAGCAACTCTGGACTTCCTTGGTGGTCTCCCATCCAAATACTAACCAGGGCCAACCCTGCTTAGCTTTTGAGGTCTGATGAGACTGGGCTAGCCTGGGCCATCCAGCTTCAGTGTGTGCATAATTCCAGCTCTGAATCAGTTGTCTTTTTGAATGGTGTTCTAGAAAGGTTTTAGCCTAAAAGAAGAGCTCCGTCTCCGGCCCTGAGACATTCAAAATCTTAACATGTTAGAGAGGCAATGCAAATCGTCACAACCAAAGGCCAAAGCAGCCAAGTGTCCTTGGCAGGCAAATCCTCAAAAGATATTTTATTGTTCACGGGACAAAAAGAAAACCGGGGGCCATCTTGTCCTTAGCTCCTCTACAGGCGAAGACTGACGAAGATCAGACGAACAACGGAGCCTGAGTGTCCAGTAATGCAGGGTGCGGGAGGATCACAACATTCTGAGAAGCGCAAAGCCACTGTGACAAAAATACATGCATAGTTTCCACCCTCAAAGTATCTGGTCAGAAGCCAAGTCCTCTGTCATCCGTGCCATCAGAACAATCAAGAAATATAACAGCACCGGCACTGAAATTAGTGTGGTTTTGTGTTGTTTTTCCCCCCCAAATGAAGTTCAGCGGAGGCAAACAGGGCTTCTTCCGTGTCCTCTGTGGAAGGCACAAACCCCGTTTTTTGTTTGAACAGCAAGTGGATCATGGCAGAAACGTAAAGGTTATGACAAAGAGAGGCAAAATATCAACGTATCAAATAAAAAACAGACCTATCAGACAGATAAGAGAATAAGTAAATATGGATGTGATGAAGTAATTTATCCCTTCAGCAAAATTAATTTTTTAAGCTTACCTTTACTGATCTTTATTGGATTCCTCTTAGAGCCTGGTGGATGGATGGATGGAAATTGCCATCAAAGTGGCATCACGTTTCAGGCAATTTATGGTGAGCTAGGGTTCCCAGGTCCCTCCTGGTGACCGCTGGGAGATGGGGGGCACTTACGAAGAGGAAGAAAAAGGCCCAGGCCACCTTGCCAGTGTCACACAGGAAGTGACACCATCAGTGGCAACTTCCGGGTGACACTCTGGTATTTGGGCAAAAACTCTATGGTAAAACCGGCATCCACCATAAAGTTTTCGCCCAAATACCAGAGCATCATCTAGAACAGGGGTGGCCAACCTTGCTTAACGTAAGAGCCACATAGAATAAACATAAGAGCCACATAGAGATGTCTGAGAGCCGCAAGACAGGAACAAATATCACACACACGTTTTTATTTTTAAAAATATGCAAATTTGCTTTTTATTAACGTTAAATGGGACTGCCAAAAATAAAAACAAATGAGGAAAACCAGTTATAAGAAAGAGAGAGAGAGAAACTAGGAAAGCAAATAGATGGGAGGGAGGAGGGAAGGAAGGAAGGGAGAAAGAGAGAAAAAGCATGCCTCCCCTTTGCTTCCCCAGCCGCCCTGCCAGGAGCCGCACAATATGTGTGAAAGAGCCGCATGTGGCTCCCGAGCCACAGGTTGGCCACCCCTGATCTAGAAGTTACTGGTGTGATGATATAACTTCTTGTGTGACACTGGCAAGGTGGCCTAAGCCTTCCTCTTTCTATTGGTAAGTCCCCCTCACAGGCCAGCTGCTTGGTGGCTGGGCGGGGGGGAATCGAGCCTGGCGGAGGGGACCCCTGCCTCCAACAGGGAGTCTAGCAACCTTATGGTGACCCCTCATTGGGTTTTCAAGGCAGGAGATGAATAGAGGTGGTATGCTAAGGTGGTTTGCCTCTGCAAAGCAACTAGGGTTGCCAAGTCTGGGTTGGAAAATACCTGGGGACTTTGGGGGTGGAGCCGGGAGAGGGCGGGGTTTGGGGAGGGGAGGGGCCTCAGCATGGTACAATGACATAGAGGCCACCCTGCAAAGCAGCCATTTTCTCCAGGGGAACTGATCTCTGTCAGCTGGAGATCAGTTGTAAAAGCAGGGGATCCCCAGGCCCCACCTGGAGGTTGGCAACCCTGGACTTCCGTGGCGGTCTCTCATCCAAATACTAACCAGGGTTGACCCTGCTTCGATTCTGAGAGCAGATGAGATTGGGCTCGCCTGGGCTATCCAGGTCAGGACTAATAAACTGTGTGCTGACAAGTCACAAATGACTCATGGCCACCCCTCATGGGATTTTCAAGGCAAGAGACCGTTGCCTTTGTCATGACCCAGGCTGTGCCAGTAAGGCCTAGTAGGCCCCGGGACCCTGGCTAGAAGTGGGGAGGCTGGGCCTACAACTCCCAGAAGCCCGAGTAGTTTTGGCGCCAAAATCACAGGAAAAGGGGACTTACAGCAAAATTGCTGGTAAGGAGGGAGAGCTGTTCTTCTTTCCAGGGAGCAGGGCCTGAGGAAAGGCTGCTGCAGGGTAGAGGCCCTTGCCCTGAGAAGGAGGGTGAGTCAACTCAGGCCCGCCTGAGACAGGGAACTAGGGACTATGAGCCGAGTCACGTTTAGGGCATTTGGGGTTTTTTCTTTTCACCCCACTTACTGTTATTCTTCGTGCCCCTTGTTGGTTTCCCCATTTGACTGACCTCCTATAACAGGGGTGGCCAACCTGTGGCTCGGGAGCCACATGCGGCTCTTTCACATATATTGTGCGGCTCCTGGCAGGGCGGCTGGGGAAGCAAAGGGGAGGCATGCTTTTTCTCTCTTTCTCCCTTCCTTCCTTCCTTCCCTCCTCCCTCCCATCTATTTGCTTTCCTAGTTTCTCTCTCTCTTTCTTTCCACTTCTTTAATTCTTTCTTTCCATCTCTCTCAATATCATTAGCAAACAAGTAATATCATTATCAATAACTGGTTTTCCTCATTTGTTTTTATTTTTGGCAGTCCCATTTAACGTTAATAAAAAGCATATTTGCATATTTTTAAAAATAAAAATGTGTGTGTGATATTTGTTCCTGTCTTGCGGCTCTCAGACATCTGACGTTTATTCTATGTGGCTCTTACGTTAAGCAAGGTTGGCCACCCCTGTCCTATAAAATAAACCTTTTCCATTGTTTACTGTGCCTGGTCCTCACACCTTTAATTTGGCCAAGAAAGGGAGGTCTGAAGGCCTTGGGAGGGTGCTCTGGGACTTCCACCCTCAAAGTATCTGGTCAGAAGCCAAGTCCTCTGTCGTCCGTGCCATCAGAACAATCAAGAAATATAACAGCGCCGGCACTGAAATTAGTGTGGTTTTGTGTTGTTTTCCCCCCCAAATGAAGTTCAACGAAGGCAAACGGGGCTTCTTCCGCGTCCTCTGTGGAAGGCACAAACTGATATCCAGAGTGGTGGCAGCGGCAGGTGACACCTCACCTGAGTCGTGACAGCCTTCCTCTGCGTAGTGATCCTGGTCTCCCGTGGCAGTCTCCCATCCAAATACTAACCAGGGTAGTCCCCGCTCAGCCACTTGGTTCCACTTAACACAGGCTCCATAACCAGAATTAGTTTTTTGTTTTAAAGGTCAGGGGAATTTAAAACAACCTGATGAGATTGAGCTAGACTGGGCTATCCAGGTCAGGGCTAATAACTGTGTGCCGACAAGCCACAAATGACTCGTGGCCACCTCTCATGGGATTTTCAAGGCAAGCGAGCATTGCCTTCTTCTGCATAGCAACCCTGGACTTCCTTGGCCGTCTCCCAAACAAAGTCCTAACCGGGGCCGACCCTGCTCAGCCACTTGATTCCACTTCCACAGGCTCCATAAGCAGAATTATTTTTGTTTGTTCTTAAGGTTAGGGGAATTAAAAACAAATAGACAACTAGGAATATCACAGAAATTCATAGCACAGAGAACTCTTCTGTGGTAATACCAGAACTCGGAAGCAACCCAATAAAATTAATCAGCAGTAGTTCCACAACAGACCCCCCCCCCCCCCATGCACGTTTCCACACACTGTTTATAGAATTTTCTGACACAAACATTGGTAAGTGGAAACCAATTTAACGGCTTTAAAAGGAGACTGGCCAGTTCTACAGAAAAGACATCTATTAATGGCTATTGGTCATGGGGCTGGATCCCATTTGCTTTTTCTGCAGTTTTGTCCAGTTTCCCTAATCCAAGGGTGGCCAAACTACTGCTCAGGAGCCACATGCAGCTCTTTCCCACATATTGTGGCTCCTGTAGGGTTGCCAGCCTCCAGGTGGGGCCTGGGGATCTCCCGCTTTTACAACTGATCTCCAGTTGACAGAGATCAGCTCCCCTGGAAAAAATGGCTGCTTTGAAGGGTGGACTCTGTGGCATTGTACCATGCTAAGGCCCCTCCCCTCCCCAAACCCCACCTTCTCCTGGCTCCACCCCCAAAGTCCCCAGGTATTTTCCAACCCGGACTTGGCAACCCTAGGCTCCTGGCAAGGCGACTGGGGAAGCGAATGCCTCCCCAATTGGTCTTCCCTTCCCCAGGCAGTGTTCCTCTCCCTGGGTAGGCCTGAGGTGGGGGGGAAGCAGAGAAAGAGATCTTTCTTTTCAAATGCTTTCTCATAGCGCCCCCGCCCCCCCCGCTAGCTTGGAAAAAGTATTTGTCTCTTTAAATCCCTTTGCCAAGCCAAGCCAGTTGGGGGGGGGGGGGGCTTGGAGAATGTATTTAAAGTTGTTTTCTTTCCATCTCTCTCTCCCCCCCATCTATTTGCTTTCTTTCTCCCCTCCCTCCCCATCTAAAGTTAAATGTGTTCTCCGCCCTGCCACACCATCAGGCTGGCTTGGCGAAGGCCTTTGTTTCTTTAATATGCAAATTTGCATATTTTTTCAATTAAAAAGTGTGTTCATGTCTTGTGACTTTCAGACATCTGACGTTTATTCTATGTGGCTCTTATGTTAAGCAAGTTTGACCACCCTGGCTTAATCACTGTAACAACTGTTTTACATGCTTCTCCCTCCGCCCATGTGAGACCCATAATCCTCTTCAGTGCTCTAAAAAATCCCGTCCCCCTCTTTCTGAAAGGGGAAAAGTTAGCAGGACCCATGATCCATGTTTTGAAGCAGTATGTCATCAAAGAGTGGGATATAAAAAAATAAAAACTATGTTCACATGCTGAAAAGATCCAAGTGCTCCACATAGTGAACCTGGGACTAGCTGCACGCCAAGCCAAAATGCTCTACCACTGAGGCACACCGCTTCTCTTTTTCCTGAGAGCTACTTAGAAGGTGAACCAAAGTGGATTGTTAGGTTCTCACTGCTATAATTACTCCCCCTCCTCGTCCTTCTGACATAGAGGAAGAAGAGTTGGATTTGTACCCCGCCTTTCACTCGAAGTCTCAAGCGGCTTCTGATCTCCTTCCCTTCCTCTCTCCACAATAGAAACCCTGTGAGGTTGGTGGGGCTGAGAGAGCTCTTTTGAGGACTGCTTGTGAGAGAACAGCACTGAGAGAATTGGGACTGGCCCAAGGTCACCCAGCTGGCTTCATGTGGAGAAGGAGTGGGGAATCAAATTCAGTTCTCCAGATTAGAGTCCACTGCTCTTAACCACTACACCAAACTGGCTCTCACAAAATGGCTGCAATAGGGGGAGGAGCCAGCCACCAAATGGCTGCTGCAGCTTACCTTCAATCATACCACGAAGATCCTTGTGTTGTGGTCCCAGCTGCTGCCAAAGCAACAGCACAGCCAATCAAACCTCCAATGGCCAATCAGAAGTGCCACTTGGCCCCACCCACTTTATCAAAAACACGTGGCAAGTGACAGGAAAGGTGTCGATGAGCGCCATTTTGAGGACCCCCACACTAGTTGTTGTACAAATGTAACTTTACTTAGTCTGTTAAGTTTCCACTTGCATGGTGCTGGATCCATGCTTTTACCTTGGATCTTACCTTTCTGTAACCCAAAACCTGCAGTTTAAGACTTCCAAAGCATGTAAAACAGACCAGTTTTGATATGATGTATTTGTATTTACATGGTACATTTTTAAAGCAATAGCTATAATGGATCATAACATATTAGAAACAATAATAAAAAAGTTAAGAACTAAAATGTACATCATACACTTGTATATATATTCTTTACACGGAGGTAAAAAGGCTTATAAAAATCAATACAACAGAGTTTTAAACTTTTCGTATACAGATACATAATGGAAATTTGCTTCAGGCACTTAAAATTTGTTAATGTGAGCAATAGCTTGGGAACAAATTTTTTATTTCACAACTAAAAAAAACTCCAACCAACTTTTGGTTAATGGATTGTTACCACTGATATAAAAATAAAATTTGAATAATTATTCTCAGACAATTTGATGTCAGTATTGAAAAGCTGACCGGGGGGGGAGGGGGCACATTGTACAGCCGCAGTGTGGAAATAAAGAAATATTTACAAAAAAAATCCCCCCGTTTCTATCCTTGTGCCCATTTTAGTGCTCCCTTTGCAAAAATAATCTCCCCCCCCAAAGAATGAAACCTAAAATACAAAACAGATCAAAGTAAAACCGAGGAGGGGAAAAAAAATTGGGTAGAAGAGAACATACAAGGTGTGGAGCGTGAGAGATAAATAGGGGCACTTAACAGAATCCGTGAGATCTCTTCTGTAGTGTTGTGCTTTGTTAGAGGGGTACTAAGACCTTACAGGGATTCAGAAAAGCAAAACAACTCATTTAAAAAGACCCCCCCCCCGCAAAAAAATGTTGTTTTGCTACTTTTGTTTTTGAGGCTGACTTGATGTTCCCTAGACACCCTTGAGAGATTTGTCATTTGCGTATCAGGCACAAAAATATTTAGTTTACCACCTGCCCCACACAAGATTATCAAGAACAAGTAAAAAAGAAAAAGAAATAAAAAAGAGCTTCCCTTACCGTTTTGCATCCTTTTAAAATACAAATGTGAAACCCGCTATTTCTGTAAAATTGAAGCCTACTCTCGGTATTATGATGTTACTGGCAAAATCCCAAACCTTGAAATCTTTAACAGGGGAGATTTTTAGAGCCAACCAACACTCTGTGCAGAGAGAGGGGTGAAAAAATGGTTGGACCGTACCACTTCAGACTGCAACTGGGGGACTGCCTTCTTGGATACTCATGTACAACCCCCCCCCCCCCAATCAACTCCTTGCATAGTAAGCTAGCATATCAGTCATGCCAAATATTTCCCTGCTGCTAGCTTTTGACATGCAGGAAACTGTGTGTGTGTGAAATAAAAAAGAACCCCTCCCTAAACTCCCCTCTTGTAGTGAGAAATGGTACGTGCTCAGAATTCCACCTTGATTCATCCCGTAATTCTACGTAAATTGTAGATGAACTCTGCCCTCGTGGTTAGATTACTTTTTTGGGTGGTAGGGCTCTTTTCCACCCCACAAAAATTACTTGAGAAGCTAAAGACCATGTGGGAAGAGTGGCCCTTGCAACTTCTCCCAAATCCGGAACTGACTCTCTCAGAAACTGAGGCAATATTGATGTAAAAAGAGATGCCAAACCTTGGCTGGCAGTCCTTGGGAGCACTAGGTGGGGGCATGGTGACTTCTTGGAAGTCACTTCCTGTTTGAAAGAGAAAGTTATGACACTCCAGGAATTTCAAAAAAATTCTCTATGATAAAACCATAGATTTTTGAAATGTCTTGAATGTCATGACCTCACTTCCTGTTTTGAAATAGAAGTGGCTTTCCAGGCTGTTTCCTCCTCCCATTTTCCTTCTGCTGGTGCGCTGAGCGAAGGTGGGAGAGGGAGCATCACCTGGAGGTCCCCTGTCATTACCAGTTCATTGGTCACCCTAGATGCTGGGAAGAAC
The DNA here is from genome assembly GCA_029233225.1 of Lepidodactylus listeri. Taxonomy (NCBI): domain Eukaryota; kingdom Metazoa; phylum Chordata; class Lepidosauria; order Squamata; family Gekkonidae; genus Lepidodactylus; species Lepidodactylus listeri. The sequence goes on along the minus strand of JARCFY010000016.1, from coordinate 6,961,203 downwards.
TACAGGATAAGTTCATCTCGCATGTCCAGGGGTGTCACAGCATGAGAAGGGGCCTCTCTATTGAGGCTCCCATGCCGCAAAAGACATGTGTGATGGGACCTGCGAAAGTGTTTCCACATGCTGGGTTTTCTCATTATTTTTGACACCATACTGGAGGGCCTGCTCCCAAAGGTCCCCCGATTTTCAGGAGTGGCTTACCAGGAAGTACCCGAGGAGGATGAAGAGTCTTCCTTCTGGAAACAAAACACCCTCTCAAACACTGCTCACCACATGGCCCTTGGGGAGGGCGATCCATTTTTCTCTTGTAGACCCAACGTCTGTTGCGATTTGTCCAAGAGAGTTGACCTAACGCTTGGCCAAACAATCAAATCAGTGTCACGGAGTGTCTTTCTCCTCACATGCTCAAGTTTCACGACCCTTTGACCAGATACACCACTGCATACATTATTCATCGTGCTTTTTTTAAAGGTGGGGGGAACAGCGAGACTCTTGGAAAGAGCGGCTGACCCGAGGAGTAGCCGACTTGGCAAAAAAAAAAATCTTTTCCTTTAAGACTCGCGTCTAATGTGCAATAAGGAGGGCAGGAGTGGGGCAGCGTGAGGGGGGGCACGGGCATGCACTCACTGGCAATCGACTGTGGAAAGGCATTATGGCAGGAACAGCAGCGCCAGGTCACACAAGCCGATTCCCCAGCTGCCTCCGAATGTTCCGATTGTACTATGCTATATTATAGCTAAACGGCTCTAGCATTATTCCTTTGAATAAACATTTATCTTCTTTTTTTTTTTTTGCTATTCCACGTCATATATTAGAAAAATATTCTTTCCCCCTGGCTAATTTACAAGCCTTGTACACAAGACATGGCTTTTAAGGAACACAACACCCCCCCAAAAGGAAAAAAAAATAAGATAAAAAGAAATCAAATTTGCACAAATTTAGAAGTGTCGTTTTTTTAAACCCCTCTCTACGTATTTTCACCACATACATAAAAACCATATGGATATAAAACCCTGAAAAGCGTACGTGCCTGATGGACAAGCGAATTATCCCGAAGGCAAATGATTTCTAGAGTACTTGTCTGTCATCCAGGGCAGGTTCCTAGGGTCTGATTTCTTGGGTGACTAGGCACCTTGGATTTACATGGCTCCAATCCTGAGCAGGTGACAGTTGCCCGTTTTGGCCCTAAGTGACTGGCAGTGCAATCGTATGTAGAATTACTCCCTTCTCAGCCCACGGACATTGATGGGCTAAAATGAGAGAAACTCTTCATAGGATTTCTGCCATTGGTGCATCCCAGACCTAAACACTGCCGCCATCGTTTACACGGCAGACAGAAGTGCGGCATCAAGACGGTCTCCACAACAATAATCTGCTAATGCTATAGCAATTTTCTTTGGCCCTTGATACAGTTTGCCGCTCATGTTATCTGTGCACTGCAGCATTCAACTGGAAATGTGGGGAAGCTCTCTTCTACATCAGCTTGATCCAAGTCCAGCGGCACCTTAGAGACCGACAACGTTTTCAAGCTATAAGCTTTTGAGCCTCAAGGGAGCGCTGAGCCTCAAAAGATTATCCCCCAGAAAATCTTGCTGGTCTCTAAGAAGCTGCTGGACTGAATCTTGCTCTTCGATTGCAGACCGACATGGCTACCCTCGAAAACTCTCTTGTGGATGTGATTTCAGTGGGAATCTATGTGCATTCACAGAAACACATCTGCCTTGCTAAACAGAAGGGGGGAACCATGTCAAGGCCTGTGCAAAGCATGCACAGTACTGACTCCTTATTGAAACCATCCAAAAATCGTCATCACCCAAATTCGCTGTGTCCCACCACGCCAAGGCAGCTTCTAACACTATTTATCTCAACATTTCTCATGGTAATACCAAACGTTCTGGATGCCCTCTTGCAACTCTGGATAAACGAGGTTACATTGCACATATAAAATTGTTATTTTAAATGTGTCTCGAAGGTGAATTCATAATTCTCATGCATGTATACTTTCCCTGTATATAAAAATTAGATTTTTTTGTTATTCACTTTTGCAAGTAGATTAGCTACTTTGTTAATGATTCTTTGCATACTTTTTATTTAGGGGAGGGAATCTGGATCTCTTAGGGCAGCTTTCCACATTAGAACACAAGTAAGGGCAGGGTCCAACTAAAGTTAAGACACTGAAGACTGCAATCCTTATCTATACACGCTTATTTAGGAGAAAATCACATAGAAATTAGTGAGATCTATTTCTGAAACGCACCGGGGAGGGAAGTATTCAGTACACTGTGATCAGCTTTGAACAGGAAGTAACTCTTGAGCTAAAGATTGCAGGACTGTCAATCTGATCCTAAGCAAAGTCAGCACGGCCATTAGGGAGCAAACCCCAAGGAGGTCTACTAAGAAGTAAGCCCCATTTTATTCAGTGGGGTTTACACTCTCAGGAAAATATTTTTTAGGATTGCAGTCTTCTGATAATTTTGGTTGGATCGTGCCCAATGTGTGTACATGGAAAAACTGTGATCGTACAAGCAGAATGCATGCCCTTTTAAAAAAATCTCAAGAGCATTCTGTCAAGACCCGAGGTATTTCACACTATGGGATACGCCACAAGCATACCATGTGGGTGTTAATTTCCTAACCCGTAATGCCAACCCATTATTTCCAGACACACCTCAGGGTAAAGTGTATTTTTACTGGGGAGAATGTCAGCACTAAAGCCTTATTTAAGGTGCGGGGGGAGAGAAGACAACACTTAATGTTTCCCTTTCCTACGAAAAATTGGTCTGAAACGAAGAATTCCCGTTCCCCAAGCATACTAAGGCTCGTATCGAATATTTCACTTGATTGACTGAAATTCCAGGAAACAAGAGAAAGGGACTATTGAAAGAAATGGCAACAGACTTTTAAGAAAACCACCACTGGTGCAAATTGTTTTGCCAAAGATTGTCAGCAATACTGTGTCCTGATACGCACGGTGGACAAGCAGACCTTCTGCTCGCACAACGGCAATAACTGGCTGCAAGTTGAACATGCGTGGAAGTGGGATTTCTCTTCATTCACGTTACACTTTCACAGGGGTCAACAAGCTCACCAAGTACAGATACCAACTCCGATTCTTGGAAGTCCATCACACCCAACCATGTTTCTGTAATCTTTCAGCGGGAGTGGGGTGGGGAGAAGGTATAAACACGTACAGGACATTCTGCTCTGTTACAGATTAATAATATGAACGTCTATGCTGCACGTTAGTCTGTTAGAACTTGGTGAGCAAATTGATGCATAGCAGCCAAGTGGGAGAGAGGAGAAAGAGTGAGCCAAACTGGGTTTCTGGATTCCGTCAGACTCCCCGGGGGAGGTGTCCAGATGTACATAACATTTGAGAATGCTCCAGACCAAGGTGCTCCTTAGTTAAAAAGAAGAAAAACAAAAAACGTAAAGTACTTCACAAGCTTCGAGTGCCGTCATCCAGCCGCTTTGTGTTTCCCGCCGCAGCACCTGCACATGATCCCGCAGTGGTAACAAGCCCGCAGTGGTGGGTAACAGCACATACAAGGGGCGATAAAGGACAAGGCGATAAGGGCCAACCACCGGAGGCAAAACTTGTCATCATTGGTATCGCAAGAACAAGGGTCCGTATAGTCTCCTTCGGGATCAGACATGCAGTGATACAGCATACTGTCTGCGCACCACATACAGCTGACTCGGCGGATGCAGCTTCTCACTCGGTCAGGTGCGTCCTGGCACTGACCCCGCCTGTTTTCATCGTGATTGAACATGTCCCTGCAATAGACACATCGTGACCTCTCCCCTTCTTCCTTCCACCGCCCTTGTTTGCACCGGGCAGGCTGAGTCTTTACTACAGCACCCTTGATATCGTCCCCCAGGTCAAAGTCTGAGTTGCCAACGTACGGATAAGTGTAATCATGTTTGGGGGCATTGTCTTTGGCAAACCGAACGTACGAGTCCCCATCGTCTGGGTCGATGTACTTCCCTCGCATAGGGGTATGGCGGTAGTCCTCATAACCCGTCACCCAGATCTTTTCCCGTGGATTGATCCGTACGATTTCTTCATCGTCGTCCGGGAAGCTGACGTGCCGGTAAGATCTTGGAAGTGACTGTTGGAGAATAAAAAAAGTGCACATTTCCCATAAATCAGCACTAGATTTTAACATGATTTTAAATGCCGCTAGTAGCTTTAGGCTAGCCTGATCTCATCAGATTATCAGAAACTAAGTAGGGTGGTCATTGGGTTAATACTGAGATGGGAGATCACCACGAAAGTCTGTGGTCACTATGCAGAGGTAGTCAATGGCAAACCACCTCTGAATGTCTCTTGTCTTGAAAACCCTACGGAGTTGCCGTAAGTCAACTGTGACTTGATGGCACTTTCCACCACTACAGTAGCCTTAATGCAAACTTTTAAGTAGGTTGCCGGATCTCTATTTTTAGGATCGAGCAAGTCATACAAAATAAACTTGTATGTAATACTTTCGTTCTGAATAAGTGAAATAGGTTAAGATTGTCTAGGGTGTAGCAGCTTGCAACTTTCTCTCACTTTAGAGCTGGGTATATTCACAATTTTGCTTGTAGGAAAGAAAGGCATTTACCATTTTAAATTCCCTTGATATACCAATTAATACAACTTAATAGGCTAACTAAGTTAAAAGTGCTTTTATTCATGTTGTCAAAGGAACAATACAGGTTTAGGCTTGACAGACAAGCAAGCATTGTGTATTTTCCCCCACCGTTCCCATAATTTCTCCATGGATTCAAAACTTCCAGAAATCTGACATCTCTATCCAAATATCACAGATATTACACATATTTGAAGGGACTATTTATACATTCAAAACGAACGAGTGTGCGTCTGGTGGGAAGAGCCTCATGTCATCTTAAAATTTCTTTAAAATGGTGGTTTCGTCCTTGAGTTTGGCCCGTGGAAGCTCTCATGCCTAGTTTGGCCCGACAAGCAGATTAAAAACAGGATCATCCACACCATCGACATACATGTGAGTTGCTCTCATCACATGATCCCTTCCAGCTGTACCCAAGAAAACTGTAACGTTGCAAGAACTGCTCTGTGACCTGGGCTACATGCAATTTAACAAGGATAAATGCCAATTTCTACATCTGGGTAACAAAAATGAGGAACACTCATACTGGGTGGGGGATACGCTTCCGGGTTGCAGGGTGTGTGAACAAGATCTTGGGGTAAGGGTGGACTGAAAGTTAAATATGAGCAGCCACTGCAATGCGGCAACAAAAAAGGCTAATACAATCTCGGAGCGTATCAACAGAGGCATAACATCCAAATCACAAGGTATCATAGACCTGCTGTACACTGCATCGGTCAGGCCGCACCTAGAGTACTGTGTGCAGTTCTGGAGGCCTCACTTCAAAAAGGATGAGGGCAGAATGGAGCGTGTGTAGAGGAAAGTGATGAGGATGATTGGGGGACCTGGAGACCAAGCCCTATGAGGAAAGGCTGAGTGAAGGACTTGGGAATGTTCAGTCTGGAGAAGAGGAGGTTGAAGGGGGTCAGGATTGCTCTCTTGAAGGATTTGAAGGGCTGCCACTTAGAGGAGGGCAGGGAGCAGTTCCTGTTGGCAGCAGAGGAGGGGACTCACAATAATGAGTTTAAGTTAAGGGCAGGAAGGTACTGACTGGATCTTAGGGGAAAAAAATTTACACTCAGAGTTGTGCAACAGTGGAATCAGCTGCCTCGGGAAGTGGTGAGCTCCCCCTCAATGGCAGTCTTGAAGCAGCGGCTGAACAAACACTTGTCAGGGATGCTCTAGGCTGAGCCTGCATTGAGCAGGGGGTTAGACTAGATGGCCTCTATGGCCCCTTCCAACTCTGGGATTCTCTGTGATTGCAACAGCTTGGGAGGGAATTATGGAAACTAGGCAGTTAGCATTCACATGAACACACGAGCCACTGGTTCATCAGGGTCGGTACAGTCCACTCAGACTAGCAGCTGGCTGGGCAAGGTCCCAGCTGGAGGGGTTTGACCCTTTCAAAGTGGAGATGCCAGATACTGAACCTGGGACCTTCTGCATGACACACAGATGCTTTATTTCAGCCCCTCCCTAGCCTTCCAAGAGCTCCCTGAAGACCAGCCAAGCAATCCCATAGAAGACCACAATGGTCAAGAAATCTTAGATAGAGGGCTTCCCACCCTCTCCTATAAAATTGCATATGTAGAGAGTCCTTTAAGGTAACCTGGGCCATATAAACCTAAGGACATCCGAACTCCTTGGCAAGAGTTTGTAACTGGAGAATCATTTTGGATTGACAGAGGAGAGGACTCACTTGTTCCAGATGATAGTGGTCAGAGCTAAACTGGTCATGGATATGTCCCAGGGTGCAAATTCGGTGATGCTCGCAGGACGGAGGAGATGCTAGTGTTCGCAAAGGTTGTTCCCTCTTCTGAGAAGAATTAGAAGAGCTGTCCGTAGCATTCTGTTGGTGACATAAATGTGGGGGGGGGGGATTATGAGTAAAAGGGAGCTTGATTTTGGCAGACTCCAACCATGGCCCAGGGTACTACCTGAGAAACAACCCCGGGGGGTTGCACCCAAAACTTCACTGCTGAAAAACAACAGTACAGCTCAGCCAACTCTGCAGTGACTTTACTGCAAATGGAACTTGAAATTCCGGGTTCTCGAACAAAAGCGAATTCGCATCTTGATAACTTGGTCTAAAATAAGGAATGGTTGCACAGTTCTCTGGGTTCGGCCCCTCTAAGATTTCTGTCTTAGCCTAATAACTGCCACCAAATTAGGCAGATCACACCGAAATATAGCAACGCCTAGCTTTCGGTTGAAGTTTCCCAGTAGAATAACTTTTTAAAATTTCAGATGGAAGCCTGAAAGGTTTATCCCATCCAAAAATACCTTTGGCACAGGAACCCGCCCTATCCATTTGCTGTTCCCAGAACTGTACGAAGAGTTCCTAGGTCACGCAACATGTGTGACCCACAGGAAATTGCACACAGCGTGGGTCATACTTGGCCAGTCAGCTAAAAGCTTCTCTGGGACTCACTTGATCCACGAACTACCCCTCCAAACAGAGGTCTGATACTTATGACGGCAAATTTCCACCTGTGGCTGGTTCCGAAACTGGCTACCAACAGGGCGGTAAAATAAGGCTGTGTGTTTTAAGTCTTGCTTTCATTTATCACCTGCATATACATCTTAAAACATGGAAGCAGAAATACAGGTATGGGTATCTATGCCGACATTACGACAAGCCTGATATGAACCGGCATTCATCCAGTCGCGTAGTTTAAGAGTAGCCAAAATATTCCCCCTCCTATTCCCCCCCCCCAAAAAAGCAGTCTGGTTTAAAACACAAATTGAACAATAAAACATGAGCGCGAGCAGCAAACTGACAAGCTACACTCAGTTCTGCTGTAGTGAAATTGAAGAGTTTAGCTTGAGCAGTTGATGCAGCGGAACCTTACTGGCTGGGAAGGAGATGTAAAGCCACGCTACGACTTCTTTCGTGTCTCAGGTCAAAGCTTAACACTGGAGGAGGGGTCAACACGGTCCCTAAATCTGCATTCAGGAGGTTTCCTAAGAGAAACTCACCTCTGACTACCCCCACCCTCCATGGAAGTCAACTGGCTATTTGACACACAACGCCATATAATAGTAATTGATTAATTAATTAATTTAGGGAATGAAGTCACCTCCTCTTCCCTCTTTTGTTTCCTGGGCCATCCAGGTCAGGGGTAAATAATGGTTATCAACAGTGAAAAAACTCCGAAGACTGACATGTTTTTGTTCTATCATGAAGCTTTCGTGGACTGGTGTCCACTTTGGTAGAAGCAAGAGACGGGGTCTCATCCCCTCCCCACCCTCTGTCCACACAAAGTTCTAAAGAAAAAGGGAAGAAGTTGCACACAACTGACTCCAAAGGGCCACAAAAGACAGGAAGATGCAATTATGTAAGGTTCAGATGTAACCCAGAGACTGCTTTCAACAACAAGCAAAGAGACCATTTTCTAGAACAGCAACTGGTAACACCACCACCACCACCACCACCACCACCACCACCACCACCAATAACAATAATAAACTATTCTTTTGGCTGTGGAGGATAAACCACATCTGGAACATCATGTGACGGTTGGTGTGGTGAACTGGTTACAGCAGAGGTGTCAAACTCATTTCTTACAAGGGCTGGATCTGACATAAATGCCAGCTTGTTGAGCCAGGCCATTTCTGCCATAAAATGCAATGCCAGCTACCAGAGACATAGACTTTATAAAAGACATAAGCAAACCTGATTAGCAATATTATTTTTTACTCTAAGTACAAAGAAAAGCAATTGATTCCTAGCAGTGAAAGCAACTGATTGACTGGGGAACCCGCAAAAAGCCGGCTCTCCCAGATCTCCCCACCCCCAGTGTTCCCTCTAAACTGAGTTAGCTCACCGTTTTTTAGCCTCCGGCTCACACATTTTTGTCTTAGCTCAGGAAGGAGGGCTCCAGAGCAGACTAATTTATGCAGCAGCCAAATCGCTGGCTCCCAACTTGAATGCTGGTAGCTCACAAAGTAGAATTTTTGCTCACAAGACTCCACAGCTTAGAGGGAGCATTGCTCATCCCACCTGCGTTTCCCACAGCAGTGGTGGGGCTGAGGGGAAGGCCTGATGGAGGGACTGTTTCCAAAACCTCCAGGGGGCGCTTTTTGTCCTCCCAAGACCCCTTTCCACCCACGAGCTGAGAACTGCACCAGTTGCTTGCGGGCTGGATAAGAGCCTTGGATGGGCCGCTTTCGGCCCGTGGGCTGTATGTTTGACACCCCTGGGTCACATTGTAGGACAAGGACCTGGGATTACTGGGTTCAAATCCCTCGCTCGACCACAGAAGCTTGCCAGGTGACCTTGGGCCCATTACAATTTCTCAGCCTAACCCACCTCACAAAGTTGTTGTAAGGATTAAGTAGAGGAGGGGGGAAGTGATGCGGAAAGCCACCTTGCTCCTTGATCAGGGAGATAAAAGGGATATAACTGTTTTTTTTAGAGTCTAAAATTGTTTCATTTATTTACCCGTTGAAAACATTAAGCCATTTGTTACCTAAAAAAATAATAATCTGACAATACACCTTTCAGCAAAAGAAGTTTTCACACTCCAAGCTGCAGAACCCACTAGTGTGAACACAACGTGTGATACAGGAACACTTTGTGGGCAGAGGTGTTTACCTTTTTAGAAGGCGTCTCTCCCATTTGAAGTGCCACATATTTCAAATAGTCCAACTATCACTAGTTGACATAGTACTGCTTATTTTAAACACAATTCCTTCGCGTTTGAAATCTGGCTGCTGGGGAAAAAAAACCCCACTAGTTAAGATTATTATTTATTTCATTTATATCCCCCTGTTCTCACCAACGGAGACCCACAGTGGGTTACAACACTCTCCCTTTATCCTCTTTATCCTCATAACAACCTTGTGCGGTAAGTTATGCTGAGAGCATGTGACTGTTGCAAGGTCACCCAGCAACTTTCCATGGCAGAGAGGAGATTCAAACCTGGGACTCTCCTAACCATTTCACCCCACTCTGGGTCTCAATACTCAGCCATCATCTCTATTGAAACAACACATAGAGTTACTACAACCCCCCTCTATCACACTTTCCCCCTACAACCTCTAGCATTTCTCAACTACGGTCCCTTGGTTTGTGCAATACAAAACACGAAAACCACAAAAAACGTTTTCCCAAGAAATTCTTCAAAGCATGAAGCAACTTAACAGGACAATTAAGTCACCATCCCAAACACAGGAAAAAACAAAACAAAAACAACCGGACCGGATTCTGTTTCTGTGAGCAGGGGAAGACTCCCCAAAAGCATAAAATCCCAAATGCATCATAGCAAAGACAGTCAAGAAACTGAAGGATGGCAAAGACATTCCCCCAGGAGCATAAAGGGGATCCGGAAGTCTTATACAGGCTTTGACAAAGTCGAAAGGAGCGGCTGGGGCTACAGAGATGCCTCACTTCAAAAAATGAAAGAGCATCACGAATTTTGCTAGGTCATTGGGTTTTTTTTTTAATTGCTAATCTGGCTGTACAAAAAAAGCACTATCCATCTATTTGTTTATTTACTTAATTAATATCCAGGGCTTTTTTTCTGGAAAAAGAGGTGCCTGAACTCTCAAGAGGGAAATGAAGTTTTCAATCTGTGTACTGAAAATTCATAAACTTTTAAACGTTTTAAAAATAATTTTGTCGAAGAGGCTCCGGAACACCATTCCGGTGCATTCCCCTAGGGAAAAAAGCCCTGTTTATACCCTGTCTTTCACCAAAGGGGCTTACATCATTGTCCTCTCCTCTGTTTCATCCTCATAACCACCCTGAGCGGGACGTTAGGCTGTGTGACTGGTCCATGATTACCCAACCGATGGCCGAGTGAGGATTAGGGTCTCTGAGACCCTAGTCTGATGCTTTAACCATTACACCCTGCAGTGTCCACTTTAACCACTACACTAGCCAAGGATACTAAAGCTTTCCCATCTGTCTAATAACCGGGGGCTGCCCCTCTTAGCAAAGATACAGAAACAAGGTGGCAATGGACACCGAAGAAGGCAAGGAGGAGAATCACTTCAAAAAGGATGTAGACAGAATGGAGTGGGTGCAGACGAGAGCTACAGGGATGATCGGGGGCCTGGAGACCAAGAAACCCTGGGAGGAAAGGCCGAGGGACTTGGAATGTTCAGTCTGGAGAAGAGGAGGGCTTTTTTGGGGGGGGGGGACGTGATGGCTCTCTCGAAGTATCTGAAGGGCTGTCACTTAGAGGAGGGCAGGGAGTTGCTCCTGTTGGCAGCACAGGAGAGGATTTGCAAGAATGGGTTTAAATTAAGAGCTGGAAGGTATCGGCTGGATCTTAGGAAAAACTTTTTTTACAGTAAGAGTTGTGCAGCAGTGGAACTGGCCACCTAGGGAGTTGGTGAGCTCCCCCTCAGTACTGGCAGTCTTTAAGCAGTGGCTGGACGAACGCTTGTCAGGGATGCTCTAGGCTGATCGTGCAGTGAGCAGGGGGTTGGACTAGATTCCAACTCTGAAATTCTATGAATCTAATTCATCTGTTTACTTCATTGATGCACCACTTGCTCCCAAAGGAGAACTCAAAAAAGCTTACATCATAGTCTCACCTCTTCCACTTTATCCACACAACTGCCCTGCAAGGTTGGTTAGGCTGAAAGTAGGTGACTGGCCCAAGGTCACCTAGAAAGCCGTCATGGCAGAGAGACAGGTCAAGATGGGTAGCTGTGTTAGTCTGTAGCAGTAGAAAACAGTAGGAGTCCAGTAGCACCTTAAAGACTAACAAAATTTGTGGCAGGGTGTGAGCTTTCGTGAGTCACTGTTCACTTCGGTAGATGTTATTGCTTTAAGGGGCTAATGGCAGAGAGAGGATTCGAACCTGCCCCCACCCGGAGAGCCTAGTCTGACACTCTAACCACTGCATTCAACCACTGGAAAGCTCAGAACTGCCCTCCTCCACACCCTTCTCCCCTCCCTCTGCTGTGCTGGTGGGACTGAAGAGGTGAGTGGTAAAGCAGGGGGCAAAGGAGGGGCAACCACTGACCCTGGTGGGTGCTAGGGTGAGGGCAGGGAAGACTAAATCAGTGGATGGGTGGAGAGAAGTGGAGTCAGAGGAGGCCAGCAAAGCCAGTGGGTGTTGGGTTTAACTCCCCCTCCCCTAATGTCTCATGGTACATTAAAAGACACTTGTTATTTTGGCAATAGCAGACAACATGGAATTTGCAGGACAAAGGCACTAGCCCTTTTTAAGAAGTTCCCTGAGAAATGTGAAAACAAGACACCACAGCAGCTCCAGTGAATTCACACTGAGGCATCTTCCACTGGAACTTTTTATTTCTGTATTTGATAACATTCATATCCTGTCTTTCTGCCTGAGCAGGGCCACCAAGACAGCTAACAATTTAAAACAAAGCAGTATACATGTATTTCTTTAAAAAAAACATTTAAGAACAATACTAAAGTACATATATAAAACACAAAGACAGCAATTAAAACATGAGGGGTTGTTGAGGGGACACCAGACAAAACCAAAAATGTCTTCAGCTACTGGTGGAAGTCTGGGAACAGACAAATATCCCTGGGTAGGGAGTTGCATAATTTCGGTGCCACAATGGAGAAGGCCCCGTCTCATGTTGCTATCCATCTAACTTCAGAAACCAGTGGCATCCGAAGCAGAGCGACATAAGACGACCACAGTGGTCAGGTACGTTTGTATGATGGTGGGCTGTCTTTAAGGTTTTGGGGATTTTTTTTGCTCTCAGCTCACAGCTGACTTATGGTGACCCCGTGGGGTTTTCATGGCAAGAGAGGTTCAGAGGTGGTTTGCCATTGCCTGCCTCTGCGTTGCAACCCTGGTCTTCCCTGGTGGTCGCCCATCCAAATACTAACCAAAGCCGATCCTGCTTAGCTTCTGAGATCTCACGAGATCGGGCTAGTCCGAGCTATCCAGGTCAGGCCTTAAGGTATGCTGGTCTCAAACCAGACAAAGCCTTTTAATTTTCCCATGAATTTGCTCCAGACCTGTATGCTTGGATAGAGCAGAGAAACATATTCCTAAAGCTAACTGCATTTAGAATTACCCATTCTGCTGCACCATATGGTTAGTAAAGACTACATTTTGATGGAATCGTTTGAAAGTACAGCATGACGAAATTACCAGCCGAATACCCCTTTCTGCTTTGTTCGCGAGAAGAAGAAACTGGAGATCGTTCAGCGTTACGACACTTTTTACACAAAGCTCGACATATTTCTGCCGGGATAGTTTGGAAGTTTTCGTGGCATCAGCTGTCGGGTTCTATTTTGGTGGCAGATGCCTGCTAAAATAAACGCCGAGGGGTCATAAATGTGAATAAGTGACCCCATCTGACTTCTTAAAATATCGTTTCTGTCTGCTGCCCGTAACAACCTGCCTTTTTGACGCTGCGCATTGGCTGACAGGCGCACAGCTGAAGCGCGATGAAATTTTTAAAAGCCGAAAATAGCAAAATATGAATGTGGAGCAGGTGGATCTCGCGTGAAACGTTTTCGCAAAGAAAGTGTGAATTCAAATGCTTCTATTTCAGACAAAAGCTTGGGGGAAAACACATTCTTGAAAGCCGCCAAATGCTTAAAAACAAAATACTTCTCTGCTCCTCCTAGTTAGCCGAAAGAGTTCGATAACTTTCCGCTTTCTCCAAGATATGCTTCTCTTGCTCCAAGACCATTTCCCTCCATTTAAAAACCTGGAGGTTGGTAACCTTATAAGCTGATTTGGTGGCCCTTCTAAGGACAGGAAGGCAGGGTATAAATTCTGAAAAATAAAGTTAATAGCATAATTTCCTGTGTTATTTACTTGCCCTGACATCTTTTTATCAGCTCTTCTGTCTTCAATAGAGACAAACAGGGTCTGAACTCGGCAGCAGAAGGAACTCTCTCCACAACTTCAGCCACTTACTCCAGCCCTCTGCTGTCTCCAAAGCATTCAGAATGGCCCTGGCAAGTTCTTGCAGCACAGTCCGAAAGCAAGGCAAAAAGGATTAGGGAACAGCCTAACAGGAAGTTGTCAATCACTTCCTTGTCGGGCTGCCAAGGGGTGTCCTTCTCCGATAGGTTTACATGCCAAGAACGGCTCTGGCCGGTACGTCACCTTCAGGAGCAAACGGCGGTGAGAAACGAAATTTCTCAGGGCTTCGTTTGCTGTCATATGTGGCTCTGGAAATCCCACAAATGCACATGCAGCAAATGGCGGCAAGAAACGAAATTTCGCAGGGCTTCGTTTGCTGTCATATGTGGCTCTGGAAATCCCACAAATGCACATACATGCTCTCTCTCCAACCTGTTGGCCAAAGATTTTGTGTGTCAAGTCACCGCTGATTTATGGCGACCCCAGGAAGGGGCTTTCAGGCAAGTGATTAAGCAGAGGTGGCCTGCTGTTGCCTGCATCTATGGAGTCCCCTTGGTGGTCTCCCTTCCAACTACTGACCCTGCTTAGCTTCGGAGATCTGTTGAGATCAGGCTATACTGTGCCACCTTCCCTCCCACAAAAGCCTTTAGTTTTGTTATAACCAGTTAAAACAGACTGGTCTTCTACGATGCAGATAATATTTGTCGTGCAACGGGAAGATCTTCTGAAGGCCAGTGCTACGGGTCTGACAAAACGGGCTCTCATCTGCAAAAGCTCACGCTGAAATAAAATCTTGTTAGACTTCTGGAGGCCACGAGACTTCTGTTTATCGTTGCTGCTACCACAGGCTAACATGGCTAACTTTATGCAGTTAGTAGAACCCAAGTGTAATCCAAGATCCGGCTTTCAGAAATCTCTGGGAACACGCTGCCTAGGGGACACATTTTGATGAATGTGTGCAGTTATGAACCCATGGGGACCTGTCAAAATCCATTCCATGACAGCAGAAACATCACAGAAAACCTCTCCTCATAGCTAAATCATGGAAGAGTACTAAACCACTATTGATTCCTGACTGGATATCTGAGACACGTGAATGCTGTATACTAGATAAAACATCAGAATCTTTGGTACAAAGAAATGGTGAGGAATATCAGTCAAAATTTGTTTCGGGGTGGTTCTCTTTTTTGGAATACCTTTCGTTAAAAGAAGAATTTTCATCGACCCTAGACATCATTATTCTAATATAATATTTTTCCTGTTATGTATCAATTGTTATTTAATTATATCTGTAGTCTAGAGATACGTTGTAAACTGTATTATTTTTGTTATAAAATACTGTATCTCATTTATTAAATTCGATAAAATTTAAAAAAAAAACCCTCTCTCCGGATTAAACTTTTACAGGCCATATGAAGCTGCATTTGCAACTGTTTCCTATGATGTCCATATCTATGTACTATTAGTCACCCATAGCCACTACTGCAGATATCTAAATCCACAGACCACAGCCACATGGAGGCAAAAAAAGGTTTTTCTGCACACTTGGGACATTTCCCAGCTTTGCAGAAAAAACTGAAAATAAAAAATACACGGGGGGGGGGGGAATTAAATCCCCCCCAAAGTAAAGGAGGAGTGGTGGAGCCTGGGAGCTGTAGTGGGCCATTTAGGAGCTGCTCCGGGCTCTGCTATGGTGGACACCATCTGGGGCCCTTCTGTGGCAGACACCAGGAATTTCTCGAGGCCTTGCCACGGCAGACACTGGAAGTCGCTCCAAGCTCGGAGCGGCTCCTAGACACTGCCGCTGCTGGACTTCAAGGTGGGCTGGACTTGCAAAGGGGGGGGAGATGGGATCCCTCCGTTTCACAGGCCCCCACTTCTGTATACGTATTTATTACAAAAATATCCAAACATGTAAAACTGCATGCAGTTAAATATAAAATATAAATATAAAATTACATAATTGAGCTAACTTACTAAGGAGGATGTGCTTTACCTAGAAGGCCCCTGCTCGCCTGATTCTGTCACATCTCAGAGGTTGAGCAGGGTCGGCCCTGGTTAGTGTTTGGATGAGAGACGACCAAAGACCAGGGTTGCTATGCAGAGGAAGGCAATGCCCCACCTCTGAATAGGTCTTGCCCTGACTTGGATGGCTCAGGCTAGCTGATCTCATCAGATCTCAGAAGCTAAGCAGGGTCAACCCTGCTTAGTACTTGGATGGGAGACCACTGTGGCAGTCCAGGGTTGCTATGCAGAGAAGGCAATGGCAAACCACCTCGGTCTATAGCTTGCCTTCAGAACTCTGTGGGGTTGCCATAAGTCGGCTGCAACTTGATGGCACTTTCCACCACAACAAAGAAGCACTACGTAATGCACGACCCACACAAAGTCATGCTCCTTCTGTGCACCACATGTGACACCCCCGGGGTTTCCCCCCCTTTCGGCTAAATCAAAGGGAAAACCCTCCTTTCATCTGGCTGATCGAGGAACTCTGGGCAAAGCTAAGCTCTGCACATCCTGAGCTGGCTGGCCCAGCTAGCCTGATCTCATCAGATCTTGGAAGCTAAGCAGGGTCGGCCCTGGTTAGGACTTGGATGGGAGACCACCAAGGAAGTCGTGTGAACACATGAAGCTGCCTAATTCTGAATGAGACTCTTGATCCATTGAAGTCAATATTGTCTACTCAGACCGGCAGCAGCTCTCCAGGGTCTCAGGTGGAGGTCTTTCACATCACCTATTTCCAGATCTTTTAACTGGAGATACCGGGGATTGAACCTGGGGCCTGCATGCCAAGCAGGCGCTCTAACATGGAGCCAAGATCCCTCCTCAGAAAAGGTATTGGTAGGTATCATGGTTCCCATGGGCACAACGCTGGGGACTCCTGCTTTAACAGGTGCTGTTATTTTTTTTCATTCATAAAAATGGCAACTGTACTGACCCTGGTATTCGAGGATGAAAGCCAAAAGAGAAGGAAGTGCTCACGGAATCATGCACGTTTACAAAAACCCGAACCGAACATTTAAAAAGTCAGGCTAATTCACGACACGGTGCGCACTACACTGTACGCACGTGGAGGGGCTCAAAGGGAGAGAACACAAAAAACCTTCAGTGAAATCTCTCAATTTGTGGAACGATTCTGGATCCCCTCCAGTTTCCTTGGAAGAGAATCCCATGGCTTCACAATGGCAGCGAACTGGTTTTCGCAAGTAGCAAAAATAGTCAAGTTTGTACTATTATTCTGAAACAAAGTTAACCGTAGTAAAATATCGGTGGCGGTGATGAAAAGTGCCACTGAGTCACAGTTGACTTGTGACGACCCTGTGACCAAACTTGCTTAACGTAAGAGCCACACAGAATAAACGTCAGATGTTCGAGAACTGCAAGACATGGACAAATATTCCACGTTTTTACTGGGAAATATGAAAATCTGCTTTTTATTAACATTAAATGAGACTGCCAAAATAATAACAAAAGTGGTAAAAGCAGATATTGATAATGATATTTATTCGTCCAATGATAATTTGTTTGCCAGTAATATTTAGCTTCCCCAGCCGCCCTGCCGGGAGCCACACAATATGTGTGAAAGAGCCGCATGCGGCTCCCGAGCCACAGTTTGGCCACCACTGCTGTAGGGTCTCTTGTAGGCAAGAGAAGAAGAGAGATGGTTTGCCATTGCCTGCCACCGCGCAGCAACCCTGGACTTCCATGGCAGGTCTCCCCATCCAAGTGCTAACCGGGACCAACTGTGTTTAGAAGAAAAAGAAGAAGAGATTGGATTTATACCCTGCCCTTCACTACCTGAAGGAGTCAAGCGGCTTACAATCGCCTTTCCCTTCCCCTCCCCACAACAGACACCTGGGAAGTAGGTGGAGCTGAGAGAGCTCTTTCGAGAACTGCCCTTGAGAGAACAGCTCTGAAAGAACTTGTGACTGTCCCAAGGTCACACCAGCAGCTGCATGTGGAGGAGGAGGAGTGGGGAATCAAACCTGGTTCTCCCAGATTAGAGTCTGCACTCCTAACCACTACGCCAAACTGGCTTAGCTTCTGAGCGCTGACGAGATACAGCTAGCCTGCACCATCCAGCCCAGAAGTTATCAAGGTGCCACATGGAGGTGCCCAAGCCACGGTTTGTCCACCCTTGAGGCCTGCTTTAGCAGGAACCAACCATAAATGTGTTATTTGGTTTCCCAATAAAATCATATTATTAGGTGCACAAGCTTTCCATGGCTACCCTTCTTAGGGTTGCCAGCTCCAGGCTGGGAAATTCCTGGAGATTTTGGGGGGTGGAGTCTGGGGAGGGGAGGGTTTGGGGAGGGGAGGGGCTTCAACGGGGTATAATGTCACAGAGTCTACCTTTCAAAGCGGCCATTTTCTCCAGGGGAACTGATCTCTTTCACCTCTTATAATCCCAGACCTCTAGCCAGTATCTGAAGGCTGGCACAACCCTAACCTTCCTAGAATATATGACAGCATACTCATTTTCAAAAGAATTTGCAAACTTTTCTGTTAATGGAAGGCACTGTCCAGCAGTATCTTTTGCCTCCCCCACAGTCCACTAAGCTCTCAGAAATGGCCCCCTGTCCCTCATTTCGGGGACATTAAAGGGCTGCAGCGGAAAACAGGAAGACTTCTGTTTCCACTGAGAGAAGTGCTTTTTGGTAGCTGAAAAATGTAATCAGGATCCAATCAGTGTTCCCTTTAAGCTGAGTTAGTGTGAGCCAGCTCAGTTTTTTAGCCACCAGCTCACACATTTTTGTCTAAGCTCAGGAAGGATGGCTCCAGAGCAAACTAATTTACGCAGTAGCCAAATCACTCGCTCACAACTTTAATACCAGTAGCTCACAAAGTAGGATTTTTGCTCACAAGACTCCACAGCTTAGAGGGAACACTGGATCCAAGCCTGTGTCTTTAAGGCAGTATAGTTTTCAGCCTGCTCTGCACCGCCTAGTCTGCTGATATTATTCTCTTTGGAAACAAAACTGTTCCTGTGAAATCTTCTGCAGATTTTTTCTCACCAGACGCAAACCCGAAGTTTTCTCCTTCTTTCCCTGCATTTTCAAAACTCGCTAAAACCGGGGATTCCAAAAACGCGAAGGAGGAGACTTCGGGTTTGTTCCTAGTGAGGAAAAATTGGCTGCGGAAGATTTCACATCACACGCAGGTTTAAAAACATCAGCGCAGGGAATTTCACTTCTGTGGACATGATTTTATGTTTTTTATTCTGAAATCTCCCCCTCACACCTCCCCTCAACTCAGCTGCACGGGATAAGTGAATTTGTGGCTGTGGAGCGCGAGACCGTATTTCTTCATGGCCCTGTGGGACCTTCTCGACTGAAGTACCCTTATCTGAAGGGGAAACGAACTGAGTGGAGAAAGTGGATTAATTAAACTGGAGGCAAAGTCCACATTTCAGACTGCTGGCGAGTCAACAACGCTTTCTCGGCGGAGGCAGAATGAAAAGCTAGAGTCAGGTTGTCTCCACAGAACAACGAGAGATCTGTGTAACAGCATCCGTTTTCGGGCATATGGAACACATTTAGGGACTGCAGGGAGACTCTGGCATTCAGGTAAGACTGCATTATATAGTAGGGAGGAGAGCTTAAAAGGCAAGCGTCGCCGTTGGAAACACGCAGTCGATGTTAAAGCACATTTTAATCCCCTCGAATTTCACTGAGCAAGAGCTAAGCATGTAATTAATTCACCCGTGGAAGACCTATGGGACTCAAGCTTACTTATGAACATAAGGGGAACCCCTGCTGTATCAAAACCAGTGGTCCATCTAGTCCAGCTTCCTCTTTTGCTGGCCAATCAGCTGCCCTGGAGGGCCAACCAACATGACATGGAGGCTAAGACCTCTGCAGTGTCACCTCTTCACGCTGTTCTTCGGAAGTTGACTACCTCTGGTTGTGGAAGTTCATCGTGGCCAAGCAGCCATTGATGGGACTCCATGAATCTGTCTACTCCCTTTTTAAAGCTAGTCGCAGCAGATCGCTGAGTTGGTCTGCAGAAGCATGACTAGATTAACAGTAACACCTCAGAGATGAACTCCTTCGGGTAGTGAAGGGTGGAGTATAAATCCAACCTCCTCTTCTTCACTTGGAGTCTCAGAGCGGCTTACAATCTCCTTCCCTTCCTCTCCCCACAACAGACACCCTGTGAGGTAAGTGGGGCTGAGAGAGCTCTTTCGAGGACTGCTCTTGAGAGAATAGCTCCGAGAGAACTTGTGACTGACCCAAGGTCACACCAGCAGCTGCATGTGGAGGACTGGGGAATCAACCCTGGTTCTCCCAAATTACAGTCTGCTGCTCTTAACCACTACAACAAAGTACAGCAGTTACTGTAGCAGTTACTCACTGTGCACTGATCTTCCACAGTATCATATACTGGGACGGTTCTCTGATGGAATTGGTTTTGATTTCTGTTTGGGAGAGGACTATTTTTTTAAGATAATAGCTTTGATTTGTAATATAACACAGACACACTCCACTACTGCGGCAAGCCAGCACAGATCGAGACACACACACACACAGCAGGTACATATGGAAATACGCTCAAAGAACATTGCTGCAGGGGTTGTTACACAACAGCAAGCTCTTCCAGCTCCCGGTGCATTCCGCCTCCCTTCCTGAAATCGATAAATCACGCCTGGCAGGTTAGCTGGGAAGCAGCTGGTAATGATAGCTTCCCTCCGGAGAAGAGGAAGTCACCTTTTAACCCGGCCTGCTGCTGTTTGTCTTAGAACTGTGACAAAAGAACAGACGAGAACAACATGCCAACTTGTCCACCGTGGATCTGGGCTCGAGGCTACAGGAAACCAGGACAGGCTCACAACGTCATCATGCATTTCAGGTTCTGGGAAGCAACCACCTCAGTCCACAGAGTTTGCTCTTTCCCTCCATGGCAAAACCAACTTCTTCTCCTGCAGAAAACGTGGCTCAGTGAGAAACCAGTGAGTCACTGTGGTGGCATGGTATGGTGTCCGACAAGGCTCAGCGACATCCAAGTTTGAAAACCTGCTCTGACACAGAAGATTGGGCTTTCGTGACCTAAGAAGAGCCCTGCTGGATCAGACCAGGGGTCTATCTAGTTCAGCATCCCATCTCACACAGTGGCCAGCCAGTTCCTCTGGAGGGCCAACAACAGGGCACAGAGGCCGAGGCCTTCATAAGGACATCAGAAGAGCCCTGCTGGATCAGACCAGCAGTCCATCCAGTCCAGCATCCTGTCTCACACAGTGGCCAACCAGCTCCTCTGGACAGCCAAAAGCAGGGCACAGAGGCCGAGACCTTCATAAGAACATCAGAAGAGCCCTGCTGGATCAGACCAGCAGTCCATCTAGTCCAGCATCCTGTCTCACACAGAGGCCAACCAGTTTCTCTGGAGGTCCAACAACAAGGCAGAGAGGCCGAGGCTTTCATAAGAACCTAAGAAGAGCCCTGCTGTATCAGGCCAGTGGTCCATCTAGTCCAGCAGCTTGTCTCACACAGAGGCCAACCAGTTCCTCTGGAGGGCCAACAAAAGGACAGAGAGGCCGAGGCCTTCATAAGGACATCCCTGCTCCTCTGGAGCACCGCTCGTACCACCTGCACACTTTCCCCTGGTGATGCAGGGCAGCCCAAGCAATACAAACACAAAAGGGAAGTTCGACGTGAGTAGACAAACACTATAAACCAAACTGCACTGAAAACAGACCATCAAACGTTATACAGCTCTCTACTCAACACTTTCCAACATGAATTACACAATGCAATAACTTTCATCACATGTAATGTAGAAACATTCAATGGATTCCTATGAATTTATACCCACTTGAGCAACATCCGTAGCCAAAGAATATGCGTTAAGCTAGAAGTTTGCCTCGCTCACTGCAACAAAAGATAGTGCTAGAGGAGGGACATGATTGCTCTCTTGAAATATCTGAAGGGTTGTCGCTTCGGGGAGGGCAGGGAGCTGGTCCTGTTGGCAGCAGAGGAGAGGACTCACAAGAATGGGTTGAAAGTAAGGGCGGGAAGGTACCGGCTAGATATTCGGAAAAACCTTTTGACAGTAAGAGTCGTGCAACAGTAAAATGGGCTCCCTGGGGAGGTGGTGAGCTTCCCCTCCCTGGCAGTCTTCAAGCAGCAGCTGGACAGACATATATTGGGGTGCTCTAGGCTGACCCTGCACTGAGCAGGAGATTGGACTGGATGGCCTCTGTGGCCCCTTCCAACTCTGTGATTCTTGGATTCTCTCTTGGTCAAATATGAAGTGAGGGTTAGACAACTCTCAAAAGCTCATATCCCGGGAATTTTGTTGGTCTCTAAAGTGTTATTGGGCTGGAATCTAGCTGTTCTACTGCAGATAAACTGGGCTAGCCTCTGAAACTAACCGCACCAAAAAGGTTAAGATGGGATAGACGTGTTGGTCCAAAGCAACAGAACAAAGTTCGAGTCCAGGGGCACCTTGAAGGCCAACGAATTCTGGGTTAAGCTTTCATGAATACATTGAATCTGAACAAATTTTGAGTCCAGGGGCACCTTGAAGACCCACAAAGCTTAATTCTGCCCCACAAGAATTTCTCCTGTCAATGCTTTTTTCAGTCATTTAAAAACATTTTTAAAGGCATGTGCTCCTTTAAGCAGAGTGAGGTGCTGTAGTTGACTGATCCCCGTACTGAGCAAGGGGGTTGAAGTAGGTGACCTCTAGGATCCCTTCTAACTCTGTGTCAAGAAACTGGTCTCCTTTAAGAGTTTTTCTGCCTAAATGTTAGTCTTCTTGGTTATAGAAGTCATCACCCACACCTTCCGGCTTCTTCTCAGGATTGTTGCTTAGGCTGGCAGAAGTGATTAAATTGCAGCAGCTGAGAACTGTCATTTGAAGTGGTCGACAGCTTGCAATTTAGAGCTCTGTCCTGGTAAAAGCTTTCAATGGGCTAAATGGCTTTTCTTTCTGCACTGAGAACTTCAGCCCCACAGGAATGAAATCTGCCCCACAAAATCCTGGCTACGGGCCTGCCTCCCGCTGAGAACCAAAAGCGAGTGGTACTTACTGTAAAGACGTCATCATCACCAACTTCGGTCTCATTGTGGATGGTGGAAGATGAAGTTGTTGATCCTAGGAAGAGACCCGATTACATATGCTGATTTTACAAACAACCGCTGCAAGCTGGTGAACTGACTTAAGACGGCTGTGAAGGGCTGAGCATTTGCAGTTTACATTCCACTACTCCTCCCCCCCCCCCCCCCGGGCAATTGGCCCGCGTTTGAAAAACCAATAGGCAACACAAGAAGGTTGTGCCAGGAAAAGAAAAAAAGAAAAAGAACCCTAACAAAGAGGTCAGCTGCATGCTTGGATCTGATGTATATGTTCTTCTGGACCGTGGCCAAAGATTTTTGTTTTTACAGAAGCAATTAATTTTATCAGGATATTCTTGGCAAGTTCTTAAGCAGGTCTTTGAACACAGCAGCAGAAGGAATGAAGTCATTCTAGGTAGGTCGGAAAGGTGACTAAAACCCGCTTAACCGTGTTTAAATTTCTTTCAACTGAACTAGGAGGGCGTTTTTTGGTAAAAGGTTTTTAAAATAACAAAATATGAAGTAACCTAGTTTTTTTGAAGAAATATATACAACTGTTCTATCTGGAAGTACAGAATCCCACCCGGGCACATGACACTATTTGATACTCAATCGGACCACGGGTACATCTGGGTCAGTACTATCTGCTCGAACTGGCAGCGGCTCTCCAAGGTCTCAGGCAGAGGTCTTTCATGTCACCTACTGCCAGATCCTTTTAACTGGCGATGCTGGGATTGAACCTGGGACCTCCTGCATGCCAAGGAGATGTTCTACCCCTGAGCCATGGCCCCTCCCTGAACCATCTCAACCAATTCATTCGAACACAAAGCAGCAGGTGAGGTTGGGAGCACTAAGAGATATGAAAAGTTCTTCGTTTGCAGTGGTGTAACTGCATTTGACAGGATAATGTACAACGAACCTTTACCAGTAGCTCTTTCCAGCATCTGGGGACATCTCTTTCTACCCAACAAAAATGCCACCCTTCGCAGAATGGATAACAGATGACGCTGCCTGGTCCATCAAGGTCAGTATTGTCATCTACTCAGACTGGCGGCGGCTCTCCAGGGTCTCAGGTGGAGGCCTTTCACATCACCTCCTGCCCGGTCCTTTTAAGTGGAGATTCTGGGGATTGAACCTGGGACCTTCTGCATGCCAAGCAGATGCTCTACCACTGAGCCATAGCCCCTATCCTAAACCACGACATTCAACCCAAGGAGAACTGTAGTAAGCTGCAAGTGTCTGACATAGGAGTTTTGGATTCTAGTGGTGTGCATTCGATATTTACCGAGCCGAATACATACCCGAAAATACCTTATTGGTACTTTCCTGGTATTTCCTAAGCCAAATCAGATTCTCTAACCTGTAATACTGATACAAGCCGGAATTATTCGGCTTTTCTTCGGCTGGAGACAGCAATACTGAGTTGCGGCTTCTCCTGGCCCGTGGTTTAAATGCGTTTTGCAAGCCTCTAGCTTGCAGGGGGGCCATTTGACACACTCCCTCCCCCTTTGCACATTGGACCGTCGGATCTCCCCTCCCCAGCACACAACTTGGAGGGCAGATAGAGGGGCAGCCCGGGGAGGTCTGCTGCCAGTTTGATGCCTCTAGCTTGCGGGGGGGCTGCTTCACACACTCCCTCCTAATTTGCACTGGGACCCTAGGATCTCCGCCCCCAGCCAATCTGCACACAACTTGGAGGGAAGGTCCCTTCAAATGCGTTTTGCAAGCCGCAGCGTGAGTGAACCTGGAAGGTTCACCCTTCCGGGTTCACTTGCACCACGGCTTGCAAAACTTGAAGAGCCCAAAACATCAGCAATTCCGATTATTTCCCAAATCCCAACAATTCGGGAATACTGGGAAATATACCCGAACCTGAAAAATGCCAATCTATTTTTGTGCTCTTCCCTATCGGATTCTACAGTGGACGGAAAGCCAAATCACAATCACGTTTCCCCTCCCTTACCCCCCAAACAAACAGCACTTTGATATTTTCATTTAAGGACCAGCAGGTATGCGTTGAAACGCTCTCAGGCCTTCACATGGTGACCAAAGACCCAGATTCTGCCGCCGCAAGGAGGACTGAAATGCACATTACGCTACCTTCGTTGAGATCTTCAATGGCTTTCCTGACACCCCTGTCAAATGCTCGTGCGTCGGCGGGGCTTAAGAACGTCAGCCCAAACTTGCGGTTGTCAACTCTCCAGTGATGGAACGTTGGGTTCGCTTTAGTGTAAATCAAGTCCTTTTTAACATAGCATTCCAGTACCACCTGGAGTTTTAAACACAAACAGAGATAAAAGCGGTATTAACCAGTGAAAGATGGGTGGGCGAGTGAGAGGGCACTTTCCTGATCGATGTAGAAATGTTCTGCTTCTATGTCACGCAGAGCATCTGATTTCTCCACAGAGCTTATAGGGTCGCCAGATTAAGCCTGGTGTTCTCCTGGAATCACACAGTTCACGCTACAGTTCACTCAATTGGCCATTCCTGGCTTATCTTGTTTTGGATAGGTGGGAGTTGGATGGCTTATTATGAGAGCCAGTTTGGTGTAGTGGTTAAGTAAGTGCACAGACTCTAATTTGGGAGAACCGGGTTTGATTCCCCACTCCTTCACTTGCACCTGCTGGATGACCTTGGGCAAGCCATAGCTCTGGCACAGCTGTTCTTGAAAAAGAGCAGTTTCTGTCAGAACTCTCTCAGCCCCACCTACCTCACAGGGTGTCTGTTGTGGGGCGGGGAAGGGAAGGGAAAGGAGTTTGTAAGCTGCTCTGAGACTCCCTTGGGTAGTGAAGGGCAGGGTATAAATCCAATCTCTTCTCTTCTTCTTATTTGAATCTTCAAATAAGAGCCAGTTTGGTGTAGTGGTTAAGTGTGTGGACTCTAATTTGGGAGAACCAGGTTTGATTCCCCACTCCTCCACTTGCAGCTGCTGGTGTGACCTTGGGCAAGCCACAGTTCTGGCAAGAGCTCTCTCAGCCCCACCTACCTCACAGGGTGTCTGTTGTGGGGAGGGGAAGGGAAAGGAGTCTGTAAGCTGCTCTGAGACTCTGAGTGAAGGGCGGGATATAAATCCAATTTCTTCTTCTTCTTTCTTATGATATAAAAGTCTTCTCCCCCCCACTCAGTCTTCCATTCTACTGGGTGCAAAGCCTCAGGATCCCTCAGCTCTATAAACAGCTGGGTCTCCATCCACAAGACAAATGGCTCCTGCCTTCTCTCTCTACCAGCTCGCAGCTTGGAGCAGAAGGCGGTATAAATTATTCACTGCCATTTACCAAAAAAGCTTGAATTACTCAGCGCCACCGTGACCGGCTTCGGAGATGCATCACACTTACAAGAATCCAGTATGCAGTTAACGACAGGATTTAAGAAAGATAAAACAAAGCGTCGGTTGCACTTTTCGGAACGAAGTGTTAAGGATATATGCATTATTTCATTTATTTTTTTATTTTTTTAAAAGGCTTGGAACATTAATGCGCAGCTGCTATTTCTGGCAGACGACCGATAACGTTCCTTCGAATTCAGAGGGAGGGCGGTTTTGCATGAAATGGCACGCACGGTCTTGCGATGCGGGAAGAAAGCTGTTAGCAACGTTCAGTTCATTTTGCTCTCTCTCTCTCTTTTAAAAAAGCAGAGACTGAACGAGATTCGATTACCAGCTTGTCTTTTTGCCTTTCCCCGTGGATCAGGAATCCGTTTCTTCCATTGCCCTCGGGGTACATAACCTTGCAGACGCCGACTCGACTAAGACCGCCTCCTTCTTGCGGAAGCCATCCCCCACTGGAGTCATCTCGGGTCATAACCACGGCTTTTACTCTCACGATATAGCTGTCACTGGAATGGACAAGAACGGGGAACGGTTAGCTCGGACAGGGAACCGGACAAATTTTAGCATCCTCCTCAAGGTACGGAACCGAAACCTACAGAAGATCAGGAAAACTCCTACGGATGAAGACGTTTTTTTATGGACCCCCCCCCCCCCCCCCAGTGCCAAATCTGAAACAGAGGATAGGGTCTTCTGCGATCCAAACCCATGACATCCCGCAATATAAGAAAAACTCTTAACTGACTTCGGAGAATTGGTGTTAATCTGCTTGGGTGCAACCTGAATTCTGCAGCTTTTAAATTCCCTCCATAAACCGTTTAGGTCTCTTAGATGTTTCGTTTTTATAAACGGGAAAATATTTACAGTCGACGCCATATTCTCAAATTTCAGCGCTCCCCAAAAGGCGCACTGAGCACGTACCTTATTTCAGAAGTTCAAACACTACTTTTTTGGTAAAACGTTTCATGTCATTCTTTCTTTACCCATCTCAATGGGCTAGTTGTATCAGTCACAAATTCAGTTGTATCAGTCCTTCCTTTCCCTAAAATCTAAGTCTTTCTTTACAATTTCCACTTTGTGGACAAATGCCTGTTAGCCATGCGTTTCGATTCCTGCTTATTTACAATTTGCATTACACATTTCCCCGAAAGTACAACCCAAGGGTCCTTAATTCCACAATCAACACATGTTCAAGTTTTGCGCGTGGTCTGTCACAATTCCCAGCTCTCATACGTGCAGAGACCCCTTCAGTGCCATCCTATGCAGAAGAGCAAAATTCGACTCCAGAGGAACCTTAAAGACCCCCAAGAATCCAGGGCACAAGCTTTCAAGAGTCAAAGTTTCCTTCATCAGAGACTATCTGAAACTATCCCATGCATAGTTATGCCAGTCTTAGCTCACTAGAATGCCAGGGCCCAGGGCTTCTTTTGGGGCCCGCTGCCATTGACCCCGACCCATCCACCTTCCCTGCCGGCTTTCTGTACCCATGCTCCCACGTGCCTAGTGTGACTGAGGAAAGGCATGTGAGAGTGAGAGCAGATCAGGGACAATGGCAGCAGCACTCCTGGGTTCTTACACTGGCCAGGGATGTCGGGGCAAAAGAACTGAGCATGGGTGGTGGGAGGGCTTGCGAGCCAGCGAAGGATATGTGGACAGGTGGCGGTTATGCAAGGTTTGGAAAGGCGGGCATGAGGGGGCCCTGGTGGTGGACGGATGGGGCCCCCCAGGCACTCCCTGCCCAGCTCCCCTCCCAAACCTGGAACTGGCTCTGTTTCCCACAAGCTTGCTAGGTGGACACAGGCAAGCTGCTCTTACAACCTCTATCCATCCCACCTGTAACGTCTGGATGACAGAAATACAGCCAGTGTCTGTGTAGTGCTCTCAACACAGAGATGCACTGTAGAAAAACTAAACGAACAGTAAGAGAATGTTGTCTTTTGTTTTACAGGTGTCCTCCGCCATCGGTTTAAAAATTCGTGAGGCGGTCCGCTTTCGAGCTAGCAGATGGAAATACTTTTCAGTCACTCGATAAACGTATGTTCTTCAAATGCTTTCTGATGGTCTTAAGTTAGAACACTTTCCTAAATAATCCTAAAATTCTGTTCCCATCCTCAATGAAAAACTGTACCTGTACTTTACAGCTATACTTTCTGCAGGTTTCGGTTCTGTCATTTTGAAAAATTGGTCACCAGATTTTAGATATTTCTGATTCCCTATGGGAAGCTTCATGTCAACGCGCTCAGGAATTTAGATATCATGTTCAGTTAATCGGTGTTTCTCATTTACCTCGCTTGTAAGTCTCTGTTTCTTCAGGGTCCCCCCCCCCCTCGGTTTCACACGTTTTGCTCCCTTTAGAGGTCTATCCGATATTACACTGGTCTATGTCTGACATACCTCCCTTCAGATTTTAAACTGCAGGATTTTATGCCAGACATAAACAGTTGTAATATCAAATTGACCACTGGAGGGAGCAAAACATGTGCAGGACCCCCCCCCCCCCAAACAGGAACTTACAAGCAAGGGAAATGAAAATGCGGAAAAGCCCAATGTTGACTGTATCGACTTATTCTGTGTGATCCACCTTGAGTCCCAGTGAAAAAGGTAGACTATAAATAACGTGATTATTAAATAAAATAAACATTAGCACAATGATACAGCCTCATCAGATAGCCAGCTCGGAGATCTCAGCCACACCTGCTAAGCCATATATGCTTTTGGAACAGTTCCACTTTAATTTCCTTCTAGGTAGTTAAGGAACCCCTGCTATTAGATGCTCTGCTTTGTGGGCGACACAAGGACACACACACAGTTGTGCAGTTCCCGCTGTCTGGTTTCCGATACAGGAGGTGAGATAAACCATTGGGGAAATTACTAAGTAAGAAAAGAGTTCAGAATGCAAAACGTTAACGTTAACGTAAAAAAAAAAATCAGACAATAGTTGCGTAAGAAGCGCCACTCACCAAAGAAGATTCATACACGGTATTCTTACTAATGGGGTTTTCTAATGGCTGGATCCTCTGAATGGGAAAGGATAGCCCTTTTATTCACTGCAACAGCACTGGGGGAATTAACTTCAAGGCGGCCTACCTGCTTTGCCCCAAGACTATGGCCTACCGTGGGCAGTGTGTTTCTATGTTCCTAAAATGGCTGCTGGTGGAAAGATGCCCTGACCTTGATGGCCGAGTCTAGCCCAATCTCATCAGAAGCTAAGCAGGGTCAGTCCTGGTTAGTATTTGGAAGGGAGACCACCAATCAAGTCAAGTGCAGAGGCAGGCAACGGCAAGCCACCTCTGTTCGTCTCTTGCCTTGAAATCTCACAGGGCCACCAAAAGTCGCCCAAGACTTGACGGCATTTTCCACTACCACCAGTGGAAAGAATACGGTGTTAACCCTTCACACTCGTTGGGTGCTTTAAAAAGAGAATGTTATGGCCACCCACTTAAAGGAACTGGTCCTATCCATGAGACCTGTTCCCAACCGATCTGATTTGTCTTAAAGGGGCCGCTTGGTTGCCATTTTTGCTTGGCTTACGACACACGGACATGGCTGCTGTTTTGAAAGGATTATGCAAACTGGCCAAAGTTACTATTTTAGCTCAGCTGAAGATCTGTGGTGCTAAAACTGTTATGGGGGGGGGGGAATGCTTCACTCAAGATCCTCCAGCTGCCTAGCAACCCGCTAATCCTGTATTTAAAGGTTCTTATTCATCCCCCACCCAGGACAAAAGTGGTAATGATTCTCATGGCCAATAAGAGCTTGCAGAAGACTACTTTGCAGTCATTACACTTTACTTTGCATAGGGGAAAAATGAGCTACATGAGATCCTCCACCCTGAAGTCCCCATTGTCAGCATCAGATAACTTTCCATGGCATGGAGGTTAGGGTTCTATGTGGCACTACCTCGCTTACAGCAAAGACCTGGAAGTGTCACAGGGTAGCTCTAGGAATCACTGGAAACTGTGGTTTTACCACAGAGTTTACAGAAATTCCTAGCGCTACCCTGACACACACAAACACACACACAAACTCTCTCTATCAGTCAATTAATCAATCTCACCACCTTGGGGATCGTGAATTAAGCAGAAAGGCAGACTAGAAAGGGCTTAAAATAAATAGATCGTGCTAGTCGTCAGATCTGTTACAAGATGAGCATTAAAGCACAAAAATCTATGTTTCCAGTAGCTCAGTGGTTTCCAACCTTTTCAGCATGGTGACCCACAAGTCCAAAATTACTTGGTATGGTAACCCAGCCAGGCCTGGCCTACAGTTTTTTTGGCACCATTAAGGCATTCCATTTTCTACAGAGGTCAACCAGATGTTTTTGAGAAGCCAACAACCATCACATAGAGGTCACTGCTGCCCCAACTATGAACCCCAAAGCAAGCGGCATTCCAACTAACACAGCCTTTGACCACTTTCTTCCTCTTCAAAACTCCCTCTAATCCCTCGTAAGATTCTAAGAAACTCACTCTAGGAACCATCAAGATACATTTCCCTTTATCAACGTGTAGACACAGTCAAGAAAAAAGGGAAGAAACCGTTTCCAGGGTCAGGTCTTGGGTTCCAAATCCAAAAGAGAACAATGGAAAGGGTAGGGGGCAGGTCTGGCTCACAACCCACTTGCAGAGGCCTCGTGACCCACTCTGGGGTCCCCGACCTGCAGATCGGGAAACACTGCCCCGGCTACCCAACACCCAGAAAGATTTGTGCTAAAATCCATACAGTGCCTTTCCTTCACTGTGCTTCCTCTCTTTTTAAAAATTAAAGTCGATTCATTTAAGTAGACCCAAGGTATTGATTTTATACAATGCTTTTATGTTGTTCTGAAGTAGATTCAATACATTTCCTCTGGGAAAAAAGGGTTTTAAAAAACCCAGGCTTGCAACTGCTTACATCGTATTACTTCAGCCGAAAACACAATCGTGACCCCTTCTGTCTTTCAAAAGATGTACCCAGAAAAAGCTTCCTGGAATTTTTGCATTGTGCCCCTTAGCAACCATAGGGCTTTGGCTAAGATGCAGGATATAGAAGCAGAACCATAAACATTTGTTTCCCTGGATACTTAAGGCTAAAAGCCTTATAGCTCCTCAGAAGAAGGAGGAAGCATATATATAGAAGTTTGAACATGGGGTTCTTCGGTACTGAATTCTACTATTACAAGCAGTCCTTTGCCTCTGGTGGACCCAGACAGAAATATCTATCGGTGCTAAAGTTGCCAACCTCTCATGGCACCTGGTGATTTCCTGATATTACAACTGATCTCCAGACAATCAAGATCAGTTCCCCTGGATAAAAATGGCTGCTTTAGAGGGTGGACCCTCCTGAGGTCCCTCCCCTTCCCAAAACTCTACCCCTGAGAGAGAGAGATTGGATTTATACCCCGCCCTTCATTACCTGAAGGGAGTCTCAGAGTGGTTTACAATCTCCTTCCCCTTCCAACAACAGACACCCTGTGAGATAGGTGGGTGGGGCTGAGAGAGCTCTCCCAAGAACTGCTCCTGAAAGAACAGCTCTGAAAGAACTTATGCCTGACCCAAGGTCACTCCAGCAGCTGCATATGGGGGCGTGGGGAATCAAAGCCAGTTCTCCCAGATTAGACTCTGCGCTCCTAACCATGACACCAAACTGGCTCCCAGTGTTTCCCTACCCAAAATCTCCAGATGTTTCCCTACCCAGAGCTCAAAACCCTAATCAGCCCCCAGGTCCCAAGGCATTTACTTAGAACTCCTTTCTATGGAATACAATCACATTTATTTATCCTGTCTTTTGGCTTTCAGTTTGTTCATGCATATGTGTGTATTCATGACTATCCATTTCCGTCAATTTGTTTGACATCCCAGTTACGGTTGCCAACTTCCAGTTGTGGCCTGGTGACTTCCCAGAATTATAAATGATCTCCAAACAACCAAGATCAGTTCCCCTGGAGAAAATGGCTGCTTTGGAGAACAGACTCTATGGCATTACACCCTGCTGAAGTCCCTCCGCTACCCAAACCCCACCCTCCCCAGGCTCCACTCTCTAAAAATCTTCAGGTATTTCCCTACCCAGCACTGGCAACCCCTAAACCCAATAACCAACAAACTGATAGATTTGCAGTGGTACCTTGAGTGGAAATTCTGGCTAAGCTCATGTAGGGAGTACCAACAGCCTAAAAGCAGCTCATAAAATTCCGGGTCCCCTAATTAGACTCGCATTAACTCATTAGGGATGCAGCCAACAGCTCTGGGACTATGGAAAAGATTAGGAAACAGAAATAACCTTACTGGGTGCCTCTATTCGGCGTGCCAGAAATACACCCAACTTGCTGACATTCCATTCCATTGATCCAGAGTTGGATTTATGCACAAGTTGAGTCAACTATAGTTTTGGGCCTCAAATTCTGAGGTGCCTCTTAAGTAGTTTTTTTTTTTAATTACTAACATTCCTGAATTACCATTTTGGGAGGTAATGCTATGGGGGCCTTTGTCACAGTTTAGGACTTCAGCATTTCGTAATCTCACATATGGACACACATGAGGCTGCCTCAGACTGACTCAGACCCATGGCCCATCATGGTCAGTATTGTCTGCTCAGATTGGCAGTGGCTTTCCAGGGTCCCAGGCAAAGATCTTTCCGTTTGGTGTAATGGTTATGAGTGTGGACTCTAATCTGGGACAACCGGGTTTGATTCCCCACTTCTCTACTTGCAACTGCTGGATGACCTTGGGCAAGCCATAGTTCTCTCAGAGCTGGTCTCTCAAGGACAGTTCTGGAAAGAGCTCTCTCAGCCCCACCTACCTCACAGGGTGTCTGTTGTAGAGAGGAAAAGGAAAAGGAGTTTGTAAGCCGCTCTGAGACTCTGAGTGAAGGGCGGGGTATAAATCCAATCTCCTCCTCCTCCACTACTACTGCTACCACCACCACCACCGGATCTTTTCAAACTGGAGATGCTAGGGATTGGACTTGGGACTTTCTGCATGTAAAGCACAGGCTCTACCACTGAGCAGCGGCCCCTTCCTCCACTGAGACTCATCACTGATTACAGAGAGTGAGTCGATACAGTCAACAGGGTTGTAGAACCAAGCAGAAGTCTAAAAAAGCAGAACTGAAGCAAAGCAGAACTGTTAACACAACACATTAAGTGATGCACAAATTCCATAGGAGGGTCCCAGTTTCAACAAGCTGTCCACTGTAGAATAGACCGCAGTCCCTAATAACTTCATAAGCAACTTGGTGCAATTGTTTAGTACAGTGCAAGAACATTGCCTGCACAGGCGTTTATCTGATGCAAAGCTTCCATTAGAAAAGAGACTGACTCAACGCCGAAAAATGACCACTGTCCCGTTCTTCCATGGGGTTTCACTTCACAGTCCGCCACTCTGTGGCTTTCCGTACTCAGAAGAACAAAAGACACAGAAGAAACCATGACCGATTTCCCACGGCCGTTGCTCCGCCCCCGCTCTTCCCTTTGCCCCGATCGTGTCAATTTCCCACTATTTGCTGCACGGCCGCATTTTGCCCCGCAGCTGCGCCCCCCCCTCCCCCCGTGTCTACTCAATCCTCAAAAAACAGGATTGAGTAGACATGGGGGAAATCGGGCAAAGCTGCGGGGCAAAATGTGGCCATGCAGCAAATAGTGGGAACTTCACACTTACGATCGGGGCAAAAGGAAGAGCAGGGGTGGAGCAGCGGCTGTGGGAAACTGGTCCATGAAGGCAAACCAGTGAAACAGCTGCTTTCTGGCAGTACAAACTGACCATGTTCGTTACCACCACCAATATCCCACAGTGAAACCGTGATCCTTTATAATGATTTCCTAACTATGCTGTGGAAAAGGATCAAGAGGACCCTCTTCCAAGACCACACATTTAGAGAATTCTGACTGTAGGGTTTTCACTGAATTGTTAAGGGGTTTCAACAATCTTCCCATTTTTGCTGTTTATATCTTCTTTGCCACGTTCAAAAGAACAATAACTGTTTAAAAGGAAGACCCTATCCATCCAACTGCATTTACCAGTGATGAAGACCAAGATAATTAGATTCTAGATCTCAGCTAAGCTTTATCACCACCCATGTTCCTGAACTATAGTTTTAGATTCAGGTAGGTAGCCATGTTAGTCTGAAGCAGTGGAACAAAGGTCAAGTCCAGTGGCACCTTTAAGACAAACAATGTTTTATTCAAGGTATAACTTTTTGTGTGCATGCACACTTCCTCAGATACAGCTTCAGTCAAGTAACACCTTAAAGACTAACAAAATTTGTGGCAGGGTATGAGCTTTCATGAATCACTGCTAACTTCTTCAGATACAGCTACAATGTGAGTCTGTCTGTCTTATATATTAGAAAGTGGAGTGATTTCAGATGCTGAATGACATTAGAAGGCAAATGACAATGACAGGTGATTGACTACAGCAGGTATGGTTGAATTAGGTGTGATATGCAGAGGGGTAGTAGGAATGGAGAAATCAGCATTGGTAATGAGACAGGAAATCTAGGTCTTGATTCAGTCCAGGAGGATGCACTGTCTTGATCTTCATTATCGATTGCAATTTAGCAGTTCTGCTACAGACAGACTAACATGGCTACCTATCCTGATCCATCTGAAGAAGTGTGTGTGCACATGAAAGCATATACCTTGATTAAAACTGTTGATCTTACAGGTTCCACTAACTCAAACTTTGTTCTATAAATTTTTTTGTATTGAAACCACATCTAATACCACATTGCCAAAAATATTTCATGTTCATGGTAATTGCATTTTGTTTTACTGCTTCATTGCCAATATGATCCAGATGGTACATTTGTATGGGTATAGAATAGAACATAAAAGTTTTGTGTTGTTCTAGTCATGGTAGAAAATCATGATTATGGAAAACAAGCATAGCTACATGTAGACTTTTTGTTTACATTGCATTGTGTTACCAGGCTCTGAGTCGGACCGAATTTCTCATACTTCTATCCGAACTGGTGCACGAAACCACAAAGTCCTTAACATTGTAAAGCAAGACAAATTCCCTGCTAGGGCACACCAAACACCTTCGCTCGGCTCCAGAAATATCCCAGTCTCGAAGCGAACATTTGGCAAAGGCAGTCGGCTTTTAAGAATGGAGCGCTCTTAATGACTCCCGAATTTACAATGGAATAATCATACGGCTCTGAAGCGCCCATTCAGCAAAAAAGAACATTAGTAGTGTCAGAGGTCAAAGGTGGGAGGCTGTTAAACAGGGGAACACAAAAGGAAAGGGCGGAATCCAATAAGGAGGCAAATTAAAGGCTGGATCCTCCTTCAGAATCGGCGTTAATTCCATTCAGCTTTGCGTTCGGCATCTGCATTCACATGATGTAATGGTAAAAAAAAAGGAGTAGACCAGATTGATGCAATTACTTAAAAAGAGAACATTTTATTGGATGACTGGTGGGTGGTTTCAGACTCTTTGAAGACTAAAACACTCCAAAAAACATAGTAAATCCTCATTGCAAACCTGCTGGAGACACCATTTAACGATACCCGCTCCTCTGATCTTTTCCCCACGACAGTCAAAGCTCTCCCGTCTGAGTTTATCTTCTATTTGAAGCAATCTAATTTTTTCCCATTGTCGTCTTTCACGTACAGCCGCATGAGCTGCCGCTCGGTTCAAAAGAACAGATGTCCAACACTTTTTGCAGCCCGTAACACCATCTTTCGCTCCATGGCAGCTCTGTGAGAGCGCAGAAATGTCGGGTTTATTAGCACAAGCTCTGTTATTTATGGCCAACAACAGACTGAGGCTGGAGACTTCTGGATATGTACCACATCAGAGAGCAGGTATGGAGCGGAGTGGATTATCGTATTTTTACGTGATCCCACATGGAGAACATGCTCTGTATGCTGCCCAAGGCTTCAAGCAGATCTCTTACTCATGTGCTAATTTACCAGTCCGCCGCGCTTTCCCACATCATGTGCAAACAGCAGCTCTAACCAATGGATCAGTGAGCTTCGAGTAAAAATATCAAATGTCATTGGCACTGAAGCCAAATTATGATTATACATCGTTATCTTTTAAAACTGTCATTCCACATGAAGGGCCGCAAAGACAAAACCTTCTTCCACACGAGGGAAATGCACTATCCGGGAGAACAATAGTCACAGATAAATAGTCTCACAAACAGTCTACCGCCAGTA
The DNA here is from genome assembly GCA_029233225.1 of Lepidodactylus listeri. Lineage (NCBI taxonomy): Eukaryota > Metazoa > Chordata > Lepidosauria > Squamata > Gekkonidae > Lepidodactylus > Lepidodactylus listeri. Next base: position 6,925,258 of record JARCFY010000016.1, on the reverse strand, counting down.
CGCAAGTTGGCCAGGGTTGTTCTGCATGACTGCTTTGAAGCGCTGCAGGCCCTTGAATGATAAAACAGCAGCTGACCCCCTTAAAAAATGCCACTAGAATATGGTATGGAATAAGTGATACAAGGCTCTGAGGTAGAACATGCTTCTATCAAAGTGGTCCACAACCTTTCTGAACCTGTGGGCACCCTAGAAATCTAACAGTGTGGTGGGCGCAGCCCCAAAATGGCTGCCACATGAGGCAGAATCAGCCCCAAAATGGCTGCCACAGGTTCCATTCACTCATACCATGAAGATCCTTCTGTTGTGGTGGCAGCTGTTGCCAAGGCAACGTTTTTTAAAAATCTGCACAGCCAACCACCTGGCCCCGGCCACTTTCTAAAAACACTTGGTGGGCACCATGACAAATGTTGGCAGGCACCTGAGAGCCGGCAGGCACCATGTTGGGGACCCCTGTTCGATCATGTCCCAGTGGGTTACACTTGGTGCCTCAGTTTCAGCCGTTTCGATCTTGAGAAGTGTTTTCCAGACATAACGGAAGGTGATAGTTTTCATCCATAATGAGTCCTTAAAACTTTGGGCTTAGGTTACATTCGGAGACCTCCTCCTACCCTACACCCTGCTGACATCACTAGAGACCTGCCAAATGTTCTTTCAGGAGTCAGTTGCCTCAAGTTGAGATCCGAAGGGTTAGAGGAACAAGTGAGAGCAAAGGTCTCCAATCTTTCTGCGCCTCTGGGCCCCAGTGGAATTCTGACACAGGGTGGGGTGGGAGCAACTGCAAAATGGCTGCAGTAGGAGGTGGGGCCAATGACAAAATGGCTGCCATAGAAGGCAGAGCCACACACACACACAGAGGAAGCCCAAGTGCAGGCTAGAGGCGGGGTATAAATCAACGAAACAAATAAATACAATTGATTTAGCAGAGATCATTCAGAATCTTAGACACAGGGGGCATTACTGAGTTTTTAGGGAGCAGGAGAGTCACTCATTCACTTCATAACCCACCTTTCCTCCAAGGAACTCGGGAAACCAGCATGTACAGCTGGGATAATTTCTCCCCACCGCAGCCCAAGACAACACTGCAAGTGGGAACAGCCCATTGAATAGTGAGGGACCCACAGTTACCTCAGCAAACTTCACAACTTAGGTAAGGATTTCCAACAAGGTCTTCACGATCAGAGTCCAGTATACTAGCCACTACCCAACACTGACTTCCAGTATTTTTAGAACTGCAAAATTATACTCAGGGTGGGACAAGCCAGAAATGAAAAACAGGCCAGCTAACCTGGTGTCGAAACTTTATTTAGCTAAGTACTCGAAGTACAAGGCAATTAAATGGAAGAATTTTGACTTGAAGGTCTCTAGTACACGGTAGCAAAAGCAGATGACATAACAGAAACACAATTATTTTCTTCCACACAAGGCTGTTATGCCTTCGTTTACAGTACATGTGCTTCGGCATTCTCTTGGCAAGCTGTCTTCTTTTGGTTCATTGTTTGAACAAGAAACCTAACCTCTGGCCAGCCCTACCAGAAGGAAGAAAATTACCATCAAGTGGTAGGAATTCCTTGGGCAGAAAGGTCATCTGAGAACAAGGCAAACCCCCCCCCCTCCAAGTATGGTTTGCCATAATTCCAGGGTGTTATCTTAGAACAGGGGTCCCCAAACATTTCGAGCACAAGGTCACATTTGGAATTCTGACATGGCATGGTTGATGCTGCCACAAAATGCCAAAGGAGGCAGAGCCAGCCCACAAAATGACTGTCACAGCTTAACTTCAGCAGCACAGCATAGATCGGGGTGGCCAACCTTGCTTAACGTAAGAGCCACATAGAATAAACGTCAGATGTCTGAGAGCCGCAAGACAGGAACAAATATCACACACACGTTTTTATTTTTAAAAATATGCAAATTTGCTTTTTATTAATGTTAAATGGGACTGCCAAAAATAAAAACAAACAAGGAAAACCGGTTATTGATAATGATATTACTTGTTTGCTAATGATATTGAGAGAGAGAGAAAAAAAGAGAGATGGAAAGAAAGAATTAAAGAAGTGGAAAGAAAGAGAGAGAGAGAAACTAGGAAAGCAAATAGATGGGAGGGAGGAGGGAAGGAAGGAAGGGAGGAAGGGAGAAAAAGCATGCCTCCCCTTTGCTTCCCCAGCCGCCCTGCCAGGAGCCGCACAATATGTGTGAAAGAGCCGCGTGTGGCTCCCGAGCCACAGGTTGGCCACCCCTGGTATAGATCATCGTGCTGGGGTGGTGGCAGCTGCTGGCAAAGCAACATTCTAAAAAATAAGACCATCAGAGAAGCCGTGTTGCATCAGGCCAACGGCCCATCCAGTCCAACACTCTGTGTCACACAGTCTCCACAGTCTAGCAAAGCTCCAAAGGTCAATCAGAAACCTTACCGGGGAAAGGCCCTACCTGGCTCCACCCACTTCCTGAAAACACTTGGCAGGTGCCAAGCAATGGCGTCTGGCACCATGTTGGGGACTCCTGTCTTAGAAGTTCCATCACAAGATACTTTGAAGTGGAGCCTGCCAAGGAGATCGAAGCAGTTACATTTTATGCATTTCTTTCTTACATTAACGGTAGTCTTATTTTTAAAGCATGGGACTGCGACTGACGGCAAACATTAAAACAAATACCAAAGCCCAGCCATTTCAAACTGGTGGTGAAGGGAAGTGTCGTCATGTCGCAATCACCGTAGGGTGACCCCAGCAAGAGACACTCAGAGGTGGTTTGCCATTGCCTGCCTCTGTGTAGTGACCCTGGGTTTCCTCGGTGGTCTCCCATCTGGGCCGACCCTGGTTAGCTTCCAAGATCTGACGACACTGGGCTAGCCTGGACCACCCTGGTCAAGGCAGTGGTGGTTTGCCATTGCCTTCCTCTGCGTAGCAACCCTGGTCTTTCTTGGTGGTATCCCATTCAGATATTAACCATCCAAATACTGACCCCGACCAGGTTCTGAGATCTGACAAGACTGGGCTAGCCTGGGCCATCCAGGTCAAGGCAGTGGTGGTTTGCCATTGCCTGCCTCTGCGTAGCAACCCTGGTCTTTCTTGGTGGTCTCCCATTCAGATATTAACCATCCAAATACTGACCCCGACCAGGTTCTGAGATCTGACAAGACTGGGCTAGCCTGGGCCATCCAGGTCAAGGCAGTGGTGGTTTGCCATTGCCTGCCTCTGCGTAGCAACCCTGGTCTTTCTTGGTGGTCTCCCATCCAAGTACTAACCGGGGTTGACCCTGTTTAGCTTCCAAGATCTGATGAGACTGGGCTAGCCTGGGCCATCCAGGTCAGGGACAGTTTAAAGCAGGGGTGGCCAACCTTGCTTAACGTAAGAGCCACATAGAATAAACGTCAGATGTCTGAGAGCCGCAAGACAGGAACAAATATCACACACACGTTTTTATTTTTTAAAATATGCAAATTTGCTTTTTATTAACGTTAAATGGGACTGCCAAAAATAAAAACAAACGGGGAAAACCGGCTATTAATAATGATATTACTTGTTTGCTAATGATATTGAGAGAGAGAGAGAAAGAGAGAGAGATGGAAAGAAAGAATTAAAGAAGTGGAAAGAAAGAGAGAGAGAGAAACTAGGAAAGCAAATAGATGGGAGGGAGGAGGGAAGGAAGGAAGGGAGAAAGAGAGAAAAAGCATGCCTCCCCTTTGCTTCCCCAGCCGCCCTGCCAGGAGCCGCACAATATGTGTGAAAGAGCCGTGTGTGGCTCCCGAGCCACAGGTTGGCCACCCCTGGTTTAAAGCTACCAACAGTTTTTCTTTAATTGGCTTTATCCCATATGGGAACATTCAAAGATAGCAGTATAAATCATGGAACAGTCTATGATCTCTACTGAACAGAAGACACACAGCCTGATTCACCGATGGTTCTTAAAACTCTTTCAAGCGGGACCCACTTTTAAATTTACTCTACTTCCCAGGAGCCCTGTGGCAAAAACGACTCCACTGTTTCCAACCTAACACACAAAGAGTTGTGCATCAATTAACACACGTAAGTTTTATTGCTGCATTTCTGAAACCTATACAGTTACAGAAGATTTCACAGAGCTCTTTCACCTTATTTATTTTATTTATTAAATTTATATCCCGCCCTCCCCGCAAGTGGGCTCAGGGCGGCTTACATGATTGGTCTATAATGAGCATTAAATACACATAGAATCAGTTAAAGATTTTCAAATACAATAAAATGCAATACAGCAAAATACAATAAAAATGTTGAATCAGAGTGCTAGAGCTGATACAGTAAATTGAATAAGATGGCATGTTGGAGTAACTGTACCACCAAACAGTTTGCTGCTCAGAGATCTTCCTGGGCACAGTGGTAAAGGCCAGGCGTTAGGGCTCCGGCCCGGGCTCGCTGGTAACGGTGGGGGCAGCTCCTAGTTGAAAGCCTGGTGGAAGAGCTCCGTCTTGCAGGCCCTGTGGAACTCATTCCACCAGTATGGAGCCGCCACTGAAAAAGCCCTGGCCCTAGTGATGGCAAGCCTAGTGTCCTTGGGGCCTGGAAGGGTCAGTTGGTTGACAACCCCAAATGTGCCCTCTCAGAGCCTTGATTCTGGGCTCACCCTGTTCTTCTCTCCTCCTCACCCTTGTGACCCAGTGAGGATCTGGAAAGCCCCACGTGTTTAATAAGAAGCTCCCCGGAGAGGATTACCGTTATCTTATTTACAAAGATTTTATGCCATCATAAAAATCAAAATGACTTTGATAAGAAAAGTGTACCGTCACTTTTCCTGGGACCCAACGCCCTGCCAGGAGGTATCCTAGAAACTTTCTGTTTTACAACGTTGACCAACCGGTGCTTAGTTACGGAAAAGCAAACTTCATTTAGAAAGACCAGAGGATTTGCCAAGCAGAAATATCAAGAGATTAACTATGACAAAAAAAGTATCATCTCAATAACTTCTCCCCTGAATATTCCTTTCATATTTCAGCAATCCCCCCCCCCAGACATGGCAATGAAACCCCCCCCTCCCCCATTATGAAACTAAAAACGACAGAAACAGAATGAAGTTTGAGTCCCGGGGCACCTTTAAGACCAACAAAGTTTCATGCTAGGTATAAGCTTTCGTGCACATGCACACTTCTTCAGATACATGCCCATGAAAGTGTATACCCAGAATTAAACTTTGTTGGTCTTAAAGGTGCTACTGGACTCAAACTTTCGTTCTGTCGCTTCAGGCCAACATAGCTACCCACCCTAACAACAGAGACAATAAATGAACAACAGAGAAGGTTTTCCAGGATCAGGTTCTGGTACTAAATAACCTTTTGCTGGCTCAAAGTTATACACGACAAGTTGGGGACCCACAAGGACTTGCGGGAAGCATCTCATTCTCCATCCCCTGGAAGCCCCCATAACTTCTCCCCTTTTCTGCTTTCCCTCTCTCCTTCCCACCCACCCACCCACCCACCAACCTATCTTTCTCTGCCCCTTCTTCGGCTTTCCCTCCTTCGCTCCCCCATCACCCTGTACCTGGAAAAACTATGGCCCAGCTGAGTGGTAGGGAACCCGCAAGGACTTGCGGGGGGCATCTCACTTCTTCCTGTATCCCCCTGTAGTACAAACATGCAAGAATCTTGAGGTGGCCTAGGAATGGTGTCAGGTGTCCATTGTTCTGGTCCTTGGAAGGTATTCAAACAACTGTCATGGGTTGATTCAGGTTACTGCTTATGGCTCCAAGCAGGACTATTGTTTGTTATTCTCAGCCTCCCAAGGGTGGGGAGTATGAGCGCAAGGTGTTGCTGATCTTTAGGCCTGGCAAACATGACTCAGCAAGCTAAGTTACTATAAAAGGTGGGAGGAAGAAGGTTCAGGGTGTTTCACCATAGGCTAGTACATGGGGGTCATATGGAAGAATGCTCTGGGGCATGTTTGTGGCTGTAAAGTGCTCCTTGCAACAGAAAGAAAAACAGGTTGCTTACCTGTAACTGATGATCTTCGAGTGGTCATCTGTGGATTCACACCAGTGGGTTTCTGCGCCTGCGCCGAAACTCATCGGTGTCTAGAAAGCTAACGGATTTTCGCGCCCAGCTCCAAGGCGCATGCGCGGAGCGGCCACCGCGCATGCCCAGAGGAGCCGGCGTGGACATCCCGCCAGTTCCTTCTGACCGCTGCAACCAGAAGACAGAGGTCCGCCTGGCCGCAGAGGGGAAGGTGGGCGGGAGGTGTGAATCCACAGATGACCACTCGAAGATCATCAGTTACAGGTAAGCAACCTGTTTATCTTCGACGTGGTCTCTGTGATTCACACCAGTGGGAGATTAGCGAGCAGTCCTACCTGGAGGTGGGTGCCGGCCAGCGGTCAACGAGATGCAGTCGACAGGATGGTTCTGCCCATAGCCACCAGGCCCGATGCTCGGGTGTCGAGGGCGTAGTGTCGAATAAAGGTATTTGGTGAAGCCCAGGTGGCGGCCCTACAGATGTCCGATAGGGCAACACCATGCAAAAAAGCCGTGGAGGTAGAGACGGCTCTAGTGGAATGTGCCCTCACCGGGCCCGGTAGTTGGACGCGGGCCAGTTTGTAACAGAGGGAAATAAGCTCCACTATCCAACGGGAGAGTCTGCGAGAGGTAATCAAGGTCCCTAGTCTGCCCGGTGCATAGGACACGAAAAGACGTGGTGAACGTCTCGTCTCCCTGGTGCGTTGAAGGTAAAAGAGTATGGAGCGCTTGACATCGAGGGTGTGGAGTAGGCGCTCCTCCTCCGAGGAATAGTTCGGAAAGAAGCTAGGTAGAAACACCTCTGAGTGTAAGTGAAACTCAGAGATCACCTTAGGCAGGAATGAGATGTCCGGGAGGAGGCGAACCCCATCGGGGGGAAACGATAGATAGGGAGCGTCGTGCCTAAAGGCGAGGATTTCACCGACGCGACGTGCTGAAGTGATTGCGACCAGGAATGCGGTTTTCCACGCCAGGAGGCGGAGGTCGCACGTGGCAAGAGGTTCGAAGGGTGCCCTGGTAAGTTGGCGGAGTACCAGGGGGAGGTCCCAGAGGGGTGCCAGTGGTTTGGATGGTGGGAACAGGTGTAGCAGCCCCTTGAGGAAGCGTTTGGAAAGGGGGTGAGTGAAGACTGTAAAATTGTCTATCCTGGAGTGGAAGGCCGAGATGGCCGCCAGGTACACTCTGATGGAAGAGTGGGAGAGGCCGGTGTCAGCCAAAGAGAGTAGGAAGTCATAAATTCGAGAGAGGCCAGCCGAAGAAGGGGAGGCGTCCGATGGACGTAGGAACTGAAAAAACCTTGCCCACTTATACGCGTAGGAGGAGCGCGTAGACGGTTTACGGGCATTCAGGAGGACGTGGGCGACTCGGGAGGAGAAGCCGAGGAGAAGAGTCTCCACGCCGTCAATTTCAGATGGGGAATGTCGTGGTGGAGTAGTGGCGATTCGGAGATGCTGAGAAGATGTGGGTCTGGCGGGAAGTGAATGAACCCTCCCTGTGCCAGCGAGAGTAGCGGAGCGAACCAGGGTTGGCGGGGCCACCAGGGTGCTATCAGGATGCAGTTGGCATGGTCCGTGTGGATTTTCGCCACCACTAGCGTGAGCAGGGGAAACAGGGGGAAGAGATAGAGGAAGTGTTCCGTCCACGGGAGGAGGAGGCCGTCTCCCAGAGAGTTGGGATGCGTGCCCCCGCGGGAGCAGAAGTGGTGACATTTGGCGTTGGCTCTGCTCGCGAAGATGTCGATGTCGGGAGTGCCCCAACGGAGAAAGACGAGACGCAGATGGGTGTCGGACAGTTCCCATTCGTGGGGAGAGACAAGCCCTCTGCTCAGTTGATCCGCCTTGGTGTTCTCGGAGCCTGGGATGTGGGTTGCTCGAGGACAGACGCCGTGCAGGAGACACCAGTCCCACAGGTGGAGGGAGAGGCGGCAGAGGGACCTGGATACCGTGCCGCCCTGTCGATTTATGTAGGCCACTGCTGTTGTGTTGTCTGACAGGATAGCCACGCAGTGGCCTCGTACCAGGTCTCTGAAGGTGTGAAGGGCCAGTAAAACAGCCAGGAGTTCCAGGTGATTGATGTGTTTGGAACTGTGTAGGGTGTCCCATGGGCCTCCGGTGGTGCAGCCGGAGAGGTGGGCGCCCCATCCCCAGCGCGAGGCGTCCGTGGTGAGTGTCCTTGTGGGGGTTGGGAGATGAAATGGTGAGCCCTGGAGGAGGTTGGGATGGTGGGTCCACCATCGCAGGGAGTCTCGGACTCTTCGGGTAGGGCTCAGCATGGTCGATTGAGAGTCCTGGTTTGGGCGGAAGACGCTGAGGAACCAGAGTTGGACTGGCCGCATGCGTAGCTTTGCAATAGGGATGACTGCTGTGGTGGCAGCCCTGAGGCCCAGCAGCCTCTGGAAGAGGAGGGCTGATGAAAGCGGTTGAAGGAGGATGTGCTGTGCTAGGGTTGCGAGGGTAGATGCTCTGTTGCGTGGTAGGAATGCCATGAGTTGGATGGTATCCAGTGATGCTCCGATGAATTGGACCCTCTGAGAGGGAAGGAGGTGCGACTTGTCCCGGTTGACCTGGAGGCCCAACCGCGCTAGGAGGTCGCAAGTATGTGAGATGTGCCGGGCGAGGGTGTCCGGAGAGTCCACCACCAGAAGCCAGTCGTCGATGTAGGGGTAAATAACGATTCCCTGTAGACGAAGGTGTGCCACTACGGCTGCCATAGTTTTTGTAAAAACCCGGGGTGCTGTGGAAAGACCAAAGGGAAGGGCCTTGTATTGGAACTGATCCTTCCCCACAGTGAAGCGGAGGAACTTCCGATGATGCGGAGCGATGGTTATGTGGAAGTAGGCATCCTGGAGGTCTAGAGTTGCCATCCAGGAGCCCCGCCGCAGAAGGGGGAGAAAGGAACGGAGGGTGATCATCCGGAAGCGTTTGTAGTGGATGAAGGTGTTGAGATGCCGGAGATCGAGAATGGGTCTCGTGCCTCCGTCGCGTTTGGGAACTTGAAAGTAACGGGAAAAGAAGCCCATCCCCAGATGGGATGGAGGGACCGGTTCTATGGCATCCTTGCGGGTCAAGGTGGTGATCTCCGCGAGCAGGGCGGGGGTCGGTTGGGTAGTAACCAAAGAGCGGTAGAATGGCGCTTGGAAGAACTCGATGCGGTAGCCCGTCGCGACTATAGAGAGTACCCAATTGTCCGAAGTAATTTCGCGCCAGGTGTTGATGAACGGTGCAAGGCGCGTGGACAGTGCCGGGGAAGGGAGAGAGTCAAAGGCCCTGTTTGGGGCCCCTAGGAAATTTCTGGCGACCCTGAGTTTGGGTCGATGATGGGCGTTGTTTGCCCTGATAAGGTTGCCGCTGTTGGGTGGGTGAAGGTCGTGGGCGCCATGAGCGGTCGGGGGAGGCCCTGGACGGTGGACGGCGGGACCACGGCCTGGACCAGGGTCGAGGTTTGAAGCTCCGCGAGGTGGAGGGAGATACGCCAAGAGTCCTGGAAGCTTTGATACTTTTATCCAATTCCTGTAGGACCGTATCCGTGGAGGAATGGAACAACCCTAACCCATCGAAGGGAAGATCCTTGATGAGTGTCTTAGTGTCCTGCAGCAGGGAGGTGTTGCGAAGCCAGGAGTGGCGGCGAAGGGCCACGGCAGCTGACATGGTCTTAGATGCAGCGTCCAAAGAATGCTTGGCGGAGTTGACTTGCTGCTTAGCCAGCAAGAGGCCTTCCTTTTGCAACTTACGCACGGCTATGCGTGTGTCTTCTGGCAGGGTTTGGGTGAGGGCAGATACTTGCTCCCAGAGAGCGTATTGATACCTGCCCATGCATGCCATGTAGTTTGCGGTTTTGATGCCCAGGGTTCCCGCAGAGTAGATCCGGCGGCCGAAAGCGTCCAGGTGACGGCTTTCCTTGTCGGGAGGGGTGGAGTGGGCTCGTTTGGAGCGTGTGGAAGAGCTAACCACCAGAGAGTTGGGCTTAGGGTGGGTCGTCAGAAAATCGATACCGTCCTCCTGGAGTTTGTACGTATGGTCCAGACGGCGTGACGATACTGGAGCCGAAGCGGGTTTGTCCCATTGGGCTTTTGTGGCTTGAAGCAGGACGGCTGAGAAAGGCAGGGCCACTGATGGAGAAGTGTCCATTTGGACTATGTCGAAGACAGGATCCGATACGGTCCGTGCGGGCTGAGCGATAGGGATGCCCAGGGACATAGCCATTCACTTCACCAAATCCCCATAGGAGGAGACGTCCTCCGACGGTGAAATGGGGAGGTTGTCTGACGTATCCGGTTGAGGCGACGGTCTGTCCGGGGAACTGTAGGTGGAGTCGTCGGCCTCGGAGTCGGTATCGGAAGGTTCCGATGCCGACGGGGGATCAGTGGGCTGGCGGAGCGGTGTTGGATGCTCCCGCGGTATCGGCTGGTGGGGGGGCGCTGGTACCGCCATTGCTGGGCGGCGTGGAGCCTCAGGAGTGGGTCTCCGTGGAGGCGGTGCCGGTGAGCGGGATCAATATCGGTCTCGGCGTCCGCCATCGGTGCCGATGGGGTGAGGAGCAGGGTCGCGTCCATGTCGAGTAGGCGATCGGGATCGGTGCGTAGTGGGATATTCCCATGCGGACCGGGAGGGAGAAAGCCAGGGTAGCGTCGACGACAATGGGTAGGCGCCGTAGGGGTAATAGGCGCGCGGGACCCAGTGTGGGTAGTCGTACCGAGGTGGAGCTCGAGGTGGGGATCGAGGTCGAGGTCGTGCGGGGTCGCGTGGGCGCCTCAGTTGTCGACGTGGAGGCGACTCCGGATGACGGGGGCTCTCATAGTTGGGGTGGGCGCGAGACCCCTCGGAGCCGGCCGGCGATCTTGAGCGGCGTGAGCCCGAATGGGAGGAGGGCGGCTGGGAGCAGTGTCCACAAGGCGAGTGGTACGCGGTGGAAACTAGATCTTGTGAGTGTAGGATAGCTTCAGGCAGATCTGGGTCTGCATGGCGAAGCGGGGAGTCCAGCAGCTGGATGATCTCCGGTGGTGGAAGGGAGGCATCGGTATGGGGCATCGGTATGGGTGTCACTGACCCCCGGGGTCTGGTCTCCGGGACCGTGGCAGCTCGCGGCTCGCCCTTGTCGCGGGACTTACTAGCCGGACGCTGTTTACGCTTTTCTGATTTATCCTTCTTCTTCTTCTTTGTAGGTGTAGAGGAGGAAGAAGGAGGAGCTAGAGGCCGCTTCGGTGGACGATGGCCGGCATCGGAAGCTGCCTTCGGTATGGGGGGCTTCGATACCACCATCGGCGTCGGAGTCGACATAGACGTCGAGGGAAGCGCCGAGTCCCGGAATGCCATGGGAGCGGGGCGGAGGGCCGACTCCAGGAGCGCAACTTTCAAACGGGCCGCTCAGTTTTTGCGGGTCTGGTTTGAAAATTTCGCGCAATGGATGCAGGACTCTGGCTTGTGGGATTCCCCTAGACAAAGAATGCAGAGCGAGTGACCGTCCGGCGCTGCGAGCTTGCTACCGCAGGAGGTGCAGCGCTTGAAACAGCCCCAACGCTGAGCCATACAGTGGGGCCGTCGAGTGGGTCAGGAGGGGAAGGGGAAGGGGGTCTTCCAGAGCCCCGGAGTGCCGAAGAAAAAGTACCAACGTCCAAAAGGCAAAGAAGTCCAAGAAACAGTCCGTAGGTCGAATATCCAATAGAGCTTTCCAGAAGCAGACGAAGTCAACGAACCGACGAGGGAGGCTGTTAGCCGAACGGCGGTCAGAAGAGAACTGGCGGGATGTCCGCGCCGGCTCCTCTGGGCATGCGCGGTGGCCGCTCCGTGCATTCGCCTTGGAGCTGGGCGCGAAAATCCGTTAGCTTTCTAGACACCGATGAGTTTCGGCGCAGGCGCAGAAACCCACTGGTATGAATCACAGAGACCACATCGAAGATTATAAGATACTGCCTGTGTGGTTGTATTGTCTTTGGTTGCTTTTATTATTTGTTAAAAAACCCCTTGTATTTCACATATTTTGCTTCTGTGAGCTTATTGACCTTCCAAACTCCTTAAATACCCTCCCCGCCTTTGGCAGTACAGCCCTTCCACAAACCATCTCCTCTTTCCCTCTTCCTGGCAACCCCTAGTTTCTCACCTTTCCGATTCCTACTCCTGGCAACCCCCATGTCCTCATCTTTTCCTGCTTCCTTCTTTCCTTCCCACCCCACCAACCACCCTAACCTTTACTGCCCCCCCCCCATATTTGGCTATATTTATTTCATTTACATCCTGCCTATCACCACAGTGGGGACCAAAAGTTGCCCGATGTTTGCTACTAGTGCGAGGCCTGGCCTGGCCAAGTCCTCTGTCAAAAGACAAAACAGCCCTGAAAACGGCCCTACTCCCTCCACTTTTACTGATTGCAACCAAGGCTTGAAGCTGGAAATATTGTTCTGGTTTCCTAGCAACCCCTGCATCGGGGTCTGAGAAGAGTTTAAAAAAAGGTACACGAGCTGCTTCTATATTTTTTTTTTTTTACATAATTTAAGATTCTTCGGCAAACTTGGGGATTTTTTTCAGGTTCGCAGAAAGATCTGTCTTGTCTGTTCATGTCTCTAACCTCCAAATTTAAGTATCCACAGACTTGGCCATCTTGAGAATTAGACAGATAAATTGATAACTGTGAAAATCCAGGTGATTTTAGATACCGACCTACAATGTGGTGCTATGTTTCTGTGCCCAAGTGTCATCATGCTTTATGGGTGTGGCTGTTGATAAAAGTATATGCTCAAATCAAAGGTTTTAATTGCCTGCCAAATTAACACAGATTAAGAGCTATACTTCTTAATGCCATCCAGACCCTCGTATCCCTCCTTCCCCCTTTATTCTGCTGATGAGGAAGTTGCATTCTTTACCCACCCATTTCCATTTCAGGCTTTGGAGCAGGGTCACATCAGCACATGCTTTTAATAGTGTTAACATTTTAACGTATAATTAAAATGTGCCCTCCATTAATAACACCACACCTCTGCAGGAACTTAGAAATCTGTAGGTAGCTGGTGAGGATGGAACCTGCCCCTCATGAAAATTAAACTAAGTGACCATATACCTGCCAGCAGATGCCATTTACTCTACATTTACAACCCGCTGTGCCCATTTTTGCCCTTATTGCCGCAATAAACCACATGATAACCTCTGCGTACCGGCTTGTTAGTTGAAAACTGCCCCCCCTCCCGTGCATGATTCATTCTCCTTGACAAATATACTGCGTTGTACTAGATGAGTCATCCGGGGGCTAATTCTGTTTTTTGATATGCCAGCCAGCGGCTGTGTTCCTTGTACTTCAGCATCCCGATTCTTGCCATGAATGACCTCAAAATTGCCCAGAGAAGCCTCCTCTTCTCATTTCCTCGGGCTTTCTTTCAAAAAAAAAATTCCTGCATTTGCCATTAAGTGGTCTAAAGTGGCAACTCCCAACCTGTTCAGTATGGTGACCCATTAGTCCAAATTTTCTTGGTATGATGACCCATGCCAGGCTGACCCAAGGTTTTTTGGGAGCCCTTAGCAAACTATGGGGAACCTCCACATTCAGAGGCACTAATTGTCTGAATCCCAGAGCCAGAAGGCAACATCGGGGGAAGGCCTCGGCCTCTCTGCCCTGTTGTTGGTCCTCCAGAGGAACTGGTTGGCTACTGTGAGACAGGATGCTGCACTAGATGGACCACTGATCTGATCCAGCAGGGCTCTTCTTATGCCTTAACCTGGATAGCCCAGAGTAGCCCAGCCTCATCAGATCTTAGAAGCTAAGCAGGGTCAGCCCTGCTAGTATTTGGATAGGAGACCTCCAAAGAATGAGTCGTGATATGGAGTCAGGCAATGACAAACCACCTCTGAACGTCTTTTGCCTTGAAAACTCCACCAGGGGATGCCGTAAGTCAGCTGCGACTTGATGCCCCTTTCCACCAGGCAAACCAGGACCTTGGAATCCATTTAGCTCAGCATTCCATTTTCTACAGTGGCCAACCAGATGTTTTTGAGAAACCAACAAACATCCCACAAAGGGTGCAGCTGTCCCCACTACAAACCCCAAGCCAGTGGCATTCCAACACACACAGTCTCTAATATTAATAAATACTTAAGTACTGTTTTCACAACCAGTCATAAACAGCAAACCCTCACCCCAAAAAAGGCGAGCCTAAAAGTTACTACAGAAGTTATCATATATAACTGAACAACAACTGCCGGAAATTTCACCACACCCAAAGTAGTTTGTTTATCTCTGAGTAACCAAGATGATTCGACTTCTGAAGAGACAAAGTCCGGCTTAAATAGCGGGCAGATCAATTCAACTCTTCAAATCTGAAAATTTGGGGCAGTTAAAAAAAATATCTACAGAATCAATTCTGTTGTTGCTGCAATTACAGAGCCTATCTGAATATGGAATTCCATTGGATCTTCCGAACATCACTGTGGAAAGTAGGGTATTCAGGCGCTCGAGCATGAATGCCCTTCTATACTTTGGAAGACTTAGCTCAGACAGCTAGTTTGGCGTTTTTGTTGGAGGGAGAATTCCTACTGAGAAAGACGAATGCACTCTGCTGGCTCTCATCAGCAAAGTCCCTCAAGATGTCTTCTAATGAACTGGGACAGTTCTTGTTTACTCATTGTTTCTGACACATCATGGGTAATGCCCAAATGTAGTAATTTATGACCCAGTAATCTGTCCCAGTCACTTGTGTGATGGTCCAGCATGGCTAGTCTGAGAAGGCTTGATTCTGGATTTGATATTAGGATCCTAATTTTCAGACTGAATGCTCTGCCCAGGCCTCTTCTTCAGAGGACATCTCCCCAACTTCGGCCCTGAGAGCTATTCCTGACACACGTCGAGGGATTACCAAAATATTATAGAGGAATCTTATTAGTAGTCTATCGAAGATGTCACTGCTCTGATCCAAACGCTGGCAGCATACAGCACCTGCCCGGTGACTTTAGTGTTAAATATTTTAACTGCAGCAGGAACATACTGGCCACCAGAGGAGTAATAAAATCTGAAAATGGCCTTCCCAGTATTCACAGCAACTCTTACAACAGAGTTCAAGTGCACCTTCCAAGAAAGGCTTGCTTGAAAAATAACTCCTAGATAACTGAAATGTTTCACTTGCTCCATCGATTGATGTGCTACTGACCACTTGTACGTCTTCATCCTTCGTTTTTTACCGAAAAGAAGAACATTTGACTTTGTAACATTAATAGCTAAGCCCTCATTGGAACAATACTCCAAGAAGGAACCTATAAACTTACAAAGGCTGACCACAGATCTTGGCAGAAGAGTCGCATTGTCCGCATATAAGAGACAGGGTAATTTAACATTGCCGGAGACACCCATGGACTTACCCAGAAGTGTCCACCTGGGAACCGACGGTGCTGGCACTGGGGAAACTAACCACATCAATGCCCTGATCTGGATTGACCAAGCTAGCCTGATCTCAAGGTGGGTTGCTGGTTCCCTCTTGGACACCAACGGATAGATCTTGGTGAGGAGCAATGCTCCCTCTAAGCTGTGGAGTCTTGTGAGCAAAACTTCTACTTTGTGAGCTTACTGGCATTAAACTTGTGAGCGAAAGATTTGGCCACTGCATAAATTAGTTTGCTCTTGAGCCATCCTTCCTGAGCTAAGACAAAAAAGCGTGAGCCAGAGGCAAAGAAACTGTGAGCTAGCTCACACTAACTCAGAGGGAACACGGGTGAGGAGTGAGGTACAACGCCACAAAGTCCACCCTCCAACGCATCCATCTTCTCCAGGGGAACTGACCTCTGTAGTCTGGAGATTACCTATAATTCCAGGGGCTCTCCAGGTCCCACAAGGAGGCTGGCCTCCCGATGACCGAGGAAGTTCTGGGTCGCTACACGGTGGCAGGCAACGGGAACCCACCACTGAATATCTTTTGCCTGGAAAAACCCCAGGGGGTTGCCATAAGTTGGCTGTGGACGCCATTTTACACCACCAGTCAACAACGGCTAATATTTATTATCTAAGCCTGAATGAACTGTGCAGTAAAGAACAGTAGCAGAGGTAGATGGTGAAGAAGATGGCGGGTGTTGCTAAAACGTACGAGTGAGTCAGATTCAAAGAAGCATGGAGTGCTCTGATGAAAATCCCCCTTACCCCCCTTATTTTAAGTATTTATTTATTACCAGAAAGATTCAGTGACAATGAAGTTAACAAATAATAATAGAAGATGTCTGGGGAAAACCCAGGCCGCAGCTTGGGAAAGAGCAGAGGATGCTAATAAAGAATAACTTTTTAAAAAATGCAGAGACAACTGTACTATTTTTAAATGTTGCTGGCTTTGAAGTTCCTAACTGCTTTTTAATTCTGGAGGATTCATCAAGGAGAAAAGGAAGTCGCTTTGAAGCGGTTTCAAGAGCATGGTTCGGCAAAAAACAAGAAAGGTATGGGAAAGAATCTGATTTGCATCTCAAGGTACCAGAATGGAAAAATGTCTTGACATTTATTATGGGGACGGGGACTACTAAGAGATGTTGATTTGTAGACCTCAGTGCTCTACGACGTTCATATGGGGAGAGGCGGTCCCGAAGGTATGCTGGCCCCTGGCCATATAGGGCTTTAATCTACACATAGGTAATGCTGGTTATCTACTCCAGTACCTTACACGAAGCATACACACCCCATAACAAAAAGCTGAGCTTAAGCAACCAAATGTATTTAGACACTTCACTCTGGGTGCCAAAGGGAGCTCTGAAGATTCAACTATATATGTGTGTGTGTGTGTGTGTGTGTGTATAAAAAACATTTATCAACTGCTGCATTTCTAGATCGTTAACATCCATCAGTTTTCCTGGCTCATGCCCCTGAGCGCTACTGAAGGCATGTGGCAGTCACTCAGAAATTCATTACATGCCCCAGCACCGTATAATTTAAAGTGACTATATATTATGTATAGATAGATCTCTGGGAGTGGGAGACGTTCAAGCCCAGACAGTTACTGCTGGCAAGCCCTCTCCTGTTCCAGCACAGCTTACCCGGCAATAACTCTTCGTTATGACTGAACGGCCGCTCTCCCTGGCGCTTTAAAAACTGTATCTACGTCTTCTTTGTTTTGATAGGAAGGATCGCGCCGCTGCTTGGGGCCTACGAAATACCTTTTGCAAAGTCAGGCTGAAACATCCAGAATTAGCCCGCTCGCGGGGAGAGCGGGGTATAAATACAATAAATAAATAAATAAATAAAAGGAAACAGCTAACGTCTTCTGCGTTTCTCCTACCACTTGGCTAGTGACGATACTATGGGCTGGTCCAAGGAGATCCCTTCCAGTGAAAGGGGATCTTCCACAAGTGGGAAGCTGCAGGTGTAGCAGGTGGTGGCTAGGGAATCTCCTGGGATTACAAGTGATCTCCGGACAACAGAGATCAGCTCGCCTGGAGAAAATGGCCACTTTGGAAGGTGGTGATGGTGGTGGTGGAGGAGGAGGAGGAGAAGAAGAGAAGATTTATACCCCGCCCTTCACTTGAGTCTCAGAGCAAGCTTACAGTCTCCTTCCCTTCCCCTCCACACAACAGACACCCTGTGAAGTAGGTGGGGCTGAGAGAGCTCTTTCGAGGCCTGCTCTTTTGAGAACAGCTCTGAGAGAAATGTGGGTGACCCAAGGCCACCCAGCTGGCTTGCATGTGGAGGACTGGGGACTCAAACCTGGTTCTCCCAGATCAGAGTCCTCCATATGCTCAATTGAAGGCCCTCCCTTCCCCAAATCCAATCCTCCTCAGGCTCCACCCCCAAAATCTCCAGATATTTCCCAACCAGATATTTCTTCTCTCTCTCTCAACATGACACCAGAATCAAGTGGGTTGACCACCTGACCTCGACTATCTGGAGCAATTGAACTTGGGATTCCTGCCCCCACTGCTGGACCTCCTGAGGGCACCTGGTGTTTTTGGCCAGTGTGTGACAGAGTGTTGGACTGGATGGGCCATTGGCCTGATCCAACATTGGCTTCTCTTATGTTCTTATGTCCACGGAATTTTGTACCCCTCGTTCCCTGCCTCTCAGTGGCCTTGGTTCCCCCCCCTGGTTACGCCACTGCATATGGGAAATGGACAATCAGGCTGCCCCGTGTCTCCATACAGCAGAGAGGACGTTGTCTGCAAATTGTAAAAGGTGGAATCTGTTGACCGCTTAAGACTCCCTGCCATCTTCCGAGGGAGAAGGGGGAAAACACATTAATTAACAATGGGTGAGCTGACAACGGAACCTGCTTTGCGTTCCTCGGAGCACACATTTTTGCGGAAAGCACCAAAGCTTACCCGAGGACAGCGCAAGGTTTGGGTATCAGATAAAGATGACAAGAGACAGGAACACAAAAGCCGGGGCAGGTCTCAACGGCTCAGCTCTCCCGAAAGAACTCTGCTTTAGCGCTCACTCTTCAAAAACAGCGTGCCTGAAACTGCGCCACAGTTCACGTTTCGGCAGTCCCGAAGCACTCCAACAGGGAAAGAAATTCGGCTAATGGGAACAAAACTCGCTTCGTAACAATGCAGAATTCGGGACTGGGATCCTAACCTCCTCTGCAAATCAACGCCACTTTTTGCTTTCAGTGGAATTCCTGAAGTTTTCCCCACCCTTGCCATCAGAACAAACAAGCGCAAATATCAAAAGAAAAGGAAAGATTCCAGAGAAACCATTTCATTTATTCAACTCATTTGTACCCAATGGGGACCCAAAGCAGCTTACATTGTTCTCCTGTTTTACCCTCACAACAACCCTGTGAGGTAGCTTAGGCTGAAAGAAGAAGTAGAAGAGATTGGATTTATACCCCACCCTTCACTTCCTGAAGGAGTCTGAGAGTGGCTTACCATCTCCTTCCCCTTCCCACAACAGACACCCCTGTGAGGTAGGTGGGGCTGAGAGAGCACAGAGAGAACTGTGACTGACCCAACATCACCCAGCTGGATTTTATGTGGAGGACTAGGGAATCAAACCCGGTTCTGCAGGTTAAGAGTCTGCGCTCATAACCACTACACCAAACTGGAAAAAGAGCAACAGACCGTTCTGTACTAAGGAACACCCAGAAGAAAGTAACCAGAGGAATGGAGCTGCTGGGATGGGCCACCTTAGGAGACACGGTGCTCGATACAAGTGGGTCTCAGGTCATGAATAAGAACCTGCAGTCTAAACTGAACTAGAAGCAAGCAGCCAACCAAAGATGACATTTGATATTGGGCATGATATGTTCAAAACAGCTAGTCCCAGACACAAGACTGGGAGCTGCCTTTTGCATTATAGAGAACTACCGAGTAGCTTTTAAGGGCAGCCACATGCAGAGCGTGTGGAGCATGCACTGCCTCAGCAGTGACAACAGAATGGATCAGCATCTTCCATTAGGTCTAGGAGCTCCTGCAAGCTCTTCTCATGATTTTGACATACGGAAAATAATCTTATTTTGATTGCTTCTTTCACAAAGCCCCAACAGAGCGCCTCCTATCCCTTCAAAAACCATTTGACATTTCCTTTCGGTTCAATGTCTTTTGCAAGACATTTCTCCATTTGAGTGCTGTCCCCTCTAACTGGTAGCAGTAACAGGGATTCAAGACACACAGGAAGTACTATCATGATATCTGCATCAACTGGGGATTCTGGGGATTGAACCTGGGACCCCTGGCACGCAAAGCTGGTAGAGCATCCCCTATTTAGGACAGGTTTGATTAGCAAGGGACTTAACCTGAGCTTCCCAAGTTTCTAAAGAAGATTAACCATTTAAAACTGCCTGGTAGCTCATCTGACAAAGGTCCTTCCCTCAGTGTAAATACACATCAGGTTAGAAAGGAGATTCTGACATGCTCAATTTTTGGCCAGACATTTGGCTAGACGAACTGACAAGCATGAAGTTAAGATGCTCCAATTTCTCCTCATAAGAACATAAAGAGAGCCCTGCTGGATCAGACCAGTAGCCCATCTAGCCCAGCATCCTGTCTCACGCAGTGGCCAACCAGTGAGTTATAGCCAACAACAGGGCAGAGAGGCCGAGGCCTTCATAAGAACATGCCAAATGGTGGGGAGGGTGGGATAGACATCCAAATAATAAATTAAATGAATAAACATACAAGAGCTTTGCTGGGTCAGACCAGTGGTCCATCTAGTCCAGCATCCTGTCTCAAACAGTGGCCAGCCAGTTCCTCTGGAGGAACAATAACAGGGCAGAGAGGCTGAGGCCTCCATAAGGACATAAGGAGAGCCCTGGCTGGATCAGACCAGTGGTCCATCTAGCCCAGCATCCTGTCTCACACAGTGGCCAACCAGTTCTTCTGGAGTGCCAGCCACAGGGCATAGAGGCCGAGGCCTTCATAAGAACATAACAAGTTATAGGATTTATTCATCCTGGCTAAAATTAGATACAATCTGGATAAATTTAGAGATACCTCAGGCCAATCCAGTCTCCTAGAGAAATGGCAGCCTCAAATGATCAAGTGTTGGTCTGATAGATCCCGTTCCACTGCTGGTGTAAATCTGTGTTTCCCACTGAACTTCTCAGCCCTGCATTTGCATTTCTAGTTCAATATGTTTAGTTGTTCACACTCAATTTTACTGATGGTTTGTATCCTTATTATACTGTTCAGTATTTCAATTCTGTAACCTTGAATGCTTGTACTCTGCTTTATTGACAAGCTGTAATTTTACATGATTAAATAAAATATTTAAAAAGAACATAACTAGAGCCTTGTGGGGTCAGACCAGTGGTCCATCTAGCCCAAAATCCCATCTCAGGCAGTCGCCAATCAGTTCCTCTGGAGGGTCGACAACAGGGCAGAGAGGCCGAGGCCTTCATAAAAACATCAGAAGAGCCCTGCTGGATCAGACCAGTGGTCCATCTAGTCCAGCATCCAGTCTCACACAGTGGCCAGCCAGTTCCTCTGGAGGGCCAACAAAAGGACAGAGATAACCGAGGTCTTTCTAAGAATGTAAGAAGAGCTCTGCTGCACTAGACCAGTGGTCCATCTAGTCCAGCATCCTGTCTCACAGTGACCAACCAGTTCCTCTAAAGGTCCAGCAACAGGGCACAGAGGCCGAGATCTTCCTGTGATGTTGCCTCCTGGGTATGTTTCTGGTAAGAACATCAGAAGAGCCCTGCTGGCTCAGACCAGTGGTCCATCCAGTCCAGCCTCCTGTCTCCCACAGTGTCCATCCAGTTTCTCTGGCGGGCCAACGACAGGGCACAGAGGCTGAGGCCTTCCTCTGAAGTTGTCTTCTGGCTCTGGGATTCAGAGGATTAGTGCCTCTGGATGGAACTTCCCCTCATTCTCCACGGCTAGTAGCCACTGACAGACTTATCCTCCATGAATCTCTCTCATCCTCTTTCAAAGCTGTTTATTCCTGTGGCCATCACTACATCCTCTGGCAACAAATCCCACATTTTAATCACTCTCTGTGTAAAGTAGCATTTCCTTTTGTCCATCCTGAACCTGCTGCCATCAGTTTCATTGGATGCCCTCAAGGTCCAGTATTTTGGGAGAGGCTTCAAATGGGTAACCTTCCAAAGTGGCTCTAGGAAGAGAAAAACCTAATGTTTATTTGCAAGCAAGAAGCTTGGTAGCTGTGGACTTTGGCAGATAAATCAGCCCTCTCAACGCTAGCAGCTAAGTTTAGACAGCAGTTGCTATGCTAGGCCTACAGATTTTTTTTTTTAAGCTAAGGAGAGAATTTGCATTTGGGAAAACTGGCAAAACAGAACACAGTCTTGAAAGTTAAACACTGTTCCTCAAGTAGAGTTAGAAGACAGCTTGGTGTATGCAAGTGAGAAAGCACGTAAAGAACAGTGGAAGAGCTGTCCTACAGGAGTCAACCAGTTCCTCTGGAGGGCCAACAACAGGGCATTAGAGGTCGAGGGCTTTGGAAGAATGTAAGAAGAGCCCTGCTGGATCAGACCAGGGGTCTGTCTAGGCCAGCATCTCAGACAGTGGCCAACCAGTTCCTCTGGAGGGCCATCAACATTGCAGAGAGGCCGAGGACTTCCCCTGATGTTAAGAACATAAGACGAGCTCTGCTGGATCCAGCATCCTGTCGCACACAGTGGCCATCCAGTTCCTCTAGAGGTGTAACAAGAGGACACAGAGGCTGAAGCCTTCCCTGATGTTGCCTCCAGCCACTGGTATTGAGAGGTTTACTGCCTCTGAATGTGGAGGTTCACCATGGCTAGTAGCCACTGACAGACCATTCCTCCATGAATCTACCCAATCCCCCTTTCAATCTGTTTATGCCTGTGGCCATTACTACATCCTCCAGGAGTGAAGTCCACATTTTAACCACTGGTTGTGTAAAGAAGTACTTTCTTCTGTCTGTCCTGAATCTACTGACAATCAGCTGCACTGGATGCCCTCGAATTCTAGTGTCTGGGGAGAGGGAGAAAAGGTTCCCCTCCCGAGAAGACCCATGCCAGAGTGGTGGCAGACATCAGAGAACCTTTCTAGCCACTGCCCGTGACAGTCCCCTTAAAGAACAGGTCCTGGGCAGAATATACAGATCTCTGTTCATGGAATGGAAATTTCATGTGTCCCCCTTCTTATTCCTACCCATAGCGACTTCTGGAGGACTCCCTGGGGTTCAAAGCCCCCCCCCCCGGAACAGTACTGGGAGGTATGGGGGCGGCTGCTATGGAAGCGCCCTCTTGAAGACCCCTCTCCAACTGGCAAAAAGCGAACTTCGGATCCAGCCCTGATATTTATTTCTAGCTCACGTTTCCGGGGCGTAGAATCCATTTCATCAGATGCCCTGTCATCATGACCCCTGCGGGTTGCCACCTTCTGCTGCCACCACCCTGGACTTAGTTAGGGTCTCTTGAGAAAGCCCAGGGTGCCCTCCCAAGCCCTGCCAATCGTCCCTTTTAAACCGAGGAACACAGATGTGATGACCAGGCAGAGAACAATTAAACAAAAACAATTAATACAATACCGGGGGCAGGGAAAACGAGACAAGGGGCATTAAAACCAAGAACAGTGTTTAAAGGCAAAATAAACGAAATCTAACGCGACTAAATGTTTCACTTGACTGTTGACTACTTTTAGGCCCACTGCCCTTATAGATCAGGTCGGTGCCTGCGCTCACTCTGTCCCAAGTGAGGGGTCTTTCTCCCAGCCCGGACTGTCCCCTAAGCTTGACTCTGTGTGAGGAAAGGCCGAGGTAGAGAAAAGAACGCCGTTTAACGGTTCACAAAAGGTTAAGTTCCGTCTCCTCACACAACCCCTGAACTCCCATTGGTTACCCCCGTTGCTAAGCATTATGGGAATTCTAGGCTGTCAGCTTTCTACTCCCACACAGGTCTCTCCTGTGCCTAGGCCGCGCTAGACCTGTCTCCCAGCCCAGCACAGATCATGGCTGTCAGTTAACTGCCATGAATTCTTTTCAATAACTGTATGACTGCTACAAGGTGTATTTACATGATCTCTGAAAAGGTTATCGGCTTTCATGTGTTTTACCCTGATGACTGGTGACAGGTCCCGCCCGGGAGTTCTCAACGGAGCCATGACTCCCTCCTCTGGAATGTGTGCTCTACTCCGCTTGCTTGCTTGCTTGGTTGCTTCTCTTGCGCATGCCCGGCTAAGTTACTTGCTTCTCCATTTATCTCTTTTGCCCTGTCCTTGAACAGGAGTGCTAGCAGTTATGTGTGAACCAAACTCACCGGTATTTTGTATTCTTCTTATCCATATCTTGGGAACTGAACTTTGGCCGAGGACAGACTGGCAATCTGGAGCTGGAGGAATCCGGAGGCAAAAGCTGTGGGGGAAAAATTCCCCGGGGCTGGCCGTTCACACTGGCCAGTGTATTGTGCAAGGATGCTGTTATGGAGCGTTCAGACTGCTGCGGAGCGGCCCCAGGTGGGCCGGCCTCTGCAGCTTGTGGCAGGACTGTAGCAATGTGCGCATGCACGCATATGCGCAAATTGCCGAAACAGCACGTTCACACAGCTGCCTCCACTTGAATCCCGCCTTCTTCCGGTTCACACTGCCTGAAAGCGGGAGGCATGCGGAAGACGGCCCCTGGACACCGGTTCTTCCCGGTGTCCTTCTACAGCAAGAGGAAACCGGCTTCAAAGCGCGCAAGTGCGGAAGGAAGCCGAGGGACAGCTGCGGATGTCTGAACGGGCTCCCTTCCCCCGCTTCCCAAGCGGAGCTCTCCCGGGGCAGACTGCCAGTCTGTCCTCGGCCTTTAGAGATGTTCAACATCATTATTCTCTGGGAACTTCCCGCGTTTTCTATGGGAACTTCTGGCCAGTATATCTGAGCACCTAAAATCCTGCCTAGTGATTGGTAGAATATCCTTAAGCCATATTTCATATCCAGTATATCAATACCTGTAATCCCTAAACCCAGTATTACTAACAGTGGAAGTGTTTGACTCCAGTGATCTTCTCTACAAATAAAGGACTTACTGCTTAAGGAGACCGGCTGTGGACTATATCGTTTGGGACACTCTCACAATGGCATGCCCAAACTGAAACTTGACTGCTGTCACAGTGACAAGTTAACTGTGACTACCTGAACTTTAAAACAATAATCTTAGGGGCTGTGGCTCAAGAGGGAGAACATCTGTTTTGCATGCAGAAGGCTGCAGACTCAGTCCCCTGGAATTTCCAGTCAAACATCTCAGGCAGGTGGCGTAAGACCTCTCCATAGGCCCGAGGAGAGACAAGGCCCGCCGGAATACACAATCCTGACCCTGACAGACCAGTAGTCTGACTCAGCTGAGGAAGTTCCGTGTGTCCATCTGAACAATGGGGTGAGAAGTCCATGGTTTTCACATTCTGTGATGCTTCTGTGTGAAAATTCAAAAGCAGAGGCAGCAAGCCCAATTGATCACAGTCTAGTCAGCAGCTAGATTCAAGTCTGGTAGCACCACCGAGACCAACGAGATATCACTGCATAAGCTTTCAAAGGTCAACGGTTAGTCAGATGCCTGGTATCACGAAAGCTCTCAAAAGCTTATGCTCCAAAAAAACTGGTCGTGTCTATGAGGTGGCGCTGGATTCGGGTCTACCCGTTCCACTGCTCGACCCTCTGAAACAGTCCACTTTGTTACTTTAAGTAATTCAATGTGTTTTAACACTGCCAAAGAGAGATGTCGGCTCTGATACAGCGCACTACAACAACACACAGCTAACCTCTAACCTAGCTTCTTCCCCCGTTTATCCTCATTTCATCGCTGCTTTAAGAATCTCTGTTTAGTTGAACCCTGCAGCCAGTTCAGAGCAAAAACAGCTAAGAAACAAATCCATCCGCCACCACGGAACACGTGCAAAGTTTAATTTATTCCAAAATGACCTACGGCAAGAACTTTGTGTGTGTTTATTTTTGAAGTTGCAGAACACGCCGTCATACAGACCGACAGGTGACCTTTGTACTTCCACCAAGAATCATCGAGACCCGCTGCAAATAAAATCACAGTCAAAAGCAGGAGGATTTAAACATGAAATTTCTAGGTGCTGCGGTGACCTGACGCCTGGCTGAACCTGGGCTTAAAAGACCTGTTCGTCTTCCTTTCTGCACCAGCTCTTGGAGCTGAACTTTGGAAACAAGTCAAGCTAGGCTCTGCTATCGAATCTCACGTCAGTGCAGAGCTATAGCTGGTGTATGGCTTGCTTCTCAATAGCTCTCCCAAGTACTCCAAGCCCCCAGGCCTAAGAGTTGCAAACTGTCCTACCCTTTCTCGCCTACTTCCAACTGGCTGATGGAACCTTGCAGCCACCCAGGCCATTGGAAGTGATACAAAACTGTCCTTCTCAGTTCCTTTTTAACTTTCCAAATTTCAGGGCAGAACAAAAACAGTGAGCCACATTAGCCGCACAGTGCCATGGAAACAAGGTGCGTCACTACGGCAACCGTCTGTCTTGGTGGTACGCAGTTGGCAGTGTTGGGGGAGGCGGGCGAAGCAGAGGAGTGGGTGACAATTCCCTTTCCCTTCCCCTCCCCACAACAGACACCCTGTGAGGCAGGAGGGGCTGAGAGAGCTCTTTCAAGGACTGCTCTGAGAGAACTTTTGACTGAAGAAGAGGAGATTGGTTTAACCCCCCGCCCTTCACTTGGAGTCTCAGAGCGGCTTACAAAATCCTGTCCTCCAAAATGTCCTCTCGTTAACCACCTCGCTCAGTTCTTGAAAACTGAGGGCCGTGGCTTCCCTTGATAAAATCAATCCATCTCATGTCGAATCCTTCTCTGTCCTTCAGTTTTTCCTAGCATTATTGTCTTTTCCAGTGAGTCTTATCTTCACATAAGGTGACCAGCGTGCAATAGCCTCAGTTATTTTAGCTTCTAGGGAGAGTTCAGGCTTGATTTAATCTAGAACCCCTTGATATGTCTTTTTGGCAGTCCGCGTAAAACTGTCCGCCAACGTCACATTTCAAAGGAACCAACGTCCTGTCAGCTTTCTTCATTGTCCAACTTTCACACTAATATATCATACAATCTTGTTTGCTCAGCGATACCGCCTTATACTTAAGAATCTTGTCTAGCTCCGTCAAGGATGTCCTTCGCCATCTCAATCTCCTTCGGATTTCTTGGGCGCAGTCTCCCTTTTGGCTGATGCTGGAGCCGAGGAGTACAAAGTCTCGAACAATTTCAATTTCTTCATCGTTAACCTTTAGATTGTGTAATTTCCCAGTAAAGGTTTCCCTTGCTCAAAAGCCAGTTGAATCAGACTCTAGAGGGCGGTGCTCATCTCCGTTTCCAAGCCAAAGAGCCAACGCTGTCCGAAGACGTCTCCGTGGTCATGTGGCCGGCATAACTAGATGCCGAGGCGCACCGAACGCTGTTACCTTCCCACCTAAGTGGTACCTATTTATCTACTTGCAATTTCGTGCTTTCAAACTGCTAGGTTGGCAGGAGCCGGGGCCAGAGACGGGAGCTCACTTCGTCATACAGCACTCGGGTCTCGAACTGCCGAACTACCAGCCTTCCGGTCTGTAGTTCAGCGTCTTAACCTCTGAGCCATCGTGGCCCCTGTTAACACCCCAGTAGTTGTTACTTGTCTCCTTGGTGTACCGCTATAGTCCTGCTTTGGCACTTTCAAGCTTTAACATTCATCAGCAGTCGTTTCAGGTCTTTGCTGTTTTCTGCCAATAATGTGGCATCATCTGCATATCTCAAATTGTTAATATTCGTTCCACCAATTTGCACTCCACCTCCATCTAAATCTAATCCAGCTTTCCTTATGATATGTTCTGCATACAGACTGAAGAGGGAGGGGAGAGAAAATACATCCTTTGACACCTAATTTTAAAATACTGAAGCATAAAAACTCCACAGCAGTGATTATCAATGGGGACAATCGAGAGATCTTGGGGGGCATTTGGGGTTTTAGACAGCCCCTTCTCCCCACCTGCAGTAGCTTCTGGTAGACAGAAGAGAAGAATTATTTTATACAGTGTACCTCATCTAGAAGGTAAAACCTCAAATCCCTCCTCTGTGCCTTTACCAGAACGGCATACAACGAACAGGAATTGAGCCGAATATTCAAAAGTTGGCTGATGGGCATTAGACACAGGGATATCATCAAATCTATGCCTGAGAATGGAGCATCATGTGCTTAGGTCATAAATATACCTAAATGACGCTGTCTCGTCCTAAGCACCGGTTTTATGTACTAATCTTTTTTTCAACTTATGGCTCGTGTGGGGATCATTCGGTGGTAATATCGCATAGCTAGTGGGCGGGAGCAGATTAAGTGGTTCATAACCGCTACTCTGGACAACAGCCACGACAACAAATTCCCTCCCACACACGAGGGACATTGAGTTCCTCCGGACATTCGAAGTGGGAAGACATTCGGCTGCGTAATGGCCTACATCACACCCTTTTCTGCTCTTCCCCATACGGCAGTTGGGCTTCTACAGCTACTGGGTTACAGCAAGAGGCCAAGACTTCGGAAGCTGAGATGCATTTATAGGGTTGCCATAAGTTAGCTGCAGCTTGACTGCACTTCACACCACCTCCATCTTTCCACTGCAGAAGGTGGTTAGGTGCCAATATGCCGGTTTTCGCCTTGCTGGACAGGGTTGCCAACTTGAGGTTGGGAAATTCCTGGAGATCTGGGGAGGGTGTGGTATGATGCCACAGAATCCACCCACCAAAGCAGCCATTTTCTGTCATTTGGCGACCAGTTGTATATCTGGGAGATCCCCAGGCCCTCATTTTAGGGCTTCTCTCCTCCTGACAACGTTGTTTGCTGAGCTATTCAAAGCCCTAAAAGATTATGCAAATAGAAGGGGAAAGGGAAGCAGTGACAGATTTCACGTTCCTGGGATCCAAGATCAATGCAGATGGCGACTGCAGCCATGAAATTAAAAGATGCCTGCTCCTTGGGAGGAAAGCGATGGCAAATCTAGACAGCAGAATAAATAGTAGACATCACCCTGCCAACAAAAGTCTGTATGGTCAAAGCAATGGTATTCCCAGTAGTGATGTATGGTTGCGAGAGTTGGACTATAAGGAAGGCTGAGTGTGGAAGGATAGATGCTTTCAAATTCTGGTGCTGGAGAAGACTCTTGAGAGTCCCTTGGACTGCAAGGAGATCAAATTGGTCAATCCTAAAGGAAATCAACCCTGACTGTTCCCTGGAAGGCCAGATCCTGAAGCTGAAGCTCAAATACTCTGGCCACCAAATGAGAAGGGAGCACTCACTGGAGAAGACCCTGATGCTGGGAAAGACTGGAGGTCAAAGAAGAAGGGGGCGGCAAAGGATGAGATGGTTAGACAGTGTTATCGATGGAATGAACAAGAAATTGGGCAAACTACGGAGGACTACAGAGGACAGGAGAGCCTGGTGTGATGTGGTCCATGGGGTCGTGAACCCGATGGCTGACCTCTCACCTCATGCCTCCTGGGAAGCGGGAAATCCTGGAGGGGGAATGGAACCACACACTGACTGAAAAAATCCCAGTAGTTTACCGTTCCTCCTCATCTTCCAGTGGAAAGCTCTTTCATTTGTATGAGGGAAGCCGATAGCAAGGCCTCATCCACTTTTTAAAAACTCAGTGGGGAACCCTGACCAGGCCTTGAAATCTTGTCATTATAAATTTTACTAAACCTGAGCTGCTAGGTAGTAGACACTGCAAACTATAGCATGGGGCAACTTGAGTTTAGCGAAGGCCAGGCCCTTAACTACATTGGGGCTTTGGAGGGCTCTGCCCCCTTTCTTAAAGGCACAGCCGCACAAGAATTTCTCCTGTCAATGCATTTTCCAATCATTTTAAACTTTTTTTTTTAAAAAAGGCGTGCACTCCTTTAAGCAGAGTGGGGTGCTGTAGTTGACTAATTCCCACACTGAGCAAGGGGGTTGGAGTAGGTGACCTCTAGGGTCCCTTTTAACTGTGTCAAGAAACTGGTCTTCTTTAAGAGTATTTTTCTGCCTTAGTGTTTGCTTTCTTGACTACTGAAGTCGGGATCACCCACACCTGCCAGCTTGTTCTCAGAAGTGCTGCTTAGGCTGGCAGACATGATTAACTTGCAGCAGCTGAGCACTGTCATCTCAAGTGATTAACAGCTTGCAGTTTAGAGATCTATCCAGGTAACAGTCTTCTTTTGGCTAAATGGCTTTTCTTTCTGCACTGAAAACTTCAGCCCCATCAGAAAAAAAAATCTGCCCCAAAAGCCACAAAATCCTGGCTATGGGCCTGGCAAAGGCATTGTGGGGGGAGCTCTCACAAGGAATTAATACTTTAAGACACGAAGTTGCCTTGTACTGAATCAGACCACTGGTCCATCAAAATCAGTATGGTCTACTCCAGGGGTGGCCAAACTGTGGCTCGGGAGCCGTAAGCGGCTCTTTCATACATATTGTGCAGCTCCTGCTAGGGTGACTGGAGAAGCAAAGGGGAGGCATGCCTCCTCAGTTGGTCTTCCCTTCCCCAGCCAGTGCAGAGAAAGAAAGCAACTTTAACTTTACATGCATTCTCAAAGCCCACCAGCGGCCAGCTTGGAGAAGGCATTTGTCTCTTTAAATCACTTCTCCAAACCAAGCTAGCCGCCATGGGGGCAGGGGGGGCTTGGAGGACGCATTAGAAGTTAAAGTTGCTTTCTTTCCACCTCTCCCTCCCTCCCCAATCTTCTCTCTCTCCCCCCTCCCCCCCATCTAATGTTATCAATTTAATATTAATAAAAAGCAAATTTGCTCTGACATTAAGCAAGTTAGGCCACCCCTGAACTCTACTCAGACGTTCTGTATGCCAAGCAGATGCTCTACCACTGAGCCACAGCCCCTTCCGGGAGATAAGATGAATTTGATAACACCATTTTTAGGACCCCCCAGGAGGAGGAGGAGGCGGCGGAGGAGATTGGATTTATACCCTGCCCTTCACTACCCAAAGGAGTCTCAGAGCGGTTTACAATCTCCTTTCCCTTCCCCTCGCCACAACAGACACTTGGTGAGGTAGGTGGGGATGAGAGAGCTCTCTCAAGGACTGCCCTTGAGAGAACAGCTGTGATAGAACTTATGACTGACCCAAGGTCACACCAGCAGCTGCATGGGGAGGAGTGGGGAAATCAAACCTGGTTCTCCCAGATTAGAGTCTGCGCTCCTAACCACTACACCAAACTGGCTCTCCAAACCAGTACACCAAGGAGCTAACCAGGACAAGTGCCTTGTAACTTTCTGGACTTCCAGCAATGGTTTCGAGATCAAAAACATTCGGTGTCATACTGAAATGGAGTAAACAAATAATTCACGATTACATGAAACTCCCCCTCTGCTGAAAAAAGGACAGGAGACGCAGGGAAGAAATGCAATTCTGCCTCACCTCCTCTGCGACCCGATATTTGAACATCTACCTGCTAGCATGGCTTTTATGTGTTTTGCCCAGACTTGAAGCTCGTGTGCCGCACCCGCCCTTCCTTTGTGTGTTCCAACTTGAATTCTGAGTAACCCTAGATCAGCTCCGGGGCATATCTTTTTTTTTTCACACGCAGCCTATATAAACAGCCAGATCTTCCTTTCAAAGTGGCCACATACAAGCCATGAATCTCCCCCCCCCACCCCTCCTAACAGTTCTAAAATCACACTGTTAAAACACGTTTTGCGGAAAACGTAGACTGAAAACAGGGCTTAACTAGACGGGGATTGCACTTCGACTTCGTAGGCGCTTCTCTGTGAATGTTTGGGAGACAGGGAAGCACCCCCAGCTTAAAAGGGGAGGCGATCACCCCAATTTATACGACTCCCCTTGAGAGAGCCCCATTTGCATCCTGGGAAAATGGATCGTCTATCTCTCCTGAGCGCATATTAGAAAGAAGTCATTCATGGCCACTTTGGTGCAAAAGCAAAAACCCAAAGCTGAGAACTCAAGCGACTTAAATACCGCTTCCTCCCCACCCACCCCTTATTAGGTTGGGATCATCCAACTCAAACACCTGCATGCCAATTTGCATTGTTTTGGCTGGTCCTAATAGAGAGATATTGCCTTGACCTGGCCGGTCCAGGCTAGCTCAATCTCACCAGATCCCAGAAGCTAAGCAGGGTCGGCTTCGGTTAGTACTTGGATGGGAGACCAGCAAGGAAGTCCAGGGTTGCTACACAGAGGCCGGCAATGGCAAACCACCTCTGAACATCTCTTGCCTTGATCTGGACGGCCCAGGCTACCTTCTCGAATCAGAGGGACCAAATCCAAAAGGTAATGAATGGAACAACCCTCCCCCCCCCCAAACAATGAACTTCAGGTTACCCCACCACCACATGACTGCCTATCTAAGAGCTGAGAACATGCTAAGTAGATGTGTTTGCCCTTGCTCATTTACACACACTTCCTAATGCCCCCCTATGCTTGGATGCCTCTCTCTCTTTGGCCATGTGAGCAGAGCTTCTCCATCCTTTGAAAATTGAAACTAAAATCTCCTCCTCGAAACAAGCAGGTGATCCAGTCCTCGTCCCCTCCCCTCGTGGCTGCCATTTTGTGGCGGCACCCACTACCCTTTTCTCAATACACATCAAAATTCCTGGCTGCCAGTTCAGATCTGTTTACGGAACTGGACGTTTTTCCGAACCATCCTCTAGAACATTTCCCGAGCCACGTTTTTCTGAATAATCCCTGTCACGATGCTTAGCTATGCCTCTGACCTAACGCCCCCCCAAATTAATAATTAGCACCCGATGACAAACCAACATCTTGTTGACAACGGCGGCACGTTGGAAGCACCACACAAACGCATGTCAGTCTCGAGTATAATTTACTAGCCACTTACCTTCAAAACTGACAAAACAGAGAACAGAACCTGCCCTGATTTATAAAGAACAGAAACCTTTCAACTGGGGAACGAGTTAAGCAGCGCGCTCGTACAATATTTGCCCTGATCTGGTTAAATCCCTCTCTCCCGGTAGACTGCTTGTTATTAAACCGAAATCGGCTGCGTTTTGCTTTCAAGACCCAAAGCTCGAGAACAGGCGTCACGCTTCCATTTCCCAGGGCCACATATCCCGTCTTGGAAAAGAGCAAGCTGACATATTGACAGAACAGCACAGTGGGGGATCCGCGTGGCGAAGCTCCTGTTCACAAATACCGTTGGGCTGGTTATTGCCGCTGCAAAGCCCATTGATAATATTTTCACAGGAAAAAGCTGCCCCGAGTAAAGAGAGAGAGAGTAAGCTGATGTTGTCGCGAGCCAACCTGATGCCAAATAATGCATTCGGATTTGCTGGGCTCCCAGGTGAATGAGGACTTGCAGGGCACCAGGTGAAGAACAGAGTGGGCTTATTGAAATAAGACATCCTCTGGAGCAACGGACGTTGCAAACGTGACTATAGACGGAAGGACTCCTGAAATGCATCGAGGATTGTCAATGTCAAAGTTCGAACCAGAACCTGTTAAGTGATTTGCGATTAAATGGACGCAAGGGTTTCGATCCTTCCGAAACTCTACTAACCGAACGGTTTATGCTGGTGACTTTTCTGCCTCTTCATGCTCAAAATGCACCCTGAAACAGCCCCCCTCCCCGAACACCATGGGAGGAAAGTCATAGTTCTCCTGTGGGGGGGGGGGAAAGCACACCCCCTTGTGTGTGCAAAACCGATCAACAGGATAGACCCCAAGATGTATATACCCCTATGTAAAACAGGAATATCTGTGGTTGAGAGGTCCTTAAATGACAGCAATTCTCTCTCTCAAGGTTTTCATACACCTAAAAATAACGACGTGGTGGCATGTAAGATAAGTTTATCAATGGCCACTAACCTTGGTGACTGAGGGGAACCTCCACATTCAGAGGCACTAAGCCTTTGAATCCCAGAGCCAGGAGGCAAAATTGGGGGTTTGGGGGGAGGCCTTCGCCTCTATGCCCTGCTGTTGGCCCTCCAGAAGAGGAACTGGTTGGCCATTGTCTGAGACAGGATGCTGGACTAGATGGACCACTGGTCTGATCCAGCAGAGCTCTTCTGATGTTCTTATGAAGGCCTCGGCCTCTCTGCCCTGCTGTTGGCCCTCCAGAGGAACTGGTTGGCCACTGTGGGAGACAGGATGCTGGACCAAATGGACTACTGGTCTGATCTAGCAGGGCTTTTCTGATGTTCTTACAAGATTTTTTTTAAACTCTGAAAAATTATGGTAAGATATGCAGAGAGGGTCTCTGAATTGCTTTCCTAAGGTAGGCAAATACGTTTCAGTGTTAACAAACAAAACAACAATACAGAACAATTAGAAGCTCACACTGAAGTCAGGACATGGGGGGGAGCAGTACAATTCATGCTGCCCCCCCCCCCATGCTCAGTTGGCAACCTGTGAGCATGGAGTGTGTGCATGTAGGTTGCCCCCCCACCTGTGTAGTCTCCCACCACCCCGATCTGGAACGCTTTTATGTTGCTGAGGACATAATCTATGTGCACATCCTTTCTCATGTGCACAGAGTCCATGTTCATGGGCCATAAATTGCACATAAGCAATGTGCATTATGCTGCACCTAGAGAGCTACTAATGCTCTGAACTGGATAGCCCAGGCAAGCCCAATCTCGTCAGAACTCAGAAGCTAAGCAGGGTCAACTCTGGCAAGGACTTGGATGGGAGACCTCCTTGGAATGCCAGCAGTCGGGAGGCGGGGGCAGGCTTTATTCAGCCACCTCTCTGAAGATCCTCCAGGTCCCCACAAGGGGTCAGTCACCATAGGTCACCATAACTTCCCAGTGTGCGCACACATACATACAAACATATGCACACATTTCCTCCTGCCAACCTAGCAGTTCGAAAGCAAGAAATTGCAAGTAGATAAATAGGTAGCGCTTCAGTGGGAAGGTTAACAGGGTTCCGTGTGCCTCGGCATCTAGTCATGCCTGCCGGCCACAGGGAAGTCTTCGGACAGCGCTGGCTCTTTGGCTTGGAAACGGAGATGAGCACCGCCCCCTAGAGTTGAATTTGACTGGCTTTTGAGCAAGGGAAACCTTTATCTTTAGAGAGCTACTATCTTGTTTCTATTAACCCAGGAAACATCACTCCACAGCATAAAGAATTAGGAGATAATAGGATCACAACGGCTAATATACCATTCGCCAAGTACCGTAGAGAGGACGGAGGTTCCAACTATCAAACAGCAATATAACACATGAGATCATTCAATGAATGTCAAAAAAGATCGAGTTACGCAGATTTCAATGGAGGCAAATACCTGCTAAGTTAGCTAGAGGTTATTGACTCTTCGTAAAGAAAATGATACATCGATGTGATTTCCCCCCCCCCCCAAACGTTACATCATTTTTATTGTTATGTAAGAATAAAACCTACCGGAGGAAAGCAGCCTAGGTCTTTCCACCCACGTTAACTATAAAAGCATGTAATAAAGATACTCGGAAGACTTGGTTTTATATACTTGGAGAGCTGGTGTGGCGCAAAGGCTAAGGGTAGGTTGAATCATGGAATTACGGAGTCATCTAGTCCAACCCCACGCACAATGCAGGTGATTCCCAAATACCTCCCCGCATAGCCTCAGTGACCCCTGCTCCATGCCCAGATGACGACCAAAAAACCTAAACCAAACCCTCCAGGATCCCTGGGTAAACTGGCCTGGAGAAAAATTGCTTCCTGGCCCCAAAGTGGCAACCAGTATTTCCCTGGGTGTGCAAGAAAAGGGCCATCAGAACTAAGCACTGATGCAACCCATGCTCCCTCTAAGCTGCAGAGTCTGGTGAGCAAAAATTCTTTGTGAGCTACTGGCATTAAAAGTTGTGAGCGAGCCATTTGGCTACTGCATAAGTCAGTTTGCTCTGGAGCCCTCCTTCCCGAGCTAAGACAAAAATGTGTGAGCTGGAAGCTAAAAAACTGTGAGCTAGCTCACACTAACTCAGCTTAGAGGGGACACTGGTGAGGAACCAAACCCGGTTCTCCCAGATGAGAGTCCGCGCTCCTAACCACTACAACAAACTGATTTTCCTTTTTCCAGGGGAACGAATCTTGGTCGTCT
Organism: Lepidodactylus listeri; assembly: GCA_029233225.1. Taxonomy (NCBI): domain Eukaryota; kingdom Metazoa; phylum Chordata; class Lepidosauria; order Squamata; family Gekkonidae; genus Lepidodactylus; species Lepidodactylus listeri. The sequence continues at coordinate 6,889,912 of JARCFY010000016.1, read as the reverse complement.
GGAGAAAAATCTCCAGGTGCCACCTGGAGGTTGGCAACCAATTGTATATAAAACACATACCAAAAAACAACCCTTTTTAATGACTGGGATTCTAGGAAAATGGGGAAACCCGTAGACCAGATTTTGAATTCTCTCTACCTCTTATTTTTTGCTTTCTTTCGTTGGCTTTGTTATCAGCAACAATAAGGAAAGGCTAACAACTGCGGGTCGTTCTGTTGCGCTTTTTATATCGGGAGGTTTCCGTCGCGTGGCATAATCACCAGTGGGTCAAACTCCGTTTCTGCAGCTGTATCTTTAATGGGTGGCTCGCAAGGGAAAATGGGCGCGTGAAAAGGAAACCGGCGGTTAGTCAGTCCTCGTCACCGAGTACCCGCCGAGCCGGTTCTTTGGTGCCGTTCTGGACTGATGTTATCAGCAGTCGATGCTGGCGACACCCAGCGCGCGCCCGAGACGGCACGCTTCCACGTCCCTTCGAGCAGTGGTTTTACCAACGCAGTAAATAACCGCACGAAAACACTTAGCTACTAGCAATTTGGTAGCTGTGTTGTAACTTGTTGCAAAGCCCTTTCGCAGCGTCCTCCGGAATACACCAGATGATTCACTTTTCCTTCTCACGTGAAGGCCTGGAGTGACAGGAGGCTGTGGGATTGTGTGTTTCGACGGGCCAGGTTGCTTTGCATGTGTCAAAAGCATACCACGCTAAGATGTGTCACAAACTTCACTGTTGCTAACTGTGAAAGTACTACTGGCTTAGACTTAATGTTGCCCTTATCTTCGGAAACAGGCCAACAGAACATGGAGTTGCAAAGTCAAAGACAGCCTTACGAAGGTATGCTTCCTATCCTTTTCCTTAGGAACGTGCTTCATCCTTTTTTGTCCCCGCTCCCCGCATCACCCACTGGTCCATCAACTGCCATTCACTCAAGAGTACTCGCATGCCACTGGCAGGGTGCTAGATCCACTCCTCTCTCCTGCCCACTGCCAGCCTGGCCACTGTTACCTGACAGAATAAACTGCCAAAACGGCTGTCTCCCCTGATGAAGACACTTCTCTGCTTGGTTCCTGTGGGGCTCACTTTTCCCTCAGTGGCTGTTGCTAGGCAACCAAGCTTGGTTCTGTCAGTAAAAAGGCAAAGGCAGGAGGCCCTTCCTAGGCCTACCAGCTCCAGGTTAGGAAATTCCTGGAGATTTTGTGATGGAGTCTATGGAAGCCAGAGTTCAGGGAGGGGAGCGGCCTCACCTTAAAAGAATGCCATAGACTCCACCCTCCAAAGCAGTTATTTTCCCCTAGGAAACCACTGCTGCCAATCTCCAGGTGAGGGCTGGAGATTACTCAGAACTAAAACTGCTTTCCAGATGGTAGAGAACAGTTCCCCTGGAGAAAATGGGCTGCTTTGCAGGAAACAAACTGAGGAAAGTCCTGCCTCCTTGATGGACATACGGGAATCACCCATGTCAAGATACTCTCCTTCTCTGAGCGAGAAAATGGATGCTTTGGAGGGCTGACTCTATGGCATTATCCTCTGCTGACATCCCTCCCTGCCCCAAACCCCACCCTCCCCAGGATGCACCCTCCAAATCTCCAAGTACTTCCCAACCCTGAGCTGGCAACCCTATTCACACCCCACCTTTCTCCCCAATTGGAACCCAAAATGTTCTCCTCTCCTCCATTTTATCTTCACAACAACCCTGCTTCCTAGGTTGGGCTGCGAGTGTGAGACTGGCCCAAGGTCTCCCAACAAGCTTCCAGCGTTATCTGCTTGGCATGCAGATGGTCCCAGGTTCAGACCCCGGCATCTCCAGATAAAAGGACCAGGCAGGAGGTGATGCAAAGGAATTATCTACCTGAGACCCTGGAGAGCGACTGCCAATCTGAGTAGACAACACTGACTTTGGTGGACTGACAGTTGGATTCAGAAGACAGTGTCACACATTCATGAGAAAACTAATCTAAAAACAGAGCTAATACATAAAAACAGAGGGCAGCAAATAGAAGAAGACGAGGAAGAGGGAGAGGAGATTGGATTTATACCCCGCCCTTCACTCGGAGTCTCAGAGTGGTTTACAATCCCCTTTCCCTTCCCCTCCCTACAACAGGCACCCTGTGAGGTAGGACGGATCACCGAAGGAAACAAAAAAATTCTTCACTCCGCTGACGGAAGATAGTGACAGAAGGGCGTGCATTATCTCACAAACGGGCATCTGTGTGTCGTTTACCTATGCCCTGGAAGAGTGGGGGAACTCTGGGGGCTTCCAGGTGGGTCCCAAGTGGTCTTCCCCATCCACTCAGTTTCAGGGCCAAACCGATTTCGCTTTAACACCCCCACCACGATACAATGCCTTCAGATGCACCTCTGGAAATTCTCCTGGATTTTGCACACTTCGTCCCCATCCCCCTGGAAATCCCCCTGCGCATTCTTCATATAGAAACTTTACACCAGGTAGCTGACTGCCTGTGGAAATGGAGCCAATTGCTGGTCAGGACCCCGGGGAAGCCCCGACTGACAATTCATACAAATGCTGTGAAGGATCCTATTTTAAATATACTGGTCTTGTTTTCTGAGTGTGTGAAATCCACAAGTACGCATTCATTCATTGGCACTGCGGCAGTGGAAAGTGTCATCAAGGTGGCTTATAGCAAGCCCACGGGGTTTTCAAGGCAAGGGAGAAACCGAAGTGGCCTGCCATTGCCTGCCTCTGCGCAGCGACCCTCAACTTCCTTGGCGGTCTCTCATCCAAACACTAACCAGAGCCGACCCTGCTCAGCTTCCAAGATCTGATGAGCTCAAGGTAGCCTGGGACATCCAGGTCATGGCAGATATGTACAGAAGTGGTTTGCCATTGCCTGCCTGTTTGTAGCAACCCTGGACTTCCTTGGTGGTCGCCCTTCCAAATATTAACCAGGGCTGACCCTGCTTAGCTTCTCGTATCTCACCAAATGTGGATAGCTTGGACTATCCGGCTCAGGATAAAAAAAACACTGTAGCTACATGAATTTTAATTTCTACGGTTGTGACCTTCCAGGAACGTATTCCAAAGATCAACCCCTGAGTCTGGTGGAACTATTTTGGAATGAACTGTTGAAGCCAAGCATCTGGTTCTCCACAGGAAGAAAACCCCGAACACAACTACAAACCGACAACATTACCACGGACGTTTGTAGACCACCTTTATACCTTATTAGACTCCCAAAGTGGGTTCTGGTGAGTTTAAAAAGCAATACAATCTATAGTGCCAAAGCAAGATTACGTCAGGAAGACAAAAGTAAAGACTATTGCGGAATTATACATCTTTAAGGTTGACAGTAAAGGAATTGAAATTATTCAAGGTTTTCTTTTTCTTGGCTCCATTGTCAACCAAAAGGGGGACTGCACCAGTTTTCCCTCTAAGCTGAGATAGTGTGAGCTAGCTCACGGTTTTTCAGCCTCTGGCTCACACAGTTTTGTCTTCGCTCAGGAAAGATGGCTCCAGAGCAAACTAACGGCTGAACTCAATTTTAGTGCAGAACTGCTTGGAGGACACTGCAGTGAACATGGATTAAAAGGAGAGGGCAGACTGGTAAGGGCAGCCATGAAGGAGCTAGGAAAGATTCTGAAGTGCAGGGAAGTATTGCTGGTGATCAAGATCGAGGTAATGCATACCACGGTAGTCCCCGCTACTATATATGCGTGCGAAAGCTGGACAGTGAAGAAAGTGGACTCCTTTGAAATGTGGTGTTAGTGGAGAGTTCTGCGGATACCGTAGGCCACCAAAAAGACAAATCATAGAGTTGGAGCGGACTTCCAGGGTCATCTAGTCCAACCCCCTGAACAATGCAGGAAATTCAAATACCTCCCCCTCCACACAATCCCAGTGACCCCTGTTCCATGCCCAGAAGATGACCAAAAAAAACGTCCTCCAGGATCCCCGGCCAAACTGGTCTGGAGAAAAATTGCTTCTTGACCCCAAAGTGGCAATCAGCATTTCCTTGACCGTGTAAGAAAGGGCCACGAGAACCAAACACTGAGGCAACCCTTCCTGCCCTCCCTCTCGTGATCTGCCGAAGTTCACAGGATCAGCATGGCTGTCAGATGGCCATCTAGCCTCTGTTTGAAAACCTCCCAAGAAGGGGAGCCCACCACCTCCCGAGGAAGCCTGTTCCGCTGAGGAACTGCTCTAACTGTCAGGAAGTTCTTTCTAACGTTGAGCCGAAAACTCTTCTGATTTAATATCAAACCCGTTGGTTCTGGTCCGACCTTCTGGGGCAACAGAAAACGACTCCGTATCATCCTCTAGATGACAGCCAAAGTACTTCAAGATGGTTATGATATCACCATCTAGATCAAGTCAAGCCCAAACTCTCCCTCAAAGCGAAAATGATTAAACTGAGGCTATCATGCGTTGTTCGCATCATGAAAAAACAAGTAACTGGAGAAGACAACAATGCTAGGAAAAGTTGGAGGCAGCAGGAAAGGAGAAAAACCCAGAGGGAGGTTGACTCAGTCAATGAAGCCATGGCCCTCAGTTTGCAAGACCAGAGAAAGTCTGCTAACAATAGGAACCATTCATCTCGTAAAAATACAAAAAGGACGACCAAAAATTCACCTTTAAGCAGTTCTAAAACTGGGCAAGAAATACACAGAATCGAACAGGAGAGAACCGTTCACCTTGTAAAAATGCAAAATTACCACCAAAAATTCACCTTTAAACAGTTCTAAAATCGGGCAAGAAATACACAGAATCGAACAGGAGAGAACCGCTCACCTTGTGCAATACAAAAAACGCCACCAAAAATTCACCTTTAAACGGTTCTAAAACTGGGCAAGAAATACACAGAATCACTCAGGACAGAACCGTTCACCTTGTGAATGGGATCACGTGAATCAGCCACACTGCATGGATTTAGGGAACCACAGCGTTACGCTGTTGCCCTTTGGAAATACACCTTTTTGACACCCTGTTATTGCACCAGCCTCGGTCGCTGTAACATCCCAGTTTCGTGCACCTCTCGCTGGCACAAGACAGAAGTTCTCTTTTATCCTCAGGTGTTCGTCCACTGGCTCGAGAGAGCATCATATCAGATGATCCGCAAGATTATCAGCACCACCTCTTCGGATAATCTTTACGGTATCGCATACCTCTTTATTAAAAGGTTACCAGTAATAGTTTCTAAACACAACCGGAGCGATCCATTAAACTGAACATTTACCAAAAAATACACTTCAAATGCACTGGAGAAACCTCAAGATTTCCCCCCCTACTGCTGTTTAAATGGTGCCTCATTAGCAGAAAGCTGCAGGTAAGGATTTAATGGTCCGGCTTCCATTCCGCCTCGGTTAACAGAATGCACGGAGGGGGGAAACATCCAACGCACTTAATTGTCGATTAATGTACGGGGATGCAGGAAGTTACCCAGGTGAGTATTCAAGGCACAACAAATACCGTAGGAAATCTGCAGTCCAAAGCATGCAATGGACCAAAGATCTTTAAACTTATCAATCGTAAAGGCAGGTCAGGACGGATGGCCGTATTCGTCTGTCTGTAGCAGTAGAAAAGAGCACCTTAAAGACTAACAACATTTGTGGCAGGGGAGGAGCTTTCGTGAGTCACGGCTCACTTCTTCAGATAGATACAGATGGGCAGCCGTGTTAGTCTGTCTGTAGATTGGTGAGAATACAGATGTTAAGGGCTGAATGAGGTTAGAATATTTAGTGAGATAAGAAACCAATATCCCTGCTAAGTCCTGGGGATTCCATTGTTCTGAACATTGTAATAACTTACATATGTCCTCTCCTTGGGGGTCTCCCATCCCAGTACCAACCATGGCTGACCCTGCTTAACTTCTGAGATTTGATGAGATCGGGCCTGCCTGGGCCATCCCCAGTTTTATATAAAACCAACGTATGTTGAGGATCCACGCAGTGCCCATGAAACCTAATACCAGAGTTTTTATTTCTTTACTTCATTTTCTTCCCAATGGGGACTGAAACCAGCTTCTACCATTCTCTCCTCCATTTTAGTCTCACAACAACCCTCTGAGGTGGGTGAGGCTGAGAGTGTGTGATGACTGGCCCCCAGTTACCCGGCAAGGTTCTGTGGCTGAGGGTGGAATTCGAACCTCGGTCTCCCAGATCTTAGTCTGAAACTCTAACTGCTACACTCTTATTTATCGTATTTAGCTGTGCTAATTCCCCTTTTGGTCCCGAACTGAATTCAGTCTGTTCTATCCACGAGCGATGTGAGGATTCTTTGGTATCTTACAGCCTAGCCACTCTTCCGCTGCCTTCACTCTTCTCCACAGGTGACATTTTGACGCCAGCCGAACTGACAACATTCCCTTCCCAAAGAGAAGCTGGACTGAAAGCTGCTTACCAGCATCCAGCCTTCTGAGCATCACATCAACACCTGAGGCTTCTACACTGCAAGCCGAAAGAGCTCAAAAACACGCTTCAGGTATTTCAAAGGCCCAATAAACTTATTGTCTCTCTAATTTTGCTCCTACCGTGGGAATATTTTATTTGGTTTATTTTTTTACCTGACTTTTCTCCCCAAATGGGGACCCCAAAGCGGCTCACGCCGTTTCCCTCATCTCCGTTTTAGCCTGACGACAACCCTGTGAGGTTGGTTAGGCTGAGAGAATGTGACTGGCCCAAGGTCACCTGGCAAGTTCCCATGGCACGGGCGGGAATTCGAACCTGGGTCTCCCACGTACTAGTCTATCTTAACCACTCCACCAGACTAAAGCTTTCAAAAAAATAAAGAAATAAGAAAAAAGGCTACTTCCCAATGGTGTTTATATCAAACACCAACATGGGGTAGCTGTGAAAGTATGGGACTAGGATCTGCGAGTCCCAGGTTCGAATCCCCACTTTGCCACGTAAGTGTGACCTTGGGTCCGCCACACACTCTCAGCCCAACCTACCTCACAGGGTTAATAATAATAATAACAACCCTGCTTGCAACAACAACAACAACAACAACGCTGCTTGCAGAGAAGGGTGGAATAATGATGATGATGATAATAATAATAATATGATTTTTAGGTTGTTGAGAGAATAAAACGGAAGAGAGGAGAACAATTTAACCCATTTTTGCATCCTCCTCAGGAAGAAAGCCGGAATATAAGGAAAGTAAATAAATACATACTTTGAGAAAAATAAATAAATCAGAGAACAGGCTGAACCCCAATGGCCGGAGACCCTCCACCAGACGCCCCAAAACGAACTTTATATCACAGCGCCCTGTGTCTTGTCAAATCTGGCCAAGGCAGGACAGTTATGTAATAAGAACACCCCCCCCCCCAAATATTTCCAGAAAGCAGAATCCGCACCCAGCCACATCCCTCCCCGCGGATGCCAAACCTTTCCCCCCTCTAACGCCGCATTAAAAAGGGCCGCGCGAGAGGCAAGGCGACTCACTTCCCATTCCCAGCGCGGAGGGCCGCCCAGCGCCCTTGCCTTTCCCCCCTCTCGCCCTCCAGGCAAGCGAAGCCGGGCCGGACGCCACCGCAGCAGCCGCCGGGTCGTTCGTGAATGAGCCGCGGCTGAAGGTGACCGGATTTATGAATGTCGGGATCATGTGACGGTAACGGGAACCCGGCTAATTCACAAAAACAGGAGGCGGGGGGGGAAGAGAAGGCCGAGCGGAGCCACCTCCGCCGCAAGGCCCGGCGAACCACCTTTATGTATTCCGGGCCGGTGGAGCCCCACCCGGCCACACAGGCGCTCGGGCCCGGCGGCCAGCGGAGGGGCGCGGCTAAAGGGAGGGGGGCGCCCCGCGGCGAGGGGGAAACCAGCGGCAGTAGAAGGCACTGCAACTTCCACTCCACTGCCCCCCCCCCCGCCCCCGGCGTTTCTCTTGCAAGCCGCGCTTTGGGGTTTTTTTTTTTTTTGCCTTGCACGCCTTTCTCTTCCACGGCACACTTTGATTATAGTGTCTGTGCACACATTTCTCTTTCACAGCATACGGTATTTCCCCCCTCACGCCTTTCTCTTGTACAGCACACTTCTGTTATTTTTGTGCACGCCTTTCTCTTGCACGGCACACTGTTATTGTTTGCACATATTTCTCTTGCAGGGCACACTGTTTTTGCATTATTATTATTTTTTGCACGCCTTTCTCTCGCACAGCAGACTGCATTATTATTTCTTGCACGCGTTCTCTTGGAAGCTGCGCGTTACTTCTGTGTCACGCATTCCTCTCGCGGGGCCCGGGTTTCTTTCCCTTGCACGGATATACTCTTTCAAGACCCGCTCAATTTTTCTTGCACGCAATTTCTCTTTCCAGCCCCGCTTCCCCCCCCCCCCCTTGCACGCAATTTCTCTCGCAAGCCACCCTTGGATTTTGTCGCGCACTCCTTTTTCCTTCGAGCCCCGATTTACTTGTCTTGCACGTATTGTTTTATAAAGCCCCGGTTTATCCCCCCCCCCCTTTCACGCATTTCTCTCGAAAGCCACGCTTTAGTTTTCTTGCATGCCTTTTCTCTTGCAAGCCACACTCCCCCCCCCCCCCCACGGTGCTGGGTAGAAACTCCAGGCGGGCCGGGCCGGGGGAGGGGGACGGCGAGAGTCTTTTGCACGGTCGGCCTGGCCCATTCCCACGAGCAACGCTTTCCGCCGCTCCCGCCCCCCCCCCTCCACTTGGCGCTCGCCGCTGCTTCCGAGCCAGCCCGGGCCTCCTCTCCCCCCCTCCCCGAACTTGCTCCCGACAGCGACTCGGTCCGGGCTCCTTCCTGCGCCCGGATCTTGCACAAAAAACAAAACAACCCCCCCCCTCCACACACACCCCCGAGCTCCCCCTCCCCGTCTGGAGGTCGCTTGCTCTCTCTCTCCCGCGGCCGCAGCGTCGACCGTGTCCTTTTTTTTTTTATGAATGGAAATGTGGTATGCAAATGAGAGCAATTCAAGAAAAAAAAGAGACATGGCGGATGTGAAAGCGGCAAACACGCACCCGGGGGGGGGGGGAGAAGTGGGCGTGCGGGGCCAGCAGTAGCAGGAGAGAGAGAACGCCAGAGACTCCCGGGCTAACCAAACTGGCGACCCCCCCCCCCCCTCGAACAACGCCAGTCACCACTTGGGGGGCATGCATGCAAAAGCGGGGGAAGGCATCTGCGCCCCATTTAAAGACCTCCCCACTCAATCCAATGGGGGGGGGCTTGAATCCGGTCCGGCCCTCCAGCCCACTTCCGACGGAGCCGTTCTGCCAACGGGCATTCCCCCTCCCCCCAGCGCTCGCGCCAACTCGGACCTCTCCGGCGGCCCCTCGCCTCCAGCCCGTGCGCCCCCGCCGGCGGCTCCCTCCCCGCCTCCCCTCCCCTCCCCTCCCCCTTCCAGCTGCGCCCCCCGCGCCAGATGTGCCCCCCGCGGGCGGGCCACTCACTCGTCCGGGCGGCTGTCGTCGGTCATCTTCTCCCGGTGGGCGGCTCAGCCCCCGCGGCGGGCGGCCGCGCTGCGCCTCTTCATCTTGGCTTCACCTCGCGAGGAAGGGAGCGAGGGAAGGAAGGAAGGAGGCCGCCTGGGCTTCGGCTGCTGCGGCTGCCGCTGCGGAGCGACGGGCCGGAGGGGCGGGCAGGCGGGCCCGGGCTCCTGGCGGGGGGAGCGGGCGCGGGGCGAGGCGAGGCGGCGTCGGGGGCTGGCTCAGCGGGCGGGGAGGCAGCGGGGCGCCGCTGGGGCCGGGCCGCGCGGGAGGAGCCGGAGCTGGAGGCGGCGTCGGCGGCGCGGCGAGAGGAGCGGCGGCCCCAGGAGCCGGCGGCGCCGTCCGAGCCCCATCGCTGCCTTTACTCCATGTTGGATTCTCTGGCCGCCGCCGCCGCCGGGAGGAGGAGGAGGAGGAGGAGGGAGCTGGGCGGAAGCGATGACGTGATCCCCGAACAGCCCAGCTGCCGCCGCCGCCGCCGCCGAGGAGGCAGGGAGGGGAGAGACGCCGAGAGGGGCGGGCAGCGAAGGCCGGCTGCTGATGCCCGCCAGCGCCACCCCGCCTTCCCTCCGGGGTGGGGGGGGGGGCGCGCTGGAGAGCCCCAGGAATGGCAGATGGGGCTCCAGGAGGGGGCGGGAGAGCCCCTGCCATCGGACTGGGGCCTCCAGGAGGGAGCGGGGGATTCCCTGGAATCACAAACAGGCCTCCAGGAGGGTTGCTGGTCTCCAGATGGCACCTGGGGATCCCCGGAATTACACTTCATCTGCAAACTACAGAGATCCACTCCCTTGGAGAACATGGATGCTTGGGAGGGTGGACTCTGTATGGCCCTGTACCCCACTGAGGTCCCTGTCCTCCCCAGGCTCCGCCCCCAAATCTCCTGGAGTCCCCCAACCCGGAGCTGGCAACCCTTCTTCCCTATCCCCCACCAGTGGCCAGGCGGGGACCTACCAGCCCTAGAGACTGCACAGATACAGGCTCTGGTGGGTCTCCAGCATACAGAGCTGTAGGGATGTCAGCCTCCAGGTGAGACCGGGGGATCACCCGGATTCGCTTTCAATCGGCTGTTGAACCCTTAAGGGACTGGCTGTGGCTCATTGCTGAAGTATCTGCTTGGCGTACAGAAGGACCCAGGTTCAGTCCCTGGCGGCTTCCCTGGGGGCCCTGGCGGCTTCCCTGGGGGCCCTGGCAGCCCTAAGAAAACGGCTCCTTGGGTGGGTGGCCTCTACATAGGGATGCCAGCTTCCAGGGGGGACCTGGGGGGATCCCCCCAGGATGACAGCTCATCTCCAGACTTCACAGTCTGGAGATTCAGACTGTGGAGACTCACAGGTTGGGAGACTCCAGACATTTCCTAGAGGAAATGGCTGCTCTGGAGGGTGGACTCTGCGGCATTGAGAGTCCCGGTCCTCCCCAGGAGTCTCCCAACCGGGAGCTGGCAACCCTATCCCCCCCTCCATTCCCCATCAGTGGCCAGGAGGGGACCTGGGAATTCCACTGCATTGTATTCTGATGAGTCAGGGGGCACCCGCTATTTCATTGGCTCTCCAGGCAATTGCGCTCGGTTCCCCTGGAGAAAATGGCTGCTCTGGAGGGTGGCCTCTGTGTCGTCCCATCCGTGCTGACACCCGTCCCCCCCGAAATCCTGCCCTTCTGAGGCTCCCCTCCCCAAATCTCTGGGAATTTCCCAAACCGCAGCTGACAACCTCACCGATGAGGCCCCTCCCCCAAACTCTGCCCTCCCCAGGCTCCACCCTCAAAATCTCCCATCTAATTTCCCAACCTGGAGTTGGCAGCCCTACTTTGGACCCCCCTGTTTCAGCCCCCCCCCCCCCGGAGAAGGCCATGGAGGGTGGGGGGAACCATCCTGGACCCCTGGTGGAGAGGAGCTTCAGCTTGGCTTTCCAGGAACTGGCTGTTTGTTGGGACATTCTTGGGGTGGCAAATGACATGTTGGGGAATTCCTGGAGAATTTGGGGAGGGGGAGCCTGGGGGAGAGCAAGGTTTGGGGAAAGGAGGGGCATCGGTGGGATATAATGCCACAGAGTCAAGCAGCCATTTTCTCGATGGGAACTGGGCCTTGTAGCTTGGAGAGGTAGCAATCTTGGGAAATCCCCAGACCTTACCTGGAAGCTGGTATCTTTAAGCCGAAGCTTGCATTCTGGGCTTGAGCTAAGGAGCATGCTGTTTATTTGGGACATTTGTTAGGGTTGCCAACTCCGGGTCGGGAAGTTCTTGGTTTTATTGTATTTTTTTTGTATTTTTTGTATTTTTCATATTTGTGTGTGTGTGTGCACCTGGAAGTCATGGCGACCTCTGGTGACTGGTCCCTACTGGGGGCCTGGAGGATATTCAAAGAGGTGGCTGAACAAAGCCTGCCCCCGCCTCCCGACTGCTGGTATTCCAAGGAGGTCTCCCCTCCAAGTACTTGCCAGAGTCCACTCTGTTTAGCTTCCGAGATCGGGCTTGCCTGGGCTATCCAGGTCAGGGTCAAAGCACGCACACAAAGCCATCAAAATACACACGTATATACAAGGCTACACAAAACGGAGGAGCTTAGAGACATATAGGGATTTTGGAGGCAATATTTACCAGATTCAGAAGTGCAGAAGTCCAGTGGAAGGAGATTGTGAACAACCAGCGTATCACAAACAAAGGGGACCCAAACTGCAAATTTGGGGGTGTACTCTGTAAGGAGAACACATGGAAGTATGGCTGGGCAGCTGCTTTCATAGATTATATAAGGTATCCTGAGGGGCAGGGCTATGGGTTTAAACAAAGGAACCAAAAATTTTCATATCTTTGGTTATGGGTTTCCCATGCCTTAAACAAAAGATGTGATGGCCCCCTGTTGGGTGTATCCTGGACATATACTTGGAGTGTCGATGGTTGATACTATCTGATACGTCAAAGTTAATAGCTTTCGGTAACCTGGGAGAATTGCTCCAGAAGAGGACCATAAATCGGTTCCCCAGAGAAATGTTTACATTTAAAAGGAAGTGAGACCCAGGATGGAAGTAATAAATGACAGATGTGGCTGTTTTTGTAGAGAAATGTATTTACATATGAGAGAGAAAGTAAGCTCTCCATATTGCGGACGTGAAGAGAAAAGATGAGATTTATACCCTGCCCTTCACTACCAGAAGGAGTCTCAGAGCGGCTTACAAACTCCTTTCCCTGCCCCTCCCTACAACAGACACCCTGTGAGGTAGTTGGGGCTGAGAGAGCTCCCTTGAAAACTGCCCTTGAGAGAACAGCTCTGAAAAAATCTGTGACTGACCCAAGGTCATACCAGCAGCTGCCTGTGGAGGAGTGGGGAAATCAAACCCGGTTCTCCCAGATTAGAGTCCACGCTCCTAACCACTACACCAAACTGGCTCTTAGTTTGTGCTGGAGAGCAGATAATGTTGATAATTAACCTGTGAGGGGGGAGGCAGATTGCACATAGACAAGACACATGTTTCCAAATCCTCCAGGGCCCGTGTTTTAGGCAAGCTGCTATGTTCACCTGTGCGCATGTGTCCCCTCTTAGGACTCCGGAGCAATGCTTTTTAAGAGACCCTGCGCTTCTTCAGGGGTGAGGGTGCCTGACTCTGGGTATACAGGTGGGAGATTACAGGTTAGGTGTCTAACTAGGTCTTGGGAGACCAAAATTCAAATCCCGGCTCATCCAGGAAGATTGCTAAATGACCACGTGAAGGGACGGGACCTTGGTATAGTTGGCTGTAACCCGGTTATTTGCCCATTGCTAATCTTAAAACCAGAGCAATTTGGCTAACACACGATCAGTCCCACTCTCTTAGCCTTACCACTTCACAAGGTTGTGGTGAAGGTCAGTTGAAGAAGGGGAGACTACAAGACCTTGAGCTCCTGGAAGGGAGGATGGGATAAAAGTGTAGTGGTTAGAGCGAGCTTTTCCCCTTGAAAACTGGTATGGAGAGGGGACCCCAAGGTGGTTCCAAATCTCCACAGTCTCTCCCAGGCTTCAAACACGCTGAGGGAAACAACTCCCCAAGACACAATCTGTACCCCCAACGGAGAACCTTTCGACTCTCGACCCCCAACCTGAAATTTCCATTCTACCTGTGGGATAAACTCTCACATGAATTGGCCTGCTGGCTACTTGTAGACATGCAGTGAGGAGCTCTTGTAATCCAAGAAGGCCTTGCAGTTTTCTAACCATCTCGCTGTAGGAAAACTGCTGGCCGTCGACTTCTGCAAAAAATAGAACAACGAAAGAAAGACCCTGCTCACGTAGGCGCTTTTCATTTAAACATAAGCACTCCTTTGTGGGAACTATTAACTCAAGACGAGACTGCAGTTCCTCTTCTGTGAACCAGACAGTTACAACTCGTGGAGAAGGGGCTGTATTGCGCAAGTCGTTCCGATATCTTGCCGCTCATGCGTCTGGCATTGCGCAAGCTGGCTTATCATGTATCACCGGAACTGACTTGGTGAAGTTGGGGTGAACTAAAGCTATGCTTTAAATATAACCTGCTCAAAAATTGGAAACGCACACACAAAGCTGCATGTTTGCACCGTACAGACGGCTCGGGGATGGCACAGAGGCAGGCTTGGCCCTCCTACTGTTCCCCCCCCCCCAAGCACCAAGAAGACAGAGCATCACTGTCCCTGACATAGTATTCTATCTATACCTTGTGGCTAATAGCCACTGATGGACATCTGCTCCATATGTTTATCCAATCCCATCTTGAAGCTGGTTTAGGGCAGTTGGCTTTGGGATATTGATTGCAGCCAAAGTCATGTTTTTCACCCAAGGCAATCTAAATACGGTCTAAATATGGATTAGTTCCTAAATGCAGGGCTTGCACATAATATGCACTTAAAAAATACCCCCTGCTCTGAGAAAAGATGAATTCTGTAATGTGCATAAATTATGCAGGGCAAATCTTCTCTCTCCCCCCCTCCCCCAATTTATTCTGTTTGCACTTGACTCATGCAATCATTCCCTCCTCCACAGGTGTAACAACTGAGATTCTCAGAAAGTTGAATCCTTCACCCAATGCCTCATTCTGCATTTGGATGGATTTGCAGAAGAAATATTCCACTCTAAAACCATAGGGCCTGACCTGGATAGCCCAGGCTAGCTTGATCTTGTCAGATCTTGAAAGCGGGTTTGGCTTTGGCTAGAATTCGGATGGGAGCCCTCCAAGGAATACCAGGGTCATGATGTGGAGGCTGGCAATGGCAAACCACCTCTAAATGTCTCTTGCCTTGAAAACCCCACCGGGGGCGCCATAAGTCAGCTGTGATTTGACAGAATTTTCAACCACCACCAAAATCATTGCGTTTCTGGCAATACCAAGAGCTACCCATGTCTCTTCTGTTTTTATTTTAACCGGAAGTGATGCAATGTCATTGTGGCCTTCTAGATCCCTGCCCACAGGTCTTCCATGGTCTATACTTGCTGGGGAGCTGGGATTGGCTGCAGACCCTGATTAAGTGTACATTCAGTGACAAATGGCCATCCACCTCTGTGTTTTGTAGGATATGGCCAGTATGGCATAGTGGTTAAGAGCAGCAGATTCTAATCTGGACTGCCAGGTTTGATTCCCCACTCCTCCACATGAAGCCTGGGGGGGGGCGCTTGGGCCAGTCACAATTCTCTCAGAACTCTCTCGGGCCCACCTACCCCACAAGCAGGCCTGTAGCTATGGTGGGGCTTTGGGGGGCCCTGCCCCCTTTCTTAAAGGCACAGCCCCTCAAGAATTTCACCTGTAAGTGCTTTTTTCCAGTCATTTAAAAACAATTTGAAAGGTGTGCAGTCCTTTAAGCAGAGTGGGATGCTGGAGTTGACTATCCCACACAAAGCAAGGGGGTTGGAGTAGGTGACCTCTAGGATCCCTTCTAATTCTGTGTCAAGGAACTGGTCTCCTTTAAGAGAGTTTTTCTGCCTAAATGTTAGCTTTTTTGATTATAGAAGTCCTCACCCCCACCTGCTGGGCCAGCTTGTTACCTGAATTGTTGCTCAGACTGGCAGAAGTGATTAACTTGCAGCATCTGAGAACTGTCATCTCAAGTGGTCGACAGCTTGCAATTTAGAGATCTCTTCTGGTAACAGCTTCATATTGGCTAAATGGCTTTTCTTTCTTCACTGAGAACTTCAGCCCTACCAGAAAAAAAAAATTGCCCCACAAGTCACAAAATCATAGCTATGGGCCTGCCCACAAGGTGTCTGTTGTGAGGAGAGGAAAGGAAGGTGATTGTAAGCCACTTCGAGACTCCTTAAGGTAGAGAAAAGTGGGGTAGAAAAACCAACTCTTCTTCTACGTCTGAGAAAATCCATTCAAATCACTAGGACTTCCTTTTCCACATAAACACCACATTCAGTACATTCAGTCCAGTGATGGTGGTTTGTAATACCCCAGTCTGGAACTACATACTGTATTTAATGAGTATAGTTACCAGCTCTGGTTTGAGAAACTCCTGGATAATTGGGGGGGTGGAGCCTAGTGTGGGCGGGGTTTAGGGAAGGGAGTCCACCTTCCAAAGCTACCATTTTCTCCAGGGAAACATCTCAGTAGTCTGGAACTCATTAATAAGAACATAAGAGAAGCCAATGTTGGATCAGGCCAGTGGCCCATCTAGTCCAACACTCTGTAAGACAGTGGCCAAAAATACCAGGTGCCATCAGGAGGTCCAGCAGTGGGGCCAGGACACTAGAAGCCCTCCCACTGTTGCCCTCCCAAGCGCCAAGAATACAGTGCATCACTTGCCCCAGACCGAGAATTCCTATCTATACCTTGTGGCTAATAGCCACTGATGGACCTCAGCTCCGAATGTTTATCCAGTTCCCTCTTGAAGCCATCAATGCTTGTAGCCACTGCCACCACCTCCTTGGTGGTGAATTCCATGTGTTAATCAGTATTTGGGTGAAGAAGTACTTCTTTTTATCCGTTCTAACTCAACTGCTCAGCAATTTCATGGAGTGGCCATGGGTCCTTGCATTGTGAGAAAGGGAGAAAAGAGATCTCCAGGCGGTACCTGGAGGTTTGGCAACCCTAACTTAGCAAGGTGGGAAATGGATGTTGTTTTGCTTCCCCATTAGTGTACCGCTGGTTTTCTCTTCCCGTGTACATTTTCGAATCCTGGCTTTGCTGTACTTTTTCCTTTTAAAGAAGAATTCTCTTTGGCAGAAGCTTGATCTGTTGCCATAGCGATGGCTCCCAACTCCAGGAACCCTCCCCTTCATTTCAGGTCTCTGCAGGCCGCAACCTGTCCCTCGCCGTCATTAGCAAATCTCCTAGCAGCATTTTGGCTTCTGTTGGTTTTTGAAAAATATCTCTAAATGGAGGAAGCATTAATTCGCTGGCATGCCGGCAAAGAGTCCCGGTCCGAACAGGTCTCCATTTGCCCTTTCAGGAATCCCGCCATTTTGAATCTGCTTTTATGCTCGCTGGGAATGTCTGAGGACAGTGTAAAGAGCCAGAGGTCTATTTGGGCTTCAACTTTGTGCTTCTCTTCTCTCTTAGCCACTGGCTAACCAAGAGGCATGGCTGGCTCTAAGTTCATCTGGGCCTGATTATTAAACACCTCTGCCATACCAGAAGACAAAACACATACACACACTCTCTATCTCTCCCCCCCCCCGCTTTATTTTAATTCATCCTCTATATTAATTTAATGCACAAGGTCATTTTTGGATGACTGGAGGTTGCCAACCTCCAGGTGAGACCTGTTGATCCGCTGATATCACATGCAGCTGCTGGTGTGACCTTGGGTCAGTCACAATTTCTCTCAGAGCTGTTCTCTCACGAGCGGTTCTTGAAAGAGCTCTCTCAGCCCCACTTACCTCACAGGGTGTCTGTTGTGGGGAGGGGAAGGAGATTGTAAGCCACTCTGAGACTCCTTTGGGTAGTGAAGGGTGGGCTATAAATTCAGTCTCTCCTTCTGGATCTCCAGAGGATCATGGTCCATTCCCGAGGAGGAGAAGGAGGAGATTGGATTTATACCCCGCCCTTCACTTGTAGTCTCAGAGTGGCTTACAGACTCCTTTCTCTTCCCTTTCCCACAACAGACACCCTGTGAGGTGGGTGGGGCTGAGAGAGCTCTTTCTAGAACTGTCCTAGAGAGACCAGCTGGGAGAGAACTATGGCTTGCCCAAGGTCATCCAGCAGGTGCAAGTGGAGTAGTGGGGAATCAAACCCGGCTCTCCCATGTTAGAGTCCGCGCACGTAACCACTATACCAAACTGGCTCCCATGGTTGCTTTGGGGAGTGGACTCTTTGGTCTTGTACTCTGCTGAAGTCCCTCGCCTCCCCAAACCCCACCCTCTCCAGGCTCCATCCCCCAAATCTCCAGAGTTGGCAACTGGAAGTGACAATGGGTATCTCTAGGAATTGCTGGAAACCGTGTGGTTTTGCCATAGAGTTTCTAGGGATTCCTAGAGCTACCCACAGAGGCCAATAGTATTTTAATTTTCTTCCCACTGCTGCAGAGTAGAGACGTGCGACAGCAGCGATGTGTGCCTCCTGCCACAGTGGGAGGGCTTGACAACCCTAATTGTGAAAAAAAAGACAGGTCATAGCTGAATTTTTTTCCCTGCTACTGAAACAGAAGACACATTTGTACTCTTCAACAGTCTGGAGGGCCGTCAAGTCGAAGAAGGCAAAGCTTTTGTTCTCCACATCTCCAGATTCGATGACTTAAAGTTATAAGTGTTGGGGTTAGCTGGTGTGGTTAGTCCAGTGAGCGCAGTGCTTTAAACAAAGCTACAAATGCAGTTACTTTATCAGGTTACTCAGCTTACAAAGCTACACAGAGCCCACGTTGCAGGTTTAATGGAGGAATACTTCTCTCTTTATTTGAGAAGTACACTTTTGAATTTATACCCTGCCCTTCACTACCCAATGGAGTCTCGGAGCGGTTTACAATCTCCTTCCCCTCCCCACAACAGACACCCTGGGAGGTAGGTGGGGCTGAGAGAGCTCTCTCGAGAACTGCCCTTGAGAGAACAGCTCTGAAAGAACTTATGACTGACTCAGCAGCTGCATGTGGAAGAGTGGGGAATCAAACCCGGTCCTCCTTGATTAGAGTCTGCGCTTCTGACCACCACATCAAACTGGCTGCTATGGGAGTTGGGACCAATCATAAAATGTCTGCCACAGGAAGTGGAAGCAATCACAAACTGACTGCCATGGGAGCTGGGACCGATCCCAAAATGGCTGCCATGTAGGGTTGCCAGCCTCCAGGTGGGTCCTGGTGATCTCCCACTTTTACAACTGATCTCCAGCTGACAGAGATCAGCTCCCCTGGAGAAAATGGCTGCTTTGGAGGGTGGCCCCTATGGCATTGGTTCATGCTGAGGCCCCGCCCCTTCCCAAACCCCACCCTCTCCTGGATCCACCCCCAAAATCTCCAGGTATTTTCCAACCCAGACCTGGCAACCCTACTGCTATGAGAGGTGGAACCAGTCCCAAAATTGTTGCCATGGAAGTTGGAACCAATCACAAAATGTCTGCCATGGGAGGCAGAACCAGTCGCAAAATGGCCACCATGAGGGAGCAATCACAGAATGTTGGGTGCCTGGGAAGCAGCAAGACAGGGCTTCAATGGACTGCAGATAAAAGAAAGAAAAGAAAGTGTGTGTTCTAAAGGAAGCAATTCTTTCGCATTTTATTAAGGAGGGGAAAGCCCTCTTGGTCTAACTTGCTGGGTGACCGTGGCCCAGTTGCTCCTTAAGAACATAAGAGAAGCCAATGTTGGATCAGGCCTCTCTGCCCCGTTGTTGGCCCTCCAGAGGAACTGGTTGGCCACTGTGGAAGACAGGATGCTGGACTAGATGGACCCTCACTGGTCTGACCCAGCAGGGCTCTTCTGATGTTCTTTTGAAGGCCTCGGCCTCTGTGCTCTGTTGTTGGCTTTCCAGAGGAACTGGCTGGCCACTGTGTGAGACAGGATGCTGGACTAGATGGGCCACTGGTCTGATCCAGAGGGGCTCTTCTGATGTTCTTATGAAGGCCTCGACCTCTCTGCCCTGTTGTTGGACTTCCAGAGGAACCTTCTCCCCAACCTTTTACAGTTCCGCAGGGCCTGCAAGACGGAGCTCTTCCACCAGGCTTTTGACAGAGATCAACATTATACACCAAGGAGTGCCCCTGTGCCCTGGCTTTTCCATCTTTCATCTCCAGCCCGTGCCCGCCGCACAATAAATCGAGTGAGCTGAGCCAGCGCAAATACCGTTGGAACATCCGGTCACCTTAAGTTGTTTTAGAAATAACTTTTGCTCTTGCTTTTTATCAGCTCGTTATGTCCCAGCGTTTAAGGAAATTTAAATGAATGTTATTTTATGTTTATGTGCCCATTATAGGTTTTAATTGTATTCATGTGAAATTTTATGTAAGCCGCCCCTAGCCCGCCCTGGTGGTGCGGGCAGAGTATAAACAAAAATAAATAAAACATAAAATTTATTTATTTATTTATTTATTTATTTATTTATTTATTCGATTTATACCCCGCCCTCCCTGCGAACGGGCTCCGGGGCCCTGGGCCCTTTATTTTACAATAAAATATAGTGGTTTGCCCTGCCGGAATAATTTGCTTCACTCTCCCTTGTCCTTTTTCTATGGAATAGGGTTGCCAGGCCTGGGTTGGAAAATACCTGGAGATTTTGGGGGTGGAGCCGGGAGAGGGTGGGGTTTGGGGAGGGGAGGGGCCTCAGCATGGTACAATGCCACAGAGTCCACCCTTCAAAGCAGCCATTTTCTCCAGGGGAGCTGATCTCTGTCAGCTGAAAATCAGTTGTAAAAGCAGGAGATCTCCAGGCCCGACCAAGAGGCTGGGAACCCTACTGGTACTGCTGACCGATTATTGCCATAATACTACGAACCAGAAGTGTTTACAGAGACACACAATGAAAATCTCTGGTGCTCTGCAAGAAGAGCTCCTTCATACAGTTTGTTACGAGAAGCACTTCTGTTTCAAGCAGTTCCTCCGGTTTCTCCTTCAGCACAGGAGAGCCCTCGTGTATAATGTACCGAAGTATAACATTTTCACTCTATCTTTGTGTAGGTTTTTTTTTAAAAAAAGAAAAAGAAAAAAAAGAAACATGCTGCGAAAAGCTGTTCCAGATGTTCTTGATGACTGTATCTTCAAACAATTAATTCAGCTGTGTTTATCATGCTTTAACAGAACAGATAAGCCTGCATTAACAGAGAAGCACTTCAGATGAAGTGGCGTCTTGAGGGAAATTTCTCTCACCAGGGGGGTAACCGTTTGACTGGAGCAATTACGTGTCGAGCGGTATTCTCATTTCAGTCTTGCGTGGAAGATCGTTGCCATAAGGAAATGTTCCTACCAGCATTTAGAAAAGCCTCATGGTAGCGAAAAAGCCAGTTAATCTCTTCTAAAAAGGTCCCCAAATTTTCATTTTCATAGATCTGTGGAATCACAGATACCTTGTGAAATCAGGAAAACAAAATATCCCAGAAAAGAATTTTCTATCTCTAAGCCCAGGCTAGCCTGATCGTGTCACATCTTGGAAGGGAAGAAGAAGAAGAGGAGGAGGAGGAGGAGGAAGAGGAGGGGAAGATTGGATTTAACCCCCCCCCCTCCACTCAGAGTCTCAGAGCAGCTTACAAACTCCTTTCCCTTCCTCTCCCCACAACAGACACCCTGTGAGGTGGGTGGGGCTGAGAGAGATCTTTGAGAACTGTGGCTTGCCCAAGCTCACCCACCTGGCTGCATGGGGAGGAGTAGGGAATCGAACCCGGTTCTCCCAGATTAGAGTCCACACTCCTAACCTCTGCACCAAACTGGCTCTGGTTAGTACATGGATGGGAGACCACCAAGGAAGTTCAGGTGTTGCTATGCGGAGGGAGACAATGGCAAACCACCTCTGAACATCTGACCAGACCTGGATGGCCCAGGCTAGTCTGATCTCGTCAGATCTCGGAAGCTAAGCAGGGTCAACCCTGGTTAGTAATCAGATGAGAAACCACCAAAGAAGTCCAAGGTCGCAACACAGAAGCAGGCAATGGCAAGCTGAGTATGCCTTCCCTTGAAAACCCTGTGGGGGCACTGTAACTCAACTATGAATCGCCAACACTTTCCACCACAAAGGAGTTGTGTTGTATTCAGAGGTAGGCATTTAAATTTCTTGAAGGTCCAAAAAGAAATTACTACAGTATTAGTAGGGTCTTGAAACAGGTTGTCTCGCCACACACAAATATAAGGCCCGCTTCACCCCACCCTCTGTGTTCCATTTACAAATTATGTTCTCCCCTAATCCCCAAACATTTGTTCCATCAGGCATAGAAGCAATAACTCCTGGGAATTTTGTGAATTTTGTTCTGCTGTCTTAAATTATGGGGTTTTAAATTCAATGATCGCTGTACAGTTTTAATTGTTTTATTGTGGACTTGTGAGCCACCCCGAGCCCGCATGCGAGAGAGGGTGGGATATAAGTGTAATAAATACAGGGGTCCGTTGGGGCCGGAGCGAGGTGGAGCAAAGCTCCGCCAGCTCAGGACTGGCCAGTAGGGCAGCCACGGGCTGAATCAGATTCTCTAATCTGATTCAGCTTGCTGCTGAAATTCAGTGGCAACTTTAAAAGCCACTGGAGGGGAGGGGGTTTGAGGGAGAGGCTCCAAACTTGCAGGGTAGCTGCTGGGGCCTCTCCTCAAAATGCCCACCAAGTTTCAAGAAGATTGGACCAGGGGTCCAATTCTACAGGCCCCCAAACAGGTTGCCCCCATTCCCTCCATTGTTCTCTATGGTAGGAAAAAAGTTAACATTTTTTCCCTCCATAGAGAACAATGGAGGGGATGGGACAATCTGTTTGGGGGCCCATAGAATTGGACCCCGTGGTCCAATCTTCTTGAAACTTGGTGGGTATTTCGAGGAGAGGCCCCAGCAGCTACCCTGCAAGTTTGGAGCCTCTCCCTCAAAACCCCTTTCCTCCAGCCCCTCATATACCCTATGAGTTTTTGCCATTGATTTCAATGGCCCATAGGATATAATGGGGCTGAAACTGACATTCCCTTTCTGACACACTTCTGGTGATGTCAGGGGACGTGGCATATGCTAATGAGTTATGCTAATGAGTTATGCTAATGAGCTCCTGCAGCTCTTTTTCTACGAAAGGACCCCTGGGAAAAATATATATATATATATAAATGAATATATATCTTCTGGAAAGATATTCTTCACCAAATCAAGCTCATTACTGGTTATCAGGTCCCTGCAAAAAACGGAACTCCTTTTAATTGATTTATAGCACAATTCAGAGATCCCCCAAATTAGGCAAGAACTCATTATGGTATTGCTTATAGGAGCCAAGGATAAGAGCTTCCATACCCTCTGTTGATAAATGGTATGTTAAGGTGTGGGAAATATTTTGATGGACAAGATAGCTGGTTTCATAGCTAACTCTGAGATGCGTTCAGGCTTCTCCAACCTATTAGACAAATGGTTTCCATTTTTGGAATATACAGCAGGCAATATCACTTCCAAGAGGTCCTTGATTAATTCTCGACATTATGACCCTTTTGTAGGTCTATTTGTGTAACTTTTGCCTCCTGATTAACAGGAGTATAGTTTATGAATTGTTAAGTTTATACTCATAAGGTAACAGTAGTCACGCTTGTGGTAATAGTTTTTGGATAGGTAATACTATAATATTTTGGATATGTAATACTGTAATATAGTATACTATAATATAGTTTCCCTGATTAATGATAGGATATTCATGGTACAGTATTCATAGATACTTTGGAATGATTTAAACATAGACGAGAAGAGATTGGATTTATACCCCACCCTTCACTCGGAGTCTCAGAGTAGTTTACAATCTCCTTTCCCTTCCCTCCCCACAACAGACACCCTGTGAGGTGGGTGGGGCTGAGAAGTGTTCCCTCTAAGCAGAGTCAGTGTGAGCTAGCTCACAGTCTTTTTAGCCTCTGGCTCACCCATTTTTGCCTTAGCTCAGGAAGGATGGCTCCAAAGCAAACTAATTTATGCAGTAGCCAAATCACTCATTCACAACTTTAATGCCAGTAGTTCACAAAGTAGAATTTTGGCTCACAGGACTCCACAGCTTAGAGCAGGGGTGGCCAACCTTGCTTAACGTAAGAGCCACATAGAATAAACGTAAGAGCCACATAGAGATGTCTGAGAGCCGCAAGACAGGAACAAATATCACACACAGGTTTTTATTTTTAAAAATATGCAAATTTGCTTTTTATTAACGTTAAATGGGACTGCCAAAAATAAAAACAAACGAGGAAAACCAGTTATAAGAAAGAGAGAGAGAGAAACTAGGAAAGCAAATAGATGGGAGGGAGGAGGGAAGGAAGGAAGGGAGAAAGAGAGAAAAAGCATGCCTCCCCTTTGCTTCCCCAGCCGCCCTGCCAGCAGCCGCACAATATGTGTGAAAGAGCCGCATGTGGCTCCCGAGCCACAGGTTGGCCACCCCTGGCTTAGAGGGAGCATTAGGACTGAGAGAGCTCGTTCGAGAACTGCTCATGAGAGAACAGCTCTGAAAGAACTTGTGACTGACCCAAGGTCACATCAGCAGCTGCATGTAGAGGAGTGGGGAATCAAACTCGGTTCTCCCGGATTAGAGTCCGGGCTCCTAACCACTACACCAAACTGGCTTTCTTTATGTAGTGATATATTTAATATGGTTATCTGTCAAT
Organism: Lepidodactylus listeri; assembly: GCA_029233225.1. Taxonomy (NCBI): domain Eukaryota; kingdom Metazoa; phylum Chordata; class Lepidosauria; order Squamata; family Gekkonidae; genus Lepidodactylus; species Lepidodactylus listeri. The sequence goes on along the minus strand of JARCFY010000016.1, from coordinate 6,865,863 downwards.
GCATGATTAAGATTGTACCTTGTTCATTGCTGTTATCTTACAATAAAATTTTAATCATTTTTAATCATTTTATATATATATATATATATATATATATATATATATATATATATATATGAACTCAGAGGTGTAATCTCATAATGTCAGTTGCCCCCAACCTATAACAGGCCGAAAGGAGCAGGGGGTCCCAAAACTTAGTGAGACTCTGGGTACTTTTGGCATTTTGTCAATAGATTGTGAGTGCCAGGACAAAATGGCTGCCCTGGGGGAGTGGGCGCAATCATGGTCAACGGCAGACAAAAATAACGATAAATATTAAAATACAATCAAGTATAATACCGGCAGCGGACAAATAATAGCAGCTGAAGAAAACAATGTCAACAAACCAATTTTTAGAGGCTGCCAAAGGCCTGGGGTCATAAAAATGTTTCACCTGGCGCTTAAGACTTAAAAGGATCGGTGCCAGTTGGATTAATACCGGGAGGAAGTTCTACCAATCTAACACCGCAACAGAGATTGTTTTATGTCTGGTAGACGCCCTCTTCACACCTGAAGGTGGAGGGCTACAAAGATGAGCCTCCAAGGATGATCTAACCGGTGATTAAAGAATCTTAGATTCGGATCCTGGAACGTGTCCCAGAAAACCCTGGGGCACAATCTTGGCTCACGAACCGCACGTACGGTGCCCCGACCTTTGAAGAAGAGTTGCGCAAACCATCAACCAGCACAGGCTAGTCTGCCTGGCATTTAATTTCTAGAAAGCATCCTTCAGAAGTGGCTTGGATCAGATACGCTGGTAACAGCTCCATAGCTCTTAAGATCTGGCTCCCGTTCCGATCTGAGCCATCAGCCAAACAAGGTGGCATCTGTTTCGGCATGTATTCGGCCAGGGCTCGGCAAGTGGGAGGGGAGAAGTGCCGGAACTCTCAAGAGGGAAATGAATTTTTCAATCTGTATGCTGAAAACTCTCGAACTTTTAAACATTTTTAGAAGGATTTTGTCAATGAGGTTCCGGAACTCCATTCTGGGGCATTCCCCCAGAAAAAAATCCCTGCATTCAACACCTACAGAGAACCTGAAACACGAATGCTGCCATCTGGTGATGCCTACCATTGTCATCAAAGTCTCCAAAGTTTTTTTGGGAATGCAAATTTCTTTTTTTTAAAAAATATGGCCTTTTGGAAGCATGGTCATGAAATTGGGAATTTTCTGGTATGTAGAGCGGCTCAGAGGTTAAGCTGCTGAGCTGCAGACCGGAAGGTCAGTCGCTCGGCAGTTTGAGACGCGAGTGCCACGTGACAGAGTGAGCTCCCAGCTCTGCCCCCAGCTCTTGCCAACCTAGCCGTTCGAAAGCAAGAAACTGCAAGTAGATAAATAAGAACATAAGAGAAGCCAATGTTGGATCAGGCTTCCAACATTGGTACCGCTTCGATGGGACGGTAACAGCGTTCCATGCGCCTTGGTGTTTAGTCATGCTGGTCACATGACCACAGGAAAAGTCTTCGGACAGCTCTGGCTCTTCAGCTTGGAAACAGAGATGAGCACCGCCCTCTAGAATCAGATTCGACTGGCTTTCAAGCTAGGGAAACCTTTACCTTTAGACAAACTGGAGTAAGTTCATAGCAGAGAGAGAAGGACAGGGTGGATCTGGAACACAAGTCCTATGAGGAAAAGGCGAAGAAACTGGATAGGTTTAGCCTAGAAAAGGCTGAGAGGATGCACTATCATACTCTTTAAATACCTGAAGGGCTGTCACAGGGGAGAGGAGGAAAGCTTGTTTTCTGGTCCTCCAGAGGGCAAGACTTCTGTGTTCTCATTTTTCTCGCACGTAAGTTCCTGATTTTTTTGTTTTGTTTTTACCTTCTCTCTCTCTTAGTTGATTCAATATTACATGAATGGGTTTATATCTGGCACAAAAACCTGCAGTCTAAATCTGCTAGAAGAGATGCCGGACATAAACCACTGTAATATCGAATCGACCACTAGAGGGAGCACAACACACATAGAGCAGACTCCACCCCCCCCCCCCCCCCGAAGAAATATTACATGGATGGGTTTATGTCTGGCGTAAAACCTTGCAGTTTAAATCTGCAGGAAGATATATGCTGGAAATAAACCACTGTAATATCGAATTGACCACTAGAAGGAACACAATACATGCAGAGCAGACTCCACCCTGCCGCGAAGAAATAGGCACTTACAAGTGAGAAAAATAAGACTGCGGAAAAGCCCTAACTTAAATGTGCTTAATTTACAGGAGGGCAGGTTTCAGGTGAACATTAGGAGAAACTGCCTCATTGTCAAAGCAATTTGACAATGGAATTATTACCTAGGGGTGTGGGGGAGGGACATGTCCGTTTCTGGAGGTCTTCACATGGAAGTAGGACAGCCATCTGGTACAAATAATTTAATTTTGGATTTCCTGCATTTAGGAGCTTGTTGGACTAGATGTCCTACAAGACCAAAGCTAGGTCAGTGTTATATACTCTGACCAGCACCAGTTCTCCAGGGTCTTAGGTGGACAGGTCTTTCCTGCCACTTACCATTTGATCCATTTAACCAGAGATACTGGAACCAAACATTCTGTATACAAAGCAGGTGTTGTACCAGTGAGCTTCCATCACCTGAGTCATGGTCCCATCTTTCAAAGACAAGAAGAGAGAATGGATTGGATTTATATCCTGCCCTTCACCTGGAGTCTCAGAGCTGCTTACAATCTTCTTCCCCTTTCCCTTCCCACAACAGACACCCTGTGAGGTAGGTGGGGCTGAGTGAGCTCTTTTAAGGACTGCTCCTGAGAGAACAGCTCTGAGAGAACTTGTGACTGCCCCAAGGTCACACCAGCAGCTGCATGTGGATGAGTGGGGAATGAAACCCAGTTCTCCCAGATTACAATGTTTACATTTTGAAGCAATTGCAGTTTCTGGATAGTCTTCCAGGGCAGCCCCATAAAGAATGCATTAGAACAGTCCAGCTCTGAAATAATTTGTGACTGACCCAAGGTCACCCAGCAGCTGTATGTGGAGGAGTGGGGAATCAAACCCGGTTCTCCCAGATTAGAGTCCACCACTCTTAACCACTACACCAAACTGGCTCTCAGTTTAGTATTAAGCTCGTACATTTGGTTTATACAACTGGTTTTCTGAGGTGTATTTCTGGCTGGGAAGTCATTTTTGTCCCGTTCTGATAGTCCGCATCCAAAGAGTTTAGAGTGTCTTGGTGCGGGGTGAGAAGTTCCACTCCTGCGAAGAGATGTGACAAGTTGCAGTAATCTGAATAACAAATTCATGTGACATACATTTTCATGGGCTGGAGCCCTTTCTGTAAGATGCGGGACGTATTTAGATAGATACATAGATAGACACGCACAAACAGGAAGCGGATCTACAAGGACTCACAGGGCGTGGGAAATTCTGTCCTCCTGTTTCCTCTCCTTTGCTTAACCCTAAACTTCCTGTCACTGGCTCATCCCTTCTCCAGCCTTCTCCTTGCCACCTCCTTCTACCCGATAGTCCGATAGCCGCCTTCACTTCCTCCCCCCCTCACAACTCTCCCCTTGCAGCTTCCTTTGCATTCTGTAGCTGTCCTGCCATGACCTCTCCCTTCTCCCTACCGCGTTGCCCCATCTCCCCTGCCACAGCTTTCTACCCTCAGCCACACATTATTTTTTTTATGGGGGGAACCAAAGTGAATTGTCTTTAACACCCCACAATGGCAACAGCAGTTTGCTATCCCTTCTGTAATGTACCATGCGGAATATGTACAATGGCGCTCGTCATGGGCTCCTGGAATGGCAACCGCCACACTGGCCAAAGCACATGGCCCTGCTGCGACCTGAGCTTTGGCCTAGAGGAACAATAGCTGGCCAGATTGTAACTGGCCACCAGTATAGTGCCTAGGATCCTTGAGGGGACCTATGACATGTAACCGCAATCGTAAGGTCCTATGGGGACATTTGGGAGAGGTCGGAGGTGTGGCTCTGACTGGAATGAAAGAGGGCCCCTAAGCCTGGGGGAACATACCTCATCTGAGCACCAAATAAAGAACTTGCTATGAAATCACTTCCACTGGTATCCCGGCTCTGGTACTTTTCACCTCCCTCCCTCCCTCCCTCCCTCCCTCCCTCCCTCCCAGGAAGTCCTCCTTCACCCAAAGAATAATTAACACATGGAATTCACTGCTGCAGGAAGTGGCGGCAGCTACAAGCATAGACAGATCTAGAGAGGGGAATGGATAAACATATGGAGCAGAGTCGGCTGGGGGAGTTTGGGGAGGGATTTCATCTAGAAGCTAAAGTATACCATGGAGTCTGCTCTCTGAAGCGGACATCGTCTCCAAGGGAACAGACCTCCATAGCCTGGAGATCTAAGTCCAGAAGCACCTTAGAGCCCCAAAAGATTTTTTTCTGGGGGTATAAGCTTTAGACAGTCAAAACTCACTTCATCAGATACCCTTCGTCAGCTATCTGATAGACAGTGTTGACTCTCGAAAGCACATACCCTGAAAGTAGGTTTTGGGCAAAACTCTATGGTAACATCGGCATAAACACATAGAGTTTTGCCCCAAATCCAGAGTGTCACCCTCAGCATTGCCAATGTGCTGATGTCACTTCCGGGTGACGCAGGCACGTTACAGGTCACTTTTTGGGGAGATTCCCTCCTGCCGGATAGCTGGCTGGCAGCGGGCAGGAGCCCGCAAAATCGGGATCCCTTGCCCCCCACTGGGCAAAAGGCAACCCTTCCGGAAATCTTGTTTGTCTCCTTAGGTCAGGGGTGGGCAAACTTGCTCAGCGTAAGAGCCACCTAGAACAGGGGTGGCCAGACTTGCTTACCGTAAGAGCCGCATAGAATAAACATCAGATGTTTGAGAGCCACAAGACATGAACAAATATTACCTGCTTTTATTGGAGAATAAGCAAATTTGCTTTTTATTAACATTAAATGAGACTGCCAAAAATAATAACAAAAGGGGTAAAAGCAGATATTGATAATGATATTAATTTGTCCAGTGGTATTTGTTTGCTAATGATATTTAGCTTCCCCAGCCGCCCTGCCGGGAGCCACATAATATATGTGAAAGAGCCGCATGCGGCTCCTGAGCCACAGTTTGCCCACCCCTGCCTTAGGTGTTACTGGACTCGAATGTAGCTGTTCTACTGCAGATCAACACAGCGGCCCTTTGCAAATATCTTCAAGGAGAAGTTATAATCCCGGGAGAGCTCTAGACCTCAGCCGACAAGTCTACTTTATTTATTTATTAAAACTTTTATCCCACCCTCCCGGCCAAGGCCGGCTCAGGGCGACTTACAGTTGATAAAATTCAACAGTCACAGCAACCGCAATGGATATGATTGTCAGAAAAGTGGGCTATGACTGAATGTATGTTAAAAAATTGTTTAATGCTTGCAGGCCATGGCTCAACGTCTAACTCCCCTTCTAAATCAACAACATCGCAATGGCGATCCACACAGCCCTCGACATTGTGATATGTTTCCCCTTCAAAGCTTGGCACTATCCTTCCCCAAGGGCTAGATCCCGGTGTTATGTTTTCCTGCCCCTCCCTGCAAGGACTCCTTTCAGCTTGCTTCTTGGTCACTTGCATTGCTCAGTGCCGATTAATTAATGACTTCCTGTTCATTTGTGGGGGTCCCATAAGTGGGGAATGGGGGGTGGGACAGAGGGGAGAGGCTTTAATTAATGCTTCCACCCCCTTCAGAGCGAATGCTTTTTTCATCCGTTTTTTTTTTTAATGATCTTGTAATCATGAAAGCACAATTATGGAAAATAAAACAATAAGCGCATTGTTGCAGTCAAGGGAGACGCAATAATTAAAGCCCTTCCCCCCACTGGAATGTATTAGGAATCTATTCAGGTACAGGGCGCAACAACTGGAAGTCACTAATTAAACGCCACAGAAAATTGGAAGCCGCTTTCAAACATCAGAGGCAGTGAGGATGTAAAGGCCTTCTTCAACTTCCTGGGTCTTGCTTCGCTTCGTCCGCTCGTTTTTCAAGACGGGCAGCCACATTTAATGGAAAAGAGCAAGTGTCTAGCAGTACCTTAAAGACTAACACAATTTGTGGCAGGGACGGAGCTTTTGTGAGTCGCTGCTCACTTCTTCAGATATTAGAAAAGAGTAAGAGTTCAGTAGCACCATACAGAATAACAGACGGGCAGACTGTGGCAGGGTAAGAGTTTTCGTCAGTCACTGCTCACTTCCAGTTTGGTGTCGTGGTGAAGTGTGCGGACTCTAAACTGGGAGAACTGGGTTTGATTCCCTGCTCCTCCACTTGCACCTGCTGGATGACCCTGGGCAAGCCATAGTTCTGTCAGAGCCGTTCTTGAGCCCTCTCAGCCACACCTACCTCACAGGGTGTCTGTTGCGGGGAGGGGAAGGGAAAAGGAGTTTGTAAGCCACTCTGAGACTACTTTGGGTAGTGAAGGGTGGGGTATAAATCCAATCTCCTCAAATAGTTGTTCATTTCGGGTTGCAACGGACTAATGATACTGAATACCTCCACCTCTGGAATCAGCTTGAATATCTGCCTGAACAAGAAAGCTTAGGCATTCAGCACTATTGTCTTCCCACACGTCGAAGCTGTTCCTTTTCTGTTGAAGAGTCGTTAAGAGAAGTTTTGGTAGGAGGGTTGGAACGAACGAACGAATGGAAGGAAGGAACATTCGGCGAGGAACACAATCTTCAGTCCTCAGGTTACCCACTTTACTAACAGAGTGTCCAAACGCGCAGAAGGATAACATTTCTGCAAGGAGGAAAGCATACCGAATCCAGCTCCTGAGCCACTGCATATAAAAACAGCAAACAACGCAATCTGGGTCATAACAGGTCATCTCAAGCCAAGTTGTCACCCTCTTAGGCCATTGGCTTCAATTGACTTAGATGGTGCAGCTCTGTTTAGGATTGCAATGCAACTCTCTTTTTTTCCTTTCTGTGCCTAATAATTAGGTACCAATTTCATATTGTCATGCTGGGGGGGGGGGGGGGGGAGACACCAGTGACTGTTCAAGGCTTGGATGAGAGTGCCATCTTGTGGTCATTTGGTTAACTTCATATGAACACTTAACCGCTCTTGTCATTATACAATTGGTTAATATATGGTGGTTCGTAGTGTATCAAACAGTCCATAAGAATGTGGGATCCCTTTGTGGTCCCTCTGACTGAGGATGTCCTAATGGGAGGTGCATCCAAACAGCAATCTGAAAGGAGGTAAACATGAACAGAAGAAGAAGAAGAAGAAGAAGAAGAGAGGAGGAGTTGGATTTATACCCTGCCCTTCACTCAGAGTCTCAAAGTGGTTTACAATCTCCTTCCCTTCTTCACAGTCCCCTGTGAGGTAGGTGGGGCTGAGAGAGCTCTGAGAGAACTACCCTTGAGATAACAGCACTGAGAGAACTGTGACTGACCCAAGGTCACCCTGCTGGCTTACTGTGGAGGAGGAGTGGGGAATCAAACCCAGTTCTCCAGATTTGAGTCCACCACTCTTAACCACTACACCAAACTGGCCAAGGAACTTGGCCAAGAAATACCTTGAATAGCTTATCGTTACCAATTGTATACATTGCCTTTTCATTTTAGAACAATTCAAAGTGTGTTCCTTTCCTGGACAACTTTGCATCAATATAAATATTTGTCCACTGCTCTACATTGACTGGGATATGATTTAGTATGTTGTTTGGGGAAGGGCTGTGACTCAGTGATAGAGCATCTGCTTGGCATGCAGAAGGTCCCAGGTTCAATCCCCGGCATTTCCAGTGAAAAGGAGTAGGCAGGAGGTGATATGAAAGACCGCAGCCTGAAACCGAGGAGAGCTGCTGCCAGTCTGGGTAGACAATACTGACCGTAATGGACCGATAGTCTGATTCAATATAAGGCAGCTTCAGATGTTCATGTGTTTATTTGATCTCTGTTTAATGGACAACAATGACTATTAACCACAAGGTATAGGTGGAACACTCTGTCTGGGGCAGTGATGCTTTGTATTCTTGGTGCTTGGGGGGCAACAGTGGGAGGACTCCTGGAGTTCTGGCCCCGCTGGTAGACCTTCTGATGGCACCTGGGTTTGGGCCACTGTATGACACAGAGTGTTGGACTGGAGGAGCCATTGGCCTGATCTAACATAGCTTCTCTCATGTTCTTTTAGACACAAGGTATAGGTGGAACACTCTGTCTGGGGCAGTGATGCTCTGTATTCTTGGTGCTTGATGGGGGGCAACAGTGGGGGGACTTCTGGTGTCCTGGCCCCACTGGTGGACCTCCTGATGGCACCTGGGTTTTGGCCACTGTGTGACATGGAGTGTTGGAGTGGATGGGCCATTGGCTTGATCCAACATGGCTTCTCTTATGTTCTTGTGTCTGGGGCAGTGCTGCTCTGTATTCTTGATGCTAGGGGGCAACCATGGGAGGGCTTCTGGAGTTCTGGCCCTGCTGGTGAACCTCCTGGCACTTGGATTTTGGCCATAGAGTGTTGGACTGGATGGACCATTAGCCTGATCCAACATGGCTTCTCTTATGTTCTTATGAGTAATTCTCATTCTACTGTCAACGTGTGTCCAGATGAACACGTGATACACGTGATCCACATGTCTCCAGGTTCTGGACCCCGGTTTTGTTCATGTAATGTGAAGGCCAGCAAGCACCTTCTTACAAACAGGTGTATGCATGTCCGTGCAGGATGTGAACGAGGCTTCTTATAAAGCTGACTTGTGTGGTATGGTACCCCTTGACAACTCTGGTCACCTCTCTGTCAGCACTGGTTAGTGGAGTTCGGCCTTCAGCACTTGCTTCCCAGGTTAAAGAGCAACTCATTTCTCAAAATGGGTTTGCCCAGGCCAGCCCAATCTCATCAGAGCTCAGAAGCTAAGCAGGGTCGACTCTGGCAAGTACTTGGATGGGAGACCTCCTTGGAATACCAAGTCGGGAGGACAGGGGCAGGCTTTATTCAGCCACCTCTCTGAATATCCTCCAGGCCCCCAGTAGGGGTCAGACACCAGAGGTCACCACGACTTCCTGGCGAGCACACAAACACACACACACACACGCACGCACATAAAATAAAATGAATGGTTTCCTCTTTCTGCTCACGCTTTTGGACACAGGGATGAAGGGCATTGCATTTATTTTTATATATATTTGCATTTATTTGTTTATATCCTGGTTTTCTCCCCATTGAGACGCAAAGTGGGTTTTTGGGAACACGAATCTCCCCTCCTTTACTTCCCCACAACAGCGCATACTGGGGCAGTGTGGTGGTTAGAGTAACAGAGTTCACAGAGGACGCGACAGAAATGACTGGACCAAGGTCGTCTGATGAATTTCATGACAGAGTGAGGAGTCTGAACCTAGATTTCCCAGATTCCCACCTGCCACTGATGACACCTTACAACAACTTGGAGTTAGGCTCTACTTGTATTTTAGCTTTTGTATTATTTTCTCCTTCTTTCTGCCCAGGGCCTGGATTATAAACACCCCTCCTCTGCTCCGTATTATCCAGTACGTGGCTCTGATTGTGAAAGTTTCCCAGTCCATAAATATCCTAGCACGGACTCAGCTTCCATCTTGGCAAATCGCAGTAGCTCCATGCTTTGACTTCCACTTGTTTGGATCTAGCCAGTTATCAGCTATTTGAAATCCAACAGTGGTTTCCCCCTGGCTGGGAACCCTTTAGATGCCAGGAATGGATGAGGACTGGTTTTGATGGGTCTTGTGCCTGGATGCTGAACGGCAGTATCGTTTCTAAAAAATATGGTTGAGGGCAAATTGGGCCATCAGATTCATTGGTTTCAGTACCCTCAAATCCAAATTCAAGAATGCAGTTAAAAAAAGATGGTCACCTTCTTCGGCCGTTCGCGGACTTTAACTCCTGAAGAATGACCGAAAGTATGGGACTCTCCGGCCCCGTCCACCCTGTCACTTTTGCTGCTCATTTCTCCCTATTCCTTTGGGTTCCTCCCCCTTTCCCACATGTGTTTTGCTTCCTCTGGGACGACTAGAGAGAACAAAACATATGGAGGGTGGGGGAACCTGAAGCAATAGGGAGAAATGAGCGACAAAAGTGACAGGGTGGACGGGGCCTCCTTCTAACAAAACATCCATAGTTCCTTTTCAAGCTTCAATTTCCTAAGACGATCTCTAATCGGTGTCTGTGCCCAACCGATAACATTGAATCCTCTTATAGCCCATTTTGCTGGAACGGGTGTAATCGGTGAGGCTTCCCCTTAGATCTTTGGTGCTCTTGTCCAGTGACCTAGTCCTTTTGGGGCAGTCGCCGATAAGATCGCACAGATGGTAGACATTTCTCTCATTATGACGCCAGACCTTTTTATTTTTGATCTATGACTGGGTTATTCAGTGGAAAAGAGTCAATGTTCCTTGGTCTCGATACTGATCACAGGTGCATGACAGGTGATTGCAGCCTTTAGGAAAAACCCAAATGGGCCTTCCATAGAGGCCTGGTTGGACAAATGTTGGGACGTTTAGATCATGGGGAAGACCGTAAATAATTCTTTCTTTGTTGTTTCCCGGGTGTCTTTTTCACCCTGAGATTATGATGAAATCTGGAAGCCAGTTATTGGGGTTTTGAGACCCAACGAAGTTCTTCCGTGTAGAGATGACGATAGAATCTGGTTAAAACCGTAAGGCTCTTGCAAACACGTGTCAGTATGGGCGTATGAAAACCGTATGACAATTTAGGATTAACCAATGTTCTCTCGGAGCGTCTACTGGTCGATAATGTTATAATAGTTTTATTTTTGGACTGGGCTTTTTTGTGCACTCGACAATTAATAAAGTTTTTAAAAAGAAAATACAGAACCAAGGACCGTGAATCAAAGCTACGGGGTGAAATTGCATGGCCACCAGGGATCTGGATTCGTCATCGGTATCCTGTTGGCAAGACTTCCCCGTAACAGCAGTAAAAAAAAAAAAAAAGAGTCAAACGCTTTCAAAAAGTGACCAATCTGTGAATGTACAACATTTTTGGGTAGCCGTGCTGGTCTAAATCAACAGAATACAGTTTGAATCCAGTGGCACTTTTAAGACCAACAAAGTTTAATTCTGGGCAGAAGCTTTTGTGTGCCTGCACGCTACTTCAGGTACGTCGAATTAAATTTCGTTGGTCTTAAAGGTGCCGCTGGACTCAAACTTCGTTCTGTTTTCATATTCGAGTTAGCCCTTCTGGTGTTATGCACCGGTGTGTCCTCTAGGGGGCATGGTCACATTGCAAAAGACAAATTCAGCCCAGAGACTGGAAGATGGGCAGTGAATTTCCTTCACAGGAACCTCAGTTGTTATACCTGGGTTTAGAGTTACTATTCCATACTGCACATGGAGGTTTTGCATGACTCGATGATCCCTCATGCCCCAAATTCCTCTTCGGGGGGGGGGGGGAAGGGTTCTAGATTAACCTTTAGACTAAGCTTTTTGGCCTGACCTGGATGGCCCTGGATGGCCCAGGTTAGCCCAATCTGGTCAGACCTCAAAAGCTAAGCAGGGCTGGTCTTGGTTAATACTTGGATGGGAGACTGCCAAGGAAGTCTAGGGTTGCTATGCAGAGGCAGGCAATTGCAAACCTTGCCTTGAACGTCTCTTCCCTTGAAAACTCTATGCAGTTGCTGCAAGTCGGCTGTGACTTGATAACAAAAAAACAAGATTGCTTGGTCCTGCTCCCCTGCAGTCCTGATCAGGACTAGCCCCTTACGGCGTTTTTAAACGACCCAGTTCTTTTGTAAAATGGCTTCTGTAGCCACAGGTCAGACCTGGTGTTTGGTGTAGTGATTAGGCACACGGACTCTAATCTGGGAGAACCGGGTTTGATTCTCCTCTCCTCCACATCCAGCTGCTGGTGTGACCATGCATCAGTCACAAGTTCTCTTAGAGCTGTTCTCTCAAAAGCAGTCCTCGAAAGAGCTCTCTCAGCCCCACCTACCTCACAGGTTGTCTGTTGTGGGGAGGGGAAGGGAAAGGAGACTGTAAGCCGCTCTGAGTGAAGGGTGGGGTATGAATCACAGTGATGGATCTTGCATTTTGCTTGCAAGATGTCCCCTGTTCTTTTTTCTGGGTTCTCCACTCAAACTTTATTTAGTCAGTGCCTGGTTTAGCCTGCCTTTTTGCAAAAACCAGACCCGAAGCCAATTACAACGATAATAAAAACACTCTACTATTAAAATTCCATACTTACCAGCAAACACATGTCACTGCGAAAGTCCCCGGAAGAATCCTGCCTTGGCTAACATGTGGGATCCAGACCAAGAGGGCGTCATTTGTATAATAGGAGCAGCTGCTGAAAAAAAGCCCCAGAGCCAGTGGTCAGTGCCCTAACTACGGTGGTGGTGGGAAGTGTCCTCAAGTCCTGGCTGACCTACAGTGACCCGCCTCAAGTGGTTCTCAAGGCCTTTGTGAGCTGCCTTGAGCCGGCTAATGCTGGCTAGGCGGGATATAAATCCCAATAATAAATAATGAATAAATAAGGCAAGAGGTAAACAGAGGTGGTTTGCCATTGCCTACCTCTGCATAGTAACTCTGGATTTCCTTGGTGGTCTCCTATCCAGGTACAAACCAGGTCTGACCCTGCTTAGCTTAAGAACATAAGAGAAGCCAAAGTTGGATCAGGCCAGTGGCTCATCCAGTCCAACACTCTGTCACACAGTGGCCAAAAACAGCAGGTGCCATCAGGAGGTCCAGCAGTGGGGCCAGGGCACTAGAAACCCTCCCCAAACACCAAGAAGACAGAGCATCCCTTGCCCCAGACTGAGAGTTCCTATCTATACCTTGTGGCTAATAGCCACTGATGGACCTCTGCTCCATATGTTTATCCAAACTCCTCTTGAAGCTGTCTATGTTTGTACTCTTCCCCACTTCTTGCGGCAGTGAATTCCATGTGTTTATTATTCTTTGGGTGAAGAAGTACTTCCAGAAAAAAAAGGAAAGAAGGAAGAAAGGAAGGAGGGAGGGAGGGAGGGGGGAAGGGGAAGGGAAAGAGAAAGAAAGAAAGAAACAAAGGAAGAAAGAAAAAAGGAAGGGAAAGAAAGAAAGAAAGAAAGAAAGAAAGAAAGAAAGAAAGAAAGAAAGAAAGAAAGAAAGAAAGAAAGAAAGAAAGAAAGAAAGAAAGAACACAAGAGAAGCCAATGTTGGATCAGGCCAATGGCCCATCCACTCCAACACTCTGTGTTGTACAGTGGCCAAAACCCAGGTGCCATCAGGAGGTCCACCAGTGGGGCCAGAACTCCAGAAGCCCTCCCACTGTTGCTAAGCACCAAGAATACAGAGCACCACTGCCCATTCCTGATACTTCAAGATTAAGATTACTTTTGAGTAGCCTCTGCAAAAGCTGTATTGTGGATGTGGCAAACTTTTGTTTTACTGTGATTTTTAATTCTTAAAATTGGTTTTATAGTGTCTGGCCAATGGGCTGTTAAACTCGAATAAACTGGAACTGGAACTGTATGTTCCATCTATACCTTGTGAGTGACTAATAGCCACTGGTGGACCTCTGCTTCATACGTTTATCCAATCTCCTCTTGTCTATGCTTATAAGCTTTCGAGATCTGACGAGATTAGGCTAGCCTGGACCATTCAGGTCTATCACTGAAAGGTCTGTCAAGTCACAACCAACTTCTGGTGACCCTCTCAAGAAGTTTTCAAAGCAAGAGACCTTCACAGGTGGTCTGCCATTGCCTGCCTCTGTGTAGCAACCCTGGACTTCCTTGGTGGTCCCCCATCCAAGACCTAACCAGGGCCGACCCTGCTTAGCTTCCAAGATGGGATGATATCAGGCTATCCTGGGCCATCCTGGTCAGGGCCTAACTTATTTTACATGGGGGAACAACTAATCGATGTTGGTTGGAGGACTCTCTCCCACACATCAGGTTTGGAACACGAGGCGATTGCTGCGACTCAGAGTGGAGATGTAAGACGGCATCACATATTTATGATTTCTACAAGAGTAATTACATTCTGTCTTACTGATGAATGCTTCACTAGTGCCACATAAACACTGATCGCCATTGGCTTAGGTGGTGGGGTGGGTGTGATTTCTGAACTCCATCTTCGTGTTGGTCCTCCGCCACGATAAAGGAGTGTAGGTTATATTTTGCTAGAGTAAACTTGCTGGCCAACGAAGACTACAGGAAGGGAACATTTTTATTGAAGTCCAAAGACAATATCAGCATGAGAGGGAAACTACCCTATGAACACTCCCCGGTTTGGAGTAGAAAGGAATCTATCTCTAACACGTAGCTATGTACTAGAGAGTTACTAGCCTTTTTGCACAAATAAGGATGATCTGGGGGTGACAATGTGATTCTTTTTGGAAGGGTACGTAGCTTTAAATACATGCTTTGGATCTGGAAGGCCCTAGTTTCACTCCCTGCCGGCTTCAAATACAAGAATCTCAGATAGGGTTACCAACCTCCAGGAGGCACCTGGAGATTTCCGCAGGCTTGTAGCCAGAATTTGGGGGGGGGCGGGGGGAGGGAGAAGGGGCAGTAACTGCCAGCGGGGGGGAGGGAGGGGGAGGCTCAGCAGGGGTTAGGGGAGGGGGAGGGAGGGGGAGACCCAGTGAGGCTTCAGTCCAGCCCCCTCAGGAGGGGAGGGAGCCAGCAGGAAGGGAGGGAGAGGGAAAGGTGCGGCTGCGGAAAAGTGATGCAGCAGCTCATGCAGGCTTGGAAAGGAGAAGGAGAGGTACTAGGAGGGCAGGGCGCATGTGGTGAGGCATTGCCCTCAAATGCCACCCCCCCCCCCCCCGGCTACAGGCCTGAATTTCCGGCTCTTACAATGGATCTCCCAATGAGGAAGCTCAGTTCCCCTGGAGAAAATGGCTGTTTTGAAAGATTGAGTCTGTGGCATTATACCCTACCGATGCTCCCTCTAAGCCTTGGAGTCTTGTGAGCAAAAATTCTACTTTCTGAGCCACTGGCATTGAAATTGTGAGCGAGCGATTTGGCTGCTGCGTAAACTGGTTTGCTCTGGAGAAGCCGTCCTTCCTGAGCTAAGACAAACATGTGTGAGCTGGAGTCTAAAAAATTGTGAGCTAGCTCACGCTAATGCAGCTTAGAGGGAACACTGCTCCCCACCCCAAACTCTGCCCTCCCCAGGCTCCATCCCTCCCCCACCCCAGTCTTCAGATATTTTCCAACCCAGAGTTGGCCACCCTAATCTCAGGTAGCAGCACTAGGGAAAATTTCTGCTGGAGATCTGGAAGAGTCACTGCCGAGTTGGAACAGATGACACTGAACTAAGCTGGTCGAATGGGGCCATATATCAAAACAAACCATTGCTCCATCATGGTCAGTATTGTGTACTGAGATGGGCAGTGGCTCCCCAGGGTCTCAGGCTGAGGTCTTTCACGTCACCTCCTGACTGGTCTTTTTTCAACTGTGGATGCTGAGGATTGAACCTGGGACCTCCTGCATACCAATCAGAGGCTGAGCCGCAGTCCCTCTCCATTCAGAGGCAGCTACATGGAGGC
Source organism: Lepidodactylus listeri (assembly GCA_029233225.1). Lineage (NCBI taxonomy): Eukaryota > Metazoa > Chordata > Lepidosauria > Squamata > Gekkonidae > Lepidodactylus > Lepidodactylus listeri. Next base: position 6,850,382 of record JARCFY010000016.1, on the reverse strand, counting down.
AAGTGGAGAGGCTGCACAGCTTTTCTCCAAAGCACTGGCTTTCCAGGGGAGAGCCAGTTCGGTGTGGTGGTTAGGAGGGTGGACTCTCATCTGGGACAACGAGGTTTGATTCCCCACTCCTCCACATGCAGCTGCTTGGGTGACCTTGGGTCAGTCATAAGTTCTTTCAGAGCTGTTCTCTCATGAGCAGTCCTCAAAAGAGCTCTCTCAGCCCCACCTACCTCACAGGGTGTCTGGTGTGGGGAGGTGAAGGGGAAGGAGATTGTCAGCCGCTCTGAGACTTCTTTGGGTAGTGAAGGGCGGGGTACAAATTCAAACTCGTCTCTCTTTTCTTGTTGGGCAAAGCGTGTGGAGGCTTCCCCTTTGCAAAGGCGGGCCATGGGTCCGAAATTTAGGACGATATGCAGTGTAGCCAAAATGGTGCCTATCGATTATGTTTTTATCTGGCTCTTTCTCCAAAGGAAGATCTCTCCTTAGGGTTGCCAACCTCCAGGTGGTGGCTGGAGTCTTACTGGGATTACAACTGATCTCCAGGCGAAAGTGATCAGTTCATTCGCAGGAAATGGCCACTTTGGAAAGCGGATGTGAGAGAACCTTATGAAGGGCGTGGAAGAACCTCGTTGTGCCAGGAGGTATTTTTCCACATTATCTCAGCATATTTTTAACTGCTATAGTCATGGAGGTGCATGAAATTCTGAATTGTTGTTTGGCAGCTAATCCATACCTCATTCTGAACCCCATTTTAAATAAAATATTCTGCTCTCACTAATGCAGGCGTACAGTTTATCACCATATGGTAAGAACGAGCGTTCTTCTCAGCCGCCAGTCAATACGCTACAGAAGAAAGCGAGATAAATCTATTAGAACTCGGTATAAAATAAATGATTTTTACCCTGAAATTTAATGCATTTATCTCACTTCCCACCATATCATGTCAAACTATGATGTTTCCTATCAAGAAACACTGTTATCGATCATTCTTAATAGTGGCCATCAATATTATCAAAACTCCGGATAAGCTTTTAACCTAAATCTTTTTGGAGATATCAAAATCAATTCTTATTTTTAAAAGTGTATTTTATCCCGCAGAATTTAAAGGCCACTAGAAACATTTGAGATGTACATAATTCATAATACATGTATTCATATTTAATATCTTCATAGCAGTTGACAATATGAAGAGGAACTGTAACTCAAGGGAAAAAACATTAATTCTCCCCCCCCACACACAACTGAGCTCATTCAGACTCTTACCATTAGAGCTCTCCATTTTATTCTGGGCTGCCTGATTCTTACTGATCTTCTGAATGAATGAACAAATGAACGAACAAATGAATGAACGAATGAACGGCTATGGTCAAAGACCAGCACAAGATCTCTGCCTTAGCCACAAGCTGATGGGCATGCTGCTGTCATTAAGAAACAACAGAAAAGGACAAAAAGCAGCAGAAAATTTTAGCCGTACGACATTGCTGGTGTTGGACAGCATTGATAGAATCATAGAGTTGGAAGGGTCATCTAGTCCAACCCCCTGCACAATGCAGGAAATTCACAAATGCCTCCCCCGCCCCCCGGTGACCGCTGTTACAAGCCCAGAAGATGATTAAAAAAAAAAACCCCTCTAGGATCCCTGGCCATACTGGCCTGAAGAAAAATCACTTCCTAACCCCAACGTGGCGATCAGCATTTCCCTGAGTGTGTAAGAAAGGGATATGAGAACTAAGCACTGATGCAATCCTCCCTGCCCTCCCTCTCGTGATCTGCCTAACTTCACATAATCAGCATTGCTGTTAGATGGCCATCTAGCCTCTGCTTGAAAACCTCCAAAGTAGGAGAGCCCACCTCCCTCCAAGGAAACCTGTTCCACTGAGGAACTGCCCTGACTGTCAGGAAGTTCTTCCTAATGTTTAGCCGAAAACTCTTTTGATTTAATTTCCTTATTTAGAGGCACTAATCCTCTGAATCCCAGAGCCAGGAGGCAACACCAGGGGAAGGCCTTGACCTCTCTGCCCTGTTGTTGGTCCTCCAGAGGAACTGGCTGGCCACTGTGTGAGACAGGATGCTGGACTAGATGGACCACTGGTCTGATCCAGCAGGGCTCTTCTGATGTTCTAACGAAGGCCTCGGCCTCTCTGCCCTGTTGTTGGCACTCCAGAGGAACTGGCTGGCCACTGTGTGAGATAGGATGCTGGACTAGATGGACCACTGGTCTGATCCAGCAGGGCTCTTCTTCTGTTCTAACGAAGGCCTCGGCCTCTCTGCCCTGTTGTTGGCCCTCCAGAGGAACTGGCTGGCCATTGTGTGAGATAGGATGCTGGACTAGATGGACCACTGGTCTGATCCAGCAGTGCTCTTATGTTCGTATCATGTGAAGGCCTCGGCCTCTCTGCCCTGTTGTTGGCTCTCCAGAGGAACTGGTTGGCCATTGTGTGGGATAGGATGCTGGACTAGATGGACCACTGGTCTGATCCAGCAGGGCTCTTCTGATGTTCTAACGAAGGCCTCGGCCTCTCTGCCCTGTTGTTGGCACTCCAGAGGAACTGGCTGGCCACTGTGTGAGACAGGATGCTGGACTAGATGGACCACTGGTCTGATCCAGCAGGGCTCTTCTTATGTTCTAACGAAGGCCTCGGCCTCTCTGCCCTGTTGTTGGCACTCCAGAGGAACTGGCTGGCCACTGTGTGAGATAGGATGCTGGACTAGATGGACTACTGGTCTGATCCAGCAGGGCTCTTATGTTCGTATCATGTGAAGGCCTCGGCCTCTCTGCCCTGTTGTTGGCCCTCCCTTTTATCCTTTTTTTGGTAAACTGGCTGGCCACTGTGTGAGACAGGATGCTGGACTAGATGGACCACTGGTCTGATCCAGCAGGGCTCTTCTTATGTTCTAACGAAGGCCTCGGCCTCTCTGCCCTGTTGTTGGCACTCCAGAGGAACTGGCTGGCCACTGTGTGAGACAGGATGCTGGACTAGATGGACCACTGGTCTGATCCAGCAGGGCTCTTCTTATGTTCTAACGAAGGCCTTGGCCTCTCTGCCCTGTTGTTGGCACTCCAGAGGAACTGGCTGGCCACTGTGTGAGACAGGATGCTGGACTAGATGGACCACTGGTCTGATCCAGCAGGGCTCTTCTTATGTTCTAACGAAGGCCTCGGCCTCTCTGCCCTGTTGTTGGCACTCCAGAGGAACTGGCTGGCCACTGTGTGAGACAGGATGCTGGACTAGATGGACCACTGGTCTGATCCAGCAGGGCTCTTCTTACATTCTTATGTTTCATCTCTGCATTTGGCTGATTCTTTCAAGCTTTTGTAGCCTCTCCCTGCCCTATAGACTTGGTGTAGGGGGCAGACTGGATATAGGGGATTTACGTCTATAGGCTGGAGATTTTGGATAAGGGAACAACACAATGGCAACTTTCCCACTAGATGTTTCAAGTCTGGGCTGCAGGTATCATAAAGGAGCTGTCTGCCGTAGTTATATATCTAGACATATGTATTTTAATATATTTTACGATGTGCTAATGCCAAAAACTGTAATTGTTGATTGCAAAGCTATAAATTCTCATGGAGGCTAGCCATGAAACTGGCATAAAAGAGATTATTTGAAAGGCAGCTCCTGTTTCTTTCCCCCTCGGAACTTTTCTCTGGAAGCCCCAGTGCTAAAGGCAAAATAGAGACTTCGACTGTTGAGTAATTCCCTCTGCTTCTCCTCGTAGCTAACCAGCCTCTCACCAGCCCCGTAGCTAAGACCTTTTTGCTCAGGGGGGGTCCAGTGTTTTTCAGGGGGGCCTGTGGTGCTGCAGAGAAATCTGGGCAGGCAAGGATTCCACTCGGCTGTAGCCCAGAACTCCCGGAAGGCCCCCTCCTCAGCATGGCGAGAGACCATCCTGGTAAGCTTGGCGGCCTCTACAGAAGCTGCTGCCTCCATCTCCCATTACCCACCACTGACCCCGCCAGTGCCACCGGCCTCGGAAGGGGGGGGGGGAGAAAGAGAAAGGCCAGCACCAAGCCCACCCCATGTGACCTGTCCCTGAGGCAGCAAGGAGAGGAGCCCCCCCCCCGTAGTGGTCTCCAGCGACAGAGGTCAGGCAGGGGGAGAGAGCAGGGTGCCTCCTCCTCACGGGAGCCCAGCCAGCCGTGGCAGGGAGGGTGTAAGCCAGTGCAACATTCTTTTGGACTTTTCTGGTGTTCTATGAGAGCAGTGAATGCACTATGTTGCCAGTTATGTGAGTTAAAATAGTGCACACGGTGACCAGTGGGAAAATGATAGCAGATGCTTCCAACGAAGGTTTAAAGCGCCATTTTCTGAGGTTACCACCTCCAGCCTGGAGGTTGTCACAAAGCCCAAAGACACTCACTCACACACAAAGCGATGTGAAGCTTTATGGCTAGAGACACATACCAGTAACTCCATGAAGGTATGAACTCCATACACGTACACGAGCTTGAACCCCCTCCTGCAACTTCCCCCCTCCATTTGGCACATCAAAGGACTTCACACGAGGGTGCGAAAGCAGCGGGATGCTTCCTGCTGGACCAGTTCTGCCGCCCGGGGCCCGCTTTCATCTAGAAGACCATGCCAGATGCCACTGACGTCAACATCCTGTCCTGACCATCAGGTAGATCTGAATATTGACCACTCCCATAGGACCCTCTTAGTGGCTAGGGACAGAGAACGGACCATCTATAGGTGTTCCTGGGAAGGTCTCAGACCTTGCCAACCTCCCGGGAACATCCCCCAATAAATACTGCTCCCCAAGAGTCAGAAGTCAGACTTCCCTCCCCGCTCCTGCTTGTTCTTCCTCCCTCCCACACGGATCCTTGGGTGCACCACTTGGGCCTGCCACGTGGCCTCTGCTGGTCCAGAACTGCGATCCTTTCTCCGAAGATACATCTTCTCCCCCTCTTTCCCAGACGGACTTCGCTAGATTCCTATAGAGGTAAATATCACCCTCGACGGACACCATCAATTCTCCTGCTCATGCAAACGTCTCTGTAATTCTACCTAATTTCTTAGTTCTGTGTAACTGGGTGTATGACTGTGTAATATTGCCTATGAATATTTTATCCTTTTTTTGGTAAACAATTTATCTTTATAACTCTTAACTCGAGTTCCGTGTCAGTTCCTGGGAAGCCTTGGTGAAGTGCAGCCTCTGCAGACGCAGGTGGAGATCCGCAACGCCTGCTGCAAATTGCTAAGAGCTAATATTCCCCCAAATGTTAATAATATAAAAGAGCAGCCAGGCTAACAAGGGAGGCAGACAGAAGGTGCCCGGGGGGGGGGTGCGGCAGGTGGCAGGTGTCCCCATTCAGCAGCCCTTCCCTCTGACCTCCCGGCAGCAGCAAGGATGGCCGAGGCAGCAGAAGGTGGTGTGGAGTCACTGGCGGCTGGGGTGAGGGCAGCGATGGTGGGGGGGAGGGAGGGAGGGAGGCAGGGAAGCTGAGGATTGGGGAGGGGCCCATAAAAACGATGGGGAGTCCGGGCCCCATGGGCCCTGTGGTAGCTACGGGCCTGCCCAGCTACCAGATTTGGGGAAGGCCATTTGGAGGTGCCTTGGAAGTTTGCAGGAATAGAATACTGAAGAAGAATGCGCCATTAATCTGAAACCCGGTTCATGGTGACCCCACCCACAGGGCGCTCCAGGCAAGAGATGGTTTGCCATTGCCTTCCTCTGCATAGCAACCCCAGTGTTTCTTGGAAGTATCCCATCCAAGTACTGATTCATTAAAACTGAGAAGGGCAGGTTTAACTAGGGCTACCAGGTCCCCCCTGGCCCCGGTGGGGTGGGTGGGTGAGTAGGATTGCTGGGTCCAGGCTGGGAAACTCTTGGAGATCTGGGGGTGGAGCCTGGGGAGGACAGGGACCTCAGTGGGGTACAATGCCACAGAGTCCACCTTCCAAAGCATCCCTTTTCCTGTAGTCTGGAGATGAGCTGTAATTCCAGGGGACTCCCAGGTCCCACCTGGAGGCTGGCATCCCTAGGTCAAACAAGAACCGAAAAGAGATTCCTCAACTGAGATCTGGTGGTTAGTCAACAGTTAAGTCTGAGGATGTGTGTTTGGGAGGAGGAGGAGGAGGAGGAGGAAGATGTTGCTTACTATCGAGAAAGGAGGAGTTGTAGAAACAGCATACAAGGAGTTGGAGGAAGAAGATGAGGAAGAAGAAGAGGAAGAGGAGGAAGACTAGGAAGAGGATTGTTGTGTGGAGCAGAGTAGCATTCTCTGGTTGTCGTTTGTGAGCCACGGCCATGCTCTGAAATTTGGTTGGGGGATCTATCGGTTGGGGTGTCAAACTCATTTGTTATGAGAGCCAGATCTGAGACCTTGTTGGGCCGGACCATGTGTGTCATAAAATGTAATGCCAGATAGTGGATATATAAACTTTATAAAGGACACAAACACAAAGGTTTTTTTTTAACTTAAATTAAAAATATGTTTAAAACATTAGCACTCTTGCAATATTTTGTGTATTTAACAGTCTCTGATAACTGACACCTCTTGCTCTGAATTATGGCATCAAAATGTCTGGGCTGTTGCAATCGAGTATGCTGTTCAGGCGTGTATCTGTAAGCAGCAAACCTACTTTTGATTTATTGACATTCACCCTACAGAACTCTCATGCTCAGAGTTCTGAGTTTAGGACCCAGGGGAAAACGTGAAATGGCTGAGCAACTGAGAGAGTCTGGCGAAGCAAGCTATGATGCAGCAGCAGCAACAGAACTGGAAGCAGGAGATGGCCAGTTCCATTGCGGGCCTGATAGAAGCCCTCGGGGGGCCTGATCTGGCCCCCGGGCCACATGTTTGACACCCCTGGGTTAAGGGATGCGATCTCTGAAGAATTCGTCTGAACTGCATGGAAAATTAGGAAATAAATCTGTCATGTTTCCCACTGAGACCTATAGAAAGAAAGACCTTAAAAAAATCACAGTTATTAACATGTTAGACATGAATGTGGCAATTGTGTGTTTGGAGTTATCTGTAGAATGGCCAACGCAGAGTCTGGGGAGTTATGATTTGAGAACCAGTTTGGTGTAGTAGTTAAGAGCGCAGACTCTAATCTGGGAGAACTGGGTTTGATTCCCCACTCCTCCATGTGCAGCTGCCAGTGTGACCTTGGGTCTTAAATTCTCTCAGAGCTGTTCTCTCAAGGGCAGTTCTCAAGAGAGCTCTCTCAGCTCCACCTACCTCACAGGCAGTGCTCCCTCTAAGCTGTGGAGTCCTGAGAGCAAAAATTCTAATTTGTGAGCTACCGACATTAAAGTTCTGAGCGAGCAATTTGGCTACTGCATAAATTAGTTTGTTCTGGAGCCGTCCTTCCTGAGCCAAGATAAAAATGTGTGAGCCGGAGGCTAAAAAACTGTGATCTAGCTCGTACTAAGTCAGCTTAGAGGGAACACTGCTCACAGGGTGTCTGTTGTGGGGCGGGGAAGGGAAAGGAGATTGTAAGCTGCGCTGAGACTCCTTCAGGTAGTGAAGGGCGGGGTATGAATCCAATTTCCTCTTCTTCTTCCTCCTCCTCCTCCTCTTTGATTTGCTGTTAGGGATGCCACAGTGGGTAACTTCTCACCCCCCCACTAAAAATGGGGGAGACTGGCTTGGTGTGATGCTGTGGTGTCACTTCCGGCTGTGTGCCCAGAAGTGCTGTTGCTGTGTCACATGATGCTCTAGGAATTCCCCTAAACTTTTGTGTTAGAAACAATAAAGATCTGGGAAATCCCTAGAGGGCCACTGATGTCATGACATCATTTCTGGTTATGCAACTGGCAGTGATGTCACAGTGTTGCCCGATGCTGGTTTCCAGAGCCTCTGTCCCGCAGTGCTCTGTCCAGTCCTATTTGGCGCAGTTCGTTGGGACACATTGATGGAGTGATATCTTGTTTGGTGTAGTGGTTAAGTGCATGGACTCTAATCTGGGAGAACCGGGTTTGATTCCCCACTCCTCCACTGGCACCTGCTGGATGACCTTGGGCAAGCCATAGTTCTGGCACAGCTGTTCTTGAAAAAGAGCCGTTTCTGTCAGAGCGCTCTCAGCCCCACCTACCTCACGGGGTGTCTGTTGTGGGGAGGGGAAGGGAAAGGAGATTGTAACCCCCTCTGAGACTCCTTTGGGTAATGAAAGGTGGGGTACAAATCTAGTCTTCTCCTCCTCTTCTTTTCTTCTTCTTCTTCTTCTTGTATTCCACCCTTTCCCCGCAGATGTGCTGTTTAGGAAAAGCCTTTCTATTAAATTTCTGAGCAATGCAGGCTGCAGTTCTCCGTGCAGCCAGTTCATCAAGCTGGTTTAATTATTCTTCTCGATATCATTTTAGAAAGAAAGCGAACAAGATAGAACTTAGTCGATCCCCGAAGCAGCTTGTAGCTCTATTTATAATCCCTTGTTTAGGGTCCTGGAGCCAATTTACCTACCACATTATACTCATTATATCCGAGCTGAATTAAAGTTAATTATATGATTGAGATTTCAGGCATAAAATGCTCTTCTGAAAACGGCATCTGTCCCAGACGTGGTTGTCCTAACTAAGAGGAAAGGATAATACAGATTTGTTCGGCTCTTAAGGAGAAAAGTATTCATTTGACACAGTACTTGACTTTCCAGCATGCAGAATTCCCAAGGCTCCCATTGAGCTCAGTGGGGGAACAGAAAACGCAAAATCCTTCAACAAAACCCAATGACAGCAAAGCAGATTAATCAGGGGTTGCTTGGCTGTGGCAATCAGGTGGGGGAAAACTGACTGCGACCCAGTTTGACTCGGATATTTCTTTGGCTGTTTCTTCTGATTGCCCATTCCTCTGGTTCGAATCCAGACGGAACCCATTGCCATCAGGGGTTATGCAGGCCGTCTCCTCCATCCTCTCCTCACTTAGCGTTCAAGGAAGTCTGATAAAAGATTGCCATTTTTCAAGCCATGGACCAGCCACCTCCATAACTGCATGTTCCTTAGGGATGCGGAGCAACAGTCTCTGAGGTGGCCATTGGAATGAGCTACCCAGCATGGCTGGACATTGTGGGGTGCTACATCAGTCTAAGGGTGTCTAGGTGTTATCTCCTTGAATGGGATGCCTCTCTTTGTCTTAAGAGGAGGAGGAGATTGGATTTAAATCCCGCCCTTCACTCACTTGGAGTCTCAGAGCAGTTTACAAACTCCTTTCCCCTCCCCTCTCCACAACAGACACCCTGTGAGGTAGGTGGGGCTGAGAGAGCTCTTTCCCAAGCTGTCCTTGAGAGAACAGCTGGTACAGAGCTATGGCTTGCTCAAAGTCATCCAGCAGGCGCAAGTGGAGGAACGGGGAATCAAACCTGGTTCTCCCAGATTAGAGTCCACGCACTTAACCACTACACCAAACTGGCTGTCCAAACTGGCTACACCAAACTGGCTACACCAAACTGGCTTAACCTAGGAGTTGCCCTCTTTCCCCTGTTCTCTCACTCGCTTTGTCCTCTCACTCTCTCACCATGGCCTTCCGGCCTTCCATGGAGACACATGTCCCTGCAGGTCTCTCCTGCAGAGACAATACCCTCATACTCACACAGACATGATGCTGGACAAGCTGGCCATTTGTGATAGGGAAAGGACTTAGGCTTCTCCCTCTCCTTTCGACTACAACCTGAATGTGAACTGGACCTACTTGAATCAATGTTGTTGAGGGTTTTTTTTTTTTTAGCTTTTGCAATATAGTTCTTGGAAGTTTTATTTACTGCCCTCAGTATCATGCTTTTATGACTGGGCAAACTCTGCTATATTAACCAAATATCCTGATTGTGGCAGTATATTTTTCAGTGGCTGTGTTGAATTGCAGGGATTGCCTAAGCCTCATGTTCAACGTGGAGCTAGACTTGAGTCAGTAGCACCTTAAAGACCAACAAGATTTTCGTGATATGAACTTTCAAGAGTCAAAGTTCTCTTCGATAGATATCTGACGAACGAAGCTTTGACTCTCAAAAGCTCCTATCTCGGAAATCTCTTTGGTCTCTAATAGGGATGGGCACCACGAACTAAAGTTCATCGCAAATATTTTCTGTTTCATAGTTCATAAAGTAGTGTTCTCAAACTGAAGAATCGCCGTGAACGTTCATGAATTTTGATGTGGTTCGTGGTGGTTCATAAAGACCAAAAAGCAGAGGTCTTCATGAAAAACAGCTGCTGTTTGATTTAAATGGTCCCCTGCTTTCTGCTCCCCATGGCTTTTCATGGGGAGCAGGAAGCAGGGGCTTAAACTTTAAATAGCTCAGGAACTGGTACAAATTGGGTCGGTTCGCAAACCAGCTGGTTCATATGGGTTTGTGGTTTGGTTCGTGTTTTGGCTACAAACTGACCCGAAAAAAATGGGATTTGTGCTCATCCCTAGTCTATAAGATGCTCCTGGTCTTGAATCAAAGGTGCTTCTAGCGCTCTTCTACCGCAGACCAACATGGCTACCTGCTGAAGCTCAACTTGGAGGACAGCTGAGCAGCTGCGCGGATTGGCACAGCCGTGGGCAGATACGTGCTTTTCGGAACGTTCATCTAGGCAGCACCCTTCTGGAATCTAGCCACGTCACATGGTGTGGAGGAATGCCATCGAACTCCCGTAACAAGCGGGGACACGACAAAAAAAAAACGTTCCCCAGGAAGGGCTTTATGTCAGGTAGAGGAAGTTCAGTCAAGAAGGGCAGGCATCTTAAATAACCAGACGGGACGGCTGAGCCGGAGTATTCTTTGCCAATGAACTCTGCACGCTGATGGCTATCGTGGCGCATCAGCAGTGTGTATAATTGCAGTGATTAAGTACTTAAGCGGTTCTCAAAGCCACTTCATCTGGAAGCCACTGAGAACTAGCCCGGCTCACAGAATCATCCAGGGACTGTTAATCTCCCTCTTTCCTTGTTTCTCTTGCCTTCCCCCCCACCCTCTGATTCATCCTGCTGGGGCTCAGGATAAGTGTGGACAAGCTACAGTTGCTAGGCAACTCCAGTCAGCCTAGAGGCCCTTGGAGGCATGGTTGCCTGATCCAAGTTGCCAGATCCAGGTTGGGAAAATCCTGGAGATTTGTGGGTGGAGCTTGGAAAGGCCAGGGGCCTCACTGGGGTACAGTGCCATACAGTCCACCCCCCACAGCCTCCCTTTTCTCCAGGGCAACCGGAGAAACTGGAGAGCCAGTTTGGTGTAGTGGTTAAGTGCGCAGACTCTAATCTGGGAGAGCCAGGTTTGATTCCCCACTCGTCCACTTGCAGCTGCTGGATGACCTTGGGCAAGCCATAGTTTTGTCAGAGCTGTTACCTCAAGAGCAGTTCTCTCAAGAGCAGTTCTCTCATTGCAAAAGCAGTCTCCTATGAAGAAAATATATATAAAACCTTTTATAGATGGTATATAACACCAGATATGTTAGCAAAATTCTACTCTAATTTGTCAAATGACTGCTGGAAATGTAAAAACGCCATTGGGACATTTTACCAGATGTGGTGGTTGTGTGATAAGTCTAAAAAATACTAGGCTCAGGTACATAAAATTTTACAAAAAATGTTGGAAATTACCATACCTTTTACTCCTGAACTGTTTTTATTGAATATGAGACCTGAGAACTGTAAAAATGAGGACTTTTATTTGATCATTCATGTATTAACAACCACTAGAATATTATATGCAAAATATTGGAGGAAAAAATACCTACCAAAGAAGAATTTCTAAATAAAACACTGGAAACTTCTGAAATGGACAAATTAACTTTATTTTTGAAAGGACTGCAAGAAGAGAAATTTACCAATACATGGTCCAGATTTTATACATGGCTGGGGAACTATATAAACTTAACTTAAGCAGACCTATATACTTTATTTACAACTGGAGTCATTCTATTATATAGGCAAAGACTACTTAATTTACATTTTTCAGGTCGACAGTACATTCTTGTTTTTTCATGAACTGAAATTCAGATATTATGAGAAACTTCGTTAAACTTTTTTAGATACTTTGTCCTCCACACGTTTTGTGTAATTTTTGTCTGGCTTGTTTGTCTGTCTGTCAGAAGTAAAAATTTTATTATAAAAGAGCCGTTCTCTCAGAGCTCTCTCAGCCCCACCTACCTCACAGGGTGTCTGTTGTGGGGAGGGGAAGGGAAAGGAGTTTGTAAGCCACTCTGAGTGAAGGACGGGGTATAAATCCAACCTCCTCCTCCTCCTCCTCCTCCTCCTCTTCTTCTGTAGCATGGCGATGAGGTGTAATTCCGGGGGATCCCCAGGTCCCACCTGGAGGCTGGCATACCTAGCTCCATCCCCCTGGAGCTGATGTTGCAGCAGAAGAAAATAGTGGGTGAAAGGAAATGGTGCCATGGGACACATCACCACATTGTGCATAGCACCAGGACTACTTCTGATTGCCACAGTTTTTACCGCAGAGATTTGGGGCAATTTCTAGAGTGTCACACAGCATAGGGACATCACTAGAGCGCCCCTGCCCATGGCTTTACCTCTGAAATGCCAGCAGAGGGCTGGTAATTCTAATTCTAGGCTCTTAGCCTGTGATTCTGTATGAGAAAGGCCAGGGTTGTTGCATCATATCGCACATTTCTTTAGTTTCAATTGTATATATTTTTATCGTTCTGTTTGAAAGTCACTTTGGGTCCCCCCGTCTTGAACAAGAGTAGGGTAAAATTCTTAAATAAACAAAATGCCAGGAATCATTCACCCATGGCCACTGCTGCTAGGCGATATCTATATAATAATAATAATAATAATATTGTGTGTCTGTAAGATGCTCAGAGTTATATAAGAACGTATCAGTAGTGCCGCTCGGCACGAAACTCTACAAAATGTGAGGAGTGATAGGCTAACTCCTGATGCCATCTGCCAAATCCTAAGTAATTGTGTTAACCTGCACCAAGTGTTTGTATTCTTGGCTTTGAGAAAGGGTACCATTTGTTGCCAGGAAAATGTAAAGTCCGTACAGACGGAGGGAAAATTATGAACGTTATGACTGTAAAAGCACAAACGGGGATTAACGTATTCTAGAATTCCTTACTTTTCTCCCCCCCTCCTCCGCGCTATCACATGAGTCAGACTGGGTGTATCAGTTAATTACCTCAGATTGCATTCATGTTTGAACAGCTACCTCCTTAAGCCGTCTTCTCTCTCGAGCAGCAACTTACCCATGCGGTGACCTCTCTCACACAACTAGGTGACCTCTTCCACTCGACAGAACGTCAAGTTATGCCGATGCTTTTCTGGACTAGGAAGTGTGACCACAGTTATTAGCAGGAAGTTGCCGGAGCTGGCTACGGCACATTCGATGCCGGGCAGATTCTTGCCAGCGTTTGACCTTGGAGAAGTCAGGAGCGAAGATCGTAGGACAGAAATCTCGGAAATGGAGAGGGAGAGAGAGAGAAAAAAAAAATCTAGAGAGTTAATTCGACAATGCCAAGCTCAATGGCAGGTTAGAAACGACAACTCTTGACCTTCATGTGCAACATCACTGAAAGGGACTGTCAACAATTGGAGCCAGAGAGGAACTGAAGGAGACCAAATTTCCTGCTCCAATGAAAGTTAATGTTCCTAGCGTTATGAAGGAAGCAAGTGTTAACAACACTTGTTCCCCAGGTTGTGCTGATATAATTACTAGCGGTTGTACAGTTTATGGGGAAGAAACGTGTGCTACCATGGTGGGGTATAAAGGTGAACAGGGAGGGGGGAGTTACGCTTTTTCGATCCCCATCTATTACTTTCGCTCAGTGTTGCCTCGAGGGTAAAAAACTAGGTTCACTCCCCATCTTTCCCCCCTTCGCTGCGCTTGTATCAGTCACACCCGTCTATTTCTGCTATGATTTGTGTGCTATTTCCAACTTGGCAAGAGGGCAAGTGTTGCTTCAGAAGTTTCAAATGAATACGAAGGCCTGAAGTTTACACAGGCTTACTCGATTGCTATAGCAACATGTTTGTTAAGGCTGTGCTTTTTTTAATGGCAAGGACTGGTAAATAAAACTCATATTCAGTTTGCTGTTTGAGGGTGGGTTCCTTTTGGATAACGTATAATTGAGCTGGGTTTTACTGAGTTGTGAGGGGAGGGACGAATATAGATTGACTTCACTTGACGGAGTGACGACTCCTTGGTTTGAGGACATCAGATGAACTTTGGGCCTCGTCTCCTGAGATCCTCCTCTCTCGCTGAGGTAAAACCGTGTCGAAGTTAGTTACGAAGCAGCGTCAAGTTGAGCTGTATCCGTCATGCTCAAAGCACAACTACGAAGAACAACTTCTTCATATAGTTCCTCCCAAATTGTACTGAAAAATATAACTCAACTGGAAGAAAACAGTGGGAAAAGGAAAGAGCGCGCTGAGGGGAAATCATGGATCCTCTTGAAAGCAAATGGAGCACGGAGAAATCTCTAGATTCCCCCCCCCCCCCCAAAAAAAGATGGTGGAACAGATATAGACATTTGCATGGAACTAGTTGTGTATTGAATTTCTCTCCACAATACATATGAACACATGAAACTGCCTGATACTGGATCAGACCCTCGGTCCATCCAAGTCAGTATTGTCTACTCAGACTGGCAGCAGCTCCCCAGGGTTTCACGCTGAGGTCTTTCACATCACCTCCTGCCTGAGCCTTTATAACTGAAGATGGCGGGGGCTGAACCTGGGACCTTCTGCATGCTAAGCAGATGTTCTACCACTGAGCTGCAACCCCTCTTTACAGCTCTCCAGGGTCTCAGGCAGAGGTCTTTCACATCACCTCCTGCCTGAGCCTTTAGAACTGGAGATGCCAGGGATTGAACCTGGGACCTTCTTCATGCCAAGCAGATACTCTACCACTAAGCCACAGCCCTTCTCAGTAATGGTTCGTGGACTTCAGATGCTGACTTCAGATGTAGATGTGATGTTTTATTTTTGATGGCCCCAATCTACTCCTGGCCAGTTGGCCAGTGGGGGAAGCCCCACCACCGAATGGCAGCATCCCGTAGTAATGTCATCATGCTGGGGCCGTCCTGCGGGCGATGCTCTAGCATTTTTTTGGGGGGGAACTCTATGGTTACCATAGAGATTTTGCCCTGAATGCTAGAGTGCAGCAGAGACATCCCAACGAGGAGCCAGGATCTGCCCGCTGCGGGAAAGGTAAGACCTGGCAACACTAAATGCCATAAAGTCCATCCTCCAAAGCAGAGGTTCCCAAACTACTGCCCCCTTTTTAGAAAAAAAAATTACTCAGTGCCCCCCTGGAGGCAGAGTCCACCACGATACATGCAGCCAGGCAGGCAAAGAGCAGCAGCAGCAACTGAAGGCCTGAAGCCAGAGGCCAGCAGCAGCCACCACACAAGAGCCCAGCAGCAACACCAGCCTTACAAAGGTGTACAAGCATTTGCAGTTTCCAAATGGGTGGCTGTGATTGGCTGTGGGGACCCCTCTTCACCTCCCCTCTCTCCCTGATCCCAGGGATAACCAGGAGAAGGCAGGAAAAAGGCTGCTTTAGGTAGGTTCTGGACTCTTCTTTCCACCACCCCCTTATTTAAATTCAATGCCCCCCAATTGCACCCAAGGCTCCTACCACCCACCTGAATTGTTCCAGCGCCCCCCAGGGGGAAGTATTGCCCACTTTGGGAACCAGTGCTCCAAAGCAACCATTTTACCCCGGGGAACTGAACTCTGTGGTCTGGAGAAGAGCTGTCATTCTGGGGTCCCACCTGGAGGCTGTCATCCCAACGTCTGGGATCTTCTGCACACCCAGCAGATGTTTTGCTGCTGAGCTAGTCCCCTCCTATTTTGTCGCAAGCCACCCTGAACAACTGGCATCCAAAATAGATAACAACACGCCAAGGTTTTTCCTCTGGAAGTTTAATGAGGTAACCTGGGTAGAGGAAAGCCCCCCCCCCCCAGTTGTTCCTGTAAACCAAACCTGTGAATAGAGAACCATGTTACTATAGTTAGTAATAACTTGGGCTGTGGTCACACGGTTGTTTAGATCGTGATTCACTGCTGTTCCCTCTCGCATTTAAATTAGCTGATCAGACAGGTCAATCTGCCTCCCGCCCCGAAGCGGGCTCACTCACACAATCCTCCCGGTTGTCTTTCGTGTTTCCCTGCACCAGCAAAAACAAGTACTTTCCAGGTCTTTCCACTGCGATTCCGTGATTCCCCCTATCTGGACTGCATATTGCCACGACTGCGATTCCCTTTCCCCCCCAACTGCCATTATGTGCATGCACACCCAAGCTCTAAGGAATTAAATTTCTTGATTGCCCAAGCGCACATGTGTAAAGCCACGCTCAATCGTTTCTTGGAAGTACAGTTCCGTTCACCATTGGGGGGGGGGGAGGCTGATAAGACCAACCCTCTCCCTAATTTCTACCCACTCTCTACTTAAAATAATCCCTAGGGCCTAAGGATTCCTGTGCTGTGGCGGCCAGCGGAGTAAAACACAACCCAAAAGGGGCGGTGATTTGCCCATGCGCATATGCGCATGCACAATTGAGGGTTTTTTTTAAAAAAAAAATCCCCACACCACTGCAGGGAGCGGCGCGGATGTCTGATCAGTGGATTGTGCAATCACAGTGGTGGAGAGAGGGGCCGTGTGATTGTTGTCACCCGATACAAATGTCGTGGATAAAACAACAGCGGGAATGACAGCGCAGCAAGAGGTCAGTGTGGCCGCACCCTTGATCAGATCTGGAGAGAGAAAGAGAGAGAAAGAGAGAGCTATATCTGGGGAGAGATCGGAACGCAGCCGAGTGTGTGGGGCGAGCTCCTGCTCTTGGTGTTTAAACCATTTACCCCAGCTTCAAAGTGTTTTACAAGCTCCAACTAATCCTCATAAAAGCTTTTGATACCGGGAAGGAGGTATTATTATCCTCCATTTACAAATAGGAAGATGGGAACCAGGTATTTAAAGGCTTCGCCTAAGGCTGCGGCAGCCCTGTGTTCTTGGCTCCTGGTCCTTTCCCTTAAATTACACCTGCAAAGTCCAGATCTTGTTGAGAATGCAGGCCAACGCCGTGGCTAGGATCACTAAGCTGAGTTAGTACGAGCTAGCTCACAGTTTTTTAGCCTCTGGCTCACACCTTTTTGTCTTAGCTCAGGAAGGACAGCTCCAGGGCAAACTAACTTATGCAGGAGCCAAATCGCTCACTCACAGCTTTAATGCCAGGAGCTAACAAAGTAGAATTTTTGCTCACAGGACTCTACAGCTTAGAGGAAGCAATGGTTAGAATTGAGTGTTGCCAACTTCCTGATGGCAGCTGGAGATCTCCCATCATGACAGCTGATCCCCAGGCGAGAGAAATCAGTTCCCCTGGAGAAAATGGCTGCTTTGGAAGGTGGACTCTGTGGCATTGTACCCCACTGAAGTCCCGCTCCAAACCCTGGTCTTCTCAGGCTCCGCCCCCCAAATCTCCAGGTATTTCCCAACAGGGAGCTGGTAGCCCTATTAAGTCTGGAAGGAGACCTTTATTTATTGAAAACAGATCCATCCTGCTTTTCTCACTGATGCGGGATATTGGACACACCATAGAAACAGATAAGTGGTCAAAAATATGGAAAGCCATGAAATATATGAGAGTCATAGCATATAAAGAAAATATATAGGAGTCCAGGTGGCCAGGAGCCCATTTTTGTGTAATGGTTAGGAGCACAGACTCTAATCTGGGAAAACCAGATTTGATTCCCCACTCCTTCACATGCAGCTGCTGGTGTGACCTTGGGTCAGTTACAAGTTCTCTCGGAGCTGTTCTCTCATAAGCAGTTCTCTCAGGGCTCTCCCAGCCCCACCTACCTCAGTTTGGTGTCGTGGTTAAGTGCGCAGAGACTAATCTGGGAGTACAGGGTTTGATTCCCTGCTCCTCCACTTGCAGCTGCCGGATGACCTTGGGCAAGTCATAGTTCCATCAGAGGTGTTCTTGAAAAGATCAGTTTCTGTCAGAGCTCTCTCAGCCCCACCTCCCTCACAGGGTGTCTGTTGTGGGGAGGGGAAGGGAAGAAAATTGTAAGCCACTCTGAGACTCTAAGTGAAGGGCAGGTTATAAATCCAATCACCTCTTCTTCCACAAGCACCAGCCTGTTGCAGTAAGAAACGACCTAAAAATAAAATATTCCAAATATTATTTAAAAACCTAGAAAATGTGTATGAAACCTGTTATGTATTGACCATGCAGTCGCCATGTGCTCCAGTAATGGCGACCGCCATGTGGCCAGAGCACATGGTCAAGAAACTACCTGACCTTCAGCCAGGTAGAACAAAGGCCAGGTGGATTCAAACCGGCCACCAATCATGTATCTAGGTTTCTCCCAGGGAACCTATGAGATGTAAATAGACTGATAATAGCCTATCAGGCCAGTTGGGCGAGGTCAGGGGATTATCCCTGACCAGCATAAAAGGAGGGCTCGGAGCCCTGGGTTGCATGCTTCATCCGGACCAGCAATAAAGATCTAGCTATTTCACTGTTCCATGGACTCCCGACCCCAATACTTCTCAAAACCCCAACAGTAAAACACTTCAACATGAAAGGAAAACACAGGTAATCAGGGTTTCCAGCTTCTAGGTGGCACCTGGAGATCTCCTGCTATTACAACTGCACTCCAGACAACAGAGATCAGTTCGATTAGAGAAAATGGCTGCTTCGGAGGGTGGGCTCTATGGCATTGTGCTCCACTGAAGTCCCTCCCCAAGCCCCACCCTCCCCAGGCTCCACCCCCCAAATCTCCAGGTATTTCCCCACCCAGAGCTGGCAGTAGGGTTTGCCTAATCCCTCCCGGCAGCCGGTGGGGAATGGGATGGACTTACCGAGAGCAGGGAGTACATCTGGCATTCCAGCGACATGCCCGCGTGACTTCCATTGTGGCCCGGAAGTGATGTAGGCCCGTCAGGGACGTCGGGGCGACACTCTGATTTTGGGGCAAAACCCAGAGTGTCACCCCAACACCCCTAACGTGCCTATGTCAGAGGTCCTTCTTCTCCCCAAACCCCACCCACTCCAGGCTCCACCCTGAAATCTCCAGGATTGCCCTGACCCAGAGTTGGTAACCACATGGCCTCAGGCACCGTGTTGCAGATCCCTGCTGGACTGAGGCTTCTGGGTCTTTAAAAGCCAGGTGGCTGATGGGGAGGGGGGTGGAGAAGAAGGCGCTGGCTTAACCCCTTCCTTTCATTCGTCTCCCATTACTGGAAATGCCGCCCTAACCTGGATAGCCCAGGCTAGCCCAATTTCGTCAGATCTCGGAGGCTAAGCAGGGTCGGCCCTGGCTAGTTCTTGGAGGGACAATCTCCAAGGAATACCAGGGTTGTGACGCAGAGGCAGGCAATGGCAAACCACCTCTGAAAGATCTCTTGCCTTAAAAACACGTCTAGCTCCCCACCTAGAAGGAAAGAGAAGAAGAGATTGGATTTATACCCCGCCCTTCACTACCTGAAGGAGTCTGAGAGCAGCTTAACCATCTCCTTTCCCTTCCCCTCCCCACAACAGACAGCCTGTGAGGTGGGTGGGGCTGAGAGAGTTCTTTCAGGAAGTGCATTTGAGAGACCAGCTCTGAAAGAACTTATAACTGACCCGAGGTCACACCAGTAGCTGCATGTGGAGGAGGAGCAGGGAATCAAACCTGGTTCTCCCAGATTAGGATCCGCGCTCCTAACCACTACACCAAACTGGCTCTCTACCTAGTGGTGCATAACACTAAAGAGCTAGAACTTCTGGCCACCGGACAATCTAAAGATCTCCTTGCTATTCTACACTACACAAAATGCCATACGGTAGTCATTATTATTACAGGGAAAATGCTTTTCCAAAGTTGCAAGGGGAGATTGGAGGAAAATACGAAGTAGAGTTGCCAAGTCGGGGTTGGAGAAATTCCTGGAGATTTGGGGGGGGGAGGGTGTCTGGGAGGGTGGAGTTGGAGAAGGGATGGGACCTCAGCGGGATATATAATGCCATACAATCTACCCTCCAGAGCAGCTATTTTCTCCAGGGGAGCTGATCTCCGTAGTCTGGAGGTCAGTGGTAATTCCAGGAAATCTCCAAGTCCCATTTTGAGGCTGATACCCCTCATACAAAGATTCAAGTAATCGTTTTTCCTGCAAGAGTCAGTTTCCAAAATCGAGGAAGCCTTTCCAGGACGTTTCCAGTCATTCTTCCATAGCCAATTTGGTGTAGTGGTTAAGTGCGCAGACTCTAATCTGGGAGAACCCGGTTTGATGCCCCACTCCTCCACTTGCACCTGCTGGATGACTTGGGCAAGCCGTAGTTCTGGCACAGCTGTTCTTTAAAAAGAGTAGTTTCTGTCAGAGCTCTCTCAGCCCCACCTACTTCACAGGGTGTCTGTTGTGGGGAGGGGAAGGGAAAGGAGTTTGTAAGCCGCTCTGAGACTCCCTTAGGTAGTGAAGGGTGGGGTATAAATCCAATGTCTTCTTTTCCTCCTCATAGCAGACTAATGATTTCTTTGTTTCCATCCATTCTAGCCCTTTAAGGTTCCTTTGCTGAGTCAAAAAACATATTCCAAAATTGATCAAATGTAAAGGAAAACCTCAGTGCAATCGATAGCTCTCGCCCATTTTATTTCGGTAAAACTTAGCGTCGCCACCGCCAAGTTGGGAAATCCCCTGGCCTTCCTCTACAATATATGCCTAATTACGCGATGCAACATAGCTGGAATTTTCCCATATAGCTTCAAATTAGCTTTATTTCAAAATTGCAAGGCACATGGTAGGTGGCGAATTACTATTCTCCAGCAACGAGCGCCGAGGAATTTGCTATTACCCGTGATTAGCAGTAGCGAGGCAGTGACTGAAATCAACATGATATTATTTTGAATTACCTTAACCTGACAGTTGTAGCGTTTCTGCTCTTTTGAAATGAATTGGTGAGCATTTTGTGTGTCTCTGTGTGTGTGCGTATAAGAACATAAGAGAACATAAGAGAAGCCAATGTTGGATCAGGCCAAATGCCCATCCAGTCCAACACTCTGTCACACAGTGGCCAAAAATACCAGGTGCCATCAGGAGGTCCAGCAGTGGGGCCAGGACATCAGAAGCCCTCCCACTGTTGCCCCCCCCAGCACCAAGAATACAGAGCATCACTTGCCCCAGACTGAGAGTTCCTATCTATACCTTGTGGCTAATAGCCACTGATGGACCTCTGCTCCATATGTTTATCTAACTCCCCCTTGAAGCCATCCATGCTTTTAGCCGCCACCACCTCCTGTGGCAGTGAATTCCACGTGTTAATCACTCTTTGGGTGAAGAAGGACTTCCTTTTATCTGTTCTAACCCGACTGCTCAGCAATTTCATGGAGTGCCCACGAGTTCTTGTATTGTGAGAAAGGGAGAAAAGTACCTCTTTCTCTACCTGCTCTATCCCATGCATCATCTTATAAACCTTGATTATGTCACCCCTCAGCCATCGTTTCTCCAAGCTAAAGAGTCCCAAACGCTTCAACCTTTCTTCATAGGGAAAGTGTTCCAACCCTTTTATCATTCTAGTTGCCCTCCTCTGCCCTTTTTCCAATGCTATAATAACCTTTCTTGAGGTGGAAGTCATGGTTGGCTTCTGGCGACTCCTAGTGGGGCTTGGAAGTTTCGGAGAGGTGGCTTGCTATCACCTTCCTCTTAGGGTTGCCATTCCCCCCATGAGGCCAGGGGATCCCCCAATTTCAGGACCCCCAATCCTCTGCGGCCCAGCTGGCTGGTGGGAGAAGCCCCACTCCCGAGAAGTCCCCTCCCCACGCCAGTGGTACGGGTGCACTGACATCACCCGAGAGTGATGTCATCACGTTTCCAAGGGTCATTTTACACCTCCCCTCTAAAGTAGTTTGACTGCTGTCTTTTCCTGTGCTGATTTCACAGTGGTGTAAAATTTCACTCCAGGGGGTCTAAGTGCTCTAATCAACAGCAATTGTTTAAAGCAGAATCAAGCAGGTTGAATACTAGCTTGACCACAGGAGGGCAATTAGTAGATGTGGACGTTTCAGTAGCAGCACGGTTTCACACCGCACAGAGGTGTGGGCAGATTTTTTTGGAACTAGAATGATTCCAGCGGGAAAGTCAGATGTAAAAACAGCCCAAGAGTGGGGGTGACACTCTAGGTTTTGGTCCAAACGATGTGCTCTTTGCTAAAGGGACAATCTTGTTGAGGACACTTTGGCTTGGATTGAACAGCTAGTGAAAGGCAGCTTCTGGACCAGAAACGAATATCAGTGAAATATCGTCTGGTGTATGATTGGATCTTGGGAGGCCTCATTTATACTTTCAGTCTACACCTTGTAAGTCTACTCTGGAACAATTCCTTTCTGGTCTATTTTGTATCTATGCTGTGTAATTGTATTATGCATTGTGCTGTAAGCCAGTTTGTTCCTCATTGTGTTTGACCTCTGAAGCAGGCCCTGGCAGGCCAAAACGCATCCATTGGCCCTTGTGTATATATGAATTTCAAATTCTTACATGAGGTGTGATTGGGCCCCTATAGGTTTTTTTCTTTTAATCCTTTATAAATGGATACATGTATTTTTGTTACATATGATTTATATATTAAGTTTTAATTGTTGGTCCTCGACTCAGTTTGATCTATCAGTTTGGCGTAGTGGTTAAGTGCGCAGACTCCAGTCTGGGAGAACCGGGTTTGATTTGCACTCCTCCACTTGCAGCTGCTGGATGACCTTGGGCAAGCCATAGTTCTGTCAGAGCTATTCTTGAAAAAGAGCAGTTTCTGTTAGAGCTCTCTCAGCCCCGCCTACCTCACAGGGTGTCTTTATTTTATTTATTTATTTATTTCATCTTAATTTTTATACCTCGCCCTCCCCACAAGTGGGCTCAGGGTGGCTTATGGCATAGATGCCAGTTAAAACAAGGGCATAAATGCCAGTTAGGACATCAAATAACAATTTAAAATCAACATAACAATAATAATAATGACAATAAAATACCAGAAAATTACAGGTATGTAACTACAATTCCTAATAAAGTGATTCCAGTCTTTCTACTCAGATGGCTTCCTGTCGGGTTGGGGTCCTACCAACCATAACCATCGGGCTGCATTCAGGGCCGGCTCATATTAGAGTTGTTATTACAGTGGATGTTACTACTGTTTCTACTGATAGTGGCTCCTAGCCAAAGGCCTGGCGGAAGAGCTCCGTCTTACAGGCCCTGCGGAACTGCATTAAGTCCGCAGGGCCTGTCTGTTGTGGGGAGGGGAAGGGAAAGAGATTGTAAGCCAGTCTGAGACTCTGAGTGAAGGACAGGGTATACATTTTCCTCCTCCTTCTCCTTCTCCTCTCCTCCTCCTTGTCACCCCTGGCCAGCATTTGGATGAGAAACCTCCAAGGAATACCAGAGGAATGACGCAGTGGCAGGCAATGGCAAACCAACTCTGTTAGTCTCTTGCCTTGACTACCCTACAGGGGTCACCATAAGTCAACTGTGGCTTGATGGTGCTTTCCACTGCCACCATCCATGTCAGAGGACACAACACTAAAAAAAGTTAGAGTGGGCCTTTAGTGTCTGTAGCTTTTTCAGCCTGGGGGGCTCATCCCTGCTTTCTTTCTCCTTCTGGATTTCTGAAAAGGCTCGCTGGCGGCTCGCTGGCATTATACTTTTAAAGTGCTTTCAAAATTATGAAAATATGCAGGTCCCTCCATAAATCCCTTCGCATCAAAGGCTGCGCGAAGTAGTAAAGGATGAATGAAAACAAAACCGTTCGGCAATCTGAAGCGACTTAGGGGGCTTCTTTATCTTTTAAGTGGCTGAGAAAATCCTAGCCATTAAAGCATAAACCCTGCAGATATTGCCGAAAACCAAAATTGAAAGTGGAAGTTTGTTTATTGTGGTGTGGAGGATCCTTCGCAAGCCCAGCTCAAATGAGGTTCGGGCGGGAAAAAGCCGGCGCGATTGTGGCTTTTAGCAGGAGCTTATTCTGGCAAAAGTGGGCAAAACCGCTTGCTGTGATACCAATTAGAAGAACGAGAAGCATGACGCAGCAGATCTGCCAGTATTAAAAATGTAAATCCAAAGCCCAAGGGTGCCTGGGATGCAAGTCGGAGAGCCGGAGGACGGAATGCATCAGGCAATAACGAGAATGGCCTTCAGACAAACCGGCCTGCCTGATTAGTTCTCCGCCTTCCCTTCCGGCGTGTAGGGGGACACACACAAGAGGCAGTGGAGCCGTTAGGTAGGGTTAGATTTTGGGCTTGACATCATGCCCATTAGATGGGAATGTATACATATTTTAAGCCACATGCTGCTTTTGCTTCCTGCCCACCCTGCTCATGTAAAAGGGAGTCTGGGAACAGGGTTGCCAATCTCCAGGTGGAGGCTGGAGACCTCCTGGAATTACAGCAGACTACATCAATCACTCATTTATTTATTACTTATTTCTTTCAAACGATCTTGTTGAGGGTGAAAGATGGGAGCGCAAAAGTTGGCTTGAAACCCAACATCAAAAACCCCAAAGATCATGGCATCCGGGCCCATCACTCCTTGGCAAATAGAAGGGGAAGTCATGGAAGCAGTGACAGAATTCACATTCCTGGGATCCAAGATCACTGCAGACGGTGAGTGCAGCCAGGAAATTGAAAGACGCCTGCTCCTTGGGAGGAAAGCGATGGCAAACCTAGACAGCCTACTAAAAAGTAGAGACATCACCCTGCCAACAAAAGTCTGCATGGTCAAAGCGATGATATTCCCAGTAGTAATGTATGGAGTTGGACCATAAGGAAGGCCAAGTGCTGAAGAATAGATGCTTTCAAATTCTGGTGCTGGAGAAGACTCTTGAGAGTCCCCTGGACTGCAAGGAGATCAAATCAGTCCATCCTAAAAGAAATCAACCCTGACTGTTCCCTGGAAGGCCAGATCCTGAAGCTGAAGCTCAAATACTTTGGCCACCGAATGAGAAGGCAGCACTCACTGGAGAATGCTGGGGAAGACTGAAGGTCAAAGAAGAAGGGGACGGCAAAAGTTGAGGTGGTTAGACTGTGTTATCGATGCAACGAACATGAAGTTGAGCAAACTCTGGAGCGCGACGGAAGACAGGAGGGCCTGGCGTGATGTGGTCCATGGGGTCGCGAAGAGTCGGACTCGACTGTGCGACTGAACAACCATTATTCCAGTTCTTCTGGCTGCTTTGGAAGGAAGATTGCAAGGCATTACATCCTATCGAGGTCTGTCCACTCCCTAAACCCCACCCTCCCAGGCTCCACCTTCAAATCTCCAGATATTTCCAAACCCGGAGTCGGTGACCCTACCTGGGACTTCCATCCTGAAGTCCAGCCTTGATTACAGTGGCTGTCAGCAGCAGCCACGGCAGCCAAATCAGATTTGTAGATCTGGAGCTACAGTTTCCTGGAGCTTCTGCTTCAGCACAGATTGCAAAAGTGAGAAGAATGAAGAACATGAACCTCTAAACAAGAACAAACACAGAGAGTTATGGAATTAGGACATTTGTTCCTTAGTGAATTTCTCACGACAGTGAACCTCTCTTTTTGTCTCTCTTTCAGAACAGAAGAACACAAGAAGAACCTTGCTGGATTAGACCAGGGATTCATCTAGTCCAGCTTCCTATCTTACATTGTGGCCAACCAGTTCCTCTGGAGGGCCAACAACAGGGCAGAGAGGCCGAGGCCTTCATTAGAACATCAGAAGAGCCCTGCTGGATCAGACCAGTGGTCCATCTAGTCCAGCATCCAGTCTCACACAGGGGCCAGCCAACAGGAGGATCAACAACAGGGGCCTCTCTCTCAGTATACACTCTTTCTCTCTCACATACATGCACACGTGCGCACACACACACGCACAAACACGTGTGTGTGTGTGTGTGTGTAAAATGCTTTCAAGTTACAGTCAACTTATGGCGAACCCAGCAAGGGACTTTCAAGGCAAGTGAGAAGCAGAATTCCTCTGGAGGGCCAACAACAGGGCATGGAGGCTGAGGCCTTCTCCTGATGTTGCCTCCTGGCACTGGGATTCAGAGGCTAACTGCCTCTGATTGTGGAGGTTCCCTTCAGCCACCATGACTAGTAGCCATCGACAGACTTATCCTCCGTGAATCTATCTAATTCCCCTTTTAAGCTGTCTATGCCTGTGGCCATCACTACATCCTCTAGCATTCCACATTTTAATTAGTCTCTGAAGAAGACGAATGTGCCATCAAGTCACAAATGACTCATAGTGACCCCAGTCATGGGGTTTTCAAGACAAAAGACAAGCAGAGGTAGTTTGCCACTAGCAACCACAGTCTTCCTTGACTGTCTCCATTCCATCTACCACCCCTGATTAGCTTCTGAGGACTGATGAGATCAGGCTATATCTTGCTGCCTCCCCTCCCCACCAGAAGTATACACTAAATTTTACATCAATGGAGGCGTCATAAAGTGTAAAGCTGCACACACATTGTGCTGTTGCAAGTGAAGGGTAGTTAAAGTCACTCATTAGTACACAACTTTCTTCTCTTGTTACCTCTGTATTTCCTTTTCCATTTCAAGGGAACACAGAGAGTTTTGCTCAGGCAATTAATGGGAGGTTCCCAGTAAAGTTACCTTTCAGACTTGGGATTGGATCCATGGAAAACCTTCACTGATGGAAGGGTTTTCTGTTTTTCTGACCTAAAACAGCCACAGCGGATAGTTATTTTCCATACTGGGGGAACATACATACAGCCTGTTGGTATATGTGGTTTCAGGTAAAAAAAAAATGGTACGAGGGTGAAAAGCTGAGGCCTCTTTGTCCCACATAGTGTGGTCCTGATCTGAATTGCGCCCCCACCCCCAAACCTGGGAACTAGGGCTGCCAGGTCCCTACCTTTTTCTAGTGGGGGAGAAGCTCCTATTCTGGGACCCTTGCACACATGCGTAGTGTGTGACTACAGTGATGATGTCACCCAGAAGTGATGTCATCACGCTGGGCATGTTGACAGGGGGATACTCTAGCATTCAGCTAGAAACTCTATGATACCATAGAGTTTTCAGGCCAAATGTTAGCATGTTCCCCCGGTGACATGCCTGCTGTGATGATGTCACCTCTGGGTGATGTCATCATGCTGGGCACAATGGCCCAACCCAGGCACTTTGGGGGTGGGATTCCCCCACTGGCTGGACCCGGGGACAACCACCCCCCTCTGGGGGGATCTTGCAGCCCTACTGGGAACTTAGTTCCAAGCACAGAAGTTACAGTGTGTATCTGAGTGTCAGGGCTGAGAAAGGATGTGAGGAGACCATAACATGTAATTAGGCCCCTTGTGGGGACTTAGACCTGTGACTCCCTGATCTCAGCCTGTCACCCTACCCACTATGCCACACTGCCTCATTGACCGTGCCATAGGCAATGTAAGCATTATTAATATCGTACTGCACATTGTGTTTCCCGATGCTCCCGGTAACATCTCTTCTTCATGACATCTCATCTCTCCCAACTTGCATAGATACATTGATGGAACTCTGTGATTAAAAACTTATAGAAATGCAATTTCTAATAACTGGGTTAATAATTTTAAATGGGATCATTCACACCTGTGTCCCATCCTGACTGGAGGGCTCGCTGTTCATTTCCTCTTGAAGCGAAAGCTTGGGGAGGGATAATTGGCTTTAAAACCTCAGCTATTCACACCTCATTGAATTAGGCTCTTGTGCTACCCCTCCCTACTCCCCTTCCTGGATTTTCTTTTGCTGATTTGCTTGGGAGAATAATGTCCTTTTTGGATTGTCCTGTATTATAACAAGGGACCGCAAAAGGAAGGATTTGTTTGCATGCTTTGTGGTGTACGTCAGGAATGGAAAGAAATTTTTTTATGTGGAGATGGTTTATTGGCTCATTCATAATGCATTCTATTAAAATTATTGTTATTATTACATGTATTTGAGTTCTTGATTTGTTTCCATTGCGGACAGCGGCTAGAAAGGTTCTCTGATGGCTGCCACCCCTCTGCTGTGGGTCTCCTCGGGAGGGCTCAGAGCACCCACCCAACCCCTTTATACACTTCTTTCCCAGTAGGTTCTCCCTCATTTTATTTATTTATATTACTTTTATCCCGCCCTCCCCTCTGAAGCGGGCTTAGGGCGGCTTACTACATTACTAATCAACATGCAATATAAATACATAAAAAACAGTAAAATCACACAATCAGTCACAGTTTCCCAATGGTGGCGCAGCATGATAAGGTGCATCGAGTGCGTATAGTCTGGCGTAGCATAGCGCCTGTTCACAGATTGGCATCCAGCTCATCGAGAGTGTAATTAATGCCTACTGGAATACCCGTCGGAACAATTCCGTCTTCACGGCCCTCCAGAACTGTTGAAGGTCCCTTAGGGTTCTGATCTCATTTGGGAGCTCGTTCCAGTATGTCAGTGCCCCCAGGGAAAATGCCCTGGCCCTAGTTGAAGACAACTTGGCACCCTTAGGGCCAGGAAGGGCCAGGCGGTTTTGCATCCCTGACCGCAGTGCTCTCTGGAAAACATACGGGGAAAGGCGGTCCCTCAGGTAGACAGGTCCCTGACCATACGTGACCAAATGAGGCGTGAGGACCCAGGCAGAGGAACAAACCATTGTTATTAAAGAGATTTAATAGCAACTTTCATTTAATAATGTGTAGGGGAAATGAGCACAGTAAAGGAAGGTAAACCAGCAAAGTATTAGTCTAAAATGACAGAGATATCTCTTTGCCATGCTGGCTAAATGGAACCTCCATGTTCAGGCAGTATGCAACTGAATACCAGTTGCTGAGGGGTAAACAGTGGAGAGGGCGGTGACCTCAAGCTTCTCCTTGCCCATTATCTCCACATGCATAATTTTATAGACCTCTTATTATGTCTCCCCTTACTCGTCTCCCCCACCCCTGGATAAACAGCCCTGAGTGCGATCACCATTTTTTCCCAGGCCCTTATTTTAAAAGAGACTCCACTGGCTCCAAATCCATGGCTACTCTAGAAGTCACCTCGAGAGACGCCCGACTGAGAGAAGAAGCATAAAGGAGGGACTGTTTTGTCTCCAGCCGTTTGACTTATTCAGTTATCAAGTTTAAATGATGTTTAACGGTGAAGTCGTGAGTGGGCTCTGCCCCAGAGCTTTAGCCGCGCTAAGCTGTGCGGGCCATAAAATGCAAACGCCTTTCTGTGTTTGAGAAGCCCTCTCAACATTGTAATTGCTTAGGGAAAGTGATTCTCTGTTTCATAAAATGTTATGTACTGCCAAAACGAGTGAGTCATCAGGAAAGGGATATTGCTTCTTCCCGCTCACGTAGTCTCCCCTTCAAGGACTAGAAGTGCTGGGGTCTGATTCTGCTCTCCTGAAAGTTTATAGGGTTTTTTTTTTGTGGTCATTGCCTTCCAGGGAAACATGATCAGATTCTCGATATTTTTATAGGTTTCAAATGGCCTGTGCATTCCATGGCTTATACTGTTACGAAGACTTATGTTCGTAATAAGAGACGTATTGCTCGGGATATGGCATTGCTGTGAGTTGGAGATACAGAAATAAACCGGAGGAAAACTGCGCTCAGTCCCCCATGTGATGGAGTTGATTTCATGGGCTGGCACCAGGGACGAATCTGCTCCGGTGCACTCGACGTAGCTGATCGGATAACGGCACTGAAATCTGGAGTGGCATTCCAAAATTTACTTAGAGATAACACCACCATTTTATAGCGGCATAATGAGGAACAAATTAGTCAGGATGATTTCTTCTAGAACAGACTGGGGGGATACCATCAGGAGCCAGTAACCAACAGCCTTCCTTCCTCTAGTTAGAAAATTCGTTCTGCCACCTCGCCAGAGAAACTGTTTAAGAGGATTAACCAAGTAAAACGTAGGGCGATTCGGCTTTGGCTTTTTCCTCCGTTGTTATACCAAACCCACGTTGGAACAGAAATTCCCCTCTGTATTGCATGCTGCTGTCACTTTCTTTGATCATCAGATTTTATGGTACCCTCTTCACTGCATGCTGCTTTCGCTTTTGTTGATCATCGGGTCTTATGGTACCTTCTGCATAGATTTACGGCCGTTCAGGGGTGACTTTGCAGTCAGTACGGCATTGCCCCGGGGTATTTGAATGTGGTTTGGAGGTGTAACTTTTCTGTTCCAGTGTGGGCTTGGTAAAACAACGGAGGGAGAAGCCAATGCAGGATCAGCCATGAATACATAAAACAACATTTTGCGTGCGTGTGCTGATCGGTCAATTCGCAGCCGACTTCTGGCAACCCTGTAGGGTTTTCAAGGCAAGGGACATTCAGAGGTGTTTTGCCATTCCCTGCCTCTGTGTAGCGACGCCGGACTTCCTTAATTGTTTCTCATCCAAGTACTAACCAGGGCTGACTGTGGTTGCCAGCTGTGTGTTGGGACATATCTGGGGATTTGGGGGATGGAGCCTGGGGAGAGCAGGGTTTGGGAAGGGAGCTCAGTGGGATACAAGAGCCCAACTTCCAAAGCAGCCATTTTCTCCAGGGGAACAGATCTCTGTAACCTGGAGACCAGCTGTAATTCCAGGAGATCTCCAGCCACCACCCGAGCCAGTTTGGCGTAGTGGTTAAGAGCGGCGGACTCTAATCTGGGAGAACTGGCTTTGATTCCCCACTCCTCCACATGCAGCTGATGGTGTGACCTTGGGTCAGTCACAAGTTTTTTCAGAGCTGTTCTCTCAAGAGCTGTCCTCGAAAGAGCTCTCTCAGCCCCACCGACCTCACAGGCAGTGTTCCCTCTAAGCTGAGTTAGTGTGAGCTAGTTCACAGTTTTTTTTATGCCTCCGGCTCACACGTTTCTGTCTCAGCTCAGGAAGGATGGCTCCAGAGCAAACTCATTTATGCCATAGCCAAATTGCTCACTCACAACTTTAATGCCAGGAGCTCACAAAGTAGAATTTTTGCTCACAGGACTCCACAGCTTAGAGGGAGCATTGCTCACAGGGTGTCTGTTGTGGGGAGGGGAAGGGGAAGGAGATTGTAAGCTGCTCTGAGACTCCTTCAGGTAGTCAAGGGGGGATATACATCCAATCTCTCCTCCTCCTCCTTCACCTGGAGACTCTACAAAAATGAGATCACAGGATAGGTTGTCAGTAAACAAAAAACCAACCATGATATTATTATGCAATTTATTCGATAATTATTATTAAGCATCTATATCATGGTGCAAATTGCAAAGCACATTCCGATACAAAATATACAATTCTTTAAAGTGTCCTCGCAAACCAAACTGTCCGTGCTTCAGGTTCCTCTGTATAATACAGCTCAAAGTGGCTTTACATAGTCCTTCTCTGATGTAGCCATAAATTATCCCAAATATCTGATCAACTGTCGCGGCCCTGGCAGGCCAGCTCCACACCTGCGTTCAGTTCTTTATCAAGGTACCACAGCAGCAGTGTTCCCTCTAAGCTGAGTTAAGGTGAGCTAGCTCACAGTTTTTTAGCCTCCAGCTCACACATTTTTGTCTTAACTCAGGAAGGACGGCTCCAGGAAAAAACTAATTCATGCAGCAGCCAAATCACTTGCTCACAACTTTAATGCCAGGAGCCCTCAAAGTAAAATTTTTGCTCACAAGACTCCACAGCTCTGAGACTCCCTTGGGTAGTGAAGGGCGGGGTATAAATCCAATCTCTTCCACTCCTCCTCCTCATAAGAACATAAGAGTGCTGGATCAGGCCAGTGGCCCATCCAGTCCAACACTCTGTGTCACACAGTGGCCAAAAACACCAGGTGCCCTCAGGAGGTCCACCAGTGGGGCCAGGACACTAGAAGCCCTCCCACTGTTGCCCCCCCCTGTTCTTCTTCCTTCCAAAGCAGCCATTTGCTCCAGGAGAAGTGGAATGCATGTTTTGAATAAATAAGATCCCTCAGAATTACAGCGAAGAAGAAGAAGAGATTGGATTTATTCCCCACCCTTCACTACCCAAAGGAGTCTCAGAGCGGTTTACAATCTCCTTTCCCTTCCCCTCCCCACAATAGACGCCATGTGAGGTAGGTGGGGCTGAGAGAGCTCTTTAGAGAGAGAGAACAGCTCTGACATAACTTGTAACCAATGCCCCTTCAAAGCTGTGGAACCTTGTGAGCAAAAATTCTACTTTGTGAGCTACTGGCACTAAAGTTGTCAGCAAGCGATTTGGCTACGGCACAAATTAGTTTGCTCTGGAGCCCTCCTTCCTGAGCTAAGACAAAAATGTGTAAGCTGGAGGCTGAAAAACTGTGAGCTAGCTCACACTAACTCAGCTTAGAGGGAACACTGCCTGTGAGGTCGGTGGGGCTGAGAGAGCTCTTTTGAGAACTGCCCTTGAGAGCACAGCTCTGAAAGAACTTGTGACTGACCCGAGGCCATCCAGCAGCTGCAAGTGGAGGAGTGGGGAATCGAACCCGGTTCTCCTGGATTAGAGTCTGCACGCCTAACCACTAAACCAAACTGGTTCTTTCAATTTAATCTAGATGATTTATTGTTGTATTCTGATGTAAACTGCCCTGAGCCCTACATATTGGGAAGGGCGGTCTAAAAGTCCAAATAAATAAATAAATAAAAATTAGTAAAAGGTAAAGGTTTCCCTTGCTCGAAAGCCAGTAGAATATAACTCTAGGGATGATGGGCTCATTTCCATTTCCAAGCCGAAGAGCCAGCACTGTCTGAGGACGTTTCTGTGGTCATGTGGCATGACTAAATGCTGAGGCGCATGGAACGCTGTTACCTTCCCACCGAAGTGGTACCAATTTATCTACTTGCAATTTCTTGCTTTCGAATTGCTAGGCTGGCAGGAGCTGGGGCCAGAGACGGGAACTCACTCCGTCATGCGGCACTCGGGTCTCGAACTGCCGAACTACCGACCTTCTGGTCTGCAGCTTCAGTGTCTTAACGGCTTCACAGAATGGGCTCACTCCCTTGTAGGACTTCCTCATTTCACGGAATGGGGATCGTTTTCAATCCTAGGGACACGTCTGTGCCGTAACGACATAGGGTGGGTGCCGCTGGGCCTCAGCAAGCATCCTCCAATACATTTCCCCCCGAATGCTTCTACTTCTTCTGATTGCCCCTTCAGGCACAAAGATCTTAGCGGCATCTTACCCGCCTTGATACTCTCGCGGGGCTTGAGGCACATAAGTAGGGATAATTTTTTCCAGTGGGATGCTTGTCAGACCCTGTCAGTGACCAACGGACTCTACCGAAGGTGTAGAAATAGAAATCTTTACCTGTTACGTTGGCTTTAAAAAAAAGAAGAAGCATCATCTCAGGACAGTAATTTGGGCTGTCCCTGCCAGCAAGGCTACGGGCAATCTGGTGCCATTCCTGTCCAGGGACCTGTCTTTCTTTCCCAATAAGAGCGTCTATGGCTGATCCGCTCGGTGGCCATTCGAGAGGTGTCAAGAAAGCCGTTGAGCATTCACCTTTTCTAGTCTGGCAATTGATATACCATTTGGAGGCATGGATCAGAGCAGGGGCGAGGAAGGCAGGATGGGAAGGGAAGTTTCCGACATGATATAGCACAAGGATTCCGCCCTGCCCTGAGATGCAGAGATAAAACGCTCAGGAAATGTGGTTAATGTAGGAGAGTTTGGCCCTGTCATGAAAGTGTAATACTGTGACTGATTTCCCACGAGGCACTACTCCGCTGTTGCTCTTCCATTTTCCCCAATTGCTTGTGTCAATTTCCTGCTATTTGCCCCACGCTGCAGTTTGACCCGTGGCATTGCCCGTTTTCCCTCGTGGCTTCACAATCCTAAAAAAAACAGGATTGTGAAGCTGCGGGGGAAATCGGGTCAAGTCACGGGAGCTTTATCTCTGGAAAGCTCATACCCCGAACATCTCATCGGTCTCTAAGGTGCTACTGGACTCGAACTGAGCTGTTCTACTGAAGAGCAACGCAGCTGCTATCTGAGACTGGATCTGGACCTTCATTGGCATTCTTAGTCTTTGCATCCTGCAAAACCACAAGGCACACACTATTGCCTTCTACCTGGTCCTGGGGATCACGGCACAGTTTGAATGCTTTCAGTCTCTTGGAGAAATGCTTTGCATGGATCAGGTTCTAGGTTGAATGCCAAACATCTCCAGCTAAAATCTCTTGATAGGAAGGCGTCTCTCCAAGACCCGGGCAAAAGTCCTACTGTTGCGTACTGGGTTCAGTGCACAAGGAGCTCGGACTACAGCATGTTGATCAGCTCACGTTTATTTGTACACAACACAACAACATTTACCGGCCGAGGTGGCCAACTATATACACCCACCAAAGACACACCCACAGTCCTATTGGAGGGTTTGAATCTCCTGCCAAAGTTCCTATTGGTTCCTATTGGCAGGATCCTTGGCCCCTATTGTTTCCAGGAGCCAAACTCAGGACTGCAGTCGCTGGTGCCTGGTGCCAGTGAGTGGACATAACACCCCTCCCCCTGTAGTTCAAAGCCAGCCTATGTTACATAGTCCTTTAGATAGGCTGGAGGCTGGCGCTCTTGCAAGGAATGCCATGGAGCGGGAACCAGTGTTTCTGGAGGCTGTACTGGTGGACCAGCCTGGATGCTCGGTGATAGCTGCAATGGTGATTCCTCTTCCGGCTCTGGCACAGTGGTCGGGAGTATTTTTCATGGCTCTGTGGCCGGCATTTGGGGGAAGCTTTCTGTCTACCACTTCCTGTGGAATTCCCTCGGTTTCTTCCTGTGTCGGGGTCGCCACGGATAAGGAGAGCAGGCACCTCCTCAGCTGGTCTACATGTTTTCTCAGGACCTGGCCATCGTCCATGGAGACTTCGTAGGAGATGGGCCCTGTCGCCCGAATTATCTGGGCGGCCAGCCACGGGGCCTCTTTTCCGAAGTTTTGGATGAACACAGGGTTTTCTGGAAAGAACCCCATAGGCACACCTACCTGTTTGGGCAACCTCTGAGACTCGGGAGGCCTGTCTGGATACAGCTTGTCCAAAAGGATGGTGGGACGTTGGCCCTTCAGGAGTTCGGCCAGGCACTGACTGGATTGGGCATTGTCCGTTGGGCCAGGAGAAAATGGGCCAACCTCTACTCCCAGTCCCCGCCTATGATGCAGTGGAGGGCTTCTTTGGCCGTCCATACCAGTCGCTCCACCTGTCCTTTGGTCGCGGGGTGGACGGGTGCAGATGGTTCGTGTCCCTCCTTGTTGCCAACATTGCGTACTGGGTTCGATGCATGAAGAGCTTGGACTACAGCCTGATGATCAGCTCATGTTTATTCGTACACTACACAACAACATTTACTGGCCAAGGTGACCAACTGTATACACCCACCAAAGACACACCCACAGTCCAATTGGCGGGTTTGAATCTCCCGCCAAAGTTCTTATTGGTGGAGTCTAGGTGGTGCAGGATCCTTGGCCCCTATTGTTTCCAGGAGCCAAACTCGGGACTGCAGTTGTTGGCGCCTGGTAGCGGTCAGCGGACATAACACCTACAAGCCAGGGTAGACAATGTTGACTTAGATGGGTTGCACACACTGATCTAACTTGGTGGAAGATAGCTCCATGTGTTTGGTGTTTCTCCCCTTCCCTGGCTTTCTGAACTGCGGCAGAAGGGTGGTAAGTTTTCAAACAGCTACTGCATGGCTCCCAGTCATAAGAGTCGGCCTTATAATTCGATGCAGTGCGCAGTATGATGTAGTACAACCAAAGAACATTGGAAAACAGTAATGCTCAGGGCTGTGGAAACATGATTAGCTTGCCATCGTTTGATACTGCGGTTAATCAACCGGTTTCGCCCTGTCCTGCGTTCCAAGCGATGCAGATAAAAAAGCCACAACCGAGATCGAGTTTCAGTTCCGCAGCCATGCGATTGTTTATTTCTAGAGGTTGCGTGATATTAACCCCCCCTAAAAAGTTATTCCATCTTCTGCTGTGTAGAAAAGGGCGGCGGTGGAGGCAAAAACTGGTTGGATCGGAGCACAATCCCTTGGCAATAAATTTGGCTTTTAAATAAGATGCACATGGGATTTTTCCCTTTTGCATTCACTCTGTGCGCTGTGGAAAACGCATTTCTGAAATGCACTCCTTTGAAAACCGCATAGATTACCTTACACACACATACACACACACACACACACATGTACACACACAAATACGCGCACCCTACAACTTCGAGTCACTGGAAGCATTGTATACTGCAGCAAATCAGTCACTGTTGTTCCATATTTGAAGTTAATTTGACACTGAAGTAAACAAATCAAACTGTGTTTATAGAACAATTAGACCTGTTCCCCAGTATTGTGGTGCAGCAATTTTTTTTGCCACAGTTCCTGAAGTACAGATCCGTGGTTCCCTTTGGTTTGTTTGCAAAAAATCTCCTCCATCGCAATCCACAAATTAAAACCATTGGCGTCGCCTTAATCCGAGTGTAATGGCAAAAATCTTCTCTTTTGTTTGCGCAGTATTCATAGCTCGCTCGTCGAAGTTCCCCTACCCAGTCGTATGTTTGATTGCATTTCCTATCTTAGCAGATACGGTTTCGTGCCAGGACTGCTCTGAAATTCAAAACCCTGCATGGACGCCAGGCTGTTTCTTTGGTTTAAAATGTTCTTGGTATCATTGCCAGTGTAAAGGAAAGGGAAGAAAATACGAGAGTTTCGGGCCATGTATTGAAGATTTGTGGTTATCAAGTGTTTACTGGGACACTGTATAACATTTCCAATTCTTATTCAACTCAGTGCGTTAATCAGAACACTGGCGGAAAGCGCCGTTAGGGTTTTTAAGGCAAGAGACATTCGGAGGTGGTTTGCCATTGCCTGCCTCTTCATAGCAACCCTGGTATTCCTTGGAGGTCTCCCATCCAAATACTATCCAGGGCTGACCCTGCTTAGCTTCCTGAGAGCTGACGAGGTGGGGCTACCCTGGACTATCCAGGTCATGACATGTTATTCAGGGACATAGAGCCAAATAAATAATATATTCTTGAAGGGAATCAGAAAAAAGAAGAGGAGAAGGAGGAGGAGATTGGATTTATACTCCACCTTTCACTTGGAGTCTCAAAGCGGCATAAAGTCCCCTTCCCCTCCCCACAACAGACACTGTGTGAGGTAGGAGGAGCAGGTTTAACACCCTACCCTTCTCTTCCAATGCTCCCTCTAAGCTGTGGAGTCTTGTGAGCAAAAATTCTACTTTGTGAGCTACTGGCTTAGAGGGAACATTGTTCACTACCTGAAGGAGTCTCAGAGCGGCTTACAATCACCCTCCCTTCCTCTTCCCACAACAGACACTGTGTGAGGTAGGTGGAACTGAGAGAGCTCTGAGAGAGCTATAACTGGCCCAAGGTCATCCACCTGGCTTCATGTGGAGGAGAAGAGGGGAATCAAACCTAGTTCTTCAGACCTGCCGCTCTTAACCACTACACCAAACTGGTGGGGGACATGATGGAGGTTTATCAAATTATACATAGGGTGGAGAGGGTTGACAAAGGGAAATTTCCCCCCTACTCCCAAAACACTAGAACTTGAGGGCATCCAATTAAACCAATAGGCAGTAGATTCAGGATGGACAAAAGGAAATGTTTCTTTATAAAATGAGGATTTGGGATTTGCTGCCAGAGGATGTAGTGATGGCCGCAGGCATAGATGGACTTAAAAGTTAGACACATTCATGGAGGAGAGGTCTATCAGTGGCTACTAACCATGGTGACTAAGGGAAACCTCCACATCCAGAGGTAGTAAACCTCTGAATGATAGTGCCAGGAGGCAACATCAAGGGAAGGCTTTAGCATCTACATGCTGTAGTTGAACTTCCGAAGGAACTGGTTGGCCACTGTGTGAGAAAGGATGCTGGACCAGATGGTCCACTGGGCTCTTCTTCCATGGATCTGCTGGTGGACCTCCTGATGGCACCTGGGTTTCGGTGAGTAAAAGTTAGTACAAAGGCAGACTCCTAGCTCTCAAACATGCCTTGTAGATGCTTTGGATGGTCAGCTCCTGGGTTTCAAAATGGAGAACAGAACCCCTCCCATTGTGTCAGCTCAGAACGTGAGCGGTTTGATGGGATTTTT
The DNA here is from genome assembly GCA_029233225.1 of Lepidodactylus listeri. Classification (NCBI taxonomy): domain Eukaryota; kingdom Metazoa; phylum Chordata; class Lepidosauria; order Squamata; family Gekkonidae; genus Lepidodactylus; species Lepidodactylus listeri. The sequence goes on along the minus strand of JARCFY010000016.1, from coordinate 6,812,508 downwards.
TTTTTGTTTTGCTGTCAAGGCACAGCTGACTTATGGTGACTCTGTAGGGTTTTCAGGGCAAGAGACATTTGGAGGTGGTTCGCCATTTCCTGCCTCCATGTTGGCCCTGCTTAGCTTCTGAGACCGGAAGAGATCAGGTGGTTATCCAGCTCATGGCTAGGCTGAGAGTCATGTGACTGGCCCAAGGTCACCCAGAAAGCTTCCATGGCACGAATGGAGAGTCAAACCTGGATTTCCAATATCCTGGTCCAACACTTTACACACTATACCATGCTGGCTCTCATGAAGGAATAGTGCCTTGGAATTTGAATTTTGTTTTCTGGCATGATTTTATATATATGAAGTTAAATGAAATTAAAAATTTCACAGTCAGCATTGCTTTTCTGGCCATTATTATTATTATTTGTTTTATTTCATGATTGTTACTGAAAATAATTATGGCTGTGGTCACACGGCAAGAAAATTGCAATTTTTGATCCCGCTATAATTAGTATCAGGATTTGGGGGGGGGGGGGGGCTGGGGTGATCACACATCCGTCCCCGAACTGCAAGCATTGGGTGAGGAGGCTCTGGGCACTGTCTAGAAGAAGAAGAGAAGAAGAAGAGATTGGATTTATACCCCGCCCTCCACTCCCCAAGGGAGTCTCAGAGCGGCTTACAAACTCCTTTTCCCTTCCCCTCCCCACAACAGACACCCTGTGAGGTAGATGGGGCTGAGAGAGCTCTTTCCCAAGCTGTCCTAGAGAGAACAGCTGGTACAGAGCTATGGCTCGCCCAAGGTCATCCAGCCAGGTGCAAGTGGAGGAGTGGGGAATCAAACCCAGTTCTCCCAGATTAGAGTCCACGCACTTAAACACTACACCAAACTGGCTCTCAACTGCCTCTCTAGAGGCAGTTGGCCTCTCTCTCCTCTGCCCGCTTGCCTGCCAGCCCACCTGGCTCTTCCTTCCCTGCCTGCTGGCTTCCCCCCCCACAGCAACTTTCCATGCCGCCTCCTGCTGCCCGCTGCTGCTAGCAAGCTGGGCACGCTCCCTGGTGCCGGGGGCTCCCTCCTTCCCGCCTAACACAGCATCTGGGACTCCTGGGGTGGGCAGGACCACAAACTCTGAGCTGGATGTGCACTTGAAATGTAGAATTTTTTTCAGCAAGGGAGTGCTCATGCACTCAAAGGTGGAAGCTGGGGGGGGGGGGGAAGCCTCAGAGTGCAAAGGACGCGCCAGCCCTAATCACAATCTTTGCGAGAGATGACTGTCCAGATTGGCGAAATTGCGGAATCAAAGCGGAAGTAGCCGGAAAGTACTTGATTTTTCCGGTGCAGGAAAACGCGGTAGAGAACCAGGATTATTGCGTGAGTGAGCCCGCTTCGGGGCGGGAGGCGGATTGGCCTGTCTGATCAGCTAATTTTAATGCGAGAGGGAACAGCAGTGAATCCCGATCAAAACAGCCGTGTGACCGCACCCTTTGTTGTATTGAGGAGGAGGAGCCTGGCCTGATCTCACCAGATCTCAAAGAACTGATCTCACAGAACTTGTGACTGACCCAAGGTCACACCGGCAGCTGCACGTGGAGGACTGGGGAATCAAACCTGGTTCTCCCAGATTAGAGTCCATGCTCCTAACCATTACACCACTGCCCGTTCCTACCTCACTGGCCGCTGTGCCCTGAATGTTGAGCCATGCCCACACTTTTCTAGATTTGGGAAGGAATGGCTGATTTCCCCCATTAAGACAAACAAGCAAACGGTCTGAGAAGTCTGGAATGGTCGAAATGAACTTGGCTGCTCCTCTGGAATCTGAACTCCAACTAAAATTCGTTGGCACACACCAGTTCCCAGGATGTGGCATTCCTTGACCTTCTGAGCAGAGCACCCACAGGCTGACCACTCAACAAGTGAAACATCTATATTTCCTGTTCACTTAAAAACAAACAAACTAGCTAATGAAGCATCCAGCCCTGACCTGGCTGGCCCAGGCTAGCCTGATCTTCTCAGGTTTCAGAAGCTAAGCAGGGCCGGCCCTGGTGAATACACGGATGGGAGACCACCAAGGAAGTCCAGGGTTGCTATGCAGAAGAAGTCAACTGCAAACCATTTCTGTCCGTTGTTTGTCTTGGAGACCCTACGAGGTCACCATAAGCCAGTTTTGACTTAACAGCACTTTCCCCCACCAATGAAGCATCCGATGGGACTGTGGGGGAAATGGTTTCTTCTCTTAGGCATGTTAGAAAAAGGCCATTTCAAAGTGGGGGGTGTTCTGAATGATGGTTCTTGGACGGTTCCAAGAGTCAGAAGGAGAAGGCATGGGTTACCCAGCCCTGTAGGCCTCAGCGGATGTTTCTTGTGTCTCCACTCAAACCCTCTCTCTCTGTATCTGTATGAACTTGTATGTGTGGGGTACAGTCTCTTCCTGCCTTTCCCAAATGAAATGCTATTGATCCCGCCGTTAATAACGTTGACTGTTTTCAAAGATTTATACATGGAACCTGCTGCCTCATATGGATTTCCTCCCGTTAGTGTTTAAGCGCCGATAGTACCACTTGGTCAATTAATGAAATAAAAATAGATTTGTCGATACCCACGCTCTCACATACGCGCACCCACAAAGTGAACCACTTTCAACATTTGTTCTCTAACGGCGGCCCTCTGTAAGTGTTGCCTCTGCAAAATTAGTTGGTAGGATTAAAGAATATATTCCTCTTTTATCCTATGTTTGAGTACTTGATCACAGAAGCATAGTTTAATCCAAACATCAATAGCGCCTCATCAATTCAGACAGACGCAGCTGTCAAAACGGACTTTGGGTTTGTTTAGGGCTTTGTATTTTATCCCCCTTTTTTTTAATAAAAAAGGTCATAGAATATTTTCTTTGATTTTTGAGGCTGAAATCTGTCTTAATCTTCTGAAGTTGAGGAACATCTGTTAAGATTTAATGGGTCGACTTCTATCTTTTTTTAAAAAAACACAATTGGGCCCCGTCTTGCAAATCTTTGGTGTTAGAGAAGAAAAGCGTCGGAGTTTATTCCTTAACAGTTATAAGCCCTTTTTAGGCACTATGTGATTAAACTGCTTACAACGGATTGGCGGGCGAGAATTCTTCTGTCTTTGTGCTTCTACCGCAGGGTGCAAGATGAGATTGGGTTCCGTTTTGAACAAGTGAGAACTATTTGCCATCATGCAGCTGGTACCGGGACCAGTTCGAGAGCTGAACTAAAAACAGAATAACCAGAGGAGACGGTTCTGATGTTGACTGGCTTCAACCTGCTGCTTTACACTACTTTGTGTTGCTTCTGTAAAATTTCACAGCTAATGCATTTGGATGAAGAGGAACTGGCAGCTAAAAATATAGACTCCTAAAAATATACAGACAGCTGTCACGTCTGCTTCTGAATACATTAGTCATTATCTTCATTAACCATTGCAAAATAACAGCGTTTTTTCATAATGTAGGCATTTTATATCAGGCAATTTGTTAATCGTTTTTTTTAATGGGCCCTGTTTTATCTGCAGGGCTTTTTTCTGTGTGTGTGTGTGTTGGGGGGAAGGGTAATTTCTTTGAAGTAAAGGGATTCCTCTTTGGAGGAAAGATCTGCAAAACTCTCCCCTGTGTTGTTTGGAAGCAGTGTTGTACCAGCTGATGACTGAGGCCACCTGAATGGGATCAGAACACAAGCAGTGTTCCCTCTAAGCTGAGTTAGTCTGAGCTAGCTCACAGTTTTTCAGCTTCTGGCTCACACATTTGTCTCAGCTCAGGAAGGATAGCTCCAGAGCAAACTAATTTATGCAGTAGCCAAATTGCTTGCCCACAACTTTAATGCCAGTAGCTCACAAAGTAGAATTTTTGCTCACAAGACTCCACGGCTTAGAGGGAGCATTGAACACAAGCTCGGCTGACCGATTCCATAAATTATCTTCCAAGCACCACCCACAAAGCAGTCACCAGAAGAGTCGGAGGCCCCTTTCAGACAGCCTTTGTAATGCATTTTGGTAGCCAGTGGCTAACGGATTTTCCGTGTCATTTCAGACACAACCGTTTTAGCCACCGGCTGCTAATAGATTTTATTTTACCTTTTCATACGAAGCTGATTGAGTCCAGTTAGCAAAGCGTGGCTGAGCTGTTCTTGCAGTAAACTGCTTTCTTCTGCTTTCACCTTTTTTTTGTGCTTCTGAATCACTATAGTGTGCTGTTAAAAATGTCCACAGTGCTTCTGATAGTGCCATGCTTTTCCCCCACCCCTTTTCACCACATGATCTAACTCAGACTTTTTTGGAACGTTCTAAATTGGGCGATGTAGCACCAGACCATTGAGATACATCAAGAAGTGCAATATTGGTTTAGTGCTATAGAACTCAACTTAGAATGTTCAAGAAAAAGTCTGAGGTAAATTGTGTGGTGAAAAACAGCGGGGGGGGGGGGGGAAGCATGGCCCTGTTTGAAATGGCCAGACCGCTCCCAAGATGGCTCATTAACGGAATGAAATTCCCTGTACGCAACCTCTGTTCCTTTAACTCTATTCAGAACTGACCCAACAATAAAGAACATCTGGTTTAGAAATGTAACATGAAAGGGGCTGGAATCTTGTAAGAGCAGACTTTGAGCCAAAACAGTATAAAAAGGGAAGGTGTCTCTGTTCCAAATATGGTGTTTTCCATAAATAAGGAGAGCTTTGCAATTTGGCCTTCTAGAGAACAGACAGTTTTAGCAATGTCTTTAAATATAATTCCTACTTGATGCATGCAATTGTAGTTCTATCTCTAACTATAAAGGAAATATAAGATAGCATAAGGAACAAGGGGAGAAAGTGGCTGGAAGATGGGCTTTGGAAGGTGTCACTCTGCTTAGGTTTGCACTGGAACTGACAGTGAATGGATGGACAGTGGGTAGATATTATTTGGTTACTTGGTTCATATAGCAGAGTTTGCCCAGTCATAGAAGCATGATGCTGAGTGCAAATAAGTCTCCCAAGAAGAATATTGCAAAAATAGGTAAACCTACATTTATTCAAGTAGATCCAGTTCACGTTCAGGTTGCAGTCGAAAGAGAGATCTAAAGAATGATTTCCCAATCACAAATGGCCAGGCTGTCCATCATCATGTATGTGGGAATATGAGGGCAGACATATTTCTCCATGGAAGGCCATGTGAAGCGAGAGAAAGATGGAGAGAGGGGGGAGAGGAGGGGTTAGAGGACAGCTCCCAGGTTAAGACAAAGAGAGGCATCCCATTCATGGAGATAACATGTATGTATGCCCTTCGAGTGATGTAGTGTCCAGGCAGGCTGAAGTGCTCACTCCAACAGATATTGTGTACCTTGGATTAGAGCAGGAGTCACCAACTTTTTTGGCATCTGGGGACATCTTTGGAATTCTGGAACAGTCTGAGAGGCACAACCACAAAATGGATGCCACAGACAACAACAAGAGTTGGGTTTATACCATGCCCTTCACTCGGACTCTCAGAGTGGCTTACAATTTCCTTCCCTTCCCCTCCCCACCACAGACACCCTGTGAGGTAGGTGGGGCTGAGGGAGCTCTGAGAGAGCTGTGCCTGACCCAAGGTCACCCAGCTGGCTGCACGTGGAGGAGTGGGGAATCCAACCTGGTTCTCCAGATTAGAGTCTGCCGCTCATAACCACTGCACCAAACTGGCTCCCTATACAGGAGGTGGAGCCAGCCACAAAATGGCTGCCACAGCTTACCTTCATTCCCACAGTGAAGGTCCTCATGCTGTGCTGCCAGCTGCTGCCAAAGCAACATTTTAGAAAATCTGCACTGCACATAAAATCTCCAATGGCCAATCAGAAGCCTTGTTGGGCAAAAGACCCACTTGGTCCCACCCACTTTCTAGAAACATTTGGTGGGTGCCTGGAAAAGTGCCAGCAGGTGCCATGGTACTGATGAACACCATGTTGGAGACCCCTGGCTTGGGGAAAACCTGCTGAGGCTCACAAAAGATTGGTTGTTTCAGGAGGGTAACGAAACGGAACCAAAGAGGGGAAAGGAACTGATTGGTTGTTTCAGGAGGGTAACAAAACGGAACCAAAGAAGGGAAAGGAACTGATTGGTTGTTTCAGGAGGGTAACAAAACGGAACCAAAGAGGGGAAAGGAACTGACTGGTTGTTTCAGGAGGGTAACAAAACGGAACCAAAGAAGGGAAAGGAACTGACTGGTTGTTTCAGGAGGGTAACAAAACGGAACCAAAGAGGGGAAAGGAACTGACTGGTTGTTTCAGGAGGGTAACAAAACGGAACCAAAGAGGGGAAAGGAACTTGGATTTAAATGGAAATTTGGATAAAATGGAATAAAGAACCGAAAAGGTAAGAAAAAAACCTGGTGGAGGGCCAATAGTTAAAACCTCACCTAAACTTATTGTAAGTAAAAATACATGTATTTATTTTGAGAAAAGTTAAAAAACATACAAGGACCCAATGAAAGCCTTGTTAACAAATACAAATGACAAGCACACAAGGAACAATTATTGTGACCTAACACGTTCTGGCCCAATCAGGTCTTCTTAGAGGTCAAACAACATGAGGTACGTATGGGTACATGTTACAAAGAAATAACAAAGAACATGTCAATACTGGACCAAAAAGGAATGCTGTTGCAAAAGAGAGAGAGAGAAAATGGGTTTTAGTTGTTATAAAATGAAATATGGTGAATTTTGCTTATAATACGGTTGCAAACCCCTAGAGAGCCAGTTTGGTGCCGTGGTTAAAAGCACAGCCTCTAATCTGGAAGAACCGGGTTTGATTCCCCACTCCTCCAGCTCAAAACCACATTCAAATACCTCGGGGCAATGCTGTACTCACTGCGAAATCACCCCGGAACGGCCATAAAACGGCCATAAATCTATGCAGAAGTACTATAAAATCTGATAATCAAAGAACTTGAAAGTGGCATGGAGTGCGGAAGCTACCCTAAAACCCCATAATCAAAGGAAGTGAAACTGGCATGCAAAGCAGAGGGGAATTTCTGTTCCAACGTGGGTTTCGCAAAACAATAAAGGGAAAAGCCAGTCCAAATCCGCCTGTGCGAACTGGCAAAATCCAATTCGAAAGTGCTTTGAAAGTGGATTGAAAGTGGATTATTTAGTATGTGTGATTGCAGCCTCCCTGAATAGACATGGAAATATCATTTCCAACTCAACCTTTTAAAATACAGTGATATAGTATAAGAAATAAATAAATATTCATCCCTGAATTTTCACTCTTGTGGTTTTAAGCTCCTAGCATCTGCTACTTAAAAACCAACCAACTGACCAACCAACTTGGGTTGCCTTTGCTATGGCCACAACCTCAAACCACTCCCCCCCTTTAGAATCCACATTTTCTTCCAGAATTAGCTGAGCTCGTAAAATAATTTGCGACCAAGATGCTCTCCAGGGCAGAGATTTGTGCCAGGGGAATAACTCCCTCTCCCTGCACGCCTCCATTAAGGTATTCCAATTAATTAGAGCTCAGAGAGTCCGGCCTAAATGTGACAATATTCTTTCGGGATGCCTTTGCCAATGTTTTTACATGGGAGCTGGCCAGTAAATACCCACGAAGTCATGAATTTTATACATAAAAGGAGAAGTATCGTATTTTTTTCCCCCTGGATTCTTGAGGAAATTACTCTCATATACAACATGAACTCGGAGTTGCTTTACAGGGAGTCAAAGTTACCGGCATGCCATTACTGCACCATAAAAGTCGAGTGGCAGTTTCCTCCTCCACCCTGGCTCTCCAATCTTCTGCGATTCTTCTGGGGGTTATCCTTTTGGTCGGGTTTGTTTAGTCTGCTCCGTAATGGCGCAAAAACGGACCCTCGATCTTTTGCCTGCTTGACTAATATACAATCTGATTGATCATAAAACATTCCCCCCCCCCCCCCCGTAACTCTCGCTATCTCAGAAAACATGCGAGCCTGTGTGTTTCTTTGTGGGGCTCAAGCTTTCTAGCGTTCCCCGCCGAGACCAGCTGCGTATTTGCTAACAAATTGTTTCTCCAAACCATCCGAGATACTAGTCAAAACAAAGAATTAGACGCATTTGGACATAATTAAATTTAAACCTTTATTTGTATATTCTCTTCCCAGTTCTTGTTTTTCTTTCCAGACCGCTTCTTCTGTCTTCGGTCTCCCCATTTTGCTAATTTTCCTAGAAGCATGCTATTTCCATTTCGTGGTGGGAAGATAATTCGTTTAAGAGCCAAACTGGTAATTTGGTTATCCTTTTGTGAATAATGTGATGGCAATCGTAAGCACTCTGATTTGGGTGAAAGCCCCGTTTCACTCTTACATACCATCAGACCAAGCTGCATATTCCTTAAATGTAGTATTTTCTTGCAGGGGTCCCCAGCGGAGTGCCCGTGGGTGACACGGGGCCTGCCAACACCTTTTCTGGTGCCCCGCAAGCATTTTTAAGAAGTGGGTGGGGCTGAGGAGTGCTTTAACCCAGCAAGGTTTCTGATTGGCTATTGGTGATTTGAATGGCTGTGCAGATGTTCTAAAGGGCTGCATAGGCAGCAGCTGCCACTGCAGCAAGGATCTTTACTGCATGACTGAACTTAAGCTGCAGCAATAATTTTGCAGCTGTCCTGGCATCCTGTGGCAGCCATTTTGTTGCTGCGCTCACCACATTGTGTCAGAATTCCAAAGGTGCCTGCAAGCTCAAAAATGTTGGGGAGCCCTGTTTCATCAGATTGCATTCCAACCTTTTGGTCATTTCCCAAAATGCTGTTTGTGCTGCAGAATGGAAGCATCCCCCATTAGATATCCACTCATCACGTACTGGTAATACAGAGCATTTAAGTGCCCTGACCTAGATAGCCCAGGCTAGACTGATCCCATCAGATCCCAGAAGCTAAGCAGGGTTGGCCTTGGCTAGTATTTGGAAGAGTGACCTCCAAGGAATACCAGGGTCATGATGCAGAGGCAGGCAATGGCAAACCGCCTCCAAAGCGTCTCTTGCCTAAAAACAAGTCTAGCTCACCACCTAGTGGTACATAACACTAAATGGAGCTAGAGCTTCTGGCTGCCAGATAAACTTATGATGAATATGTTGTCAAGGGCTTTCACGGCCAGAGTTCATTCGTTGTAGATTTTTTGGGCTGTATGGCCGTGGTCTTGGCATTGTAGTACCTGACGTAGAAGAACCTCCTCAGGAAAGCTCCTCCATTAGACCGTCACAGCCTGGGAAACTCCTACAAGATAACGACTCAGCCCTACCCCACCTTCCTGAGTAGATATAAATTACCTGCCTACCATTTTTCTTCTTCTCACATTGAGAGTATTCCATCTTTCTGTGTTATACTTCTGAGGATGCCAGTCACAGCTGCTGGCAAAACTACAATGCCAAGACCATGGCCATACAGCCCAGAAAACCTATAACCACTAATCTTAGGATCTCCTGGTTATTCTATACACACTGCCATATGATAATTAATCAAATAATCAGAGCATCTGAGTCTATACTGGAATCAGTAGGACTCACACAGATATTTCCAGTCCTCAGAGGTAGCGCAGAGCGTGGTAAACAGTGTTTCAGGAATGATTTGAGTATAATGTTTGTTTTTCCTCCCGTGGTAGGGTAGTCCTGGAGGAAAATGTTTTACTGGGATGTAAAGAACACATGAATTGTGCTGGAAAGATTCTTTAGCAGGACTGTTCAGGAATCTAATCCCCCTCATGCAGTTCTTTCCTGCAAAATCCACAGGGATTTTACTCTTGGAAATATATGCTCCATAGTCACTATTTCCCCATAACTTAGTGAAGTTACGGTGCATTTCTTCCATAAGTTATTTTTGAAATCGATAATTTTTAAAAAGAAACCCACTACATAAAAAACAGTTCATTATTTATTGAAACTGCAGCCGTTGAGTTTGGGGTGAATCCTAGAGTGTCAAGCCAGTGTGACAATGTCACTTCAGGCTTCACACCAGATGTAACGTTGCGCATTGGCATGACAATGAACTGTCCGGTATCCCTTCTTAAATTAGCGGAGTGCACCTTGGCTACACACAGCAGCAGCCCTTTGTTCTCAGAACACCTGGAATTCACTGCCACAGGAGGTGGTGGTCGCTACAAGCATGGACGGCTTCAAGAGGGAATTGGACAAACATATGGAGCAGAGGTCCATCAGTGGCTGTTAGCCACAAGGTATAGATAGGAGCTCTCGGTCTGGGGCAAGTGATGCTCTGTCTTCTTGGTGCTTGGAGGGGGCAACAGTGGGAGGGCTTCTGGAGTTCTGGCCCCACTGGTGGACCTCCTGATGGCACCTGGTATTTTTGGCCACTGTGTGACAGAGTGTTGGACTGGATGGGCCACTGGCCTGATCCAACATTGGCTTCTTTTATGTTCTTACGTTCTCTCTTAATGGGGTATAATTATGGTTGCCAACTCTTGGATATCTAGGGGGTGGAGCCTGAGGCGGGCTGGATTTGGGGAGGGACGGGACTTCAGCAGGATACAATGCCATGGAATCTACCTTCCAAAGTGACCATTTTATCCAGGTAATCATATCTTTGTCACCTGGAGATCAGTTGTAATTCCAGGAGAACTTCAGCAGCCACCTGGAGGTTGGCAACCCTAACTGAACCTCCTCCTAGTGGGAGTGCATCTAGCGGAATTCTCCTGGTGCCAGAACGAAAATTCCTACCCATGCGAAATGAGAGCACGATCTGTATCCAACTGTGTAAAAGCCATCTTTCCACTGAGTCAATGCAGGGCCTGGTTTTAAAAGCAGCAGTAAAGCTTCCCCGTAGGAGACAAGTCATAAAAGACCAGAGAAAGGTCCCTCTTTAGGCCTCTGAACCGTGCTGTTCAGAGCATTGGGGAGATCTGTGGGCCGTCTCCTCCTCCACTTCTGCCTTTCCCCTCCTCTGTGTTTTCTCCAGACATAACAGTGAACAGAGAAGGGCAGTAGAGCTGGTCCAAAGCTCTCCGGTACATTTCCAGAACATTCCAGGCCCAGTGAACGGGAGAGAGCTGCTTTCCCTGCCAAAATGTAATTGAGCAGAAAACGCCAAATGGAGTTCGACATGTAGATGATTTTATAATGTGGTCACTGGAGAGCGGAGAGAGAAAGCCGAACAGTAATCACGGCGAAGTAGTCTAGACTGCTGAAGCTTGATTCATTGGAATGGGGGGCGGGGGGCGGCGTGTTAGGCTTTGGGCCTTCCCGGGATGGTCTTGTTTGGAAAGGTTATGATGTCACTGTACCATGCAGGTCAAAGCAAAACAACATTTTTTAGTATTTAGGTTGGCTGGAGTGTGCCTGGCGGACCCTGATTTACGGCTCCTTTAACTTTGTGTAGCCACCAAAAGGCGTAATTTATGTTGGTCAGCTCTGACAGTGGCCAAAAGTGACCGGGTGGTTAAGAAAAACCAGGAAGATTCATTACCCATAAATCTTAACTGGGTTGCCAAGTTCCTTTAATTAAGGGGGGGGGAAACAACAGCCCCCCCCCCACAACACATTACAGACAGCACATTCAGTAGGGAATGAGGTAGAAAAAGCAACTGATTAATTCGTATATCAGTTACATTCCTTAGGAAACCAGACTTTACAGACCTCACTTGAGCAAACCAAGGACAAAAATAAAACGGGACTCTTCTTTGAACCATTAGATTAATTGAAAGCTTTTCAGTCTCCTCCTCCTCCTCGTTCTCCTCCTTCTCAACTATAACATTATAGTATGAAATGGCCTGCAAGTGATATCCTTTCTACACTATTTTTAAAATTTATTTAAGCATTTATAGCCCGCTTTTCTTCCCACTGGGGACTTAAAATGGCTTGCAGGAAACATACTTACAATGTAGTAGGGCTGCCAAGTCAGCCTGGGGGGCGGGGGATCCCCCGCTACAGGAGTCCCGATCCGCCGGCCAGCATTCGGCCGGCAGGGGGAACCCCACCCCCGAAGTTGTCCAGCCAGGACAACTTCCCCAACGTGCTGACGTCACTTCTGGGTGACATCACTGGGTGTGCGTGCTTTGCACATGCGCCGGGGAAGCTCCCGGACGATGGAGGACTCCCCCCCGCCGGTAAGTAAGGAAGACTTGGCAACCCTACAATGTAGTTAGGCATGTGTACCCTTGTTGCCGTCTTGATTGTTATACTTAACCTTGGAAACTCCTTCCCCAGAGAGATCCATCCCCTGAGAAATCTGTACTCCTTATGAAAGTAGATTTTCTCCCCTGTTGTTTTAATAAGTTTGGATGTACATAACAACAACAACAACAACAACAACAACAAACAATATAGTCAGGCTAGGGATGCCGGCCTCCAGGTGGGACCTGGGGATCCCCCTGGAATTAAATCTCATCTCCAGACTGCAGAGATCAGTTCCCCTAGAGAACATGGCTTGCTTTGGAGGAGGGACTCCCGTGGAGAAAATGGCTGCTTTAGAGGGTGGACTCTATGGCATTATATCTCACTGAAGTCCTTCCCCTTCCCAAACCCTGCCCTCCCCAGGCTCAGGCCTGTAGCCACAGTGGGACATTTAGGGATGGTGCCCCCCCACCCGTGGTCTACGCCCCCACAACTCCTGCTGTGGGAGTTGTGCCGGCAGGTAAGGAAAGACCCTTCTCTTCTTTACCTGCCTGCCAACAGGATCTCTCTCTCCATATTCCTGGCCCCTCCCTGATTTCCCAACGTCCCGTCAGCGATCCGAGACAAGCGATAGTCTCATACTGCTAGACTCATGCTACTTGTCAAAAAAATATTCTAGGGGAAATAAAATAAACTAGGGGAAAATAGAGCTTATATGCTGATGGAGGGTGGAGGGTGGCGGAAGGTGCAGAGTGAACGGAATGACCTCTGTATGGGTGAGGGAGTGACCTTCGAGGTGCGACAATCTGGATCTGGCACCCCCACCCCCACCCCCCACCATTGGTCAGGAGTACCTGCCAACCCAACTTCTGTGGCTCACTTGGCTGGTGTGTGTGTGTGTGTGTGTAATGGTGGCAAACAGAGGAAATGCCAGCAACTTCCCAATGCCCTTCCACTCCTGTGCGCCCAAATGCTGGAACGTCCTCTGGGGACATGATGACATCACTTACAGGTATATGGGAAGTGATGTCAGCATGTTGCTGGTGACATCATTACTTCACTGGTGACGGACCCTGCTGTGGGTCAGTCCCCTCACTGATTGCGAGGCCTTGCCCGGCAACCTGATTTAGAGAAGAAACGGTCAAATGAAGAAGTGTTTTTATAACTGACCTTTGCCAGCATTGTGAAGAAGAAGAGGAAGAGGAAGAAGAGGAGGAAGAAGAGAAAGAAGAACAAGGTGCTGCAATTCTCTTCTCCGGTTCTGAGGCACTGCTAGCCCAAAGAGGACTGAAACGGGTGTGATCAGTGAGGGAAGTGCTGAAGCTAAGAGGAGGGGGAAGCCCTGAGCTGGCCTCGGCTGGGAGGGCGGGGTATAAATTTGATAAACAAACAAACAAACAAAAAGGCACGGCTGTTTCGGGAGGGGGCATGGCAAATCCAGGGGACATTGCCCCTGTGGGTCCCCCATGGCTGCAGGCCTGTGCTGAAGGCAGAGACGTGGAGGCTGCTGAACCCCATATTGTAATTCAGGGGTCCCTAATGTGAAGCCTGTGAGCACCATGGTGCCTGCCAGCTCTTTTCCTGGGGCCCACCAAGTGTTTTCAGACCAGGTGGGGCTTTTGCCCAGCAAGGCTCCTAACTGGCCACAGGAGATTTGGTTGGCTGTGTGTATTTTTGTAAACATTGCTTTGGTGGCAGCTGCCATCACAGCACAAGAATCTTCATCATGTGACTGAAGGGAAGCTGTGGCAGCCATTTTGTGGCTGGCTCCGCCTCCTTCGGCAGCCCTTTTGTAGCAGCCATTTCGGGGATCAAAAAGGTTGGGGACCCCTGCTGAACCTTGAGGTGGGTCTTGTTTTTCCACTTTGCCCTGAGTTTCAGTGAGGCCGGTGTTGACAGCCAATCGCTTCATCTGCCTAACTGTTTAGCAGAATTAATCGAGCTAATGAACAGCAACCGGCACTAACTCAGCCATCTCCTTTGTTCTAAAGCAAAACTCATCAAACTTAACGGGGCAAGGTCCATGGGACCAATACATTTACGTGCCCACTGCAGAAACAAATTTGGGGGTTTGTTAATGGAAATTAATTCTCAGATTTAATGACTTTTTTTTAAAAAAGAGAGGAGAGATTCAGCCTAATCAGCTGTAATGCTTTAGAGGGACCGACGTGTTAATTGTGAACGTGGCGAGATTGCCATCGGTTTGCTGAGATGTTTCAATAGGAAACCCATTCAATATTGGCACACAATAGCATCAGCCTCACGGCTTGTCAAAAAACGGAAAAAAAAGTGGGATTCTCATCTCCGTGTCTGACATGTCAAATCTCTATTGGCATTTGTCAGCTAATACTGCCATCTCATGCCCAGGAGGTAGGATGAGTGAACCCTGTACGTCAGGACTGTGGAATGTTATGTTATATTTCTCATGGCATGCTTATCACTTTTTGGGCTACTCCGACCTTGAGACACTGTTGGTACCGGCCCATGTATCTTTTCTCCTGTCTGACTCTTATGCCGCCCGCTTCTTCCCCTGGGAACTGTAAACCAGTATTTTAAGCACCTTTCCCCCTGGGAACTGTAAACCAGTATTTTAAGCACCTTTTTCCTAGACATGATGATTGGCTTCCAGGCCATACCTTTGATTGGCTTCCAGGCCACCTTTTGAATTCTGTATAATTATCCTGAACGAGTTGGTGCCCGTCATTACTACCACAAGAAGTGCAGATGACCATAGCAGACCTTTCTCAATAAAGCATTCCTGTCTAAGGACAGTTGTTGGTGACTGACTCTGTAGGACTATCACAGCATTCAGCGCATGAGACGATGACCGATTCTTGAATGAGGCCTTCTGCCAGGTGCACATTTCTCTCCTTCCCCCCACCCTGTGATCAGGTATTCTCCTGTGGGATCCTGCGTGCATCATCTTGTTACTACGGTTCGCACCCCTTGAGTCATTCGAGAAGCTAATCAATGGGATTAGAGGTGGCATTCCTGCCGTGGCTCCAACAATTACGAGGGATTCAATATTTCGAAGACGGAACTTCAGCCGCCTAATATTGCCTAACTGGAACGGGAATGGCGGCATTTCAAAAGAGAACATGAGGACCGATCTTATTGCCCCAAACCTGACGATCTGTGTGTGCAAATCTCTGCAATCTGTTGACGTACCCAGGTGCATGATGCAACAGGTATGGGCAAAATCCCATACCTGGAGCATCTAATCCTTTTCACATCCTTCAAGAGCCCCGTCAAGCTGGTTTCGAGGTGTGACAATGGAAAAGCAATTTGTACGGAGCCTTGATCTCTGAATGGCTTGTCAAAGAGCTGACGGGGGTGGTGGAAAACGATGTCAAGTAACGTGAACGCGTGGAGCTGCCTTATATGGAACCACACCCTTGGTCCATCAAGATAAATATTGGCCACTTCTGCACATTTGTCCCTATTGCTTCAGGGTTCCCCCCCCCCATGTGTTTTGCTCTTTCTTGCAGTCCCAGAGGGAGCGAAACACATGTGGAAGGGGGGGGGAGCCAAAACAATAGCTACAAGTGAGTGACAAAAACAACAGTGCAGAAGTGGTCATTATTGTCTACTAAGACTGGCAGCAGCTCTCCAGGGTCTCATGGGGAGGTCTTGCACATCACCCACTAGCTGGTCCTTTCAACTAGAGATGCCAGGGATTGAACCTGGAGGTTGGCACCAGTCTTCCCTCTAAGCTGAGTTAGTGTGAGCCAGCTCACAGTTTTTTAGCCTCCGGATCACACATTCTTGTCTTAGCTCAGGACGGATGGCTCCAGAGCAAACTAATTTATGCTGGAGCCAAATCGCTCGCTCACAGCTTTAATGCCAGTAGCTCACAAAGTAGGATCTTTGCTCACAAGACTCCACAGCTTAGAGGGAGCATCGGTTGGCACCCTACCCGGGATTGTGATGGAACAGTGTACGGCCATGATATGGCACAACAGCTAGGCAACATTAACGTATCAGTTCGGAGAGGCAGAAGCATATAAGTCTGCAGAGACAATGGCGCATGAAGCAACATGATCAGGCCGTGCGCCGCTCAGCCTTTCATGTCGGTCTCCACGTGGCGCACGCCCTGATGGTTCTGGGAATGGACCCGTGTAGATGAAAGTCACCTCTGCTTATGAACCACAGACACATTCTTCTTTGGTCTCCTGTGCTATCTCTCGCCTGGAGGCATTCGTCCCATGCCCAGACAAGCTGTCTGCTGACTTGGCATGCAAACGGCTGCTGAGGGCTTGTTTATCCAAGAGCTGTGGCATGCGTCGCAGAAGCAGCCTGTCCTGCAGACCTGCGCTGGGATTAAAAAACTTTAATTTTAAATGCATCCTTCAAACCCCTTTCCCATGTTGGCTTGGCTTGGCAAAGGGATTTAAATTTATTTATTTATTTACATTTATACCCCACCTATCCAGCGCTGCTGGCTCCAGGAGATAAATGCCTTCTCCAAGCCAGCTGGCGGAGCTCTTTGGGAATGCATTGCTTTCTTTCTCTGCTCCCCCCCACACATCTCAAGCCTACACAAGGAGGGGAACACTGGCTGGGTAAGGGAAGATCGATCGGGGAGGCATACCTCCCCTCCCAGCCACCCTGCTGGGAGCCACTCAATATGTGTGAAAGAGCCGCATGTGGCTCCTGAGCCGCAGTTTGGCCACCCTTGCTATATACGAATGTACTCAAAGCAATTAACTAAAATCTCTAAAATGCCTTCTGGAATAATAAATAAAAATGTTGCAATTTTCTCAGCAATAGGTAAAGGTAGTCACAAATTCTCAAAATCCACCCAGTTTTTTAAAATGGCAACATTTGATTTAAAAATTTGGTATCAGTATTCTACATTTCAGAATCAACTTTTGACCCAAGAATATGAAATACTCCTGTTTTGACTGGAGTAAAGTTAACCGAGATCTACTGCTGATAAACTGAATTGACTGTCATTCAGACACCATCAGATGTCAATTGCTGTCTGCCATCAGATATCATCCCAAACTAAGTGCTCTATTGTATGTCAGCTGCCAATTCCAGTTAAATGCTGATGGCTACACGTCAGATGTTATCCAATGTTAACTGCTGTTGCAGAATCTTTAGATGTCAAATACTGATTCAGGAGAGCAATAAGTTGGAGAATGTTTAATATTTGCCATCAAAAGCAGCAGAGGTGAGTTTTTGGGAAGGCTTTGGTTGCAAATTCATTTGCATCGCTAGTAGCCATAGACTTCCCCATGATGGGATTTCTAGATTCACATTTTGGTGTATTGAGAAGACTTAATTGTTGGACCAAATAAAAATATGAATGTTATCGTTAAACGTGTGTATGTATATAGCGACGACAACACAAATCAGCACTGGTATCATGTCTCATCTTTAAAATAATGTGTTTTTTAATTTATTTAGTAAAAAATTTATATCCCGCTTTTCCTCTTAGTTCACAGTGGTCAATATTATAATTCTCACAGAATCTAACAGTTGAGTACTAGATTCCAGCGGCCCAACACATAATTTTATGTTGTTTAGCCTCAAATACAATCCAATGTATTTAGCACTGACTTCTTGTGGGTTAATCAGAGTAGTGATAGGTGTGCAACCACTTGACTTCCAGAGACAGAGGCCTTGTTTGCTGAGACAGCAGAATGTTGAGGTGGAAGAATAGTGAGGTAGAGGGATGTTGAAATAGTCAAATGTTTGGATAAAAGAAAGTAGGGGGAGAATGTTAAGGTGGCAGAATGGTGAGGTAAGAGGGATGTTGAGGTAGTTGACTGTTTGGGTAATAGAATGCAGGAGCGGAATGTTGAGGTGATGTTTCTTAGTGGTCCACCATCGATATACTAACCATGGCCAGCCCTGCTTAGCTTCCAACCTCTGATGGGACTGGGCTAGCCAGGGCTATTCAGGCTGCTTCCATATTTAATACACCCATGCATACGACTGCAAGTATTGGAATTCTCATTTGTTGGTGGGGAAGGAGAGATGTAATTGGTGACTTGCCATGAGTTCCAGGGTTGCCAACCTCTGGGTGGGGCCCCTGGAGATCTCCTGGAATTACGAGTGATCTCTAGATGACAGGTATCAGTTCCCCAGGAGGACATGGGCTTCTTTGGAAGGTGGACTCTGTGGCATTATACCCTACTAAAGTCCCTCCGCTGCCTAAACCCCACTCCTCCCAAACACTCCCCCCCAAATCTCCAGAAATATCCTAAACGACAGCTGGCAACCCTAATGGGTCCTGCATCTGAGAAAATATTCACTTGAGAGACATGACACTGGGATTAGTACACTCTATCTGCTTTGGAATCTCTTCCATAACCTTTATGTCCTAGCAATACAGTCTCCAGTTTGGTGTAGTGGTTAGGAGCACGGACTCTTATCTGGGAGAACTGGCTTTGATTCCCCACTCCTCCAGATGCAGCTGCTGGTGTGGCCTTGAATCAGTCACAAGTTATTTTCAGAGCTGTTCTCTCAAGAGCAGTTTTTGAAAGAGCTCCATCAGCCCCACCTACCTCCCAGTGTAGAGATGAGAAGGGAAAGGGATTTTAAGACGCTCTGAGATTTCTTCGGGTAATAAAGAGTGTGGTATAAATCCAATCTCCTCCTCCTCCTCCTCCTCCTCCTCTCAGCCCCACCTACCTAGCAGGGTGTCTGTTGTGGGGAGGGAAAGGGAAAGGAGATGTAAGCTGATCTGAGACTCCTTTGGGTAGTGAAGGGCAGGGTATACATCCAATCTCCCCCTCCTCCCCCGCCCCTCATTATTTTACATGGTAGAATATTTAATAATTTTGCTCTTTCATCTTTTACAAGCATCAGAAAAGTGCTCAGGTTCACACAATCTTATCCTTCACAGTTATTGTCAGCTTCTGACAGGGGTCTTCTCTGAAGGTTAATGATTCCTGGAAAAGGGTTATTTTTCTTACCCGCCCTGATGGACAGTCCGTTAATTGATATTAACACATTTCCGAGGGGAAAGAATGCAGAAGTTTTCTGGCAACTCTCCTTTAATCTTCTCTTAGTGCAGGTTTCCCCTTTTCTTGCTGCATTCACATTTGTCAGCGGTGAGGGAGAGACATCATTGGTGACTTTAAGTTTGCCATGAATTCCAGGGTTGCCAACCTTTGGGTGGGGTCTGGAGATCTCCTGGAATTATGAGCGATCTCCAGATGACAGAAATCAGTTCCCCTGGAGGAAATGGCTGCTTTGGAGGGTAGACCCTATAGCATTATACCCTACTGACGTCCCTCCGCCGCCTAAACCCCACTCCTCCCACGCACTCCCCCCCAAATCTCCAGGAATATCCCACACGACAGCTGGCAACCCTAATGGGTCCTGTGTTTGAGAAAATATTCACTTGAGAGACATGACACTCATGGGCGTCAACTTCAGGGGGGCTGGGGAGCTGGAGCCCCCCCCCCCCAAACTTTTCTAGGACATGCTGAGCCTCCCTTGGAGATAATGGCCTGTAATGTCTCTGGCCCAGCCCCAGCCCCCCCCCCCCCCCGGGAAATTGGAAAGTCTACGCCCTTGATGACACCGTATTATTTCTGGCATTAGTACACCCCATCTGCTTCGGAGTCTCTGCCATAATCTTTGTGTCCTAGCAATACAGTCTCCTAAGTCATCCCCTCCAACACCACATTATTTTGCATTGCCCGACTGAATTGACATTTGATAATTTCACTCTTTCATCTTTCCCGAACATCAAAAAAGTTCTCAGGTTCACACAACCTTATTCTTCACAGTTATTGTCAGCTTCTGACATGGGTCTTCTCTAGAGGTTAATGATTCCTGGAAAATGGTTATTTTTCTTACCTGTGCTGATGGACAGTCCGTTAATTGATATTAACACATTTCCGAGGGGAGAGGACGCAGGGATACAGCCGGCCGTTGGAAGTTTTCTGGCAACTCATTATTCTAATAACAAGTTTAGACCTTGTTAGCCCAAAGCAGACATGGTATAGGGCAAAGACGTTCACATGTTGTCTTCCAAAGACCAAATGCCTCATAAGTAAAGGCCATTGTTTCTATGTTGGGCTTTCATGCTGTAGCACCATTCATTCTCCGGCTGTTTTTTGCAATCAGCATTCCAAACGGAATCTTCAGTGAATGCATCAAAACATGGCTAAAGAAGAGATCTGTACTGTTACGTATTTTTTCCTCTATCACTTCGCGAACCGCGAACCAGCCAAAATTCATCACGAACTTTCGTTTTTGAGTTGGTTCGTGCCCATCCCTAAACCCGTTCACTGAAAAACTGGCAGTTTCTCTAACTGGAAAACACCATTTCTCTAGTTGCCACAAGTGTAGGTTAGTTTCCTGTTCCTTCTGAGTCTCCACTTTTGTCTTACAGCCCCCCTCACCGAAACACCCTTTTCCTTCTTCATCTCTCCTGGATAGGTTAATCTACACTTGCTGGCTCCAGCCGAATGCGTGAATTGACCTCAATGAAAAACATTTTGTGTGAGTTTATCTGAGAGATGGTGGTGATGGATCTTTGATGGCAGATGAGAATTTTTTTATCTCTCCATGACCCTTATGGAAGGCTGAGAAGACTTTGGGTACTTTACAATCTCTAGGGCCTGACAGTTCAAGTGATTGGTGTGTCGCTTCCTCTTTGGGCCTCTATCTTCTTCACCAAATGTCATCCCTCAGCGGCCTTAATAAATGGCGTGGGTTGTGAGGCTGGGCAACTGGTAATTTGCCTTTCTGAATGTCTTGACTTCTGCTATGCTGAGAACTTCTTCTTCTTTTTTGAATTTTTAATTAACAAAGAACAACTAACGATACATATAAAGTACGTTAAAATGGAGTAATACAAATACAAAACTGTGAAGCAGGTTATAGGCTTAACACATTAACAGTTCACTGGGTAAGCAAACAATAGCCATTCTAATGGAACGATTATTAAAGCATAACTGAGCATTCAATAAGTAAACCATAAAGTTCACCGTATTCCAAGATCAACCACTAATTGAGGAATTTCCTCTTGAGACAATGACTATTCAAGTATAGGTAACCATATAGAGGAAAAGTAGGAATGCCTAGAGGGTCTATACATGGTATCCAGATTGTCGGTGAGCTTCGCCATGATGTATAATTTCCATAATTTTTGATGCCATTGTGAGATTGTAGGAGGCTGTGATGATTTATGGGTTAATGCAATAGTATTTCTTGCTGCGTAAAGTAATAATGATATTCTTTCTTTAATTGAGAATGAGCTCGTCGAAGATCCCCAGCCCCCAGTGAGTACTTCTTCTAGTTGGACACTGGCATTGCAGTAAGGTTGCCAAATCCCCCTGGCCAGTGATGGGGGATGGGGGCTAGGGTTGCCAGATCCAGGTTGGGAAACTCCTGGAGATGTGGGGATGGAACCTGGGGAAGACAGGGACCTCAGTGGGGTACCATGCCATATAGTCTGTTGGAAGTTCCAGGTGCGATGTCCCCTGTCTCAGACCTCCAGACTGAATGGCAAGAGAGGCTAGACAGGCAGACTGACCTTTCTTCCTGTATCTACTCTTCTGCCACTGTCCCCTTTGAAATACAGATTGTGTTCTCAGGGACCAATTTCCCATTCCTTCCATTCTCTCACTCATATGCAGATGAAGACAAGCTCTCTCCCTGATAATACCATGCTTCTAAGTCCAGAGCACCCAGAGAAATACCAGCGGATGATCATCTGTATAGATTATCCAGGGCTCATTTCGTAGCTGGAGCTCCTTTGCATATTAGGCCACACACCCCTGATGTAGCCAATCCTCGAAGAGCTTACAGAGCTCTTCTTACAGGGGCTACTGTAAGCTCTTGGAGGACTGGCTACATCAGGGGTGTGTGGCCTAATATGCAAAGGAGCTCCTGCTATGAAATGAGCCCTGATATTATCTGTGAGGAGGCCCTTCTTCTTCAGTGTGAGAAACACAAAAACCAGTTGCAGTCCCTATGAAGGCTGGAATGAGCTCATGGTCTCCTTTGCAGGTGACACAGGGCTGGCGTTAGGGGACATTGTGGTGGAGTAGCTGCCGAGTCCAGAGCCTCCAGCTGGGCCCATGGTCACTGACCCCCTCCCCATACACCTTCCCGTAACCATCCATTTGCCCATGCTATACCACCCATGCTCCCAGCTTTCCAGTGTTGATGGGGAATGGAGTGTGGGCAGTGCACAATGATGGCATTCCTGGCAAACACAGCAGTGGCACTGCCACCTGCCCACACTGGCTAGTGCTATTGGAGAAAGGGCAGCTAGGAGTTTAGGCAATAGGAGGGCTTGTGAGCAGGGGAAGTATGTACGGTCAGTATGGGAAGTATGGGGACACACATGTCTGTGGGTGGAAAGGGAGGCATGAGGGGTCTGGGGTGAGCAGAAGGGGTCCCCGGGCACTCTCTGCCCAAGGCCCCCCAAACCTGGAAACAGCAGTGGAATAGGGTGGCCAGGTCCCTCCTGGCATCTGGAGGGGATGGGTGGATTTATAAAAGAAAGAGAAAGGCCTAGGCTTCATGGCCAGTGTTGCACAGGAAGTGACATAATCACCTCAGTGACATCCAGGTGACACTCTGGTATTTGAGCAAAAACTCTATGGTAAAACGTGCTTCTACCACAGAGCTTTTGCCCAAATACCAAAGCGTCACCCGGACGTTGCTGATGTGATGAAGTCACTTCCTGTGCGACACCAGCAACAAGGCCTAGGCCTTCTCCTTTCTCCTGGTAAGTCCCCACCACCAGCCAGCTGGTCGGCAGGTGGGAGTAAGGCCTGGTGACGGGGGACCACAGCCACCTCTGGAGGTCTGCCAACTCTACACTGGACATCTGGATATAAAAAGAATGAGTCTCATGACAATAAACTTCGATAATGAGTTCAAAAAATCACCGATAGCTGTGAGATATAGCCTCTTCCTTTAATGCTTAATACAAGGATTTGGACATTGCTCCCTCCACTGTGGTTAAGGATCGCCCCCCCCATCTTTTCAGACTTTAAATAATACTGTTTGGTGGCAATATTCTTTCTTCAGGAGACAGATTTTGCCCTTAATTAGCTCACACACCTCTGGGGAACACTCCGAGTCCTGAGTGTGAAAGTACCACGAACTCCAGCATGAGTCTCAGGGGGATAAAAGGGGTAATTTGGGAATAATTGACATCTCTGGTGAACATACATTGGTTGTAGGCATGACAAGATGTGTTAGCTCGATATCAAATCCTGCTCCTTTCTCTTTTTCTACTTTGCACATTTCAGACCTGACAAATGGTTTAGATTTGTGCGAAATCATGTGCGTTCTCTCGTGCTTGTGGTTTCTTCCCACTCCTCCTCCCTCCACTTTCCGACTTTGTTGGTATGCCTCGGAATCTCATCATCAGTGGCTGCAGAGTGTCCGCACAGTCAGAAACGATTTACCTCAGGAAGACTCAGTGTGGTGGAAGACGATCCACGATAGTGAGAGATGCGTCTGCCTCCTAAAAGCAAAACCACGTTATGGAGTGGATAGCAAAAGTTACTTTCACATCACCTGGCAAGACGAAAAGTCTTACGCTCGCACAAGGCCTGGGACACGGAATAGGAGCAGAACGGGAACAGAAAATGGTCCTGGAATGGAAAGATATTGTTCAACACATTAAACAAATAACAAATTATGATTTATCTATAATACCAGAACTGTTTCTACTTGATTTTTGGAAGCCACCTATAAAAGATAAAAGTAAAATGAAATTAAAATCAATATCGATTTTACAAGCATGGATGGCTTCAAGAGGGAATTAGATAAACACAAGAGGCAGGGCCCGTGATACTCGTGGCGGGCGGGGGGGAGAGAAGGAGCTCCACATGGAGGAGGAGGAGGAGGAGGAGGAAGCACCCTCAGGTGAGCCTTCTCTCTGCCCCCCCCCCCGGCACCAATGCCAAGCCTTCTCCCTCCTCCCCCCCAGCATCGGCGGTGAGGCCTGAGCTCGGCCCACCAAGACTTCTCTCTCCCCCTCCCCTCCCCTCGCAGTGGGGGTGGCGAGGTCTGGCCGGCCCACCAAGACTTCTCCCCTGCCCCGTGGCAGCCTCATTTGGAGTACTGTGCAGTTCTGGTCGCCACACCACAAGAAAGATATTATAGCATTGGAAAAACTGCAGAAAAGGGCAACTAGAATGATAAAAGGGTTGGAACACTGGAAGAAAGGTTAAAGCGCTTGGGGCTCTTTAGCTTGGAGAAACGACGGCTGAGAGGCGAGGACACTTCATGAAATTGCTGAGCAGTCGGGTTAGAACGGATAAAAGGAAGTACTTCTTCACCCAAAGAGTGATGAACACGTGGAATTCACTGCCACAGGAGGTGGTGGCGGCTACAAGCATGGACGGCTTCAAGAGGGAGTTAGATAAACATCTGGAGCAGAGGTCCATCAGTGTCTATTAGCTTCAAGGTATAGATAGGAGCTCTCGGTCTGGGGCAAGTGATGCTCTGTATTCTTGGTGCTTGGGGGGGCAACAGTGGGAGGGCTTCTGAAGTTCTGGTCCCACTGCTGGACCTCCTGAGGGCACCTGGTGTTTTTGGCCACTGTGTGACACAGAGTGTTGGACTGGATGGGCCATTGGCCTGATCCAACACTGGCTTCTCTTATGTTCTTATTAAAAATCTCTAACCCTTGGTGTGTGGTCTTAATTTTACCAGTGAACATTCACCTGATTATAAAAGAAAGAAGAAACTGCTATTTTTTAAAAAAAAGACTGTAAAACAGGGCAAATAGGCAAGTTTCCGTAGCCAGACTGAGAATTCCTTAAATAAACAAGGAGAAAATTGCTCTTTTCGCCGGTGCCGGGGAGTCTGTCAAAGTCAAGTAGAACTGACGAAGCTGTTCAAAGATTCTGTGTTTGTCTTAACAATGGTGTTCTTTCAACAACAGAAAATGCCCTTCTTTTACCTCTTCTTGCCTGCCCGGAAGCAGTTCTGCACCTTTGAAGAATGATAAGCTCCCAAGTCTTGCAGCAAAGGGGTTTGTCAGCGATCCTAAAAATAAATGAGTAATTCTAATTAGGGGCTCATTAAAAGAGAGAGAGACATGGGGAGAGAGAGAGGTGAAAGGGTTTTTGCAAAAGAACAGGATTATCGGGATCATCGGTGCCAAATAGATTGCGTGTGTTTTTTAGTGAACAAAAGACAGAAACTTCAATTCTTGGTTTTCATGTGATTTTTTTTTAAAAAAAGGATTTATTTTTAAAAAGTTAGATTCTTATGTCTGAAATCTTCAAGAAGGTGGGTTAAAAAAAACGAGGGAGAGATACACGGCGCCCTGAGCAATTTGGGGAAAGACAGGAATAAAAACAGCGTGTCTTGAATCTGTTGCCACCGGTTTATCTAGGGTTGCCAACCTCCAGGGGGCACCTGGAGACCCCCCCCCCCCCAATTTACAAGCAATGCTCTCTCTTAGCTGTGGAGTCTTGTGAGCAAAAATTCTCCTTTGTGAGCTAACTGGCATTAAAGAGTGAGCGATTTTGCTACTGCATAAATTAGTTTGCTCTGGAGCTATCGTTCCTGAGCTGACAAAAATACGTGAGCTGGAGGCCAAAGAACGGTGAGCTAGCTCACACTAACTCAGCTGAGAGGGAACAGTGCTTACACATGAACTCCAGATAACAGAGATCAGTTCCCCTGGGAAAAAAATGGCTGCTTTGGAGGGTGGACCTTATGACATTTATTCTGCCGAGGTCCCTCCCCTCCCTAAACTCTATCCTCATCAGGCTCCACCCCCTAAAATATTCTGGTATTTCCCAACCTAGAGCTGGCAACCCTATATTTCACCCAGGCAATTGAGTACGATAGTCATTTAATGCCATTTCTCTTCATTTATGCGGGAAAGAAGGAGAAACTTGAGAAAAGGGGGGGGGACCCTCAACCTCTGCTTTCCTATCTGGTATGAAGCCCTGCTAAAGACATCCGTAGGCCTCACGTACATCTTATCGTTTAATTCTGTGAATGGCACTTGAGCTAACATATTCCCTTTCATCCTCCTGACAGGGACATGATACAGTAATTCTTTGTGAAAAGGGACAAGACACGCTGCGGTTGTTAGAGTTAGGATTAAGTGGGAAATGCCTCCCGATCAAGACTTAATTAAAGACACAATAGCTGTAGGAGGTCATTATTGTAATTATCCCGCCGACTACATTGTTGTAGCCAAGCGCTCGGCTGTAACATCCGAATCTCTCACCGCTGCGTCTGGGTTTGATGAAATGGCTCATCAAAGGCGGCGCGTATACGTTCACTTTACTTTCTCTGCCGTGACATGTTTTCAATGCACCAGTCTTCTTACAAAGAGCAGGAGGTAGGGCATCATTTGTCACATGTTCACGCTGGAGCTATACTGTGGGGTGTGACCGTACATCATGGTGACTCCAATTTTGCTAAGGTTGCCAGCTCTGGGTTGGGAAATTTTGGGATGGGAGGGGTTTGGGAAGGGGAGGGACTTCAGTGGGGTGTAATGACATAGGGTCCACCTTTCACAGTGGCCGCTTTCTCCAGGCAAACCAATTTCTGTTGCTCAGAAGCCAGTAGTAATAGTAGGAGATCTCCAGCCAGGACCTGGAGCAGGAGTGTAGCCACAGTGGGGCGCGTAGGGACTGAGAAAGAACTGAAGAAGTGAGCAGTGACTCATGAGCAGGGGTCATTTCATAGAAAAAGAGGTGCAGGAGCTCATTAGCATACCTTATCAGGCTCCACACCGAAAATCTCCAGGTATTTCCCAACTCAGAGCTGGCGAGCCACCTTTACACTTTGACTAAAGACACTTTAGGTTTCCTTTGCTCTTGCAGGGAAGCTACCCTTCAACAAGCATGAAAATACAGATCAAGTTAGCATGCCTTTGCTTTCGTCCACAGCGCATCACCATAAGTGCCTGCTCCTGGGCTTGTAACTCGCGGAACGGTGTTCCTGCTCAAAATGATCTCGGCTCATGAAAGCTCATACCCTGCCACATATTTTGTTAGTCTTAAAGATGCTACTGGACTCTTGCTCTCTGAAAATCTTGTTGGTTTCTAAGGTGCTTCTGGATTCAAATCTAGCTCTTCTTCTGCAGACTGACATGACAATCTTCTGAAACTTCTTACACATAAAAACTGCATCCCCCCCCCCCCCGTGAAAAGTTATCTGTGGATAATTTGTGGACTGGGGCTGAGTGAACCACAAATCACAATTAAGGCAATAGACATACTGGATGATTCTGCATTGGCTTTTCCCTCCGTTGTTTTACCAAAGCCATGCTGGAACAGGAATTCTCCTCTGCATTGCATGCCGCTTTCACTTTCTTTAATCATTGGGTTTTATGGTAGACTCCACATCCCATGCCTCTTTCGCCTCCTTTAGCCATCGGATTTTGTGGTAGCCGCCACACTCCATGCTGCTTTCGCTTCCTTTGACCATCGGATTTTATGGTAGTCTCCACACTCCAGGCTGCTTTCACTTTCTTTGATCATTGGGTTTATGGTAGCCTTTGCACCCCATGTTGCTTTCACTTTCTTTAAGTGAATTGGGAGCCAGTTTGGTGTTGGAAGCCAGTTTGGTGTAGTGGTTAAGTCCATGGACTCTAATCTGGGAGAACTGGGTTTGATTCCCCACTCCTCCACTTGCAGCTGCCGGATGACCTTGGGCAAGGACAGTTCTTCTCTCAAGGACAGTTGTCTCAAGAGCTCTCTCTGCCCCACCCACCTCACAGGGAGTCTGTTGTGGGGAGGGGAAGGGAAAGGAGTTTGTAAGCCGCTCTGAGACTACAAGTGAAGGGCTGGGTATAAATCCAATCTCCTCTTCTTCTTTAATCATCGGGTTTTATGGTAGCCTCCACACTCCATGCCACTTTCATTTTCTTTGATCATTGGGGTTTATGGTACCTTGTGCATAGGTTTATGGCTATTCAGGTGTGACTTTGCAGCCAGTATGACATTACCCCCGGGGTATCTGAATGTGGTTTTGAGCTGCACCTTTTCCTCAGTGTTGAGAAAATGTGGAGCAAAGGCAAGATGCAGAACCGCCCACTACGACAAACAGCTTTAATCGGACCTGAAAGGAATCTACACTGAGCAAAGAGTCTGGTACCAGGTTTACTTAATAGAGACCATCATGATACTGGAACGTTTCTTATCAGTGTGTTTAGTAAGGGCTACAGCATAAGTTTTAAAAAAAGTTTATCTCCCTGTATCTTCACGGGTTCCATTGCCGGAAATACTAGTGTGGCGAAACTAACAGCAAGTTGAATTAAAAGCATTCCTTTTCTCTCTCTCTCTGTCGGGAGTTCAGTAAAAGAGACAATGTTTATTTTTTTTTTCCAGCGGAAAATTGATTGCAACTAAGAGGATACTTGGCTTGAAAGTGGGGAATTATCATATCATATGATTAAATGAAAGCTTACCTTGTTATAAGGTAACTAGACATCTCCCAATAGAATCGAGACAATGTTTGATTAAGCCAGATTTTCCCCTACTTTACATTCAAGGAACAAATTAAAGAATAATTGAGATCCTTTTCAGATCTTTTCGGAGCGGAATATATAAAGCCCCAGCTCCAGGTGGCAAAGCAATTAGCTGATGAATAAAATCAACCGCGGTGTCATTTGTCAGATGTTTAAATTTCTTCAGACCAGATAAATTAATGTGTTCCTTAAGCCAAATAAACCGCTATGCTTCCCTGCCTTTGACACGGAACTCCTTTGAGGAAGAGGTTGGGCACATCTTGACGGGAAGGCGCCCAGAAATCATTTAACCAGAAATGTTGATGTTGACTCCCTCTTCTGATTACTTCTTAGAATACGTGTCTGCTATAATAACTGATTTTTTTCCCACTTTAAAAGATATTTTAAAAATGTGGATGAGGATTTTAAATCTTTACCTGTGTGCTTTGCCTGGCGAGAGCCAGTTTGGTGTAGCGGTTAAGTGTGCAGACTCTAATCTGGGAGAACCAGGTTTGATTCCCCACTCCTCCACATGCAGTTGCTGGTGGGACCTTGGGCCAGTCACAAGTTCTCTCAGAGCTGTTCTCTCAAGGGCAGTTGTCTCAGAGCTCTCTCAGCCCCATCTACCTCACAGGGTAGATGTTGTGGGGAGGGGAAGGGAAAGGAGATTGTAAGCCGCTCTGAGACTACAAGTGAAGGGTGGGGTGTAAATCCATTCTCTTCTCTTCTCTTCTGCTTGCAAAATTCCCAAGAGATTATTCAAGAATCTGGGTCAACGGCATCGATAGAGGTGAACTGTAGTCATCCCCTTCTCTGCATGAAAGAATGGACATGATCCAACCACCGTCCAACATTTTACACGCCACATATCTCCAGGGGAAAGCCATTACAATTGTTGGTTGAGGCAGCTATGGGGGGTGGGGGGGAGAGGGGATGTAACTCTAAGCCAGTACCAAACTGGATTTTAAGGATTTTTGCTTATTACCGATAGCAAAAAATGTTTCTATAAGTTGTATGATCAAGATATAGAGGGGAGGGAGGGAGGTAGAGCTGAGAAATTAGGCGACCTCCATCTTTCTCAGCATCGCCACGCCCCCTATTTTAAGGATTTATTATGTCTTATCATTTTCATTGTTTTTATTGTTTTGTGGATTTTATGTTGTAAGCTGCTCTCAGCCCACTTGTAGGATAGGGCGGGGTATAAATTAAACAAATACATAAATAATTACATTAGAATATTTGGTTACTATAACAGAATTTTGCCCAGTCACAGAAGCCTAATACTGAGTACAGGAAATAAATCTCCCAAGGAATACAAGTGCGCCTCTACATATGCTAAGTCTCTCTGTTCTCAATTATACCCAGAACTGAACTTTGTTGGTCTTGGAGGTACCACTGGAATCAAACTTAGATCTCACATCTCTTTCGGTGTAGTTTGGTGCAGTGTTTGGTGTAGTGGTTAAGTGCGCGGACTCTAATCTGGGAGAACCGGGTTTGATTCCCCACTCCTCCATTTGCAGCTGCTGGATGACCTTGGGCAAGCCATAGTTCTCTCAGAGTTGTTTTCTCAAAGACACTTCTGGAAAGAGCTCTCTCAGCCCCACCTACCTCACACGGTGTCTATTGTGGGGAAGGGAAAGGAGTTTGTAAGCTACTCTGAGACTCTTCCTCCTCCTCCTCCTCCTCCTCCTCCTCTTCTTCTTCTTCTTCTTCTCCTTCTTCTTCTTCTCTCTTATCTGTATGCTAATTTGCTGCTATTCACAGATCTTATCAACTGCCTTAATCCAATCTCAGCTATACTTATTGCCCTGTTATTTATGCATCTTGACTCTAACTAGTCCTTCCTGGCAACTAACACCCCGCCCCTCCATATGTAATAGTTGAGGAAGTCTTGTTTTGACAAAAGCTTCTACCCAGAATTAAACTTTGTTGGTCTAAAAGGTGCCACTGGACTTAGACTTTGTTCTCTTGCTTCAGACCAACATGGCTACCCCACCTGAAGCATTCTTTAGAGCACCCTTCCCACCTTCTGACTGGGATAAAAAGACCTAGAGCTCCCTTTGTACTTGTGTCTGACAATGAGTGTGTTGACTCTTGAAAGCTCATATTCTGAAACTCTTGGTGGTCTCTTAAGGTGCTGCTGGACTCAAATCTGACTGAACCGAGAGAGACTCAGAATCCATGGTGGGTGGCAAGGGCGTAGACTTTCTCAATCCCCGGGGGGGGGGGCGGGGGCTGTCTTTGGTGCGCGCGCGCGCACGCTCGGGACCATGTCCCGCTGCTCTCCCCCCTGCCCCAGGGAGCCGCCGCCGCCGCTTCCCTCCCCCGGGCCGTGCCCGCCCGCCGCGCTCCCCGCCCCCTCCCTCCCCCCGCTCACCTTGGGCGCCGGCGGGGTAGGATCACTGCTGCTGCTGCCTGCAGCCGGGGGCCGGCGCGTCGCCCTTGCGGGCCCCCGGCTCCCGCTCCGCCTCGCATTTCCCGGGGGGGGCTCAGCCACCCCCAGCAAAATGAACACCCGCCGGTGGCCAGTCAGCCGGCCATCGCCGCCTCTCTCTCCCCCCCACCCCGCCCCAGGGAAGCAGGAGGGCAGGCCGGGGGTGGGGGGGAAGGAGAGGCGGCGACGGCCGGGAAAGGCGGCGACGGCCCGGGACCCCCCGGGAAATTTCGGGGGAGGCTCGAGCCCTCGAGCCCCCCCGTAGTTGACGCCACTGGTGGGTGGGATTTACCCTCCTCTGAAAAGCAAAAAAGAGGACATATTTCCTGACAGACTACGTCAACAGAACAAAGGGCGATTCTGCATCTAGCATTTGCTCCACGTTTTCTCAACTGGAAGGAAAAAGCACAGCTCAAAACCACATTCAAATACCTCGAGGCAACGCCGTGTTGACTGCAAAGTTACCCCCAAACGGCCATAAAACGGCCCTAAATATATGCAGAAGGTACCTTAAAACCCAATGATCAAAGGAAGCGAGAGTGGCATGGAGCATGGAGGCTACCATAAAATCCGGCGATCAAAGGACGTGAAAGCGGCATGCAATGCAGAAGGTAATTTCTGTTCCAGAGTGGAGGGAAAAGCCAATGCAGAATCAGCCAAAGTTTGAGTCCATTGGCATCTTTAAGACCAACAAAGTTTAATTCCGCATATAAGCATTTGTGTGCATGCTCACTTCTTCAGATAGAAGTGGCAGATATAGCTGAAGAAGTGTGCATGCACATGAAAGCTTAGACCCAGAATTAAACTTCGTTGGTCTTAAAGGTGCCACTGGACTCGGACTTTGTTCTAAGATTTTCGGGGTGGAAGCTTTCAGGAGTCAACGTTCCCTTCGTCAGATACGAAGCAACAGGGCATCAGTTTGCCAGTTTGGGTGTAGTGGTTAAGTGCGCGGACTCTAATCTGGGAGAACCGGGTTTGATTCCCCACTCCTCCACTTGCACCTGCTGGATGACCTTGGGCAAGCCACAGCTCTGTACCAGCTGTTCTCTCAAGGACAGCTTGGGAAAGAGCTCTCTTAGCCCCACCTACCTCACAGGGTGTCTGTTGTGGGGAGGGGAAGGGAAAAGGAGTTTGTAAGTCGCTCTGAGACTCCCTTGGGGAGTGGAGGGTGGGGTATAAATCCAATCTCGTCTTCTTCTTCTTGCGCAGAGTGCGCTGATCAGAATTTCACATTGACCTGTGCGATTGACTAATCCCCGTAAGAAACAGCCAGTTAATGCTTTTAACCCGATGGAGTTCTTCCATGGCTTTGGTGGAGAGTTCCACTTGAAATGACTAATGCAGGTCAAAGGAAAGCATAGCCGAAGATGCTGAGTGCAGATAAGAGGCAGAGGATCGAGCGCTCCTGAGACAATGGGAGAGAACTTCTGATACAGACTGCGACGGGTGATTTCTTCACAGTCTCTATTCAGTTCCACGGTTACTTCAAGGGGGGGGGGAGAATTCCGGGGGGGGGCACTGCACCCCTTTGAGCCGTGTTGGCCGTTGGAGCAAAAAAAAAAAAAAAAGGCTGATTATTTTTTTATGCATGTGCAAAGATGTTTGCCTTTTTAAAGGAATGCATTCCTGGAAGGATTTTTTAAAATAAATAAATAGAGGGGAGACTGAAATGCGCTTCACGGGCCTGAGCGATGGCCATGCTTCACCTGTCCCGTATAATATGCGTCTTCTTTGGCTTGAGACCAGATCATCCGCGGTGGCAATGGGATTAGCGCGATGTGACCTTCATGGCTATGGAGGGATCATTGTGATGTCTCGGGTCAGTAACTAGGTGAACTTGGAAGGATTTCCCTGATGAACCAGAACGCCTCTCCCTCCGGCCATTCAGTGGCTTCAGAGGCCTTCTGGCCTGCCCATTTGAACCTGGGGAGTTTCGATCCATTGTGCTCCCGTCCAGAGATTCTCCAACTTTGTCATAACGATTCAGCCTCCCCGAGTCAAGGAAATGATTGTCGGAGCCTCTCCGAGTGGAAGGAAGACAAAAGGACAGGTAGATTGTCTGGAAGCACTTGGGCGGGTGGCTTATTCCACTGCCGTGCTCTCCCAGGCTGGTGGGCTAGAGCAGGTAGAGAGAGAAGTACTTTTATCCCTTTCTTACGATACAACAACTCGTGGGCACTCCATGAAATTGCAGAGAAGTTGGGTTAGAACAGATAAAAGGAAGTACTTCTTCACCCAAAGAGTGGTTAACACATGGAATTCACTGCCACAGGAGGTGGTGGCAGCTACAAGCATGTATGGCTTTAAGAGAGAGGGCTTCTAGTGTCCTGGCCCCACTGCTGGACCTCCTGAGGGCACCTGGTGTTTTTGGCTGCTGTGTGACAGAGTGTTGGACTGGATGGGCCACTGGCCTGATCCAACATTGGCTTCTCTTATGTTCTTATGAGGGAATTGGATAAACATACAGAACAGAGGTCCACCAGTGGCTATTAGCCGCAAGGTATAGATAGGAACTCTCAGTCTGGGGCAAATAATGCTCTGTATTCTTGGTGTTTGGGGGGGGGCAACAGTGGGAGGGTTTCTAGTGTCCTGGCCCCACTGCTGGACCTCCTGATAGCACCTGGTGTTTTTGGCCACTGTGTGACAGAGGGTTGGACTGGATGAGCCATTGGCCTGATCCTACATTGGCTTCTCTTATGTTCTTATGTTCATACTAGTGCCCCAAATAACTGACATTTGCTATCCTGTAAGTGCAACCCCCCTCCAGATATTCTGTCTAAAACAAGTCGCTTTGTCCTGCAGAATTGGTAGGCCAGCCCTGAACCCGAAGCGTGTTTTAAGTTTCAGATAGGGTTGCCAGCTCTAGGTCAGGAAATACCTGGAGATTTTGTGGGTGGAGCCTGAGGGGGTGGGGTTTGGGGCATAATGCCACGGAGTCCAACTTCAAGAACGGCCATTTCCTCCGGGTGAACTGATCTCTGTCACCTGGAGATCAGTTGTCATAGCAGGAGATATCCACCCACCACCTGGAGGTTAGCAAGCTGAGTTTCAGAGGGCAGCCATATTGGTCTGAGGTAGAACAGCTAGATTGGAGTCCAGCAGCCCCAAGATTTTCGGGGTATGAGCTTTCAAGAGTCCAAGCTCCCTTCGTCAGGTATGAGTAGGAATGGAGATCTTGGAACCTTTATATCCAAGTCAGAGGGCAGGAGGGGTGTTATACAGAATGTTTGCAAATAATGCAAATGTAAGAGCTTGTATCTAACAAAGGGACTCTTGCAAATAATTAATTCTGCTTTTTCTCTCTGTTTTTGTTACTTGGATTTGTCGCCGCCCTCCCCCATCAGCTTGAAACTCAGTTCTGCTTCTTATTAAGGCTTGAGCAACAAAGGCGAGTACAGATTCCATGTGTAGCCACAGAGCAATGTATGTGGCATGGAACTCTTCTTCTCCAACTCTTCATACCGAACCTGTCAATTATATTCACGTGAGCCGTCAGTTTACTGAAATTTCCTTCCAGGGACCTTCCATATTTCTTAAATCAGTGGAAACGTTTGCTTATGCCTTTGTTTACTCAAATAGAAAAGCCACCCTATTTCAAAAGCTGAGAATGGGTAAACATCTATAATCTTTTTTGCAAAATAGCAGCTCTTAAATGCACACATGCAATGAAACTTGAGATGTGTTTTATCTGAGTGTGTGTTTTATATTTCTTTTCCCTCTTTGATATAGATTGAAAGGCGATTCCGGAGCTGAATCAGTAGGGGAATGGAGAACAAAGGGGTGACCCTTCTATATGAACTTGCTTTTCACGTCTGTCTGAAGATGACTCATATGATGTTTAGGATCCCCCTAGCCTAAGTTGGCTCTGGGAAGGATTGCCAGCTTTAGGTTTAGAAATACCTGGAGATTTGTGAGCGGAGTGGAGGGTTTGAGTGGGGCTGTGGTGGCTCAGAAGTTAGGATGCTGAATTGCAGACCGGAAGGTTGGTAGTTCAGCAGTTCGAGACCCAAGTGCCGCGTGACAGAGTGAGCTCCCGTCTCTGGCCCCAGCTCCTGCCACCCTAGCAGTTCAAAAGAAAGAAACTACAAGTAGATAAATAGGTCCCACTTTGGTGGGAAGGTAACAGCATTCCATGCGCCTCGGCGTTCAGTCACACCAGCCACATGACCACGGAGAAGTCTTCGGACAGTGCTGGCTCTTTGGCTTGGAAACGGAGATGAGCACTACCCCCTAGAGTCGGATTCAACTGGCTTTTGAGCAAGGGAAACCTTTACCTTTACTTTTTGTAATACCATACAATCAAGCCTCCAAAGCAGCTGTTTCCTCTGGGGGAGGGATGGATCTTTATCAGCTGGATGTCAGTTGTGATTCCAAGAGATCTCCAGGCCCCACCTGGAGGTTGGTAACCCCGCTCTGTGGTTTAAGAACATAAGAACATGAAAGAAGCCATGTTGGGTCAGGCCAATGGCCCATCTAGTCCAGCACTCTGCGTCAGACAGTGGCCAAAACCCAGGTGCCATCAGGAGGCCCACCAGTAGAGCCAGAACTCTAGAAGCCCCCCCCACTGTGGCCCCCCAAGCTCCAAGAATACCGAACATCACTGCCCCAGATACAGTGTTCCATTTACACATCATGGCTAATAGCCACTGATGGACCTCTGCTCCTTATGTTTATCCAATCCCCTCTTGAAACTTTCTATAAGAATATAAGAGAAGCCATGTTGGATCAGGCCAATGGCCCATCCAGTCCAACACTCTGTCACACAGTGGCCCAAAACACCAGGTGCCATCAGGAGGTCCACCAGCAGGGCCAGAACTCCAAAAACTCTCCCACTGCAGTCCACCCAAGTGCCAAGAACACAGCATCACTGCCCAAGAAAGAGTGTTCCATCTATACCTTGTGGCTAATAGCCACTCAGGGACCTCTGCTCCATATGTTTATTCAGTCCCCAGATGGGACTGGTATGGACCTTTCCAAATTCCCATTCTCTGCTGCTGATCCTCTGCAGCTAATCCTGTGAAGAACCTCTCAGTTATGCCCCAGGCAGAGTATAACGGACCTGTTTTTCTTTCCACTAAAGAAGCTGACGTGTGCCCACAATCCCTTTCCATCTGGCTTCAGGCTTGGGTTCAGCACGGAGACAGCTTTAGCGGCCCTTGAGGGTGATCTCTGGCCATGGCTCAGAGTTAGAAGATCTGGTTGGCATGCAGAAGGTCCCAGGTTGAATCCCTGGGATCTCCAGTCAAAGTGCAGGGGGTTGGACTAGATGATCCTGGAGGTCCCTTCCAACTCTATGATTCTATGGCCCATTCTGCAGCCAGCATTCACTCCGCTGTTTTACCAAACCCACATTGGAACAGGAAAAGATGTGACTCAAAACCACATTCAAAGACCCCGGGGCAAAGCTGTACTGACTGCAGAGTCACCCCTGAATGGCCATAAAATGGCCATAAATCTATGCAGACCATAACGTCTGAGAATCGAAGAAAGTGAAAGTGGCATGCAATGCAGAGGGGAATTTCTGTTCCAACGTGGGTTTGGTAAAACAGCAGAGTGAACGCTAGAGGCAGAATGGGCCTATGATTCTATGATCTGGCAGTAGGCGATGGGAAAGACCTCTGCCTAAGATCCTGGAGAGTCACTGCCAGTCTGAGTGGACGTTACTGACTTTGATGGGCCATGGTTCAGATTCAGTATAAGGCAGTGGGTCCATCTCCTTTCACCCCTTTTAATTGGGAGGGAGGGGCTGTGGCTCAGTGGCAGAGCCTCTGCTTGGCATGCAGAAGGGCTCAGGTTTAGTCCCCGGGATCCCCAGTTTAAAGGGCCAGGTAGGAGGCGATGGGAAAGACCTCCGCCTAGGGAGCTGCCGCCTGTCTGAGCAGACACCACTGGCCTTGATGGCAGCTATTTTTGAACATCTCTGGACTTGAAAAACCTACAGGGTCGCCGTAAGTCAAACAGAGGTTTGAGGTCTATCAGTGGTTATTAGCCGCAAGGTATAGATAGGATATCTCAGTCTGGGGCAAGTGATGCCCTGTATTCTTGGTGTTTGGGGGGGGGGGGGAACAACAGTGGGAGGGCTTCTAGTGTCTGGGCTCCACTACCATCCATCCATCCATCCATCCATCCATCCATCCATCCACCTACCTGTCTGTCTGTCTACTTACCTACCTATCTATCTACCCACCTGTCTATCATCCACCTACCTACCCATCTATCATCCACTTACCTGCCCATCTATCATCTACCTACCTACCTATATATCTATCATCCATCTACCTATGTACTAATGTACCTATAATCTACCTACGCACCCACCTATCATCCATCTACCTACTTACGTATCTACCTCCTGACCCATTTATCATCTACCTACCTACCTATATATCTATTATCTACCTACCTACCAATCTATCTACCAAGCTACGTATCATCCACCTACCTACCTATCTACCTACCTACCCATCTATCATCTCTCTCTCTCTCTCATCATCATCATCAACCTATCGTCTACCTTTCTTCTTCTTCTTCTTCATCACCATCACCAAATGACCATTACCATTACCTTAGCCCAAAAGCATTGTTCAGGATCCTCTGTGCTGAAGCAGGAGCCGTCTCCCCCCCATCCCCACCACCGACCGTTTCAATCCCTGCCCTCGACCCATCCCTCGTGAGGTGACAGCCATCCAGATTTTAAATCTGTAGGGTTTTTAATTTTTTTTTTTAAAAAAAACCCCTGCTTCTCTCTGTGTAATAGCCGTTTTGCATTTTATTAATTGCCAGGTGTTTGCTGATTGCTAGTTTAGAAGTTGTGTTGTGACACATACATGATGCCAAAGAAAGATCTGTACCTGTTGGCGGTGCCTTTTTTTTTTTTTTTGTCAAAGGGATGCCAGGAGGATGGAGAGACCTGAGCCATAAAGGGCCTTCGCCGGCACGTGGAGGAACTAGACCTTCCTTTTCTCACACCCACTCTTGTACAGGTTCTGCCCGCTTCGCTTTCTCCCTCCCGCTCTAACACTCCTTTCCTCCTCTGCTTCTCCACAGCAGCCACAGGGGAGCGGTGTGGGTTCACCTTTGAGAGACCTCTCCACCCCCCCCCCCCACACACTTCATGATGACTGAACTGATCTGTCAAAGGGGGGGTGTCTCAGCCGGAGATAAAAGGACCCAGAAGTGATGACAAGCGGAATATTTTGCCAAGTATCCCATCTTTCACCTGGCAAATGCCCTTTTGTGAGAAATCAGATCGTCGGGAAAGGTTAGTCAGAAGATCCACTTATAGCGAAACAGATAAGGAAGAAAGTGGGCATTTTTTTCTGTGGCGGCATTCTGTGACTGGATCACACAAAGTTTAAAAACGGACAGGGAAGGGCGAGAGAAGAAGAAGAGGAGACTGGATATATACCCTGCCCTTCACTACCCAAGGGAGTCTCAGAGCGGCTTACAATCTCCTTTCCCTTCCCCTCCCTACAACAGACACCCTGGGAGGTAGGTGGGGCTGAGAGAGCTCTGACAGAAACTGCTCTTTTTCAAGAACAGCTGTGCCAGAACTATGGCTTGCCCAAGGTCATCCAGCAGGTGCAAGTGGAGGAGTGGGGAAGCAAACCCGGTTCTCCCAGATTAGAGTCCGCACACTTAACCATTGCACCAAACTGGCTTTCAAGACATGAAGCTACTGTATAATAAGGCAGATCCTTGGTCTGTCATGGTCAGCATTGTCTACTCAGGCAGGTAGTCCAGCATCTCGGTTAGAGGCATAGGCGTCAACTACGGGGGGGGGGGGCTCGAGGGCTCAAGCCTCCCCCGAAATGGAGCACCCGCCAGTGGGGGAGGCGGGGAGGGCCGCCGGGAGCCTGGGGGGTGCCGGGCGCGGCAGAAGGCAGCCGCCAAGGAGGGGGGGTGGAGGGGGGGTGAGAGCCAGTGCAATGGGTGGGCACAGGGACTCCGCCGCGCCGGCCGGCCCCCTGACCCAGCTGGCGAGTGGGCTCTGGGGCAGCAGCCGGACGGCCTGGCGTTGGCTCTGGGCGGCGGGCAGCTGCAGCGTCGGGGGGAAGCGCGCCGCCACGACTTCAAGGACCCCTCTGGGGCAGCAGCCCCCGCCGCCGCCCCCTGCTCGCCCCACCAGGTCTGCCTCCCTGGGGCCGGGGGGGGGGCGGGGGAAAAGCGGCGGGGACATGGCACGAAAGAGCCCCCCCCCGGGATTTACAAAGTCTACGCCCCTGGTTAGAGGTCATTCACACCACCCGCTCTTGCAGCTGGACACAGAAGATGACCTGGGCCATTCTGTACGCATAGCAGACGCTCAACCCCTGAGCCACAAGAGACATGTTGTCTGTACCTTCACCCTGTCTGGTAAACAGTGGAGCAAGGATACTTGAGCACCTGAAGCTGCCCTCTACTCTGGGCTCATTTCGTAGCAGGAGCTCCTTTGCATATTAGGCCACACACCCCTGATGTAGCCAAATCCTCCAAGAGCTTACAGAGCTCTTCTTACAGGGGCTACTATAAGCTCTTGGAGGACTGGCTACATCAGGGGTGTGTGGCCTAATAGGCAGAGGAGCTCCTGCTACGAAATGAGCCCTGCTTCTACTGAATCAGACCTTTTGTCCATCAAAGTCAGTCTTGTCTACTCAGACTGGCAGCTGTTCTCCAGGGTCTCAGGCTGAGGCCTCTCACATCACCTCCTCCCTGATTGTTTTTTAAAACTGGAGATGCCGGGGATTGAACCTGGGACCTTCCACGTGCCAAGCAGATGCTCTGACACTGAGGCATGGCCCCTCTCCAGCACATGAAGCTGCCAGTTTGGTATGACAGCCAGTTTGGTGTAGTGGTGTAGGAACCTGGACTCTAACCTGGGAGAACTGGGTTTGATTCCCCTCTCCTCCACATGCAGCTGGTCGGGGTGTGACCTTGGGTCAGTAGTCATAAGTTCTCTCAGAGCTGCTCTCTCATGAGCAGTTCTCAAAGAGCTCTCTCAGCCCCACCTACCTCATGGGCCATCTGTTACGGGGAGGGGAAGGGAAAGGAGACCATAAGCTGCTCTGAGACTCCTTCGCATAGGGTATATATCCAATCTCCTCTCCTCTCCTCCTTCTTCTTCTATACTGAATCAGACCTTTATCCCATTAAGGTCACTATCATCTACTCAGACTGGCAGTGGCTCTCCAGGGTCTCAGGTGGAGGTCTTTCCCATCACCTGCTGCCTGGTCCTTTCAACTGGAGATGCCGGGGATTGAACCTGAGACCTTCTGCATGCCAAACAGAGGCTCTGCCACTGAGCCATGGTCTCAGATCAAGGTGTTTCACATCACCTCCTACCTGATCCTTTTAACTGGAGTTGCCGGGGATTGAACCTGGGACCTTCTGGATGCCAAGCAGATGGTCTACCACTGAGCCACAGCCCCTCTTTACAGATCCCCAGCATCTCAGGTGGAGGTCTTTCACATCGCCTCCTGCCTGGTCCTTTCAACTGGAGATGCCGGGGATTGAACTTGGGACCTTTGGAGTACCAAGTAGATGCTCTCTGAGCTATGGCCCCTTTCTTGAGTCGTGGCTGCTCCCCACGGCTGGTGGGGATTGGCATCACTTCCCCCTGCTTCCCCCATGTCTTGTCTACAATGTGGATTGGGTGACCCCAGGGCTACTGTTAAGTCTCAGCACCCCTCCAGCTCACAAGGTTTTGTCTTAGCTCAGGAAGGACGGGCTCCGGAGCAAACTAATTTATGCTGTAGCCAAATCGCTCATTCACAAGTTTCATGCCAGCAGCTCACAAAGTAGAATTTTTGCTCATAAGACTCCATGGCTTAGAGCAGGGGTGGCCAACCTTGCTTAACGTAAGAGCCACATAGAATAAATGTAAGAGCCACATAGAGATGTCTGAGAGCCGCAAGACCGGAACAAGTATCACACACACGTTTTTATTTTTAAAAATATGCAAATTTGCTTTTTATTAACGTTAAATGGGACTGCAAAAAATAAAAACAAACGAGGAAAACCGGTTATTGATAATGATATTACTTGTTTGCTAATGATATTGAGAGAGAGAGAGAGAGATGGAAAGAAAGAATTAAGTGGAAAGAAAGAGAGAGAGAGAGAAACTAGGAAAGCAAATAGATGGGAGGGAGGAGGGAAGGAAGGAAGGAAGGAAGGGAGAAAGAGAGAAAAAGCATGCCTCCCCTTTGCTTCCCCAGCCGCCCTGCCAGGAGCCGCACAATATGTGTGAAAGAGCCACATGTGGCTCCCGAGCCACAGGTTGGCCACCCCTGGCTTAGAGGGAGCATTGCTTGGGAGTGTCTGTATATACTGATATCATATGTGGGTTGTCTCCCTTGCAATGGACTCAATCAGCTTTTGTGGAATCGCAAGGTTTCAAGCAAGGCATTGCAGGTCTTGGCACGCTGAGAAGTCTGGCTGCCCAAGAGGATCCGGATGTATTTTTGTGTATAGGTGTATCAGTGTGTGTGTGTGTGTGCACACAAGATAATATGGAACAGGATAATAGGAGCGCATGGCAATCTCACATTTAGGGAGAGGATTGAGCAACAGCCGGCGGTAATTAAATAAAATTGCTATGAATTACCATACCTTGGCAGCCACTTGCGTTCTTCAGGAGAATATTTGAATAATAATTCATGGAGCGTTTCTGGCTCTCGCGTCTAACTTTTTTCGTGGGCCTGCTGTTATAACCCTGGTGGGGCTGTCCTGAAGGGGCTTTGGAACCCCCCCTCTGGCCGACCCAAAGAGCCAGTGCTGGTTTCGTAGGAAGAGTAGTGGTGCTGCAGTATCAGGATGTTTTTAAAAAGGAAGTCCAGCCTTGTCTACACTGGAAGTATGGCAGCCGATACAGAGACGGGGATGTCTTGATCACGAAAGGAAGAATTGGGTCTGGAGCGTAAGGTGAAACTTTTACTCGTAGTAGTTTGGGGAAGAAATTTGATCCTCCTCCATTCTTGAGGTGCTGCTTCTATTGCGGTGCTGCTTCTGGTCTCTTGAACACACGGAGCAGCTTTCTACTGAGTCAGACCTTTGGTCTATTAAGGCCAGTCCTGTCTACTCGGACTGGCAGAAGCTCTCTCGGGTCTCAGGCGGATGTCCTTCACATCACTTTCTGTTGTTGTTCAGTCGCACAGTTGAGTCCGACTCTTTGTGACCTCACGGAGTACATCACGCCAGGCCCTCCTGTTAGGGTTGCCAGCCTCCAGGTGGGGCCTGGGGATCTCCCGCTTTTACAACTGATCCCCAGCTGACAGAGATCAGCTCCCCTGGAGAAAATGGCTGCTTTGGAGGGTGGGCTCTATGGCATTGTACCCTGCTGAGGCTTCTCTCCTCCCCAAACCCCACCTTCTCCTGGCTCCACCCCCAAAGTCCCCAGGTATTTTCCAACCCAGACTTGGCAACCCTACCTCCTGTCCTCCATTGTCCTCTGGAGTGGGCTCAATTTCATGTTTGCTGCATTGATAACACTGCCTAACCATCTCACCCTTTGCTGTCTCCTTCTCCTTTGACCTCCAGTCTTTCCCAGCATCAGGGTCTTCTCCAGTGAGTGCTCCCTTCTCATCTGGTGGCCAAAGTATCACTTTCTACTCGATCCTTTTAACTGGATGTGTCAGGAACTGAACCTGAGACCTTCTGTATGCCAAGCAGATGCTCTGCCACTGAGCCACGCCCACGGCCCCTCATTTCCTTATGAGGTTAGCTCAATAAGGGCTTGAAGGAGGACCTCTTTAACTCTGGGATTCCCTTTCCAGGTAGGCCCATCCAGCTACAACTGTATTAGTTTGGTGCCTGATTCAGGTAGTTTTATTTATCTGTCCTCTTTAGACATCAGACCAAGCCCATTGAGTGAGTAATATTGAAGTTTTATTTACTGTAAAATGGTTGCACCTATAGAGTGAGCAATACTGAGGTTTTATTTACAGCTTAGTTGTTGCACAAGTAATACTGACCTTCTGTTTAGCTGTTGCACCGGTTGAGCAAGTAATACTGAGGCATTATTTACTGTTTAGTTGTTGCACAAGTAATACTGACCTTCTGTTTAGCTGTTGCACCTGCTGAGTAAGTAATCTTGAGGCATTATTTGCTGTTTAGTTATTGCACAAGTAATATTGATTAAGTGACATTGAGGTTTTATTAACTGCTTAATTGTTACACCTGTTGAGCAAGTAATATTGAGGTTTTAGTTACTGTTTAGCTATTGCACATGTCTAGTGAGGCCTAGTGACGTTTTGTTTACTGTTCAGTTGTTGCACAAGTAATACTGATCAAGTAATATTGAGGTTTTATTTACTGTTTAATTGTTGCACCTTTTGGGCAAGTAATACTGAGGTTTTATTTACTGCTTAGTTGTTGCACCCGTTGAGTGAGTAATATTGAGGTTTTACTTACTGTTTAGCTGTTGCACCTGTCTAGTGAGACCTAGTGACGTTTTATTTACTGTTTAGCTGTTGCACAAGTAATATTGAGGTTTTATTTACTGTTTAGTTGTTGAACCTATCGTACTGCAAAAAAAATAGTTGTTGAACCTGTCGAACGAGTAATATTGAGGCCTTACTTTACTGTTTAGTTGTTGCACCTGTCGAGTGAGTAATACTGAGGTTTCATTTACTATTTAGTTGTTTCCTTTATTATGCTGCTGATGTCTGATCCTGGGCTTACGTTTCTCTTGCTTGTAATGTGGTTCTCATAGTTTATCGTTGGCAATGGTTTTGTAAGCCCCTGTGAATGCTCTTTTAGATAGAAAAAGCAACACAAGTAATTTCTTTCATAAAGCAAAGCAAAATCGGGATTTAGGCAGGCTCGCTCACCTGCAGTTGCTATTCGTAGAACTGTGTGCTATTTTTGGAATACTGCATCGATCATCATTAGCATGAGCATCAGTTTTACAAGCTTCTAAAGGGATTCTTTTCTCAAAAAAAATTAATCTGTTTAATCTATTTTAAATTGAAGATGCTGCTTTCTTGGCTTTTGGGTTTGAGAGGTTGGATCCAGCGTGGGAACATAAGAACATCATAGAATGATGGAATCATAGAGTTGGAAGGGGCCATCTAGTCCAACCCACTACCCAATGCAGGACCAGCCTAAAGCATCTCTGACAA
Source organism: Lepidodactylus listeri (assembly GCA_029233225.1). Classification (NCBI taxonomy): domain Eukaryota; kingdom Metazoa; phylum Chordata; class Lepidosauria; order Squamata; family Gekkonidae; genus Lepidodactylus; species Lepidodactylus listeri. Next base: position 6,768,537 of record JARCFY010000016.1, on the reverse strand, counting down.
ATCTTCGTCCAGCCTCTTCTTGAAAGCTGCCAGTGAAGGGGAGCTCACCACCTCCCTGAGCAGCTGATTCCACCTTTGAACCACTCTGACCGTGAAAAAGTTTCCCCCTAATATCCAGCCGAAACCTTTCTGTGTGTAATTTAAACCCGTTGCTTCGGGTCCTCTCCTCTGCTACCAACTGGAACAGCTCCTGGCCCTCCTCCAAATGACAGCATTTCGAATATTTAAAGAGAGCCATCATGTCCTCCCTCAATTTCCTCTCCTCCAAACTAAACATTCCCAAGTCCCTCAGCCTTTCCTCGTAGGTCTCAATCTCCAGACCCCTGATCACGCTCATCGCTCTCCTCTGCACCCACTCCATTCTGCTCACATCCGTTTTGAGGTGAGGCCTCCAGAACTGCACATTAGTAGTCAAGGTGTGGCCTGACCAAGGCAGTATACAGAGGGGCTATGATCCTTTCTGGATCAGACCAATAATCCATCTAGTCCAGCATCCTGGCTCCATGAATATGTCTTAGGGTTGCAAGGTCTGTCAGTCCAGCCGGTGGGGAATTGGGGGTGAATTTACTGAGAGGGCGGAGGGAAGAGGCCGGAAATAAACGCAACGTGCCTTTGTCAACTGGAAGTGATGTAGGCATGTTGGGGGTGACGCTCTGGTTTGTGGGGAAAACCTCTGTGGTAGAATTAGTTTCTACCATAGAGTTTTGCTCAAAAACCAGTGTCCCCTGGTGTCACCAGTGTGCCTACATCACTTCCAGGTGACGTAGGAACATCATGTTTATTTCTAGTTTCTCGCCTGTTTGAGGGGGAATAATTGGGGGTGGTGGTGGAGAGGAGCACCCCAAACCTTAATCTGTCTAGCCCCCTTTTAAAGCAATCTGTGCTTGTGGCCATCACTACATCTACTAGCCATGAATTCAATCTCTGGAACCAGCAGTTGAAAACAAACCAAAACAAGGAGTGGGTGATGTGAAAGACCTCTGCTTGCAAATCTGGAACGCTGCTGCTCTGACTCACCTAAGGCATGTTCATCTGGTCTTGCGTGTGGTGTTTGGGATGGTTACAACTCCATTAACGTCACTCCATGGACATCTACAGCAACCACCTGTAATCAGTAATGTGGAGGTAATCCCTGGCTGTCATCACCAGAACAGACCACCAACTTCTAACCCTCATTGAACTTCTCCCGAAATTCTCATAATCCCATTATTGCAGGGGTCCCCAAACTTTTTGGCCCTGAGAGCACCTCAGGAATTTTGACACAGTGTGGTAGATGCAGCCACAAAATGGCCACTACAAAATGGCTGCCACAAGGGGTGGTGCCAGCCACAAAATGGCCACCATGGCTTACCTTCAGTCATGCCGTGAAGTTCCTTGTGTTGTGGTGGAAGCTGCTGCCAAGGCAATATTTTTAAAAAATCTGCACAGCCAATCGAATCTCCAATGGCCAATGGCCCTCCCGACCCCACTGACTATCTAAAAAAACCTTGGCGGGCGCCAGGAAAGGAGTCCGTGGGAACCAGGGAACCCAGGGGCAGCATTTTGGGGACCTCTGCATCATTGCTTTCAACAGCTTCATCTAATTGGAGCCAGTACACAAAGCAACTGGTTAAGAAATTAATTCGTCCACCACCAGTTTATGGAGTAAAGTCAAGTTTTCATATAGACAAACAACGATTAGAACAGCCCGCGTATTCATTTTTATGTCATTCAATGCAATAGGCTGTTGTGAAATGATAGATAGGCTTTGGGTCTGATCCAGCCAGATTTTGCCCACTCTCAGCCAGTCTCCCCCATTAAAGCCCCCATCCCAAATGGCTTTTATCCATGTTGCTCCCATGAGCCCAAGTGTTGCCCTTTCGGTGGCCAAAGGGGACCCTTTCCTCCCTTTCTTGCCATTAGAAAAACAGGTTGGCTCTAAGGTTCACTCTAATTTCCCCCCCTTACCGCGCAGAGCAGTTCACATCCTGAGCAGAATAGAACTGCTATAATCTTTAAATGAGGGGCGGTGGTGGCTCAGAGGTTAAGACGCTGAGCTGCAGATCGGAAGGTCTGTAGTCTGGCAGTTCGAGACCTGAGTGCCACGTGATGGAGTGAACTCCTGTCTCTGGCCCCAGCTCCTGCCAACCTAGCAGTTCAAAAGCAAGAAACTGCAAGTAGATAAATAGGCACCGCTTTGGTGGGAAGGTAACAGCGTTCTGTGCGCCTCGGCGTTTAGTCATGCCGACCATGGAAACATCTTCATACAGCGCTGGCTCTTCGGCTTGGAAACGAAGATGAGCACTGCCCTGGGATTCCTTGTTTAAACAAGCAAGGAGGTGTTCCATTGATTGTCAGAGAAGACCTTCATTAATAAAGGTAATCAAGTAATATCAAATACAAGGAAGAAGAAAAACATCCCAAGAATGGAACAAACCCTTCCAGGGGGTTCCTTCATTATCCCTGGTTTAGGAACACAGTCCTGCTAAGCTGTTTACTTTTTAATCTTCTCTCTGTCTCTTTCTTTCTTCTCTACTCTCTCTGTATCATCAAAAGCAGCATGTTCATCTTCTCAGATTCATCCCGAAATTGCCATGCAAAGATCGAAAGGCATTTGAAGTTCAGCCAACTTTTGTGAAATTCATGTGCTGTGAGGCACAATGTCCACATCAATGCCGTAGGAAAATAAGACGACCCCCCCCCCTCCAAAGTAGTTTATTCTCGCTCTCTGTGTTAGTCAAAGAAATAAAGTTGAAGCACACAGTTTCAGGGACTTGAGCCTCTGTGTCTGAATTTGAAAGGCACACCTAGTAGATACCGGACCCTGACGTGGCTAGCCCAGGCTAGCCCAATCTCATCAGATCCTGGAAACTAAGCAGAGTAGGCCCTGGTTAGTAGGAATTAGGGTTGCCGAGTCCCTCGAGCTTACTGGCGGGGGGGAGTCCTCTGCTGGCCGGGAGCTTCATCGGTGCGCGCGCAAAGCGCGCGTGCTGGCTGACGTCACTAGAAGTGACATCAGCACGTTGGGGGCATTGCCAGGGCGGGTGACGTCATTACTTGAGGGAGGTCGTCCAGGCTGGACGACCTCGTGGGTGGGGTTTCCCCCGCCGGCCGAATGCTGGCCGGCGGATCGGGAACCCCTGTAGCGGGGGATCCCCCACCCCCCGGGCTGACTTGGCAGCCCTAGTAGGAATGGGCAGGAACTAGTTAACGAGGCAAAATTTGGCATGAACTTGGTCTGGTTCGGAGTCCTCAGACAAATGTTCAGGGAGGGTGTCTTCCCTGAACATTTCCCAAACTTTTGTCTGGTTCGGTTCAGCTGTTTGAGCCATTTAAACCTAACAGCTTAGCAGCGTGGGCCCACAGCTGACCTGTTAGGCTGAAATGGCTGCGAGCCATTTCACTGGTCGGTTTTACTCCCCCACCCACCGTTTCCAAGCGGGGGATCCGAACTGGCCAATTCAGTTTGGGGCATTTTTGGCTCGGTTTGGGGTTTGGTTCAGGGGCCACCCCAAACGGAACCAGCATTTTTAAGTTCGTGCTCATCCTTGCTGGTTAGTACTTTGGATAGGAGACCTCCAAGAAGGTCCAGGGTTGCTACGCAGAGGCAGGCAATGGCAAACCACCTCTATTCATCTCACTTGTCTTGAAAAGCCTACGGGATCACCAAAAATCGGCTGTGGCTTGATGGCACTTTCCTCCACCACCTCGTGGCTGTTTTTAAATAAAAGTAAGGATGTCATGGAAGATCCTCAACTAGCAATTCCCTCCCACACAGAAACATCTGCTTCCTCTTCCTCAGTGACCTCTCGTGTCTCACCTGGTTTTGTGTCTCTGTTCACTGTGGGGTAGCAAAGTTATAGCCTGTGCCTCTGCCACCCCATCTGCAAAAGTGGGAATCTGCCTATCGTGTGTGCGTGTCAAAATCAAAGCAAAAATCTCTGCTTTTATCCATCTCCCACATCTTTGTAGGGCTGCCTGCCTGCCAGTGAGTTCAAGCAATGTAGTTACCTCTTGCGGGGAAGGCACACAAGTGAAGGCGGGGGGGGGGGGAGGGAGTGTAGTTTGGTGTAGTGGTTAAGAGTGGCGGAGTCTAATCTGGAGAACGGGGTTTGAGTCCCTCCACATGCAGCCAGCCAGCTGTATGACCTTGGGTCAGTCACAGTTCTCTCAGAGCTGTTCTCCCAAGAGCAAATCTCAAAGGGCTCTCTCAGCCCTACCTATCTCACAGAGTGTCTGTTGTGGGAAGAGGAAGGGAAGGAGATTGTAAGCTACTCTGAAACTCTGAATGAAGGACGGGGTATAAATTCAATTCTTCTTCTTCTTCTTCTTCTACTGCTGCTAGGGTTGCCAAGTCTGGGTTGGAAAATACCTGGAGACTTTGGGGGAGGAGTCAGGAGAAGGTGGAGTTTGGGGAAGGGGAGGGGCCTCACCATGGTACAATGCCATAGAGTCCACCCTTCAAAGCAGCCATTTTCTCCAGGGGAGCTGGTCTCTGTCAGCTGGAGATCAGTTATAAAAGCGGGAGATCCCCAGGCCCCACCTGGGGGTTGGCAACCCTAACTGCTGCTGCTGCTGCTGCTTCCTCCTCCTCCATCAGTATTGTCTACTCAGACTGGCAGCAGCTCTCCAGGGTCTCAGGCAGAGGTCTTTCACATCACCTACTGCTGGATCCTTTAACTGGAGATGCCAGGGATTGAACTTAGAACCTTCTACGTTCCAAGGACATGCTCTGCCAATGAGCCGCAGTAGCCCGGGCATCTGCTTCTGTCTCCCCGTTCTATTCGACCCCGCTTGACAGCAAGCACGGCAAAGCTTTGCCCTGCCTCACAAAACGAAATCCCTCATGGTCCACATCCTAAATTTCCTCCATGCTCTTCTGCTTTTGTGTACAACTGACTCTATGCCCAGTGGTTCTGAAAGGTTGCTGTGACACTAGCTGTGGGAGCCTGGGCACTTCAAGCTGGCCTGCCAGGAAACAGTTCACCCATGCCCTGTCCCGGCAGCCCTATCCTAGCAAGAATCAAGTCAATGCCAATACTCCGAGATACATTTCTATGGGAAACTGTTTGTTTTTTACCATTATCCACTGGAACTCGATGCATGAGCAGCCTGGATGCCACTAGATGGACAGACGTGACAGAAGCAGTGCCCTCCACCTTCAGTAGCCCTACACATGAGCCACGACATGTGCAAAGACCCAGAGCTCTCCATAACAAATTTCTGTCACACATCGATGGCAAGTTGTCCCTAACAAGGCAATTTTACTTGCACCCTTAGGGCCTAAACTGGCGGGCACATATTGGTACTGATATGATTCCCAGTATATACAACTACTTCTGATACAAGGCCAGATATATTTGTGGCCCCAAACAGAAACCATTTGCTGTGTCATTCAATTCCATATTGGAACATTCCATTTTTGGTCCTATATTATTTAGTGTGAATTGCCTTACATGGGTTACAGGGACTCCGTTGCTTGGTGCATTTTGTACTATTTGACCTCAGAAGAATGAGCCGAAATGCGTCAGGTCATACACTGTTCTTTTTTGTGTGTGTATTTGTAACTAGGAACATTTTATGAGGCTTTATTTGGGCCCCTGGGTAAAGGTAAAGGTTTCCCTTGCTCAAAAGCCAGTTGAATCCGACTCTAGGGATGCGGTGCTCATCTCTGTTTCCAAGTCGAAGAGCCAGCGCTGTCCGAAGATGTCTCCGTGGTCATGTGGTCAGCATGACTAGATGCCGAGGAGCACAGAATGCTGTTTCCTTCCCACTGAAGTGGTACCTATTTATCTACTTGCAATTTCTTGCTTTCAAACTGCTAGGTTGGCAGGAGCTGGGACCAGAGACGGGAGCTCACTCTGTCATGCAGCACTCGGGTCTCGAACTGACCTTCTGGTCTGCAGCTCAGCCTCTTAACCATTTGAGCCACTGCAGCCCCTATTTGGGCCCCTACAATGTTTTTATATGTCATTGAAATAAACACTCTTTTGTATACTTACTTATGTTTTTAACTTTTGGCCCTCAATAAGTTTTCTAAACTTCCTTTGGAGGTTTGTGCTTCGTTGGTTTAGATTTCCCTCCTTCCTTTTTTGGGTGACCTTGGGTCAGTCATAAGTTCTCTCAAGAGCAGTTCTCTCAAGGGCAGTTCTTGAGAGGGCTGTCTCAGCCCCACCTACCTCACAAGGCGTCTGTTGTGGGGAGGGAAGGGAAAGGGATTGTAAGATGCTCTGAGATGCCTTGATTCATGTCTGTTACTGAGAATTTAAAAAGCACACCAATGTGGCTTCAAGCCTGGACATTACCCAGTATGGCCTTTAATAACTGCATATTATTTCGCTAATTATTATTATTGCTGGAAAGGTTAAATATTATTTAATTATAACCAGACTTTTGAAGAACATTCAAGATGTGTGCTGTGCAAATGGTACGTTGAGACCGTTCGAAAGTGCATTCTGACTGATCTTAAATACTAAGATATATGCAGGGCGAAGCATGTTTTTGAATGAAGGATCCAGGACCCTCGAATTTGAGGGTAATCTCTAAGACTGATTTCCCACAGCTGCTGCTCCGCCCCCTCTCTTCCCTTTGCCCCTATCGTAAGTGTCATTTTGCCCCACATTTTGACCTGTAGCTTCGCTCGATTTCTGCCGCATCGACTCGATCCTCAAAAAACAGGATCGAGTAGACGTGGCAGAAATCAGGCGAAGCTCCGGGGCAAAATGCAGCTGTGCAGCAAATAGTGGGAAATTGACACTTACGACTGGGGCAAAGGGAAGAGCTGGGGCGAATCAGTGGCTGTGGGAAATCGGTCTAAGTGTTTTGGCCTCCCTGTTAAACGTCCTGCCTGAAAGGGGTTTAATGATCTGGACCTTTTCATCTGAGGGGTTTCATAATGACAGGTAGGTTGCTTCTATTCCGTACAGAGTGAGAAAAGGTTTGCCTCCATTCGTTCATCTGAGGCAGCATTGGGCGTTAAATGACAGGAATAATTTGCATTAAGTGCTGGCACTGAAGACGAGAGAAGAATTATCCCACTGTCAGCGTGAGCACGATCATTTCTTTCTTACACATGTGACAAGAAAGAGAAGGGGGCTAGGGGTAAATAATGAGGCTGGTGCGGCTGTTAAGGGGTATATGAAACAGAATATTCATTTTTCTTCTCTGGGAATAGGGCATGACAAACGCCAGGCTGCCTTCAGCTTGTTTGTTTATCGAGAATCCATCTCCGCCGAGGCGCTATGTTAAAATTTGCTCTCTGATGTTAGTGTTTGCTGGGATGCATGCGGCCGCTGGAGTACGTTCTCATTTATGTACCTTGATACGAATCTCCAACAACTGTCAGGGCTGCTTCTTGTTAAATATGGTAAGCTCTCCAGCTTCTAAGAGAGTGGAAATGTATTCTGTACTCTGGGGCCAAATGGAGGATGAGTCAGTGGACTGAGAATACCAGGGAACTTTTTTTTGTGTGTGGTGCAAATTAATTAAATATCTAAAGAGGACAGCGCAGATGGAAACAGTCTGAGAACTTTGGGGCTTTAGAGACAGATGGATTTGAGGAGTGAGAATCATGGAGTTTGAAGTTGCAGAAGCAATACTACAAGAAGACGCTTTTCCTTTGGAGTTTGTGGGAGCTAAATAGGCCAAATCAAAGGAATCTTCAACTCGTGCTAAAATACTTACAGTTCCATCCAACTCACCATGCGTGTAGCAGATCTTGCAGAACAGAACGTTCCTGCCTCCTGCTTCTTGATGGTGCGCTCTCCAAACTGCAGCTCCGGGGTCAATATTTTTAGAGGGTAGAAAGGAAGGGCTGCAGTTGGGCCAAACCCACGCTGGAACAGAAAAGGTGCAGCTCAAAACCACATTCAGATACCCCGGGGCAACACTGTACTGACTGTAGAGTCACCATAAATCTATGCAGAAGGCACCATAAAACCCGATGATAAAAGACAGTGACAGCGGCATGCAATGCAGAGGGGAATTTCTGTTCCAATGTGGGTTTGTATAACAACGGAGGGAAAAGCCAATGCAGAATCACCCAAGAGCAGGGGTCCTTTGGGGCTGGAGCGAGGCAGAGCACCGCTCCGCCAGCCCAGGAGTGGGCAGTAGGATACCCACGGGCCGAATCAGATTCTCTAATCTGATTCGGCCCGCCACCGAATTGCTGCTGAAATTCAGTGGTGACTTTAAAAGTGGCTGGAGGGAAGGGGGTTTGAGGGAGAGGCTCCAAACTTGCAGGGTAGCTTCTGGGACCTTGGTGGGTATTTCGGGGAGAGGTCCCAGAAGGTACCCTGCAAGTTTGGAGCCTCTCCCTCAAACCCACTCTCCTCCAGCTCCTCATATACCCTATGAGTTTTTGCCATTGACTTCAATGGCCCATAGGGTATAATAGGGCTGAAACTGACATTTGGCCAGTTATGCTAGTGAGTTATGCTAATAGGTATGCTAATGAGCTCCTGCACCTCTTTTTCTATGAAAGGACCCCTGCCCAAGAGTGTCAGGGTATAAGATTATTGATAGTCAGAGCTCCCTTCGTTAGACACAGCAATGGACTTTCAGGAATAGCATGGTATGGGAGGAAGAAGAGGAGGAGGAGGAGGAGGAGATTGGATTTATACCTGACCCTTCACCACCCAAAGGAGTCTCAGAGCGGCTTACAATCTCCTTTCCCTTCCCCTCCCCTCAAGAGACACCCTGTGAGGTCGGTGGGGCTGAGGGAGCTCTTTCGAGGACTGCCCTTGAGAGAACAGCTCTGAAAGAACTTATGAATGACCCAAGGTCACACCAGCAGCTGCATGTGAAGGAGTGGGAAATCAAAGCCGGTTCTCCCAGATTAGCGTCTGTGCTTCTAACCACTGCCCCCTGTATAAGCAGAAGTGTTCTTTCCTACAGTGCAGAAAAGAACACTTTCCTGAGAGTAATTCCTGTTAAATAGATCTGAGTAGGATTCTGAGTAGATCTGCTTAGAGCAATTGCATGTAGGTTTACTCAGAATCCTACTCAGGTCTATTCTATGAGGCTTACTAACAGGAAAGTGTTCCTACTGTTACAAAGTCATACCCTTCCAAGTCCATTGACTTCAGCGGTCCTAAAAGAGTACAATTTCACTTAGTAAAGGTTTTCCTTGCTCGAAAGCCAGTCGAATCTGACTTTAGTGGGTGGTGCTCATCTCCGTTTATAAGCCAAAGAGCCAGTGCTGTCCAAAGACTTTTCCATGGTCATGTGGCTGGTGTGACTAAATGCCGAGGTACATGGAACATTGTTATCTTCCTACCGAAGTGGTACCTATTTATCTACTTGCAGTTTCTTGCTTTTGAATTGCTAGGCTGACAGGAGCTGGGACCAGAGACGGGAGCTCACTCCGTCATGCGGCTCTCAGGTCAAGAACTGCCGAGTTACCAACCTTCCGGTCTGCAACTCAGGGTCTTAACCTCTAAGCCACCACGGCCCCACAATTTCACTTACAACTGCACTATTAGAATCCAACCCATGACTATGACAGGAAAAGCCTGCACTAGGGCTGTCATAGTACACAATTCCTGAGAATTTTTTTACTACATTGCATTTCTATTCACAGTATTACGAGTTAATACAAGTTAGCTGGAATTTGGTTAATGGATGCTGACCCCTCCCTAGAGACAAAACAGATAACTGAGTGGTTTTTTTTTTTTAAAAAAATCCATATGTTCATGTTGAGGAACAGCTTGGAGAAGTATTTTAATCAGGGGTCATTTCGAGCAGGAACTCAGGGGAATGCAGCTCCGGGAGTTGGTGCCAGCCCCCCCCCCCCGCTGGGGAATGCCTGCTTGTGTCACGGCTGCAGCAAAATGACCCCGTCCCCTGGAAAGGTCCTTGTTCCTCCGATCAGCCTTCTGAAGGTATTTCTGAGGCTTGGATTAGTAACTGTCTTCCTTCCTTCCTTCCTTCCTTCCTTTCTTGCCTTCTTTCTTGCTGTCTGACATACTTCCGGTGATGTCAGGTGGTGTAGCATATGCAAATAAGTTATGCTAATGAGTTATGCTAATGAGCTCCTGCACCTCTTTTTCTACGAAATGACCCCTGATTTTAATCAACACACAAACACGCCTAATTCTGTTCTGGACTGTGGCCAAAGTGAAGGAATTCATGTGGAAAACTATTGGTAGATAATTCCATGGCCAGAATTTTAAAGTGTAAATAAAGTTCCAGGAGACTGCTAGAACGGGGAAAATAGAATAATCTTAATTTCTAAAATAAAAGTGCTTTTTTGAGCCCTGTTTGGAAGACTCGGCCTCTAACCTGTAATATTTATCCCAGATGTGTGCGGATTTGTGGCAGTTCCTCAGTGGGAAATGAAAGGTGGTCTGAATCTTCTCAGAGGCAATTTCTTTTTTTAGTACTTAAAGAAATGTATTCTAATAATTAAGACTGAACTAGCATCAATTATGTAATACTATTAACACAAAAGATTCAGCTACGCATATTTCTGACTTTCAGTAACGATTGAAAGCATTTGGCTGATTTTAGGTGGGAAGGCAACAAGGCAAGAGAGCGACTCAAGAGATTAGTACCTGACAGGGATATCTTCCAACCAGAAGAGTATGCTGAAGTTTCTGCCTTGAAGACTTGACCCAACTGGCATTTCTTCCCCCCCTGAAACATTTTATTAAGATTTTCAAATCACAAACAATGAATAAAACACTCAGTCAAAGAAACAGAGATGTAAAAACAGGATACAACATAATTGTCAACATACATATGTAGTACTTTTGATTTAAGCATATATTGAATATCTACAAAGGAAAAGGTAAATTATATCTTATACTATTACTTACTGTTAAATAAAGATGATGATGATGATGATAATAATAATGATGATGATGATGCAAGTTTGGTGTAATGGTTAGGAGCACAGACTCTAATCTGAGAGAACCAGGTTTGATTTCCCATTCCTCCACATGCAGCTGCTGGCATGGCCTTGGGTCAGTCACAGTTCTCTCAGAGCTGTTCTTGAAAGAGCAGTTCTAAATGAGCTCTCTCAGCCCCAGCAACCTCACAGGGTGTCTGTTGTGGAGCGGGGAAGGGAAAGGATATTGTGAGTCTCTCTGAGACGCCTTCGGGTAGTGAAGGGCGGGGTATAAATCCAATCTCCTTTTCCTCCTCCTCCTCCTCTTCTTCTTCTTCCAGCAGCAGCAGCAGCAGCAAAAAGCAATTCTCCATGGCCAGATAAACAAGCAAGCAAACAAACAAACCATTTCAGGTGAAAATATGTTTTTCATGGAAGCCACTGAAAATTAATTCAGATGGGGGGGGGGAAGGACTTGGAGAGGTGACTTTATTGTAATAAGGTCAACAAATAAAATTATTAAAGGGCAAAATAACCACGTGAGCCACTACTGCATATAGGCTTTCTGATGATAATAACTTCAGGGCCCTGGGCCAAATTAAGCCCTGACCTTCCATTCATCTCTCTCTGTCTAGTAACACTTCAACAATATATCAGTGTAAAACCTGAGAGGGTGAAATCATTTTATGTATTTCCTGGAAATATAGGCTATCACTGTTAATTAGAATATACAGCCAAGTGCGGTTGAACGAGATTTAAACACTGGAAATTGTGATGTCGTAACGATTGAAAATACGTAAAAAGTGCCCAAAAATGAGCCTAATAAAGTCAAGAAAGAAAGTCAGAATTCTGAAACGCATTGATCATAAGGCCTTGAACAATGTCGAGATGAATGTAACCATAGGACTTCTGCTGAATCAGAGAGGGTTGCTCGGTCCCTCCTGGGGGTTGCCAAATCCAAGTTGGAAAGTCCTGGAGATTTGGGGGGTGAAGGACAGGGACCTCAGTGGGAGCACAGGACCCATTGGGGTACAAGTCTGCCTTCCAAAGCATTCATTTTCTCCAGGGGAACTGATGTCTGGAGATGAGCTGTCATTCTAGGGGATTCCCAAGTCCTACCTTGAGGGCAGTACAATAACTGAGGGTCGCAGTGTTAGGAAGATATGGGAAAGTATATGACACTGTGACCAATTCCCCACAAGCAGCTGTGGCCCAAGAAGATGCGGGGGAAACTGGGGGGGAGATGCAGGTCAAAGTGTGGCCCTGCAGCGAAGAGTGTGAAATTGACCAATGCAACCGGGGGAATGGAAGAGCGAAGGCGGCAAAGCTGATTGTGGGGAATCAGTCTGTGTATAATAAATGTATGCTTAAGGTAGATATATTTTGTGCTATTTATTTATTTGTTTGTTTGTTTGCTTTTTAAAAATTTTCTCTCATAAAAAGGTAAAGATTTCCCTTGTTTGAAAGCCAGTCGAATACGACTCTAGGGATGCGGTCCTCATCTCCATTTCCGAGCCGAAGAGCCAGCGCTGTCCAAAGACATTTCCGTGGTCATGTGGCCGGCATGACTAGATGCCGAGATGCACAGAACGCTGTTACCTTCCCACCAAAGCAGTACCTATTTACCTACTTGCAATTTCATATTGGTGTCAAATATTACCAAACATAGGTTTCACCCAAACAATACATCAAAGTGCAGGTTCTCCTAGAAGAGAAGAAGAGATTGGATTTATACCCCACCCTTCACTACTCAAAGGAGTTTCAGAGCAGCTTACAATCTCCTGTCTCTTCCCCTCCCCACAACAGACACCCTGTGAGGTAGGTGGAGCTGAGAGAGCTCTGACAGAAACTGCTCTTTTTCAAGAACAGCTGTGCCAGGACTATGGCTTGCCCAAGGTCATCCAGCAGGTGCAAGTGGAGGAGTGGGGAATCAAACCTGGTTTAGAGTTTGCATACTTAACCACTACACCAAATAACATGGGTTATTAGGTTTGCCACAAGGGTTCTGATGGGACCCTAGGAAATTATGCTGCTATTTTAGGAGTTTTATACTCACAAAGAGAAATTATTGCGCCTTATATCATGGTCCTTGAAAAAAAGATGGTATTCAATAACGGGTAAATTACTAGAGTCCTGCGGGACTAGCGATTATGAAACTCTCAAGGTGCTGTTTGAATGTCTGAACATAGTGCAAACCCGCACTTAGATGTATTGATATTTGACACCAATATTTATATAAGAGTAGAGTAAATTATTTTAAAGACCAAATAAATAAATAAAAAGCACAAAATCTACCTGAAGCATACATCGATTATACACAGTGACATATACCTTTCCATACCCACCTTGAGGGTAGCATCCATAGAACTAGAAGTCCACCAGCGAAGAGAACCTAAGTGACGCCATGTTTGAAGAAACCAGCAATTGAGGAATCTGATTTTTAAACAGCATTCTAGCCCATGAAGGGTTAGGATATTTATAAAGTTGTCCTCTTTTCAGTTACAGAAATCAGCATAGCCTATATGTAGTACCCCCCCCGTTCCCGATTTTGTTTTGTGACTTCCTGATTCTAGCTTCATGGGGGTCTTTAAGGAATTTTCTACAATATTTACACAGGCCTACCCTGTGAAAAAAAAACTGAGGTGGGATTTTTTATTTCACTGCTTTTTGCATATTCTTAAACTGCCATGCGCCGCATTTCCCCCTTTTTCCAAAAAAAACCTCTGCACCTTCAGCAGCTTTAATTATGTTAATTATCACATATTTTGTTAATAACACTTTCTTTTGAAGACATCCATTAGAGATTTAAAGTGTTAATTTACCGGGAAATCTAATGGAACACTGTTGGAAATTTCCCTTTAAATTAACTTTACTTACTTTTAATGAATATCCTAATTAGACAGAGATACAGTATTAGTGGAAATATTACACATGGAAATAAGGGCTTAGATGTCTTACTTAATGTATCAGGCATTAACAGCTTTGTTTTTGAAACCGGCTCACGTACAGATTTACTGAATTTGTATGGAAGTTTGGAGTTCTCCCCAAAACATCAAGATTAAACTCCAGTAGAACCTTAAAGACCAACAAGATTTCCAAAGAATAAGCTCTTGATAGTCAGAGTTCCCATCGTTGGTCTTTATGGTGTTACTAGACTCGAATCTTGCTCTTCAACTGCAGAATGACCCACCTCAAACTCTCTCCAAAACATCCTAAGGGAGGAATTAAGCTTTTGAGGTTGGTTAGCAGATACCTGCCTTGTTCTGGATGGCCCGGGCTAGCCCTGATCTCATCAGATCTCAGAAGCTAAGCAGGGTGAGCCCTGGTTAGTCCTTGGATGGGAAACCACCAAGACGCTCCAGAGATGCTGTGCAGAGAACCGGGTTTGATTCCACAGCTCTACTTGCAACTGCTGGATGACCCTGGGCAAGCCATAGTTATGTCAGAGCTGTTCTTGAAAGAGCTGTTCTATCAGAGCTCTCTCGGCCCCACCTACCTCCCAAGGTGTCTGTTGTGGGAAGGGAAAGGAGTTTGTAAATTGGGCTGAGACTCCGAGTGAAGGGAGGGATATAAATCCAATTTCTTCTTCTTCTTCTTCTTCTTCTTCTTCTTCTTCTTCTTCCTCCTTTAGATCTGAGATAGCTGTGAATGCCTGACAGCAACATCTGGGAAGCGTCCCGCAATCATTGGCAACTTGTGCTTCTCTGCCACTGAAGTGGAGTTAAAAGACATCAGGGAAACTCCGGCTCTAACGGGTTCTGATGGGCCACAGATGGACTCTTCCCTGTCTGATTGTGCAAGCATGCTCTCATGCCGTCGTGATGGTTTGATTATTCTATCCTGGCTTGGTGCTGGTTCCCCCCCCCCTCGCAGTGTGCGTATCCTCACATACCCCATAGGGAGCCCACAGTATGGAGGTGTGATTCCTTGTTTATGCCCATGGGAGACAAACAGCCAACCCCCCCCCCCCCGACTCACCCGCAGTTGCATCTGATCACACAGTGAACGGCTGAGCCCACAGCTACAAAGGGATGTGTGGTCTTGCAACTGCATGTCAAATTCCTCTGGAGGAAGTAGCCTCGCTTCCCCTCCACTTCAACTGTCACGTGTGACCGCAGCCTTATGTGGCTATGACTGAGGCTAAGTCTATACTCACCACCTTCCTGGATGGACATGTTTGAGAGAATACTTGCCATTAGTGTTGATTCCTGTAAACATTAATATGTATTTTATAGTATCAATTAAAATGAAAACTTTCCCTGGATCGCTGGAGGATTTACCCCAGAAGTCATTGCGAGCTTGCTAAAGGGAGTTGTAGAAGCCAGTATATGGAAAGAAGACCTATAGACTTTGATGCCTACATATTACCCATTTTTTACCAGGCAGTTTGGAACCAGAACTCTCTGGCCAGCTAAAAGTTTCCTTCCCTGGGGGTACAGCAGATCTTCAACATCCACGGATTCCTGACTTGGGATTTCACTTATTTGCAGTCCATGGTTTGATCATATGATGCTGTCTCCCACCAGTCTTTGTTCTCCCACAAAACCATGATCATGATCAGTACAGTTTGTAGGAAATGTGGTTCTGGACTGTGGATTTTACCTTTTGCAGTGACGCTAGGAATGAACCCACTGTGGATCAACAGTGTAACACAAATGTTCTAATTGCCACAGGGTAAAAAGAACACGTCATGGAATTGCTGAGATGGCCAACGTCCTGTGGTAAGTCTTCTATATGAATTAATATTTCACATGAAAACAGAAATATCACCATGATGCTGCATCATCTCAGCTAGGACTGAGTCCCACCAGAATCAGATGTATAAGGTTTTAGCTCTGTAATCTCACAACTGTTGTGGACTGATGTTCTTTGTGCATTCAGTTCTGTTGTAATCCTTTACAAAAATCACTAGCATCATCTTTAATGGTTCGATAATATGCCAGCTGAAATAACAACATCACCTTGGATTGATTATTGGGGAAGTAAATATGTTTGTTTGTTTCTCCATCCAAAGCAGATACTCTTTTTAAGATACTGATAGGGGGAGACAGATGAAGAGGTACGAGGGCATGCCATCGAACACCACGAGACAGATTTTAAAGCAAACCTATGAGATGACCTGATACGGTGTGTGAACGTTAGAAGCACAGCTGTCCTAGGAAGCAAAACTTGGTGCTGAACCAAAGATCATCCCTTCTTCAACAACAGCATTTTAATTCAACCCAGCTCTCGTCCAAGATAATAACACAGCGTCATCTGCATATAATAACATCGGCAGATGATGAGCATTTGATTTGGAAAGATGGAAATTACTGTGATTTAACATTTATTTATTCATTTTATTTGGTTAGATTTTTATCCCACCCTCCCGGCCAAGGCTGGCTTGAGAGGGAGATCACATAAATACAGATTAAGTCAGGAGGTTATTAATTGAGATGCTAGGAGACCCTGTTCCCGCCTTTGAGGAGGCTTTTGAGCTTTCTGTTTCCTGTTTTGCCTCGTTATTTTACTTTTCTAACAGTCCCAGTTTTTGTCAACTGTTTTTCTTGGCTAGAGTAAACACTTTACCACTTGCAGAATTGTTAAGTCGCTGCGAGGGTGTTAGCCAACCCCAGAGACTCTGCCTTTGTGGTAGAACTACAATTGAAACTTTACCTCATTTTGTATTTCGTTGTTATTTGTATTTTCCTACAAGGGCTATGTGTATATTGCCCATATGGTGTAGTGGTTAAGAGTGGCGGATTCTAATCTGGAGAACCGGGTTTGATTCTCTACTTCTCCACATGAAGCCTGCTGGGTGACCTTGGGTCAATCATGGTTCTCTCAGAGCTCTTTCAGCCCCACCTACCTCACAAGGGGCCTGTTGTGGGGAGAGGAAGGGAAGGCGATTGTAAGCCACCTGCTTTGAGACTCCTTAAGGTAGAGAAAATTTGGTATAAACACCGACTCCTCCTCAAGTTTCCTTGCTGTTCACATGGTTTTCATCTGTTACATCTTTTGGTTGGCATGTCACTTTGTCTACAGTAAGGTTTATATTTTGTGCCCTTAGAATTAGACAGGCATTTGTTAATAGTATCTCCCGGGTTCACTCTCAGTGGGGCTGTTGTTTTATCAGTTTCGCCAAGGTGCTTTGGGACACGTAGGCGCTCTGATTTTGAAACAGGAACCGGCATTTTAAGTCATCAGGAACAGTTGGTTTTTATGGTCATTTGGCCACTGACACTTTTAAAGTAGCGTACCATCCATCTCCGTGAGCTCGTATGAGATCACTTTTTGAAGCCCATTATGGACACCATTTTTTGAGGTTACGAAGAGAAATGGAATTATAATCCATGCCATTTTGGGGTAATTGTTATTAATAAATTAGCGAGGAACGAGCGGCAGATGGATGAATTGTTGTAGTTCATTAATTTTATGGTGACTCTCTTAGCGTGAGCCAATTATGTCTGTCATTGTGTTGCTAAGTAGCAATGAGGCCCAAAGCAAAGGGCACTCAGACGGGGCAAATGGTCTCCGGAACATTCTGTTTGTCACGATTTCCCCAAAGGTTGCTCATGGCCTTCTCGACATGAAACCATGCAATGCCACCCAAGCCACGAATTCTGAGGCCCGAAATCTTGCTTGTGTCCTTTCAGGGAAGGCATTTAATTAGCAATTGCTGGGCAAATGAAAGTGAACTCTGAATTTTACTGTGACACACAGAATAATATTTATTCTAAGTTCATCATCCTCAATTTTTTTTTAAAAAAACCTCAAAAATAGCTAGCCCAAATACTTTAAGCCCTCTGTTTTCATTAGTTTAATTCACTATGATCCAAGATCCGCCAACACCAACAGAAGAATACAAGGGGAATACAAATAAAGCATTTAAAACAATTAAAAAATCCTTAACTTTGTTAAGTACGAATTTCAGTGTTTTGGGTGGGTGTTTTGCTTTCAAGTCATAGCTGACTCAAGGTGACCACGTAGGGTTTTCAAGGCAAGAGATGTTCAGAAGTGGTTAGCTGTTGCCTGCCTCTGTGTTATAACCCTGGACTTCCTTCGTGGTCTCCCATCCAAGTATTAGCCAGGCTGACCCTGCTTAGCTTCCAAGATCTGATGAGATGGGTCTGTCCAGGTCAGGGCAATTTCAGTGACACACAATGGTTAATAAAAAGATTGGAACATCTGACGGGAATTCAAAGCCTCTTCCTTCAAAGTGGCTGGAATGATCCCTTTTCTTAATATTCCCTGCCGCAGGAAGTGGTGGCGGCTACAAGCATAGACAGCTTCAAGAGGGGATTGGAGAAACGTATGGAGCAGAGGTCCATCAATGGCTATTAGCCACAAGGTATAGATGGAACACTCTGTCTAGGGCAGTGATGCTCTGTTTTCTTGGCAACAGTGGGAGGGCTTCTGGAGTTCTGGCCCCACTGTTGGACCTCCTGATGGCACCTGAGTTTTGGCCACTGTGTGACACAGGGTGTTGGACTGGATGGGCCATTGGCTTGATTCAACATGGCTTCTCTTATGTTCTTAATAAGGCATTAATCTCCCCCTGATCAGCCCCTCATGGCATGATGTAGTAGCCTACAAAGGGCAGGGATTGCACCTAGATGTCGTGGACAGGATGCCGCTCAGCAGCTTCTTCATTTCATCAGGCCTCACCAGTAGCTTCCACCCAACGGCAAGTTTGCTGCTGCATTTTGCCCTAGCTGGAAGAAAAAAAAAAATCTTTGAATAGTCATCAAGGCAGCCCCATGTAGAACACATGGCAGTAGTCCAATAGATAAGTGACTGGAGCATGGACAACAGGGCCAGATCATGCTTGTTGAGGAAAGGCAAACCAAAATTAAGAAACAACCATGGAACAAATAACTATGAAATATTGACAACTATACTGATGTCAGTCAATGTCACAGAAAGACCATAAATACAGTTCAAAATAAACAGTCCTAGTAAATTCAGTAAAGAGACTCTTAATAAGGTGCAATAGCCAGTTCAGTCCCAGTTGAACCAAAGTCCAATGGTAATTCAAATTCACCAATCCCCAGAGTGCTCTGTGCCACCCAAAAAATTAATATGTAGAATTCCAAAGGAGACTTTTCCAAGAAGAAGAGGAGGAGGCGGAAGAGGAGATTGGTTTTATACCCTGCCCTTCATTACCCAAAGGAGTCTCAGAGCAGCTTACAATCTCCTTTCCCTTCCCCTCCCTACAAAAGAAATCCTAAAAAAACTTGTGACTGACCCAAGGTCACACCAGCAGCTGCATTTGGAGGAGCAGGGAATCAAACCCGGTTCTGCCAGATTAGAGTCTGCACTCTTAACCACTACACCAAACTGGCTCTCGGTGGAGAGGTGTTAAACAGAAATTCTTATCTTTCCATGGAAGGATGGTTTTGACTTTCAGGGACACTCCTGTTCCAGCTAACAGAGCCTGCCAGCCTCTGAATCTTTTTCTATCATCGCTTTATCAAAGACAGAACAGAATGTTGTCTTATATGTCCATTCCTTGCCACATCGCTCAAGTATTCATTCACAGTTTCTTACAGGCACAAGGGCAATTTCCTCCAATCTCGCCTATTTGCCCTGGTTAGTATTTGGATGGGAGATCTCCAAGCAGGCCCGTAGCTACAGTGGGGCATTTTGGGGCCACGCCCCCATAATTAAAAGCCATACCCCACAAAAAGCCATGCCAGGAAGCATTTAAAAATATTTATTAAGTCATACTGGTTAAGTTAATTAACTTAAGTTAACTTAGGTAAAGATAAAGGTTTCCCTTGCTCGAAAGCCAGTTGAATACGACTCTAGGGATGCAGTGCTCATCTCTGTTTCCAAGCCGAAGAGCCAGCGCTGTCAGAAGACTTTTCTGTGATCATGTGGCTGGCATGACTAAATGCAGAGGCACACAGAATGCTGTTTCCTTCCCACCGAAGCGGTACCTATTTACCTACTTGCAATTTCTTGCTTTTGGACTGCTAGGTTGGCAGGAGCTGGGGCCAGAGACGGGAGCTCACTCCGTCATGCGGCACTTGGGTCTCGAACAGTGTCTTAACCACTTGAGCCACTGAAGCCCTCTTAAGTTAACTCAGCTGCCCCCTAAGAAATTTAAATGCCCCCCGACAAAAAAAAATACTGGCTATGGGCCTGCCTCCAAAGAATACCAGGGTTGCAACACAGAGGCAGACAATGGCCAACCACCTCTGGACATCTCTTGCTTTGAAAACCCTACAGGGTCACCATAGGTCAGCTGCCACTTGACGGCACTTTCCACCACCACCACAGCTGGTAACTTGAGCACTACTTCAACGAAATTCCGTTGTGCGGCTTGGGTGGTAGAATTCATTAGGAGCTCAACCCTGGACGAGGTTGATTGGGTCCGAACTAATGGAGGCTGACCAAGAGAGAGATCTTGGAGTTGTAGTAGATAACTCAATGAAAATTTCGAGACAGTGTGAGACTACAATGAAAAAGGCCAACGCTATGCTGGGGGTTATCAGGAAAGGAATTGAAAACAAATCCGCCAGTATCATAATGCCCCTGTATAAATCGATGGCGCGACCTCATTTGAAGTACTGTGTAAAGTTCTGATCACCACACCTCAGAAAAGATATTATAGCATTGGAGAAAGTGCAGAAAAGGGCAACTAGAATGATAAAAGGGTTGGAACACTTTCCCTGTGAAGAAAGGTTGAAGCGCTTGGGGCTCTTTAGCTTGGAGAAACGACGGCCGAGGGGTGACATGATCGAGGTTTATAAGATTATGCATGGGATAGAGCAGGTAGAGAAAGAAATACTTTTCTCCCTTTCCCACAAGACAAGAACTCATGGGCACTCCATGAAATTGCTGAGCAGTCGGGTTAGAACAGATAAAAGGAAGTATTTCTTCCCCCAAAGAGTGATTAACACATGGAATTCACTGCCACAGGAGGTGGTGGTGGCTACAAGCATGGACGGCTTCAAGAGGGAATTAGATAAACATATGAAGCAGAGGTCCATCAGTGGCTATGAGCCACAAGGTATAGATAGGAGCTCTCGGTCTGGGGCAAGTGATGCTCTGTATTCTTGGTGCTTGGGGGGGGGCAACAGTGGGAGGGCTTCTAGTATCATCCTTGCCCCACTGCTGGACCTCCTGAGGGCACCTGGTGTTTTTGGCCACTGTGTGACAGAGTGTTGGACTGGATGGACATTTGGCCTGATCCAACATTGGCTTCTCTTATGTTCTTATGAGGAGGGCAAGTTTGTCACAACAAAAGGAAAGACACCAGCTTCGTTTTTGGAATTCTGACGACCCCTTATACGGGATCGAATGTAACAACAAAGACATTTGACCGGATCCTGTGTGATGGGATGAGGATGAACTTCAGCACGGATTCCACCTTGTGGACCTTGTCTTCTCAACCTGGCTGTAGTGCCAGCCACCCGCCTTACTTAATGATTGTAGTTTATTACCCAGTAGGTCATCACCTGTATATATTAGGAACAAACACCTTGGAGACGGGGGTTGGCGGAAGGAGACAACATGTGCTGTTGCTGTTGTTTCCACTGCAGCCCCCTGGAAAAAAAAAAACTAATTACCTTTTTGTCTTGGTGAATCCAGAGGTCAGTTTACCGCCACTATATCACTACATGACAGGGAACATGGGTAATTAGGTAGGCTGTGTAACCTGGATATTCCATGGAACTCATTACATCTTATTTAGAAAGGCTATAATTTGATTGGTGGAAAATTAAGGCATCTTCTCATGGGTCATTTTATCTTTCTGCAATAATAATTCTTGGCTTGATTAAAAATTGATCCAGTGTCTTAAAGTGAATTTATTATTGCTGCAATCTATCACCCGTCGACAGATAATCTGGTTCCCATCTTTATCTGATTTGAAAAATTTGTCCCTTATTATGTGTTGTTTCCCCCCCTCCCCCAAAATCGTTTAATTGATGGTTTGCTAAGGCAGCTGCACTACCCATGTCTCCTTGAAAGAAAACTTGAGATGTTAACCGGGCGCTTTTTATGACAGCGGTCTGATAATACGTCAGTTTTAATGTATTGATTTGAATTGTGTTTCGCCAAGATGTGAGGGAAAACAACAATAGCAGCCACACAGAGTGAGAAGAAGGCAGATACGGATATTAACGTGTTTGGATACAGAATTATTTCTACACAGCTAGTGATTTCTCCAGAGGCTGGTATCCAAAGTGCTAATTTAAGACATCCCCCATGGACTTCTATTCCATATCAGTTTCCCTCAGTTTGCCCTTAGTTTCTCTCATTATGCCCTCAGTTTCAAAAGAATTTTACATGAGGCATGTCGTGGAGGAGTAGAGGGCTCTATTCAAGAAACAGGAGTCCAGACCTCCCTTGGACATCTTGAACCAGTTTGATCCACACCAAGGCTTTTACAAATGTGGCCGGTATCTTGGTGGAAAGACAGTGAAGGAAGCTACAAATTCCACAGTGAACATGTTCAGCATCCAACCATACAAACAGAGGCGAGCCAATCCCTGGATCTACTTGGCTTGGCTTGTAGAACTTGAGCAGCTTCAGAACGAAACTTCCCACCGGGTCCCAGCCTTGTACGAAAGCACTGAGGTGTTTGAAGGGGGAGATCAGAAGCTAATCCTCAACCGATTGCCCTGATCATCTGAGAGTTGGTTTATGATCTTCTCCCCACCCTGCAGACTTTTCAGTGTGTCCCTGCACACTGAAAAGGCTGGGATGCAGCAAGAACTTTCCTGTTTTTGTGACAAACTGGTGCGAACCCCTGAACAGCCTGCTGATAAACTGGGTCCCTCAGTGTGACTGGCGAGAAGAATATGAACTGAACTCAGAGGTCTCCAAGCATCAATAGCAACAGGTAGGATCTACAATGGTAATTCTTTTTATTAGATCAGCTCTGGAGGATCAATAGAATCTTCAGAGCTGCACATAACTCTTTCTAAACTTGCAGCCCTCAGCATCGCATATAAAGATTTCTATCCCACTGGCTTCCCAATGTTTTAAGTAGATTTCTGAAGGAATGGGGAAAATATATTTCCCTCCTTCTTGTTGAGGATTTCTCCATCATCAATGACTGGCCCAACTGACTTGATTCAACTCTCAGCTTAGCCACAAATCCATAAGTTTCAGGTGGTAGCTGTGTCATTCTGCAGTAGAACAGCTATAAATCTTTTTATAAATACATATTTTAAAATAATTTTGGTATACTTTTCTTATTTTGTATACTCTTTTTGAATATTAAATATCTATAAATAAACAAACAAACACTGAACCCAAAGGGCTGGGTTCAAATCTTGCCCTCCCCAGTCAAGAAGCGTATTGGGGTGACCTTGGACCAGTTATGTAGTCTCAGCTTGACCTACCTTGCAGGGGTGTTATTTATTTATTTGGTTCATTTTCTATCCCGCTGTTTCTGCAAGCAGGATCAGGGCAGGTTACAACATTAATATAAAAAAATAAAATCAAGATTAAAACTCTAAACTTAACCCTTAAACGATGGCGATCAAACGGCATCACAGTTATTACACCGGTGCCCTGGTGTCAGACAATTAAGGTGGAAAGGGCTAGATCCCATTAGGGATTCCAGGTTATAAGTATTTATTTATATTTACTTTTTAAAATTTATATTTACATTTATATCCCACCCTCCCCCGTCATTTGGCAGGCTCAGGGCAGCTAACATAAAAAAAATTACATTAAAACACCAAATAAAACTATTAAACAATATAAAATCATCCTGTAAACATATTATAAGATAAAATATGGTGATCTTCAGACATCACTGTCAATTGGATGGTGTCATTGGCTCCCGCGTTAGCTATGAAGCCTCAGTTGGTGGCATTGCTGGTCCTGGCTGGTACAGTTGGTGACTGGGCCAAGGCCATTAGGTTGGGGCGGCCCCTACTTGAAAGCCTGGTGGAAGAGCTCCATTTTACAGGCCCTGCAGGGCCCTGATGTCCTCTGGGAGCTCATTCCACCAGTGAGGGGCTGCTACAGAGAAGGCCCCGGCCCTCACTGTAGCCAACCTGGCCTCTTTAGGCCCTGGGAGAACCAGGCAATTTTGGGAACCCGGTCGTAGTGCTCACTGGGGTACTTATGGGGAAAGGCGTTCCCTCAGGTAGATAGGTAAACCAAGGCGGTTATCATTTTGTGTCCTCGAAAACTGAAGACTATGGCACAAACAGTAACAGAGAGGTAACAGGGTGGTAACAGGCAGGGGCATAGACTTTTCTGAAGTCCGGGGGGGTGAGGGCTCTTTAGTGCGCGTGCTTTGTGCGCACGCTCGCAGGGGCGATGTTTCCGCCCCCCCCGGAAAACCTACCACCAGCCGCTGCGCCTCCCCGGCGCTTCCGAGGCTCACCAGCCGGTGCTGCTGGTGCCTTTCCCTCCCCCTCCGCCCTGGCCACTCCCTCCCTCACCCCTAAAAGAGGAAGAGGGAGAGAGAAGGAGGGAGGAATGGCCAGGCCGGTGGGGGGGGGGGGAGAGGCACCAGCTGGCGAGCCTCGGAAGGGCCCGGGAGGCGCGGCGGCAAGGCGCCGGCGGCAGGCGCGACGTTTTGGGGGTGGCTCGAGCCCTCAAGCCCCCCCGTACTTTACGCCGGTGGTAACAGGAGGGGCCAGATGATATTTGATGTCCACTGCCTCACCCAAAAGCCTGGTGGAAGAGCTCTGTCTTACAGGCCATTCCGAACTGTAAAAGGTCCCACAGGGCCCTGATCTCTAGCGGGAGGTCGTCCCAACAGGTTGGGTCCAGGACCTCTGGCTGAGGCCAGACAGACGTCTTTCAGGCCAGGGATCACCAGTAAGTGTTGATCTAATGAGCACAAGTCTTGACGGGGCACATATGGGGAGAGGCAGTCCCATAAGTATGTTGGTCCCTGGCCGCTGAAGGCCTTAAATGTAAGTACCAACATGAGGATCGGGGGGGGGGGGGGACTATGTATCTCTCCTCTTTGGAGAAAGTGGAATAAAACTGTATAGACCAGGGGTGTCAAACATGCAGCCTGGGGGCTGGATAGGCCCCTAGAGGGCTTCTATCAGGCCCGCACTGGAACTGGCCGTCTCCTGCTTCCAGTTCAGTTGCTGCTGCTGCTGCCTCATAGCTTGCTTCACCAGACCCTCTCAATCGCTCAGCCATTTCATGTTTCCCCCTGGGTCCTAGACTCAGGACTCCGAGCATGAGATTTCTGTGGTGAATGTCAACAAATCAAAAGTAGGTGTGCAGCTTACAGATACACGCCTGAACACAGTTTAGGTACACAGCTAACAGATACATCCTCAAGACTGCAACAGCTCAGACATTTTGATGCAATAATTCAGAGCAAGAGGTGTCAGTTGTTAGAGGCTGTTAAATAAACAAAATATTGCAAGAGTGCCAATGTTTTAAGCACGTTTTTATTTTAAGTAAAAAAAAAAACACCCTTTGTGTTTGTGTCCTTTATAAAGTTTATATCTCCACTACCTGGTATTACATTTTATGATGCACATGGTCAGGTCCAACAAGGTCTCATTTATGTCAGATCTGGCCCTCATAACAAATGAGTTTGACGCCACTGGTAGAGACAGATGCCTTTCCTTCCATGTAGAATATTGAATTAAGGGCAATTGTATCAGTCCATGGTTCTTCTCAGACTATCTTCTCCAGCTACCATTTCTGTCTTGCATAATCCACCTTTTCCTTCATATCTCTCCCTGGTATTGGGTGTGGGGGTTGGTTCATTAAGCGGGGAAAGCAGCGTGTCGATTCTGTAGCGTGTGATTCTTTTTTCCCCTGCGAAAACCCGGCACTCTCATCTGACAGTGCCTGTGATGTGGCGTTATTCTGGATAATTAAATAATCTTAAACGCTGACATGCGAGAGCGGTGCGGGATCCACAGATGCCCCGAGTGGTGTCATGGCCACAAGGCAAAGCCGAGCGTTTCCAGCCGTCTCAAAAGCCTCTTTCACTTGGCAAAGAAATGCTACCTCCAGATGTGCCTCAGTTCGATCCTTTGAAGCCTTTGTAATTCTTCCTTGGGATTCTTTTGGGATGCATACAAACGAAATGCATGGAGTTTCCAGTACGGGTAATATCTCCTAAAGGACGCTTGGCGCACAGATAATTTCGGGGCCGGAAAAAAAGATCTCTGAAAATCTGAGGCAATTTTGGTTTTTTGTTTCCTTGTTTGGGTTTCCTGTGGGGGACAGGAACTCATTTCATGTCAGGAAAAGGTGGTTATATGTGAAAAGTTTACCAGCTGAGGGAGGGAGTGTCCTTCTGGTCCAAAGCCAGAACAGATTGGCTTCCCCACAACACTGAAGCCACTCCTTGCCCAGAATGCTAAGTGGAGTTCATTTTAGTTTCAGCTGCCATTTTCCTAAATGCTGAACAGGAGTGATTTCAGTTATGCCTTCTAATGAGATCACCACACAACAGAATTCCTAGAGGGCTTCTTGTTGCCAAACTCTACATTTGTAGCTTATTCCATTTTAGGGTAGGCCTTTCTGCTGGGATTGGGCAGTTCCTGGGGTTATGCCTGACCCTCCACAATAACACTATGACAGAGAAGAATGAGCAGTTGAACTCCTCCTGGTCATATTTTCTGTTAAAGATGCCCATATAACTCTTCATGACTGGATCCTTCGTTTCGGCTTTCTTTTAAACCTAGGGTAGCCAAACTGAAGCTCAGGAGCCACATGCGGCTCTTTCACACATAATGTGTGGCTCCCAGCAGGATGGCTGGGGAAACAAAGGGGAGGGCATGCCTCCCCGATCGGTCTTCCCTTCCCCAGCCAGTGTACCCCTCCCTGGGTAGAGTTGAGGTGTGCGTGTGGGGGGGGGAAGCAGAGAAAGAGAGCAACTTTAAATGCATACCCAAAGAGCCCTGCCAGCTGGCTTGGAGAAGGCATTTGTCTCTTTAAATCCCTTTGCCAAGCCAAGCCAGCCAGTGTGGGGGAGGGGTTTGGAGGATGCATTTAAAATTAAAGTTGGCTTTCTTTCCACCTCTCCCTCCCCTCTCCTCCCTCCCTCCTCCCTCCCTTTTCTTTCTTTTTTCTCCTACTTCTTCCTCTGTGCTGTTTCCTCCCTCCCTCCCTCCCTCCCTCCCTTTCCATCTTTCTTTCTTTCCACCTTTCTTTCTCTCTCTCTCTTAGACAAATAAATATCATTAGCAAACAAAGAAATATCATTGGACAAATAAACATCAATACCTGTTTTTAGCCCTTTTGTTTTTATTGTTGGCAGTCTCATTTAATGTTGATAAAAACAAATTTGTCTATTTTTCAGTAAAAACATGTGTGTGAGATATTTGTTCATGTCTTCTGGCTCTAAAGCATCTGACATTTATTCTGTGTGTACCGTGGGAGAAGGAGCTGTGGCTCACTGAGAGCCAGTTTGGTATAGTGGTTAAGAGTAGTGGACTCTGATCTGGAGAACCAGTTCTTTCAGAGTTGTTCTCTCAAGAGCAGTTTCTGTCAGAGCTCTCTCAGCCCCACCTACCTCACAGGGTGTCTGTTGTGGGGAGAGGAAGAGAAGGTGATTGTAAGCCACTCTGAGTGAAGGGCAGGGTATACATCCAATCTCCTCCTCCTCCTATTCTTCCTTCTTCCTCCTCCTCTTCTTCATCTCCCTCCTCTTCCTCTTATGATAAATGTCTTCAAGTAGTTGAAGGGTTGTCATATAGAGGATGGGGCACAGTGTTCCCTCTAAGCTGAGTTAGTGTGAGCTAGCTCACAGTTTTTTAGCCTGCGGCTTGCACATTTTTGTCTTTGCTCAGGAAGGATGGCTCCAGAGCAAAGTAATTGATGCAGTGGCCAAATTGCTCACTCATAACTTTAATGCCAGTAGCTCACAAAGTAGAATTTTTGCTCACAAGACTCCACAGCTTAGAGGGAGCATTGAGTTGTGGAGTTGTTTTCTGTTGCCCCAGAAGGTCAGACCAGAACCAGTGGCTTGAAATGAGATCAAAAGAGTTTTCAGCTAAACATTAGGAAGAACTTCCTGACAGAGCGGTTCCTCAGTGGCTTCCTTGGGAGGTGGTGGGCTCTCCTTCTTTGGAGGTTTTCAAACAGAGGCTAGATGGCCACCAGACAGCAATGCGGATTCTGTGAACTTAGGCAGATCATGAGAAGGGAGGGCAGGAAGGGTTGCATCAGTGCTTAGTTCTGGTGGCCCTTTCTTACATACCTATCTGCCTAAGGGACTGCCTTTCCCCATATGTACCCCAGCGAGCACTATGATTGGGTTCCCAGAACCACCTGGTTCTTCCAGGGCCTAAGGAGGCCCAGTTGGTGACAACAAGGGCTAGGGCCTTCTTCATGGTGGCCCCGTACTGGTGGAGTGAGCTCCCGGAGGACGTCAGGGCCTGTGGGACCTTCTACAGTTCCACAGGGCCTGTAAAACGGAGCTCTTCCGCCAGGCTTTCAAGTAGGGTGCCGTCTCAATTCTATGGCCCTGGCCTGACCGCCAAATTGTACCACCCAGGACCAACGGTATCACCAACGGAGGCTCATAGGTATGAGGGAGCCTGTTGATACCAGTCAGCTGACAGGAATGTTGAAGATCGCCATCTTTTAATGCATTTTATGTCTACATAGTATGTTTTATATTGTTTGATAGTTTTATTGGAATTCTACTGTATGTTTATTATGCTGTTAGCCGCCCTGAGCCTGCCGAATGGTGTGGAGGGCGGGATAGAAATCCAAATATAAATATATAGATATAAATAAATGCTGACCACCACTTTGGGGTCAGGAAGCAATTTTTCTCCAGGCCAGTTTGCCTGGGGGTTCTGGAGGGTTTTTAAAAACCATCTTCTGAGCATGGAGCAGGGGTCACTGGGGGTGTGGGGAGGAGATATTTGTGAATTTCCTGCATGGTGCAGGGGGTTGGACTAGATGACCCTGGAGGTCCCTTCCAACACTATGATTCTATGAGACCTGACAAGATAGGGCTAACCTGGGCCCTCCAGGTCAGGGGAAGAAGAAGAAGAAGAAGAAGAAGAAGAAGAGATTGGATTTATACCCTGCCCTTCACTACCCAAGGGAGTCTCAGAGCGGCTTACAAACTCCTTTCCCTGCCCCGCCCTACAACAGACACCCTGTCAGGTGAGTGGGGCTAAGAGAGCCCTGACAGAAACTGCTCTTTTTCAAAAACAGCTGTGCCAGAACTACGGCTTGCCCAAGGTCATCCAGCAGGCGCAAGTGGAGGAGTGGGGAATCAAACCCGGTTCTCCCAGATTAGAGCCCGCGCACTTAAACACTACACCAAACTGGCTCAGTTACATTAATCTGTTTTCTAAGTTCCTGTGAACAATTAATATAATGCAGGATTTGAAATGTTACACACTGGTATCATGCCGCTTCCCACAATCTGGGAAGAATATTTTCACTCTTGAGAGCATAGAAGTTCCTGCCGTTGAGATGTGTATTCTTCCTACAATACAATTCTTTCCCAGGAGGGGTTTCCCAGGAGGGCAGAAGACATTCAAAAGGAACTGGTCCTTACAGCAGCATGCATTCGATATTTATCCTATTATGGAATTAGCCCCTGAACTTGCAACATCTGACGGCCCTTAAGAGAAGTCTGTTGTTGGAACATCACAGGCACAGCAAGCGTGGAGTGAAAAAAATCACCACAGGTTCCTGCGTGAAATATTCCTCTCCGCCTAGCCTGACTTTCTCTGGCTTCTGTGAGCGATATCCACTTGCTCACTTTTGCACGACCCAAATGTAGCCTCCCCCCCCAAATCAAATAAAAATTATACGCTGAATATATTCATTTTATAAATATGCATGTTAATTAAATATACATTTAGTTTAAATGCATGTGTTAATTATACACGTTACATCAGATCACAATTAAGTCAATAGAAATTGACAATTTGCATATAATCACAACTTGTATACTAATCAGTTGTCAATCTGGCATGCCATTTTGTTTCAGATGGATCTACCCATTCCAGAGTACACGAGAAATGGAGACATGGGGCGAACAATCAGTTGGAAGATTTAAAAAAGGGGTGTGTGTGTGTGTCTCAGCAGAAGGTAAAGTTCAAAACGTTCTCATTTAAGAACACAGAGAAAACATACTCCCCATGTTATAAGGAATTATGTGATAGAATTATCCCGGTGTGTCCTACTTACAGTTTAGATAAGGTTATGGCATGACTGGATACTTCCCTATGTAAAAAGTTCCATGGTCTTGGAAAGTTAGCATATTAGGAGGAGAGGTTCTAAGCTAGGTTTTAACCTGACACAATTGCTTTCTATGTATGAAGAGGGTTTTTTTTTTTCAAAATGGTGTTAGCATTCAAGCATCTGTCTAATTTAAACATTTTAGCCCTATCTTCCACTTAGGAGTCGAATTGTCAGGCCTCTCGCTGATCGCTGTCATAGAGTTTCCAGCAATTCCTAGAGCTACCCATTGTCACTTCCTGGTGACCCAGAAGTGGAAAGTGACAATGGGTAGCTCTTAGGAATCACTGGAAACTCTATCGCAGCAATCAGCGAGAGGTCTTTCCTAGCTCTTCCCTCATGGCACAAGATAGCTTAAAATTCTGACTTAAAACCATACGTCATACTATAAAACCCCATTAGCACCCTTCCCCCAAACCACTGGCCACTCAGACCCAAAGACTACCATACAATACAGCCTTAGGTTGCCGTCACACGTGTGAGAAAAAACGAGGGGGGGGGGAGAGCGAGGCTATTTCCTCCAGAGGAATTTGACTCACAGTTGCATGACCACACCTCCCTTTGAAGCTGTGGATGCAGTCTGTCAGTGTGTGATCACATGCAACTGTGGGTGAGTTGGGGTGTGTGTGTGCCAGTTTTCCCCCATGCGCTTAAATGAGGGATCGATTAATTGCACCTCCGCACCGAGGGCTCCCTATGGAATTTGCAATGATGCACATACTGCAAAGGGGGAAAAAAACTAACACAGAATCAGGGTGACCCGATCAGACCATCTCAATGCCACGAGATCGCACTGGAGCGATCAGACATGAGGAAGTCTGTCTGTGGCCCGTTGCAACCCATTTTCTACCAGATTTCCCCTGGTGTCTTTTAACTCCGCTTCTGTGGTGGAGCAAAAATGGATTGCTGATGGCTGCGGGGTGCTTCTCAGATGTTGTTGTCTGATGGCGCCCTTTAAATCTGCCCGGCATTCGCACCTATGTCAGGTCTAATCGTGTGTATGATCGCAGCCTTACTGTACTTCCTAAAAATATCTAAGGTTGGCTTCCTCCTCCCCTGAGGAAGTCCGTTCCTCGAGGTAAGAACCACCATTGAAAAGACCTGAACTCTGGTACTTACCAAGCAATCAACCTTAAGGAGGGACACAACCAGAAGAAGACAGCTGGAGGTTTGCTGTTGGCATCTGGAGACTTAGGGGAACAGATGGTCTTTCAGGTATGAGTAACACACGTACAGAGGACAGCGTAGGTATTTGCCCAGTTGTCACACACAGGGTGATTCCATGCAACCGCTTGCCCCAACATCAGCCCCCACAGAAAATTGGAGCTGCCGCTCGATTCCCCACATCAAAATCTGGAGTGGACATTTGACTAGCATCTAACCTGCTTTCCCTCAGATTTTCCAGCTGCTGGATTTCCACAGAACATTTTCTCAGGCTCTCAGGTTGGGGTTTCAAGGTATGGAATCCATGGATTTGCCGCAGAACTTCCCTCCCAATTCCTGCCCCCTCGTATTTTGCCTCGAATGTGTACGCCCATCACCCCCTCCTCCCCTAGAGCACTGCCCTCCCCATTCCCCATGCCTGTTGGTTGCATTGTAACATGACCACACATGTTCTTAAGAAAGGGAGAAAAAGTAGGGAGGGGGTGGAGGAGCAATGCAGTTAAGGGAAGGAGGGAGTGGCCAGAACATGGACAAATGCTCTTAATTAAAACCATTTAGCAAAATGAAAGAGAATTGGGGGGGGGGAAGTCTCTCTTTGACATCCCCACCCACCCTAGTTTCCTGGGGACAGACAGGGCTAAAACTGAAGCTTGCCTGCGGATTGCTGAGGCAGAAGACGTGCGGCTGATGCACTAAAGTGGAAACCAGTTATCAGACCCGGCACAATTCAACCCGCGGGGAACCAGAGGCAAGTCCCTCATGTGGAATCACCCACAATGATATACGCTAGGAGTCCCCAACCTTTTTGTCCCTGAAGGCCCTTTTGGAATTCTGGCACAGGGTGGCAGCCACAATCATAACATGGCTTCCATAGAAGGTGGAGCCAATCTTAAAATGGCTGCTGCAGGAAGACCGCAAAACGTCAAGAAGTAAGGTTACAAATAACTTGAAGAGTAACAATTCGACATTTCAGACGGAAGCTCTGTGTAAAAGGATTCCTTTTCATCCACACAGCTAACTAGAGGCCCTGCTGGGCAAACACTCATTCTAGCCCCTTGAACGTTCTAAAAACACTTGGCGGGCACCAAGCTGCTCGGGGACACCAGCTATACCCAAATGTATGCATTGCCCTGTACACTCCCATAGGGCAAAAGTTATGTATGTGTGCTTCATTACCTTGTCTTCAAGCCTGCCTTCTGTGGTTTGAATTATTTGCATTGGTATCGTTGAATCCAACGAGGCCGTTAAGTTGGTATTAAAAGGGAAGCATACTAGGTGCATCAAAGCATATTGTTGGTAAAATTTAATAAAGAGCCTTTTCATTATCTGCCGTCCGGTCACCATTTACATAGAAGTATTAATTCAGCTCAACAAAAGGGGATTGCGCTTCCTTTGAAATGGAACCCTGGCGGTCTTGCGTGGTTGTATGAAACCTTTGTTCATTAGTTTACATCACCTGATTAGCTCGAGCTGGTAAAGTTCTGTTTTCTCCGTTATTAATCCTTCTTGATTTCCCCCTCTGTAGTTCTGCATTTACTTTGCTCAGAAACATTATTCATCGCAGAGAATTCATTTAGGTGAATAGTTTACAGGCGGGGGGGGGGGAACAAGAGCGAGAAAGAAAACCGCCAAGGTATTAAAATGAGTCTGTGAAAAGTACATATTTTATCAGGGATTTTAATCTTTAAAATATTTGCTTCAGGTATCTGGGACACCACTGATTTCCCTGCTACATTATGTAAAGTCTACAAAAGAAATTAGGTCAGCCCTCAGATTGCCTCTCTCGCAAGGTTTCAATTTAGACGTATTAAGAAAATTAATTGTGTTTTAGATGAGCGCGGGCTCAAAAGGCCCAAGGATGTGCTGGAAAGACTTAAAAAGTAGCTGTTACACACACACACACACGCACACATATATAATGATATATGCGACTAGGGTGATTCTGGTTAAATGTGGTGGTACCCTCTTCATAAACTGCATGACAATATTACTATTTCTCAAGTTTGGCCCCCGTCTGCGGATACCTAAATCTGAAGATTGGGGCCATACTGACACAGAGGCTGTGATCATACGCACAATTAGACCCGGCATAGGCATGGATGCCGGGTGGATTTAAGGGTGTGATCAGACAGCAACATCTGGGAAGCGTCCTGCAGCTGTCAGCAACCCATTCTGCTCTGCCGCAGAAGCAGCATTAAAAGACACCGGGGAAAATCCAGTAGTCAACGGGTTGCGATGGATCACATATGAACATTCCCCTGTCTGACTGCTCCAGTGTGCTCTTATGTCCTTGGGATGGTCTGATCAGGCCATCCTGACTCTGTGCCAATGTTTCCCCCCCTTCTCAGTATATGCATAATTGCAAACTCCATAGGGAGCCCTCAGTATGGACGTATGAGTCATCAATTCTTTGTTTAAGTGTATGGGAAACAAACCATGGAAAAATTTATTTATTTACTTATTTATGTATTTATTTATGTATTTATGTATTTATTTATTCCATTTATATCCAGCCCTCCCCACGAACGGGCTCAATCGCGACTCACCCACGGTTGCGTCTGATCACCCACTGACAGGCTGCACCCGCAGCTTCAAAGGGAGGTGTGATCTCGCAACTGTGGGTCAAATTCCTCCAGAGGAAATAGCCTCGTTCCCCCCCCATTGTATCTGGCGTGTGTGACCTCAACCTAAGCTGATTTTTCTGCAAACCTCGGGGATACCCAAGTTTGCAGAAAAATTCTGACATCTTAAAAAAATACACTGAGGGATTTAAATGTCTGCCCCAACAAAACAGCGTTCTCTTCGCAAGCGCAAGGTGGTCATTGGTGGCGGTGGTGGATTAGTGGCCCACTGGACCACTGGCAGGCCCAGTGACATCTATGTTAGGGCCTGGGAGCCATGGTGGGCCTAGCAGTGGCTGCAGCATAGCTCAAGGGCTGGGCCCGGTAAGAAAGGGCATGGGGGATGGAATTCCTCTTTGGGAGTCTCGCAGACCCACACTTGTCTATTTATTTGTTTAAGAACACACTGAAGTCATATCTTGGTGTAATTCTGTTTTTGAACTTCATTCGTTTGCCTGTAGGGTTTGATAAGGAGAACAAGGGACTTGGCAAAAGAGTGGACAACCAGTTTTCTCCCACTCCCCTGGCTGCAAGTTCCAGTTCCCCCCTTTCTCCATCTGGCTGCCTAGAATCATAGAACCAGAGAGCTGGAAGGGGTCCTGCAGGACATCTAGTCCAACCCCCTTGCTCAGTGCAGGATCAGCCTAGAGCATCCCTGACAAGGGTTTGACCAGCCGCTGCTTCAAGACTGCCAGTGGGTGGAGGGGAGCTCACCACCTCCCTCGGCAGCTGATTCCACTGCTGCACAACTCTTACTGTCCTTAATTTAAACCCATTCTTGCGAGTCCTCTCTGCTGCCAACAGGAACAGCTCCCTGCCCTCCTCTAAGTGACAGCCCTTCAAATACTTCAGGAGAGCAATCATCCTGTTCCCCCTTAACCTCCTGTTCTCCAGACTAAACATTCCCAAGTCCCTCAGTCTTTCCTCACAGGGTTTGGTCTCCAGGCCCCTGAACTATCCTTGTCGCTCTCCTCTGCACCCATAATTGTGGGGCTGCCACTGAAAAGGCCCTCTCTCATGAACTCTCCAGATGAGCTTCTTTGCTTGGTGAGACAGTCAGGAGGGCCTCTCCCTGTGACCTTAATTCCAGAGAGGAACATATGGGAAAAGACAGTTCTTCAGATACTTTTTTCCCAAGCCACGTAGGGCTTTACTGGTCAAAACAATAATCTTGAATTGAGGTCAGGAGCGAATTGGTAGCCAGTATAGACCTTTCTTCTTCTTCTTCTTCTTCTTCTTCTTCTTCTGTCGCACAGTTGAGTCCGACTCTTTGCAGCCCCATGGACCACAGCACTCCAGGCCCTCCTGTCTTCCACCGTCCTCCGGAGTTTGCTCAATTTCATGTTTGCGGCATCGATAACACTGTCTAATCTCATCCTTTGCCATCCCCTTCTTCTTTGACCTTCAATCTTCCCCAGCATCAGGGTCTTCTCCAGTGAGTGCTCCCTTCTCATCTGGTGGCCAAAGTATTTGAGCTTCAGCTTCAGGATCTGGCCTTCCAGGGAACAGTCAGGGTTGATTTCCTTTAGGACTGACTGATTTGATCTCCTTGCAGTCCAAGGGACTCTCAAGAGTCTTCTCCAGCACCATAATTCAAAAGCATCTATTCTTTGGCGCTTGACCTTCCTTATAGTCCAACTCTCACAGCCATACTTTACTACTGGGAATATACATGCCTTATCAGATATTAAAATATAGGACGAGCTCTTTAGCTTTAAGAAGTTACAGATATATACAAAGTTACCAATACATTGAAGCTCCCATCAGCTGTCCTGGCCAACCACATGGTCAATGGCTGACTCCTTAGTTGAGAGTCCTGCCTCCTGTCATGGCCTCAAGGAAAAGAGACCTCCTTCCTGCTGCAAGGAGTTTTTATCATATCTGTTTCTCCACCCACTGACCAGGTCACATCAGGTCAGAGAAGCATTTCCTAGGGCTTCTTTCTGTTCCCTGCTTGGAGAAGGGGAAGAGCTTGACCCACCCATTATCTCTCTTGCCAGATCTATTAGCATTTGTATGGAGGTGAGCTGAGGTATGTCTGGGAAACAATTGAACTGACCCCCCCCCCTTCAGCCTGGTCCCAGCCCAGAGGGAAAAAAAACCCTGTTAAACTGAAACGTGGAGGTCTGGCATATTTTAAACTACCCAGAAAAAAAGACATTTCTTCACAGCCCCCAAAAAGGTGGTGTGATATAGCCCGATCTTGTCAAATCCCAAAGACGAAGCAGGGCCAGTACTTGGAAGGGAGATCACCAAGGAAGACACTGCAGAGGCAGGCAATGTCAAACCACCTCTGCTTCTCACTTGCCTTGAAGACCCCTTGCTGGGGATTTCATAAGTCAGTACTGGGATGGGAGACCACCAAGGAAGGCTCTGCAGAGGAAGGCAGTGGCAGACCACCTCTGCTTCTCACTTACCTTGAAAGCCCCTTGCTGGAGTCCCCCTAAGTCTTGGATGGGAGACCACCAGGGAAGGCTCTGCAGAGGAAGACAATGGCAGACCACCTCGGCTTCTCACTTGCCTTGAAAGCCCCTTTGCTGGGGGTGGGGGGGGTCACCATTAAGTTTGTACTTGACTAGAAGACCACCAGGGAAGGCTCTGCAGAGGAAGACAATGGCAGACCATCTCTGCTTCTCACTTGCCTTGAAAGCCCCTTTGCTGGGGGTGGGGGGGGTCACCATTAAGTTTGTACTTGACTAGAAGACCACCAGGGAAGGCTCTGCAGAGGAAGACAATGGCAGACCATCTCTGCTTCTCACTTGCCTTGAAAGCCCCTTTGCTGGGGGTGGGGGGGTCACCATTAAGTTTGTACTTGACTAGAAGACCACCAAGGAAGGCTCTGCAGAGGAAGGCAATGGCAAACCACTTCTGCTTCTCACTTGCCTTGAAAGCCCCTTGCTGGGGTTGCCATAATTCTTGGATGGGAGACCACCAAGGAAGGCTCTGCAGAGGAAGGCCATGGCCAACCACCTCTGCTTCTCACTTGCCTTGAAAGCCCCTTGCTGGGGTCACCATTAAGTTTGAAGCTAAGGAAGGTCGATACTTGGATGGGAGACCACCAAGGAAGGTTCTGCAGAAGAAGGCAATGGCAAACCACCTCTGCTTCTCACTTGTCCTGAAAACCCCTCGTTGGGGTTGCCATAAGTTGGCTATGACTGGACAACACTTTACACACACACACACAAACACACACACACAAGGCTGACATGAGTGAAGCTGATGTGGAGGAGCGTAAGGGGAGAAGTGATCCTGCAGATAAGAGGAACTAAAGCCACGAAGGGCTTTGTACGTGATAGCCAGTGCCTTAAAGTGGGCTTCTCCATTATTATTCAAAAATGCTACTTCATATATATATATATTTTTAAACCCTTAATTCCAGAGGTTCCAAACATTCCAAAACCTGTGCCGCAATTCACGTGGGTCTGACGACACTTGGCATCGTTGAAAGTTGGCACCTTTCGTCCTTGGGGGGACGGTAGTTTTATTGTGATAAGTTTCCCAAAGCGGGGGGGGGGGGGGGGGGGGGACAGAAAACCCGGCTGTGTGTGCTTTTAACTTAAACAGGTGCTTGAGCAGACAGCTGAAGGTTTCAGGGCCAGAGGTCAAGCAATCAGAAGTGGCCGTCTATTGCATAGATCATCAAACAGCGCACCTATCAATGGGTTCAGTGGAGAATGCTTGAAATTAATCAGCTCAGCTCTTGGTGTTTAGCCATGCTGATTATATGGCAGCCAGGCACCCGTGAGATGACAAGGCCCGGGGAAAACGAAACGTAATCGGAGTCCCATTCCCAACAAAAGGCCAAGGAGGCCGATCAATTTGCAATATGCTGTTCTGCACCCATGCGCCAAAGCCCAAGACATGAAAGCGGGACATTAAGAGATGCTCTCTATGAACTAGACGAATCAATAAACATCACTGGGGGAAAGGAGGGACAGGGGAGGAAAAAAAAAGGTTGACAGTCTCCTGAAACCACCCTTTCCCTCGTCACAAAGAAACGAGGAGGCGCTGTGAACTCTGCCTCGCTTCCTTTCACCTTCCGGGTGCCATCTTGTTTCGTCCAAGGTGAATGTGACTTTGCACTTCCCCGAACGAGTCGTGACGGATGTTATCCGAAGCTATGGAAGCTATAGGAAGCTATGGGGCAGGGAGGTGTGGAGAGGTGCAGAAAACATAAGAGAACATAAGAGAAGCCAATGTTGGATCAGGCCAATGGCCCATCAAACACTCTGTGTCACACAGTGGCCAAAAACACTAGGTGCCATCAGGAGGTCCACCAAGTGGGGCCAGGACACTAGAAGCCCTCCCACTATTGCCCCTCAGACACCAAGAATACAGAGCATCATGTGCTCCAGAGTTCTTATCTATACCTTGTGGCTCATAGCCACTGATGGACCTCGGCTCCATATGTTTATCTAATTCCCTCTTGAAGCCGTCCATGCTTGTAGCTGCCACCACCTCCTGTGGCAGTGAATTCCATGTGTTAATCACTCTTTGGGGGAAGAAATACTTCCTTCTAGCTGTTCTAACCCAAGTTAGAAAAGTACCTCTTTCTCTACCTGCTCTATCCCATGCTTAGTCTTATAAATCTCGATCATGTCACCCCTCAGCCATTGTTTCTCCAAGCTAAAGAGCCCCAAGTGCTTCAACCTTTCTTCACAGGGAAAGTGTTCCAACCCTTTTATCATTTTAGTTGCCCTTTCCTGTGCTTTTTCCAATGCTAGAATAACTTCTTTGAGGTGTGGCGACCAGAATTGGACACAGTACTCCAAATGAGGTCGCACAATTGATTTATACAGGGGCATTATGATACTGGCTGATTTGTTTTCAATTCCCTTCCTCTTGAAGAAAGAGAAGAAGGAAAAGAGGAGGAGGAGAAGAAGAGGAGGAGGAGGAGGAGGAGGAGGAGAAGGAGATTAGATTTATACTCCACCCTTCACTACCCGACGGAGCCTCAGAGTCGCTTGCTATCCCCTTTCCCTTCCCCTCCCCACAACAGACACCCTGTGAGGTAGGTGGGGCTGAGAGAGCTCTTGAGAGAACTGCCCTTGAGACAACAGCTCTGAAAGAACTTATGACTGACCCAAGGTCACCCAGCTAGCTGCACGTGGAGAAGTGGGGAATCGAACCCGGTTCTCCCAGATTAGAGTCCGCACTCTTAACCAGAACACCAAACTGGCTCTCGCTACACCAAACTGGACTGGAGCTGATACACTGCTGCTGTTCAGCTCTGGAAATGGTCAGGGGGAAACGGGGATTCTGGTCAAGGCAGAGAAGAGCATTATTATTTGATAACTTTTCACTGTGACTTTGACGAAAGGATCTCCAGTCCGCACTGCAGAAGACAGTGTAGAGAATATGAACTTGAATTCTACCACCCCTTGTGCCAGAGGAGGATTTCAGACTTGGATGAGCAGAGAGGTCGAATACAAGCCATTAAGCTTATCCAGGGATGCCAGCCTCCAGGCGGGAATTGGGGATCCCCCAGAATTGCAGCTCATCTCCAGACTGCAGAGGTCAGTTCCCATGGAGATAATGGATGCTTTGGAGGGTGGGCTCTATGGCATTGTACCTCACCAAGAAGCAAGGGCGTAGACTTTCTCAATCCCCGGGGGGGGCGGGGGCTGTCTTTCGTGCGCGCGCGCACGCTCGGGACCATGTCCCGCTGCTCTCCCCCCTGCCCCAGGGAGCCGCCGCCGCCGCCGCTTCCCTCCCCCGGGCCGTGCCCGCCCGCCGCGCTCCCCGCCCCCCTCCCTCCCCCTGCTCACCTTGGGCGCCGGCGGGGGAGGATCGTTGCTGCTGCTGCCTGCAGCCGGGGGCCGGCGCGTCGCCCTTGCGGGCCCCCGGCTCCTGCTCCGCCTCGCATTTCCCGGGGGGGGGCTCAGCCACCCCCAGCAAAATGAACACCCGCCGGTGGCCAGTCAGCCGGCCATCGCCGCCTCTCTCTCCCCCCCACCCCGCCCCAGGGAGGCAGGAGGGCAGGCCGGGGGTGGGGGGGAAGGAGAGGCGGCGACGGCCGGTTGACTGGCCACCGGCGGGTGTTCATTTTGCCGGGGGTGGCTGAGCCCCCCCCGGGAAATTTCGGGGGAGGCTCGAGCCCTCGAGCCCCCCCCGTAGTTGACGCCCATGCCAAGAAGAGAAGAGAAGAGATTGGATTTATACCCCGCCCTTCACTACCCAAGGGAGTCTCAGAGCGGCTTACACACTCCTTTCCCTTCTCCTCCCCACAACAGATACCCTGTATGGTAGGTGGGGCTTGCCCAAGGTCATCCAGCAGCTGCGAGTGGAGGAGTGGGGAATCAAACCCGGTTCTCCTAGATTAGAGTCGGCGCACTTAACCACTACACCAAACTGAGATGGCCAATGCCTACACCAAGTGGTTTGCTATAGCCTGCCTCTGTGTAGGAACCTGGGACTTAAGAACATAAGAGAAACCAATGTTGGATCAGGCCAGTGGCCCATCCAGTCCAACACTCTGTCACACAGTGGCCAAAAATACCAGGTGCCCTCAGGAGGTCCACCAGTGGGGCCAGGACACTAGAAGCCCCTCCCACTTCCTTGGAGGTCTCCCATCAAAGTACTAACCAGGGCTGACCCTGCTTAACCTCCGAGATCTGGTGAGATCAGGCCAGCCTGGGCTATCCAGGTCAAGGCAAAGCACGATTACTGTCATGTTTTTACCTTATTTATTTATATCCCACTTTTCTTCCCAGTTGGGACTCCAAGTGGCTTAGAACATCATTCTCGCCTCTTCCATTCTCTCACAACAACCACTCTGCGGGGTAGGCCAGGCCGAGAGTTTGTGACAGGCCCAGGGTCACCCAAGCAAGTTTCCACTGGAGAAGTGGGGATTTGAACCTGGGTCAGCCAGGCTCCTAGTCCACCACTCTGTCCCCTACGCCACACTGGCTCCCTGTCTAAAGACTCCCGTACCGGAAGTCCACTGAATCCAAAGTTAATCCAACTCCACCAGCTGGGATCTGACTGTCCGTGGCGGGAGATTCTAAGGTCAAATCTACACCTCCCCTCTGACTGCTGTTTGACTGCTGTCTTTTCCTACACTCATTTCACATTGGTGTCAAATTTCACTCCCCCCCCCCCCCGGATCTAAAGAGCAGTAAGCAACAGGATCTGTTTAAAGCAGTATAATGCTGGCTTGACCACAGGAGGGCAATTAACGAATGTAGACAGTAATTTTTAAACTAGAACAAGTATGGTTTGAAACTAGAAACAAGTATAGACGGGGTTTTTTTGAAACTAGAATGAGTCCAGTGGGAAAGTCAGATGTAGATTTGACCTAACTCGGCTGCTGTTTCGTGTCTGTCTCGGTGCATTGCAAACAGCGCAATTTAAAACATTGCTTTCGACGGATATGGAAATATCAGGTGGAAGATGGAGGGAGAGTTGGTAGACGGTGTTTAAGTTGGGGGGGTCTTGTCACCGGATTGGTATCAGGGGTGTCATCTGTCCAGTTTCTCTGGCACAACCAATATCTCTGAGCCCTCCAAGGACCGCCCTGGCAGCTGCAGGATATAATTACCACATTCCCCTCTACCTCTTAAGCGTTGGGATCTCTGGCTGGTTCCCCTCCTTGGCTCCCCTGCTAACTAATACGTTATTGGGTTGACACGATTGACAGCTGCTTGAGCTGGTGGCTAAAGAACCGCCGCTGGGGTTGTCTCACAATGAAGTTAATGATGGGCTAAGGTGAGCTCCTTCCGTCGCCTGTACATCATTTACCTGGAATTGTGCCGCGCACGCAGGTCTCTTTTGTGAGGGCACAGAATGGCGACCCGACGGCCAGATGTACTCAATGATGCAATAATTCCACTGGGCCAAATTTGGGACTTCATTTTGCAGGTTGGTTTTTTGTTTGTGTGTGTGTGTGGTTGGCTTCCAAACAAAGGAAACGGCTCAGGAAATTCTCAGCATGGAGAGCTGGTGATGCTGCATAACAGCAACTAAGAACCTGATCTGTTATGAGCGGTTCAACATGTGATGGACCTTGGTCTCCCTTAAACTATTATAATGATCAGTAAGTCTGGAAAGTGGGAAGAGGAGGAGGAGGAGGAGGAGATTGGATTTATACCCCACCCTTCACTTCCCAAAGGAGCCTCAGAGTGGCTTACAATCTCCTTTTCCTTCCCCTCCCCACAACCGACACCCTGTGAGGTAGGTGGGGCTGAGAGAGCTCTTTCCAGAACTGCTCATGAGAGAACAGCTTCGAGAGAGCTTGTGACTGACCAAAGGTCACACCAGCAGCTGCAAGTGGCGGAGGAGTGGGGAATCAAACCCGGTTCTCCCAGATTAGAGTCTGCACATGGTGACCGAGGGGAACCTTCACATTCAGAGACACTAAGCCTCTGAATCCTGGAGCCAGGAGGCAACATCAGGGGAAGGCCTCGGTCTCTGTGCCCTGTTGTTGGCCCTCCAAAGGAACTGGTTGGCCACAGTGTGAGACAGGATGCTGGACTAGATGGACTTCTGGTCTGATCCAGCAGGGCTCTCCTGATGTTATTATGAAGGCCTCGGTCTCTGTGCCCTGTTGTTGGCCCTCCAGAGGAACTGGTTGGCCACTGTGTGAGACAGGATGCTGGACTAGATGGACTGCTGGTCTGATCCAGCAGGGCTCTCCTGATGTTATTATGAAGACCTCGGTCTCTGTGCCCTGTTGTTGGCCCTCCAGAGGAACTGGTTGGCCACTGTGTGAGACAGGATGCTGGACTAGATGGACTATTGGTCTGATCCAGCAGGGCTCTTCTGATGTCCTTATGAAGGCCTCGGTCTCTGTGCCCTGTTGTTGGCCCTCCAAAGGAACTGGTTGGCCACAGTGTGAGACAGGATGCTGGACTAGATAGACCACTGATCTGATCCAGCAGGGGTCTTCTGATGTTACTATGAAGGCCTCGGCCTTTTTGCCCTGTTGTTGGCCCTCCAAAGGAACTGGTTGGCCACAGTGTGAGACAGGATGCTGGACTAGATAGACCACTGATCTGATCCAGCAGGGCTCTTCTGATGTTATTATGAAGGCCTCGGCCTTTTTGCCCTGTTGTTGGCCCTCCAGAGGAACTGGCTGGCCACTGTGTGAGACAGGATGCTGGACTAGATGGACTATTGGTCTGATCCAGCAGGGCTCTTCTTATGTTCTTATGAAGGCCTTGGCCTCTCTGCCCTATTGTTGGCTCTCCAGAGGAACTGGTTGGCCACAGTGTGAGACAGGAAGCTGGATTAGATGGACAGGAAGCTGGACTACATGGACCATTGTTCTGATCCAGCAGGGCTCTTCTTATGTTCTTATGATGATTATTTTACATATTTAGAAACCCACAACCTACCCCTCCAGGGTTGCCAGGTCCCCCCTGGCCACCAGTGGGAGATTTGGGCCATAGGGTTGCCAAATTCATGTTGGGAAACTCCTGTAGACTTGGGGGTGGAGTCTGGGGAGGACAGGGACCTCAGTAAAGTACAACGCCATAGAGTCCTCCCTCCAAAGCAGCCATTTTCTCAAGGGGAACTAATCTCTGTCATCTGGAGATGAGCTGTTATTCTGGGGGAGCCCTGGGTCCCACCTGGAGGCTGGCATCCCTACGTCCTATCAGCAACATTTATCCAGTCAGACGATAGACCTAGAGAGGTCTTGCAAGAACAACATGGCTCCATGTTGGATTTAAGCCTCTGGCTGCACGGCTTCTCTTGTGAAGTTAAAAAAAGCAAATCAAGGCTGCGTTTACCACATTATAAGGGGAGGCATGGCAAACAGTTAGTATCAGATGTTTTGAAGCCTCTTTCCAATTATGGGAATTTTTGATTTTCTCCCCGGTAGGGCACTCGGCCTTTCCCTGCCTTGCTTCCCGTTGGCCTCCGACGGCATCTGATAGAAGGGCTTTTATCCCCCGAAGATACAGTACAAAATACAAATCACCACCGTTGGTTTTAGCCCAGCTGGAGCCGCCTCTTTTCTAAATGAGTTTGCTCGCCTCCGCCGCCCATCAGGCGCATTTTTCATCTGTTGCCCGCGCTCTTTTGACCATCGCTGGGTTTAAGGCCTTTCTCCCTCCCCCTCCCCCTTTGTCCTTCCCTCTCCATGAAGTAAACAGTGAGGCCGATCTTAACACCGCCGCTTGGTATTGTTCCAAAGCTTCATCAATAGACATGGGCTGGGAACGCACCGAGCGGAAAAGAAAGGGCACGGCTGAGATTCCCTGTTTTGTTCTTTGTGTCTTTTAGTGTGCAGTGGAATGTCCTTAATTGGGAAATCGCTACAGTGGCTGCCGGCCGACATGCAAATGAATCGCCAAGTGCTGCGTCCCATATTTAGTTCGCTGTAATGATCTTTTGAGGTGTCCGAGCGATCCCCCTGAAAGTAACGCCGGTTGTAGTACTGCAAGGAGTTGGTAGTGTTATTATTATTTTTTTTTTACAAGAAGCTTTTATTATGGTTACTAGCAGAAAGAATAAATACGCGACCAGGTGATTGCCCTTGTTATCTCTGCTCTGCAGCCGTTGGTGGTGCGCAAAGAGAATCGACTCGGGCTGATTCTGCATTGGCTTTTTCCTCTGTTGTTTTATGAAACCCACATTGGAGCAGAAATTCCCCTCTGCATTGCATGCTGGTTTCACTTCCTTTGACCATTGGATTTTATGGCACCCTCTACACTGCGTGCCGCTTTTGGTTTCTTTGATCATTGGGTTTTGTGGTATCTTCTGCATAGATTAATGGTTTCTTTGATCATCGGGTTTTGTGGTATCTTCTGCATAGATTTATGGTCATTCAGGGGTGGCTTTGCGGTCAGTATGGCAGCGTTGGTCCGGGATATTTGAATGTGGTTTTGAGCTGCACTTTTCCCTCCCTGTCGAGAAAATGTGGAGCGAATGCTAGATGCAGAATCGCCATTGGGGGATGCCGTTGTTGATTTTTGAGCATGAAAGCTGAATGGTCCGCATCATTGTCCCTAAAGCATTACAAATGAAGAAGAGTTGGTTTTTATACCCCGCCCTTCACTACCC
Organism: Lepidodactylus listeri; assembly: GCA_029233225.1. NCBI lineage: Eukaryota > Metazoa > Chordata > Lepidosauria > Squamata > Gekkonidae > Lepidodactylus > Lepidodactylus listeri. Next base: position 6,723,789 of record JARCFY010000016.1, on the reverse strand, counting down.
AAAGGAGTCTCAGAGTGGCTTACAGTCTCCTTCCCTTCCTCTCCCCACAACAGACACCCTGTGAGGTAGGTGGGGCTGAGAGAGCAATAAGAGAACTTGTGACCGGCCCAAGGTCACCCAGTTGGCTTCATGTGGAGGAATGGGGAGCCAAGCCCAGTTCACTAAATTACAGTCTGCTGCTCTTCACCACTACACCAACTGGCTTTCGAGATATACCCCTCCTCAGGCTCAGAAGATAAATTAGGGCTGCAATCACACACACAATTCGCCCCAACATAGGAGCAAATGCTGAAGGGGGCAAAGGAGCACAATCAGACGCCAACATCTGGGAAGTGCCCTGCCGCCATCGGCAGCCTGTTTTGCAATGCTGTACGTGTGGAGTAAAAAAACACCTTGGAAAGTCCCCTAGCAAATGGGTTGCTATGAGCCACAGATGGACTTTCCTGCGTATGATTGCACCAGTGTGCCCCCATGGTGTCAGGATAGTCTGATCAGGCTATCCCGATGCTGTGCCGTTGTTTCCCCCCCTTGCAGTATGCGCATCAGCGCACCCCCCCATGGAGAGACATGATGGCGGAGGTGTGATGCATCAATCCCCCAGGTTTTTTAAAAAAACCGACTCACCCGCAGTTGCGTCTGATAATGCAGAGGCAGGCTGCACCTGCATCTACAATACTCCATGTGATCATGCAACTGCAGGTCAACTTGCACCGGAGGGAATAGCCTCACTTCCCCTCTGCTTTATGTCACAAGTGTGACCACCACCTAAGTATAAATATACAGAAAAGATCTAATTTGAGAGCCAGTCTGGTGTAGTGGTTAAGTGCGCGGACTCTAATCTGGGAGAACCGGGTTTGATTCCCCACTCCTCCACTTGCACCTGGCTGGATGACCTTGGGCAAGCCATAGCTCTGTACCAGCTGTTCCCTCAAGGACAGCTTGGGAAAGAGTTCTCTCAGCCCCACCTACCTCACAGGGTGTCTGTTCTGGGAAGGGGAAGGGAAAGGAGTTTGTAAGCCGCTCTGAGACTCTTAAGTGAGTGAAGGGCGGGATATAAATCCAATCTCCTCTTCTTCTTCTTCTTCTAATTTGAAGTGTATGTGTGCGTAAGCTTCTGAAATCATTTTTTTTCCACCCGCTGTCTTGTGGAATTGTGTCAGCAGTTTGGAATATAGCGAGAAAGTTTGCTCTGCTCTCTAGATATCTCTTGAGTGAGACTGGTGATAAAGAAGGCAGAAACCCAGAAAGTGTTTCTTATGGAAAATAATTCCCTCAGTGGTGGTTGGAACTGCCATCAAGTTGCAGCCAACTTACAACAACCCTGTAGGGTTTTCAAGGCAAGTGACGTTCCGAGGTGGTCTGCCATTGCCTGCCTCTGCGTAGCAACTCTGGGCTTCCGTGGTGGTCTCCCATCCAAATACTAACCTGCGCTGACCCTGCTTAGCTTCCAAGATTTAACAAGATGATGCACAAATGAACATAAGAGAACATAAGAGAAGCCAATGTTGGATCAGGCTAATGGCCCATCCAGTACAACACTCTGTGTCACACAGTGGCCAAAAACACCAGTGGGGCCAGGACACTAGAAGCCCTCCCACTGTTGACCGCCCCCCCCCCCCCAGGACCAAGATTACAGTGCATCACTTGCCCCAGACTGAGAGTTCCTATCTATACCTTGTGGCTAATAGCCACTGATGGACCTCTGCTCCATATGTTTATCTAATTCCCCCTTGAAGCCGTCCATGCTTGTAGCCACCACCTCCTCCTGTGGCAGTGAGTTCCACGTGTTAATCACTCTTTGGGTGAAGAATTACTTCCTTTTATCTGTTCTAACCTGACTGCTCAGCAATTTCTTTGACTGCCTGTTGTATTGGGAGAAAGGGAGAAAAGTTCCTCTTTCTCTACCTGCTCTATCCCAGGTGTAATCTTATAAACCTCAGTGCTATTAAGGATGTGTAATTTGGGCCTATCCAGGCATCCACATGCTCTGGAAATATGTTTGTTGTGGACTAATTATCTTCCACACTAGATCCACATCCCAGAGTCTTATTAGGCAGGCCTGAATAGGTGTTGAATGTTGCCCAAAGGTTGAAACAGCTAAGACTGGTCTTCACTAAGAACTGAGGAAAAATAGGCCCCAAATTCATGACTGACTGATGACAGTAAAAGAGACCTACACGCCGCTGAAATGAATGGCCTAGCAACAAAATAGAGATACTTTCAGATTAGATGGATTAGGCTCATGTAGTAACATGTGAGAAATAGAGTTCTGAATTTCACAGGGTTGTTATGGTTCAGGTAGACTCGAGGGTTTCCGGTTTCCAAGCGGCACCTGGAGATCTCCTGCTATTACAGTTGAACTCTGGATGACCAAGTTCAGTTGGCAGCTTTGGGGGGGTGGACTTCACGGCATTATACCCTGCTTGAGGTCCCACCCTCCCAACTGTGCCCTCCCAAGGCTCCATCCCCCAAATTTCCAGGTATTTCTCCACCAGAGCGCCTGGGTAGACACGTTGGTTATGTACCTATTATGTATGTTCTTTTTATTATGCATTTCCTTTTATTGTATCGAATCAATGTTTAAATTAAAAATAACCCCTTCTGTGTAGGAGGTCCACTGTCTACTGGCATTCTTTCGCTGAGCAATTAATCTGGTATTTAACCTCCTTGATTCTGAAAGGTGTATTCCTTCCACAGTGCCAATGAAGGACAATATTTCCCAGACGACTTTCTTTGAACAGGACCATAAAAATGTAAATATATTTTTCTTTCCCACCGTGAAAACCAGCCATTTGAATGCATACCTCCCAGTCTGACAACAGAGACCATAACTATATACAAAATTACTAATAATTTGTGCCTTTGGTTTTCTCCCCCCCCCCCCCCCCCCCCGGCCCCACTTTCTAGTTCTCCCAAGGGGAAAGTACCTTTCACAATGTAGATTGGGTTGTAATTTTCATTCTTTCTTGGGGGCCAGATAACTCTTTTTTTTCCTTCTGTCTCTGGAGGAATCTGCCAAAACAGGAAAAGGGTAAAGATAAAGCCAGAGAAAAACAGGTTATGTCTCATTACGGTTTCAGCCACAAAACCTTCCCCCAAGTTCATGGACAGATTAGATTTGGGTTTCAGGGTTTGGTTTGAGGGAAAGAAAAGCAGCGTGGAGATTAAAGGACTTAATCCTTTTCCATGGGTCTCTCTGGAGTGACTCCGTAACCCATGGCCCATTGTGTGCTCCTAACACCACTCCTGGTTGTCAAGAGGATAATGCATGAGCCTATTACAGCATAAAGTCTGAGCCTAGGCCGGAGAAGAGGCCCCCGTTTCGGTCTCTTGTGGAGGGTCTGTCTGGTCCCTCTTTCCCGATCGAAGAAAAGCATCTCTGAGAACTTGCTGCTGAAATGGGGGTGGGGTGGGGAATTTTAGAAACACGGCCCAGTTCATTTCATGTTTTATTCCTTCCTGTCAAAATTAATGAGGTTTAACTTTGGTTGGCTCAAAATTAATGGGGTTTAACTTTGGTTGGCTCAAAACCCTGGATAGCAAGAACCCAGTGTCGTGTCCTTGGTGGATGGCTGAATTTTCATCTCACTCAGGATTCAACAGACTGCTCATTTGAGTTTAGGGGGGGAAAATAGGGATTTTTTTGCTTCACACTGGTTAAGTTCCCCTGTGGTGATTTTCGGGATATACTTGCTTTCCTTGAAGCTTGTATCTTGGGCAGGCCCATAGCCAGGATTTTGTGGCATGTGGGGCAACAAATTTCCTGGTGGGGCTGCCATTATTTTTATGTCAGCTCCAATCGGCCCCCAAGCCTGACTGCTGGCGGCCACCCCTCTCCCTCCCCTCCTGCACAATTTAAAGGGCCCTTCAACCAATCAGCTGGAGGGCTTTTAAATCTTGCCGGAGGGAGGGAGAGGAGCTGGTGCAGGGGTGAGAAGAAGCAGGGGTGTGTGTGTGTGTGCTCCCCTTCTTTAAAAAAATCTTCTAAAAAAATCTTATGGGGCTAGCCCTTTAAGGAAAGGGGCAGAGCCCCCAATAGCCCCACTGTCGCTACAGGCCAGAGCTTGGGTCTCCTAATGCACAACTCTGTTAATTTTATCCCACCCTTTTTCCAGGGATCTATTTTTTAAATTTTTATTTATAGATTTTACCAAACTTAAGAACACTTATAGCTTCTATTACATACAGTTGAGTCTGTTATATACAATCCATCCATTCATAAAATCTCGACTAGATAGATAGATAGATAGATAGATAGATAGATAGATAGATAGATAGATAGACAGACAGATAGATAGAGCTTTATCCTTTCCATGTATTATTAGGCCCAGTCTATCCATTTCTGCTAAATCCATTAGCTTATATTTTATCCCTTCTATAGAAGGGGTGGTATCGGCTTTCCAATGTTTTGCCCACCTTATTCTGGCGGCAGCCAACATCTAAACCAAAAGGTTACATCACAGCAGTTGAGTCCTTCTGGTATCAGGTTTAACAAATAAGTCTCAGGGGATAGTAGCAGATTGATACCTGTAATTTCTAATATTAGTTTCTGGATCATACGCCAAAAAGTTTGTGCTTTCGCACATCGCCACCACATATGAAAAAAAGTTCCCACATTTGATCCACATTTCCAACAGAGATTAGAGGCATTAGTATAACACTTTGCTATTCTATCCATAGACCAATACCACCTGTAAAACATCTTGTATATATTTTCTTTATATGCCATAGATCTCATATATTTCCATATTTTTGACCACTTATCTGTTTCTATGGTGTATCCAATATCCCGCATCAGTGAGATCATAGTGTTTTTAATTGTTCTTTCTCCAGGGATCTAGAGGGCTCTTGCGCCCTTTGTTTTCTCCTTAGGACAACTGTGTAAGTGGGACAGGTACAGAGTGAGTGAGCCAAAGTCAATGCTGTGGCTGAGTGGGGATTTGAACCTGAGTCTTTCCAGCCTTAGACTGACACACTAACCACTAGACCACAATGCTTCTCTGGTGACTGGTGGGGGAAGGGCACACTGGTTGTCAAAGTACGATTTCGGTAGACCACTCCTTGTCGGGATACAGCCATGCTTACTTGCCTGATTTTTCTCCGCTTGCCATCCGACTTACGTCAACCCCTAGGGTTTCCAAGGTAAGATAAAGAAGGTGGCTTGCCATTGCCTGCCTCAGCATAGCAACCCTGGACTTCCTTGGGGGTCTCTCATCCAAGTACTCACCAGGGCCGACCCTGCTTAGCTTCAGAGATCTGAGAAGATCAGGCTAGACTGGACCATCCAGGTCAGGGCAGATATGATTTGCCATTGCCTTCCTCTGTGCAGCAGCCCAGGACTTCCTTGTTGGTCTCCAATCCAAGTATTAACCAGGGCTGGCCCTGCTTAACTTCCAAGATCTGATGAGTCTGGGTTCGCCTGGCCATGTTTATCCACACTCACACATACTTCATTAATACCTTGACTTTTTCCCCACTGGGAACCCGAAGTGGCTTACATCATTGTCTTCTACACCAACCAATCTATCTTGTGCAGTAGATTATTCTAAGAGAGTGTCATCAGCTCAAGGTCACCCAACAAGCTTCCATGGAGAAATTTGCCATTGTCTTCCTCTGTGTAGCAACCCAGGACTTCCGTGGTGGTCTCCCACCCAAGTACTAACTGTCGCCATCCCTGCTTAGCTTCCAAGCTCTCATGGGACCTGACTAGTGGGATCAGCAAATGGTTTAACATCAATTGCAGAAGTCAAAGAAGAATTGGAAGGAGAAGGAGAAGAGATTGGATTTATACCCCCCCCCCTTCACTTGGAGTCTCAGAGCGGCTTACAAACTCCTTTCCCTTCCCCTCCCCACAACAGACACCCTGTGAGGTAGGTGGGGCTGAGAGAGCTCTGACAGAAACTGCTCTTTTCAAGAACAGCTGTGCCGGAACTATGGTTTGCCCAAGGTCACCCAGCAGGTGCAAGTGGAGGAGTGGGGAATCAAACCCGGTTCTCCCAGATTAGAGTCCGCGCACTTAACCACTACACCAAACTGAGATGGCCAGTGCCTACACCAATTCCTGAGATGGACAATGCCTATGGTAAGTCTTCTATATGAATTAATATTTCACGCGAAAACAGATATATCACCATGATGCCCGCATTGTCTCAACTAGGACTGAGTCCTACCACAAACAGATGCATAGGGGTTTAGCTCTGTAATCTCACAACCATTGTGGACTGATGTTCTTTGTGCATTCAGTTCTGTTGTAATCCTTCAAAAAAAATCACTAGCATCATCTTTAATGGTTCGATAATATGCCAGCTGAAATAATAATATCACCTTGGATTGATTATTGGGGAAATAAATATGTTTGTTTGTTTTTCCATCCAAAGCAGACACTCCTTTTACGATACTGATAGGGGGAGACAGATGAAGAAGTACGAGGGCATGCCATCGAACACCACAAGACAGATTTTAAAGCAAATCTATGTGATGACCTGGTAAAACATGTGAACGTTAGAAACACAGCTGTCCTAGGCAGCAAAAACTTGGTGCTGAACCAAAGATCACCCACTCTGCGACAGTTGTATTTTAATTCAACCCAGCTCTCGTTCAAGATAATAACACAGCGTCATCTGCATATAATAACATCAGCAGATGATGAGCTTTTGATTTGGGAAGATGGAAATTACTGTGATTTAACTTGAGAAGGGAGATCACATAAATACAGATTAGGCCGGGAAGTTATTAATTTAGATGCTAGGAGACATTGGGTGTGGTCAGACGGGCAGCCTGCTGTGGCAGTTAGCTTTAAATAAGCTGCTTGAGTTTGAGGCAATTTCTATTGATCAGACAGTAGCCCCAAAGACAGGGTCATAGTGCCACGGGCCCGTGGTTGGTAATTCACATTGCTAACGTGCCGCAACCACAGACTCGCAGCTGGATTGGTTGTTTTTTTGGTAAGTCCTGCTGTGCATGCAGAGAAGCAGACAAGTACACACACACTCCTTGCCACATTCTATGGGGGGGGGGGTGCTAAATCGCATGTCAAAATGGGGTTGGGGGACAAAAGGACACATTGGAAACGGAGTGGAACAATCACATGGCTCATGTGCTTCTATGATGTGCCTGGATCAGACGCCCGGAGACCCGCCATGGAAGTGCTTTGCAGAGGTAGCCACTGGAATTGGCCGGTGGCTATTACATCTGCCCAGGGGGGGTCATTTTAGTACGAGGTAGGGATAAGTGGGGCATGGGGGCCAAATGTGCATGTTTGATTGCACCCAGAGGGGAGGGGTGGCTATGTCAGGCCAAACTGCTCATGTGATCAAACCCATTGTTTCCTCCTTTGGGGAGGGTATTGAGCTTTGTTTCCTGTTTTGCCGAGTTATTTTACTTTTCTAACAGTCCCAATTTTTTTGCCAACTTTTTTTTTCTTGGCTAGAGTAAATGCTTTACCACTTGCAGAATTGTCAGGTTGCTGTGAGGGTGTTAGCTGCCCCCAGGGCCCCCGTGGTAGAACTATAATTGAAAATTTACCTCATTTTGTATTTAGTTGTTGTTTGTATTCATCTATAAGAGCTACGTTTATATTGCCAGTGTGGCATAGTGGTTAAGTGCAGCGGGACTCTAATCTGAAGAACTGGGTTCGATTCCCCACTCTACCACATGAAGCCTGCTGGGTGATCTTGGGTCAGTCACAGCTCTCTCAGAACTCTCTCAGCTCCACCTTCCTCACAGGGTGTCTTTTGTGGAGAGAGGAAGGGAAGACAACTGTAAGCTGCTTTGAGACGAGGTAGAGAAAATAAAAATAAAGGCCTACGCTTCTTCTTCAAAGGAAAAACTATCTATGAAGCAAAGCAGATGGGAAAATCAGTGGGAAAAGAAATGACCACCAACCACTGTGAATAGCTGTGAGACAGTCTGAGAATGTTTTGAAAGGTAGCCCCCACCCAAAAAATAAATCGCTACATTTAAGGTGAAAATGGAACCTAGAAAGTGTACCATCCAACTTTATCCTAAACCATTATCCTAAACCATATGCTGGACTGAAGCAGCTAACGACGTGGGAAGGCGTTCATTTGGATTTGGCTCCTAGAAGGATAAGGTCACCAGGATAAGGTCAAGTTGACTCCACTCACTTCTCTGGGACACAATCCATGCGATACTCCCAGTTACCACATCAGAATAGAACATGCGAGAACAATCTTGTACACCTTCACATCTATACAACTAATAGCCAAGGCGCCCCCTGCGTGTGGATATCTAAATCCGTGCATCGGGGGCACCTAGGGGGGCAAAGAGATTTTCCTGCACACTTGGGGGATTCCCCGGGTGTGCAGAAAAATCTGAAAAGTTAAAACAAATTATTCGGGGGATACTTAAATTCTCCCAAAAGTAAAAGGGCGTTCCCTGCGCATGCGCAGAGAATGCTCTGGGCAGTGTCCGTTGCCACCACCACCGCTGTGGGAGCAGGAGAAGACTTGGCGGGTTGGCTTCACTACCGCCACCATTGCTTGGGGGGAGGGAGAAGGCTTGGTGGGGCAGCCTCGCTGCCGCTGCTGAGGGAGGAGGGATAAGGGCTCACCTGCTGCTGCTCTCTCCTCCTCCTCCTCCAGAGCTCCTCCAGGTTCAGCAGGCCCTGAGCTGTGGTGAACACTCCCCTCCCGGCGAGTGGATCCCGCTTCTTGAATATACTATTAGTGCTGCAGCCCAGAAAGATGGACCTGGACCTCCTTTGCCAACAGATACTTTCTCATAGAACAGAACAAGGGTTCAGTAGCACTTTAAAGACTAACAAAATTTGTGGCAGGGTAGGAGCTTTCGTTAGTCACTGCTGACTTCTTCTGTGAGCAGTGACTCACGAAAGCTCATGTCCTGCCACAAATTTCATTGGTCTTTAAAGGGCTACTGGACTCTGGCTCTTTTCTTCTGCTACAGGCAAGCACAGCTACCCATCTTGACCTTTCTTGCAGAAGTCTCCATAAAACAGACACAACACCTCATTTTTGGGGTAATAGAATGTACACACTGCAGTGCGCATATTGACTCATAGTTTCAGTCAATATCAGGATTTATGGGCCCTGGGGTTAAATAAATCACAATATTGACCTCATGGTGAGCCAATAGTTGGCTAATGTGTTTTTAAAGGTGTTTTGTATTCATTTTTGGTAATAGAGCCCGTTCTTCCGGTCCATACTCATTTATATTCTCTCCCCCTCTATGTTTATTTTGTCATCTGTCTTAGCTGATGGATATCATAGTGGTAGACATTGGATTCACTTAGTGAATGCCAAATAGAAGACATCCAGTTGCAGGTATCAGTCCATTATGGAGACAGAAGGAATCTTTTTCACAATCAGCTTGCTGGCTTACAGAGGGGGAAACAAGCTAGTACAATGAAGCACCTAGCTTTCTTTTTCCTTTCCCTATTTGTGTGTGTGTGTGTGTGTTTACATTTTCTAGAGGAACAACATTTTCACTCTTAATTCCATAAGAACCTCAGAAGATCCTTGCTGGATCAGACCAGTGGTCCATCTAGCCCAGCATCCTCCCTCATACAGGGGCCAACCAGTTCCTTTGGATGGCCAAAAACAAGGCAGAGAGGCTGAGGCCTTCTTAAGAGCATAAGAAGAGCCCTCCTGGATCAGACCAGGGGTCCATCTAATCCAGCATCTTGTCTCACACAGTGGCCAACCAGTTCTTCTGGAGGGCCAACAACAGGGAAGAGAGGATGAGGTAGGGTTGCCATTCCCCAGTGGGGGCGGGGGCTTACCTGCTTTCAGGGCCCCCAATCTGCCACCATCCAGCTGGCTGGTGGGGGAGCCCTGCCCCAAAGAGCCCCATCCATGTCAATGTGCCGGGGTAATGACGTCACCCGGAGGTGACGTCATCACATAGGGGACATTGCACAGGGGACACTCGAGCATTTGAGAAAAAACTCAGGTTACTATAGAGGTTTTCTTCAAATGCTAGAGCGTCCCCTGGACAATATGCCCTGTGTGATGACGTCACTTCTGGGTAATGTCATTGCGGACCGCGGACCGAAAAGTCCCTGGAGTGGAGAGGGGACCCCCCCCACTGGCAGCCAGATAAGACCTGGCAACCCTAGGCTGAGGCCTTCCCCTGATGTTGCCTCCTGGCTCTGGGATTCAGAGGTTCCCCTCTGTCACCATGGCTAGTAGCCACTGACAGACTTATCCTCCATGAATCTATCTAATAACCTTTTCAAGCTGCTTATTCCTGCGGCCATCACTACATCTTACAGCAGTAAATTCCACATTTTATTCACTCTCTGTGATATATCTTTATAAATCATCTTGGGTTAGATTATTCAAACACCTTCTCCCTCCCCCGGTGTTGTTTTTCCTTTGAAATTCTTTAAGATTATTACCAACATTTATGGAAGACCTGCCCTTTTCTGGATAGCCCAGGCTAGATGGATTCCGTCAGATCTCAAAAGCTAAGCACAATCGGCCCTGGCTCTTATTTTGATGGTTGACCACCAAGGATTACCAGGGTTATGATGCAGAGGCAGGCGATGGCAAATCACCTCTGACTATCACTTGCCTTGAAAACCCTCTGGGCTCACCAAAAATCAGCTGTGACTTGACGGCAAAAAACAAAAAACAAAAAATGGATGAGTTACAAAGGAACACTCATCTTGAAGATAGCTCAGTTAGGACAGAACCCTTTTGTTTCAAAGGTGGTCCAATGAAGCAATTAAATTTCTATGGCGTGCAGGTGTCATTTCGAGCCGGAACGTGCAGAAATACTGTTCTGGGAGTAACAAGCCCAGGAGTGGGCACCTATGGTGATGCGTTGTGGAAAAAAGCTAAAGCATACTGACTTGATCTGTATTTTCATGCTTGTCGTAGGGTAGCTTCCCTGCAAGAGCAAAGGAAACCGAAAGTGTCTTTAGTCAAAGTGTCAAGCTGGCTCGCCAGCTCTGAGTTGGGAAATACCTGGAGATTTTTGGGGTGGAGCCTGAGTGGTGGGTGTTGCCTTCTGACACGCTTCCGGTGATGTCAGGGTGTGTGGCATATGCAAATAAGTTATGCTAGTGAGTTATGCTAATGAGCTCCTGCACCTCTTTCTTTTTTTTTTTTACAAAGTGACCCCTGATGGTGTGACATAAATTTTCAGATTCATTGTTCAGCAAAGAATCATAGAATCATAGAGTTGGAAGGGACCTCCAGAGTCATCTTGTCCAACCCCCTGCACAATGCAGGAAACTCACAAATACCTCCCCCTCGCCCCCCCAGTGATTCCTGCTCCATGCCCAGAAGATGGCAAAAAACCCCTCCAGGATCCCTGGCTAAACTGGCCTGGAGAAAAATTGGTTCCTGACCCCAAAGTGGCGACCAGCATTTTCCTGGGTGTGTAAGAAGGGCCCACAAGAACTAAGCACTGAGGCAACCCTTCCTGCCTTCCCCCTCATGAGCTGCCTAAGTTCACAGAATCCGCATTGCTGACAGATGGCCATCTAGCCTCTGCTTGAAGACCTCCAAAGAAGGAGAGCCCACCACCTCCCGAGGAAGCCTGTTCCACTGAGGAACCGCTCTAACTGTCAGGAAGTTCTTCTTAATGTTTAGCCAAAAACTCTTTTGATTTAATTTCAACCCATTGGTTCTGGTCTGACCTTCTGGGGCAACAGAAAACAACAACACACCATCCTCTATATGACAACCCTTCAAGTATTTGAAGATGGTTATCATATCACCTCTCAGTCGTCTCCTCTCCAGGCTATACATACCTCTGATATCCATGGCATGAGTTGAGGTATTAATTGGATATCGTAGTTGTATGCACACCACCCCTGTCCACAGTAACAGCATGGCCCTTCTATTTACTACGCTCGACTAGGTTTTTGAATATACTGAAATTTACCTTTGGTTTGTCGGCCAGGAAAAAAAAATCTGGCATCTTTATATTATGGATTACCATAATAAGGGACTTTGGAGAGACCTCAAATGACCTCAGCTTTTTGGGTCCTTGAGGAACTGGAGATATTTGGGCAACCGGGTCTTCCCTTGCCCCCTTGAAAATAGCAGCCTAGAGATTCAGCACACGAGAGTTATTAGACAATACACCATCTCACTGGATTCTAACCAAGTGTTAACTCATCAACATTCACTGCCTCTACCGTAGCATGAAGGAGAAAAACACCTCACAAACGGAAGAGATAGAGGAGAAAGAAGAAGGGGGAGGGGGAGGGGATAGGAGTGAGGGGGAATTACACATTCTTTGAGCTGACCCAGGGAAGACGGGCTGAAATAGCCTGCAGCTCTTTATTTATGAGAATAATTCCCGCCAGTGATCTCTTGCCCTGCGCTGTCCTGAACGTTGAATCAGAAATATAACCTAGGCAGTGTTCGAATATCCCACTCAAGGGCAGTGCACTGAACAACAGCCTTTGGGAAGGTAAGGATGGATTAAAATATTGCACACCTCCTTCTCTGTATCAGGCATCGTGTCCTGCTGTCCCCGTGCTCTTTAAACTCTTCACCCCCTAAGTTATATCCTCACCCTTTTCACTCGCTATACTGCTCATAAGAACATGAGAGAAGCCAACGCTGGATCAGGCCAATGGCCCATCCAGTCCAACACTCTGTGTTACACAGTGGCCAAAAATACCAGGTGCCATCAGGAGGTCCACCAAGTAGGGCCAGGACACTAGAAGCCCTCCCACTGTTGCCCCCCACAAGCACCAAGAATACAGAGCATCACTGGCCCCAGACCGAGAGTTCCTATCTATACCTTGTGGTTAATAGCCACTGATAGACCTCTGCTCCAGATGTTTATCCAATTTCCTCTTGAAGCCTACTGGTCTGCTTGCTGTTTCTCTCAAGCAGCCCACCTTAGGAGTGTAACTATGAAATATACCCGACACGAGTTGGGTCACAGGTGTGTGACCAGACTGACAGATAGATGGATACAGGGAGAACTCATCTTAAGAAGAGCCATGAGGTGGAAGAAGGAGAGTCTTGTTTCCCTCCCACCCTGCTTTTGTCTGTGTTCCAGGCCCATAGCCACAGGGGGCATTTGAGGCAATGCACCCCCACAGATGAGCACTGCCCCCTCAGGCAAAAACCATTCATAAGAAAATTTGTAAGATGTACACGGGGTTTCCAAAATGACCCCGGGCACAGTCATGGAAGCTTCAATCTCTTTCTTTTTTTCTGGGCCAAAAAATAAATAGGTTTTTAAAAATACAAATAAAATAAAATTGCAAAAAAGTAACATAAAATTGCAAAATGAAAAAGCGATGGAGTCAGAGATTCCTCCCCCTCCTTGGCTTACACAGAAAAGCAGCCCGGAATCGAGTCTCTCCAATCAAAAGGATTGGACTAAAGGTTGCAGCGGAGCCAGAGCTGTTTCTTCTGCTGCTGCAAGAGGAGCAACAGGCATGGTTGGGGCACCCCCCTGGATTTCTCAATACCCCACCAACCACAATTTTCTGGCTATGCCCTGCTGTGTTCCTTCGTAGGCCAAGTGGAGCCAGAGGCCAAAAGCCCTTTCCCCGCTGCCCTTTCCACTGGCAAAAGTGGGGTGGGAGGGAAACAGGAAGCTCCTTCCCTCCCAGTGCAAAATAAACAGGCTCTTTTTAAAGTGAGTGTTCCCCTGATATATTTCTGACTGCAAGTCTAGTGGCACACTCGTGGCCCAGCACATTCATGTAGCTTGGCCTCCACGCCCACATTGTTCTCACACCATACTTTTCTGCTTCTGAATTCCCAGCAGTCTTGGTGAAAGCTCATCATTCCATTCCACACTGGCACTTGAATTTCATGTCAGGATGCTCAAACGCCAGCAGTAGAAAAGAGCAAGAGTCCAGCAGCACCTTAAAGACGAACAAAATTTGTGGCAGGGCAGGAGCTTTCGTGAGTCATTGCAGACTCACAAAGCTCCTGCCACAAATTTTGTTCGTCTTTAAGGTGCTGCTGGACTCTTGCTCTTTTCTACTGCTACAGACAGACTAACACGGCTACCCATCTTGATCTGTCTCCGTGGAAGGCATCAAATTTAGCCATATAGAATGGAAATATAGATAGGAGCTCTCAGTCTGGGGCAAGTGATGCTCTGTATTCTTGGTGCTTGTGGGGCAACAGTGGGAGGGCTTCTACTGTCCTGGCCCCACTGGTGGACCTCCTGAGGGACCTTGGTATTTTTGGCCAGTGTGTGACAGAGTGTTGGACTGGATGGGCCACTGGCCTGATCCAACACTGGCTTCTCTTATGTTCTTTTATGTAAACCCATCAGCCTCGGTATCTGAAGAAGTGAGCAGTGACTCACAAAAGTTCCTGTCCTGCCACAAATTTTGTTTGTCTTTAAGGTGTTACTAGACTCTTGCTCCTTTCTGCTACTACAGACAGACTGACACGGCTACCCATCTTGATCTTTCCCCATGGAAGGCACCGCATTTAGCTGCATAGAATGGAAATCCATCAATCTTGTTATCTGAAGAGGTGAGCAGTGACTCACAAAAGCTCACCCCCTGCCACACTTTTTGTTAATGTTCAAGGTCTTACTGGACTCTGCCTCTTTTCTACTGCTACAGACAGACTAACACGGCTACCCATCTCGAACTATCTCCAAGCAAATGCCAGCAGTTTGGCTCACGTCTATTAGTCAGTTGTGGACAGAGAGCTGATTTTCCGGCGATCAGCTTGTCAGTTCATAAAGCTGTTTGTGGCTGTTCGCTAGGTTGCTTCACTGTATGCCTCCCTTACCATGTTGTGTGGTCCATGTGCATTCTGACATAGCTCAGCTGAGTTACTGCCCCCTTTTCCCTCACATCCCAAGATCCCAAATGCAACAAGCAGATTTGTCTGTATGACTTGAGTCCACTACCCCACCCCAATCTAGAGTCTTTCTGGGAGAAACTAAGTCGGCGCAATCCTAAGCATAGTTATACCCTTCTAAACCCATTGCTTTTAACAGACTTGGAAAGGTGTAAGTCCACCTAGCATTGCACTGTCAGGGTCCCGACTAACATTACCACTCATGCTGTGCAAAAAGCCGTTCCTTCTATAAGCAAAAAACGGATGCGTTGAGGGTGAAATTTCAGCGTTAAGCCCTGCTGACTGGGTTATGTGGGTGGCTGCCAAATCTTAATGTTACTTTAATGCATCTTTATGTATGTGAATTCATCTCTATAGTGCTGATCATGCATGCTAATGCTACGCCTCTTTATGCGACTAAAAGCCAGATGTGGGGATCCAGGAAGGTTTTCATGCACTTAAGATTCTTAAGAGTCTCTAGTCTGTTCATTTGCGCATCTATTCTTTAATCTTGGTTGTTTTTTTTTTTAAAAAAACCCACACAAAACAAACACATAATACACTGTGAATAGGGCTCTTCAAAGCGGCTAACCAGTTCTAAATGCTGCTAAAATCTGTTTTTCAATGAATTGTTTTCAATAACCCAGGTGTTTTACATTTACTCTGTCATTTTATTCCACGCAGGACTTTACACATTATCAGTTGTGGTGCCGGACAGCTGGGTCTATGTGTGCGTCATACTTAAGAGATCTTTTTTTTTGCCGGATATTAAAACTGAATCTGACGTAACCCGATCAGTTGTCGACAAGCCGTGGTGATTTTTACACTCTCCATGTTATGTATAAACAATTTTGAGGCACCCTTGACTTGACGATTTTCATGGGGACACCAATATTAAGGTGTTTCCACCGCAGGCAGAAAGATGAAACTTGGGACACACACGAAGTCTCCAGTGCCTTGTTATTATGAGCAAGTCCAAAAATGGGGCATTCGTTCTTCTTGAAACTCTCTACCTCATAATGGCGGCCACCTCACCAAGAGAGGTACATGTGACAGGAAGGAGGAGTGTCGGACTTCCTCCCTCCCATGATTCCACCTCATATCGGAGCAGAGAGACTTTGCGATGGCAGCAAAAACGGAAGTATGAGACTGAGGGATGCTGAGAGCTTTGCGGCAACATGTTTGACAGGAGAATATATCATTTCGGACAGCTGCTGTCACTCCTGAGCTGAGCTTCAGATTTCCTGCTGTCGTCATCGTCTGATCCTAACAGTGTGCTGGACAGCTTTACAGCAGTACAGTAGCCCTGGCTGTGGAATTCCAGTCCCTTCAGCATTGCACCTGCTTCCACGTCTCTGCAGTAGGTGAACATAAGAATGTAAGAGAAGCCATGGTGGATCAAGCCACCCATCCACTCCAGCACTCTGTGTCAAAAAGTGGCCAAAACCCAGAGGCCATCTGGATGTCCACCAGCGGGGCCAAAATTCTAGAAGCCCTCCCAATGTTGCCCCCCCCCCAAGCATCAAGAAGACAGACCAACACTGCCCCAGACAGAAGAATATAAGAGAAGCCATGTTGGATCAGGCCAATGGCCCCTCCAGTCCAACACCCTGTGTCACACAGTGGCCAAAACCCAGGTGCCCTCAGGAGGCCCACCAGCGGGGCCAGAACTCCAGAAGCCCTCCCACTCTTGCCCCCCCAAGTGCTAAGAAAGCAGAGCATCACTGCCCCAGACATAGTGAAATGGATGCTGTTCTAAGGAAATGGCTAGTGTTGTACAGGAATTAAATGATACCGGGAGCCACCACAACTCTCATAAAGCTGAATGAAAATGTGCATGCATGAGATAATGTTGGCATCCCCAATTTAGACAAACATCAGATGGCAAGACTTTTTTTTTAAAAAAAATCTGCAGTGTTTATATATAAATATCTGATTGATTGGCTTGCACACTATTTATCTGAATGATTTGCTAATACCTGGCATGCCACGGCAACAGGTGTGTTAGAGGAACTAGGAAAATATGCATACCTGAAAAGCTGCTGATTGCAGTGGACCATTTGAATACATGGACAGTAACCCATAGAATTACTAGGTTAAGGTGTGACGGTTGGATGAATCATCATCATCATCATCCTCCTCCTCCTCCTCCTCCTCATCTTATGGCATTGTGTGTAGTGTAGCCAGGAAATCCTAAGATTGTCTGGCAGCCAGAAGTTCTATCTCTTTAGCATTATGTACCACTAGATGGCAAGCTAGACTTGTTTTTGTGGCAAGAGATGTTTCAGAGGTGGTCTGCTGTTGCCTGCCTCTGCGTCACGACCCTGGTATTCCTTGGTGGGCTCCCATCCAAATACAAGCCAAGGCTGACCCTGCTTAGTTTCTGAGATCTGATGGGATCAGGCTAGCCTGGGCCATCCAGATCAGGGCAGGCTGGCTTATTGAAGAAAGCTGAAAGGAAGAAAGTATGTTCCTTTAAAATTTGGTGTTGGAGGAGAGTTTTATGGATACTGTTGACCACTGATTTGTCTTTCCTTAAGGAGTCTCAAGGTCGGTTATAAACTTCTTCCCTTCCTCTCCCCACAACAGGTGCCTTGTAAAGTGTGTGGGGCTGAGAGAGTTCCGAGAGATCTGTGACTGACCCAAGGTCACCCAGCAGGCTTTATGTGGAGGAGTGAGGAATGCCCTCATATTTATTGTACTCAGTATCACACTTCTGTGACTGGGCAAAACTTTGCTATATTAACCAGATAGCCCCAGTAGAAAGGGCCTTCTGCTGCCATATAACCATGCCTGATTTTGGTGCCCCCCAACTTCAGAAGTATATGCCTTTTCTGCTGTGGTGCCCCAATGAGGGGATGCCTCCCACCCTTTTGCCTGTTACCCAAGCTGCTGACCTTTTGGTGGTGGAAAGTGCCATCAAGCAACAGCCGACTAAGCTTTTTCAAGGCAAGAAATCCAACAGAGGTGGTTTGCCATTGTCTGCCTCTGCATAGCAACCCTAGACTTCTTTGGTGGTCCCCCATCCAAGGGCTAACCAGGGCTGACCCTGCTCAGCTTCCGAGATTTGATGATATCAGGCTAGTCTGGGCCATCCAGGTTGGCAGCAGACGAAAGCTTTTTTCATTCTTTCCCATGTTCGTAAACAAGTATTGATTCTTATCCCTTTTTCTTCGGACCTGGCGGGTGATAGCTTGAGTATTTCATTTGCAATTATCCTGCTTTTCATTTTTAAGAAGAAGAAGAGAAGAGATTGGATTTATACCCCACCTTTCACTACCCAAATGAATCTCAGAGTGGCTTACGACCTTCTTTCCTTTCCCCTCCCCACAACAGATGCCCTGTGAGGTAGGTGGGGCTGAGAGAGCTCTCTCGAGAACTGCCCTTGGGAGAACCGCTCTGAAATAGTTTGTGACTGACCCAAGGTCACACCAGCAGCTGCATGTGGCGGAGTGGGGAATCAAACCCGGTTCTCCCAGATTAGAGTCTGCGCTCCTAACCACTACACCAAACTGGTTCTTTTTTTTAGCTTGGAAGACAGGCAGGTAGTCAATCTTTATTATGGCCCACAGGCCATACAGAAGCAGAACAAACGACGTTGGTTAATTAATCACCTAAAATTATATAGTTCTACATAACTCTTAAGAGTTTATTGCTGCATCTTTTTTTAGGACGGTGTCTAATCACATTGGATAGTGTGAACTTCTTACATTTCAGTTTTGTTCTAGTGAAATTTTAGGCTGCTTTTAATGATGCGGTTTTCAGTTGATTAATCAATAAATAATCTGTTACAATCATGGTCCAGTGGAACAGAACACACATTTTGGTTAGCAGAATAGATATCCAGTCTTCCATTAAAATACATATTAAAAAGCCAGTTTGGTGTAGTGGTTAAGTGCGCAGACTCTAATCTGGGAGAACCGGGTTTGATTCCCCACTCCTCCACTTGCAGCTGCTGGATGACCTTGGAGAAGCCATAGTTCTGGCACAGCTGTCCTCTCAAGAGCAGTCCTTGAAAGAGCTCTCTCAGCCCTGCTTACCTCACACAGGGTGTCAGTTGTGGGGAGGGGAAGGGAAAGGAGTTTGTAAACTGCTCTGAAACTTCTTCGGGTAGTGAAGGGTGGGTATAAATCCAATCTCCTCCTCCTCCTCTTCTTCTTCTTCAAATACATGTCACTGAATCAACAATGCACCTTGGTAGACTCAGGCAGCTGCAGTCTTGCAACTCTATCTGAGATTTCAGATTCAAAGTCTGCAAGGAGAAAGGAAGAATACCCTTCTTTTGATCTCCCCAGGACATTTTGGAAGAGAGGTGTGATAAATATATGTGTAAGATCATTACAGAGGGGGCAGCGCGGCAGCAAGTGTCAATCTGTTTCAATTTCCCCAGCAATACAAGGGGATCAACACTCATGCACACCATGGTATCTCCCTTCTAATAGAGTGGATGGAAGGACGCTGATACGGACCAGAGCGAAAGCTGTCCTGCCTTTGGAAATCAATGCATTGGCTAAATAGTTTGACACCAATGTTCCCTCTAAGCTGTGGAGTCTCGTGAGCAAAAATCCTACCTTGTGAGCTACTGACATTAAAGTTGTGAGCGAGCGATTTGGCTGCTGCATCAATTAGTTTGCTCTGGAGCCCTCCTTCCTGAGCTAAGACAAAAATATGTGAGCCAGAGGCTAAAAAAATGTGAGCTAGCTCACACAAACTCAGCTTAGAGGGAACACTGTTTGACACTACCAATTTCTTGCTCCTGAAGTGATGGCATTTTGCCCCCGAAGTGATATGGTGGTGAAGTCTGACATCTAGAATCCTTTGCTTAATTTTCGGTTTCACTTTGGAACACGGCGTGCTTTTATCAATGCTTGATTTTGATATTATTTGGAGAGTGTTATTCTTACGTTGTTTGCATTGTTTGCTTTGAACTAGAAATTGCCACAACCTTTCTCAGCGGAGCAGCGGGGAACATATGTTAAATGCATGAATATTTATACGCAGATGCATTTTTCATAGTTTCTGCTCATTATATTTTAAGTGGGATGGAATATAATTAGCCTTCCTCCATACAGTAAGGCAAAGGTGTTTTTCTTCAAATAAATAAATTGTCGAGACATTTGAGATTCGGAGTTTGTCTCCTTGCAAAGTCTAGCGTGAAGCTTCCAGACTGAAAGAACGCTAGCATGCTTTTTGTCAAACAGGCACGGACAAGTTGAGCATTAACTGAACAAAACTACAGAGATCCTTTTTAGGTTCTCACACCCTCCAGGTCAGAAGTAAATCCCCTATTAATTAAACAGAAATTATAGTTGAAATAAATCACTTGGCGAAAGAAACCCACTGCGGAATTATATATTTTTTTTCCCTGAAAGATGATTGCAATAATTAAACATTCTATGACTGGTGACATTTTAGATAACTCTTAAAATGCCAACTGGCGTTGATATTTGAAATGGTTTCGGCAATGGAAATCATGACATACCCAACTGAGGATTCAAAGTAAACTGTATTGTCTTGAAAGTATTTTTTTATAACAGGTGCTCGTACTTGACTAGGAATTCCTTTGAGGAAATACAGTTTTGCATGAAGATTGAACTTTTAATAGTACGTTTGTGTGTGTGTGTGTGTGTGTGTGTTGCTGCTACTGAAAGTTCCTTTCGGGAATAGTAGAGAGGCCAGAATAATCTGTGGGTCATTTCAGAACTTCAACCCTCTGCTTTAGTTTCCTGTTTTATTTCTGGCTTCCACTTTTGTGTCCTTCTAAATTCCTTTATGTTTGAAGATACTTGATTTGTACTGGGGATCAGCGGTTGGGGTGGAAGTAGGATTTGCCAACTCCAACTTTGTTGTTGTTCAGTCGCACAATTGAGTCCAACTCTTCACGACCCCGTGGACCACATCACGCCAGGCCCTCCCGTCTTCCGTTGTCCTCCGGAGTTTGCTCGATTTCACGTTTGTTGCATCGATGACACTGTCCGACCATCTCATCCTTTGCCGTCCCCTTCTTCTTTTACCTTCAGTCTTTCCCAGCATCAGGGTCTTCTCCAGTAAGTGCTCCCTTCTCATTTGGTGGCCAAAGTATTTGGACATTTCTAAAGATTTAGGGCCAGTGTCTGGGAAAGGTGGAGTTTGGGGAGGGGAGGGAGTTTGGGGAGGAGATGATATCACACTAGGACACCTGTTTCTGCTAGACTCTATGGTATACTATAGATTCTGCCCTTCATGAGGTGCCATTTCCTCCAGGGGAATTGATCTCTGCAGTCTGTGAATAGGTTGGGTCCCATCTTGAGGTTGGGAAGCCCAAGTGGAAGGCGTCTGAGCAGGATGCCCCTTCCAACACAGCCCCCCCCCCCCACGCTGTTGTGGTTACTTTGGGGAAACTAACCTTTACTAAAGAGTCAGACTCTGGGATCTAATTGTTCTCACTGAATAAAGCCAGGCCATCCATGTATGTGGCGCAGTCACAATGGTGTTAAGAACATAAGGGAACATAAGGGAAGCCAATGTTGGATCAGGCTAATGGCCCCTCCAGTCCAACACTCTGGGTCACACAGTGGCCCAAAACACCAGGTGCCCTCAGGAGGTCCACCAGTGGGGTCAGGACACTAGAAGCCCTCCCACTGTTGCCCCCCCACCCCCAGCACCTGTGAAGAGTGCAGGAAATGTGCCATTCTTAAAAGGAGCAGAGCTTACCAAACTATTTATTTACTTACGTTCTTTGTTTATCATCTGCCTTTCTTGCTGAGATGCAAGGTGGATTACAGAACTAAATAAAATACAGTAAAGAACAGCGCTAGGCATCCAATGAAAGATGCAATAAAACTGGATGACACAGAGAACAAGGCAATAAACACAGTGTAATACACCCAATAAACCGGACTGTACAATTAGGAAACAATCAAATAGAAACATTATTATGTATCCGATGAGCAATGCTGCATGAGGAAGAGAAAAGAAAACTGTCTAAAATTTTCACTAATTATTAAGAACCACAATCTTTCTTTCAAATACAGAAAGGCTCGTCCTGCGTAATTGTGTTTTACTACATCCACCTTCCCTTTGCAGCTATGGGGGGAAAAGTTGATTCATAACTATTCCCATCATGGGGGAAGTGCTGAGTCCTAAATATTCCCACCACAGGAAAAATGTCAATTCCCAAATATTCCTACCACTGGTGAAAAAACGTTGATTCCTCAGTGTTTCTCAAGTGGGAAAAATGTTGATTCCTAAATATCCCTATCATGGATACACCTAGCTTCATGCTATGCCACCTTGCCATTGACCCATAGTAAATAATATGAAAGACACCAGAGAAGACACTTTCTTCCACATTTCTTTTATTCCCCCCCTCCCCCAACAAGATTTGCAGTAGCATGATCATTATTAGGTTGTGTTCTAGGTTGTGAGTTGTGCGAGGTGATAAATCACTGGGCATGTGGAACAGGGTTGGCATGTGAACCAAAACACTAGTTTCAGCTCCCCAGGCTGGTGGCAACAAATTACTTTGGTCCCATCAGCTTCTTGTGGGAGAACAGGACGCAAAGCCACAAGTGTCTTTGAAGCATTTCCAGGATCTGTAACTACATCTTACAGAGGCAGGCAGACCGCTGGGAAAGTGGCTGGTCTCTTCAGCAGGGCAGCAGAACATTATGAATGATGCATGATTGCGCATACGACTGCCGGATATGTATGCTGTACTTGCAAGGAATGGCAAAAGCAAGGGATCGCACTGCCAGGTTTTGGTCCTTACGAGAGTTTTCACTTAAGAAGACGAAAAAGATGAAGAAGGTGAAGATGAAGACGAAAATGAAGGAGGAGGAAGAAGAGGAGGAGGAGGAGGAGGAGGAGGAGATTGGATTTATACCCCACCCTTCACTTGGAGTCTCAGAGTGGCTTACAGTTTCCTTCCCCTCCCTACAACAGACAGCCTGTGAGGTAGGTGGGGCTGAGAGAGCTCTGAGGCAACTGTCCTTGAGAAAACAGCTGTAACAGAACTACGTGCCCAAGGTCACACCAGCAGGTGCAAGTGGAGGAGTGGGGAATCAAACCCAGTTCTTCCAGATTAGAGTCCGTCTACTTAACCACTACGCCAAACTGGCTTTTAAATGTATCTACCGTACTATTATGCCATTAAAGGTGTCTGAACTGAACTGAACTATATTTTATCTGAGGCAAAAACCCTTAAGCACGGTAGGGACTGTGTGTTGAGAAACCCCCCCCCACCCACCCACGCACACGCATGAGCTGAGAGACCTCTCTTGAGGACTTCTCCTGAGAGCCTTGGCTGTCCAGGTCAGGGCCCATTTCCCATACCATTGCATTAAATAGAAATTATATATAGTTTGAGCAGTTCATATCTATAGAATTTTACATGAAGGGATCAGAAACACACGCCCACATCAGTCTGGAGTATTCAGTTGTCCCGTGCTCGGACGGTCTTCAGTCTAAAGTAAATAACCGTCTACACCTGTGTCATTCGTTTCGTAAGAACTGGTTTGCTTTAAAAAATCTGTGTGCTTCTCGTCTTTCCTGGTATGTGCATTCTTTTTTCGGTCTGAACTAGTACCCACCTGCTCCCAGCTCAGGCCCAAAGTCTGCCATTCCAGTTTGTTGACCTTAACTTTCTACATTCCACTTGCTTTTTTATAGCAGTCGCAGGCACCGGAGCAATTAGAAGCTTTAACATGTCGCTACTTGGCCAAATGGGTCTCACATATATCTCGGCAGTAGGCGCTGTCAGCCTTTATAGTCTGGTAGATCTCATTTTCCTTTGTATGGGTGTCTCCTGTGACCATTAATACTTTCGATTTCAGTCCAGGGACTGAATGATACACAGTGTTTTGATTGGGTTCTAAAGGCAGGTGAAAGACCACAAAACTAGTTATCTCTTGCTGGATGGGGCAACTCGATTGATGGCCATCGGGGTCATCCAGAATGCTAATTGCAAAAAAATCCTGCAGGTCAATTGTCCTAGCTTAGTTTTGGGGAAAGGCTTCGTCTGTGCTGTAAACTAAATGCCACCCTATGTTTATCGGAGCAACGCAGCAGATTTACTTCCTGTAATGACTTTTAGCTGAAGTCGTTATTGTTTTCATCCAATTAACTCTTCTTTGCCTTGACCCAGAGGGCCCAATCTCATCAGATCTCAAAAGCTAAGCAGGGTCAGCCCCCACCCACCAAGGAAGTCCAGGGTTGCTGTGCAGAGGCAGGCAATGGCAAACAACCTCTGCCCAGGCTGGCCTGATCTCATCAGATCTCAAAAGCTAAGCAGGGTCGGCCCTGGTTAGTACTTGGATGGGAGACCCCCAAGGAACTCCAGGGTTTCTGTGTAGAGGCAGGCAATGGAAAACCACTTCTGAATATCTCTTGCCTCAAGAAGAAGAAGAAGAGAAAAAGAGGAGGAGGAGACTGGATTTATATCCTGCTCTTCACTACCCGAAGGAGTCTCAGAGCAGCTTACAATCATCTTCCCTTCCTCTCCCCATAACAGACACCCTGTGAGGTAGGTGGGGCTGAGAGAGCTCTCTTGAGGATTGTGACGAAATGGAACTTAAAGGGGCAGAGTAGAATGCCTGGAAAGTCACATGACCACTGTTGATAGACAGATAACTGTCGGAGTGGTCAGTTAGGAACGGACAGTCAGAGAACCGCGAGTTGGAGAAAGAGTCCAGCCGGGGACGTCAGAGAGAGCAGAAGGGCATTCTGTGTCCCTCGGTGCTCTGTGGGAGCGAACAGCATGTGAAAGCTCAGTGAGAAGAGCTAAGGTGTCTGACTTGCCAGAGTGGGAGCAGACAAGTGAACTTAAGAATACACACAAACGCTATTCAGTACTGTCAACCAAAGGAACCTGACTGAAAGGGAGATTAGTGAGGTGAGGGGTCGACCTCGTTATAAGGACTTCTCCTGAGAGAACAGCTCTGAAAGAACTGTGACTGACCCAAGGTCACCCAGCTGGCAACATTTGGAGGAGTGGAGACTCAAACCCGGTCCCCCAGATTAGAATCCATGCTCCTGACCACGACACCAAACTGTCTCATGCTGGACCATGGGATAGATCCAACCAGTTCTTCTGCTGGTGAGGCGAGAAGAACATTTCCTTTGACAATATGGTACCTACATATTGGGATGGGGGCTGTAGTTGGGAGAGTGATTCAGTGAGAGTGAAAGGAAAGGCTGGCTGGATCCAACTCCATGTATTTCAAAGG
Source organism: Lepidodactylus listeri (assembly GCA_029233225.1). Classification (NCBI taxonomy): domain Eukaryota; kingdom Metazoa; phylum Chordata; class Lepidosauria; order Squamata; family Gekkonidae; genus Lepidodactylus; species Lepidodactylus listeri. The sequence continues at coordinate 6,698,816 of JARCFY010000016.1, read as the reverse complement.
CTATCCTGAAGACATATAGGTGGTTCTTCTTCTTCTTTTGGTTTGGTGTAGTGGTTAAGTGCGCGGACTCTAATCATGGAGAACCGGGTTTGATTCCCCCCTCCTCCACTTGCACCTGCTGGATGACCTCAGGCAAGCCATAGCTCTGTACCAGCTGTTCTTGAAAAAGAGCAGCTTCTGTCAGAGCTCTCTCAGCCCCACCTACCTCACAGGGTGTCTGTTGTGGGGAGGGGAAGGGAAAGGCATTTGTAAGCCGCTCTGAGACTCCCTTAGGTAGTGGAGGGCAGGGTATAAATCCAATTTCTTCTACTTCTTCTTTTTCTTCCCCCTTCTCTTCTTCCTCCACTGCCTCCTCCCCTCCTCCTCCTCCTAGAAATATAGAGCTGGAAGGGACCTCCAGGGTCATCTAGTCAAACCCCCTGCCCAACACAGGATATTCACAACTACTTCCCCCCCCCCCCCATTTCCCCCATGACCCCTGTCCTATGCCCAGAGGAAGGCAAAAAGCTTCCAGGATCCCTGGGCCAATCTGGTCTGGAGGAATATTCCATCCTGACACCAGTGGCAATCTACATTACCTGGGGCATGTAAGAGAGGCTCATCCCTTCCTGCCCTCCCTCTCATGATCTGCCTAAGTTCACAGAATCAGCATTGCTGTCAGATCTCCTCCTCCTCCTCCCCCTCCCCCCTCGTCCTCCCCCTTCCCTCCTCCTCCTCCTCTACAGATCCCAGCAGCCCTGTTGTGCAGAGTAACTGGGTTTGCTAGGTTTATTGTGACGGAGCCACTTATCTATGCAGTCGTAACAGAGTTCCAAAGGACTCCATGAACTGCAGTAGCTTTATTTGGGATATGTTTGCATGAAAGCACAGGAAGGGCTAAAAAGTAGCTGAAATTTCTTCTTCATCCAGCTCTTGGTCACCAAGAGAGCTGCCAATGTGACTGTTGTCTTGGGTCAGGAGGAACATAGGCATTAGGTGCCGTGAAGTCACAACCAATTTATGACAGTCCTTGCAAGGAGTTTCAAGGCAGGTGAGACGCAGAGGTGGTTTGCCGCGGCCTTCCTCTACCGAGTCTTCCTTGGTGATCTCCCATTCAAATACTGGCCCTTCTCGGCTTCCGAGAGCTGATGAGATGGGTCTATACAATACCATTCCACACCCCCTAGGGGGAAGAGAAATATGAAAATATTTCCAGGTGGTCATGCATGTTGGTCTGAAGCAGTAGAACAAATTTAAAGTCCAGTGGCTCCTTTAAGACCATCAAAGGTTTATTCAAGGTACGAGCTTTCATGTGCATGAAGAAGTGTGCAGGCACGCGAAAGCTCATACTTTGAATAAACCTTTCTTGGTCTTAAGAGTGTCACTGGACGTTTGTTCTACGAAAATATTTTACTGACTAGGTGAGTTTGTTTTTGTTCTATCCCATTATTCTTCCTCTGTACATGCAATTGTCTGGGGCTAGATCCAGATGAGTTTCTACAGCCAAGTGAGTTAAACTTTTCCTTTTCGAGCAAAGCAGAAACCTGCCTTCTCCCGGCCTTCGAACACGAGCATCGTTCCATCATTAAATGCTTCACAAAACAATGTTTTGGAGAAGGTTTCAGCTGGTCAGTTCATCTGTTGGCCACTAGAGGGTATTATGCTCACAAGCACTGTGGAAGTCCAGCACTTCGTGTCCTGCCTCTTTGGGGCCTCTGATCATGAGACCATAGCAGTTACTGTGGAAGGAACGAGCGAAGGCCGAACAGAAAAGCAAGAGATGTAGATGTACAACAAAACACAGAAAAAAGGAACAAGGCGAGATTTGATTTTCTGAGCTAAACAGCAAGGTAGATTTGGCAGGCACTGAACGTTTGTGTCAGGGCTTCCTATTTTGGTTAGCAGGACAGAAATCAAAACACTTGGCTTATGATCTCCACAAGCTGAGATCGAAATGCAGTTCTTTGTTTTGTGAAGTTAGGGCTTTTCAGGAATTATAGTAACATGCTTTGGGAGACCAACGATTGCACATAATTGAGAGTGCACAGTACCAAAGCGCCCCCCCCAAAAAAATTATAGGGTTGCCAGGTCCCTCCTGGCAACCAGTGGAGAGCCCCCAAAGAGCCCCGTGTCTGTCGACGTGCCCGGTGCAATGACGTCACCTGGAGGTGGCATCACTCGGGCACATTGCAGGGGGGATGTTCGATCATTTAAGGAAAAACCATCGAGTTTTTCCTTAAATGACAGAGCATCCCCTTCAACATGCCCTGCGTGATGATGTCGCTTCCAGGTGATGTCATCATGGTGCGCAGAGCAAACGTGCTGGAGAGCTCCAGGATTGGGACACCCCCGCCCTCCGTTGGCAGCCAGGTAAGACCTGGCAACCCTGGCAGGGTGGGGGTGCTTACTGGTAGTGGAAGAGAAGCCTGGGCGGGTGTCATAACAACACTGGCGACACGGCAATAGCACTTTTGGCATGCACTGGAAGTGTTGCCGGAGCTATGCTTTGGTATGTGGGCAAAAACTCTATGGTCGATTACTTTTTTTAACACAGAGTTTCCTCCCAAATACCAGGGCATCCTGCATCACTGACAACATGATGACATCACTTCCTGTACATGCCAGAAGTGATGTTGCTCATGGTGTGGTTGCAACACTGGCCTAGGCCTCCCCCTGCTGACTGTAAATCCCCCCATTGGCCAATTGATCAGTGGGGGACGGGAAATTCCCCACCCCCAACAGGGACCTGGCAGCCCTGCCCCCTAATATGTGTGGTCGCCATGTTGTGTAATGTGCTCATTTAGCATGCTCATACAGCTTTTGGTGCAACTGAACTGATCACCGTATATTTCAGGATTTGCTTTCTTGCGTACCTACGGTGTATGCATATAGAAACATGCATTGCCCCGGTTCATACAACATGGCGACTGCATGTATTGGAAGGATCACAAGTAGCTCCTGCTTCTCTTACGTCCAGTTGGTGGGCTCCTCGTACATACTGTGTAATATCTGAAGAGCCTAGTTTCACAATGGAAGCTTGCTTTTTCCTTAAGAGACTCACACTTCATTAATATTGAAGAGACTGTGAGAAATCTTTAATGTAACTGAGGCCAGGAATCAGGCAAGTTAGGAACATAACAACACAAGAGAAGCCATGTTGGATCAAGCCAGTGCCCCATCCAGTCCAATACTCTGTGTCACATAGTGGCCAAAACCCAGGTGCCATCAGGAGGTCCACCAGTGGGGCAAGAACTCCAGAAGCCCTCCCACTCTTGCCCCCCCCCCAAGCACCAAGAAGACAGAGCATCACTGCCCCAGACATAAGAGTATAAGAGAAGCCCTGTTGGATCAGGCCCATCCAGTCCAGCACTGTGTCACACAGTAGCCCAAACCCAGGGGTCATCAGGAGGCCCACTAGCAGGGCCAGAACTCCAGAAGCTTTCCCACTCTTGCCCCCCAAGCACCAAGGATACAGAGTATCAGTGCCCCAGATACAAGAACATAAGAGAAGCCAATGCTGGATCAGGCCAATGGCCCATCTGGTCCAGCACTCTGTGTCACACCAGGAGGTCCACCAGTGAGGTCAGAACTTTAGAAACCCTTTCACTGTTGCCCCTCAAGCAGCGAGTTCTGTACAGGACAATTTCAGGCAGCAATATACTTCTGCCATTGCAAACAGAGCCTTCTTATTAGCTGATTCCGGCAGCTTGTCTACCCCATGGGTCGTTGAGAAGCTGGTGTGAGTTACAGTTGTGATATACTAACTACTGCCATGAGACCTGGATGTCTACACTGATATCTTCTTTCAGACCCCCCCCCCCCAAAAGAAGGCATAGCTTGTGCGATGACATCTACTCACGAACACAGGAAAACATCTGGAAAGTGTGCTTCCTCATGATGGCCCCGTGGGCATCCTCTGGGCAGAATTAGACCTGACAGAAAGAGGAAGGAAGAGGTCAGGAGACTCTGCTGAACTGAACTGTGCTTTCTGAGCTGTATCAGTGATGGTTTGCATGAAGTCTTGTGAAAAATAATGGGAAAGGTGGAGAGGGGGGAGAGATGATGTCCTGAAGTAACATGTTGTTGGATATTGCAGCTCTGCATGGAAGAGGTTCTAGGAGGGAAAGGTTAGGAGAATTCTCTCACTTGGGTTACACTTGGCAGTTGGTCCCACGCTCTGGTCAGTTCAATGTTGATCCTCTTCGGCCATTGCTTCTGGTGTCCTGGCCCCACTGCTGGGCCTCCTGGGGGCACCTGGTGTTTTTGGCCACTGTGTGACAGAGTGTTGGACTGGATGGGCCACTGGCCTGATCCAACATTGGCTTCTCTTCTGTTCTTATGCTTGCCTTCTGTTTCATCTTATATAGGACCTCTCTTCTCCTCTCCCTTACCCGGGCTTGGAACTGTAATAACTTAACCTTTTGGAAGTTAATCTGTTCACAATAAGTGAAATGTACCTAAATGCATTATGTCAGGTAAGAAGTGCCTTGATTTCTGTGAGTAAAATTTCTTTCTCTTGTTACCATTGGAGTCAGATCATCTTTGTCATTTGTTTGAACAGCATTTCCCCTTAACTGGGAAACGTGGAGGATTGAGGAACTGTGTAAAGCTTCAATGCCTAAGGGCAAAATGATTTTTTAAAAAAATTATCCCAACACAAGTAACAGAAGAGATATCCATGGTTGTGTTCAGACTGGCAGTTTGGCCCGATATAGGCACATTTCACAAATGGATTAAATGGGCCCAGTCACACAGCCACATCTGTCCGGCATTCCCCAGGTGTACTCACCCCATCAGAGGATGACTTGGAGCCAGGTTAAAAAGCCACCACCTTCGAAGTGGTGTTTTTATTTCCCTGCGCATTTATCATGCATGGCCGGATGTCTGAACATGGGGTAGCATGCGCAGAATGGATTTCACAGGATGAACCTGCAGATCCATTCTGCCACTGGGGACACATTTTTTTTAAAAAAAATCACCTATGTGCGCACGTGCACGCATGTCCATGTGCACAATGCGCATGCATGGATTTTGATTTTTTTTGGCAGTGCGCGCCATGGCTGATGTGCTACAGTAATGTGGATGCTTTACCACGGGATGTCTCCATAGGTAGCCTGCAGCAGTGTGTGCTGTGTGGCTGGTATGCCCCACAATACTTTCAACCGGTTCAATTAGAAGCGGCACCATATTGCGCCAAGCTGCTGGTGTGGTCGCAGCCCGTGTGTGTGTGCATACGTGGAGGCATGGATAGGCAGCCCACAATCCTTGATTCATTCAATAACATGGGCTACTTGATTCACTCGATAACATGCCTTACTCGATATTCTTTTGCTGCAGTTTAATTATTGCCCCTAAAATTTTCCCCACAGAGTGACAAAATCACTTGTATCTGATAATAACCACGTCAGTAACCACAGGCTCGCAATGCCTTTCTAACCAAGGTTGTCTGCACGCAGCCATTGATGTGTATAGGTCTTCCTCCAGGTGGATATACATTTGCAAATGCCCTCTAGCTGGACCGATGCCCTAATATTCATATTTATGATCCCCCCCGAAGGTGTAAAAAATCCCACACCTCCTTTTCGAGAAGTGGATTCAGTGCTGACTATATTGGAATGTCTATGTCAGCTTTAATGTAAATCGTCAGAAACCCATTCCTTCTCACCAAGCCAAGTTCAACATGGAATTAATTCCTGTCAATTATGCCTTGTCAGTGTTTATCTAGAGTTCAGTAAGGTTTTTAAGAATATAATAATGGCATTTGGTGGGAACTGGTGCTTTATTTTGGGGCGTCTTCAAGGTTCACCAGCGAATTGGGATGTTATTCTTTCCACTGCCCTCCAGAAGTGTGGCTGTGCGTCTTTAATGTTTTTTTTGAGTGAGTGTATGAAGAAATCAGTTCTGAATAGAGAAATCGTCACCTCCTTGATGTATGTATCTCTCTCATGTGTTACCAGAGTTCCAGTTGGCAAGCTAACCCGCTTCGGAGCCGGCCGCCAGTGCTGATTCATGGCACGGTCCACAAATGCTATTTCATGTGGTTCCATAAGAGCGCTTTGCATCTAAGCCACTGAGCGTACATTTCCTACGAGGCAAGGTCAGTTCAGTATGAGGCGGCATTCCTGCCAAGGCCTTACGCCAAGGGTTACATAGGCATTATCTGTTGGGCCGAGACCCAAAACGTCTCTGCCCCAGCTCAAAGAAAGAAGGTAGGCTAGTATTTGCTTTACTGTGAGGAGTGTGTGGTTTTTGGCCTGTTCCCGCCTTTCCATAAATTCATGTTATTTTACAACTCTGGAAGACACCCACTGAATGATGACTTTCCCCTCAAGGTCTTTTTTTTTTTTTTTTGCCTCACACAATGCCAAAAATTGTAGCTTAGGAATGCAGCAGCAGCACAGAAGTCCTTGAGGTAGTGGTCCATCTTACTGGACAGTGCCAGCTGAACATCCCAGAAGGCACGATGGTGGAAAGTACAGATACACGCTAGAAAACAGGAGTAAGGACCCACCTTATTCAGTTACAATGTTTACATGAATAGAAATTTAATTTTTTTGTAGTGCTTTGACAGACACAGGACTGAGACCCATTGTTCTCTTGTTAGCTTTTTTTTTGGGGGGGGCTCCACAATGACCTCTGTTAGAGGTCCTACCTCAGCTGTCTGGGTTGTTGTAATAATAATTTTGTTGTTGTCGTTCAGTTGCACAGTCGAGTCCAACTCTTTGCAGCTCCATGGACCACATCACACCAGGCCCTCCTGTCCTCCGTCATCCTCTGGAGTTTGCTCAACTTCATGTTTGCTGCATCGATGACACTGTCTAGCCATCTCATACTATGCTGTCCCCTTCTTCTTTGACCTTCAATCTTTCCCAGCATCAGGGTCTTCTCCAGTGAGTGTTCCCTTCTCATTTGGTGGCCGAAGTAGTTGAGCTTCAGCTTCAGGATCTGGCCTTCCAGGGAACAGTCAGGGTTGATTTCTTTTAGGATGGACTGATTTGATCTCCTTGCAATCCAAGGGACTCTCAAGGGTCTTCTCCAGCACCATAATTCAAGAGCATCTATTCTTCAGTGCTCAACCTTCCTTATAATCCAACTCTCGCAGCCATACATCACTACTGGGAATAACATTGCTTTGACCACATGGACTTTTGTTGGCAGGGTGATGTCTCTACTTTTTATTATGCTGTCTAGGTTTGCCATAGCTTTCCTCTGAAGGAGTAGGTGTCTTTTAATTTCATGGCTGCTGTCACCGTCTGCAGTAATCTTGGACCCCAGGAAGGTGATGTCTGTCACTGCTTCCACGACTTCCCCTTCTATTTCCCAAGGAGTGATGAGGCCAGATGCCATGACCTTAGTTTTTTGATGTTGAGTTTAAAGCCAACTTTCGTGCTCTCCTCTTTCACCCTTAACAAGAAGCCCTTTAGGTCCTCCTCACTTTCTGCCATTAGAGTAGTATTGTCTGCATATCTGAGGTTGGAGATGGTTTTCCTGGCAATCTTAATTCCAGTTTGTGATTCATCCAGGCCAGCATTTCACATGATGTTCTCTGGATATAAATTAAATAAGCAGGGTGACAATATACATCCTTGTTGTACTCCTTTTTCTATGCTAAACCAATCAGTTGTTCCATATCCGATTCTAACGGTCACTTCTTGACCCTTATACAGGTTTCTCGGGAGACATGTGAGGTGGTCTAGTACTCCCATCTCTTTAAGGACTTGCCAAGTTTTTTGTGATCCACACAATCAAAGGCTTTAGTGTAGTCAATGAAGCTGAAGTAGATTTTTTCTGGTACTTCCTTGCTTTCTTCATAATCCAGCGAATGCTGGCAATTTGATCTCTAATTCCTCTACCTCTTCGAAACCCAGCTTGTACTTCTGGCAGTTCTCTATCCATGTACTGCTGCAGCCTAGCTTGTGGGATCTTGAGCATGACCTTGCTAGCATGTAAAATGAGTGCAACTGTGAAATAGTTTGAACATTCCTTGGCATTGCCATTCTTTGGGATTGGAATGCAAACTGATCTTTTCCAATCCTGTGGCCACTGTTGTGTTTTCCAAATTTGCGGGCATATTGAGTGCAGCACTTTAACAGCATCATTGTTTAAGACTTCGAATAGCTCAAGTGGGATACCATTGTCTCTGCTAGCTTTGTTGTTAGTAAGGCTTTCTAAGGCCCATTTGACTTCGCACTCTAGGATGTCTGGCTCGAGGTCAATGATCACACCATCATGGTTGTTGAGGACATTGAGGTTGTTCTTGTATAGTTATTCTGTGTATTTTTGCCATTTCTTCCTAATCTTGTCTGCTTCTGTTAGGTCCCTACCGTTTTTGTCCTTTATCATGGCCAGCTTTGCACGGAACTTTCCCTTGATTTCTCCAGTTTTCTTGAAGAGATCTCTAGTCCTTCCCATTCTATTGTTTTCCTCTGTTACTTTGATCATTCATTCAGAAAGGCCTCCTTATCTCTCCTTGCTGTTCTCTGGAAATCTGCATTCAGCTGGGTAAATATTTCCTTTTCACCTTTGCCTTTCGCTTTCCTTCTTTCCTCTGCTATTTGTAAAGCCTCATCAGACAGCCGCTTTGCATTTCTTTTTCTTTGGGATGGTGCTGATTGCTGCCTCCTGTACAATGTCATGAAACTTCATCCATAGCTCTTCAGGCACTCTGTCTATCAAATCTAGTCCCTTAAACCTATTCTTCACCTCCACTGTGTATTCATCAGGGATGTGATCTAGGTCAAACCTGAATGGCCTAGTAGTTTTCTCAACTTACTACTACTACTACTACTACTACTACTACTACTACTACTACTACTACTTCTTTTTCTTCGTTACTTAGAGTCCCATTCTGTGACATTTACAGTGTGATCTTATACACGTCTACCCTAAAATATGGCCCTCTCTGTTCAAAGGGATTTATCCCCAGGTAAGAGGGAGACCTCCAAGGAATACCAGGGTTGTGACGCAGAGATGGGCAATGGTAAACCACTTCTGTACACCTCTTGCCTTGAAAACCCTACGGTGGTCAGTATAAGTCAGCTAGGACTTAATGGCACTTTCCACCATTGCCAAACATGCTTAGGATGCAGGGCCTCAGCTCATGTTAATGAACAGATCCCACCGGAATAGGATTACCACCCTCCTGGTAGGACCTGGAGATCTCCTGGAATTGTAACCCATCTCCAGCCTACAATTGCCCTGGAGAAAATGACTACTTCAGAGGGTGGACTGTAAGGCATTATATCCTGCTGAGGCCCCTCCCCTTTCCAAACTCCACCGTCCCCAAGGCTCTACCCCCAAATTTTCAGGAATTTCTCAACTAGGAGCTGGCAGCTATATGGTGGAACTACCAGGCAGCCATCCCTTAAAGATACCATGATCCTTCTAATACAGATTTTGTACACAGTAATATACCGTTAGAACCTAAGAGAATTCTACTAGGATATTTAAAAGATTTGGTAGCGGCTTCAGAGATTAGTTTTAACTCTGCTTACAGCTGCTGAAATGGTTATTGCTGCATACAGAATCCCTTCCTATAAAAGACTGGTTTAATCAAATCTGGAATCGGGTCTTGCCAACTATATCAACATATTACCAAAGGATTGCAAAGAAGTAACTTACAGTGTACCAATAAGTGTTGTGAATACTGGGTGATTTTGATTATATAGTAGAACAGAACCGCTATAGATGAGATGGATCTTTTTGCTTTTGATGAGATGTTTTTTTTTCTGTTTTTCTCTGTTTCTCCTCCCCCTTCTTTTCTTTGTTATCAACTTATGTAGTTTAATGTATGTAATGACTGGAATAAAAAAATGGGGAAAAAAAGTTAAGGGCACGGACTATACCAGGGTTCCCCAGTCTTTTGGATCATGTGGGCATATTTGGAATTTTGGTACAGCGTGGTGGGCACAGCCACAAAAGGGCTGCCATAAAATGGCTACTGAAGGAGGCAGAGCCAACCACAAAATGGCTGCCACAGCTTCCCTTCAGTCACACAGTGAAGATTCTTATGCTGTGGTGGCAGCTGCTGCCAAAACGACGTTTTTAAAAATCTGCACAGCCAATCAGATCTCCAGCGACCAATCAGAAGCACTGCTGGGCACAAGCCCCACAGAATTCCTAAAAACACTTGGCAGGCACCAAGAAAAATGTCAGTGGTCATCTCGGTGGCCTGGGGTATGACACTGGGGACTAGGGATAGGCACGAATTGCATGATGAAAGTTCACCATGAATATTGGCTGGTTCGTGGTTCATGAAGTGATGTTTGTGAACTGAAGAACTGCCACGAACTTCCACAGATTTTGGTACAGTTCATGGCTGTTCATGAAAAACAGCTGAGTGGCTGGGAGTCCCCACTGCTCGGTTGTTTGGTTTAACTGACTCCCAGCCATTTAACTCCCTGCTTTCTGCTCCCTGCAAGAAGCTGTGGGGAGCAGAAAGCACGGTTTCAATGGCTCAAAGCCATTTATGCTGAGCAGCTGAGCAGTGGTCCTGCTGCTCGACTGTTTGGAAACCCCTGCTTTCTGCTCCCCAAGAAAAACTGCAGAGAGCAGAAAGCAGGGGTTTAAACTATAAATAGCTCACGAACCAGTACGAACCGGGTTGGTTCTCGAGCCAACCTCCTCATTTGTAAGGGTTCATGGTTCAGATACGAACCATGAACTGAAGCACAGAAATGCAGTTCATGCCCATGCTTATTGGGGACTTCTGGACTATGCAGTTTTTGGGCCATGCGATGGATGGATTTCTCCCATGGAAATCAATGGGACTTAGAGTGCAATCCTCATTTGGTCTATTCAGTCTCCAACTCAAATTTACTCAGCGGGGCTTACTCCCAGGAAAGTGTTCTTAGGTGATCATTTCAGTCATTCAGATCTGCTAGATGCCTGAATGCTCTCCAGCAGCTCTTTCCGTCACCATCTCTTGAACAACCGTTTCCTTATTTCTTCACTGCTTTACGCAAAATAACAATTCAGCCAACGTTTTTTAAAGAATTGTCTCTGAACCATGTAAGCGGTGAAGTCATTATGCACAAATCCCAGAGACTGTTCTTGTCCTAAAAAGGCAGTAGCTCCAGGTCCGCATGCCTGAGTGAAACGTTCCTTTGGACTTCATACATCTGCTTCTGTACCCAGACACAGTTGTGACTTTCAGGATGAGAGAAAGGACTCATCCTTTTATCTTCAGACTTTACTCCTACCTTCCGGGATTTTCTCTCCCTAAAGCTCAGTGCGAGGCTCAGCCTGAAGGAGTCCCTCACTGCTGTCCCAAGCAGAGTTATGCTGCCCGCTCTGCAGACAAAAAGCCTCACTCACACCAAGACCAGCTGCCGCCGAACCACCCGCGCTCACCACTGTTGCCTTGTTTCTGGCTGCTGTCCTCTACCACCACCGCCATCTGTGTCTCCCCCACGATGTCCCTTTGGCAGGGGGAGTGGAGTGGGAGGAGGTGGCATGCCAGGGGGCTCCCAGCCGCCAGGCCACCGATTGCCATCGCCACTGGGCCACGCTCACGCTCTTTTTGGTGGGCAAGGTGGCATGCGACCATGCTGGTACCCATCCCGTGGCTCTCCGCTGCTGCTCCCATGCTTGCAGGAACCGCAAAACAGAGTGCAGCCAGGCCTCCTTCTTCAGGGCTTTTGTTGAGGGAGGGGCGGGGAGGGCTCAGAAGGCAGCTGGAATGCCGTTCCAGTGCATTCCAGTCCAAAAAGAACCCTGCTTATCAGGTTTTGTGTGTGTGATATAGAACTAGGATTACCACGCCTGCAGTCGTACTCCCCAGGCACTATTCGGGGATTGACCCTGGGAGGGGAAAGCATCACTTCTGGGTTTTCACCTGGAAGAGATGTTATTTGCCCTCCAACACCATGTTCCATGAATCTTCCAAATCTCCATGGTAAATACCATAGAGATCGGATCAGTTCCTGAGCATTGCACAGTGTGTGTGTGTGTGTGTGTGTGTGTGTGTGTGTGTGTGTGATGACGCTTCTGGGGTCTTCACATGGAAATTCTGTCAAACAATCAGCACCAGAGCTGACAATGGAAAGTAAGGATTGGAGTTCTCCCAGCCAGAGCAGGCAGCTGGCCACTGTATGTAGAAGAATTTCTGAGATCAACATATAAAGGTATAGCATGCCACTTACAACCATTATTGGATAAAGCTGATATTCTAAGGACCTGGTTAGCATTGACAGAGAATGGGAAAGTGACTTCATCCAATTGTTCCCTCCCACTGCAGACTCAACTTTGCCCTCGCTCTGTCCCTGCGACACCACTGACCTGCCGGAGCACAATTTAAGAGAAGGGGAAAGGTGGTGGCACCTCAAGGGGAAGGAAAAGCAGGTAAGTTTCCTTCCTCTAGTGTCATGATCCAAGCCTTAGTATGCACCCCCCCCCCCATCACCCTCAGTGGGAAAGGAAGAAAAAGACATTTCCTGTACATAAAAATCTGTAATTAAAATGATGAAATATCATAAGATAGGATATTAGCCTTTTGACATCTTAATCTGAACTGGAGAGATCGGGGAAGTGCCATCCGAGCTGCTCAATTAAATTTAGAAATTCCTCTTCCCCCTTCATTGTTATGAATAAATAGAAAGATTCGGTAGCAGTCGGTGGAATTATTAATTGCAGCGAGTGCGGAAAGTGCACGCACCGTATCGTGAAATGGAGGATCATTGTTAGTGACTATATTTCTTGGTAATTAAGGCCCAGACTAATGATGCAAGTTTTTTTCCAGCATGATTTTCATCTGATTATGAGGCTGCTTCATTAAGAGTGCTCAGACTAACGAGCTGTAGCTGTAATAAAGTAATTTTCTGTCTTGTGCTCTGATTGATAAAGAGTTTCTATCGCTAAAAGGAATTGAAAATATAATTATAATTAGAAATGGTTGAATAAAGTTATTACAGGATTGCTGGAAGGTAGTGCAATTGACACTCTAATTTTTTGGTGGCGGTGGAGGGGGGGGGCGAGCGCACATCTTAAAATTAGACTGTAGGAAGTGGGGTGTGGGGAAAAGGGGAAAGTAACTGAGCCATTGGGGAATCTCAATGGGCACTGGGATGGTGAAAGGGACACGGAGCGGGAAGGACAGCAAGGCTTGCATGCCCTGTACCGAAAAACGAATTTGAGATGAACCATCACCTTTCTGGATTCCCGTCAATTTTTCGCTCCATTTATAACAATGATCACGATGCCATGTTTGGTGCAAAAAAAAATATCTCTCTGGCTTTATCGAAACTGTTGTTTGATAATTTTGTACTTCCCGCCCCACCAGTGTGTCCTCCTGTGTGTCTGGTTTCAGAGGGTAGCCAGGTCAGTCGGCAGGAGAAGAACTAGATTTGAGTCCAGCAGCTTAGAGAACAACACGATTTTTAGGATCCAAGCTTTCGAGAGTCAAAGCTCCCTTCATTAGATAGTCTGGTGAAGGGAACTTTGACCCTCGAAAGCTTGTACACCCCCAAATCTTGTAGGTCTCTAAGGTGCTACAGGAGTTGAATCTAGCTTGTATGTATCTATACCTATCTATATCTTTATCTAGGTGGGATGTAGCTAGCTTTTCACTCAATCTCATCTACTTCTCCTTATTTTATTTATTTATTTATTTATTTCGACTTATATCCCGCCTAGCCAGCAAAGCCGGCTCTAGGCGGCTAACAACATAAAATCAAGAACATACAGGGTTAAAATGAGCAACATGTAAATTTTTAAAAATCACATTAAAATACAATTTAAACAATAAAATCGAGCAGATGGCAGCGAATAAGAAACCAACACCAGAAACAGCATCCTACTTATTTTCGGCCAGGAGACTTCCACCACTGATGTTCTAAAGGTGACTCACCAGGCCACCTGCTAAGGGCCATTCCCTCCGCCGGCGGCTCCAAAAGCCTGGTGGAAGATCTCCACTTTGCAGGCCCTGAGGAACTGCAAAAGGTCCCGCAGGGCCCTGATGTTCTCCAGGAGCTCATTCCACCGGTGGGGAACTGCCACCGAGAAGGTCCTATTCCTGGTGGTTGCCAACCTGGCCTACCTCAGGCCCGGAAGTGTCAGGCAATATTGCAAGCCTGACCGCAGTGCTCTCTGGGGTGTAACCGCTTATTACCGCTTTTGTCGAAGTTCCCATGATCTCCAGCATAGTTTTATTTTTGGTGGTCAAGGGGAATGCCTCCATCCTTGAAAGCCAGTTTGGGGTAGTGGTTAGGAGCATGGACTCTAATCTGGGAGAACCGGGTTTGATTCCCCACTCCTCCACATGCAGCTGCTGGAGTGACCTCGGGTCAGTTACAAGTTATTTCAGAGCTGTTCTCTCATGAGCAGTTCTCAAAAGTGGTCTCTCAGCCCCACCTACCTCACAGGGTGTCTGTTGTGGGGAGGGGAGGGGAAAGGAGATCATAAGCCACTCTGAGATGCCTTTGGGTAGTGAAGGGTGGGGTATAATTCTAATCTCCTCCTCCTCCTCTTCTTCTTCATTATCCTCGTCTTCTTCTTCTTCTTCCTCCTCCTCCTCCTCCCAGTAGAAAAAAACCTTGCTGGATCCATCCCTCGGTATAAATGATTAAATTAAATTGTGGGTTTTCTTATTCACACTCAGCTCGCTATCAAAATGCGCTCAGTGGGCCAAAAGATCTTCCCTTCTCTCTTGAGAGGAAGCTAATCATCTTTTTAAAGCTAGCAATCTTATTTCTTTTTATGATGCTCACTTTTTGAAAGTCCAAACCGCGTTAGATCAATCCTTTGTGCCTGTGTCAAGGGCTAGGGAAGCTAGAGTGATATTAATGTCTATAATAGAGATTTTACTTAGAATTAAGCAGAGGCATCTAGGTACTTCAGAGTTGTTTTTCTTATTTTAATCCCTATTTCAAGATCGTTTCCCCTGCAAGGAACACAGTTATCCTTAAAGACTTACCAATATGGACATTTGGTTATGTTAAGAAGTGTTCCGCGCAGACAGTGAGGGATTCGATTGTGTTGGTTGGAATCTAATGGTAGATCATAAAGATGTATATTTATGCTAATTCCCTGGAAAGATGGCATTTTGCATCGATTGTTCAGCCCCATAATGTGTTTTGGAAGATTTTTTGAGAATTTTTAAAAAATCATTCCTTACACATTATAGGGTGATAAAAATGTGTTATCGGAATGCCATTAGGAGGAGGGGGGAGAAAGAAGGGGATTTTATTGGTTGTTCGCCGAAAATGTTAGCTGTGATTAGTTACATAATCCTACATTAACCTGTAAATTAAAATTCCTTGGTGCAATTTGATGGCTGATTTAATTTTGTCTTTCTTTGTTTGCCGCAGGCTAATTCCATTATGAATTCTTTATACAGCCTTTTTCCTTCAATGATTAGCAGCGTCTACTCAAACCCTGATTGCGATTGTACACTTAGCACTACATAAAACCGGGGATTAATATTCCCCTGAAGAATTGTTGCTATGGATCTTGCTCTGCTCCTTCTAAGAGATGTTTCTGCAGCTCCAATTGTCCATAAATTATGATCTCTAGTGAATTATCGGTGGGAGTGAACTCAGCTTAACAAGCAGAAGAGAGCACTCTAGTTCTGAAAGAGACTGGGGA
Source organism: Lepidodactylus listeri (assembly GCA_029233225.1). Classification (NCBI taxonomy): domain Eukaryota; kingdom Metazoa; phylum Chordata; class Lepidosauria; order Squamata; family Gekkonidae; genus Lepidodactylus; species Lepidodactylus listeri. The sequence continues at coordinate 6,683,255 of JARCFY010000016.1, read as the reverse complement.
GGGGGGGGAGAGAAAGAGAGAAAGATTCTCAATTATTAATTGCCAGGTTTTTATATGACAGAAGAAATGATATTTCTATACCTCCATCCTTCAGGAATGTAAGAAACCAGGACAAGTCAGTTGCCAGGAAAAAAAAGGATTTAAATCCCTCCCCCCCTTTTCATTACTGACAGGTCATAAGAGAAGAAAGGTTTTGGCCTAAAATAGGAGGATTTTTCCCCCTTTGCCTTGCTTTCTCACTGTTATATTTACTGTATGATTTCTCACTTGGTTGTTACATTAGAAACAACTCAGTCCAAAAGAATTTAAAACATGGCTGAGATTAATCGGGGTGGTGTGGTGACATAATTAGTGGGTTTGTTCTCCTCTATATTACGGGTACATTCCCACTTCTTGTTTTACGGTTGCCAACGATTTGATCTCTATGCAAATCCCTATATATAGACATTTACCTTTATTAGCAAGAGGGCTGGGTCTGCTTGATAGGGGTCTGGGGGAGCCTGAACTACACACTTTACTTTTGCACATTGTTATCAGTCACTTTTTGCAGAAGCAAACCGAATAACTTTTGCATGACTTGAATTTTTGATTGCACAAATGCTCTTTTGGAACTGCACATTATCTCCCCCCCCCCCCCTTGGAACTGCAGATTTTGTGTCTGGCTGCATTTTTGGAATAATCCCTGAGCGACACTTTGGTGTAGTGGTTAGGAGCGCGGACTCTAATCTGAGAGAACCGGGTTTGAGTCCCCACTCCTCCACATGCAGCTGCTGGTGTGACCTTGGGTCAGTCACAAGTTCTTTCAGAGCTGTTCTCTCAAGAGCACTTCCTGAAAGAACTCTGTCAGCCCCACCTACCTCACAGGGTATCTGTTTGTTTGTTTGTTTATTTAATTCAATTTATACCCCGCCCTTCCTGTCAAGGCAGGCTCAGGGAGAGGGGAAGGGAAAGGAGACTGTAAACTGCTCTGAGACTCTTAGCGAAGGGCGGGGTATAAATCCAACATCATCATACTCTGCTTCTGCTTCCTCTTCTTCTTCTTCTTCACCTTTTTTTCTTTCCCCCCCCTTGATTATAAAGTGACAGGGAGAATTCCTCTAGTGCATTTTTCTTTGCAACTAGCTAATCTTCAAGGCATGTGGTATCTGAAGAAGTGTGCTTGCACATGAAAGCTTAAACTTTGCTGGTCTTAAAGGTGCCACAGGACTCAGACTTTGTTCAAGGCACCAGTCGAGGGTTTCTTAGTTTTAAAAAGAAAAAAAGACAGAATGAAAGGTGGTGGAGCTAGTCTGAAAACAATTCCTCTCTCTCCAATTACAGAGGCTTTGTCCAGTTCTGAAATTGTTGTCTTATTTATTGAGCAATTATTTATTGCTTTTCTCAGCAAGGAGTTCCTAAAGCAGCTTTAAAAAGACCAGAATACAATTTATTTAAACAAATTGGGGGGGGGGGGGCGGAGCTCAAACAATACACTAAACCAGGGCTATTTTTGGGCAGGAACGCACAGGAACGGAGTTCCGGCTGGCTCCTGAGTTGGCCACACCCAGCAGGAACTCATTAGCATAATAGGCCACACCCAACAACAGAAATTCATTCGGATTGGCTACATTAGGGATTTGTGGCTTAACATGCAAATTAATTCCTGCTACACAAAAAGCCCTGGGTTCTGACAACAAACAAGGTAATCAGAATAAGCAGCAAAAGGTGGGTGTGGCTGGATGACCACTCTTCTGGTAGCATGGGGGTGTGGCCTAATATGCTAACAAGCTGTGCTGTCAGTGGTGTGGCCTAATATGCTAATGCCTTTCTGCTGTTGGGTGTGGCCTATTATGCTAATGAGTTCCTGCTGGGCTTTTTCAACAAAAAAAGCCCTGCACTAAACGATATCCCAGTCTGACCCCGGCTCCACACAAAGGCACAGGCTAAGGGCTGAGCATCCTTTGGTTCTTGCCCTCTGGCTCTTACCTCTGGCACACCCAGGCCTTTCATACTCAGAAGAGGAGGGAAGCAGGAAGCTCAGCTCAGCTGAGACGGTAAGCACCTGGCAGCTATATTCCCACAATTCTCTGAGGCAAAAGTCTGCTGATGAGACCAGAGCTAATGTCAGTTTCTCCTTGACTGTTTTCTTAGCTTAAACTCGGTGAGCAACATACAGTGCTGATTTCCTTAGAGGTACCTACGCACAGGCTGGATGATTATGTGTCAGGGATGCTTTAGGCAGAAGAAGAAGAGATTGGATTTATTCTCGCCCTTCACTACCCAAGGGAGTCTCAGAGCGGCTTACAAACTCCTCTCCCTTCCCTTCCCCAGAACAGACACCCTGGGAGGTAAGTGGGGCTGAGAGAGCTCTGATAGAGACTGCTCTTTTTCAAGAACAGCTGTGCCAGAACTATGGCTTGCCCAAGGTCATCCAGCAGGTGCAAGTGGAGGAGTGGGGAACCAAACCCGGTTCTCCCAGATTAGAGTCCGCGCACTTAACCACTACACCAAACTGCTGGCCAGCGGGGGGGGGGACTTACCCCCCAAAATAGGGAGGCCTAGCCAATGTGCAGTGACGTGTCTACGTCCCTGCCCATGTGACCTGGAAGTGACACCATCATGTCAGGGACGTTGGGGTGATGCTCTGATATTTTGGCAAAAACTCTATGGTAGAAGCCAAATTTACCATAGAGTTTTGGCCCAAATACCAGTGCCTCGCCTGACGTGGCTACATGATGCTGTCGCTTCTGGATCACGTGGGCTTCCGGGTCATATAGGTACATTGCTGCCGTGTCAGCTGGGCCTCCTTCCTGCTCCCGGTAAGTGCTCCCCACCCATCCCCTTCCAGTTGCCAGGAGGGACCTGGCAACCCTGCTTAGGTGTAGCATCAAGCCCTTCTTACCATGTATTGGTTTTTGGAAGAGGTGTCCAATAGAGGAGGCAATAATTTCCTAACAATTGCTTCATTCCTGAGGGGATACATTCCACCTCAGCCCCTATTTACTGAGCAGACCCATGTCTGCGCCCCTCTACTCCCAATAGCCATTGAGGACAATCCATCTCCATGGTTGACTCTCGACTCTCGAAATCTTTGACTCTTGAAAGCTCATACCCCACCAAAATCTTCTTGGTATACTAGGTGCTACTGGACTCTAATCTGGCTGTTCTACTATCAATCAGCACAGCTATGCTCTGAAATCTGGGAAAGAACTTATTTCTTGAGGAGGAGGGGGAGGAGGAGGAGGAGGAGATGAAGAAGAAGAAAAGAGATTGGATTTATATGCCGCCCTTCACTACCCGAAGGAGTCTCAGAGCACCTGACAACCTCCTTCCCTTCCCCTCCCCTCAACAGACACCCTGTGAGGTAGGTGGGGCTGAGAGCTCTTTTGAGAACTGCCTTTGAGACAACAGCTCTGAAAGAACTTGTGACTGACCCAAGGTCATGCCAGCAGCTGCATCTGGAGGAGTGGGGAGTCAAACCTGATTCTCCCAGATCAGAGTCCGCTCTCCTACACCAAACTGGCTATTGGGTTGATATTTTTTTTAGACTAAAGATCTGCTCTTTTCTAATTGTGAACACAGATTTACTTTGGAAAGCACTTGATATTCCGACCTAGTTATAACACACTGGAAAGGTTCTTATTTTATTAATATGCATTTAAATTTAGCAAGGTACTTAAATATGTTCCTGCATTTCTGATTACGATTCTTTTCAAGCCCCCTGACGGAGGGGTAGGGGCATTTGTTTTCCCGAACTCAGCCTAGTCTGATGCTGTTCCCCATCCATTTTTTCTTCCACTGCTAAAATTAGGAACGGCAAAGGACCAAGGGCAGTGGCGGGAGATTACCTGCTACTACTGGAGAATGCTCCCTCTAAGCTGTGGAGTCTTGTGAGCAAAAGTTCCACTTTGTGAGCTCCTGACATTAAAGCTGTGAGCGAGCGATTTGGCTGCTGCATAAATTAGTTTGCTTTGGAGCCCTCCTTCCTGAGCAAAGACCAAAATGTGTGAGCCGGAGGCTAAAAAACTGTGAGCTAGCTCACACTAACTCAGCTTAGAGGAAACACTGCTACCGGGTAAACAGCAACCTTATTTTTAGGAGGAGCTGCTGGTATGCATCCTTACTGACATATGAAATCACAAACAAATCTGTAGTCATAGCATGCTAAATAAATGCAAGAATAATTATCTAGAGAGTAGTGGTTAAGTGCGCAGACTATAGTTTGGGAGAACTGGGTTTGATTCCCCACTCCTCCACTTGCAGCTGCTGGGTGAACTATGGGCAAGCCATAGTTCTGTCAGAGCTGTTCTCTCAGAGTTCTCTCAGAGCTCTCTCAGCCCCGCCCACCTCACAGGGGGTCTGTTGTGGGGAGGGGAAGGGAAAGGAGATTGTAAGCCGTTCTGAGACTCCGAGTGAAGGGTGGGATATAAATCCAATCTTCTCCTCCTCCTCCTCCTCCTCCTCTTCCTCCTCCTCCCTCCCTCCCTCTCTCTCTCTCTCTCTCTCAAACACACACACCATGCCCCACCACTCAAAATTTTCTGGCTACGCCCCTGCTAAGAAGTTTGATATGCACAATCTCTGGCTGTTCCTTCTTGACATATAAGCACAGATTGGGTTGCACTTTTCTGAGTTCCGAACGTACAACCAATCGTATTGTAGAATCGAGCCTGTTCTTTTGGCTGTGCGGAAGGGCTTTCCTTTCCCTCCTTTTCCCTCCTGTCCTCCTTTTCCCCCTTGCACCTTCAATACTTTACGAGCAGCGCATCTTTAAATCCACTCCTTAAACATTGCTGGTTGTGCTTTTGAAAAACATATTTTAAGCCACCGGGCCCGATGGACTGCGCATCCCGAGCCATTATTGCTTCACTCCTGTGGCATCCAAAGGTCACCGGCCAAAGGACAATGGTGTTTAAACAACGCTGAGTGGATGGGACGAGTCCCCGAGAAATGCACTGTCCTGACGTGGCTGTTAAGGAAAGACTGCTTGTGAGGGCATAAAAAAGGGGGGCTACGGAGACAAGATCGCAAGCGAGTGCATGCTTGCTGCCTATTAGGGAAGTAAATCTGTCACTGACAAGTTTGTCGTAAAGTTTCATGCGTGTGTTTATGGGCATTTGAAGATGCTGCAAATGAACAGTTCGGCGACTGCCAAAAAAACCCTGACTTGGTTTCTTTGACAAGTACTAGGGAATTTCGCACAGGTCTGGTGACATCAGAAATTAAAACCTTGGAGCGCAGACGTCTTAACAGGGAGGTTGGCGAGCGGTGGGGGGAGATTCACCTCCTGTCTCCCTCCCTGGTGGAAAGCGCCGTCAAGTCACGGCTGATTTATGGCACCCCCTGGTGGGGCTTTCAAGGCAAGAGAGGTTCAGAGGTGGTTTTCCATTGCCTGCCCCCGTGTCATGACCCTGGTATTCCTTGGAAGTCTCCCATTCAAATAGTATCTAGGGCTGACCCTGCTTAACTTCCAAGATCTGACAATCGGGCTAGCCTGGGCCTGAATCTGAACTGGGGCTAAACATGGTTGCGATTTGGCTTAATACAGTGTTGGGAAGGTCCGCTCGTGGACACGCATGAAGGTGACTATTCTGAACCAGACCCTGGGTCCATCAAGGTCAGTCTTCTCTGCTCAGACTGGCAGCGGCTCTCCAGGGTCTCAGGCTGAGGTCTTTCTCATCACCTACTACCTTCTTCTTTCTACTGGAGATGCCGGGGACTGAACCTGGGACCTTCTGCATGCCAAGCAGAGATTCTGCCACTGAGCCACAACCCCCTCTTGTTGGAGATCTGGGGGAATCAGAGAGGAAACTTCACATGCTGTTGCATGCTTCCCTGTGTCCAGTGCCAGCAGAGTGTCATGGCGGGAATAGCTAGGATCTGGGAGAGTCAGGTTCGAATCCCCACTGCTCCATGGAAGCTTGCTGAGTTGGCCAGTCATATGTTGTTGTTGTTGTTGTTGTTGTCCAGTCGCACAGTCGAGTCCGACTCTTTGCTACCCCATGGACCACATCATGCCAAGCCCTCCTGTCTTCCGTTGTCCTCCGGAGTCCGCCCAATTTCATGTTCGTTGCATCAATAACACTGTCTAACCATCTCATCCTTTGTCATACCCTTCATCGGTTTCCTTCAATCTTTCCCAGCATCAGGGTCTTCTCGAGTGAGCGCTCCGTTCTCATTTGGTGGCCAGTAATATACTCTCAACCTAACAGAAAAGGGCAACTAGAATGATAAAAGGATTGGGGCACTTTCCCTATGAAGAAAGGTTAAAGCGCTTGGGGCTCTTTAGCTTGGAGGAATGACGTGACATGATCGAGCTTTACAAAATTATGCATGGGACAGAGCAGGTTGAGAAAGAAGTCCTTTTCTCCCTTTCTCAGAATACAAGAACTCGTGGGCACTCTATGAAATTGCTGACCAGTTGGGTTAGAACAGATTAAAGGAAGTCCTTCTTCACCCAAAGAGTGATTAGCACGTGGAATTCACTGCCACAGGAGGTGGCGGCGGCTACAAGCATGGACGGCTCCAAGAGGGAATTGGATAAACATATGGAGCAGAGGTCCATCAGTGGCTATGAGCCACAAGGTACAGATAGGAACTCTTGGTCTGGGGCAAGTGATGCTCTGTCTTCTTGGTGCTTGATGGGGGGCAACAGTGGGAGGGCTTCTAGTGTCATCCTGGCCCCACTGCTGGACCTCCTGAGGGCACCTGGTGTTTTTGGCCCCTGTGTGACAGAGCTTTGGACTGGATGGGCCATTGGCCTGATCCAACATTGGCTTCTCTTATATTCTTATGTTTTCCCGGATTAGAGTCCGCACTCCTAACCACTACACCAAACTGGCTCAGGTCTCTTAAACTAATGCCATCTCAATCAGCTTTCCCCACCACACATTTACCATCCTCAACTGGAATCCCTCCAGGCGAGCTGTTTGAATTGTTCCTTGCCCCCTGCCTCGAATAAACACCGTGATTAGAATGCGGCAACCAACCCCTGCACTATTGAACTCTGAGCCTCAGCGGGAGCTCAGATCAACAAGATAAAGTTAATTGGGCTCTGATAAGTAATAAGGAGGCCTTGTTCGTTTCCTGTCAGAGAATCTTTTCACTGTGGTGAGCGAAAGATAATGAAGTCGACTCCAACCAAGTGTCATTTTTCCTCTCTGCTCTTGAGCAACGCGAAAAGGGACAGTGCAGGCTGGTGAATGGTCCTCTTCTAATCCATGTGATGCATGTATAAGGCACCTGACACAGTGAACTCTTCACAGCTTCCCTGAGTTCTCTTCACAGCTTCACAGCTAGGGTTGCCAATCCCCAAGTGGGACTTGGAGATCACCTGGAATTACAACTGACCAGCAGATGACAAAGATCAGTTCTCCTGCTCTGGAGGATAGACTTTATGGCGTTATAACTCTTGAAGCCATGTTCCCTCTAAGCTGAGTTAGTGTGAGCTAGCTCACAATTTTTAAGCCTCCTGTTCCCACATTTTTGTCTGAGGTCAGGAAGGATGGCTCCAGAGCAAACTGATTTATGCTGTAGCCAGATTGCTCGCTCACAACTTTAATTCCAGTGGCTCACAAGGTAGAGCTTTTGCTCACAAGATTCCACAGCTTAGAGGGAGCATTGCCCTGAAGTCCGTCCCCAAACCCTGCCCATTCAAAATCTCCCGGAATATCCAAGCTTGCAGTTGGTAACCCTAAAAAGGCACACTTCTGCCTTACACTTAACACTGCTGACATCAGAACAAAGTTTTGAGTCCAGTGGCACCTTTAAGACCAACAAAGTTTAATTCTGGGGATACGCTTTCGTGTGCATGCGCACTTCTTCTGCTGACAAATAATAATGATGATGTTTTTGTCCTGTGTTAGGCATGGTGTTTCCTACACACGCACAGTACATCAAGATCAGAATACCTGAAAGTGCACAAGAGATTCACAGTTCCATCCTAAGCAGACTTGCTCCCTTCAAAGCCCATCGACTTCAGTGGACTTAGAAAGATGTGGCGCTGTTTACGATATTTATTTATTGTATTTATACCCCGCCTTCCCAGACGAACCGGCTCAAGGCGGCTGCCAACAATTCAAATACCATCAACCAATGGTTTACACTTTAAAAACATAATAAATTACATTAAAACCACAACAAACTGGTGGCAAAAACATCATGCAGTGAGAGCAGCGGCAAGGCTGGACCAGCAATTCCAGGGCAGGGAAGATCTTAATCCCCCCCCCCCCCCACCCCGGTGGCGGCTCCTAAACGAACTCCTGGTGGAAGAGCTCTGTCTTGCAGGCCCTGCAGAACTGTAATAGGTCCTGCAGGGCCCTGAGGTAATCCGGGAGCTCATTCCACCAGTATGGGGCCGCCACCGAGAAAGCCCTAGTTCTGGTGCTGGATAAGTTCTGAGGGTAGCCTTGTTGGTCTGCAGTAATAATAATTATTATCATATGGTATTGGGTGTAGAATAGCCAGGAGATCCTAAGATTGTCTGGCAGGAGATCCTAAGATTGTCTGGCAGCTGAAAATTCTAGCTCTTTTAGTGTTAGGCACCAGTAGGTGGCGAGCTAGACTTGTTTTTAAGGCAAGAGATGTTTCAGAGGTGGTTGGCCATTGCCTGCCTTTGTGTTACAACCCCGGTATTCCTTGGAGGTCACCCTTCCAAATCCTAGCCAGGGCCGACCCTGCTCATTAGGATTCATCAGAGTGGTGTCAAAATGTTAGGGTCACATTTATTAATGACAAATGGATCACCTTGGATTCGTAGTGACTTGTTTCTTGCTGGAGTCTTCTTTTGGATGGAACATGTGCGATGAGGAAAGTAATTTCACATCTTCTGGGCTGCTCAGGTGGAGTATTCCTTTGTTAGCGAAGATCATAAATGTGCGCCAAGTTTTATGATCCTCTGGGGCCGTATTTAAAGTTAACATAACAGCAGAGTTACAGCAGGTATAATGACGGACAAATTGTATTTGGGATGTAAAATAAAAGTTACAAGCCCGTTAAAGCTCTGGTCCCAGGCTCTGTTTACTAGGGGCTTTGTTCCATGAAATCAGTCAGGCTTACTTCAGAGTAAACCTGCTAGGATTGTGCCATAACATCTTATGTCTGGACACCAGAAGGGAATTCAGATTGATACATGGACCTCATGTTAAAACATGTACCCGAGAATGACGGGAGTGGTGTAGTGGTTAGGAGCACGGACTCTAATCTGGGAGAACCGGGATTGATTCCCCACTCCTCTATACGCTCTTTGTTTTATTTAGTTATTATTTATTTATATTTATATCCCGCCTTGCCAGGCAAGCTGGCTCAAGGTGGCTAACAAGGTTAAAATATCATAAAACAATTAGAACGTCAATTAAAACAGCATAAATTACAGATAAAAACAGACAGGTGATGGCAGCATTCAGATCACACCCCGTGATGGGTCCAGCGACCCACAGGTCCCAGGCCAGAAGAAGTTCCACTGGCCCATTCATCAGTGGTGGCTCCTAATCGAAGGCCTGGTGGAAGAGCTCCATTTTACAGGCCCTGCAAAACTGTAAGAGGTCCCACAGGGCCCTGATGTCTTCCAGGAGCTCATTCCACCAGTGTGGAGTTGCCACTGCCCTCAATCAAAAGCCTGGCGGAACATCTCTGCCTTACAGGCCCTACAGAATTGCATAAGATCCCACAGGGCCCTGATGTCATTTGGCAAGAGAGTCCCACCAGGTTGGGGCCAGGACTGAAAAGGCCCTGACCCTGGTCAAGGACAGCCGGATGTCTTTGGGGCCAGGGATCACCAGCAGATTGTTATCCAAGGAGCGTAACTCTCTCCTGGGGACGTATCGAAGGAGTTGGTCCCACATTTAGGTAGTGGCCTCCTGATCTAAATTTTGGATAGCACCAAAACAAATTCCAAACCGAAGCTGATGCTCCGGGCTGCGATGCTCACTGAGAAAAGGTTACTCCTCTCATTTGTTTCCTTCCAAAGCAAATATAACAGGGGTTGTTTGCCTGATGGGCTTCTATTTCCCCGGCTTTGGGCAACTGCAGGAGAACCTTGCTGCAAACACCACGCAATAGTGCATGCTCGTCTGTGTGTGTGTTTTTAATTACTTAATGACACCAGTGTAAAGGACGAGAAGTGAGAGGATCCAGAGAGTGGGAAATTCATTCAAATGGTGATATAAAAATAATTGGACCACAAAGTCATGTTTTAGCACTTTCCCGGCAGCTTTTACACAGGGGAGCTGACAGAGCCCACAACAATTTCAAATCCAAAGTGCTGGGGAATCATACTATATAATCATAAAATTACACTGGAGATAAGATTTAATTATCATTTTCACCTTTCCGGCACCTTTAGAGAAGTAATAATCAAAAGCCCCTGCAAGAACAGAAAATTGCCTCCGAAAAGCACCAACACACAACCGGGCGATTAAAGGGAAGGCTAACCCGCCGCGTTGGTTTTTAAAGAGGGTTAAGATTCGACAGCTTCATTCAAAAATATTAAAAGGGACTACCTCTGATAGATTTTTTTAGGTACTGATGTCAAGCTAGAAAAGAAATAAAAGGAAATATAATTATTCTCCCTCCCCCCAAGAGGGCTTTGAATTGTCTTGAGCCAATCAGACTGCTGGTTGTTACGGATAGCTATATCGGCAAGATAGGGATATTAAGTACACATTTAAGAATCTCATCCCTTCACTATGTGCATTAGAAGTGTGCATTAGAAAAGAGCAATAGTCCAGCGACACTGTTAAACACTAACAAAATTTGTTGCAGGGTAGGAGCTTTCATGAGTCACTGCTCACTTGCGTATGTATAGTGATGGTTGCAGTATGTAAATACGCAAAGGGCAATTGCCAGCTCTAGGTTGGGAAATTCCTGGGAAGAAGAAGAGGAGGAGGAGGAGGAGGAGATTGGATTTATACTCCGAGTGAAGGGTGGGGTATAAATCCAATCTCCTCTTCCTCCTCCTCTGCTTCTTCTTGTGTGGTTGGTCAACCAGTTACAAATCTACCTAACAGCAATAGGATCCAAACCATATTTTACCAACTTGTCAACAAGAATATCATGTGGAACCTTATCAAAAGTCTTACTGAAATCAGGATAAACTGTCCACAGCATTCCCCTGATCAAACAAGGTAGTAACTCTCTCAGAAAAGGAGATAAGACTAGTCTGACATGACTTGTTCTTGAGGAACCCATGCTGGCTCTTAGTAATCACAGCCATCCTTTCTAAATGCTCAAGGACTGGCTGTTTGATGATTTGTTCTAAAACCTTTCCAGGTATAAACATCAAACTGACAGGTCAGTAGTTACCTGGATCATCTTTTCCCCCCTTCTTGAAGACAGGGACAACAGTTGTCCGGCTCCAGTCTTCTGGCACCTCACCTGTTCTCCAAGAATTCTCAAAAATAATGGACAGAGGCTCAGAAATTACATCAGCAAGTTCCTTTAGTACCCTGAGATGCAATTCGTTTAGAGAAACGAGGTGTTTATGTCCACTCTAGGCCGCAACTCCCTTCCCTCATCATGTGTTCTCTTTTTGCCAGGTTGCAGGAGAAGACTGAGGCAGTTGCAAGAGAAGACTGCTAAGATCCAGTGGCCTGGTACTTAATACCAGTATTGCTGAACTGACATCAGAACTAGCTTGTCTGCACGCCATTGTACGGTTTTACTGTTTTAATTGTTATTTTAATTGTTGTTTTAATGGTATTGTATTGAATATGCTGGGAATGCCCTGAGCCCGTCCGTCCGCAGGGAGGGCGGTATATAAATCAAATAAATAAATAAATAAAAAACAAAGTAAGAACTGGGCAGTTCTGCTCTCTCTTCATCACCGGTTAAAATTTCACTTTCCTCTCCCCACTTCCTTGTTTTTTTAATTGCTCCAGACATAACCAAATAACCCCTTCTGTTGTTGTGTTTAGCATCTCTTGCTAGCCTGAGCTCATACTGAGCTTTCTTTTTTCTAACAGTCTCCCTAGAAGCCGTGGCTTGTTTCAGACTCCTTCTGACTTCTTGGGTGCCTTCTGCCTTTTGGTTGATGATGGAGCCAGGGAATAGAAAAATCTTGAAGGATGTCAATTTCTTCATCATCAGCTTTAAAGTTGTGTAATGTTGAGCCACGGTGGCTCAAGTGGTTAAGACGCTGAACTGCAGATTGGAAGGTTGGTAGTTCAGCAGTTCGAGACCCGAGTGCTGCATGACGGAGTGAGCTCCTGTCCCTGGCTCCTGCCAACCTAGCAGTTCGAAAGAAAGAAATTGCAAGTAGAGAAAAAGGTACCGCTTTGGTGGGAAGGTAACAGCATTCCATGTGCCTCGGCGTCTAGTCATGCCGGCCACATGACCATGGAAACGTCTTCGGACAGCGCTGGCTCTTCGGCTTGGAAACGGAGATGAGCACTGCATCCCTAGAGTCGGATTCGACTGGCTTTCGAGCAAGGTAAACCTTTACCCTTTACTAATTTCCCAGTAGTCATTACTTTTGTCTTCTCAATGTTCAGCAGTAATCCTCCTTTGGCACTTTCTGCTTTAACCTGCAGCAGTAATCGTTTCATGTCTTCACAGTTTTCTGCCATTAATGTGGCATCATCTGCAGAGAGAAACCAGAGACGGACCCAGGGATGGACTGGTGGAGGTGGAGACGTTGCTGCAAAGAGCACTATAGTTTAGTTAAAATGCACTCTTGTATTCATTGTTATTTTATCACAATACTGTGGTTTTTGCAGGTTGACATTTCACAGTTGTTCCTATTTGCTCTGCTCCGAACCTGAATTAAACTTTGCATTAAGTTCCTTCAGGTTTCCACTTGCCAGGATATATTAAAAGTTAGTCCCGAAAAAACAGAAACATTTCTGGATCATGGGAGATGCGATGGTTTTTGCATTAAGATGCGACTGCATTATTGTCTCTTCTTGCTATAAAGGGGGGGGGGCACCTTTTAGCAGTCTTAGATTTCTGTAGTCCACAATATTGCTTGGCAAATTTTATCTTGAGTTCTCATCTGCGTGATGGCGACAATATCTCTAAGTGTATTATGCTGTTGGTGGGAAATGTGTTTTCTGGTTGTGCTTAGAAATGAACCTGAGATCTGCCACTGCACCTCCCGTCCCTCCCTGCTGGTACTACTGAACTTCAGGTCCATATTTAAATGCATCCCACTTCAGCCACTTGTTTTTGTTTATGTTCCTTTTTTTATAATCGACCATTCTCTCCAATGGAGATCTCAAGTGGCTTACATCATTCTTCTTTCCTCCACTTTATCTGTATAACAACCCTGTGAGGTTGGTTAGGCTAAGGTCCATTCTGCATCTGGCATTCACTCAGCACTCAACCTGGCTCCCCCTTGCCTCAGAATATCTCTTTTTATTGCACTGCCTTGGATCCTGGTTTCTGCATTAGCTAGTGTCAGCTCACAGTCTATTTTGTTTTCAGTGTTTGCTCCTGCATTGGTGTGCAGATTTTCCTGAGTCAGTACTTGCCTCAGTGGTCATTACCCACCTGAGCCAAGTAATTTATGGCAAGATGATAAATACAGAGGGTGAAATGGGGGCGGGGAAACTGATGGAGATCAATGAAGCCATGTCACGTTGTCTGCCTACTGTTCCCTTCGAATCGGAAGCGGAGGAAGGAAAAGGTGCCACTCAAAACCATATTCAGATATCCTGAGGCAACGCCATAGTGACTGCAAAGTCACCCCTGAACGGCCATAAATCTATGCAGAAGGTACCATAAAACCCGATGAAGACAGAAAGTGAAAGCAGCATGCAGTGTAGAGGGAGATTAACCTCTCAATGTGGCTGTGGAAAAACTCTGAGGAAACAGATGAGTGCAGAATCAACCTAAGAGTGTGTGACTGGCCCAAGGTCACCCAGCAAGTTTCCAGGGCACAAGTGGGGACTCGAACCTGGATTTTCCAGATCTTAGACTGATACTTTAACCACTCTCTTTCTTCAACCTCTTCCCCTTCCCACCTAAGGAGATATCAGGAGTGAAAGGGAAGCAGAAAAGTCAGCCAAAGACCACTACAGTGTTTACAGAAGCTGCTTCTGAAGCACAGAATAGCCTGGGCTGAAACTGAAAGTCAAAACTGGCTGCAAGCTTAGAGCTGCAAAGCTCTTAATGGTACAACACAATGCCTTAAAAGACACTAACCCCTCTCCCCCAGCCTTTCTTCTGTTCCTTTTTTTATATGAAAACACCCTAATCTGGCAGCCAGTCAGAATGAGGGAGGGGAGTTGTGACGGAGGAAAAGTGGCCAGTCAATAACCCTACCAACTGGTCAAAATTTAATGTCCCAGTTGACAGATTTGTGAACCTTTGTCCGAAATGTGGAATTATGGTTGCCGGAAAAAAAACAAACCAAGAGGGGGTCACAGGTATCCATAAGAAAATACAGCAAACAAACCACTGTGAAATAAATATTTATATAATTTTTATCAATATTTATATATTATTTTTTATCAATATCATTTATTTTGTAGTAGCAAATCAGTCCCCTTTAAGGGAAGACGAGACTGGCTTGCTCCTGTATAAACACTGTTCGACTCTCATATTGAAGTCGATGATTTTGCATCTATAAAATTAAGTCAGAGTGTAAAAATTGAGCCCAGTTCATCTTTTTTCAAGATATTACCCCAATTACAAGTGAATTTAAAAAGTGATAATATTATTATTGGAGGTTCAGCCCTTTAACAATCTTATTAATATGGTATAGCTTTAAGAAAGAGATGGTCAACATGCAGCTGCATGGAATGAAGTAGAATAGTTTCTTTTATAGCCTGGTGTCCAGATTGCTGTAGAGAGCTTTTGGCCAGTCATACTGAAGGCTCCTTAGCCTGGTAAAAATAATGAGGACTGGTTTGCTACTACATAAAATTTGGGTTTCATGGAGAGCATTTCAGCCAGCATGATTTAGGAGGCTTCTAGCACCTGACAGAAAAGACTGGCTTGCTCCTAATATAAACACTGCAATGGAACCAGAAGTAAGTTTTTACAAACGCTTAAAAATTAATTAAGAATTTAAAAATAAGAACATTCCATTCAGCTTTGTGTTGCCTTTATTTTAAATACCATGGATTTCTTCCAGGTTAAAATGCAGAAAGTAAAGAAGAAGTTTAAGCATTGGTTTGCTTTTAACAAACATTGAACTGCATCAAGAGGCTGATACCTTTCCACACAATAGGACTACTCCTGAGGAAGATGTGGATGAAATGAGCTTATATCCAGGTGCTCATTGAGTGTGGACTTTCCTTGTAGTAAACTTTTATTGAGAGTATATACTTGTAATCTTGTAAGTTTGATAAAAAATAATATTGATAAAAATAATATATAAATATTGATAAAAATATATAAATATTTATGTCACAGTGAATTATGGTTGCCAGCACTGAGTTGGGAAACTCCTGGCAATTTGGGGGGTGGTGGTGGTAAAACCTAAGGAGGGTGGGGTTTGGAAAGGGGAAGGACCTCAGCAGTGTATAGTATCAAAGAGTTCACCCTCCAAGACAGCTATTTTCTCCAGAAGAACTGATCTCCGCAGTCAGGAGATCAGTTGTAATTCCAGGAGATCTCTAGGTCCCAACGTAATCCATTTTGGAGTTTCAAAACTCAACACTCCGCTTGCCCATGGGACTATTAGGAATATCATCCCAATTTCAGACAGATAGAAAAACATGGTTATGTTTTGAAGGAAATTAAAATTTATGCTTGGGTAGCGCAGATTAGACTTGTGCATTTCTTTCCTTATTAATTACAATAATTTTAAAAGTAGGATGTTTCACATTGATTATAATTAATAGGAAAACAAAATAAATTCCTCATCTAGACATCATGTCACAAGAAATCCCCAGTTTTCTTTCACTTTGGTCTGTTTCTTTGGGCATTCCAGTCTTGCCTCTCTCTGACTCTACTGGTTTCACTTTTACTGGGAAGCCCCCAATTTCCTCGGTCTGTCTGCCCTGTTGTTGCTCCTCTAGAGGAACTGGTTGGCTACTGTGTGAGACAGGATGCTAGATGGACCCCTGGTCTGATCCAGCAGGGCTCTTCTTAGGTTCTTATGAAGGCCTCAGCCTCTCTGCCCTGTTGTTGGCTGTCCAGAAGAACTGGTCAGCCACAGTGTGAGACAGGATGCTGGACTAGATGGACCACTGGTCTGATCCAGCAGGGCTCTTATGTTCTTATGGAGGCCTGGGCCTCTCTGCCCTGTTGTTGGTCCTCCAGAGGAACTGGCTGTCCACTGTGTGAGATGGGATGCTGGACTACATAGGCCACTGGTCTGATCCAGCAGGGCTCTTCTGATGTCCTTATGAAGGACTCGGCCTCTCTGCCCTGTTGCTGGCCCTCCAGAGGAACTGGTCGGCTACTGTGTGAGACAGGATGCTGGACTAGATGGACCATTGGTCTGATCCAGCAGATCTCTTTTGTTCTTATGAAAGTGTTGGCCTCTCCTCCCTGTTGTTGGTCCTCCAGAGGGACTGAAGTCTACGCTCCTAACCCCTACACCAGGGGTGGCCAACCTGTGGCTCGGGAGCCACATGCGGCTCTTTCACACATATTGTGCGGCTCCTGGCAGGGCGGCTGGGGAAGCAAAGGGGAGGCATGCTTTTCCTCTCTTTCTCCCTTCCTTCCTTCCTTCCCTCCTCCCTCCCATCTATTTGCTTTCCTAGTTTCTCTCTCTCTCTTTCTTTCCACTTCTTTAATTCTTTCTTTCCATCTCTCTCTTTCTCTCTCTCTCTCAATATCATTAGCAAACAAGTAATATCATTATCAATAACCGGTTTTCCTCGTTTGTTTTTATTTTTGGCAGTCCCATTTAATGTTAATAAAAAGCAAATTTGCATATTTTTAAAAATAAAAACGTGTGTGTGATATTTGTTCTTGTCTTGCGGCTTTCAGACATCTGACGTTTATTCTATGTGGCTCTTACGTTAAGCAAGGTTGGCCACCCCTGCCCTACACCAAACAAAATACATATTTTACAAAGAAAAGGAACTGAAAAGGAATATACTCCTACCAATGCTCTATAGATTTTGAAAAACATTTTATATTAACGATTAAACTTCCCCTGTGCAACCACCAACTTCCCAAAATAAAGCTTTGGATGCTTTTTCAAGTATACAGAAAACACTGCAATGTGAAATTCACATTACCACGGGCTATAAAAGAAGGCTCTTCTCAATGGTTAAAGACAAAACTGAGAATCATGATAACATTTAAGGCCACATTGGAGAGAAGCCGAAGCCACCCATTTCCCTGGTGGCTTCCAAAGATCTTCATAAATAACCTTGATGGAACGCATAATGGAAAGTTATTAGTTACCGGACTAATCCCATCTGGTGACACCAAAGAAAGAGACAGATGCGCGTTTGGCTTCCCTGGCCAGGAAGATGGTCCAGGCATGACGAGTTGCCCAGAGAAGGAGAGCTGATCTGTGAGTTTGGCTTTGGATGGTGTGATCAGTGACTAACGGCTGACCGTATCCCTTCTCCCGCTCTCACTGTGAGCAAGCATTATTCATTGCCCAAGACAAAAGTACATTATCAAACAGCCTGGGGTGTGGTGTTTCTCTCTCTGTGTATGAATAAAATAGTGATGGTGGGAAGTGCCATCAAGGTATAGCCTACTTACGGCAACCCCATTGGGTTTTCAAGGCAAGAGACGAACCGAGGTGGTTTGCCATTGCCTGCTGTTGCGTAGTGATCCTGGAATCTGATGGTGGTCACCCATCCAAATACTAACCAGGGCTGACCCTGCTTAACTTCTGAGAGCTGATGAGATCGAGCTGGCCTGAGCTATCCTGGTCAGGGCAGAGGTGGTTTGCCATTGCCTGCCTCTGTGTAGTCACCCTGGACTTGGTGGTCTCCCATCCAAGTCCTGATCAGTTCCGATCTTGCTTAGCACCTGAACTCTGCTGAGACCAAGCTAGCCTGGCTTATCCAGGACAGGGAAAGGTTGAGCAGAGGTGGTTTTCCCATTGCCTCCCTCTGCATAACAACCCTGTACTTCCTTGGTGGTCTCCCACCCTAGTCCTCCTAACCACGACACCCAACTGACTCTGTATCTGATGAGATCGGGCTAGCCAGAGCTATCCAGGTCAGGGTATTAAATACATTTCATTCATTCATTCATTCATTCATTCATTCATTCATTCATTCATTTTATTGGACTTATGGATCGCCCACCCTGCAAGCAGGCTCTGGGCAATTTACAACCTTATAAAACATTTAACACGATTTTTTTTAAAGTCAGTTTAATCAACAGTAAATCAATAACTAAAAACCAGTCCAAGATGGTAATGTAATAATCCCCCTTTGCCAGCCACATTGCTGACCATAGGCGTAAACTACGGGGGGGGGGGGGCTCGAGGGCTTGAGCCACCCCGAAATTTCCTGGGGGGGGCTCAGCCACCCCCGGGAAAATGGAGCGCCCAGGCCGGCTGGCTGGCCGGCTGCCGCCGCCACCGCCTCTCCCCCTGCTCTGTTCCTCCCTCCCTCCATCCAGGAACCAGCTGGGCAAATGCCCAGCGTGCTGGACAGAGGAACGGAGGCAGGAGCAGGCGGGGGGGAGGCGAGGGGGATATCGAACTTGCGCCAACAGGCACGGGCTGCCGCCTCGTTTGCCCGCCCGCCGGCTGCTGCCGCCACCGCCTCCCCCCCGGAACTGACCTGGCACGCTGGGCAGTTGCCCAGCTGGCCCCACAGAGGCAGGAGTGGCCAGGCTAGACCAGTCCAGGGGGGGCGGCAGGGACATGGTCCCAGTGTGCGTGCACAAGAGCCCCCCCCCCCAGGGATTTTAAATGTCAACGCCTCTGCTGCTGACCCACATGGCAGGGCAGGAAAGAGTACGTGGGGGCCATAGAAGAGAAAGAGAAAGAGAGGGTGCCAGTCTTAACCTCCCGTTGCTGCCCTCAACTAAAAGCCTGGTGGAACATCTCTGCCTTACAGGCCCTGCACAATTCCATCAGATCCCACAATGCCCTGATGTTATCTAGCAGAGAGTTCCGCCAGGTTGGGGCCAGGACCAAAAAGGACACAAAATACTTATAAAATATTCGTTATTTTTCATCATCTCAGTAAGGGATGCATACTAGGGATTCGTTTAACTAATAGCTGGCGATTTCTCCATACCACTGGCTGGCACAAATGTGCTTGCGAATCCGTCATGAGAGCCACTCTGTCTTGCTAGTCAAAAGTCGTCTCGTCCCTTATCAATGCCGTACAAAAAGAACGAAATTTATAGTTAAGGGTCATCTCTCCCCTGGCGTTTACAAATCCTTGCCTGATGAGCCCCCAGTTCCAGCTCCTGGGGACGTTCCCACACTAATAGGATTTACCTTTACAAATATCTGAAAACCCTTTAAAGGAGAGATTAAATTGTTTAGCTCAATATTTAATCTGTTACTTCCTCTCTAAAGATGCCCAGTGGAGTTTGTCATTCAGCCGACTGATAACACACACTATTGATCAGTCATAAACATAAAAACAGACAGAGAGGGAGGGAGAGAGGGTGGGAGGCAAACACGCTGAAACCCTTTGTCTTTTTTAATTAAATTTTGATCTGAACAGCTTTTGATTAATTTTCTTATTTGTAAGCGCGGGTGAATTTGGGGAGGCCGGCGAGTTCCTGAAATCGCCTGGCATTGGTCTCCAGTGTGCGACTGAGCTGGAGAACGGGATTATTGTCTTTTTATGGTTTTCAGATATTTAATAGCCTCTTCCTGTCATTTTCTGAATGAGTGAATAAGGTTTAGCCCGCCGGGAGCCGACGCAGCACTGGAGAGGGAAAGAAAATGACTCAGATCTGTATACTTGACTGATTGCCTTGGTCTTAATTGTTCTCTTAATTAGCTCCAGTAGCAAGGGCATCTGGGGAGAGATTGTGGTATTGGTAAACAGCCCCACCTTGGAGCTCCGCGGGATGCCTTTTGGACACATGACAAGGCGCTCCTCATGCGCGTGCGTAACCGCGGAGACCCAGATCTGCCAAACCGTCAGCCCCTGATGTCTTTGGCCTCATTCTTCTGTTCTGTCACTCTTGGCCTCAGAGCTCAAACCTCCAACTGTTGCTTCCTAAGCAAATTAAGCTTTTATGTATGTGATGATTTGCAAAGTCAATGGCAAGAGGTTCCCTTTCCTAATTCCTTTTTGCACGTGCCAACCTGTAGGTTTGGGGGGAAATTCCCAATCTGCCTCTTTGAAACTGAGCTGATTCTCTTTGTGCTGCTAGGGTTTTCAGTATTGTTGCTTGCTTCCATTGGTTGAAGGCCCCTGGTATTTTTCCATATGGGTGCAATGCATGATGGGGTTTGCAGTCTTGTACATATTCAGCCTGAGTCTATGCATACTTTTAAAGCGCAATTTCAGAGGGTAGCCATATCGGTCCGCAGTAAACAACTAGACCAGGGGTCCACAACTTTTTTGACTCTGTGCACAACTTTGGAATTCTTACACAGTGTGGTGAACGCAGTCACGAAATGGCTGCTCCAAAATGGCTGTTAAGGAGGTAGAGACAGCCACAAAATGGATCCTTGTGATGTGGAGAAATGGGGGAGTGGCGGGAGTGGGGAATCAAAGAAAATTGTTCTCCACCTCTTTGTCAGGCTGAATTGCACTCTTAGAGCAGAAAATGGAGCTAGGATCTAAACATTTGTGTCGAATGATTCTCAGCCCCTTTGTAAACCATCAGATTTGTGCAGTGTTTTGTGGGTAACCTGTTTGTTCTCCCTCTGTTGCAGACCCAGCTATCACACTTCGTCACCCTTTACATGGGATCGATAAAGTTATACAGTGAAAGATCTGTCTGAATTGTCTTAGGGCAGACTTGATTCAAGCCGGACACAGCTGAGGGGCCTGGCATAGAAGCTTTGCCTTCCAGGAGCTTAAGAAATCTGTTTTCGCTGCCTTCCTGGCACTGCGAAATGAGGCCACTCACAAGTTACCATTCTTGGTGAGCAAGCAGCATCCATCTGACAACTTGTGGGTTCCTATTGCATTGTATGGTAAAATGATTACTCCAGGGTTATTTTATATATTCACAGAAAGATTTTTTGTCAGACGGTCTTTTGTGATCAAGCTTTGGCGAAACGTGGCTCTCGGTTAGCTAGCTCACCCGTAAAGAAGATGTGGACAAAAAAAAAACATAGACTGATGCCACTGGGTTTACCAGTCCACTTGTGGGGCAAAATTGGTATGGACAATGCATAAATATATTCCCTAGGAGTCCAGGTGTAAGGCTCATGTTTTGTGATAGGGAGTCTGTTGACTTTATAAGTGATAATTTATTTGCCTATTGTGTACATTTGTTTTTCAAGTCATTTGGTAAACTGTATGCATTGGGGCTTATGTCACATTTTGTTGAATTAGTTACAATGACAATGTCATTTCCGGGAAATACGCAAAAATGGTATTGAGTAATCTTAGAGCTACCTGCCATCACTTCAGGGTACTTCCTGGAAGTGACATCAATATACCAGCAATGCCAGACTCCCCATTGTCCGCACCCCAATGCTCCTGTCGGTTGTCCTGGAAACCCTAATCCCCCTTGATAGGTCACATACAGTAAAGGACTGTCTTTAAGGCACAAGATAGATCAACATTAAAAAAAACAGTTGGTGTATATTTTAGCCTCTGAGGACATTAAGTTGCAGTTTCCTTACAAAGGAATTTCAAAGGAAGATTAGAAAGAAAGACTGCCGATTTGCAATTGACAATGAAGCTCAAGACAATGCATCCACCTGGACTGATTCGAGACCTAGGTTTCCTGTCTCATTACCCATGCTGATTTCTCCATATTTTTTTGTTGTTGTTCAGTCACACAGTCGAGTCTATTTGTGGCTATTAGCCACAAGGTATAGATAGGAACTCTTTGCAACCCCACAAACCCTACAAACCATATTACGCCAGGCTCTTCTGTTGTCCATTGTGCTGCAGAGTTTCTTTCATTTCATGTTCATTGCATCATAAGAACATAAAAGAAGCCAATGTTGGATCAGGCCATTAATGACACTGTCTAACCATCTCATCCTTTGCCGTCCCCTTCTTCTTTGACCGTCAGTCTTTCCCAGCATCAGGGTCTTCTCCAGTGAGTGCTCCCTGCTCATCTGGTGGCCAAACTATATGAACTTCAGCTTCAGGATCTGGCCTTCTGGGGAACAGTCAGGGTTGATTCCTTTTAAGATCGACTGATTTTATCTCCTTGCAGTCCAAGGGACTTTCAAGAGTCTTCTCCAGCATCATAATTCAAAAGAATCTATTCTTCAGCACTCAGCCTTCCTTATAGTCTAACTCTGGCAGCCATACATTTCTACTGGGAATACCATTGCTTTAACCATGCCTATTACCCCTCTGCATATCTCACCTAATCCAATTGCACCTGCTATTGTCATTCACCTGCTATTGTCATTTGTCTGCTAATGTCATTTGACCTCTGAAATCACTCCACTTTCCAATAAATAGGACAGCTTCAAGAGGGAATTAGATAAACATATGGAGCAGAGGTCCATCAGTGGCTATTAGCCACAAAGTATAGATAGGAACTCTCAGTCTGGGGCAAGTGATGCTCTGTATTCTTGGTGCTGGGGTGTTTGGCCACTGTGTGACAGAGTGTTGGCCACTGTGTGACAGAGTGTTGCCACTGGCCTGATCCAACTTTGGCTTCTCTTATGTTCTTAGGTCTGAGACAAGTGATGCTCTGTATTCTTGGTGTTGGGGGGCAACAGTGGGAGGGCTTCTAGTGTCCTGGCCTCACTGGTGGACCTCCTGGTGGCACCTGGCATTTTTCGCCACTCTGTGACAGAGTGTTGGACTGGATGGGCCATTGGCCTGATCCGACATTGGCTTCTCTTATGTTCTTATGGACTCCCATTCTCGCTGTATCTGAAGAAGTGAGCAGCAACTCATGAAAGCTCATCCCCTGCCACATATTTTGTTAGTCTTTAAGGTGCTCCTGGACTCCCGCGCTTTTCTACTGTTTGAGGCAAGAGGATAACAAAACAAACACCCAGGAAATGTATATATATTTAAGGACACTGTCATGTATTTCCTTGCTACTTAAAATGAGTGCCGAGCAGAAGAGGCGGCATTATGAGGTGGCTACAAATTACTCAGGGAGGACACTGGCTGTCAGTAAAGAGCTATAAATACGCTTTTTCATCCAATGCCTTGATGCCAGGAAAATTAAACAGAGGCATCTGGTGGCGAGATTTTCAAACCGAGACAAACAGCCTTAATCAAGAAACAAGTCTGGTTCATGTAAATTTTGAAAAAGATGTAACCCTTACCTTCCCCCAGCATCTTCTGCACCAAAACAAACAGTATTCCTGGAGAAGGGAAGTCATTTTGATTTCCTGTCAGCAAACAAGTTGAGTGGGGAGGCTGACTTCCCCATGACATACACATAGAAACTGAGGGGAAATGGAAAGAAAAAATGAACCGAGCGCATAGCCATTTCAATTAAAAATGACCATATCTGCAAATGAAGTCCCATTTCTATAGGGTTGCCAATCCCCAGTTGGGGGCAAGGGATCCCCTGGTTTGGAGGCCCTTCCCCCGCTTCAGGGTTATCAAAAAGCAGGGGGAGGGGAATATCCATTGGGTGTTCCATTATACCCTATGGAGACCAGTCCCCATAGGATATAATGGAGAATCACCTGTGGGTATCTAGAACTCTGGGGGAGGCTGTTTTTTGAGGTAGAGACACGAAATTTTCAGGATAGCATCTGGTGCCTCTCCTAACCCCCCCCCCCCAAGTTTCAAAAAGATTCAATTCTATGAGCCCCAAAAGAACATGCCCCAGTCCTCCCATTATTTCCAAGGGAGGGAAGGCATTTAAAAGGAACCCGGTCCCTTTAAATCCGAGGGCCAGAACTCCCTTTGGAGTTTAATCCTGATGTCACATCCTTGCTCCTGGCTCCATCCCCAAAGTCCCCAGATATTTCCTGAGTCAGATCTGGCGACTTTACATTTGTATGTGCTGGGGGCCTCGCAGAAGTGTTACAAATGCAGGCAGGCTCTTTGGTAGGAGGGACCAAAGCTTAGTGGGGAAAGCACAAGTTTTTCTAGGGTTCAATCTACACGTAAAATCTTTGGTATGAAGGTGGGGAAGGGCTCCAGTCCTAAGACTTCAGAGACCCAGTGCCAGTCAGTACATAGAGTACTGGAGTAGATGGCGTAGTGGTTAAGAGCCGTGGGTTCTAATCTGGAGAACGGGGTTCAGTTCCCCACTCCTCCTCCACACAAAGCCTGCTGGGCGACCTTGGGCCAGTCACAGTTTTCTCAGAACTCCCTCAGCCCCACCTACCTCACAAGGTGCCTGTTCTGGGGAGAGAAAGGGAAGGCAATTGTAAGCCGCTTTGGGTCTCCTTAAGGTAGAGAGAAGCGGGGTATAAAAACCTACTCTTCCTCTTCTCGTTCTGTATCAAGAACAAAGTTTGAGTCCGGCGGCACCTTTAAGACCAACAAAGCTTTATTCTGGGGATAAGCTTTGGGGTTCATGCGCAGTTCTTCAGATACATTGAAACAAGACTTCCTCAACCATTTTTAATTTTTCTTTTGTATTTTGTTTGTGCATGTGTACGTGTGTGTGCCTGGAAGTCGCGCCTGACTTCTGGTGATCCGTAGTGTGATGGCTTGCTACTGCCTGCCTCTGCGTCTCAGCCCTGGTATTCCTTGGAGGTCTCCCATCCAAGTACTTGCCGGGGTCGGCCCTGTTTAGAATCCGAGATCTGATGAGATTGGGCTGACTTGGGCTATCCAGGTCAGGGCGACTTCCTCAACCATTACATTATACCTGAGGTCACTCCCCACTCCAAACCCTGCCTTCCCCAGGCTCCCCCCCCCCCCCAAATCTCCAGGAATTTCTCAATCCACAGTTGGCAACTGTATCTCTCAGAGTGCTTTCAAATCACCCCTGGCCCCACACGTCTTTTTTTTTAATCCCTCGGAGTATAAGACCATCTATAGAAGGTTGTTTTAAAATCTCTCTTTAGAAAGAACTATCTAACAGCACGTTACTTGGAACTTTGGCGACATAGTCCCGTTGGGAATCAGGCAATTGGACTAACAGATTTGGTTCCTACCTGTTTTTGAAGCGGAGGTCTCCCTCATCCAGTTCCTTCAAAAGAACAAAGATGTTCGGGAACAGCCCACGGCTGGTGACTAGGCCAACATCTGCTCAAAGAATGTTAAATCTCTAAAGATGCTGCAAGGGCGCATAAACTTCTTTATAAAACTTTTAAAATCTGAAGGTACTGCGAGGGAGAAACTTTATCTGAGCGAACTCTCTGACGTTCCACAATAAACAGCAGAACATGGTTTCTATCTAAAAAGTCCGCTATTCTGCATAATTGATTTTTTAAGTCCAGACAGAGTTCCCCGGTACTGCAGCCACTCAAAAATAGCGACTATAAATTATTGAGGTTAAGAAGAGAACTACCTGGAGCTAATTCCTCCTTACGTCTATCTCCAAATTCAAGAAGTGCCTTTCGAATTCTGTTATTCCTTCTTGGCATCCGTTTATTCTGATTTAACCCAAGCCATCATCAATACTATTGAGTTCTCTTTGCCATGAAGACGAGGGGAGATTGGATTTATACCCCACCCTTCACCACCTGAAGGAGTCTCAGAATGGCTTACAATCTCCTTTCTCTTTCCCTCCCCCCAACAGACACCCTGTGAAGTAGGTGGGGCTGAGAGAGCTCTTTTGAGGACTGCTCTTGAGAGAACAGCTCTGAAAGAACTTATGACTAGCCCAGGGGTGGCCAACCTGTGGCTCGGGAGCCACATGCGGCTCTTTCACACATATTGTGCGGCTCCTGGCAGGGCGGCTGGGGAAGCAAAGGGGAGGCATGCTTTTTCTCTCTTTCTCCCTTCCTTCCTTCCCTCCTTCCTTCCCTCCTCCCTCCCATCTATTTGCTTTCCTAGTTTCTCTCTCTCTCGTTCTTATAACTGGTTTTCCTCGTTTGTTTTTATTTTTGGCAGTCCCATTTAACGTTAATAAAAAGCAAATTTGCATATTTTTAAAAATAAAAACGTGTGTGTGATATTTGTTCCTGTCTTGCGGCTCTCAGATATCTCTATGTGGCTCTTACGTTTATTCTATGTGGCTCTTACGTTAAGCAAGGTTGGCCACCCCTGGACTAGCCCAAGGTCATCCAGCAGCTGCAAGTGGAGGAGTGGGGAATCAAACCTGGTTCTCCCAGATTAGAGTCCGCGCACTTAACCAGTACACCAGACTGGCTCCCCACCAAACTGGACAATTTCCCCTTGAACTATTACATTGGAATATATATAAAAAAAAACCGGGATAGAAACATGATGATATGTTCAGATATGAGAAGTTGTCAGTCCTTTCATTTTGGGACAGTATCAAAAGGTTGCCAGCTCTGGGTTGGGAAATACCTGGAGATTTTGGGGGCGGAGCCTGAGGAGTGCAGGGTTTGGGGAGGGGAGGGGCTTCAGTGGGGTTTAATTCCATTAAGCTGACCGTCCAAAGTGGCCATTTTCTCAGATGAACTCATTTCTGTTGCCTGCAGATCAGTTGTGATCCCAGGCACCGCCTGGAGATTTGGAACCTTACCTTTGAGGGAAGTACCTGTAAGATCTTTGTCTTGATACTGGCATGTTCAATTTGGATACACATGATGAAAGTGGTTTGTATTTTATTTAACACTAGGAGTAAGGCTCATTGTGGGATGAAATACAACGGGCTCTAGAAAGAGGCTCCAGGTGAGCGTCCCGGCTGTGGCTGGTGGGGTGGCAGAGGGAAGGGGGGAATAGAGAGAGGCAAGCCGTGTTTATTTCTTTCTGCTTCGCTATAAGGCAGGGCTCTCTCAGGTCCTTTTGCTGCCCCAAGTGGGTAGTATGGGAGGACAGCCTCATGGTAACAGGTATGGTTCCCTCCACCCCTGACTTATGTTGATTTGGGGTTATGCAGTGGCAGCTAGGGTAGAAAAGCACCTCCTCCTACGCGATGTCTTCTGGGTTCCAAGGGTCTGGAAGGCTGTTCCATAGCCAGTTACAGGGTTGCCAACTCTGGGTTGGGAAATGCCTGTAGATTTGAGGGGGTAGAGCCTGGGGAGGGCAGGGTTTGGGGTGCAGAGGGACTTCAGCAGGGTATAATGCCCAAAGCAGCCATTGTCTCCAGGAGAATTGATCTTGGAGATCTCCAGGTGCCACCTGGAGATCGGCAATACTAAGGGGAAGGCCATGTTTTTTGAAGGACTTCAGTGAGGTATAATACCATAGAGTTCATAGAGAAACTGCCTTCCTTCCCTCGGGTTCCCCAGGCACCCTGCAAGTCACAGGGCACTTGGGGAAGCAGATCCTGGGAGGGAGCTGCACTGTCAGGGGTGTGGCCTAATATGCGAATGAGTTTCTGCTGTTGGGTGTGGCCTATTATAATAATGAATTCCTGCTGGGCTTTTTCTACAAAAAAAGCTTTGTGTATATGTGTGTGTGTGTGTGTGTGTGTGTGTGTGTGTGTGTGTGTATATATGTGTGTGTGTGTGTGTATTATATAGGGTTATCTATGAAATGGCTAGTAGAAAGGCAAGAAAGCAGTTTTCCTTTTCTTCATCCTGAATCTGCTGCCCCTCAGTGTCATCAGATGCCCTCAGATTTTAGCATTTGGGGAGCAAGAGAAGAGAGTGTTCTCTGTCCACTCTCTCTACCCAGTGCATAATTTTTATAAACCTCCACTCTGCCCTCCCCACTCCTTAGCTGTCTCTTTTCCATCATTTGTAACTTTAAAACAAAAGTCTGATTATTTCTTTAGAAGAAGAAGAAGAAGAAGAGATTGGATTTATATCCCGCCCTTCACTCACTTGTAGTCTCAGAGCGGCTTACAGACTCCTTTCCCTTCCCCTCCCCACAACAGACACCCTGTGAGGTAGGTGGGGCTGAGAGAGCTCTTTCCCAAGCTGTCCTTGAGGGAACAGCTGGTACAGAGCTATGGCTTGCCCAAGGTCATCCAGCCAGGTGCAAGTGGAGGAGTGGGGAATCAAACCCGGTTCTCCCAGATTAGAGTCCGCGCACTTAACCACTACACCAAAGTAGCTTTAAAAAGGTATATTGCTATAGAGGACCATTTGCTGTCTTTAACTCGAAGTCTTGTGGTAGCCTTTGGCCTCAAAGCTATTTCCAGAAACTGTGCTCCTCCTGGAATTTCCTCTTGGTGGCACCAGGAGTTCACATTCTTAGGTCCTATCCTGCCATCTGATCTCTTAGCACTTGAGGAGATGTAAAAGACTGCTAGATCGACCCCTTCCACTTGCAAGTTTTGGTCCATTCTGGTATTTAGCGTCTTATGAGACCTGTGATTTTTAATGTGCTCCGTACAACGAAGGGGCTCGCTACAAAATGAGCTCCCAGTAAATGTTTCCATTTTTTTGGCTCCTCTGGAAGAAAACTAAAGTTGAATTAAAGGAAAGGGAAAGGTTAGGGAGGATCAAGAAGGCAAGAGGTTAACAGCACCAAGTTGACCTTGTCCTGGATTTCCAAAGAGTTTGGGGACCACAATAGGGGTTTGCGTCACATTAGAAGTGTGGTTCAAAGGCAAAGGTGAGGTATGAAAGGATTCAGGAATGAAGGACGTTTGCATCTGCTAACTCAAGGCAGCAGGATTTGGCCTTCTTTATTATCACCGCCTTTATTCAGGGGTCATTTCAAGCAGGAACATGCAGGAATGCTGTTCTGGGAGTAACTAGCCCAGGAGCGGGCACAAATGGTGATGCGCTATGGGAAAAAGCAAAAGCAAATGAACTTGATCTGTATTTTCATGCTTGCTGTAGGGTAGCTTCCCTGCAAGAGCAAAGGAAACCGAAAGTGTCTTTAGTCAAAGTGTAAAGCTGGCTCACCAGCTCTGAGTTGGGAAATACCTGGAGATTTTTGGGGTGGAGCCTGAGCGGTGGGTGTTGCCTTCTGACTCACTTCTGATGACATCAGGGTGTGTGGCATATGCAAATAAGTTATGCTAATAAGCTCCTGAGCCTCTTTTTCTATGAAATGACCCCTGCCTTTAGAGCGGAGAGCCAGTTTGGTGTGGTGGTTAAGTGCGTGGACTCCAGTCTAGGAGAGGACTCCAGTCCGGGTTTGATTCCCCACTCCTCTACTTGCACCTGCTGGATGACCTTGAGCAAGCCATAGCTCTGGCACAGCTGTTCTTGAAAAAAGAGCAGTTTCTGTCAAGAGCTCCCTCAGCCCCACATACCACACAGGGTGTCTGTTGTGGGGAGGGGCAGGGAAAGGAGTTTGTAAGCCGCTCTGAGACTCCCTTGGGGAGTGAATGGCGGGGTATAAATCCAATCTCTTCTTTTCTTTTTATCTAGGATGCTAGGGTTGTCAGCTCTGGGTTGGGAAAATCCTGAAGATTTGGGGTGTGTGGAGCCTGAGGGGTTTGTGTTACTGAGGCGAAGAACCTAGTGTTGCCGCTCTAGGTTGGAAAATTCCTGGAGATTTGAGATAGAATCTGAGGAGGCAGGATTTAGGAAAGGGAGGGGAGGGGCCTCAAAGGGGTCTAACGCCATGGAGTCCATCCTCCAAATAAGCCATTCCCCCCCCTTCAGGAGGGACATCTTTGTCATCTGGATAACAGGTGTAATTCTAGGATTCCACCAGGCCCCACCTGGAGGCTGGCAACTCTAGAGAAAGTCAGCAGGGTACAATGCCATAGAGTCCACCTTCCAAAGCAGCTATTTTCTCCAGGGGAACTGTATTCTGTAATTCTCTGTAGCTTGGAGATCAGTTGTAATTCCTATCTCAAGACAGGATTGCCAGATCCCACCTGGTCACTAGCAGGGGATGGGGGGGGGGGTGTTTAGGGTTGCCAGATCTAGGTTGGAAACCTCCTAGAGATTTGGGGGTGGAGCCTAGAGAGGACAGGGACCTCCAGTGGGTTAAAACATCATGGAGTCCACCCTCCAAAGCAGCCATTTTGTCCAGGGGAACCGATCTCTGTAGTCTGGAGATTAATTGTAATTCCAGGGGATCCCCAGGTCCTACCTGGAGGCCGGCATCCTTACATCCCTAGAATCTTTCCCTATAAGCAAAACGGGGACAGTGTTTTACCAGGGACAGATGAAGAAAAATAGAGGCTGCCCTAAATGTGGAAGGCGTGGAGGCAAATACTTTCAATAGGCAGAATGAGTCACCAAGATCCCACCCCACCTTTGCTATTCTTCTAAGGAAGGAAAAAAGAGAGAGAATTCATTGCAGGCGTCTTTCTAACTCGAGGGTTCCGGGTGCCGAAAGATTGCAGGCACTTAATTTTTGGTTATATTTTAAACCCTCGCGTCGTTTCTCATGTTGCTTTAATTTTATCCCATTGTATTTTGCAAATACTTTTTTCTGGCACTCTGACCGCTGTGACAAAGTGCCGGGTAAATAATTACTCCTTATTGTTATTCCCCTCCAACCTGGGAAATGAAAAGACGGAGACAAGACGGAGACTTAAAATGAAACCGAAGAGGGGGGAAAAATAAGAAGATAAATAAATCAAGGATCCCACGTTTGTTCGTACTGAGGACTCCAGCCAGTGATGCTGACAGTAATTACAGGGTGCCATCCTAAACATTGCTAAATAATTCCCTTTCATGCTCAGATTGGATCTTGATCTGTGAATTCCCTTTCTCTTATGGGTGTAACTATAAACAAGGGGATTAACGGAGCTTTGCTGTCTTTTTTAGTTAGGGTTTTGTTTTTGTTGAAGTGGAGAGGTCCCTCCGAACAAATTAGGAGGCTTTGAGTGCTGGGTTATTGTACTGTAAGGATTTGCCCTTTCTCGTAAAGTTTTGCAAGCTTTTGTCTGGGTGGTTCACCCCAGCCTGTGGGAATGGGAATAGTTTTTTCTTAAAAAGAGCAACAGGGGGAAGAGGCAGGGGGACAGGGGGTAGGGTTGTCAGATCCAGGCTGGGAAACTCCTGGAGATTTGGGGACAGAACCTGTGGAGGACAGGGACCTCAGCGGGGTGCAATGCCATATAGTTTACCATCTAAAGCATTCATTTTCTCCAGAGGAACAGATCTGTGTAGTGTGGAAATGAGCTGCAATTCCAGGGCATCCCTAGTTGTGAACCTCCGGGTGGGGCCTGGGGAGCTCTCGGCATTACAACTCACAGAGATCAGCTCCCCTGGACAAAATGGCGGCTTTGGAAGGTGGACACTATGGCATTGTAACCTGCTGAGGACCCGCCCCTCCCCAAATCCCACCCTCCCCAGGATCTACCCACAAAATCTCCCAGTATCCCAACCCAGAGCTGGCAACCCTAATTACAGTGTAAGCAAGCTATCAAAATATGTTTAATAGTCAGTCCTTCGTATTTGCTGTTTCGTTGTAGTAGTTCAGCGTGTTTGGTCCTGCGTAAGGTCTAAGGATGCCAGCTAAGGTTGCCAGCCCCCAGGTGGGAGTGGGGGATCCCTTGATTTGGTGGCCCCACCCCCACAGCCACCATCCGGCATAACGTCCCTGGTGTGATGACATCACTTCCACGTCTCTATTTTTCTTCATCCGTCCCTGGTAAAACACTGCCCCCATTTTGCTTATAGGGAAAGATTCTAGGACTGTAGGGATGCCGGCCTCCAGGTGGGACCTGGGGACCCCCCAGAATTAGCTTATCTCCAGGCTATAGAGATAGGTTCCCCTGGGGAAAAATGGCTGCTTTGGAGGGTGGACTCCATGAAATTATAACCCACTGGAGGTCCCTGTCCTCTCTAGGCTCCATCCCGAAATCTCCAGGAGGTTCCCAACCTGGATCTAGCAACCCTACCCCACTATCCCCCACCAGTGGCCAGGGAGGACCTGGCAACCCTACAATTACCTCACTTCCTGTTTTCACAGGAAGTCGTAGTGCAGCACTGGTGCATCTCCGCCCAGGGGTCATTTCATAGAAAAAGAGGTACAGGAGCTCATTAGCATAACTTATTTGCATATGCTAAACCACCTGACATCACCCGAAGTATGTCAGAAGGCAAGAGAGAGAAAGAGAGAGAGAGCTGGCAGAGAGGGGACAGTTACTAATCCAAGCCTCAGAAATACCACTATTCTGTGAGGATAGCTTCAGTGGTGGCTGAAGCCTTCAGAAGGCTGGTCGGAGGAACAAGGACCTTTCCAGAGGATGGGGTCATTTTGCTGCAGCCAGGACACAAGCAGGCATTCCCCCGCCGGGGGGGGGGGGGGGCTGGCACCAACTCCCGGAGCTGAGCTCCCCTGAGCTCCTGCTCGAAATGACCCCTGTCCCCGCCATTTTTCTCCTGCTGGCTTTGAAAATGCCAGCAGGGAATGAGCAAGCAGCATGCCTAGGTCTCAAACAGGCCAGATAAAGATAAGAGATTTTGGTCTGCCCACAAATTACAAATTGCAGGCTTCTGCCTCCTCAGTTTGCCTTGGGCTGTGCATGGAAGAGATAGAGAGGACATTTAACCCTTCCAATCCCACTTGCTTTTGCTACTCACAAACTGCCTTTATTTTCTGCTGTTAGCATTTGAAAGGGGATAATACCTGTCATGTAAAAATACCCTTTTCCTGTTTTCCCTTTAACAGGTAAATAGCAAAACAGGGAGCCCAGTTTCAAGCAGTGAAACTGAGTAGAAGTTGAAGGGTCAAAATGCTTTCTCCCTTCCTTGTCTGGCACCAGAGATGTAAAACCAAAAGAACCAAAAAAGAAAACCAAACCCTTCCCCCCCCTTCCCTCCAAAAGAAATCGAAATATATGCAATGCTTACTTTCCTATCCACCCTACACTTTTCACAGATTCTAACAACACGGAAGGCATCATTTATAACTTCATTAGCCTGTAACATTCTCCTGTTTGGCACATTTATGCAATTTAAGGGAACAAATGTCTTTGTTTTCTGTAACAAAAGTGGCAAGCGCACCCAGTTCTTGAGAAAGAGTTGCAAACCACTGCACCTTGTGCTACTATAGCATATGCATCTTATTATTATTATTATTATTATTATTATTATTATTATTGGAATCTGAGAGGTAGAGAAAAAAAAGTTGTAGGTAAAAAACAAAACCTGTAGTAAACAAAAGGAAGTCTTGTTTGGACAGACACCCTCTCTGATAGTCACAGTAGGGAGGACTGCCAGCATAACTGGATATTAAGTTTGGCGGCAGAACACAGAAAACACAGAACTCCTTAGTAATTAGGGTAGCCAACCTCCAGGCTGGAGATTGTAAGCCGCTCTGAGACCCCTTCGGGTAGTATAGGGCAATGTTCCCTCTAAGCTGTGGATTCTTGTGAACAAAAATTCTACTTTGTGAGCGACTGGCATAAAAGTTGTGAGCGAGCCATTTGGCAACTGCATAAATTAGTTTGCTCTGGAGCCCTCCTTCCTGAACTAAGACAAAAATGTGTGACCTAGAGACTAAAAAAATGTGAGCTAGCTCACACTAACTCAGCTTAGAGGGGTCACTGAAGCTGAGCAATCCTATAAATAACTCATGATCAATGAATACATTCTAGCATATTAATTGTTACCAAAATTATTTGAATTTATTAAAGACTTGAAAATGTTGTATGTGGGGATTATTATTTTAATGCAGCAGATTGCCTTCTACAAAGGTTTCTGCGCTCCATATTTTGAGTAAATCCATGTTTTTTATGTCACTCACTCCAAATAGCGGCAGTGTACTCTTGCATTTCCCCATTTTTCAACTGGGAAAACCGAAAAGGTCTAAGCATGCCGTGCATTTTGAGTGAGGAAAAAAGCTTGCTTGCAGAAGCATTTGACTCGGTTTGAAAGAGAAAATATGTCACAGAATATGTTTTTTTTTAGTTCTCCCCCCCTAATTTAGCTCTCCCTAATTTATCCATTGGACAATTTGGGGGGGGGGGGGAGGCCAGAAAAAAAGGAGAAATTTATTCCCCCTTCCCCTGAATTTTCCCAGTTTTATTTCAGGTCTTCAGATCTCTACACAGCGCCAAGACAGCACAAATCCTGTATCTTCTTGCATCTTATCGATGGACCAAGATGCAAAATCTTCCATCTTGTCTGCTTGAGCCTGCAGTGTGATAGCAGAGAGACAATGGGATTGTTTGAACTTTTGCTAGGGATCTACGCTTCCCCTTTTCGGTACTATTCTTTGCTTTGCTTTGCAGGGTTCATTAATTTAGGAAGGGGTCTCACTTTGAAGAGCAGAGGGGCTTCTCTGTTTCTCCTCTCCAGAGAAGCCCCTCTGCTCTTCGAAGTGGAACCTCTTCCTTACAAAATGTATAGCAGTTTATGTGTTGGTCAACGACTGTGAATAAATTCAAATTCAATTCTCCTCTCCATTTTGGATTTTTGGGAGAGGAATGGTGCTGTCAAGAGCTGTCGAGTCACAGCTGACTTACGGCGACCCCGTAGGGTTTTCAAGGCAAGAGAGAAGCAGAAGTGGTTTGCCCTTGCCTGCCTCTGCGCATCAACCCTGGACTTCCTCGGTGGCTGCTCATCCAAGTACTCATCAGGACTGACCCAACTGAGCTTCCAGAAGTTGACGAGATCAAGCTAGCCTGGGCCATCCAGCACAGGGCAGAGGTGGTTTGCCATTGCCTGCCTCTGAGAAGCAACCCTGGACTTCTTTGATGGTCCCACATCCAAGTACTAACCAGAGCTGATCCTGCTGACCTTCTGAGAAGATCAGGCTTCACTGGGCCATCCAGATCAAGGCAAGAGAGATAGAGAGGTGGTTTGCCACTGCCTGCCTCTGCAGACCTGGATGGGGTGGACTTTGGGGAGGATGTGACGCCTGGACCTCCTTGGTGGTCTCCCATCCAAGAACTAATCAGGGCTGACCCTGATGAACTTCTGAGATCTGGTGAGACTGGGCTAACCTGGCCCATCCAGGTCAAAGTGGCCTCAAGTTACCTAGTCAGTGCTTTTTAAAAAAAATCCAGGGCAACTAGGCTAGCGACCCTTCCTGCAACACACATTCTCTGTGACATCACAGGCTCCAGTCCACAGCACAGAAGAGATCCTGCAGGCAAGGAGATCAGAAGGGGGGAAAGGACAGCCGGGCTAAGGAGGGCAGGATGGAGACAAGTCCTTATTCTCTTTTAACTTACGGTGGCCCTGTAGGGTTTTCAAGGCAGGACACCGTCAGAGGTGGTTTGCCATTGCCTGCCTCTGCGTCACATCCAAGTACTAACCAGAGCTTCTGAGGTCTGTCAAAATCAGGCTAGCCAAGACCATCCAGGTCATGGCAGGAAGAGAATAGTTTTGTAAAAACCCAACGGTGTAAAAAAAAAATCTAGATAGGTTTTTAAGGTGAGGCAAACTATGCCTTTTTGCGCATGACTTCATGTGTATCTTTCTGAATTTCACACACATCTACAAAATTACGGAGAAAAGATTATGGAGAAAAGATATGAAGTTCTCATTACTGGCCTGGCCCTTCCCCTTAAAAACTCTCTTAGAACAATGAATCCCGCTTTCATGAACTCATGGGGTAAACCGAGGTGGGACTGAAGAAGACCAAGATTTGTCACATGTTGGCAAAAGGATAAAGCAATAGAGCTAACCGACTGGGAGAAGATTTGGGCTTCACCTTCAAATACATCAAGAGACTTGTGTGTTAAATATCAATATTATAAAATGTTTTCAAATTGGTATCTAACTCCATCTAAGCTTAAATCAATTTTTAAAACTGTCAGCTCAGATTGTTGGAGGAAATATAGAATGAAAGGAACCCCCTACCATATATGGTGGGATTTCCCAGTTTTTCAGGTTTTTTGGAGGGAAATATGTGATGAAATTTTAAAAAATTTAAATGTTAAGGTTTTCTTTCCTTATAATGTCAAGTGTTGCTGTTTATATTTGGCATGATTGTATACTGACAAAATAATATATAACATCAATTTCAATATTGTTGGCAGCGGCAAGGTTATTAAATAGCTAAACACTGGAAATCGGATACACCCAGGACTCATTTCGTAGCAGGAGCTCCTTTGCATATGAGGCCACACACCCCTAATGTAGCCAATCCTCCAAGAGCTTACAGAGCTCTTCTTATAGAGCTACTGTAAGCTCTTGGAGGGTTGGCTACATCAGGGGTGTGTATGCAAAGGAGCTCTTTCTACGAAATGAGCCCTGGATACACCACCTACAAAGATGCAATAGTATAATAAAATATGGGAGATGTATGTAATGTGTAGAATAACAAATAATTCCGTCTTTGAAGAAAGTGCTTCAAATAAATGGAAAGCCAGTCAGGAAGAAGGGTGGAACATGGTGATAGAATATCTCAAGTGCAATAATATTATCCCAAATAGGAAGGACTATGACGTGTTTTTGAATTAACTGAGTTTAAATAATTGTTACTTCCCCTTCGCTTCAATTATAAATAAATTCTTAATTCTAACTTCTCAATTTTAAGTTTTTATATTACGTGTATAAGAGTATTGTATATTCTGTATATTTGTTCTGGTTAATA
Source organism: Lepidodactylus listeri (assembly GCA_029233225.1). Taxonomy (NCBI): domain Eukaryota; kingdom Metazoa; phylum Chordata; class Lepidosauria; order Squamata; family Gekkonidae; genus Lepidodactylus; species Lepidodactylus listeri. The sequence continues at coordinate 6,646,884 of JARCFY010000016.1, read as the reverse complement.
ATTTTTTTTTTTTAAACCCTCAGAACAATGAATCTCGCTTTCTCCATAATGAACTCATGGGGTAAACCGAGGTGGGACCGGAGAAGAGGAATGATTTTTCTTTTTCATCTGTTCTCAGCCTTTCTTCTCCTAGGAGTTCGGAAGCCGTGATCTTGCGGGCAACTCGGGCATCTATCGTCAAGCTTGTACGCTCAGCCAAGCGAGCTGTTCGGCTAATATCACCCACTGTTTGGTCTGCAGCCTTATTGTCATGAGATCATTTTAGATACTAGCTCTTCCATGAAGATAATTGATGACAAATGACACGTCTAATACACATACGGCCCTCGAGGGATTTGGGGCGTGCTCATGGAGTACCACGTCAGGCCGCAGCAAAAGAATGAATCTGAGTGGCTGTAAGTCTCTTGCCAACCTCCGAAGTTCAAGCAACTTTTTTTTGGGGGGGGTAATATTGTCCGACAGGGAACATCTGCACTGGTGCTTCCTACCTGCTCTCTACTCTTGTTCACTGTGAAACTCCTTGTGGTTCACTGGATCTCCTAATCGCAGTGGCAGAGTCACTTTGATTTCGCCAGACATGGGTATTTACACACGACTGTAGGCCAGTGGGATTGTGCCGACCTCAATAAAAGTTTTGCAGGTCTCTCCCGCTTCGTAAAAGCAGGAGAACAAGTTTCGGCCTTGGCCGGAAAGCTGAGAGAGTTCACTGAAACTTTCGAGATCAGAACCTAAGTGGATTCTTATCAAAAACTGTTTCAGAGGGCAGTCGTGTTGATCTCAGTACAACTCGTGGGCACTCAATGAAATTGCTGAGCAGTCAGGTTAGAACAGATAAAAGGAAGGATTTCTACACCCAAAGAGTGATTAACACGTGGAATTCCCTGCCACAAGAGGTGGTGGTGGCTACAAGCATGGATGGCTTCAAGAGAGAATTGGAGAAACATCTGGAGCAGAGGTCCATCAGTGGCTATTAGCCACAAGGTATAGACAGGAACTCTCAGTCTGGGGCAAGTGATGCTCTGTATTCTTGGTGCTGGGGGGGCAGCAACAGTGGGAGGGCTTCTAGTGTCCTGGCCCCACTGGTGGACCTCCTGATGGCACCTGGTATTTTTGGCCACTGTGTGACACAGAGTGTTGGACTGGATGGGCCACTGTCCTAATCCGACATTGGCTTCTCTTATGTTCGTCTTCTTTTTTATTGCTTTTACTCTAAAAACTACAGAAATCAAAAAGGAGGGGATACTAACATCTATGGAAGAAAGAAAAGAAAACCACTAAAACCCCAAGTAGCAGTGGTCATATACGTACCCATTTGCTTAAGCTATTGTCTCAATTACATTAGCCTAAATACAATGAAGCAAACCTTATACTGTATTAATAATGTAGAAAAACAGGTATTTTAACCAAAGAAAGTGTCCAAAAGTTCAGTTTCATTTACTCAAGATCAAGACATAGAACTATATCTACCTTAGAATTAGTCTTTCTTATTTCTGAGATCGTATCCTCATCTGGTCTTGGGAAACTCCTTGCAGGCCCCCCAAGTTCAGGTTCTGATTCTTCTCCATTGGATTCAGATGATGAGTCTTTTTTGCTTCCCGTGTCGCTATGGTTGCCTTGTTGTTCTTTGCTGGGTCTTCCGTCTTCAGTTTCCTGTAGTTGCTCCAAATATGCTTTGGATTTTGCAACAGAATCTATTCTAGTTTTCTTATCTTTGTATTTGAAGGTGAGGCTTTCTGGTATAAGCCATCTGTAGGATGTGGAATTTTTTTTAGAAGCACAATGAGGCTTTTGAATTGTCTCCTCCTTTTTCTAATCTCAAATAGAATGTCCTTTAAAACTTTTATTTCCTTGTCCTCGATCCGTAGAGTAGTCCCATTAGTCTCTTTGAGTATCTGGTCTCTGATGTATCTTTTGGAAAATTTCACAAAGACTTCACCCGGCAGATTGTTTTTTCTTGATATATTCTGGATAGGTTCTATAGACCATGTCCATTTCGCTTTGTAGAAAATCCGTTTTTAATCTGGAATTCACAGGATTATTCAAAATGATTGGTGAGTTGTGTGTTAAAACTGTTTTCTGTTTGAGAAAGAAAACCAAGGGCTGTCATTTTACTTATTCTCACATTAAAAAAAAAAAATTAGAGATGTCAAGTTTTGTGCTTTTAATTTTCCCCAGAACTTATCTGTTTTTGGAAATTGGTTAGCAGTGTGGGGAAGGTGCAAGTAGTTAACCTTGCCTAGGGCACCAAAAAGCCTTGCACTGGCCCTGCTTACTTCACAGGGTGTCTGTTGTAGGGAGGGGAAGGGAAAGGAGATTGTAAGCCGCTCTAAGACTCCTTCAGGTAGTGAAGGGCAGGGTGTAAAATCCAATATCGTCTTCTTCTTGTTGTTTGGTGTAGTGGTTAAGTGTGCAGACTCTAATCTGGGAGAACTGGATTTGATTCCTCACTCCTCCACTTGCAGCTGCTGGATGAACTATGGGCAAGCCATAGTTCTGTCAGAGCTGTTTTCTCAAGGACAGTTCTTAAAAGAGCTCTCTCAGCCCCACCTACCTCACTCCTCCACTTGCAGCTGCTGGATGAACTATGGGCAAGCCATAGTTCTGTCAGAGCTGTTTTCTCAAGGACAGTTCTTGAAAGAGCTCTCTCAGCCCCACCTACCTCACAGGGTATCTGTTGTGGGGAGGGGACGGGGAAGGAGTTTGTAAGCTGCCCTGAGACTCCTTCAGGTAGTGAAGGGCAAGGTATAAATCCAATCTCCTCCTCCTCCTCCTCCTCCTCCTCTTCTTCTTCTTCTTCTTCTTCTTCTGTGACATCAACCACTTTGGCAATGGAAACTTTTATTCACCTGTGAATTTGTTTTATAGCAATTTGAGTTTTGTATTAGACCAGGGGTCCCTGACGATTTTGAGCTTTGTGGGCATCACAAAATGGCCACCACAGAAGGTAGGGCAAATCACAAAATGTCAGGGAGTGAGGTAAGACATAAATCAAAAAGTAATGCTTCAACATTTCAGGCAGAATCTCTGCTTCACAAAAAGCCTCTTAAAGTGAACACTGTGACTTAAAATATTCTCTTGCTTACACCCAGCTGACCTTCAGTCACACAGGGAAGATCTTTGTGTCGTGGTGGCAGCTGCTGCCAAAGCAATGTTTTTCTGAATCTGCACAGCTGATCAGATCCCCAGTGGCCAGTCAGAAGCCTTGCTGGGCCAAAGCCCAACCTCTAACAACCCACTTCCTAACAACACTAATTGGACACTAGGGAAGAGGCCAGTGGGGGTTATGGCGCCCCTGGGCGCCGTGTTGGGGACCCTTGTATTGGAATGATGCATTGCTTATGTGTTCTAAGCACCTTGACGGAAGAGTAAAGTGGAACAGATAAAAAAAAAATAAGGAAGTAAGTAAAGCTTTTGCAATGGATTGTGTCTCATTCGAACTGCAGTCCCAAAAGGATAAGCACTGAATGTGGTTAAGTGGGTATGTGGGAAGTCTTTTTTATACATAGGCTAAGAATGGAACAGCCCATGACACCCAGATTGAATATCAACAACCTCATGACCGGTGCCGATTTGTTTTTATAATTAGGCAAGACTGTTTAGGTACCGTATTCTTAATCTTCCCACACCCATCCACGGCTTTGGGGTTAATGGCTCTTCCTCGTGAGGTGTGCTAAGGGACCGAAACTTCCAGTGACTCACGTTGTCCTCCAGAAGCACAGCCGAGGCTGACCAGGAAAGATCGTGCAGGGCTTGCTTGTGTGGAGGCCAGCGCACCTTGAGAGATGTTGCTTCATCAGGGAACTCTTGTCCGCCCTGCAAAAGGATTAGTCACCAAGGAACGCCCTGACAACTGATTTGTGTTTATTTACAGGCTGACGCTTCAGCCAGAACCCAAAAGCTCTGAGCTGCATCAAATTTCAGTCTGTCCTGGTACTTTTCCTCACCGAGCTCTTTGTGGTTTTGAGTGCAACCGTCCAGCGGAACTGGTTTTTTTGTTTCCTGTTGGGCTGCCCCGGTTGCCAGCTCAAGGTTGGGAAATTCCTGGAGATCTGGGGCATGAGGCCTGGAGAGGAAGGTCAGTGGCATATCATGCCACAGACTCCACCCTCCAAAGCAGCCACTTTCTCCAGAAGAACTGAGCTCTGTAGTCTGATTGGTTGTTACTCCAGGAGATCCCCAGGACACACCTGGAGGTTGGCAACACTCTCCCAAAGAAGACTTATGGCCAGTTTGGCGTAGTGGTTAAGTGCGCGGACTCTAATCTGGGAGAACCGGGTTTGATTCCCCACTCCTCAAGTTGCACCTGCTGGCTGACCTCGGGCAAGCCGTAATTCTGGCACAGCTGTCCTTGAAAATGAGCAGTTTCTGTCAGAGCTGTCTCAGCCCCACCTACCTCACAGGGTGTCTGTTGTGGGGAGGGGAAGGGGAAGAAGTTTGTAAGCCACCCATGGCAGCTATTTTGCGGCAGCCATTTTTGTGGTGGCGCCCACCGAGCGGTGTCGGAATTCTAAAAGTGCCCGCAGGCTCAAAACGGTTGGGCCTAATCTAATAGCCTAAGCTAAACTTTTTAAACAATAAAAGTTTAAATAACAAGTCTAAGTGGGTTTTTTTATTTATGAAATATTCGTAAGTATTCTAATGTCCAATTTTTTTTGGCTTTTAGTGGATGCTTAGCATTTAGTGGATGTTCCACGGCTTTTGAAAATATTGGTCCATTTCAAGGTTTATATCTTTATTGATACCCTTCTTTTAAAAGGACCTTTTCCTTACTTTGGTGACTTTGTAAATACACACTATTCTTGTTATTCATGAACTTTCTATCTTGCAATTGATTTATGTTATTGTTTTTTTTTGCATTTTGTATGTATGAAACAATAGAAAATTAGACATTAGAATACCTATGAACATTTTATAATACAAAGACAAAAAACCCACTTTGACTTGTTATTTGAATATTTATTGTTTAAAAAGCATATAGCTTTTAGCTTAGGCTATTAGATTAGACTCTCGTGGCCGAATTCCTTTTCTACTAACTAAGTAATCAAAATGGTTGGGGATAATCCTGGTCCATATTAAACCCCATCTTGTTATGATTTTATAGCCCTATTTAGAAATAATTTCATTATATAGTTTGTAATAGGTTCTGCACAGAGATGCAGGCTTTGTAATTCTTCTGGTTTTTCACCATGTATTCCGCTCCTCTCACACATCGTTGTACTGCTTTTTTCCCTTTACTATTGTTGTTGATGGTTATTATTGTTTCATGTGGTTTATTGAAAGATTCGCCGTTCCACAGGGCCTGCAAGACGGAGCTCTTCCACCAGGCCTTCAACTAGGAGCCGCCTCCACTATTACCACCACCAAACCCTGGCCCAGATGTTCAGCTTGAGTGCAGAACATCGAGACATTGAGAAAGCTATAAAAACTTATGCCACCTCTGAAATTTTAAGAGAAACATCAACAGCCCTTATTATTGTATGGTACTGAATTTTTAGGATGATTTTATTGGGTTTTAAATTGTTATTTAAGTGTGATTTACGTACTGTGTAACTTGTTTTTTTTTAGGAATGTGAGCCTCCCTGAGCCTGCATTGGGGGGGACGGGGGACGGTGGTGTATAAGTGGAATAATAATAATAAAAATAAATTAAATAAAGACTCTAATAATGAAAAGGTTGGGGGGACCCCTGCCTTATTCCTTTCCCCCAAGCTTCTTTCGGAACCATATTGTTCCGGGGCAGCCCCATTTCCTCTTGGATAATTCAGGGGGGGCCTCAGCATGGTACAATGCCATAGAGTCCACCCTCCAAAGCCGCCATTTTTTCCAGGGGAACCGATCTCTGCCATCTGGTTAATAGTTGTCATTCGGGAAGACAAGCCACACCTGGGGGTTGCATCCCTAATATAGACATACGGGTAGCTCAGGAAGAACGAAGATGCTCTGCAGAGTTCAGAACATGCTGTCAAACATAATTACTAGTTCCTAGCACTCAGGTTGAGTTTCAGCTTGTCTGTTGTTTGGTATCTCTAGACTGGGATCGCCAGCCTCCATATGGGGCCTGGCGATCTCCCAAAATTACATCTGATCGCCAGCCAACCCAGATCAGTTTCCCGGGAGATGAGACCGCCGACCTCCAGTTTGGTTTAGTGGCTAGGAGCGCGGACTCTAATCTGGGAGAACTGGGTTTGATTCCCCACTCCTCCTCATGCAGCTGCCGGTGTGGCCTTGGATCAGTCACAAGTGCTCTCAGAGCTGTTCTCTCACGAGCACGAGAGCTCTCTCAGCCCCACCTACTTCATAGGGTGTCTGTTGTGGGGAGGGGAACGGGAAAGGAGATCGTAAGCCGCTCTGAGACTCCTTTGGGTAGTGAAAGGTGGGGTTTAAATCCAAACTCCTCCTCCTCCTCTTCCCTTTCTTCTTTGTCTTCTCCTCCTCCTTCTCCAGACGGTGGCAGGAGATCTCCTGGCATGACAACTGATCTCCAGGCAACAGAGATCAGTTCCCCTGGAGAAAATGGCCAGTTTGGAAGGTGGACTCTATGGGCACTCTACCCCATGGAAGTCCCTCCTCTCTTCAAACTCCTCCTTCCCTCAGGCTCCACCCCCAAATCTCCAGGCATTTCCCAACCCAGAGCTGGCGATCCCATCTGGAGAAAATGGCAGCTCCGGAGGCCGGACTCTACAGTATACCATAGGTTCTAGGGGAAAGCCCTCTCCATACTCCCCCCGCTCCACAGGCTCCACCCACAAATCTCCAGGGATTTCCCAGGCTGGAGTAGGACACCTGATAATGCTTGAGACCAGCTCACACCACATCTGAGAAACAGCTGCATAAAGAAATATACACTGAATCATGCCTAGGATATGCCGTTTCATCCAAGGTTTCATTCACAATTTTTTTTGGGGGGGGGGGGACTTTCTGGTCTCTCTCCCTTTTTTTCCAGCTCTTCTCAAGTGGCGCTCCCTCGGAGCCCCAACGCTATCCTTTGTGGTCCGCAAAGACCTCTTAGCTTGCAGAACGGAGCCAGTGAGGACATTAAAATGCTTGCGGGATGACAAACTTCCTTCTTTTTGTCATTCTGACATTTATATGTTATTTGGTCAAGCCTTTTCTTGAAAAAAATAGAAGAAGAAGATCCAGTTACTGCAGTGCACTTTGCAGTCATCCCAAAAAGGATCAACAACGTCGCTGTTCAGCAGCCCGCCTGTTTTACATTTTGATTCCGACTGGGCCACCTGCAAGCTGTTAACCTCTGGAAGGTTCTGGCGATTGCCATCGCCGCTGTTGTTGTTGTTTCGAGCAGAGCCTTTGGAGAGCAAGGAAAATGTTAGTCAGGAGTAGCGCGCCGAGCGTTGTGTTTACCGTTTGCAGCCTGCAGATGGGTCTTGGCTGGTCAGTGCGAAATAGGAGTCGCGCCCCATTGCCAGGAATAGCTGGCGTTTAATTCTAGGACCGAAATAGAACTGGGTCAAGCAATTAGGGTAAACTTCCTCCCACTCCCTTGCCTTCCTGCCTGCAGAGCAACCCTGGCAGAAAATAATTTACTATGCAAAAAATAAATTACCCAGCAGCTGGCAACGAAGGTATTTATTCTTGACTCTCCGGGCCAGATTTCCATGGGAAAGGCAAAGTGAATTGGGCCATCAAATGGGAACTCTTTGGCTGGACAGTCATTCATCCCGTGGCTTCATGTTTTGGGAATGCAATGAAGATGGATGGTTACAGGGAAAGTCATCACGGTCTCCGACTGAAAAGAGCCAGAGTCCAGTAGCGCCTTAAAGACTAACACAATTTGTGGCAGGGGAGGAGCTTTCGTGAGTCACTGCCCACTTCTTCAGATACAGTGGGAATTAAGCAGTGACTCATGAAAGCTCACACCCTGCCGCATATTTTGCTAGTCTTTAAGGTGGTACTGGACTCTGGCTCTTTGCTGCTGCTATGGACAGGCTGAAGATCTGAAGAAGTGAGCAGTGACTGAAGATCTGAAGAAGGAAGTAGTGACTCACAAAGGCTTACACCCTGCTACAAATTTTGTTAGTCTTTTAAGGTGCTACTGGACTCCTGTTCTTTTCTACTGCTACAGACAGTAACTAACATGGCTACCTCTCTGGCAGAGATGCCAATCTCCAGGTGGGACCTGAAGATCCCCCCAGAATTACAGCTCATCTGACTACAGAGATCAGTTGCCCTGGAGAAAATGGATGCTTTGGAGGGTGGACTCCGTTGAACCCCACTGAGGTCCTGGTCCTTTCCAGGCTCCAACCCCAAATCTCCTGGAATTTCTTAACCTGGATCTGGCACCCTACTCTCCTGTCCCCACTAGTGGATAGAGGTAGGGATGCTAGCCCCCAGGTGGGGCCTGGGGATCCCCTGGAATCACAGCCCATCTCCAGACTACAGAGATCAGTTCCCTGGAGAAAAGGGATGATTTGGAGGGCCGATTCTATTGTACTCTACTGTGTTCCCTGTCCTCTCCAGTCTTCATCCCCAAATCTTGAGTTTGGAAAAGCTAATCTAACAGAATAGGGTCCTGTTTGGACCAGATGATGAACTATGGAAGGGGCGTGGTTCAGTGATAGAGTACCTGCTTGGCATGCAGAAGGTCCCAGGTTCAATCCCCGGCATTTCCAGCTGAAAGGACCAGGTGATGGGAAAGACCTCTGCCAGAAGAAGAAGAAGAAGAGATTGGATTTATACCTTGCCCTTCACTACCCAAAGGAGTTTCAGAGTGGCTTACAATCTCCTTTCCCTTCCCCTCCCCACCACAGACACCCTGTGAGGTAGGTGGGGCTGAGAGAGCTCTGAGAGAACTGCTCTTGAGAGAACAGCTCTGAGAGAACTGGCTTGCCTAAGGTCACCCAGCTTGCTGCATGTGGAGGACTGGGAAATCAAACCCAGTTCTCCCAGATTAGAGTCCGTGCTCCTATCCACTACACCAAGCTGGCTTGGAGAGCTGCTGCCCATCAGGATAGACAGTACTGACCGTGTTGGACCAGTGGCCTGAGTCATTATAGGGCAGCTTCAAGTGTGTCTAGTTCATAACAGTCTAGTCCTTAGACCACTTCCCTCAGACTGACCCCTTGAACAGACCTGAGTAGGATTATTTATTATTATTATTATTTTATTATTTTATTCTATTTTTATCCCACCCTCCCCGCGTGCGGGCTCATAAAGTAACAATGTAACTTTATTTCTCATAAATAGACCTGGTTATGATAGATCCCTCAGTCTTAAAGACCTGTCCAGTTCACTGTCTGCTGCTACTCAAAGAGTAAATGCTAATTGTCCTTATTCTTTTTGTTTTATTAATATGGGGCACAGTGGTAGAGTGCAAGAAGGCAGTTCTGGTGGTCAAAAGCCAACTCCTTCGCTGGAAAAATAAAACAACCCCGAAGTCCAATGAACAGGAGAAAGATGGAAGGAGGAACTCAGGTGGACCGTGACTTCCGTTTTGGGAACTGGAAGACAGTGTCTTGCTTCTCGGTGGTATAATCATAGGAACTGATGAAGCGGCCCGAAAAATTACTGCTTGCAGAGTTTTAAGGTAAGGTTTTAAAGACACAGTTTGGCATTTGCTGCCACTGCTGGACCTCCTGAGGGCACCTGGTGTTTTTGGACACTGTGTGACAGAGTATTGGACTAGATGGCCATTGGCCTGATCCAACATTGGCTGCTCTTATGTTCTTATGTTCATGTGAGGACGGACCAAAAAAATACTTCTTTACACAAGAATTGATTAAAATCTGGAATTCACTGCCAGAGGATGTAGCAATGGCCAAAGGCATGGACTATTTAAAAGAAGGACTAGACAGATTCATGAAATGGTGATCTATCAGTGGCTAGGAACCATGGTGACTAAAGGATCCATGTTCAGATGCAATCAATCTCTGAATTCCAGTGCCAGGAGGCAACCTCAAGGGAAAGTCTTGATCTCTATGCCTTGTGGTTGGGCCTCCAGAGGAAATGGTTGGCCACTACATGAGACAGGATGCTAGACTGGATGGGCCACTGGTCTGATCCAGCAAGGCTCTTCTTATGTTCTTATGTTCATGCAGCTTGGTTTGCTGGCATGAGTCATCTGTGCAGAATATCCTTGGGAGTTCCCTCAGTTTGTGTGTCCCCTACACTGCTGTTTAAGGGTCTGTTGCCCGGGTTAGAACTATGTGGTTGAGAGAGAATGAGATCCAGTGAAGGCTTCAGCCACTCTGCTCTCACTTCTCTGACAGGTTATTACCACGATCCAGTCCAGTGACTGACTCATAACCTCAACTCATCATACTCATAATATATGGAAATCCGCCAGGGATTCAGGAAACCGGATTTTTGATGTCTGCGTGGATGGTGTGGGAAACCACAACCCATGCATTCTGGCCACGCATTGTTCAAGCTGGTTCCAATTATGTTATGGTATTAATGTGTAGATTTTGTGGTGTTCGCTTCCTACCTTATTAATAGCATGACAATACTTTGTATAATTTGCCAGTTTAGCATTATCAGGGGCTTATTAAAATGACGGAGTATTCATTGTTAGCTAGAATACCTCACTATATTGGAAACATAAAGTATTCTGCATCAAAGCATAAAAATCTACATTTCCCCTTTCATCCTTAATTTGATTATGAACTATTACTATGCTTTCCCATAAAATATGAAAGTTTTACATTTTGATGGTTTCTCAAATGCTGGTTTTACTTTCCACACAAATACTAACCCATCCTTTCGGCATAATTATTTAGCAGCCATTTCGGGTTAATTATTGTCATTAACAATATGAGTCCTATGAGGGAATATCAATTAAAATATACACAGCTGAACTTTCAAATGAGTAAATAATTTAGTTTTTCGAAATGACTGGAAACAGCAGGGTAACAGTCAAAAGGGGAACAATTATTTTAATGCTTATTTGACAAATGAGTAATTTTTACAGCAAATTAGTTTCTTATCATAGCACCCCTACTGGTTACACTGGGAAAGCTGTTAAAGTGGAGTTTTTAAAATAAAAGCTGTTAAGTTATGCCTGTGAAACTAAGGAAGTCATTTGTATGAGGGAAAGGTGATTACGCCATGCATTGTTAACCGGAGAATGTTGCTACTGGGATTTAATTAGGGGTATAAATCACTGAAAATTATGTGTGTGTATTTATAGGGACTGGTACCTTAAAGACAGCCACACATTTCTTCATGGGTATTTTTTTTAATGGACATTCAAAAATAGTCCTGTTTTTTTTCTGAATCCCTCAAACTCAGGGCTCTTACCCTACAGCGAAATTTCGGGGCAGAAATGCTAATAACTAGGCTAGCTTCTTAAAAGAACAAGCTGAGAAAAGGAGGATGGTCAGGGGAAATAACGGGAATGGTAGCAATGTCTTTCTGCATTGGAAGGGAAAATGTTGAAATATGGCATAAGGTGGTTGTACAAGCTTTGAGGCGGGTTTTAACTCGTTTGCCTCTTTGCTTAGGTAGCCTTTGATGACTTGCATGAATTTTCGGTAAAGAGCGAAACATGCCGAAGGAAACTGTACCATTTTCTATTTTTTTAAACATGAATTCTGAAAGCATTGTCTAGTCCTTCTCCACCTTAAAACATAGGTTGCTCTGAGACAGGTGCTCCCCAGTGTAGGTAGCCATGGGACTTATGCAGTTGTGAAGAGTTTCCTTCATGCGGCCCGGACTGAAAAAACTTCAGCGGCACCAGTATCAGTGCAAATTGTTTTTAAATGCTGTTTTAATTTTTAAGTAACTATTCATTCTAATTTTCTTGTGTTGCCAACTGGCCTAAATGTTGCTGTGATTCGCCCTGAGCCTGTTCATGGTAAGGGTGGATTATAAATTTGAATGAATGAATGAATGAATGATTGCATATTGCTTTCATCTGAAGTTCTCAGTCTGGAGTTGGTAAATGCTGAGAGGTTCTGGGGGCAGTAATGGGGATGGTGGAGTTTCAGGACAATAGGATGTAATTTCCAGGCGAAGCTCTAGGAATTTCCCCTCTATGGCCATTTAGGAATTCCCCCTCATCTCTAGAGCATCACTATACCCCTCCCCATTATTCTCCCGTTTGTCAAATTATTGAAAAGGGGGGGACTGAGAGCAGGGTGGTTACTTGCTGCCAGAGGGCAAGTGGCAATTCTACACAAGCATCAGTTATGTACGGCGGTGCCCATTCACCCTCCCCCCCATGTTTACAGTGTGTACCACCACTCACCGCCAGCCCCACCAATTATCTCGCCCGATCTCTTTTTTTTGCTGGTGGAAACTGGGGTGGCCCCACCCAGCAGGCAAATAAATGGATTTCCCATATCAAACAGCAAACCAAGCAGCGAGTGCCACTCTAGGATTCCTGTCTCTTTGCTCACTCCCACACTCTGTATCCAAACTGTCCCAAACTTCAAAGTTGTCTATGCCATGGGTGGTAGCTAAGTCATGGCTGTGTGGGGGACGGGAAGGAGCTGTTTTTGACTCACAGTGCAGCAGAGAATTTTTTGGTGTACCACCAATCGCAGCAATTACCTGATTCCCATGACAGTAGGTAATAATCATAATTATTGTATGGCAATGTGTGTGGTATAGCCAGGAGATCTGAAGATTGTCTGGCAACCTAAAGTTCTAACTCTTTTACTGTTATGCACCAATAGGTGGTGAGCTAGACTTATGGGGGGGGGGGGGCTGAGAGAGCTCTGGGAATTGTGACTGACCTGAGGTCACCCAGCTAGCTGCATATGGGGAAGTGCAGAACTGAACCTGGTTCTCCAGATTAGAGTCCCCCGCTCTTAACCACTACACCACGCTGGCTCTTGACAGCGGGTATAAAGGTTTTGATCCAGGTTGTTTGGCATGAGACTATCTGAGGAAGGCCCCCAAAATCTAGTTGATGTTTACGGCGCTACTGGACTCAAATCAAGCCCTTCTACTGTAGACCGAGATGGCAACCCTCTGAAACCATCTTGCATGTGAGTAGGCAGGTTGGTGTAGTGGTTAGACTCTAATCTGGGAGAACTGGGTTTGACTCCCCACTCCTCCACATGCAGCTGCCAGTGTGACCTTGGGTTAGTCACAAGTTCTCTCAGAGCTTTTCTCTCAAGGGCAGTCCTTGAAAGAGCTCTCTCAGCCCCAGCTGGGTGACCTTGGAAGGGAAGGAGATTGTAAGCTGCTCTGAGACTCCAAGCAAAGGACGAGGTATAAATCCAACCAGCACCACCACTACTACTACCACTACTACTACTACTACCACTACTACTACCACTACTACTACTACGACGCCAGTTTGGTGTAGTGGTTAAGTGCGCAGACTCTAATCTGGGAGAACTGGGTTTGATCCCCCACTCCTCCACTTGTACCTGCTGGATGACCTTGGGAAAGCCATAGTTCTGGCACAGCTGTTCTTTTCAAGCTCTCTCAGCCCCACTTACCTCACAGGGTGTCTGTTGTGGGGAGGGGAAGGGAAAGGAGTTTGTAAGCCGCTCTGAGACTCTTTTGGGTAGTGAAGGATGGGGTATAAATCCAATCTCCTCCTCCTCCTCCTCCTCCTCCTCTTCTTCCCTTATGTGATCTTGTATGTGAGACTACATGATCGCATGAAGAAACCTGTTCAGAAGCTGGGGTTAAACATCCAGATAAGAGAGAGAATTTGGAAGAAGGGTGTGTTAGGATGCTTGATCAAAGGATGCTTTTCCCCCCCAACGGTCACGAGAATTCGTTATCTGGATGCTAAAGAAGAAGGGTGAAGGATTGGACCCAGCTACCTGCAGTGAAAGGCGCTGACGGTTACGAATCTTTCCCACTTTCCCCTCCCCACGTGTGTCCTTTCTAGTCAGAGGGAAAGTTTATTCCCAGAGTCACGGGGCTGACACGGAGTAAAAGCCACACAGGGTGAGAGGCCGCAGTTGAGAGGGACAAAATCGCCCTCTCTGCCTCTTCTGTCAGCATGTCCATTTTTAAAAAAAAGTATAACTTTTCTTAAGAGTATCATTAGAATTTTGTGGTAGCTCTTCATAATTTGTTCCCTCAACTCCTTCTACAAACTGCTGTTGTCTGTAGCCCATCTTTTCCTGAGCAAAAACATGTCACTAGAAAAATAATTATCTCCTTTGGGACTGCACATAATGTGAGGGAGGAAAAAGCGATCCCCACATTTATTTCAACACATTATTATAATGGCTATGGTGTTACGGCCTGTCGGTGTGTTTTCGGACTCAATCAATAATTGGAATAATCCATTTCTATTTCCATGGGACAGTGGCCCAGCGATGAAAATGTCTGACAATATTTAGCGGACTCGAACCTCACTTGAAACACATCCAGTGTGAGGGTCCACATTACATAAATGGGCAGTTTTCTCAGTGGAGGGAGGTAAGCAGTGGGGTGCCGCAGGGGTCGGTACTTGGTCCGATGCTTTTCAGGTTGTTTATTAATGATTTGGAGTTGGGAGTAAGCAGTGAAGTGGCTAAATTTGCAGATGACACGAAGTCGTTCAGGGTGGTGAGAACCAGGGAGGATTGTGAGGCACTCCAAAGGGATCTGTCGAGGATGGGTGAGTGGGCATCATTGTGGCAAATGGGGTTCAGTGTGGCCAAGTGCAAAGTGATGCACATTGGAGCCAAAAATCCTCACTATAAATACACGTTGATGGGGTCCGAACTGGCGGAGACTGACCAAGAGAGAGATCTTGGAGTCGTGGTAGATAACTCAATGAAAATGTCAAGACAGTGTGTGACTGTAGTGAAAAAAGCCAACACTATGCTGGGGGTTATTAGGAAGGGAACTGAAAACAAATCAGCCAGTATCATAATGCCCCTGTATAAATCGTTGGTGCAACCTCATTTGGAGTACTGTGTACAGTTCTGGTTGCCACACCTCAAAAAAGATATGATAGCATTGGAAAAAATGCAGAAAAGGGCAACTAGAATGATAAAAGGGTTGGAACACTTGCCCTATAAAGAAAGGTTGAAGCACTTTGAGCTCTTTAGCTTGGAGAAACGACGGCTGAGGGGTGAAATGATTGAGGTTTTTAAGATTATGCAAGGGATGGAGCAGGTAGAGAAAGAAGTACTTTTCTCCCTTTCTCACAATACAAGAACTTGTGGGCACTCGATGAAATTGCTGAGCAGTTGGGTTAGGAAAGATAAAAGGAAGTACTTCTTCACCCAAAGACTGATTAACACATGAAAATCACTGCCACAGGAGGTGGTGGCGGCTACAAGCATGGACGGCTTCAAGAGGGAATTAGATAAACATCTGGAGCAGAGGTCCATCAGTGGCTATTAGCCACAGAGTATAGATAGTCTGGGCAGTCTGGGGCAAGTGATGCTCTGTATTCTTGGTGCTTGAGGGGGGGGGGCAACAGTTGGAGGGCTTCTAGTGTCCTGGCCCCACTGCTGTACCTCCTGAGGGCACCTGGTGTTTTTGGCCATTGTGTGACAGAGGGTTGGACTGGATGGGCCACTGGCCTGATCCAACACTGGCTTCTCTTATGTTCTTATGGAGGGAGGGAGGGAGGGAGGGAGGGAGGGAAGGAAGGAAGGAAGGAAGGAAGGAAGGAAGGAAGGAAGGAAGGAAGGGAGAGAGAGAGAGAGAGAGAGAGAGAGAGAGAGAGAGAGAGTCCAGTAGCTCCTTTCCTGAGTTACTGCTCGCTCAAACTTGACCCAAAAACTGGAATCAAGAACCAGAAGGGTAGGAAAGAAGTCTGATAAAGAGTCAATATTAAAAACCTAGTGTAAATTTGGCTTCTCTTATGTTCTTACGTTAATGGCGTGCTCACCACCACTGTACTCATTTGCCCTCCCCATACACATTTTCTGGCTACGGACCTGGCCCCTATTACTAGGATGGGAGACCACCAAGGAAGTACAGGGTTGCTACGCAGAGGCAGGCATGAGCAAACCACCTCTGTATGATTGGCCTGACCTGTATGGCCCAAGCTACCCTGATCTCATCAGATCTCAGAAGCCAAGCAAATTCGGCCTTTGTTAGTACCTGGATGGGAGACCACCAAAGAAGTCCAGGGTTGCTATGCAGAGGCAGGCAGTGGCAAACCGCTTCCACCCTGACCTGGCTGAGCCAGGCTAGCCCGATGTCATCACATCTCAGAAGCTAAGGAGGGTCGGCCCTGGTTAGTACTTGGATGGGAGACCACCAAGGAAGAAAAGGATCACTGCACAGAGGCTGGTAATGGCAAACCACCCCTGAAAGCCTCTTGCTGTGAAACCCCTACAGGGTTGCCATAATTCAGGTGTGACTTGACAGCCATTTATACACACACACACACAATTCATTGTGAGCTGTTACAGGAACAAGGGTGTACAGTACTTAAATAACTATGTAGATGGGAAACGGCACCTTCGTGAAGGAAAAGCTCTACGGTAAAACCCACCAAGGGGGTATCTCACAGAGCTTCAGTTGCTCCTTACATTTCTTAGACTAAGGGTGCAATCTTTTGAATGTTGTCCTTAGACCTTTCTCACTTAGGAAATAAAGCCACTTTCTAGAGAGTCCAGCAGAACCTATTCCAACAGTATTTAGCCTGGAGGGGAGATAAATGAGAGGCGGTATGATAGCCATCTTCAGGTATTTGAGGGCCTGTCATACAGAGGATGGGGTGGAGTCGTTTTCTGTTGTCTCAGAAGGTCGGACCAGAACCAGTGGGTTGAAATTAAATCAGAAGAGTTTTCAACTAAACATTAGGAAGAACTTCCTGATAGTTAGAGCAGTTCCTCAGTAGAACAGGCTTCCTCGGGAGGTGGTGGGCTCTCCTTGGGAGGTTTTTAAGCAGAGGCTGGATGGACATCTGACAGCACTGCCGATTCTGTGAACTTGGGCAGATCATGAAAGGGAGGGCAGGAAGGGTTGCATCAGTGGTTAGTTCTTCTGACCCTTTCTTACACACTCAGGGAAATGTTGATTGCCACTTTGGGGTCAGGAAGCAATTTTTTCCCAGGCCAGTTTGACTGGAGATCCTGGAAGTTTTGTTGTTGTTGTTGTTATCTTCTGGGCATGGAACAGGAGTCACTGGGTGTGTGTGTGCGGGAAGGAAGAAGAAGAGGAGGAGGAGGAGGAGGAGGAGACTGGATTTATACCCTGCCCTTCACTCAAAGTCTCAGAGGGGCTTACAAACTCCTTTCCCTTCTCCTCCCCACAACAGACACCCTGTGAGGTAGGTGGGGCTGAGAGAGCTCTTTCCAGAGCTGTCCTTGAGAGAACAGCTCTGACAGAACTACAGCTTGCCCAAGGTCATCCAGCAGCTGCAAGTGGAGGAGTGGGGAATCAAACCCGGTTCTCCCAGATTAGAGTCCGTGCACTTAACCACTACAGGTAGTTGTGAATTTCCTGTGTTGTGCAGGGGGTTGGACTCAATGACCCCAGAGGTCCCTTCCAGCTCTGCGTTTCTATTGGTGTTGCCTTTCTTAGGATAATAATTCTGTACGCTTGTTTGCTCCAGGTTAGGCTGACATGTTGATGGAGCACAGTCATTTGCCCGCCGCCTTCTGCCACAGTGACCTCTCTGATTTGCCTCCTACATTCCAAACCATTTCCTCTTGTTTGTAGCCGTAGCTCAGGAACAAGACCGTTTAGCCACTGAAACGCCCTGCGATCCAGCCTTTCTTCTCCCCTGGTTCTCTTTCCAGATGTCTTTGAAGACACATCTGCTGTTATGCTTCTCCCAGGGAACTGGAAGCTAGTCTCACTGCCTTTGAGAACTCGGGATACACAACACTGTTTAAGGGGACAGCTAGGGAATATGGGTTCACAGCTTCCTAGAATAAGGACAACAAGCCTTCAGTGTTAGGCTTGTCCTGAAGACCAAAGAAGTGGGTACGTGTGATCCCCCGGGCTCTCGTAGATTTCGTTTTCGGTCGCCCGGCAGGAGGGAGACTTCCCTTCTGACCCAGCACAGTGTTCAGGCTGACCCGTGATCTCATAAACACTTCCCTGAAAAAGCAAAGGGTTTTGAATTTACGGCTCTCCAGATGTCAGGGAAAGGACTGTAAAAAGCGCAGATGCTGTTGAATCCAGGGAAGGGTTCCAAAAAATATGCAAATAGCAGTCTAGTTTATGCAAATGCGGCCAGGGAACTTAAAAAGTGATGCAGAGGGATGCTTGCATGGCTTTATGCCATGGCCCATGGGAGTTAATGCGTCGCAAAAGAACTCTGTACCTGGAGGGGGGGGGGGGGCTCCAATTGTGCACGAGTAACGATATTTGGCTACTTAGTTATTGCAACGTGACGCTTTTGCATTTGACCTTAGAGTTGCAAAGCGGATCCCTGTTCTCAAAAGCAGTGGCTGGCCCTGGCACAACTTGTCCATGTGGGAGGTGGGGGTGTCTCTTTGCAGGTCTTTCTTGCGGCTGGCGTTGCACATTGCGCGCATACCGGTCCTCTTTGGCCAAGAGGGAGAGACAGCATTGCTATTTAGGGCGGCCTGCGCTATCCTCGCACACGTGTTTGGGGGGCCCGCGTCTTGGAAGCGTGATCTGTGGATCACGTGGCACAATAAAACAATCCCCGAGGGTCAGATGTGCTTATGACTTGTGAATTAGCCTGTGGCCCCCTGCTGATACACTCTTCGGGATCAGATGTGTGTTAACCAGATGATGCTATCGGCTGTATGCAGAAGAGAGTTCCCGGGGCTCTTTTTATCACATCTCGGATACATATTTAGAAGGGATTTCTGCACTGCGTTTCCTTCTCTGCTTCAAAGGACCAAGTTGTTTTCTTCTCCTCCTCCTCCTCCTCCTCCTCCTCCACCTCCTTCTCCTTCTCCGTCTACTTCTGTTGCTTCTCCTTCTCTCTCCTCCAGCTCCTGTGAGAGCCAGTTTGGTATAGCAGTTAAGAGCATGGACTATAATCTGGGAGAACCGGGTTTGATTCCCCACTCCTCCACGTGCAGCTGCTGGTATCTCCTTGGGTCAGTCACAAGTTCTCTCAGAGCTGTTCTCTCAAGGGCAGTTCTCAAAAGAGCTCTCTCAGCCCCACCTACCTCCCAGGGTGTCTGTTGTGGGGATGGGGAAGGGAAAGGAGATTGTAAGCCACTCTGAGAAACTCCTTTGGGTAGTGAAGGGCAGGGTATAAATCCAGTCTCTTCTTTTCCTCCTCCTCCTCCTTCTGCTTTTCCTCCTCCACCTTCTTTTTCTTCTTCCCTCAATGGATCAGGCAATAATTTTGTTTCCAGTACCCATAATTGCTTGGAAACAGGGCCAGCGTTGGTGTCATTTTAGGAGGGGCAGCTGCCCCCATATGCCTTTGGGGAGGGGCTGTGGCTTAGTAGTAGACCTGGATAGCCTGATCCCATCAGATTTCAGAAGCTAAGCAGGGTCAGCCTTAGCTAGTATTTGGAAGGAATACCAGGGCTGCAACACAGAGGCAGGCAATGGCCAACCACCTCTGAAATGTCTCTTGCCTTAAAAACAAGTCTAGCTCGCCACCTAGTGGTGCCTAACGCTAAAAAAAGAGCTAGAACCACTGGCTGCCAGACAATCTTGGGATCTCCTGGCTATTCTACACACAATGCCATGCGATAATTAATTAATTAGTAGTAGACCATCTCCTTGGAATGCAGAGGGTCCCAAGTTCGATCCCTGACATCTCCAGCTAAAAGCATTAGGAGGTGGGTGATGGGAAAGACCTCCGCCTGAGACCCTGGAGAGCCACTGCCAGTCTGAGTAGACAATACTGACCTTGATGGACCCAGGGTCTGATTCAGCATAAGGCAGCTCCTTGTGTTCACGTGCCTTTCTCCTGCCCTCTTATTTGCAAGTGCGTTACCCAGCTGTGCTACCAGCTGCATGCACTGCCCAGGGGGTGATGAGCGAGGGCAGTGGAAGGACTGGTAAGCAAGGCAGGGGAAGGCTGCACAGGCATGCAGGGCACTAGATGGGTGTGTAGGAGGGAAGGTTTTCCCCAGGGACTCTCTGCCTGCCACCCCCCCCAATCTGGAACCAGCCCTACTGGAAGAGGTAATGTCTCACCGCTACCACCACAACCACACCACGTCTAACTGAAGGGAACAAGCTGCACATGTGGAGGAAGCCCAGCTGCAAAGGAGAAGAGAGGTAAGTTTAAAAATTCACCGGGAAAAGGACTGACAGAGAATAAAATCGACACTCTGGTGGCAGCTGCAACGGAACCAGTTTTGTTCTAATCTGCACAGCCCCATCCGCGCTCCAGTGACCAATCAGAAGCCCTGGTGGGCAAGAGTCTCCCCTGAGTTTGACCCAGCCCACTTTCTAAAAACACTTGGAGGGGGGAGGTGAGTGTCAGCTAATGCTGCCATCTCCTGCCCGGGAGGTGGGATGTGTGGACCCTTGACGTCAGGACTGTGGAATGTTATGTTATATTTCTCATGGTATGCTTATCGCTCCTCGAGCTACTCCAACCTTGAGAGGCTGTTAGTGCCGGCCCATGTGTCTCTTCTCCTGTCTGACTCTCATTCTTCCTGCTTTTCACCTGGGAATTGCAAACCAGTATATTAAGCGCCTTTTCTCTGACTTGATGATTGGTTACCATGAATTACCAGACCTTTTTTGAATTATGTATAATTGTCCTGACTGAGGCGGTGCCTGCCATTACTAACACAAGAAGTGCAGACGATCATAGCAGATATTTCTCAATAAAGTATTCCTGTTTAAGGACACTTGTTGCTGACAGATTCTGTAGGACTCTCACCGTGAGGTGTCGCTGGGCACGATGGCACCCGCAGGCACTACCTTGGGGGCCCCTGTTCTAATGTATCTCAGCGGTCACTAGCAATGTTCACTTGAATCCTGATGCTGTGCTATTCTTTCCTAGTGGTGTGGGCCCTGCATCCCTGGCCTGGATGGCCCAGGCTAGCTCAGTCCCATTAGATGCTGGAAGCTAAGCAGGGCCAGCCCTGGTTAGTACTTGGGTGCAGGGGCATAGAGTTTTGTAAATTCCGGGGGGGGGGGGCTCTTTAGCAAGCTTGCTCGCTGGGGTGATGTTTCCGCTCCCTTGGGAAACTGCCGCACCTCCCCGGGCCCTTCTGAGGCCCGCCAGCCGCTGCTGCCGGTGCCTCTCCCCCCTCTCCCCTGGCCAAAAATGCTGATTAGGGTCACCAGGTCCTACCTGACAGCCAGTAGGGGATCGACAAGCCTTTTCCAGGAGATTTCTGCTGTGCGCAGTGTGATGCACTTGGAAGTGACGTCATCACATCACCGATGTTGTGCGGTGACGCTCTACTTCTAAGGTTTGAGCCCAGTTTCAGAGGCATTTGTGGGTGGGAGTTCGCGGGCATTTGGAGCCAGTGGTGGGACCTACCAGTAGAAATAAGAAGGCCCAGGCCACGTTGCTGGCATTGCACAGGACGTGACATCATCACATCAGCGACTTCCAGGTGATGCTCCAGCATTTGGGCAAAAACTCGGTCATAGAAGCCAGTTTTACCATGGAGTGTTTGCCCAGATAAAAGAGTGTCACTCGGAAGCCACTGGGGTGATGACGTCACTTCCTTTGTGACACTTTCGATGTAGGCTGGGCCCTTCTCTTTCTCCTGGTAAGTCCCCCCCCCCATACCCCTCTGATTTCCAGGAGGGACCTGGCAACCCTACCTCCAAATGTAGCCACAAATAACACCCACCAAGGGAAGACCACCAACAATACACAACTATATACGATCAAAACTGTATATTACATTCATTGAAGTACAACAATGGGTTAGTGGTCATAACTCAATAGAATATATAAACATATATCCAACAGACTGCTTATAACAATTAAGCATTCTTTACAAAAAGAACATGTTCAGAACCAAACAGTGGGCTCTTTTGTAATTCCGTACATAGATAGTGTCTGTGGACCTCTAAACAGAAAGACACTGCAGCAGAAGACACCCACTGTGGAAAGAATAACAGCCATACATCTCTCCCAGGTATAAATCAAGACGTTTCAGTGATCTTCATCGGTGGTTGGTAAAATGGAACCCAATTTCCAAAATAACATAGGCCCAGCTCAATAACTTCAGTGGAATCCTAGGGTTCTCATAATATACAGTTTTGTAAACCAGAAGGTTGGTAGTTCAGCAGTTCGAGCCCCGAGTGCTGCATGATGGAGTGAGCTCCCATCTCTGGTCCCAGCTCCTGCCAACCTACCAGTTCGAAAGCAAGAAATTGCAAGTAGATAAATAGGTATCACTTTGGTGGGAAAGTAACAGTGTTCCATGTGCCTCAGCATTTAGTCATGCTGGCCACCTGACCACAGAGAAGTCTTCGGACAGTGCTGGCTCTTCAGATTGGAAACGGAGATGAGCACTGCATACCTAGAGTCGCATTCAACTTGCTTTCGAGCAAGGGAAACCTGTACCTTTACTTTAATGTAATATAAAGTTTTGATCATATATAGAACCCAGTCACACGAATGAGATAATCCGGGGGGGGGGGGGGGGAGAGCGAGGCTTTTTGCGCCGGAGCAAAATGAAGCACGGTATCGCGATCAGACGGTCTCCCAAGGCTCCGTGCTCAGGCTGTCAGCTGCCGATTACACGGTGATGGTGAAGCATCACAAAGTTTAGCAGTACCACGTTTGTGCGCATACCATGAAGACTAAAATAAAAAATCTGGCGTTTTCCAGAAAATACTGCATTTTTGCTGGTATCTTTTAACCCCACTTCTTCGGCAGGGTGATACGGGTTGCCAGCGCGTGTGGCATGCTTGCCAGATGTTTTCATACGATCACACCCTTAAAATCCGGCTGGCATTCGTGCCTATCACGCGGCTAATGCTGCATGTGATTGGACCCTATAGTTGTGTATTGTTGATGTTCTTCACTTGGCGGGTTTTATTTGTGCCTATACTTGTATGCTAAGGGTTCCCTATTGTCTTTGGTAACGCCACCTCCAAAGCAGCCATTTTCTCCAGGAGAACTGATTTTAATAGGCTGGGAATCAGTTGTAAACCCAGGAGATCTCTGGGACCCACCTGGAGGCGAGTAGACTTACTACCCTGTGAAGTCCAACTTTTGGAAATTTGACCCGTAATCCAACTATTCACCCTAATATCTGCAGTGTCAGAAGAAGCTGCAAGAAGCCAAGCGGGGGCCAGGCCTGGGAACAGTGTCCACTCCCAGTGGGTTTTGCGAGGCCTCCACTTGCGTCTCCCGTCGAAAGGGGTCGGAACACCTCCAAAATAGCTGAGATGGTGGTGAGCCCAGAGTATTTGCAGGCTTTTCAGCAATGTGAGCCTCCGTTCCCCCTATGCCCGCATCGGATTGCTAAGATTGGGTCGAATTAGTAAATCAAGGGCCAAGCAGGGGAGTGACAGATGGGAATTAGCAAGGGCTCAGCCGTCCGGTGACCGGGGTTGCTATCTTTATCTCCTGAAGGATTTTCATGTGGTCATGACATAGTATTTAGGTGATGAGTTTGGGTATTTAGGCTGCCCTGGCCCGGCTTCAGCTGCTTATATATGACTGCAGTTATATATCATTACATTCGTAAGCAGGTGCTAAAACGAGCCGGCGAGGCAAAGCAGGGTGAGCCAAAGGAACAGCTCCGGTCCCATTATAAATCTGCACATTCAAGATGTTTCGTAGGCTTTCTGAATTTCGGAGTGTTCCCGGGCCAGTCATAACCGAGTTGGTTCCCCTTAGGAGTGTGTGCAGGGAATTGGTGTCGAAAATGGAATCGGTCTCAGGTCACTTGGATGTCTCTTGCGAGTGAGGTTGTGAAATGTGTTCCAAGTCTAGGAAGCACATTCAGAGTGACAAAACTCGGGCTAGCGGGGCGGAGAGGATGGCATCGATTGTAGATCCAAGAGGGTCATGATCTAGGCATTGAAAAGTGGTAGAAGAGTTCTGTGGATGTACGTACAGGACTGCTAGCTCTGGGTTGGGAAATACCTGGAGATTTTGGGGGGCGGGTGGAGCAATGGGGAGGGAGGGTGGGGAGGGGAGGGACCTCTAATCTGGAAGAACTGGGTTTGATTCCCCATTTCTGCACATGCAGCTGCTGGTGTGACCCTGGGTCAGTCGTCTCTCATTTTAGTTTACCTTTAAACACTGTTATTGATTTGAATGCACCTTGTCTCGTTTTCCCTGCCCCAGTATTGTTTAAATAAACCCTGTTGTTTAAGTGTTCGCCTGGTCATCACACCTTATGTTTCTCGGTTAAAAGAAGGCATTTGGTTGGGCTTGGGAGAGTACCCTGGGCCTTCTCAAGAAACCCTAAGTCCAGGGTGGTGGTGGCAGAAGGTGGCAACCCGCATAGGGGTCATGACACCTACCCAACAGGGTTGTTGTGAAACTAAAATTAGGGGAGGGAGATCCACGAATGTTGCCTAGGGTTGCTGTGTCCAGGCTAGGAAATTCCTGGAGATTTGGGGGTGGAACCTACAGAGGGTAGAGTTTGGGGAGGGGAGGGACCTCAGCAGAGTATAATGCCACAAAGTCCACCCACCAAAATTGCCATTTCCTCCAGGAGAACTGATCTCTGTAGTCTGGAGGTATAATTCAGAGAGATCCTTGGGTCCCACTTGGAAGCTGGCATCCCTACAACCAGGGCCAGCCCATCACTGACAAAATTTAGGCAGCTGCCTATGGGCGCCAGCTTGACGAGGGTGCAGCAGTGGGTCTTCCGGCGAGGGAGGCGGCCTTCGCCACTGGCGGGGATGCTGTTTCGGGCCTCCAGGGATGCAGAGAGGGGAGGTGCACATGTGGGGATGTCCCCACAGGGTGGTGGAAAGGGGCCCGGCAGCCACCCCAGGCGGGCAGAGCTTGCTCTGTCCATGTGCCTGCTCCGGAGCTGTCGTGCAAGCGGCCCCATCCCGCAGTTCCACCCAGGAGGGACTGCAGCAGGCCTGGCAGCCTCCCTTCTTCCCCACCTCCCAGCGGTGGCCTGTCTCCTCAGGCCCAATCTCTGCCTCCTCCACTCCCTCCTGGAGCGCCCCCCACCCCTGCCTTTGCCGTGCCCCTGAAACCAGACCACTGGTGCTCGCAAGGGGGGGGGGGCACCAGAAAATTGTTGGGTGCATGGGGGGGGGTGCCAGAATGGTGGGTGCCTAGTGCCCAAAAAAACCCTGGGGCTGGCCCTGCCTACAACACCACCCCCCCCACACCAATCCTGGTTAAACCAGAACCTCAGCAAAAAAAAAACAACCCTGTTTGATATAAAGAGAAATGGTGTGAGATTTCTTCAGGGAAACCCCTCAACCCCCCCCCCCCCCCCCAGTTATTTCAGAATTTGCATTCACTCAGCTTTGTGGCTTGCGACGTGGGGAAGAAAGAACCGGCCCCATTTTTCAGTTTGCAAATATTGCATCTGATGTGAACAGATTTGGGGGGGGGGGGGTGAGCTGAGAGGAGATCAAAGCCGACTAGTTCTTTAATGGCAGCTCAACTTTTTGTAGAACTATTGAACGTCCCCTAATTGCAGTTCAGGTTCCTGGCCCTTCATTTTTGAGCCTGGAATTTTGTCGGGAGTGAGCACAGTCACAGAGGAGGATAATATTACAAGCGGGCTATAAAAATATCTTTTTAATGACTAGCAAATTAGTGAAATGTCTTGACCCGAATTGAGACCAAACAGTAGATTCTGTGTGTGTGTTTTAGTGAAGGGAAGAAAAGAAAAGACAAAATTGTCCCTACGTCGTTATGCTTACTGAATTCTTCAGAACTTAAAACTTGGACTGATTAGATAAAAACTGAATTGCTGTCGATAGACTGCTGAGTATTGTGGGAGTGACGGAATGCACTATGCACTTGGAGGGGTTTCTTTGTTGAACCTTGCGGTTAGACAAATGTGTTTTTTTAAGTAGGGCTTAGGGTTTTTAATCTTGACGTTTCGAAGTCTATTGTTATTTATTTGTTTTAATCTTTTACTATTGCCGTCTTATTGGTTTTAAATATTTTAGTTTTATTATCTACTGGCTTTATTGTCTACCCACTGGATCTTTCTGATCCGTCTTTATTTCCCCCCATAAAGGTGACTTGTAAAATGGTGTAAATAAATTGTGCTTTGCCAATAAACCAATAAAGCTCCCCCTAAAATATAGCGATATATTAGGGTTGCCAACTGCCCTTTGGTCACCGGAAGGGGAGAGGGGGGTGGGGTGGCCAGCTACAGGTTGGGAAAGGCCTGGAGATCAGGGGGTGGAGCCTGGGGAGTACAGGAAACTCACTGGGGTCCAGTATCATAGAGTCCACCCTCCAAAGTATCCATTTTCTCCAGGGGAACTGCTCTTTGTAGTCTGGAGATGAGCTGTAATTCTGGAGGATCCCCAGATCACCTGGAGGCTGGTGACCTAGACAGACAGACAGACGGATGCATGGATGGATGGAGTAACACGTGGAATTCACTGCCACAGGAGGTGGTGGTGGCTACAAGCACGGACGGCTTCAAGAGGGAATTGGATAAACATACGGAGCAGAGGTCCATCAGTGGCTATGAGCCACAAGGTATAGATAGGAACTCTCGGTCTGGGGCAAGGGATGCTCTGTATTCTTGGTGCTTGGGGGGGCAACAGTGGGAGGGCTTCTGGTGTCCTGGCCCCACTGCTGGACCTCCTGAGGGCCCCTGGTGTTTTTGGCCACTGTGTGATAAGAGTACTGGACCGGATGGGCCTGATCCAACATTGGCTCCTCTCTTATGTTCTTATGGAGGGAGGGAGGGAAGAAAGAGAGAGAGAGAGAGAGAGAGAGTCCAGTAGCTCCTTTCCTGAGTTACTGCTCGCTCAAACTTGACCCAAAAACTGGAATCAAGAACCAGAAGGGTAAGAAAGAAGTCTGATAAAGAGTCAAAACTAAAAACCTAGTGTAAATTTATAATATGCAAAAATACATGTATTTTTTAGAAAAGCAGTTAAAACGAATAAGGGCCCAATGAAAGCCTCACTGAGAAGTTCAAGTGGCCTGAACGCAAGGGCCCATACCAGTGAACTGATGATGTGTTTCCACCCCTTGGGGGCCTTCTTCAGAGGTCAAACAGTCTGAGGTACACACATTACAACATTCCATATTACAATAAAATAGCCAATAAGTTAATACTGTTTAGGTATTAGGTGAGGCTGAGAGAGCTCTCTCTCAAGAACTGCCCTTGAGAGAACAGCTCTGAGAGAACATATGACTGACCCAAGGTCACACCAGCAGCTGCATGTGGAGGAGTGGGGAATCAAACCGGTTCTCCCCGATTAGAGCCCATGCTCTTAACCACTACACCAAACTGGCCCTCCCGTCCTCAAACCCTGCTTTCCTCAGGCTCCCCCCCCCCCGATCGCCAACCTGGAGCTGACAACCCTAACTCCCCCCCTGCTAGCCGATTAATGGATGCCACAGGGTGGGGGAGTCCCTTGCCTCAGTGGGGGCTTGGCACCCTCTCCTCCATCTTGGGTCTTTTCTCTGCCCGATTTAGAAATACCAAAAGCCATTTCATCACAGAAGCAGTCTATGGGCCACAAATGGGCTGGGATACAAGGATGTGAAACTTAAAGGAGCCGCAAGACTCGTGGCGACTGACTAGCATAGAGGTCCCTCTGGAATTCTCTTCCTGGTCTGTTTACGTGGACCTGCTCTGTCAACTAGAGGGTAACATGCCAGTCCCGGGGAAAATGTGGCTAGACGCAGCATGGAGTGACGGGCCTCACTGTGCCAGCCTATGTAATGGCCATTTGGGCTGTCCCGCTTTGTAACAGGTACTGAGCAGAACCCTTCACCGTCTCCTCTTCCGGGAAGCAACCCGGAATAGGACCTGACATCTCTGTCCATATGGGCAACCCTCAACAGCTGCGCCGTCCAGATGTCCAGCTGCTGACGTTTAGTTCCATTACAAGCCTTTTTGACAGATGTACGCACGGCCCTGGCAAAGGCTGAACTCTCTTCTAGACTGCACGGCCTTTTGTCGTAACCACATTTCTTTTCCGTAGAGCTGAGGTCCAAATACTCGGCGGAGCCGACTCTGCAAATTGTTTGTTTTAAAAACAGGAAAAATGACTTTTCCCCACTGCAGAAATGTGCACGGTGGCTTTAAAATATTGTTTTCGAGGTATTTTAGTGTATAAAACAGCCCTGACCTGAATTGCCCAGGCTAGCTTGATCTCATCAGATCTCCGAAGCTAAGTAGGATCACTCCTGGTTAGTACTTGGATGCAGGGGTCATTTCGTAGAAAAAGAGGTGCAGGAGCTCATTAGCATAACTAATTTGCACAACTCATTTGCATATGCCACACCCCCTAAGATACCGGAAGTGTGTCAGAAGGCAACACCCACCCCTCAGGCTCCACTCCACAGGTGAGTGAAACTGACCTGCTCTTCCTCCATTCCCTTCCCCATCCAATACTTTGTGCAATAAAAATAAGTGTAAAGAACACACCCTCATTCTCTTCCTGCTCCTTTGAAACCACCAGGTTTCAAGTAGACTTGAGATACCCAGGACATGGGCACCACCCATCCCTTCCCCTTCCCCTCCCCACAACAAGACACCCTGTGAGGCAGGTGGGGCTGAGAGAGGTCTTTTGAGAACTGCTCATGAGAGAACAGCTCTGAGAGAACTTGTGAATGGCCCAAGATCACACCAGCAGCTGCATGTGGAGGAGTGGGGAATCAAACCCGGTTCTCCCAGATTAGAGTCCAACTCCTGACCACTACACCAAACTGATGGGGTGGGAGCTGCTGAAGGGTTGGTGAAATTTCTCCAGTACTTATGTGCCATGTGCCCAGATAAAAAATGGTTCACTTAGAAAATTTATATGCCACCTTGAGCAAGTCTCTGGAAAAGCAGCACACAGTCATAAAAGGAACAATGATAAAATTATCAATATTAAAACGAAACATTAAAAACAATAAAGACCCTCGCAGGGCTTTCCCCGGGGCGCTGCGCCTCTGCACTGCTCGGGGAAGCCGAGGAGGGGGCGGGGCTTGGTTATGTACCCGCCCCCTGGGCTTCTCACTCCCGGAGCTGCGCTCCTGTGCGCTCCCGCTCCAATGGACTCCTGCTTGGATGGGAGGCCAAGAAATTGCAAGTAGATAAAGAGGTACCACTTCGGTGGGAAGGTAACAGCGTTCCGTGAGCCTTGGCGTCTAGTCATGCCAGCCCCACAACCACGGAGAAGTCTTCAGACAGCGCTGGCTCTTCAGCTTGGAAATGGAGATGAGCACCGCATCCCTACAGTCGTATTCGACTGGCTTTTGAGCAAGGGAAACCTTTACCTAACACCATAAAAAAACGTTTAAAAATATATAGAATGAATAGTTTTCTGTTACGCCGTACTTCTTGGTGGCTCTGAAGAAACATGAGAGCGGTCTGTTACATTCTTGGCTGAGATTCCTTCATGCCGTCATGAGTGGTCGATTTTAGACCAATTCCCACTGGGCCACATTAACATTGCAAGAGATCTGTCCATAGCGAATGCCGGCCATGAATGAGATCCTTTCACTTGGCAAAGACAATATAACTTGATCACTAAAAAGCATGCACGCTTTGTTGAAGCATACAGCGGAGTTGTGGCCGTTCGTTCACATACGAAAACTTGGATGGCTTCGTGTCATTCTTTCCATCTCTCATTGGGCCTCGCTTCTCCAGCCCTGTGACAATTTTTGTGAATAAACAGCTTCTATTTCCGGACATGTTCACCTCCCCAAGGCAAATTCCAATATATCTGGGCTTAGCCAGTTTGGTGTAGTGGTTAAGTGCGCGGACTCTAATCTGGGAGAACCGGGTTTGATTCCCCACTCCTCCACTTGCACCTGCTGGATGACCTTGGGCAAGCCATAATTCTGGCACAGCTGTTCTTGAAAAAGAGCAATTTCTCTCAGCCCCACCTACCTCACAGGGTGTCTGTTGTGGGGAGGGGAAGGAGTTTGTAAGCCGCTCTGTGACTCTCTTGGGTAGTGAAGGGTGGGGTATAAATCCAATCCCCCCCCCTCCTCCTCTTCTTCTTCTTCTGTGGAAATAACAGAATTTCAACTTCAGTGAGGAACGGAAAAGGATTTCAAGTTCAAATCCACTCATTGTGCATTGGAGAAAGGTATTTATACTCAAGGTTTTAACTATTTCAGATATTGAAAGTGTAGTTTTTAGAGGCGGTCGTATATTTAAATCTAACTCAGATTCCAATACTGTAAGCTGTTCAATTTGTACATAGTTTTTCTTTGAAATTGTAATGGCTAATGGCTGCTCAATAAATTCTCTCTCTCTCTCATCTCTCTATCTTATCTTCTATCATCTCTCTATCATCTCTCTCTCTCTCTATCTAGCATTGTGCAATCCTATATCAACTTGCCTTCTTCTAAGCCCATTAGAAGGGTGTAAACCCTCTTAAGATGGTGCTGTAAGGCTGCTATCCTAAGAACTCTTTCTGGGAAGTAATCCTCATTGAATAACATAGAACTGAGTAGACCTGGTTATGCTTACTCCCTAGGTGTATTTATTTTGGGGCGTAGGTTGAAGAGACTTTCCTTGTCTGGGACCCTTTTCAGCTATTTTGAGGTGAAAAACTCCATACCATGACATAATCCAGTGCTGAGCACAAGTTCAGAAGCATAAATAGGTCATGATTAATTATGCCTGGTGGAGATGCAATTTAATTGCATTGACTACTTGTCTGAAACGAGGGCCAGACGTGAAATTCAGAGTGGCAGGAAGTGACCAGCTAAAACGGCTCAACAAAGCAGAAAACAGACATCATGGGAGGAAGTGCGTCAGCCAGTTTGGTGTAGTGGTTAAATACGCGGACTCTAATCTGGGAGAACCGGGTTTGATTCCCCACTCCTCCACTTGCACCTGCTGGTGTGACCTTGGGCAAGCCATAGCTCTGTTCCAGCTGTTCTCTCAAGGACAGCTTGGGAAAGAGCTCTCTCAGCCCCACCTACCTCACAGGGTGTCTGTTGTGGGGAGGGGAAGGGAAAGGAGTTTGTAAGCCGCTCTGAGACTCCAAGTGAGTGAAGGGCAGGGTATAAATCCAATCTCTTCTTCTTCTTCATTGTTTAACGTCACTTAGCAACCGGGGCAGAAAAGCGAATACAGTTTCTGATGAGCACTGGAATACACCGCGCGAGAGAACAGTGACAAATGTATCTTGCCATCCCAGTTTATGTAACACCCATCAATAACTAAATTCCATGCCACTTTTTTGGTTGTCGTCGTGCCCTGTTTTTCCATTAGAACTGGATAAGCCAGCTTGGTGCAATGGTCAGGAGCACAGACCCGAATCTGGGAGAACTGGGTCTGATTCCTCACACTTCCACGTGCAGCTGCTGGTGTGACCTTGGGTCAGTCACAAGTTCTTTCAGAGCTGTTCTCTCGAGAGCTCTCTCAGCCCCACCTGCCTCACAGGGTGTCTCTTGTGGGGAGGGGAAGGGAAAGGAGATTGTAAGCCGCTCTGGAACTCCTTCGGGTTGTTAAGGGCAGGGTATAAATCCAATCTCCTCCTCCTCCTCCTCCTCCTCCTCGTCTTCAAAGTTTCTTCGGGGGAATGCTGGCCAGTTGTCAACACTCATTTGCCTCAAGATCCCCCACAGCTGTTCATCCGTAGGCCCTACTACTGACACTGAAAACTACTTTAGCTTTCCTTTTAAACGCACAACTTTAAAATGTACACACACATGCTTACCAAACTGAGTAAAAGCCACTCAGAGGCTGAGTTAACGCCTCCTTCCCCAGCACACTGTTACCAGAGGCCATTCTGGGAGTCTGAGTTCCGAAATCACCCAGCTGCCTCACAGTTTCTGATAACCGATTGTATTGTGCCGAGGATTTCCCGATCTTTGGTTCGCCATGCATCCAAAATTGGAGTGTGTGTATTTTCCTCCACTTCATGGGTGAATTTTTATCACTCCTTGGGTGCCCATTATTCACTCCGGGCGCTGAAGCTGACCATAAACTTTCAAATGATGGCCAGTCTGCCATTTGAATCGCCGTTACCTCACGCGCTTGAGCCCTGCGCATAAAGTCCTATTCATGGACGCTCGGTGCTCTGTGGGTGCCGGTCATGGAGACTCCGCCGCTCAGCACCTGTGCGGTGAAATTGTGATTCATGCCTCTCGGGCTCCGGGACTTTGCTGTAGCTGAATCCCATATCTGGAATTTCCTTCCCCACTCTCTCTTTCTCTCTCGCCCCTTACTCAACGGCTCTCACAAGAGATTAGGCAAGCAGCTGTGCTGAAGGGAGGTCCGTAATGGAGCGAGCCTGGATGAAGTGATCAACCTTGCTAAACCCCTGCAATGTTATCACAAGCCTTGGAGCTTGTGAGACTGGGGGGGAGGCGTTCTTGGAGGCTGAAATCGACAAAACCGAGATTTCATCATGCATCTTCATTTTTTTAAAAAAGAAGTAAGCACCAGAGAAGTCCTTGACCCGGATGGCCCAGGATAGCCTGATCCTGTCAGATTTCAGAAGCTAAGCAGGGTCAGCCCTGGTTAGTACTGGTTAGAGAGCCAGTTTGGTGTAGTGGTGAAGAGCACGGACTCTAATCTGGGAGAACCAGGTTTGATTCCCCTCTCCTCCACATGCAGCTGCTGGTGTGACCTTGGGTCAGTCAATAAGTACTGTCAGAGCTGTTCTCTCAGCCCCACCTACCTCACAGGGTGTCTGCTGTGGGGAGAGGAAGGGAAAGGAGATAGCAAGCCATTCTGAGATTCCTTTGGGTAGTGAAGGGCAGGGTATAAATCCAATCTCTTCTCTCTCTTTTCTTCTCTCTTCTACTGTTGGAGTGAGCGACTCAGCATGTCTGGACACTGGGGCTGCTACATCACTCTAAGTGTGGCTAGGTGTTATCTTCTTCAATAGGGCGTCTCTCTTTGGACCAATCTGCATTGGTCTGTCCTGCTGCTGTGCCACTGACCCAATGTTGTCTAACAAATTTCTGTCTGCATCTTATTCCACATCTGTTCTCATATTGCTTCGTCTCAGCATTGGCTGTCTGCATCATTTTGTTGCCTTTTAGTGGCAACTCCAAGGTCACTATGGCGTCTCACCACATTATGTGGATTTGGTTTTGTTGTGTATTGAGACTGAGTCATCCCTGATTGAATCACCCCAGAAACTGGCTGAGCTTGAAGCACAAGAACAATAGCAGACCAGGACTCTGGAATGAACCAATCAAGTAGTAATGTTTTGTAAATAGCCTGTCACAGGAGTGTGTGTGTTTTGCATGCATATAAGCAGGGCTTCGGCCCTGCTAGAGTTGTCTTGGAGTTAAGCTGAATCACTAATAAACGATGAGCTGATCACTCTACGCGTCTGAACCCAGTACATTTCAGGTTTTAAGGTGCTTTAATTGCTCCTCCCCGCCCTCTGAGCCGCTGTGAGCGATAAGCAGACAACTGGAGCCAGATCCCCCCCCCCCATCTTTTCTAAGGAGATATGCAAATTGTCACGAAGGAAACAAGTTAGCTGAAAATCCAGTCGTTTGACTTTAAAAGCAGCCAGGGAACATTTTTCTGCAATCATACTTTTTGGGGGGAAGGGTGGTTGGAAGCACGCCCACTCCTGAACCATTTGTTATTTAAGAACATAAGAACATAAGAGAAGCCAATGTTGGATCAGGCCAGTGGCCCCTCCAGTCCAATACTCTGTGTCACACAGTGGCCAAAAACACCAGGTGCCCTCAGGAGGTCCAGCAGTGGGGCCAGGACACTAGAAGCCCTCCCACTGTTGCCCCCCCAGAACCAAAAATACAGAACATAACTTGCCCCAGATTGAGAGTTCCTATGTATACCTTGTGGTGGACCTCTGCTCCAGATGTTTATCCAGTTCCCTCTTGAAGCCGCCCATGCTTGTAGCCGCCACCACCTCCAGTGGCAGAGAATTCCATGCGTTAATCACTCTTTGGGTGAAGAAGGACTTCCTTTTATCTGTTCTAACCCAACTGCTCAGCAATTTCACGGAGTGCCCACGAGTTCTTCTATTGTGAGAAAGGGAGAAAAGGACTTCTTCCTCTACCTGCTCTATCCCATGCATCATTCCTGGGGCAGTCCCCAGAATGCCCTGCCTGGCAATCGCCGGGTGTTTTGAGTTTTTTACCCAGCTTGTTGGGTCTTTCCTGCCCCCCCTCTGCCTCCCCCTCCCCCAGGTCACCCCCCCTTTACTTTCTGCAGGGTGGGGTGAGGTTGCAGGTGCCATTTCTTCCTCACAGTGCCATGCAGTGCCCTGCCAGGGCCCCCACGAGGCCGCTCCTCTCCCCTCTCACGCGCTTCCCCTAAACATGATGCAGACTGTGAACTTTTATACTGAGCCAAATCGGAGGCAACAGAAACCGGCGCCGCAGCTGAAAGCAGCAGCGTTACGCGGCAGATGCAGATTGGGCCTTTGTCTTAACCTGGGAGCTGCCCTCTGACCCCTCCTTTCTCTCACTTTGTCCCTTCTCACTCTCCTTCCATGGCCTTCCATGGCGACACATGTCTCTGCAGGTCTCTCCTGTAGAGACGGCTCCCTCAACAGAGATCCCAGTAGAGTTCCCTCAGTAGAGACCCCAGTTTGGTGTAGTGGTTAAGTGCGCGGACTCTAATCTGGGAGAACCGGGTTTGATTCCCCACTCCTCCACTTGCAGCTGCTGGATCTCTCAAGGACAGTTGTCTCAGAGGTCTCTCAGCCCCATCTACCTCACAGGGTAGGTGTCTGTTGTAGGGAGGGGAAGGAAAAGGAGTTTGTAAGCCGCTCTGAGACTCCCTTGGGTAGTGAAGGGCAGGGTAGAAATCCAATCTCTTCTGCTTCTTCTCCTCATACTCTCACATGCATGACGCCAGATCTATCTATGGCCCAATTTACACCTCTCCTCTGAAGTAGTTTGACTGCTGTCTTTTCCTACGCTCATTTCATGCTGTTTTCAAATTTCACTCCCCGGGTCTGAAAAGTTCAAAGCAACAGGATCTGTTTAAAGCAGTAAAATGCTAGCTTGACCACAGAAGGGCAACTAACAAATGTAAACAGTAATTTTTAAACTAGAACAAGTATGGTTTGAAACTAGAAACAGGTATCGACAGGGTTTTTTTTAACTAGAATGACTCCAGCGAGAAAGTCAAATGTAGATTCTATCTATCTATCTCTCTATCTCTCTATCTCTCTATCTCTCTATCTCTCTATCTCATCTCATCTCATCTCATTGCTGTGATTGTACCTAAGTGCTTGGCGCAATAACGTCACCTGGAGGTGACATCGTCGTCCTGGGCACATTGCCAGAGGGATGCTCTAGCACTCTGCCAAAAAACTCTATGGTATCATAGAGTTTCCGACTAAATTCTAGAGCATCCACCTGGCAATGTGCCCTAGTGTGATGACATCACTTCCGAGTGATGTCATTGCAGTGTGCATGCTATGTGTACACGCCAATAGATCCCAGTTGGGAAGCCTCATCCTCCCGCAAGGCAAAAGCTAGGGACCTGGCAACCCTAGTGCCAGTGCCAGGTGGGGGAATTCTTGGAGATTTTTTTTTGGGGGGGGGTAGAGCCTGGGGAAGATGGGGTTTGGAGAGGGGAGAACAAGAAGGAGGAGGAGGAGGAGATTGGATTTTATACCCCACCCTTCACATGGTGTCTCAGAGTGGTTTACGATTCCCTTCCCCTCCCTCCCACAGGCATCCTGTGAGGTAGATGGGCTGAGAGAGCTCTTTCGAGGACCACTCTTGAGAGAACCGCTCCAAGAGAACTTGTGATTGACCCAAAGTCACACCAGCAGTTGCAGGTGGAATAGGAGGGAATCAAACCCAGTTCTTCCAGATTAGAGTCCGTGCTCCTAACCGCTACACCAAACTGGCTCTCAGTGCACCTCGATGGACATAATGCCATAGCATCCACTCACCAAAGCAGCCATTTTTGCCAGAGGAACTGATCTCTTGTCGTCTAGAGACCACTTGTAATTCTGGGTGATCTCCGGGACCCACCCGGAGGTTGGCAATCTTGGAAAGGAGTCAAGAAGAACCTTGCCCCACAATCCTTTGCAACTTCGTCTCTTTGAGGAGGTCCACCTCTCGCTTGGCCAGTGGTGGCTCTTGGAGAAAGGCTTGCAAGCAGGGGAATAACGTCTTGCTGTCAACACACAGCTGTTCCTTCAAAGCTATATTTGGTCATATGATGCTTCCTTGAAGGAGGCGTGCAGCCTTGGAAATGGACTTAATCCTTTCCTAACAGATGGCTGTATTTGGAGATACCGTAAAAGCTAGAAAGCCAGCATTGTGTATTTAACTTTATCAGCCAAAGAAGGAGGGGGAAGAGGGGGAAGAGAAAGAGCTGTAATCCTAGCCAGAATTTCTCGATAGAAGCGGTAGGGATCCAACTTTCCAACCTTGATCGCTTAAAAAAAAAATTAAACAATATTAGCCTGTTAAATACTGGGTTCCATGGATGAGCAGACCCCAAGTCTAGTGATCAGTTCAGCTTTATTTGTGATTCAGCAAGAATTTCCTGCATTGTGCAGGGAGTTGGACTAGATGACCCTGGAGGTCCCTTCCAACTCTATGATTCTAAGGCTGAGGTCTTGTAATGTAAATGAGCATTCTTGCTAGCATAGGTTTTCCATATGTTTTCTAAACCTCCAGCTGGAAGCAAGAACTGCTTCAACATCCATGTGCAAAATTTACCCTTGGGTACAGGTGTGATACGTGTTCCCCCCCCCCCCCCCCGCCTTCAAACCAAATGCACGGTAGTTATAGCCCAGGTGTGGCCAAACTTGCTTAACATAAGAGACACACAGAATAAACGACAGACGTTTGAGAGTCACAAGACATGAACAAATAT
This sequence comes from Lepidodactylus listeri, assembly GCA_029233225.1. Taxonomy (NCBI): domain Eukaryota; kingdom Metazoa; phylum Chordata; class Lepidosauria; order Squamata; family Gekkonidae; genus Lepidodactylus; species Lepidodactylus listeri. The sequence goes on along the minus strand of JARCFY010000016.1, from coordinate 6,610,223 downwards.
CACACACATGTTTTTATTGAAAAATATGCAAGTTTGCTTTTTGTTAACATTAAACGAGGCTGTCGAAAATAAAACCGAAAGGGGGGGGAACAGCTATTGGTAATGATATCTATTTGTCCAATGATATTTATTTGTTTGCTAGTGATGTTTCTGTGTTTAAGAGAAAGAGAGAGATGGAAAGAAAGGATGAAAGAAGTGGAAAGAAACAGGGAAACAAAGAAAGCAAACAGACTGGGGAGAGATGAAGGAAGAGAGACAGAAAGAAAAAGAGAGAGCAAACGGATGGGGAGCCTCCCAAGAGCCACGCAATATGTGTGAAAGAGCCACGTGTGGCTCCCGAGCCACAGTTTGGCCACCCTTGTTATAGCCTATAAGTCTCTATCTTGCCGCAACTTTTTTTAAAAAAATGCCTCGTTTTTAATATATAGATTTTAATAGACTTCGTTTCCATCGCCCGTATCACAGCCCCTACTTCTTCTTTGACTTACTCTGAGTCCCGAAAAGCCGTATTTGCCGTAGCAGCTCGTTTTTTTCCTTCCATGCAAAAATACTGAATCTAATTGCAGAAATATGTCATTCCTTCCTCTACGCCACATGGCACGAGTTAATGATGATGAATGAAAGTAATAAAGCCGAAATCTTTTTTGCCCTGTGTTTCCCCCCCCTTCAAACTAAAGCTCCCGTTAAATGACTGGGAATTACAGGCACGGATCTGCAATAAGGACATTGTTGAAGGTCAGAGATCTTGCTTCCTGCTCGAGGCCGAATTATTCAACAGGCTGGTTTTTTTGGCACGGTCCTACCAATTTTTTTCTCTCTTGCTGAGGATGATGGAAGCCACCTATGAAAAGGAATGGAGCTGAAGGCTGGAGTTTACATTAGAGGGATACCCCCCTCCCCCGGTGGAAGGCTACACATGACTCACCAGAGTCCAGGACTCGACTCACACATCTGTGGAAGCTATTTTTGGATTTTTCAGACTTCATCCATTTGGGGAGTCAGGTCCCGATGAGATGTCGGTGGGTCTCTCCAGCTTCCTCAATGCATGTCTTTATTCTGGCGCACTGAAACACGTGGGGCTGAGAGAGCTCTGACAGAAATGGCTCTTTTTCAAGAACAGCTGTGCCAGAACTATGGCTTGCCCAAGGTCATCCAGCAGGCGCAAGTAAAGGAGTGGGGATTCAAACCCGGTTCTCCCAGATTAGAGTCAGCACACTTAACCACTATACCCAAACTGGCTCTCAGTCACCTGGAGCTCAGTTGTAAGGGTGGGAAATCTCCAGCTACTACCTGGAGGCTGGCAGTGCCGGTGCTCTGCTTTTCGTTTGTCAGGCAGGGACTGCAAGTTCTGAGAAAGGAGCTCTTCAGGTTCAAATGATTAATTCACTTCCTTAAATTGTATAGAGTCTTAACCAGTGTTCCCTCTAAGCTGAGTTAGTGTGAACTAGCTCCCAGTTTTTCTGCCTTCGGCTCACACATTTCTGTCTTGGCTCAGGAAGGAGGGCTCCAGAGCAAACTAATTTATGCTGTAGCCGAATTGCTTGCTCACCACTTTAATGCCAGGAGCTCACAAAGTAGAATTTTTGCTCACAAGACTCCACAGCTTAGAGGGAATGTTGGACTCCTAAGTGATCTTCCCTGAACCAGAATTAGAACCAGAATCTCAGTTTCCTCTCATAGCAATCTGCCACCTTGGCCACATCCTGCGCGGTTCATAGTCCTGCAGGCATAGCCATGATTTTGGCCTCTTAATCACATTTCCGTTCCTCTTCTTGCAATGTTTCTCCTTTCCCTGCACCCCCATTTCTCTCTTTCTTTCAGCTTGTTCAATTACATGTGCTCATTCATCTCCCATTAGTTCCTGTTCAGTGGAGGATACTTTGCAGAGCCTTTTCTAAAGCTTTCGTGATATCCTCATCCACAATCTGAGTTCTCACTGACAACAAAGGAGGGGGGGAGGGGGGGTCCCATCTCTTTTGCAATTCTCAGTATTCACTTTCTTTGAGACAAATTACTCGCAGAGTCTGTTGTAGAAGTATGACAAATTGTGTGTGTGTGAAATCTCACCATCTCCAGGGTCCACCCTCAAATCTCCAGGAATGTCCCCTCCTGGAGCTGGCAACACTACCTCCCAGCCAACCATCAATGTATCGTTATCTGCCCCCTGGCTTCAGCTTTTTATCTCCTCCCCCCCCTAGAGAGCAGTTGTAATTCTGAGTGATCTCCAGCCCCCACCTGGAGATTGGCAACAATGGTTCCCCATGAGGGACTTGCTGGCTTGGAGGGTGGAGTCTATGGCATTGTACCTGTCTGAGGTCCCACTCCTCCTCAAACCTCACTGTCTCCAGGCTCCACCCCTCAAATCTCCAAGAATTTTCCACCTGAAGTTGGCAACCCTATCTCCTTCCCAGCCAATCATCAACCTCACTCTTTGTTTCCATTCCCCCCCCCCCCCGCAGCCTCCACCATGCTCTGAAGCCCTGCTATGTCACATTGGTTGTCATAAAGGGTCCATCTCAGCAGGGTATGAGGACATAGAGTCCACCATTTTCTCCAGGGGAACTGATCTCTGGCATCTGGAGAGCACTTGTAAATCTGAATGGTTTCCAGCCCTCGCCTGGAGATTGGCAACCATACTTCCCCTGGGGGGAAAGTAGTCTTTCTCTGCAATGGGGACCGAAGCAGCTGACATCATTCTTCTCTCCCCCTTTTTGACTTGCACAACAACCCTGTGAGGTAGGTTAGGCTTAAAGTCTGTGACTGGCCCGAAATCACCCACTCAGCAAGAACCCGGGTCTAGCAGATCCTGCTCTGAAGCACTGACTGCTATGCCTAGGATAGCCTACCTCCAGCTGGAGCCCGAAGATCGCCAGGTATTACAATTGAACTCCAGACAACAGATCTTCCCCCCTCCCTTGGAGAAAATGACTGCTTTGGAGGGTGGCCTCTATGGCATTCTTCTGTTCTTGTACAGAAGCGTTCTTCTGTTCTTGTACCGGTCATGAAGCGCTTTAGGGTGCTGTGTGAAATGGCCCCGTTTCTGACAGTTTATTCTGACAGTTTATTCTGCGCACACTGGCAGTGTGCGGGGGAGGGGGTTATGCTGATAGTACATTGTCTTTTCACTGACAGAAGCAGACCACTGAGGGGACAGTTAGACCCACCTGGCAGTGGGCAGAGGAGAAGAGTGGACCCAGCACCCAGTCGGTCCTTCCCCTTCGCTGGCTCCCTCTAGACTGAGGCTGGGATGCTGGCTGGTAGCTCTGTGGGTGGGACTGAAGCAAAGCAGGGAGAGAATGCAGCCAGAGGCCAGGGTCCCCCTTTTGAGTGGCAGTCCATCCAGCCTACTGATTTTGGCGCCCCATGGAATCTTGCCCCTTGAAATCTTAAAACAGCTTTATATAATAGGAAATATATATTCGGCAGTTCGGCAGTTCGAGACCCGAGTGCTGCGAGATGGAGTGAGCTCCCGTCTCTAGCCCCAGCTCCTGCCAACCTTGCAGTTCGAAAGCAAGAAATTGCAAGTAGATAAATAGGTATTGCTTCAGTGGGAAGGTAACAGTGTTCCGTGCACCTCTGCATTTAATCATGCTGGCCACATGACCACTGAAAAAGTCTGGACAGTGCTGGCTCTTCAGCTTGGAAACAGAGATGAGCACCGCCCCCTAGAGTCAGATTTGACTGGCTTTTGAGGAAGGGAAACCTTTACCTTTTAATACAATTGTGCATGGTGATGTGTTAAAACGCAGGCTCATGTATCCAGCTTTTAGCATAAGCCCGGTCATTTGTCAGAAGATGCCCAATTATTTCTTACATCGTCAATATCATTCCCACTCTTTAATCTTTCTAGCTACAGTCATCCTTTCTCTGGGCTTGTGAGCTCCTTGCTGCTCATGACAAAATGACCCTTTTATTTAACTGAAGTTTCTTTTTTAAAAAATGCGTTCATATAGAAAGAGAATTTGATGAAGGACAACTTCCAGATGACAGCTTTAGAAGGGGAGTTAGATAGATTCATGGAGGACGGGTCTTATCAGTGGCTACTAGCTGTGGTGAGGGAAGGGAACGTCCACATTCAGAGGCAGTCAAAGGGAAGGCCTCGGCCCCTCTGCCCTGCTTGTTAGCCCTCCAGAGGAACTGGCTGGCCACTGTGTGAGACAGGATGCTGGACCAGTTGGACCACTGGTCTGATCCAGCAAGGCTCTTCTGATGTTCTTTTGAAAGCCTTGGCCTATCTGCCCTGTTGTTGGCCCTCCAGAGGAACTGGATGATGTCACTTCCAGTGTGACACCAACAACGTGGCCTGGGCTGTCCTCTTTCTACTGCTAAGTCCCCCACTGGCCAGCTGATTGGTGGCTGGGTCATGCATTCATAGTAATGGAGAAATCCGTAGTAAGAAATATCTTGATCTTGTACTCCAGCGACAGTTCTACAACACATGATAATGAGTGTGATCAATTAAAAAATCTCCCTGTTTGCCATGACTGTAAAAACGAACAAAGCAGGGTTACCAGATGTGCTCTTTTTAGAGGACATGTCCTCTTTTGGGGGTGAGCCAGTTTGGTTCAAGAGAGCCAGTTTGGTGTACTGGTTCGGAGCGCAGACTCTAATCTGGGAGATCTGGCTTTGATTCTGCACTCCTCCACACGCAGCTGTTGGTGTGACCTTGGGTCAGTTACATATTTTTTTTAGAGCTGTTCTCTCAAGGGCAGTTCTCAAGAGAGCTCTCTCAGCTGGGGCCCACCTACCTCCCAGGGTATCTGCTGTGGGGAGGGGAAGGGGAAAGGAGACTGTAAGCTGCTCTGAAGCTCCTTCGGGTAGCGAAGGGTGGGGTATAAATCCAATCTCCTCCTCCTCCTCTTCCTCCTCCATCCTCTTTTGAGCTCTTTAAAAAAAAACCCTATGAAAATGTCCTCTTTTTGGATTGGAAGGTTAAGAATATTCCTAGTTAGTAGCAATTATCACAGCTTAAATAGTAGAGGTATTTAAAGTGAGACGCATCATTGTGATCACTTGTTTGAAGTGGTCAGTTGGGAAATACGTCCTCTTGTTTGCTTTTCAAAGGTATGGTAACCCTCATCAGGAGACTTGAGTAGGGATGCATGAAATTGTCATGCAGGAGTTTGAAACGACTGCAGAACTGAGAGACTCTTTCTGAAATTTTAGCGGTAAAAGGGTGTGTTTTTTTTTAAGTGCCTTGTCAATTCCCCCACATTTCGGATTTTATGCTAATGCCTCAAACTGACTGCAAAGGAAGCTTTTGTGCGGCTGAGTGCTAAATGGCTATCAATTGTGCCAAGCTGATATCTTTGGGCTGAGGCCATCTCCTCCTTGTTTTCTAATTGGATGTGATAAAGAACATACCGTGAAATGCCATGATAGTGATAAAGGTGAGTTCAAGGTAAGCACGTCGAATAGAGGGCTGTGTCTTCAGAACCAGTGTTTGGACCAGGCAGTGCTGTATGTCATCTTGCAGGGGACAGTCCCCAGAGCGTGGGGATGTGTCATTTGGAGTGGTCCAAAGATTGTTTCGGGGTGCAGCCCGGCCCCAGTGTCTGTCTGTGTGATTGTCCTGGGGGCACCCCACTTTGGAGCAGCTGGCACAAGAACCGCGCTTTGGACCAGGAAACAGGATATATCTTCTTGAAGGGGAGAGTCCTGTGAACCTGGGGGTATATAATATGTGGTGGTCCAGACCTTATTTTTGAACCGAGTTCGAATCCTAACTCATGCCAAGGAAGCTCGCTGGGTGACCTTGGGCCAGTCACACACTCTCTTGGCCTAACCTACCTCACAGGGTTGTTGTGAGGATAAAACAGAGGAGAGAGAAATGATGTAAGCCACTTGGGGTCTGAAAAGAGGGATACAAATGAAGTAAATAAATAAATACTAGGTAGCTAAGCACTTGGAAGGCCATGACTAGCACAAAACCCTCCATGGTGAAAAGTTCAGAAATAATAAAGACTTTTCAAACATGTGGTCCAGTGGCAAAAGCCACGGGCTGATTCATTCTTTGGCTTATTACACACAGCAGCAAAGCCTTTAAGCTTGATTTCAGATTCAGTGTCCTGCCGTACGCACCATTCCCCCCCCCCCTTTGGTGTATTTTGTGTTTTTATTCTACAGCTACATCCAAAACACACCATTTTTCTTAATTGGCGCAGAAGCACTCTCAAATGACCCAGGGAAACAGCGACCAGAAAGCGAACCGAGTGCCGAAGGGGGGGGGCGGTCAATGCAGAATGCCAAAGAAAACCCGATGGGCACGCATGGTGAATGTGCGGGGAAGAACCCAAGCATAATAGGCCTTTGTGATTCAAAAGACCTTCTTCAAAACACCACAAAAGAAATCCACTTGAAGAAATGAAGGAAACTACAAAGGGCTTCATCTTGTAATACATGAAGGAAAGATTAAGCGAAAGAACAAAAGGATCTGGGAAGGAGACGAATTATAATGGTGTCAAAAAGTGGGCGGCTCGGATGAACAGATAAAGAGGAGCTAAATTAGGCCTTTGAGAACCTTGCTGGGGCTTTCTTTTTCTCTCCCCCTCCCCCGCCCCAGAAGTTACAGCTAGAGCAAACTGGATGCCAAGGTGAAAGTTAAATTATAATCTCCCACTCAGGACATGATGCTGTTTTCAGAAATGATAATTATAGAGCTGATTTAACAGGGATTTTCTAAACCGCGATGCATTCCCCAGAAGGGCAATTTTGTGTGTTAAGAGGCAATTATCACAGGACTCAGTGGAACATTCTTCCCTCCCTCCCCCTTCTGGCTTCTTCCCAGATGCTCGTCCCACGCTCAAACCCACTATACCACATTGGCGGTCAAGTTGGTGCACATCTCTCTGCTGCACATCAGAGATGTGTTGTCCCTTAGGAACAGGGACTCCCTGATAGCTCTCCCCCATGAGATCTGAGATTCAGAGCAGAGTTTGGGAATGAGAACTGTCATGCTGTGGCCAGGCTCCTGATGTGCCTCCCTAGTTCGGAGCACATCTGGCCTGCGCTGAAGGCGCTGCACTGGCTGTCAATAGCATACCGAATTCACTTCAAGGTGCTGGTACTTACCTTTAAAGCCCTATATGGCCAGGGTCCAAAATACCTGAGGGACTGCCTTTCCCTATATAGACTCCAGAGAGCACTTCGGTCTGGGTTGCAACATCAGTTGACGATCCCAGGCCCTAAGGATGCCAGGCTTGTGGCCACCAGGACCACGGCCTTCTCAGTGGTGGCTCCTTACTGGTAGAATGAGCTCCCGAAAGAGATCAGGGACCCTTCCCACCACATCCCTATTGGCTCTGTCCACTGCCACTCAGCTGGGCAGTGGGGGAAGGCTTGTGCTGGAGGAAACAGAGGGGTGATTTGCATCACACGACGTCACAATTTCACTTCTGGTGCAACCACAGAGTTAAACCACGGCTTTGGGCGAACACTAGATTGTCACCCCCCAAAGTGATGATTACTCTTCTGGGGTGCCCTGATGGGTCATTCTCACACTGGACCCTAAGAGATGCAGCAATTATGTAATGATAAATGATAACTTTACCGTCATGCTATTTATTTCAGAGAAATGTATCTCCGTGGGCCTCAGAGTTGCTAATCTCCAGGGGGTGGTTGGAGATCTTCTGGAGCTACAACTGATCTCCAGGTGACAGAGATCAGTTCCCCGGGAGAAAATGGCCGCTCTGGAAAGTGGACTCTATGGCATTATACTCCACTGAAGTCCCTCCCCTCCCCAAACCCTGTCTTCCACAGGCTCCACCCCCAAATGGGGTGGGGATACTGTATTTGTGTACGCGCATGTGAGTGTGTGAGCACCTGTAAGTCATGGCGACCTCTGGTGACTGAGGTCTGAGTTCTGGTCGCCACACCTCAAAAAAGATGTTATAGCGTTGGAAAAAGTGCAGAAAAGGGCAACTAGAATGATGAATGGGTTGGGTCACTTTCTCACTGAAGAAAGGCTGAAGTGCTTGGGGCTCTTTAGCTTGCAGAAATGATGGCCGAGGGGTGACATGATCGAGGTTTATAAGATTATGCATGGGATAGAGCAGGAAGAGAAAGAAGGACTTTTCTCCCTTTCTCAAACTACAAGAACTCGTGGGCACTCCATGAAATTGCTGAGCAGTTGGGTTAGAACAGATAAAAGGAAGTACTTCTTCACCCAAAGAATGATGAACACGTGGAATTCACTGCCACAGGAGGTGGTGGCAGCTACAAGCATGGACGGCTTCAGGAGGGAATTAGATAAACATCTGGAGGAGAGGTCCATTGATGGCTATTAGCCACAAGGTATAGATAGGAACTCTCGGTCTGGGGCAAGTGATGCTCTGTATTCTTGGTGCTTGGGGGTGGGCAACAGTGGGAGGTCTTCTAGTGCCCTGGCCCCACTGCTGGACCTCCTGAGGGCACCTGGCTGCTGTGTGACAGAGTGTTGGACTGGATGGGCCATTGGCCTGATCCAACATTGGCTTCTCTTATGTTCTTACCCCCATTGGGGGCCTGGAGGATATTCAGAGAGGTGACTGAGTACAGCCTACCCCCACTTCCCAACTTCTGGTATTCCAGGGAGGTCTCCCATCCAAGTACTTGCCAGGGTCAACCCGGCTTAGCTTCCAAGATCTGACCAGGCTTGCCTGGACTATCCAGGTCAGGCCTGGATAGAATTGGTTTTTGATACAAAAATACCTCAGTGGAGAAAGTGACAGAAATGGTAGGAAGCACCGTTCGTTTCATCAGCTTCTAACATGGCTACCCTTGGGAGGTTGTACAGATATTCAACAAAGCCAAGCCCAATGGGATTTTTGGCTGGTACCCTAAAATAATCCTTGTTCGCCATTTCGCCGCCTCCATTGAAATCCCGAGTGTGGCTTTAAAAAAAAACACAAAAAAACCCACACCATGATTAGTTTGCCCCATTGTTCATTGTTTGCCTGTGTACTGAACACACAGAATTTTTAATTGACTATCTGAAATGAATTACTGGCAGCGATTTGGCTACATTATATTCAGTCCTGTAATCAAACAAATTTGGCTGTCAAACAAAAAAAAAAGATCAATGTTATTGTTAATTGTCCTGCCTGATGAATTAAACAGAGTATTATTCACCCCTTCTAATTAAACTATCAAGGAAAACATACATAGCCCTTTCAAGACCGGCCCCACTTTTCCATTCAAGGCTGTTGGCAAACACTGTACATTTGATTTGTGATTAAGATACAAAGAAGGAACAATTATAGTCAGATTAATTAAACAAACAAAAAAAGGATCTGGGGACCAAGGGTGAGGGGGAAAAGGGGGAAAAAACCAAGAGGGCATTATGTTCAGTTGCCTGAGAAAAATAATAGAGTTTCTTAGATGTGCCAATGCCTCATTGGATTTTTTTTTTTAAGTGAAACAGTTTTAGAGAAGCCCAAAGAAACTTTAAAATATAACCCTTCAGGCAAAGCGCGAACCATCAACTTTGTTTTGGGTTTTTTTTTTTTTTTGCAGCCGAGCGTAGATTCCAGTGTGGGGAGCAAATCTGGAACAAACACTCGTAACTAAATTTTAGTACCAGACCGTTCTTTTTAATGGATTAAACCCCTTGCCTTTTTCTGAATCAGTTTTTATAGGGAGATTTTGAGTTTTGGAGCGAACGTGTGCCAGTTCATTGGAGAAAATGTTTAACATACATTTAAAAGTTGGCTTGTGAGCTGACTAAAGGGAAATTCTAAATTCTAACTAACTCTCCCCCTCTTCCAATATGCTGGCCATTTCAGGAGGCACATATCCCTGGCATCCACACACAAAAATTGTGTATTTATTTATTTTATTCTATTTATATCCTGCCCTCATTGCATAGCAGGCTCAGGGTGGGTCCCATCACATTTTCTAAGCAATAGAAAGGTAAAGGTTTCCCTTGCTTGAAAGCCAGTCGAATTTGACTCTAGGGGGTGGTGCTCATCTCCATTTCCAACCCCAAGAGCCAGCACTGTCCGAAGACATTTCCATGGTCATGTGGCTGGTCTGACTAAATGTCAAGGCGCACGGAACGTTGTTACCTTCCCGCCAAAGCGGTCCCTATTTATCTACTTGCAATTTCTTGCTTTCGAACTGCTAGGTTGGCAAGAGCTGGGACCAGAGACAGGCGCTCACGCGATACTTCCGGTTTGCAGTTCAGCATCTTAACCACCGAGCCACCGTGGCCCTTAAGCAATATACACTATACCATACACTATAGTGTAAGCAATAATCACTATAGTTAAAGATTTTTCTTTTGCACCCGGCAATTCTTCTCCAGTGGCTAACTAGACTGTTTTGAGACAGCAACAAACATCACACTAGGGTTGCCAAGTCTTACTGTGTTAATAGCGGGGGAGTCCTGGGCCCTCTCCTGGAGTCCTTGCATGTGCGCACCATGCTTAAGATAGAGTTTTCAGGGCGATTGCTAGAGCGTTGCCCGGTGATGGGCCCTGCGTGATGACATGATGTCACTGCACCAGGCATGGCCACTTCGGGGGTGGGGTTCCCCCCGCTGGCTGGATCTGGACTGGCAGATTGGGGGACCCTTTAGTGGGGGAATCCCCGCCCCCTGGGGGGACTTGGCAGCCCTACCTCACACCAAAGGGGCAGCTGCACTCCCTATGAACCCCAAACAAGCGGCCATTCTGACACACAAAGCCTTTGCATACGGAGGTTACATCTCAGCTTCTGGCCTTCTCCGTTTCTCCCTCTAATCCCTTCTAACTCACTCTAGTGACCACCGGGACACATTTTACTTGATCAACATGTCTATGCAGTGAAGAAGAAAAAATGGAAGTTACTCTTTCCAGGGTCAGATCTTGGTTTCCAAGATACAAAGGAGATCGATGGAAAGGGTAGGTTTGGCCATTAGGGAGGGCTGGCCCATGACCCACTAGCAGAGGCCTCGTGACCCACTTTCGGGTCCCGAACCCCACGCTGAGAAACACTGCGCCATTCTATCCTCTTTGACCAATTCATGCTCTTCTTCCAGGGAGCCAGTTTGGTGCAGTGGTTAAGGGCACGGACTCTAATCTGGGAGAACCGGGTTTAATTCCCCACTCCTCCACTTGCACCTGCTGGATGACCTTGGGCAAGCCACAGTTCTGGCACAGCTGTTCTCGAAAAAGAGCAGTTTCTGTCAGAGCTCTCTCAGCCCCACCTCCCTCACAGGGTGTCTGTCTGTTGTGGGGAGGGGAAGGGAAAGGAGTTTGTAAGCCGCTCTGAGACTCCCTTGGGTAGTGAAGGGCAGGGTATAAATCCAAAATCTTCTTCTTCTTCCAGAAGAAAATTTCAAAGCAAATGAAGTTAGCCTGATAACTCATAGTGCCTCATGTGACATTATCTTACAGATTTTCAGTTCGATGTTCAGTTGGGTATGTTTTTTACTCCCACTGGCTAGAGCTGTTTCCTCTAATGGCTGAAGAAATGGAACATTACACCATTTAACGGTGTGGGTCATATTAATCACCAAGAAATTCTTTTAATGTCTTGGAAGTAACTGTCAAACTGGACATACTGAATCTATTTAAACTAAAGCGTGCCATTTTTTATCTACAGTGATCTTTAATTCACATAAAAGGGTCAAGAAAATGTGATTAAGTGACAGTTTTAAAATGTACTATAATATTAAATAGCTTGATTAAGTGACAACTATAAAATGTAATACAATATTAAGTATCTGGCTACGTCCCAAAAGAACTTTAAAGTATTTTAAATGGTTTGGGGATTTTCCAACCCATTAGGAGTTGCAAAAGACTATTTTTTAATAAATAAAAACATGTGACTCCAGAACATTTTTAATTCCAGTAGCACCTTAAAGACTTTTAAAAATTGTGGCAGGGTAGGAGCCTTTTGTGAGTCACTGCTCATTTCTTCAGCTACAGCTATATCCAAAGAAGTGAGCCAGTGACTCACGAAAGCTCATATCCTGCCACATTTTTTTTAGTCTTTAAGGTGCTGCTAGACTCTTGCTCTTTTCTACTGCTCCAGACATGGCTACCCATCTTGATTTTTACTTCCATAAGCACATCACCACTGTAAAAGAGCGGATAGTGCATTGTCAGGTTATAAGGGTTCTCCACATTAGGGCAAAACATTGCCCCTTGTTCTTTATCTGCAGCTGAAAACTGAGCAACATAAGAACATAAGAAGAGCTCTCCTGGATCAGACCAGTGGTCCACCTACTCCAGCATCCTGTCTCACACAGTAGCCAACCAGTTCCTCTGGACAGTCAACAACAGGGCATAGAGTCTGAGGCCTTCCCCTGAGAAGAACATAAGAAGAGCCCTGCTGGATCAGACCAGTGGTCCATCTAGTCCAGCATCCTGTCTCACACAGGGGCAGCCAGTTCCTCTGGAGGGCCAACAACAGGGCAGAGAGGCCGAGGCCTTCCCCTGATAAGAACGTAAGAAGAACCTTGCTGGATCAGACCAGTGAGGGTCCATCCAGTCCAGCATCCTGTCTCACACAGCAGCCAACCAGTTCCTCTAGACAGCCAGCAACAGGGTAGAGAGGCCAAGACCTTCATAAGAATATCAGAAGAGCCCTGCTGGGTCAGACCAGTGGTCTATCCAGTCCAGCATCCTGTCTCACACAGTGGCCAACCAGATCCTCTGGACATCCACTAACAGGGCATAGAGCCCAAAGCCTTTATAAGAACAGAAGAAGAGCCCTCCTGGATCAGATCAGTGGTCCATCTAGTCCAGCATTCTGTCTCAAACAGTGGTCAGCCAGTTCCTCTGGAGGGCCGACAACAGGGCAACGTAGCGCCCCCCGGCATCCAGGCATGGTGAGTCGCTCGGCTCCAACATGATCCGGCTCAACAGAAAGCAGTTTCATGTCTTCCCATGATACAAGCTGTTGCCATCCTTTATTATTCATAGAAGAGCCTGCCATATGCTAGACGCTGCACATTAACGACAGCAATTATTGTATCTAATAGTAAACTTGGGTGGTGCCTGTCAATCACAAAAGCAGCCAAAGCGGGCCCTTTACTGATGGGATAGGGATTTCTGTGTACAGATATGCAGAGAAATCTGATTTTGTATATTCAATGAAAGGGAAAGAAAAATCAAAATAGTGTGCCGAGGACTGGCCATACACCAAGGGATGTGCAACCAGTTTGGTGTAGTGGTTAAGAGCGGTGGACTCTAACCTGGAGAACTGGGTTTGATTCCCCACTTCTCCACATGCAGCCAGCTGGGTGACCTTGGGCAAGCCACAGTTGTCTCAGAGCTATTCTCTCAAAAGCAGTTCTCTCACAGCTCTCTTCGCCCCACCTACCTCACAGGGTGTCTGTTGTGGGGAGGGGGAGGGAAAGGAGATTGTAAGCAGCTCTGAGACTCCAAGTGAAGGGTGGGCATAAATCTACCACTACCACCACCTCTTCTTCTTCTTCTTCTTCTTCTTCTTCTTCTTCTTCTTCTCTAAAATGATGGCCTCAATCTTAGACAGCTTTAAGAGGGGATTAGACAAATTTATACAGGAGGGGTCCATCAATGGCTATTCAGTGATGGCTTAATTGAACTACCATGTTCAAAGGTGGTGTGTGAAGATCAGTTGCACAGGAGAGTTTGCCCCCTGTACTCTCCTTGTAGGCTTTCCAAGGACATGAGGTTCGCCTTGGGTTGCCACTTATGGAGTTCTGGTGGCGAATCTTTCGGGGACACTCCTCATCTCCTGCTCTTACTCGATGGAGTAGCAGGGAGGAGAATGGTGAGGGGAGTGGCAAACATCTGACTATCACTTCCTGTTTTGGAACAGGAAGTGGTTTCGCGATGCTCTGGGAATTAGGAAAAACTCGATGGGAAATTTATGTCCTTGTGATGCTGAAATTTATATTGTTGTGATTCTGTGATGCTGAATGGCCTACTTATTTGTTGTGATCCCTCCTGAGCCCGTTACGAGGAGGGCGGGATATAAATTTGAAAAATAAATAAGAAATAAAACCAATAAATAATAAGATAAATATTTTAAAGCTCTATGGTACGAAAATCCTAGAATGCCACTACATCACTTCCTGCTCCCGAACAAGAAGTGACTAGGATTGCCAGCTCCAGGTTGAGAAAAATTGTGGGGTGGAGCCTGAGGAGAGTGGAGTTTGGGGAGGGAGGAACTTCACTGGGGTATAATGCCATAAAGTCCACCTTCCGAAGAGGCCATTTACTCCAGGCGAACTGATCTCTGTTGCCTGGAGATCAGTTGTAATAGCGGGAGATCTCCAGCCACCACCTGGTGGCTGACAGCCCCACTCCAATCCCAATATTCCCAGGGACTGCCAGGCAAAGGCTGGCAACCCTAGGTTGTCCACTATGGGAAACACAGTGTTGGACCAGGTGGGCTGTTATCTGATGTTCCCTCTAAGCTGAGTTAGTGTCAGCTAGCTCACAATTTTTTAACCTCTGGCCCACCCATTTTTGTCTTCGCTCAGGAAGGATGGCTCCAGAGCAAACTAACTTATGCAGCAGCCAAATCGCTCACTCACAACTTTGATGCCAGTAGCTCACAAAAGTAGAATTTTTGCTCGCAAGACTCCACAGCTTAGAGGGAGCATTGGCATGACTCTTCTGAGGTTCAGCTCATGTTTGCATTGGCAAGGCTGTGTGAATTGCCTTTTGGACAGCAAGGCTGTGGGAAGACAGCAAGTCTTGAGCGTCTGCATTTCCAGTGGAAGTCCGCAGATTCCAGGTTGGCACCTTCTGTCCATTTCTCTTCTGTCAGCAGCAAGTGTTCCTTTACAAAGCGAATAACGACCAAAAGGCATGATATTTTTTTTTCTGTTTTCAAAAGTCGAGCCTTCCCACACTTGATCTGTTTCTTGTTGGAAGTTCCTGGTGCAATGTCCCCTGCCTCAGACCTCCAAACTGAGTGGCAAGAGAGACTAGATGGCTAGATGGGCACACTGACCTTTTCTTCCTGTATCTACTCTTCTGTCGCTGACTCCTTTGAAATGTAGATTGTGTTCTCAGGGACCAGTTTCCCTTTCCTGCTTCTCTTTCACTGTGAATGAAGACTTGCTCTCCACCTGCACGCACCAAGGGAGGGACATGCGGTTCTCTCTTGGCACTGTGAGGCAGATGGGCTTCTCACCATCCGCCTCCATCCTTTAGCTAGTAGGTTAGTATCAATCTCTGCTCTTTCCTATCTGTTATGTATGCTGATGGCCACATGGCACCAGTGACTTATAGCTTGAGCTTGGCTCCTGGAAACAATAGGAGCCAAGGATCCTAGACCCGCACTAGCCCTCCAATAAGAACTCTGGTGGGAAATTCCAACCCGCCAATAGGACTTTTGGGTGTGTTGTAGGGACTGTATAAAGTTGACCCTCACAGCCGGTAATGCATGCTTCGTTGTGTACTAATAAAGAATGCTGTTGGCTATGTTGTCGTCCGAGTAATCTGTGCAAGGAACCCAGTACACAATACTATCCAAAGTGTTTCTCAGATAAAGAGAAGTATTTCTCTTCTAAACTGGCAACATGGCTCTGTGTAGCTTGGTAAGCTGAGTAACCCGGTAAAGTGACACTGCTGCATTTGTAGCTTTATTTAAGCACACTGCGACATAATGGTGGCTGCACTAACCACCCCAGTTAACCTCAACATTTCTCGATGAATTGAGGCTGAATGACGCTTCCCGCCCTTCCAACATTTACTTTATTAAGATTTTCAAATACAAATGTTTTGAAAATCCAATGCGTCCCCAAGTATAATACTTGAATAGAGCTTCCTGATTTCCATTCGACTTCCTAGCAGAAGGACGGTCCTGTCTAATGCCACAGGTGTGTTTTCTGCCACCGCACTCTCCCATGTTCCCGACCACGTGTGACTTTTGTGAAGTGCGCAAACATCTCTGGTTACGATGAGAGAGAAAATGCAACCTCAAAGCGCATAGTCCACCCCCCACCCCCCGCGCGTTTGCAATTTAATCACAAACACATCCAAGGGAAGGCCTGGGTGCCTCGCCATGAATCTTGGACCCCTGCCACCGAAATCTGTTTTTCCCCCCTCTACTGAAACTCGAAATGGTACCCCTGACTGATGTTTGTTAGTGCTTTAATACTTCGAAAGCCTCCATTATGCACATGTTATTGGATTGTTGTCAAAGTGTGCCTTCTTGGCAGAAAGCCTATAAATACACTAACATCATTTTGGGTGCCATCTGCACTCCCCCTCCCCTTCTTTTATTCATGTTTGTTTCCCAGCTATAGAGGCACTTTTGGAGAACCAGCATATTGGCCTTTGTATAACCTTTCCAGGAGTGAAACCATTTCTAAAGCTAATGCGAGAGCCAGTTTGGTGTAGTGGCTGAGTACGTGGACTCTAATCTTGGAGAACTGAGTTTGATTCCCCACTCCTCCACTTGCAGCTGCTAGATGACCCTGGGCGAGCCATAGTTCTGTCATGGCTGTTCTCTCAAGGACAGCTTGGGAAAGAGCTCTCTCAGTCCCACCTACCTCACTGGGTGTCTGTTGTGGGGAGAGGAAGGGAAAGGAGTTTGTAAGCCGCTCAGAGACTCCTTCAGGTAGTGAAGGGCGGGGTATGAATCCAATCTCTTCTCTTCTTTTTCTTCTTCTTCTTGTGTGGGGACTGCTCTCTTTCGATGAATTTTTCAATGAAGTCGTCTTTGTACAATCCAAAGTGTGGAGACAGACGCAAAGTTGCCCATCAGTTCTCTAATGGAGCGAGAGCATAATTAATCAGATCTAACACCTAGGAATAATTGGTGCAGAAATGTATTTCCCAAGGTAGCTGCTTTGGGTTTCTTCAGGATGTTGAGTCAACTTGTATTAATCACATCATGAAATTAGCGCCAATTTGTCCTCACAGCTTTCCAATTTATTACAGGTTACCAGCCGATCGGTCAGATTTGTTCTCGCAGATAAAGACGAATGTCAGGCTGGGGATCAGAACCCGCACAATCAAACAGGGGGGAAAAGGAAAGCAGGTTTCATTGATGATCAAAGACCAACAGCTCATATGGGTACTGGGACGTGGTGTCAGAAGAACAGAAAACATGGGGGAGGCCCATGATAGGCATGACAAAATTATTAATGTGGTTCAAATGGAATTAATGTGAAGCAGCGGTACGAATAGTCTGTCATGTTCGTGCACGATCATAATTCTCAGCTCGAGTCCTGCGAACAAGATTGGATCGTTCTAATTATTTTGTTTCCAGTGTGCTGTTTTTGTCTTGGTTCCACCAAATTTAAAACATGGCCTTAACTTAAGCTCTCTTCGTAAATTACAGTGAATGCACATACAATTGGGGGGGGGGCAACAGTGGGAGGGCTTCTAGTGTCCTGGCCCCACTGCTGGACCTTCTGAGGGCACCGGGTGTTTTTGGCTGCTGTGTGACACAGAGTGTTGGACTGGATGGGCCACTGGCCTGATCCGACATTGGCTTCTCTTATGTTCTTACGTTTTTAATCTATGTGCAGTGTACATTAGTTTGTTCTTTGTATGCGCATTGAGTCATTCCTTTGTTATAGTCCAGGGGTCCCAACCTTTTTGAGACTGCTGGTACAACTGGAATTCTGACATGGCATGGTGGGTGAAGTGACAAAATGGCTGCCATGGGAGGCAGGGCCAGCCACAAAATGACAGCCACAGCTTAACCGCAGTAACACAGTGAGCACTGTGACCTGGCAGTGGGAGCCCCCCACCTGCACTGGGGGGGGGGGTCTGACATCTGTAACAGAGGCAGAAGGAATCAGACCTGGTTTCTAGTACTGTCATCTGGCGCCATCTTACCAACCAAGAAATAACTAGAACTTCTCTTATTACTCTAACAACTGTAAGTGTCCAGTATTATGATCTCGGAATTGTAGATGAAGGCCTGAAGGGGAGACAGGATGACCGGCCCATGGTCTCCTATGAAGGCATACATTTTAGATCTGTGGAAAGCTGCCATCAAGTCACAGCTGACTTATAGCTACTCATCACGGTGGTTTTCAAGGCCAGAGATGAGCAGAGGTGATTTGCAATTGCCTTGTTCTGGTAAGCATAAGGACATAAGAAGACCCCTGCTGGATCAGACCAGTGGTCCATTCAGCCCAGCATCCTGTCTCACAAAGTGGCCAACCAGCTCCTCTGGAGGGCCAACAACAGGGCAGAAAGGCCGAGGCCTTCATAAGAACATAAGATGAGCCCTGCTGGATCAGACCAGTGGTCCATCTAGTCCAGCATCCTGTCTCACACAGCAGCCAACCAGTTCCCCTGGAGGGCCAACAACAGGGCAGAAAGGCCGAGGCCTTCATAAGAACATAAGATGAGCCCTGCTGGATCAGACCAATGCTCCATCCAGTCCAGCATCCTGTCTCACACAGTGGCCAAACAGTTCCTCTGGAGGGCCAACAACAAGGCAGAGAGGTCAAGACTGCCCCCTGATGTTATCTCCTGTATGTGAAAGTCTCCTTTAGTCACCATGACTAGTAGCCACCAATAGACCTATCCTCCATGAATCTAATTACCTTTAAAAGCAGTCTATGCTTGTGGCCATCACTGCATCATCTGGCAAACTCTAACCCTTCTCCCCATCTGAAATGTTTTGTGTGTCAATATTGAGGTAGACCACTGGGCGAAAATTTGGAAAGTAGCTAAAAGTACAAGATCGACGCCTTTCAAAGAGAACATCTACAAAATGTTTTATAGATGGCACCGGTCACCTGACAAGATTGCGAAATGCTACTCTAACTCATCCAACAAATGTTGGAAATGTAAAACTAACGCTGGAATGTATTTTCATATGTGGTGGAGGTGCAATAAAATATAGCATCTTTGGAACAAAGTGCATAAGATTATTCTAGAAATATCTGATATTAATTTACCTATGCTACCAGAAGTATTTTTATTAAATATGATTCCAGACATTTACAAACAGCTAAATGCCTATTTAATAACAAATATTCTTATGGCAACCAGGATCTTAATAGCAAAAAAATGGAAAACAGAATATATACCGTCGAGAGAAGAAATAACTGATAAATTGTTGGAAATAGTGGAGGTGGGTAAACTAAATATAGTTTGGAAAGGTAAAAATGAAGAGCTATTCAGGAACAGATTGTATAGATTAAGTTGTAAAAATAGACTCACAATCTGTTTATAGATGCATCCAGTATGAAATTATTCTTTTTTTCCCTTTATATGCACGTTGATGAAGTGATTATAACTTACAAAAGCATAAACAAATGTTAAAAAAAATTGAAATATTTTGTGTGCAATCTCTTTTGAAAATGCATTTTATTTCTTGATTTTCTTGATTTAAACCCTGTCTTTCTCCCCAGTGGGACATCACTCTCCTCTTCTTTGGTGTACAGTTTGGAATAATGGTTAAGTGCACTGACTCTAATCTGGGAGAGCCACATTTGATGCCCCACTCCTCCACTTGCAGCTGCTGGTGTGACCTTGGGCAAGCCATTGTTCTGTCAGAGCTGTTCTTGAAAGTGCACTCTCAGCCCCACCTACCTCACAGGGTGTCTGTTGTGGAGAAGGGAGGGGAAAGAATTTGTCAGCTGCTCTGAGACTCCGAGTGAAGGATGGAGTATAAATCCTATCTCCTCCTCCTCCTCCTCCTCCTCCTCCTCCTCCTCCTCCTCCTCTTCTTCTCCTTCTCCTCTTCCTCCTCCCTTTTATTCTCACAACAACCCGGTGAGGTAGACTAGGGTAACAGTGTATGCCTGGCCCAAAGTCACCCAGCAAGCTTCCATGGCAGAGTTGAGATTTGAGCTTGCGTCGCTCAGATTCTAGTCTGGGGGGTCCCCGACTTTGTTGAGGATGCAGGCCCCTTTAGAATTTGTATACAGTGTGGTGGGTGCAACCACAAAATGGCTGCCATGAAATGGTTGCCTCAAAAGGTGGAGCCAGCCTCAAAATGGCTGCCCCAGCTTAACTTCAGTCACAAAAGCGAAGATCCTCGCACTGTGGTGGCAGCTGCTGCAAAAGCAATGTTTAAAAAAATCTGCACAGCCAATCAAATCTCCACTGGCCAATCAGAAGCCTTGCTGGGCCCCACCCACTTTCAAAAAACACTTGGTGGGGATCCCGGAAAGGTGCCGGCAGGCAGCCATTTTGCTCACAGCCATCCTGCTCACAGGCAGTACACTGGAGACCCCCTGCTTTACAAGATAAATGAAATTTGCTCCCTGCGTTCCGAAAGACAGCATTGATGGCTTCCTCTTTGGACCCACTGGCAAATTATCTGGGATGAGCACTGAATGGAACTATTCTCAAAAGGTGTTTGCTCTTCCCAAGAAACTTAATATGTACCCTCTGGAGATCTGCCCACCTGTCATGGTGTCCGTTGATGGAACTTGGTACTAATCTTGCCATGACTTCATGCGAACCAAGCCAGCGTTTCTGTGGTTTCCCCATCCCAGGTTCTTTGTTCGACGTCTGACCGAAACGAGCAGTTGATAAACAATGGGGGCGATAAACCGCCAGATGTTCTCTCAGCATGCAAACTCGTTTTACAATCTCCTTTTCCATAAATGTATATCTTTGCACCTTCCCTTTACGTACAGCACACTGGCAAGCCAGTTAAATCTGATTTTTATGCGAGGGGAATCTCCCCGCATATCAGGCACTCGCAATCCATCCAGAACAGATTTCCGCCCCCTCCCAACCCTTTCGGGCCGAGCGCGATTGAGGCTCCTCCGCTAGCACATCAATTCCGACATCAAACTGCGGCACGGTGGACCCTTTCGGAAAGGGAAGAGGCAAGACTGTTTTCCTCTCCCTGCCCCTCCTTTGGTGTTCATGAACACAAGACGATTGCCTTGACGATCGTTGTTTTGAACTGTTCATGAAAGGCAGCGAGAGAAGAAACCTCTCGGGTCACCTTCGCTTTGTGTCTATTGTCTCCTTGGGCCTCTTTGTAAAACGAGAGGGTGGACTTTCATGTCCTCCCTCGTTTGCTTCCCGAGAGTGGCATCGGCGAGACGTTGGTGGAGGGGGCTACCCTGCCAGCTAGACGGTGGCAGGGCTATGGTGCCAGCCTTTGCATTTAGAATGCAGAGTGAATAGGAGGCCGACCGGGCAGCAGGTTCCAGCTGCTGTTCCTTTTCTGCAAGAAATTGTATTTATTCATTCATTTTATTTTATTAGCTTTGTATCCCGCCCGCCACAGATAGTGGGCTCCGGGCAAGTTCCATCAAATGTAATCAACAACAATTAAAAACAGTTCAAATGCATCAGATAAAATACAGTGATAATTCTTTTATCTAATCGAAGCCTCCATAGGTGAGGTCTATCACTAACCGAGATTCCAGATGTCACGCGGATCTCATCCACTGAAGTGGAGGCCCAGCACATAGAGGGGGAACACCCACCACTTCAACTAAAAGCCTAGCAAAGAGCTCTGTCTTGCAGGCCCTGTGGAATGGTATAAGGCCCCACAGGGCCCTGATCTCATATGGGAACTCATTCCACCAGGCAAGGGCCAGGGCCGATTCACCCATCTCCCTCTATCATTGTCTTCTGCCGGTGGGCGTAGACTTTGAGAGCCAGTTTGGTGTCATGGTTAGGAGCGCGGACTCTCATCTGGGAGAACCAGGTTTGATTCCCCACTCCTCCACATGCAGCTGCTGGTGTGACTGTGGGCCAGTTACAAGTTCTCTCAGAGCTGTTCTCTCAAGAGCAGCCCTCGAAAGAAGTCTCCCAGCCCTACCTACCTCACGGGGTGTCTGTTGTGGGGAGGGGAAGGGTAGGAGCTTGTAAGCCTCCCTGAGTTTGTGAGTGAAGGGTGGGATGTAAATCCAATATCTTCTTCTTCCTCCTCCTCCTCCTCCTCCTCCCTTCTCCATGACCCTTCATAGCTCATAAGAGATCCTAAGAACAGTCTTTCTGGGAGAACTGGGTTTGATTTCCCACTCCTCCACATGCAGCTGCTGGATGACCTTGGGCAAGCCATAGCTCTGTCAGAGCTGTCCTTGAAAAAGAGCAGTTTCTCTCAGAGCTCTCTCAGCCCCACCTACCTCACAGGGTGTCTGTTGTGGGGAGGGGAAGGGAAAGGAATTTGTAAGCCGCTCTGAGACTCCTTCGAGTGTGAAGGGCGGGGTATAAATCCAAACTCCTCCTCCTCCTCCTCCTCCTCCTCCTCTTCTTCTTCTTCTTCTTCTAGATCTATATATATATATATGGCCAGTTTCTTCATATCCTCCATGCATCTGACTAAGAGAGCTGTGTTTCTCGAAAGCTTATGCTACAATAAGTGCTACTGTGCTTTTTACTAAATAATAATAAGTGGATGCTCTACCACAGAGCCACGCCCCCTTCCCGACAATTCCCGACCCTCAACATTCTACAGTTCCTGACTGCACTGCCCATGCTCATTCCTCATCAGAGAGGCTTGTTGCTGTTACTAATACTACACACACACACACACCACAATTTTTTCTTATTTTTGAGGAGTCCCCTGAGTGTCTCTTTGTCTGTGGATGGCCCGTTCCATGGATTTCAGTGATAAGTACAATAATAAGAAAAATTATCTTAACACTACAACCCTAAGCAGTTATACTTTCCTTTAATGAAGAACGTACTGGAAATTAAACCATGTTTTACTTTGGTAACCTGGTGAATGCAGTACTGATGCACGCAGAGGAAAAGGCTTGTCTCTCTGAGCCTGTTGTGATATCCCCGGTACTGAACCATTTTTAGGTCCATCTGGCTGTGTCGTTTTGGGTTCCAGCATACCGCCTCCAGTGGTCACACATGGCTGGGCTGAGACTCGGAACTGCCTGTGGAGTTGGAACATGCTGGAATACAAAGCATGCCAATACTCCTATCAATTAGACAATGACCCAGAAATTCTTGGAAGAGTGGTTTTTCAGCTCCATCCTGTCTCCAGGGGATATAACCCCATTGCTGAGTCTTTGCTGATTCCTGCATTGGAAGCTGGAACAACTCGGGAATGTGCCAGAGGAAGATTTGGGAGGACAAAAAGAAATTAATTACCGTCCCTAAGAGAAACAAATCGCTCAGTTAAACAAATGAATAATCAAAGCTTTTGGTGAACTAACAAAGCCGCTGTTTCAGTGGAGACACTGTGATTAGGTTTAATAACCATTCCTGGGCCAAAATGTCATTGAGACAGATGTACTAGCCATTTGGTTTCCATAATAAAGGTTGTACTGGTGGAAACATTTTAATGACATCTACCTTCTTTACTAGGCCTCGGATTCTTGATGGCTCTCCGGGTCACAAGACCGCCATTCGCGTCAGTTGACCCCTACCAACCCCTTTTCCGTTCTTCCCGAGCCTCATGAAGACCATTAAACTTGCAGGTGCAATTATTGTATAATAAAGTATCAATTTCCTGAGAAACCCTCGGACGTTTTCTTTTAGAATTATCATCGGAGAATTAACCACATCCAGCCTTCAGATGAATTAGAGACGTGCTTCAATTTGGAAATAAAAATCCTCTCTCTCTTATGCTAAGATGCCCCCCAAAATAGCAAGTTTTTTGTCCCGGATGGCGAACACATTGTTTAAATTTCCTAAAACAAGCAACATCTATACATAATCATACATAATCGATTTTTTTTTAATGCATCTTTATATATCTCATGCTGTGATTGGCAGTTCATGTAGTCAGTGTTTGCACTAGCAGAAATGTCTCCTTTCTGAGAATCTTATGATTCCCTCCTCCAGTAATTTCCCCCAGTAATTTCTATTTTCTGCTGTAAAGCCTCTCGGCAAGGATAGATGTGATCTGCCGCAGGCAGTGGGACAAGCAGAGCATTTATTGCTCCATTAGATGTTTGTGATTTTTGGCAGTGCAGATCTCATGTGCACAGGATGGCTGAGTATGATTTTCTCCCAGGAGCAAATATTCATATGGATACTATGTAATTCTAGGCATGCCAGCCTCCAGTTGGGACCAGGGGATCCCCCAGAATTACACCTCATCTCCAGACAGTGATGGCCCCAGGTTTTTCTGTCCACTAGGCAAGGATACATTCTGGCACACACACACCCATGTGGGGCGGGGGTGGGCGCAGGAGCCACAGCGGGCAGGCTGAGGGCGTGAGCTGCAAATGTATGCGGGGGCAGGATCGCTTGAGGGGAGGGGGAGGGAGCCTGTGCCAGGCTGCAAAAGGAGCTCCAAAGAGACTGTGGGGGTGGGGGCGGCAGAGAGTGAGCGGCTCTTTCCCATCGTCCTGGGCTGTTCCCCGCGCCTGCCCCCCCCCCCCGTCTTCTTGTCTTTTTGTCTGGGGGGCTGCAAAGAGAGGAGTCTCTTGCCGGGGATGGAGCAAGAAGCCAGCAAGGGAGGCTTCCTGTGCGGGACGAGGAGGAGACGAGGTCAAGCCGTCGCCCTGGGTGACGGTCTAAAATTTAACAATAATGGGCCAGCCCTGTCTCCAGACTACAGAGATCAGTTCCCCTGGAGAGCATGGATGCTTTGGAGGGTTGCCTCGATGGCATTCGACCACACTGAGGTTCTTGCCTTCAGTGTTCAAATGAATACGTTCAAAACCAATAATAGGGTCTTCTGTAATTCCATACATACATTCCATACCCTGGGGTTCCACTGAAGTTATGGAGCTGTGCCTCTGTTATTTTGGAAACTGGGTTCCGTTTGACCAGCTACTGTTGGAGATCATTGAAACGTCTTGATTGACACCTGGGAGAGACGTACGGCTGCTATTCTTTCCACAGTGGGCTTCTTCTGCCGCAGTTACATTGTGTTTGGAAGGCCACGGACACCATTTATGTGTGGAATCACAGAGGAGCCTACTGTTGGCTTTGAACACGTTCTTTTTGTAAATGATGCTTCATTGTTATGAGCAATCTGTTGGATATGTGCCGGTACATTCTATTGGGTTATGACCACTAACCTATGGTTGTACTTTAATGAACGTGGATGGTCTTTCCTTGGTAGGTGTTATTTGTAGCAATCACATGGAGGCAGGGGGCAGGCTGCCCAGCCATGCCCACTCTCCCTTCCCATGCATTCGGTCAATGCACGAAGGATGCATGCGTAGCGGGCTTGTGATGTTGACTCCCATGCATTCGCAGCATTTTGTTTTTACCATTTTCGCCCGTCCGTCCTGTTATGGCACATAGGAAGGCACAATCATTTCATTTTCTATCTTCCCGGGTCCTTCCCTCTAGTCCTGTTCCTTCTTTCCTCAACTCTAAAGCATGATATTTGCAACGCCGTTTTCCCCTGAAGTTTCATGTCGACCTCGCCTTGGCAAAGAAGGCCCATAACTTCACAATGGAGGCTGCCGAAACTGTGAGGAGCGGCATAAAGGAAATTTATGGCAGGATAGCATCGAGCCCAATCTTCTTCTTCTTCTTTCACTCTTCAAAATGTCTAATTAGTGCTTAATCAATTTTTATAATATAAGATCACCACTCAATAAGGCCCAATCCCTTAATTTTCAACTCATGTAAGCATTTCTCTTTGTCATGTTAGAAACCCTCCAATGCTATTTCCTGTTCACTGTGGGGTGTAGAATCTGACAAGATTCTTCATTCACTCTTCGCTCATTAAAATGTCAAGTGTTTTTAGTGTGAATGACAAACGAGTCTCAGGTTCTTAAGTATTCCTCCCTAGCAAATGACAACTAAGTTTTTATAGTGGCATCAGGCAATTGTGTCTTCTGTTCAAAGAAGTGTCTTCAGTTCCTTTGTTAGAATATATACATGCCCCACCCAGAAAAGTATCTCATACAGGAGTGAATTTAGGGGTCTCAGTCTTTAGGTGGGACCTGGGCATCCCCCAGAATTACAGGTCATCTCCAGACTAAAGAGATCAGTTCTCCTGGGGGAAATGGATGCTTTGGAGGGTGGACTCTAGGGCATTGTACTCCACTGAGGTCCCTGTCCTCCACAGGCTGCATCCCCACATCTCGAGGAGTTTCCCAACCTGGGGTTGACAACCCTACTCCCATCCCCACCAACGGCAGGGAGGACCTGGTGACCCTAAGTGGCCCGGGAGGTGAAAGTGGTGCTGGAGTGAGCCAAGGTGCATGGCCCTTGTGGTGCTACAAGCAAGGGTCACTCCACTCAACAATGTGAACAGTGGGTATTAGGTCACCTGTTACTTCCTCCCCCCAAATGGCAGCAGTGGGGGGAAAGATGATCGGTGGACTAGCATGGGTAAACATTGCCAGGGAAGGGTCTGAGCCAAGACCTCTGGGGCTCTGGCAGTTTCTGAGGATTGGCTTGGTTTGCTTCTAACCACCAGTGGTCCCCCCAAGCAGTGGCTCAATCAGCTCCCACCTCTCTGCTGCTTTCGGATTGACTGGTAATCCCCAAATATATCTGGGATTTTCTCGGGGATTTTTGTTGTTTCCCCAAGAAAACCCAGATACATATGGGAAGCTGAAATATACCCCCAAAATACCGATGAGGTATTTTGGGGGTACATTTTCAGCTTGGGTAGATCTGAATGCACACCCCGAGTACCCTGCCATTCTCCCCATTGGGGGGATCCAAGGTGGCTAACATCATTCTCCATCTTATCCTTACAATAACTTTGTGAAGTAGGTTAGGTTGAGAGTGTGACTGGCTCCAGGTCACCCACTGAACTTCCATGGCATAAGCAGGGATTCGAACCTGGGGCTCCCAGATCCTAATCCAACACTCTAACTACTACACCACACTGGCTAGACAGATCTTGGGGGTGAGAGGTCAGATTAATTTATATACATGCATCAAAACAGCATATCGTCTTTTGTTTAGTTCTAAAAGTCCGTCTCAAGAAAATTTGCAATGATGTATCACGACAGATGGAGGCAAAACCTGTTGAGAACATCTCTTCATTTTTTTAAAAAAAGAACCTCATGTTCATGGATGTAATAGGGAAGTGTAATAATGATTCAGGAGCTTTGGAATAAAGTTTGTTTCTTTCCTAGAAGTTAGGACTGGGCCTCTCCTCTTCAAAAATGTTTGTGGCAATTCCGTAGCTGAACCTGAACCAGACCATGAGCAGCTGACGGAATTCAAAATCACAGTAAGCAGCCCAGACATTAATTGCAGGACTACAGGTCTGAGTTTAATAAGGTTGGTTGACTTAATAGGGTCAAACCCATGGCCTTCCGTGTTTGCTGTTAGATATATGCCGTTGTTTCAAAATGTATGAAAAAAATGAACTGAAAAAGCCCCATTAATTTTCATTAGCCTCAAAAGGAAAACAAATGTGAATCAAAACTAATGAACTGTCCCATTCATTTTTTGTTTCCATCTGTTTCTATAGGGGGAAAGAAAACATTTCCAGTTGGAATCTATTTTCCAACCAATCTGGGTAAAATTTTCTAGTGTTGTACTGTTCATGGATAGTATCATGACCATCAAATTTCAGAGAGACAGAAGGTCCTAGTTTTATAATCAATTACAATAAAAAAAATTCTAGCTGTAACTTTTTAAATTTCCCAGTCTAGTTGGATGAAATTAACCAGGACTGTACTTCTTACCTATGGGATCACAGCTCCTGAAGTGGTAGAAGCGGTCCCAATTTTATAGGCAATTAAATAAAAAGCTCGTGAATTTAAAAACAATTGAATGCTGTAAGATCTATAAAACTACTTATCCAATTGCCATGAAATGAGGCAGACGTTTGTACTCCCGAGAGCATTCCCACATAAGGAGAAGCATTCAATAAATTATCGAAGTAAACAGGAAGCAATCAGTCATTATTGCAGTAAACAGGAAGTAATCAGTCATTAAAATAAACAGGAAGCATTTAATCAAGGGCCGATACAGATAGATTGAAAGAAGTCTGCTATCATTTGTAAGATGCATATAAAAGATATGCCATTATTTATCTTTATGACTGTGTATTATTCCTTCTGTGTTTAGCTAATTTTTAAAAAGAGAATGATTGAATGAGATATCAACATAAAGTAAATCTTCAATTTCTGGTATATCTATGTATTTAGCTATTGATGGTTTGTGCCATCCTTTCTCCATGGAACCCAGTATATTATTCTTTCCCATCCAAACCCTTTTATTCTCACTACAGTGATATAAGGAACTTTAGGCTTGCTAAGGGACTGTATGGGTTGGATCCAGCCAGTTTTTCCATTTGCAAAAAATGGAGCTGTCCCTCTTGACCACCCAAAAAGCCTACGTTGAGCATCATGGGATTAGCATGGGCATGGGCAAAAGCCATGTAGATCAGGGCCATGTTAAGAAAGACTGAAAGAAAACTGAAAGAAAGACTGAAAGACTGAAAGAAAAAACTGCTGGATCCAGCCCAGTGGCTGTCCCAGAGTGACTAAATGGGGATTTGAATTTGGGTCTTCCAAATGCTAGTCCAACTCTCTACCTACTACAGGGGTCCCCCAGCCGTTTTGAGCCTGCTAGCACCTTTAAAATCCCAACACAGCATGGTGGGGGCGGCCACAAAATGGCGGCCATGAAACAGCTGCCGCGGGAGGTGGAACCAGCACTAAATGGCGGCTGCAGTTTCCCGTCAGTCACACAGTGAAGATCCTTGTGCTGTGGTAGCAGTTGCCAGTTTGGTGTAGTGGTTAAGAGTGCGGCGTCTAATCTGGGAGCACCAGGTTTGATTCTCCACTCCTCCATATGCAGCTGCTGGTGTGACCATGGGTCAGTCACAAGTTTTCTCGGAGCTGTTCTCAAGAGATGTTCTCTCCGAGCTCTCTCGGTCCCACCTACATCACGGGGCACCTGTTGTGGGGAGAGGAAAGGAAGGAGATTGTAAGCTGCTCCGAGTGAAGGGTGGGGTATAAATCCAATCTTCTCCTCCTCCCCCTTTTCTTCTTCTTCCTCCTCCCCCTTCCCCTTTTCTTCTTTTTCTTCTTCCTCCTCCTTCTCCTCCCCCTTTCTTCTTCTTCTTCCTTCTTTTCCTGCCATAGCAATGGGTTTTTAAAAAGAAAATCTACACAACCAATCAAATATCCAGTGGCCAATCAAAAATTTTCAGGGCAAAAGCCCCATCTGGCCCGACCCACTTTCTAAAAAACACTTGGTGGGCACCAGAAAATGTCTCAGCAGGCACCACAATGGGGATCGCTGCTCTACTGCTTTACACTGGCTTGTTAGTGGACAGAGGCCTTTTGTTTAGGCTGGTATATGATGATTGGGGTTGCGAGTCTCAGTGATTAGCTTCATTACAGTGCTTCATTTTGATAGGCTTTGAAAGCTATTTCTCCCCACAGTGAATCTGGGGAAGGGCACATTTATGTGGAGGAAACCCGCCTCAACCTGGACTTGGTAAGACAAACCAGTTACAGGCAGGGCTATTTTGGGGCAGGAACGCACCGGAATGGAGTTCCGGCTGGCTTTTGAGTTGGCCACGCCTACAGCCTCCCCCCCTCGGGTTCCCCAGGCACCTCACAAGCCGCAGGGCGCCTGGGGAAGCCGATCTAGAAACTGCCTTCCTTCCCTCAGGTTCCCCATGCGCTCCGCAAGCCACAGTGCACCTGGGGAAGCCGATCCTGGGAGGGAGCTGCACTGTCAGGGGTGTGGCCTAATATGCTAATATGTTTCTGCTGTTGGGTGTGGCCTAATATGCTAATGAGTTCCTGCTGGGCTTTTTCTACAAAAAAAAGCCTTGGTTACAGGAATTATGGCTGATATCCAGGCAACACAGATCAGTTTCCCCTGGACAAAATGGCTGCTTTTGTTGGTGGGCTCTATGACATTAGACCTTGCTGAGGTCTTCCTCTTTCCAAACCCTGCCCTTTCTAGAATACACCCCCCCCCCCAAAAAAAATCTCCAGGAATGTCCCAACCCAGAGCCAGCAACCCTAGTTGGATCATCCCTCTGACCCACTGTTGTGTCCCAGTCCTAACATTAAACGTGACGCAATCCATTTTCATATTTGGAATGATGGACAAGATTAGCATTTCAGCGATTTAATATTTTACCGAGTGATCCATCTATGGGGACTTTCCATTTCTGTTTTCTTTACAATGCCTGTCAACTGCTATATCATCTAACATCTCTTCTCCACCCTGGAGATATTCCCCAATTTTCTGTCTAAGAACTGAGCTTTTCAAATGTTCCTTTGTTCTTGATTCGATCTCTCATTCAGTGTAGGGGTTCAGAAGACGATTGGTTCCTGGTTTCTCTGCCGGCTGTTCCTAAATCCACATTCAAATCAACGCCCTGTGCCTTGATATTCCCACTTCTGTCTGTTTGTTTCATTGGCCTTTCACTGCTGTATTGAATCGGAGATGATTTGACGTGATACCATTATTTGGGCTCCAGAAATAAGGGAAACAAAGTAAACAAGGTGAGAAGGTTCCACCATACTTGATTTACCGGTGTCCGAAACAAAATGTTTCTCGCTTCTGCTAAACGGGAAGAACAGTGGGTTTTAATTTAAAGAAAATCTTAATGTGGCACTGTTTTATGGTCAATTGTGTGCCACTGATAGCATGACAACTTTCTGATTGTAAAAAGTTTTTCTGGTATATAATTGACAGACTGTCCTAAGCATATTATTACATTCTGATCACAGAAGTCAATTTTTGATGAGTCTCCTCCTCCTCTCCCCCTTCCTCTTCCCCCCTCCTCCTCCTCTTCTTCTTTTTCTTCTTCTTCTTCTCCGCTCCATGAAATTGCTAAGCAGCTGGGTTAGGAAAGATAAAAGGAAGTACTTCTTCACCCAAAGAGTGATTAACACATGGAATTCACTGCCACAGGAGATGGCGGCGGCTACAAGCATGGACAGCTTCAAGAGGGAATTAGATAAACATATGGAGTAGAGGTCCATCAGTGGCTTTTAGCCACAAGGTACAGATAGGAACTCTCAGTCTGGGGCAGTGATGTTCTGTATTCTTGGTGCTTGGGGGGGCAACCGTGGAGGGCTTCTAGTGTCCTGGCCCCACTGCTGGACCTTCTGAGGGCACCTGGTGTTTTTGGCCACTGTGTGACAGATTGTTGGCCTGGATGGGCCACTGGCCTGATCCAGCATTGGCTTCTCTTATCTTCTTCTTCCTCCTCCTCCTCTTCTTCTTCCTCGAAATCTTCTTCCTCTTCTTTCTTTTTCTTCTCTCCATGAAATTGCTGAGCAGTCGGGTTAGAACAGATAAAAGGAAGTACTTCTTCACCCAAAGAGTGATTAACATGTGGAATTCACTGCCACAGGAGGTAGTGGCGGCTACAAGCATGGATGGTTTCAAGAGAGAATTAGATAAACATATGAAGCAGAGGTCCATCGGTGGGTATTAGCCACAAAGTATAGATAGGAACTCTCAGTCTGGGGCAAGTGATGCTCTGTATTCTTGGTGCTTGGGGGGGGCAGCAGTGGGAAGGTTTCTAGTGTCCTGGCCCCACTGCTGGACCTCCTGAGGGCACCTGGTGTTTTAGGCCACTGTATGACACAGAGTGTTGGACTGCATGGGTCATTGGCCTGATCCAGCACTGGCTTCTCTTATGTTCTTATCTTCTTCTTCTTCTTCTCCTTCTTCTTCTTATCCTTCTTCTTCTTCTTCTCTGTCTTATCTTGCCTGTCCTGCATATGTCTCTATTCAGCCCTATTAAACACATGGGAATATAAATATTAAATGCACAGCAGACCATGTGCATTAGTGTGTAGTGGTTAGGAGTGCACAGAGAGCCATTGTGGTGTAGTGGTTAAGACTGTCAGACTAGGATCTGGAAGACCCAAGTTCGAATCCCTGCTTGTGCCATGGAAGCTCGCTGGGTGACCTTGAACTGGCCACACTCTCTCAGCCTCACCTACCTCTCAGGGCTGCTGCAAGGATAAAACGGAGGAGAGGACAATGGCGTCAGTTGCTTTAGTTTCCCATTCGGGAGAAAGGCCAGGTATAAATAAATTAAATAAATCAATAAAAATACTAGCCCACGAGACCAAACAGAACCTCCGTATTAAGAGGCAGTAAACCAGTGCTAGGAGGCAACACCAGGGGATGGTCTTCTGTGTATGTAAAGTGGCATCAAGTGGCAGTTGACTTATGGCCACCCCAGCAAGGGGCTTTCAAGGAAAATGAGAAGCAGAGGTGGCTGGCCATTCCCTTCCTCTGCAGAGTCCTCCTTGGTGGTCTTCCTTCCAAGTACCAACCCAGCTTAGATCCTGAGATCTCACAAGATCAGGCTATACCATGCCACCTTCCCTCTCCTTCTCAGCATCTTAGGCCCTGTCTATTGGCCCTCAAGGGCAACTGGTTGGCCACTGTGTCAAACAGGATGCTGAACTAGATGGACCACTGGTCTGATCCAGCTGGGGTCTTCTAGGGTTCTGGCATTTATAAATGGCAGAATTCAAGAAAGTGCTTGGATTAGGAGCAGACATCTGTGTCTGCCCAACCCAAGTAACGCAGTGGTGGGTCCGTCACTAAATATACCACGATGCTGTCAAAAATCTGCCTCCACATGGCCTGTTATTATTGGGTTGGGATTTTGGCCACCGGAGGAAAGTCCTTCTCATTCTCCTGTCACAGTAAATCTCTTTTCGAAAATGTATCATGTCCCACTTCACTATTACCTTTTAATTTCCCTCCCATCATTTCTTATTTAACTCCTAACTGTATTATTCAACACAGTAAAGCATTGGGGAGGGGGGAGTCTGAGCATTACCGGAGTCTGAATCCTCATTCCTGATCTGAACTGACCTGAACTGGGATGGTCGGATTGAGTGACTCTGTCTTCCAGTTTGAGAGCCAGTTTGGTGTAGTGGTTAAGTGCGCAGACTCTAGTCTGGGAGAACTGAGTTTGATTCCCCACTCCTCCACTTGCACCTGGCTGGATGACCTTGGGCAAGCCATAGCTCTGTACCAGCTGTTCCCTCAAGGACAGCTTGGGAAAGAGCTCTCTCAGCCCCACCTACCTCACAGGGTGTCTGTTGTGGGGAGGGGAAGGGAAAGGAGTTTGTCAGCCGCTCTGAGACTCCCTTGGGGAGTGGAGGGCGGGCTATAAATCCAATCTATTCTTCTTCTTCTTCTTCCAACACCACCTTGGATCTAGAACAGACCTAATGTGCATGTGTGTGTGTGTGTAAGGTCATATCAAGTTGCAGCTGACTTATGGTGACTCCAGCAAGGGGCTGTCAAGAAGAAGAAAAAGAAGGAGGAGGAGGAGGAGGAGGAGGAGGAGGAGGAGGAGATGATATTGGACTTATCCCCTGCCCTTCACTTGAAGTCTCAGGACAGCTTACAATCTCCTTTCCCTGCCCCTCCCCACAGCAGGCATCCTATGAGGTATGAGGGGTTGAGAGAGATCTTTCGAGGACTGCTCTTGAGACAATGACTCTAAGATAATTTGTGACCGACCCAAGGTCACATCAGCAGCTGCATGTGGAGGAGCGGGGAATCAAAACCAGTTTTCCCAGAGTAGAGTCTGTGTCAAGGCAAGTGAGAAGCAGAGATGGTTGGTCATTGCCTTCCTCTGCAGAGCCTTCCTTGGTGGTCTCCCATCCAAGCACCGACTTAAGGCGACCCCACAAGGGGCTTTCATGGCACATGAGAGGCAAGAGGGTGTTTACCCTTGCTTTCCTCTTCTGAGTCTTCCTTGGTGGTCTCCCATCCGAGTACCGACTTATGGTGACCCCATCAAGGGGCTTCCTAGGCAGGGGAGAAGCAGAGGTGGTTGGACATTTCTTTCCTCTGCAGAGCCTTCCTTGGTGGTCTCCCATCCAAGTACCGACTTAATGGCAATTGGCAACTCCAGCAAAGGGCTTTCAAGGCCAATGAGAAGCAGAGGTGGTTGGCCACTGCCTTCTTCTGCAGAGCCTTCCTTGATGATCTCCCTTCCAAATACCAACCCTGCCTAACTTCAGAGATCTGATGAGATTGGGCTATGCCATGCCGCCTTCCCACCCAATCAGACCTAGTACAGATGAGTTAAACCAGTAAAAAAAACCTAACTTTTACAGTGCAATCCTGAAAAGCGTTACACCCTTCTAAGTTCATTGAAGTCAACAGTGCAATACTGAAGGATATAACTCTGATGTCAATTAGCTTTTAAAGAGGTATCTGCTCTCTTAATAACCATTTAGCCGCCTCCCTCTCACTAGGTCAGAAAGAGAAGGAACTGGGAAGAATCTTCTAGCTAGCAGGCCAGCAGGTTTCTAAAAATCTGCACAGCCAATCAAATCTCTAATGGCCAATCAGAAACGTTGCTGGGCATCAGCCCCACCTGGCCCCACCCACTTACTAAAAACACTTGGCGACTGACCTGTAGCTATGGTGGGGCAATTCGGGGCTCTGCCCCCTCCGTTGAAGGGACAGCCCCACAAGATTTCCTTCCAAAAATACTAAAATTATATTTAAGGCACATGCTTCCTGTACGCACCACAGCCAGCCATTCATGAAACAGACTTGAGAATCATGTTTTTAAAAAAGACCAGAGTGAGAATCACCTTCCCCTACAAGTTTTTTATTTGAAAAATAATGGTTCATTAATGGCACCAGGGGAAAAAATTGCCCTACAAGTGACAAAATCCTGGCTATAGGGCTGTTTGGAGGGCACCATTAAAGATGTTATCAGGTGCCAGGGTGCCCACGGGTGCCATGTTGGGGACCCCTTGTCTAAAGAAACCTATCAATCATTGTGTTTTCTTGAGGCTCACTTTCTGTCAAGCTTTTTCTGCCTTGTTTGAATATGAGGTATGACGGAATTAAAGATCTGGGGCCAGCAGAATGTAAACAAGGAACACTGCTGAGTCACATGACTGAGTGAGGCGGGGGCCGTTTGGCTCAGGACACTCCTTTAACCTTGGGGTTGTCTGGGGCTAACAGTGGAGAATGAGAGTGTGGAGGGAACAGTCCTCTTGTAGCTCTGTGCGAGCAGCCTAAAATACCAGTTGAAGCAGATAACTGGGGGCTGGATAGTCTGGTTCAGGGGACAGTGAGCCGACTGGTGAAAGCAGAGCACGTAAGCGGTCACAAACACAAAATACACCACTCCTGAAGAGCCTGGGACAGGTGGTTAAGTGAGGGCCGAGGAAAGGTCTGGCAGAGTCTGGACAGCTGGTTGTTGGCCAGTTGGGACTCAAGGGGAAAAAAGGGCCAGGACATCAAAGCCAAAAGGCTTCACCACCAAGCAGGACAGGAGAGTGCACATAGGAAGGTGTTGAGTGAACTTACGGACATCCAAAGAAACTGGAAACAATACAGGCTGCTGCCTAAGTGTAGTCCAAGCCAAACGTGCCATCTTATGAAGAAATAAAGTGTCAGCTATATATACATCCCCCATCCCCCTGTTGTGTTCTGAAAATAAAGTGCTGTTTTGTTTTGAAGGGGAAATGCATTAGTGCCTGACTCTTAAAACCAGCAACAAATATATCTAGCAGTGGTCCTTAACATACCTATAAAGAAATTTAAAACAAACCCCGAAGAGACTATGAGGAGATCGTGGGAGCTGGTCAGGACAGTAAAGGCAAGCCAGATTGGTCACCTCACAGAAGGTCACAATACAGCAGATTATAAGGTTGCGCGTCATATGAGGTTCTGAGGATCACATTTCAGTACAACAATCTTCACCCATTCCAGTCCCTTCTTAGGCCTTCTTGCTTTTATAGCCACTTTTTTTCTTCTGCACAAACAGGGTCACTGAATAACAGTTAAGGCTCAAGCCTTCAGCCAACACAATGTAAAGCTGACACCAGCAAGAGACGGGAAATGGCCCATTTCCCAGACCGCTTCGCTCATTCTGTCTCGCGGTATACATGTAGAGGAAAGGCTGGAAGCGACACAAATCTTTGTCAGAAACCCACTGGTCAGGAAGAAAAACGCTGAGTGATCTTTGCACATGGAGGACACCGCTGGGTTCTTTTCCTCTTGAAGGAATAAATATAGGACACATCTCAAGGACATGACTGTCAGGATGAAGTCTTCGGAAGCTGCAGGTACTGCAGAACGTTGCGGCTAGACTGCTGGTCAGGGCCAGCTACCAGGAGCATGGGACTAGAGGTATGCACACACAAAAATGGTATTTATCAGGTTTGAGTATATTGAACAAAAAAAAGATTGGTATTTCCCAATATTCCCGAATCCCAATATTGGCATGGTATTGAAATTTGGAGAATATTCAGGAGTGCTGGATTTTTTTCAGCTCCATTATACTGTATAGGGACCATTATAGTCAATCGTCTCCATAGGCTATAATAGAGAATCGATCTGGGGGTATCTAGTGCTCAAGGTGGGCTGTTTTTTGAGGTAACCAAATTTGCAGCATAGCTGCTGGTGCCTCTCCTCAGAAACACTCAAGTTTCAAAAAGATTGGACCAGAGCGTCCAATTCTACAGACCTCAGAAGAAGGTGCCGCCATCCTCCATTGTTTCCAATGGAGGTGGAAGGCATTTAAAGAGACATGATCCCTTTAAATGCCTTCCGTCGTGTCACAGTGAGTGAACTCCAAAGGCATTTAAACATTAAATGCCTTGCTGAGAGTTCACTCCAAAGGCATTTGAAGGGAATAAGCCCTTTAAACGCTCTGTAACAGTGGCTATCTAGTAGCCCCGAAAAATCCCGAATATCTTCGGGACTTTTTGGGGTGGCCATTTTCAGGTAGCCGAATCACTAGCCCCCTTGGTGATCAGCTGACAAAATACCCAATAAGTACCTTTTTTCCCCCACACACCCCTAACACATGACCCAAATACTACAGAAATTAGACTGGCTACTGATTCACACCCAATATCAATACAAGGTGTTGGTTTTGTCCTCTAAAACCCTACATGGCTTGGGACCAGGGAATCTGAAGGCGCATCTTCTCCCACATGTTCCTGCCCGAGAATCAAGATCACAGGGAGAGATCTCCCACCAATCAAAGAAGCTCATCTGGCGGGCAGGCTAGAAAAAGCCTTTTTGGTGGAAGCCCCTTGATTATGGTATAGCCTCCCCAAGAAAGGTGTGCCAGGTCCCCTTACTTTCAAGTTTTAGGAAGCAACTGAAAATGATTTTATTTAAGAATGCAATTGACTAATTTAGTTTTTCTTTATTGGCAATCCTAATTGGAGATCTTAAATTGTGGACTTTTAGGGGTGTTAAAAAAAACAAAAAAAAAACAATCATTTTATTTACTTTGTAAAGCCGACTTGTGTTCCTCAAGGCTAATAAAAGTTGTAAACAAACAAATAAATCCAGGAAAATGAAACTTTCACCTTATGAAGCTACCCTTTCATCACTATTCACCACAAATGTAAAAGGAGATGGTTAAAAAAGGTCTGTTGTTTGACTAATTATATATTAAGTTCTGTTCACTCGTCGCATGGGGTTTCTGTAGGGTTATCTATCGAGGATATTTATTAGTTAATATCGTAGAGCTGGCCCAGTCACAGAAGCGAGGTATTGCATGCAGTAAATAACTCCAAGGAAGTATATTGCAAAAAAGTAACACTTAAATTTACTGAGGAAGATTCGATTCATATCCCTGTTGTAGTCAAAGAGGGAGAGAAGCCCTATCTAAAGAACACTGTTCCCCATCACAAATGCCCAGCAGATCCTGCAGTGTGTATGTACCGTGGACATTGCTTCTACAGGAGAGACTTGTAGATGCGTCTGACTTAGGGTTGCGGGGGACAGGGGACTTACCAGTAAAAAGAAGGCCTTGGCCACGTTGCTGGCATCCCACCGGAAACGACATCATCATGCAAGTGACTTCCAGGTGGCACTCTGTTATTGGGGCAAAAAACTGCATGGGAAAAATCGCCTTCTATCATAGAGTTTTTTCCCAACTACCAGAGTGTCCCCCAGAAGTCGCTGATGAGATGACATCACTTCCTGTGTGACAGCAGCAATGTGGCCTAGGGCTTCTTCTTTCTACTGGTAAGTCCCTGCTGATCAGCTGATTGGCAGCTGGGGGGCAGGGCCTGGTTGGCAGGGGACCCCTGCCTCCACTGGGAGGTCTGGCAACCCCAATCTGACTCTGTAATATATGTAATGGCGGCAGCCACATGGCCCCGCAGAGCACATGGCCCAGTTAAGGCCTGAGCTTGGGGCCAGAGAACAATAGGACACTAGGATCCTAAATGTCCCCCTATCAGAGGCTTAGGATATTCAAATAGTCCTATGATAGCCTCTGGCAGGAAACTTATTCAATTACCTTGTTTGGGCGAGGTCAGAGGTGCGGTTTACCTGTGCATATAAGCAGGCCCCCTGACCTCCGTCCCACATGCCTCATCTGATCCTGCTCAATCAGTATGCTGATTTCACTGCAACTGGACTCCACTTCCAGGACTTGTCAGACTCAATGGAGAGCCATGAGAAAAGTGGTACAGAACAAAGGGCACAGAGACAGAGGAGGTCAGAGAGAAGCTCCAGGTTAAGAACAAAGAGAGGCATCCCTTTAAGGAGATAACACATGTACACATCTGGAGCACTGTTGTGCCCCCCCCCCCATGTTCAGGCATGCTCCATTACTCCATGCTTGCATTCCCCCAAAATTATCAGCCTCAAGTGGGGCCTGGAGATCTCCCGGAATTAGAACTGACCTCCAGATGACAGAGATCAGTTCCCTGGGAGAAAATGGCTGCTTTGAAGGGGGAGGCTCTATGTCATCATGTCCCTGCTGAGCAACTCTCCCCAAACTCTGCCCTCCCTGGGCTCCACCCTCCAAATCTCCAGGGATCTGCCAAACTGGGACTGGCAACCCTAGGCTTCAGGCAGCAGCAATCAATCCAGCCTAAAGCTGATTGCTGGCGTAGCTGCTGGCCTAAGAGGCCGCTCGCCCTTGCAGAGAAGCCAGCGATTCCACAGTAGGCTGTGGGGTTGCCAGGTCTGTCTGAAATGCTGGTGGGGGAATGCGGGGGGGGGGAATGTTCCGGGAGAGGGAAGTGACATCTCGCGACATGCCTTTGTTACACCTGTGTCACCAGGAAGCAACGTAGGCATGTCGGTGATGTTGGGGGAGGGGTACTAGCTTTGGGGCGAAACTCTGTGGTGAAATCAGCCTCAAACCATAGAGTTTTGCCCTCATACCAGAGTGGCACCCCCTGATGACACCGATGTGCCTAGATCGCTTCCGGGTGACATACGAACATCACGTTTATTTCTGTCAACCTCACTGGGGGGGGATTTCCAGGAGCCAAAAAAAGAGCAATTCCCCACCCCTAAGTGGGGAATGGCAGCCCTTGTAGGCTGTGCTACTGAACAAGAGAGAGAAACATAGCAGGGTCTCTCCTTCTTCTTCCTCCTCCCCTTCTTCTTCTTCTTCTGCTTCTTCCGCTGCTGCTTCTGTTTCCTCTTCATATTCTCCCTCCTCTTTGTCTTCTTCTTCCTCTTCTTCTGTAGCTGAGTGGAGCAGGGCAGCACACACCAGGCTTTAGGGCTTAGCTGCACAATGCTCAGCCTCCAGTCTCTATGGTTGCCACCATTTTTTTCTCCTGCTGCCCCATGTCTCAGGGTGGGAAGCTGGGCATGCTCGTTACTGCCAGCCAAAAGGCTACCCTAGGAAAGGGGCAGAAGATGGAGGCAGGTGGGCTGCAGAAGCTCAGTGTAGGTTTACCAACTCCAGCTTGGGAAATTCCTGGAGATGTGGGGAACCTGGGGAGGACTGGGTTTGGGGAGGGGAAGGACCTCAGCAGGTGCGTAATGCTGGAGAATTCATTCTCCAAAGCTGCCATTTCATCCTGGGGAACGGATCTCTTGTCATCTGGAGCAGAATGGTAATCCTGGGAGGTCTCCAGGCCCTACTTGGAGGTTGGCAACCTAGCCCCAGGGCCAGTGGGCCAGTGGTGATGGCAAGAGGCAGAAGGGCAATGGGGATGGATGGCAGAGGGCAGCTGGCTCGTGGTGGCAGGATCTAGGAGGGAAAAGGTGGCAGAGCAGCCAATAGACACTTTCATGCCCGCTGACATCATCAGAGGGCGTGACTTTAGCTGCAGGATGGGCCAGGCCATGCTTCGCAACCGGCCCAGCCAGATGCCAGGAAAGACGGTCCACGACCTGCCAGCTGAAAGAGGTGCTGATATTAGGGTTCCCACTCTCCAGGTGGTGGCTGGAGATCTCCTGGAATTAGTGCTTTCAAACCACTTTTAATGCACTTTTGTAACTGGATTTTACTGTGTGCAATGGCAAAATCTACTTGCAAATGGTTCCTGAAGTAGATTGAAACTGCATTATTTAGCATGTGTGAAAGCGCTGCTAGTTTCCAGGTTATAGGGATCAGTTCCCCTTGTGGAAATGGTCACTTTGGAAGGTGGACTCTATGGCATTATAACGCACTGAGGTCCCTCCCTTCCCAAACCCCACCCTTCTCAGGTTCCACACCTCAAATCTCCAGGTATTTTCCAACCCAGAGCTGGCAACCCTAGCTGGTACGCCATACCGGTGCATACCAGCACAAAAAAGCCCTGTCTGTAGCACATTATGCACACAATAAATGACACAATATAAACTAGTGGAAACATTAAAGTAGAAGAATGCGTTAGACAACCCATGCTTAATGGTGTGTTTAATGATTATTTCTGTACTATATTTATTGGCGTTACACGCCTTGAAAAGTGGGGCATAGACATACTCTAAACAAATAAAATAGGCTAAACAGACTGGTCTTTCACACCCTATACCCATTTATAGGAGGGTTGCCAATCTCCAGGTCAGGGCTGGATTTATCATTTATTTTGGCAGAGTTCAGGAAATAATCCAATCCATACTCCGGAGTTTGTTTTCGATGACTTTTTCTGCGACAGGATTTTTGCAGAAAGTCAATAACTGACTGCAGGCCGCTGAGGCAACAGAACGGCCTTCAGAGCCAAAGCCCTGACACATATTAACACACAGCTGAGAGGAAAACAAGAGGTAGGCTGAACAGTAGGGAGGGGCAGAGACCTGAACACCGAGCCAAAGTCCAGCTCGGACTTTGCCCAGTTCGGGGCTCACGAGCTGAAGTCTAGGGAAAGTGCCTTCCCCAGAGACTCACCCTGAGCTTTTTGGGGTGGGCTCAGGAAAGCATCCAGCCCACAATGTGCCCGCCACTTCCAGGTGGCGTTGGGCCATGCCCTGGCATGTCCGCATTACCCAGAAAATGCAGGCATGCTCAGGGGCAGGGCCCGGAGCCACCTGGAAGGGGTGGGCACATGTTGCTTCAGGGTAATGTGGGCATGCCAGGGTGGGGCCTGACACCACCCAAACCAGTTCTGTCCAGGCAGGGTTTGGGGCTCAAAGGTTCAGTCCAGTACCACCTGGCTCATGAGCCCTGGACTGAACCAGGACTTCCTGGTTTGTGTCCATGCCTACTGAAAAGAAGAAGAAGAGAGAAGAAGAGATTGGATTTATACCCCACCCTTCACTCACTTGTAGTCTCAGAGCGGCTTACAAACTCCTTTCCCTTCCCCTCCCCACAACAGACACCCTGTGAGGTAGATGGGGCCGAGAGAGCTCTGAGACAACTATCCTTGAGAGAACAGCTGGTACAGAGCTTTGGCTTGCCCAAGGTCATCCAGCAGGTGCAAGTGGAGGAGTGGGGAATCAAACCTGGTTCTCCCAGATTAGAGTCCGCGCCCTTAACCACGACACCAAACCGGCTCTACACCAAACAGCAAGAGAAAACATTCACTAAATGCCTAACACTAGCTGTATCTGAAGAAGTGAGCAGTGACGCACAAAAGCTCCTACCCTTCCACAATTTTTGTTAGTCTTTGTTAGACTCTTGCTCCTTTCTACCGCTAAACATTAGGGAATGCACCACAGCTCCCCTAGAGTACAAGTGGACTGAACTACTGTTTCAGTGGTATTTACATTATTCCATTATTGCATTTGCATTATTTACATTATTAAATTGTTGACATTAACGTAGTTAACGTAATTTATTGATTTTTAAAACGTGACTCAACTTCTCCTGGAGAAAATGGACCATAATGAACTATAATGCCATAGAGTGGCCTATAACGCCATACAGGTGGAGAGCCAGTTTGGTGTAGTGGTTAGGAGCATAGACTCTTATCTGGAGAACTTGGTTTGATTCTCCACGCCTCCACATGCAGCTGCTAGCATGACCTTGGGTCAGTCACAGCTCTGTCACAGCTCTCTCAGCCCCACCTACCTCACAGGGTGTCTGTTGTGGGGAGGGGAAGGGAAAAGAGATTCTAAGCTGCTCTGAGACTCCGTTGGGTAGTGAAGGGCGGGGTAGAAATCCAATCTTCTCCTTCACCTCCTCCTCTTCTTCTTCTTCTTCACCACAGAGGTGGACTATAATTCCATAGAGTCCACCTTCCAAAACAGCCATTTTCTCCAGGGGAACTGATCTCTGTTGCCTGGAGTTCACTTGAAATTCCGGGAGATCTCCAGTCACCCCCTAGACTCTGTCAACCCTAATAACTCTGCATAGGATTGTACTTCAAATCGGGGCCATACGTTTGCCACAGAGAATCCAGAAACCTAAAATCTATCCTGAGAAGGGCCAGGAAAACCCACTAGGGTCTCTGATGTTTGTGTCCATCAAGGCCAGCATGTAAGTTATGTGCATGTAACATATACCCCTCCTGACATCATCCTTGAGCTAGGCCGTTTCAGTTTAAGGCCAGGGACAGCTGGAGCTCAGGTTTCAGAACTGGTGAGGACCCTTCGATGATGTCAGATTTAAGACCGCTCCTGAGGTTGCCCAAGAGTGAGAGGAAAGGGGAGTAAGACATGGCAGGAGAGTTTCTACCTTAAAGCAAAGGGGGGGGGAATGCCTAAGAAATACAGTGTTGGAATACTTTGACCTCACAAAGAGGAATCTCGCACTTCGCTCACTCTTCACTTTGAAGCTTAGGAGCAACAACCATTTGCAAGTGCCTTTATAAGGCATATGGCCAACACGGTCCTCTTTGCCATCACTTCACAGCTGACCCTGTCAAAGGTGTTTGCCATCGCCTGCCTCTGTGTACCAGCCCTGGACTTCCTCGGTGGTCCCCCATCTAAGTGCTAACCAGGGCTGACCCTACTTAGCTTCTGCAAACTGATAAGATGGGGCTAGCCTGGGCCATCCAGGGCAGGGCAAACATGTCCCATACAGAGGTCATAAATAGATGAGTCAGGGAATTCGTAATGTCTGTGGGCCAAACTAGATGTTCATTTTCTGGGATGCAAGTTGTATTCCCTACAGATGCATAGCAACTGAGGGGGACGGCTATTAACAAACAAAGGAGAGTCCCTTTGGGCTCGGAACACTGCTGGGGTGGGTGGTAGAAAGACCGGAACGTCCCCTGTACAACGTCCCTGACATGGTGATATCACTGGGTGATGACATTGCATTGAGGACATCGCACCATGTCCCCGCCCACCCACGGAACATCCCCCAAATCCCCTTGCCAGAGGGGACCTGGCAACCCTAGTGGGTGGAAAGTTCCACTGCCTCCCCTCAGGTAGGGCTACCAACCTCCAGGTGGTTGCTGGAGATCTCCTGGGATCACAATGGATCTCCAGGCAACAGATATCAGTTCCTTTGGAGGAAATGGTCACTTTGGAAGGTAGACTCCATGACATTATACTCTATTGAAATCCCTCCCCTCCCCAAACCCTGCCCTCCTCAGGCTCCACCCCCCAAATTTCTAGGTTATTTCCCAACTCTACATATGTCCCTGTGTGCCAACTTCAGTCATCTGGCAGCCGTCTGTTGGCTCTCCCACCACTTAGGGTGGCCTGTCTGGCATCCACCATAGCCCAGGGCCTTTTCCATTGTGGCTCCAGCTCTGTGGAATAAATAAATAACAAAGGGCCTTCTCAGCTTCCACCAATGTTCCCTCTAAGCTGCGGAGCCTTGTGAGCAAAAATTCTACTTTGTGACCTATTGGCATTAAAATTGTGAGCGAGTGATTTGGCTGCTGCATAAATCAGTTGGCTCTGGAGCTGAGACAAAAATCCACGAGCCGGAGGCTAAAAAACTGTGAGCTAGCTCACACTAAATCAGCTTAGCGGGAACACTGGCTTCCACCCCTGTGTTTTGGCATCCCCCCACCGGAAGGTGCAGGGCAGACTCTATGGCCTTCTGCGCCTCTGAGGTCCCTCCCCTCCCTAAACCCCACCTTCTCCAGACTCCACCCCCCAAATCTCCAGGAATCCCCCAACTTCAAGTTGACAGCCCTAAACGTGTGTATTTTGTAACATAGGCAAGAGCTCCTCACCCACCGACCAATAGTATTTTCACCTAACTCTTCTGAATTGGTGTATTTACTCCCCCCCCCCCCTTTGTTATGATCCCACCCGGTTTCGTCTTCTTGGTGACTCCTCTGATTGACGTTGCTTTCTTTTCTTTCCGTAGATTCCTTGTCGAGGGTTCGTCTGCGGATTTCTCGATCCATAGGCATGGAGTCCTTTAAATAAAAAATAGCACTCCCAGCTTGTTCTGTCCATGAGAACAATTCGGCTGTACGAATTTTCTGACTCATCACGAGAAGCCGGGGCAGACGGTAGATGAAGCACAGTCACTGATTCACACAAGATCCTGGCTCCCAGGCTGGCCTGCGGCGTCTTGAGAACGTGGAGGCCGGGTTGGGGAGGGGAGGGAAGCAGACAAATGTTCACCCATTATTTTCAGTTCCTTATCTTTTAAAAAAGAAGAACTTGATTTGGCTTCTCGCCATTCCTGAAGTTATAGATTCAGGTGGGTCGCCGTGTTGGTCTGAAGCAGCAGGACAAAGTTTGAGTCCAGTGGTACCTTAAGAACATAAGAACATAAGAGGAGCCAAAG
Source organism: Lepidodactylus listeri (assembly GCA_029233225.1). Classification (NCBI taxonomy): domain Eukaryota; kingdom Metazoa; phylum Chordata; class Lepidosauria; order Squamata; family Gekkonidae; genus Lepidodactylus; species Lepidodactylus listeri. Next base: position 6,565,670 of record JARCFY010000016.1, on the reverse strand, counting down.
TTGGATCAGGCCAATGGCCCATCCAGTCCAGGGGCGTCGACTTTCTAAATCCCCGGGGGGGGCAGTGGCTCTCCTGTGCGCGCGCGCGAAGCGCGCGCGCGCGCGCACGGGACCATGTCCCTGGCGCTCTTCCCCCCCCCGCCCAGGGAGGCAGACCTGCGGCGGCAGCAGCCAGCTGGCCAGCTGACTGCCGCCCGAGCGAAGCGCGCCTGTGCGCGCCTTTGTCCCTGCCGCTCCGTCCCCCCCCCCCCCTGGCCCGGGGAGGCAGACCCGCGGCGGCGGCGGCAGCCAGCTGGCCGGCTGACTGCCGCCCGCGCGAAGCGCGCAACGATGTCCCCGCCGCCTCTCTCCCCCCCCCGCCCCAGGGAGGCAGGAGGGCAGGCCGGGGGTGGGGGGGAAGGAGAGGTGGCGACGGTCGGCTGCTGGGCGAGCATTTTGCCGGGGGTGGCTGAGCCCCCCCCGGGAAATTTCGGGGGAGGCTCGAGCCCTCGAGCCCCCCCGTAGTTGACGCCCATGATCCAGTCCAGCACTCTGTGTCACACAGGGGCCAAAAATACCAGGAGCCATCAGGAGGTCCAGCAGTGGGGCCAGGACACCAGAAGCCCTCCCACTGTGGCCCCCCCAACCACCAAGAAGACAGAGCATCACTGCTCCAGACATAAGAACATAAGAGAAGCCAATGTTGGATCAGGCCAGTGGCCCATCCAGTCCAACACTCTGTCAAACAGGGGCCAAAAATACCAGGTGCCCTCAGGAGGTCCAGCAGTGGGGGCAGGGCACTAGAAGCCCTCCCACTGTTGCCCCCCCCCCAGCACCAAGAATACAGAGCATCTCTTGCCCCATAGTTCCTATCTATACTTTGTGGCTAATAGCCACTGATGGACCTCTGCTCCATATGTTTATCTAATTCCCTCTTGAAGCCGTCCACGCTTGTAGCCACCACCACCTCCCGTGGCAGTGAATTCCATGTGTTAATCACTCTTTGGGTGAAGAAGTACTTCCTTTTATCCGTTCTCACCTGACAGCTCAGCAATTTCATGGAGTGCCCACAAGTTCTTGTATTATGAGAAAGGGAGGAAAGTACCTCTTTCTCCACCTGCTCTATCCCATGCATAATCTTATAAACCTCAATCATGTCAACCCTCAGTCGTCATTTTTCCAAGCTAAAATGCTCCAAGCACTTTAACCCTGAAGATCATCAAAGTTTTATCCCAGCTATAAGTATTCATGTGCATGCATACTTTTCAGATACATTGAATGTGAACAAAGTTCGGGCCCAGCGGCACCTTTAAGACCAACAAAGTATTATTTTAGCTATAAGCTTTCACGTGCATGCACATTGTATCTGAAGAAGTGTGCGTGCACATGAAATTTTATACCCAGAATTAAACTTTGATGGTCTTAAAGGTGCCGCTGGACTCAGACTTTGTTCAGATTTAGTGTTATCTGAAGAAGTGTGTGTGCACACGAAAGCTTATGCCCAGCATAAAATTTTGTTGGTCCTCAAGGTGCCCCTGGACTCAAACGTTGTTTTGAAGTCATTACAGTTATTCAATCAATTTTTCATCTCCGCTGATTTAAGTGATGAAACGTGTTTTAACCTGTAACTTTCTTTTTCTCTTTTTTGGTCTGCTTCCCTGCTTAGAATATTTATTCAGGCATTTTTGGTGGCTGCCAACTGGCCTGGCTTTGGCTGAGGCCAGTTGGCAGGAGAGTGTGTTGCTACAGCTGTATGATTCTCTGGTCCCACCTGGAGGCTGGCAACCCTGTGTGGAGCCAACCACCCAACAGCTAAGAAACTATTCAACAAAGGACCTGAATCTTCCAAAGCAGATTGTTAATTTACAATTCAGACTGCTTGACAGGTCTTGTCCTTTAGCCTTGACGCTGCCAATCAGAACAAGGTCCATTTGAATTGAGCCCCTGTTAAAAAAATGGGAGCCCGCTCTTTGACGGAGACAGCCTTATTCACACATAGGGCTGATTTGGAAGGAATGAAGAAATTCCTCTGAAGACCATCAACACTCCTACAAATTGGCATATCACAGAAGTTGACATCTTTCGGGCAAGCGAGAGACAAAAGGAAGGTTCCCATTTACACCTTCCAAAGCAAATGGGCCGTTTGGAACGAAAAGAGAAATCGAGGGACAGGTTTGAGACCTGTCACTAAAGCGGGGTTTGCTCAGTTTAGCCCAGTGTTGCTTTCAAATGTAGTAAATTAAAAGTCAGCATTGGCGACTCAACGTGTTGAGTAGATCCAGGCGATGTTTCTGCGGCCTATGCTTGGAGTGCCAAATTGTGTAATTTATGCAGCCATGGGCCTGGACACAGGACAGCACCTCCTAGTGACCAGAGCTTGGCTTAAAATTCTGGTTACACCTTTACCTACGAACAGAACCAAAGAGCTATGTCCGTCTGCTGCTGTCGGACTTATTTACATCCAATTGGTCAACCACAATATTGGTGTCTCCTTTGACTCCCTGCTCATGTTGGGCGAATCACAAATATTTAGAACTTTGAGGCAGGGGATCCTTGACCCTGAAAAACAAATTTAGAGTCCCTGAAGACCAACAAAGGTTTATTCAAGGTTTGAGCTTTTGTGTGCATGCACACTTTATCAGATACATTGGAATGGAAGGTAAGAGTTCAGACTTACAGACAGAGGCTGAACAGCAAATTAACATAAGAACATAAGAGAAGCCAATGTTGGATCAGGCCAGTGGCCCATCGTGTCCAACACTCTGTCACACAGTGGCCAAAAACACCAGGTGCCCTCAGGAGGTCCACCAGTGGGGCCAGGACACTAGATGCCCTCCCACTGTTGCCCCCCCCAAGAATATAGAACATCACTTGCCCCAGACTGAGAGGTCCTATCTATACCTTGCGGCTAATAGCCACTGATGGACCTCTGCTCCAGATGTTTGTCCAATTCTGTCTTGAAGCTGTCCATGCTTGTAGCTGCCGCCACCTCCAGCGGCAGTGAATTCCACATGTTAATCACTCTTTGAGTGAAGAAGTACTTCCTTTTATCCCTTCTAACCCGACTGTACAGCAATTTCGCTAAGTGCCCACGAGTTCTTGTATTGTGAGAAAACCTCTTTCTCTACCTGCTCTATCCCATGCATAATCTTGTAAACCTTGATCATGTCACCCCTCAGTCTTTCTGAGTCGTTTCTCCAAGCTAACATGTAACATGATGAAGGTGTTTTAAGATATGTGAAGAGAGAACTAAATAACAAGTGGAGGGTTCATCTTTGCATATCTTAAAACTTCTTCATCATGTTACATGTTAATTTGCTGTTCAGCCTCTGTCTAGAAGTTTGCACCTTACCTTCCATTCCAGTGTATCTGAAGAAGTGTGCAGGCACACAAAAGCTCATACCTTGAATAAACCTTTGTCGGCCTTCAAGGTGCCACTGGACTCAAATTTTGTTCTAATGGTTCAGACCAACCCAGCTGCCCAGCTGGAACTGAAAAACAAACTCTCTATTCTGGTATTACCTGCTCCCCTCTGAAGTTCAATATAACATCGAGAAATGGGCTTATAGCCGCCTATTTTTTACAGCTTACAGCCACATCATTAAGATGAGCTTTTAAGCTTGCACGCTTCACCGCTTTACCATCAGCGGTCCTTTATGGTAGATTTGCAAATGTTTCCTACCCTGAACGGACTTGTCTATGTAGTAGCAGGAAAACAGCATTGATTACCCAGATCTTGCTTAGTTGTGAATTCTGTGACAAAATATGAGATGTCCTAATCAGCCCTCTTTTGATCAACAGGCAGAGTTGCCCAAAAGAGAGACCAGTATCCTTTCTTCTGTCAGATCTCTGCCTACATATTACATTTGCAGTGAAGTAGAGAAGAAGAAAAAGAGATTGGATTTATACCCTGCCCTTCACTACCTGAATGTTATGTCCGCTGACAGCCACCAGCGCCATCGCCCTTAAGCCAGAGCTTCATTCCAGAGAACAATAGGGGCCAAGGATCCTGAGTAACCCGCAGCCAGCCAATAAGACCTCTGGCAGGAAATTCAAACCCTCAAATGGGACTGTGGGCATGTCTTGGGAAGGTGTATAACTTTGTCTTGCTGTGTACCTAATAAACTGAGCTGTTTATCACTACCTCATCCTGCTTCTCCATGTGTCGGACCCAGTACACAATACCATAGGATTCTCAAAGCAGCTTACAATCTCCTTTCCCTTCCCCTCCCCACAACAGACACCCTGTAAGGTAGGTGGGGCTGAGAGAGCTCTTTCAAGAACTGCTCTTGAGAGAACAGCTCTGAGAGAACTGTGACTGACCCAAGGTCACACCAGCAGCTACATGTAGAGGAGTGGGGAATTAAACCCAGTTCTCTCAGAGTAGAGTCTGCGCTCTTAACCACTACACCAATGGTAGTCATGGGGGCGGCTCCTGAGTTGAAAGCCTGGTGGAAGAGCTCCATCTTGCAGGCCCTGCGGAACTGATCTCTTCCGGGAGCTCATCCCACCTGTATGGAGCCGCCACTGAAAGCCTGCTCTGCCTCCCGACTGCTGGTATTCCAAGGAGGTCTCCCATCCAAGTACTTGACCCTGCTTAGCTTCTGAGATCTGACGAGATGGGGCTTGCCTGGGCTACCAAGGTCAAGGCATCGGCCGCCTCTTTGATCGGCAGTTTCTACAGACAGGAAGCTGCCGAAGCTTGGAATGGGGTTGGGGGGGGGGGGGCTGCCAGATCCAGATTGGGAAACTTTTGGGGAATGGGGGAAAGGAGCCTAAGAAGGACAGGGACCTCAGTGGGGTACAACGCCATCGAGTCCAGCCCCCAAAGCATCCATTTCCTCCAAGGGAACTGATCTCTGTAGACTGGTGATGAGATGTAATTCTAGGGGATCTGAAGATTGGCATCCCGAGTCTGGGTTTATATTGTTGAGCTTAGTCCCTATTTTGGTAATTTAGGACGCCGTAGAGATATTCCTCATCAGAACAGCTCAGTTTGGGGTAGTCGTTAGGAGGGCCAGTTTGGTGTAGTGGTTAGGAGCAGGGACTCTGAGCTGGGTTTGATTCCCCACTCCTTCACATGCAGCTGCTGGTGTGACCTTGGGTGAGTCAAAGTTCTCTCAGAGCTGTTCTGGAAAGGGCAGTTCTCGAAAGAGCTCTCTCAGCCCCACCTGCCTCACAGGGAGGGGAAGGGAAAGGAGATTGTAAGCTGCTCTCAGACTCCTTCGGGGAGTGAAGGGCAGGGTACAAATCCAATCTCCTCCTCCTCCTCTTCCTCCTCTTCTTCTGTTTCAGACTTTGAGTTATCTATTGCCAGTTGTGGAAGTTTTACAATTTCTGCCATTTGAAAAGAAGGGGGAAAGAGTGATGAGGAGTAGAGATCTTTCAGAGAGCTGATTTCCAAATGAGAGATTTGGACAATGCTTGTTGTTCTGGTAGGGTGTGTTAGATGGCAAGTTTTATAACAAAATTAAATGTTCGATTTTAACAGGCCACCGCGTCATTTTAATGATATCTCTGCGTTCGGCGCTTTGTAACAGCACGCTGTGGCCTCATCTCTTCTGCGTTTATAACAAATGCTTTTATTTTTTTTAAAAAAAATGAAACGTTTTCTAATAAGACACTGAGGAATGGAGCGGCATCCAATGACCTTTTAACAAACCCATGAGCAAAGCATTCATAAAACGAGCCCTCGTTTGGAAGTACTTTTAAATATTGACTTTCACTCAGCCAGGGACTGGACTCGTCTTTTTGATTGTCTACCAAAAAGGCCATCTGAAAAGGACTCTTAATGAAGAGACTTTCCACTCCCTGATGATTGGTGGGCACGTGAAGCATGAATGCTATTAGCATGCCGGCAGGAAAGGCTATTGATGTGGAGAATCATTAGGTAGTTTTAATGACGACGGATCACCCTGCTTCGAAAAAACAAAGTAGGGTTGTGGGGTTTTTTTAAAAAAATTATTTATCGCAGTTCTTTTAGGTTTTTTAAAGTATTGAGTTGTGATGGAAATGTGCATTCCAACCCTGGCTGCACTGCAGAATTCTATGGAAGGCTGCTTAAATCTGCCTGAAGTCAAGGGAGCTGAGCCGCTTGTGGACCGGAGTGTCACTTCTTGCTGTTTTAATAAGTAGTCGTCCTGAGCTGGTCTTCAGAAGGCAGCTGGAACGCGTGTGTGTGGGGGAGGGGGTGTCAGACCAAATTCACAGGTGTCACTTGAAGTGCTTACGAACTCCTCTCCTATGTTTGTTACGTGTGTGTGTTAAATGCCATCAAGTCGCTTACGGTGACCCCATGAATGAATGACCTCCAAAATGTCCTATCGTTACAAATGAATGACCTTTGAAATGTCCTATCATTGTGAATGAATGACCAAAATGTCCTATTGTTATGAATGATCTCCAAGATGCCTATCATTATGTATGAATGACCCCCAAATGGTCCTATCATTATGAATGAATGAACTCCGAAATGCCCTACCGTTATGAAAGAATGACCTCCAAAATGCCCTATCATCATGTATGAATGACCCCCAAATGGTCCTATCATTATGAATGAATGAACTCCGAAATGCCCTACCGTTATGAAAGAATGACCTCCAAAATGCCCTATCATCATGTATGAATGACCTCCAAATGGGCCTATCATTATGAATGAATGATGTCCAAAAGGACCTATCATTATGAATGAATGACCTCTGAAATGTCCTATCATTACAAATGAATTCCCTCCGAAATGTCCTTTCGTTACGAATGAATGACCTCCAGAATGCCCTATCGTTACGAATGAATGACCTCCAGAATGTCCTATCGTTATGAATGAATTCCCTCCAAAATGTCCTATCGCTATGAATGAATTCCCTCCAAAATGGTCCTATCATTATGAATGAATGATGTCCAAAAGGACCTATTGTTATGAATGAATGACCTCCAAAATGTCCTGTCTTTATGAACGCATGACCTCTGAAATATCCTATCGTTACGAATGTATGACCTCCAAGATGCCCTATCGTTATGAATGAATGACTTCCAAAAGGACTTACTGTTAGTAACGAATGACCTCCAAAATGTCCTATCATTAACCCACTTGCTCAGGTCTCACAAACTGAGGACTGTGGTTTCCTTTATTGAGTCAAGCCATTGCATGGCGGGTGTTCCTCTTTTTATCCTGCCCTCCAATTTTCCTAGCATTATTGTCTTTCCCAGTGACTCTTGTCTTCTCGTAATGTGACCAAAGGACAATAGCCTCAGTTTTGTCATTTTAGCTTCTAGGGAGAGTTCAGACTTGACTCGATCTGGAACCCAATTAATTGTTGCAGGATAGAATGCCATAGACTTTACCCTTCAAAGCAATGAATTTCTCCTGGGTGTCAACCAGGGGTCCGTTGGAGCGGGAGCGCACAGGAGCGCAGCTCCTGGAGTGAGGAGCCCAGGGGGCGGGCACATGACCAAGCCTCACCCCCTCCTCGGCTTCCCCGAGCAGTGCAGAGGCGCAGTGCCCCGGGGAAAGCCCTGATAGGGTCTTTATTGTTTTTAATGTTTTGTTTTAATATTGATAATTTTATCATTGTTCCTTTTATGACTGTGCTGCTTTTCCAGAGACTTGCTCAAGATGGCATATAAATTTTCTAAGTATACCATTTTTTATCTGGGCACATGGCACATAAATACTGGAGAAATTTCACCAACCCTTCAGCAGCTTCCACCTTATCAGTTTGGTGTAATGGTCAGGAGTTGGATTCTAATCTGGGAGAACCGGGTTTGATTCCCCACTCCTCCACATGCAGCTGCTGGTGTGACCTTGGGCCAGTCACAAGTTCCCTCAGAGCTGTTCTCTCATGAGCCGTTCTCAAAAGACCTCTCTCAGCCCCACCTACCTCACAGGTGTCTTGTTGTGGGGAGGGGAAGGGGAAGGGACGGGTGGTGCACATGTCCTGGGTATCTCAAGTCTACTTGAAACCTGGTGGTTTCAAGGGAGCAGGAAGAGAATGAGGGTGTGTTCTTGACGCTTATTTTTATTGCACAAAGTATTGGATGGGGAAGGGAATGGAGGAAGAGCAGGTCAGTTTCACTCACCTGTGGAGTGGAGCCTGAGGGGTGGGTGTTGCCTTCTGACACACTTCCGGTATGTTAGGGGGGGTGGCATATGCAAATGAGTTATGCTAATGAGTTGTGCTAATGAGCTCCCGCACCTCTTTTTCTACGAAATGACCCCTGGTGTCAACTATGCTGCCATTGTTGGAGCCTGCTGGGTGAACTCCTTAATGTGCTGGAATGTTAAGTTTCATTTCTTTCCCTGTGCCTTATCTTCTGGCCTAGGCTTGTGACCTTGGTACCTAGCGCCTCTTCTTCCCTGGGGATGTGAACCCGTTGGTTTAGGCGTGCTTCAGTGCATCCTCTGATTGGCTCAGGTCCATCAGGGGACCCCACTTTGAAACCCATATATCTTTCCCTCTCCCGCCTCTAGAGTTAGTCTTAACACAGGATGTATGCACAGATGACCTGCCTTTCCTGTACTCAATAAACTTGATCCTTCTGAAGGGACTGATTGCTGTTGGACCCTGACACAGGGGAACCGATCTCTGCAGTCTGGATTCTTATTTCAGGAGACACTTCAGGCCTAAGCTGGAGGTTGGCAACCAAAGAGCAAGTGGCCTAACACACCAAAAAACTCTGTCTAACCCCCTTTGCCTTGGATGGCACAGGCTAGCCTGATCTCATCAGATCTCAGAACCTAAGCAGGGTTAGCACTTGGATGGGAGGCCACCAAGGAAGTCCAGGGTCTCAACGCAGAGGCAGGCAATGACAAACCACATCTGATTATCTCTTGCCTTGAAAACCTTACAGGGTCGCCGCCAGTCAGCTGTGACTTGATGGCACTTTCCACCACCATCCACTTTAAAAGAAAGCGGAAAGGACATGAAAGGATGAGAGATTCTGAGGACCTGAAATCCAGAAGATGCATGAATCGAAACCTACAACTGGTATGCCAAGTCCCTCCTCCAGAAACAGCCTAGAATCCCTGAACCCAGTGGGACAACTGGGAACATTTGATTGCCTAGTCGTCTTAGCCCTTCTGTGTTTTACCTGGACACTTCCAAAAGTTGAGAAGGGGGGATGTTTTGCCACAAGATGTAATCTTCGGTAACGCCAGTGGCTCAGGGGACGTCGTAAAAGTCCCACAGAGCACTTGAAACTGAATCTACTCTCTTGTATGGAGAGCAAAATCCTGTGACAGCGTGAGGTGACTCAAGGCAGGTCATCTTGGTTTCCCTTTTTTAAGGAATCGGTGGGGGAGAAAACATAGGCCGCGTATTTACATAGAATTCCCCTGAGAGTATCTGTCATGCCGGAGATTAAACTGAATGCCTCTCCCCAGTTTAATGTTATGCCTTAAGGCAGTCTGGGCTGAGCAGGCTCTGTTACTTCACTGCAGATCGGGAATTATGAGCACAGAGAGTTATAAATCATGCCCTTATTCTCTACAGGTACAAACATAGACCTTTTGCTACTGAATTATCCACTTTTGCGTGGGCATTCTGTGCTGCTAACATGGGTATGGATTAGGGTTGCTGGGCCCCCGAGTGGAGGTGGCGATCCCCCACTACCAGGCCCCACTGCCCCACCACCGATCAGTGGGCTAGCAGGGGGGAATTTACCCCCCAAAAAAGAGGGAGTTCCATCCAACGTGCAGTGACATGTCCACACCATTACCCACATGGCCCAGAAGTTATGTCATCACGTTCAGGTCATCAGAGCGATGCTCTGGTATTTGGGCAAAAACTCTACTGTAGAAGCCAAATTCACCAGGGAGTTTTTGCCCAAATAGCAGAGTGTTATCCCGATATCCCAGAGGGGATGACGTCACTTCTGGGTCACACTGCAGGTCGGATGAGCCTCCCTGGTCAGATGGCCCCACCGGTGGACCTCCTGATGGCACCTGGTATTTTTGGGCACTGTGTGACAGAGCGTTGGACTGGATGGGCCATTGGCCTGATCCAAAAATGGCTTCTCTTCTGTTCTTATACGCTGCTCCAGGTAAGTCCACCCGATCCCCTGCTGGTTGCCAGGGTGGATCAGGCAACCCTGGTAGGGATACTGTAGACCTCCCAAAAGACAACTCAGTGGGTTCTAGATTAGGTTTACCAGATGTCCTCTTTTTAGCTAAACTGAGGCTATGGTATTTTGGTCTCTGGAAAAGACAAGAATGCTAGGGAAAAGTGGGAGACAACAAGACAAGAAGAAGTTCCAACATGAGGTAAATTGGCTCGATCAAGGAAGCCATGTGTAACCAGGGGATTGACATCGAAGGCAAGTTCAAGGCTTAGGGCCTACTTCCTAAAAGCCTCTCCCCACCTTTCTACTCACACACCTTGGCTTAAGCAAAGTAACTACTGATTACAACCAGGGGAAATACAGTTTGCAGCACTGGGCGCAATACTTCCCACTACCTCAAACTCCTTTCCCTTCCCAAACCAAAGATCCAGAGTCTGAAGATAAGAGTATAAGAGCATAAGAACATAAGAGAAACCAATGTTGGATCAGGCCAGTGGCCCATCCAGTCCAACACTCTGTCACACAGTGGCCAAAAACACCAGGTGCCCTCAGAAAGTCCAGCAGTGGGGGCAGATGAGTGAGGTCCGGGCCTAGAGTAGGAATGCCAGCTGTGGGTCAAGAAATACCCAGAGATTTGGAGGGTGGAGTTTGGGGGAGGCGGGGAGGGGCCTCAGTGTGAGAATGTGCCAATAGATATAGTCCACAACAGGTCTCCTTAAGTAGAAAGTCCTTTATTTGTAGAAAAGATCATGTTGGTCAAACACTTTTCCTGTTAGTAGTGCCCAAGCTTAGAAATGCAACTACAATTATACTTGATATGAAATATGGCTCGTCTACCATCTACCAATCAATAGTGAGAATTATTGGTGCTCAAATGCACTAGGCCACTGTTCCCAAGGAAAGCGCGGCAAAATAGGTTCTCAGGGAAAAACACTGTTGAAGGTTTTTGGAGAAGAAGTTCCCAGAGACAACTAAGCAAAGAAATACATAACATCTGTGATTCTTGTAACACATAACAGGAGACTCTTCTGTTCAAGGCCGTCAGTTAAGGAATAGCCAGCTAGAGATAAGAAGGGAGGAGAAGCAAATGAGTAATGAGCATGCGCAAAGCAAAGCAGGCAAGCAAGGCTCGCATTCCAAAGGTGGGAGTCAGGTCACCGATGCTATCTCCCGAGCGGGATCTAAAGGGTCGGGGAAAACTTTGGAACATAATGCAATGTTATTAGATCATCAACCCCGATTGTAAACCAGCAAGCATTGACACAACCTTATTGATCATGACAACCTTATTGATCATGACAAGACAGTTATCCATATCTATGGCAGTGCTAACTGACATTCAGTGAGGTATAATGCCATCGAGTCCACATTCCAAAGCGGCCATTTTCTCAAGGGGAACAGATCTCTTTAACCTGGCGATCAGTTGAACAAATTTAGAGTCCGGTGGCAACTCTAAGACCAACAAAGGTTTATTCAAGGTCTGAGCTTTCGTGTGGAGGCACATTTTGTCAAATACATTGGAATCGTAGGTAAGGTTCAAACTTACAGACAGGGACTTCACAGCGAATTAACATGTGACATGATGATGTTTCAGATGTGCAAAGTGAAAACTAAATAACAAGTTAAGGTTATAAGGTCAACAGTTGTACGGCAATAACTATGTCACAACAGCAGATAAATGTCTAAAGGTGTTTTTTTTTTCCTGATTGTGGGAAGTAACAGAATCTTAATTATCTCCTCTGAGGCATAGAGGGCACATGAAGAGTGCCTTGAGCTGGATGTGATGTTGTCAACAAACATCCATTCAGTACTGGTGTAGTGGTTAAGTGTGCGGACTCTAATCTGGGAGAACTAGGTTTGGTCCCCCACTCCTCCACTTCCACCTGCTGGATGACCTTGGGCAAGCCGTAGCTCCGGCACAGCTGTTCTTGAAAACGAGCAGTTTCTGTCAGATCCAGACCAGCGGATTGGGGGCCATTTCAGTGGAAACCCCCCCCCCAGGAGACCTAAATCAGTTTGAATGAAAAGAGATGGCCTGGTAGGGATGCCAGCCCCCAGGTGGGATCCAGGGATCCCCCGGAATTACACTGCCTCACAGACTACAGAGATCCGATCCCTTGGAGAAAATGGATTCTTTGGAGGGTGGACTTTATGGCATTACAAGAAGAGGGACCCATGATACTCACGGGGGGGAGGAGTATTCCCCACAGCCCCTGGCCTGCAGAAGCAGGAGGATCTCACGGCTGAGGAGGAAGTGGCCACAGGTAAGCTTCCCCCCCAGCACAGGTGGGGAGATCCAAGCGGCTCCCAGGTATCCACACAGAGGGGGTATTAGTATATATATATCCCACTGAGGTCCCTGTCCTCCCTAGACTCCATCAGCATCCCCTGAAGTTGGGCATATGTGAGGGCCCAGGGGTTCCGGTAGGGCCCACTGCTCCTGACCCCCACACCTTCTCTGCCACCTACCTGCACGCCCTCCCCTCCCCCCACTGGCTTGCCAGAACGCCACCTCCTGTGCTCCTGGCTGCCAGGGCTCCCATCACCAGCACAGAAGAGTGTGCGGGTGACGTAGGAGGTACTTGTGAGGTCACAGTAGTGGCACTCCCAGCTGTACAGAACACCCAGGGCTGCTGGGGAAAGGGCACCTGAACACACCAAGCTGCCTTATACTGAATCAGACCGCCGGTCCATCAAAGTCAGTATTGCCTATTCAGACTAGTGGCAGCTCTCCAGGTTCTCAGGCAGAGGACTTTCACAACATCTACTGTGTGGTCCTTTTTGGTGCAGTGGTTAAGTGCGCGGACTCTAATCTGGGAGAACCGGGTTTGATTCCCCACTCCTCCACTTGCACCTGGCTGGATGACCTTGGGCAAGCCATAGTTCTGACTGAGCTGTTCTCTCAAGGACAGCTCTGGAAAGAGCTCTCTCAGCCCTACCTTCCTCAAGTGGTGTCTGTTGGGGGGAGGGGAAGGGAGAGGAGTTTGTAAGCCACTCTGAGACTACAAGTGAAGGACAGGGTATAAATCCAATCTCTTCTTCTTCTTTTTTAAAAATGGGAGATGTCGGGGACTGAACCTGGGACCGTCTACACATAAAGCAGAAACTCTTCCACTGAGCCACAGCCCCTCCCTCAGGCAGATGGCTTGTGAGTGTGGGCTGGAAGGGAGATGTAAGGTGTCGAGAGATTTAGTTAATATATAGCAGGGTTTTGCCCAGTCATAGAAGCGTGATACAGAGAGCAGAGCCAGTGTAGTGTAGTGGTTAGGTGCGCGGACTCTAATCTGGGAGAACCGGGTTTGATTCCCCACTCCTCCACTTGCACCTGCTGGATGACCTTAGGCAAGCCGTAGTTCTGGCACAGCTGTTCTTGAAAAAGAGCAGTTTCTGTCAGAGCTCTCTCAGCCCCACCTACCTCACAGGGTGTCTGTTGTGGGGAAGAGAAAGGAAAGGAGTTTGTAAGCCGCTTTGAGACTTCAAGTGAAGGGCGGGGTATAAACCCAGTCTCTTCTTCTTCTTCTTCTTCTTCTAAATCTCCTAAGAAGCATATTACAAAAAAAAGGTAAAAACTTACATTTATTCCAGTAGATCCAGTTCACATTCAGGTTGCCGTCAGAAGAAGAAGAGGAGGAGGAGGAGGAGGAAGATTATTATTTATACCCTGCCCTTCACTACCGGAAGGAGTCTCAGAGCCACTTACAATCTCCTTTCCCTTCCCGTCCCCACAACAGACACCCTGTGAGGTAGGTCGGGCTGAGAGAGCTCTGAGAGAACTGCTCCTGAGAGAACAGTTCTGAAACAACTTGTAACTGACTGAAGATCACACCAGCAGCTGCCTATGGAGGAGTGGAGAATCAAACCCGGTTCTCCCAGATTAGAGTCTGTGCTCCTAACCACTCTTTAAGGGCATGAGGGCTTTGTATCTACAGGAGAGACCTGCAGAGCCACGTGTCTCCATGGAAGGCCATGTGAAGAGAGATGAGAGTACAAAGAGGGAGGGAGAGACGGAGAGGAAGGGTCAGAGGGCGGCTCCCAGGTTAAGACAAAGAGACATATCCCATTTAAGGCGATAACACCAAGACACGCTTAGTGATGTAGTACCCCCCAGTGTCCAGGCATGCTGAGTCGATCACACCAACAAAGAGGGTCCTAGCATTCAGCAGAAGAGGGGAACAGAGCCCACCAAGGACTCTCTGCCCAGGTTGACTCAGAACCTGGAACTGACCATGAGTGGTGCAAATGGGCAGCAGTTTCAGCTCTGGAAAGCTGCCCAGGAGAGAAGCCCAAATTGTGTCCTTCCTCTTTCTAGCACTCATGAGCCGAATCCTTCTGTACAGTGCTTGGGAATGTTGGTTCCCTGATGTTACGCGGGACAGGACCCTTAACCCGAATTGTGTCCCCTGTATCAGCTAGCTGAGCCCTAAGAATAACCCAGTCCAAAGCCCTTCCATCAATCAAGGGATCCTGTTTTTCCCAGCAAGGGTGCCTAGGACAGCAGAACGCATAGAATCTATTGCAAAGCTAATCCGCCACTTTACTTGGCAGTTTCAATTAACGTTCCCAGCCTCGTATGTTTCTGATCAGACGCACCTTGTTAATCCTTTGATTTCAGTCACTCCGAGTGACAGACACGCACAGCCCGTAACATATCTCTCTGGAGCGTTTCCAAAGGAACAACCTAGAGTCAGTTTTACCGATTCAACCACCTACGCTGTCGTCATTTCCCCCTGCCGTCTGGGCCCGGCTGTGCTGAAACTGGGCGACTCATATGTCGCCGAGTGATGGGGAGGGTTTGCTAGGAATCTTAAAACACCTCATTAGCCGCATAAGAGCTTTCGAGGCTCTTAACAGCTTCTCCATTAAATGCACAACGCTGCTCCGTAAATGCCGTTTATGTTCGGATCCCACTCAGTACCGCCGACTGTGGCATAATCAAAGAATAAAACCGTATGCCTGGCCTTATTAAAGAGCTGTCAAGTCAGTTTGGACTCCGAGGGTGTTTGTGCAGTTGCCTGCTTGAAGCTGGGGCTGAACTTGGCCAGATCCACAGAGTCATCGTGTTTTGAGGGCGATCCTTCCCCTCCCCTCTGAAAGACAAGGTCTTGTCGGCGTAGGAAACTCCTGTGTATTTTGGAAGTCCCTGGATCAGGATGAAATGATGCATGGGATAGAGATGGTGGAGAAAGAAGGACTTTTCTCCCTTTCTTGCAGTACAAGGACTTGTGGGCACTCCATGGACTTAAGGAGCTGGAGGCTTAGAACAGATAAAAGGAAGGACTTCTTCACCCAGAGAATTCACTGCCACAGAAAGTGGTGGTGGCTACAAGCATAGACAGCTTTAAGAGGGGATTGGATAAACATATGGAACAGAGGTGTGAGAGTGGCTATTAGCCACAAGGTATAGATAGGAACACTCTGTCTGGGGCAAGTGATGCTCTGTATTCCTGGGGCACAGGGGGAAACAGTGGGAGGGCTGGTGGTGGACCTCCTGATGGCATCTGGTTTTTGGCCACTGTGTGACACAGAGTGTTGGGCTGGATGGGCCATTGGCTTGATCCAACATTGGCTTCTCTTATGTTCCTATGACAATCTTATGACATCTTAGAACAGAATGAAATCTTGGGACAGAATCACCAAGTAGGGTTGCCAATTCCAAGTTGGGAAAGTCCTGGAGATTGGGGGTTGAGTCTGGGAAAGGGCAGGTTTTGGGGATCAGAGGTGACCTCACCACATCAGCGACTTTTGGGTTACACTCTAGTACTTGGGTAAACTCTATGGTGGAAGCCAGTTTTACCATAGAGTTCCTGCCAAATGCCACAACATCACCAAGAAGTTGCTGTTGTGATGATGTCACTTCCTATGCGACTCTTTCTCCTGGTACGTCCCCCAATCCCCCACCAGTTGCCAGGAGGGACCTGGCAACTCTAACTTAACAAAAATCCAGGCACTAGCTATCTAAAACATTGCTAAAACTCAAATCTCCCAGAAATGTCTTCAGAAGGCCTGTAGCGATGGTGTCTTCCTCTTCTCCTGAGGGAGGGAATTCCACACATCTCTGTGAAGAACATAAGAACCTAAGAGAAGCCAAAGTTGGATCAGGCCAGTGGCCCATCCAGTCCAACACTCTGTGTCACACAGTGGCCAAAAACACCAGGTGCCCTCAGGAGGTCCAGCAGTGGGGCCAGGACACTAGAAGCCCTCCCACTGTTGCCCCCCCCCCCCAGCACCAAGAATACAGAGCATCACTTGCCCCAGACTGAGAGTTCCTATCTATACCTTCTGGCTCATAGCCACTGATGGATCTCTGCTCCAGATGTTTATCCCATTCCCTCTAAAGCCATCCATGCTTGTAAAGGAAGCAAAAGCAGCACGCAATGCAGAGGGGAATTTCTGTCCCAACGTGGGTTTCGTAAAACAATGGAGGGAAAAGCCAATCTAGAATCACCCTTGAAAAGCCTAGTTGGGCTAGCCATCAGCTGGGCTTTCTTTCCATCGTTTCCAATGATCATGGCAGCTCTACACATTTTACGGCCATCATGTAATCTGCGAATGAAATCGGTCCGCGTTTGGTACCCTGGCAGACCGGCTTCTTGCCGCCTTTGATCTTGCCGTTGCGGCAGCTGGTGAATGGCCGCTGAGAGCTTTTGATCCAGCTGTTTGTAGCATGTTTATTTTTCTTTAATAACTCCTCTCTTCCTTGCTTTTCTTGCTGTGAGATCCTTTCGCTCTGGGGAGGCGCTCTTTAGAAAGATGGATTTGTGTTGAATTAAACCTTCCCTTCTCCCAGCATTGAAATGACCCAGGGATAACCAAGGAGTCTTTTCCCTTCCCTTTTATACGTGTGTGAGAAACCCTCTCGATTAAGTCTGCACAATTTGAGCTGCATGAGGTTGAATGCAGTCCGCTAGCCTCATCTCTCAGAAATCAAGAATGTTATTTTTTAATTTAATTTATTTAATGCCACCTTTCTACCCAAAAAGGCCCCCAAGGCATGGAATATCAAAACATTAACATGGAATAGTGGTTAGACTGTTGGACTATGATCTAGGAGACCTGGGTTCGAATCCCCAGTTCTTTCATGGAAGATCTCTGGGTGACCTTGGGCCAGTCATGCTCTTTCAGCCTAACCTACCTCAGAGGGTTGTTGTAAGTACGGATGGGCATGAACCAGGAAAATGTGGTTCGGTTCATGGTTTGTGGCCAAAGCATGGACTGAACCCCAAACCGAACCAGGAGGCCCTGCAAAACCTTTTAACGGGGTTTGCAGAAAGCCCAAAAAGCAGCTGTTTCAGCTTTGTGCAGCCCCTTAAAACTTTAAAGGCTGTCTTCTAAACAAGACAACAGCTGAAGAATGGGGAGTGCCTTCCCGCTGCTCCGCTATTTTTTTGGCTGTCGCAGGGAACAGAAAGCAGGGGTTTAAAGGGAATCAAAGTCCCTTTAAACCCCAGCTTTCTGCTCCACCTATGAGCCACCACAAACTGCTTTAAAGGTTGGTGGAAGTTTGTAATGCTAGATCTGGCACAAACTTCTGTTCACAAACAACGAACAGAGCAAAATTCATGACGAATTTTGCTTTGTGGTTTGATTCATGCCCATCTCTGGTTGTAAGGATAAAATGAAGAACAGAATGATGGAAGCCACTTCGGGCAGCCCACTTGGGAGAATATATTAAAGTGTATTACGTTTATTTAAGAAATCAACAGTAAAACAGCATTTAAAACAGAATATGTATAAACTATTTAAATGATTCAATACAAATATATAAAACACACAAAACAACACAGCCATGGAGGAGGCCCAATAACAGTTATCGGGGGTATGCCAAACAAATCAAAAAAGTCTTCACCCACTGGCAGAAGACACTGATAGATGAAGACAGATGAATCTCCCTGGGGAGAGAGTTCCAAAGTTTTGGGACCATGACTGAGAAGGCCTTTTCTCACGTTGCCACCCATTTAGCAGACGAAGAAGAAGAGGAGATTGGATTTATTCCCCTCCCTTCACTACCCAAACAAGTCTCAGTGTGGCTTACAATCTCCTTTCCCTTCTCCTCCCCACAACAGAACTGCTCTTGAGAGAACAACTCTGAGAGAACTTGTGACTGACCCAAGGTCACCCAGCTGGCTGCATGTGGAGGAGTGGGGAATCAAATCCAGTTCTCCCAGATTAAGAGTCCCTGCTCCTAACCACTGCACCAAACTGGCTCTGTCTTCAGAAGACAGAGGACCAGAAGACAGAAGACAGAGGACCAGAAGATGACAGGACCAGTAGGTTCATGGGGCAAAGGCTGTCTTTAAGGTATGCTGACTCCAAGCAATACAAATATTCTGCTTTTGCGACCAGTTGAAACAGCGGTGTTAAGAGATTCTGGATCTTCCTTCAGAGTTGACCTGCATGGAGGGGGAGAGTGCCACAAATGTTATCTCCCACGTTGTTTCATATCTTCATAAGGACCCCTTAATATTGACCACAGTTTTGGAATAGGTTGTCATCAATATGATGATGAGATGAGACCCAACTATATATTTCACTCTGAACAAGCAGCTGGGGACGGCTGTCTGTGTCCTGGTCCGGTGTCTGAGTGCAGCAGACAGGTGAAAGAGGCAGAACAAACTGAAGCTGAATCCAGATAAGATGGAAGTAATGCTGGCTGGAAGAGTTGCTGCTTTAAGAATATAAGAACAATGGCTGATCCAGTCCAACACTCTGTGTCACACAGTGGCCAAGAACCCAAGTGCCATCAGGAGGTCTACCAGCAGGGCCAGAACTCCAGAAGTCCTCCCACTGTTGCTCCCCTAAGCACCAAGAAGACAGAGCATCACTGCCCCAGACATAGGAACATAAGAGAAGCCATGTTGGATCAGGCCAATGGCCCTTCCAGTGCAACACTTTGTGTTCCCCAATGGACAAAACCCAGGTGCTATCAGGAGGTCCACCAGCAGGGCCAGAACTCCAGAAGCCCCTCCTTACAAGCACCAAAGATACAGAGCATCACTGCCCCAGATAGAGTGTTCCATCCCTATCTTGTGGCTAATAACCATTGATGAACCTCTGCTCCATACTCTAGCTCCACTAAAGTCTCGAACATGGGGAACCCATGCTGGAACAAAGACCACACCTGTGGAGGTCTGCTGGTCCCAGGTTGCAGGCTAAATTAATCCAAGCATGCTTTCCTTTCCACCTAACAGTTTTCAAAGTTCTAATCATTTTGAGGGGTTGAAGAGAAAAGACACAGACTGTTCCATGAAGGTGGACTCTGTGTCATTATACCCCGTTGGAGTTCTTCCCCTCACCAAATCCTGCCTTTCTCAGGCTCCACCCCCAAAATATCCAGGTATTTCCCAACCCAGAGCTGGCAACCATATCCATAATGCAAGAGTGACACTTAGCATTGGAGCACCTGGATTTTTGTTCAAGTCATTCCTTTTCCATAAAACAGAGCACTACTATAACAATATGGATGAACTTGCCCACTTCTATGTTTCCTGGACAGCTGGCACCCAGAACACTATGAAGGATGGTTAAAAACTGGCCAGATGTGGTAATTCTCAACCACAGGACAATACTTTAGTATATAAGAACATAAGAGAAGCCAGTGTTGGATCAGGCCAATGGCCCATTCAGTCCATCACTCTGACACAGTGGCCAAAAATACCAGATGCCATCAGGAAGTCCAGCAGTGGGGCCAGGACACAAGAAGCCCTCCCACTGTTCCCCTTCACCCAAGCGCCACAAATATAGAGCATCACTTGACCCAGACTGAGAGTTCCTATCTATACCTCATGGCTCATAGCCACTGATGGACTGCTGCTCCATATGTTTATCTAATTCCTTATTGAAGCCGTCCGTGCTTGTAGCCGCCACCACCTCCTGTGGCAGTGAATTCCACCTGTTAATCACCCTTTGGGTGAAGAAGTACTTCCTCTTATCCCTTCTAACCCGACTGCTCAGCAATTTCATGGAATGCCCACAAGTTCTTGTATTGCGGGAAAGGGAGAAAAGTACCGCTTTCTCTACCTGCTCTGTCCCATGCATAATCTTATAAACCTCGATCATGTCACCCCTCAGCCGTCATTTCTCCAAGCTAAAGAGCCCCAAGCACCTCAACCTTTCTTCATAGGGAAGGTGTTCCAGCCCTTTTATCATTTTAGTTGCCCTTTTCTGCACTTTTTCCAATGCTATAATATCTTTTTTGAGGTGTGGCGACCAGAACTGTACACAGTACTCCAAATGAGGTCGCACCATCAATTTATACAGGGGCATTATGATACTGGCTGATTTGTTTTCAATTCCCTTCCTAATAACCCCCAGCATAGCGTTGGCCTTTTTCATCACAGTCGTACTCTGTCTTGATATTTTCATTGAGTTATCTACTACGACTCCGAGATCTCTCTCTTGGTCAGTAAACTACAGATGAGAAATTAAGAAATTGCACTTAATGTACTGCCCTCAAAGGATCACAGTAACAGCATGGCGTCTAGAAAATGGTGGAAACCCCATAAAAATATGTGAAAAGAACATTTTTTAAAAAAAAAATCAAGCCAAATGGAACGCTGGTCCTACCTTGCTAAAAGTGGACTGGACGCCTACAGCATGTAGAGAAACATTTCACAACTCAGAGCAAACTCTGTGGAAACTTGTGTCTTTCAGGCTTCTTATATGTTTTTCCAAAACAAGCCTATGTTCATAAGTGTTAATTACATCAGATTGTTTTATAACTCTGAAGGCCGTTAAAGTACACGTCTTGCCCGTTAAGAGTTATTTAAAAACCCACGGGTGACATCATCTGTTGATGTCACTGGACAGACTTACTTCAAGAAATGCCCACTGAGCTTCTTGTTCAATCCCCAAAAAGAAAAGAAAATGGTGCATTCTTTCATCGGGAAGTTCTCTCGCACAAGGTTGGCTAAGATGAATGAAATCGAGGCCAGAACCTAGGCAGTCTAGGGTCACTACACAGAGGGAGGCAAGGGCAATCCACCTCTGTTCACCTCTTGTCTTGAAAACCCCAAATACCAGATATGGTAAGAAGCTACAAAATTTTGCCACTTGCTTTTAATTACTGTTAGGTTGCTGGGCACAGCTTTTCTGTCTTGTATGTTTTTAGAACTCTTGTCCATCGCTTAGAATCCCACAGTTAATAAATTTATCTGTTTGTTTGTTTGTTATATTTCTATCCCATCCTCCCCACGAATGGGCTCAGGGCAGCTTACATTATCAGCGTCATGTGCCAAGTCAACATAAAACATTTAAAAACAGGTTAAAACAGTCATACGGTATGCAGTTCACAGTATAACGTGCTCGCAGTAATGTTCAATCTTTCAGTGAATTAAGATGGTGTGTTGTCAGATGTAATACTAAAGTCCCAATTCTGCGGTAACCCAGCTCCCGCGACAGTAGGTTTTGTTCTTCCAACAAGGCCACCCTTATCATAGATGTTAATAATGATAATGATTGATCGTGGTGATGGTAGTGGGTGGCTCCTAGTTGAAAGCCTGGTGGAAGAGCTCCGTCTTGCAGGATCTGCGGAACTGTATGAGGAATTTAATGAAATAAAGCCCTATATGGCCAGAGGCCAGCATACCTTCGAGACTGCCTCTCCCCATATGAGCCCCGCAGAGCATCAACATCTTTCGGTGGTCCCCGGCTCCAGAGACGTCCAACTTGCCTTGACCAGGGCCAGGGCTTTTTCGGCCCTGGCCCTTGCCTGGTGGAATGAGCTCCTGTGTGAGATCAGGGCCCTGCAGGATTTATTACAATTCCGCGGGGCCTGCAAGACGGAGCTCTTCCACCAGGCTTTCAGTTGAGGCAGCGGGCATCCCCTTCCTTGGGTCAGCCCCCATTTGTAGCCTGGGCCTGAGGTCCTAAATTTTATAGACCTCTGGAAAATTTAATTTCTAGCACCATCAACCACTGTATGGCATATATGAGTTATGTTATTTTATATTGTGTTTTAACGTGGTTTTAAATTGTATTGTATTTTATATTGTTGGAACCCACCCTGGGCCCATTAAGGGAAGGGCGGGATATAAATCCAAATTAATTGATTGATTGATTAAATAATAAAAGGGTTGCCATAAGTTGGCTCCAACTTGATGGCACTTTCCACCAACTCCAAAAGGCACTGCTAAGCATTCCTTTTTCAGAGGACTATTTGTTGAATGGCCCTGCCCTAGGGACCCTGATCTCATCAGATCTCAGAAGCTAAGCAGAGTAATTCCTGGCTAGTACTTGGATGGGAGATGACCAAGGAATACCAGGGTCATGACACAGAGGCAGGCAACAGCAGACCACCTCTGAACGCCTCTTGCCCTGAAAACCCTGTGGGGTCACCTTAAGTCAACTGTGATTTGACGGCAAAAAAATGTTGAAAGGCTTTGATGGGACGTTGATACACAATGGACTGGGGAAGGTGTTTTATTGAGGCAAGTGGGGATAGGGAGGGGAGGGGAATAATCTTTATTTTATTCCTTATTCTGCTGTGTGCAAGCCACCCAAAGGGGAAAGGCCATGGCTCAGTGGTAGAGCACCTACTTGGCATGCAGAAGGTCCCAGGTTCCATCTCATAAGAACATAAGAGAAGCCATGTTGGATCAGGCCAGTGGCCCATCTAGTCCAACACTCTTTGTCACACAGTGGCCAAAGCCCAGGTATCTCCAATCAAAAGGACGACACAGTAGGCAATGTGGAAGACCTTTACCTGAGAACCTGGAAAGGACATGGCACAGTGGTAGAACATCTGCCTTGCCTGAGGGATGACCCATTAAAAAGCTGAAAAGGAGGGCCCAAAAGCAGAGCTTAGAGTGGCCATTTTGAAAGGGGCACTAAGCTCCACCTCCCTAATGCACTGGAGGTGGAGCTTTTGCACAGAGACTCTACTCATACCTGGAGCGCCATTTTCTCATTAAGTCAAAGCAAAGGAGATTTTCTTTTGCTCCACCTTAAAAGAGCAAACTCTGGGAGCCCCACGAGCTATGCTTGGAAAAAGCATGCCATTGTGTGGAAGCTGTCATATGGGAGACTGGTTGTAAAGTTGCCAACCTCCAGGCAGAGCCTGGAGATCTCCCAGTATTACAACTGATCTCTAGATGACAGCAATTGATTCCCCTGGAGAAAATGGTTACTTTGGAGGGTGGATGGTATGGCATTGTACCCTACTGAGATCCCTCCTCTTCCCAAACTCCACCTTTCCCAATCTCCACCCCCAAAATCTCCAGGTATTTCCCAACCCAGAGCTGGCAACCCTAGCAGCCTACTGGGAAACAGCCCTGGTGCTGCCACCCCAAATGGGAATGAGACCCCCAGAGATGTGTAGAGCCATTGGGATGGGGACAGCATTTAGTTTCTTCAACACTGACAAATACTGAATTGTAACCCATTGGTTTGCCAGCCTCCAGGCAACTGGTGACAGAGATCAGTTCCCCTGGAAAACATGGCTGCTTTGGAAGGTGGACTCTATGCCATTATGTGACCTCCTCAGGCTCCACCCTTCAAATCTCCAGGTATTTCCCAACCCAGAGCTGGCAACATACCCTTTGAAGATTAGGGTTGCTATCGCTGCATTGGGAGATACTTGGAGATTTGGGGGTGGAGCTTGGGGAGGGTGGGGTTTGGGGAGGGGAGGGACCAGAGTGCGGTATAATGCCACAGAATCCATGTTCCAAAGCAACCTTTTTCTCCAGGGGAACTGGATAACATGATCTTGGTCACCTGGAGATCCTTTGAGCCAGTTTGGTGGAGTGGTTAAGTGCGCAGACTCTAATCTGGGAGAACCGGGTTTGTTTCCCCACTCCTCCACTTGCACCTGCACTCCTCTTCGTCTTCTTGAAATAGCGAGTGCCACCAGGAAGTTGGTGACCCAAACTGAAGATATTTGTGGTGCCCCTGAAAGTTATTTTATTTTTAGGGGGGGGGGGACCATCCTCTCAGAATACAATCTTTCTTTGATTTTTGCACCTTTGTGAAACAGATCGTAGCAAGCCACGAAGGAAAGAGAGGCCAGAGAAAGGGAGGGCTTGAAAGACATGCCCGACCATCTCCTATAAAATAACGCTACCTACTAATTCATTCCACTATTGCTATTTAGTACCTGCAAAGCCTATTGCGATGCATTATTAAATTCATATATTATTGAGTCGCAATCCTTGTTGCCGCGTCAGAATCGTCGGGTGATTTCTTTGCTTAAATTAAAGCCCCACTTCCCGATTGGAATAAAGCTCCATTACGGGCCTGCCTAGCATGATAATCAGAAAACTGCATTAGAGCGGGGAGGGGCCATTGGAATTAAAAAGTAATGCAACACGACTTTTCAGTCAGACATTGTTCCCTTGCCTGCTATTTTCTGTGACGGCGGACTTCCTCCTCAGAGTCGATAAGACAACGGGCAAATGAAGATCGCAACATGAGAGGGGGGGAAGCCATTCGCTCTAATGGGTTCCACCTGCCACGGCTCCGGCTCATTTACGTGACTGCAAAAGGAGGGGGGGGGGATTAGAAATCATGTGGCAATTAGTCTGTTCTGGATTATGCGCTCTGTCAGCCGATACTACTCGAGAGAGCCCTGGTGCTAAAACGGTTTCAGGAGATAAATTGACTAGCCTATACAAACATTTTTAATTACCTGGAAAACGGGGATTGCCTGTTTAGAAAGCACCGCGGTGAACCCAATGGCACCCGGCATCCGATGTCAGAAAATCCAAATGTTTACAGAATTGACTTTTACAATGTTTGATGACTTGTTGAAACTGAAATTATGTCTCCAATTCTACTGCTCAGTGTAGCTGAGCAGTTAAAAGAAATGCCTGTTCGGGGACAAGGTGGTGTAATACATTAGGAGTAATTACCCCCTCTCTCTTTCTGTCTCTCTCTCTCTCTCTCCCGCAGCCTAAGTATGTTTATCCATTTCGGCTGTGGACTCGCAAACCTAATCAGTGCACTTTGATTATTTATTGTAAAATGATCTCTCCCATTCAACGGCAGTGTGTTAAGTCCAATGGCATTTGCTGACATCAATTAAAGGCCAGACTGTGAAGTCTGTGCTCCAGGGTTCAGCTGTGGCTTGGGAAATACCTGGAGATTTTAGCGGGTTCAAGCCTGGAGAAGGCAGGGTTAACACAAGAATACAAGAAGATTCCTGCGGGATCAGACCAGTGGTCCATCCAGTCCAGTATCCTGTCTCACACAGTGGCCAGCCAGTTCCTCTGGACAGCCAACAACAGGGCTGAGAGGCCGAGGCCTTCCCCTCATAAGAACATCAGAAGAGCCCTGCTAGATCAGACCAGCAGTCCATCCAGTCCAGCATCCTGTCTCACACAGTGGCCAACCAGTTCCTCTGGAGGGCCAACAACAGGGCACAGAGGCCGAGACCTTCATAAGAACATCAGAAGAGCCCTGCTGGATCAGACCAGCAGTCCATCCAGTCCAGCATCCTGTCTCACACAGTGGCCAACCAGCTCCTCTGGACAGCCAAAAGCAGGGCAGAGAGGCCGAGGCCTTCATAAGAACATCAGAAGAGCCCTGCTGGATCAGACCAGGGGTCCATCTAGTCCAGCATCCTGTCTCACACAGTGGCCAACCAGCTCCTCTGGACAGCCAAAAGCAGGGCAGAGAGGCCGAGGCCTTCATAAGAACATCAGAAGAGCCCTGCTGGATCAGACCAGCAGTCCATCCAGTCCAGCATCCTGTCTCACACAGTGGCCAGCCAGTTCCTCTGGAGAGCCAACAACAGGGCAGAGAGGCCGAGGCCTTCATAAGAACATCAGAAGAGCCCTGCTGGATCAGACCAGCAGTCCATCCAGTCCAGCATCCTGTCTCACACAGTGGCCAACCAGCTCCTCTGGACAGCCAAAAGCAGGGCACAGAGGCCGAGACCTTCATAAGAGCATCAGAAGAGCCCTGCTGGATCAGACCAGCAGTCCATCCAGTCCAGCATCCTGTCTTCACACAGTGGCCAACCAGCTCCTCTGGACAGCCAAAAGCAGGGCAGAGAGGCCGAGGCCTTCATAAGAACATCAGAAGAGCCCTGCTGGATCAGACCAGCAGTCCATCTAGTCCAGCATCCTGTCTTCACACAGTGGCCAGCCAGTTCCTCTGGACAGCCAACCACAGGGCAGAGAGGCCGAGGCCTTAATAAGAACATCAGAAGAGCCCTGCTGGATCAGACCAGGGGTCCATCTAGTCCAGCATCCTGTCTCACACAGTGGCCAACCAGCTCCTCTGGACAGCCAAAAGCAGGGCAGAGAGGCCGAGGCCTTCATAAGAACATCAGAAGAGCCCTGCTGGATCAGACCAGCAGTCCATCTAGTCCAGCATCCTGTCTCTCACAGTGGCCAACCACTTCCCCTGGAGGGCCAACAACAGGGCAGTGAGGCCGAAGCCTTCCCCTGATGTTGCCTTCACACTCTGGGATTCAGAAGTTGACTGCCTCTGAATGTGGAGGCTCCCCGCAGTCACCATGGCTAGTAGCCATTGATAGATTTATCCTCCATGCATCTATCGAATCCTTTTTTAAAAGCTATTAATTTCTGTGGCCATTGCTACCACCTCTGGCAGCAAATTCCACATTTTAAGCACTCTCTGGAGTGATACGGTCCCTACAACCCAGTCAGCTCTCCGGCTGTAGCATTCTGCCCCATGTAGAGTTCTGCCCCATTGCAGCATTCTAATCTAGAGGTTACCAGGACATGAAAGGAATAAGGAGCTAAAAGAGCCAGTTGGGTGTAGTGGTTAACAGAGCAGACTCTGATCTGAAAGAACCAGGTTTGATTCCCCACTCCTCCCCATGCAGCTGCTGGTGGGACCTTGGGTCAGTCATAAATTCTTTCAGAGCTGTTATCTCAAGGGCAGTTCTCGAGGGAGCTCTCTCAGCCCCATCTACCTCACATCGCAGGGTGTCTGTTGTGGGGAAGGGAAGGGATTGTAAGCTGCTCTGAGACGCCTTCAGGTAGTGAAGGGTGGGGTATAATACCAATCTCCTCCTCCATCTCCTCCTCCTCCTCCCTATTTTGCCAAAGCAATGGGATATGGCCCTAAACTTTATACTTGTGGTTTCTATGAACCTCAAGCTGTGAATTCATCATCAACAACATATAACAACAACGATAGCAAATCTACAGGTAAGCATCTATAAAAGGTTTCCAAATATCTAGAAATATGTCCACGAGCAACTGTTGTCTCTACGCCATTTGTTCAAAGGTGGATAAGGTTTTATGTTCCTCAGTCCATTGGATTACTGGAGGCGGGCATTTATCTTTCCAGAGTTGCTGTAATATAAGTTGTTTAGCAGCCGTAAGGGTACGGGGGCCTTGTGTTGGTCTCCTGGGAGTAATGCGTTGGTCATTGTGTGAGGCATGATGCTACACAGATCACTGGTCTGACCCAGCAGGGCATCCCTACTATGGCAACATAAAATGTTTTATTTTGTAAATGAGAGTTTTTAGCCATATTGGAATAATTTTGAGCCCCCGCACACATGTGAACAAATAACTCCACACCTTGGGTATAAATGACTTATTTCATCCTCACTTTTTTGTAATGATCCTCTAATGCCCTTGCAGTAAAAACCACAAGTTTAAAATGAATAGAGAAAACGTCACAGGAATATTCGATCCATTTCTTGTCAGAGACTTTGCGGACAACAACTGGGCTAAAGCTTTAGCCGTGGGTAGTGCTTAAATGGAATGAAAAGGACTTGTTTAGTAAATAAATCCACCACTACCCAGATCACTGTCTTCCCCTTACTTGGGGGCAAGTCTGTGATGAAGTCCATAGAGATCACCTCCCAAGGCCAGCTCAGAGTCTTCTGTGGTTTT
This sequence comes from Lepidodactylus listeri, assembly GCA_029233225.1. Taxonomy (NCBI): domain Eukaryota; kingdom Metazoa; phylum Chordata; class Lepidosauria; order Squamata; family Gekkonidae; genus Lepidodactylus; species Lepidodactylus listeri. The sequence continues at coordinate 6,537,825 of JARCFY010000016.1, read as the reverse complement.
AGGAGGCCTGGGGTTGCCCCCGCCCCAGCATTTCCACATTAAACAGGTTTGACACGAGCCCACATAAGATAAAACATCACCACGTAGGCATGGCCACCAGAATTGGCACCAGAGTCCTCCAGAGTCAGTCAGCAACAAGTGTCCTTAAACAGGAATAACTTTATTGAGAAAGGTCTGCTGTGGTCAACTACACTTCTTGTGTTAGTAATGGCGGGCATAAGTGAAGCCAGGATAATTATACAGAATTCAAAGAGAGGACTAGGGGTGTATCTTAACCAATCATTGGGATGAGAAAAAGGCACTTAAAATATTGGTTAATTGTTCCTAGAGAATAAGCGGGAAGATTCATAGCCAGACAGAAAAAGATACCTGAACCGGCACCAACAGTCTCTCAAGGTCGGAGGAATACAGAGAGCGATAAGCACACCATGAGAGCTATAACATAACATTCCACAGCACTGACATCATGGATCCAGTGATCTCACCTCCCGGGCAGGGGATGGCAGCATTAGCTGACATTATGAAGAGCCACAGTCGAGTGAGAAAATGTTATGTATTTGAATATCTCTTAGGGGTCAATTATAGGGGTGGCAACCAGCAGTGGGTGAGGGGGGACTTACCAGGAGCAGGAGGGAGGCACAGGCTACATCTCCATAGATGTGATGACATCATTTCCAGTGTGTACCGGAAGTGATGTCATCACATTGGGACTTTGCAGCAACGCTCTGATATTTGGGCAAAAAAGTGTATGGTAAAAAAATGGCTTCTACCATTGAGATTTTGCCCAAATACCAGAGCATCACCAGGACATTGCTGACATGATGATGTCACTTCCTATACAAGCCGGAAGTGATGAAGCCACACTGCTGGTGACATAGGGACCGCCTTTCCCCATATATACCCCAGCGAGCACTTCAGATGGGGTTACAAGATCGACTCACTGTTCCAGGCCCCATGGAGGCCAGGCTCGCCAGAACCAGGGCCAAGGCCTTTTCGGTGGCAGCTCCTGTCTGGTGGAACGAGCTCCCGGGGGAGATCAGGGCTCTGAGGGACCTTATGCAGTTCTGCAGGGCCTGTAAGATGAAGCTCTTCCACCAGGCCTTCGACTAGGAGCTGCCACCGTTAGTACCACCTACCACTGCAAGCACCATCGCGATGAGGGTCAGCCCTGGAAGCAGCCCAGGCCAGGCGGTCTGGGAGCTGGACTCCAACCCTGGTAGGAAGCCATCTAAATATTGAACATCTCTGGAAGCACTTTAACTGAACAGTATTATTAATTGATATTGTGTTGTGTTGTTTTAAAATGTTTTATTGTAATTTTATGGTGTATTGAATCTGGCACTATGTGCCCTTGTAAGCCGCCCTGAGCCCATTCGTGGGGAGGGCGGGGTATAAATGTAAATAATAAATAATAAATAAATAAATAGCCTGGGCTTCCCACCTGCTCCTGGTAAGTCCCCTTGCTGGCCAGCTGATCAGTGGGGGAAAGTGAGCCTGGGGGGATCCCCAACCTCCGGGGGGGGGGGGGGGCTAGCAACCCTAGTAAATTATGGTTCCCAAATGTGTTATAACATTTAATACAATGAAGCAGAATAACCAACTGAATTTCTTAGTGTTCAGATCATGTAGTATTTTCCCACAGGTTGTCTGTTGTGGGGAGAGGAAGGGAAGGAGATTGTAAACTGCTCAGAGACTCCAAGTGAAGGGCGGGGTATAAATCCAATCTCCTCCTCCTCCTCCTCCTCCTCCTCCTCTTCTTCTTCTTCTTCAGAACATAAGAACAGAAGAGAAGCCAATGTTGGATCAGGCCAATGGCCCATCCAGTCCAACACTCTGTCACACAGTGGCCAAAAATACCAGGTGCCCTCAGGCGGTCCAGCAGCAGGGCCAGGACACTAGAAGCCCTCCTCCTCCTCCTCCCTTCTCTAGAAAGCAGTGGTCATTCATATGAGATTAAGAAACATATTACAGTTCTTAGCAATGTGATGGGATTCTCTCAGTCAACTGTTTCCATACTGTCATCTGGCCTTTCTTGTAGACCAGGGTCAGATATTCCTAGTGAGGCTTTGGGTTGTTCTGAAGTTGGATTCCAGCGACAATCCCCAAGTGATCTTGCTTCTGCCAAGTTTAATTATGGCTAATTTTCAGCTTGTTAGTTGGGTACTTCTCAAACCTGAAATGTCATTGCACTATAAACAGCATAGTTGACAAGGGTAGCTCGTGCTGCCAGTGATGTTTCTTTTGGGGGGGGGGGGGGGGGCGGAGACTGTCCTCTTTGAAAATCCCCATAAGCAACTCAACATTAAGGTCTAAGAGTGCCCTGTGCCAAACGCCAAGGGCTTTAGGGAGTTGTTGGTGCAGCAATATGGCTGCTTGAAGGTCCAGATCTGATTTCCGCATAAACGCTAAGGCAGTCAGAGTTGAACGATCCCAAGGGAAGTGTAGCTGTCAATTACGTTCAGCTTAATATAGCCAAAGGACGGGCAAGAGAGACATAAACAGACCTGGGCAGTCTCCAGTAAATAGTGCTGTGATATAAACAATGTGTTTGGTTTATGTTTGGTTTGAGGCCTTGGCCTCTTCTAGCCTTCTTGGCTTCCTGACCTCCTTTTTCACCCTCACCTCTTACTAACTCTCAGGTTCAGCACTACATGTTCAGTGGGAGTTTCGTGGTTCTTTCTCCACAGACTCTTTTTCTAAAACTCTAAAGCAAACTAGTGAGCTGCATCTAATCTAGGGGATTCCCAGCCTTTTTGAGCCTGTGGGCACCTTTAGAATTCTGAGGAAGTATGGTGGGCCCAGCCACACAATGGCTGCCATGAAATAGCTGCTGCAGGAGGTGGAGCCAGCCATAAAATGGCTGACACGGCTTACCTTCAGTCACACCACTGTGAAGATCTCTGAGCAATGCTGACAGCGGATGCCAAAGTGATGTTTTTAAGACTCTTCACAGCCAGTCAAATCTCTGGTGTAAAATGTAGCTTTGGTAGTAGCTGCCACAGCACAAGGATCTTCACTGTGTGACCAGAGGTAAGCTGCAGCAGCCATTTTGTGGTTGTCTCCACCTCCTGCAGCAGCTGTTTTGTGGCAGCCACAAGGCCCTGCCAGAATTTCAAAGGTGCCCACAGGCTCAAAATGGTTGGGGACCCCAGTCTAAAGTTTGTTGCAGGCTAGGAGAGAAGTTGAGGAATGGTCATGGTGGGGTGCTCTCCCAGAACAGCTTTCCTGTCGCATCCCATGATCTCTCTCAGGATCTGCTTTGCACAAACAAGATTCAAAGACTGCCGTGTCAGGGCTATTCTCCTGAGGCGACTGCCTCTGACAACACAAAGAAGGCATTCCTCTGTGTGTGTGTGTGTGATTTAAATTTTCACTCCCAACCTCATGCTCATTGTCTTGGATAATTCACTGGGACACCCCCCGCCCCCATTTGTTCTATATATGGACCACTGCTATTGTTTTCCATGATAATGGGAAGGGAAAAGAATGTCTCTGTTCTCATCAAAGAACGGTTGTTGACTTTCTTTCGGTATCCCATTCTAACTTCAGATTTACTTCTTGACATCTGAAACCAGTGGGAGACCGACGTTCGTTCAGGAGGAGGGATTTCACACAGCCAATATGTTCCATTTCAGCAACTCTTCAGTAAGTTTCTGTCAGGCATTTGACACAGAACCGTATTAGTACCAGTTCCCTAATGGAACACATTGGCCGTTTCACACAGAAATGTGCCTCTCCCACTGGGGAAGTGTTCCTGAGCTGGTTTACCTAAAAACCTCCTCCCAAGCGTTCTTCAGTTCTCGTACCGGTCCTGAAGCGCTTCGGGATGCTGTGTGAAATGCCCTGAGTTCTCCCAGGGTAACTTTTCGTATGAACAGAGAGTAGGGTGCTTGGGCCTATTATAATAAACCATGTCATTTGGCGGGGTGATAAGGGCAGTCTCCGAAGGCAGAGCTTTGGTACAGAGCTCAACTTTGTTTAACTGAGTGGTTCGGGACAGTGGAGGATTCCATCGTTTCCTTCAACGACAATTCGTGCATTCGCTTCATTCGCCAAAGGTTTTTTTTAAATTTATTTCGTTATTCCTGTCAGATGCCGGGGGCGGGGAGGAATGAATGCGTAATGATTAAGGGTTGAGAAGCTACAAGTCACCGAGATGAAAGGGCCCAAGTTTCACCGGCAATCACGGCAAATACCCAACTTGTTTAAGTGAAGCCAATTACAGTCGTATCGCCTCCTCTTGCACTACGCACAGTAGGGATGTCACTGGATAATGGTTTGCATGTCGACTTAATCACTTTGATGCATTTCTGACTGATCCCAGCAAATTATGTTTTGGTTCCACTGTATTAAACACAAGAGCCGGGGATTATCATTAATAAATCTAAGGCACAGCATGCATAAATCTTGAATAAATCAAATATCAATTACATAGGCAGTATCTGCTGACATCTGCTTTCATCAAATAATATATTTGAAATGGGATTTATTCTGCTTTGTTGGAGTCGAAGGGGATGAGTGCGCAGAACCTGGGATCCAAAGAGTTAGGGTTACGTAGACAGGCTGTCGCTAATGTCTTTTTTATTGCTGTCACATAGAGAGACGATTCTAGGTTTTGGGGAGCCCTGGGCAGACAGTGCCTGGGGCCCCCACTGGCCCACCACCAGGGGCCCCTCACGGCCTCCTTTCCAGTTGCTGCATAACCCCCATCTGCTCGCATGTTTTTCTCCAGCTAGAAAGCCCTCCAACCAGTGTCCCCTCTAAGCCGAGTTAGTGTGAGCTAGCTTACAGTTTTTTAGCCTATAGCTCACACATTTCCCTCTTAGCTCAGGAAGGGGGGCTCCAGAGCAAACTAATTTATGCAGCAGCCAAATCACTGGCTCACAACTTTAATGCCAGTAGTTCACAAAGTAGAATTTTGGCTCACAAGTCTCCACAGCTTAGAGGGAGCATCGTCTCCAGCTGCCCCAGCTCAGTTGCCTGTGCCACCTGCACATCCTCGTCCTGACAGTGCTGGCCAGCGCATGCAGCTGGGAGTGTTGCTGCCATTGTCACCCGTTGTGCCCCCCCACATGCTCTTCCTCAGCCACACTGGGTATTTGGGAACATGGATGCAGACAGGGGGCAAAGGAAGTGTGCGGGCGGGGGTCAGGGTCTGTGGGCCCCTGTGACCCAGAGTCACTTTTGATTTTTAGGAGGCAGCAGAAGACTCTTTTGTTTCGGGCGGCATTTGAGTAAAGCAGTCCTAAATTGTGGCTTTACATTTTGGTTTTATGTTTTAAAAACCAGTCAGTCTTATTTTATTAACACTGTAAGCTGTCTTGAGGTCCCTAGGAAGAAAGGAGTCCAATAAATGCTTCAAATAAATAAATAAATGGAATTTGAAAATAAAATAAAATTTTAAAAGTCCTAAGTCCTCAGGGTATGCTAACGCCTGTCATTCTGCCTACCTACCTACCTACCTGTCTGTCTGTCTGTCTGTCTGTCTGTCTGTCTATCTGTCTACCTACCATCTATCTACTGTATGTATACTGTGTGTATATATACACACAGTATGTATACTAAATATATAAAATTGCTATATATATATATAAATATACTATAAATAATGTGTTTTAAATTTTTTATTGTATTTATGAAAATGTAACCCACCCTGAGCCCGTTAATGGCATGGGTGGGATATAAATGTGAAAAACAAACAAACAAATTATATATATATATATATATATATATATATATATATATATATATATATATATATATATATATATATAAACACACACCCTGTATGTATACAGTATATACACACATGTGTGTATACATATGTATGTATTGATGGATGGATACACACACACACATACATATATATACATATGTATGTATGTGTGTGTGTATCTATCTATATCTATCTATCTATCTATCTATCTATCTATCTATCTATATTATACATAGTGTTTGTGTGTGTGTGTATAAACAGACAGATAGTTTCACATGGTAGCTCATCTGACAAAAAAGAGGATTTCTGTCTTACAGAGGGAAGCTATGTGCCACTTCGGTGCAAAGGCATGCAAAGCAAACTATTGCTCAATTCCGTTCTCAAGCAATTTGCAGCCGGGTTGTGTCTTTGACTCCGGTTGTCTCCTCTGGTGCCTTTTTGCACAACTGGATGGCTGGGTGGTGTGGAGCCGCCTTAGGATTTAGTGAGGATTGTGACAGGTGAAGAAGGGCAAGTACGATCAATGACAGATTCCAAGAGAATTGTGGAGAGCGGGGATTAAAAAACGGGCCGGGCCTCGCAAAACAAAGAGCACAGAGAGGCCCATGGGCAGGGTGCGTGTTCGAGTCGTACGTGCATCATCTCACCTGCCATGGATAAGATGGGCGTTTCGCTGCCTCTGGTGCTTGCATGAGCATGCCCTGGAGGCGTTCGGCGCACAAGGAAGCGAAGGTGACCTCTTGCCAACTGTGCTGCTCCCTGGGTAATTGGCTGGTGCATTCCCCAGTTGCCTTGACAGACAGGCTGTTGACTCGCCCAGATGTTGGCCCGCCCAAGCTTAAATAATAGTTTCTGGTCTGCAGTGTGAAAAATGGCTCAAAATGAAACTGGTGAAATTGTGGCCTCTAGCTGACCAAAACGTCCATGCAGCAGCCCATCTGTGGGTTCATGAATGTAGGAGTGAGACCGCATCAGTTGGTGGTATGCTGGAAAGCTTTCTGGCTGGGCTGTGGATCAGTGGAAGAGCACCTGCTTTTCAAGCAGAAGGTCCTAAGTTCAATCCCCGGCATCTCCAGTTGAAAGGAGTAGGCAGTACGTGATGTGAAAAACTTCCACCTGAAACCTTGGAGAGAGGCTGTCAGTTCACTCCCACTGTTGCCCCCCCCCCAAGCAACAAGAATACAGAACTTGCCCCAGACCAAGAATTCTTATCTATACTCAGTGGCTAATAGCCACTGGTGGGCCTCTGCTCTGCTTCTACCCCCAAAATCTTGTTGGTCTCTAAGGTGCTACTGGACTAGGGTTGCCATATGCACAATTAGATCGGACATGGGCACAAATGCTGGGTGGATTTAATGGGAGCAATCGGACAACAACATCTGGGAAGCGCCCCGCAGCCGTCGGCAACCCGTTTTGCTCCACCGCACAAACAGAGTTAAAGACACCAGGAAAAAATGGTAGTAAACAGGTTGCAATGGGCCACAGGTGGACTTTCTCGTGCCTCATCACTCCAGCACACTCTCATGGCATCAGGATGGTCTGATCAGGCCATCTTGACTCCGTGCTGGTTTCCCCCCCCCCCCCCTTTCACAGTATGCGCATCATTGCAAACTTCACAGGGAGCCCTCAGGGCAGAGGTGGGATTCATTAATCCCTCATTTAAGCGCATGGGGTGGGGGGAAATGGGACAACCCCCCCCCCCCGACTCACCCACAGTTGCATCTGATCACTCACTGACGGACTGTGCCCACAGCAGCAAAGGGAGGTGTGATCGTGCAACTGTGGGTCAAATTCTGCCAGGGGAAATAGCCTCTCTTCCCCCCTGTTTTATCTTGGGCATGTGACCGCAACCTAGAATCAAGCTGTTCTGTTGCTGACCAGCACAGTTACCCTCGGAAACTGTGTCCATCTATGCTTCTGCGGTTTTTGTGGATCAAAAATAACAAAAGAAATGGGACGTGCAGTTCCTTAGAAGGAAGTGTCCATGGCCAGTCCTATTGACGTGGCTACCACCAGTGAAAGGAGTATGGGTTTGGGGTAGGGATGGGCATGAATAGAAAAATGCAGTTTGGTTTGGTCACGAACCAAACTTGTTCATGGCCCTACAAACCTCATTGAAAGGGACCATAGTCTCCTTTTTAATGGGTTTTGCAGAATGCCCCAAAAATGGCTGAGTGACTGGGAGTGGCTTGCCCCCTGCCACTCAGCTGTTTCATGCTGTCCTGTACAGTCCCTTTAAAGCTGTTTTCTGTTCCATCCGCAGACCCCCACGAACTACTGCCACAAAGTGCTTTAAAGGCTTATGGAAGTTCACGATGGTAGACCTGTTACCCAATTGCATTCGCGAACCACGAACAGGGCAAAATTCATGCTGAATTTCAGTTCATGGTTCAATTTGTGCCCATCCTTAATTTAAGGTTCATTATAAGGACTGCCCATGGGGTCGTAACCAGCATAGAGATAAAAATGGTTTCTAGTTTGATCTGAGGTCTGCGGCCACTCTCTGGGTGAAAGCGATTTTGAGACCAATGCTCAACTGTCACAGCTGCGGAAACAGAAACATTTGGTAGAAGCTGGAAAAACAACAAAACAGCTCCCTTGGACAGCAGGTTCCCCAACCAACACCAAACACACAGTTCCTGGCAGAACTTGATTTCCATTGCTGTGAGAAAGCTCTTTCTGAATGGGTGTAGAATACGGGGGACACTTTCTGTGTTTTCCTGAAGCAGCTCCAGCTCTGGTGACATGGAGGGAAGGCAGGATCAATGAATGGGCGCCAGCAGGAACCCCACTGGTGCCATGTCGGGGATCACAGGCTTAGGAATTCTGGGGGAGGAAGATTTGCTTTCTCCTGTGGCATCTAGCTGGTTTCATTATCTTGTTCAATGTTGTCTTCCAGCTCTGTTGTGCTGCGCATCATGTTTTTACATGCTGCAGCCGGGATTATGCGAGCTGCTTTGTTTCCCCTTTGCTGTCAAGCCGCGACCCCGTAGGGTTTTCAAGGCAAGAGATGCTCAGAGGTAGTTTGTCACTGCCTGCCTCCTACCTCTGTATCATAACCCTCAACTTCCTTGTTGGACTCCCATCCAAAAACTAACTGGGGTCGATAAAGGTCAGAAATAGACTGGGCCATCCAGGTCAGGGTTGAACAGCCCATGGGGGTGGTAGAAAGTGCCACCAAGTCATAGAGCTTATTTCATTCATTCATTCATTCATTCATTCACATTCATTCATTCAATCAATTTTTAGGCCACCCTTCCCTGCAAGCAGGGTTCAGGGTGGCTTACAATAAAATTCAATATAACAACATACCACACAGGGGTCATTTCTTTAAAAAAAGAGGTGTGTGATCTCATTAGCATAACTTATTTGCATATGCCACACACACATACACACCGACATCACCAGAAGTGTGTCAGAAGGCAACACCCACCGCTCAGGCTCCACCCCAAAAATCTCCAGGTTTTTCCCAACTCAGAGCTGTCAAGCAAGCTTTACACTCTGACTAAAGACACTTTAGGTTTCCTTTGCTCTTGCAGGGAAGCTACCCTACAACAAGCATGAAAATACAGATCAAGTTAGTTTGCTTTTTCCCACAGTGCATCACCATATGTGCCCACTCCTGGGCTTGTTACTCCCGGAACGGTGTTCCTGTGCGTTCCGGCTCAAAATGACCCTGCAGTGTTCAAGGCTACCAAAATTAAGTTAAAACTACAATAAATAACAGTTAATACATAAAAACAGTCTGCTCAGGATGGCAGAAAATAGTTTAATAATAAAATTTTCATGGGCCCCCTGGGAGGGTAGTGATGGGGTGGGTGGGAGGTATGAGAGTGACAGACTTCATACTAGACCATTGCTGTCCTCAACTGAATGCCTGGCAGAACATCTCCGCCTTGCAAGCCCCGTGAAAAGGTAATGGATCTCGCAGGGCATGGATGTTCTCCGGCAGAGCATTCTACCAGGCTAGGGCCAGGGCCGAAAAAACCCTCACTCTGGTGGAGGACAACCAGACTTCTCTCAGGCTGGGGACCACTGAGAGGTTCTTCCTTCCTGAGCATAACGCTCAGCTGGGTGCATACTGAGAGAGGTGGTCCCGAAGATGGGACCTCATAGGGTTTTCAAGGCAACAGACAAACAGGAGGTTTGCCATTGTCTGCCTCTGCATAGCAGGTACCCTGGCCTTCCTGGAAGGTCTCCTGTCCAAATACTAATTAGGGTTAATCCTGCTTCCAAGATCTGATGAGATCAGGCCAATGTGAGCCATCCAGGTCAACCCCCCCCCCCAAGGGCTATATATACAAGTCAACAGTTTTCCACTTCCCACAATAGGATCTGGGAAAGCCAGGTTTGAATCTCCACTCTGCCTTGGAAGCTCGCTGGGTAACCTTCAGCCAGTCACACACTCTCAGGGCTTTTTCCCACTCACATTGTGCCGGCGTTCTGCCTCCGTTTGTCCCGGCGCTGGATGTCAATTTCACACCCTTTGCTGCGGTGCGTGTGTAAACACGGGGCTTCACACCATTTTCTCCGCACCTTCGGTAAACCTTAAAAAAAAAGTTTATCGAAGGCGCGGAGAAAATGACGCGAAGCCCCGTATTAACACATGCGCCGCAGCAAAGGGTGTGAAATTGGCACCCAGCGCCGGGACAAACGGAGGCAGAACGCCGGCACAATGTGAGTGGGGAAAAGCCCTCAGCCTAACCAACCTCACAGGGTTGTGGTGACGATAAAATGGAGGACAGAAGATCACGCTAAGCCACTTGGGGTCCCCACTGTGAAGAAAGGCATATGAATGAAATCAAGAAATATGTTTGGCTTAAGCTTGCTGTTGCTAAATTAGGACCCTTCAAGAGGTTTCACGGTCCTGTGACACTTCCCTTGTTTCTCATTCATCACCGCTGCCTTGAGTCACAAGGAAAGCAGGACATGGATATTTGAAGAAAATAAACAAATAAACAACTGTCTGAGCAATACCTGGGAGTCTCCACCCAGAAGTGGTGCTAACTAGCTTAGCGTTCGTGATGAATGGTCTCTGCGTTTCTCCCGGTAACATTCAAAGCGTATGTAGTTAGATTTCCCATTTGTGCTCCCTCCATTTCTCGACCTTGCAGTTTGTTTGTTTTTCTGTGCCCTTGTCATGCCCCAAGGTCGTCCCGGGGGTGGGGGGGGGGGGACACCAACTTCCGCCTCCTCCTACGCCACTGTCGGGAGACTCCGCAGGCCTCCAAATAGGAGGAAGGGGGTTTGTATCACCCGAAACCTCCTTCGCCCAGATGGAAGGCTTCATTAGTAGGCACGAGTCTCCAGCCCTGCTTGTCCCTGGCCTGTTCCAAAGAGCCTCCTTTATGCCTCTCTCTACCCTGCTGACTCCACCCCTCCCTCCCTCCCCCATGCCTTGCTCCCACCTATCACCCACAGGCCCGTACCTTCAGTCTGCCTCGACCCTGCTTCCTTCTGCTGTTGGCACCGGGCCTGGAGCCTGGGCCATTGCCCGGGATCCTGGCAAAGACCAGCTTTCCCTGATGCCTCCTGGCGCCATGGTGGAGGCAGCTTACCTTTAATCATCCCATGAAAAGTTGCGAGGTCAGCTGCTTCCAAAGCAACATTTTAAAAATTTGCACAGTCGTTCAAATCTCCAGCGGCCAGTCAGAAGCCTTGCTGGGCAGGAGCCCCACTGGGCCCTTTTCACTTTTAAAAAACCCTTGGCAGTTGCCAGAAAGGGTGTTGATGGGTCTAGGAGAAAGGGAAGTCCTAGAGAGAGGTCACATCCCCACTAGGGCTGCCGGGTCCCCCAGGGGGGTTTGCCCACTCTGGAACCTGCCAGCCCGGATCCAGCCGCTAGGGGGAACTCCACCCCCAAAGTGCCTGAATCTGGCTGACATGACTAGCACGATGACATCTCCCGGAAGTGACATCATTGCACCGGGCATGTTGGCGGGGGACACTCTAGCATTCAGACTTAAAACTCTATGGTATCTCCAGGTGACGTCATCATGGCACGCGTGCGCAAGGCTCCCGAAGACACAGCCTGTCCCCCCCGCTGGATGCCAGGTAGGGGCCTGGGAACCATAACCCCCATGAAGCTGCCTCCCTCAGCCAAGCTCTGCCCTTGCCAGGAACCAGACTGAAATCTCCAGGAATTTCCCCAAAGAGAGGTGGCAACGGTAGATTACACCTTGGTTTATGTATCGTTTTGGGGACAGGAGGTGCCAGTAGTTTGCCCCTCTCTTGCTGATCCCTTTTAACGAAAGACCAATATTGTAAGCAAACAAGAAAAGCTTAAAGGTGGAACACGGTATAACCGTGTAATCAACAGTGCTCAGATTGCTTCTCCTCCCCTTTAACCCCTAATCACACTACTGTGCGCTTTTTCTCAGTATCATTCTGATTAATGTTGATTAGCACAGAGCATATAGGGAATTATAGCAGAAGGGGTTCTTTTCCTTAATAGGGATATAGGTAAAGGTTTCCCTTGCTCGAAAGCCAGTCGAATACGACTCTAGGGATGCGGTGCTCATCTCCATTTTGAAGCTGAAGAGCCAGCGCTGTCCGAAGACTTCTCCGTGGTCATGTGGCCAGCATGACTAGATATATCTATGTATCTCCCCAGAATGAACAGAATCCTCCTAGGCTTACTTTTGCCATCGATGGATCAATTGCCAGTTAACTCTGGGCTGATCCTGGCTGCAGTTCACAGAACCCGTGATGTGCTCCAAGCACAGAGCTGACTCTTATACCATTGGGTTAAATGTTTAAAAACCAATTGGCTTGGAAGCACAGAAGATTTATACCCGATCCACCATGTTTCCCAGTTAAGGGGGAAATGCTGTTCAGTCAGATTACAAAGGTGATCTGACTCCAATGGTAACAAGAGAAAGAAATTTTACGTGCAAAAAAAAAATAGAAGCACATCTTACATGACATATCCATGTAGGGACATTTGACTGGTTGTGAACAGATTAACTTCAAAACGGTTAACTCACTACAGCTCCAAGCCCAGGTAAGAGAGAGAAGAAGAGAGGTATCATATAAGATGCAGCAGAAGGCAAGCAACGGCCAAAGAGGCTCAACATCTAACTGATGAGAGGGTGGGGCCAACTGCAGAGTGTACCCGAAAGAGAGAATTCACTTAACCCTTTCCCTCCCAGATCCTTTTGCATCCAGAGTTACAATATCCAGCGCAGTTAACTCTGGGATAATCCTGGCTGCAATTTCAGAACCCGTGATGTGCTCCATGTGCAGAGTTGACAGTGACATTTCACACCAGAAACAACCCTTCAGCCACACAGGACTCATGACAAGCAGTAGGCATGCAGCGCTGGAAGAACTCGTTTTGTTCAAAATCTTCTAAAAGCCCAAGTCTTGTTGGGCCTTTGCAAGTTCTTGTAATCTTGAACCTTGAGCCAGTAAGGTTTTGAAATATGCCACAAACAACAGCACATCTATGCACATATGAGTACACATGAAGCTGCCTTATACTGAATTAGACCTTTGGTCCATCAGGGTTGGTATTGTCTACTCAGACTGATAGCAGCTCTCCAGGGTCTCAGGCTGAGGTCTTTCCCATCACCTACTGCCCGGTCCTTTTTTACCTGGAGATGCCGGGGATTGGACCCTGGACCTTCTGCATGCTAAGCAGAGGCTCTTCCACTGATCTCTTCAACTATGCAGAGATTTGTTGGACTGGCTGATTGGCTGCCCTCTATCTATCTTCCTTGACAAAATAGGTGTATGTTCAAATTCATGCCCCCTCCAAAAAAAAAAAAAAATACAAGAACTCGTGGGCACTCGATGAAATTGCTGAGCAGTCGAGTTAGAACAGATAAAAGGAAGTGCTTCTTCACCCAAAGAGTGATTAACACGTGGAATTCGCTGCCACAGGAGGTGGTCGCGGCTACAAGCATGGACGGCTTCAAGAGGGAACTGGATAAACATATGGAGCAGAGGTCCATCAGTGGCTATGAGCCACAAAATATAGATAGGAACTCTCAGTCTGGGGCAAGTGATGCACTGTATTCATGGTGCTTGGGGGGGGGGCAGCAACACTGGGAGGGCTTCTAGTGTCCTGGCTCCTGATGGCACCTGGTGTTTTTGGCCACTGTGTGACAGTGGTGGACTGGATGGGCCATTGGCATCAGTATAGACTTGCTAGAACCTGGGGCGGAAGAAAAACATATTTCAAAAAACAGAGATGTGAACTCTGACTGGATCAGTGCTCTATCCACCCTCAGACCCAAACATTAAAAGTTGCTTCTTGTTGCGTGTGGAAATGCTCTCGCTGTCTTTCTTGTTGAGAATGGAGCCCGTATCCAGGGAGCATCCCACGATGCATTGCAACAAACTACCATGAAGTCCCACAGTTTAAAATGGCACGCCTTGCTCGAGGGATATTGTCTGAGGGGTATTATGGGTTGGCACCAGAGAGTAATTGGAAGGGCATTAATTGTCGGAGAAAACATCTTCTCCCACACTAGTGGGAAGGTGTGTGCAATGACACCTGAGATGGCGAAATCCTCACTTGTGAATGCACATTAACTGAAGTGGGGGAAGATTTCCTGAGTGATAATTAAAGCGCTTTAAGATTAATATGTGATTGCAGCCTTCATCTTACCGGATTTTTCCCCCCTTGTACAAATTGGTACATTTGGATGAAATTCCCTGTGGGAGCAGAGAATGTGTGAAGATTAATATATTAATGTATTTACACTTTTCAATAAAAACTGTCCTCATATCCAAACGTGTAGAGGAAAGAGAGAGACAGAGACAGAGAGACAGAGACAGACAGAGAATCTACTACAGAACTGGTCATCTTCTATATTCATTGGGCTGTTTTGTTCTTCAGACAGTGGTCCGATAGCCATGTTCCCGAGATCCAGTATCACTGCAGATGGCGACTGCAGCCATGAAATTAAAAGACGCCTGCTCCTTGGGAGGAAAGCGATGGCAAACCTAGACAGCATAATAAAAAGTAGAGACATCACCCTGCCAACAAAAGTCTGTATGGTCAAAGCAATGGTATTCCCAGTAGTAATGTACGGCTGCGAGAGTTGGACCATAAGGAAGGCCGAGCGCCGAAGAATAGATTCTTCTGAATTATGGTGCTGGAGAAGACTCCTGAGAGTCCCTTGGCCTGCAAGGAGATCAAATCAGTCAATCCTAAAGGAAATCAACCCTGACTGTTCCCTGGAAGGCCAGATCCTGAAGCTGAAGCTGAAATACTTTTGGCCACCCAGTGAGATGGGAGCGCTCCCTGGAGAAGACCCTGATGCTGGGAAAGATTGAAGGTCAGAGAAGAAGGGGACGGCTAAGGATGAGATGGTTAGACAGTGTCATCGATGCAACGAACATAAAGTTGGGCAAACTCCGGAGGACGATGGAGGACAGGAGAGCCTGGTGTGATGTAGTCCATGGGGTCGCGAAGAGTCGGACTTGATGTCACTTAATACACGCAAACACACATTTTATGTATCTAAATTATATTCTTTTTATACATATTCATATAGCCCTGCCCTTAATTTAAACCCATTCTTGTGAGTCCTCTCCTCTGCTGCCAACACGACCAGCTCCCTGCCCTCCTCTAAGGGACAGCCCTTCAGTTCCACAGGGCCTGCAAGATGGAGCTCTTCCACCAGGCTTTCCATTAGGAGCTGCTACCATGTCAACAGCTTTAATTATAGCCCTGGCCCTTGGTTTCTGACATCTAGCCTGCGCCGCCTGTTAGGAAGATGATGAGCAGAATCATAGTGAAACTCTTAGGTAGTACACTCTTAGGTATCCCATCTTATAACAATTAATTATTATTATGCAGCACTTTATAAATTATGACTGTTGTAATTGAACTGTCTTAGATGATTTTAGGTGATTTTAATTGTATTGTATCAACTAGTGTAAGCCGCCATAAGCCTGCTGTAAAGCGGGGAGGGCGGGGTATAAATCAACGAACTAACAAACAAACAAATAAACGAATGAACTAACTAACTAACTATACGAACTATATTCCTTCCTCAAAGCAGCTTTAATTGGTGCTTGAGAATGGCCTTTTTGTGCTTTTGGAAACACACGTAGAATTCTCATTGCCTTCGACAGCTGCTCTGTCATTCGGACTGAAGGCAGACATTGGTGAACAGTACTTCTGCAGTTAATGATACACAGCTGGCTTTCTCTGTTACACCTGTGCAAACATGGGTGTAGATAACAGAGAGCTTGGCGAGCTTTACCTTTCCCATAGACTGAGGAGTGGTGTTCCATTCATAAATAAACGAGACACTAAAGAAAGCTTATCTTGCTCCGACTGAGCTCCCGGGTCATTCAATTCAGCAAGCACGCGGCTACTGATTTCTGCAGAATGTAGGTGACACTAAACTGCAGCGTCGGCCTGATGCAACATTCTAGCTTCAGAATGTTATTATTCTGAGCTTTAGGATTCTTTAGTTTTTAAAGCTCCGGTGCTGCCTCCTCCAGCAAACAAGAAAGGTTTGCGTGTAACCGGAGTAATTCTTGCAACCGCAAATTAGCCTTGCTGAAATTAAAGCCAGGATCGGTCCAGCTGCTAGGCCGCCCGTCTTGAATTGAGAGCAAATGCCGCTTTGTTCCGTCTTTTACAATAATGTTGGACAGTCCTGTTCTTAGGGATTTCTCAGTTGTGAAGAGTTACAGGGAAATGTCATCGCATAGACCAGGATTCTCCAGTGCAGTGTCCATCGGCTCCATGGCACTCAACAACTCTTTTCTTGGTGCCTACCAAGTGTTTTTTAGAAAAAGGGAAGAGCCAGAAGGGGAATTTTGTCCAGCAAGGTCTCTAACTGGCAACCAAAGATTTGACAGGCTGCACAAATTTGTTCAAACATTGCTTAACCAGCATCTGCCAACACAGCACCAGGCTCTCCACTAGGAATGGGACTGAACTGGCTGACAAAAGTTGGTCATGAATTTTGGCTGGTTTGTGGTTTGTGAAGCAATGTTCGTGAACTGAACCACTACAAATTTCCACGAATTTTGGTGCAGTTTGTAGTGATTTATGAAGATAATGATTCACAACAAACCAGCTGAACATTACAAGTTCCCCACCACTCAGCTGTTTGGAAACCCCTGCTCTCTGCTCCCCTTGAAAAACTACAAGGAGCAGAAAGCAGGGTTTAAAAGGCTTGGAGCTGTTTAAACCAAGCAGCTTAGTGGTGGTTCCACTGCTCAGCTGTTTGGAAACCTCTGCTTTCTGCTCCCTGCCTAAAGCAGGGGTTTAAATTTCAAATGGCTCATGAACTAATACAAACCAAGTCAGTGTGAGAGTCCTACAGAGTCAGTCTGCAACAAGTGTTCTTGAACAGGAAAGCTTTATTGAGAAAGGTCTGCTATGGTCATCTGCACGTCTTGTGTTAGTAATGGCTGACACAGCCACAAGCAGGACAATTATACAGGATTCAAAATGGGGCCTGTTAGTACATCATATCCAATCATCTGAGCAGATACAAGACACTTAAAATACTGGTTTCCAGTTCCCAAGGAAAAAGCAGGAAGCCGAAGAGGCAGACAAAAGAAAGATACATTGGCAGGCACTACCAGGCTCCCAAGGCTGGGTCAGCTTCAGAGCAGCGATAAGCTCGCCATGAGAAGTATAACACAACATTCCATAGTACTGACGTCAACGGTGCACTCATCCCACCTCCCGGGCAGGATATGGCAGCATTAGCAGACAGTCAGTTAGCCAGCCAACTTTTTGGTTTGTATGGGTTCACAGTTCGATTTGTGGTTCAGCCATGAGCCACGAGCCGAATCACAAAAATGTGGTTTGTGCCCATCCCTAATCTCTACTGTGTGACAATTAGGTAAATTCTGGCAACCATTTTGTGGTTGGCTATGCCTCTTGTGACAGCGATTCTGAGGCTGCCCGCACCCCACTATCCCAGAATGCCAAAGGTGCCCACAGGGGTTGGGGACCCCTGGCAGAGACAACTCACTCTTCAAAGGCTAAAGTTCCTTTTCCCCCACCCCAGAAGTGACATAGGGACCCAGCTGAAGTCACGACCACCCATGTTGCCGCTCCCAACCTTCCAGCTGACTGCCAGACTGAGCTCATATGTCATAGAGGGAGGTGTTCAGTAAGGAAGGCTGTGCTTCAACCCTGCAACCTCAACTGGGTAATTTCTAAGGCAGGAGTTCAAGATGTCAGGCTTACTTCCAGACTACAGAGACCAGTTCCCCTGGAGAAAATGGTGGACTCTATGGCATTATACCCCACTGAGGCTTCTCTCTAACCCACACCCCACCCTCCCCAGGAGCCACCCCCTAATTTCCAGGTATTTCCCAAGCAGGAGTTGCAAAATAGTGAAGACATTTTTTAACTGATCAAAAGAATGATCTTCACTATTTTGCATGCTAATTTAACAAGCCACCATCTACATCTACATACAACTATGATCTGTAATTCCGTCTTACCGTCTGACGAAGTGTGCCTTGCACACGGAAGCTCACACCCTGAATAAGACTTTGTTCTAAGGAAAAACCTATGAGCTTAGAACAGAGCAGGAGCAAAGATCTACCCTCCAAACAGGACTGGTTCTAAGTCTCCACTTGCTAGACTAATGAGAGGGGGTTACCATCCCGATAGCCACATCTTTCTCCCAGAGTTTCAACCCTAGTCATGTGTGATAACCAGCCCGAAGCATACCACCTGGACTGCAGAGTGGCTATTATTAAACGGAACGTCTACCTAAAAATAAAAAGGCAAGTGAGACACATTTTCTGGGCATTGCAGGCGTAAGGAATGACATCACGAGAAGCCAATCAGAAAGCCCACATTCTCCCCAGCATTCTAAAGCCCTTTATGACATCATTTTGTGTGAGGTCTTTGATACCGGAGCTGCGTTCTCAGATGTGATCTCAGCCCTGACCCTACGCGGCACTTCTAGGAACAGCTTGCTCAGATTTACTTCTTTCGGGTCACGTAGTCTAAAAACAATTACTGAGCAACAAAAAAATTATTCAATTGTTTATGATTAGCACTCAAGAAAAATGTATTAGCTGTGACGGGAGTTCTCCACAAGTAGCCCCCTTTTTTCCCCAGGAGACGAATGGAAGTGGCTCTTTTGCCCTGGTAGCTTAAAATCATCCTTTGGGGAAGCTGAGGGATCTCCGGAGGTGATCAGGGCCCTGCGGGATTTGCTTCAGTTCTGCAGGGCCTGTAAAACGGAGCTCTTCCGCCAGACTTTGGAGTCGCCACCACTCACACCACCGCGACCACCACTATTACCACCATGGATGTTGTAAGGAACCATAACTGAAAGAAATGTTGTAAGGAACCATAACTGTTGTAAGGAACCATAACTGAATGTTGTAAGGAACCATAACTGAAAGAAAGCCCCACCATTCTGTTCTGAAAGCAGGCGTCTCAAACTACAGGTCTATTTTGCTAATAGCAGGGTCGGTATCCTTAATGTACGGTTCCCAGTTCATTCAGAGTTGCCTGCTGACGGGAGAGTAATAACCGTGGTTCTTATTTTTGGGTAACCATGTGGTCTCTCTTGCTGACATGGCTTCCTATCTTATAAAATATGTAAGGGGTTTTCCACTTCATTTTCTTTTGCATCTGAAAGAGACGTTAATGTGGGTAGCATAGATCCGAATCCATTGATCATCGGAGGAACGCCAAGGATGGAAGCACCATTCCATAGCGAGATCCTTTTTAGAGAGCAGCAACATCAATAAATACCATTTAACGCGATGTCCGTAGAGTCCCGAGATACACTAAAATGATACCTTTAAATAGTGCAGCTTCAACTTTTCCTTCCTTCTAAGCATTTATGGTTTTTGCTTTCAAACAACGGCTCGGGAATCAAATGAGTCTGAACAAAAGAAAGGTCTGGATTCCCCAAGATCCACTATCAGGCTGTGCGTTCCGACGAGATTCCAATTCCGAATTTCAATCCCGTGGGCTTCCTTGACCCTGTGTTTAAAAGCCAGTGAGGATGTCAGATGTGTAGTCTAGCACTAAATGTGTTTATCCAAAACTCCCACTCTTTTCACCAGCATTTAATGCTAGAAGAATGTGCCCATGAATGAAAAGGGGGAAACTCCCAAAAAGGTTTTAAGACAAGTAATGATACTCATAGGAAGATATTAAATATATTGAATATGTAAACACATACAGCACTTCAAAAGAATGTAATGCATATCAAAGAGTGACACAAAGCACAGAATGATGATTCTTAAAATAGTCCACAAGCACAAACCCCTCCTAAGGGTAATAACAGTCCATCGAGAAAATTCCTGTCCAGTATACCCTAGGGTTGCCAAGTGTATTTAACTTACTGGCGGGGGGGGGGGGGGGGAAGCTCCGCTGGCCAGGCGGCGTCACTGGAAATGATGTCAGCACGTTGGAGGCGTTGCCAGGGCGATGCTCTGGCAACGCCCCCAACGTGATGGCGTCACTTCCGGGTGACGTCATTACGTTAGGAAGGTCGTCCAGACTGGACGACCTCGGGGGTGGGGTTTCCCCCGCCGGCCGAATGCGGGGGATCCCCCGCCCCCCGGGCTGACTTGGCAGCCCTAGTATACCCTGATGGTATTGCACATAATATTAAGACCATTTCAAAGACAATCCTTCATCAAAGGGTATCGTGAGTCATGGTAGGTACAATGAGCATGCAC
The DNA here is from genome assembly GCA_029233225.1 of Lepidodactylus listeri. Classification (NCBI taxonomy): domain Eukaryota; kingdom Metazoa; phylum Chordata; class Lepidosauria; order Squamata; family Gekkonidae; genus Lepidodactylus; species Lepidodactylus listeri. The sequence continues at coordinate 6,517,463 of JARCFY010000016.1, read as the reverse complement.
AGATCAAAATGCTATTTTGTATTAAGTGGAGTCCAAGGCCTCTTAGCAAATTCACAACCCAATGGTATCAAATCAAGCAGGCAAAAAGACTGCCCAGCATGGAAACCTTAGCCTACAACCTCCCATACAGTTGTTCAAACGCTGTATATACTAGACAGTCTATACATAATTTAACGTCTTTCTGTCTTTGCTTTAGAAATTACTTCATACCAACATTACAAAGGTTGACAAATGGTAAATTAATAAATTTAGAGTGTTTAATTTTATTTTAAAATATTACTATATAGAGTTGAATGTCTGTTGTTATTGTTTTTCCTTCTTAATAAAGTCCATTGATAACAAAATGGTCACTTTTAGTTCCTGTATTTTCCCTTCCAAGCTTTTACACTCAAGAGCATTAAAGCCCTCTTCATACAGGCCCCTTCTGTAAAGTAATAAAGTAATTTACTAATAACATAGCAAAATTATTTTTTAATTGAATTGAATAAAATCCCAACACAAACTGTTGCATGTGAATATGACATGTTTTAATCCTAAAATAACAATATAAAATATAGGTAATACCTGTTCATTCTCATAAATGGAGATGAATGGTTATCCACAATTATAAATATCTGTGGCACTGGGGGCCGCAGTGACTCAGAGGTTGAGATGCTGAGCTGTGGACCAGAAGGTCGATAGCTTGGCAGTTCAAGACCCGAGTGCCGTGTGACGGTGTGACCTCCCGTCTCTGACCCAGCTCCTGCCAACCTAGCAGTTCAAAAGCAAGAAATTGCAAGTAGATAAATAGGTACCGCTTCGGTGGGACGGTAACAGCATTCCCTTGGTGTTTAGTCATGCTGGCCACATGACCACGGAAACGTCTTTGGACAGCACTGGCTCTTCAGCTTGGAAATGGAGATGAGCAGCACCCCCTAGAGTCAGATTCGACTGGCTTTCGAGCAAGGAAAACCTTTACTTTACTTTTTATTGCACTTCATTTTTCCATGTGGGCGTCCTTCCGTGGGCTTTTTTGTGTGGGCTTTTTCTGTGTGGACTTTTTTCTGTGTGGGCTTTTTATGTGTGGCCTTTTTCCTGTGTGGGCTTATTTCTATGTGAGCAGTTTTCCGTGTGGGCATTTTTCCACATGGGCTTTTTACCTGTGAGCATTTATGACAGTGGGTTTTTTAATCCTGTGGGCTTTTTTCCTATGGGCTTTTTTCCAGTTACCCTTTTTAGTGTATTTTATTTTATGTGTTTTATTATTGTCTTTAAGCCACCTTGAGATTTGTAGGGAAAAAAGGTGTCTAGGCTAATAACTGTTTTAAGCAAAGTAAGTAAATTGTTGTCATGGTCGAGTTTTGCCTATCAAGACATCCCTCGGGCAGGATGTGGATGCTTATTGATCTATACGACATGGTTAGGGTTCCCCAACTTCCAGGGGAAACCTAGAGATCTCCTGGAATTACAGCTGATTTCCAGGCAACAGAGATTAGTTCCCCTGGAGAATGTGGCCGCTTTGGAGAGTGACATCACACTCTGTGGAGGTCCCTCCCCTCCCCAAACCCCGCCCTTCCCAGGCACCACCCCCAAAATCTCCAGGTATTTCCCAACCCAGAGCAGGAAACCCGAGACAATGCACATTTCTCCTGGTGAAGGAAAGTGCTGTCAAGTCACACCTGACTTACAGCAACTCCGTGGAGTTTTCAAGGCAAGAGACGTTTAGAGGCAGTTTGCCATTGCCTGACTATGCGTCGCAACCCTGGACTTCCTTAGAGAGCTCCCGTCCAAATACTGACCAGGAACAACTTTGCTCAGCTTCTGAAATCTGACAAGATCAGGCTATTTATTCATTTAGATTTTTATCCCGCCCTTCCAGAAAAGCCGGCTCAGGGCAGCTTACACAGACGATATAAAACAATATACAAGATATACAATATAAAATCCAATAGTACAGACATTTAAACCATAAAAATCATGATACATTAAATAGCCAGTATTACAGTCCTCAGCATACATTCAGCTTCTTAGTATCCTCCAGATATCAATGGCACTCAGGTTGGGCTATGATTGATTGATTGGGGGACCCAGGAAGGTTGGACTCACTCTTCATGCCGTCAACTGCCAGCAGTGGCAGTGGCAGTAGTGGTGGCGGCGGCGGCGGCTCCAAAGGCCTGGTGGAAGAGCTCCATTTTACAGGCCCTGCAGAACTGCAACAAGTCCCGCAGGGACCTGATCTCCTCCGGGAGCTCATTCCACCAGAGTGGAGCCACCACCAAGAACGCCCTGGCCCTAGTTGTTGACAGCCTGGCCTCCTTGATATTTGGGAGGACCAGCCGATTCTGGGTCCCCAATCGCAGTGCTCTCTGGGGAACACATGGGAAAAGGTGGTCTCGCAGGTATGCAGGTCCCTGACCATAAAGGGCTTTAAAGGTAAGAACCAGTACCTTGAATAGGGCTGCCAAGTCAGTCTGAGGGGTGGGGGATCCCCCGCTATAGGGGTTCCTGATCCGCCGGCCGGCATTCGGCCGGTGGGGGGAACCCCGCCCCAGAAGTCGTCCGGTGAGGACGACTTCCCCTGTGTAATGACGTCACCTCTGGGTGACGTCATTACGTCGCCGGCACGTGCTCAAAAGCACACGTGCCAGAAGAGCTCCCAGGGGGAGAACAACTCCCCCCCACCACCGGTAAGTCGCCGGCACTTGGCAGCCCTGACCTTGAATCCGGTATGCTATAGGCAGCCAGTGCTGATATCCTGAGCTATTCTGCTGGTAGTAAAAGTAAGTTTATGGTAAAGACCACTACCATAGAAAGCTTCTCACTGGGTCTGTGCTGGTTATCTTCTTAAGTGATTCATACACTTGCAGAGTTCTCTTCAAGATGTATTGTCTGGAATCAGACCTCGCCTGCTTCCAATTGTTGCTCGACAGCTTCAGCAGACACAGGTATATATTTTTATTCCCCAAGATTTTTTTTTGCTGACTGCTCCTTGTTGAAATGTTGAAAGCATCGCTGTTACTTGAACTCACAGCTTGGAAGAACAAATCCAAACTAGCCTGTCACATATTGTGCGCCCATTGGGGGGGGGGATTCGTGGAATATTTTGGAAACTGAATTCCCCCAGGCAGATACACTTGTTGTTATACTAATGAATTTCCCGTATTGTGAAAAATGACAGGTCAGCAAGGATCAGCACTTTGCAGGGATGACTGACTCAATGGACAAAGTTGCTTGGAACATTTGACCACGGCAGGACGTTGTTGGAGTGAGTGACTCAGCCTGCCTGGACATTGAGGGGCGCTACATTACTCTAAGGGTGTGTAGGTATTATCTCCTGAATGGGATGCCTCTCTTTGTCTTAACCTGGGAGCTGCCTTTTGACTCCTCCCCTCTCTCCCTTTGTCCTCTCATCTCTCTCTACATGGCCTTCCATGAAGACATGTTGTCTCTATAGTTCTCCCCTGTAGATACAATGCCTCATACTCCCACACACATGATGCTGGACAAGTTGGCCATTTGTGATACGGGAGGTACTCTTTGGCATAGGCTACTCTCTCTCTCTCTCCTTTCGACTGCAACCTGAATGTGAACTGGATCTACTTGAATAAATGTCAGTTGACCTTTTTTTTTGCAATATACTTCTTGAGAGGTTTATTTACTGCACTCAGGATCATGCTTCTATGACTGGGCAAAACTCTACTGTATTAATCAAGTATCCCAGTAGAAGTCACCACTGGACAAGCCTTTCCCCCCTTTTCTTAGAAATGGCTCATTTTGCACAGATCATTATTAATGTTAGTTCCTATTCAGAAAAGTGTCAAAGGATTTGACAGCCAACTCAAGACATTTCTTCACTCTTCAATTCAATGTGTTTCTTCACTCATTTACACTACTTTGCCCATGCTCCTTGCATAAGGTTGCAAAGGTGTCACCCTCCAGGTGGCACCCAGAGATCTCCCGCCATAACGGCTTATCTCTAGACAACCAAGATGAGTTCCCCTGAAGAAAAAGGCTGCTTTGGATGGATGGACCATCAGTCCATCAAGGTCAGTCTTGTCTGCTCAGACAGGCAGAGGTTCTCAGGTAGAGGTCTTTCACATCACCTATTGCTTGGTCCTTTTAACTGGAGATGCCAGGGATTGAACCTGGGACCTTCTGCATGCCAAGCAGAGACTCTTCCACTGAGCCACTGCCCCTCCCCTAAATACCTGTAAGAACATGGACAAAGTGGTACTTCCCATCTTCTGCTTCAAGCCCAGGAAGAGAGACCATGTTGGTGAGAAATTGAAGTGTCTTGGGTCAGCCAGGGCTCAGCAATAGCAAGGACTCCTCATGAGAAGATTCAGCCCTGATTAAGCAGGTGAACCTCAGTTAGCCATTCCCAGCCCATCAGTATCTCCTACACCCTTAGAGCACTGCAGGCAGAGGCTGAGAACATAACTACAGGCAAGAAAGCTTGCTGATGAGGAGGATGAGTAGTTGCAGGATTACTTCTGAGCAGTTGGCTGCAAGCATGACCCTTGGGCATGAGACTATAAAAACCAGCCAAGAGAGGCTGTTATGCATCGATGCAACACATACAATAGATGCTAAGCCACCAATTCTGCCTTGCCTGATGCCTTGGAAGCCTGACTCCTGGAAAACTTGGACCTTGGACTGAACTACCTTACCTAGCCTGACTTCTGGAACCCTTGACTTTGGATTGAACAACCTTGCCTAGCCTGACTCCTGGAAACTTTGATCTGAATAACCCCGCTTTGCCTGCCAATCAAAACCTGGTACTCGGAGCCTGCTAGCCAGTACTTTAAGTGACACTGATCCCTGATCCCATTGTCCTGCATTTAATAAAGCAATGCAACAAATGCAAAACAGAAGCTGTAAACTCCAGAAAGGTCCAATCTGTGCAGTACACAGACCGTATTTTCTCCTGTTTATAGAAACAACAAATCACTGTGAAAGGGACACAGTTGGCCCAAAGTGGCTCCAGGACTTGGCTTAAAGAGCCAGTGCACCCTGCAAGTTTGCTTACACCAGAGTAGGAGTATCCCCCAATGACCTAAGAGCAATACCTGCCTCCTTAGCCTGGTATGTACCTGGAGGGGACAGCCAGCATGCCTCACCTTGCTGTTTATCATTATTACATCACCTCGATCAATCTTTTGCGGCTCAATGCATTGTAAACGTCACTTTGATCATTCGCTACACTTTGTTAGTATTTATCAGCTCCAGGATGGAGCTAATCTGAAACAGCAAAGGGAGAGAAGCTGTAGTTACTGAGCAGAATCACCAGATTTTCGATATATGTACTCCCCCTCCCCCCTCCTGGGAAAACTATTCAAACAAAAGAGAATTATTTTGTCCAAAAAGGACAACGAAAAAAAATGCAGCAAGAGAAAAACTTTACTAATGAACAATAGGCAAATGATTATCTTGGGAGCCAATTTCCTTCAGAACAAACTGGATGTTCTCAACACAGTCAACTTTTGTACTAGTTTGGTGTAGTGGTTAGAAGCACAGACTCTAATCTGGACTCTAATCGGATTCGACTGGCTTTTGAGCAAGGGAAACCTTAACCCTTTACCTAAATCATTTTGAGATATATCGGGTTATGTGGTTGGATGTCGGATGCAGTTATGTATTCTATAAACGGAGACCATTTCTTAAAGAAATTATCCGGCTCTTTGATGAGATGGAAAGAACTTATGACTGACCCAAGGTCACATCAGCAGCTGCATGTGGAGGAGTGGGGAATCAAACCTGGTTCTCCCAGATTTGAGTCCACACTCCTAACCATGACACCAAACTGGCTCTCTTAATCAGTTACTATTATGGACCAGATCCAGGTTGATATCTCTGGCTGTTGTACTCGGTAACCACAAGAAAATGTTTTTTGAATACATTGCTTTTCTTTAGTACTAAAAATCATGTACCCTGCCCTGGATGGCCCAGGCTAGCCCAATCTCATCAGCTCTTGGAAGCTAAGCAGGGTCGGCTCTGGCTAGTATTTGAACGGGAGACCACCAAGGAAGTCCAGGGTTGCTATGCGGAGGCTGACAGTCCGAAGCGGTGCAGCCCATTCTACACACGAACACAGGAAGCTGCCTTATACTGGATCAGACTATTGGACCATCAAGGAAAGTCTTCACTACTCAGACTGGCAGCAGTTCTCCAGGGTCTCAGGCGGAGAACATTCTCAGCTGCTACCTGATTGCCCTGACCTGGATAGCCCGGAATCGCTGATATTGTCAGATCTTGAAAGCTAAGTGGGGTCAGCCCTGGCTAGTGTTTAGATGGGAGACTTCCAAGGAATACTAGGGTCATGACGTGGAGGCAGGCAAGGGCAAACCACCTTGGAACATATCTTGCCTGGAAAACCCTAGGGAGTCGTGTTTTCATCTGTTGCAAATCACCCAGAGCCCTGTGTACTCAGGGATGGGGCAATTCCGAAATAATGATAATAATAGTGATAATAATAATAATAAGGAGGAGGAGGAGGAAGAAGAAGAAGAAGAAAAAGTCAGCTGCGACTTGATGGCACTTTCCACCACTGAAAAACATGTGTCAATAGACAGCAGAGAAGTAAATAGCATACCGAATTCTCTTCAAGGGGCTGGTACACCTTTAAAGCCCTATTTGGCCAGGGTCCAAAATACTTGAGGGACCGCCTTTCCCCATATATACCCCAGATAGCACTATGGTCAGGGTCACAACACCGATTAACCCTCTTGGGCCCCAAAGATGCCAGGCTCACTCTCACTAAGGCCAGGGCCTTTTCAGTGGTGGCTCCATACTGAGCTCCCAGAAGAGATCAGGGCCCTGCAGGATAGTTCCGCAAGGCCTGCAAGACGGAGCTCTTCCACCAGGCCTTCAACTAGGAGCTACCCTCACCACTACCATCAATATCTGTGGTTATGGGCCACCCTCATCTTTGAGATCCAGTTACACCATCCTGTGACGTCAGGAGATTACTGAGTTGGAAACTGGCATATAGCATGCCATCTCAATCAACAATGGAATGATTACTATTATTACTATCACTAGCACTTTATGATTATTGATTGTTTTAAAACGTTTTACATGTTTTATGTTCTATGTGGATTTTATGGTATTTAGTACCAACCAATGTAAGCTGCCCTGAGCCTGTTCGCAGGGAGGGCAGAATATAAATAAAAGAAAGAAAGAAAGAAAGAAAGAAAGAAAGAAAGAAAGAAAGAAAGAAAGAAAGAAAGAAAGAAAGAAAGAAAGAAAGATAGATTCCGATGTGTTGGAGACTGGGCCATGTTCTCAGAGCCCCTTGAATCCAGGGGAAACTGCATGAACCGCTCAAACGGCAATCCCCTATCAAAGGAGCGGGTTCTCTGCCAACAGGGTTCAGCTGTCCCCACCCCGGGGGGCCTTTTGCATAAACGGTATTTTAATCTACACCCATTCAGAAAGAAAATTGCACCAGGGCCGAGTTTCAACAATGCAGCAGCAGCCGCATATTTTACTCGGGCTTTTTGAAGTGACGGATCTGCCAAGTCAACCCAAACCGCTGCGAGTTTCGTAACCGGCAACTTGTAGCGATGAGTTTGGTCAAAAGAAACAGGTTAAAACGAGTTCAACTTGATGTGGTTTTTATTTGTTTTTTTTTCTTTAAAAGTGCACAAGAATGAAATTAACCAAGTAAGACCTTTGAGGGTGCAGTGTTGTAATACCCTTTTGCTTTCCGACGGCTCATGTAGGGGGGGGGGGGAGACACTGCAAGTGACAGGTATAGCCAAATTCTGAAACACTGCTTATAATCCGAACTCACTGCCAAATATTCGGAATGCAACAAATTTCATAGGCATGTGTAACCCTCGCAGGAGCACCAGGACGAATGTAATTCTATGCGTCTTTACTCAGAAGTAAATCCCCATTTGGTAGGGCTCGGTGGGGGAATTACTCCCTTGTGTCATATTGTTTAGGGAGGGGGAGGGGGCATACATCATATGGGGTTGCCAGTCTCCAGATAGTGGCTGGAGATCTCCCAGTAGAGCAGTTCCACTGGAGATAACAGCTGCTTTGGATGATGGACTCTTTGGCATTATACCCCACTGAGGTCCTTCGCCTCCCCAAATTGTGCTGTCCCCAGGTTCCATTCCCCAAATCCCCAGGTATTTCCCAACCCAGAAGGGAGATTGTAAACCACTTCGAGACTCCTTCCAGTAGTGAAGGGCGGGGTATAAATCCAGTCTCATATTTCCTTTTCTTCTTCTTCCCATCAGCTCTCTGTCCAACTTTCACAGCCATACATTGGAATGGGGAATACGATAAAATTTTCCTGATACTAAATCAGACGGCAGGACTGTATCAAGGCTGTATTCCTGCCGCTCTTCTCCTAAGTACCCCCAGGGTCCTCTGCTTTTTTATATAGCTCCCCTCCAATCAATCACTTGTGCACTTCCAGTCCAGGTCAGTCCACTTCCAGGTTAGCCCGAGTCACTTGCATTTGGTCCAGATGCTGACCCCAATGCAGGGTTGCTATCTCCCACTTGGGAAATGCCTGGAGATTGGGGGGTGGAGCCTGGGGGAGAGGAGCAAGGCATAATGCCACAGAGTCCACGCTTCTTCTTCCACTCTTTCAAAAGACCTATAATCTCTGAAATTGCTTTCCTGCGGGTCAAATCTATTGATGTTGCCTCCTGCCTTGGGCAGCTCTGAAGACCTCTTCTCTCTTGTGTTTCCTGGTGTAGTGTAGAGAGCCAGTTTGGTGTAGTGGTTAAGTGCGTGGAATCTGATCTGGGAGAATCTGGTTTGATTCCCCACTCTTCCACTTGCATCTGCTGGATGACCTTGGGCAAGCCATAGTTCCGGCACAGCTGTTCTTGAAAAAGAGCAGTTTGTGTCAGAGCTCTCTCAGCCCCACCTACCTCACAGGGCTGTTGTGGGGAGGGGAAGGGAAAGGAGTTTGTAAGCTGCTCTGAGACTCCGAGTGAAGGGCAGGGTATAAATCCAATCTCTTTCTCTTCTTCTTTTTCTTCTTGCTACACTGATTTTAGAAAATGGGACATAGGCAGTTACGGAAAGTGTGACAGGCCTTCCATGTTGCCTTCTGTAAGCCACATGGCTTACTGTGCAATCCCGTGCAGAGTTCCTCCCATCTAAGCCCACTGAAGTCAATGGGCTTAGAATGGTGTGGATCTGCATAGGATTGCTCTATCACTCATCTACAGCTATTGTCTAGGTGAAACCACCCGCTAAAGCTCCTTCTGTGGACTCAGTTGGGCTTTCATATGTTTTCAGTGACCATACTGGCAGTAATCCTTGTTTTATCGTTTAAGTATTGGCCGCCATCCTAAACATATTTATTCAAGGCGTGGCCCCTTGGTTTTGGTGGTGCTTCTTCTCGGCTGCCCTGATCTTATGGACAGGCTTCACTGGCAATGGCACAAACAAGTATTCTGCTCTGCCGATGCGTGAGAGGCGAGCCTCCTTCATCACCAGAATGGAGCGTCAGATCACTGAGGCAAAGTTTACATTTTCAAAACAGGTTCTGGATGACGCTTAAATTGATAATACCAGAACGGCGGTGGGTGCATCGCGACTCTAGCTAAGCCGTGATGGTTCTCCTTCCTGGTCCCCATATCTCAAGAAGGACACTGCAGAGCTGGGAAAAGTGCAGAGGAGGGCAACTAAGATGACTAGCAGGTTGGAGAACTGTCCCTATGAGGAAAGGCTAAAGATTCTGGAACTTTTCCATTGAGAAAAGAGATGGCTAAGGTGCGGGGGACATCCATCAAGATGGGCAGCCGTGTTAGTTTGTAGATGTAGAAAAGAGCAAGAGTCCAGGAGCACCTTAAAGACTAACAAATATCTGGTACAGTAGGAGCTTTTGTGAGTCTCTGCTCACTTCTTCAGATACAGTGGGAATAGGAGTCCATCTGTCCTATTTATTGGAAAGTGAAGTGATTTCAGTTGCTGAATGACATTAGCAGGCAAATGACAATAGCAGGTGAATGGCAATAGCAGGCGTGATTGGATTTAGGTGAGATATGCAGAAGGGTAGTAGGCATGGGGAAATCAGCATTGGTAATAAGACTGGAAACCTAGGTCTCAGTTCAGTCCAGGTGGATGCATTGTCTTGCACTTCATTAGCAGTTGCAGTTCAGCAGTCTGATACATGATAGAGGTTTATAAAATTATGCATGGGATGGAGAGAATGGACAAAGGGAAATTTCCCTTCCCCTTCCAAAATACTAGACCTCAAGGGCAGCCCATGAAGCTGATGGGCAGTAGGTTCAGGACAGACAAAAGGGAATACTACTTTACACAGAGAGTGATTAAAATGTGGAACTGGCTGCCAGAGGATATAGCGATGGCTGCAGAAATAGGCAGCTTTAAAATTCGATTTTAGGGGTTAGATAGATGATCCATGGAGGGTAAATCTGTCAACGGCTTCTAGCCCTGGTGACTGAGGGGAACTTCCACATTCAGAAGCGCTAACCCTCCGAATCCCAGAGCCAGGAGGCAACATCAGAGGAAAGCCTTGGTCTCTCTGCCCTATTGTTAGACTTCCAGAGGAACTAGTTGGCCACTGTGTAAGACAAGATGTGGGGCTAGATGGACCCCTGGTCTGATTTAGCAGGGCTCTTCTTATGAAGGCCTCAGCCTCTCTGTCCTGTTGTTGGCCCTCTGGAGGAACTGGTTGGCCACTGTGTGAGACAGGATGCTTCCTAGATGGACCACTGGCCTGATCCAGCAGGGCTGTTCTAATGTTCTTATCAAGGGAAGGCCTTGGTCTCTCTGCCCTGTTGTTGGCTCTCCACAGAAACTGGTTGGCTACTGTGTGAGACAGGATGCTGGACTAGATGGACCACTGGTCTTATCTAGCAGAGCTCTTCTGATGTTTTTAACATCAGGGAAAGGCCTCAGCCTTTCTGCCCTGCTGTTGGCCATCCAGAGGAACAGGTTGGCCACTGTGTGAGACAGGATGCTGGACTAGATGGACCACTGGTCTGATCCAGCAGGGCTCTTCTTAAATTCTTATGAAGGCCTCAGCCTCTATGCCCTGTTGTTGGCCATCCAGATGAACTGGTTGGCCACTGAGTGAGACAGGATGCTGGACTGGATGGACTATCTGATCCAGCAGGGCTCCTCTTATGTTTTAGTATTTTTTATGCCTGCTCCAGAAAAGCAAATGCCTTTCAGAGGAATTATTATTATTATCCACACTAAAACCCAAATTTATATTTTCTCGGCTTTTTATTTACAACAGAAAGTGCTTTCCCCAGTAAATCAACAAATATGAGTATTCATGTCACCGAGTGCTGATGATTAAAAATAATTACTTTAATGGGAGCTGGCCGGTTGCCAGACGTGATTAGGGGCCGCGTTTCAAGCATGATAGTGGATAATTTACATCTCCTTTCAACCAATTCCAAACTACTCTTAATGGATTCTATTTTAAGTTTTTTTAATGAATTAATAGAAATTTAGTGTTCAGTCCCCTATATTATAGCCGCAATTTGCTCTCACTTCCCCAGAAGTGTCTAGAAAAAATGGAGGTGACACCACCAAATCACGACTGATCAACTCATCCTCTTGCAGCCCCTCCTGGAAGCCGCTGATGTCCTTGTGGTTGACCTTAGAAGTATTAAAGAGGCCAACGGAGAAGAAAAGCTGTCTCATCCGGGCTCTGGGGACCACCTGAGGGGCAAAAAGTAGCCTGATCATTTGGGAGTAGTCTGCTGGATTCCAATAGAGTCATAGAATCGAAGAGAAGAGATTGGATTTATACCCCACCCTTCACTACCCAAAGGAGTTTCAGAGCGGCTTACAATCTCCTTTCCCTTTCTTTCTCACAACAGAGACACTGTGAGGTAGGTGGGGATGAGAGAGCTGTTTCGAGGAATGCCCTTGAGAGAACAACTCTGAGAGAACTTGTGACTGACCCAAGGTCACGCCAGCAGCTGCATGCAGAGGAGTGGGGAATCAAACCCAGATCTCCCAGACTTGGCAGGGACTTCCAGGGTCATCTAGTCCAACCCCCTGCACAATGCAGGAAATTCACAAATACCGCCCCCCCCCCCACACCCATGGTGACCCCTGTTCCGTGCCCAGAAGATGGCAAAAAACCTCCAGGATCTCTGGCCAAACTGGCCTGGAGAAAATTGCTTCCTGGCCCTATAGGACCAGATGTTTCTTCTTCCAACATCTTTGGTATGCCAGTGTAATTTCATCCATGAATCTAGCCCATTTGCCAGAAAAATTCTATTTCCTGAAAGATACCTCTCTCTCTTTTTTTCATATGTGTCAGTTGGGCTCGGTCTGGACATCACATGAACTGTGGTTTCATTAAACGAGCCATGGTTAGTATGATTGTCCAGATGTGGGTGTCTGAAATGATTAAAATGTGGAATTTGCTGCCAGAGGATGTAGTGATGGCCACAGGCTTTAAAAGGGGATTAGATGGATTCATGGATAATAAGTCTATCAGTGGCTACTAGCCATGGTGATTGAGGGGAACCTCCACATTCAGAGGCAAGTAAGCCTCTGAATCCCAGCGCCGGGAGGCAGCATCAGGGGAAGGCCTCGGCCTCTATGTCCTGTTGTTGGCCCTCCAGAGGAACTGATTGGCCACTGTGTGAAACAGGATGCTGGACTAGATGGACCTCTGGTCTTATCTAGCAGAGCTCTTCTGATGTTTTTAACATCAGGGAAAGGCCTCGGCCTCTCTGCCCTGTTTGTTGGCCCTCCAGAAGAACTGGCTGGCCACTGTGAGAGACAGGATGCTGGACTAGATGGACCACTGTCCTGATCCAGCAGGGCCCTTCTGATGTTCATATGTTTTCTGAATATTCTAAGGACATAATTTCTCACTCTGATGTCTATACAAGCTGACAGGGTGCCGTGGCTGGAATCTGAAAAGTTCTCTTTCTTTCTGTCAGTCTGTTTCTGCCTTTCTCTCCTTTTCCCCAACCAAAACAGCAAAACCCTGGCAGCTTCCTAGAACTGACCCTTTAACTTGCCTCAGTCCTGACCTCAAGAAGTCACTGCTGGAGGTGAAAGGGGACTTCAACCTCCATGGCCAATTAATGTTTGGCTTCAGCCGGGTGTTCCAAAAATGAGGGGGGAGAGAGAAAGAAGCAACAATTAGTGCCTGTTGTAATTGCATTTTGTGCAATGTTTTATACACCCAGTTTGCCATCAGCCTAGCAACCATGGATTGCCTCTCTAGGGTTCTCTTGCCACTGGCGGGGGAATTTGAACGTGTGACCAAGAACTGAAATCTCCCTTTTATAGGATGCATTTCCCAAGGCCCCGAATCCCATATCTACGTTTCTTAACAAGCCAACTGTGAGAATTTCTTTCAAATATTTTGTAGATCCAACTCAGAAGAAATTGTTGCATCATGTTGTCCAGGGTGGGAGAGGAACAAAAAAGAAGGAAGAAAAAACGAACATAAATGTTGGTAAGGCATCAAACAGAAAGCTTTATAGGTACTTCCTCTCACTCCCTTTTTAACTATTTAATGCAGTGTTATGTTTGATCATTTAAACCATTCAAACGTCCACACAAAAAAAATCCGTACCCAAAAGAAACTTTAATAACCTGGCCCCGTTTCATGAATACATGAAGCCATAAACTTACAAACAGTTTCACAATCACATAAAAAGACTGTGCAGGTCTCAGTTATTGACATAACGTCACTCTCTATGTTTACCATTTAGATTTTCTCTAATAGTAACTTGTTTCGGCTGGGGAGTGACCTTTTGGGGGAATAAAAAAATAAATACCTGTTGGAAAACTCCGAGTCTGGAAAAGTAAAACCACATTATTTCAAGATTCAATTGGGACTTCTTCTTCTTCCTCCTTCTCTTCTTCTTCTTCTTCTTTTCCTCCTCCTCCTTCTCCAAGACTGTTGTGAATGCAAAAACTAGAAATGACATCGCCATATCCGGAATAGATTTTTAAAAATCACAATTTTCTTCTGGGCATTAAACAGTTTTAGAAGTAGAAAAGAGCAAGTAGCACCTTGTTGTTGTTAGCCATTCAGTCATGTCCAACTCTTGACGATTCTATGTTAGTCTTAAAAATTAACAAAACATGTGGCAGGGTAGGAGCTTTTGTGAGTTTTAGGAGGGCAGTTAAACTTTCCTCTGGAGGGGGGGGAGACATATATTTGGCATATACATCTTTGAGTTGCCATGCATCAAAATGCAGTCGTGCTATGCGTGTGTGTGTGTGTGTGTGTTCCTGTCCTGTTCTACATAGTTTATTTTTCATTGTTATATTCAGGGCTTTTTTTCTGGGGGAATATGCCAGAATGGAATTCCGGAACCTCTTTGACAAAATTCTTTTAAAAATGTTTAAAAGTTCATGAGTTTTCAGCATACAGACTGAAACCTTCATTTCCCTCTTGAGAGTTCCAGCACCTCTTTTTCTTTGGTTATGTTGATCACTGCTTTTACATGTTGTGGCCTTTTTAATTTCCATGGAGTTTGAAAACTTGCAGAGTTGGGAAAGCTGGCTTGAAATATTAGAATACCACAGACACACCGAAGTCAGAATCAGAAACTGGAGACAGAAATTGCAACTGTCATGGTTGGCCGTCATACGACACACCTTAACATCCGTGATGTCCTGACTCCTCTGGTTTCAGAGGACTGCAAAGTTCATGCACCTGCCACGACAGGAATGCACCGACAAGAGAGATTGTAAGCGCATGTCGACACAGAGAATTATACGCTGTAGAAAATGCTTGACCTTGACTGTTTGTCGGACGCTCAAGCCAGTTTCCTTTACTGAAGAAGGGACCGGATCACCAAAACAGTTAACCGGAAGCCCCGTCTCGTTTGTGCTTTGGACACCGTGCAGATTTTGATTGATTCTATTTGTAAATTTCCCTTGGACTTTTCCCTTGTGACGGTTTCCTGAATGCCACTTTGATCCTGGATGGGAATAACTATGTTTTTGTATTGAATGTCTTATATGGAATATTGGAAATAATTAATACACTGTAAGAACACTTTGATTTTATATATATATCTATCACTTTTTAACTTTTGCCTTTATTGTCATTGCACTATATTTCGCAGTGGTTATTTTTGCTGTTATGACAGGAATGCCTGGCAAGACCTTGGCATGATAGAACTCAAAAGCGGGGTTGCCAACTGCCAGGTAGATATCCAAAAATATACAGCACTGTGTATAATAGATGTAATAGGGCTGCAGTGGCTCAAGTGGTGAAGATGCTGAACTGCAGTCTGGAAGGTCAGTAGCTCAGCCGTTCGAGACCCAAGTGCCGCATGACGGAGTGAGCTCCCGTCTCTGGCCCCAGCTCCTGCCAACCTAGCAGTTCGAAAGCAAGAAATTGCAAGTAGATAAATAGGTACCGCTTTGGTGGGAAGGTAACAGCATTCTGTGTGCCTCGGCATCTAGTCATGCCAGCCACATGACCACAGAAACATCTTTGGACAGCACTGGGTCTTCGGCTTGGAAACGGATATGAGCACCACATCCCTAGAGTCGTATCGGCTTTCGAGCAAGGGAAACCTTTACCTTTACTATAATAGATGTATGTTCAAGGTAGATCAATTTCGTGCTTTTTCTTTTTTTATACTGTTATATTAATTGGTGTCAAATGTTATCAAAAATAGGTTACTTGATAGAACAAGAGATATGTTACCTGATAGAACTTGAGAGATATGCTATCCCAGATAGGTTATTATGTCTGCTGGAAGGGTTCCAATGGGACGCTGGAAAATATGCTGCTATCTTGAGGGTTTTTCTGCTCACCAAGAGAAATTATTGTGCCTTATGTCCTTTATATACATCACGGTCCTTGAAAAAGACTGTATTTGAAATGGGTAAATTACTAGAGTCCACTGGGACTAGAGATTGTGATACTGACAAGGTCCTTTTTGAATATTTGAATTGAATGTAAACCTGTACTTTGATGTTTTGTTTGAGTAAAACCTATTTTTGATAACATCTGACACCAGTTTATATACCAGTATAGAAAAAGAAGAAAAGAAAAAGCACAAAATTGATCTACCTTGAACATACATCTATTATATTACTCTGAGATTCCGAGTGAAGGGTGGGGTATAAATCCAGTCTCCTCCTCCTCTTTCTCCTCTTCTGCTATATATTTTTTGCAGATCTTCCTAACATTATGTTTTTGTATGAACTGCCAGGTGGAACGTGGACATCTCCTGCTATTACAGTGGATCCCTACATGACCAAGATCATTTCCCCCTGGAGAAAATGGCTGCTTTGGAGGGTGGACTCTATTGCATTGGACCATGCTGAGGTCCCTCCCCTCCCCCAAACCCTGCCTTCCTCAGGCTCCCCCCCCGCAAAAAAAATCTCCAGATAATTTCCCTCCCAATCCTGATGTGAGCAGACCACATAAATGCTTAAGGAAGCTCTGACCTATAAAAAAACGAATGCTGAATTAAATCTTGAAAGGAAGAAGAAGAGGAGGAGGAGGAGGAGGAGTGGGGATTGGATTTATACTTCTTTGATTAGGGAAAAGACATTATCAACATTTATTGCCAACTGAAAAACCCTTATAGACTTTTTGCATGAAACCGGAAAAAACAAATTGATGACTTATGGTTTTGAAGAATAAGGGGGGTGGGGAGAGATTATAGATAAAGATCTATTTTGTAGTTACAGAGACGGTGGTTAGGGAACTAGGCAGTGTCAGTCGTAGATGAAAATCGAAAGATATTCCCTTATTTTCTTTCCATTTTTCAAGGTGTTTTTTTTTAATCTCCATTTCTTTTTTAAATTGTATTCTTTGTGTATGGTGGGGGGTTGTCTTCTCTTTTTTAAAACAACATACATAAAACAACATACATAAAACAACATACATCTTAATAAAAATAAAAACATAAAAAGGGGAATGGCATTCCATAGATGCCACCACTGAAAACCTCACCTCTGCAGGTGGCCGGGGGGGGGGGGGGGGCACAGATAGCCAAGCTTGAGGTTGGATTTTCACAACTGGCTTGGCTTGATCACACAGGGATATCCAGAACATGGCACCCATGGTGGTCACCAACCCCTTTCCCGGCACCCAATTGGAAAGTGGTCAGGGCCCAGTGGAGCTTTCGCTCAGCGGGGCTTCTGATTGACCACTGGAGACTTGACTGGTAGTGCAGATTTGTAAGAACATTGCTTCAGCAGCAGCTGCCACCACAAGAATCTTCTCTCTGTGACTGAAGGTAAGCCAGGACAACCATTTTGTGTCTGGCCCTGCCTCCTATGGGAGCCATTTTGTGGCAGCCATTTTGTGGCTGCGCCCATCATGCTATGTCAGAATTCCAAAAGTGCCCAAGAGCTGAAAAAGGTTTGGACCTATGCCATAGCACAACGATAGCATAATATCAAACAATTTGAATACAGGCAGTCACCGATTTGGTTTCAGCCCCGCCAATCGAAAGCACTTAGAAAAAATTCCAGAGTCTACCGACAGCCCTTGCCCTAACGTGGATGGCACAGACTAGCCCAGTCACATCAGGTCTCAGAAGCGAAGCAAGGTTGGCCCTGGTTAGTAATTGTGTGGGAGACCACCACCAAGGAAGTCTCAGGTTGCTATGCAGAGGCAGGCAATGGAAAACTACCTCGGAATGCCGCTTGCCTTGAAAACCCTGCAGAATCACCAAAAGTCGGCTGTGATTGGGTGACATTAAAAAAACACAAACAACTAGCTCATGGCTCTGGAATACAAATTCTCCACCCTCAGACAGTTCTGTCCTAAGCACAGTTACATCCTTTTAAGCCCAGTAACTTCCATCTGGTTAGGATGGCACCGTACGCTCTTAGACGGGCAAGTATCCAGTGTACCAGCACAAGACCTCCATCGGCGGAGCTAAAACATATTTCTTCGACCCTGTAATAAGTTCTCACCACCAGCCCTCTGCGTTCAATATGAATGATCAAATGAGCCTATTTATTTTCTCTCTTCCCCCCCCCCCCCCGCAAGACGCTATTAATTCAATCTTTTATTTTTCATACCCTGTGTTCCTAGTAGGAGGGCTGAATCATAGTTCAGAAAAAGAAAGCTTAATTAAAACCATTGTTCCTGTGTGTTTCCCTCCTAAGAGACAAACGAACGACTGCGGCTTGTCTGAAGGTTTCGTGGGGAATATTGACAGCAGCCTGACAAGGGTTTGCGTCTCAATTATGCTAAAGCAAAGGAGCGTGATCATAAGAACGTAAGAATGTAAGAAGGACCCTGCTGGATCAGACCAATAGTTTATCTAATCCCTGTCTCGCAAAGTGGCCAACCAGTTCCTCTGGATGGCCAAGAACAGGTCAAAGAGGCCGAGGCCTTCCCCTGATGTTGCCTCCTGGCTCTGGGATTCAGAGGCTTAGTGGAGGTTCCCCTCAGTCGCCATGGCTAGGAGCCACTGATTAGGTCTGCCAAGTCCGCCTGGGGGGGGGGGAGATTCCCCCACTAAATCGGCCTCCAATCCGCCAATCCGGATCCGGCCAGTGGGGGGAACCCCACCCCCAAAGTGGCCAGATCTGGCCAACGTGCCCAGCACAATGATGTCGCCCAGAAGTGATCATCACTGGGTCATGCATGCTCTAGCAATATCATAGAGTTTTCAGAGCAATTGCTAGAGCAATCATCCTGAAAACTCTATGGTACTTTTGTGTAGGGCTGCCAGGTCCCCTGGGAAGGCAGAGGTTCCCGCACTGAAAGGGTCCCCAATCCTCTGGTCCAGATCCAGCCTGTGGGGGGAACCTCACCCCTAAAGTGGCCAGATGGGGCCGACGTGCCCAGCGTGATGATGTCACCTGAAAGTGATGTCATCACACTGTGCGTGTCACCAGGTGACGCTCTAGCAATACCACAGAGTTTTCAGAGCGATTGCTAGAGCATTGCCCAGTGATGTGCGCAGCGTGATAATGTCACTTCCGGGCGACACCATTGTGGCACACGCATGAGGCACGTGTGCCAAGGAGCTCCCAGAGACAGTCAAGAGTCTCCCCACTGCAGCGCAGGTAGGATTTGGCAACCCTACATTTTGTGCTCTGGACTGGGCCTCTGATGTCACAAAGAGCTGGTGTTCCCAGGGAGGGTCACTAGCCTAATTGCCCTGGTTTTTGAAAAAGCACTGACTGGATAACTTGGGGGCCAGCCTGGCCTGGATGGGCTAGGCTAGCCCGGTCTCACCAGATCTCAGAAGTTCAGCAGGGCCAGCCCTGATCAGTACTTGGGTGGGAGACCACCGAGGAGGTCCAGGCATCATATCCTCCCCAAATTCCACTCCGCCCAGGTGCGCAGAGGCACACAGTAGCAAACCACCTCTCTATGTCTCTAGCCCCATCTCAGCAGATCTCAGAAGCTAAGCAGGTTGGCCTTGGTTAGTACTTGGGAGGGGCATAGTGTTTCCTCTAAGCTGGGTGTGTGAGCAGCCACTCATTAACACAGGAAGCCCCGCTCAGCAGCATTCTGGAGCCACGTAGGGTCTTGCGCTGCCCATTGCTTATTTTAAGATTGCAGTCATTCTGTTCTGCTCTGGATGTGAACTGCTCCGCTCGGTAAGGGGGGAAATTAGAGGGAACATTGGTTGTGATCCCAGGAGACCTCCGGCCATTTCCTGGCCACCTACATGGCCAATCCAGCCCTGACCATGGGACCGACCCATGAGACACGGACATCCATTCCAGAGTTTGTTTGCTAACTGAAAGCTGGATATTTGGGAGCCCTCATTTAATTCTCCATCTATTTTCAATTGTAGCCGTCGAGGTCAGATGAAAAGCAAATGAAAAGGCTCCCGGGGGGGGGCTTTCTTTGCTCGCAACTTTTGAGGACTCAGCGATGTCGAGTTCCAGCTGCGCTCCCTCTCAGCCATCAAAAATGGGCAATCCAATTCACGAGCCAAACCAACATGACCACAAGCTTGGCAAGGGGCGACGGCAGCCAGATGCCTTTCCAATTCCCCCGCTTTCTATGGATTTCAGGCACTCAGGGTCTTCTCCCCCCCCCCCCAGCTTTCTTTTCTCTTTTTTCATTCCTGTCGCTGCTGTTGTTGTTGGAAATACTTTCAAAGTGGAACACAATGTTTTGGGTCGCCCAGCCAAAGTGGAGCTGTCCTTTTACAACCTTGCCAAACTTCCTGTTCTCAGCAAAAACAATTTATTATCATGCTGGGTTCTTTAGAATTGAAAGGGTTTTCAGGCGCGCGCACACGCACAAACAGAAAAATGGGGGGGGGGGCTCTCCTCCAGCTTGGCTTTTCTCGTGTCCTTTCATAGAATAAGCCTCCTTGCTTCCTCTTAATTCTTCTCTCTCTGTACGCCGGCGCGGAAATGTATTTAACCTTTGGAATGGTGAGCAAGTTGCACGGTGCGATTTAATTATTCAGAAATTTGGCAGACTGGACTTAAAAGAACATTATTTTTCATGCACTGGAGAAATCGCAGTGTGTCTCTGGCTGATTCTGCATTGGCTTTCCCCTCCGTTGTTTTAGCAAACCCACGTTGGAACAGAAATTCTCCTTTGCATTGCATGACGCTTTCGCTTCCTTTGATCATCGGATTTTATGGCACCTTCTGCATAGATTTATGGCCATTTTATGGCTGCTCAGTGGTGACGGCGTTGCCCGGAGGTTTTTGAATGTAGTTTTGAGCTGCCCTTTTCCTCCCAGTTGAGAAAATGTGGGACAAATGCCAGACACAGAATCGCCCTCTCTCTCTCTCAGGTGGTTTGGCAGTCCCAGGACCTGTGCTTGGTTTCAAACTATTTCAAAGGCGCTACTCTTTCAGACTTTTACAGTCAGCTCTGTCAGAGGGTTGATTAATCATCCATGGGGAGAGGAAATAAGTTCAGCTGTGCTTCTTGCCATGTCTGGTGTACACAGAATTCATAGAGGGTCATGGCTGGAAAACCACCATTTCCAACCTCGTCTTTCCATCCCCGTCGCTTAAATTTATTTTATTTACGTCATTTATACCCTGCCGCTCTCAGAGGGATTCAAAGTGAGTTACACAGAGTGAGCCAGCACAGCCACAAAAAAAGGGGACATTCAATAACCAGTGCATTAGGATTTTAGAAGTCTGGAACCATTAGGAAGAACAGAAGCAATGCGGAAGTATTCGCATACTTTGACTAGGGATGCCAATCTCCAGGTGGGACCTGGGAATTATAGCACAATTAAGCTACATGCTCCACTTTGTAAAAATTTATAATGGCTTCCCATTAGAATCAACTGATGTGGAGAAGCTTAACAGTTTTTTTTTAACTTGTGGAGTGAAGCGTCTTTAGGACATGATGAGGGACGTAATACATCCAGGAGCTCTGGGGACATTGCATGTTTAAGTGGTTATGCGCACATCACTAAGACTTTTTTTAAAATGATGGCCGTTTGGGATGGTCTAGAGACCATCCCTATGGGCTGATTGTGTGCTGGTGGAATGATCAGATGGGGGAAAGTCTGCCATTGGCCCGACGGCCAGCTTAGGACTGGACGTTCACCACTATCTTTGAAGTACAGATCCCCAACAGGGATCGATGGGCTGATCACGGAAGTGGCACAATTCCCAGATGTTGTGATCTGGACATTCACTTTAAATCCACCAGGCACTCGTGCCTGGCGTGGCTCAAAAGAGCCCTATGAACGCGCCCCAAGATAATTAAAATGTACACAAGTACGAGTTGAACTTAACTACTGTATTTGTATGTATATATTTACTGAAATAATGTACTGTGTGGATTTTTTCACTCTATTTCTACCGGTATTGCACTCTCTCTCTCTCTCTCTCATTGCACAAGTGTTAAATTATCTTTGCAAATCCTTTGAAGTCCACTATGGGGGGGGAAAAAGAATCTGTCAACCTCTTAGCCACTCGCAAGCAATGCATAATAATTTCGGAAAGCACATGGAGGCATAGATAACTAGAACCAAATCTTCGCTGCTGCCTCTAAGCCTGGAAATGTACTTTGCTAAAGACACGGTCCAAAATGTTCTTTTGTGAAGCACAATGCAGCGATACAATGGCACTGGCTACGAATTACCCGGTTCAAAGGAAAATAACAAACATGTTGGCACTCTGTCCAGACAGCTCTCCTCTGTTCTCTCAAATGCGCATCCAAAATGTCTCCAAAAGCAGGTTCGATATGTATCTAAACTTCTAAATGAATACAAATTAAAGGTGGTGGAGGGAGAGAGAGTTTAGATTCCTGTCTGAACCAGTGACCCCATACAGCACCCCATACAGATGTACCCCAGTCTGAACCAGTGACCCCATACAGCACCCAAGGATATAATGGCACCAGTGTTCCCTCTAAGCTGAGTTAGTGTGAGCTAGCTCACCGTTTTTTAGCCTCTGGCTCACACATTTTTGTCTCCACTCAGGAAGGATGGCTCCAGAGCAAACCACAGTAGCAAAATCACTCGCTCACAACCTTAATGCCAGGAGCTCGCAAAGTTGAAGTCTTACTCACAAGACTCTACAGCTTAGAGGGGCCATTGCTTGGTACCCACTAATGTAGTCATTTGGTGTCGTGGTTAAGTGCGCGGACTCTAATCTGGGAGAACCGGGTTTGATTCCCCCCTCCTCCACTTGTACCTGCTGGATGACCTTGGGCAAGCTATAGTTCTGGCACAGCTGTTCTTGAAAAAGAGCACTTTCTGTCAGAACTCTCTCAGCCCCGTCTACCTCACAGGGTGTCTGTTGTGGGGAGGGGAAAGGAAAGGTCTTTGTAAGCTGCTCTGAGACTCCCTTGGGTAGTGAAGGACAGGGTATAAACCCAATCTCCTCCTCCTCTTCTTCTCCTCCTATATACCTACGTCTTCCCCAGAGCATCTGTTCACCAACACAAGGAGCTAACTGTAGTTCTTCAAAAGACATACCAGAGGCTCCCACTCAAAACCAGGGGTCTCCGATGGGCACCATGACACCTGCCAATATCTTTCCGGGTGCCCACAAATCTTTTTAGAAGTTGGGTGCGGCTTTTGCCTGGCCAGGGTTCTGACTGGCCACTAGAGGGTTGATTGACTGTGCAGATTTTTAAAAGAAATGTTCCTTCGGCAGCAGGTGCCACCACAGTACACTGATTTTTACCCTTCGACTGCCAACAAGGTTTGGGGGTAACTCCTGGAGATTTAGAGATGGAACCTGGGGAGAACAGGGAGAGCAGAGAGAGAGAGAGAGAGAGAGACTGGATTTATGCCCCACCCTTCACTACCCAAAGGAGCCTCAGAATGGCTTATGATCTCCTATCCCTTCCCCTCCCCGCAACAGACACCCTGTGAGATAGATGGGGCTGAGAGAGCTCTTTCGATGACTGCCCTTGAAGAAGAAGAAGAAGAAGAAGAAGAAGAAGAAGAAGAGATTGGATTTATACCCCGCCCTCCACTCCCCAAGGGAGTCTCAGAGCGGCTTACAAACTCCTTTCCCCTCCCCTCCCCACAACAGACACCCTGTGAGGTAGGTGGGGCTGAGAGAGCTCTTTCCCAAGCTGTCCTTGAGAGAACAGCTGTGCCAGAGCTACGGCTTGCCCAAGGTCATCCAGCCAGGTGCAAGCGGAGGAGTGGGGAATCAAACCCGGTTCTCCCAGATTAGAGTCCGCGCACTTAACCACTACACCAAACTGGCTCCCTTGAGAGAACAGCTCAGAGAGAACTTGTGATTGACCTAGTGTCATGCCAGCTGCTGCATGTGGAGGACTGGGGAACTGAACCTGGTTCTCCCAGATTAGAATCCGCACTCCTAAGTACTACACCAAACTGGCTCTCACACCTCAGTGGGGTACACTACCGTAGAGTCCACCCTGCAAAGCATCCATTTTCTTCAGAGGAACTGATCTTCATAGTCTGGAGATAAGCTGTAATTCCGGGGGAACCCCAGACATCTCTAGGAATAATGCCATGGAGTCCAACCTGCAAAGCAGCCATAATTCCATAGTGAAGGGTGGGGTATAAATCAAATCTCTGCTTCTTCTTCACCCAGAACTGTATAAGGGTAGGTTGTATGGCTAAACGCCATTGGTGACAGAAAGTCTGGAAGATGATGAAGTTAGTCGGGCTTACTGCTCTGGTTAATCAGAAAGACAGGAAAGCCTGGGAAGCAGATGGCATTCCACTATTATGTAATGCCAAAAGGAAGAAAGGAGTTTAGTGGTATGTATTGATCTATTTTGGATTATATTTAGTAATGCATGAAGTTCCTTATTTCTTTGTATTTATTATCATGTATAAAATAAAATCCCTGACCTGGATGGCCCAGGCTAGCCTAATCTTGTCAGATCTTGATAGCTAAGCAGAGTTGGCCCTGGCGAGGACTTGGATGGGAGACCACCAAGGAAGTCCAGGGTTGCTATGCAGAGGCAGGCAATGGGAAGCCAGTTCTGGGCTGACCTAAACAGCCCAGGCTAGCTTGCTCTCGTGTGCTCTTGGAAGCTAAGCAGGGTTAGCCCTGGTTAGTACTTGGATGGGAGACTACCACAGAAGTCCAGGGTTGCTACGCAGAGGCAGGCAATGGCAAGCCACCTCTGAAGGTCTCTTGCCTTGAAAACCCTAGGGGGCTGCCATAAGTTGGCTGTGACTTGATAGCAGGGGAAAAAATGTTGCAAAAATAAGGATGAATCCACACAGTCATGTTTGTCTGTTGCGAATGAATTGCTACCTCGAATGCAGACATGTTGGCAGTGACAATGGAGCATCCACATGAACATCTCGTGTGCATTTGGCTTAATCATATGCTTGCAGCATCTATCGCCTCCAGACACACACGCTGATACTCACACTCTTCGCTCAGTACCACTTGAACAGCTTTTTGTCTTCTAAAGCAATATAGCAACAACCATTTTTTCTTGAATGATCTGGCCAAAAGATGGCGGTGTGAGAAACATGGTGGGCGCAATGGGCTAACAGCAGTAAAATGGTATCAGCATGGGTGGGAGCTTTGAAAATGCTCACGTTCCCATGAAAATGGCATGCTAACCTGCTTGGATTCTGATCTTTCTGGAAAGACCGTGGCAAACCCAGTTTGGGAAAGATCGGAGCAAAAGAGGGCAACAACCTGGGAACTGGGGGAACGGCCGACACCATCATAGAAGTGCTCTGAAGAATGCCATTCTGGCTTGGAAAGGCAGCCTAAGGCAGCTCTTTTACATCAGGGAGGCCAAGAAAATATTTGACAGATGACTGCTAAGGAGAGCAGATTTCTTTTGGATTTGAAAAATGTGAATTGTGCAGAACATGATCAACATCTGAATAACAAATACGGTCCTCACAACAGATCACATCAACAAACACGAAGCTACAATCGTACAAAATACTCACAAGATGGTATATGACACACACAAAAATAGCATTATCAACTTCGGCGCCTACACCCCTATGCTGGAAAAAATGCGGCCAAATAGGGGACTCTACCCACTGTTGGTGGGAATGTCCATCCATAAGCAAATTCTGGCAAGAAGTCCTATCATTAAGATTATCATGGGATATGAAATGCCGCTAACACCTGAAGCCCTCTTCCTCAACATCAGGCAAAACCTCAAATCCTGCACATCTGACAAGAACTAATTCTAAGTCTCATTGTCGTGGCAAGGACATGTATTGCAGCAAAATGGAAAGCGCCACAGGCACCCACGATAGAAAACTGAATATCTTTATAATGGAAAAAAATCACTGAAAACATAAAGCATACAGATAACACAACATAGCAATATAACCCACGCATGAAATGGGAACCATTTATAGAATATGTAATTGCAACAGACATCCAGCCACATAACCCAATCTACCTTAAATTAATACACACATAAACAACACATAACCACCACAGTGTCACAAACCAATCAAAAATGACAGACAACACATAAGAGAGACCAAATGCATATTTATTTAACTTAGAGTTTACAAGGTGAATAACTATAATATATCGCGTCTACTACTGTAATTACTAAAACAATAATATATGTGCAACATTGATAAGAGCATGCCGCTCTTTGAACAAAATGTTCCAGGCATCTATCAGTTAACAGCTAGGGAGATTATTTAAATCTATCAGGAAGATGAAGTGCCCGTTGTAGTTCCCCGAAAGAAACATTCTTCTCCCCAATTGTACGCTCTTGCCCCTTGGAAATTTCCAATCCTTGTCAAGGATTGTCAAGAAATCCACATTTGTCCTTTTGAAAGCGAACGGGAGTCTTGTAGAACAGGACGGGAAATAAATTTCGATACGAATGGTTCCGAAGCCGTTGGCTGTCTTTAGTCTCTCCTTTAGCTTTCAGCTTCTTTTGCCAAATCACGCTGGTTTTAAAATTTATCGGCCCATTATTGTCCTCGGGGGAAGCATTACTGATGCCTGTGCTCTTGTGGCAATATTTTGTCTGTCTAAGGATTGAAAAATCAGAAATTCCTGAGCATGCTTGTCTTGTTGATGCTGTAAAGGACATAGCTGCTCAGTCGTCTTGTCTTGCATAACCTCGTGGATAGGGACGGGCACGAACCGGCTCACGAACTAAAGTTCGTGAAAAAATTTGGACAGTTCACGATGGCAGGTCAACCGGCACGAACTTTCCAGCTGTTCCTGGCAGTTCCTGGTGGTTCAAGAATAGATACATTTCCAGAGAGACTGGCTCTGCTCAAACTAAATGTTTACCAAGCTTCAAAGCAATGGGGGGGGGTGAAATTTGAGGCCATGTAGAGGAGCATGTGGGGGAGGCCCCTGATGTCTCTAGCTTGCACGGGATCCATTCTTTACACTCCTGAATCTTCTGACAGGTGGTCATTTCCCCAGAAAGCACTTTCCTGGGGGCACCCTTGTTGGGGGTCTGTAACTCAGACCCCAGAAATTCAATCCTTGCCAAACTTGGAGGGCAGGTAAAGGAGAGTCAGCTGAAGATCCTCTGCAAGTTTTGTGTCTGTTCTACTAACCCGAACCCTATTCTACTACGTCATGAACCGAACCAGTTCATTTAGCCCCTAAAAGTTTGTGATGGTTCGTGGTACTTAACAGACTGTTGGGTAGTTCGTTTACCCTATTTTAACAGCCCTGGTTGATGCTCATTGGAGCCAAAAGTCCTAACTATAAATAAACGTTGATGGGGCCCAAACTGGCAGAGTCTGACCAAGAGAGAGATCTTGGAGGTAGTAGATAACTCAATGAAAATGTCAAGACTGTGTACGACTGCAATGAAAAAGGATAACGCTATGCTGGGGGTTATTAGGAAGGGAACTGAAAACAAATCAGCCAGTATCATAATGCCCCTCTATAAATCGATGGTGCGACCTCATTTGGAGTACTGTGTACAGTTCTGGTCACCACACCTCAAAAAAGATATTATAGCACTGGAAAAAGTGCAGAAAAGGGCAACTAGAATGATAAAAGGTTTGGGACACTTTCCCTATGAAGAAAGGTCGAAGTGCTTAGGGCTCTTTAACTTGGAGAAATGACAGCTGAGGGGTGACATGATTGAGGTTTATAAGATTATGCATGGGATACAGCAGGTTGAGAAAGAAGTACTTTTCTCCCTTTCTCACAGTACAAGAACTTGTGGGCACTCCATGAAATTGCTGAGCAGTCAGGTTAGAACAGAAAAAAGGAAGTACTTCATTCCCCAAAGAGTGATGAACACGTGGAATTCACTGCCACAGGAGGTGATGGCGGCTACAAGCATGGACGGCTTCAAGAGGGAATTGGATAAACAGACGGAGCAGAGGTCCATCAGTGGCTATGAGCCACGAGGTATAGATAGGAACTCTCAGTGTGGGGCAAGTGATGCTCTGTATTCTTGGCGCTGGGCGGCAACAGTGGGAGGGCTTCTAGTGTCCTGAGCCCCACTGCTGGACCTCCTGATGGCACCTGATATTTTTGGCCACTGTGTGACAAAGTATTGGGCTGGATGGGCCATTGGCCTGATCCAACATTGGCTTCTCTTATGTTCTTATGTTCTCTTAGGTGCCATCAGGTGCTGGCTTCAGCCAATGGCCTGGTGGAACATCTCTGCCTTGCATGCCCGGCGGAACTTTAATAGGTCAGACGGGGCACGGATGTCATTCGGTGGAGAGTTCCACCAGGCTGGAGCCAAGGCTGAGAAGGCCCTGGCCCTGGTTGAGGCCAGCTAGATATCTTTTGGGCCGGGAACCACCAGGAGATTCTTATCCCCTGACCTTAACACCCTTTGGGGGACATACTGGGAGAGGTGGTCCTGAAGGTATTTTTATTTCTGTTTCAGTTTCCCACGGCAGTTTTTCAAAGCCCACCAAATCCCACTGCACATTCCCACAGCATTTTTCTTCCCCCACCCTGAGAAAGCTCATAAAAGTAGTCTGTTTCAGAAACTTGCAGGTGTGTGTATACGACACTGGAGTTTTCATTCAGCTATTACGAAAACTCGTTCTGTGGCATTCTCTGGAGCGCCGGTGACCTTTTTCACATAGAAGACGGATGAGGGCTACACCCTGATTTAGAAAGAAGGCAGGAGAAAAATGCAACATTGGGGAATTCACACCCACCGTGACAACGGGGTGGGGAATCAAGTGGATAAACAGGTGAATACCGAAATGGTCTACAAAGAAGAAGAATTGTCTTTCAGCTCCGATCTCCCCTCATTCCTTTTGCTGAGCAAGAGAAGACAGCCAAGAAAAATCTAGGTGGAGCAGAAGCCGATGCTCTGTTTGGCAATCGTTCCCTTTGAGGCTCTCTGGAAGAAATCCCAGAGTTACAGTGGCAATGGGATAACTGGACCTTCTTTGAAAGGAGGCATCAGATGGGAAGGATTCTCCGGCTAGCCAGATCTTGTCAGCATTTGGAAGCTAAGCAGGGCCTGCCCTGATTGGTACATGGATGGGAACTCCAGGGTCGCTACGCAGAGTCAGGTAGCGGTCAACTATCTCTTACCCTGATGGTCAGCCGTGTTGGTCTGAAGCAGGTCTGAGCTTCCGTTGAATGAAGCAGTGTGCCTGCACACGGAACCTCATACTCTGAATAAACCTATGTTGGTCTTAAAGGTGCCACCAGACTCTAAATTTGTTCCATCTCTTACCCTGACCTGGATAGCCCAGGCTAGCCTGCTCTTATGTGAACTCGGGAAGCTAAGCAGCATTGGGCCTTATTAATACTTTGGTGGGAGACTACCAAGGAAGTCCAGGGTCGCTACACAGAGTCAATGGCAAACCACCTCTGAACATCTCTTGCCTTAACCCGGACGGCCCAGGCTAGCCTGATCTCATCAGATCTTGGAAGCTAAGCAGGGTCAGCCCAGGTTAATACTTGGATGCAGGGGTCATTTTGAGCAGCAACGCCGTTCCGGGAGTAGCAAGCCCAGGAGTGGGCACATATGGTGATGCACTGTGGGAAAAAGCAAAAGCAGACTAACTTGATCTGTATTTTCGTGCTTGTTGTCAGGCAGCTTCCCTGCAAGAGCAAAGGAAACCTGAAGTGTCTTTAGTCAAAGTGTCAAGCTGTCTCGCCAGCTCTGAGTTGGGAAATCCCTGGAGATTCTCGGGGTGGAGCCTGAGCTGTGGGTGTCACCTTCTGTCACACTTCCGGCGACGTCAGGGGGTGTGGCATATGCAAATAAGTTATGCTAATGAGCTCCTGCACCTCTTTTTCTCCGAAATGACCCCTGCTTAGATGAGAGACATCCAAGGTTGCTACGCAGAGGCAGACAATGGCAAATTAGCTCTGCCCTTCCCGAAATGGCCCAGGCTAGCTTGATCTCAGTGGCTCTCAGAAGTGCTAAACAGGGTCAGTCTTGGTGAGTATTTGGATGGGAGACCATCAAGGAAGTCCAGGATCACTACGCAGACGCAGGCAATGGCAAACCACCCCTGAATGTCTCTTGCCATGGAAACCCTACCGAGTCGCCATTTGCCGGCTGCAACTTGTCACCAAAAGCAAAACTAAACTCTGCATTTTTACCGCAGTCTGAAATCTTCCAAGCGTGCGCCTCCCCCCAGGTGTGACTGCAATCTGTCCAAGAATTTTGCGTTCTCCCACAAGACACAATAGAAAAACATGGTCTGCCCATCTTATAAATTTCTTATTACCCTTGACCTCATGAACATCTGTCCGTGTCACCCTGCTAGTGGGTTTGCAGAACTTACATCTTTTGGCACCGCATCCAGAGAGAGAGAGCCTCAGACTTCCTTTAGTTTCCATTTCTGGAGGCCTAATCTTTGCAGAACTTAGGAACGTAAGAGAAGCCAATGTTGGATCAGGCCAATGGCCCATCCAGTCCAACACTCTGTGTCACACAGTGGCCAAAAACACCAGGTGCCCTCAGAAGGTCCAGCAGCGGGGCCAGGACACTAGAAGCCCTCCCACTGTTGCCCCCTCCCATCAAGCACCAAGAATACAGAGCATCACTTGCCCCACACTGAGAGTTCCTATCAATACCTTGTAGCTAATAGCCACTGATGGACCTCTGCTCCATATGTTTATGGAGAAGCCAATGTTGGATCAGGCCAATGGCCCCTCCAGTCCAAGACTCTGTGTCCCACAGTGGCCAAAAACACCAGGTGCCCTCAGGAGGTCCAGCAGTGGGGCCGGGACACTAGAAGCCCTCCCACTGTTGCCCCCCCAAGCACCAAGAATACAGAGCATCACTTGCCCCAGACCGAGAGTCCCTATCTATACCTTGTGGCTAATAGCCACTGATGGACCTCTGCTCCGTATGTTTATCCCGTTCCCTCTTGAAGCCGTCCATGCTTGTAGCCACCTCGTATTTTTGGCCACTGTGTGACAGAATGCTGGACTGGATGGGCCATTGCCCTGATCCAACATTGGCTTCTCTTATGTTCTTAAAGGAGACTTGTGCGTGCACACGAAAATGTATACCCAGAATTAAACTTCGTTGGTCTTAGAGGTGCCACTGGATTCAAACTTCGTTCTGGAGATCAGGTGTAAATCTAGGAGATCTCCATCCTTCCCCCTGGAGGTTGGCATCCCTGTCTTTTGTTCTGTCCCTCAGCTGGATTAACTAGCTGTTCCGTGAGCATTAGCGTCTAGTCATGCCAGCCGCATGACCATGGGAAAAGTCTTCAGACAATGCTGGCTCTTTGGCTTGGAAACGGAGATGAGCACCGCATCCCTGGAGTCGTATTCGACTGGCTTTCGAGCAAGGGAAACCTTTACCATTACCTAGCAGTGAGCTGTTAAAGAAGAAAGGCAGTTTATCCTTAGGACTGTAATGTTGAACAGAGGAGGGATATCGGTATGATAGGTAGACAGACCTTTGGGAAAGCAGCTTTCTCCCTCTTCAAAGGACATGCTGGTGGGAGAGACGGAGAGGAATGATCCGTCATGGCGCTAATGAGGCAGTGGGTGTTGTCGTGGGAAGAGCAGGCTGGGTTCTAATTGAGGGATTACAGGGAGTAATGGGAACCGGCCTTGTTAAATCAAAATTTGTTAATTTGCTATCTACGAAGGAGGGGAGGAACAGGACAAATGGGAAGGTGAATTCCTCTTGTTAAACCTTTACCAAATGCTGGGCTATTCGAGCCCAGGGGAAAGATAAAAACATTCATTTGTCACATCAGGGTTTGGACCATTTGGTCCTCTCAGTGGGGTTCTCGTAGCGGTTTGGTGTCAGCCTTCCCCACCTCCACCCCCATAACACCACAAAGAAACACTCCCAGCTTTCATCATTTGATAGAGATGGCCAACAACAGGGCAGAGAGAAAATCCCTGCTGGATCACACCAGTGGTCCATCTGGTCTAGCAGCCTGTCTCACACAGTGGCCAACCGGTTCCTCTGGAGGGCCAGCAACAGATCAGAAAGGCCAAGGCCTTCATAAGAACATCAGAAGAGCCCTGCTGGGTCAGACCAGGGGTCCATCTAGTCCAGCCTCCTGTCTCACACAGTGGCCAACCACTTCCCCTGGACAGCCAAGAGCAGGGCAGAGATGCCATGGCCTTCCCCTGATGTTGCCTCTTGGCTCTGGGTTTCAGAGGTTCATAAGAAGAGCCATGCTGGATCAGACCAGTGGTCCATCTAACCCAGCATCCTATCTCACACAGTGGCCAACCAGTTCCGCTGGAGGGCCAGCAACAGGACAGAGACCAAGGCCTACATAAGAACATAAAAAGAGCCCTGCTGGATCAGACCAGTTGTCCATCTAGTCCAGCATCCTGTCTCACACAGTGGCCAACCACTTCCTCTGGACAGCCAACAACAGGGCAGAGAGGTCAAGGCCTTCATAAGAACTTAAGAAGAGCCCTGCTGGATCACACCAGTGGTCCATCTAGTCCAGCATCCTGTCTCACACAGTGGCCAACCATTCTGGAATGCCAACAACAGGGCAGAGAGGCCGAGGCCTTCATAAGAAGAGCCCTGCTGGATCACACCAATGGTCCATCTGGTCCAGCATCCTGCCTCACACAGAGGCCAACCAGTTCCTCTGGATGGCCAACAACAGGGCAGAGAGGCCCAGGCCTTCATTGGAACATTATTATTTTACAGAGCATCAGCACTGTTATGGTTAAAGGGCTTGGCAAATTATCCTGCAGCATGCGCTGCTCCTTTTTACAAGTCAGCTGTTAAAATTTACTTTGGAATGAAACATAATATATGAGATCGCAGTCCAGAAGTACCCTTCAAAAGGGGAGGGCGAAAAGAAAGACTCACCCGCCCCTTGATATGTGGTTTCCAGAAAGAGGCAGGCCAACTTGGTGTTAAAAGAGTGTGTTGAACAGAAATTAAACACACTGACGAGCTGTACTGCAGGGTGTCTGTTCTGCTGGGAATTATTAGGAAGGGGATTGAAAACAAATCAACCAGAATCAATAATGTGCCCATATAAACCTATGGTGCGGCCTCATTTGGAATATTGTGTACAGTTCTGGTCGCCACACCTCAAAAAAGATGTTATAGTATTGGGCAAAGTGCAGAAAAGGGCAACTAGAATGATAAAAGGGTTGGAACACTTTCCCTATGAAGAAAGGTTGAAGAGGTTAGAGCTCTTTAGCTTGGAGAAATGACAACTGAGGGGTGACAGGTTTACAAAATTATCCATGGGATGGAGAAGGCAAAGAAAGAAGTACTTTTCTCCCATTCTCCCAGTACAAGAACTCGTGAGTGCTCCGTTAAATTAAGGAGCAGTAGGCTTACAACAGATAAAAGGAAGTCCTTCACCCAAAGAGTCATCAGTAACACATGGAATTCACTGCCACAGGAAGTGGGGGTGGCTACAAGCGTAGACAGTTTCAAGAGGGGATTGGATAAACATCTGGAGCAGAGTTCCATCAGTGGCTATTAGCCAGAAGGTATTGATGGAACACTCTATCTGGGGCAGTGATGCTCTGTATTCTTGGTGTTTGGGGGCAACAGTGGGAGGGCTTCCGGAGTTCTGACTCCACTGGTGGACCTCCTGAGGGCACTTGGGTTTTGGCCACTGTGTGACACAGAGTGTTGGACTGGATGGGCCACTGGCCTGATCCAGCATTGGCTTCTCTTATGTTCTTATATCTGGAGCAGTGATGCTCTGTATTCTTGGTGCTTGGGGAGGGCAAGAGTGGGAGGGCTTCTGGAGTTCTGACCCCACCAGTGGACCTCCTGAGGGCACCTGGGTTTTGGCCACTGTGTGACACAGAGTGTTGGACTGGATGGGCCACTGGCCTGATCCAGCATGGCTTCTCTTATGTTCTTATATCTGGAGCAGTGATGCTCTGTATTCTTGGTGCTTGGGGAGGGCAAGAGTGGTAGGGCTTCCGGAGTTCTGGCCCCTCTGGTGGACCTCCTGATGGTGGACCTCCTTCTGAAAAGCACATACACCACACAGTGAGAGATGTCACTTGTGGGCTTCCTGAAAACGTCTGGGTGGATGGTAGACTAGGACCCTCAGTCTGATCAGAACATGGCTCTAAAATTAAGATGAAAAATGGCTCAAATAATACCCACTACCGAGAAACAAGGATATAATGATCAGCGTGTGTGCAACCTGTATTCCCCCCTTTGAATCACAGCTGACTTATGGCAACCTTGTAGGGTTTTCAGGGCAAGAGATGTTAATACGTGGTTTGCCATTGCCTCCCTCTGCATAGTAACCCTGGACTTCCTTGTGGGTTTCTGAACCAAGCCCTAACCGAGGGCCAACCCTGCTTAGCTTCCAAGAACTGATGAGATCAGACTAGTGTGGGCCATCCGCGTGGGCCAAGATGAACAGTGGTATTTTGTTATTGCCTGCCTCTTCATAGCGACCCTGGACTTCCTTGATGGTCTCCCATCCAAAGACTAACCAGGGCCGATCCTGCTTAGCTTCTGAGATGTGACCAGATCCACCACTTAAAGGAATCCTTCTTACCTTTTATAGCTTCCATTACTTTATTGGTTAACCATGCAGGCTTTTTTCTATACCTATTTGTGCCTTTCCTAACCCGCGGTATATATTTTCTCTGAGCCTCTAGGATTGTAATTTTAAATAGTCTCCAAGCTTCCCCAATGGTTTTGACCCTTTCTACTTTTCTTTTCAGTTTTCTCCTCACATATCCCCTCATATCAGAGAAGTTACCCCTTTTATAGTTAAAAGTGGTTGTATCAGTCTTTTTGGGCAACTCCCTATTTATACAAATGTTGAACTCAATAACATTATGGTCACTGTTCCCAAGCGGTGCAATCACTTTAACATCTCTCACCAGGTCTTGGGCGTTACTTAGGACCAAATCCAGGATCGCCTCTCCCCTGGTCGGTTCTGTAACCATCTGTTCCATATCACAGTCACTGAGAGTGTCTAGAAACTCAGTCTCTTTTTCCTGACTTGAACACATATTGACCCAATCAATGTGTGGGTAGTTAAAGTCTCCTATCACAACACAGTTATTTCATCTAGCCGCTATCTTGAATTCATTCATCATTTTATAATCCTCCTCTATCTTTTGATTTGGTGGGCGATAACAAACTCCCAATTTTAAGCTTCCTTTTGGGCCCACTAATTCAACCCACAGCATTTCCAGAAGCGAATCCAATTCTCCTACCCTCTCAGTCTTACTGGACTGTATACCCTCTCTGACATAAAGAGCCACCCCACCTCCAACTTTCTCCCCCCTATCCTTCTGATATAATTTATAACCAGGAATCACCGTATCCCACTGATTTTCCTCATCCCACCAAGTTTCTGAAATACCCAAAATGTCTATGTTTTCCCCCAACACCAAGCATTCCAACTCCCCGATTTTACCTCGGACACTTCTAGCATTAGTATATAAACATCTATAGTTTCCCATACATGTTAAGCCCACAACCTTCCTCTTGCTGCCTCCAGACCTTGCCAGGCAGTCCCTGTCATTTGCCACGTTCTCAGGGAACAATTCTAATCCCTTTCCTTGTAGGAAAGTAACAGCTACCCCTTCATCTCTTTGAGATGAACCATCCCAAAACAGAGATTTTTCATCTCCTGTTGGCTTTCCCCCAATATTCAGTTTAAAAACTGCTCTGCCACCTTTTTGATTTTAAGCACCAGAAGCCTGGTTCCTTCCCGGGACAAGTGGAGACCGCCTCTCTTGTACAGCTCCCTCTTGTTCCAAAAAGCATCCCAGTGCCTAACAAACTTGAACCCTTCCCCCCTACACCATCACCTCATCCACACATTGAGACTCCTGATCTGTGCCTGTCTCTCCGGCCCTGCGCGTGGAGCAGGTAGCACTTCCGAGAAGGCTACCTTGGAGGTCCTGGCCTTGAGTCTCCTGCCTAGCAACCTAAATTTTTCCTCCCGGACCTCACAACTACATTTCCCCACATCGTTGGTGCCAACGTGTACCACGACCACTGGCTCCTCCCCAGCACTATCTACCAGCCTATCTAAAACATGCATAATGTCCACTACCTTTGCACCAGGCAGGCAAGTCACCATACGGACAATACGCGGTTTCGCCACCCAGCTGTCTACCTGCCTTAAGGATCGAATCACCAACTACCAAGAGCCCCCCGCCCTCCCTGCCCAGGGATGGTTCCTTGGTACGAAAGGATACCTGTTCACCAGCTGTAGAAGAGGTCCCTTCTGAGGGCACGTTCCCCTTATCCACAGCACGGTGCCCTGTTCCCTCTCGACCCTCATGCTCCCTGACAGCAGCAGGGCTGCCAAATACAGAGTGGGACATAACTAACAAGTCCCCGAGAGTCTTCTCTACATGCCTAACTGACTGTCTCTGCTTCTCCAGGTCAGCCACCTTGGCCTCAAGGGAGCAAACTCGTTCCCTGAGAACCAGGAGCTCATTGCACCAGGGGGCACACACCCAAGACTTCTGCCCAGTGGGCAGATAATCATACATGTGACACACTGTGCAAAACACTGGATAGCCCCCAACCCCCTGCTGGCATTTTGGCTTTATAATTGCTTTAAAAATAATTCAATATAATCCCCCTTTTAAACCCTTTGTATTCTCCTTGTAGAAGTCTACTTACCTTACTGGGGACCCAAAGAGCCTCGGGCCCTGGTGTTCTGGCTCTTCACTGGCTTCTCACCCAGAGGGCTTGACACCGGTATCGCCAGGTACCTTTTTAAAATGGGATGAAAGTGCTTCGGGATGGGGAGAGTGCGGCACGGCAACGCCAGGCAGCTGTGGCTGTGTGAACGGGCTCTCTTAATCCGCTTGTAAAGCAGGCCTATATCAGGCCAAACTGCCAGTCTGAACTCAGAAGTGGAGGTGCTCATGAAAGCTCACACCTTGAATAAAACTTCGTTGGTCTTAAAGGTGCCACTGGACTCAGACTTTGCTCTCTGTTTATTATGTCGTTCTTCCCAGCTTCGGCTGGATTGTGCCCTTTTTCCCCTGATGTGTTTTATTTTTCTCACTTGTACCAAAATCAATCTATTTCCCACCTAGGCTTATTAAGCCTGAAACACGGCTTAACACCACTGCAGGATAGTATAATTCGTGTACTAAAAGAAGTGTTAATGTAGCTGTATTTGAACTATGTTTTCTATCTTTCTGAGCAGGGTCAGCTAGGTTTTCCAAAACTTACAATAACGCATTTTACAGCTGTAAGTTCCTCCTCCGACGCACTGTTGCTAACACGCAAATCCCCTGCCTTCACCGACGTGCAAACAACAGATCAAAGAGAAATCTCATGTTAACGGGAAAAGAGCCCTGAATGGAAACATACAAATCAGATAAATATGTCAAACTGGCTTAGACCGATGTAGATCTTTTGAATTTTTGTGATTCTTCCGTAAAGGCTTTACAAGATATTCAGATATGTTCTTCTATGGGATTATTCACCTCTAGCAAAGGAAGGACATCTATGCCTCTAGCGGATGATACCTTGCTCTTTCTCACGGTCCATTCAACTGAAAGTTTGTCCCATGGATCGCAGGAGGAATTCCATGTGAACACGCCTAGGATTGGGCCACATGGCAGATGATCCTTGACATCCTTTGTCCTTAGACATGAACATAAGAGAACATAAGAACATAAGAGAAGCCTATGTTGGATCAGGCCAATGGCCCATCCAGTCCAACACTCTGTCACACAGGGGCCAAAAATACTAGGTGCCATCAGGAGGTCCACCAGGAGGGCCAGGACACTAGAAGCCCTCCCACTGTTGCCCCCCACCCCAGCACCACGAATACAGAGCATCACTTGCCCCAGACTGAGAGTTCCTATCTATATCTTGTGGCTCATAGCCACTGATGGACCTCTGCTTCATATGTTTATCTAATTCCCTCTTGAAGCCGTCCATGCTTGTAGCTGCCACTCCCTCCTGTGGCAGTGAATTCCATGTGTTAAACACTCTTTGGGTGCCTCAGTTCTCATGGCCCTTTCTTACACGCCCAGGGAAATGCTGACCGCCACTTTGGGATCAGGAAGCAATTTTTCTCCAGGGCAGTTTGGCCAGGGATCCTGGAGGGTTTTTGTCATCTTCAGGTTGTGAAAGATGCGAGTGTGGAGGGAGAGGTATTTTTTAATTTCCTGCCTTGTTCAGGGGGTTGGAGTAGATGACCCTGGGGGTTGCTCCCAACTCTATGATTCTATGGTAGCAGATACAGTAGGAAGAGTGGCAGTGATTGGGAGACCCTTGGAGGCCCAGGTCTGAATCTCCTCTCTTGTCATGAAGCTCGCTGGGTGATTTTGGACCAGTCATCCTCTTTGATCCTGCCCTACCTCACAGGATTGTTGTGGGGGTAAAGAGGCTCTGAGCTCGTTAGAGGAAGGACAGGATAGGAAAAACACAGAGCTCACTAGATGTAGACACGTGTGATCAAATCAGCATGCTAACTTTACAAATCTGAGCACAGTCGTTCCCCTCCTGATGCAAGCACCCACGCATGCAGAAGGTAGGCAAAAGGTCACATGATATCCACATAGCCCAATCATAAGCAGTCAGTCCTGCTGAGCTCATGGACCATATCACGCCAGGCCCTCCTGTCTTCCGCCATCCTCCATGGTTAATGTTGCAGCCTGAGGAACAGAAATGTCCCACAAATCAGTACAACCACTTGATCAGAAGCTCTCAGTGCTGTATCCAGACCAGGGGTCCCCCACCTATCAGAGTCTGCAGGCCTCTTTAGAATCCAGACACAAAAGGGCTGCCGAAGGGGGCGGAGCCAGCCATACAATGGCTTCCAAAGTTTACCTTCAGTCACACAGCCAAGATCCTTGTCCTGGGGTGGGTATGCACATCCAATAGCCAATCAGAAACCCAGCTGGACAAAAGCCCGACCTGGGTCCAGACTGAAGGCCAGCTGGGCAGGCAGCTGCAGATGGTAGCAGCATCCAGTTGTCACTGGAGTTTGTGCACAGCCTGAATTTCTTGCATTGTGCAGGGGCTGGACTAGTTGACCCTGGAGGTCCCTTCCAACTCTATGATTCTACTCTATGATTCATAGCCTGCTTTTGCAGCACTGTTGTTTTAAACCAGCCATTTACGTCACCTGTTTTCTGAAAGGCAGACAAGGAAAATAGACAACTACACATCAGTCCTAGCGGCTTCCGGGCCTTCCCCCAGCCACCTTCCCAAACCTCAAACATGACCCAAGTTACACAAAGTAAATCAAGAGCATTTGCGTGCCCAGTGAGCGAGTGGACTAAAAATAACGAACGCCGCCCTCCTCCGCGGCGTAGCTTTCATTCTCATTCTAGATTAGTAGTTTTGTGAGATGATGTGGAAATGTTCCTTATTATCACAGCTTTATTGCCTAACCTCCGTACATCTGTTCTGAAATTTCATCTTGCAAGGGCCAGACGTTTCAATAAGTCAGCACGGCTTGGAATTTTCATATTGTATCTGGTGCATTAAAATCTGGACGGGAAAGCTGGTACTCTAAAATTTACAATTGCACAGACCTTCCAACATCTGGGCAGCTTGGCGCTCTCGCCTGCCTTGTTCCTTTAAATTTAGACAAACGTTATGAAGTGCATGAAAGGGTAAAAGGACCTTCTGTGTGTGTGGCAGGGGGTCACGACAAGCTGACAAAAAAATTAGTAATATGTTCGTTTTCGTTTTGATTCATTCTCTTTCATACATACAGCTGTATCTAGGTTCTTTGAAACAACCGAGTGTTGGGTAAAGTTTATTACCAAGCTTGCAAGACCAGATAATTTTTTGCCCATGTATATAAAACTGTGTGTTTCTGCAGATCATACGCTTTATGCCCTCTCTGTTTGCACGCTAAAATGAGTTTCTCTCCCACTTTATGTTCAGTCTGCTTGTCTATGCTGAGTAAAATAGTTATTACGAGAAAGGCAGAAGAATAAAGGGGAGGCTTTCTGTACCTACAACAATAATATTGTGACATTCAAGACATTTAGGTGACTTGAGTTTTGCAAATGGATTCCCCACATTGTATGCCAATAAAGGTTGTGTATTGTGTATTGTGTGTGATTCCCCCCACACACACTAGTTTACCGTAAAACTTTGAGTCATATGCTCACTACCGTTGAGTGAGAGAAGAAATGAATATTTGTACTTACTTAAAATTCAAAAGGATTTCCAAGTTTGCCGCTTGGATCCTGAAAGTGAGATTGATTTCCCACAAGCAGCTGTGCCGCCATTGCTCTTCAGTTTGCCGTGGTTGCATTGGTCAATTTCACACTATTCGCTGCATGGCCATATTTTGACCTGCAGCCCCCCCCCCCCCTTGATTTCCCCCGTGTCTTCTTGGTCTCAAAAAACAAGGATTGAGAAGATGTGGGGGAAACTGGGGGGAGCTGCGGGTCAAAATGCGACACGCAGCGAATAGTGTGAAATTGACCGATGCAACTGCGGCAAACGGAAAAGCGACACCAGGACAGCTGCTTGTGGGAAACCAGTCTGATTGTTTTGATTTGAATTCACATTTTGTGAAATCTTAAATCTCACTTCCTGGGCTTCTTTGCACCTCTTTTCTCTGGCACTGTTACATTATATGTTACGTTATGTTACGTTATTGATGGTGGTGGTGGTGGTGGTGATGACGATGAATTGTCACAGTCAAATATTTGGCTGGTAGATGGTGTTCTGCAGTTCAAGATCTAGCCATGTTCTTGAGAATTGCAGGTGCATCTTCACAGAAATCTTGCTGTTGTCTAGAGCTAAGCTGGTGTTTTTAGCTCAATGCCCAGAATGTCCAGGTATTTCTTGAGACTTGTAGGCACTGCTACAAGGCCTCCAAGAACAGCTAGCATGATGGTCACCTTCTTGGTCTTAGTATTTAGTGATCTTCTCCTGTTCTTTCTTTTTTGTTCTGCTGTCTCCTGTCCTGGGTTTGCAGTGTCAGTGATCCAAACACTATTTCTTGTGTTTTTTTCTACAACAGTGACATCCGGGTGTTATGCTCCAATTGTTTATCTGATTGCAATCAGATGTCCCAAAGAATCTTTTTCATTATTCTCCATGATCTTACTTATTTTTGTTATTATTATTGTGTTCTATATCAAATCAAGTGCTGAACTTTCCTTAGAAGCTAAAATGACTAAACTGAGGCTATTATACTGTGGTCACATTATGTGAGAATACAAGAGTAACTGAAAAAGATAGTAATGCTAGGAAAAAATGAAGACAGTGGGAGATTAGGAAGACCCAAGAGGGGAAGAAGAAGAGGAGGAGGAGTTGGAGTTGGATTTACACTCAGAGTCTCAGAGCAGTTTACAATCTCCTTCCCTTCCTCTCCCCACAACAGATACACTGTGAGGTAGGTGAGACTGAAAGAGCTCTTTCAAGGACTGCTCTTGAGAGAACAGCTCTGAGAGAACTTGTGACTGACCCAAGGTTACACCAGCTGGCTGCATGTGGAGGAGTGGGGAATCAAACCCGGTTCTCCAGATTAGAGTCCACCGCTCTTAACCACTACACCAAACTGGCTTGGCCCTCAGCCACGGCTCTCCATTTGCATGACCTGAGCAAGGCTGTTAATGATCAGACATTTTGGATGCCATTCATTCATGGGCTCATCATACGTTGGAAGCGATTTAATGGCTCTTAAGAGTGCCATCATGTCTACCCCTGGTAGAGCTGGAGATGGGGACAGGAGAGGGTGTGACATTCCTGCAACGTTTTGAGGATAAGCGGGAAGTAATGTAGGGTAGCTGTACAAATCGCCAGAAACTCTGTGGTTATACCATAGAGTTTCCAGCGATTTCTAGAGCTACACTATGTTACTTCCAGGTTTCCCCAAAAGTGATATAGCAGCGTTACTGATGTCGCTCGTTTTTTTTCTCAGAGTAGCGATGGGGGCGGGGAGGGCTAACAGCGGGAGAACGGCCGTAGTGGGAGCTCTGGCTACCCTAGCCTTTGACCTACCTTTCTCCTGGCTAACTATAGTCAATTCCTTCCATCTTTCTAATAGGAACGTGTAGCTCCTCTAGTTCTAGAGGCTACTATGCATCCAGCGTATCCTCCCTTCTACAAAACACTCCACTTTAATTCTCCAGCCAAGCGATAGGAAAGAATCCAGGAAAATTTCATTTGTCTGTGTATGCAGAGCGGTTCCTCAGTGGAACACGCTTCCTCGGGAGGTGGTGGGCTCTCCTTCTGTGGAGGGTTTTAAAGCAGAGGCAAGATGGCCATCAGACAGCCATGCTGATTCTGTGGATTTAGGCAGAGCATGAGAGGGAGGGCGGGAAGGGATAGTCTAGTGGTCGGCTCTTGTGGCCCTTTCTGATATACCCAAGGTAATGCAGATTGCCACTTTGGGGTCAGGAAAGAATGTTCCTCCAGGCCAGATTGGTCAAGGGATCCTGGAGGTTTTTTGCCTTCCTCCGGGCATAGGGCAAGGGTCACTGGGGGAGGCAAGGAAAGGTAGTTGTGGATTTTCTGCATGGGGCAGATCATTGGACAAGAGGTCTCTTGAGGTCCCTGACAGCCCTGTTTCTACGACTGATAAAGGGGTTCACACCAGGGGAACGATACCCATTCTAACAGCAGCAGTTTTGCTGACATACCCCTGCACCCACCTCAAAAAAAGAAAAAAAAACATACTGTTGAGTTACCTCCACGCCTGAGACGAACAGCGAGTCTCAGTTTACTTCCTACAACTGGAAAAGACGCCTTTACACATGTATCCCCTATTTTGACATATTTATTACTTTGCTGTCCTTTCCCTCCTTAATTAAATCAAAACAACTGTTGATCTTATAACCTTAACGTTATTCAGTTTTATCTTTGCATATCTTAAATCATCTCCATCATGTTCCATGTTAATTTGCTGTTCAGCTTCTGTCTATAAGCCTGAACCTTACCTACCATTCCAGTGTATCTGAAAAAGTGTGCACGCACACAAAAGCTCATACCTTGAATAAACCTTTGGCTGCGGTCACATGGCCCTTTAAATCCGGGACTCCTCCCGGATTTAAAGGAGCCGCTTCCCCCCCCCCCCAGGTTGGGATGATTACACATCCCAACCCCCGATGGTGAAGGAGGTGGCATTCGGTGGCGGCGGCAGCTGGGGGAGGCTTCCCCGAGCCCCAGCGGTGGCGGGAGGCAGTGACACACAGTGGCGGCGTGCGGTGGAGGAGACAGCATGCAGCGGAGGTGGCAGCGGAGGCCGCAGAGGCCACGGAGGCGGCTGGCAGCAGCAGCGGCTGGGGGAGGCACCCTTCCCCGAGCCCCGCCAGCCACCTAGTAAGTTTGGGGAGAAGGGTGGAAGGCAGCAGCAGCCAGCAGGGCACAGATTGGATCGTTCCCCCCCCCCCCCTTCTTGCACTTGGCGCTTGAGTGCCCAAGCACCCAAATGAAAAAAGGGGGGGAACCCCAGGAGGGCCAATCTGGACATCCCTCTCTCGCAGTCATTGTCCAAATCGGCCCAGTGCAGGTTCAAAGCACGACTCCCGGGAAAATAGTTGATTTTCCCGGGGTCGGAAAAAGCGCTTTGAACCCGCACTGGAGCCCGCTTTGCCTCAGGAGTAGCTGCGACCGGTCTGATCGGCCCCTTTAAATGCAGGAGGAAACAGCAGTTCCTCCAGCATTAAAGGGCTGTGTGGCCGCAGCCTCAGTCTGTCTTAAAGGTGCCATCGGACTCTCAATTTCTTCTACTGCTTCAGACCATCACAGCTGACCACCTGGAAGCAGCTACCTAATTCCTACAAATCTCTTTAATTTCAGCTGCTGGTGGCTAGTCAGGCACTTACCCAAACTGGGATCTAAGCAACCCTGATTTTTTGCTTTGGACTTTGGTTTAAGAGTTGGCCAAGGGATGGTTCACGGAGGATAGACTGGCGCAGGCTGCATTTTCGACCTGACCTTGTAGCGACCCCTAATAACTTCCTGGTTCCTTGGTCAGAGAAGGATTTATGAACAAGAACAAAGAATAATGTGTCTACCCAAGCAGTGAGAAGGAAAGAAAGGAAGGGGGGGAGGGAGGGGGGGAGAGACGGGCACCGTAGTTTTTCGAGCAAAGTACTTCAGAGTCTGCTCTACTGTAATTACCTAGTCATTGAAGAAATAAAACCTTGGGAAAATCAATTTTATAAAAAATCAATGTTTTAAACAATTTGAAGGGCTCTTGTGATTTTCAATCTCTCGACAAACGTATACATTCCGAGCCCTGATCACTTTCAAAGTGGAGTGCTCCGATAATTTTAAATTGTTCAGGACCGAAGGAGCGCAAAGAAGAGGCCAGAGCCTTCCAAATGGAAGCAGTCTTTAAAAAAAAAAAAATGTGAAGCACGCCAATAATTTTAAATATCGCTCCCTGTCTAGCTTCCTCCCCTCTCTGGTATTTTGTCCTTTCTCCTACACCCAGGGCTGGAAGGATCCCCCCCAATTAAAAACATTTTTCACTGCCTGTAAAGAAAGGCCGTTTAATTTTAATTCTCGGCCACAAATAACTTTGTTTT
Source organism: Lepidodactylus listeri (assembly GCA_029233225.1). NCBI lineage: Eukaryota > Metazoa > Chordata > Lepidosauria > Squamata > Gekkonidae > Lepidodactylus > Lepidodactylus listeri. Next base: position 6,473,291 of record JARCFY010000016.1, on the reverse strand, counting down.
AAATATGGCTAATTTCTTTTTAAAGGAAGAAAACCTTCACTCCTCTCCTTTTACCATTTTCCTTTTTTTAAAAAAAACAATCAGGGAAAAAACCCGACAAATGAATGAATAGGGGTTTTTATTTTCAATAGCTTTGTAAACAATATGGTTTGTGTAAGTCTCAATAATTTCCACCAGTGGATTCCCACATTATCGGGAAGGGCTTTCAGACCTCATGTAATTAAAACGGGGTGATCCTCTTTCAAATTAGAAAAGCAAATGGTTACATATCGTAAGTAGGTGCTTTTCACGCTAACGACACTCACCGCGATGATTGATGACATGCATTATTTTATATCAAAGGATGATGAAACCGGCATTACCAAAGGTAATCTCTGTAATGTCTGGGAAGGGAATCTAAAGCCGCGGCGCGACAATGAAGGCGGTATTTAAAATGCAAAACCCAAAGACATTATGATGGTTTTGATTTCTTATGCCGCCGCTTTCTCCTGATCTCTTATATTCCTGTGGCAGCGCAAAAAGGGTGTTCGGGGGTGGATTCGGCTAAGATAACAGATGGGGGGAAGGAGGGATGGAATAGAAAGTCAGGGGGTTTAATCATTCCTCGGGTGATAATTTCTGTGTGAGAACGGATCATCACAGGGTGTACCGAATGGAAATATATGGAAATCTTGGGATATGCTTATTTTTTAGCATGCAGAAGCCTTGCAGTATACAATACGCAATAAAGTAAAATGCAGAGATAGCATATCAACTAATCAGATTAAAGAGTGTTTCCCGATCCAATTATTCTTGCCCCGTCCATGTTGTGCTGGCAAATCCTAATATCCAGCCCACCCGCCCCCTTTTTCAAACCTATGGCCACAGTTGAAATTCCTAACAAGCATTGTTTAAGGTTGCCAACTCCAGGTTGGGATATTCCTGGAGTGTTGGGGCACAGAGCCTGGAGAGGAAAGGGACTTCAGTGGGGCACAATCCCGCAGGGTCCACTCTCCAAAGCAGCCATTTTCTTCAGGGCCATTAATCTCTCTAGTCTGGAGATCAGTTGTAACACCTGAAGATGTCCAGGTGCCACCTGGAGACTGGCAACTCCACATTCCAGTGTTGTACAGAAACCTCTCCATGTAGATGAAATACAGCAATTATAGATATGCAGTTGCAGATATGCGTCAACTGCATCCACGCATGCAAACAGGACACAGTATCATATTCCAGGACGCTGAAATGCTGGACAACACATCCAATTTCCATATCAGATTACACAGGGAAGCCATTGAAATTCATAAGCATAAACACAATTTCAACAGAAAAGAAGAGAGTTTAAAAATAAATAGGGCATGGTTTCCAGCCCTGAAAAACACAAAATGTGCTACATCTTACAACAGCACTACAGACAAGTTTAGAATTTCAACAGCCGATCCATATGCAAAAGAACCTCCTCAGGAAAGCTCCTCCATTAGCATGTCACAGCCTGGGAAACTCCTACAAGATAATGACTCAGCCCTACCCCACCTTCCTGAGTAGATATAAATTACCTGCCTACCCTTTTTCTTCTCACATTGTCAAAGAGAGTACTCCATCTTACGGTGTTATACCTCTGAGGATGCCAGGCACAGCTGCTGGCGAAACATCAGGCACTACAATGCCAAGACCACGGCCATACAGCCCGGAAAATCTGCAACAACTAATGATCTCTGGCTATGAAAGCCTTCGACAACATACCTGGGGAAATACCTGTCTTCACTGGATTTAGTTTCAACTCACTCTGCTGTAGCCACTTAGCCACAGCTTCCAGAGCCCAGTCCAAGTTCTGTGGGGTGGAGTCTGGGCAGCCATCCAACAACAGATGGAGCTGGGTGTCATCAGCATACTGGTGGCAACCCAGGCCAACCCCCCAGACCAACTGGGCAAGGGGACACATGTAGATGTTAAGTAACATTGGTGAGAGGATCGCCCCCTGCAGCACTCCACGTTCCGGTGGGTTTTGCAAGGAGACCCTCCCACCAACCACCGCTCTCTGTCCCCAGCCATGGAGTAAGGGGGAGAACCATTGTAAGGCAGTCCCCTGCACTGTTACGTCGGTGAGGCGGTGGGTCAGAAGGTCATAGTTGACTGTGTCAAATGCTGCCGCTGGGTCTAAAAGCAACAGCAGTGACGACCCGCTGACACGCATCTTCTTGATTTTGATCCTGTCTGTCGGTGAATCACCTCTAGTAGCTTTTCTGGAAAGGCAACATTATACATTTTCTAAATGTCCCTGGGAACTCAAGCAACACCTTCTATCAGAGATCATTGCAATGGTATCAAACCTGGAGGCATGTACTCTGCAACTGAGTCATGGCCACTTCCTTCAGACACAGGAAGTTGTCAGGTACTTCAACCTCATTGGGCCATGTAGTTCAGTATTGGCTGCTCTAGCTGGTATTGGCTGTCCCAGATCTTGGGCAGAGAAAGCATTAATCCATCTCTGCTATCCAAGAAACGCTTTCAACTAAAAATGCCAGGGTAGCTCTAGGAATAGTCAGAATCTTTATTGTAAGAATGTCCAAAAAATTAGAAACTTAGGACCTTCTGCTTGCAAAACATGACCTTGAGCCATAACTCCTCTCTAAAGTCCATCTTTATCCCATTCTGTCCACCCCTGTTCATATGATTTGAAGCCTCCTACTTTGTTTAGAAATTGCAAGAAGGAAGCAGATTCCTTCCCATCATGGAGAAGAAGATGGTGAGGGACCAGGGAAACCTCTCTGCATTCTAGGAAAGGATGCAGAACCAGCACCCATCAAGCCAACTGCTCTCAAAGCACCTTGCTAATAACAATATACTTTATATTATTTTTTGTTTTAACCTGTTATTACAACACCTGGGTGTGTGTTGTGAGGAAGGAAGGGTGAGATGTAAATGGTGGAGTGGAGAGTTGAAAAAGATTTTGCTGGCTTGCAAGAAACAAGCTAGCAATAGCTGAATTTATAAGAACATAAGAGAAGCCATGTTGGATCAGGCCAGTAGCCCATCCAGTCCAACACTCTGAGTCACATAGTGGCTAAAACCCAGGTGCCATCTGGAGGTCCACCAGAGGGGCCAGAACTCCAGAAGCCCTCCCACAGTTGTCCCCCCTCCAAGCACCAAGAATACAGAGCATCACTTCCCCAGACAGAGTGTTCCATCTATACCTTCTGGCTCATAGCCACTGATGGACCTCTGCCCCAGCTATTTATCCAACCCCCTCTTGAAGCTGTCTGTGATTGCAGCTGCCACCACTTTTTGCGGCAGTGAATTCCATATGTTAATTACTCTTTGAGTGAAGAATTACTTCCATCTAGGCTGATTCATTTTCCTCCTCTTCCTGCAGGTATCATTCAAATAGTTATGCAATTTGGAACTCTCTCTTTTTTGTGAGCCACTTTGGGTTCTTTGGAGGGCAACAATGGGGAGGGACCATGGCTCAGTGGCTGAGCATCTGCTTGGCATGCAGAAGGTCCCAGATTCAGCTCCCGGCATCTCCAGTTAAAAGGGGTAAGTGGCTGACCTAAATGGTCTGGGACATTCTGACATGTCCCTCCACCCCTCGAAATCTGCGTTGTCCAACCTGCAACCTGCTTGTGGTGCCTGGCCCCTGCGATATTTGCCTGGTGTCCACCAGGATGAGGGCCTTCTTTGTGGTGGCCCCGTCGTGGTGGAACCAGCTGTCAGCAGATATGTGGACCCTGCAAAACTTATCCATGTTCTGCAGGGCCCGCAAAACAGAGCTCTTCCATTTAGCTTTTCATTAGTCGGGTCTGTTTATAGGGGCTGCCTTTTAGTTTTATTTGTATTGTGTATTTAATTGATACCTGTTAATATTTTAGCTGTTGTTAGCTGCCTCGAGATCGCTTGGCAGAGAGAGGCAGCGTATAAATTTAATAATAACAATAGGTGGTGTGAAAGACCTCTGCCTGAGACCCTGGAGAATCGCTGCTAGCTGATGTCAGCATATCCTGAGGTGAGGCAGCTGTTAAGGCCCAAGGCCAAAAACCTGCCTACACATCTTCTTACCACCCGTCTGTCTTTCCCGTGCCAACTACTTGTGAACACTTTGCTACCTGTGCTGCCCAGTACTGAAGACAGGGGATGCAGAGGGCTAGGAGCACAGGCAGTTTGAGGGCTCACAAGCAGGTGGGAGAAGGCTACATAAACAGTTAGCAGGCATGGGAGTAAAAAGGCTGGTAGACAATATTGACCTTGAGGGACCAATTAGAATTGCCAGGTCCCCTGGCCATCCCGGTAAAGGGGGATTGGGGGTGTTCTGGGACGTCACCAATGTGATGACATCACCCAGAAGTGATGTCATCGCATTGGCAATGTTGCACCGCGGCCTCTGGTTTAAAAGCAAAACTCTATGGTTTTGAGCCAAATTTACCATAGAGCTATAGAGTCATAGAGTTTTGCCCTCAAACCAGAGTGTAACGTGCGACATTCCCAACGTGATGACATCACTTCTGGTAGGCAATATTGACCTTGGTGGACCAATTAGAATTGCCAGGTCCCCTTGCCATCCCAGTGGAGGGGAGTTGGGGGGTGTTCTGGGACATCACCAATGTGATGACATCACCCAGAAGTGATGTCATCACATCAGTGACGCCACACAGTGACGCTCTGGTTTAAGGACAAAACTATGGTTTTGTCCCAAATTTACCATAGATTTTTGCCCTCAAACCAGAGTGTTGTGTGCGACGTCCCCAACGTGATGACGTCAGTGGCATCACATTGGAAACGTCATGCCCATACATGGTTCTTTGGGGGCAGGGGCCTAGGCCTCCTTCTTTCTATTGGTATGCCCCGAAAAGCAGGGAATCCCCTTTGGGGCCTGGGGACAGGAAACTCTAAGACCAATGGTCTGATTCAGCATACGGCAGCTTCACAGTTCATGTGAAAAGCAGCCTAAAAGTGCTCAAATAAATGAATTTTAATACTTAATCAAGGTCTTTTCTCTTAGGCAAAAGGCGCTTCCATTGCACTGAGCCGGGCATGAGTGTGGGCGCTTTGAAAGAGCATAATCATTCCTACAGAGCTCCCTGGGTTATAGAGGATACACCCCTTTCTAGGAAAGGTTTACTGATGCTCTCAGAGACAAAACACCTAGCCAGATGGTTATCATACCGCAGCATATTTCTTCTGTTCCTTCCTTTTTTCTCCTAGTCTATCGACGCAAAAAGAACATAGTCCCGCCTATTGACATAAGGTGACTAAGAGGGGTCGAAAGGAGAAATTGGCTCACCAGCCAGACATAGCTAATGAAAAAGTTTCAGTCATCAGTAGCTTTTTCAAAGCCTCCATAACAGTGGATGGCTCTTTTATAGGTGGCCGACTCGGGGGAGAGGGGAGGTAGGGTAGAGGAGGTACGGTAGAGCTGGACCTCTGTGTATCTTGGAAATACAAAGGACAGAGGAAAGAGGCAACATGTTCACTGAGCAATGAGGCAGCTGCACTCTGAAAGATCAGCGCGAGAGTGGAAATCCGACGAACCCTGTGCTGTGGCAGAACCGCTGAGAAGCTGTGCCTAAATGGAAATCTGGTCATAAGCAACCCCGCGAGTTGATATGTGCCAGGAAAGCGCTCCAACGGCAGGGTGAAGCGAGTGGGAATTGGTGCTTTCTCTCGAGGCTCCTATTCAGAATCACCACATGCGAGCAATACGCTCTAAGTCTCGCTTTGAAAAAGGACTTGATGCAACCCCCTGCTCCGTTCTCACTTAGAAATGGGGAACGAACTAGGGCTGCCACCTCTGGGTTGGGAAATTCCTGGGGATTTGGGGGGCCAGAGCCTAGTGAGGGAGGGTTTGGGAAGCAGAGGGACCCCAGGCCTCCCTAAAACATCAGAACTCCCCCCCCCCCCCCCGCTCTGGAGGGTCTCCTTCTACCAGGGTCTTTTGCCAGCAGGGGAAGACTGCTTTGTTTCATCTGGCATATCCTCCCCCCTATAACACTTACTGGCACTTTCTGGAGCATTGTTTATGTGCTTTAATTTCATTATTCTAGAACTTTAACAGAGTTTTTGGTTGTTCAGATGTTGTGATTTTTTTTTTAACGTTCCCCACCTTGTGTACTCTGATCAAGTGAACAGTCGGCATTAAAATGTTTTGGTGGTGGAAAGTGCTCTCAAGTTACAGCTGACTTATTGAGACCCCCGTAGAGTTTTCAAGGCAAGAGAGGTTCAAATGCAGCTTGCCATTGCCTGTCTCCACATAGCAACCTTGGACTTCCTTGGTGGTCTCCCATCCAAGTACCAAGCAGGGCCTAGAGCTAGCCATGATGGTGGTGGTGGTGGTGGTGGTGGTGATGAAGCAAGAAGAAATCAAGATGCCAAGCAACAGCATCAAAACACTGGGCTTTGAAGTATAAATATCTTGGAATTCTGGCAGCTGACAACATCAAACATATCCTTGTTAAGAAAAATGCAACCAAGGACTACTACCTTCAGACAAAAGTTACTTCAGACAAAATTAAATAGAGGCAACACGGTGAAAGCAATTATGTACAGAGGCCAAGACCTTCCCCTGATAAGAACATCAGAAGAACCCTGCTGGATCAGACCATGGGTCCATCTAGTCCAGCATCCCATCTCACACAATGGCCAACCAGTTTCCATGGAAGGCCAACAACATGGCATAGAGGCCAAGACCTTCCCCTGATAAGAACATAAGAAGAGCCCTGCTGGATCATACCAGTGGTCCATCTAGTCCAGCATCCTGTCCCATACAATAGCCAACCAAGTCCTCTGGACGGCCAACAACAGGTCATAGAGGCCAAGATCTTCATAATAACATAACAAGAGCCCTGCTGGATCAGGTCAGTGGTCCATCTAGTCCAGCATTCTGTCTCACACAATGACCAACCAGTTTCTCTGGAGGGCCAACAACAGGGCATAAAGGCCAGACCTTCATAAGACCATCAAAAGAGCCCTATTGGATCAGACCAGTTGTCACAGGCAATGGCTAGGAAGGTTCCCTGCTGGCTTCCACCACTCTAGTATGGGTCTCCTTGGGAGGGCCCAAAGCACCCACAATACTCCTTTTAACAGTACTTTTAAACAGGTTTCCCTTTGTACGTGACCAAATGCAGTGTGAGGATGCAGGCAGAGTAACAAATAGCTGTATTAAGAGATTTAACAACACCTTTAGATTAATAACAAGTAGGAAAATGAGCAAAGTAAAGGCAGGTAAATCAGTAAAATAATAAATCCTAACACATCTATCTATACAGTCTTAGCCTTCCCTAGGTGCCTATTCACAGTCCAGCTCACCACGTTTTTGGATGAGGGATCCCTCTGTCTGCAGCACCTTCCACCAGCCCTGCTCCCTGGGAGAGAGAGAACCCCACCCCCACTCTGGGCAAGGCCTTTTATCTTCTCTTCCCAGTCACCGCCCTCTGTTTCCCTGCTGGTATAGTTTTTCCCTCCAGAATCTCCTGTTACCCAATCACAGGATCCAGAGGGAACCCGGGAAATGTAGGCCTTGATGACTACTCTCGTACAGCTGGCAGAAGCTGAAAGGTAATAGAACTCAATAGAGATCTATAACATTCTAAGCTAAGGAGCCTGTTCTATATTTAACATCTGATAGGGCATGTATAGAGAGAGGAACAGAGGAACTGCATTTTACCCATTTCTTTTCAATCCCTTGCTCAGTCCGGTGCTGTGCTAAAAGTATGCTTGTGAACATTTTCTTTTTAATAAACACTATAACTTTTGATGCTGGCTGGGGTTCTCTGTGCCACATAGACCTCCACTGTCTCAAAAATGCTATTTTAAAAGGAGCACCAGGGGGAGGGCAGCAGTTGGCAAGTGGCCATTCCTTCAGGGGTGCACAAGGCAATAAACTGTCCTCATGGTGACCAGGCACTGGGCAGAGGGAGAAACAGAGGCAAAGCCTCAGAGCTTGGAAGGGAAGCTGGAAGTTCTGACCACAACCACCCCAGCAAGCAATTCCTTACAAAGGTCAAGTTGTGGCAGTGGTTACCTGAGAGAAAAAGAAAATCCTCTCCAGGTGTTGGGAAAACCTTAGAGGGCAGGGTGGAACAGGGCCTGTAGGCCAGAGTGGGCCTGTTTCGCCATACATGTGTGTTTAAGTTTGGCGCCATAACCCCACTATGGGGTGTAAAGGGTAACAGAATCAATGACTACCAGGTGAATCATAATGAGAGCCAGTGTTGTGTAGTGGTTAAAAGTGATGGACTCTAATCTGGACCACCAGGTTTGATCCCTGACTCCTCCACTTGATGCCATATGGGTGACCTTTGGTCAGTCACAGTTCTCTCAGAGGTCTCTCAGCCCCACCTACCTCACAGGGTGTCTGTTGTGGGGAGAGGAAGGGAAGGCAATTGTAAACCACAATGAGTAGAGAAAAGCAGGGTATAAAAACCAACTCCTCCTCCTCCTCCTCTTCTTCTTCTTGATCTTTATATTCAGACTTCATCAAATATGGATGGAGATAGTAAGAATAGGATGCAATATCAGGGGGATGAGAAAATTAGGGATGAGCCAAGTTCTGAATTAATGATAGTCAATGATATAGTTATTACCTCTGAACAGAATTAAGAATGAAGTAGACAGGATAGCTACAAATTCAAACCTTTCTCCTGAGGTAATTCATCTGATTAACTTTATTATCCCAACTCGGTCTATTTCAGCTGTGTGCTGAAATGCCAGGGATTGATCCTGGGACCTTCAGTGTGCCGAGCTCTTCCACTGAGCCATGACTCCTCCCCTGGCCACCTCACCGGACAGCTCACTGAATTGAATTCCAGCCACCCAACTTCTAAATTGAGGGTCGGCTCCAGCTGGTCATGATCTTCATCTTGGCTACCCACCAGCTTCTCAGGTGGAGAATGGAACAGCCCATGATAACAGACAAATCTTTTCTTTGCTCTTTTGCATTGCCGAAAAGAGTTCGAGTGTTGCTTAACATGACATTAAAATGTCTTTCTGCTTGCAGCTGTCTGTTTTATTGGGTTTGCATCGTATTCGTGTCAGAGGAGTACTTGATTTCGATATAATAATATGGAAGTGCACGCGTCATTTTGCTTCAATATCACATTAATGCTAAACTGCTGAACATGGAAGTAATATAAAATGAACGTGACAGAGTAATACAAGATGATGTGAAACTTTTAGTGGTCTAAAAAGTTATTCATGGGACTGTCTCCTACCTTGACAACCCTACAGAAGAAGAAGAAGAAGAGATTGGATTTATACCCCTCCCTTCACTACCCAAGGGAGTCTCAGAGCAGCTTACAAACTCCTTTCCCTCCCCCTCCCCACAACAGACACCCTGTGAGGTAGGTGGGGCTGAGAGAGCTCTTTCCAGAGCTATCCTTGAGAGAACAGCTGTGCCAGAACTATGGCTTGCCCAAGGTCACCCAGCAGCTGCAAGTGGAGGAGTGGGGAATCAAACCCGGTTCTCCCAGATTAGAGTCCGCGCACTTAACCACTACACCAAACTGGCTACAGGGTTGTCATAAGTTAGCTATGACTTTACGGTGCTTTATACCACAACCAACTGCACTTAGTAGACTAGTCCTGTACCATCGGTGACCCACCAAGCTGAATGCTGTCTCCAAGTCATGTCTGGGCCCTGCCCAGGGCTTGGATGACCTCCTGCCTTCTGCAGTTCCAGCTCAGGCAGCCAAATAAAAAAGACAATTGTTGTTCACTCGCACAGTCAAGTCCAACTCTTTGCGATCCCATGGGCCACATCACGCCAGGCCCTCCTGTCTTCCGTCATCCTCCGAAGTTTGCTCAACTTCATGTTAGTTGCATCGATAACACTGTCTAACCATCTCATCCTTTGCCGTCCCCTTCTTCTTTGCCCTTCAGTCTTTCCCAGCATCAGGGTCTTCTCCAGTGAGTGCTCCCTTCTCATTTGGTGGCCAAAGTATTTGAGCTTCAGCTTCAGGATCTGGCCTTCCAGGGAACGGTCAGGGTTGATTTCCTTTAGGATTGACTGATTTGATCTCCTTGCAGATGAAAGGACTCTCAAGAGTCTTCTCCAGCACCATAATTCGAAAGCATCTATTCTTCGGTGCTCAGCCTTCCTTGTAGTCCAACACTCGCAGCCATACATTACTACTGGGAATACCATTGCTTTGACCATGCGGACTTTTGTTGGCAGGGTGATGTCTCTACTTTTTATCATGCTGTGTAGGTTTCCCCTAGCTTTCCTCCCAAGGAGCAGGCGTTTTTTTAATTTCATGGCTGCTGTCGCCGTCTGCAGTGATTTTGGATCCCAGGAACATGAGGTTTGTCAGTGCTTCCATGACTTCCCCTTCTGTTTGCCAAGGAGTGATGGGGCCAGATGCCATGATCTTCGGTTTTCTGATGTTGAGTTCCAAGCCAACTTTTGCGCTTTCCTCTTTCACCCTCAGCAAGAGTTCTCTTTAGGTTCTTTTCACTTTCTGCCATTAGAGTGGTATTGTCTGCATATCTGAGGTAGTTGATGTTTTCCCCAGCAATCTTAAAATCTTAAAAGACAATAGTGTATAATAAACGTATGTCACTGCTGGGTTGCATTCCCCATAATGAGTCATCAGTTGGGCAGGCTATCCAGGATGCTGGACTGGATGGACCACCGGTCTGATCCAGTAGGGCTGTTCTTATGTTAAGTTCTCTTTTTGCCTGTAATAGCATGTGCAATGTTTCCTTCCCAGAACGGAAACGCCCCGATTCTCCCAGAGCAGGGGGAGAGAAGCGAAACCAAAAGGGAGCTATCCCCTTCTCTCCAAGGGTTCCCCTTTCCAGTAGCATTCATGCAGAAGCTCTGGTTAATTGACTGAGTTAAGGAACAGTACCTCGAATGATGTTCGGTCCTGGGAAAGGAAGGAAGGAGAGTCCCTTAAAATCTAACCATGCAGAAAACATTTATCTCTGGTTTTGGTGGGGGAATGTGTGTTGACGGCCTTAAAGTATATGAAAAACTTCCGCCAATCGGGTAGTAAATGTTTAATAATATTGTGCTTGCGTACAAGAGTACGGCAATCCACAAACACTAGTTAAGCAACCCTGCTGTGCACCGCATATAAAAGTAAGTCTCTGTATATTTCTGCAGTGACTCCAAGCCCTTCTCTAGCGAATCTTCATTTTAACTGTATAGATGCTTCTGGCTCAGTGACTTCAAGATAAGCCCACCGCGTACCAAAAAAGCATCTCCCTTGTTTAATCAAATCACACCCGAGCATCAACGGCGTAAGTTAGGCTGCGCTTAATGTAAAATTAAGGGTTTAAAAAAAAAAATCTATGGAAAGGCTATTAGGCTTTTGTCTGAGCTTCTGATATCTCCCCCTTCCCCCTTTATAGGGCGTAATATTATTTGCACAATTTGCAGAGACGAAGATGATTGCTTTAAGAGAGGGGGGAAGAATTTAAACCCTGAGAAATTACTCTCAGTCTAACGAGTTCTTTTCCACTGACTACAGACATCATTAGGGGATGGCTGTAGCCCGAGGCGGTGCATGAACTGTTTCTTCTAACTGTACACTTTATGTATAATTTAGCTTTCTTGCCTAAATTATTCAGGCAAATAGTGAGGGGAAAATAATGGAGTTCACTGAAACCTTCCCGAGTATTAGAATAAAACAGTTTTTTGGGAGGGGTTGGCGTTGGCTTGAATTGTAATGCTTTTTAATCATGGATTTCAAATGGAATATAGATGCTTTCCACTCTTCATGGCTTGTCCCTCTGTGCTTTCTTTCTTTCTTTCTTTCCCCCCTCCCTCCCTCCCTCCTTCCCTTCCTTCCTTCCTTCCTTCCTTCCTCTCTCTCTTCCCCCCCCCACCAAAGATAATAAGACAGGAAACTGTCTTCAACAAATATTCCATCAATTATCGAACACTGTTTAGAACTGTCTGAGGTAGAAAAAGTTAACAGGACAGGGACAAAATGGATAGACACAAGAAGAAGAAGAGAAGAGATTGGATTGGATTTATACCCCGCCCTTCATTGCCCAAAGGAGTCTTAGAGTGGCTTACGATCTCCTTTCCCTCCCCCTCCTCATAACAGACACCCTGTGAGGTAGGAGGGGCTGAGAGAGCTCTGACAGAAACTGCTCTTTTTCAAGAACAGCTGTGCCAGAACTACAGCTTGCCTGAGGTCATCCAGCAGGTGCAAGTGGAGGAGTGGGGAATCAGACCCGGTTCTCCCAGATTAGAGTCTGCGCACTTAACCACTACACCAAACTGGCTACAGGGTTGTCATAAATTAGCTATGACTTTACAGTGCTTTATACCACAACCAACTGCACTTAGTAGACTAGTCCTGTACCATCGGTGACCCACCAAGCTGAATGCTGTCTCCAAGACATGTGTGGGACCTGCCCAGGGCTTGGATGATCTCCTACCTTCTGCAGTTCCGGCTCAGGCAGTCAGGTTAGAACAGATAAAAGGAAGTACTTCTTCACCCAAAGAGTGATGAACACCTGGAATTCACTGCCACAGGAAGTGGCGGCGGCTACAAGCATGGACGGCTTCAAGCGGGAATTGGACAAACATCTGGAGCAGAGGTCCATCAGTGGCTATTAGCCACAAAGTATAGATAGGAACTCTCAGTCCGGGACAGGTGATGCTATGTACTCTGGGTGCTTGGGGGGCGGGGGGGCAACAGTGGGAGGGCTTCTGGTGTCCTGGCCCCACTGCTGGACCTCCTGAGGGTACCTGGTATTTTTGGCCACTGTGTGACACAGAGTGTTGGACTGGATGGGCCACTGGCCTGAACCAACATTGGCTTCTCTTATGTTCTTATGTTCTTAACAGCAGTTAAACACTGGGCAGGAAAGACGAATCTCTGTACCATCATTGTTTTCAATCATTTCCCATGGAATCTTAGACTTCTGCATCCTCTGTGACTTGTTCTTTTGTTAGCCTCCTTGAGTCTAAGAAGATAAGGTGGGATATAAACATTCTCATTAGAATAAACCCAGGGAGCGTCCATCAAGGCAATCCGATCCTCCTGGTCAGTTGAGGGAGCTCAGCTAAGGCAAGTTGGCCTGGCAATCCTGTTCGTGTCGACGCTGGCCACATGCCTGTTTAAGAGAAGCAAGGGGGATCTTTTGAAAAGCTCAGACAGTTCGGCAAGCAAGACTTCAGCTGCCACGCAAGTTAACTCCCGAAAAGGAGATTTCCTTTGTGAGACCCCAACTGCCAGATGTTTCTGTTTTAACATACATTCTACACGGCGGTGGGAATGATTCAGATGTGCAAGTATTTTGGCTGTCTTGCCTCCTTTCTCGTACTGGTTGTGAGAGAGACATTCTGTGTACCATCCTCTAGACTTGAAACTAGACTGCCATCCTCTAGACTTGAAACACTGGTAGATACCTGGAATTAACTCTGCATGATTTCATTCTCTGATTCTCTGTTATACGTTAATGATTCACAGTATGCATCTCAGCTGCTCGTCTGTACCCTGAGGCCTAGTAGCATTGCTCACAATATTAAAACCTCGAAGACTCTTAATAATAAACATTTCAGGCTGGATCTCAGGCCCATAGCCAGGATTTTGTGGCTTGCAGGGCAATTTTTTTTCTGGTGGGGCTGAAGGTTCTCAGTGCAGAAAAGAAAGCCATTTAGCCAATAGACAGTTGTGACCAGGATAGATCTCTAAATTGCAAGCTGTCAACCCCTTGAAATGACAGCTCTCAGCTGCTGCAAGTTAATCACTTCTGTGAGAGTCCTTACTATCCAATCAGAACCAGGTCCCTGTGGCGGCGGCTCAACAGAGTTCCAGTGGGAAACAGGCAGCTGGCAAAGGGCTGCTAATCCCCCATAGTTCAGCCCTCTGACAAAAGTTCAGTAGTCTTCAAACAAGACAGCATGACACAATGACACATTGGTTGGCGAGTTAGACCAAGACGAGGGAGATCCAGATTAAAAGCCCTGCTGCCCTGGCCTGAATAGCCTGATCTTGTCAGATCTCAGAAGCTAAGCAGGGCCGACCCTGGCAAGTATTTGGATGGGAGACCTCCAAGGAATACCAGGGCTGGGACGCAGAGGCAGGCAACTATCAAGCCACCTCTCTGAATGTCCTCCGTGCCCCAGTAGGGGTCACCAGAAATCGCTATGACTTCTAGGCATGCACATACACACACACACAAATACCAAAAAAGTACAGATTAAAAGCCCTGCTTCAGCTGTAAAGAGCACTGGGTGGTCTTGGGATTGTTGTTCTCTTTCCGTTTAGCCCACCTTGAAGGGTTGTTGGTGGGGATTAAAGGGGGAGTGTTCCCAGTACAAACTCCCTCAACTGCTTGGAATAAGGGCAGGATGCAAATATATGAGATGATGCAGGGAAAGTTAAGCCTATTTAAATTCTATTGAAATTAATAAAATGTGATGGTTCGTAGAAGTTAGGGTCACCAGCTGTGGACTGGGAAATTCCTGAGATTTGGAGTGTAATGCCTGAGGAGGGGAGTGACCCCAGTGGGAAATAATGTCAGAGAGTCCACCCTTCGAAGCCGCCATTTTGTCCAGGGGAACCAATCTCTATAAACTGGAACTCTATTGTAATTCAAGGAGATCTCCATGCCTCGCCTGGAAGTTGGCAACCCTTCTTGCCACTTGCTGCTGAATTGAAATAGACCTAGGTGTGCTGGATGTTTGAGTCTGTTAGACAGAGTTAATCCTGCATATGCAAAATTTGAGATCAGTAATCACAAAGGCGCAGAATTCAGAATACAGACCAAAACTTCCTCAAGATTTTGGGGGGTGTTGATGGAGCATAAGGATAATTTCAGTTATGGGGGATTAGAAATCTGGTCTCACAAAGTCGGACTCTCACAAGCAGAGGCACTCTTGAAATTCTGCTGGAGGTCAGAACCATTTAATGGGAAGCCTCGATAGAAGATTAGATAGAGAAGAGCCAATCTTTGTGGTTCGCAGAGCACAGATGAGAAATCTTTCATGTGCATCCATGCTTATTGTCAGGGTCTGATCCGGTACTTAGGGATGTCACCAAGAGTCCGAACGAGTGAACGCGAGTGCTGGATTCAGTCCTGTATAACTTATGCTGCCCAGACTTCCGTAAGATTCCAGCTCTGACTACTGGACCTTGATACTCTAATGTCTGGTCTTCAGAACCTTCTGGGGTTCCACAACAGTAATCATCTAGAAGTTTGAATATTTATCTGCCGCCTGTCCATCCAAAACTTTTCAAAGTCCAGCATTCGCTTCAAGATACCAGGAATGTGAGATTTGCTTGAAATATTTCCCCAAATTGGATGACATGAGCACCGTCCCCGGTTTGACAGGATGAGAAACGCCTTTGAGGACTGACTTTTTATGTATCCTGAGTGAATTTCCAAACAGACACACCAGATTTTCTGAACTTCTCAAACCGTTACTCCCCAGTTAATTTCGGTTTCTGAGTTGCTTCTTCCTAAACGGATAGTCTCAAACCTGTTCATTGCCGGTTGGGGATGTTAAAGAAATCTCGAGGAGAAGCCACGGCTGTTAAAATATAAGTTTGTGGTATGAGTGTCTTCTAAGGTTTTTTTTCACGTTTTCTCCAACCTCTATTTCTTTGCACTTTTCAAAGCAAAGGTAATTCAAGGAAGTCAGAAAGCTCATATTCTAGTGTTAAATCTTGCACCTATTAGATATTGATTAATTGCTATTCTGCCTGTCTCCCACTCAATTTGCATTTCCATCAGATTTGTATTATGGAGCAATTAATCTCACATAAGATAGGACTAAAAAAAGATGGATAGTGTGAGGAATCTGACTTATATGGGGCAGCCAGACATGACTGCTGCCATTTTACAATGCCTAAACTTGGGAGCTTTGCAAAGCAGTCTCAGCTGCTAGGGGCTTTCGAGGGATTACTGTATTAAGGCATTATTCAACCAGTTGTCCCCCTACACTCCAGAAACACTGGCTCTTTTGCTCAGTGGCCCTTTCTGCCCTCTCCTTTTAATTCATGCTCACTTGCGGTGTCCTCCAAGCAATTCTGCACTAAAAATCGAATTCGACCTTTTTTTAACCCAGGTTTTTTTTTCTATTCTGCACTAAAATCGAGTTCAACCTTCTTTTTATTCAGGGTTCCCCCCCCCCATTCTGCATTACATTCCCTCCCTTCAGTGGTCAGCCCAGTTTCAGCCTGCTGTTGCCCCAGTTATTTGGATGCTGTTTTGCCGCGGAGTTAGGTCCTTTCCGCATTTGTCTACCATTCCGGATTTTCTCAGTGTTCAAGACAAGGCAGCTAAGTCCAGGGCAAAACAGCATCCAAATAACTCCAGGGCAACAGCAGGCCGAAACCCAGCCGACCACTGAAGGGAGGAATGTAATGTAGAATGGGGGGGGGGGGGGGGGAACCTGGAATAAAAGGAAGGTTGAATGCAATTTTAGTGCAGGGAGAGGCCTGGATTAAAAAGAAGGTTGAATTCCATTTTAGAGCAGAATTGCTTGGAGGACACCGCAGTGAACATGGATTAAAGGGAGAGTGCAGAAAGGGCCTTAAATTCCCTCGACTCAAACACTAAGAAAACCTGGAGTGGCAGGCAAATGTGGAAAGGACTGGTGATGAAGATCCCAAGATCATTCCGGCAATTGCAAAATTTGCCTCAGTCCTTGTCGCCCAGTTTGGTGCAGTGCTTAAATACGGACTCTAATCTGGGAGAACCGGGTTTGATTCCCCGCTCCTCCACTTGCACCTGCTGGATGACCTTGGGCAAGCCATAGTTCTGTTGGAGCTGTTCTCTCAAAGATAGTTCTGTCAGAGCTCTCTCAGCCCCACCTACCTCACAGGGTGTCTGTTGTGGGGAGGGGAAGGGAAAGGAGTCTGTAAGCCGCTCTGAGACTCCGAGTGAATGAAGGGCGGGGTATAAATCCAGTCTTTTCTTATAAGAAATGTGTTTTCTGCTGCTCAAGATTCATGAATCAATGAGCTTCTAAGGGTACAAAAGGAAAGGATGGACAACTGCTATGGCATTCTGTTCCCTTTGTGTATTGGGCATGTTACGTATTCTGTAGGAAATCCAAAAACATGTTCTTTGGGAATTTCAGTTGGGAGGTCAGCTTGCTCGGCTAAGGCACTGGTGTTTCTTTCTTGCTTTGTTCTTTTCTAGGATCGGCTTTTCAGAAGCCCTGCCTATGTGGGCTTGGAATTTATTTCTTGGCAGACTGGACAACTTTTGTCCTCTACTCACCTTTAAAAAGGAGTTAGACCTAGGGTTGCCAACCCCCAGTTGATGGCCAGAGATCTCCCCCAATTATAACTGACCTCCACATGACAGAAATCAGTTCCCCGGGGGAAATGGTTGCTTTGCAGGTGAACTCTATGGTATTACATCCGAGGAGGAGGAGGAGGAGGAGGAGGAAGAAGAAGAAGAAGAAGAAGAAGAAGAAGAACTGGACTTATACTCCACCATTCACTCAGAGTCTCAGTAATAAAAACACATAAGTGAGCTTATCGGGTGCAAGAACGAGGTCCTTTTTGGTGGCAGCCCCATGGTTATGAAATAACCTCTTAGGGTTGCCAGGTCTTACCAGCCTGCTGGCGGGGGGGGGGGGTCCAGGGCCCAGAAGTGACATCATCATGCATGACACGTGGCAGGGGATGCTATACCATTTAAGGAAAACTCTATCGTTTTTCCTTAAATGATTGACCACCACCACCCCTTGGCAACATGTCCTGTGCAATGATGTCACCTCTGGGTGACGTCGTTGCACCAGTCACATTCCCGCATGCCGAGCACTTTAGGGGTGGGGTTCCCCCCACCAGCCAAATCCAGGCTGTCGAATCAGGGGGCCCGAAAGTAGGCAAGCCCCCACTCCTCTGGGGGATCTGGCAGCCCTACAACCTCCCCACAGAGGTGCACCTGACCCCTTCACTTTCAGTCTCCAGGAGGCAGCTGAAGACAGTTTTATTTGAATAATTTCATTTTTATTTATAGGCAGTCCTAACTGAGATTTTTAAACTGTTGTCTTTTTATGTGTGTTACAACCGTGGAGGGGCCGGGACATAGTGGGGGCTGTTGGGCAATGCTGTGATGTCACTTCCGGGAAGTGACATCACTTCCAGAAGGGATGCCTGTCCTTTCTAGGAATCACTGAAAACAATACAGTTTTACCATAGATTTCCAGTCCATTCCTAGAGAGGTGTGATATCGCTCACAAGTTTTCCCAGAAGTGATGTCACACCATTGGGTGGCAGCTATTTTTACATTTTTCTGTTCTGCCATTGTTCAGAGCAGTGGCTGGAAATGTCAGTTGGTGGTGCCTGTGTGACCCCTTGGCCGAATTGGAATCACACAGTCTGAGTCCAACGAGTTAGATGAATATCTGTTTAATGAATTCATAACAGGGAATACAGGGCTAATAAGTGCCTTAGCACTCCAGCAACTCCAAAGCTGTATTCTGCCATAACCAGGAAGGGCAGAAGGTCTTATACCCCAAATGACATATCGTTTACACATTGAAGAATCTCTAATTGGTATCAAGCGGTTACCATCATACAAGCATCATTTTACTTTAAGCCTTACTATTGGTCTCTCCTTATACCGGCCATTTATGTCAGTGGTTGCATTCACTTATCTGGTTTCCAGGACAATGGGAACATTAGGGAACAGTGGGTCTCTTCCTGCATACGGAGGGCTAACTGATTGGGAGTTATGAATCACAGTAAACTTGCTTGTGGTGTCCTTGCAGCCAATGCATTCCATTCCTATTGCATCCTAATTCCATCTACAGAGGCTTTTAATAATACTTTTGCTTAATATGGCTTCTTATACAAAAACTGCAATTACAAAATATATATGTTCTGCTATACGTTTCTCTAATCAGAAGCTTCTCGGTTACATACCATGACCTGGATCTGTTATGACTAAACTTTTGAAGGCACAGTGACAGCTGTCCATATATATATCAAGGAGAAAGTGTCAGAAATCACATTCAGAAATCACATTCTTTTCCCCTTGTCTTACAGTGGCAGGGATCCCCTGCACTCAATGTGGGGCTAGCAACTCTAGCGTCCAGCAAGCTGAACTGGTGAGTGTTTGAGCATCTCTACTAGAAAGGCTAGGCTGTGGCTCCTGGTACCTGTGTTGACAAAAAGCCCCATGGAACAGAATGGCAGTAAAGAGTGGAATTTGGCAAGATCATCTCCAACATCACCAGCAGAAAAACTGCAAGTATCCAACCTTGTGTTTTAAACTATATTTTGTAAAAGGATTGTGTTCTGGTGCAGGCTGCTTTGAGGATTTTTGATGCCAAAAGCAGAGCAAAAAAAAAAGTTATGGTAAAAAGCTGGGAAGGAGACCAAAATCATACAGGAATGAAGTTTAAATGTAATCATGTGGAATTTAAATTTTAAAGCATTCTTGGTATTCATTTCTAATGTTCATGCATCCAGAATTGAACAACAGGAAGGATTTCCCAACACTGAGCATGGCAAGATGTTCTACATTCCACCCTTCTCCTTGTTGGAATGTGCCAGGTCTGCACTGCAGCCTTATGAAGAAGATCTGAAGATCATCCGACAGGGGGACAGCTGAACAACTGGTAGTGAGCATAGCTAGATTAGGGACTCCCTACTTTTTCAGATTGTGTCCTTGCTGTCTCCTGATCGGCTCTTCTGAAGACGTCCTGCTCCTGCAGAGCTTCCTTCTTGTTCTTTGGTCCATTCTGCATCTGGCATTTGCTCCACATCTTCTCAGCACTTGACTTGGGTTCAGCCTTGCTTCGGAATATCTGTTTTCATCGCATTGTCTAGGATTTTGGTTTCTGCACTGGCTACCCATTACATCCCGTGTCAGCTTGTTATCAATTTTGTTTTCAATGCTTGCTCCTGCATTGGTATGCAGATTTTCCTGTGTCAGTACTTGCCTCAGCGGTCATTAGCAGCATAGGAGATGTTTTGGATGGTGGATCGCACCCAACTGAGCCAAGCAATTAATGGCAAGGTGATACATACAGACAGGGCTTTTTTTGTAGAAAAAGCCCAACAGGAACTCTTTAGCATAATAGGACACACCCAACAGCAGAAACTCATTAGCATATTAGTTCACACCCCTGGCAGCGCAGCTCCCTCCCAGGATCGGCTTCCCCAGGTGCCCCGCAACTGCGGGGCACCTGTGGAACCCAAGAAGGGGAGGCAGTTTAAACTGCCTTCCCTCCCTAGACCAGCTTGGCTTCCCCAGGTGCCTTGCGGCTTGCGAGGCACCTGGGGAACCCGAGGGACTGAACCTAGGACCTTCTACAATGCAAGCCAGGCCTGTAGCCAGGATTTTGTGGCTTGAGGGGCAATTTTTTTTTCTGGTGGGGCCAAAGTTCTCAGTGCAGAAAGAAAAACCAGAATTCTGAAGATTATGACTCAGCTACTCTACTCTCTCTCTGAGTCTTTTCAAGCTGTCTGTTCTACATAGGTATTCTTATGCTAGCAATCATCCTTAGCATCTAATCATTTAGCCAACAGAAAGCTGTTACCAGGATAGATTTCTAAATTGCAAGTTGTCAACCACTTCGGATGACAGTTCTCAGCTGTTGCAAGTTAATCACTTCTGCCAGCCTAAAAAGCAGCAATTCTGAGAACAAGCCAGCCGGTGGGGGTGATAACTTCTATAGTCAAGAAAGCTAATACTTAGGCAGACAAATTCTCTTAAAGGAGACCAGTTTCTTGACACAGAGTTAGAAGGGATCCTGGAGGTCACCTACTCCAGCCCCCCTGCTCAGTGTGGGAATTAGTCAACTACAGCACCCCACTCTGCTTAAAGGAGTCCATGCCTTTAAAAATGGTTGCAAAAAGCATTTACCAGATAAATCCTTGTGGGGCTATGCCTTTAAGAAAAGGGGCAGAACCCCCAAAAGCCCCACCGTAGCTACAGGCCTGGCCACAGCCCCTCCCTTATCTTCATGGCTCGAATGGGCATTTGAAGTCTGATTTTCCCAGTACTGCACTCGAAGCACTGCAGCTTTGTGTATTCAGCACAGTTCTCCAAACAGACAATACGTGTTTTTGATAATACTTCTTAATGCTCTCACGAGGCCACAATTGCACACTTGCCCTGTTGCACAGATAGCACTGTTGAAGTGCCATGTTAAAGTGAAGCATAGTGAGGGTGTGTGTGGAGGAAACAGGGAGAAAGAGAGAGAGAGCTCTGAACGCTACTGCTCAAGAGCTGCTGTAGTCTTCTCATCATCTCTGTTAATTAGAAAGGAAGACTTAAACAGCGATCTCCCTCGATAGGGCTTGCAATTGTTTCCCGTTGAATTCAAAATCGCAAAAGCTCAAAGCAACGGATCACATACGAGGATTTCGTTTCCCGAGTGGACCATGATTGAATGTAACATATTCAGTATACATAAATACAGCATACCGTCCCAATTCTCTGCTTTCTCTTGAAATTAAATGTGTTCCCTTCAGCCAAAATAACTTTCCCTGACATCTCAGTTCTCTCCATCTCTCTCTCTCTCTCCATCTCTTCTCTTCTCTTTTTTCTGACAAAGTTTTTCTCAGGTTCACTTTTTGGTGCATGAATCGTTTTTTTCTGGGTCTTCAGATTGTTTGCCAAATGACAAACAATCCAATTAAAAAAAATTTGTTTGTTGTGAAATGAGTTTTTGTTTTTCAATTTAATCCTTGTGATTCCATTTAGGCACTTTCATTGGTCAGTGGCCATTGCTCCAATGACAACCGGCACCGCGGCCACCTCCTGCTCCCAGAGGTGTTCTAACTCTGTTCATAGTAATTTAGGCTAATATTTCATTTCCTTCCCTATTTATTTAAGCAACGTTTTTCTCCCACCTTTCTCCACAGAGCAGACTGAACATTTCCTGCTGGTGTCCCAAATACTGACTTGCAATTACCAGGGGTCACTTTGTGTGAAAAGAGGTGCAGGAGCTCATTAGCATAACTCATTAGCATAACTTATTTTTATATGCCACACCCCTGACATCACCAGAAGTGTGTCAGAAGGTGACACCCGCCGCTCAGGCTCCATCCCACAAATCTCCAGGTATTTCCTAACTCACTAGACAGCCAGCTTTACACTTTGACTAAAGACACATGAGGTTTCCTTTGCTATTGCAGGGAAGCTACCCTACAACAAGCATGAAAATACAGATCAAGTTAGTATGCTTTTGCTTTTTCCACAGTGTATCACCATATGTGCCCGCTCCTCGGCTTGTTACTCCCGGAACGGCGTTCCTGTGTGTTCCGGCTCGAAATGACCCTTATAACATCTGACTTTGGGGCCTTTGTTTGTAAGAACACAGCTACATGCCTGTTAGGTACTATAAAGTTTAAGCATTGTATCCCCTTAACATATATATAAAAATTCTGCATAAGTATCAGACGGTGATCACAATGAAATATTCTCAGCGTTACATCCTGTAAATGGAATTTTGATGTCACCGGCACTTCCCCGTCACTTGTGCTCAAGAATGAGTTAATGACAGGGCTGATGATGGACGCATGCATTAGTCGCTCAGTTTCTAGCCTGTCGGATTATCATGCGGAGCCAGACAATGGGCCTGTGTGCCAGGAACGAGACAGCTCCCCGGGTTGGAGCGCACGAAGAAACAAGTGTGGTTGTTCCATCTAGGAAGCAAAGTTGCATCCTATCCAAATGTTCCTTTGGGACAATATTTGGTTAGCAGGCTGCGATGTGCGGCAAAGGTGTTTGGAGAGAATGTGTACATGACAGCATGGCTCCGGGAGAACAAAATCTGGCCATTTGTAGTATGGTTGCCAAATCCAAGCTAGGAAACTCTTGGAGATTAGAGGGGAAGAGCCTAGAGAGGGTGAGGTTTGGGAAGGTGAGGGATCTCAGTAGGATATAATGCCACAGAGTCCACCATTTTTATTGGGATATTCGATTAATATAGCAGTTTTGCCCAGTCAGTAAATAAATATCCCTAGAAGTATATTGCAAAAACAGTAAACTTACATTTATTCAGTTAGATCCAATTCACATTCAGGTTGCCGACAAAAGAAGAGAGATAAACCTAATCTAAAGAGCCAGTTTGGTGTAGTGGTTAAGTGTGTGGACTCTAATCTGGGAGAACCGGGTTTGATTCCCCACTCCTCCACTTGCACCTGGCTGGATGACCTTGGGCAAGCCATAGCTCTGTACCAGCTGTTCCCTCAAGGACAGCTTGGGAAAGAGCTCTCTCAGCCCCACCTACCTCACAGGGTGTCTGTTGTGGGGAGGGGAAGGGAAAAGGAGTTTGTAAGCCGCTCTGAGACTCCCTTGGGGAGTGGAGGGCGGGGTATAAATCCAATCTCTTCTTCTTCTTCTTCTTCTTCTTCTTCTTCTAAAGAGTCCTTTCCCTGTCACAAATGGCCAGCTTGTCTGGCATCATATGTGTGGGAGGATGAGGGCATTGTTCCTACAGGAGAGACCTGCAGAGACATGTGTCTCCATGGAAGGCCATGTTGAGAGAGTGAGAGGACAAAGTGGGAGAGAGAAAGGAGGGGTCAGAGGGCAACTCCCAGGTTAAGACAAGGAGAGGCCTCCCACTCAAGGAGATAACACCTAGGCACCCTTAGAGTGATGTAGCGCCCCCAGTGTCCAGGTATGGTGAGTTGCTCACACCAATAGTCTGGTGTGTTCCTCAACTACTGGGATGTCATAATCTAGAAACTGAACAAGTGACACAGTAAATATTTGGACTGATGCAGGGGAAAGTTGTGGAGAGTGGCTGCTGGTAAATCTGGACTATATTATCTGGGGAATAACTTGACAGAATCTTTTGCTGCTTTTGCTCAGATAACAGGGTAATAATAAATAAGAACTAATGAACCCTACTGGCTGAATGAGGGTAGAAAAGGCTGGATGAAAGCAATGGA
This sequence comes from Lepidodactylus listeri, assembly GCA_029233225.1. Classification (NCBI taxonomy): domain Eukaryota; kingdom Metazoa; phylum Chordata; class Lepidosauria; order Squamata; family Gekkonidae; genus Lepidodactylus; species Lepidodactylus listeri. The sequence continues at coordinate 6,449,484 of JARCFY010000016.1, read as the reverse complement.
AAGATGGTGAAGTGGCTTTTGAGGAACCACATCGCTTAGCATTCCCCCTTGGAACCCTTTCATCCAAATCTTATTTTTCCACAGGGCGGCGTTGCCATTCTGAAATTTCCAGTGCTGTCTCAATGACACGATCTTGTCTGGACATTTCCTCCCCCGTTTTTTTTCTCAACAGCCTTGACATTTGGGGACAGCCATTTCAAAAGTGCGAATCGAGACTTCAGAATATTTGCTTTTGAATTTTCAGTTGCAATTAGGGCCTCCCTCAGAGATGTTTCAAAGCCCTTTTGGAAGCAGTGAAAGACCTATTGTGTTTGGGCTGGCCTTTGGTGGTCAAGGTTAAGCCACTGGGTAGCCACTGGAGCTTCCCAGAGGTTTCCATCTGGTTTTAACTAAACACTGTAAGTATATGGTCTATAAACCACAGGGTCTATTTTTAACATTACTGACCTTAAACTCTGGAGATCGGGCAAATTACAAATGTAAGTTACAAATGTGAGTCCAATGATATTTGTAGGGGTTTTCCCCTCCTCCCTGTTGTGGTGACTCAGCATGCCTGGATATTGGGGGGCACTATACCTGAACACTGGGGGAGCTACATCACTCTAGTGTGCCTAGGTGTTATCTCCTTGAATAGGATGCCTCTCTTTGTTTTAACCTGGGAGCAGCCCTCTGACCTTCCTCTCTCCCCCTTTGTCCTCTCATCTCTACACATGGCTTTCCGTGGGGACATGTCTCTGCAGGTCCCTCCTGTAGATACAAAGCCCTCATCCTCCCCCACATATGATGCTGGACAAGCTAGCCATTTGTGACAAGGAAAGCACTCTTCAGATTAAGCCAAGCCCTGCCCCCCAGCTACTGGTTAGCTGGCTGGCAGGGGGACTTACCTGGATAAAGTCAGGTACAATCCAAGATCAACCTGGAGAAAGAGAAGGGCCCAAGCCTCATCGCTGGTGTCTCACAGGAAGTGACATCATCACACCAGTGACATCCAGGATATGCTCCGTTATTTGGGCAAAAACTCTATGGTCAAAGCCAGTTTTACTATAGAGTTTTTGCCCAAATACCAGAACATAAACTCGATGTCACTGTTGTGATGACATCACTTCCTGTGTGACCTCGGCGATGAAGCCTGGGCCTTTCTCTTTCTCCAGATAAGTCCCCCCCCCCATCTCCTGCAAGTTACTATAGAAACTGCTAACTAGACAACATGAGAGACAATTTTGGAAATACTTTCAGATATATTATCCTCCACCTGTTTAATGTATATTTGTTTGTAAGTTTTGTATGTTTGTTGTCATGTTTTTGTGTGTGTGTATATATATATATATATATATATATATATATATATATATGTATGTATATATATATATATATATAGAGAGAGAGAGAGAGAGAGAGAGAGAGAGAGAGAGAGAGAAAACGGAGGCTTTGGAGGATGGACCCTATGGCACTGTACCCCACTGAGGTCCCTGTCCTCCCCAGGTTCCATCCCCAAATCTCCAGGAATTTCCCAGTCTGGACTTGGAAACTCTACCACCTCCATCCCCTGCCAGTGGTTGGGGGGACCTGGCAAACCTATATTCACCAGTTTTACTTGGTATGCCTGGCATTCAGTGCCAAACTGTATCCTGAGCAGGGTAACTGATGCATTTTACTGGGAGTCCACGATTCAATAATCTCCCCCTGGGAAAAAAATGATAGCGACGTAGTTAGTTGTGTGCCACGGAAACTAATGACTACACACTCGAATCAGAGCGGCGCCTCGCTAGCCAACGTGCATCACCACGGCCAATTGTTCCCTTTTGTGCACGCGCCTGAGCGTCCGTCTCTTTCTTTGCCATTATACCACACATTGAAATTTGTTCTTTGTCTCAGGCTGATAACCCATAGCGGTGGGGTTGGAGAGATGACACTTCACTGGATGACAGAGCGCATTATAATTGGAGGGCTGCGGGAAATGGGTTAGGGATTGAAATGTGACGGCTGTATTGGCATCCGCGCCTGGTTGTCATTGTCTTCCGGTGCGGGGTGTGTGTGTGTGTGTGGGGGGGTGTCTTAGAGGATGTTGTGAAAGGAGTAAAATGAAATTTGCCTAGAAATGGTGTTTGAAAGGTAATTATGGAATTCTTCTTTTGAGGTAAAAAGGAAAGGCTCCCTTTGTTCACTCAGCTGGCAAGGAGGTATTGCGAGAGAATATCCTCCTCTCTCTCGAAACGTGAGCCTCCATTTCTCCTGAGATATTGAGAGAGGCAATCTCGATAACTGGGTGGGGACAGGGCTGCCAGGTTCCCCCTGGCCGCTGGCGGGGGCGGGTATTACCAGATCAAAGTTGGGAGATTGCTGGAGATTTGGGGGTGGAGCCTGGGGAAGAAGAAGAAGAAGAAGAGATTGGATTTATATCCCGCCCTTCACTCACTTAAGAGTCTCAGAGCGGCTTACAAACTCCTTTCCCTTCCCCTCCCCACAACAGACACCCTGTGAGGTAGGTGGGGCTGAAGAGAGCTCTGAGACAACTGTCCTTGAGAGAACAGCTGGTACAGAGCTATGGCTTGCCCAAGGTCATCCAGCCAGGTGCAAGTGGAGGAGTGGGGAATCAAACCCGGCTCTCCCAGATTAGAGTCCGCGCACTTAACCACTACACCAAACTGGCTCTTAGTAGGGTACAATGCCAGACAGTCCTCCCTCCAAAGTATCTGTTTTCTCCAGGGGAACTATCTCTGTAGCCTGGAAATCAGTTTCTGGGAGGTCTCACCAGGCCCCAACTAGAGGTTGGCAACCTTATGAGGTTGTAATTAATTACTTAACAGAGGGTGGGATTTGGGGAGGAGGAGGAGATGGAAGAGGAGGAGGAGAAGGAGAAGGAGAAGAAGGAGAAGAGGAGGGGGAGCGGGAGATTGGATTTATACCCTGCCCTTCACTACCGAAAGGAGTCTCAGAGCAGCTTACAAACTCCTCTCCCTTCCCCTCCCCACAACAGAAACCCTGTGAAATAGGTGGGGCTGAGAGAGCTCTTTTGAGAACTGCCCTGGAGCGAATAGTTCTGAGAGAACTTATGACTGACCCAAGGTCACACCAGCAGCTGCATGTGAAGAAGTGGGGAATCAAACCCGTTTCTCCTTGACGAGAGTCCGCGCTCCTAACCACTATACCAAACCGGGCCCCAGGGATCTGAGCAGGGTATAATGCCATGGCGACCACCTTCCAAAGCAGACATTTTCTCCAGGGGAACTGATCTTCTGTGTAGTTTTGGAGATCCGCTGCAATTCCAGGATGTCTCCAGGTCCCACCTGGAGGCTGGCAACTCTAGCTACACTGCTTCTGACCATGGAGTCTACCATTCAGCCAGCTGTTGACAGACGTGTCCTCGATACTTTTGCCCAATCCTTCTTAAGCACCATAAGAGTAGAGGAAAGAAACGAATGAATGACCGGTGCTTGCACATGAGCAAGCACAAACTTTTGCCCACCCCCTACACGAGGGCTGGGGAGCCTATTAGGAGCCAGCGTAGGAGTGCTGGCCTATCATGGACTTTTGGCTGGACAAGGTTGAGGGCAGCAGCCATTCCTTGGCCATTCCAGCCAAGGATGAGCTCCCCACCCACCCACCCACCTGCCCTCAGCTTTAGACCATGTGGGATTAGCCAGTTGGCGGGTGAGGGGCTGAGCAGGAATTTTTTGGGCTTCCCCTGATTGGCTGGGGGGAGAGCCTTTTTTCACCTGCTTCACATGGTCCAGGAGTATGCGGCATAAATAGATCTGGTAACCTTGTTAGGCCCTTTCTGTAAAGATGGGAAAGCACGGGTTGAGTGGTTTTTTCGTCTTGGCAAGCACCCCAAGATATCAACGATAGGAGGGGATCCTCAAACTGGGTATATTGTGTACTGGGTTCGACGCATGAAGACACAGGATAGCAGAGGGATGATCAGCTTGTGTTTACTCGTACACAACACAACACAACAACAACTGGCCGAAGGCCAACTTTATACATCTCCCCAGGACACACCCACAGTCCCCTTGGAGGGTTTGAATTTCCCGCCAGAGATTGGCTGCGGGTAGCTCAGGATCCTTGGCCCCTCTTGCTCTCTGGAACCAAGCTCTGGATTAAGGACACTGGCGCCTGGTGGCAGTCAGTGGACATAACAGGGTACCTGTCAGCTAATGCTGCCTTCCCCTGCCCGGGAGGTGGGATGGCTGAACCCGTGATGTCAATCCTGTGGAATATTATGTTATAGTTCTCATGGCATGCTTATCGCTCTCCCCACTGCTCCGACCTTGAGAGACTGTTGGTGCCGGCTCATGTATCTTTTCTTCTATCTGGCTATAAGTCTTCCTGCTTATTCCGTGGGAACTAGGAACCAGTATTTTAAGTGCCTTTTTCTTTACCTAATGATTGGTTACATTACACTACCTGTCCTGTCTTTGAATTCTGTATAATTGCCCTGGTTACAATAGTGCAATACAATACTACCATTACTAACACAAGAAGTGCAGATGACCATAGCAGACCTTTCCCAATAAAGCTTTCCTGTTTAAGGACACTTGTTGTTGACTGACTCTGTAGGACTCTGGGACTCTGTAGGACTTAGCAGTCCGGGAGACCCAGAGGGGAGAGGATATCACGAGCAGTCGTGGATTGGAATGTGCTCCCACATCTCCTATACGTCTTCAACGTGCAGGCCATGACGAGCGGGTCCAGAAGGATGCCGGACCCGGCTCGGAGCCGGGGTGAGCTTGCCCTAAGGAAGCCTGCTTTGCAAACACACGGCAGCCCTTGCTTAATTGATATACTTGAGGCAGGTCAGCTTATGCATAAATAAATTCCCAGTTTAACCCATGATTGTGCGTGTGTTTCATTCGAGAGGTGGGTGGGTGAGTGGGCAAAACAAAAAGGGCCTAATTCATAGCATGCATCCCACACAAATTCCATGGGGAGAAAAAAACCCCACAGATGTCTACGTTAGCTGTTCCATGGACTCCTTGGAAAGAATCTCTCCTCCTTTCTTTTATAAAGAAGCCACGGCACTCGTAGCACAGTGCCAGATTCACAATTTCTAGTTAGGAACCACGGCCTCTGAAATTAAAATGATATTTGAAACATAAATCCTATGCGCTAACAACCATCATTAGAGAAGCCAGCCAGAATCAACAGACACACAGCTTGTTTTCCGCGTGGTGCTTTCTTGGAGGCCAGTTTGCCCCGTTTTCCAGAAAACATCTGTGCAGATGCAGGGGGGGAGACGCCTAGCAGGGACAGCAGCCATCAGTGCCTAGGTGTGTTATAAATACATTATTACTTCATTGTAATGGCATTACAGGCCCTGGCTAGACTTCTCCACGACCTCACTCACTGTCAACCCTATGACTTGCTCTCAATGAGCTAGCATTCGAGATGCGCACTATTTCAGTAAGTGGGAAGGCAGGGGAAAGATGCGACGAGAGGAATCCACTATACTAACTTTGCAGTCGTCTCTTGCACACATAAGCCAGTTTGGTGCAGTGGTTTAAGAGCGCAGACTCTAATCTGGGAGAACTGGGTTTGATTCCCCATGCCTCCACTTGCAGCTGCTGGATGACCTTGGGCAAGCCACATTTCTGTTAGGGCTGCTCTCTCAAGGGCAGTTCTCCAAAGAGCTCTCTCAGCCCCACCTACCTCACAGGGTACCTGTTGTGGGGAGGGGAAGGGAAAGGGAAAGGAGTTTTTAAGCCACTCTGAGACTCCAAGTAAAGGGTGGGGTATAAATCCAATCTCCTCCTCCTCCTCCTCTTCTTCTTTGTCTTCTTCTTCTTCTTGTTCCCTGCTGCTTTTTGCGGGGAAGCCCCCGATTTCTGCTCCTGCGAAAAGCTTCAGGGAGCAGAGTGCAGAGGTTGCAAAATTTGACAAACCAGTTTGGTTGGCAAACCAGCCTCCCAGTTCGTATCAGTTCGTGATTCAGTTTGTGGTTCAGCCGCAAACTGAAACGAACCATGAAAATGTAGTCCATGCCCATCCTTAATGCTGAGGACTGGGAGAGCCTGGAAAGCGAACATTTGGTACTTGATGTCATGTGGACTCTCCAAAAAATCATCTGGCAGGTTGGAAGCCACAGTAGAGGGGAAAACTCCCTGTGGGTCAGGACTTGTGTCAGCAGACCTTAAGGCTGGACATCTGCCCGGGCCCAGGGGTTCTGGCAGGGCCCACTGCCCCTCACCCCCACGCCTCCTCTGCCACCTACCTGCCTGCCCTTTCCCCACATGCTGGCTTTCAAGGGCTCCGCCTCCTGTGCTCCTGGCTGCCACGGCTGCTCACCACCATCACCAGGTGATGCAAGCGGTGCTAGTGAGGTCACAGTAGTGGCAGTCCCAGCTGCGTACAACACCCAGTGCATAGAGGAAAGGGCATACAGATGGCTTGTGAGTGTAGGCAGGATGGCAGATGTGAATGGGATCCTGGTAACAGGTGGAGGAGGGGAAGGGGTGCCCCTAGGTATCTCCATGCAAGGGTTGTCATAAGAACATAAGAGATCATAAGAGAAGCCAGTGTTGGATCAGGCCCAATGGCCCCTCCAGTCCAACACTCTGTCACTCAGTGGCCAAAAACACCAGGTGCCCTCAGGAGGTCCAGCAGTGGGGCCAGGACACTGGAAGCCCTCCAGGTTGGGAAATACCTGGAAAATTTAGGGGTGGAGCCTGAGTAGGGCAGGATTTGGTTAGGGGAGGGACTTCAGTGGAATATAGTGTCATACCGTCCACCTTCCAAAGTGGCCATTTTCTCCAGGTGAACGGTTCTCTGTCGCCTGGAGATCAGTTGTAATAGTGGGAGATCTCCATCCACCACCTGGAGGTTGGCAGGCCCACTCCAGACCCCACCTCAAGGTTGCCAGTCTTACATATATGGACCAGGATTAGGGTTGCCATCTCCATTCTGGGAAACCCCAGCAGATTTGGGGGTGGATCCTGAGGAGGGTGGGGTTTTTTGGGGGGGGAGGACTTCAGTGGGGTATAATGCCATAGAGTCCACCTTCCACAGCAGCCATTTTCTCCAGGGGAACTGATCTCTGTCACCTGGAAATCAGTCGTAATCCCAGAAGATCTCCAGCCACCAGCTGGCAGTTGGCAGCCCTGAATAGTCTACCACAAATCCCTTTGTTTAACCCCTCCCCCCAAAAAACCAGAGTAACCTGTCAGTGTCTGTAATGCTGCTAGTTAGTTTTAAATAGATACGAAACGGCTTCCATATCGGCGCTTTTTCCCTTCCTCTTCCCACGGAGAAACCAAAACAATGGAGTCTGCAAAAGAAAGATTTCTAGCGCTTTTTAGTGGATGGCTGTTCAAAGCAGGCCAATTGTAACACTTCAGATAATTCTGCTATCAAATAACGCTCCCAGGGTGAGAACTCGGAGGTTACAAAAAATAAAATAAAAAAATTAGCACTTGTAATAACAAATTTGGGAGAGGATTATGCTGTCATAAACAGACCCAGCAGGGGTCTCAGCTACAGTCTGACGAGAAAATTGGGCCTGAAATGTCCTCTTTCTAGTTTTCCTTCGCCAGAGATTTGTGGCAGTTTGAGACCGTCTGACTGGCTGATAATCCCAGGAAAATGCTGGCCGTTCTGTTTGGAAAGGTTACCGATTTGGGTTACCCTGTTTTGAAAAGCAAAAAACAGTACACATTTCCCAACCGACTTCTTCAAACAAGCGATCGCTGTGACAAATCTCCTTTTAAATACCTCTGCTATTTAAACTTCAATAATCGCTACCAACCAGGAATATTCCTAGGTATCTGAGAAGTGTGCATGCACAGGAAAGCTTCTACCCAGAATTAAACTTTGTTGGTCTTAAAGGTGCCACTGGACTCAGACTTTGTTCTGTTGCTTCAGACCAACACAGCTACCCCACTTAAATCTAGGAATATTCCTAACCTTCCTACCCCCAATGAGGACATTTTCATCAGCTTTTTAAAACGAGCCCAGAAGAGGGTGGACACCAAAAAAAGGAGGGGGTAAAGGTCTCCCTTGCTTGAAAGCCAGTCGAATCCAGCTCTAGGGGGTGGTGCTCATCTCTGTTTCCAAGCCGAAGAGCCAGCGCTGTCCAGAGACTTCTCCGTAGTCATGTGGCTGGCATGACTAAATGCCAAGGCACACGGAACGCTGGTACCTTCCCACCGAAGCGGTACCTATTTATCTACTTGCAATTTCTTGCTTTCGAACTGCTAGGTTGGCAGGAGCTGGGGCCAGAGACGGGAGCTCACTCTGTCACGTGGCAAACGGGTCTCGAACTGCCGAACTACTAATCTTCCAGTCTGCAACTCAGCGGCTTAACCTCTGAGCCACTGCAGCCCCATTCACCGAAAAAGGAGGACATGTCGTCTGAAGAGGGGACATCTGGTAACCCTATTACCGATGGCAGATGGGACGCAGAAGTCTTTGGATCAGTCAGATGGGGTGAGCGAAGACACAGGGTGATGGATTTTCTGGGGCTGGATGCCACCCTACAGATTTATTTAATTTTTTTGCTATCATTATTTCCCATCTACTCCACTGCCCCGATGTCCCAGCATGATCTCAGGGATAAAGGGATAGAACCGAGGTATGTCCATAAACCCACACATTTGATCACTGGGATGATGATGAAGTGAACTGACAGAAATGAGAATGAATGTTTATTCAGAAAGGAACAGATCACTGCTGTCAATATTATCAACCAGCCGGGAATTGTAAGTGCTAAACAGTACACACTGAAGCGGGGGGATGGGGGGGTTCTTTCAGGCAGGTTTGTAACATATAACATGATAATATAACATAATGGTACCTGTCCTCTTTTGGGCTCTTTTTAGGAAACTAATGAAAACGTCCTCTTTTGGGGTGGGAAGGTTAGAAATATTCCGAGTAGCGATTGCCACAGCGTAAATAGTACTTGTATTTCAAATGAGATTTGTCAAGCGGGTGTGAATCACCCTGTGGGGATCACTTGTTTGAAGTAGTCAGTCGGGAAATATGCCCTCTTTTTTGCTTTTCAAAATACGGTAACCCCAAACGTCTTAAGTATGGCTCCCTGCTGCGGCTTAGTTTCACACCAGACCTGTGTGAACTCGAAATATCACAATGCCCTTTTTAACAATTATTTATTCAATAACGGGAACTTGAGTTCACACTTCTAACTTTCCTCCTAAATCAGGGGTGGCCAACCTTGCTTAACGTAAGAGCCACATAGAATAAACGTAAGAGCCACATAGAGATGTCTGAGAGCCGCAAGACAGGAACAAATATCACACACACGTTTTTATTTTTAAAAATATGCAAATTTGCTTTTTATTAACGTTAAATGGGACTGCCAAAAATAAAAACAAACGAGGAAAACCAGTTATAAGAAAGAGAGAGAGAGAAACTAGGAAAGCAAATAGATGGGAGGGAGGAGGGAAGGAAGGAAGGGAGAAAGAGAGAAAAAGCATGCCTCCCCTTTGCTTCCCCAGCCGCCCTGCCAGGAGCCGCACAATATGTGTGAAAGAGCCGCATGTGGCTCCCGAGCCACAGGTTGGCCACCCCTGTCCTAAATGAAACCCTGCCCTCTCACTTCCAGATCTCTCCCAGTCCACCGCTTCTGTTGGCTAGTTCTGATTCCAATCGCTGCTCTGATTGGCCCCTGTGTTAGTAGGGTGCAATTCAATGCTCTCCCTATCGCAACCTGGCCAAAATTAACCCTCCTCTGCTACAAATGAGGGAAGGAGCTGTTTTTGATGAGAGCAGCATTGGCTTATTTCTCCTAGGGGTGCCCATTTGTAGGGAACAAGGAATTGTGAGGGAAGCAATGACTTAGGGATGCAGATAGGGTTGTCTGGCAACCAGCAGGAGACCGGGAGAAGGCAGGGACATGGGGGGGACTAGCAGCAACAATGTGACGTTACTTCCTGGAAGTGACATCACAACTCTCTAGGAATCACCGGCAACTCTGTGGTAAAACTGTAGAGTTGCCAGTGATTCCTAGAAAAGACCGGTGTAACATCCAGGGTTTTCCAGGAGTGACGTATTTGTCTCTGGCAGCAGGGATGGCCGCAGAGGAGATACTGCTGGAAAGGGGATTTCATGAAGTAAATTCTCATTGAATCACATCCATACTATTTGTTGATTTCTAAAAAACAAAACCCTGAGGTCTAAATATCTGCTGAAACGTAAAAATCACTTTAGATGCCTCAGAAGCACCTCTGGCTGCCCAAGAAACGCACATTGGGAGCACGTGTCGCCACCTCCGAAGGAAGCTTTACTGCCAGTGGTGAGGTGGTCTCCTTGCGGGAAACTGTGCGGAAGCTCCTTTTTTCTCTGGGCAATGAGCACTTCCACCTCTTACTGACCCTCTCCCCTGCCTCCTCCCACTCCCACTGGCAGCTACTGTTCCCTCTTTGCCGCCCCCAATTCCTGGCTATGGGCCAGTTTGGAGGTTGGACGCTATGACATCGTACCACACTGAGGTCCCTGTCCTCCCCAGGCCCCTCTCCCAAATCCCCAGGAGTGTCCCAACGTGGAGCTGGCAACCCAACCCCTACCCACCTCCCGGTGGCCAGGGGAGAACCCTAAATGGGATTCAGGCCACTCTGTTTAACAACCTGTTTCAAACACGGTTTCAGATCCTTGCTTGATGTACCCTAAACAATTTTCATTCAGGAAGTGGCCCACTTTTACATAATCACACTAACCATGGCTTTAATTAAACCTTGGTTTTATATCATGCTTAAACTGAGCCCCTGGGTCCAAGATATAGTCTATACGTAGGGCTCCTATTTGCCCACATATGGCCAGAATCCTCCAGCCAATGGTAGCCCTTCTTCAGCTCATCTGTGGGCAGAAACTGGAGCCAAAGGGGAAACCCGATCATACTGAGGAGAAAAATGAAAATAAAAATAAAGGGTCAGCTATTAACTGGAAGTTCTAACTATAGAGTTCCTGGTGACTCCTTGAGCTACCAAAAAGTGATAAGGGTAGCTCTAGTAATCACCACAAACTCTATGATAAACTACAGCCTCCCTTACTAGAATTTATTTGCTGGAGCTACCCCTATCACTTCTGAGTAGCTCTAGGAATCCCCAGGAGCTCTATGAAACACACATACACCGGTGCCAGCCAACCCTAGTCGATGTGTGCACACACATGGTACATGTTTTCCCACACTGAAGTGCCATGTTTGAATTGGCTGTTCCTTGGCTGCCTCAAGGAGCAAAATGTTCTCTCTTCCCCTCACCATTCCACAAAGGCTGAACTGAAACCTTTTGATGATGTACATCAATTCTTCTTTTAGAAAATAAAGAAGAAATAGAAATAATAACTAACAGGAGGAAATTAGAAGTGAAACATTTTGAACTGATACAAACGTCGAACCGGTTTTAAATGACTGTGGCTTTGTTTGTTTGTTTTCAATTTTAGGGCCGGTTCCCCAGCTGGTGAAACTTAGTGTAACTCTTATGAACCAGGTTGGGATCGTGCCAGTTGGAGCAAGCTGAAGATTGTAAAGATTGCCATGTAAAAGATTTCAAATGTAGATTTCCCCCCCCTTGCAGCTGTATACATTCAGTTCAGTTCCCTGTTACTGAAACTATAAAGTCTGTATATAAAATAATGCTTGAGCCTTGCTGCTTCCTGAAAGGCTAAGAGAAGAAATTCATTCCTGGTCATGGGTGCCAGTAATATTCTTGTCCTAGTGTTTCCTAGGTTCAAGTAAAGCACAGGAGAGGAATAGCCAGGGAATTTAACTGAGCAACCTATAGGGCAGGGATTAGGGTTGCTGTTCCCCGGGTCTGAGTGGGGAATCCCTAGATCCAGGCAGGAAATCCCCACATGTTGGGGGCTTTTGCATGCTGCCGGCCAGCTGACTAGAGGGGAAAACCCCACCACCAAACAGCAATGTTGCCACATGATGTCCCCAATGTGCTGACATCGCCTGGAAGTGATGTCATCACGTCGGGGACATCACATGGCAATGCTCTGGTTTCTGAGCAAAACTCTATGGCTTGGCCTTATCTTACCATAGAGTTTTGCGAGAGCATCACCCCCTGATGTCACCGAGATGAAGATGTCACTTCCAGGTGACATCATTGCATCAGGGAGGTCCCCGCCCACTCCTGGAATGCCCCCAGATCCCCCTGCTGGCAAGACAAAAAGACCTGGCAACTCTAGCAAAGGTCCTCAACTTTTTTGAGCCTGTGGGAAGCTTTGGAATTTTAAAACAGGGTGGTGGGCACACCACACAAAATGGCTGCTGCAGAAGGTACAGACAGGCACAAAATGGCTGCCATGGCTTATTTTCACACAATGAAGACCCTTATGCTGTGGTGGCAACTGCAGCCAAAGCAGTGGGGGTTTTTTCAGTCTGCATAGCCAATCAAATCTTCAGTGGCCAATCAGAAGCCCTGCTGGGCAAGAGCCCCACTTGACCCCACACAATTTCTAAAAACACTTGGTGGGCACCAAGAATGGTGTTGGCAGGTGCCGTGGTACCCTCATGCACCACGCTGGGGACCCCTGCTATAGGGTTTGGCTGTAGGGAAGGCTTAAAAGGGTGCCCCACCTTCCCCATGCAGGCCTTTCTCATGTGCTGTTGACTTGCTCACACTCCCTAGGGACAACATGGGACTAGTCAGTAGCTCCCGGGAACATCTGGGTATTATATTATTGCCATGTTTGGAGATCTTTTTTTAAAAAAACTTGCTTCATACTTTATCTGGAGGGAATGGGATAAACAAGTCTGGCCTTCATACTGGTCAGACCATAGCCAGGATTGGCAGAAATAGGAGAGGATGTTAAAGGGGAAGGGCAAATTGGAGAGTTCCCAGAGTCGTTGTATAGTGAAAGGCCATTCCTGCAGCATCCCATCATTTATTGCATGGCAGGATGGGGCGGGAGGGTGCTGAGCCCTTGGTGCTGAGCAGCATCAGTGAAACCTTCCATTGCGTGAGCAAAACACCAGGGAGGGGAGGGGGGGCGATGAAACTTGGAACCTCTTTGCACATTTCATGTACAGGTGAAGGCAAGTGAAGCTAGCAAAATGGCAGGAACCAGGATGGAGTTGCCCAAACGATGGTAGCCGTGGGCTGCCTTGTAGAAGAAAAAGAAGAAGAGAAGAGATTGGATTTATACCCCGCCCTTCACTTGTAGTCTCAGAGCAGCTTACAAACTCCTTTCCCTTCCCCTCCCCACAGCAGACACCCTGTGAGGTAGGTGGGGCTGAGAGAGCTCTTTCCAGAGCTGTCCTTGAGAGAACAGCTGGAACAGAACTATGGCTTGGCCAAGGTCATCCAGCAGGTTCAAGTGGAGGAGTGGGGAATCAAACCCGGTTCTCCCAGATTAGAGTCCACGCACTTAACCACTATACCAAACTTGTACTCCCTGTCCTTAAATTTGTGAGTACTATATTGTCAGCCATTTAAATAGCATAGTGGACCTCATCTCATGAAATCTCAAAAACGAAGACTGGTCAGCCCAAATTAGTATCTGGATGGGAGACCACCAAGGAACTCCAGGGCTGCTATGCAGAGGCAGGCAATGGCAAACCACCTCTGCCGTGACCTAGATGGCCCAGGCTAGCCCAATCTCCTCAGATCTCAGAAGCTAAGTAGGGTCAGCCCTGGTTAGTACCTGGATGGGAGACCACCAAGAAAGTCCTGAGATGCTACACAAAGTCAGGCAATGGCAAACATCACCTGCCCTCACCTGGATGGCCCAGGATAGCCTGATTTCATCAGATCGCAGAAGCTAAGCAGGCTCGACCCTAGTTAGTACTTGTGTGGCAGACCATCAAGGAAGTCCAGAGCTGCTAAGCAGAGGCAGGCAATGGCAAACCACCTCGCCTCAACTCTTGTCTTGAAAATCCTACGGGGTTGCCCTAAGCTGGTTGCGACTTGACAGTACTTTCCATCACCAAACCAAGTATTGTGTCTTCATCTGAGGAGGTGCCGGGAACAACATTGCCATCTTTCCAAAATCATCCTACAAAACAACTTAATTTAAAATTGATCCTTGCATATCAACAGACAAATAAGTTAAATGTCTATGACCGATTCTGCAAAAGAAGGGGCTGGCACCAACTTCCGGAGCTGCGCTCCCCCGAGCTCCTGCTCGACACCCCTGCTGACACTTCTCTTTAATAATGATAATTTCTGCGACTAAAAGCATAATCTACTAATTCATAGGATCAGTGAATGCACAGATTTCTTTTAAAGTTCTGTCTTTGTTGAAAGGCTGTTTACACAAACTCCGTCAACAATCACTATACGTTTGTTCTTTCCGCTGATGTTCCGCTGCATGATCTTCAGCGGTTAAAAGACCCGTTTCCTCCAGATTCGGGAGAAACAACCACCTCCATTAATTCTTCTCAAAATATCACCTGCATTAAAATGCTGTAATATAAATTTAAATGGGTGAATTCATAATGTATTAATCAGTTCCAAGAAAGACAGTTAATTGACTGGCACCCTGGAACTGCATATTTGCATATGCATTTCTGCTGCAAAGCTGGAACGAGGTCCAGGCAATTGGCACTCTGCTTTATTTCATTGCACAAACACTACATTCTGTTCTTAGGATTCATTTACCTGCTTAAACTTTGCCTAGGCCGGGGGTCCCCTTCTGGTCAGTTTATGTCCATGCTATCCACCCATAGGTTTGGGTCAGTTTGGTGTAGTGGTTAAGTGTGCGGACTCTAATCTGGGAGGACTGGGTTTGATTCCCCACTCCTCCGCTTTCAGCTGCTGGCTGACCTTGGGCAAGCCATAGTTCTCTCAGAGCTGTTCTCTCAAGACCAATTCTCTCAGAGCTCTCTCAGCCTCACCTACCTCACAGGGTGTCTGTTGTGGGGAGGGGAAAGGAAAGGAGTTTGTAAGCTGCTCTGAGACTCCAAGTGAAGGGCGGGATATAAATCCAATCTCTTCTTCTTCTTCTTCTTCTTCCTTCTCAATTTTTGTCATGTCCCCAGTTTCATTATCTTCAGGAAGATAGATCCAGGTGGGCAGCTAAGTTAGTCTGTAGCAGTAGAACAAAGTTGAATGAGACCTTGTTGGTCTTAAAGGCACCACCGGACTCAGGAAGGTGAGTGAGACCATTTCAGTTCATAGAGCTTTCGGGTGAAGATTATGAGTCAAAGTTTCCAGCCTCCCATGTGTCACCTGCTTCATGTGAAGGGGGCTAAAACAACCTGGGAGAGTCCCACTGCTGCCACGGAAGACATGAATGTTGAGACGGCACCTGATGGAGCAGTATCTGTGTGGACATTGAAATCACCCAGGACCACCAGTCAAGGGAACCGCAATGCCCACTCTGAGATCGCTTCTTCCAGCCTCAGCAGGGTATCCACTGATGTGCTGGGCAGAAGATAGCCAATCCCTCCCCAGCAGTGTTCCCTCTAAGCTGAGTTAGTGTGAGCTAGCTCACAGTTTTTTAGCCTCCGGCTCGCACATTTTTGTCTTCGCTCAGGAAGGAGGGCTCCAGAGCAAACTCATTTATGCAGCAGCCCAATCGCTTTCTCACAACTTTAATGCCAGTAGCTCACAAAGTAGATTTTTTTGCTCACAGGACTCCACAGCTTAGAGGGAGCCTTGCTACCCAGCACCCCACACCAGGCCCGCACAGTCAGTGCTGGGGATTTTCAGCGCAGGGATCATCGGAAAGACAAAACCATCCCTGAAGCCCATATGTGAGTGTTTTCATTGCAGACATAAATCCCATTGATTGACTTCAATTAATTGAGCCCCATTTGTATTACACCTGAAATATTTAAAAAAAACCACTGAGTAGTTAGAATGTATTGCTTAACAAAATATTATTTGCACTGTACTCTGGTGCTTCATTTGCCAGACATTGGGGACACAAAAAAGTAATAGGATGTGTGTGGATTAGGTTTGCCATTCCACCGGTGGGGCCAGGGGATCCCCTAATTTCGGGGAACCAATCTGCCATGGCCCAACTGGCTGGTGGGGGAAGGCCCCCCCCCCGAAGAAGCCCCCTCCCAGTGATGACACCAGTCAGGAGTGACATCATCACATTTCCGATGTCAGGAGCTACACTCTAGGTTTTGGGCGAAACTCTATGGTTTCAAGAGACCACGGTGGCTCATGGTTAAGACACTGAACTGCAGACTAGAAGGTTGGTAGTTCAGCAGTTTGAGACCCAAGTGCCACGTGACGGAGTGAGTTCCCATCTCTGTCCCAACTCCTGCCAACCTAGCAGTTCGAAAGCAAGAAATTGCAGGTAGATCAATAGATACTGCTTCAGTGGGAAGGAAACAGTGCTCTGTGCACCTCAGCATCTACTCATGCTGACCACATAACCACGGAGACGTCTTCGGACAGCACTGGCTCTTCGGCTTGGAAATGGAGATGACACTGCAACCCTAGAGTCAGATTCTACTGGCTTTCGAGCAAGGGAAACCTTTACCTTTACCTATGGTTTTGAGACCCAGAAAATCATAGAGTTTTGCCCCAAACCTAGACCACCACCCCCAGTGGCAGAAGTGTGATGACGTTGCTCCTGAGTGATTTCATCATGGCACATGCACCAGAACTCAAGGAAGGATCAGGAGTCCGCCCAACTGGCAGCCAGAGAGGACCTGGCAATGCTAGTGTAGGTCAAGATAAGTAGCCATGCTAGTCTGTCCATAGAAAAAAGCAAGAGTCCAGGAGCGCCTTAAAGACTAACCAAATTTGTGGCAGGGGAGGAGCTTTCATGAGGCGCTGCTCACCTCTTCAGATGTGTGTGTCTTGCAAACATGGTCCAGTCACCACGAAGAACTTCAAAGTCCTGTTGAAGGGCACCCTCCCAGTTGCTCAACGGACTTCCAAGTTCTTAATTTTGCCAGGGTCTTTAAAGGAGGGAAGGATCTCATTGGCAGCAGTCTCACATTACCTGCATCATTTCACATCCCCAAGGGGCTCAAAGCATCATACGTGAGGATCAGCCTATTTTCCCTTGAACACATGACCTCGTGAAGCTGCCTTGTACTGAATCAGACCGTTGGTCCATCAAGGTCAGTATTGTCTACTCGGACTGGCAGCGGCTCTCCAGGGGCTCAAGCAGAGGTCTTTCCCATCACCTACTGCCTGGTCCTTTATAACTGGAGATTATGGGGATCGAACCTGGGACCTTCTGCATGCCAAGCAGATGTTCAGCCACTGAGCCACAGCCCTTTCCCAATCTCTCAGCTATCTTGGCACGTTAAGTGGAGAGATGGAACCTAAATCGGTCCAAGGTAACCCAATGACCCTCATGACAGAGCAGGGATTTGGAGCTAAATTAGCCTGGTTCAAGTCCAGCCCTCTACCCAACCCTCTGTGTTTCAGCCTGTCCTCCTGATAGGGATGCCAGCCTCCAGGTGGGGCCTGGGGATTCCCCTGAAGTTACACCTCCTCTCCAAATATGAGGTTCAAATACAGAGCCAGTTTGGTGTAGTGGTTAAGTGCGCGGACTCTAATCTGGGAGAACCGGGTTTGATTCCCCACTCCTCCACTTGTACCTGGTTGGATGACCTTGGGCAATTCATAGCTCTGTACCAGCTGTTCCCTCAAGGACAGCTTGGGAAAGAGCTCTCTCAGCCCCACCTACCTCACAGGGTGTCTGTTGTGGGGAGGGGAAGGGAAAAGGAGTTTGTAAGCCGCTCTGAGACTCCCTTGGGGAGTGGAGGGCGGGGTATAAATCCAATCTCTTCTTCTTCTTCTTCTTCTTCTTCTTCCTCAAATATGAGGAACAAATATCAGTTCCCCTGGAGAAAATGGATGCTTTGGAGGGTGGACCCTTATGGCATTAGGAAAGAGGTGAGCAGTGACTTACGAAAGCTCCCCCCCCCCCCCCGCCGCCACAAATTGTGTTAGCCTTTAAGGTGCTACCTGACTCTCGCTGTTTTCTGCTGCTACAGACAGACTAACACGGCTACCTATCTTGATCTATCGTATGGCATTGCGCCCCGCTGAGGTCCCTGTGCTCCTCAGGCTCAACCCCCAAATCTCCAGGAGTTTCCCAAACTGGATCTGGTAACCCTAACCTCCCCACCCCCCACTACTGGTTAGGGGGACTAAGCTGTGGAGTCTTGTGAGCAAAAATCCTACTTTGTGAGCTGCTGGCATTAAAGTTGTGAGTGAGCAATTTGGCGGCTGTATAAAGCGATGTGCTCTGGAGCCATCCTTCCTGAGCTAAGGCAAGAATCTGTGAGCTGGAGGCTAAAAAACCATGGGCTAGCTCACGCTAACTCAGCTTAGAGGGAACCCAGCTGGCAACCCTCGTCTTCAGACTAGTTGTGTGAAAGCAGCCAACTCTGGGACATTTGGGAATCATTCGGCATTTTTTAAAAAATAAATAAATAAATAAATCTGGAACAGTGTGATTGCGCAATTCAAAGGCAAATCCGAGCCGTCAACTGTGGACGGATACCTTTGAGTGTAGAGTTATTTTCATAAAAACCTGGCCCTGTGTGTTTCTGAACGCTCGTTGGCTGTTATGAATAACAGTAATTGTCTGTTTTGCCCTTGCCTTTGTGTCGGTTCCAGCTGGCAGCGTGCGGAGGCTGTGACACATGACACTCCAGCTGGAACCACATGTTAGAGGGCTCCAGTGTGCACTTAGATAATTTACTCGGTTTTTTGATCAGCGGTGGAACTGTTCGAGCAAGTGGCATTTACGGCTTAGATCACCCGTCAGCCCCTTGAAGTCAATTCATCGGATTACAACAGGCCTGCCCGTGAGCTCTCCAGTAACTTATTTTGCCATTTCAGTCCCCACCCCCCTTTTTTAAAGCTTTATTCATTATTCTTTATAACTTGCAACGGGCCCGTAACTTCATTAAACTCGGCGCAGTAAAAGAAAGCCACGGTCCTAATTGAACATGCCTATTGCTTTTTTTCCCACTGAATACACATCATTACAAGACGATCGTTGAGGATTTAATATGACGGAACATGTAAGAAGTAACTAACGGTGACCTTTGGAAGACCGATGGGAAAGTAGGGTTTTCGCTTTGGCGTTAACGTTGCGGAGGCATCTGGAGATGGCCACGGCATTGACAAGCATGGAAAATACGTCAAGCCTCTTTCTAGACATGTTTGTTTGAAAAGGAGTCATGCGGAGTACCTTGTGTTATGACTGCCAGCGTTCAGGTGGGGCACGGAGTTCACTTTGGATTAGAACTGATCTCCACACCACTGAGGGCATGTTCATACGGCTCTTTTGAGCTGCGCCAGGCACAAGTGCCTGGTGGATTTAAAGTGAACGTCCAAGTCACAATGTCTGGGAATTGTGCCGCTTCCGTGAGTAGCCCGCCGATCCCTGTCAGGGATCCGTACATAAAAGATAGTGGTGAAAGTTTGGTCTAAAGCTGGCTGACGGGCCAATGCCAGACTTTCCACCATCAGGTCATACCTCCAGCATGCAATCAGCCCATAGGGATGGTCTCCAGACCATCCTGAACAGCCGCCATTTTAAAAAAGTCTTAGCGATATGTGCATAGCCACTTAAACATGCGATGTCCCCAGAGCTCTGCTTGAGTGATCCGAACAATTTAATGTTTCTGACAGTCCCCTGGACTTTATCAACTTTATAAACTGAAAGGGTACCTAGAGGAAGGTACCACTGGTGGCACTCTTTCTATTTTAGTCTGCGCATGCGTGGAAAAACAAGTATATGGTGAGGCATATATGCGCATGTGCAGACAGGATTTAAAAAAAAAAAAAAGCTGACCACACAGCTCCTTACAGTGGATGCCATCTAGACAATCCACCATGGGAGTCACGTGCGGTAAAGCGCTTCACGAGCAAGCTGTCTGGTCCTGCAATGCTGGATCAAAAAGATCTAGCTCAAATTACAGCCAGGCCAATGGCAGGATTAGCTGCCCATCTGAACACACCCTGAGATCATTTCCCATGGAGAAAATGGCTGCTTTGGAGGGAGGACTCGATGGAATCAAATCACAGTGAGCTCTCTTGCTTTCCAAAACCCTGTCCTCTTGCAAATTCCATCCCCAATTCTCCAGGAATTTCTCAAGCTCTAGCTGGCAACCCTATTTTGGGTGTGGTCACACACACTAAATGATCAACTTTCAATCCACTTTCCAACTGGATTTTACTGTGGCCCTTTCTGCATTTTTCTTTTAATCCATGCTCACTGCGGTGCCCTCCAAGCAATTCTGCACTAAAATCGAATTCAATCTCCCCCCCCCCCAAGTTTTTCCTGCATTCTGCATTACATTCCCTCCCTTCAGTGGTCAGCCCGGTTTCAGCCTGCTGTTGCTCTGGGTTATTTGGGTGCTGTTTTGCCCTGGACTTAAACTGCCTCAACCCGAACACTGTAAAAATTCAGCAAATGTGGAAAGGACTTGTGTGAACTGCCACAATCCAGTAGGAAAGTGCATTGAAAGTGGATTATTTATGGTGTGTGTGACTGCAGCCTTTGTGTAGGATTGCAACTTAATAGCATTTGAACTCAGTGGGACTTTATTGCCGAGAACATATGTTTAGGGTCCTTTGTAGAAGGGAAATCTTGACTAATTTAATAGGATTTCCACAAACACAAGGGGAGGACCAGGCTGTGAAGAACTATGAAGGTTGGACCAGAACCAACAGGTTAAAATTAAATCAAAAGAGTTTTCGGCTAAACATTAGGAAGAGCTTCCTGACAGTTAGATCAGTTCTTCGGTAGAATGGGCTTCCTCAAGAGGTGGTGGGCTCTCCTTCTTTGGAAGTTTTCAAACGGAGGCTAGATGGCCCTCTGACAGCAATGTAGAGTCTCTGAACTTGGGCAGATCATGAGAGGGAGGGCAGGAAGGGTTGCCTCAGTGCTTAGTGCTCGTGAACATAAGAACATAAGAGAAGCCGATGTTGGATCAGGCCAATGGCCCATCCTGTCCAACACTCTGTCACACAGGAACCAAAAACACCAGGTGCCCTCAGGAGGTCCAGCAGTGGGGCCAGGACACTAGAAGCCCTCCCACTGTTGCCCCCCCCCAAGCACCAAGAATTGACCTCAAATTTATTAATCTGTTTCTTTGTTTATGTTATTAACAGTCCACCTTTCTTGCTGGGACTCCAGGCGCATTGCACAAAGTGAGTCAATACAATCAACACAATGGGGTATTCAGTCAACAATGAAAGAGGGTTTGGGTTGTAGATCCAGCCGGAAGTCTGGAAAACAGAACTGAAGTAAAGTGTGTTAACCAGCACTTTTCACACACATGAAATAATGCACTTTCAATGCACTTTTAGTGCACTTTGCAACTGGATTTGCTGCCTGAAATGGCAAAATTCACCTGCAAACCATCACCAAAGTGGATGGAAATGGTGTTATTTTGCATGTGTGAAATTATGGCAAAAGAGGATTTCCTAGGCCTCCCCTAAGTCCCCCCCCCCAGAGTGGCTTGCTTTAGAACACACATTATGCAGGACTAGATTAGCCAAACTCCACCCCCCCAAGGTATTTCCACAACCTCCATTTGTATCAGGTGGTTTTCAGCCTGCCATGAAGAATCCATATATTGTGTCTAGAAACAGAAGCTATTGGGGGGGGGGGGGAGAGAAGGGAAGGAGAGATGCCGGTCACGTAGCGGCCATCTGTTGCGACGGTAGCTCAAATCTAGAGACATTTGTTTGCAGAGCATCGTGAAAAGAAGATGGGAATTGCGTAACTGAAAACGGCAAGTAACGAAGCCAACTGCCATAGCAGAGATTGTTCTCTCCTCATATTTAAACTATCCTTTTCTCATTTCTTGTGTTTATGTTTCATGGCCACAATAAGGATCACGTGTATAATGGACGGAGAAGAGCATCTGGAAATCAAATGTTGTTTGGCTGCAGGTATTCCCATATTGTACCAATCCAGTTGTACAAATTCCATCCCGGTGTCCCATGTCAAGTTGGACTGAAGCCACAGTCACCTGAAATAAAGACAAAACATAGAACAAAAGACAGTTATTTGATGATGTTTCACCCACCTTCACATCAGCCAGGTGGGCCAGGCTCCGAGATGTGAGTAGAGTAGCGTTAGTGTAATACATCTCGTGCTTTATCCCCATAGATAAAGGTGGAAAAATCAGCCAATGAATGAATTAGACCAGGGGTCCCCATCATCTCTCAGAGTTGCTCTCTCAAGAGCTGTCCTCAAAAGAGCTCTCTCAGCCCCACCTACCTCCCAGGGTGTCTGTTGTGGGGAGAGGAGGGGAAAGGAGATTGTAAGCCGCTCTGAGACTCTGAAGGGCAGTGTATAAATCCAGTCTCCTCCTCCTCCTTCTTCTCCTTCTCCTTCTTCTGTGAAATATATTTGACTGAGTGAATGATAGACTCAAAGGCCAACCCACATTCTTCATGCCACAGTGGGGATTCAAACACAGGCCTCTGAGATCCTAGTCTAACCCTTATGCCACATAACATAGGCAGAGACTCTCCGAGGGCGGCTGTTGTCGTTTCAGGCCCGGACATATAGGAGTGGTGATACATTAGAACAGGGGTTCCCAATGCGGTGTCCACAGGTGACAGGACAGCCACTGACATCTCTTTTGTCATCCACTAAGTAGTCTTAGAAAGTGGGTGGGGCCGGGTGGGGCTTTTGCCCAGTGAGGCTTCTGATTGGCTGTGCAGATTTTTTAAGACATTGCTCTGGCAACAGAAGTCACCACAGCACAAGGATTTTCACCGCGTAGTTGAAGGTAAACTGCAGCAGCCATTTTGTGGCCGGCTCCGCCTCCTGCAGCAGCCATTTTGTGGCCGGCTCCACCTCCTGCAGCAGCCATTATGTGGCAGCTGAACTGTTTCTGTGCCCGCCTCTCTGTGAGAGAATCCCAAAGGTACCCTCAGGCTCAAGAAGGTCGGGGACTGCTGTGACAGACCAGTACGATGAAAGCGCTCTGTCTCACACACACAAATCAATTTGGTGTAGTGATTAGGAACACGGACTTTAGTCTGGGAGAACTGGGTTTGATTCCCCACTCCTCCACGTACAGCTGCTGGTGTGACCTTGGGTCAGTCACAAGTGCTCTCGGAGCTGTTCTCTCAAGGGCAGTCCTCGAAAGAGCTCTCCTACCTCACAGGGCATCTGTTGTGGGAAAGGAGATTGTAAGCTGCTCTGAGACTCTGAGTGAAGGGCGGGGTATGAATCCAATCTCTTCTCCTCTCTTCTTCTTCATATGTTCCAAGACTGAGTGGTTCTGAAGCAAAATCCAGATTGAGAAGAAACCCTTTAAAAACTCGTCTACTGGCTGAACTCTACAAATAGCTTCCCCCCCCCTCCGGCTCCGTTGTGACTAATGCAACAAAGAAGGCTGTAAAATGTATTCAAAAAGACTTGACTAAACAGTACGGAACTGTGTGAGAAAGGGGGGGGGGGAATTCCGGGACCCTTGGAAAGGATTTTTCTGCCTTCCGTACGAGAAGCAGGCATGGACAATTTTTATTGTATCCGCAGAAGCAATAAAGCCGAAGCCACAATTTAGGCACGATGCTTTGATTATTTCCCATGTGTTTATTTCTCCACTGCTTTAAAGGAGAGAGAAAATACATATCTATCTACTGGCCGATCTGGAGACAATGGGGATAGAACTTAACGGGGCAGGGAAACTGGCATGGCGTAGCCCGGTCTCGTCAGATCTCAGCAGCTAAGCAGGGTCAGTACTTGGATTGGGATGCCCCAAGGAGGACTCTGCAAAGGAAGAAGAAGAAGAGAGAAGAAGAGATTGGATTTATACCCCGCCCTTCACTACCTGAAGGAGTCTCAGAGTGGCTCACAAACTCCCTTCCCTTTTCCTCCCCACAACAGACACCCTGTGAGGTAGGTGGAACTGAGAGAGCTCTTCAGAAGAAGAAGAGAAGGAGGAAGAGGAGGAGGAGATTGGATTTATACCCCGCCCTTCACTACTTGAAAGAGTCTCAGAGTGGCTCACAAACTCCCTTCCCCTTCCCCTCCCCACGACAGACACCCTGTGAGATAGGTGGGACTGAGAGAGCTCTGACAGAAACTGCTCTTTTTCAAGAACAGCTCTGGCAGAACTATGGCTTGCCCAAGGTCATCCAGCAGGTGCAAGTGGAGGAGTGGGGAAATCAAACTCGGTTTTCCCAGATTAGCAATCCAACATTGGCTTCTCTTATGTTCTTATGTACTGTAGTATGATGTAAACCAATATGCTCCTCTTTGTGTTTGACCTCTGAAGAAGGCCTATACAGGCCGAAACGCGTCAGGTCAAGACCATTAGCCCATGTGTGCTAAATTCTGGTATTTTTACATCGTGACTGGGCCCTTATATGTTTTTTTAAATTCTTTGTTAATAAAGACACATATCTTTTATACTATACATATTTAGTTTTTATTGTTGGCCCGCTATTCTGTTTGACTTACCTTTTTAGGTTCTAGGCCCCACCCCCTACCACCGATCTATTGGCCAATGGGGAGATTTATCAGGAGCAGGACGGAGGCCCAGGCTACGTTGCCAAAGAGGCAGTGACATCATTTCCAGTCAGGACATCGGAAACCATTTTCTGTTTGTCGCATACTGTGGGCCAGTCACACCCCCAGTTGGTGCTTAAGAACGTAAGAACATAAGAGAAGCCAATGTTGGATCAGGCCAGTGGCCCATCCAGTCCAACACTCTGTCACACCAGGTTGATTCCCCACTCCTCCACTTGCACCTGGCTGGATGACCTTGGGCAAGCCATAGCTCTGTACCAGCTGTTCTCTCAAGGACAGCTTGGGAAAGGGCTCTCTCAGCCCCACCTACCTCACAGGGTGTCTGCTGTGGGGAGGGGAAGGGAAAGGAGTTTGTAAGCTGCTCTGAGACTCCAAGTGAGTGAAGGGCGGGGTATAAATCCAATCTCCTCTCCTCTCCTCCTCCTCCTCTCAGGAGGTCCACCAAGTGGGGCCAGGAGGACACTAGAAGCCCTCCCACTGTTGCCCCCCCCCCATCAAGCACCAAGAATACAGAGCATCACTTGCCCCAGATAGAGAGTTCCCATCTATACCTTGTGGCTAATAGCTTCATTGTTTTCATCCATTAAATATATGTTAAGTGGTTTAACATACAGATATAAAGCACTACTGATAATGAGATATGAGGTTGGGTTTTTTTTACAAAAATACATCTTTCCCCTGCAATCCTGCATATTACAACGAACTGTTTTACGGTATTAGCAAAAACCACCAGATGAGCTTAGGAGAAATGACAGTCCAATCTGCATACTTCTTATTTACACTTTTAAAAAGAACAAAGAACAAACTGTTCAGTTCAAGGGGAAAAGGGTTATAAATTTGGGGTTTTTTTCCCATGGTCTGGTCTCTTTCCATGAGCCCTCTGAGATTTTGGTTTTCTTGTGGGATCGTGTCAATTCGCAGAGATTCACACCTGTTTCGTAGCACTTCAAGTAGGACTAAGTTTTGGCTGGGATTCAACGGAATTCTGATCTTGAGGACTCCGGTTTCCCCTTCTCATATTAGGTTATATACATGAGTTGAAAATATGAAATGGTCTTGAAGCTCAATCGGTTAATAAGAAAAGAGAGCAAGCTGACGCCGTGTTTAGATTCACAAAGCGATGCGAGTATATTTTGGCTGCAGATATTTTACTGATAATCTGAGCAGCACCCAAGACTGAATGTCACACTCATGACATGTCCTGATGCCACTAAAGTTAGTTCTGTGACAAAGTCTTATTGAAAGCAGTGTGAGCTAGCTCACAGTTTTTTAGCCTCCAGCTCACACGCTTTTGCCTTCGCTCAGGAAGGATGGCTCCAGAGCAAGCTAATCTATGCAGTAGCCAAATCGCTCGCTCACAGCTTTAATGCCAGTAACTCACAAAGCAGAATTTCTGCTCACAAGACTCCACAGCTTAGAGAGAGCATTGATTGTGATATCCTCCAGACTGAGTGGCAAGAGAGACTAGATAGCTAGATAGGCACACTAACTTTTCTTCCTGTGTTTACTCTTCTGCCACTGCCCCCTTTGATATGTAGATTGTATTCTCAGGGACTATTTCCCCTTCCTTCTGTTCTCTCTCAGTCTGCTTCCATCCTTTAGCTAGTAAGTTAGTACTCTGTCCTGTCCCTGCTCTTTCCTATCCAGTGTAATTCTCAAATAAAGAAAGAAGTATTTCTCTTCTAAACTTGCAACGTGACTCTGTGTGGCTTTGTAAGCTGGGTGACCTGGTAAAGTGACGCTCCTGCATTTATAGCTTTCTTTAAGCACTCTGCTAACTAATGGTGACTGTGGTGAACCTCCTGATGGCACCTGGGCTTTGGCCACTGTGTGACGCAGACTGTTGGACAGGATGGACCAATGGCCTGATCCAACATGGCTTCTCTAATGTTCTTAATGAAGGAGTTTTGGCCCTGCTGGTGGACCTCCTGATGGCACTTAGGTTTTGGCCACTGTGGGACACAGAATGTTGGACTGGGTGGGCCATTGGCCTGATCGAACATTGGCTTCTCTTATGTTCTCAGTGAAGAAGTTCTGACCCTGCTGGTGGACCTCCTGATGGCATCTGGGCTTTGGCTGCTGTGGGACACAGAGTTTTGGACTGTATGGACCAATGGCCTGATCCAAGATGGCTTCTCTTATGTTCTTAATGAAGGACTTTTGGCCCTGCTGGTGGCCCTCCTGATGGCACCTGGGTTTGAGCCACTGTGTGACACAGAGTGTTGGACTGGATGGGCTATTGGCCTGATCCAGCACGGGTTCTCT
Organism: Lepidodactylus listeri; assembly: GCA_029233225.1. NCBI lineage: Eukaryota > Metazoa > Chordata > Lepidosauria > Squamata > Gekkonidae > Lepidodactylus > Lepidodactylus listeri. The sequence goes on along the minus strand of JARCFY010000016.1, from coordinate 6,422,832 downwards.
TAAGTCCTTAATGACGGAAGCTATGGCCTTCAGTTTGCAATAACTGGGCAAGACTATTAATGGCAGGACATTTTGGATGACATCAATTAATAGGGTCGCCATAAGTTGGAAACGACTTGAGGGCACTTCACAGACGCACAGCATTCAGCGGGGCTTTACTCCCAGATAGTTTTGTGAAGGATTACAACCGAACTCCTGAATTAACAACCCAAGAAAACACTCATTGGATTAGGCTGCAAATTACTCATCTCGCCAATGACTTAACATACTCATGTTGCTTTAACAAGATTTTTTCAGTTATTAATATGTCGTTTGGGACTGGGTTTAGCCACATCTATGTCCAACGGAACAAAGTATACAAACAGCAAAATAACTGTCAATGATTTTTCTTTTAAAATCAGTGCTTGGAAAAATAGGTGCCTTTTTCTTCTTGGTAGACAATTTATTTTTCTGGCCTCCTGTTACGGGTGATTGAGTACCGAAGGGGGAGAGAGCTTTCCTTGATGGCAAAATACATAAGCAGTGTGTGGGATTTTTTGGCTCGGCCTCTTGTTCTTCACAAAAGTTTCCATGATTGGATCTGAAGGCTCAGAGTGGTCATGATGTCTGCTAAGCAGCCTTCCCCACTGTTCCGAAAATGTCACTTGGCTCGAAGGAAGAAATGGCTGTTGAGGGTTAGCGAACTTTGCAAGGGCTGTGGTATTTAAAGTGTGGTCAAGCCGTCTAAATAGAAGGGTTCATTCTCAAAAAGATACTTCCCAACCTATCCGAATCTTGCATTGAACAAATCCTCCCCCCCCCCAAAAAAAATAAATCCTTGCAAAATAGGCGGTATCTGTTGGATATTGTAACTCTGCATGCAAGAGAATCTGGGAGGGAACGGGTTAAGATAATTCTCTCACTGGGGTACATTTGGCAGTTGGTCCCACCCTCTCATCGGTTAAATGTTGAGCCTCTTTGGCTGTTGATTGCCTTCTGTTTCGTCTTATAAGGGACCTCTCTTCTTCTCTGTCTTACCTGGTCTTGAAGCTGTAGCAAGTTAACCTTTGTGAAGTTAATCTGTTCACAATAAGATAAATATACCTATAAGAACATAAGAGAAGCCATGTTGGATCAGGGCAATGGTCCATCCAGTCCAACACTGCATTACACAGTGGTCAAAACCCAGGTGATATCAGGAGGTCGACCAGCAGGGCCAGAATTCCAGAAGCCTTCCCACGGTTGCCCCCCAAGCAACAAGAATACAGAGCATCACTGCCCCAGAACTAAGAGCATAAGAGAAGCCATGTTGGATCAGGCCAATTGCCTACCCAGTCCAGCACTCTGTGTCACACAGTGGCCAAAAACACCAGGTGCCCTCAGGAGGTCCAGCAGTGGGGCCGGGACACTAGAAGCCCTCCCCCTGTTGCCCCCCCAGCACAAAGAACACAGATCACCACTGCCCCAGGCAGAGTATTCCCTCTATACCTTGTGGCTAATAGCCACTGATGGACCTCAGCTCCATCTGTTTATCCAGGCCCCACTTGAAGCTATCTGTGCTTGTAGCTACCACCACTTCCTGTGGCAGTGAATTCTATATGTTAATTGCTCTTTGACTGAATACCTACATGAATATATCATGTAAGATGCAGTTCTTTTTTTTTAAGTAAAATTTCTTTGTCTTGTTGCCACTGGAGTCAGATCGTCTTTGTAATTTGTTTGAACAACATTTTCCCCTTAAGAGGGAAATGTGAAGGATTGGGGACACTGCGTAAAGCTTCCATGCTTCCAAGGCAATATATATATATATATATATTTACATTTAGCTCAATCATATCTTCAAGAAAGTACGGTATATTAAATCCAAGCTCCTTTTAAAACAATGCCAGGGTTTTTGTTGCAGAGAAGCATTTGGGCACTTTTCGTCGAGAAAAGAGGTTAAAAGGTTGTCGCTGCCTTCTCCAGGGGCTCGGTCTGACAGTGAACATATGTTTCCTCCCTTTAATCGGCTCGCCGGTAGCCAGAAAGCGGCTTGTTTTCCGCAGAGGTTGTCAAAAATGATTTCGGTCTGGAGACGATGAATGATAAAAGAGGTTTTCAAACACAGTTTTTGCACTATAGCCTCCGCGGTCCCAGAGAGGGGGGGATTGTATTACAATCACGGGGTAAAGGGCCATGTTTCTGCAGTGAGGGGAACAGGGCCTCCTTCAACCTGTTTGATCCTTCCACTTATCTCACTCCCCCCCCCCCCTTAAAAATATTTTTTTGAGCAGAAAGCCGTCGTTTGAGCAGCAGAGGAAAAAGAGCTGGCTTGAAAAGGAGGCAATGAGGTCAGGCGGTTCTTGAAAGCAGACGGCCCTTTTTGGCTGGGAAAGGTGAGGCGTTTTCATCAGACCGAAAAGCGACAGTGGCATGATGCTCCGCAGCAGTGGTTGAACATCTGAGACGAAGAAGGGCTTGCGCGGTTCTCCAAGTCTCACCTTCTGTGGTAGGGACATCAACCTCTCGGTGGGCTGGGGGGGGGGTCCCCTGGAATTTCATCTCATCTTCCAACTAAAGAGGTCAGTCCCCCTGGAGAAAATGGATGTTTGGAAGGCTGATGCTATGGCATTGTACCCCACTGAGGTCCCTGTCCTCCCCAGGCTCCGTCCCCAAATCTCCAGGAGGTCCCCAGCCTGCAGCTGGCAACCCTAGCCCCCATCCCCTTCAGGGGAACAGGAAGGACCTGGCAATCTTAGGTTTGCATGGTTCTCTAAGCCACCATCTGAGGTTTGCCACGATCTGATGTATATGAAGGCTGGTTTGGCCAGTGGACATAGCTTCTGGCATTACCTAGTCAAAGAAGAAGAAGAAGAAAAAGAGGAAGAAGAAGAAGCTGGATTTATACCCCGCCCTTCACCCGGAGTCTCAGAGCAGGTTACAATCTCCTTCCCTTCCTCTCCTCACAACAGACACTCTGTGAGGTAGGTGGAGTTGAGAGAGCTCTTTCGGGAACTGCTCTTGAGAGAACAGCTCTGAGAGAACTGTGACTGACCCAAAGTCACCCAGCTGGCTGCATGTGGAGAAGTGAGGAGTCAATGTTGATTCTCCTAAATTAGAGTCCGCTGCTCTTAATCACTACACCAAGCTGGGCCTCCAGTTCTCTAGCATACCCAGTTCCCCCATGGACGTATGCTGTCCAGAGGAAGGGGCTGTGACCTTTGACCTCTCTCATGATCCATTATGTGTAGCACCCTAACCCAGAGGTGTGGAACTCATTTGTTACAAAGGCCGGATCGGACATAAACGTCACTTTGTTGGGCCGAGCCATGTGTGCCATAAAATGTAATGCCAGGTACCGGAGATATTTGACCACTGACCATGACCCATACCCCTCCTCAGCAGAGCTCAGGGTCAAGCCAACCCTCCTGGCCCCTTATGGTTGCCAACTCTGGGTTGAACAATCCCTGGAGATCTTGGGGAGGACCCTGGGGAGGGCCTGCATTTGGGGAAAGGGCAAGGGCAATAATACCCTAATACAAATCCTTCCGGTCCACATTTGGACTGGTTTTCCCCCATTTCCTCATGGGCCAGATAAGAGCTCTGGACAGGCCAGTTCAGGCCCCTTGATCATCTATTTGATGTGTCTGCCCTAATCAGCTCAAGTCCCTTGAACAGAGAATCACAGAAGAAAATGAAGAGCCCTGCTGGATCAGAACTGTCATCCATCTAGTCCAGCATCCTGTCTCACACAGTGGCCAACCAGTTCCTCTGGAGGGCCAGCAACAAGGCCGAGAGGCCGAGGCCTTCCTCTCATGCTGCCTCCTGGCTCTGGTAAATTAAATCAGAAGAGTTTTCAGCTAAACATGAGGAAGAACTTCCTGACAGTGAGAGCGGTTCCTCAGTGGGACAGGCTTCCTCGGGAGGTGGCGGGCTCTCCTTCTCAGGAGGTTTTCAAACAGAGGCTAGGTGGCCATCTGACAGCCATGCTGATTTTGTGAAGTTAGGCAGATCACGAGAGGGAGGGCAGGGAGGGTTGCCTCAGTGCTTGGTTCTCGTGGCCCTTTCTTACACCCCCAGGGAAAAGCTTATCACCACTTTGGGGTCAGGAAGCAATTTTTCCCAGGGCAGTTTGTCCAGGGATCCTGGAGGTTTTTTTTCTGTCATCTTCTGAGCATGGAGCAGGGGTCACTGGGGGGGGGGTGTGGGGGGGAAGGTATTTGTGAATTTCCTCCCTTGTGCAGGGGTTAGACTAGCTGACCCTGGAGGTCCCTTCCAGCTCTATGAAACTATGATTCCTCATTGTCATGATTCTGATCCAGTATCTCCCCCCCCCCCCCCATACACCATTGTTTCAAAACCTGAGAAGAAACCTGAGTGATCCGATTGTGGGATCTCTCGCATGATGTTCAGTTTAGCTTTTTGCCTCATTTGTCCTTTCTTTATCTGAATGAATAAGGTTAGACGCTGTTGGCCTGTTTTTCAGGGGCTTCTTTTCCGGCCCTTTTGTCTGCCAGACTCTCTCCGTGGGGACTGACGTCTCATTGCAACTGCCCCGGCCTTTATTTCTCCTGCCAATACTTAAAACGAATTTGAGTGCCGCTCTGAAAAGCCAGCTAATGTCTCGGCTATAACATCCGAAGCCAACGGCAGAAGTGGACACCACTTTCCCCACCCATCTGAACATCATTACCGTTTCAGCACCATAATGAGGTCACTGTAGGATCCCTCATCATGAGCGATCAAGACGGAAATATCCTTTTTGGGGTGCCAAAGAAAGCTTTTTTTTTTCCCCTAATAGGAGCGGAGAGAATTAGAAAGCATGTTCCCAACAGCCTTTCCAAACCAACTAAGTGGGATAAAACATCCAAGCCTTCCTCAGGCTGTATAGTAGTTTTACTTAATGGTACTTTGAATTCAAATGAATCAACTTTCTGTGACCTTTCTTCTCACCCACACATAGTAATTTGTAAGGAGAGGTTTTCGGATACCGTGGAACACCAAAAAAGACAGATAAGTCTTATTCGACTGTTATATATTGATGTTATATTGGCCCTGATAAGGCGATTTTACTAGTACTCTTAGCAGGGGTCATTTCGTAGAAAAAGAAGTGCAGGAACTCATTAGCATAACTCATTAGCATAACTTATTTGCCTACACCACACCCTCTGACATCACCAGAAGTGTGTCAGAAGGCAACACCCACCACTCAGGCTCCACCCCAGAAATCTCCAGGTATTTCCCAACTCAGAGCTGGCGAGCCAGCTTGACACCTTGACTGAAGCCACTTCAGCTTGACACCTTGACTGAAGACACTTCAGGTTTCCTTTGCTCTTGCAGGGAAGCTCCCCTACAACAAGCATGAAAGTACAGCTCAAGTTAGTATGCTTTAGCTTTTTTCCACAGCGCATCCCCATATGTGCCCCCCCCGGGCGTTCCTGCATGTTTCGGCTCAAAATGACCCCTGCTCTTAGGACTTAAACTTGAATGTCTATATTGGCAATATTGCTATCTCCAATATAGACAGTTGCTTCTGACACAAGGCCAGATACATTTGTGGCCCCACAAACAGGGGAAAAAAATGTGTCAAATCAATTCGAAATTGGAACGTTCTAAGTCAATATATATTACTGCCTTCCAAGTGGAATAGGGGCTTTGCCACATGTTGTATTCTGTTCTGTTTGACCTCTGCAGAAGGCTCTTGTGGGCTGAAATGCATCAGGTTCTTTTTGTGCATTTGTCGCTTTGGCTGTGATCTCGCACACACTAAATAATCCACTTTCAACCCACTTTCAATCCACTTTCCAACTGGATTTTTTTCACTCGTTTGTCCCTATTGCTTTGGGTTCCCACCCCCACCCCCCTTTCCCACATGTGTTTCACTCCCTCTGGGACTACTAGAGAGAGCAAAACACATGAGGGGGGGGGAACCCTGAAGCAATAGGGACGAACGAGTGACGAAAAAGGGCAGTGCAGAAGAACTGGCAAAATCCAGCTGGAAAATGGAATGAAAGTGGATTAAAAGTGGATTATTCAGTGTGTGTAAACACAGCCTTTGATTATTTTATGAGGCTTTACTTGGGCCCCTACAAGGTTTGTATACGTTTTTGAACTAAACACGTGTACTTTTGTCTATATCTATCGGTGTTTTTAACTTTTGGCCCTTTACTAGTTTCCTAAACTTCCTTTGGAGGTTTTTGCTCGGTCGGTTTAGTTTCTCTTCCCCCTCTCTTTGTGGGTCAATATCAAATTGAGCCTGAACTCTCCCTAGAAGCTGACCAAACTGAGGCTATCATACTTTGGTCACATTATTAGAAGACAAGAATCACTAGAAAGGACAATAACGCTAGGAAAAGTTGAAGGCAACGGGAGAAGTGGAAGACCCAACAGGAGATGGGTTGACTCAGGGTGTGATCACACTGGTGGCTTAGTGTGATAGGGCACCACCTCTAATTGTACCAGTTTAAAATGTTACGGGGCGTATCATCCAGACAGCACACCCTGTTGTGGGTTACCCACATGGGCGTCCCCTGGTCAAGCGTCCACATTACTGCGGCACCTCAGCCACGGAGCATGCTGTCCGGTTGTTTTTTAAAATGCAGGTGGGCACATATGCACTCATGCATGCGCATATGTGTGCATGTGCTTGCGTATGTGTATGCGTATGCATGCACATATAGGCAACAACTCCAAAAGCCCACGCCAGCGGTGGAAACAGATCTGAATGTTCAGACTGCCAATCCATTGTGTGTGTGCTCCCCCACGTTCAGACATCCGGCCACATGCCATGAATGTGCGGGGAACTGAAAGCACCACTTGTGATGTGGTGCCTTTTTCCCCTGGCTCCAAGTCATCCTATGACAGGGGTGAGTTTGCCTGGGGAACACTAACAGATGTGGCTGTGTGACCACGCCCATTTGATCCGGAGGGGAAGGGTGGCTATGTTGGGCCAAACTGCTCACGTGATCACACCCTCAGTCACTTCACACGCACCCACAGGCTGAGGACAGACTGGCAAAATGGAGCGCAAGGGAAGCGGGGCAAAAAGGCCCCGGGCCGAGTTGTCACAGGGCTTTCTATTCGCACTGCGTAGACTGATGCGGGACCATACTGGAGGGGAGGCAGAACAGAGTGTTCACACTGTGGGGTGGCCCCTGGTGGCGGCACTGTGGTGGTGGTGTGGCTTTGGTCCATTTTGCTGACCTGCGTGTAGGCGCATGGGCGCATAGGCGCATGGGCACAGCAGCCAGATCAGCAGGTTCACATTACTGGTGCCGCTTGATGTGTGGCTTATTTGCATCCACACTGCCAGGAAGCGGAATGAACACGCACCCAGACGGCTTGACGCCGGTTTCCCCAGGTACCTTTTTAAAGCGGGATGAAAGTGCTTCAGGATAGGGTGAGTGTGGCACGGCAACGCCAGGCAGCTGTGGCTGTGTGAACGGGCTCTCTTAATCTGCTTGCAAAGCGGGCCTATATCGGGCCAAACTGCCAGTCTGAACTTGGCCACAGATCAAGCCAAGCCTGAACTCTCCCTAGAAGCTAAAATGACTAAACTGAGGCTTTCGTACTTGGGTCCCATCATGAGAAGACAAGACTTGCTGGAAAAGACAAGAATGCTAGGAAAAGTTGAAGGCGGAAGGAAAAGAGGAAGTCCAAATATAAGATGGACTGACTCCACCAAGGAAGCCACAAAGGCCCTCCGCTCAGAAAACCTGAGCAAGGCCGTTAACGGCACAATGTTTTGGGGGACATTCATTCATAGGGTTGCCATAAGTCGAAAGCGAGTTGATTGGCACTTAACACACGTATTTAATTCCCTGTCCATCTCCTTTTTGAAAATATACAAACCGCACATTATCCTTATCTTCCCTTTCCTTACACTTCATAGAATCATAGAATTGGAAGGGACCTCCAGGGTCATCAAGTCCGACCCCCTGTACAATGCAGGAAATTCACAAAGACCTCCCCCCACATACGCCCCCCCCCTCCCAATGTACCCTGTTCCATGCCCAGAAGATGACAAAAAGCCTCCAGGATCCCCGACCAAACTGCCTGGAGAAAAATGGCTTCCTGACCCCAAACTGGCGATCGGCATTTCCCTAGGCGTGCAAGAAAGGGCCGCATGCTGAAACTTAAACGGGAAAAAGAGGCAAACGCATTTGGAAGAGCTGAGCTCTTTCCAGCTCTTCCTTCCTCCTGACATATTTGGCTAGCGTCATAGAGATTTGGCTAAGTGGATTCAATCAACTGTTTGCAGTCTATTATGGCTCATAATCCCTATTCAAGATGAAGTGCTGTGCAGTCTAATGAATGTGGGTAATGGAATCTTTGTGTATGTATGTCCACCGCAGGGTGCAGATTAGCATAAGTGTCATGTTCTGCTGGTACGCTGGCTACACTTTCGGAGACAACTGCATGCTCTGGGAAATTCCACACACACCCCCTCCCCTCCCTCTGGATAATACTCTTAAGATGGATGCGCTCCCCACGCGCATAAGGAATGCGTCAGTTTTAGGAAGCACACTGGGAAAAAGAAAGGAAGGAGGGCTCTGCAATAGAACTCACCTGGACAGGCATTAGGAGAAAAGAGCATGGCACTTTGCCTTTTAAAAGGCGGGATGGAAGACCAGCCCAGAGCAGCAGACATAGGAAAGAGCTGCGTTACACTGTGGGCACAGTTTTAAATAATGTTGTCCCCGGAGACCGTAGCATAGTTTGACAAGGACCCATAGATCTTTGCCATTTCATATATCCATTATTGAAACGGTTTCAGGCCTGGCCCGGGCATTTACATAAGAACATAAGAGAAGCCAATGTTGGATCAGGCCAATGGCCCACCCAGTCCAACACTCTGTGTCACACAGTGGCCAAAACTCAGTGCCATCGGGAGGTCCACCAGCAAAGCCAGAAACTCCAGAAGCCCTCCCACTCATGCCCCCCAAGCACCAAGTATACAGAGCATCACTGCCCCAGACATAAGAACATAAGAAAAGCCTATGTTGGATCAGGCCAATGGCCAGTCCAACACGCTGTCACACTGGGGCCAAAAGTACCAGGTGCCATCAGGAGGTCCACCAGAACTCCAGAAGCCCTCCCTCTGTTGCTCCCCCAAGCACCAAGAATACAGACCATCACTTGCCCCTATCTATACCTTGTGGCTAATAGCCACTGGTGGACCTCTGCTGCATATGTTTATCCAATTCCCTCTTGAATTTTTGTCAAAAGATGATTCAGTGCGGGCTCTGCAGAATGACTCGTACAGAAAGGTAATCTTTTTCGATAGCATAACCTCACAGTTAAAACTGTCCTCGTTTGGTTGGCAAAGTGGGGGGGGGGGAGGGGGGACCGTTCTTTTGAACAAATAAACCATCCTTACAACAGGTCCTTCGCTTGTATCAGAAACCAGCTTGCTAGAAGAGGACCCCGCAAAAACAAGTGGGGGGATAAAACCCTCCATGCAAATTCCAAAGTCCGCATGGCGACCCCGTGAACTGAACTCTTGTTGGAGCCGAAAGCATACATCTTTAATTGCTCAGGTGTTTTATTTTTAATAAGGTTGGGCGCAAACGGCTGATGAATTCCTTTGCGCGGGCGCGGAGAAGATCACACTTGTGATTAGACCCGGAATTTATTACTTGATTATAAAATAGTGCGAGCCTGAGAAAGACGCATACCACTTAGAGCACTGGGTTAGTGTGACTAATCAAAGAGGTTTTCCTGGCAGGAGGGAGGTAGGAATATGTAGAAGACTAGGGGGGGGTGCATATCTTAGGTTTAAAAGCATGGGTGGTGATGTAACAATGCAAGCATGTTAATCAGTGTCAGGTAAGGGCTGCTTCTGAATCATATTTTAGTCTGTTTCTTTCTGCTGTGTTATATATATATATCTGCGATTGGGAGAGCATTTCACAAAGAAATGGTTTGCCAGGTTACTAAGACAAGTAAACCAGTCGTCAGGACTTGCAGGTGAAAAGAGCATCTCTTTTTTTCTTTATTACCGGTGGATTTCTATCTGGCTGTCGATCCAGAGGAGTTAGCCGTGTTAGTCTGTTGCTGCAAAACCGTGAAAAGGCCAGTAGCACCTTTAAGACTAACAAACTATCGTAGCGTAAGCTTTTGAGATACACAGCTCTCTTCGTTAGATGCATCTAATGAAGAGAGCTCTGTTTCTTGAAAGCTTACACTACAATAAAGTTTGTTAGTCTTAGATTGCATTCAGATGGCTCTTTTGAGCTGCGCCAGGCACTAGTGCCTGGTGGATTTAAAGTGCACATCCAGACTACAACATCTAGGAATCGTGCCGCTTCCGTGATCTGCCCGTCGATCCCTGTTGGGGATCCGTACTCAAAAAATAGTGGTGAAAGTCCGATCCTAAGCTGGCTGACAGATCAGTGGTGGACTTTCCCCCATCTGGTCGTTCCACCAGCCCACAATCAGCCCATAGAGATGGTCTCCAGACCATCCCAAACAGCTGCCATTTTTAAAAAGTCTTAGCGATGTGAGCATAACCGCTTAAACATGCAATGTCTGCAGAGCTCTGCTCAAACAATCTGAACAATTTAATGTTTCTGAAGGTCCCATGATGTTTATGCACTTTGTTAACTGAAATGGTACCTAGAGGAAGGTACCTCTGGCGATGCTTTTACCATTTTAGTCCGCACATGCACAGAAAAACAAGTAGATGGTAAGGCACATATGCGCATGCGCAGACAGGATTTTTTAAAAAACAGCCAACCGCATGGCTCCTTACAGTGGATGCCGTTTAGACAATCCACTGCTGAGTCACGCACGGTAAAGTGCTTCATGGGCGAGCTGTCTGGTCGTGCAATGCTGGATCAAAAAGATCTAGATCAAACTACAGATAGGCCAGTGGCAGGATTAGCCCTGTCTGAACACACCCTTAAAGGTGCTCCTGGGTTTTTTACTAACTGATTGTTGTAACTCAAACCATTTCAAGTTCACTGAGGAAAAATCTGCTAGGCAAATATCTGAGGCATCGTTCCCACTCTTTCACTGAGGCCATTTCAGATGTTTCTTTGGCTGTGTGGGTGCCATCCACATGGGGTTCCTTTCCGTGGCAGAAGTTATTGGTGTGTAAGGGCTCCCACATAGCTTGGTGCAATTGAAAACCACACTGCTGAAGCCATTTTTTTAAAAAATGTATTCTATTTAAAACGTTTATTAGCCACCTTTCATCCTTAGGGAGCTTGGGGTAGGTTACAACATAGGGAAAAGCTCATCGGAAAAAATTGCATTAAAAACATAAAAACAAAATTTAAACTCATGGCTCAGGACTGCTAGTAAACTTAACCGAATGCAATCTGAAATAAAACTGTCTTTAGCTGCCTCCTAACGATTGGAAGTGAGAAGGCCAGGCATGCGTCCCTGGGAAGGTCGTTCCATAATTGAGGGGCTGCCACTGAAAAGGCCCTGTCTCGTGTACCACAAGGAGAAGGAAGAAGGAAAAGGAAGAAGGAAAAAGAGGAGGAGAAGAAGATTGGATATATACCCCGACCTTTACTCGGAGTCTCAGAGGGGCTTACAATCTGCTTTCCCTTCCCCCTCCCCACAACAGACACCCTGTGAGGTAGGTGGGGCTGAGAGAGCTCTTTTGAGGACTGCTTTTGAGAGAACAGCTCTGAGAGAACTTGTGACAGATCCAAGGTCACCCAGCTGGCTGCATGTGAAGGAGTGGGGAATCAAACCCAGATTAGAGTTTGCTGCTCTTAACCAGGACACCAAACTGGCTCTCTTTGAGCTTCTTTGATTGATGGGACAGTCAGGAGGGCCTCTCCCCGTGGTCCTAATTCCTGCCCGGAGTAAAGAGAAGGGATAAGGTTTTACCCCTCTGCTCAGCTAAGTGGTAAGATCCAAACAAAGATATTTTTCATGATGAAGTTAAAGTCATTCCAAAGTACACAGAGATGCTTTGCACATAAAGTCTCCAGCTCTGGATTGTGAAATTCCTGGAGATCTTGGGGGTGGAGCCTGGGGAAGGGAGGGGAGGAGAGAGACCTCAGTGGGGAACCCACCTTCCAAAACAGCCATTTTCTCCAGGGGGACTGCTCTCTTTTACCTGGAGACCACTTGTAATTCCAGGAGATCTTCAGCCACCACGCTGAGACCGGTAACTCTATTTACCCAGGTAGTGAAGGGTGAGGTATAAATCCAACCTCTTCTTCTTTTTTAATGACATCCTCAGAGCATTTTAAAATCAAAAGACAGGAAACCCTGGACTTCAGATCTACCTTATAGACCCTTCCACTGAAATCGTGTTTAATTTATTCATTCCAAATTGTGCACTGTTGTACTTTCCACAACATCAGTAAAACTTCCAAGGAGATATATATTTAAGATTCAAGTTACACTCTTTTCTCCGTGATGGCTCTTACATCTTGGGGAAGGCAAGCCTTGTCAAATTACTCCGTGTGGCTTGTTAAAACAATCCCGCGTCCCTTAAAAAAAGCATACCTTGGGAGTCCCAATACTGAAGTTCTAGCCTCCCCTCGCCTGCCTCCTTAGAATCCAGTGGGCGGCAAATATGTTTTAGACTTGGCGGGAAAGGGCTGTTTAGTCGACCTTGGTAACTTAACTGAAACAGTATACGTGTAAATCCATCTCAAATCCCCGGCCTCTTACAGCTTTCGTCCCTATGGAAATCAGATCACAAGACTGTTTACAAGAGACGACAATTCATTTGGCTAAAAAGCCATGACAGGAGGGCCTCTGGCGTTATTGGGGATGGCGGTAAACTGATCTCACCCAAATAGCCCGAGAACAAAATAATAAGGATGACGTAATGATTTCCAGCTAATCACTTTCGATCGTCCATGTTTCGAAAAGAGGACAGAATTTCACTGTAGATGTCAGGATTTGGCACTGGGGCTTTCCTTCTCATGGGCTTGTTCTCATTGCTTGAGAAAATGTTGATGTTTTCCGTTGTTCTTTCCCCTTTTAGCGATTCTGAACAGCAGTCTTCGATACCGTCAGAGGTAACAGTGCAAAAATACTTTAATGCGTGGTTTCGTGTATGATGCTGTAATCATAAGTATATGGTCAAGTCTGCCTGTTATTTTTGAGAAAGGAAGGGGGGAAGAGAGCTGTTCAGGGATAATCAACTTCTTCCAAGGGGAGTAGAAGATTGTTAAACGTTCCCGTAGTTAAAGCCACATTCTTGGCATTGGGAACAAATCCATCTTGATCAGCAGTTTGATTAATCTTCCCCAGATAATCGTATATTACTGTTTGCTTGGGAACAAGATCGACTTGAGGCACATGGTATTTTCCCCCCCTCTTTTCTTCCCTCCCACCACAAGCCTTAGAAATATTTACTGCAAACAGATGGGACACACAGAATGGGTTGAAGAATTTGTCTTAAAAATTCTTTCCTGAGAAAACGCCAAAGTTTTAGCACTTCAAAATTGCCACGTTTAGATGTGTGTGTGTGTATATATATATATATATATATATATATATATATATATAAACTGAATGATAAACAGGTTTTTTTAAAAAAAAACACATGAGTGATTATCAACCTCTCTTCTTTTCAGTGTCTCACTTGGTAATTCCGTGCCATCCGAATCCAATGTGCTTGAATTGTAAGGTAAAAGTAAAGGTTTCCCTTGCTCGAAAGCCAGTTGAATCCGACTCTAGGGATGAGTTGCACATCTCTGTTTCCAAGCCAAAGAGCCAGCACTGTCCGAAGACGTTTCTGTGATCATGTGGCCGGCATGACGCCAAGGCACACAGAACGCTGGTACCTTCCCACTAAAGCAGTACCTATTTATCTATTTGCAATTTCTTGCTTTCAAACTGCTAGGTTGGCAGGAGCTGGGACCAGAGACGGGAGTTCACTCTGTCATGCAGCACTCGGGTCTCGAACTGCTGAACTACTGACCTTCTGGTCTGCAGTTCAGCGTCTGAACCACTTGAGCCACTGCACAGGCTGGTAATTTACTGTTCTGATTTTCTTTCCATAATGGGACTTTCATCTTGCAACATCGGAGTTTATTGGTGTTACAAACACTGGTTATATTGAACTGGAGAATTTCTTAAGAAGTGACAGTAGAACAAATTTAGAGTCCAGTGGCACCTTTAAGACCAACAAAGGTTTATTCAAGATATGAGCTTTCATGTGCATGCACATTTTTTTTCAAATACATTGGAATGGAAGGTAAGAGTTCAAACTTATAGACAGAGGCTGAACAGCAAATTAATATGAAACATGATCAAGATGTTTTAAGATATGCGAAGACAAAACTAAATAACAAGCAACGGTCATAAGGTCGTTGTTTTTATTTAATTAAGGGGGAACAGTAAAGCAATAAATATGTCAAAATAGGAGATAAATGTGTAAGGGTATCTATATACTAATAGCCAAGTCACCCCCTCTGTGCGGATATCTAAATCCACGTGGGGGGGACTTGGGGGGCAAGGAGATTTTCACATACTAAATAATGCACTTTTGATGCACTTTGTGACTGGATTTTACTGTATGGAATGGCAAAATCCACTTGAAAGCGGTCGCTGGAGTAGATTTGAAACAGCATTATTTACAGGCCCGTAGCCACAGTGGGGCATCTCGGGGTCATGCCCCCTTAATTGACTGCTATGCCCCACAAAATGCGCTCTCCAAAATTATCATTTAAAAAAAAAAAATCTAAATTTAGCTGCATTGCACAGCGTTATTCTGTCTTATTTATCCCCCCCCCCCATTTACCATGTTCCCCTGCCCCACTGGATTCCCCAGTGCCCCACCACCCAAAATTTTCTAGCTTCACCCCCTGATTATTTAGCATGTGTGAAAGCAATACTGAGCAAATACAAGCAACAAAATAGGATGCGCCAGAACCAATTCATTAGGATTTTAGAAGACTGGAACCACCAGAAAGAATTTGAGCATCACATAAGTATTCACATGGCACATTAAGCAGTGCAGAAATTGCATAGATAGGATCCTAATGATAATTAGCACACACTGAATAATCCACTTGCCAAAACACTCCAGTGATTGTTTGCAAATGGATTTTACTGTTGCCTGAGTCAAAATCCAGTTGCAAAGTGCATTGAAAGTAGATTGAAAATGCATTATTCACTGTGTGGGAAAGTACACACAGCAGTGTAGACCACGGTTCCTAATCATTTATTCAAACAAGTTTGTAAAATAAGGATGGGCACAAACCCATAAACGAACCAGAGTTCATGGTTCATGAACTAGGGGCTTGGGAGAACTGCCTCCTGCGATCTGTCCTTGAACCTCCTCCAGGGGCCTGCCCATATAAGGGCATATAAGGCCTATAAAGGCCTTTGGAGCTCACTCTGGGCCTGCCAGACCTGGAGGTGGGCTCTGAAGGCATTTTAGTGCCTCTGAGACTCACTTCTGATTGAGCAACCTGTCCCAGACGTAAGCTCCAAAGGCATTTAAATACCTTCGGAGTTCACTCGGGCCCTGGGGGGTGGGCTCCAACAGCATTCAAATGCCTTCGGAGCTCACTTCTAGGTGGGGCTGCAGCCCCACGAACTTCCAAAACCACGAACCGGTTCATGGAATGGAGAAGTTCATGGAAGTTTGGGGTTCGTGAAAACCCTGAACCACGAACCTCGAACATCCGTGAGCCTCCGTTTTCCCCATTTCAAGCCCATCCCTATCATAAAACCATCTTGTGCAGTGCAACTTTGTGACCAGTGCAGAAAAGCCCTTTTGGATAGTCCAGATTTGCATAGTCTTTGGAAAGCCTCCTTGGGCAGGCTGTTCCACAAGGCAGGAACTACAACACGGGTACAACTACAAAGCACGGGTGCAGCAGTGGCTGATTTTGCCCATTTGGCAGGATGGCACCTACAGAAGTCCCTGTGGACTTGAGCGAAGTTGTTACGGCGGTGCATAGGGAGAGAATGGGAGTAATATGTGTGCTCCCTCTAGCTCCAGTTAATATACCGTAAGTAACAACCGTAGGAACCTGAGATGGTGGGATTTAAAACAGGATCTTTGAGGATGACCTTAAAGAATGGGTTGGTTTATAGGGAAGAAGACCTCCCCCCCTTAATGTAGGCGAGCCCTGGACTAGCATTTTCAATTAGGGTCAGAAAGCAACTGGAAGCCGGTGATGCTGCCAGCTGGATCTTTGTGGTACTCCAGTATTGTAGGTCTTGAAACATCTGTTCCATCGAACCCTTCCAACTGCAACTCGAAATGCAGGAATGTCCACTACTCCCTTCATTCCGCCGGTTTGACCGTGGGCCTTGTACAAAGGATACTGCCAAATCATTTCTTAATGTCAACACAGGTTTGGGACGGGGACTACTGGAAAAAAAAAGAGAAACGTGGAAACAGGAACACGTGCCCAAGTCCCTTCAAGGTGCAATTGACTTAACAGTGACCCCAGCAAGGGGCTTTCAAGGCAAGTGAGAAGCAGAGGTGGTTTTGCCATTGCCTTCCTCTGCAGAACCTTCCTTGGTGGTCTCCCATCCAAGTTCTGACTTATGGCCACCCCAGCAAGGGGCTTTCAAGGCAAGTGAGAAGCAGAGGTGGTTGGCCATTGCCTTCCTCTGCAGAACCTTCCTTGGTGGTCTCCCATCCAAGTTCTGACTTATGGCCACCCCAGCGAGGGGCTTTCAAGGCAAGTGAGAAGCAGAGGTGGTTTTGCCATGGCCTTCCTCTGCAAAGTCTTTCTTGGTGGCCCTCCATTCAAGTGCCAGTCCTCCTCCTCCTCCTCCTCCTCTTTCAGGGGAACCAATCTCTATTGCCTGGCAATCAGCTGAAATAGCGGCAGATCTCCAGCCATTACCTGGAGGCTGGATAAACCAAAAGAGCGCACAGGATAAACCAAATGAGCACAGTGTGGCTCACTTTTGTTTGACATTACCTGGAGGCTGGCAACCTTTACTGGACTATTGTAATGTTCTCTGTATGGGTCTGCCTTCAAAGTCAACTTGGAAATTCCAGTCGCTACAAAAAGCTGTAGCCCAGTTACTACGGGACACGATGGCTGCATTCAGACTGGCAGTTTGGCCCAATATAGGCACCTTTCACAAACTGATTAAATGGGCCCGTTCACACAGCCACAACTGTCAGGCATTTCCTGGACATACCCCATCAGAGGATGACTTGAAGCCGGGTTAAAAAGCCATCGCCTCCAAAGTGGAGTTTTTGTTTCCTCGCGCATTCATCACGCATGGCCAGATGTCTGAACACTGGGGAGCGCATGCAGAACAGTCTGAACCTGCAGAACCATTCTGCTGCTAGGAAAGTGGCTTTTTTAAAAAAAATTGCCCATGTGCGCACATGTGCGCATGACTTTTGGCCGTTTTTGCAGTGTGCTCCATGGCTGATGCGTTACAACAATGGGGATGCTTTCCCATGGGATGTCTTTGTGGGTAACCCGCAGTAGGGTGTGCTGTGTGGCTGATATGTCCCGCAACATTTTAAACTGGGTCACTTAGAGGCAGCACTATATCGCGGCAATCTGCCAGTCTGTCCGCAGCTGATGTGGAGCATGCAAGTTACCCTCATCTGCAATGGCTTCATAGGTTACCAATCTGTTACCAAGGTCAATTGAAGGTACTGGCTCTCACCTATAAGGTCCTTAACGACCTTGGATCCATAAACCTACAGGACTGTCCCTCCTGCAATGCTCCACCACAACAGCTTTGCTTGGAGTTGCTGGGTGCTTACCAGCTGCTGGGGGGGGGGGCTCCAGTCTGCTCCCTGGTATCTTCTGGTTACCATAGAGTTTTTACCCAAATGCTAAAGCAGGAGTGGCCAAACTGTGGCTCGGGAGCCGCATGTGGATCTTTCACACATATTGTGCGGCTCCTGGCAGGGTAGCTAGGGAAGTGAAGGGGAGCCATCCTTTTTCTCCCTCCCATCTATTTGCGCTCTCTCTCTCTCTTTCTCTCTCTCTCTCTCTCTTAGACAAACAAATAAATATCATCGGACAAATAAATATCATTATAAATATCTGTTTTTACCCCTTTTGTTTTTATTTTTGGCTGTCTCCTTTAATGTAAATCCAAAGCAAATCTGCATATTTTAAAAATAAAAATGTGTGTGTGATCTCTGTTCACGCCTTGCGGCTCTCAAACATCTGACGTTTATTCTATGCGGCTCTTAGGTTGAGCAGGTTTGGCCACCCCTGTGCTAGAGCATCCCCTGCGCAACATGTCGGGCACAACGACATCACCTCTAGGTGACATCATCACTCCAGGCCCTTTGGGAGCAAGGGAGCTGTTCAGGGGCGGGGCTCTCCTCTCGGCCAGCTGGCTGGCGGTGGATTGAAGCCCCCCAAAGCAGGAGAACCCCCGCCGATCTTGGGGGTCCGGCAACCCTAGCTTTGCTTATCTGGGCAGAGCCTTTGAAGGTGCCTGTAAATCGGGAAGATCTGCAACTGCCCGTCCACTGGCCGTCTCTCTGTTGTCTTCCCCCTTGAGGAATGCCCAAGACCTCTGCCTGAGACCCGGGAGAGCCACTGAGTCGATGATACTGACTTGGATGGACCAAGGGACTGATTCAGTATAAGGCCACTTCTTGTGTTCCGGGTGTGTCCACGAAAGCATTTTCATTGGACATCTGATGCTGTCCGATTGCTGAACCGGCCTTGGGTCTCAGCAGGGGAGGAAATATGTCAAAGGATTCATCATTGGGTCGGGGGCCCCTCAACCCCACTGTTCTCAGCCAGCCAAGTGGCAGCTTGTATCATTTGCAACTGGATCGTCAGGGTCTTAGCACAACATGCGAAAAGATCTCGAGAACTGTTTTACAGGCCCTTATGTCAAACACATGTTGGCTGGTTTCCCTTCCAGCCATCGCCGTGCCGTGAGAAGGCCGTTAACTAACTAGTCGGTGTAATCATTCCTCGCCTCGCCAACTTTCATGTAAGACTCCTGGGTACCCGAAGCCTGGGCATTTATTTATTCTTTTTAACAGCGTTCTTTTATTGGCCTTTGTTTCTGGCTTTCTAAGAGCACGTTGTGATAACATTTTTTGATGCAGCACAAAATAAAAGCTGCAAGCCAGTTTCTTGTACTCAGCCATCTTGGATGCAGCCTCTAAGTCGTTTTGGAAGTATTAGTCACGCGGGGGGCTGCCGACTCTGGGTTGGGAAATCCGTGGAGATTTGGGGGGTGGAGCACGGAGAGGGTGGGGTTTGGGGAGGAAAGGGGCCTCAGTTGGGTATGATGCCATCGAGTCGGCCCAGGGTTGCCAGCCTCCAGGTGGTGGCTGGAGATCTCCTGGGATTACAACTGGTCTCCAGGTGACAGAGATCAGTTCCCCTGGAGAAAATGGCTGCATTGGAAGGTGGACTCTATGGTGTTAGACCCCCACTGGTGTCCCTCCCGTCCCCAAATCCCACCCTCCCCAGGCTCCACCCCCCAAATCTCCAGGTGTTTCCCAATTCAGAACTGGCAACCCCATCCAGCCTCCAAAGCAGCCATTTTTCTCTAGGGGAACTGCTCTCTGTTGTTTAGAAATCAGTTGTAAATCTGGGAGGTCTCCAGGCCCGACCTGGAGATTGGCAACCCTACGAACATGGAAGGTCAACAACTGTGGTCATGTAATTCTGTTACCCTTTATGCTTGTGAAGTGTTTTTCTCTACCAAGGAGTCTTAAAGCAGGTTACAATCACTTTTCCCTCCCTCTCTCCACAACAGGCGCCTTGTGAGGTAGGTGGGGCTGAGAGGATCCCGAGAGAACAGCGAATGGCCCAAGGTCACCCAGCAGGCTTCACGCGGAGGAGCCGGGAATCAAACCCAGCTCTCCAGATTAGAGTCCGTCACTCTTAACCACTGCACCCTGGGGGCTCTGAGATTATTCCATTTTTGATGGAAGGCAGGGAAATAACAAAACTCAGAACTGAGATGATAGCCCTCTGGGAAAGGGCACAACTCGCTGGCTGTGTTATTATTATAGCATGGCATTGTGTGTAGAATAGCCAGGAGATCCTAAAATTGTCTGGCAGCCAGAGGTTCTAGCTCTTTTTTTTAGCATTGTGTGCCACTAGGTGGTGAGCTAGACTTGTTTTTAAGGCAAGAGATGTTTCAGTTGGGTATGATGTGACTTGCCCAGGTGGCTTGCCATTGCCTGCCTCTGCGTCACAACCCTGGTATTCCTTGGAGGTCGCCCTTCCAAATACTAGCCAAGGCAAACCTTGCTTAGCTTCCGAGATCTGATGGGATCGGGCTATCCTGGGTTATCCTGGTCAGGGCACTGGCTGTGCGCATGCTGTAAATACATGCATGCCGCACAGCACCTCCAGTTAAGAAGACCTCTGCAAGAGATTTTGAAGATCTGCCACCAATTAAAGTAGACAGCACTGGGCTATATGGACTGTGGTCTGGTTCAGTATAAAGCAGCTTTATATGGTCCCAGTCCAATGCATTGAACTGACCTGATCATCAGATCTTAGAAGGTGAGTAAAGTCAGCTGTGGAATGGAACTCCATCAACCTGACAAAGAAACGTGCACACAAAAGCTCATACGTTGAATAAGAACATAAGAGAAGCCAATGTTGGATCAGGCCAATGGCTCATCCAGTCCAACACTCTGTCACGCAGCGGCCAAAAACACCAGGTGCCCTCAGGAGGTCCATCAGTGGGGCCAATAAACCTAGGGTCAGCTGTGGTTAGTACTTGGATGGGAGACCACCAAGGAACTCCAGGATTGCTATGCAAAGGCAGGTGATGGCCAACCATCTCTATATATTTCTTGCCTTGACCTGGATGGCCAAGGCTGGCCTGATCTTGTCAGATCTTGGAAGCTAAGCAGGGTTGGCCCTGGTTAGTATTTGGATGGGAGACCACCAAGGAAGTCCAGGGTTGCTACGCAGAGGCAGGCAAGGGCAAACCATCTCTATTCATCTCTTGCCTTGACCTGGATGGCCAAGGCTGGCCTGATCTTGTCAGATTTTGGAAGCTAAGCAGGGTCGGCCCTGGTTAGTATTTGGATGGGAGACCACCAGGGAAGTCCAGGGTTGCTACGCAGAGGCAGGCAAGGGCAAACCATCTCTATTCATCTCTTGCCTTGACCTGGATGGCCAAGGCTGGCCTGATCTTGTCGGAAGCTAAGCAGGGTCGGCCCTGGTTAGTATTTGGATGGGAGACCTCTGCCGAAGGTCGTTACTCAGAGGCAGGCAATGGCAAACAACCTCTGGACGTCTCTTGCCTCGGAAAACCTACAGGGTCTCCACAATTCGGCCGCGACTTGACAGCACTTCCCACCCCTCGTCCAGTTCATTGCAGAGAGCTGGGATAAATTCTTCCCCATCTGCGGCCAGCTCGCTTTTGGATCAATCGAAACCAAATCCTTCTCCACTCTGATAAAAAAGGTGCCTGTTTAATGAACATTTGTTTCAGCTTGAGGCGCACTCAGAGTGTCGACGAAGCCTTTTTGGCAGAGTTCTCTCCCCCGCCCCCCTGCTCGTAAAAATCTGCTCCTCTAACTTCATTACGGTTTACTATTGCATTGTATAAGTGGCGGGTTTACGGTGCCCTTCAGCGGGAAAAGTGATGGCTAATGTTTTCAATCACAGAAGCGGTGAAGGGCCCAGCCTCTTCTTCCCATGAACTTTGCAAGGACTCGGCCTTAAAGTGGTCCCTGCTCTGGGGTTAGGAAGGCTAGCTCCAGGTTGGGAAATGCATGGAGATTTAAGGGTAGAGCCTGGGGAGGGCGGGGTTTGGGAAGGGGAGGGACCTCGGCAGGTAGAATCCACCCTCTGAGGCAGCCATTTCCTCCAGAGGAAGAGGACGGAGAAGAAGAAGAGGAGGAGGAGATTTTTATACCTTGTTTTTCTGGAGATCAGTTGAAATTCCAGGAGATTGCCAGGACCCACCTGGAGGCTGGCAACCTGATCTGAAGTAGACCTATCTCACAGCTGTTTCTGCCTTAACACATGAGAAGGGGCTTGTATTGAAGTAGGAACTTAGGGTGCAATCCCTAAATGGAGGGTGACCTTCACCCTTGGCCTCAGACTGGGTCCCTTCAACTAGGGCCAGCCCCTGGGGATCCTCTTTGGCCTTCCCAAAGCTCCACTACTCCCTTGGTTGTCCTTTCCCAGCATGCACCTCTCACATCTCCATTGTAGAGTGTCACCCCAGTGCAATGCCAGTGCTTCCGGGTCATGCTGGAAGTGACATCATCCTCTGGCAACAAAGATCATAGTAGGATTGCCATCCCCCCAGTGGGGCCAGGGGATCCTCCGAAGTTGGGAGGCCCAATCCACCGCGGCCCAGCTGGACAGCAGGGGAAGCCCCACCCCTGAAAAGCCCCCTCCCGGTGCTGCCAGCGAGGGCACGGTGACGTCACTCGGGAGTGACATCATCGCATTTCCAACATCAGGGGCGACGCTCTACGTTTATAATTGTGTTTTACCTGTTGAATTCTATGTAAGCTGCCCTGAGCCTGCTCCAGCGGGGAGGGCAGGGTATAAATCAAATAAATAAATAAATAATAGGTTCCGGGCAAAACGCTATGGTTTTGAGGCCGAAAAACCCATAGAGTTTTGCCCAGAACCTAGAGCGTCACTCCCAACATCAGAAACGTGGTGACGTCACTTCTGGTGATGTCATCGCAGCCATAAGATCTTCAAGGAGGAAGTGGGAGCCCCCCCCCGCCAGCAGCCAGATGGGCCTTGGCAACCCTAGACAGTCCCCCACCCCCAATTTGCGGCCTGCTTGCACTCACTGACTACGTGAGTGTTGGCAGGTATTGGCAACAATTACCAGGCGTTCGTTCAACCATCTCATCCTTTGCCGTCCCCTTCTTCTTTGACCTTCAGTCTTTCTCAGCATCAGGGCCTTCTCTAATTTACTCTTCTTACTTACAGCAAGCCACAATATACAGGTGTTTGGGCTTCGGTTCAAGGACACATGATATTTATGTAAGCATTTTTTTTCCTTTGTGTGCTTGCTCTATTTGTGAAGGAAGTCTGCTGCTTCTGAGATATACTGTGACTTGTTTGTTACCACCCAATTTTGGATAAGTGTTCTTTATTATGATTGCAGTTCTACAATAATACGTATATATGAGTTTGGCATTATTAGTGACTTGCTTTCTAGATAATTATTGCTGCATTCATTTAGTGTTCTTTGACTACAGATTTGTTTGTGAGTTCATTGGAGATTTTAGGGGCGGTGCTTAGCAAGGAGGCGAGCAAAGCTCTATACTGGCCTCCAGGACCGTAGAGACTACAGAGGTGAAATTATTGAACGCTGTCATTTCTTTTTCTATTGGTGAACACAGGGAATGAAT
Organism: Lepidodactylus listeri; assembly: GCA_029233225.1. NCBI lineage: Eukaryota > Metazoa > Chordata > Lepidosauria > Squamata > Gekkonidae > Lepidodactylus > Lepidodactylus listeri. Next base: position 6,399,623 of record JARCFY010000016.1, on the reverse strand, counting down.
GCTGGGAGTTTGCCCGCCAGTATTGGAAACATAGAGGGGCTGCAGTGGCTCAAGTGGTTAAGATGCTGAACTGCAGACCAGAAGGTCGGTAGTTCAGCAGTTCGAGACCCGAGTGCTGTGTGACGGAGTGAGCTCCCATCTCTGGCCCCAGCTCCTGCCAACCTAGCAGTTCGAAAGCAAGAAACTGCAAGTAGGTAAATAGGTACCGCTTCGGTGGGAAGGTAACAGCGTTCCGTGCGCCGGAACATCTAGTCATGCCGGCCACATGACCACAGAAAAGTCTTCGGACAGCGCTGGCTCTTCGGCTTGGAAATGGAGATGAGCACCACCCCCTAGAGTCATATTCGACTGGCTTTCGAGCAAGGGAAACCTTTTCCTTAGGTCCTCTGCCCCTGCTTGACCCCCCTCCCGTAACCTCAGATCAAAAGAGGGAGGGATTGCTGCCACCTGGGCTATCCTCCTTTGGCTGGCCCCCATCCCACACAGCCTAAAGCAAGCCATCTGATCTCTTCAGCAGCCGCTGCCTCTGCCTCCTCTTGGGGGGGGGTGAGTATTTGTGTGTGTGTGCATGTGTACCTGGAAGTCATCCTAGCTACAGGCCTGGCGGAGAGCGTTTGAGTTCTGACGTCACTGTTGGGGTGAACTTTCACTGCTTGAAAGGAAAATGTAAACAGTCTCAAGAATATCATGTGAGCAAAACAAAAAAAAAATCAAACTGTAGTCTGAGAATAGCAGGAGAATTTGGGTGGGGCAGGGACAATCAGTTGTAATTTACAGTGCAATACTGGTAGTACCATCATCACATTGGGGTGGCGCTCTAGGATTCACCCAAAACTCTATGATTGGCCATAAAGTTTAAGGGGTAAGCTAGAGCATCGCACCGATGCAATGATGTCACGTCCAGCTTCATATTGGAAGTGATGTTGCATGTCAGAGCAATGCTGAACAGCCCCTGCCCCATTTTTGCCCTGCAAACCTGTCAGGCAGAAGTGGAAAACATCCCAGGCTGAGAGATCTGCTGCTATAACAGGAAACCTGATCCCCCCGCCTGAGAATCTGTTCCATGTGTTTTGTTTCTGTCCAGCCAGGTTTCCCACCACTAAACCAGTGGCTTTCTGGATCATGGTCCTCAATGAAGTCCACCAAATTTGGACCAAGAGATCGTCCTCTTGCGGCATCACCAAAATTCTCCTCCCTCCCTCAACACAATAATGCAACAACGCAATTGGAAGATTTTCCATTCCATAAAGTACTTCTAGATCTGTAGCGCTGACGCTTTAGTGTTTTCACAGGCATAGTACTGGATAAATGACAGAGAGGCTTCTAGCTCAGATATTACGCCACTGGACTCAAACTTTGTGACGCCATACTAATGTTAGCTCAGTTGTACCCTTTAAGGGGGCGGTTGCGTAAGAACCCTTTTCCCAAAAATAAAAAAGCAAGAACCTTTTACAGCTCTGCCTTCTGTTTCTCTTTGAAGCCCAAACAAATTAGCCAAGCTGAGAACTTTATTTTCAGAGTTCATTAAGCCTCGAGCAGTAAATCCTGTTCTCACATTCCAGATGTTGTGGTTTCTTTCGGCCTTCGTTTATATTTCCCTGCAATGTGAATAATTTCCTCCGGCCTTCCTCTTTTTCTTCCCCCCTTCTGACAAGGACCAGGCAAAACTAGACATATCTAAACAACAAGCCATAATTTGGGCTCTGCGGCTTGAAACAAACAGGGACATTTTAAATTAGAGTTGGACCCATTCTAGAACCTGGTCTCGCTGCGAGGTGAGCATCCGCCTGTGTGTGGGTACAGTGCATGATGTCACATCACGACTGCGCTGTGCGTGCCTAGAAGGGCACAGAGATCATTCGTATTCAGGAATCTTTTTCAGAGTTTGGGGTGGAATTGGAAATTCCAGATGTGAAATCTCTCCACCCATTTCAAATGAGGGAGGAGGAGAGGAGGAGGAGGAGGAGGAATTCACTGCCACTGGAGGAGGTGGCGGCTACAAGCATGGACAGCTTCAAGAGGGAATTGGATAAACATCTGGAGCAGAGGTCCATCAGTGGCTATGAGCCACAAGGTATAGATAGGAACTCTCGGTCTGGGGCAAATGATGCTCTGTATTCTTGATGCTTGACGGAAGGGGGGGAGAGAAACAGTGGGAGGGCTTCGAGTGTCCTGGCCCCACTGCTGGACCTCCTGAGGGCAGCTGGTGTTTTTGGCCATTGTGTGAAACAGAGGCCGATTTCGCACTGGCCAGTTGCCTCTCGTTCTCTCCGGAATTTTCCCTCCCAGTTTCCTCCGGAGTATTTTCTTCAATTTCCCACTTGGAACCTCAGCCCTTTCGATATAGCGTGACGAAGAGTTTTCTCCAAAAAAAATTAGAAACTCCCACAATGGGGCGGTCCTGATGAAAAGCGGACGAGTGGGCGTGTTTTCATTTTGGGTTCTCCCCCGGATCAAACAGGAAAATCCTCTAAAAATAGGATTTGTTTGCTCCAGGGAAACTCCGGTGCAGCAGGGCGATACTCCAGAGCAAAACGTGAGCCCGGAGCAACTGGTGTGAAATTGACCAGAAGCTCCGGTGCAAGCATGAGGGCAAACCTGGGGCAAACGCTAGTGCAAAATCAGCCTGGATGGGCCATTGGCCTGATACAACATTGGCTTCTCTTATGTTCTTATGAGGAGTTTGGATTTATACTTCACCCTTCACTACCCAAGGGAGTCTCAGAGCGGCTTACAATCTCCTTTCCCTTCCCCTCCCCACAATAGACACCCTGTGAGGTAGTTGGGGCTGAGAGAGCTCTTGAGAGAACTGCCCTTGAGAGAACAGCTCTGAAAGAACTTGTGATTGACCCAGGGTCACCTAGCTGGCTGCATGTGAAGGAGGAGTGGGGAATCCGGTCTCCCAGATTAGAGTCCACCACTCTTAACCACTGCACCAAACCGGCTCTCTGGACACATCACCTCTGACCCATTTGCGAGACACAAGACTGTAGTCCTGGTGATTATCTAAGCAACAAGAAACTTTTGGATATAGTTATTAAAGAAGATGCGGTGGATTGGATGTAGCCAGATTTTCTGCTGCTGGGAACCCCCCCCCCCCCCAAAAAAAGAAAAGGCTGTGTTGGGTATCATTGGACCATTTTGGACAAAAATCGTGCAGGATGGAGACAGTAGTAAGGACAAGTAGTATTGGACAGTAGTATTGGACAAGATGGAGTGGGAAAGTTGGCTGGATCCAGCCCACCATTGTTACAATGCTGCATTAGTCGATTTTGAATTATTCTGAAGCTCCGTCGTTTTTCTAGAGTATCACGGACTGCCTAGCAGCGTTCGTGAATTCAGAGTATTGTCATTCTGAGATGGCCAGAAATACAGGGAAAGAGTTGTCAGGCATGACCAAAAAGATCATAGAGGATGTTGTGGAACATGTAATCAGAACAGAGCTGGTGTCTCTCAGGGAAGCATGCCAAGAAGGGAGTCTAGAGTCCTGTACTAGAATAGCCTTGAAGGGCAGTAGGAAGACAACAATTGCTCTGACCTGGCAATCCCAATCTCATCAGATCTCAGAGGCTAAGCAGAGTAGACCCTGACAAATTCTTGGAAGGGCGACCTGCAAGGAATACCAGGGCCAGGATGCAGAGGCAGGAAATACCAAAGCCACCTCTCTGAAATGACTTAGCCCCACTAGGGGTCGCCAGAAGTCACCATGACTTCCAAGCTTGGAAGCACCTAAACACAAACACATGCACACTCACAAAAAAAAAATACTCACAAAACCTCCCACAAATATATGCAACAATTATATGGCCTTGTGTAGATTAGAAGCCCTCTAATCCATTATCAGTGGATACAATCTTTTTAGGCTCAGGTGCAGAAGTGTCTGAGAATCGCAAGGACGTCCAACTGCACAGAAGTGAAGATATGATTCAAGAATGGCATTATTGGTTGAGGACCAGAAGATATTCCTATGTATGAGAAACTTGTCATCATAATTTTTAAATAAAAGCCTGCATGGTGGAGTGGTTACGTGCGGCGGACTCTGATCTGGAGAACCGGTTTCGATTCCCCAGTCCTTCACATGGAGCCTGCTGGGTGACCTTGGGCCAGTCACGGTTCTCTCAGAACTCTCTCAGTCCCATCTGCCTCACAGGCAGTGTTCCCTCTAAGCTGAGTTGGTGTGAGCTAGCTCACAGTTTTTAGCCTCCGGCTCACACATTTTTGTCCTAGCTCAGGTAGGTTGGCTCCAGAGCCAACTAATTTATGCGGCAGCCAAATCTCTCACTCGCAGCTGTAATGCCAGTAGCTCACAAAGTAGAACTTTTGCCCACAAGACTCCACAGCTTAGAGGGAACATTGCTCATAGGATGTTTGTTGTGGGAAGAGGAAAGGAAAGGCGATTGTAAGCCACTTTGAGACTCCTTAAGGTAGAGAAAATCAGGGTATAAAAACCAACTCTTCTTCTTCTAAATAGACTTTGTTAAGATTTTTAAAAATAGCGAGAATAAACTAACATTTTTAATATATTCTATGAAGACATTTTAAGTATAGATAAGCTGGTATGATGTTTGAAGTGATGGGATAATGTGATGAGCCAAGAATGTGCACCCTTATCAACTGGGACAGTTAGCTATTGTTAGGAGATCATTTAAAAATCCTGTAAATAGGGGAAGTTGTATCGATCAAGAGCATCTTCTCAGAAGGGGCTCCTTGCCTGTGACTTGCTTGCTTTTGGGGTAAAAAGAACTCTTACGGACTCATGTAATTGCTCTCCTTTAATTATCTATTTAACAATCATGGACGGATGATATAATGCTTTGTTGATTTAGGCTATGTTAAGAAAGCAATAGTTCACAAAACAAGCATAAAGTGGAAGCACCCTGACCTGGATAGCCCAAGCTAGAATGATTTCACCAGATCTTGGAAGTTAAGTAGGGTCAGCCTTGGTCAGTATTTCAGTGGGAGACCACCAAGGAATATCAAAGGCAGGCAATGGCAGACCACATCTGAACAACTCATGCCTTGAATATCCCACCAGGAGTTGCCGTAAGTCAGCTGTGACTTGATGTCACAGAAAAGAGAGAAGCAGAGATTCTCTGATTGTATTTACTTGTTTTCTGTTAAGGAAGTGTGCATGTATCATGAAAGCGACACGGTCAGGCAAGATTCCTATAGCGGTCTTTAAATGGTGAGCCTATGCTGGCTTGATACATTTTAAAGATGTTATATTCCATCCTGACCTCCCCACCCCGCCCCCCCTTAAAAACCTTCTCTTTGACTGGATGATCTCTAAGCAACTGGAATGTAGTATGCTCTGTGTAGCAACCAGCCTGCCATGTGCTTCCAGGTAATGGCGCCCGCCGCATGGCCAGAGCACATGGTCAGGCAGAGAGGGGAGCTTGAATCTGGAGGAACAATAGACATCCGGATTGAAAGCCTCCACCAATGTGGGACCTAGGTTCTCCCTGGAGAGCCAATGCAATCAAAGGCTCCTCCAGGGAACCTATGACAAACATGCGCATAAGTTAAGCCCCTATCAGGTCTTTTGGGTGCGGCTGGAGGTGTGGCTCTGGCCAGCTTTAAATGAGGGCCCTGGAGCCCTGGAAGCATGCTTGTTCTGACCATCTACTGGGCATACTGAATCACTCAATGAAGGCTTCATGATTTCACCGTTCCTGGTCTCCTGAGTCCAGTACTCTTCAGCAACCTTCTTTCAATCCTGGGTCTGTGCCATCCTTATCTTTCAGGGGAAAGTGTAGAAGGTTTGTTTTCCTTATGTCCCTCTTAGGAATGTAGGATGTACTCTAAACAGAATTATAAGAACAAAGTTCGAGTCCAGTGGCACCTTTAAGACCAACAAAGTTTTATTCAAGGTAGAAGCTTTTGTGTGCAGGCACGCTTCCTCAGATATCTTATCAAGCTTATACCTTGAAGAAAACTTTTTTAGTCTTAAAGGTGCCCCTGGACTCAAACTTTGTTCTGCTGCTTCAGACCAATGTGGCTACCCACTTGAATCTATTTAGAGTGAATTATGTTTGAGAAGAGAATTGATGAACTCTCTTTGAAATACCAGACCCTGACCTCTTTTTTTAACTTTTGGCTTCAAGAGGGTATTAGATAAACATATGGAGCAGAGGTCCATCAGTGGCTCTTAGCCACAAAGTATAGATAGGAACTCTCAGTCTGGGGCAAGTGATGCTCTGTATTCTTGGTGCTTGACGGAAGGGGGGGAGAGAAACAGTGGGAGGGCTTCTCGTGTCCTCCTGGCCCCAATGCTGGACCTCCTGAGGGCACCTGGTGTTTTTGGCCACTGAGTGACACAGAGTGTTGGACTGGATGGGCCACTGGCCTGATCCAACATTGGCTTCTCTCTTATGTTCTTATCCTATAAAAGAAGAAGCTTGTATCTGTTCTTTAGCTTGTGGGTGAGTCTTGGGCACTCTGCTGAGCTCTCATCAGAATGATGATTCTTAGTAAACCTGCCTGCTTTCTTAGCAAAAAGACTTGAGTGAATCTTCCCCTTCCCCCAGATAGAACTCAGGAAAGGGGGGATTATACTACAGTTTTGGAAACTCCCCTGACATTTACTATACCCAGAATGAACCTATAGCATTACTGAGGTATACCTCTGGCTAGAAGTTAAACGATCTGGTATAGGAGAGCTAACGAGATGCCTAGGGTTTCTTAAGTGCACATCTGCATCTGAATCAGGCCCAACCAGAGTCATCCAGAACAGCATTTTACTTATATATTTTTCATCCCCTTCTCGTTTCTCCCGGAGTGCTTAAAAGTTTCTCAGGTAGCGCTCTCCTCGGCTGGAGCCTGTTTTAAATGTAACCCTTGAATAAATAAAGCATGTTATTTAGAGAGCATTTCCAAGTCTACACAGTCCATTCCTTTCAGGCTGTAACCCTAGATGTCCGGGCACATGTTGAACTTGATTCATGTGGGTAGTCGGGATGGCTTTGGTGGCACAACGCATTTCACAGGGGGAGCTTTCGCGAGGCATCCAGCCAGAGGGACTTGACGGGGGTGGGGGGGATTGGATATACTTAAACAGAACTGATATTTGGAAGCGACACAGACACACACCCAGGGAGGTGGTACACGGCCTTGTCGGCATAGAAGATGAGGATATTAGCAGGTCTGGAACAGTCAGCACAGCCTGGGAAACTCCGTAAGGTTTGTACTCCATTAAAAGGAAAAGGAAAACCACACTCACAGCAGAGCTCTCCTGGGACTATACAGCATCACAACACAGGTAGGAGAAACTAGGCTTGGAAGGTCCCTCAAATCAAAAACTTCCAACCTGTAGAGCTCCCTCGCCTCTCAGAGCCAGCCGTAGTCTCTGAAGTACGATTAGCTACGCCTAAAGTCAATAAAGCATGAAGTGATGTGGGGTCTCGGCAATGGAACGTGGCAAGCTCAGGGCATGCCTTCAATTAAGGGATAAAGCTGGCCACAAACCAACAGAGACCTTGCCAGTCCCAAAACTGCATGCTGGGTCTTTCACCAGGCCCACCGATCTATGAGTCCTGTGCCTCACTTCCCCCCAAGACTCAATTTACCTACTGGACTGCAGCCAAGGTCCACCGGACTCAAGCAACTCCAGTTTGGTGTACCATTGGGGAAAGCCCTTTATTAAGAGGCAAGCCAGGAGTCCCCAACACACTGCCTGTGGGTGCCATGCACACTTGAGCTTCCTCTTGTGTGTGGTTCCACCTCCCCCAGTGGCCATTTTGTGGTTGGCTCCACCTCCTTTTGCAGCCATTTAGTCAGGGTTGCCAGGGCCCTACCTCCTTCCAGCAGGGGGATGGAGCTTCCCTTCCGGGATCTTCCACTGGAAGTGATGTCATCATGCTAGGCATGTCGCCAGGGGGACGCTCTAGCATTCGGCCAGAAACTCTATGGTACCATAGTGTTTTTTGGCCAAGTGCTAGAGCGTCCCCCTGGCAGCATGCCCAGCATGATGACATCACCTCCAGGGGATGTAGGGCTGCCAAGTCCCCCCAGGGGGGCGGGGATTCCCCTGCTAAATGGGTCCCCAATCCGCCGGTCCGGATCTGGCCAGCGGGGGGAGCCCCATTCCCAAAGCGGTCCAATCCGGCCAACTGCCCGGCGTAATGACATCACTCAGAAGTGATGTCATCACACTGGGCACATTGCTGGGGTGATGCTCTAGCAATCGCCCTGAAAACTCTATGGTTTTAGGGCAATTGCCAGAGCATCACCCTGGCAACGTGCGCAGCGTGATGACGTCACTTCTGGGTGACATCATCCCGGGGGGCGCGCACAAAGCACGCGCACCAGACTCCAGGAGAGGGGACAGGACTCCCCCGCTTTTAATGAGGTAGGACTTGGCAACCCTAAGGTGACGTCAATGCGCCAGGCAGATTGGTGTGATCCTGGCACTTTGGGGGCAGGGTTCCCCCCACCAGCAGGATTCAGGCTGGCAGACTGGGGGCCCCTAAAGTGGGCAAACCCCCTGCCCCCAGTGGGAGAATGACAAGCCTACATTTTGTGGTTGTGCCCACCCCCCTTGGCTAGTGGAAACAACCAGGCAAATTAACCAAAAGCAAGCTGGAACAAAAATGTCTTAGGTGCTGAAAGAACCAAAGGGCGGGGTGGGGTGGGGATTCTGGAAACAATGCATATATAGAAGGGTTCAGGCCACTCTCACAGACAAATGCTTTTTTTAGGGGTCCCCAAACTTTTTGAAACTATGGACAACTGTCGTGGACGGGAGCTAGAAAAGGCCTGAAAGTACACTGGGAGAAGGGGGCAGGAATCGAAGCACAACATTACTATATTAGACATGACCTTTGAGCAGCTATCACGTGAATAAATATAGGCGCTCTTCATTCTACATCTCTGACCTTTCTTGGTGCTCCCTTGCCTTCAGAACTGTGCTGGGTAATCATGAAGGACAGGGCCTTCTCAGTGACTGTCCCAGCTCTGAAATGCCCTCCACTTCTCTGTGCTGAGTATTTTCACAGAACGTCTTTCAGCACCCAAGTCATTTTTGTTCCAAACTTGCTTTTGGTTAATTTGCCTGGTTGTTTTCACTGGTCAGTTATCCCCTGTTGGGTCTTCATCTTTCCCTGCTGCCTTCAATTTCTCCTAGCATTATTGTCGTTTCCAGTGACTCTCGTCTTCTCATGATGGGACCAAAGTACAGTAGCCTCAGTTTAGTCATTTTGCTTTCTTGGGAGAGTTCGCGCTTGACTTCTTCTAGAACTCACTCATTTGTCTTTTTGGCGATCCTCCCAACAGCACATTCCGAATGAATCCATTTTCTTCCTAGACTAGCAGCTAAATTGGTCAACTGATTTCACTGATGCTTGAATTGCCTTAAAGCGGTGATCTTCACCCCATAAGCTGGGACCCCCTGATGGGACTCGAAGCACCACCTACTGGGTTGCAAGCTACTACAGAACTGCCATTCGGGGTGCTTTTTGGAAGGATCTAATGCTACTCCATAGACTTGAAGAAATAATCATTAATATCAATAATTATCATATGGCAGTGTGTGTGATAAAGCCTGGAGGTGCTAAGACTGTCTGGCAGTCAGAAATTCTAACTCTCTTAGCGTTATGCCCCACTAGGTGGCGAGCTAGACTTGCTTTTTAAGGCAAGAGACGTTTCAGAGGTGTTTGGCCATTGCCTGCCTCTGTGTCAGGCCCCTGGTATTCCTTGGAACTCTCCCATCCAAATACCAGCCAGGGCCAACCCTGCTTAGCTTCCAATATCTGACGAGATCAGGCTAGCCTGGGCTATCCAGGTCAGGATATAATTAAAGAACAAGGGTGCTATGCAGGGTGGCATGGAGAGAATCGCTCCATGGCTCTCTGGCTCTGGACATGTTGCTCAACACAGTAGCCTTCTGGTGCTCAGCTTATGTTTTTCTTGCCCATCAGTCGCCTACAGTCCCGGCCTTGACACTGCTGAAGCCACAACTCTGTCACATGCTGTTTGGTGTAGTGGTTAGGAGGGAGGACTCTAATTTCCCATTGCTCCACGTGCAGCTGCTGGTGTGACTTTGGGTAAGTTACAAGTTCTTTGTTGTTGCCTGAGATTTTCAAATTTTTAAAGGGGGGGGGGTCCTTTGAGGAGTCCTTGAAAGAGCTCTCTCAGCCCCACCTACCTCACAGGGTGTCTGTTGTGGGGAAGGGAAGGAAATTGTAAGCCACTTTGAAACTCCTTTGGGTAGTGGAGGGTGGGGTTGAAGAGTACTGGACTCGGGAGACCAGGAACGGTGAAATCATGAAGCCTTTATTGAGTGATTCAGCATGTCCAGTAGATGGTCAGATCAAGCATTCTTCCAGGGCTCCAGGGCCTTCATTATATGCTGGCCGGAGCCACACCTCCAGCTGCACCCAAAAGACTGATAGGGGCTTAACATATGCGCATGTTTGTCATAGGTTCCCTGGAGGAGCCTTTGATTGCATTGGCTCCCCAGGGAAAACCTAGGTCCCACATTGGTGGAGGCTTAGAATCCGGACGTCTATTGTTCCTCCAGATTCAAGCTCCCCTCTCTGCCTGACCATGTGCTCTGGCCATGTGGCAGGCACCATTATCTGGAAGCACACGGCAGGCTGACTGCTACACAGAACATACTACATTACAGGTATAAATCCAATCTCCTCCTCCTCCTCCTCCTCCTCCTCCGCCTCTTTTTCTTCTTCTTCTCCTTAACTTCTTGGTGCTGCAATTTTGGTGACGCATGCATGAACTAGCTCCTGCCCTTGATTAATCCCTTCCAAGTATAAATTTATTTATTTAAAATATATGTTAGCTGCCTTTCTGCCTTCTGGAACTCAAGGTGGCTTACGATACACAGATTTTTAAAAAATAGAAATACATAAAAATTTGAAAATCCCAATTTAAAAATCACTACCTACAATATAAAAAGACTATACTCATGGAATTCTGTCCTGAATGAAACTGCCTTCAGCTGCCTCCTAAAAATCAAGAGCGACCAGGCCAGGCGTAACTCATTGGGGAGGTTGTTCCATAATCTAGGGGCTGCCACTGAAAAGGCCCTTTCTCATGTACCCACCAAACGAGCCTCTTTGGCCAATGGGACAGTTAACAGGGCCTGTTCTTGTGATCTTAATATCTGGGCAGAAATACATGGGAGATGATAGGCCCGTAGATCCCCCTGTTTCTATGTACATGTGATTAGGACTGTGTCCTTTAAGTGGTCTACTCTAAGCAGACTTTGTTCTGCAATTGGTGGTACCAGCCCTGCTTAGCTTCTGAGATCTGATGAAATCCGGCCATACGATGCTGCCTTCCTTACAGTAATTAAGTGCCACCATGATAACATGCAACTGATAACATGCACATTTAATAGTGCAATTCTATGTTGTCGCTCCAGTCGACTTCATTGTATTTCTGACAGGGTTTCTGGAGGACAAGAACCGGCCGGACCTTTTAAACTGTGTTGCTCTTTAATAATCGCACAAACAACCGCTTCCTTCCAAACTGTCCGGTGTCAGCGCTTACCTCACTGAAAAGTAGTACATTAATGTTATTTGGATTTAGGGCATGTAGCCCGTCCGTGACCTTCCAAGCAGCCAGTGATCTAGCTCTGCATTCGTCATTAAGGGGCTCTTTGGAATTGCAATAAATATCAGATTGTTTATAAATATGACCCCAAAAAGTCTTGTTGGGGTTGCCCCCAAGCTTGCACAAACACAACATTAATCAAAGGTGCCAGTCCCTTAAACTGCTCTGTTCATCAATGTGCTTCCCGCCTTTACGAACACAAAAAGGCAACTCTAGCATGGGCTAAGATATCGAGTTGGATCCAGCCATCTTCTTCGGTTAGTCTTGCCCAATCCTCCTGACTACGGTCTTCATCTCACCTGGCTTTCTCCATGTACATCCCATGACCTCCCCAGCATAGCCTCACTGAGTGGTCAGAGGCGATTCTGAAGAAAGGAAAAAAAAGAAGATACTGGATTTATACCCACCCTTCACTACCCGAAGGAGTCTCAGAATGGCTTACGATCTCCTTTCCCTCCCCCTCCCCACAACAGACCCCCTGTGAGGTAGTGGGGCTGAGAGCACTCTCTCGAGGACTGCCCTTGAGAGAACAGCTCTGAAAGAACTTATGACTGACCCAAGGTCACACAAGGGCCGATTTCGCACTAGCGTTTGCCCCAGGTTTGCCCTCATGCTTGCACCGGAACTTCTGGTCGATTTCACACCAGTTGCTCCCGGCTCATGTTTTGCTCTAGAGTATCGCCCTGCTGCATCAGAGTTTCCCTGGAGCAAACAAATCCTGTTTTTAGAGGATTTTCCTGTTTGCTCCAGGGGAGAACCCAAAATGAAAACATGCCTACTCGCCTGCCTTTCATCAGGACTGCCCCATTGTGGGAGTTTCTAATTTTTGGGGGGAGAAAACCCTTTGTCACGCTATATCGAAAGGGCTGAGGTTCCAAGTGGGAAAATGAAGAAAATACTCTGGAGGAAACTGGGAGGGGAAATTCCAGAGAGAACGAGAGGCAACTGGCCAGTGTGAAATCGGCCCCTGTGAGATAGGTGGGGCTGAGAGCGCTCTCTCGAGAACTGCCCTTGAGAGAACAGCTCTGAAAGAACTTATGACTGACCCAAGGTCACACAAGGGCCGATTTCGCACTAGCGTTTGCCCCAGGTTTGCCCTCATGCTTGCACCGGAACTTCTGGTCGATTTCACACCAGTTGCTCCCAGCTCATGTTTTGCTCTAGAGTATCGCCCTGCTGCACCAGAGTTTCCCTGGAGCAAACAAATCCTGTTTTTAGAGGATTTTCCTGTTTGCTCCAGGGGAGAACCCAAAATGAAAACATGCCTACTCGCCTGCCTTTCATCAGGGCTGCCCCATTGTGGGAGTTTCTAATTTTTGGGGGGAGAAAACCCTTTGTCACGCTATATCGAAAGGGCTGAGGTTCCAAGTGGGAAAATGAAGAAAATACTCTGGAGGAAACTGGGAGGGGAAATTCCAGAGAGAACGAGAGGCAACTGGCCAGTGTGAAATCGGCCCCTGTGAGATAGGTGGGGCTGAGAGCGCTCTCTCGAGAACTGCCCTTGAGAGAACAGCTCTGAAAGAACTTATGACTGACCCAAGGTCACACAAGGGCTGATTTCGCACTAGCGTTTGCCCCAGGTTTGACCTCATGCTTGCACTGGAGCTTCTGGTCGATTTCACACCAGTTGCTCCGGGCTCACATTTTGCTCTGGAGTATCGCCCTGCTGCACCAGAGTTTCCCTGGAGCAAACAAATCCTGTTTTTAGAGGATTTTCCTGTTTGCTCCGGTGGAGAACCCAAAATGAAAACACGCCTACTCGCCTGCCTTTCATCGGGGCCGCCCCATTGTGGGAGTTTCTAAATTTTTTTGGGAGAAAACCCTTTGTCACGCTATATCAAAAGGGCTGAGGTTCCAAGTGGGAAAATGAAGAAAATACTCTGGAGGAAACTGGGAGGGGAAATTCCAGAGAGAACGAGAGGCAACTGGCCAGTGCGAAAGCGCCCCAGCAGTAGCATGTGGAGGTTCTTCCAGATTAGAGGCCGCATTCCTAACCACTACACCAAACATATGTACTTGCCATCAAGTTGTAACCAACTCAATGGCAACCCCAGCAAGGAGCTTTCAAGGAAAATGAGAAGCAGAGGTGGTTGGCCATTGCCTTCCTCTGCAGTCTTCTTGGGTTGTCTCCAGGGCTCCCTCTAAGCGGTGGAGTCCTGCGAGCAAAAATTCTACTTTGTAAGCTACCAGCATTAAAGTTGTGAGCAGGTGATTTGGCTGCTGCAGGAATTAGTTTATGCCTTGACTTTCTCCCCAATGCGGAACCAAAGCTGTTTACACCATTCTAATGTCCTCTATTTTATCCCGACAACAACATTGTGAGTTGGGTTAGCCTGAAAAGAAGATGAAGAAGAAGAGGAGGAGGAGGAGGAGGAGGAGATTGGATTTGTACCTCACCCTTCACTACCTGAAGGAGTCTCAGAGCAGCGTACAAACTCCTCTCCCTTCCCCTCCCCACAACAGACACCCTGCGAGGTGGGTGGGGCTGAGAGAGCTCTTTCAATAACTGCCCTTTCCAGAATGGCTCTGGGAGAACTTGTGACTGACCCAAGGTCACACCAGCAGCTGCATGTGGAGGCGTTGGGAATCAAACCCTGTCCTCCCAGATTAGAGTCCACACTCTTAACCACTAAACCAAACTGGCATGTGACTGGCCCAAGGTCACCCAGCAAGCTTCCATGGCAGAATGGGGGTTCGAACCTGGGTTTCTCAGGTCCTAGTCTCACTCTGAGCAATACTCTGTGCTGGCTTCCATAAACAATGCGAGAAAGCACTCTCTTCAACCTAGTCTGCATCTTCTTTCCAATCCCAACCTCCCCAATATTAAGAATCTCAATCCACATGAATGTAACATTCTTGAAACAGACACTCTGGCTTCGGCAGTTGCTCTTTGACATGGCAAAGAGACCCTTGTGTGGAAAAGTGCTGGAGGATCCAGTGGTGAAAAGATGCAGGCAAGCATCGTCTTTGTAGCTCCCATTATACGGATTTCCAAAGAAGAACCAGATATGTGGTAAACAGAATGATGAGCTGGCTTGTTGGGAAGGTGTCGAATCAAAGGTCAAGAGGGAAGAGTGTCACATTTAGCTTGGAAGTAAATATTTCCCGCTCCTCAAAGAACTAGCCCAGTTATCAGCCCCTAAGCCTGATTCTGTTTCTGCCAGCCAAATAAACCTTGGCAAAAATGGGGCATTCCCTTCGTCCTTTCTGCGTCTCTCCTGCCACTCTTCATTCATAATCCGTTGCAGGGCTCGCCTATAGTTCAGGGGACAAAAGCAGGACTGAAGCGCAGTCTTCCTAGCCCTCCCCTGTCCCCCTTGGCAACCATTCAAAGCCTTTCTTTTCGGTGCACGGAGCCTGCGTTCCTTAACACCCCGCTTTCAAGCTCATTAGGGCCTCTGGATTTGCATCAGATTCACACCACTGAAAGGGACGTATGCTGACAACTTCGAATGCGCGCTCCCAATAAAGTGGGTTAAACATCCGCACGCCTGATAAGGGGGTTATACATCAAGACACTTGGCTCGGTTTTGTTTGGAAGCAGCTGAGAGATAATGCCTTCGCTGTGGACTGCCCAGATCCTCTTTGGGGAGGCCGCCGTGTCTGGTGGCGTGCCTGAGAACCAGTTTTGTGGTTGCAACTGGAGGAAGTGGTCAAATGTTCGTGGAGTGTCAGATAATCCATTGTGACATACGATCCAAAAACATTCGGCTGACTAATATCCTTGGCACCGAATTCCAGGGTTGAGAACAGCTCGTGCGTTTGAGAAATGCTGATCTTCTTTCAACAGTTAAAAAGCCACTGTAGATAGACCGCAGAGAACGAAGACAATGCACAGATTTATAATTTTCCTGGCTCAAGTGTATCTGTCCAGTGAGATTTGGAAAGGCTATGAATCACGCTCGTGAATTTGCAGGGGGGCATATTCGCACTTTATACTTCCATGCAAGGTTTGCAGCTCCGGGCTGGGAAATTCCTGGAGATTTGGGAGTGGAGCCTGAGGAGGCTTGGGTCTGGAGAAGACAGGGACCTCAGTGGGGTACAGTGCCATATTATGGGCACTTTAGGTAAAGGTTTCCCTTGCTCGAAAGCAAGTCGAATACGACTCTAGGGGGTGTGCTCATCTCCGTTTCCAATCCGAAGAGCCAGTGCTGTCCAAAGACATTTCTCTGGTCATGTGGCCAGCATGACTAGACACTGAGGCGCACGGAACACTGTTATCTTCCCACCGAAGTGGTACCTATTTATCTGCTTGCAATTCCTTGCTTTCAAACTGCTAGGTTGGCAGGAGCTGGGGCCAGAGACGGGAACTTACTTCGTCATGCAGCACTCGGGTCTCAAACTGCTGTACTACCGACCATCCGATCTGCAGTTTAGCTTCTTAACCACTTGAGCCACTGCAGCCCCTTTAACTTTAACACACACTAAATAACACACTTCCAGTCCACTCTGTGGATTGTCTGAAATGGCAAAATCCACTTGCAAATAGTCGCTGAAGTGGATTTAAACTGCATTATTTAGCATATGTAAAAGAGGCTGTAGAGTTTTAGAGGTTCTTGATATGATTTTTGTTTTTAAATACATATTTTTTGGGGGGGGGATCCTAAATTCTTTAATTTAGAATTTTAATACAGAAGTCTGTTGAGGAGAAAAGGGTTAATTAAACGTGTAGCTCTACTTAAAAGGTTTCCCTTGCTTGAAAGCCAGTCGAATCCGACTCTAGGGGGCGGTGCTCATCTCTGTTTCCAAGCTGAAGAGCCAGCGCTGTCTGAAGATGTTTCCATGTTCATGTGGCCAGCATGACTAGACACCGAGGCACATGGAACACTGTTACCTTCCCTCCAAAGCAGTATGTATTTATCTACTTGAAATTTCTTGCTTTCAAACTGCTAGGTTGGCAGGAGCTGGGGCCCGAGACGGGAGCTCATTCCATCATGCTGCACTCGGGTCTTGAACTGCCGGACTCCAGACCTTCCAGTCTGCAGTTCAGTGTCTTAACCTCTGGAGACCCAAATCTTTAATGTACTTGGATGGGAGACCACCAAGGAAGTCCAGGGTCGTTATGCAGAGGCAGGCAATGTCAGACCACCTCTGAACATCTCATCTTGAAAACCCTACTGGGTTGCCATAAGACAGCTGTGATGATAACACCATGGCCTAATTGATTCATTGTTCTGTAAACTGTTCCGTGTACTTCAGAGTTGGGAAACTCTGGTCTGAATGACACCCCCCCTCCAAAAAACGCTCTTGTATATATTTTTCTCCTTTAAAAAACTGAAAATCTCAGGCAAACACAAGCTTAAACAGA
Organism: Lepidodactylus listeri; assembly: GCA_029233225.1. NCBI lineage: Eukaryota > Metazoa > Chordata > Lepidosauria > Squamata > Gekkonidae > Lepidodactylus > Lepidodactylus listeri. The sequence goes on along the minus strand of JARCFY010000016.1, from coordinate 6,382,747 downwards.
GGAATGGAGGGGACCACTAATCCTTTCCCCTTGGTCCAAATTTTTAATGGGAAATTACCTGCCCGAGTTGCTTTTCTCACTGTGAGGGAAAGGATAACGGTCCCCATTTAATATTCCCCCAGAGAAGCATGTGAGGGGCAGCTCTGAATAGGAGAAGAGGAGCGTGCTTTAGCCTCTCTCTCCCTCCCATTAAGTGATTTGAGAGCCAGCATTTAGTTAAAAGGAGGGGAATCAGATGCACGGGAGGAGGAGAAGAAACAGAGAGAGAGAGTCACATCCAGTGTGGGCCAGAGTGGAGTGAAAAAGTGCTCAGAATGCTATGGAATCTCTCCCTACCCTCTCCATCCCTCCCAAGAGTTCAGCTAATCTTAGAGGCCTCTTGTCTTTGTGACTGCTGGCTCTGCTACACCTTCACTGTGCTTCTGGCAGTGTCAATGTACCCCTTCGCCTTCCCCGGGCACGGTTCCTGTTATGGGATCAAACGTTAGGGGTTTTTTTCAAAACGCCGAAGTTTGAAGTGGATGAACAACTGCCTATAAAACGCGTTAAGCTCTTCCCCTGTAATGTATTTAATTTCACACTGGCTGATGATATTGGTCCTGAATGGCTTGCGGCGGGGGGTTGTCTTTGTGTCCCGCTCAGCCACACAGGCAAAAGAATACTTTAGAGCCTACAGCTGCTCTTCGAGGCGGGGGGGTGGGTGGATTTTGTGTTGGCTAACCCACGGAAGGAAGAAAACAAAGTTTGAGTCCAGTGGCATCAAAATTTAAGACCGACAAAAATTAATTCTGGGTGTAAGCTTTCGTGTGCATGCAAACTTCTTCAGCGAGGAATACTCAGGTTCAGTTAATACAGAGAAATATAGTATGCTCTGTTTTCTGCTAAGAAGTCCATGGCGAAAGGGATTGTATGAGCCCTTCACAACACGGCATAGTTGCTCCTGGAGCTACCGACTTTGCGTTGGGACATTTTCGGAGATCTGGGGGGAGGAGCCTGAGGAATGCAAGGTTTGGGAAGGGGAGGGGCCTCAGCAGGGTAGGATACCATAGAGTCCACCCTCCAAGGCAGCCATTTTCTCCAAGGGAACTGATCTCTAGACGCTGGAGATCAGTTGTAATTCTGAGAGATCTCCAGGCCTTAGCCGTAGTGGCTGCCAAGTCTGTAAACAGCACTAATTGCTCCTTTTGGCGGTCGTACAACTATCATCCTTAGGCTGAATCCCCGTGGAGGGATACTGCTTCAGTGAGTCAGTGACTGGCGGGTGGTGGAAAGCGTTGTCAGGTCACAGCCAACTTATGGAGACCCCAAAGGGTTTTCAAGGCAGGACACTAACAGAGGTGTCTCCGCCTCTGCATAGCGACCCTGGACTTCCCATCCAAACGCTAACCAAGTCCGACCCTGCTTAGCTTCTGAGATCTGATGATATTGTACTAGTCTGGCAGCTATTTACATCACTGAGTCACTTCCCACCATTAGAAAAGACACCTTTAGACATTCGTCTCCTAGTCTGACATGTTTATTGCCCTACAACTGTTGAACCTTTAAGCTTAATTTGTTATTTAGTGTCACTTTGTGTATCTTGAACATCATTAGGTTGCATGTTAATTTGCTGTTCATTCCCTGGCTATAAGTTTGAACCTTCCCTGCCATTCTAACGTATTTGATAAAGTTTGCTTTGCACATGAAAGTTCATACCTTGAATAAACCTTTGTTGCTCTTAAAGGTGCCGGTGGATTCTAAATTTATTCACCTCTACCGTACAGGAAGCCCACTTTTAGATTGCTGTAGCATAATTAGTACAGTGTCCAATGATGACCTAGTCTGGGTCTCTCATGAATTGATCTTGGTATTCACAGATTGACTTTCTAGACGGAACAGAAAAACATCAATTCTGTAAACTACTACCCAAACTCCTGTTTCCTGTTGAGTCCTATTTATGGAATCAGCCATTCAAATAATGAGGAAATGCTGAAGACGTTATAGCGGATGGGGCTACAGCTCAGTGGTAGAGCATCTTGCTCAGTTTGCAGAAGGTCCCAGGTTCAATCCCCAGCATCTCCAGTTAAAAGGAGCAGATAGTAAGGAATGGGAAAGACCTCTGCCTGAGACCCTGGAGAACGGCTGCCAGCCTGAGAAGACAATACTGAACTTGATGAACTGATGGTCTGATTCAGCATAAGGTAGCTTCAGGTGTGTAGGAAGTAGTTAGAGAGAATCTGTAATGATACCTATTCAGGGTCTTCTCCTTAATTTCTGTTCCCCAGTTGCTCCAGTTGCATTGTGTTCCCAGTAGGGTTGCTCACCCTGGATCTGGAGATTTGAGGGCAAATGTCATATTTAATACAGTCTATATGGAATGTCGGGCTGCAGTGGCTCAGGTGGTTAAGACGCTGAACTGCAGACTGGAAGATCGGTAGTTCAGCAGTTCGAGACCCGAGTGCTGCATGATGGAGTGAGCTCCCATCTCTGGCCCCAGCTCCTGCCAGCCTGGCAGTTCAAAAGCAAGAAATTGCAAGTAGACAAATAGGTACCGCTTTGGTGGGAAGGTAACAGCATTCCGTGCACCTCGGCGTCTAGTCATGCTGGCCACATGACCACAGAAACGTCTTTGGGCAGCGCTGGCTCTTCGGCTTGGAAACGGAGATGAGTACCACATCCCTAGAGTCGTATTCGACTGGCTTTCGAGCAAGGGAAACCTTTACCTTTACCTATATGGAATAGAATGTATTATAATATATAATATATTCCATATACAATTCCATATATTCCATATACAATTCCATAGAATCCCTGCTCCAAAGCAGCCATTTGCTCCAAGGGAACTGAGCCTGTTCGCGGGGAGGGCGGGATAAAAGTAAAATAAACAAACAAATAAACAAACAAACAAACCTAATCTTGAGTCCAGGATAATAGCAGAAGATCTCCAGGTGCCACCTGGAGAATGGAAGCCCTATAATTTGTGTTTCTGTGGACAGAAAGACATTTGCAGAAATTTTAGCTGGGATTCGAGTTTTGTGTGTATGTATGAAGGAAATACCACAACTTCTTTGAATTTTCTTCCTTCCTTCTACCTTGAACGTAAAAGTGCTCACAGGGGCAGGGAAAAGAAACCCAGGAAGGGCAAGAACACCACAAAGGTCTGGTGCCAGTTTCAGTTTTCGGTGACTCGCAGTGGCCTCTTTATCCTCATTGCATTTGAAAGCTGCGTCCCCAAAGGGAGAGACTTGGCATGGCCCGCTGCAAAGAGAAGCCAAAGCGCTGAAGCATACGGACAAAAAAATTTTAACAATGCGCGAGCGTTACGTCCCCTGCCAGCAGCAGATCTGCCTTGGACTTTGCAGAGGAGCTCAAGCTCCAGATTGCGGAGTCCTCTTTCCGTGTACAAAGAAATGCCGCCGTTTCCATTTGGAGAGGAGTCATTTGCACTGGTTTTGGTCGGTTAGAAAACTGAGCTCTTCCCCCCCCCCACACACACACTTTTTGTTTTTGTTGGTGAGTTGAAAAGAATTTCACTCAGGCAAGTGATATTTGTCTGGTCCAGAAGAGGGGAAGCCCTACCAGAGCATAACGTTGGGCGGAAATTCCGGTTGGAAGTTTGTCTCCCATCTGTAATGACTGTTTTCTTCTTTTGCAAAAAAAAAAAGGAAGAAAGAAGTGAAATTGTACATGCAAAATTGGACACATTGAATAGGAATCTTTCAGTGGCTACCAGAGAATAAGGATGGAAAGAACACCCTTCCCCCCACACACACACTGCATTAGGGTTACCCAGGGCTATTTTTGGGCAGGAACGCACCGGAACAGAGTTCCGGCGGGCTTCCAAGTTGGCCACGCCTACAGCCTTCCCCTCCCCCTGTTCTCCAGGCACCCCGCAGCTGTGGGGCTCCTGGGGAAGCTGATCCTGGGAGGGAGCTGCGCTGTCAGGGGTGTGGCCTAATATGCTAATGATTTTCTGCTGTTGGGTGTGGCCTATTATGCTAATGAGTTCGGCTGGGCTTTTCCTACAAAAAAACCCCCTGGGGTTACCCACTCTGAGTTAAGAAATTTTTGGAGAGTTTGGAGGGTGGAGCCTGAGAAGGGTGGGATTCAGGGAGAATGGTCTCAGTGGGGTATAATGCCATAAACTCCACCCTTCGAATGAGCCATTTTATCCAGGGGGTTGGATCTCTGGAATGTGGAGCTCAGTTGTAGTTCTTGGATATTGCCAGTCTCCCCCTGGAGGTTGGCAATCCTAATCCTAAAAGCCAGTTTGGTGTAGTGGTTAGGAGCACAGACTGTAATCTGGGAGAACCAGGTTTGATTCCCCACGCCTCCACATGTAGCTGCTGGTGTGACCTTGGGCCAGTTACAAGTTCTTTCAGAGCTGTTCTCTCATGAGCAGTTCTCTCAGAGCTCTCTCAGCCCCGCCTACCTCACAGGGTGTCTGTTGTGGGGAGAGGAAGGGAAAGGAGATTGTAAGCTGTTCTGAGACTCCTTCATGTAGTGAAGGGCAAGGTATAAATCCAATCTATTCTCCTCCTCCTCTTCTTCTAATAGTGGCGTTCACTATTGAGAAAGCGTTAAAACCACTGAAATGGTGTCACCCGCATCTCATCGAGTTGGTACATTTGGATGCAACGAAACGTAATGCTGTTTAGGATTGTGACCACAAACATTTCCAAGAGTAGCAAACAGAATGTAAAATTCTAAGATGTTGTACGGCAAGATTGTTGCTGTGAAGAAAAAAAGATCTCCCTAAAAATATTTAACTGACAATCATTTATTTGACAATATCGGGGCTATAAAAATTTTCACCAACTTGTTTTTTTTCTGAACTGTGAACGTGTGAATATCTGAAGAAGTGCACGTGCACAGGAAAGCTTATACCCAGAATTATACTTTGTTGGTCTTCAAGGTACCACTAAACTCAAACTTTGTCTCTTGCTTCAGGCCAACTCGGTTACCCACCTAAATTTGGTTTAATTTTCTGGTCACTGTAACATGTATGAGATATAATTGTTCTAAAAAACATAGGCCATAAACAACTGAGTAAAGAGTGAGAAAATATATAATCATAATTATAAAGAGTGAGAAGATATATAATTATCCCCATTACTAGTTGGAAACGAAATCTGATTTTTGCCCGTGAAAGGCAAAAACCTTTCCCCATTTTGCTAGGCCACAAAGGGCGCTCTCTTTCCGACCGCCTCTCATTTCCCTGTCTGCAAATGCGGGTTGACTTCTTCCTAGTGAAGAATTTATTAAAGCAACTCTCTTGTCTGTTTCACTTGGCAGCAACTAAAAAAGCAGTTTCCACAAGTGGAAGGGCCTCCTAAGATCGAGAAAGGTGGTACTTATGTAACAAGCTGGAAAGAGCACACAACATGGCCGGACAGCCGTGTTTCCTCTTTTAGGATTTGTTGGAGAAACCTTCCCCATCTCTCCCGACTTTGTTGCCTTTTGTCAGTCACAAAAAGCAGATTTTCCTTCGCAAATCCCCAGTAATTAAACGACTGCTTCAGCCGCCGGCCGTCTTCAATGGGCCCGTCTCCTAGGTTTTGCCTTTGACGGCCATATTTTTTTTGCAACAGGAAAAAAAGGGGGGGGCGCTAAGATGACTAGGTACCTAACCCTCCTTAACGCTAAACCAATTGATGCCCGGGCGGACACCGCATGGAGGAGGAAAAGATTCATTAAAGGGCACTTCATTAAAGAGCAGCACAAGGAAGCTGTAATGCGGCTGAAGCCCCCCGAAATCCAGAGCAAAGCTGTCTATTAGGGGAAGCAACAAAGACGGTTTCGGAAACTGAACTCCCGGCTCCTCTGCAGCGGATTAGGAGGAGTGATGGGATTAGGGTTTAATGACTTGGGCAAGAGACAAAGGGAATTTTCGACAAAGAGGCTTAGATATGGAAGAATTAACACTCTCTATGCCGACCAGGCCTCTGATGGGTTCCAGCATTCTTTTTTTTCTTTTTTTGGCCTCTGAGGCAGAAGTTGAGAGACAGAGAGAGAGAAGCAAAGATTTGCAACTTCTTTAACCTTTTCTTTCCCCTAGCGGTTTTTTTTTTTTTTAAGACAGAGAATGAAAAGAGTTTTGTAATTCTCACTAGAATGTGTCCTGTAAGAAGACGAAAATCGACACAAACCATCTTAAGACCTTACCAGAAGGGTAGCCAAAGTTCCATATTTGGAACTACTGGCAGATTTATTTATTTTTTGTGGCGTATTTTGCAGATGTGTGGTGAGGTTGCCATCTCTGGGTTGGGAAATACCTGGAGATTTTGAGTCTAAAAAGGATGGGGTTTGGGGATGGGTGAGATTTCAGTGGAGTATAATGCTGTACTCATAAAAGGAAGGATTTCTTCACCCAAAGAGTGATCAGCACATGGAATTCACTGCCACAGGAGGTGGTGGCGGCTACAAGCATGGATGGCTTCAAGGGGGAATGGGATAAACATATGGAGCAGAGGTCCATCAGTGGCTATTAGCCACAAAGTATAGATAGGAACTCTCAGTCTGGGGCAAGTGATGGTCTGTATTCTTGGTGCTTGGGGGGGGGGGCAACAGTGGGAGGGCTTCCTGCGTCCTGCCCCCACTGGTGGACCTCCTGAGGGCACCTGGTGTTTTTTGACCACTGTCTGACACTCTGGGCTTTTTCCCACTCACATTGTGCCGGCGTTCTGCCTCCGTTTGTCCCGGCGCTGGGTGTCAATTTCACACCCTTTGCTGCGGCGTGTGTGTTAATACGGGGCTTCGCGTCATTTTCTCCGCGCCTTCGGTAAACCTTTTTTTTTAGGTTTACCGAAGGCGCGGAGAAAATGGCGCGAAGCCCCGTATTAACACACACGCCGCAGCAAAGGGTGTGAAATTGACACCCAGCGCCGGGACAAACGGAGGCAGAACGCCGGCACAATGTGAGTGGGAAAAAGCCCAGAGTGTTGGACTGGGTGGGCCACTGGCCTGATCCAGCATTGGCTTCTTTTATGTTCTAAAATCCACCTTCCAAAGTGGCCATTTGCTCCAGGGGATCATTTGCCCAGAGATCAGTTGTAATAACGGGGGCTCTCCAAACACCACCTGAAGGTTACAACCAGTGTTCCCTCTAAGGTGAGTTAGTGTGAGCTAGCTCACGGGTTTTTGTCCTCCAGCTCACACATTTTTGTCTTAGCTCAGGAAGGACGGCTCCAGAGCAAACTGATTTATGCTCAGTCACAGCTTTAATGCCAGTAGCTCACAATGCAGAATTTTTGCTGACAGGACTCCACCGTTTAGAGGGAGTACCTTCCTTTCCTACTGCAGTCCAAAAATGGCCTCTGGAGTGCTGCTGTCCTGGGGGGAAACAAGAACATGAGAGAAGCCAATGTTGGAGCAGGCCAATGGACCATCCAGTCCAACACTCTGTGTCAAACAATGGCCAAAAATAGCAGGGGCCTCCCACTGTGGCCTCCCAAGCACCAAGAAGACAGAGCATCATTGACCCAGACAGAGTTTTCCATTTATACCTTGTGGCTAAGAGCCACTGATGGACCTCTGCTCCATATGTTTATGTGATTCCCCCTTGAAGCTGTCTATGATTGTAGCTGCCACCACCTCCTGCAACAGTGAATTCCATGTATTAACAACCCTTCGGGTGAAGAAGTACTTCCTTTGATATGTTCTAAGCCTAATGCTCATTCATTTCATTGGTGGGGGAACCTGGGGTGTGCTAGAAATTCCACTGAATCTTAGGCCCAATTTACACCTCCCCTCTGAAGTAGTTTGACTGCTGTCTTTTCCTACGCTCATTTCACGCTGGTTTCAAATTTCACTCCCTGGGTCTGAAGAGTACAAAGCAACAGGATCTGTTTAAAGCAGTAAAATGCTAGCTTGACCACAGGAGGGCAATTAACGAATGTAAACAGTAATTTTTAAACTAGAACAAGTATGGTTTGAAACTAGAAACAGGTATAGATGGGGGTTTTTGAAACTAGAATGATTCCAGCGGGAAAGCCAGATGTAGATTTGACCTTAAAGTGGTGTGAGTGATTTTTGCCTTATTTTTCCCCTGCCAGCCTACTAAGTGGGGGGGAGGGGGGACTCAGGGGCTGCCAACAGGAGGTACATTGTGGGAGGCCTGGCAAACCTAGAGGAGAAGCAGCAAAAATCCACCCTGTTGCAGGCACAGAAACTTAAGACAGGAACTAAAATAGTTCAAATAAGCGGACACATGGAGAAATAGGACTAGGGATAGGCATGAACCGGAAAAATGCAGTTCCTGTCAGTCCATGGCCGAACCATGAACTGAACCCAGAAGTTTGTTTGCGAAGAAAACCGGTTCATGGCCTCACAAACCTTACTGAAATAAACCACAGTCCTTTTAAACGGGGTTTGCAGAAAGCCACAAAAACAGCCGAGCGATGGGGAGCAGCCTGCTCTCTCCTACTCAGCTGTTTGGGGCTGTCTTCTGCAGTCCCTTTAAACTTTAAAGGGACTGCACAAGACAGCTTGGACAACAGCTGAGTGGCGGGAAGCCAAGTTGCTCCTGTGGCTCAACAGTTTTTGCAGCTTTCAGTGGGAACAGAAAGCAGGGGTTTAAAAGGACTTGGAATCCCTTTAAACTCCTGCTTTCTGCTCTATTTAGGAACCTCCACAAACTGCCATGAACTACTTTAAAATTTCATAGAAGTTTGTGACTGTAGACCTGTCACATGAACTTTGGTCTATGATCCAGGAACAGGGAAAATTTGTTACGAATTTTGCTTCATAGTTCGGTTCATGCCCGTCCCTAAATAGGACTGCCGATTACTCACTGAGGAATATCCACAGCTGTTCCCAAGATTGTGCCGGGGCCTTCTGATGATGCAGTCCCCGTGCAAAGCAACAGCTCCTGTTAGAGTCTCCCCATGTGATCCTGTACCCATCCCAAGTGCTTGGCAATGCAGTCGAAGCTGAACACCGCCCCCAACCAGGGTTTTGACAGCCCCACACCTGACTACAGTTGCCAACCTCCAGGTGCTGTCTGAAGATCTCCCGGGGTTACAACTGATCTCCAGGCGACAGAGATCAGCTCCCCTGGAGAAAATGGCTGCTTTGGAGGGGTGCAGTCTATGGGCTCCTACAGAAGTCCTTCCCCTCGCCAAAACCCGGCCCTCCCCAGGCTCCACCATCCCAAATCTCCAGGTGTTTACCAACAAGGAGATGTCAGCCCTACACCTGACTCAGCAGCCTTTCCTCCATTTACAAAGTGTTGTACCACTTTCTCCAGCATTTGCAGTTAGCAGTCTCATAACCGGTCAGCAAACGTCTCATGTCCTACCTTCCCAGCAACAGGGACATGTATCTCACTTCCCCAAAGGGGTCATTTCGTAGAAAAAGAGGTGCAGGAGCTCATTAGCATAACTCATTTGCATAGTCATTTGCATATGCCACACACCCCCTAACATACCGGAAGTGTGTCAGAAGGCAACACCCACCCCTCAGGCTCCACTCCACAGGTGAATGAAACTGACCTGCTCTTCCTCCATTCCCTTCCCCATCCAATACTTTGTGCAATAAAAATAAGTGTAAAGAACACACCCTCATTCTCTTCCTGCTCCCTTGAAACCACCAGTTTTCAAGTAGACTTGAGATACCCAGGACATGGGCACCACCCATCCCTTCCCCTTCCCCTCCCCACAACAAGACACCCTGTGAGGCAGGTGGGGCTGAGAGAGGTCTTCTGAGAACTGCTCATGAGAGAACAGCTCTGAGAGAACTTGTGACTGGCCCAAGGTCACACCAGCAGCTGCATGTGGAGGAGTGGGGAATCAAACCCGGTTCTCCCAGATTAGAGTCCAACTCCTGACCACTACACCAGACTGATGGGGTGGAAGCTGCTGAAGGGTTGGTGAAATTTCTCCAGTACTTATGTGCCATGTGCCCAGATAAAAAATGGTATACTTAGAAAATTTATATGCCACCTTGAGCAAGTCTCTGGAAAAGCAGCACACAGTCATAAAAGGAACATTGATAAAATTATCAATATTAAAACAAAACATTAAAATCAATAAAGACCCTAGCAGGGCTTTCCCCGGGGCGCTATGCCTCTGCACTGCTCGGGGAAGCCGAGGAGGGGGCGGGGCTTGGTCATGTGCCCGCCCCCTAGGCTCCTCACTCCTGTGTGCTCCCGCTCCAACGGACCCCTGCTTCCCCATATGTGCCCCAGAGAGCACTGAGGTCAGGCTCACTCGAGAGTTCCGGCATCTCTTTTTCCAAAAAAAAAAAGCAAAAAGCCCTGGAAATGGGTATTTGTAGCAAGAGGGAGGAATCGATGGAACTGGCCGAAATGGAAATTCTGTTCCATCAAAGGAATTCTGTGGTTGGCTATATGCCACTGCTTCAAGATTATACTCTACTTCTGTAACAAGTCTCTTGTTTTTTGTTTCACTTCGCATACCCCCTAACAACGGTTACTCGTTCTGGCACTCTTTGTTTATGTGCTCTTATGGAATTATTTTAGAACTTCAAATGTATTTTTAATTGTCCTGATGTTTTTGTGGTTTTCTGTATTCGCCATCCTGGGGGTCCTGATGGGGTGGAAAGGTGGCATAAAAATATTTTAGTATTAAAAAAAAAGAAATTTCTCTCCTCTCCCCCCCCCCCCGAAACTCAATTTTCTACTGAGAAAAGTTCTGAGACTTTGCTTTCCAACAGCAGTATACTTTCGCCGCACCAAAACGCAACTAACTGCGATGCTGCCTTTTTTTTAAAAAAAAAAACCTACTATAAGAGAATTTTGTGGGAGCAATGACTGTTTCTATAAAATTGTGGGATCTCCTTGGCTCTGTGTGGAACCTTTCTTGCACGCTGCATGTATCTGGGTGCTTGTAAAACAGCAGTGTGCGGAACCGAAATCATTTCACTGTTGGAATGCAGTCTTTTCGAGGGTGTGGAGTGGCGTCCAGACGCTGGCCAACATGTTGTGTGTACTCTGTAACATCAGGGGGAAAAAGACGATTTTGGCCAAAACTGTTGAGGAACACTGGAAATCTTGGAAAAGAGACTTGGGTGTACAGATTCCATGTAGCCAAGTGAATTTCCCAGCATGTAGGACCATAACCTTCACTTGTAAATCACCCAGATGGGCATCCTTCATTACATTATTTACGTATTTAAGCATTCACAAGCTAGATGATATATCTAGTAAATTGTCAATTATCTCTGGCATGTCTGTACAATCGCCTTTTTTTGGGTACGAGGATCATTCTTCATGAGTGTCAGAGTATACATGGGGAAACAATTTAAGAGATGTCTTTTTTACTATCCTTTTTTTGTCACAGGAAATATTTGTGGAAGGCTGAGTCATCCACCCAAAGTTCAATCATATTTTCCCATTAACGGACAGGCACTTGTCTGTATTAGCATCTTAAGAAATGAATCGTAGACTGGAACCGGTGTCAAAAAAACATGTCACAAAGGAGATTGATTATTCTTAACAGATCTCTCTTCCCCCACAGGTGCGAATCCCGTCTTTTCATCCATCACAGACGCTGGAGGGGGAAAAAATACAGTTTTATTGTCTTTCACGTTGCCTTCACAGTTCTTAGGACCCGCTTCTTCTTGTGAGCCCCAAACAAATTAGTAAAGAAAGCTTTCAAATGCAAATTCGTAGTAAGACTTGTCCTTAAGTGAAGACCAAGGAATTGCTGTGGTTTTCCTTGAGAACAACTCACGCAGGTGAAAAATGCATCAGAATCACGTGAATGAGAAAAGAAGAAATGAAGAAGAAGAAGAAGAGGGGGAGGAGGAGGAGGAGGAGATTGGATTTATACCCCGCCCTTCACTACCCAAGGGAGTCTCAGAGCGGCTTACAAACTCCTTTCCCTTCCCTTCCCCTCCCCACAACAGACACCCTGTGAGGGAGGTGGGGCTGAGAGAGCTCTTTCCCAAGCTGTCCTTGAGGGAACAGCTGGTACAGAGCTATGGCTTGCCCAAGGTCATCCAGCAGGTGCAAGTGGAAGAGTGGGGAATCAAACCCGGTTCCCCCAGATTAGAGTCCGCACTCCTAACCACTCCACCAAACTGGCACCAAATGAATGCAAGGGTACGAAGCCGTCGCTCCAAACTGTTGTAGAGTTTGAGGGAAATTCTTTGAAATTCACACTCCGCAACATAACTGTAACGCGGGGCGGGGGAGATACTGAAATTCAACAGAAGTGGGGAAAAAGCCAGAATATCTACAATAGCCGCTAAACCTCTGCCAGCAGAGATGAAGCAAACTAAGTCTCTTCTTTGACTAGTAGCAAAATGCTCGGGATTAAAGAAGAATAAAATAATTACCAAAACCTTAAATTCTAATATTTCATTAAAACAGTTGGGGATGCCAGAATATGCAAGCGAAAGCAGAGATTGCCTAGCGAAAATCTGGACCACTGGTAGCTTTTATCGAAGTTAATCCTGTGGGCCAGCCATTCCATCAACTCAAAGCCTATTACTGACACACACAGACCAATCACTAATAAGATTCTAAACGTAGCAAAAGGCCTGAGTTCTAATACTCTAATGAGTAACCTTCTATCGGTTTAATGGCAATTGTTCAGCTGTCATGCTAATAACATCCCATCATGCTCATTCAGGAGAATCTCCTGGTCGGTTGTTCTGTATGAATCGCAGAAAAAATAGATTTGGAAGGGACCTCCGGGGTCATCTAGACCAACCTCCTGCACCATGCAGGAAATTCACAAATACCTCCCCCAGAAACACCGCCAGTGACCCCTGTTCCGTGCCCAGAATATGACCAAAAAACCCTCCAGGATCCCCAGCCAAACTGACCTGGAAAAATCGCTTCCTGACCCCCAAAGTGGCGATCGGCATTTCCCTGGGCATCAAAGAAAGGGCCATGAGAACTAGGCACTGAGGCAACCCTTCCTGCCCTCCCTCTCATGATCTGCCTAAGTCCACAGAATCCACATGGCTGTCAGATGGCCATCTAGCCTCTGTTTGAAAACCTCCTGAGAAGGAGAGCCCACCACCTCCCGAGGAAGCCTGTCCCACTGAGGAACCGCTCTCACTGTCAGGAAGTTCTTCCTCATGTTTAGCCGAAAACGCTTCTGATTTAGTTTCAACCCGCTGGTTCTGGTCTGACCTTCTAGGGCAACAGAAAACAACTCTGCACTGTCCTCTATAGGACAGCCCTCCAAGTACTTGAAGATGGTGATCATAGCATATCAGTCGTCTCCTCTCCAGGCTAAACATACCCAGCTCCTTCAGCCTTTCCTCCTAGGGCTCTGATCAGATTGGTATGTTTCTGCGGTTCTTATTAGCACCCTAAATGCGCTTCCCCTTGACTTATGCTAGGGTTGTCCGAGCCTTTGAGTGCATATTTAAGAACCAATGTTGCCCTGAGTTGGGTCTAATAAACAGCAACACACACACACCCAGCCAGGGGCGTAGACTTTGTAGATCCCCGGGGGGGGGCTCTCTCGTGCGCGCGTGCACGGGACCATGTCTCCTCCGCTCCTCCCCCCCCCCGCCCCAGGGAGGCAGACCCGCGCTCAGGGCGCAGTTGCGGTGGCAGCCAGCTGGCCGGCTGACTGCCGCGCGTGGGAGCATGTCCCCGCCGCCTCTCTCCCCCCCCCCCCGCCGCCCCAGGGAGGCAGGAGGGCAGGCCGGGGGTGAGGGGGAAGGAGAGGCGGCGACGGCCAGCTGGCCAGCTGACTGGCCACCTGCGGGCGCTCCCTTTTGCCGGGGGTGGCTGAGCCCCCCCCCCCGGGAAATTTCAGGGGAGGCTCGAGCCCCCCCGTAGTTGACGCCCATGCACCCAGCTCCATCTTAAAGTCCTCTCTACTGGAAAGAAATCGGTGAGGGGGGTTGAGAAACAGTGGTGGTGGGTTGTATGACATTGCATAATTTTCACTGCAGCTGCCGTTTGCATGGTTGTTCACACCAGTCCTTGAGTGCGACATTGACTCACAAACTGCTGCTCAAGATACTGATATCCCTCCTACTACGATAAGAGGAAAGACAAAGGAATGGGGGGGGGGGAGAAGAGTTTTCAAATCTGCCTTGGTTGCTGCTGACACCACCAGACCAATAAAATTAGAGGAGATAGAATTTCGTTAGAGAGAGACGGTTGAGGAGGAATGGAGATTCTTCAGCTGACATGGAAGAAGGATCCAGATGTTTCCCACATGCCTTAGAATATTGCTTTGGGGACAAAACCCAGGGGAACGAAAGCATCTTCTTCTAGAGGCAAACAGTTCACTACATTTCCCAGGGAACTGAGTTTGAATTTATTTGAAATGGCCCATATATATTTCAGAAGAAGAAGAGGAGGAGGAGGAGGAGGAGATTGGATTTATATCCCGCCCTTCACAACCCAAGGGAGTCTCAGAGTGGCTTACAAACTCCTTTCCTTTCCCCTCTCCACAACAGACACCCTGTGAGGTAGGCAGGACTGAGAGAGCTCTGACAGAAACGTCTCTTTTTCAAGAACAGCTGTGCCAGAACTACGGCTTGCCCAAGGTCATCCAGCAGGTGCAAGTGGAGGAGTAGGGAATCAAACCTGATTCTCCCAGATTAGAGTCCGCGATCCTAACCACTACATCAAACAGAAGAAGGAGGAGGGGGAGGGGGGAGGAGTCTCAGAGCGGCTTACAATCTCCTTTCCCTTCCCCTCCCGACAACAGACATCCTGGGAAGTAGGTGGGGCTGAGAGAGCTCTTTCGAGAATAGCTCTTGAGAGAACAGCTCTGAAAGAACTTGTGACTAACCCAAGGTCACACCAGCAGCTGCATGTGGAAGAGTGGGGAATCAAACCCGGTTCTCCCACATTAGAGTCCGAGCTTCTAACCACTGCACCAAACTGACTCTCTAGCCTGAGCTCTCCTTAGATGCTAAAAAGACTAAACAGAGGCTATCGTAATTTGGTCACATTATGAGAAGACGGGAGTCACTGGAAAAGACAAAAATGCCAGGAAAAGTGGAAGGCAGCAGGAAAAGACCCAACAAGAGATGGACTGACCCCATCAAGGGAGGCGCAGCTTTCAGTTTGCAAGACCTGAGCGATAAGATGTTTTGGAGGTCATTGAATTCATTGGGTTGCCATAAGTTGGAAATGACTTGACAGCACTTTAGCACAGATGCTAATTTTAGCTGTAACTCAGCAATCTCCCGTTACAGTCTGTTTCTGAAATTCCTTTGCAATAAAACAGCTACTTTGAGGTCCCCCTCCCAGGATACTCAGAAACAGACTGGTACAGAAGATTGCTGAGTTACAAGTTATTACAACATTCAGGACAGTGGAACCCCCAGGGCTTAACAGAGATGTCGGGTTCTTATCTCACTACACATGCTAAGTCACTCAATTCTCACTTATACCTAGAAGTAAACTTTGTTGGTCTTAAAGGTGCCACTGGACTCAAACTTCGTTCTGTACCCATAACTTAGGTTATTTATTTATGTAGGAAATTTATATGTCGCCTCTCCAGATTCCTGCTTGAGGAGGCTTACAAGTAAAAACAATGCCATAAAATCATTTTTTAAAAACATAAATTATCACTATAAAAAACAAGCCATTAGAAACAACCTTTGGGCACCCAGAACATATCCCTAAAATAGTCCATAAAGAAGCTTTTTAAAAAGTTAAAATTTCTTACTTAAATATCTGTAAAAATAAAAGTTTTGGCCTGATGCTGAAAAGATAGTAGGAACTAGATGAGTCTCAAAGAAGTGCTGATGGTACTCTTATTGGTACTGTGTATTCTAAAGGTAAAGGTTTCCCTGGCTCAAAAGCTAGTAGAATCTGACTAGGGAGCGGTCCTCATCTTTGTTTCCAAGCCGAAGAGCCAGCGCTGTCCGAAGACTTCTCTGCAATCATGTAGCTGGCATGACTAAATGCTGAGACACACACACACCCTTTCCTGGACCTTGATGTCTCAGACTAGTTGGATCTGACACAGAAAGCTACCTTATACTGAATCAGATCAACGGTCCATCAAAGCCAGTATTGCCCGCTCAGACTGGCAGCCGCTCTCCAGGATCCCAGGAAAAGGTCTTTCACGTCACCTACTTCCTGGTCCTTTTTAAGTGGAGATGCCGGGGATTGAACCTGGGACCTTCTGTGTGCCAAGCAGAGGCTCTTCCACTGAGCCACAGCCCTTCCCCATCTCAGAAGCTAATCAGGGTCGGTACTGGTCAGTATTTGGATGGAAGACCACCAAGGAAGATGAGGGTTGCTGTGCAGAGGCAGGCAATGGCAAAACACCTCTGCACCTCTGCCCCTGACTTGGATAGCCCAGGCTAGCTTGATCTCGTCTGATCTTGTTGTTAGTGTGAGCAGCTCTGCATGCCTGGACGCTGGGAGGCGCCACATCACTCTAAGGGTGCATAGGTGTTATCTCCTTGAATGGGATGCCTCTTTTTGTCTGGGAGCTGCCCTCTGACCTCTCCTTTCTCCCTTTGCCCTCTCACCTTCTCAACATGGTCTTCCACGGAGACACACATCTCTGCAGGTCTCTCCGCCTGTAGAGACAAAGCCCACACATGATGCCGGACAAGCTGGCCCTTTGTGATAGGGAAAGTGCTCTTTAGCCTGCGCTTCTTTCTCTCCTTTTGACTGTGTGAGAGTCCTACAGAGTCAGTCACCAACAAGTGTCCTTAAACAGGAATGCTTTATTGAGAAAGGTCCACTATGGTCATAAGCACTTCTTGTATTAGTAACGGCTGACCCAGCCCCAAGCAGGACAATTATACAGAATTCAGAAAGGGGTCTGGTAATGCATTGCAACCAATCACCATGTCAGAGAAAAGGCACTTAAAATACTGGTTTACAGTTCCCAGGGGAAAAGCGGGAAGAATTAGAGTCAGACAGGAGAAGAGATACATGGGCAGGCACCAACAGTCTCCCAAGGCCAGAGCAGCTCGGAGAGCGATAAGCATGCCATGAGAAGTATAACATAACATTCCACAGACCCGACGTCAAGGGTTCACTCATCCCACCTCCCGGGCAGGAGATGGCAGCATTAGCTGACAGACTGCAATCTGAATATGAACTGGATCTACTTGAATAAATAGAAGTTTACCTTTTTTCAATATACTTCTTGGGAGATTGATTTACTGCACTCAGCATCATGCTTCCACGATGGGGCAAACGCTGCTATATTAACCAAATATCCCAATACTTGGAAGCTAAGCAGGGTTGGCTCGGGTTAGCATTTGGATGCGAGACCACCAAGGGCGTCCAGGATCACTCTGCGGAGGCAAGCAACGGCAAACCACCTTCGAACGTCTCTTGCCAGTTTGGTGTAATCTGGGAGAACCTGGTTTGATTCCCCATTCCTCCACTTGCACCTGCTGGATGACCTTGGGCAAGCCATAGTTCTGTCAGAGCTGTTCTCTCAAGGACAGTTGTCTCAGAGCTCTCTCTGCCCCACCTATCTCACAGGGTGTCTGTTGTGGGGAGGGGAAGGGAAAGGAGTTTGTAAACTGCTTTGAGACTACAAGTGAAGGATGGGGTATAAATCTAATCTCCTCTTCTTCTTTTTCTTCTTCTTCTTGCCTTGAAAACCCCTTGAGGTTTTCATACAGTGTTTATGTGGTACTGCAGTACACCTCCAAAGCAGATTGCCATTTTATTAAATACTGCATCGCTTCCCTAGTCCTGATAAACTGTAGGGCACTCTGTGTGTCAATCATACAAGTCATGATTCCTTACATAAATACATTCACCAGAGGTAGGTGAAATGTTTGGATTATCTGAAACCAATTGGATTACCTGAACTCTCTGCAACCTTTAAGAAGGGAAGGTCTTTTCAAGAATTCAGTGAAAGAAGTTCTCGTGGCCTTTGGAAAGCACATCTCATGGAGGCGGAGAAAGAATGGAAGAGCCTTTTCGACTCAGCGTTTACCAGGTATGAATTAATATCGCCAGCTCGATATGGATTTGGATGATACACTCTTGTTAGACTACAGTAAGGATGAGAAAGGATCATTTTGAAAGATCCATTTTACACTTTTCAGAAGCACTGTAGAATTAAGACTGAGAGCCAGCGTGGTATAATGGTTAAGAGCGTTGGAGTAGTATCCGGGAGGCCCGGAGTTCAAATCCCCACTTGTGCCATGGACGCTCGCTGGGTGACCTTGGGCCAGTCACACTCTCTCAGCCTAATCTACCTCACAGGGTTGTTGTGAGGAGAAAATGGAGGCAAGGAGAACGATGTAAACCAGAGTGAGTCCAATTGGAGGGAAAGGCAGGGTACAAATGAATCAAATGAACATAACAGGACCACAGGCTTTGCCATCTATGCCATATTCAAAAAGGGACAACTATATACGTAGTTCTCTATACGTATCCCTTCAAGACAAAAAGGGATACGTTCCTTTATAAAATGGTGTTACCCCCTAGAAATTAAATGGGTGACTTTCCTTTAAAAAAATTAATTAATTACCCTGAATCATTTGCCCTGTTGGGGAAAGTCAGAAAGAAAAATCCTAAAAAATTATGCAATTATTACAATAAATCAATTTAGGGCGTCACTCCTGCTTTTTCTCCATTAATAAATTAACCGTGTAACATTGTTCAAAATTATGTCAGTTACGCATATAATAATCTTTTAAATTAATGAAGTGATGAAGCAGTTTGATGACACCCGTGATTTACAGGGCGGCTTTTAGCTAATGTTAAAAGCCTTTCATTTAATAAATGGTCCCCTTGAGAAATTACAAAAATGAATATTTTCTATGCTAAAATGCTTCAAGGTTTACACTTTTTTCAATATATTAACAAATGACAAGGGAGAGGCATTTTTCAAAATATATCTTCTTTTACATATATTTAATTGGAATTAATTAGTATATTAACTTTAGAAGGAAATGATCAGCGAGAAAGGTGCACAATCATTTATGGAAGTTTCTCCTGGTCATAAAACACAATTTAAACAATGGAATTAATCATGTCCTTTAAAACATTTAATGATGGATTAAGAATCACTCCAAAGGAGTTTGATTAGATAGATAGATAGATAGATAGATAGATAGATAGATAGATAGATAGATAGATAGATAGATAGAACATAAAGAGTAGCCAATGTTGGATCAGGCCAATGGCCTATCCAGTCCAACACTCTGTCATAAAGTGGCGAAAAATTCCAGGTGCCCTCAGGAGGTCCAGCAGTGGGGCCAGGACACTAGAAGCCCTCCCACTCTTGTCTCCACCCCCCCCCCCAAGCACCAAGAATACAGAGTATCACTTGCCCCAGACTGAGAGTTCGTATCTATACCTTGTGGCTAAGAGCCACTTCTGGACTTCTGCTCCATATGTTTATCCAATTCCCTCTTGAAGCCATCCATGCTTGTAGCCGCCGCCACCTCCTGTGGCAGTGAATTCCAGGTGTTAATCACTCTTTGGGTGAAGAAGCACTTCCTTTTATCTGTTCTAACCCGACTTCTTAGCAATTTCATTGAGCGCCCATGAGTTCTTGTACTGTGAGAAAGAGATATTAAAGGATCTAGCAGTAGGTGATGTGAAAGGCCTCACTCTAAGACCCTGGAGAGCTGCTGCCAGTCTGAGTAGACCAGGAGTCATTTAGAGCAGGAGCTCGGGGGAGCTCAGCTCCGGGAGTTGGTGCCAGCCCCCCCCCTCCCCGTGGGGGAATGCCTGCTTGTGTCATGGCTGCAGCAAAGTGACCCTGTCCCCTGGAAAGGTCCTTGTTCCTCCGACCAGCCTTCTGAAGGCTTCAGCCACCACTGAAGCTGTCCTCCCAGAATAGTGGTATTTCTGAGGCTTGGATTAGTAGCTGTCCCCTCTCTGCCATCCATCCATCCATCTTTCTCTCCCTCTCCCTCTCTTTCTTTCTTGCCTTCTGACATACTTCCCGTGATGTCAGGTGGTCTAGCATATGCAAATAAGTTATGCTAATGAGTTATGCTAATGAGCTCCTGCACCTCTTTTTCTACGAAATGACCCCTGGAGTAGACAATTCTGACCTTGATGGATCAAGGGTCTAATTCAGTATAAGTCAGCTTCATGTGTTCAAGATGGTTAGGGAAAGGGCCCTGGCTCAGTGGTAGTGTATCTGCTTGGCATGCCGAAGGTCCCAGGTTCCATCCCCAGCCTCTCCAGTTAAAAAGATCCAGGAACAGGTGATGGGAAATACCTCTGCCTGAGACGCTGGAGAGCAGCTACAATGCTCCCTCTAAGCTGTGAAGACTTGTGAGCAAAAATTCTACTTTGTGAGCTGCTGGCATTAAAGTTGTGAGCAAGCAATTTGGCTGCTGCATAAACTGGTTTGTTCTGGAGCCATCCTTCCTGAGCTAAGACAAGAATGGGTGAACACCGGAGGCTAAAAAAATTGTGAGCTAGCTCACAGTAACTCAGCTTAGAGGGAACACTGGCTGCCAGTCTGAATAGACAACATAAACCTTGATGTACCAAGGGTCTGATTTAGCGTAAAGCAGCTTCACACACACACACACACACACACACACACACACACACAGATCCCCCTTTGGAGGGACTGTGGCTCAGTGGAAGAGCCTCTGCTTGGCATGTAGAAGGTCCCAGGTTCCATCCCCAGCATCTCTAGTTTAAAAGATCCAGGAGGCATCTGTTGGTCCTGGTATATAGAAGCAGCCTTGAGAGCAACTGACGTAAGTTCATGAGAGCCTTGCCTAATATGTAAGAAACCGAATTATATTAGCCCAGGGGTGGCCAACCTGTGGCTCGGGAGCCACATGCGGCTCTTTCACATATATTGTGCGGCTCCTGGCAGGGCGGCTGGGGAAGCAAAGGGGAGGCATGCTTTTTCTCTCTTTCTCCCTTCCTTCCTTCCTTCCTTCCTTCCTCCCTCCCATCTATTTGCTTTCCTAGTTTCTCTCTCTCTCTTTCTTTCCACTTCTTTAATTCTTTCTTTCCATCTCTCTCAATATCATTAGCAAACAAGTAATATCATTATCAATAACTGGTTTTCCTCATTTGTTTTTATTTTTGGCAGTCCCATTTAACGTTAATAAAAAGCAAATTTGCATATTTTTAAAAATAAAAACGTGTGTGTGATATTTGTTCCTGTCTTGCGGCTCTCAGACATCTGACGTTTATTCTCTGTGGCTCTTACGTTAAGCAAGGTTGGCCACCCCTGTATTAGCCTATCAGGAAATGGAATGAGACTTCCTATAGTTGTTTTTTTTTCCCTGAAGAAGGAGCAAAAGTCTGAAACACTGAATACTACCTGGGGAAAGTGCTGGATATTTATTTTGTATATTTGTACTCTTGGGTATTTTCTCTTTATGGATTTTGTTGACTTCTGTATTCTCCCATGATGGATTATGAATAGAATTATTTCACATTAGATACATTGTTCACTGTATTGCAGTCTCCTTTTGTGTAACTTTGCGGGATATTCAGCTCACATTTGTTTTCTGTGGGGTTTTTTGGATGAGTAACGTAAAGACATAAATAGGTTCCGACTATGCAGAGGGTGAGGCAGGTAGCGGCAAGCCGCCTCTGAATGTCTCTTGCCTTGGAAACCCTTCAAGGGGAGGGGGTCGTCGTCACCATGAGTTGGCTGCGACTGGATGGCCCTTTCCACCACCACCACAGCTCAGCAGGTGCAGCATCTGAACCCAGACCTTCCGTTCTAATATTATATCAAACTGACAATAGGGGTGGGGGCGGGGGGGGGGCAGGAAGATAAAAATGCATAACATTATTTGTAAATGTAAATAAATGCCTGATGCTATTTGTAAATGTATGAAGTAAGAGAAAACAAAGACTTAGCTGGCTGGCCTGGAAGCTAGAGCAATTATTGGGGCAGCCCTGGATGGTTGTTTTATGTTTATGTTGTTTTGGACTTACAATGACAGTTTTTTGTCAGCATCCCAGAGCCTGTTGTCCTAGCTGTTGTCCTATCTATCCATTGCCCTATCTATTTATTTTTCTATCTGTTGTCCTATCTATCTGTTGTCCTTTCTATCCATTGTCCTATGTATCTATTTTTCTGTTGTCCTATCTATCTGTTGTCCTATCTATTTTTCTATCCATTGTCCTATCTGTCTGTTGTCCTATCTGTCTGTTGTCCTAACTATTTGGTGCCAGTTGCTGTAGTGGTTAAGTGCGTGGACTCTAATCTGGGAGAACCAGGTTTGATTCCCCACTTCTCCACTTGCAGCTGCTGGATGACCTTGGGCAAGCCATAGTTCTGTACCAGCTGTTCTCTCAAGGACAATTGTCTCAGAGCTCTCTCAGCCCCACCCACCTCCCAGGGTGTCTGTTGTGGGGAGGGGAAGGGAAAGGAGTTTGTAAGCCACTCTGAGACTCCAAGTGAACGAAGGGCGGGGTATAAATCCAATCTCTTCTTCTTCTTCATTTTTCTGTTGTCCTGTCTATTCATTGTCCTGTCTATCCATTGTCCTATCTATCTATTTTTCTATCTATCTGTTGTCCTATTTATTTATTGTCCTATCAGTTTTTCAGCTGATGTGTACACACATACCGTACCATACCGTACTGTACCATACCATACCATATGATACTACTTTAACATGATATACACCAGACTTCACCACCCTTTTGGGTGCTGTGGGTACCTCTGGAGTGTTGAAAAGGCGTGGTGAGCACCACCCCAAAATGGCTTCCATTGGCGAAGAAGAGGAGAAGGAGGAGGAGATTGGATTTATACCCCACCCTTCACCCAGAGTCTCAGAGGGGCTTACAAACTCCTTTCCCTCCCCCTCCCCAAAACAGATGCCCTGTGAGGTAGGTTGGGCTGAGAGAGCTCTGAGAGAACTGCTCCTGAGAGAGCAGCTCTGACAGAACTATGGAACCAACCCCCCAAAATGGCTGCCTTAGGGGGGTGGAGCCAAATGGAAGACCTCCCTCCTCATACCTCCTGGGAAGAAGGAAATCCTGAAGGGGGAACAGAACCACCCTCTGACTAAGCAAAGCCCAGTTGCTTCCCAGTCCTCCTCAGCCTTCAGTGGAAAGCTCTTTCCATTTGAATGAGGGAAGCCAATAACAAGCCCTGCCCCACAATGGGCCCATCCATTTCCTGAAAATCTCCGCGGTTACTGAGGGAAGTACTGGCCGGGGTCGTGGTGCCCACGAGGGCTGTGTTGGGGAACTCTGTGGCACCCTGTCTGGTAGCTTTTCCCAACCCTAGCCCTTTAAGCTGGAAAAGAAGACAGCCTCTCTTTGAGGTATTTGCAAGCTTACAGAAATACTCATTCCTTCATTTCTTAGCCTTCACAGCCATCAGACCTGGATTTCCTGGTAGAGTCTCCCCCCCCCCCGCCCCCCGGGCTTCCCTTTTGATACATTGCAGTGCTTCTTGCTAAGAAGGTTTATCGTCGGGGCAAAAAGGCACTGCCAGCGATATTAATAATAATAGCCCTGAGTTAAAGTGCACTTAATTACGCTGGACATGTTCTAAAGTGGAGGCAGGGAGAGTAATTGCTTATGTAGATCCATATAGACATGCTGTGCTTCTAATGTCAAGACACTTTCTCGTCTCTGGCACCCTTTCTAGACCTGGGTAAGGTGGTATTTAATGGTGCGCAGGTGGCATTTCACAGCAGTTTGTGCAGCCGTCGAGTGAGCGGGTTTAGAAAAGAGTTCTGCAGGCAGAGTTATACAAATATATCCAGGCATCACCTCACCCCCCACCCCTGCCCCAGTCTCTGGGCAATTCTGCATTGGCTTTTCCCTCTGTTGTTCTGCCAAACCCATGCTGGAACAGAAACCCCCCTCTGCATTGCACGCTGCTTTCACTTTCTTTGATCATCGGATTTTATGGTACCCTTCTACACTGCATGCAGCTTTCACATTCTTCGATCCCCGGGTTTTATGGTACCTTTTGCATAGATTTATGGCCATTCAAGGGTGATTTTGCAGTCAGTATGGCATTGGCCCCGGAGTATTTGAATGCAGTTTTGAGCTGCACCTTTTCATCAGCGCTGAGAAAATGTGGAGTGAATGCCAGGTGCGGAATTGCACTCTGTTTTGTTGTTCAGTCAGTTTTCTCATGGGTTTAGTCAAGCCCAAGGCTTCGTTACTCCTGAGGAACCAACCTGGGCTGGTTTTCCTTTTGTCTTGTCATCCTATCAAAGAGATCATATCTAGGTGGATCAAGATGGGTCGCCGTGTGAGTCTGTCTGTAGCAGTAGAAAAGAGCAAGAGCCCAGGAGCATCGTAAAGACTAACAGAATTCCTGGCAGGGGAGGAGCTTACAGGAGTCACTGCTCACTTCTTCAGATGCTCACAAAAGCTCCTCCCCTGCCACATATTTGGTTAGTCTAGAAGGTGCTCCTGGACTCCTGCTGTTTTCTACTGCTACAGACAGACTAACACAGTTGCCCATCTGGATCTATCTGAAGAAGTGAGCCATGACTCACGAAAGCTCCTCCCCTGCCACATATTTGGTTAGTCTAGAAGGTGCTCCTGGACTCCTGCTGTTTTCTACCGCTACAGACAGACTAACACAGTTGCCCATCTGGATCTATCTGAAGAAGTGAGCCATGACTCACGAAAGCTCCTCACCTGCCACATATTTGGTTAGTCTTGAAGGTGCTGCTGGACTCTGGCTCTTTTCTACAGCTACAGACAGACTAACACAGTGACCCATGTGGATCTATCTGAAGAAGTGAGCCATGACTCACGAAAGCTCCTCCCCTGCCACATATTTGGTTAGTCTTGAAGGTGCTGCTGGACTCTGGCTCTTTTCTACAGCTACAGACAGACTAACACAGTGACCCATCTGGATCTATCTGAAGAAGTGAGCAGTGACTCACAAAAGCATGAAATGATTCAAAATGTAAATAGCTATTTTTGTCAGTCACTCTATGAAAAGTTTTTACTGCTATTTTATTTTGTTCTGTTCTATAAATAGTAGTGTCTAGGTAATTGATGGAGCTAGTATCAACTGTAAAGGAAGATTCTATAGAAGGATGAACTGAATTTAACCAGTCTATAAATTGGTGTAGAGAGGTGGCATCATTATAAAATAGTAGACAATCGTCTATAAAGCGAAAATATTTCATACAATGAATGTAAAAAGGATTAACCTTTGCATCTGAGATGAAAGTGTTTTCAAAGTCCTGCATGAACAGACGGTGCTACAGCTGACCCCATGGAGACTCCATTTTTCTGCAAATAGTAGGTATCATTCCAGCAAAAGAAATTATATTCAAACAAAATACCAAGAAGGTCCATTAAGAAGTGTGTAGGTGGCCTGTCTTGGTATCTCAGTTCTAGACGGTCCTTGATTAACATGCGTGCTTCTTCTATTGGAATATTGGTGGTCAAAGATTTGACATCCATTGTAACCAATACGGTAGAATCCATGATTTGTGTGTCCTCTACTTTGTTTATAAGTTCTCTTGTATCCTTTATTTACGCCCTACCTTTAACTGCTTCTTTTATAACAATTTCGCTGTCATTGCCCAGATTTTTTAGAACACCCAATTCTTTAAATGAAAGATTGTACCGGGTTCTTGAGGATGTACGTTCCATTTTTCCAATATCCCTTTTCACCAGATCCTCAAAAACCGTGATGGCTGGATCTGTGACATTTGGGACAAAAGTAGATCTATTTTTAAAGGGGTTAGTACTGGTAGAAGAATTGCCGAACATTTTTTTTCCAATTTAATTAATCTAATCAATTTATATACATTTATTTGGGTGCGGAAACTATTGTACTTAGGGGTGGGCACAAAACTTAATCCCAAGTTCAGAAGTCTTCCTTCTTCTTTAGTGAGACTTTTTGATGATAAATTCACTAAAAGGGAAACTTTCAATATTTGTAATTTTTGTAATTTTTTGATATTTTGGCAGGGTATGTACAGCTAAATAGACTTCATCCTTAATATCTCCAGGAATTTTGTGTCCAGGAGTTGGCATCTTTCAATATTTCAGTATTACAGTAACTTAGTTGTTTGGCTATCAGGGACTAATCTTCATACTATGTAATAGGCTTATTAAGTTTTATATCTCCAGGAACTCCCTACCTGGAGATGGCAACCTTGGTTATTGAGGTACATCTGCAGCAAGGGCCTCTGGAACTTTGAATGCCAGCAGGACACAACCAGCTGCATTCAATGTAGATACGTTAAGTAGAAACCTGTATGCTAGAAGCTTTGAGGCATCTGTTGGTCCGGTACATAGAAGCAGTCTTGAGAGCAACTGACTTAAGTTCGTGAAACCTTGCCCAATATATAGTGAGTATACATCTATGGTTTGATGTTTTGGTTTTGTGGTCCACACTTTATCTTGTGCTGTTGCTTATAAAATTCTAAGGAGGAATTCTCTTTTACAGAGAAACTGAATTATATTAGCCTATCAGGAAATAGAATGAGACATCCTATAGCTGGTAAGATTTAATGAGACTCTATGTAACAGTGTGTATAATATTACATGATGAATTAAACAGAACACTTTTGTATCACTTTGAAATATTGTTAAAAGCATTTCTGCATTTTATACTTCCACTGTTTGTTTGTTTTCCTGAGGAAGGACCAGAAGTCTGAAACACTGAATAGTACCTGGGGAAAGTGTTGGAAAATTATTTTGTATATTTGTACTCTTGGGTATTTTCTCTTTATGGATTCTGTTGACTTCTGTATTCTCCCATGATGGATTATGAATAGAATTATTTCACATTAGATACATTGTTTACTGTATTGCAGTCTCCTTTTGTGTAACTTTGCGGGATATTCAGCTCACAGTTGTTTTCTGTGGGGGCTTTTTTTGGCTTTTCTTATTGTGTGCTGTACTGTTGTTACGTTACTCATCTCCAAAAAGTGAGTGGCGTTACCCCAAGTCCACACGGTACCGGGTAATACAAGCCTGACCTGGATAGTCCAGGCTAGCCCAGTTTTGTCAAGTCTCGGACACTGAGCAGGGTCAGCCCTGGCTCGTATTCGGAAGGGAGACCACCGAGGAAGACCAGGGTCATGACATGGAGGCAGGCAGTGGCAGACCACCTCTGAACTTCTCTTGCCTGGGAAACACCACTAGGGGGCGCCATAAGTCAGCTGTGACTGGACAACACTTTCCACCACCCCTACAAAGCCAGCTTTTTGAAGCAATGGGCTGGCCCCTGCAATAGGGAATTTCTGAGTGAGGATCTGAGTAGCCCTGCTGGATCGGACCAATGCTCCCTGTAGCCCAGCCTCCTGTTTCTGACAGTGGACAGCCGGAAACCACACGGGAGCTCGCAAGCAGGGATGCCACTGGAAGAGGTCTACCTGGAGAGTCTCCGTCAGGTAGCATGGCCAACAGCCAGCAAGAGACCTAGCCTCCATAAATCTGCCCAACCTTCCTTTAGTGTCCATCTGTGCTCCAGGCAGGGCTCATTTTGTAGCAGGAGCTCCTTTGCATATTAGGCCACACAGCCCTGATGTAGCCAATCCTCCAAGAGCTTACAGAGCTTTTCTTACAGGGGCTACTGTAAACTCTTGGAGGATTGGCCACATCAGGGGTGTGTGGCCTAATATGCAGAGGAGCTCCTGCTACAAAATGAGCCCTGGCTCCAGGTATTTCCCTACTCAGAGCTGGGAACCCTACTTTCCCCTTGGAGCCTGCTGCTGGTTAGCCAAGCTTGGTTTCTGTCAGTAAAGGGATCTTTCCACACCTATTTTGGTCTTCGGGAGAAAACTCATTGTGCCCTTATACCCTGCTGAGATCCCCCCCCCCCCCCATGACAGCCAATGTGACGTGGCAGTCAGGGCTTCAGAGCACGGTAGAGGCTGCAGGTGGCGGGGAGACATGGAAAGCTGAAGAGTGAGGGGAAAATAAAGGTCAGTTGATGCATGGCTGGAAAGGAGATAGGGTTGCCAACTCCAGGTGGGAAATTCCTGGAGATTTGAGGAATGGAGCCTAGCGAGGAGGAGGTTTGAGGAGGGGTGGGGCCTCAGACAGGTACAATGCTGTAGACTCTGCCCTCCAAACCAGCCATTCCGTTTGGGGAACCACTGTTGCCAATCTCCAGGTGAAGGCTGGAGATCACTCAGAACTACAACTGCTCCCCAGATGGAATTGATCAGTTCCCCTGGAGAAAATGGTGGACTCTGTGTCCTTATACCCTGCTGAGGTCACCACAGCAAATTGGCGCTGAGTGCCCGAGTCCCTGGCACTCTCACAGAACCTCTTCAAGAGCCCGTTGTATTTATTTCCACAATGGGCCTTATTCCTAGTTAGGTATAAAGGTTATTTAAACAGCACGATTTTTCCAGATACTAGTCCCTGGTTTGATTGGTCGAGTGAACTTGTATTGGCTCTTTCATACAACCGCAAGTACTCACAGCACAGCGCAGTACGAATTAACTGCGTGTAATTCCCAAATAAATATTTTAATCTCTTTTTTCTGGTATAGTAACATGTGGCTGTAGAGTAAAGGGCCATGGCCCCGAGATACCTCACCGTAGCTACGGGCCCAAGTCGGGTACTCGTAAGGCGTACGTATGTGTGTTCACTGTAACATGTGAATACGGCTATGGCGTTTGTAGCGCATTTTATCATGAGGGGAATTCCAGGGCTGATCCCTCCCTCGCAGGACTGTTGTGAAGATCAAATGGAAATAATGCTCCTGCCTCTCTTGGGTAAATGGGGAAGACACACAGCTGCAACGATTTGATTCACTTATTTATTTGGTTCCATTTCTATCCCGCCCTTCCCGTGTGCGGGCTCAGGGCGTGTTCCAAGCATTAATTACAGAACGATAAAACCAGAGATTAAAAACGATAAGACTTAATCCTTAAATAACGGCGATCAGACTGCTTCGTAACTCTAGCCATGAAGCTGAGGTGTTAGTCCAATTAAAGCGGAGGTGGCAAAACCCCGCAACGGATTCCATATGGTAACCACCCTCCCTCAGTTAAGCCAGGCGGGTTATCATTCTGAGTCCTCGAAAACATGAGACCATGAACGGTGGTGGCAACTCACACTGTTCTCTTCTCCATTTTTATCCTCGCAACAGCCCTGTGAGGTAGGTTAGGTCGAGAGACGGTGACTGGCCCAAAGTCACCCAGCCAGCTTCCGAGGCACCAGCCAGGATTCGAAGCCTGGTCTTCCAGATACTAGTGGAACACTCTAACCTCTACACCCCAGGGGCTCTGAAGACAGATGTCTTCTGTCCTGTTACCCGTCACAGCAGACATATGTATACACTCCCCCCCTCCGCACGCACATGCATTCTAATGCTCCCCCATTCTCCATCCCCCCCCCCCCAGGAAGAATTGAAGCTGCCCTCCCAGCATGGGGAGGCCTGTTCGCAGCTGGGGGGAAGCAAGGGGCTCCAGTTGTAGAGGGGGAAGGAAAACCGGCAGCGGCGCTTTCTCTCCAGTCGGAGCTGAGTGGGAGGCAGAGGCGGTGGTGGGACACAGAATTGTGCCCATCGGCATGCTCTCGCCAGCCCTGACTCAGCACCCATAAAAGGTAAAGGTTTTTCTTGCTCGAAAGCTAGCTGAATGGGGGCACTGCTTACCTCCGTTTCCAAGCTGAAGAGCCAGCGCTGTCCAAATACATTTCCGTGGTCATGTGGCCAGCATGACTGGGCGCTGAGGCGCACGGAACGCTGTTACCTTCCCACCGAAGCGGTACCTATTTATCTACTTGCAATTCCTTGCTTTCAAACTGCTAGGGTGGCAGGAGCCGGGGCCAGAGATGGGAGCTCACTCCGTCATGCAGCACTCGGGTCTCGAACTGCTGAGCTTACAGACCTCCCGGTCTGCAGCTGCAGGGTCTAAACCCAGGGCTCATTTCGTAGCAGGAGCTCCTTTGCATATTAGGCCACACACCCCTGATGTAGCCAATCCTCCAAGAGCTGACAGAGCTCTTCTCACAGGGACTGCTGTAAGCTCTTGGAGGATTGGCTACATCAGGGGTGTGTGGCCTAATATGCAAAGGAGCTCCGTCTACGAAATTAGCCCTGTTAAGCCTCTGAGCCGCCACAGCCCTTGGCTCCCATACCTGGGAGTAAATCCCCTTGAATAAAGTAGGCTTATATCTGGATAGATCCACACTCTGGAGACCCTGTCCCTGTTTACTCGGAGATCTGGCTCTCTTTCTGGGCCCTACACGGGTGTCAGGGCTCTCTCCCCACCCCTAAGCTATCTATAGGGAGTTATAGGGTTGCCAACCTCCAGGGGAGGCCTGTAGGTCTCTCCCAGAATTACAGCTGATCTCCAGAAGACACAGGGTGAGCCGGCGTGGTGTGGTGTGGTGTGGTTAAGCGTGTCCAGCTAGAGTCCGGGAGACTTGGGTTCTTTTCTTTTTTTTTTGGCATTATTTTTTATTTCATTATTATTTGTTTAATCTGTTACATCGAATATTTATGAATTTTACAATTCCATCCCTCCCTCCCTCTCTTTTATTCGTAGTCTTTCCCCCCCAGCCAAGGGCACGAAGTCTTAATCTTCCACGGAATGTCCTTCCTTCTTTCAGTCAGTATCCAATCTAGGTAGGTCTGCCATCTGGTCTTGAGTTCCGTGGATTTTTCTTCCCATGATATTCCCTTATTGATTGATGCCACGATATCTGACTGTACAAAATCAAACAGATAATTCTGCCAGATTTCTATCGACCATTTGCTTTTTTTTTTGTCTTTCCACCCCAGGCCAATGACTGCCTTTCCCGCCAGTATCGTCGCTTTAATTAGATTTTGATTAGTCCTGTTCAATAATGGGCTACCCATTGAACTTAACAACATTAGGTTAAAGTCTATAG
Source organism: Lepidodactylus listeri (assembly GCA_029233225.1). NCBI lineage: Eukaryota > Metazoa > Chordata > Lepidosauria > Squamata > Gekkonidae > Lepidodactylus > Lepidodactylus listeri. The sequence continues at coordinate 6,352,095 of JARCFY010000016.1, read as the reverse complement.
TTAATGTTATGTTGCATACTTTTCTAATATTTTCAAAATTTGCCCCCCAAAACGTCTTTACTTCTGCACATTTTCACCACGTGTGTGCCTACCAACCCTTGAGATGTTTACGAGAGACTTGGGTTCGAATCCCCGAATGGTGCCGTGGAAGCTATCTGGGAGATCTTAGGCCTCACCAATTCCTCGCCCTGACTCTGCCTCGCAGGGTTGTTGTGAGGATCACATGGAGGAGAGGGGCAGACTATAAGCCCATTGGGGAGAAAGTCGGGGCTCTCCATGCATACATACATACATACATACGTAGGTACATAAGACAGAGGTCAGTTCCCCAGAAGAAAATAGCTACTTAGGAGAGTGGTGCCATTATACCCCACTGAGGTCCCTCTCCAAGCTCCATCTTCAAATCTCCAGGAATTTTCCCACCTGGAGTTGGCAAGGCAGGCCAGGAGACGGAATGAGACTCAGCCTGGAAAAGGGGAAAAGTGGACTTGGGAGAGGGAAGGCAGCCCTGGCTGTGCAAAGCGCGCTCGCCTCTCCCCCCGCCCCCTGAAATTGACAAACACCCCGGGCTTTCCCTCCGGTGAAATTGACAGGCGCCTCTGCTTTTCCCCCTCTAGTGAAATTGACAAGCGCCCCGGTTTTTTTCCGCCTCCGATGAAATTGACAAGCACCCTTGCTTTTCCCTCCGGTGAAATTGACAGGCGCCTCTGCTTTTCCCGCTAGTGAAATTGACAAGTCTCCCGGCTTTTCCCTCCGGCGAAAATGACAAGAGCTCCTGTTTAACCCCTCCGGGCTGCGCCCCTAGACCGCCCTTCGGCCCGCCTCTTATCCCCTTGGCGCCCCTGCAAGTCACAGCGCTCTCAGCGGGGGGGGGGGGGGCGGAGGGGGTCGACGCGGTCTCTTTTGCCCTTGATCTTTGCCGCTGCTGCTAGGGGCGTCCGGGAGGTGAGTGGGTGGGGGGCGGCAGTGGGCGTGCGGGTCCCTTCCCGGCAGAGAGGAAGAATCCCGGCGAGGATCCAAAGCGCGCCTCCCCGGCCCGCTTTCGTCCCCGCCGGTGCCCTACCGGAATCGGGTCCTACGGAGGTGGGCGTGAACTGTGCCCCTCTGTCGCTCGGGCCCGAGAGAAATCTGGAAGCCATTCTCCTTCGCTGAGGGCAGACCTCCTCTTCCCCCAGTGGATCTCTTAACACGTGTCGGACCTGGCTGCAAAGCCATTTCAAAGGAACTATTTACACGTGTGTATACCTTTCAAGGCCGCGCCCGCCTGAAACTTCTGGATGCAACCCGCTGTTCTCTCACTAGGCTTCTTGGGGAGCCCTGTTCCAACAAGGGTTGCCAACTCTGGCTTGGGAATTCCTGGGGATTTGGGGGTGGAGCCTGGGGAGGGCGGGGTTTGTAGAGGCGAGGGGCTTCCTCGGGGTCATAGAGTCCCCCCCTCCCCAGCAGCCATTTTCCCCAGGAGAATTGATCTCTTTTACCTGGAGAAACTAGGTGTGACTTCAGGAGATCTCCAGGCCCAACCTGGAGGTTGACAACATTGGGGGTGGAGCCTGGGGGCGGATTAATTTTGGAGAGGGAAAGGAGAGAGTTCAATACGGATGCGATGCCATAGCCTTTACCTTCCAGCGCTGCTATTCCCTCCAGGGGAACAGATCTCGGGGGTCTGAAGACCAGCTGTCATTCCAGATCTCCAGGCCGCACCTGGAGGTTGGCAACCCTACCTCCCGCCTTTCTATTACAGCCCCTCCCGTTCTTTCTCCTGACAGAGGGAGGCGACTGACGCCTCTTTCTGTTACTGTTCCGCCTCTGGCCCCGCGGCTCCGCATCCATGCCAACATTTTGACCTGGGTCCAGTCCTGGTTTTGCGCAGGCGTCCTGTTGAAGATCCGTTTCTAGCCACGAGCAACCAAGGCGACGGGTTTTAGGGACCTGCAGACAACTGAACGGGGGTGGCTGGTTTGCACTGAGGGGAACTCAGCATTCCCTCTAAGCAGAGTTAGTGTGAGCTAGCTCCCAGTTTTTTAGCCTCCGGCTCACACATTTCTGTCTTCGCTCAGGAAGGAGGGCTCCAGAGCAAACTAACTCATGCAGGCAGCCGAACTGCTCGCTCACAACTTGAATGCCAGTGGAATTTTTGCTCACAAGACTCCACCGCTTAGCGGCAGCATTGCTGGGGAGGGGAGAAATCCTTGGCTCTAGAGGCTCGAGCCCCCTCCCCCCCCCCCCCGGACACCGACCCGCAAGTAGCTTTCTTCCCCGCTAAGCAGGCCTGTCGCTGGGATCCCGGGCGATGGAGGCTCTGTTGAACAGATCCCTAAATTAGAGAAAAGGTGGTAGGAGACAAGCCAGGCGGATCTCGCTCCTGGGAGCCTCCCTGCCCCAGACATAAGAACATAAGAGGAGCCATGATGGATCAGGCCAATGCTCTGTGTCACACAGGGACCAAAACCCAGGTGCCCTCAGGAGGTCCACCAGCGGGGCCAGAACTCCAGAAGCCCTCCCACTCTTGCCCCCTCCCCCCCAGCACCAAGAACACAGAACATCACTGCCCCGGACATACAAACATAAGAGAAGCCAATGTTGGATCAGGCCAGCGGCCCATCCAGTCCAACACTGTTCCAGCAGGATTTTCTTGCTCCAGGGAAGCTCCGGAGCAGTGCAGTGATACTCTGGAGGAAATTGTGAGCACGGAGCAAATGGTGGGAAACTGACCAGAAGCTCCGGTGCTAGCTTCGGTGTAAACCGTGGGGGAAAGCTAGTGAGAAAACGCACTCTGTCACACAGTGGCCAAAAACACCAGGTGCCCTCAGGAGGTCCAGCAGTGGGGCCAGGACACCAGAAGCCCTCCCACTGTTGCCCCCCCCAAGCACCAAGAAGACAGAGCATCACTTGCCCCAGACTGAGAGTTCCTGTCAATATCTTGTAGCTAATAGCCACTGATGGACCTCTGCTCCAGATTTTTATGGAGAAGCCATGTTGTATCAGGCCAGTGGCCCCTCCAGTCCAACACTCTGTGTCACGCAGTGGCCAAAACCCAGGTGCCATCAGGAGGTCCAGCAGTGGGGCCAGGACGCCAGAAGCCCTCCCACTGTTGCCCCCCCCAAGCACCAAGAAGACAGAGCATCACTTGCCCCAGACTGAGAGTTCCTGTCAATATCTTGTAGCTAATAGCCACTGATGGACCTCTGCTCCAGATTTTTATGGAGAAGCCATGTTGTATCAGGCCAGTGGCCCCTCCAGTCCAACACTCTGTGTCACGCAGTGGCCAAAACCCAGGTGCCATCAGGAGGTCCAGCAGTGGGGCCAGGACGCCAGAAGCCCTCCCACTGTTGCCCCCCCCCAAGCACCAAGAAGACAGAGCATCACTTGCCCCAGACTGAGAGTTCCTATCAATATCTTGTAGCTAATAGCCACTGATGGACCTCTGCTCCAGATGTTTATGGAGAAGCCATGTTGTATCAGGCCAGTGGCCCCTCCAGTCCAACACTCTGTGTCACGCAGTGGCCAAAACCCAGGTGCCATCAGGAGGTCCAGCAGTGGGGCCAGAACTCCAGAAGCCTTCCCACTCTCCCTCCCCCAAGCACCAAGAACACAAAGCATCGCTTCCCCCAGACAGAGTGTTCCACCTATACCTTGTGGCTCATAGCCACTCATGGACCTCTGCTTCCTATCTTCATCCAATCCCACTCTTGAAGCTATTTATGCTTGTAGCTGCTGCCAGTTCCACGTGTTAATTCCTTTTGGGGTGAAGAAGTACTCCCTTTGATCTGTTCGAAGCCTACTGCTCATTGATTTCGTGGAGTGCCCACCAGTTCTTGTACTGGGAGAAAAGTCCTTCTTTCCCCTGCATAAGTTTGTAAACTTCTATCAGGACATCCCTCAGCCACCATTTCTCCAAGCTTAAAAAGCCCTGACCTCTTTTACCTTTCTTCATAGGGAAGATGTTCCATCCCCCTTAATCGTTTTAGTTGCCCTTTTCTGCACTTTCTCTAACGCTATAATATATTGAGGCGCAGCGACTAGAACTGTACACAGTATTCCAAATGAGGCTGCACCATAGATTTCTAGAATCTAGAATGGAGTTTATTGTGGTCAAAGACATCAAACACAGTAAATGAAACAGTTATTGTAACAATAGTAAAATAATACGTCTTACATGACAATGTATGTTATAAAATTTTAAAACCATAGATTTCTACAGGGGCGTTATGATCCTGGCTGATTTGTTTTCAGTCCCCTTCCTAATAACCCCCAGTTTGGTGTAGTTTGGTTTCCCTTCCCCTCCCCACAACAAACACCCTGTGAGGTAGATGGGGCTGAGAGAGCTCTAACAGAAACTGCTCTTTTTCAAGGACAGCTCTGACAGAACTATGGCTTGCCCAAGGTCACCCAGCAGCTGCAAGTGGAAAAGTGGGAAATCAAACCCGGTTCTCCCAGATTAGAGTCGCACACTTAACCACTACACCAAACTAGCTAGAAGGGTGTGGCTGTGGGTGGGATTGTCCGGTTCCCACAGCCCAGAGTTCCTGCGACTCTGAGTGATGCCTGAGTCAGTCTCCTAGGAATTCCCCTTCAGTCCTGTGCCTTCGCTGTTGGGGAAGGACGCGGGGGGAGGGTTCTGGCATGCGCAGGGGCTAGTCGCCAATCATATCTGTCTGCCTAGAAAGAACTGTGAATTCTTTTTTAAAAAATGAAATATTCCCATCTTTGATTTTTGTAAAGGCAAGAGGGAAGGAGGGGGGGAGAGAGAAAGAGAGAGAGAGAGACAGAAAGACAGAAAGACAGAAAGACAGACAGACAGACAGACAGACAGACAGACAGACAGACAGAAAGAAAGAAAGAAAGAAAGAAAGAAAGAAAGAAAGAAAGAAAGAAAGAAAGAAGCCAAAACTATATATAACTGGTTTGGAAGGAAGACCCCTTGAGCAAAGCCGGACCTCCTCCCGAGTAAACCTGCTCCGCCTCTCCAGGGACAAAAGGTCTCTCTGGAACCAGAGCTGTCGACTAAAGCGAGCAGTTTTGAAACAGGGAAAAGAGAGGGATGCGCGACCCACCGAGCCTTTCCGAAGCCTCACCGCGTGCCCAGGCGGGTCTGTCCCCCCCCCCTCCTTGCCCTTAACAATAGATTCGCTCTTAATAGGCTGTGTTCGCTGCTGAAGGCATGGCTCGTACAGGGCTCTAGAACCAGGTGGGTCGCCCCGTTGGTCTGACACAGCAGGGCGAAGTCTGAGTCCGGGGGCACCTCGAAGGCCAACAGGGGGCTCTCTGAGTCTCCCCATCAGCTGCAGTGTCCCCTCTAAGCCGAGTGTGAGCTAGTTTCCAGTTTTTTAGCCTCCGGCTCACACATTTCTGCCTTCGCTCAGGAAAGGAATGGCTCCAGAGCAAAACTACTTCATGCAGCAGCCAGATGGTTCGCTCGCAACTTGAATGCCGGTGGCTGAGAAAGTGGAATCTTTGCTCACAAGACTCCACAGCTTAGAGGGAGCATTGATCACCTGCATCTATCTATCTGTCTGTCTGTCTACCTCCCTAATCTATCCACACATACCTATGCATATATACATATATCTGTATCAACACATGTACACATGTCTATACCTATGTATATCCATACACACACACACACACATCTGTATCTCTCTCTATATATCGATCGATCGATTGATCGACCGATCTAGACAGACAGGGGAATTCTCCCTGGCATTTCCCACCGCCGAGACAGGACCTGTGCCTCTTCCCAGGTCTATCCGTTCCAGCCATTTTTCTTCCCAGCAGCCGTCGAACAAACATCCGGACCTCAATACGCAGAAGCGTTCATAAGGCGGATCCCCCCACCCCCCTTCTTGCCTAGAAAACGTCCACAGTGAACCAGATCCGGAACATTTAGGGGAAAGTCCCCCCCCCCGCGTCTCCCTCCCCCGCCGGAATTACTGTCTTCTCGCGCCCCAACAATTACCCTGTTTCCCAGGACTCAACTTTGCTCCCTGGACTCCAGCCTGTACCTTGGAAAACTCCCGTCTGAAGGTTTCTCAGCTTACTCTCCTTGGCTGTGTGAGCTATTGACCGGGAGAGGGGAGGGACAGTTGGGGGTCTTACTTCTTCAGGAGACTACACTTTCCCCAGGTATTAAAGCTGTGATTGTAGCTAGCTGCTTCCCCCCCCCACCCACACACACACCCCGCAGTGTTCCCTCTAAGCTGAGTGAGTGTGAGCTAGCTCCCAGTTCTTTAGCCTCCGGCTCACACATTTTTGTGTTCGCTCAGGAAGGAGGGCTCCAGCGCAAACTAGTCTGTGCAGCAGCCCAGTCGCTCGCTCACAACTTTCATGCCAGGAGCTCACAATTTTTGCTCACAGGACTTTTTTGGAATTTTTGCTCACAGGACTCCACAGCTGAGAGGGAGCATGGAAGTCCCGCGCCCCTTGATCCAGCCTTGGAAGGTCGAGTTCTTCCCCCCCCAGAAGGCAACAAGTATAAGTTAAGTTCCGTGGACTTTGCCAGAATTCACTAGGACCAGCGGACTTTTTCAATTGAAATCCCTGCTGGATTCCAAGGCGACCGAGAGACTCCCGCTCGGGAGAGCTCCTGCGGTCGTTGTAGCCACCCGACGCCGTCTCTGCCAACGTGGCCGGCCTCTCCAGCCAGATCTTCCCCCCTTTGGCTTTCTTGGAAGAACAGCCCCCCGGGTTCGTCCGAAGTATGCATCCGAGGGGTTGGCTTCGTAACACAAAGCGCAGCTCAACAAACAGACACACACACACCACCCTCCTTCCAGACCTCCGAGGCCACAGGGTAATGCACCTGCTCCGCCCCATTCGCTTTCCCAGATACCTTTCTTTCTTATACCAAAGAGCCCAAACTCGGATGTGTATTTAAGTTAACATTTTTTAAAAAAATATCCCTTTGCCCAGCGGGCGCTCGCCCGGAACAGTAGGTCCTGTGAATGCCTCTATTTGCACGCACACGAAAATTTATACCCAGAATTAAACTTGGTTGGTCTTCAAGGTGCCCATTGGACTCAAACTTTGTTCTGCTGCTTCAGAGCAACAGGGCTGCCCCCACTTGAATCTGCATTTTCCCAAGCGCAGGTCCTAAACGGAGTGAGAGCCTTCTAAAAGCCCCTTGCAAATCAATGGGCTTCGGGGCGGGCCGGGGGAACTCTGTTTAGGATGGTCCGCTGCGCAAAACTCCAACCCGCAGCCGTTAGCAGAAAGAAGCAGGCATCGCCGCGGTAGTTTAGGTTCCCGGCGTCAACATTAACACGCATGAGCTTTTCCCACTAGTTTTGAAAAGCGGAATTTTTTTTTTTTTTTTAAAAATCGGTTTTAACTAGAGTCACACTAGGGGGACTTATCCAGTGTCGCCCGCCTTCGGAGAACCACCTCACTGTCCGCGGCCAACGCGATTCCTCCGGTCCACAGGTCCGAATTTCTGTCCGGGAAACGGGCTTTTCTGCCCAAACGAGGGTTTTTTGGTCGACGGCGGCTGTAGTTCCCCCATCGTCCAGTAGACGGCGTAAACGATCAAGACTTGGGTTTCCCAGGCGCTCGACCCAGGTTTTAGTTTCAATAATTAAGCCGACTTTTTAAAATTATCATTATTATATCCCGCTAAGGTGTGTTTTTTAATTTAAAAAAAGGGATATTAAACAAATCACGAACTTTTTGGAACGGTCGGTATAGTTAACATTTGGGAAAGAGGAGAGAGAGAAGGAAACTCCTGTGGTAAAGAACTGGTCTCCAAGACTCGCTGAAATGATAAAGTAAACCCCCCGAACTGGACACGAGTACAGGTTTCCCGTGAACCCTTTTCAGAGCGGCTTGCAACAGACTGATCTGACAGCAGTACGTGTGCACGTGAAATCGCGTGTATGAGTGGGGGAGAGTGGTAGCTAGAAAATATGAAAGCGCTGTCCCCGAAAATTTAAATTATACTACCCTTCCGTTATTTCTGGTGGTTCTAGACGTCTAAAATCCTAATGCATTGCGGACTGCGCGGACTCACTCCGAAGGCGCCGCCTTGGACTCCCTGTGAGAAAGGCGGAATAAGGTAAATCAATGAATCAAATTTCACAACCGGTTCGATATTCAAATAATTTTTCGCTGTATACCTAGAAGTTCAGTGGAAGGGCGTGGGGGGGGGACGTTGGATTTATATACGAAAACAAGGGAAAAGTTACGACTAAGATTTCACCTCCGCCATCTCTTTAGGAAAGTCTTGGAAAATCCGCACTTTTGGGACACTGAAGAGGTCCCGGTTTCCTTCCCCTCTCCTTGCCAGGAAGATTTTTTTTTTTTTAAAGCAAAACAAAACAAAAATACGTGCGACAAAAGTCGAGGCCGGCGCTCCCGAGTTATTTAGTGTTTCAAAGAAATCACACCGGTGTTTAGAAAGGTTGAAGGCCGCGTAAATTTTATTGGGAAGGTGTTTTTTTTGTTTTTTTTTAATGAAGCCGGCCGTTTAATTAATTTAAAAAAAAGACCTCTATAACTTCTGAAAATGGCAGAGCTGGGAATTACCTTCGGCGGCCGGCAGTAGGAGAAGTGACTTTCTCTCCCCCCCCCCCCCGCGTTTACCCCTCCCCCCCACACCCCCCCAGAGATCCAGGCGTCTTCAAGAACTTGCAGGAAAGCAAACTCGAGAGGCGCATCTGCTACAAAAGCCTTCTTTCAATTGCACCTTTTGCAAGCTGCATGCTGCAGAAATGTCTCCTGCAAGACACAGTGTTTGTGTAACTCTCCCCTCCAGACTGTTTACCGAAAACAGTTCTACCCCCGAACTGTTTTGTCCCTCTGCCTCGTCCCTCCTGTACAACCTGACCTCTGGGTGACTCCTGAACCGGACCGGGAGCCCTCTTTTGTTTCCAGAAATCAGGATCCAGTAACCCCCCCCCCCCACCCCCTTCGGCACATGGCCCCGGCCGGCTTCATCTTCCCTTAATCCCCCTCCAGTTAACCTCCTTTTATTCTCTCACCTACTCAGGTTTTGCCCTTTAATGGATCTTTAAATAGTTTTCTTTCTCTCTTCCCCCCCCCCTTTTCTCACAGACATTCATTAAGGGGCTGCCCCCCCCCCTCCCCATACCCCTTTTCAGGTCTCTCCGCTATCGCTTCGGGTTCTTATCTGCGGCATTCTTTCACTATCTCGGCGAGGGCGTTTTTTAAAAAATCTGTTTTCCTTCTCGTTTGTGTGAGTCGCTCTCTCCGCCCCCCCCCCCCCCGGATTTCATGCTCCTAAAACCTGAATGCTGATGGATAGGCCAGAGAGAGAGAGAGAGAGAGAGAGATGGGGCTGTTTGGTGTCAGGGGCCTTTCAACATCTGGCCAGGACCAAACATCAGGAGAGTTGGCGCGCGCGCACCGGCGACTCTTTGCGGCCGTGTCAACTGCCAACGCCTCCCCAGGCACCTGGGAAGCAAAAAAAGCGAAGAGAGCCCTTTTTCCCCACCGCGGGCTGCTCTGCGCCGGGAGTCAATCAACCCGCCGGGTTCCTCTAGAGTAAAGCGCTCCCTCCCTTCGGCGGAGACGGGAGCAGCCCAAACTGGGCTGCCCAATCAAACCCGGGGCGCCCTCCGGACGGAGCCGCAGTTCACCCTCGCAGAAGCCGTCGGCCGTCAGAAGTCCCCAGATTTCGCTTTGCCCTCGTGGCTTCTTCTTCCACCGGGCGATTCGGGGCCGATTCGGCCTCGCTTTGCCCCCATTCGACTGCGAGGGGTTTTACGCTCGAGTAAGCCTCGGGTGTCACGATCCCCCGGATCCGCACACCACCCTTTCCCATTTTCATCTTTTGCACCGGCTCGTCGCAAAAGTTTCTGCAGGCGCCGAAGCCGGAAAAGCGAAGCCGTCTTCGCTTCTTCTAAGCGCATTTCGGCTCCCGCTTTCCACGGCGGCAAGGCCCGAGCCCCGCCGAAGGAGAAGAACCAAAAGCCCAAAGCTCCCCCAGCAGCCGCAGCCAAGCCTTCGGCCGCGAGAGCCCCCGAGAAAGCGCGCCCTGGCTGCCAGAACGGCCTCCCCGCCGCTGCGCCTCCCTCCCGCAGGAGTCCCCAGCCGGGTTGCAGCGCCTTTGCATTGCTCTTGGGGGGGGGGGGGTGTTGTCGTCCGGAGGGTGTTGCCCGGCGCGCGCTGGGGTTGGGAGGGGCAGAAGGGGAGACCCCCGGGGTTGGGGGGCGAGGGGGCAGAGTCCGGCCCTGGGGGGAAAGGGCGCGCGGAGGGCGACGGCCTTGCATTGCTGCAAAAGGCCACCCAAGTCTGGAAAGTGGGGGCAGGCCGCTCTCCCAGGGACCTCGGGCAGCCGCAGCTGGCGGGTCTAGGGCAGGGGAGAGCCTGCCGTTGCAGCCGCCCCTTTCACCCCCTTTTTTACCAGCCACTTCCAGGCAGGCCCGGCCGGAATCTGGGCCAAGCGGCGACCCCCAGACGGCCTCGGAACAGTCGGAACTGTTTGCCAACCGCAAGTTTCAGCAGATGTAGAGCGTACGAAGCCCTGTCCGGGGGGCGTTGGGCGCCGGCCGTTCGGCCCCCCTGCCACGACACCGTTTTTTGTAAAGGTTCCCTCCCTCGCCCCCCCCCCAAGTGGGTCTGCTGTGGGCCTGGGAAGAATCCTTCGCGAGAGGAGCCGCGCGCGCCCTTCCCCGCTTTCCCCCAAAGGGTCCCGCGTCGTTCGCAAAGGGAAAGCCGGGCCGAGGGGGACGGAGACGGCTGGAGGGGGGCGGAGGGGGCGAGAGACTCGGCCGCAGAGGAGAGCGGCTCGCAGGGCCCTTACCTGAGGAGGCCTGACCCGGGTTGGCCTGTGGATCGCCAGGCTGCTGGGGTGTCCCACCGCCAACATGGCAATCTTTTTTTAACATTATACTAAGTGTTATTCTTGGTTCTTTCCCCCCAAGAGATTCGCCTGAGCCGCAGCCTTGAGCCGGTGCCAAAGGGAGGGGGGGGGGACAAGCCGGTCTGGGAGGCCGCGCGACTGGCCCCGATTTTCCTGGTGGAAGCCAGCGAAGACAGCCTTTCTTTGCCCCGGGAGAAAGGTCGGCTGCGGCCGCCTTGAACTTGCCTGCGTCCCTCCACCGCTGCTTCGCCCCTAAGCTGGTCCACAAGTAGCCGAGCTGGGACGGCTGGAGTTCGCGGCTCATTCTCCCCCCCCCCCCCCCCGCGCCCGATCCAAGGCTGCGCTTCCTTTCCTGTCCTCCCGGACGGAGCCGGGGAGATCCTCCGCTATCCCGGGGGGGGGGGGGAGACTGACCTAGGAAAAGCAACCCACTTGGTATTCTGTATCTTGGATTTCCCTCCCCCCCCCCCCAATACACACACACACACACATTCGTGTCGAGCTGCACTTTCTGCCTTGGCTTTCCCAGCGCATCTCGGGCCGAGCCATCCCCGGACAGAGTCCCGGCGCCAGATCCTAAGAGCCTCGCCAATCCTTCCCCGGTCTAATCCTAGGTGGGTCTCCTCAGAAGCCAGCCGCTCCTGAGTTCAAAGGAATCCCCCCCCTCCCGAAAACGTGCATAGGATCGCGGTCGGCAGCACGGACTCCCGAAAAAAGGGTTGCATAGGATCGCAGTCCGTCTGAAGGAAGTTTCTAACCGGGTTCGCGGGTTTTAGGGTTTTCGTCCTGCCATTCTGTGCGTTTTACTTCTGAGTAGACAGGCTCGGGAGCTCGTCCCGGCTTTAGGGTCGCTTCTGCGCGAGGAAGGCGCGCGATCCTGAAAGGGAGCTTCATGTGTGTTTCAGGGCACGGTGGCGGTTAGGGTAAAAAGGATCGCCTTGCCCACGGCCGGGGTAGGGGCACGATCCCCCCAGCACCACCGCCGGCTCCCTCTTTCAGTGCAACAGGAGGAAACTAGGAAACAGGGCCAAGGCGCGCAAATGAGCCCTGCGAACCAACAGGGCTTCCCACGTTAACCTGGCGCAAAGAGGGGGGGAAGAAGAAGAGAGAAAGCTTTCCCTTTTAAAAAAAATCCCCCCCCCCGGGAAGTTCACTGTAACAAGTGAACCATCTTTTATTTTTTGCATCGCTGAACTTCGCTTCTCCGTTAGGAAACTGCAAAGTGGGTAGCGGGGGGGGGGCTCCTTTTGGGGCAGGGGAGGAGGGGCCCCTCCTGGCGGATCGCCGCTCACCCCCCCCCCCCGCGGATCGATCATCTGATAATTGATTCCCCCCTCCGCCAATGCCCGCCCGGCTTTCGAACGGCCGCTCCTGATTGGACAGCCGCTCCTCCCCGGCTGGCGACTGAGATTTGGGTGAGCCCATTCTCCGGCGGAGCGCGGGGGGAGCCTTGCCGTGCGATTTTTATTCTTATTTAAAAAAAGAAAAGAAAAAAAGAACCGTGGGGCTTGCAAAGCTCGGGAAGGGAAGGGGGGGGTGGAGGGTGGAGAGGCGGGGCAGGAGGCGCTCGGCGGCCCGAAATCTCCCTTCTGGAGGGGGCGGGGGGGGGGGGAAGCCAGGGTGCAGTTCGAAGCCGACTCTCCGGGTCGATTCGGAGCCGGGGGCGGCATCCCGGAGTGCCCCCCCCCCCCCGAGGCATCCCCGGCTGGCTAAGGCTTCCTGACATTTCTTAAAAATAAAATCCTTATTTCTCCCCCCGCACCGCTCCCCAGTTGCCCCTGCAAAGGCGAGCGAGAGGCCGCGAAAGTCGTGCGCTTTGGAGAGACGGGCGTTCCAGCGAGACCGAGAGTCCACGACTCGCTCCTCTCCGGTTGCCAGACAAAGGAAAACGGCCCGGCCGGCCCGAGCGGTGGCTGCAACGCCGAACGCCCCCGGGGATCGCCGCGGGGGAGGGGGAAGTGGGGGGGAGGGGGCGAGCAAGGGGTGAGCTGTCCAGCCTGGCTTAGGGAGGGGGGTTTCTTCCAAGTGCCCCCCCCCAACCTCGGGGGTCAGAGCCAGGCTCCGAAGAAGGACTTGCTTCTCCGGCTCGGCTTCCCGAAGTCGCCCGGTGCCAAAGCTGCGAAGTGTGCGCACCGGGAGAGCGGGGCGGGGGGGGCGTGTTGCAAATGTGGACCCTGGAGGACCAACTGGGGGTGGGCCGGGGGGAGAAGGCGAGGCAGCCGTCGGAGCCTGGGGGGGGGCGATTGGCAGAAAGAGAGGGGGGAGGGAGAAGCGGGACCCCCAACTCACTCCCGGGCGCTGGGCGCAGACACACACGCGCGCGCCAAAGAAGCCACCGACCCAGCGTCCTTGGGGGGGGGGGGGGGCACTGAGGTCTGTAACCCCGGCCCAGCTTTTTTTTGGGGGGGGGAGGTGAGGAACTCATGTCTGTCACCCCGACCCAGCTTTCTTGGGGGGGGGGGACTCAAGTCTGCAACCCCCACGTCGCTTCTTTATTGGGGGGGGGGATTCACATCTGCAACGCGGCCCCGGCTTTCTTTAGGGGGGACGTTCAAGCCTACAACTCCGACACACCTTTTTATTGGGGCGGGGGGGGACACTCAAGTCTGCAACCCCGACCCAGTGTTCTTGGGGGGGGGGGACTCAAGTCTGCAACTCCGACGTCGCTTCTTTATTGGGGGTGGGGGGGGGAGAGATTCAAATCTGCAAACCTGGACCCAGCTTTCTTGGGGGGGGGGGAGGACTCAAGTCTGCAACACCGACCCACTTCTTTATGGGGGGGTCACTCAAGTCTCCAACCCGGACCCAGCTTCTTTCTTGTGTGTGTGTGTGTGTGTGTGTGTGTGTGTGTGTGTGTGTGTGCGAGGGTTGCTTTCTTTACCGGGGGGCGGGGGGGCTTCTCAGTTCTGAAAAGCCAGGAGGGAAAAGAGGGGGGGAGAAAAGTAGGGGGGGGTCGTCTTCCAAAATAAAAATCTAACCACCCCTCTTCCTCCCACCCGACCGCCACTCATTGTTCGCTCCCCCCTTCGCGGCGGCGGGGGCGCGGGCGCGCGCCGGGCGATGTGGAGCGCGGCCGGCGGAGACGCGGCCGGGGCGGGGGGAACGCGCCGGGCGGCTGGGTCTCCTCCTCCTCTCGCTCCTCCTCCGGCTCCTCCTCCTCCTCCCCCCCCCCCGCGCGGCCGGGCGGCTGGAGCCAGGCGAGGCGGAGGCGGAGGCGGAGGCGGAGGCACCCCTGCGCGGCGAGGCGAGTCGGCGCGGCCCGCCGCGGCGGCATTGTGTGTGTCAGGCGCGACCTGTTATGGCCACCACTGCTTCCGGGTTCCAGCAGTCGGGTCCGAAGGCACCGCGCCGCCCGGGCGCAGCAGCGCGCGCTTGCCAGACACCAGGGACACCGGCCGGGAGGCGGCGGCGCGGCGGCGATCCGGGCGCCCTTAAGACGGACTCCGGCGGGCCCCCCTCCCTCTCCCCGCCCTCCCCCGGAGCGACAGCGGCGCGGCTCCGCCGGCGGCGTCCCTCCTGCAAGCGCGCTTCGGCGGCCAGCTTGCCAGAGAAGAGAGGGAGAGAGAGATTTCCTCGCAAGCGCTCCGGCTCCGGCTCCGGCTCCGACTGCTGCTGCTGCTGCCGCCGCCGCCGCCGCGTCTTCTTCTTCTTCTTCTTCTTCTTTTTCCCCCGAGCTGCGAAGGATCTGCGGACTGCCGGCAGGGAGGCAGGGAGGCAGGAAGAGACATTGGCAGACCTCTTTTTTGATTTTAATCTTAATTTTTTTTTGGGAGGGGGGGAGATGTTGGCCTTGGAGGGGTCCTGAGCGCCCTCGGCGGATCCTGGGGGAAAAAAAAAAACACCCCCCAATATATCCATCCCGCAGCACCTTTGACAAGTTCGCCTTTGATTGACAGCGCAAGAAGGAAACGGAGGGGGGAAAGAGAGCAGGGGGGGGAAGTCGTGCGAGTTGGGTAGCCGGGGCTGGAGAGGCGCTTCTCTCCCCCCCCCTCCCCTCCCCACCCCAGCCTACTACCACCATCCCCTCGGCGACACTCAAGACACAAACTGGTTTTTAGGGGGGGCAACCCCAAAACAAAAAAAAAAGGAATCCGGGCTTTGCTTCCTCCTTTTGCCGCTGTCTTGGAAACCGGGAGAGGAGAGTGCGTAAAGGCGCAGAGGGGAGCCCGAGAAAGGACGGAAGGGAAAAGCCAAGCGCCGGGAAGAGGAGAGCGGTTTCTTCTTCTCCTGCTCCTGCTCCTTCTCCTTCTCCTTCTCTCCCCCCTTCTTTTGCTTGAGGCCGCGCCGAAGGATCGCCCCCCTCCCCGGCTCCCCCCAGCACCATCCAGCCGCCGAAGACTCAGCCTGGACCGGCGCTCCTGGCGCCTCCCAAAGGATTCTTTGCCCCCTTTTTTCTTTTTTGGGGGGGTGGGTGGGTGGGAGGGGGGAACTGCTGGGGTTATTTTTTTTATATATATTTTTATCTCTTTCCACCCTGGCCTTAAGAAGGATATAGCAGAAGTTGAGCCAGGGCGAACAGGGAGCGCAGGAGGCCGATGGCGCAAAGGGTACGTAATTATCACCATTATTACTATGGTTATGATGATGATTATCATCACTGTCTATGGGAAGTAAGCTGGCGGCTATTTGAGGCCGGGGGGCCGTATTCTTTTAGGGACACGCCGGGGAGAGCGCGTTCCAGACTGCAGCCGCTCTTTTCGGACGGGGTTTCCGTAGGTGGGTGTCTTTAACCGGCTGGGTGCAACGCCCAAGACAGGTAAGAGAGAGACCCAGAAGTCTGGGTTTCTTCTCTCCACCCCACAGATCTCTCTCTCCGGGTAGACAGGGCTGGATTTCAATCTGAGGCGTGTTTCCGAGGAGTTTCCAAGGAGCTAGGATCCCCAAGAAAACTCTCCCTTGTCTTGCCCCCTTTGGGGTATGCTAAGAACACACCTTTGGGGTACGCTAAAAACGCCTGAAAAACACCAGGAATTTTTAAAAAGGACACCAAGAATTTTTTTTTAAATAAGATCAGGAATAAAGTCAGACTTTTAGGGCGAAAGAGGGTAGTCCAAGTCGCCCACCCGTTGGAATTTCTTTTTTGGAATATATTTTCTCTTATTATTTTCTTATTTTTCCGGGCGGAGAAAGACACCCCGTGGGTCTCTAAAAGGGTTCTCCTCAGCATGTCTTCTCAGAATCTCGGTCCGGTCTATGCAGTGGGGCTTTCCACCAGGAAAGTCTTTCTTCGGATCACCCTGCAAAATGCCGGTTCCTTTCTGCTGCTTGTTCTGGATGGAATGGAACTTTTTAAAAATTAGAAACAAAAAAGTTGTTGGAGGGCAAGCTGGTTCCGCACCGGAGGGCCTTTTTGAAAAGGAAATGCGATTTCTGCCTCGCCCTCCCACCCCGTAACTGGACCTGCTTCCCGCCAAAGCCCTTCTCACACATGCCAGACAAAACAACAGCAACAACAACAAAAAAGTTCCGCATTTTATCTTGTCCCCCAGCCGTTGCAGAGACTTGCTTGCAAATTCCCCCTTCTTTTAAGATTCTGCTTAATAATAATAATAACAATTATTATTATTATTTAAAAAGATGGCTCTCAGTGTTCCCTCTAAGTTGAGGTTAGTGTGAGCTAGCTCACAGTTTTTTTTAGCCTCCGGCTCACACAGTTTTGTCTCCACTCAGGCAGGAGGGCTCCAGAGCAAACTCATTTCTGCGGCAGACCAAATTGCTCGCTCCCAGCTTGAATGCCAGGAGTTCACAAAAGTAGACTTTTTGCTCACAGGACTCCACAGCTTAGAGGGCGCCTTGGCCAAGAAGGATTTTTAGCTTATTTGGCCGCCTGGTTCTAAAAGGGAGGGGGGGGGGAGAGAGAGAGAGAATCTACTTTTCTCCGGGCTTCCCAAACGTTGGGTCAAAACGTGAAAAAAGTTGGGGAAAGCGAAAGAAACCCCCTTCACGAAAGAACAAAACCACCTCCCCGCGCCTGAGTCTCCTCGACTGAGTCCCCAGGGCCAAGCTCGGAAAAACGGAGGCCGAGTGGTGGGGAGCGGAGAGGCGGGCGCAAAGCCCCAAGGCGAGACCTCCGCCTGGTCTTCCTTCCTTTTCTGGCCCTCCAACCGAAATCCGCCCGGGAGAAAGCCCTGCCTGGCGAGCTGGTGGGAATTCCTTCCGAGAGACGCTGGCGAGGCTGGGCAGCCGGGCCGCCGCCGCCGCCGCCGCCTTCGAAGAGCAGCCCGGGCGAGGTCTCCGGGCTTGGGGCTCCGAGCAGGGGAGAGAGACGCCGCGCAGGGGGACGGCTTGAAGGTCTCGGGCGGGAGCGGGAGGAAAGAAAGGCGGGCTTGGAGGCGCGCCTAGGGAGCCCGGGGCTTGCGGGCGGGCGGGTGGGTGGGGAGGGGGTGTTGGGGTTTTCGGGACCCTGTTCCCAGAGAAGCCCCCCGTCCGTCGGGCCTGGCCGCCTCGCCCTTCCCGGGTGCCCGGCAGAGCCCAGGCCTGGTGAGGGAGTCGAGTGGGGCACCCCCTGGCCCCTCCGCCACGCCTTTCCTGGCCCGCCCGGACCGCCTCGCCGGGGCCCCGGCTGGCCACCCGCGGCTCCCCACTTCCTTCCCGCTGACCCCCTTCTCTCCCCCGCCCCCTCCCCGGTCTCTTCTGCAGTACGACGACCTGCCCCACTACGGCGGCATGGATGGAGTGGGGCTCCCGAGCACCATGTACGGGGACCCCCACGCCGCCCGCTCCATGCAGCCGGTGCACCACCTGAGCCACGGGCCGCCGCTCCACTCCCACCAGTACCCGCACACCGGCCACGCCAACGCCATCCCCCCCGCCATGGGCTCCTCCGTCAACGACGCGCTCAAGAGGGACAAGGATGCCATCTACGGGTAGGTACAGCCCCCCCCAAGCCCCCCCCCCCAACCACTGCCACCGCCAAGATCCCGGCCCCGCCTGGGCCCACGCGGCAGGCAGACCCCAGGGCAACGCCAGCCCCTCGGCCGCAAAAGTTCGGAGGTGGGGGACAAAGGCCCTGGTCCTCGTCGTCCCCCCCCCCCCCACCCCGCCGCCGCCGCGGACAGCCTCCACCTCCGGGCGGTACGGTTGGCTTTATTTTATTTCATTTCATTTTTTAAAAAAACAGAGGTCAGAGAAGAAGGCCAAAAATGTCGGTAGAAAGAAAGAAGGAAGGAAGGAAGGAGAAAGAAAGAAAGAGGAAGGAAGGAGAGAAGGAAAGAAAGTAAAGAAAGTAAAGAAAAAAGAGAGGGAAAGAAAAGGGGGAAAGAAAGAAAGGAAGTAAAAAGGAAGAGAGAAAGAAAAGAGAGAGAAAAGAAAAGAGAGAGAAAGAAAAAAGAAAGAGAAAGAAAAGAGAAAAAAGAAAGGAGAGGGAAAGAAGAGGGAGAGGGAAAGAAAGAAAGAAAGAAAGAAAGAAAGAAAGAAAGAAAGAAAGAAAGGGGGAGAGGAAGGAAGAGGGAGAGGGAAAGAAAGAAAGAAAGAAAATCCATCTGCCTTTTCAAACTTGCAAAGGTCGATTTATTTTGCTTCCTTTGAAACTGCCTGAGTGGACTGTGGCGGCCTCTCATGTGCGGGGGCACCCGGGCGCATAGCGGCTCTCGCAAAGAAACATTTCCATCTTTGCAGCTTGCAAATAGACATATATAAACTCTGTAGTAGTCTGAATCGGCGGCGGGAGAGGGATTTCTTTTTGGAGGGGGTGGATTTGGACCACAACCTTTGCTGAAGTGGGAAGTTGCTTCGATTTGGGGGGGAATAAAAGGGTGGGCTCGAAAGGCAGCCTCGGCCGAGAGGAGGTTCGGCAGGTCTGGAGGGGAGATTTTGCCAGGCCGAGGGCCGGCGTTGGGGGTCCGCTTGTGGGTCGCTTTGCTTTTCTCTGGTCCCCCCCAACGGGCCTCCTGGAAACAGGCTAAATTCTTCTTGCAAAATAAATAGGGGGGGGGGCACGGCGGAGTTCAGAGCGTCCCGCCCCCCGCCCCCAGACCCTTCAACCACCCCACAAACTTCTTCCAGCCTAGGCGCAGCCTCTCCAATTGGGGAAATCTTTTCCCAAAAATAAAAATTAAAAAAGTTTCTCTCTTCACCGGATTCTATTCGAGGCCCCCCAGAACGGCTTCCCCCAACGCCTCGGCCTCCTTTTTGAGGGAGGGGGGACAGAGACCTCCCAAACTTTTCAGAAGGAAGGGATGCACTCCCCCCCCCCCCGCGCCCACACCCCAAGCTTCCCCCCCCAAAAAACCCCAATTTCTGTGTTTTATCCAAGTGGTGATTTCTTTCAGTCCTGGAGCCAGCTAAAAACGAAGCGCCGGTGGCTATAGCAGGGACATTTTTTTTTATTATTTTGGAAAAGACCCATTTCTCACGCAAAGGCCGCTGGGCCAGATGTCGGCTGCGGGTCCGTCCCCTCTGGGGGTGGGGTGGGGGGAAGGAGACTGGAGGCCAGAGGTTCGCCTTGGCTGAAGGGAACCTTCGTATTTTATGGCACGGAGGAGTCTCCCTGCACCGGCTCAAGCTGCTAAGGAAGCGCGGGGCTCCATCGGGCCGGATTCTGCCAGCCCCAGGGCGAAGGGAACCGGGGCTCGGCCTTTCCACCCCCACCCCCCACCAGCGGACTCCCTCTCTGTCTTCCAGAGCTAAACGGGGAAGGGGGAGATACATGGATAAACGCATATATTTAAAGTTCATCTAAAATGGCTGCTGGAACCAGGCTGGATTGGGGGTCTCGCTTTTTTGGGGTAGCTCCTTCAAGGGGCTTTCAGCGTAGAGCCTCCAGAGGCCGGCGTTCACTATCTGAGGGGTGCAGGAAATCCTGGATGGGGGCGAAGCGAAGGTGTGTGTGTGTGTGTTGGGGGGGGCTGCATTCCAGTTGCATGCTGAAGGTTCCCCCCGCCCCCCACATCCTCCCTCTCTATGTGGGTCCCTGCTCGCACCCCGGATCGGTGGGGGAAGATGACCGCTCTCTCCTTTCCCTCCGCAGCCACCCGCTCTTCCCCCTTCTAGCCCTGATCTTCGAGAAGTGCGAGCTGGCCACCTGTACGCCCCGGGAGCCGGGGGTGGCGGGGGGAGACGTCTGCTCCTCCGAGTCCTTCAACGAAGACATCGCCGTGTTCGCCAAGCAGGTCAGCGCTTCTGCGGGGGTGTCCCCCCACCCCACCCAGTTGAACTCACTGGCGCCGGGCCTGGGAGGGAGGGGAGGGGGGCGGCTAGGGGGGGTTACCTCCAGGATAATGCAGATGGTTAGGGGCAGCGGGCAGGCCTCGGGGGGGGGTATGCATCCTGTTCAGCAGACCTCCCCCCCCCCCCCCGTAGATTTGCTGGCGGATATTTCCCCCGTCTCCTGCAAGGGAGTCTGCGGAGAATTTTTGGCTTGGGAAGCCGTGGAAAGGGTATTGAAGCGGTTCGGCTTCCAGTGGGGGGAGGGGAAGGGTTTTGGTTTTTGTTTTTTTGCGGGGGAGTGTCACGCTTGCTGCATGGGCCCCGGCCTTCAGAGAGAAGACAGTTCCGCCTTGCATATTGCAAAGTTGCTTTAAAAAATAAATTCTAGATTTTTTTAAAAAAACCTCTTGCTTTCTCTCCCCCCCCCCCCCCTCTCTTCCGTTTAGATCAGAGCAGAGAAGCCCTTGTTTTCTTCGAATCCCGAACTGGATAACTTGGTAAGAGCTCCCAGCGCATCTCTCCGACGTGATATTTTCGGTTGTTTTTTTGTGGACAGGCCGTTCTTTCTCTCTTCCCCTCTTTCCTAACCAAACTTTTCGGAGAGGGAAAATGGGAACTTTGTCTTTATTTATTTTTGAAGTCGGAGTCCCGTGTCAACGGGCAGGCAGAGATTCCCAATGAGATCTGGGGCGGAGAGGGGATTTCGCCTGGCTTTCTTGGACTGCCCCATTAGATCCCGAAGCGGCAGCTACTATCCCAACACTTTCTGTGGCTTAGCGGGAAAGGGAGATTTTGAGGTGGGGGGGGGGGAGAAGAGAGATTCCACGAAAGGGGCTTCTTTTTAAAAAGTCTTTATTATTTTTGTTTTGCTTAAAAAAAAAAAAAAAAAACGTTAAAGAGCAGCCAGGCCAGTTTCTAACTCCAAATACCAGACCGCGGTTTTCCTAAGAGCGCTGAAATTTGGGCCATTTCATTGCAAATAGCGAGCAAATGTTTTGCAAAGAAAACAGAAAACCGCTGGGCGAGCTCTGCTAGTTAAACAGATCACAGGGCCATTGCTATTAGGTTTTAACAATCGGGCCATAAATTAATTTTTTTTTAACAAAAAGAAAGCATTATTGGGGGGAGGCGAAGGGACACCCCCCCTTTAAGCGAGTGCGTGAGTGAGTGAGAGAGAGAGATGCTCATGTTGTGTTTTTTTAAAAATATCTTTTGCAGATGATTCAAGCCATACAAGTATTAAGGTTTCATCTGCTGGAATTAGAGAAGGTAATTCTCTCCCCCCCCCACCCCCCACCCCACCCACTACTTTCTCTTTACTGCGTTTCCCCACTTCCCCCTCCCCTCCCCCACATTTCATAAAGTTGAAGCTTCGGGAGAATTTGCATAAATGTCTTTCTTTCTGGTAATTAGTGTCAAGACCAATCAGGGCGTCCATTTCTCTTCGCAGTTTAATTACAATTTCAGCCACTAAAAGGGAAAAGAAAGAAGAAATAAAAAATTGAATCTCAGCCCCCCTGGCCTTGTATCCCCCCCCCCCCCCCAAATACCTACCTTTATATAAGGAGAGGACAATCTGTCTCCCGCGTCCCCTTGTTAGCCGCGGACTGCTCCGGGTCCCCCCCCCCCCCAGTTATGTGGGTCGAGGTGGTTTCCTTAGTTCGAGTTAGTTTTGGAGGGCGCCCCCCCCTTAAAGAAATCCATCTGCAGGGTCACCCGCAGGGCACAGGTCTTTAGGGCTGTACAGAAGCCAAGCAGAGTATCTGCCCTAGCGCTGGATACTCGCCCTCCGCACACACCCACACACCCTAATCCGGTTTTATTCCTTCAACTGCCCCCCCCCCCTTTATAATCCGAAGAATAATATTTAAGAATGTTTAAGAACAGTCGTTTATAATTCGAGGGATAATATCTAAGAGCGCGGGAATATTCCGAAACCGAGGCGGAATGGGAAATCTTTCCAAAAAAGACGGCGCCTGTGGAAATTGTTATAGATGTCAATGGCCTATTAGAGAATCGCCACTGGCCCCTTTAAAAAAGCATCTAGGTTTATAGATACATTGGTGGTGGGGAAACTCCAGGAAGGTTATCCTCGAGTAGCAAGCAGACTGATATTGCTGTCCTGGGGTGGGGTGGGGTGGGGTGGGGTGGGCGGAAGAGTTCAAATAGGCCCATTCATTTGGGGGGGGGGGGCGCGTGGGCGGGGAGAGAAGCGGTACAAGTTTCGTTTCCAGCGCCTGGGAAGTGTTCAGGTCAGCGTCGCGTTGCTTGTATTTCCAGCGCCGGCTTCCCCTAAAAGGGGAAAACGTCCTTTTGTGCCTTCGGAAAAAGAGGACCCCCCCCCCCCTCCTGATAAGCGACCGAGCATTCAAGAAGTTTACCTTAAGTGTCACCCAAAGCGGGCCACCCCACGCACGGTCACAGCTCCGGGGAAGAGCAGATACATTTAACATGGGCCTTGAATATGTCGAGGCTTGGGATCATCTTGTCAACGTCAATTTTCTGGGATATCTCTATTTCGTCCGGGGGGTGGGGGGGTTGAAGAGAAAGTTATTCTTAATTCCGGGTGCGTCTGGAAGGGCATTATTGTCCTTCCTCCACCCCCACCCCCCCCACCCCCAATTTAGAACTCCGCTTGTCAGAAGCGCAGAGAGGGGAGAGAAGGGAATTGATTTGTTCTTGTCAATTTCACTCTCCGCGCTGTCCTTTGATTATATAAATATACCTATTTTGGGTTTTTTCTTTGTGTGTGTGTGTGTGTCTGTCCCTTTCCGCCACCACGTAGGTACACGAATTATGTGACAATTTCTGCCACCGGTATATTAGCTGTTTGAAAGGGAAAATGCCTATCGATTTGGTGATAGACGACCGAGAAGGCGGATCCAAGTCGGATAGTGAAGACATAACCCGATCGGCCAATCTCACAGACCAGGTATGGAAGACGCGTTCCCACTTTTCTCCTTGTCTATGGCCAAGAGCCGCGTCCAATCTGTATGCAGGCCGCCTCCGCCGGGGTCACGACGCCCCCTTTTTATTATTTGCATACGATTAAGTCGCTTTTAGATAAATTTCCATCGAAATGAAATTTTTTTCCCTTCCTGAATAATGTGGCTATTATGGCTTCATTAAGGCGCCGCCGCCGGATTCGACCTGGCGAAATGAGCTTGTAAAAGCGGGCGGCGAAGGGCCAACGTGACCTGTTCCTTGTCGCTTTTAATTTCTCGTCTTTTATTTTATTTACTCCTCTCTTTTTTTGTTTTTTTAAAAACTGGTAATAGAAGTGTTTAGATGCGGATTGCAGGCTTCCGGGGTAATAGCGTGTTGGGGGGGGGAGGATTTGGGGCGGGGGGGGAAGAAAAGAATTAAGGGAGGGGGGGAAGAATCCGAGATAGGTGGTCCAGGGAAGGAAGACAGGGAGGGTTTGAAATCTACCAAATGCGAGTTATTTTCTTCCTGCCTGTACGGTTCATTAGCCTGTCTTGTCAGTTTCTCTTCGCCGAACGCTTTTTAGACCTAAGCGCCCGTTGCTTTTGTACCAAGCCGGCCCGCTGCGCAGGCCAGCGGGTTTTATTTGACTTATTTTGGGGGGAGGGGGGGGGGGAGAATAAATAAGGGACGTGGGGGGGGGGGAAGGGGAAGAAATCGCCTTGTGTTTTTTTAAAACAAATAATCTTTTAGTCTTTCCAGCGTGCCTGTCTTCTTGTTTATGGATTAGTTCACACGTCGGGTGTGATCTGGGTTTTGCATTCAAAACCCCATCCGGTTGGCATGCCGGCGCACGCTGGCAGTCTGTGTGTGTGTGTGTGTGTGTGTGTGTGTGTTGGAGGGCGGTAGAGAAAGAATTGCCTGCCCGAATTACACCCGGACCGCTGGCTTCCCTGGAATATTTGTGTGTGTGTGTTTTCTTTTAAGTCCTTTGGGGGAGGGGAGGTGTCCTTGAAGCAGCCGATGTTTCTTCGGCCACCACAGTTGGGTGTCGTCGCATCACCCCCCCCTCCCCACCCCGGTGGATCGGCGTTGCTGTGAAAGTGGGAACTGGAGCAAACCGGCGTGCGTTTTCTTTTCCCCGGAGGTGGCTTGGGCCGGGGAGCGATTCTCGGTTTCAAAGTTGTTTTCTGGCTCTCTGCTCTGGTGGCGTTGAAGGGGCTGGAGGGCCGGGGCCTGCTGTTAAGAAGCCAGGCGTAGCCAATTCGGGGTGGGGGGGGGGGTGGGGGGGAGGAGAAGAGAGCGAGAAGAGAGCGAGGATCTCCTCCTCCCGGAGCGGTTTTGCCAATGACCAAGAACGTCTTCGTCCGGGACGTGTTGTGAGCGATCGCCTGGGCTGCAAGAGAGCCTTTGGCCATTTCGGGACTCCCCCCTTTTTCCCTACAAACCCCACCCCCCCGGGGACTCGGTCCCTCTTCCAGAGGCTCGGGTTTACTCCCGAGTAGACCCGCCTGGGGCTGGCTGGCTCTCTCGCGCTCTCCCCCCCTCGCCCCCTTTTTGGTTTTGTTTGGCGTTAGACAGGAGGGAGAGAGGGCGCGAGAGCGCGAAATGTCACCCAGGCGGTGTTGCAAACGGTTCATTGATGAAAATGTAAATTGGGAGAAAAGGGGGAAGCGTGTGGAGTGGCAAACGGGACTTGTCAGTCTTCCCGGGACTTCTGCTTTCTTGCCGCCGCGGTCTTGGTCTCAGCCGGGACTGCTTCTTTCCTTAGGCGTGGGACCGTGTTCGGGCGGGCGGGCGGGCGGCGCTCTTACTGAACGCCGGAGGCCAGGCGAGGCGAACGGTGCGGGGAGACCCTCTCGGCCGGGGATCGGCGCCCTGAGCGTCTAAAGCGGACCTGCGGGGGGGGGGGGGGGAGGGGTTGGACCAAAACCCTGAACTCTGGATGAGGAAATATCCCCCCTCTCCTCATTCAGCCCACTGGTTGTGGATTTAAAAAAAATAAATAAATTGTAATCCAACAAGTCTAACTAGAAAATGGGTTTCTAAGAGCTCCGGAGTGCCGGGTACATAAAGCTATTTGAGCAAATTACAAGAACCGCTGCGGGGCACGAATGAAATCAACACTTTAATTGCCTCCAAAATGAAGATTTATTCCGCGTTTCTCCCCCCCTCCCCCCCTCCGCGAACCCTTCCCGTTAGGAAAGCGAAAGCTCCAGGAGTAAAAGTTCTGGGGTCGGGGAGGGGTATTTTATTGGGTCCCCCCCCCTCCCCGCTTTTTCTGAAGAAACGGGGGTCTTTGCTTAGGCCTGGGCAGCCAGTCCCCTCTCCCCTCTCCCCAGCCGCCGGAACGCCGAACCGGGAACCGCGAAAACCTGCGGCCGAAGCGACAGTACCGGCCCAGAAGTTCTTCGTTCAAACTCGAGCATCTTGCGGTGCGTCATTGGGGCGGGGGGGGGGGGGGACTGGCGCGCCGGCAGGGGGGAGGGGGGCCTCTGCGGCTGGTTCCCCCCCCCCCCCCGCTGCTGCTGCTGCTGCTGCTGGGCTAGCGTTAGCCTCCCCCCCCCCGGGGGGAGGAGAGAGAGAGGGGGGGGAACTGAGCGAGGGGAAGCGGGCTGGTTAATCTCTCCCCTTTTCACGCTCGACCCACTTTTCCGAGGGGAGAGGCTCACGTGCTTCCTTGGGTTTTGCAGGCCTGGCGGGGGTGTGGGGGTGTGGGATGTGTGTGTGTGTGTGGGGGTGCGAGCTTCCAGGGCCAGCCGGCTGAGCTTCAGGTCTCCTTCTAGCCTTGCCAAAATTAATTCATTAATCAAAAAAAGGAAAGGCAAGGCTCCCCCGTGCGCGTCCCGGAGAGACCACCGCGGGTTGAGCTTAGAACCGGAGTGACTCCGCATTGGGCCTGATTGGGCTTGGGCTGCGATCACGCGCACACACACACACTAAATCATCCACTTCCAATACACTTTCCAATTGGATTTTAATCCAGTTCAAAAGTGGACTGAAAGTGGATTGTTTAGTCTGTGTGATCGCGGCTCTAGTCTCTTCCAAAGTCTCTTCTCTCCCCGCCTCCTGCTCCCGCCCCCCCCCCCGGCTGCCTTTGGGAAGCTTTGACAGGGTTGCCAACAACCTGGAGAAAAATGTCCTGTCTGTCCCTTTTTATTAGAGGCGGAACCGGATGTTATTCACCCAGCGAGGCTATTGGTCTCCGCCTCGTCGGAAGCTCCGGCTAACTGCCCTGATTTCCACACATTCAAGTTTCTATTAAAGGGGCAGGGCGAGTGTTCTCCAGGCCAGTTGGCACCCCGAGCATGGGGTCAGGGGCTGCTTTCACAGTGTTTTGGGGGCTTGCTCTGTGGGTATTCAGAAGCTGGGTCCAGGCTTGCAGCCAATGCTCCCTCTAAGCTGTGGAGTCCTGTGCGCAAGAATTCTACTTCCTGAGCTCTTGGCATTCAAGCTGTGAGCGAGCGATTTGGCTATCAGTTTGCTCTGAAGCCGTCCTTCCTGAGCGAAGAGAAAAAGGTGTGAGCCAGAGGCTGAAAAACTGTGAGCTAGCGCACACTCACTCAGCTTAGAGGGAACTCTGGTGGCAGCGAGAAGAAAGGGGGGAGCCCAGCGGCAACTTGGAAACGCCAGTTTGCTTTCCCGCCCCTTCGATCATGCACTTTTAGCAACTGTTTTGCCAGCGGATCCCCCTCTCCCGCCCAGGAAACTCCGCTTTGCAAACGATGGCCAAAAGCGCATCGTCCCACGCGCGTGGGAAAAGCTTTCCAAGCTGGATTCGTTCCGGCGTCAGAACAGCTCGGCTCCCTGTCGGGCAAATGACAGCCACGGATGCACCCGACGGAGCGACTCGAGGAAAAAAGCCCTGCCGTGGGTCCGGGAGGCGCCCGCTGGTCTCCTGCGTCTGAATGCAGCGGCCCGCGATTGCGACAGACCCGTGTGCGGGCACGGCGCGCCCCCCATCGGAGCCGCGAAGGGCCAGAGAGGCTGGCCGGCTTTCCTGAGCCCCGGCGGGTTTGGGGCCCTCTGGCTGCCGCCTGCGCCCTCTTCCGACCGGCTGGGCTGGAACCAGTGCGGCGGCCTGCCTGCCTGCCTGGCTGCAAACGAGGTCGGAGCGTTGGGCTGGTTGGGGGGCTGCGTGGGAGGGAGGGAGGGAGGCTTTGCCCGGAGCGAGGGGCGGCCGGGAGGGAGGCGGGAGAAGGGACCTGGGGCAACGCTCCCTCTAAGCTGCGGACTCCTGTGAACAAAAATCCTACTTTGTGAGTTCCTGGCATTAAAGCTGTGAGCCAGCGATTTGGCTGCTGCAGAAATGGGTTTGCCCTCCAGCCTGAGCCGAGACAGAAACGCGTGAGCCGGAGGCTAGAAAACGGGGAGCTACCTCGCACGAACTCAGCTCAGAGGGAACACTGGCTGCCCAACCAGCACGGCCTCGAGGGACTCCCCGGCAGGCACTTGCCCGCTTCCTCTGCGTGCAAAGCGCCCGTTTCTCGTGCACACACGCGTGTCGCCTGCAACCGCGGTCCGAGGACGCTCCTGGCCTGCTTCCCATGCATGGAAAGCCTGGAAAGCTTCTCATGCCTACAAACACGCGTGTCAAGAGGGGGGATCTCTGCACGCTTGCTCTGCATGGAAAGCGCCAGTTTCTCGTGTAAACACGCGTGTCGCCTCCAGCCGCGCCAAGGGGGCTCCCTGTCTGCATTCTCTGCAGAGAAAGCGCCAGGCTTTGGTTTGTTTGTTTGTTTTGTAAACACGCGTGTCGCCTCCAGCCCCGCGTCAAGTGGCCCGCCGTCCGTTTCCTTTGCATGGAGAGCGCCAGTTTCTCTTCTAAACACGCGTGTCGTCGCCGTCCTTTCCCTATACGTGGAAAGCGCCAGTTTCACTTGCAAACGCGCGGGTCAAGGGGCTGTCGTTCTCCGCTTCCGACGAAAGCGCCCGCTTCTCCTGCAAACACGCGTGTGTGTGTGTGTTCCACACACACACACGTGTCTCGCGCCCTCGAGGGAGCCGCGGGTTCATACGTGCGCCGCGGCCTCCCCGGCTGACCCCGCTCTGGCCAGGCCCCGTTTCCCTTTCACGTGGAGGGCGGCCGGGAAAAGGCGCCTGCTGCAGCCGGGCGCCGGCCGCAGCCTTCCTCCCCCCTCGCAGGCCTGAGGCCTGCTCCGGCGGCGGAGGCGGACCTCGAGTTTCGAGTCGGAGGGGAGGCGAGGGAGGGCGAGCAGGAGCAGGAGGCGGGAAAGGCCGACCGGGGAAGCCGCGGAGGGTCGCCTGGCGGCGGCAAAGCCAAGCCGTGTCCGAGGACGTTGGGGGGGCGGGAAGGCCCGGCCGGGGAAGGGACGCGGCCTGCGACGCCGCCTCAGGAGAGGCCCGCGCGGGAGTAGGCCGCGCGCGCCGAGGCCTGCTTGGTTTGGCGCCTCAGTCTGACAGGGGAGGCCCCAGCTCGGCAGCCAGGCCCGGTGGGAGTGAGGAGAGACCCTGAGGGAAGGCACACAAACACACACACACCCCGCCTCCTCCAATGTCTTTCTGTGAGGGAGTTGGGAAGAGAAGAGGGATATTGGTGTGGGGGGGAAAGGCTTGACCCCCAAATGTCTTCTCCAGAACTGGGGGAAAGAAGAGGAGATGGTGGGGAAGGCTGGTGTGGCCCTCCAAGCTGTGGAGTACTGTGAGCCAAAGATTCTACTTTGTGGGCCCCAGGCATGAAGGTTGCGAGGGAGCGATTTGGCTGCTGCATAGACTAGTTTGCGCTGGAGCCCTCCTTCCTGAACTAAGACAAAAATGCATGAGCCGGAGGCTAAAGAACTGGGAGCTAGCTCACACTGACTCAGCTTAGAGGGAGCACTGGTGACCACCAAAATGCTCCCTCTAAGCCATGGCATCTTGTGAGCAAAAAATTCAACTTTGTGAGCTCTGGGCATTCAAGTTGCGAGTGAGCGATTCGGCTGCTGCATAAACTAGTTGGCTCTGGAGCCCTCCTTCCTGAGCTGAGACAAAAATGTGTAAACCAAAGGCTAAAAACCTGTGAGTTAGCTCACACTGACTCTGGTTAGAGGGAGCACTGCTTGTGATCCTCCAGGTTTCCTGTTAAAATTGGGAAGATAAGAGGAGCTTGGTGGGGATGGCTAGTCCCCATATTCCCTATTAGGAATTGGAAAGAGGAGAGGATTTTGCTGGGGAAGGCTTAACCCCAAAATTCCTATTATAAATTGGGAAAAGAAGACTAATTTGGCGGGGTTGCCTTGTGACCCCAAATTTCCTATGAAGATTGGGAAGAGAAGAGGGATTCATCGGGGAAGCCTGAGCCCCAAAATTCCTATTGCAAAATTGGGAAGAGGAATTTGGTGATCAAGGCTTGACCTTGAAACTCCTCTTAATAACTGGGAAGAGAAGAGCAGGTGGGGAAGGCTTGTAACCCCAAATTTCCTGTTAAAAATTGGGAAGATAAAGAGGAACTTGGTGTGGGTGGCTAGGCCCCAGATTTCCTATTAAGAATTGGGAAGAGAAGAGGGATTTGCTGGGGGTGGCTTAACCCTGAAATTCTTTTAAATAAATAACTGGAAAGGAAGGAGGAGCGGGTGGGGAAGGCTTGTGACCCCAAATTTCCTGTTAAAAATTGGGCAGATGGAGAGGAACTTGGGGAAAGGTGTGTGACCCCAAATTTCCTAATAATTGGGAAGATAAGAGAAACTTGGTGGGAATGGCTTGACCCCAAAATTCCTCTATAAAGAACTGGGAAGAGAAGAGAGGAGTTGGTGCGGATGACTTGACCCCAAGTTTCCTATACAAACTGTGAAAAGAGGAATTGGTAGTGGTTAGGCTTGACCCCAAATGTCCTGTAAAGAATCGGGAAGGGAAGAGGAACTAGTTAGGGAAGGCTTGAACTAGTTAGGGAAGTGCCACTGTGGTGTGCTCCTGTTTCAGTTGCTGCCTGGAAAAAATAGAAAAAAGGGCAGCCCAAACTTTTAGAAAGGACTGCTGTGTTTGGGCATGAGAAGCTTTTGAGGATAAGGGCCCATGTCAGCTTGCAAGGCAGGGTTGCAGCTGCCAGAATGCCAGGACTGGAATATAAAACAAAACTTACTATTCAAACGTTTTCTTGCTCTGATCTCGGCGCTTTGACCTGGCGGCCATATGTACGCAAATAGTTTTTTTTAAATTTATGATCGGCGATAGGATGCTTTTGAGCTCGCCGCGGCATTTTTTGTTAAGATCCTGGCTTGTTCAGCACTCGGGGCTTAAACAGGTTTTCTGAGAAGCTGGCCTTGATGGTTCCAGTAAAATTCATGCCCAAGGAAAGGGGTTTTTAGGAGTGGGACGGAGAAGCTCTGATCTTTAGGAACGTTAATTGGATGTGACTGTAGCTGGAAGCAATGGGGCTTTACTTTGGAAGTGAGGTGTTTCGACTTGGTGGTGGTGAGGAGGTAAAGATGTAGGGACCGGGTGGGTTTGGATTTGTGTTTCCTGTGGTTGCCTGTCGAGGGGGCGGGTCTTTGGGGTCTAATAGAGCAAAATTGCTCATCCTTCTGCCTCAGCTGCCTAGCTGGTTTGGAGTTCTTCTGTTTCTGTTTCTGAGCAGCAAGGTCGATTGGTTTTTGATTCCACACACTTGTGGACTACGATGCCACCTCTCCGTCCCTCAGAATCATTTTTTTTTAGAAATGTCCCACTGACTTCAGCAGCACTTTCTCCCCAGTAAACATGCCTGCAATGGAGGTGCTAACCGTCTGTGTTTAAATTCAGTCCAAGTTTTGCCTTAGTCAGGAGAGAGAATTTGACTTGCAGTGTTTAAATAATCGCCAGCAAATTATACAGTGAATGCACCAGATGAGTAGAATTGCCTTTCTAATGTGATTGCGCTCTAATTTTTGCACAAAACTTACGTGCTGTTTGTTTTCTCCATTGTGGGGTTATAAATGGGTTTTTTAAATCATTGATTTCAAATACTATGAACGTTTTGGGAGAAAGGATATACTGTTTGACTGCATATGCTTGCCCAGAAGTGTACGACCTCATGATTTTCAATAGAACTTACAAAGTGCTTACCTTTAAAGTGCCTTGAATCTAAAGTAAAGTTGTTTGCTTCATCACCATTTACTTATGCAACATGTTTAGAATTTAGGAATCGGATTTTGAGAAAAGTGTAAGCACTGTAAAGCCTTTGATGTGTATCTTTATATAAAAAGTCTTTTTTTAATAAAAAAGTTTTTTTTATTATAAAGAACTGCTGTTTCAGTTCAATTATTCTCTTCGTACGGACATGTTTATTGATACACCCGGCTGGTAATTATTTGGAGGTTTTCATGAAGCAAGTTTGGCATTGCAAACCTAATGCTGTGCAACACAGTTGGATCCTATATATGTCTAATAAGGAAACTTGACAAAAAAACCCCAACCCGTTCCTTTTAAAACTGGGGAACTTTTTTCCTGAGTAAAAACGCCGAAGACAGAGATACAAGTGTTCTTATTTGGAAGAAAACGTCATTGACACCAAAGGGACATGGTGGGTGAACCCAGACAACCGTTTTAACAAGTGGTGACTTGCTATCAGGCGTCTGTAACAACTTGAAAGACTGGTTATTTGTACCATCCTGCCAGGTGGTGGGAAGAATGTTATCACTTCCTGGATTTCTTATTTGTTACTAATGTGTGGTAAAATGTTTCCCCCTTTTCTTTCTCTGGCAGAGACGCATGGCTTCTACCAAGTGAGAATTTACCCTCTTGGTTTAAATGATCATTCGAATCTGCAGGAAATTGTGTTTAGGATTAGGGGTACCAAAGAGTGTTGGTCTCACCTGGGTGACCCTATATCTTACGGTTATGCAAGGTTTTAGAAGGCTAGTTGCCGACTAACATTCTTCGGGGCCTTAAGTTGAGTGGTTACAATATTGTGAGAATAGTAATATTTCACGAGATGTGTCAGAAGAACATACTAATAGGTGGGTGTAGAGGAGTGCCCACCTGCCTGGCCAGAGTTAGTTTTAAAAGGATTGAGTGGTATTGATCACAGCAGCCGAACAGTGCCGTGTGTAGAACTAGACTGTAAAGATTATAGTTCACAAAAGCCATAAAGCTGTTAGTTGTGTAGTCTAGTTCCATGCATTTGGAGAATAAGTTCCTTTGAGTTCACGGGCTTATTTCTGTTTAAGTGTGTGTCGGCTTGAAGCCCTATGCCTCTTGAGGTGTTAGCTCTGTTTCTCTAGCTTCCATGGTAAGCATAGTTGCAATTGATCAATGCAGGTACTATTCAGGAATATAATGTTTCATATAATGGAAAAAAGCAATAACAGAATTAAAGCTCGCTAACATGTATCATGTAAGAAAAGGCACTCTGTGTGTGTCAAGTGAGTTATTGTTTTATGCGGCGAGCCAAAATACATTACGCAGAAATACCGTTCATGGATTTTGGTGCCATTTATTTCTGTACGTCCATGCTTATTGTATTTCTAATTGCATAATTTCCAGATTAAATACTTTTAATTACTGTTCAAATACCTGTTTTTTTTTTTTTTTAGTGGTTGTCATAACTGGTGGCAGCTTTAGAACGGGGTCCTTACTTGTTGGAAGGAAAATTTATGTAATGCTATGCAACTCCATACTAAAAATAACAAAGCACGTCTGTAAATCACAGAATAACCTATCAGTTTCTTAGGTACTCCAAATATATTCAACCACTACCATGGGATTCCTTGCTGTAAAGTTACTTAATCTCAGCACTCGGGTGCCATGGAGTGAACTGTAAAAGATTATGGCACCTTTCAATAATTTGTATGCCAGGTAGCTTTTATAGACCAACCTTTTAAAGAAAATGCAGTATAAAAAAATATTACTAGTGCAAATCCAAATAAAGTATGTTAGCTTGTGTACAGTTTATTGGGGCAACGGTATTTCCCCCCTTAACATAAAATAAACGTGAGCAAATATAAAATAGTAAGATTTGACAGAATAATCATTTAATCTTCATATGCAAGCCAATTATGTATACAGAAACATAAATGGGAGATTGGCCAACAGCCAAATTCCTATAGGGGCTAACAGGGAGGAAAAAAAACGATAAAAAAAAGAACATGAAATAAGACTTCCTGTTAAGGGGGTCTATAATTCAACATTATTTGATTCTACTGTCAGGGAAAATAGTTGAAGGGATAGTAAACTGATACTAGAGCCTGAGTCATTTTTTTTGTTACCGTCTTAAATACTGATACGTCGGATGGCCTTAGATGGGCTCCAGTATCTGACACTGTCACAATGGAACAAACAGGTTGTTTCCAAAAGCCAGGAAAACAAATCTTCTGCGTTGGACCAAACTTCCCCTCTGATGAATAGTGCTGAATTTTCTCTCAGGTGACAGATGTCTGGAAAAACAAACGAGGGCCTTATACCCAGGTCGTAAACACATTGGTTGGGATGCACGTCTTGAAGTAAGCCGGAGGTATGCTGGAATAGTGTGTTTTGGATTAAGGCTACTGTCCTAAGCGTGCTTATTTGGAAGCCAGTTCTGTTGAAACGGATGAGATTTCTGGGAAAGTGTGTCAGCCGAAGCATTTCAATTAAGTAGGCTGAGGACGAGGCTTGAAGTTAGTACAACTGCCAAGGGAACACGCTTAGGATCAGGATGTGAAGTGTTACCTTACTAATAGGAGAGCGCTGAGAACACGCTCCTGGGAGTGAGCCTCATTGAATAGACCTGCTGCTCTGGGACAACTAGAGAGAGCAGAACACATGGGGGGGTGGGGGGGGGGGGAATACCTTGAAGCAACAGGGGAAAACGAATAACAAAACTGACAGTGTGGAAGTTCTAGATGCTGAACGTCTAGTTACTGTTGGATCCTAAAAAACTCGCTGCTCTGTGTGCAGACAGTAGGGTGTCAGCGGCAGCAGCGCAGGTTGTATGTCAGAACTAGGACCTTACGTTAGTATTTGCGTGACAGAATGCAGCGCTCCAGTTCCTTTGGCAATAGTTTCAGAGGGTAGCTTTGCTGGCCTTCAGCAGCACAGCTGATTTGAATCCAGTAGGACTTTAGAGACCCAACGAGATTTTTTTGGGAAATAAGTTTTGGAGAGTCAAAGCTCTTGAGAGTCCGAAGAAGGGAGTGTTGACTCTCAAAAACTTATACCCTCCAAAGCTTCTGGGTCTCTAAGGTGCAACTGGACTCAGATCCAGGGATCCCAGTGGTGTTTCTGTTCTTGTCTGGGAAACTAGGGTAGCTCTTGAGCACAGGTTAAGTAGAAGCCTGAAATGGCTGCTGAAAAGGAGCAGATTCTTACCCCTAAGCATAAAAAATAATAAATGTCTGAGCTTGCCATGTAAAACATTTGTTGGCTTGTTAAAGGGATCGGTGAGGAATTTCTCTAACATGACACAGTAGTACTTCTTTCATTTTGAAATCTCCTGAAAAGTAAAGTCTGGTTTTTCTGTTATTGGTGGTCAGCTCTTTTTCTTTCTTTCCCACGTTTAAACCTCCTTTCATTTTTTAAAAATTGCTGGTTTAGATAAAACAAAACACATATTTCTACTTTGGACAGGCTAGTAATAAGGCAGAAAACGGACTAACCTCTAAAAATGACAGTAAACTACTACATTGACTTTTAAATTCAGAAGCAAACATGCAGGGAACTGCAGTCAGCTTTCAGTTGCAAGAATATGCATACTTAAAAGTGGAAGGACGTCCTCTGAATTCAGCAGGACCTTCTTTTGGGTAAATATGTGTAGATTCGGGCTACAAGTTATCCATAGGGTATTGCCATACTTTTCTGTATACACCATTTCAACCCAATAATGATTCAGAAGCAAGTTGGGTTATTGTAGTAAGTTCTGATGAGCTATTCTGGTAGGACCAGGGTCCTGAAATTAACTTGTGAAGTGGATTGGTTAGAAGGATCTGAGAACTTTGTTGTCTGTGCATTAGGGTTCTTTTTGGAATTCTTAGCGGGCAGGGATTTGTTTTTTGTTTTTTTAAAAATACATTGCTCAGACATATAAGCAGGAAGGGTACAAGCCTACCAATGTGTTGCTATTATATTTTATTGTCTTCAGCTAATTTTCTTGCTCTCTCATTGTTTTACCTTTGAAGTCTTAAAAAATAATGATGCGGATTTCTGGCAGTTGTCTTCAAGGTATCATCCTAAGCCTACTCCCAAATACGCAAGGCCCTTTGAAAATGGTGGAACCTATTTCTGAATATAAAGTACTGACTTGACTGGGGCGTTCTTTGGCTGGAACGTGTTTAGTGGATCTGACTTCCACATGAATGTGTTTAAGAACAGGGCGTCGTGTATTTCATTGTAAATTCAGCCTAGGACACGGTTTTTTTTTTTTTTTTTAACGTAAATGTGTACGTATCCAGAGTTTTCACAGTTACTGTAGTTGATGAAAACTGTAGCACAGAGGCAACTTTTATAAAAGTTAAATGTTTAGAACAACGTATACATGCAATGGCCAGTTGAGTTAGTGGGATTTATATGTCATTTACTGTACGGTTAATAAAACCCTTTGGTGCTAATGGTATGTGGTCTGTAAAAAAGAAGTTTACTCTTAGTTGGACCCGATACTCTTTGTTTTCAGTTGGAAATATATACAATATTTATTGAACAGAGTATTTTTTTGCCCTAGCATAGTAACTGAAAGTTTTAATTTTCTTTATGTAGCCCGATTCCTCCCAACTGAATAAAATTAATGCCAGTTCTCTGTTAGTTTTGCTAATTACACGGATGTTTGAAAGTGGCCGAGAGCAAGACAGTTTCTTAATTTTTTCTGCTTCTAATGGACTGTTTCAAACATGGGCACACAGGAACGTTTCATAAGTCAGATGCTTGCCTTTACTGTCCTTCCCATTTCCGTGGCTTTCCATACTTAACTTCATGTCATAGTGAATGTCCCAAAGCCCATTCAGGTCTGTGGGGCTGTTTCTGTTTTCAATAGGCCGTCGTACAGAAGAATATTTTATGACAGTTACTCGGGCTTGTAATAACTTGCCTACATTTTGCATATCTCTGTCCATGTTTAATTTCTTGTGCATCTCCTAATCTTGTTAGAGCTGCCGTATAGGCCATAAGTTTGAACTGTGGGGTTTGTTCGCCCTTCTCTGTGTTGGAGGAAATGGAGTAATGCAGAAAATTTAGGTGAAACTCAGACTCTTTGCAGTGCTTTTGGGCTGCTTTTCTTAATTTAGTTGAGATCACTGGAAAATCTCATTATGATCTATCATGTCTAGTTAGGATCTGGCATCTGTTACTGTGTAGTGTGTGAATTCTTGACATGTTAGATCTCTATCAGCTTCTTTAGACTCAACATGTCAAATCTTGTTTGTTGGTTGGTTGGGGGGGGGGTTTACTTTATTTATTTTGGTTGTGGAGAGATAAGTTTACGGAGTCAAGATCCAGAAAGTGATTCATTACTGCATGTTTTTTTTATTATCCTAAAAAGGGCTCCAACGCTGAGCGTACTTACTTAAGAGTAAATCCCCAAGAAATCAGCAAATGGATAAGAATGTGCTGAAATGCCTGTCTGTGTTTTCTTTTGCATTCTGCTTTCAAACACGTAGCCCAGCGCGTCAATTCTAAATTTATTTCTTGAAAGTGAGCCCTACTAATTTGCGTGGAACTTATTTGCAGTACATCCTAGACTGATACAAGTCAACGTTCTTCCCCCTTAACTAGGCTGTGGATCAGTTCACCTTAGTCCTGGAGAGCAGGTATTTGGAAGTAGATCCAGTCAGTTTCAGTGGAATTATTTTCTCTTGGTTGTTTAGGAATTTGGCCTTTTCCAAGAAAAACTCTGAGTAAAGTGGTTTGGATATCGTTTACGTGTACAGCCCTGTTCTAAGGGTTAACATACACAACTCTTTCTACATGACAGATTTCCTGTGAATTGACATTTGGGAGTGAGTATGGACAGTCAAGTATTCTTTTGTATGCTGTATTTTATATCAAGACTCTGGTGAAATCTCCCGTAGCTGCCCCATTTTCAGACATTTTCAAGGGGATGGGATGAACCATTAGAATCACACCACGATGCTTTGTTTATTTAGAGCTGATTTTTCCAAATGCGTTTGAATTTCTGTGCTGGATGCTGCCGAGCTACATCAGGTGTGTTGCGACTGTGTTCACAGGGTACTGTGTTTTGCGACAGTATTTTCTAACTTTGAAGTTCCTTTGAGCGATTTGCTGTTCTGTGTGATTGCTTTCCTGGATGAGTCTGGAGATATTTGTATTGCTGGAGTGTTCAGAAGACAAGTGTAATGAAACTGGGAAAGTTCACCGTATTGACTTTGGTTGTGTCTGTTGACTCTGGGGCTTGCGCTGCGAGACGTGCCGTTGCCCTAACATCACAGAAAGTTACCAAGGCAAATGCGTAAGCACAAACTTTTAGAACGGGGGTGCTAGATACTTCTAGAAGATGTCTATCTGTCATCTTCCTCGCCCCCTGCTTTCAAAATTAACATAGCGTTTAACAGTAGTTGTAAAAATTGGCCTTAACTCTATTGTATAATGATATAGCTTAAAGACAGAATTTTATTTCCTGGAGTTGTACTGCAAGAGAGAGAGGGGGGAAAATCTTATTAATTGTACATTTTAATGTCTTGCTGAGTAGGATCGCCAGAGTGAATACAGTTGACTGAAAGCCCTTAGGTTTGAAATGGATGCTGTCTTGTTCTTTTTTGTCAGGAAAGTCTGGCATGGAAACCAAACCTCTTAAAACCCCCCACTGATGCGTAACATATATACTTACAATTAGAACAGTTAGTCCAGTGTACCTTAGAGACCATCAATAGTTTCAGAGTCCTTACAGTTCAGGGGCCTCTCCCCCCACCCAAAGAACGTAGGCACACACTCTTCCTTAATGATTTTCTGAATACAAATCGCTTCCATGTCTTCTGTAGAATGCTGAGGTTTTCCATCATAGGAACTCAGACATGAAGCACACCTTTCCATGTGTAGACTGTGTGACAGCGAGATACCTGTAGCTTTTGTGGTGGGCCGTTAGAAGGAAAGATTGGATTTATACCCCACCCATCACTACCCAAAGAAGTCTCAGAGCCGCTTACAGTTTCCTTTCCCCTCCCCTCCCCACAACAGACACCCTGTGAGGTAGGGGGAGCTGAGAGAGCTCTTTCTAAGACTGCCCTTGAGAGAACAGCTCTGAGAGAACTTGTAACTGACCCAAGGTTCTCCCAGATTAGAGTCCCTGCTCCTAACCACTACACCAAAATCGGTGGTTGTCGAATCATGTATGTTGGGCCCAAGCCACCGAGGACTTTATTGGTTAAAACACCTTGAACTGTTCAGGAATAATTAACTGAAGACCACTGCAGAACGGATAATCATGTGTTTTTGGTGAATCACCCAGCCAGGGCACAGGGTAAAGGTTAGGATGCCAATTTCCAGGTGGCACCTGGAGATCTCCCACTATTACAGTTGATCTCCAGATGACCAAGATCAGTTTCCCTGGAGAAAATGGCTGCTCTGGGGGATGGACTCTATGACACTGTACCCTGGTGAAGTCCATCCCCAGGTTCCTTGCCTCCAGATCTCTATCTATTTCCCAACCGAGAGCTGGCAGTCGGACTAGAGAGGCATCCTTTGAAGAGTATTTAAGACAGCGGAGTGCACATTGCACTACAGTAGCCAAGAATGTTATGCCAGTGCTCCGTCTAAGCTGTAGAGTCTTGTGAGCAAAAATTCTACTTTGTTTTTTTTTAAATTAATTTAATAGTGGTTAAAACAAAGCTAAAAGTAGGTTACAATCTTATCGAACATACTAACAAGTGTTGAGCTAAAAGCTAACATCATTAACTATCAATATATTAGAAGTTTAAACTTGAGTTCCGCCAGTTTTCTGTCATCCATTACATCAATCTTTAGATTTTCTATAACTGGGTTCCATAAGTCTAATGGGTCAAAAAAATCATTCAAATCACACTACTTGCTTGTGATCATAGAAATTTTTTCTAGCAAAAAGAAAAAAATTCTACTTCGTGAATGGTTGGCATTAAAATGGTGAGCAAGTAATTTGTCTACTGCATAAATTAGTTTGCTCTGGAGCCATCCCTTCCTGAGCTAAGACAAGAATGGGTGAACTTTGGAGGCTAAAAACTGGGAGGCCAGCTCACACTAACTCAGCTTAGAGGGGACACACTGGTTATCACTGTGGTGTGATCCGAAAGTTGTGACAGAAAGTGTTTCTACTTGGAATCAAGGCCCGTTTCAGTCTTTCTTTCTTTTTTTTTTAATAAAGCATCCTCCGTGTTTACCCAGGACTAGATAAAAGCGAGGCGTATGACTTGAAATTCTAGGGTTATCTTTATTTTGCAGGGGGTTAGGAGGCACTTCGCAATCTCACCCCATTTATTTCCTTGGGGCCTTTCAACAAGTAGGGAGATGTGGCTGGGAGTCATTTGCTTCAGTGGGAACTAAATTAAAATTCCAGAAGCGCTAAGTGCGGAGTCCTCTGATTTACATGCCTGCAGTGAGGGAAATGAAGTTGATTTCCAGCAGTATTTTTTTTTTTGGCTATGTATATTAACCGCTGCTGGTATGTAAGCGTGGAGGGGTTGTCATTGATTACAGACGCAGAACAGCTGCGTCTTTCAAGCCCTGAGTGAAATCCCTCCGACTAAGGTGGCAAGAGCAGGGTGATTAGCTCATACCAAATAGTATCCTTTTGTATGATCTAAAACCACTGTGTCGTCATGGGGGAGACAACATGGAAATCTTACCTTTACGTGGCATTGCTATCCTGTGCCTTGATTGAGAGTACATTTAACTAGGAAGCATGTCAAGTCGCTGTCGGTGGAATTTGATACTGACGTTTACCTGTAAGAGCGTACAAACATAACGAAATAACAAATGACGTATTTTTCACATACCTTCGGGAGAGATCCTCGCAAGTTATTTGTTTTACCCCTGCCATTTCACTGGACAGCTCAGAATTGGCCTTCGGCTACGCTGAGAGATGCTAGAGCATCAGACCAGCGGTCCCCAACCAGTGCTCCCTCTAAGCTGTGGAGTCTTGTGGGCAAAAATTCTGCTGGCATGTGAGTGAGCAGTTTGGCTCCTGCA
Source organism: Lepidodactylus listeri (assembly GCA_029233225.1). Classification (NCBI taxonomy): domain Eukaryota; kingdom Metazoa; phylum Chordata; class Lepidosauria; order Squamata; family Gekkonidae; genus Lepidodactylus; species Lepidodactylus listeri. The sequence continues at coordinate 6,312,152 of JARCFY010000016.1, read as the reverse complement.
TAAATCAGTTTGCTCTGGAGCGATCCTTCCTGAGCGAAGACAAAAACGTGTGAGCTGGAGGCTAAAAAACTGTGAGCTAGCTCACACCAACTCAGCTTAGAGGGAGCCCTGGGTCCCCAACCTTTTTGAGCCTGTGGGCACTTTTGGAATTCTGACACAGCACGTTGGGCGCAGCCACAAAATGGCTGCTGCAGGAGGTGGAGCCAGCTGCAAAATGGCTGCCACAACTTCCCTTCAGTCACACAGTGAAGATCCTTGTGCTGTGGTGGCAGCTGCTGCCCAAAAGTTTTTGAAAATCTGCATAGCCCTCCCCCCCCCCCCCCAATCTCCCATGAACCATCAGAAACCTTGCTGGGAATAGAAGAAGAAGAGGAGATTGGATTTATACCCCGCCCTCCACTCCCCAAGGGAGTCTCAGAGCGGCTTACAAACTCCTTTCCCTTCCCCTCCCCACAACAGACACCCTGTGAGGTAGGTGGGGCTGAGAGAGCTCTTTCCCAAGCTGTCCTTGAGAGAACAGCTGGTACAGAGCTACGGCTTGCCCAAGGTCATCCAGCAGGTGCAAGTGGAGGAGTGGGGAATCAAACCTGGTTCTCCCAGATTAGAGTCTGTGCACTTAACCACTACACCAAACTGTCTCTCAATAGCCCCATCTGGTTCTGCCCACCTCCTAAAAACGCTTGGTGGGCACCAGGAAAAGTATCAGCAGGTGGATGTATGTAAGTTGGATGTATGTAAACTTGGAATATGCTATGGTTGGACTGTTTGTATTGATTACGAACTGTAATAAAGATTCTGGACTGGCACCGTGTTGGGGACCCCTGCATTAGACACATCTTTATCAGTCCCAACCATAACGGCAGCCTTAGTCACAGGCGGCGTCTCTATGTGTGATTAATTAGCCCAAGATGAACGGCATTGATTACCAACCCAGAGTGACCAGGCTTTTAAAGTCTGGGGTTTTTCCCCACCTCAAAAATAATCTGGAAACTTCTTACAACCCCTGTCAGTGTTAGGGTCCTGAGCGTCGTCTCCGGTTTCCGTGAACGTGGCGAAGCACGTCGACAAGGCGTGACGTGGTCTCTCAAGGAATCGTTGCCGTTCTTGACGGTTTGTGCGAGCTAACCTCAGCCTATATATCCGTTAATAATAATCCGTTAGGTTTGTTTTTGTTTTTCCCAACGTAGGTATGCATTTTATGATAGCCGCAGCCTAGAAGTAGGACAGTGTCTTAATTGGTCTTTTCCCGTTGAGCTTGGCACGTAATGAAGGGAGAGTGGTTCTGATAAATAATGTATATACCTTTGCTTTCTGTTAGTTGCCAATACTCTCTTTCGGCCTGACTCAAGTGTGGGGCTTATTTCCCCGCCTGTCTCTCTGGCTTTGCAAATAGTGCTGACTCGGTAGTTTGAGGACAGAGTAAAAAGGGAGCATCGCCTTGGTGTGCATTCAGGGTGCCCAGCTGGCGTCTTCTGGCGTCACAAATGAGGAATTGGGTGCAGTGGCAAAACCCTCCCCTCTTGTAACGCCCGCATGCTTGGACAGGCATCAGGCCCGCAACCAGGATTTTAAAATCCAGGCGGCCTTTAAGTAAGTCAGGGGGCACCCCCCCAAGGGAGCACCTGGGCTGGATGGGAAGTCGGGGGGGCTTGGTGGGAAGTCGGGGGCACCCCCTGCACCCCCCCCCCCAGGGAGCACCTGGGCTGGATGGGAAGTTGGGGGGGGGGAGCTTGGCAGTAAGTCGGGGGGCCGGGCCCTGGGATGTCCCACTGTAATTATGGGCCCTGACACGCATGTGCTTATGTGGATGCTGTGGCTGGAACTAGAGTTGTCACCCTCCCCTCGGCCTGCCGTTGTGTTTCTAAGCGAGGTCAGTTGTGGAGAACTTGACCTGGTGAAGTTTATCTCATTTAAACTTCTTCAGGAAGACAGTCTACGTAGGTGGTGACCTCAGCCAGAGCATCTGCTCTGTGTACGGTTAAACGCGGCTGATGATCAGCGTGGCGGCCCTGGCGCCGTTCTGATTGGGCATCAGATGGGTATTGCATTCAACCCTCGTGAGTGCCCAGTGCTTTCTGTGGGCAGGCACCTGTGTAGGCAGTCACATTGCTAGGTGTCCCCCCCCCCCTGCTGTCCAGTGGGGAGTGGGGGGTAGGATTGCCAGCTCCAGGTTGGGGAACTCTTGGAGATTTGGGGGCAGAACCTGGGGAGGACAGGGACCTCAGTGGGGTACAATGCCATGGAGTCCGCCCTCCAAAGCATCCCTTTTCTCCAGGGGAACTGATCTCTATAGTCTGGAGATGAGGTGTAATTCTGGGAGATCCCCAGGTCCCACCTGGAGGCCGGCAGCTCTAGTAGGTAGCCCTTGGTAACTGTTTTGCCAGGGGTGATCAGAGAAATATACTGCTTATTTATTTACTTAAAACATTTTATTGCTGCTTTTCCACCCGATCGGGGCCCCCGAGTGGGGCACACATGAAAACATGAAACCTCTGAATCAGTGGATCAGATCTGTGTAACACCTGGAGCCCCAATTTGTGATAAACCTCATCTGTTGAGGCGTTGGTTAGATATATAGAGATGATTATTGCATTTTACGTGGTGTATTTTAATTGTTTCTAACTGTTTGTATAATATCTGTACAAATAGTTTTAACTGAATATTATATCTGTAGGGCCGTGGTGGCTCAGAGGTTAAGACGCTGAGCTTCGGACTGGAGGGTTGGTAGCTCAGCAGTTTGAGACCCGAGTGCCTCATGACGGAGTGAGTTCCCGTCTCTGGCCCCAGCTCCTGCCAACCTAGCAGTTCGAAAGCAAGAAATTGCAAGCAGATAGATAGGTACCCCTTCGGTGGGACGGTAACAGCGTTCCATGCGCTTCAGCGTCTAGTCATGCCGGTCACATGACCATGGAGAAGTCTTCAGACAGCGCTGGCTCTTAGGCTTGGAAACGAAGATGAGCACCACCTCCTAGAGTCAGATTCGACTGGCTTTCGAGCAAGGGAAACCTTTACCTTTACCCGATATTATATCTGATGGAACCCACCCTGAGCCCACTATGTGGGGAGGGCAGGATACAAATCCAATAAAATAAATGAATAAATACTATTAAAAACAACAGTAAAAATTTAAAATAGCTCAATAAAGGCACATAAACAGACAACCCCAGAACCAGGTAGGAGGGCCAGTAACCATTATTGGGGATATGCCAGACGAAACAAAAGAAATCTTCACCTGTTGGTGGAAGACACCAATAGAGGGAGACCGGGACCTCCCTGGGGAGAGGGTCCCAAAGTTTGGGTACCACACCGAAGAAATCGCTTTCTTGGGTCTCCCCACATCTAGCCTCAGATGGGGGGGTTAACCGAAGCGGGGCCTCTGAGGCTGGCCAAAGTGATGTCGTTGGTATCAAAAAAATTGTATTGTTTAGTGAATTCTTGGTGCTTTGGGGGGGGGGCAACAGTGGGAGAGCTTTTAGTATCCTGGCCCCACTGCTGGACCTCCTGAGGGCACCTGGTGTCTTTGGCCTCTGTGTGACAGAGTGGTGAACTGGATGGGCCATTGGCCTGATCTAACACTGGCTTCTCTTATGTCGGTATGCCCAGTTCGAGAAGGAAGCTCCTCCTTCTCCAAAGCGAGCAATAGAAGCAGTTTGCACCGTTCCACACAAAGCACACACAAGGCAGCCTATGCTTCTAGCCCAGAGCCTGTTTGCGTCACATGTGAGACTCTGTTCATTGCTTGTGAACCCACTGGGGGAAAAAAAAAGTTATGATTTATGTAGGTGCTTCTGTCAGGTCCGTGGCGCACAGAGCGTGAGTGTATTACTAGCCGGCCATGGAGCTTTTTTTTTTAAGGGTTCACGTCTAAGCGATTGTGGGGTGTTAAAGCGCCACAGATGTGGGGTGGGGGAAATGAAGGCTGGCTTTTGTGTGTGTGTGTGTGTTGGTATTTGATTTTCCTTTCTTTCGTGGAAGCAAAAAAAGAGAGAGAGAGAGAGGGGTGAATTACATGTACTCTTGGAGGTGGCTTTTTAAGGCCCAGTTGTACTTGGGAATAGTCAAAGGCACTTTCACACACCCTGCGTAATGCACTTCCAGTCCACTTTGAATGCACTTTAGAGATGGTTAGCAGGTGGATTTTGTCATTTCACACAGTAAAACTCAGTTGTAAAGTGTGTTGTAAGTGAATTGGAAGTGTACTTATTCAGCATGTATGGAGTCTCCCAAATATAAAGAATGAGATTGAATGAGAAATCGAATGAGATTGAATGAGAAATGTTTTGCATTTGATTCTTTTGCATCTGTAGAAACAAGTGTGTTGCAGGCTTTTCATAAAGGGATGGAAAAGGAAACCTCAGGGGCTTCCTGCTGGGCGTGAATTCTGATGTTAGTGGCTTGGTCCCTCCGGGGCCTTTTCTGCTCTAGGGATCCTGTCTCGAAGCCCGGGAGCCTTTTCCTTTATTGGAATCAGCGCAAACACCTCCTTCAGAGACAAGCGGAGCTGTGATCTGCATCTGCCTGGCTTATCACCCAGCTTGAAAACTGCCTAAGCAAAGAAGGGTGTTAAGTGGCTCGCTGCTGTTGCCCCTTCTTTGGTACAAACTTGTATTAACGATGTGTGTTTTCTTGGGTGGCGGCCAGAAGTTGTCGGGAAGGGTCCCTCCTTTTAGATTTGGGCGTTAATGTTGCGCCCACTCCGGGGTCCCAGCTCACGAACAAAACGAACATGCCCCCCCCCGTTCAGAAGGTTTCACGGATTAGACACTCAAGTCTGTTGTTCAGATTATTAATAGGCACTTTGCTTTAATGGCACTGAATATAAAACCCCTTTTTACGAGTGGGAAAGGTGAGACAGGGGCTCCAGAAGTAGCCCAGTTGGGAACGGTTAATAAGGGTTTTCTAATCGGTTCCATTATCTCGATACTGGTATCGTGGGCTCGATCTGTGCATTATCTCCCCCCCCTCCCTCCCCCCCCCTTTGCTGACTCAAATGTTTTAATTATTTTAATGGCAGTTATTGTTGTCAGTCTTTTCCGACTGCCGTTGCTCAAATACTTTGGTATGAGGAAGAGAAGGGGGGAAAAATAGACATAAAAGGAACAAGAAAGTAACGTTTGACTTCTCTGTACCAGGCGTTTTTAATTTTACCCAGGACGGGCTGGTTTCAAAACAACGGCCGGCAGCAGTTCTGCGTGGAATCAGCAACGACATGTTTTCTGGAACTGAAGAGCTCCTAGCAGCACTGAATTTCAGGGCAAAGCGGGCAGGAGCAGCGTCTGGGTAACAGGCTTTCTTGTGCGGCTGCCAAATCTCTCTCCACCTCCCCTTTAACAAGAGGCATTGCTGAGCTTTGGCGCGTCAAATGAAGAGCTGCCCTTTGGTGCTGTGATGTGTTAGCACAGGACCCAGGGCCTTTGACAGAAGCAACCTTCTCCCTCCAAGTGTTGCTACAGCCCTGTCATCCTGCCAATCCGATGGTACTTGACTTCCCCACCTAATGGCTATTACAGACGGCCAACAAGTGGCATGCTAGAGTGGGGACCGGTGGCACGCAGAATGCCACCTCCGCTTCAGGATTTCTGAATGGCCTGGTTATGAGGGTGAGGTTTGCACATGAGGGGATGCCGGATTAGTCCTTTGCTTTTCCCAGAGGCGTTTTTGCGGACTGGAAGGGGATGAAGAAAGTCTGCTATGAATTCAGCTAGTGGTCTTTAAATTTCACATGATCATTGTGAGCCAGTCTGGTGTAGTGGTTAAGTGCGCGAACTCTAATCTGGGAGAACCGGGTTTGATTCCCCACTCCTCCACTTGCACCTGCTGGATGATCTTGGGCAAGCTATAGTTCTGTTGGAGCTGTTCTCTCAAGGACAGCTTGGGAAAGAGCTCTCTCAGCCCCACCCACCTCACAGGGTGACTGTTTTGGGGAGGGAAAGGGAAAGGAGATTGTAAGCTGCTCTGAGACTCCAAGTGAATGACTGGGTATAAATCCAATCTTCTCTTCTTTTTCTTCATCATGTGATGAAGCTTTTTACTGAATCAGACCATTTATCGATTAAGGTCAGTACTGTCTACTCAGAACTGGCAGTGGCTCTTCAGGGTCTCAGGTAAAGGTCGTTCGTGTCACCTGCTACCTGATCCTTAACTGGAGATGCTGGGTATTGAACCTGGGACCTCTTCCTCTTATATATGCAGCAAATTAGCGTACTTGCTTTTAACATGTTATTTTATGTGATGATAAGGGAAGGTATCTGCAGGAAAAAGAAAATGTTAAAATTATGACCAGCATTTCAGTGTCTTTTAATTTCAGTGTGATATCCCAGGAATTTTAGTGTGATGCCCCTCGGATGTCTTTTTTCAGTTCCTTTTCTAAAAGAACAATCATTCTGGTGACATCTGCAAAACAGGGTTGCCAGCTCTGGGTTGGGAAATACCTGGAGATCTTAGGGGTGGAGCCTGGAGACAGCAGGGTTTGGGGAGGGGAGGGATTTCAGTGCGGTATAATGCCATCGAGTCCACCCTCCAAACCAGCCATTTTTCTCCAGGTGAACTGATCTCAGTCGCTTGGAGATCAGTTATAGTCCTGGGAGTTCTCCAGCCTGGAGGCTGGCAACCCTTTTTGTCCAATGATACACCGAACAGAGGCTTAAAGATTAACCATAAGAGATCAGTCTTAGAGAACACGTTTCAAGTTTTAGGGAGACCCCTGGTTCCTCTCATCCCTAAATATGCATAGCAGTTCTGGACACATCATTGGTTCAGAGTTCTGTGGCAGAGAATGTAAATCCTAAGGATGCTTGGGCCCCAGAACTATGGCCAGGTGGATTAGTCATGGTTGGCTGAGGTCTTCCATCCAGGCCTGAATCTCAGAACCCTCACCTGTCCTCCTCTTTCACCGTGGGGGTAAAACGCCTCATGGAAAGCACAGGACTGTATGTTCATATCTTGTGTTTCCCTGTTCAGCAGATTTTTCCCCAGGAAGGGGCGAGGTGTAAGTCGGTTGGAAAGGACACACACAGAGTAAAAGTCGGCTTGCCAACCTCCAGGTGGCACCTGGAGATATCCCACTATTACAGCTGATGTCCAAGATCCGTTCCCTTAGAGCAGGGGTGGCCAAACTTGCTTAACGTAAGAGCCACATAGAATAAACATCAGATGTTTGAGAGCCGCACAACATGAACAAACATTACGTGTTTTTATTGGGAAACATGCAGATTTGCCTCTTATCAACATTAAATGTGACTGCCAAAAATAATAACAAAAGGGGTAAAAGCAGATCTTGATAATGGTATTTATTTGTCCAATGATATTTGTTTTCTAATGATATTTAGCTTCCCCAGCTGCCCTGCCAGGAGCCACATAATATGTGTGAAAGAGCCGCATACGGCTCCTGAGCCACAGGTTGGCCACCCCTGCCTTAGAGGAAATGGCTGCCTTGGAGGTTGGACTCCAGGGCGGAGGTGTCGGACTTGTTTGTTATGAGGGCCGGGTCTGACACAAATGTCACTGTGTCAGGCCGGGCCATGTGTGCCATGAAATGTAATGCTAGGTACCAAAGATATAAACTGTATAAAGGATAACAGCTGGTGAGCTCCGAGTTGGTGGGTCCTCTCTGCAAGGCTTCATGGGCTGGGAGTGGGTTGCAAAGGGAAACCCCACATGGGCGGATTGGGAGGCCAGCGGTGCAGCACTGAGCGGACGCTCCCACTCTGCTTGACTGCTGCAAACAAGGTTGTTCCACCATGCTGAAGCCACAGTCGAGGAGGCTCCGCCCACTCCCCCCAATAGTCTTCTGTCCCCTCCCTTGCACTAGTTGCTCATGAGCTGCATAACAGCCCTTGGCCCTTATGTTTGACACCCCTGTTCTAGGGCATCATGCCGTGCTGAGGTTCCCCCCTCCCCAAGCTTTGCCCCCCAAATCTTCGAGTATTTCCCAACCCAGAGGTGGCAACCGTTAGTAAAAGCCTCGGGGTGGGGGAGTCTGCCAGCCATTGGGGCTGTCCCCAAGATGTTCCCAGTAGGGTGAGATTTGGTTGCTTTTGTAGAGGGGAGTAGGGCAAAGCAGTAAACTTGATCAACTAGCAATCCCCCATCCCCCTCGTGAGTACTGAATAACAACGTCTTTACTCAGTGTGTTTGCATGTGTATAATTTGCAAATGCATCCTATACTAAAGTGAGAGAGAGAACTGCAAACTGCTGTCCCCTGTTCTATCTTACCTCCTAGTACTCAGGTACATTTGCTATTGTTCTCTGTTTGGGTGAAATTTTATTGTTTTAATGGTTGGCCACCTGTCAAAGGGGGGGGTCCTGCTTCCAATTATTGATTTCTTTCTTTAGAAGACGTTTGTGCTGCCTCTCCAGGAAACCGCCCCGGGGCAGCTCACAAAATAAACACACAAACAAAACATTAAAAAGTATTCATTGAAAATCTACCTTTTAAAAACCCAGCCCAGAACAGCTACAAAGGTTGTAAAAGCAGACTGTGGACAACATAAAATAGCAGTTTCCAGGCCGAAATTCTTCCGGATATCAGACTTTCTTCAATACTAATTGTTTTGTCTCCAACCAGAAGTATCTTAATGAATACTACATGAGTGATTGTGCAGAAATCCTCCAGTAATTAACCATCAGAAGTTGGTAAAATGTTAAGCTGGATAAAGTGGTGTATTTTCTTTCTGATTCATCCCTTAGAGTTATTCTTTAAAGTTTGAATCAGGCAGACAAAACAAAAATGTACCCCAGTGAAAAAGGGATAATTGCTCTGATACTGGTTCATAATAAGTGAGGAGGCGATGGAACGCAGAGAAAATAAGTTTGCTCTTGTTTGAACGAAAGTGGACGTGATTTGAGAGAGCGGTGATGTGGCTGGCAACTGTGATCTGGCATCTAGAAGACAGAGCAGTTCTTTAAAGGTATTATATGTTATTACTGGGGGGGGGAGAGATCTGAAGCAGAAGGTCTTAACAAAGGATTTGTAAGCTGGTGGTTTTCAAAAGGGCAACAGACTGGGAAGATATTTCAACTCTGTGTCCTTAAAGCATGTGGAGGGGGCATGCAGGGCAAATGGACAGATGGAATGCAGAGGACCTTAGTTGCTCTTGGAGAAGCGGCCAGGGCTATTGAAGGAGGTCAGCTGAGTGTGGGGAGAAAAGCTTTAAAGGCTGGGGGGGGGACACATGGAAACGCAAATGACCCCCATCAAAACCTTGGCCAGAACTTGAGAGCTTCAGATGAAATAATAGCATGGTTTATCTAGGAACATGACAGCGACCATTTCTCAAACGTTGCCTCATGACGTCTGTGGCGGATGTAGAGTGTTGATGCCTTTTGCAAATCGGTAGCTATGAATGTGTTCGGGGGACGCGATGGCAAAGGGAATACCCATTTGGGTTCGATTGGTGGTAAACAGAAGGGATACCACGCGCTGTTAACTGTCAGGAAGTAGACTCTTTTGAAGCCTTTAGATGAATAATGTGCCAAACGGTAAAAGCGTTTCCGGTGCCAACTTTTTTAGACGTTATTAGACTTGCGGAGTGGATGGTCACCTGTGTCAGAAGGAAGTAAATTTTATGATCCAGAAACTTAAATTCGGCAGTGAACTATTGGAACTGGGATCCCCAATCTTTTTGAGCCTGCGGGTGCATTTGGAATTCTGACACGGCGTGGTGGATGCAGCAACAAAATGGCTGCCACAGGAGGCGGAGCCAGCCCCCAAATGGTTGCCGCAGCTTAACTTCAGTGACACAGTGTAGATCCTTAAAAGCAACTCTTTTAAAAAATCTGCGCAGCCGATCAGAAGCCTTGCTGGGCAGAAGCTCTACCTGGCCACACCCACTTTTAAAAAACACCTGGCGTCCGCCAGACAAGGTGTTAGCGGGTGCCAAGCTAGGGAACCCTGTATTAGAACAATCAGCCCAGATGCCGGAAATGCTGGTAGGTTGTGAAGGGGTGTATGTGTGTTAATGCTTTATGTTCATGCTGAATTTGGCATTCTCTGTATTAGATTTTCCTAACCCCTTCGGAACCTCTCATAGGGATTAGACAAAATTCCCAGAGAATAGAATGCTAAATCAGGATGGATTATCCTCTGCCCTTAATGTCTCCACACAGATGACCAGGACCACTGTACCTGGTGTTTTGGCTTGGCTCTGCAGTACGTTAGGGCTCTTAACATTGTTCAGTGCCTACTTCTATGTCTGCCGTATATCAGGGTCATCCCACGAACCTCTGCTGCCAGAACCTGCGCGTAGATAGGAGTGTGGTATAAACCCGGGGGCTTGGCACTTCCAGCTCAGGTGCTTTGAGGGCCAGAAGTATTTATGGCAGCTAACTTAGGTCTTACATCCTCCTGAGCTAGTTTTAGGAGAGGCTTGTTGCCTGTTCTAGTCGCTCCTGGGATATTATGACAAGGAATGTGTGCCTGTTGTTTTGGATCAGATAGCTTGGCTAGGCCTGGAAGAGGGGTGGAGCTGGCGGGGCTTTCAGCATATGTTGTTTTCTGCCTTTTGGTCTCTGTATGGGGAAGAACCAGCTGTAGTTGTAGACGCCGCATCTAAGCAGTAAGTAGAGGCCCCTGAGACTACTACGTAGCTGCCTGCAAGTGGAAGCTATGGCCACCCTTTAACATAGGAAGCTGCAACCACTCGTTAGCGTAGAGTCTATCAGTGGCTCTACTAGCTAAGGTGACTAAAAGGGACCTCCACATTCAGAGGCACTAATCCCCTGAATCCCAGAGCCAGAAGGCAACATCAGGGGAAGGCTTCAGCCTCTCTATCCTGTTGTTGGCCATCCAGAGGAACTGGTTGGCCACTGCGTGAGATGGGAGGCTGGATTGGATCGACCACTGGTCTGATCCAGCAGGGCTCTTCTGATGTTCTTATGAAGGCCTCGGCCTCTCTGCCCTGTTGTTGGCCCTCCAGAGGAACTGGTTGGCCACTATGTGAGACTGGTTGCTGGACCAGATGGGCCACTGGTCTGATCCAGCAGGGTTCTTCTGATGTTCTTATGAAGGCCTCGGCCTCTCTGCCCTGTTGTTGGCCCTCCGGCGGAACTGGCTGGCCACTGTGTGAGACGGGATGCTGGACTAGATGGACCGCTGGTCTGATCCAGCAGGACTCTTCTGATGGTCTTGCGATGTGGGGACAGAGGACAACTGTAGATTCCCTTGGTATCTCTGGCACCCGTGTTTCAGATATATATTTGTAGTCTTACTTTCAGAGTCTGGATTATATTCCGCATTGTAGCTTGAACGGGAAACACGTGTTGATTTTTTTTTTTGAAAAGTAAGATTAAAAAACAACACATTACAAGGTTTTTAACCGTGGCGGCAATAAGCTACACTAATGCAAAGGAAACAGAACTCCAAAGTTTAAAGTTGATGGTCACTGACGCTGAGGTATGGTTCAGACGTCGACAGAAAATCATGCTCAGTCATTATTTAATTTATTTATCTGCATCATTTATAGCCCACCTTTATTCCCAGTGGGAGCCCAAGGTGGCTTACCTGATTCTCCATTTTATCTTCACAACAACAACAGCCCTGTGAAGTAGGATAGGTTGAGAGCATGTGACTGGCCTAAATTCACCCAGCAAGCTTCCGTGGCAGAGCGGAGATTCAAGTCTGGGTCTCTCAGATCCTCGTCTGACACTCTTGACCTCTACACTAGTGCTGGCTCTTTATGTAAAGGAGCCTGTAGAACTGTTGGGCTTGCATGGTCCATTGTCCCCTTTTCTGCACGGATCTAAACTGGCTTTTTCTCTCTTTCCTGGAAACCAGGAGGGTGGGGGCATGTTGGAGACTACGATTCCCCCCCCCCCCCCCCCCAAGGCTCATTCACACGTCAAACTGTAGTTTCTTTCTGTGCTGGAATCATACCTGAAAGAGAATCTGAGAAGGCTTGAGTTCTTAATCCCTTTGTATCACATCTTTTTCTGAAGGGCTAGGTGGCTTTATTTGTGCATTGAAGATGAATATTACGGCATCTTAACACGCCAATCCTAAATCTCCCTTGGCCTCAAGTCCCGAGCCAACACACACATGGGTGCCCCGTTTCACATATGGCGCTTCCACACATGGGGTTCAGCACAGTGTTGCGAGCAGTCGCATACATGCGTTCCCATTATACATGTGCAGTGTAGTTTGGTGTAGTGGTTAAGAATGCAGACTCTAATCTGGGAGAACCAGGTTTGATTCCCCACTCCTCCTCCACATACAGCTGCCGGTGTGACTGTGGGTCAGTCACAAGTTCTTTCAGAGCTGTTCCCTCAAGGGTAGTTCTCAAGAAAGTTCTCCCAGCCCCACCTGCCTCACAGGGTGTCTGTTGTGGGGAGAGGAAGGGAAGGGGACTGCAAGCCGCTCTGAGACTCCGAGTGAAAGGCAGGGTATAAATCCAATCTCCTCTTCTTGTTATGGGAATGTGTGATCATTAGACACCCCCACGCCCCACCCCGAGTCCTGAGTTAGACTAGCCGGGCACACTTCACAGACACATGGAAGAAACTGTGGCTGTCGTCCAAAGATACATACAAGGTTGGCATGCCACATGCGCTTTGGAATTGTGTTTCTTGGAAAGCAGAGTCCAGGCCACATGGCAGATTTCTCATGAGACCCATGACTCTTTCAGAAATAATCTGTCACATGCCAGGGGGGTTTACTGCTAAAAGAAAAAGGTATTTAAAAAATGCCATGACTTTGCCCAGACCTTTGAATGTACCTAGAATAATTCTTAATAGTTCTAGCGTGTATGTGTAGGGTTTTTGAACCTTTCTTTCAATAACAGTTCCCTCCATTCCGTATTTTTTTTGGAAATTTGGTGTGTATGTGTTTTGCAACTGGTGTTTCAAAATCGGCTTTTACTATTAAGGGAACCTGTGCTGAGATAAAAACAGGTTCCGTGGCTCTGTACCATTTGGCAACATGGAAATCGCCCAACACGTCCTCAGGAGATATTAGAATGGTACAAAAATTCTCTTGCTCTTAAAGTGCTTTACAACCAGTCATGAAAGACAATACATTTGAATAGGACGCTGATCTCAATATGTTCAGGGCTCAAATGTGCTGCTAAGCTTCTAATGGATCCCAGGCGTTTGAGGAAGATCCGGTTTTGAAACGTTATGTAATCTGGAGACTATGTTGGATTATATATTTTTTGCACTGTGGTTTCCTTATGACTTGTGGAAATTTATTTGTTATGTTGTAGTGTTTCAGACTGCAATACACATGAAGCTATTTCTTTTCAAGTCTTGTCAGCTGCTTGATTTGTGGGTCAGACTCTCACGACTGTTTCCTTTATACTTGTTCTCTGTTTAGGTTGCGTTTTTCCACATTTGACTTTACACAGAGAGAGAGAGAGAGAGAAAGAGAGAGAGAGAGAGAGTGGGGAGGGTGGTGGTAAAGAAGTCGGGCTCTGCTGATAGAAGTCCCTTCCATCCCAATGGAAATTTCTTCATTGGACACCACTGGTGGATCCAAGCTGTAGTTCCTTCTTGTTTTGGAATCGTATCTGAGAGTGGGTGAAGGTGAGTTATTAGGCATACGTGACTTGTTACGGATTGTTTAGAGATTGGAGCTGTAAGAGTTAGAATAGCATTTACACCCACAGCAATGACAAAAGTTTTGCTTTTCGCCGTGTACAGCTTTTTCTATATTGTGCTTTCATTGTGGTATTATTACAGTTGTCAGCCGACTTCCGTGTTATGAATATTGAGCTCCTGTCTGACTTCCATATCGGAGATAAAGTAGTGATCTGTTGAGTATTTCAGTGCTGAATGATAACCACAACATCGGCGTAATTCCTATATTATCTACATTCTGATACGCTAACTGATGCCCAACTGCTGTTTTTAGTCTGTAGCTACACTTCGGAGATGGGCTTTCTGCTTTGTGGTTAATTGTTATCATGCACAAAATGATAACAGAAAGATTTCAATGTTACGGCAGTTCATATGGTGTTCTCTGGTGTGTATCCTTTTGAACATTTACCAGGTTTTTAATGGAACAGAGTTTGGGTCTAGTGGCACCATTAAGACCAAGACGGTTTTATTCAAGGTATAACATGAAAGCTTATACCTTGAATAAATCTTTGTTGGACTTCAGAGTGCCATGGGACTCAAACTTTGTTCTGCAGCTTCAGACCAACACGGCTACCCACCGGAATCTGTTCTTTAACAGGCATTTAAGCCTCAGAGCCAGTTTGGTGTAGTGGTTAGGAGAATGGACTCTAATCTGGGAGAACCCACTCCTCCACATGCAGCTGCTGGTGTGACCTTGGGTCAGTCACAAGTTCTTTCAGAGCTGTTCTCTCAAGAGCAGTTCTCAAGAGAGCTCTCTCAGCCCCACCTGCCTCACAAGCAATGCTCCCTCTAAGCTGTGGAGTTTTGTGAGTAAAAATTCTACTTTGTGGGCTACTGGCATTAAAGCCGGGAGTGAGTGATTTGGCTACTGCATAAATTAGTTTGCTCTGGAGCCATCCTTCCTGAGCGAAGACAAAAATGTGTGAGCCGGAGGCTAAAAAACTGTGAGCTAGCTCACACTAACTCAGTTTAGAGGGAGCACTGTCTGTTGTGGGGAGGGGAAGGATATTGTAAGATGCTCTGAGATTCCTTCGGGTAGTGAAAGATGGGGTATAAATCCAATCTCTTCTTCTATAAGGATGGAACATTTTAAGAAGAATTTCTGGGCATTCACACAATTCCAGGGTGAATCATAATGTTGTCTGACGGCAGACTTCTGTGCCCTTTGCCGTGACATGTTCAAGAAAGCCCTGATTGTCTTCCTGGAGCCTGGATTGTCTTCCTGGAGCCTGATTGTCTTCCTGGAGCCTGGCTAGGCACTGGACCCTATGGTGGGGGGTGAGGCGGGCATGTCCTGGAATGGTTTTCCCTTTTAAATGTTGCATTCTTTAAATGGGCGTTCAGCATCTTAGAAGAAGTGCCTCACATTTTCTAATACTGAAACGAACTATTTCCTGTTATAGGCTGTACACTGCCTCAGGAGGTGGTGGCAGCTACAAGCATGGACGGCTTCAAGAGAGGATTAGATAAACATCTGGAGCAGTGGTCCATCAGTGGCTCTTAGCCACAAGGTACAGATAGGAACTCTCAGTCCGGGGCAAGAGATGCTCTGTATTCTTGGTGCTTGATGGGGGGGGGGCAGCAACAGTGGGAGGGCTTCTAGTGTCCTGGCCCCACTGCTGGACCTCCTGAAACTTTTGTAGAATAATCCACCTGAAGATGAATGCGGGACAGAGTGGCATGACCATTACATACTGCACCTTGAGGAAGATGAACGGCGCACCCCTATGCTGGTTTACTTCCATCTAAACCATAAAGTAGGTGTAGGCTGCTGTAACTCTGCACAGGATTGCCTTGGGTATTTACTTGTGCCGTGAGGTAGTCTGGAAATGGGAGCCATGCAAATTACTAGCCCCGCTGGAGCCACATGGCCACAGATTCTCTGTTTGTTCCAATTTTCACTGTTAGATTCAACACCTCCACTCGGCTCCTCACACTCTCCACCTCCCTGATTCCTGATCTTTCTGCTCTTTCCTTCCCCATCCCGGTTCCCTCTCACGCTCTCCTGTCTGGTGCCTCCTCCTTAAGTCCATCGCTTGATTTGTCCCCCTTTCTATAGTTTGCTTTGCCAACTGCTTAAATTCTTCCTTCTTTTTTTGGCTCTGGGATCCACTTAGCTTCACAGCCCCCTCTTCTACCCAGCATCGCCTCTTCTCTTCTACCAGCAGTGCTCAGATTCCCCTCTCCTCCAGTGCTAGGCCCAGTGTGATCTCCCCCCCCCCCCCAATCCCAGCTGAAGTTTCATTTTTTTTTCATAGCGGCTGCCTCGATTGCAAGCCTTCTGTGACCAGCTCAGCTCCGCGAGAACATTCCTTGAAATCTTTGCCGCTCAGCCAGTGGTTATGGGACTGCTGGGACCAGCCTCCGAGCCGGGAACAGCGAACTTTTAGCTTGCTAATGCAGCCACTTACGTTTTCATCCATTGCTGCCCGCTATAGCCTGCATTATTTTTCCGTCGTGCTCCGTGTTATTTTGTAATGACAAACAGTGTTGTTTTCTTGGCATGAAATTGCTGTGAAAATCCAACATTGCTACAACGTCCCTGTGCTGTATGTAAGCTATTGCTTTTGAACATATTTTTAAAGAAAGAGAACAAGAGGCTTTATTGCTTTAGTAGTCCACCACTGCAGCCAGTAGCTAAATGGGGGAATGGGACAGCTGTTCCCTTTTACACCTCTGGCTGTTTGACGAAGGAGGGGTTGTCGCTCAGTGGTAGAGCATTTCACTTGGCACGCAGAAGGTCCCAGGTTCAACCCCCAGCTTCTCCAGCTAGAAAGGATCAGGTGGGTAGGTGATGTGAAAGACACCTGAGACCCTCGCGAGCGGCTGCCAGTCTGAGCAGACAATGCTGGCTTTGAGCGGCTGCCAGTCTGAGCTGGCAATACTGGCTTTGAGTGGCTGTCAGTCTGAGCAGGCAATACTGGCTTTGAGCAGCTGCGGGTCTGAGCAGGCAATACTGGGTTTGAGCGGCTGCTGAACAGCCAGTACTGGCTTTGAACGGCTGCTGGTCTGAGCAAACAATACTGACTTCGGTGGAGCAATGGTATAAGGCAACTTCATATATATATATTTCATGTTTCTCTCTGACTTTTTTAGTGTTAATCCTTGGTCCTTATTTAGCTTGGGTACAGTTTACCTAGTAAATAGCCACAGCATTAGGATAGTGCCTACTGAATGTTTCTTAAAGTGAGGTTCAAGAAAGGACTAGAACACTTTATACTGTTGTACACATTGCCTGGAGAGCAAGGCCATACAGTGCGATTACAGCATCTTAACGTGCGGGTTGGGTGTCGGAACAAGGAGTCCTTATGGTTTTCTCCTAACCCCTTCATCCACCATTGGACCTTAGCCTGTCTTTGAACTGGTCCTCTTTGCCGCAGCAATAGAACTACTTTAGCTGTGGCCGTGCCTCCGTGGGGCATCTCATTCTGAGAGCTGTCATTCATTTTAGTCTCAGTGACTTACATTCCACGCTAGCTTTGTTCGCCCCGGTGCTCTGATAGTGCTGGAAATTGGTTGTGCGACAAACAAAATAATGTGACGGCAAATTTTTGTATAGAGTTCTTTACGCAAAAAGTGGATGGGGAAGAACTCTCACGTCCCATGACATCTCTCTCTTTTACTTAAAGTTTCCTGCATAAATAGTTTTTGACTGTCCGTATTTTTGTGTCCTCACTTATGAACTTTGGCTAGGTGGTTGGAAATAACCAACTGGCTGTCCTGGGTATACCCACGTGCTCATTGGTTGGCTGTTGGTGGTCCTGAAATGTCAGAATTAGAGGCCTGAATGTGGTCCTCTTCTGGATGGCCCAGGGTGGTCCAATCTCGGGAAACTGAGCAGGGTCTGCCCTGGTTAGTACTTGGAATAGGAGACCCCCAAGGAAGGGTTAGGACTGTCATGCAGAGGCAGGCAGTGGTAAACCACGTCTGAAAGTCACTTGCCTTGAAAACCCCAACAGGGGGCGCCGTAAGTCAGCTGCGGCTTGAGGGCCCTTTCCTCCACCACCATGAAGCAGGGACCAGCCGTTTATTGCCTCATTGGTGCTTACAACCTATTATATAGTGGTACATGAACCACAGGTGGGGTGCAGGGTTTTGGTGTAGTGGTTAGGATCACAGACTGGCAGGGGCGTAGAGTTTTGTAAATTCCGGGGGGGCGGGGGCTCTTTAGTGCATGCGCAAAGCATGTGTGCTCACTGGGGCGATGTTCTCCCCCCCCCCCAAAACCTCCGCACCTCCCTGGGCCCTTCTGAGGCCCACCAGCCGCTGCTGCCGGTGCCTCTCCCCCCCCCCTGCCACTCCTTCCCTCTCTCTCCCTCTTTTCCGGACGAAATAGGGAGAAGGAAGGACGGAGGAGTGGCCGAGGGGGGGTGGGGAGAGACACCGGCAGCGGCGGCGGCCAGGCCTCGGAAGGGCCCGGGGAGGCACGGCAGCAGGCGCTCTGTTTTGCTGGGGGTGGCTGAGCCCCCCCCCCCTGAAATTTTGGGGGTGGCTTGAGCCCCCCCGTAGTCTACGCCTATGCAGACTGGAATCTGGGAGAACCGGGTTTAATTCCCCACTCCTTCACATGCCACTGCTGGGGTGACCCTGGCTCACTCACAAGTTCTCTCAGAGCTGTTCTCTCAAGGGCAGTCCTCGAAAGAGCTCTCCTACAGGGTGTCTGTTGTGGGTAGGGGAAGGGAAAGGAGATTGTAAGCTGCTCTGAGACTCCAAGTGAAGGACAGGGTATAAATCCAACCTCCTCCTTCTCCTCCTCTTTCCCTCCACCCCCATGTCTACCCACAAATATGTCTTGCCATCTCGTGCCAACCCAACCTGCCATGATTATCTTCCTGTGACCTTCTGGCATACTTGTAAAGCCCAAAAGAAGGAAATAGGTCTAAGAGGAGGCAACAGTGGTGAAGCCAACACTTACTAGGTGAGAAAAGGGGTTCCATATTGTGAGTAGAGACAGGAAAAGGTTTCTCATCAGACCTTTCCGCAATTCGGAGTGCATTCACAGTTGGAAGATGTAACCTGTGTTGATATTAGTTACCGGCATCTACTGCTACACTTCTAGAATTGTTGTGAAGGTATGGTCCTTTCCTATCTAGCACTGTCATGACTTCTGTGGCTGTTATCTCTGCCTTCATGAATTAATGAGGCTGCAGAGTTTTTCGACTTTGTACTAAGTGAATGTAGTCTATATTCTATATATAGTCTATATAATCTAAATAAGATAATGTGAGAATATAGAAATGAATGTGTCGTCGCTCTGCTTCTCGTGAGATGCAATTTCTATATGCTCAGTTGTGTCTGTATTTTCTTGTTTTGCTGTTTTCTTATCTCACATTATTCACATTGTGTATGCGTGTGAACTGCCATAAAGTTGCGACTGACTTGTGACCACCCCAGCAAGGGGCTTTCAAGGCAAGTGAGAAGCAGAGGTGGTTGGCCATTACCTTTCTCTGCAGAGCCTTCCTTGGTGATCTCCCTTCCACGTACTGATCCTGCTTAGCTTCTGACATCTGATGAGACTGGGCTATACCATGCCACCTTCCCTTCCATTGTTCACATTATTAGTAGATAATGTGCCTTGCATTTGCAAATGCATTTGGTAACGTTGTTGTTGTTGTTGGTATGGAAGACAGAGAACCACTTATCTTAGGCTGCGAAAATCCGGGTTTTTTTCCTTTCAGGTTGGGATGTTCATACATCCCAACCCTGGCAGCGGTGGCGGCGGGGGGAGGCACCCTTCCTGCTCACAGGAGAGCGCTCTACACCCCCCTCTGCTGCCACCAGCCACCGCCGCCGGACCCGTCCTGGCTGCCTGGCTCGCCCTGCGCTCCGCTCCGCTCCGGGCCCCGAGCCCCGCCGGTCACCGCCTGGTAATTTTTTGGGTTAGAGAATGCAAGGGGGGGCTAGGCGGTGGTGGGTCCCCCCCATTTTTGCACTTGGGCGCTTGAGGGCCCAAGCGCAAAAACGGAAAAAAAAAACCCAGGGAGGGGCGATCTGAACAGCCCTCTCTCGCAATCATTGCAAGAGAGGGCTGTCCAGATCGGCTCAATCGCGCATTCCTTGCGCTAACTCCCGGAAAATACCTGATTTTCCCGGGGGTCGGAAACAGCGCGAGGAATGCACGATTGAGCCCGCTTTGGTGCGGGAGTGGTCCCGGCCTGTATGAACTGTCCCTTTAAATGTGGGAGGAAACAGCAGTTCCTTCCGCTTTAAAGGGCCGTGTGACCGCGGCCTTAATCTGTCATATGTGTACTGGGGACTACTGGCGTATTTCACTGTATCTTTTCAGGCGGGGACTTCCTTGCTTCGTTGTCCCCAACCAACTGGATTACGTGCTGGCAGGTCTATCATTTGGAATCCCCCCCCCCCCCCCCATGTAGTATAGCAGGCTAGCTGCTGTGTTTTTTACTTTCAAAGGTAACCATAAGAACCACACCGGCGTCCGGGCTGGATTCCCAGCAGTGTAAATCTCAGCCTATTGAAAACGGTCTACCTGCTTTGTAGAAGACGGTGCAACATGTAGTATCCGGAAAGAATGGTTGTTAGCGGGTATTTCCTTGTGTCCTTTTCCTAGCCTGCTTCCAGCCGCGATAGCAACCATCTTTTCCAATGCAATTCCTATTCTTGAAAAGGTACAGCAGTCTATGACTCTAAATGGAACCGAACGCCACGAGGAACATAGCAGCGTTTCGTCACGTGGTGCAGACGATTCTGGTTCCCAAAACGTGGACCTATGAGGAGAGGCTGAAGAGCCTGGGACTTTTCAGTTTACAAAAGAGATCACTAAGGGGGCGGGAGGGTGCATGGTAGGGGTGTATAAAATTACCCATGGGCGGAGAGAGTTGACAAAATTAACTTTTTCTCCCTCTTCCCAAATGCAAGAACTCGCTGGCCTTCAATGAAGCTGACGAGCAGTGCATTAAGGGCAGGTAACAGGAAATACTTCTCTACCCAGTGAGTGACTAAGATGTGGAATTTGCTGCCAGAGGATGTAGTGATGGCCACAGGCATAGATAGCTTTAAGAGGGGATTAGAGGGATTCATGGAGGAGAGATTTATCAGTGGCTGCTTGTCTAAAGGGGATCTCCGCATTTAGAGGTAGTCAGCCTCTAAATAGCAGTGCCAGGAGGCAATGTCAGAGGAAGGCCTCAGTCCGTATGCCCTGTTTGTTGGCCCTCCAGAGGAACTGGTTAGCCACTGTGTGAGACAAGATGTTGGACTAGATGGACCACTGGTCTGATCCAGCAGGGCTCTTCTGATGGTCTTATGAAGGCCTCGGCCTCTCTGCCCTGTTGTTGGCCCTCCAGAGGAACTGGTTGGCTACTGTGTGAGACAAGATGTTGGACTAGATGGACCACTGGTCTGATCCAGCGGGGCTCTTCTGATGTCCTTATGAAGGCCTCGGCCTCTCTGCCCTGTTGTTGGCCCTCCAGAGGAACTGGCTGTCCAGTGTGAGACAGGATGTTGGACTAGATGGACCACTGGTCTGACCCAGCAGGGCTCATCTGATGCTCTTATGTGGGAGAATCCAGACATATTGTCACCTTTACACAGGCTCTTGGTTTTTGCAAGCTACCATAAAAGAAGGGTCCTCCAAATGCGGTGCACCCCTTTGTTGAAAAGCTCATTCTGCTTTTGTGTAGCATAACAATCAAGAGACTGAGTTGTGGTTTGAAAGAGACTTGAGTTGTGGCTTGAAATTTACCTCTCTGCCCCAGACTTTCTTGATGATTTTGGGAAAGCCACTTAGCTTCTCTTGTGTCCTAAAACCTAAAATTCAACTAATAATAATAATAATAATTAATTTGATAATAATTCCACATGAGGTATGTGTGTGCGGGTTTTTGGGGGTGTGTGTCTTGTATATGTTACTGGGATAATAGAATGGTTTCATAGTATGTAGTAGTTTTGCAGAGTTTTAGCCTGTCGAGTCACTTTGCCAGTCCGCATAACGATACCTTCAGTCAGCGGCTGCTGTATTTTGACAAAAAATGTTTTGAGCAAAGTCTGGATGTTTCTTCGATGCATCCGTGTGCGTTGCTGCCGCTGTGTTGGTAACAGCAGTAATTACCCTGTGTGATATACACCAGAGGCATTTTCAGCCACATAACATGGCTCAGCAATAAGTTGTGCTGGGAGAGGGGGCAGAAACTGGCATGGAAGGCCTCCAGAAGGCCTTCCCAGGACTGGCTACACTAGTGCCGCCCTGCATGTATTATGATAACATATATATATATACATATCGATTGGCACTGGAGCTGGTAGTCTGCATAGTGGGCAGGTCTCGCCTTACTTTGCAAGCACAAGATGTCTCTGTAGTCACGTTAGTGGAAAACTGTACTGTTGGTAGCCATGAAGAAATCTGTCCTTAGGTTGTTACCATCTGCAGACCCGCTGTGGGAAAATACAGTTTTTAATTTTTAAGAAACCCTGTATTTTCCCACAGCAGGTCTGCAGACACTAACATTTTATTTATTTTACATTTAAGTAAACGATGGCTCCGCGATCATGCAGTCTGACCTGTGTCAAATGCGATGGAGGGAATAAACGTAATTGAGAATCAAGTCATCCGTTTTGTTTTGTTCATTTTCAACCTGTGATCCCATTCGGAGCCTCTGTTCCAGAAGCTAGGAGCCTACAAAATAGATTTGGAATGTTATCGCCTTTGGGATATCATTGAGTTTGGAAAAGAAGATGCCCCTTCCTTTTGAAAGCTTAAGGATGGTGTTCGGGACTATGTTTTTTATTTGTGTGTGTGTAAAGTACCATCAGAAAGTGAAGAGGACCTAAAGAGCCTCTTCCTAAGGATAAAAGAGCGCAAAAGTTGGCCTGAAACTCAACATCAAAAAAACTAAGATCATGGCATCCGGCCCCATCACTCCTTGGCAAATAGAAGGGGAAGTCGTGGAAGCAGCGGCAGACTCCACCTTCCTGGGATCCAAGATCACTGCAGACGGTGACTGCAGCCATGAAATTAAAAGACGCCTGCTCCTTGGGAGGAAAGCGATGGCAAACCTAGACAGCATGATAAAAAGTAGAGACATCACCCTGCCAACAAAAGTCCGCATGGTCAAAGCGATGGTATTCTCAGTAGTGATGCATGGCTCTGAGAGTTGGACTATAAGGAAGACTGAGCGCCGAGGAGCGCCAGTGGCCAATTGGAAGCCTTGCTGGGCAGGAGCCCTACTTTCTAAAAACACTTGATGGGCTCCGGAAAGGTACTGGTAGGTACCACATTGGGAACTGCCTTTATCAGTTATTTATGTTTCATCACTGCAACAGTTTAGCAAGGAATCTCTTCTTACAAACATTACTTTACAAAATGGGTATTGCCGTTAAACCAGGGGTCATTTTGTAGAAAAAGAGGTGCAGGAGCTCATTAGCATAACTCATTTGCATATGCCACACCCCCTAACATACCGGAAGTGTGTCAGAAGGCAACACCCACCCCTCAGGCTCCACTCCACAGGTGAGTGAAACTGACCTGCTCTTCCTCCATTCCCTTCCCCATCCAATACTTTGCGCAATAAAAATAAGCGTAAAGAACACACCCTCATTCTCTTCCTGCTCCTTTGAAACCATGAGGTTTCAAGTAGACTTGAGATACCCAGGACATGTGCACCACCCATCCCTTCCCCTTCCCCTCCCCACAACAAGACACCCTGTGAGGTAAGTGGGGCTGAGAGAGGTCTTTTGAGAACTGCTCATGAGAGAACAGCTCTGAGAGAACTTGTGACTGGCCCAAGGTCACACCAGCAGCTGCATGTGGAGGAGTGGGGAATCAAACCCGGTTCTCCCAGATTAGAGTCCAGCTCCTGACCACTACACCAAACTGATGGGGTGGAAGCTGCTGAAGGATTGGTGAAATTTCTCCAGTACTTATGTGCCATGTGCCCAGATAAAACATGGTATACTTAGAAGATTTATATGCCACCTTGAGCAAGTCTCTGGAAAAGCAGCACACAGTCATAAAAGGAACAATGATAAAATTATCAATATTAAAACAAAACATTAAAAACAATAAAGACCCTAGCAGGGCTTTCCCTGGGGCGCTGCGCCTCTGCACTGCTCGGGGAAACCGAGGAGGGGGCGGGGCTTGGTCATGTGCCCGCCCCCCGGGCTCCTCCCTTCCGGAGCTGCGCTCCTGTGCGCTCCCGCTCCAATGGACCCCTGCGTTAAACCAATACGTTCTTCAGTTTTTAACTGATTTTAAAATAAGCAACTATTTACAGTGGGTGAATCGTCGGTAGAATTCCTTGTTTGCTTCAGCAGTCTCTTGGAAAGCCCTGCTAAAACCACCACTCTTCGAAGCACCAACAGTTATGAAAATCAAAAACAACAACACAGGTAGCCTATCAGTTGTCCGCAGGTCATAAAGGTAGCAGGCCAATAAGAGGGTGCACAGGCATGAATATGGACCGTTGCCTCTGGAGAGAGAAGCATAAACACAAGGGATGGTACAAAATTTTGATAAACGGAGGTAGAGAATCCAACATTTCTTGCATGAACGGCTGTATAATGTGGCGCTAGCTGTGAGAAAAGGCGAGCCCAGCATCTGAGACCCGGCACAATGGAAAGGCAATGAATCGGAATGCCTCACAGATCATAGCAGAATCAGAATTTCCAGCAAGGAAAATCTTTTCATGGTGAATTAAGTGGCGGAGGAAGAAAAATGGTGATTGAAAAGAAAGAGAAGACGAAGGTAGGCAAGGATCAGGAAAACACCGGGCTTCTCAGGGCTGAAGATTTAAGAACCTCGGCGAAAGCTATGCAGAATAGAATGTGGAAAATTGAATTTACTAAACAATTAACCATTGGATTAATCTACATCCTGCGCAGTGGAAAAGTGGGTGGTGGCAGTGCTGGGGTGGAGGGTAAACCTAACGGAGTTGAATAAATCAGTGGCGCTCATTAAAAGATAGCGAATATTTCAGGGCTGTTGTCACACCGAGGAGGGGAGGCTGCCCACCGCATACAGCCGGGCCTATAATTCTTTCTACTTCTCCGCCACTTCTTTCCTTTTAAAGCAGAGCCCTTCCCACTTCTAATCAGATTAATGAACGTTTTCTGCTGAGGTTATGGCGGCGGCGGTTCAATATTCCACCTTGTTATCTGTGGCTTTTCTATTAATTACAAGTCAGATCACCAGTCAACAATAGTAGTTGGGAGCGACATAAAGAGCCTGAGTACACTCTGGAGACGCCACTGCGAGGATCCGATGCATCCCAGAAGTCCCCTGGGCTCTCGCCGCCTCCCACGCGTCTTGCTCGTCTTCTCTTCAATTACAGTTAATGCAATAGTTTGCCATTTTCCCTTTTCTAATTATATTTTCAAGTGGGATTTGTCGCGCACAGGACAAAAAGGGATCTCTCTGCGCGTCGAGGCATCGGAGCCGGCTCCGTGCCTGGCGTTGTCTGTCCCCTGGGTTGGCTCCCGTGCCATTCTTCCTCCTCGCAGATCTCTGAATAAACAAGTGTGTGTGTTTCTCCCTCCCCCTCACCTTTTAAAGCTGCGGTTGTACAAACTGAAAATTTATGCGTTAACTGGTTGTGTTCTGAGCATGTGTTCCAGATTACCCCTGACAGCATTCTTCTGGTATGCTGCGGGGGGGGGGGGGGGGGGGGAAGAGGCACGTATTTGTAAAAGAACATTTCTTTTTCACAGTCGGCGCGTCGATCTTTCAATCACAGGTCCACTACATCAATTAGTGCTTTTTGCCTGGTCCCTGCATTAGAATATTCATATGCATTAGCCCCCCCCCCCCCCGGCCCGCGTCCCAGTCTTGGCTGTATTTAGCTGTGGGGCTGTATGCAGGAGTTTAAAAGTTAGGGGGGGGCGGGAGTTTTGTTAGTGGTCAGGGAAGTCGTGCTGTAGTGCTTCTGTCTGTCTGGAGTCTTTTAAAAAAAAAATTATAAGTTGTTACCTGCAGTCTGAACGTTTCAGGATCTCATTAACTTCTGATCGTTTCTGAAGAAGACATTGGAGAATCAAGTTTAGATGTAATGAATGTTTACATAGCTAGATGTCTAGCTCTCTCGTGTGTTCCATTTGCATCTGGGACTGGGTGGTGCAGGGCCTGTGTTTTACGTTAAAACAGGGCATGCAGGTGGGGCTCCTGGAATGAGAGATGATCGCCACACCACAGAATTCAGTTCTTCTGGAGTAAACGTCAGCTTTGGAAGGGTTTTTTTTTTGGAGGGAAAACATGGAGTTTAGGGGGAAACAGAAGTCCCAGAGTGTCATTACAACCCTGCTGAGTTTCTCCCATCCCCAAGCTCCACCCTGCTCTGGCACTACCCTCAAATCTCCAGGAATTTCCCAAGTCAGAGTTGGCAACCTATATGCAGGTGAGAGGGGCTGAGTTTCCCCATCCCCAATTCTAGCGGTGTTGGAAATGGACTCCCACCCTCCCCTGGTTTATCAGAGCAAACTGATTTATGCAGCAGCCAAATTGCTCGCTCACCGCTTTAACGCCAGCGGCTCACAAAGTAGCATTTTTGCTCACAAGACTCCACAGCTTGGAGGGAGCATTGCAAAGGGCAGGGGTGGCCATTAAAAAGGGCTGGCCAGTGACCCACTTTCGTAACCTCCACGACCCACTTATGGGTCCTGCCCGTCCCACAGGTTGGGAAACGCTGGTCTAGATGGACGCTTAAGAGTCTCCAGGACCTATCCAGGCCCCATATGTTGCAAAACGAGCGACTTTAAAGACTCTGTGCCTTGAAACCCCATCAAAGAAGCATCCCTGTTATCTGTTTGGGTGTGTTTTGGACAGCTCGGTTGGCAGGCACGTTGCTTGACTTCCTCTCCCCTCCCCGGTCCCCCCCAACGACAATTCAGCAGGCCGTACTACAGGCCCTACTACAACAATTCAGCAGGCCCTACTACAAGCTCTTCCATTGCACGCGCATGCAGACACACACAAGGCTATGTAGGATGACTAGAGAGTCTCTGTGATGTTTTTAAAAAGCTTAGTGCTAAAAGCTAATTAAAATGGTTTCTGGTGATAAAGGGAGAACATGGGAGGATAGTTGCCCTGATTTGTTTTCCCTGAGAATTTAATTTACAGCCAGTTCCCCCCCCCCTTCCCCTATCTGAATGTTACTTTCAAATGCACCCAGTGATAAGAAGCAACATCTGTTTTCTGTTCAGTAGTACAAGAAATGCTCAGCATGGGGCTGCGTGTACATAGTCCGCGTGAAGCCATTGTTGCTCTAATTCCCTTTAGAAAATGCTAAAGCTTGGTCCCGTTTGCCCAGAGAGACGGTCCGGCAAACAGCTGACCCAGACCGGCTGTTGGAGACCCCCAGGGCTAATTGTGCATGAGACCTGTAAGCTTTCTCATGTATCTCTTATATAATTGCAGGGCCTTATTACAGGCCAGTCTCCACTAGGATTTGCCAATCCCCAGTTGAGGGCAGGGGACCCCCTGGTTTGCAACCCCTCCCCCTGCTTCAGGGCTATCAGAAAACGGGGGGGGGGGATAGCTGCTGCGTGCTCCATTATATCCTATGGAGACCAGTCCCCATAGGGTGTAATGGAGAATTGATCTGTAGGTATCTGGGGCTCTGGTGGGGTTGTTTTTTGAGTTAGAACCCCCCCAAGTTTCAAAAAGATTGGACCACGGGGTCCAATTCTTTGAGCCCCAAAAGTAGGTGCCCCCATCTTCCATTATTTCTAATGGAGGGAAAGCATTTAAAAGGAATGCAGTCCCTTTAAATGCAATGGCAGCTCACCCGGAACTCGCTTCGGAGTTCCCCTTCCTGGAGCCTCCCTCTTCCTCTCCCGGAGCCTCCTGGTAAGTCCACTGCCTGTTTGTCGGCATCACCTGGCGACCCTTGGCAGCGAGATTCTTAAACCCTCCTTTGGGACTATTTAAATTTTGAAGCCTGTGTTCTACGTTAATAGAATTTAGGTGTATGAGTTGGTAAGACATTGGGCATGGTCCCGGATTTCTTAAAACATCAGTGTCTTTTGGATGTACAACATGGCTCTCTGTATCTAATTTTATCACAGTACTTGAATTGCATTGGACTGTGTCCTCTATATTATATGTTGACGCACTTGTCTAAGATTTGATTTGTTTTTTTGTTGAGCACAGTTTATTGTTCTTTGGTATATCTCCCCATGTACTGCTCTTTGTTGGTTTTTTAATCATGAATGAAATGAAGCTGATGGGCAGGAGGTTCAGGACGGACAAAAGGAAATACTACTTTGCACAGAGTGTGATTAAAATGTGGAATTCGCTGCTGGAGGATGTCGTGATGGCCACAGGAATAAACAGCTTGAAAAGAGGGTTAGATAGGTTCATGGAGCATGTCTATCAATGGTTACTAGCCCTGGTAGCTGAAAAGAACCTCCACATTCAGAGGCACTAATCCTCAGAATCCCTGAGCCAGGAGGCAACATCCAGGGAAGGACTCAACCTCTATGCCCTGTTGCTGATCTTCCAGAGGAACTGGTTGGCCACTGTGTGAGACAGGATGCTGGACTAGATGGACCACTGGTCTGATCCAGCAGGGCTCTTCTGATGTTCTTAAATATTAATGTTTTCTACATGTGGTCTTAAAAAAATAAAATAGTTTTTTTTAATTGAGCCCATAGAATCTTGTTATTTAACCAGCCTGCAAAGCTTTCTCTTTATAACATGGTAATGGGTTTTGGCCATCATCCAGTAATTTGCAACATCTTGTCTTGTTTTCAAGGCTGTGTTGGCACTATGAGGTGTTTTTCTCTTTAAAAGTATTCTTAATTCCTGTCCCTACAGCCTTCCTGGAACAGAGACCATGACGACACAGCATCGACACGTTCAGGGGGAACGCCGGGGCCCTCCAGTGGGGGGCATACATCACACAGTGGAGACAACAGCAGTGAACAAGGTAGGACCAACAAAGAACTTTGAATTCTGGTCTTTATCTGGATTTAAGGATCTACCATACGGTAATTAAAATTTCATGTAGCGTCACTGAGGTTGGATCCTAATAGGACAGCATGTCGTTTCAGTGCACCACAATATGTGGGAAGCCTTCGTTTTATGTCCAACGAGTATGGACCGTCACAAGATTTCTGTATAATGGAGACTCTGGAGAGTGTTTCGGTTGAGTCCTGCTGATCATACGATTGGAGAAGGCTGTGGTGAAATATAATGTTGATACTTTTGCATCCTGTCTGCCCGTCCAGGAGCTCAGAGCAGCGTACGTGACTTCTCAGAGAAGAGTCACATAAATACTAGGACGCGGGCACCAGTGAAGTTGATGGGCAATAGATGCGGGACAGACAGAAGGAAGTATAGTCAACAAGTATGAAGTTGTGGAATTCGGTGCCAATGGGAGTAATGATGGCCACTAGCATAGATGGCTTTAAAAGGGGATGAGACAGATTCGTGGAGGAGAGCTCCATCAGTGGCATACCGGCCATTTTGAATGAAGGGAACCTCCACAGCCAGAGGCAATAAACCTCTGAATACCAGTACTGGGAGGCAACATCGGAGAAAAGCAGGGTTGCCAACCTATGGGTGGGTACTGGAAATTTCCTGGAATTACAGTCTCCAGACTAGAGAAAGATCAGTTCCCCTGGAAGAAATGGCAGCTTTGTAGGGTTGGACTCTTATGAATGATACCCTGCTCAGGTCTGACCCCCTCCTCAGGTTTATCTCCCTAATCTCCAGGAATTTCCCAACCTGAAGCAGGCAGCCCTGTTTATTGCCTCTCCGGGATAACCGGTTGGCCTTCAGTACCCTGGCTGCGATCAGACGAGCTGTTTGATCTGGTGTTGTTGCTGTTCCCTTCCGGATTGAAAATGCACAATCAGACAGCAACATCTGTCTTCCATTCCTCAGTCGTCAGAGAAACCTGTTCTTGCCAGTCTTAAAATCGGAGTTATTTGACAGTGGGGAAAGTCTGGTCCTTCCTGGTGTCAGCGGTCTCACCCTGCATCTCCAGAAGTCTGATCAATCCATCGCGCTCTCAAGCTGTTTAGGAAGTCTGAATGTTCCCTTCTGGTTTGGGGCTTTTTTTGGGGAGGCAGTTAGCGAGGTGCACATAATTGCATATTCACACCATGAAACGCTGCATGTGCATTTATTCTTTATAGACATCTCTCTCACACAGGAGCTTCTCAAAACTGTGTTTTTCTTTAAAAAAACTTCCAAAGCACAGTTTCAAAAACACTTCCTTCATAGCAGCCTCCACCAGCAATCCTATTGGCCACCAGTTGCTGCCATCTTGCCAGGAGTTTGAAGCACTGTTTCCAGTACGCACTTCTGCGCATGCTCAAAAGGCAAATAATAAAAACAAGCTGCCCAACCGCCCCACTCCGTGGCTGTTGCATCTTATCGATCAACCATGGGATGAGCTTGCGGGGAAGTGGGTTAATGGTAAGATGTCTGATCAAAACTCTCAGTTACAAAAAAAGAACCTGGATTAATTAGAGGTGGAACCAGACCACGCTGAGCCTGTCATCTGATCACAGCCCCCTGACTGCATTTCATAGCACAGTGGGAACTTGAATCAGGAGGAGCACCCCAGTCTGATACCATTCCCCTTCTCACTGCTCCAGCTGGATTTTAATCTAGTATAGGTAAGAACCTAATTCTTGCCCTGTGAATCCAGCGTTGGCTTTGGCAGGAAAAGCCATTTCAATTCTATACCGTCTTTAGAACTGGAAACACAACTTTGGTGTTTTGTTTTGATACCACCTTCTAGTCCAAAAAGCAAATATTCTAAATTCTTAATTCTTGCCCAACAGAACATGCTAAAATCTGTCTGTCTGTCTGTCTGTCTGTCTATCTGTCTGTCTGTCTGTCTGTCTGTCTGTCTGTCTATCTATCTATCTATCTATCTATCTATCTATCTATCTATCTATCTCACACTTTTCTCCCCCAATAATGACCGAAAACAGTGAACACCATTGTTCTCTTATCGTCCATTCTACCTTCCCAACAACAACCTTGTGAGGTGGGTTTCAGTGACAGTAACTGGCCCAAGGATCTCCTGGTGAGCTTCTGTGGTAAACTGAGGATTTGAACTTGGGTGTCCCAGCTCCTAGACAGATGCTCTAAATACTATATTACATTGACTCTAAAGTAGGGTTCCTCAACCTTTTTGAGCCTGCAGGCACATTTGGAATTCTGACATAGCATGGTAGGCACAGCAACAAAATGGCTGCCACAAAATGGCTGCTACAGGAGGCGGAGCCAGCCACAAAATGATTGCCACAGCTTAATTTAAGTAACGCAGTGTAGGCTCTTGTGCTTTGGTGACAGGTACTGCTATAGGACCATTTTAAAAAATCTGCACAGCCAATCAAATATCCAACAGTCAGAAGCCTTGTTGGTCAAAAGCCCTGCCTGGCCTCACCCACTTTCTAAAAATACTTGGTGGGTGCTAGAAAAGATTCCAGGAGGTGCCGTGATGGCACCCATGGGCACCACGTCAGGGACTCCTACTCTAAAGTAATGGGTGGGTCAAATTTTCAGAATTAAGAACCTAAGAGGAGCCCAGCTGGATCAGACCAGTGCTCTACCTAGTCCAGCATCCTGTCTCCCACAGTGGCCAGCCAGTTCCTCTGGAGGGCCAACAACAGGGCATAGAGGCCGAGGCCTTCATAAGAACATCAGAAGAGCCCTGCTGGATCAGACCAGTGGTCCATCCAGTCCAGCACCCTGTCTCACACAGTGGCCAACCAGTTCCTCTGGAGGGCCAACAACAGGGCATAGAGGCCGAGGCCTTCATAAGAGCATCAGAAGAGCCCTGCTGGGTCAGGCCAGTGGTCCATCCACTCCAGCACCCTGTCTCACACAGTGGCCAACCAGTTCCTCTGGAGGGCCAACAACAGGGCATAGAGGCTGAGGCCTTCATAAGAACATCAGAAGAGCCCTGCTGGATCAGGCCAGTGGTCCATCCAGCCCAGCATCCGGTCTCACACAGTGACCATCCGGTTCCTCTGGAGGGCCAGCAACAAGCCTGATGTTGCTTCCCCTGATGTTGCTTCCTGGCTCTGGGATTCAGAGAGGTTTAGTTTAATGTGTTTTTCTTTTAAAAGCCAAGCAAACAAAATTGTGCAGGAGGGCCCGTTTTATAAAGGGAACAGGATTGTAGTTTTAATCTGTCCTCCCTTGTCATACTTCCTTGTTTATTGGACGGATTATACTTACTTTATTTCAGTATTCTCTGATTATGTGATACAGTTTTATGGCATGGATCTTCTCCACCGGCGTAGTTTTGTAATCCGCCTTGCGTCTTAGCGGGAAAGGTGGGAGGCTAAGCGAAGTGAAATAAATAAATGAACCGGAAGAAGTGTTTTCAGCAGTTCAACCCACTATTAAGACACATCCTTTCCACAAGGGACTCACTTTTCATTTTTAAGGTGTATGGCCATCTTTCATTTCCTCTTTCTCACTCTTAGGGCTGCCAAGTCAGCCCGGGGGGCGGGGGATCCCCCGCTATAGGGGTTCCCGATCTGCCGGCCGGCATTCGGCCGGTGGGGGGAACCCCGCCCCCGAAGTTGTCCAGCGTGGACGACTTCCCCAGCGTAATGACGTCACCTGGAAGTGACGTCACCACGTTGGAGACGTTAACGCCCCCAACGTGGTGACGTCACTTCCGGGTGACGTCACTGGGCGAAGAAGGACTCCCCCCCGCCAGTAGGTGAGTTCGACTTGGCAGCCCTACTCACTCTCCCTCCTACTGTTTCCCCCTTAATTGAAAAAAAAAGGCCCTATACGCACAAACCCCAACGGAAATTGTGGTGGTTTCTTGGGTGATCTAACTTAGGTAGGAGGGCAACTCAGTCATTTGCTATCCAAGTCATTGCTAGAGATGCCCAAGAATTGCCATAGCACTTTGTCTTTGAACCACACCAAACGTGTTACATTCGCTGCTGGAGAAAGAGCCGAGGCACAGGTTGTGCTGTTTGTCCGTGTTTCTGTTGCGTATCCTCTAACCTAATTAGTGTTGCCTTTTTTAAAAAAGAAACAGCACCATTTTGGGGGAGGGAGTAGATTTTTTCTGATAACTTCTGAAAGGGCCAACTGCCATGGGTTTCTGTTAATTAAAGGCAATTAAAAATGTAAAAAGGGCCTTTAATCGAAATATTAAAAGGAGTCCTTCCATTGAACTAGGCTCTGAACTTCCATTAGGTATATACTTTTAAATGTAGTTTTATGATCCTGTTCCATTCAAGCACAGCTAGATAACAAAGAAAATGGTGTTTTCTGAAAAGAAAGAAAGGTTGAACAGGACTCATTAGAAGTGCAAAGTTACACGTTTTAACTAGATTAGTTTTTAAAACTAAAAGTTGGGGTATGCTGCGTTTTCCCATGCAGAGAATCAGGCGTCAATTGCGACTAACATCTTTGTATGGAATTTTAAGTATTCGGGCCATTTTATTGTTTAAAGAAAAGTTGCTGACCTCATCTCGAGTAAAGCCTAGTAAAAATGGGGCCTGGAATGGCGAGCCGGAGCAGAAACTGGTAACCTTCTGACCTCTGACTTTTTACTGGAAAATGATATGCAACATAAATTTAAGAGGCCCTTTTTTCTTTCAAGTATTTCTTCTTATACGTGATGCCGTTTGCACTAGTTAAGGTGACGTCAACACCTCTGCAGCATTCCACTGCTTTTTAACATTAAATATTAAATTGGGATCTTTTAAAAAATAAAATAAAATAAATGACTACAGAAACAAAATCCCAAGGCATTAAAATTTTAAGATACTAGAAGCATGCTTTCTCTTTCCCACCAAAACATCCTAAACTCCTGTGGTCGCCAGCTCTGGACTGGGAAATACTTGGAGATTGTGGGGGGTGGAGCCAGAGGAGGGCAGGGTTTGTGGAGGGGAGGGACTTCATTGGGGTGTAACGCCATAGAGTCCCCTTCCACAGCAGCCATTTGCTTCAGGGGAACTGATCTCTGTTGCCTGCATATAAATTGTAATCCCTGGAGATCTCCAGCCACCACCTGCAGTTTGGCAACCCTATGAACCCCTGAGCATTCCTATTTTAAGTTGACTGTGATGTATTCCCAGATGATATTTTTTAACATGGAAATTTCCCGGACGAGCGCAAGAATAAGAACTTTCCCTGCACATTTTTGTGTGTGGCATGGATTGGCAGAGCCTCTGCTTGTCATGGAGAAGATCATAAGAACATAAGAGAAGCCAATGTTGGATCAGGCCAGTGGCCCATCCAGTCCAACACTCTGTCACACAGTGGCCAAAAATACCAGGTGCCCTCAGGAGGTCCACCGGTGGGGCCAGAACACTAGAAGCCCTCCCACTGTTGACCACCCCCCCAGCACCAAGAATACAGAGCATATACAGATTTATACCCCGCCCTCCCCGCGAACGGGCGCAGGGCGGCTTACATGGGCACACAGCCAAGAATAATGCATTAAAATAGCTAAAACAATTAAAAATTCCTATGGGAAATAACATTACTAACGGCTTAGAGCCAGTTTGGTGTAGTGGTTAAGTGCGCGGACTCTAATCTGGGAGAACCAGGTTTGATTCCCCACTCCTCCACTTGCACCTGGCTGGATGACCTTGGGCAAGCCATAGCTCTGTACCAGCTGTTCCCTCAAGGACAGCTTGGGAAAGAGCTCTCTCAGCCCCACGTATCTCACAGGGTGTCTGTTGTGGGGAGGGGAAGGGAAAAGGAGTTTGTAAGCCGCTCTGAGACTCCCTTGGGGAGTGGAGGGCGGGGTATAAATCCAATCTCTTCTTCTTCTTCCTGTAACATATTATCAGTGGCGACCCAGTGGTAGGTCTCCATATCCCCCTTGCCACCAGCCAGGGCCATTTCGGGCTGGTTACATCATAGATGGTGAACCTGATGGGTGGAATCGCCGGTGGCGGCTCCTATTCAAAGGCCTGGCAGAAGAGCTCCGTCTTGCAGGCCTTGCGGAACTGCATAAGGTCCCGCAGGGCCCTGATCTCTTCTGGGAGCTCATTCCACCAGACAGGAGCCGCCACCGAAAAAGCCCTGGCCCTTGTTCTGGTGAGCCTGGCGGCCCTAAGGCCCGGAATCTCTAGTCGATGGGTTGACCCCGACCTCAGTGCCCGCTGGGGTATATATGGAGAAAGGCGGTCCCTAAGGGATGTTGGACCCTGGCCACATAGGGCTTTATAGGTAAGAACCAGCACCTTGAAGCGAACTCGGTATACTATTGGCAGCCTGTGCAGCGCCGCCAGCACAGGCTTGATGTGCTCTCGTGTTGCGAGGCCCATCAGCAGCCTGGCCGCAGCATTCATCACTTGCCCCAGACTGAGAGTTCCTATCTATACCTTGTGGCTAATAGCCACTGATGGACCTCTGCTCCAAGATCCCAGGTTCTGACCCTGACATCTCCAGTTAGAAGGACTAGGTTGGGTTGCCAGGCTACAGGTGGCCACCACGGGGAGTGAAAAGGCAGCGAGGTCTTGCACAGCAGCCTGCTGATGATGCTTCTGGTGAAACCTGGAACTGATGTCACCGGGCACTCTTAAGATTTCAAAACATCTCAAAAATCACGTTACCTCCCGTCTGGTCCTTTTTCACTGCAGATGCTGGGGATTGAGCCCGGGACCTTCTGCATGCCAAGCTGATGTTCTATACACTCCCGGACTCGCCCTTGGTCCCACCTATAGTCCTATGGGGGGAGGGTTGAATTCCTCGCCTAGATCTCATTGGCGGGTTCCTAGGATCTTTGGCCCCTATTGTACTAGGTACCAAGCTCAGGTCTGTTATTGCTGGCGCCATGTGGCGGTCAGCGGACTCAACACCAGCATTGTCTTTACGGCATACTTTTTTCTAAAAAGGACAACTTGTATTAACACAAGGCAGTGCTCTTGCAGGGAAAACCCTCTCTGGGACTCCTCATATCACAGCTTTGTGTGCAGGGTGCGTTTGCCTGTGTGCTTGTGTACTTAAGGATGCGGGGGAAGCAGGGGCGCGTTAGCTCTCTGCTTGTGGAGGCGGCAGGAGAACTTGTAGACAGGAAGGCAAACTTGGGGGGCGGGGGGACACCACGGGTGGAGTGAAGCATCCATAGCAACCGTAACGGGATCAGCGGTGTTCTTTCTGGCTCACAGGTTCTCTGGTTGCCCAGTCGCTGCGGGAGCAAGATTTTTCTTTTTTCATAAGTATTGCGCTACACATCCTAAGTCACTCAGTTCTCGCTTATACCCAGAATTAAACTTGGTTGGGCTTAAAGGTGCCACTGGACTCAAGCTTAGTTCTTACATCTGTCATTAACTCTTTTTATATCTGTGTGCTAATTTTCTGCTATCCACAGGAGTTACTGACTGCTTTAATCCAGTCTTAACTGTCCTTATCACTCAGTGACTTACGCATCTTGACTCTACCTAGCCCTTCCTGGCAACTAACCCCCCCTCCCCATGCAAGGCTTGAGGAAGTCTGTTTCATTGTATCTGAAGAAGTGTGCATGCACATGAAAGCTTATGTCCAGAATTAAACCCTGTTGGTCTTAAAAGTTCCACTGTGGACTCAAGTCAAGTCAAGTCAAGTCAGCCTTTATTGGCATAAAACACTGTGGACTCAGACTTTGTTCAGATTCAATGTATCTGAAGAAGTGTGCATGCACATGAAAGCTTATGTCCAGAATTAAACCCTGTTGGTCTTAAAAGTTCCACTGTGGACTCAAGTCAAGTCAAGTCAAGTCAGCCTTTATTGGCATAAAACACTGTGGACTCAGACTTTGTTCAGATTCAATGTATCTGAAGAAGTGTGCATGCACATGAAAGCTCATGTCCAGAATTAAACCCTGTTGGTCTCAAAGGTACCACTGGACTCAAACTTAGTTCTCACATCCATTTGTATTATCTGTATGATGATTTGCTGCTATCCACAGATCTTACCAACTGCTTTAATCCAATCCAATCCAATCCAATCCAAGCTATACTCACCACTCAATTATTTATGCATCTTGACTCTAACTAGCCTTTCTTGGCAACTAACCCCTCCCACCTGTAGGTGATGGCTGAAGAAGTCTGTTTCAATGTGTTTAAATAAGTGTGCATACACACGAAAGCTTATGTCCAGAATTAAACTTTGTTGGTCTTAAAAGTGACATTGGGCTCAAACTTTTGTTCTGCTGCTCCAGACCAACACGGCCCCCCACCCGAAATTATGCTTTTTGGTTCATTTCACTCAAAAACGAGTGGCGTTTTGTGAGCCTGAGACTGAACCAGGGGAATTACCTTACGATACAAAATAAATACATGTTTTTTTAAAGAAGTATGGTAAACTCTTCTTGCTGGTAACCTGTTCCGTTTTTAAACTCGGTTCTTTTATTTTCCCTCTCTTCTTACTGCTGTGCGCTTTGCATGGACTGCTATCCCTGAACGAGTTCTCTGTTGACTGCAGCATTGTCAGTCTGTGATCGTCTTTAAAATCCCCTTGGAGGCGTTAAGTAGAATGACAGTTCAGCATTTCTAAATTTAAAAGTCCATGCATTCCAGACATACGTAACTATTTTTAAGGGGAAACAAAACTGTTTGCGTTGTTCACAGCTGTTGCAGATGTGCATTCAGCCTTTATGTACCGACTGTAAATGTGCGGCAGCTCTTTGGGTCATTTGAGAGATCCAGAGACCTCTGGGTGGTTGAGAGTGATGGAGGAGAAAAACAGGGATAGATAGGGATGTGGAAGTGGAGAGAAGAGGGGGAGAGCAAAGGCCAGGGAGAGCAGCATTGGAGATAAGACTTTGTACTAGAGCCGTTGCCAGCCTCTGCATAGCTACACAGGTCTTCCTTGGTGGTCTCCCCCATCCAAGTGCTAACCACGGTTGGACCTGCTTAGGGCCAGTATCTGAGGAGATAGTCTTTAAATTCTGGGCCACCCAGGTCAGGGCTTCGGAATTGTTTTAGCCTTGCGCTAAGTTGTATTCATCAGGGTTCTCAAGCTCCCATGGCACTGGGGCTTCAACCCAAGAAAAGGACCTCAAATATCTTTGATGGTGGAGGAGAGGAAGGTTAGCATCTCCTGGTCTTTGATACTGTTGTGAGGTTGGCCAAAGGTTGTTGGTGGCTTCTCTGCCCAAACTCATGACTTTCCCATACAGTGACTATGCAGGAGGCCAAGAACCAATCAA
Source organism: Lepidodactylus listeri (assembly GCA_029233225.1). Classification (NCBI taxonomy): domain Eukaryota; kingdom Metazoa; phylum Chordata; class Lepidosauria; order Squamata; family Gekkonidae; genus Lepidodactylus; species Lepidodactylus listeri. The sequence continues at coordinate 6,274,496 of JARCFY010000016.1, read as the reverse complement.
AGCCCCTCTGCTTTAGCACTGTTCTTCTGAGCTTCACCAGAGGGTTGGGTGGCTATCACTGGAGATGCCTCCATGAAACATTGTTCTGGGTAGGGTTGCCAACTCCAAGTTGGGCAATTCCTTAAGATTTGGGGATGGAGTCTGGGAATGGTGGGATTTGGGGAGGGAAGGGACTTCATCAAGCTCTAAGGCCGTAGAGTCCACCCTCCAAATCTGCCATTTTCTCTTGGGGAACTGAGATCTCTACTCTGGAGGTCAGGTGTAATTTTCAGGAGATCTCCAGGTTCCACCTTGAGGGGGGCAACCCTAGTCATGGTGGGATCTGGTGTAACTCCTCTGTTCAGGCTTTCCAGATTGAATTTGGAGAACTGCAGCCATTGGCTTTGGCGCGGTCTCCCTGGACTCAGGAACTATGGTTGGGAATGAAGAAGAATAGGGAAGGGCTGTGGCTCAGTGGTTGAGCATCTGCTTTGGCAGTCAGAAGGTCCCAGCTTCAGTTCCCGGCATCTCCAGTTGAAAAAAACCAGGCAGGAGGTGATATGAAAGATGTCCGTTTCAGACCCTGGAGAGCCACTGTCGGGCTGTGTAGACATTGTACTGACTTTGATGGGCCAAGGTTCTGAACCAGGATAAGGAAGAAAAATGGAAAAGAGCGTTGCCTTGTCCTTCCACATTTTTGTCATGCGTCCAGAGTTGTGGTGGGGCATGAAACAGTTGTGCAAAAGCGCCCCTTGTAGTTGCAGTGTGAAGTAGGTGGCTTACATCACTTTCCTTGAAGTTGATAGGTCTTTTCTTTAACTAGCTGGATCATGCACGTTATTTGGATATTATGGTTCTTTCAAAAAAAAACTCTTGCACCCAGATCTTTTGAAATTTTGCAGTGTCTGTGTTTCAGTTTTTAAGCCGAATTGCTCTTGTTTTAAAAGAGGATGCAGAAGGCGGTCAATTTTTCTTCTTGCCAAAACAGTACTGGGGCTCCGGCAAGCATTCTGCCTGTCTTTTGTGTGTAAGAGTTCAGACAACCTATAGGCAAAAGGCAATTCCATTTAGTATTGATGAGAATCTCAAAGCGGTTGTTACCAACCTGCAAAAGCTGGCTGGCCAGGGCTGGTTTTGGGGGTGGGGGGGGGTCACATTATGTTCCAGATGACCGAGCAACGATTTATACGCCCGCTCGCCTTTTTTTTTTTAAACGTGGAAAAGAAAAGTAAAGTAATAACAGGACCCAGACAGTTGAAGCCGTGAGATGCCTGATGACTAATGGGAGAGGTGGGACAGAGCGCTCCGATTGGACGCCTTAATGAGCCCATTTTGCACTGAGTTTGGGCCGCGGTTCCCCTTGACCTTTGCCCTTTATTGACCGAACTGACACTTCATTTTTCACATACTTCCAATTATGGCTTGGCTTAAGTGTCACCCTTCCCTCCTTTATTTCTTTTCCTATGAACAACTTGAGAGCGGTTGAGGCCGCAGAAGATATTTTAATTTGAGAAACTACCGTAGCCCATTCCTTTAAAAAGAAAGGAAGAATGTAATCTGAAACTGCTGTCACGTTGCACTTTTCGCTAAAAAAAAAGATAACAGTTTTCTTTTTTTGTTTCACAATTTCAAAGGTTGAAACACACTCAGAGATTTGGTTAGGACTCAAATGCAAAGATGTTAAAACTTATATTTAATGCTATGGATGTGTACGTGCGTGCTCTTTCTCAGTTATTATGTTTTAAGTCCATGTAGTTTGAATGATGCACATTTATTCACACTCCGCTATTTCTCAACAGACTTTTTTTGATGTGATTTCCTGTAATGTATTAAGATGTAATGCTCTTCAGAAATCAGAGAAAAGTGAGATGTAATTCTGGGCTGCAGACCTTAGAACACACAAAAAGCAGTAATTTTTTTGTTTGTTTTGGCACTACTTGATGTGTAAATGGAAAATGGCAAGTGTGCCTCTGCTTAGGAGACGGATCCAAACAATGGCTGAAACATGATGTCACTTCTGGGATCTAAAGTTGCCAGGATAGTGTGGGGAGGGCTTCCTTAATCTCTAAAGTCAGAGCCACCAGGTGGTAGCTGGAGATTTCCTGGGATTAACTGATCTCCAGGTGACATGGCTGCAGTCCTCCCTCTAAGCTGTGGAGTCTTGTGAGCAAAAATTCTACTTTGTGAGCTACTGGCATTAAAGTTGTGAGCGAGCGATTTGGCGACTGCATAAATTATCGTGCTCTGGAGGCATCCTTCCTGAGCTGAGACAGAGAAGTGTGAGCCGGAGGCTAAAAAACTGTGAGCTGGCTTAGAGGGAACTCTGCATGGCTGCTGTGGAAGGTGGACTTCCTGGCATTATGCTGCATTGAAGTCCCTCCCCTCCCCAAACCCCGCCCTCCTCAGGCTCCGCCCTCAAAACTTCCCAGCAATTCCCAAGCTGGAGCTGGCAACCCTGTTAATCTGTGACCAACCTGGCTGTCGGGGAACACCCATGTTATGGAGCCCCATAGTCAGGTGTCTTTTCATTCCAAGGTAGATCACACAACTAGTGGTTTTAAAGCGGGGCCGTGGTGGCTCAGTGGTTAAGATGCTGAACTGCAGACTGGAAGACCGGTAGCTCAGCAGTTCGAGACCTGAGTGCCGCATGACGGAGTGAGCTCCCGTCTCTGGCCCCAGCTCCTGCCAGCCTAGCAGTTCAAAAGCAAGAAATTGCACGTAGATAAATAGGTACCGCTTCGGTGGGAAGGTGACAGCGTTCCGTGCGCCTCGGCATTTAGTCATGCTGGCCACATGACCACGGACAAGTCTTTGGGCAGCGCTGGCTCGGAAACTGAGATGAGCACCGCCCCCCTAGAGTCGGATTCGACTGGCTTTCAAGCAAGGGAAAGAAATTTGAATTTACGTTTCACAATCTCCAGATCCCAATCAACGCACGTAAGTGGATCTTTAAAGACAAAGCAAACAAGGCCCCCACACTTTAACCACCTGCACAAATCGCTTAGTCCCAGAGGTCACCAGCTGAAGCCCTACCTGAATAATAACCGGACGTTCCTGTTTATTTGATGAAATGGTTGCTCGGTATTGCACCGCCGGAAAATATATAACCAATTACTTACGTCCAAACAGAGGTCCTTAAGAAACAGAAAGTATTTATTTCAAAATGTATGAAGTGTTCCCTACTCTATTATGTAGCCCTCTGGCACCGTAATAGCATGGCATATTTTTTACTATAATATGGTAATAAAAAAAAAAGATATGTGAAAGGCAGACAAAGGTACTGTCTTTTCAGTAAGGTGACCCCTGTTACCAAGTAACTGCTTTACTTATGAGCTTATTAAAAACTCAAAAAAAAAATGAGCTTTTCATACTTCATAGGCATTGATGTGAAAATGAGCTGTCCTGCGAACAGTTTTCTTGATCATTTCTAGAACAATTGATTAGCCAAAGAGCTTCTGTCATTAGTTGACATTGACTGATAGCAATTTGTCACAAGCTCCGAAGGTCAGCCCGAGAGTGGAAGCATTGGCTTGTCTTTGATTGACCTTTAGCGATGCCATTATCATACGACTGGCTTAGCTGGATGTGACCCTCGATTGAGGGAGACAGGACATCAGTCAGGGGTGGACCGGGCTGGTCTTCCGATTGTTTATGCATTGTGCCTCTCTAGCTGCCTCTAAGAACCTCGTTCCGGTTTCTAAAAAAATTTAGGCGCTTGCTGCCTCTAAACCCATGCACCCTCTAAGCTGGGGATACTTGTGAGCAAAAATTCTACTTTGTGAGCTACCAGCATTAAAGTTGTGAGCGAGCGATTTGGCTACTGCATAAATTAGTGTGCTCTGGAGCCATCCTTCCTGAGCCGAGACAAAAATCTGTGAGCTGGAGGCTAAAAAAACGGTGAGCTAGCTCCAATGCTCCCTCTAAGCTGTGGAGTCTTGTGGGCAAAAATACTACTTTGTGAACTACTGGCATTAAAGTTGTGAGCGAGCCATTTGGCTGCTGCAAAAATCAGTTTGCTCTGGAGCCCTCCTTCCTGAGCTAAGACAAATGTGTGAGCCGGAGGCTAAAAAAATGTGAGCTAGCTCACACTAACTCAGCTTAGAGGGAACATAAACCTATACTTTTCTCTTTTTTAAAGAGAGTACAGTAGATATAAAGCACATTCCCATATTGTTTGGCATGAGGTACTTTTAATTTTTTTTTCTACAGCCCGAGTTTGGGGCAGTTTCTAATTTCTTATGTTTCGTACGCACAATTATTTTCAAAATTGTGTTTGAGGGGTATATTTACAGTGATTATGTATGTTATGTCACTCCGTGGCTGAACTTAACATTTAAAGTTTTTAAAATCAGATTTGCAGAACTTTAGTCACGCGCCGTGTTGTGTATGCGATCCCCCTTCTTGTCCAGCGTCACAACAGAGTTTTAAAATCCTTTTTTAATGCATTTCTGAGGTTTTTGCTTGCTGTAGGTAGCGCTGAGTCTCCTTCAGACCCAGCGCTCTGAAACAACTCCATTTGCTTTTCAGAAAGCACATAGCAACACTAAACACTTTCTAAGTTTATTTCTTTCACTTCAGTTGTGGCTAGCCTAGTCATAAACTAATTAGTCTCCCTATAAAACCTCCCCTTTCTCCCACCGCCCTTTTACGGCTTAACTGGATTTCGAAAATGTAGCTAATAACTTGTTTTTCAGGTCAGCCCTTGCAGACTGCAAAGCCACTGCAGTTTTACGGTGCTCAAAAAAACCCCTCAGAACCAGTGGAGAATTAATTACCTTTTAGGGGAAGATTCTTCTTGTTAAAGTCTAGCCGTAGAGGAAGAAGAAAGTTTGGTCAGGGAATGAGGGAAAGAGTTGTACATTTTTATCGCTGTTGCATACATTCAGCATAACCTGTGTGAAAAAGTGTTTCAGTTAAGAACGTAAGAACATAAGAGAAGCCAATGTTGGATCAGGCCAGTGGCCCATCCAGTCCAACACTCTGTGTCACACAGTGGCCAAAAACACCAGGAGCCCTCAGGAGGTCCAGCAGTGGAGCCAGGACACCAGAAGCCCTCCCACTGTTGCTCTCCCCCCCCCCTTAAGCACCAAGAAGACAGAGCATCACTTGCCCCAGACCGAGAGTCCCTATCTATACCTTGTGGCTAACAGCCACTGATGGACCTCTGCTCCATATGTTTATCCAGTTCCCTCTTGAAGCCGTCCATGCTTGTAGCCACCACCACCTCCTGTGGCAGGGAATTCCATATGTTAATCACTCTTTGGGTGAAGAAGTACTTCTTTTTATCCGTTCTAACCCGACTGCTCAGCAATTTCTTGGAGTGCCCATGAGTTCTTATATTGTGAGAAAGGGAGAAAAGTATATCCTGCTCTACCTGCTCTATCCCATGCATCATCTTATACACCTCGATCATGTCACCCCTCAGCCATCATTTCTCCAAGCTAAAGAGCCCCAAGCGCTTCAACCTTCCTTCATAGGGAAAGTGTTCCAACCCTTTTATCATTCTAGTTGCCCTTTCCTGCACTTTTCTGAGTTCTTAAGCAATTTCAAAGTAAAATTCTTCCATAGACCTCCGGCCCCAAATCTTAACCATTTATGTATCATTTGTGCGCAGATCCTGGATTTCAGAGCATGTGTCTCTATCCGAATTTTTGGTTTTCAAGCAGGAGAAGTACTTTGAAGGGCACATGATAAGCTGGGTTGCCAGCTCCGGGTTGGGAAATATCTGGAGGTTTTGGGGGTGGAGCCCGGGGAGGGTGGGGTTTCGGGAGGGGAAGGGGGTTCAGTTGGATAGAACTCCATAGAGTCCACCTTCCAAAGCAGCCATTTTCTGGGTGGTCCAGATTTGAATCCCCACTCTTCCATGAAAGCTCGCTGGGTGACCTTGGGCCAGTCACAATCTCTCAGTTTATCAATGCAGCCTTAGAAAAATCTCTAAGCAACAGGACAGTAAGAGCCAGTTTGGTGTAGTGGTTAAGTGTACGGACTCTAATCTGGGAGAACAGGGTTTGATTCCCCACTGCTCCACATGCAGCTGCTGGTGTGACCTTGGGGCCAGTCACAAGTTCTTTTAGAGCTGTTCTCTCAAGGGCAGTCCTTGAAAGAACTCTCTCAGCCCCACCTACCTCGCAGGGTGTCTGTTGTGGGGCGAGGAAGGGAAAGGCTCTGAGACTCCTTCGGGTAGTGAAAGGCAGAGTATAAATCCAATCTCCTCTTGCTCCTTCTCCTCCTCCTCTTCCCTATGTGGGCGGTGGGGGAGGGAGAAATAGACTCTGGATAAAATAATTTGATGTTATCAATTGAAGCTTGGTGTTGGAAAGTACTCGCTAAGTTGCGGTTGACTTTTGGCGACATTGCAGGGTTTTCAAGGCAAGAGATGATCAGAGTTGGTTTTGCCATTGTCTTCCTCTGCATAGTAACCCTGAGCTTCTCTGGTGGTCTCCTATCCAAATAATAACCCGGGCTGAATCCGCTTAGCTTCCGGGATCTGATGCGATCAGGCCAGCCTGGGCCATCCAGGAAGTTCGCTTCCACTGCAAATTGCAGTGAGATTCAAGTCCGGCAGCGTCTTAAGAGACCAACAAGAATTTCAGGGTATAAGCTCTTGAAAGTCCAGGCTCCCTTCGTCAGACACGAACAGGAAAGAAGCCGTCACTTGCAGTTTTGCTAATGATAAAACCACGATCCTGCGCCCATATTCCAGAGAGCCAGCAGGGGGTCGTGGTTAGCGCGTCAGCCGTTGTTCAAATCCCCCCCCGCTGCCATGGAGGCTTGCTGGGTGACCCTGGGCCAGTCTTACACTCTCTGTCTAACCCACCTCACAGGGCTGTTGTGAGGAGAAAATGGAGGAGAGGAGAACGATGTTGCCACTTTGGGGGCCCCACTCGGGAGAAAGGTGGGAGTATAATGAAGCAAATTAGTACATAAAAATGCATACATTGTACTGAATTCAGTAGGACATCCGTGTTCGGGACCTGGGGATCCTCTGGAATTAGAGCTCCTCTCCAGACTACAGAGATCAGTCCCTCTGGAGAAAATGGATGCTCTGGAGGGCGGACTCTATGGCTTTGTACCCCCCCTTCAGGTCCCTGTCTTCCCCAGGCTCCATCCCCGAATCTCCAGGAGTTTCCCGACCTGGAGTCGGCACCCCTATTTGTAACTGATAGCTGGATCATACCTTCAGCCTTTCAGCCTCCTTTGTAAGTGGCTTGGCGTATTTTCCCCTTCTCACTTTTGAGCCTGTGCTTTAAAAATCAATCAATCAATCAATAAAAGCGGTACTAGTTTGTAGGTACTGGCAGAAACCCTTCCGACCTACACAGCTTCCCTGTTCTTTCCCCCGTTCTCCGGGCGGTGGGAACGGTGTGACGGTAATCATTCAGATGTGACGGCTGATTCCCCCCCCCCCCCCAGCCCCATAAACGAATGTGCTTAAATCAGAATCATCGCGACAGAATTGTTTGGTTACCTGGTGGCAGCTTCCCTTTCTCCGATATCTATTTGGATCCCGTTCCGTGGAGAGTGTTTGACAAGTCTCCATGTTTATTACCCAATTGAATGTCAGTAGCAATTGCAGCCCAAGATAAACAAAAAAATGCAAGTTCTTGTTGACCTTGACTCCCCCCCCCCCCCCCCCAATATTGAACTTGATGGCTCTATTGCTGTTGAACTGATAAGGGTTATAAATGGTAGTTTTAAGGGAAATGTTTCGTTCCCAGAGGGGGGAAAAAAAACGCCACATCGCTGTGGGAAGCAGCAGCTGGTCTGTGTCGGGAGCCTCGATTTACATAGTTTGCCTTCGTCGAGGCTGTGGGAAAATAAAATAAAGAGGATTTCTCTTTTACGACTTCAATATCTGTGCAAACATGAATTCCGGCGCCCCCTTTTGCGAAGTTGCCCTGGCAGGTTATATGTCATGCGAAATAAAACCGGGAAGTGGGGCCCTTCTTATTGTATGAATCGCCGTAATAAGTATTTTTTTAATCTTCCTTATTTCAGATCGGTTTCAATAGCAGGCGCAACCGATAAATGCGTTTTGCTTTATTTGGGGGGGTTTACAAGAAAATAAATCACAGGATTGTTACGTGATAGTTGTTGGGGTTTGGTTTTTTTTTGAGCTGTAGGTATGTTAGTAATGAAAGCAGTGGTATGGGCTGGAGATCCGGCCAGCCTGAGTGAACAAGCCAATTACTTAGTTATGGGTAGGCAGCTGGAGCAGAGGTCCCTGAGTGGCTCTTAGCCACAAGGTATAGATGGAGCACTCTGTCTGGGGCAGGGATGCTCTATATTCTTGGTCCTTGGGGGGCACCAGTGGGAGGGCTTCTGGAGTTCTGGCCCCACTGGGGGACCTTATGATGGCAACTGGGTTTGGGCCATTGTATGACACAGAAGAGTGTTGGACTGGAGGGGCCACTGGCCTGATCCAACATGGCTTCTCTTATGTTACGATACTGATATGTCACTTTAATTTACTAAAAAATTTATTTTTATTTATTCAAAACATTTTTATGCTGTCTTTCCACCCAGTCAGGGTCTGCAGGGTGGTGGACATTTTAAAAAAGGTAAAGCATGTAAGCAATTAAAAATACAGTTAAAATTATAAAAATTCAATGTAAAGCACAAGCAAAGAACACTAGAAGGAGGGCCAATCACCGTTATTGGGGGCATGCCAGACAAAACAAAAAAAATATTTCCCAGCTGATGAAAGACATTGCTGGAGGGAGACAAAGAAATCTCCCTGGGGAGGGGATTCCAAAGTTTTGGTGCCATGACCGAGAAGGCCGTCTTTTGGGTTGCTGCATGTCTGGCTTCAGGGAGCAGGGCTACCAAGGACAACCCAGTGTACATGCAGGTTTATGCCCTTCCTTCCCCATCTTCAAACATTGGTCATAGAAACACAGAAATACAGAGCTGGAAGGGACCTCCAGGATCATCTAGTTCAACCCCCCGGGGCACGATGCAGGAAATTAGTAGAAGCGTCCATTGCTCAGTAGTAGAGCCTCTGTTTGGCATACAGGAGGTCCCAGGTTCAATCCCCGGCACCTCCAGTTGAAGCGATGAGGTAGTAGTTGATGTGAAAGACCTCTGCCTGAGACCCTGGAAAGTGGCTGCTAGTCTGAGTGAACAATTCTGACTGACGGGCTAATTTGTCTGTCTCAGTGTAAGGCAGCTTCGTGTGTTCATGTGACACCATGGGAAAAAAATGAATGCGGACCTCTTCTCCTCTCCCATCTAACTTGGGCTTAAATTGCTATTTCTGTTAAGGGGAGGGACTGTGGCTCCGCAGTAGAGCGTCTGCTTGGCATGCAGAAGGTCCCGGGTTCAATCCCCGGCAACTCCGGATAAAAGGATCAGGTAGGAGGTGATGTGAAAGACCTCTGCCTGAGACCCTGGAGAGCCGCTGCCAGTCTGAGTAGACAATAGTGATTGTGATGGACCAAGGGTATAAGGCAAAGGCAGCTTCATGTGTAGTAAGAAATGGTAGCAGGAGAATTAACAGGACAACATATTCGGGGTCCTGTTCAAGTCTATGCAGGCATGATCCATGTGGCCAAGAGAGGTTGTCTTCTTTCCAAATGGCATCTGCTATTTTTGGGAGCTATGAACAGATGAATAGGTATGAAGATGCTTGTTTGTGTTGACCTGGATAGCCCAGGCAAGCCTGATCTCGTCAGATCTCGGAAGTTAAGCAGGGGCCGACCCTGGCAAGTGTTTGGATGGGAGACTTCCTTGGAATACCAGAGATGGGAGGCGGGGGCAGGTTTTTAATCAGCCACCTCTCTGAATATCCTCCAGGCCCCCAGTAGGGGTCAGTCACCAGAGGTCGCCAGAGCTGAAGAAACAGTTTCACGGGATGGCCATGAAGCCTACTATCAGTTTGTGCTCACGCAAATCAAATATTTTTAAGTGCCCTTGAAACATCCGCCACTCTACCACTTCCTGTTGAAACATTTTCTTGAATCCTGATGAAACTTCGGCAAATCAACCCAGTAGGTCTGCTTCCGTGTAATGCTTTTAAGATGGAAGTTTGTCGTATTTTTAAAACTAATTCTGTTGTGCTTTTCTTCTGGAAACAATTAAATCAAGGGGTTTTCCTTTGAAAGCAGTATCGGACCTCTTTCCTCCCCTGGAACTCGTTCCCTATGTAATGCTGCATTCTGGGCTGAAAAATTGTATTTTGTTAAGAATAATCTATTGCTGCAGTAAAGCGGGTGTCTCAATAAATACCAGGCGCTCTGCCAGCATTTGATTTCTCTTTTGGTGGGTGGTTGTGGGATTAGGTGTATTGTACTGTGATTAAACATCTACTTCCTTTTTATATCGACTCACTTTTGACAGAGGGCATTGATCGAGGTGTTGAGTGGGAATACAGAGGGCTCCTCTTCCAATGCCCGTGTTTGCATGCTTTGTACATTTTTTTCCCTCCTCCTCTCCTTTTTCGGTATTCTTTTGTGTTTTTTATATGTGCGTGTGTGTGTGTGAGTGTGTGCGCACCTGGAAGTCATGGTGACCTCTGGTGACTGACCCCTACTGGGGGCCTAGAGGATATTCAGAGCAGTGTTCCCTCTAAGCTGAGTGAGTGTGAACTAGCTCACAGTTTTTTAGTCTCCGGCTCGCGCATTTTTGTCTAAGCTCAGGAAGGATGGCTCCAGAGCCAACTAAGCGATGCAGTAGCCAAATTGCCCACTCACAACTTTAATGACAATAGCTCAGAAAGTAGAATTTTTGCTCACAAGACTCCACATCTTAGAGGGAGCACTGATTCAGAAAGGTGGCTGAACAAAGCCTGCCCCTGCCTCCCACCTCTGGTATTCCAAGGAGGTTTCTCATCCAAGCACTTGCCAGAGTCGACTCGGCTTCGCTTCCTGCTTAGCTTCCAAGATCTGATGAGATTGGGCTTGCCTGGGCTATCCAAGTCAGGGTTACCATCTATTCGTCTTGACTTTGTGTGTGTATAGCTCGTGGACTATGACCCTGGTCTCCGGCGCGAAGGGTACCTGTAGGAAGCCATTTTAATGTTTAGTGTTAACCATCACTGCGAGTACCTTATTTGCAACTTTATTGCAAATTATATATTGTTGTTGTATTTTAAATGTTTTAAATTGTTTTATTCTGACTAGGCAGTGTGTGCCACATTGTAAGCCACCCTGAGCACGTTCGCAGGGAGGGCAGGGGAAAAGTGTGAAATAATAAATAAATAAATAAATAAATAAATAATTTTACTGGCACTTCAGTCCCAGAAGAGCCAGATTCGAGTCCAGTAGCACCTTAAAGACCAACTAGATTTCCAGGGTATAAGCTTTCGAGAATCAAAGCTCCTTTCCTCCTAAGTTAAGGGAGGGGTCATGGCTCCATGGCAGAGCATCTGCTTGGCATGCAGAAAGTCCCAGGTTCAGTCCCCAGCATCTCCAGTTAAAAGGACCAGTAGGTGATGGGAAAGACCTCAGCCTGAGACCCTGGAGAGCCGCTACCAGTCTGAGTAGACAAGACTGACTTTGATGGACTGAGGGTCTGATTCAGCATAAATTAGCTTCACATGTTCATGCGTACTTCGAGCTTTGACTCTCAGGAGCTTATACCTCCCAAACCTCGTTGGTCACTAAGGTGCTACTGGACTTGAATCTGGCTCCTCCATTGCAGACTGTCATGGCTACCCTCAGGAACTATCTTCAGTCCCAGAAACTCTGGTAGTAGATAGAGACCCAAATTGTTGGTTATATTCACGCTTTAATGCCAGAAGCTGTGTTAACGTATCCTCGTCATTATGTAGTCTAAACAGTCTGTGCGTATACTGCACTGCCCTCTTAATGGATCTACAATCGGCATCAGACCAGCCCCCCTTCCTAGTTAATTGGTGATGGAAAGTACCACTGAGTCACAGCCAACTTCTGGCAACTTTGGGGGGTTTTCAAGGCAAGAGATGAACAGAGGTAAGAACATAAGAGAAGCCAACGTTGGATCAGGCCAGTGGCCCATCCAGTCCAACACTCTGCCACACAGTGGCCAAAAACACCAGGTGCCCTCAGGAGGTCCACCAGTGGGGCCAGGACACTAGAAGCCCTCCCACTGTTGCCCCCCCATCAAGCACCAAGAATACAGAGCATCACTTGCCCCAGACTGAGAGTTCCTATCTATACCTTGTGGCTAATAGCCACTGATGGACCTCTGCTCCATATAAGAACATAAGCCCATGTTGGATCAGGCCAGTGGCCCATCCAGTCCAACACTCTGCCACACAGTGGCCAAAAACACCAGGTGCCCTCAGGAGGTCCACCAGTGGGGCCAGGACATTAGAAGCCCTCCCACTGTTGCCCACCCCCTCCATCAAGCACCAAGAATACAGAGCATCACTTGCCCCAGACTGAGAGTTCCTATCTATACCTTGCGGCTAATAGCCACTGATGGACCTCTGCTCCACTGATGGACCTCTGCTCCAAACCATTGAGATGGTTTGCCATTGCCTGCCTCTGCATAGTAGCCCTGGATTTCTTTGGTGCTCTCCTGTCCAAATGCTAACTGACGCTGACCCTGCTTAGCTTCTGAGATCTGAGGAGACTGGGTTAGCTTGGGCCATCCAGGTCAAGGTTCCTAGTTAATTATTGGTTATGAAATCAGCAGGAGGAAAAGTGACCTCTGTGACCGTGGGGCAAAAAGACAGGGCACAAATGTACCTTCCCACCCCCAAACTTAGGATTGTGGGCAGAGACTCATCATTTGTCTGTCCTCCCTTTCTTTGCCTTCCCCTTTGTGTGATATTTAGAGGATCAAATCCATGCCTCTGTGGAAAGGGCCGGACATAGCCAAACCGATTATTAGCCAGTCAAGAGTTAATGGTGTGCTGGTTTAAGGGTAACACTCCAGGCAGTAAATAATGCCATTCTGCAACCACGGGGTTAAATTAAATTTTTTTTTACTTAAGGCTCAAAGTATCTAAAAGAGACTTGTGAAGAAGACTTATCCAAGCTGCGTGGTTCTAGGTGGAGTGAAAACCGACAACAAATAGGGCTGGTTGAGTGTGTCGCTAATCTTCAGCTGCCTAGGTGTGATGTGACGAAAAGGAGAGAGTTATTATATGTGGCTCTTTAGGATTAAACAACCCCATTTAGAACATAGGAACATAAGAGAACCCATGCTGGATCAGGCCAGTGGCCCCTCCAGTCCAACACTCTGTGTCACACAGTGGCCAAAACCCAGGGGCCATCAGGAGGTCCACCCGTGGGGCCAGAACTCCAGAAGCCCTCCCACTGTGCCCCCCCCAAGCACCAAGAACCCAGAGCATCACTGCCCCAGACATAAGAACATAAGAGACACCATTTTGGATCAGGCCAGTGGCCCCTCCAGTCCAACACTCTGTGTCACATAGTGGCCAAAACCCAGGGGCCATCAGGAGGTCCACCAGTGGGGCTAGAACTCCAGAAGCCCTCCCACTGTGCCCCCCCCCAGCACCGAGAAGACAGAGCATCACTGCCCCAGACATAAGAACATAAGAGACACCATGTTGGATCAGGCCAGTGGCCCCTCCAGTCCAACACTCTGTGTCACACAGTGGCCAAAACCCAGGGGCCATCAGGAGGTCCACCCGTGGGGCCAGAACTCCAGAAGCCCTCCCACTGTGCCCCCCCCAAGCACCAAGAACCCAGAGCATCACTGCCCCAGACATAAGAACATGAGAGACACCATTTTGGATCAGGCCAGTGGCCCCTCCAGTCCAACACTCTGTGTCACATAGTGGCCAAAACCCAGGGGCCATCAGGAGGTCCACCAGTGGGGCTAGAACTCCAGAAGCCCTCCCACTGTGCCCCCCCCCCCCAGCACCGAGAAGACAGAGCATCACTGCCCCAGACATAAGAACATAAGAGACACCATTTTGGATCAGGCCAGTGGCCCCTCCAGTCCAACACTGTGTCACACAGTGGCCAAAACCCCAGGGGCCACCAGCGGGGCCATTGAAAATGGTTTAGCAGAGAATGGGGACATCAGTCCCAATCGCCCTTTCCCAGGTTGCATGTGGGTGTTTGTGTGTACGCAGAAATGACTGGGATCTTTCCATTCAACTGTCTCCGCAAGCTGTCGCTGTTGAAACGAGGAGCACAAGCTGTTACCCAGAGACTTGGTTTGCCGTGGTGTGCCAGGATTCAGATTGTTGTAGGGAACTCGTGTGGCTGGCTCCACACGGAGTTGATACAGCCAGAAGGCAGCACTGGGTAGAGTTTTCTACTCTCTGTCATACCCTGCAATGGTTAACTGTTCATCAGCATTCTGAGATGTGCAGTTGGATTCCTTAGGCAATTTTGTTGGTCTTCAAGGAGCTAATAGACTCAAACTTTGTTCTGCTGCTTCAGACCAAGGCGGCTACCCACCTGCAGCAATAGTCATGTGTAAGTGAAATAAATGCCTTCTGGAGGATGCAGAATATAGCCACGGCCAACTTCTCAAGTCATTTTTTTTTTTGAGACGGAGAGTTCTCTTCCTTCTGGTAAAAAATGGCCAGCAAGTAGAGGATGGAAAGAGTTGCATGTGCCACCTTCTTTAGCTCGCTATTCCTTACGATGTTGGTTTAGGACAAATATAAACTCAGAATCTTCTCATGGGCTATCTTGGATTTGACCCACTTATAGGGATTCTGTGGCACTTAGTAAGAAGACTGGTATTTGGGAGACCCCGGGGGTTCGAATCTCTACGCGTGCCGAGAAAGCTTGCTGGGTGACCTTGGGCCAATCACACTCTCAGCTTAGCCTACTTCACAGAGTTGTGAGGATACAATGGAGGAGGAGGAGACTGATGCAAGCTGCTTTGAGTTCCCACTGGGGAGAAAAGTGGGGTATAAATTAATTAAATACATCAATAAGTGACTTTCATTCATACCAGTGGTTCATCTTCCCAGTTTGGTGTAGTGGTTAGGAGTGCGGACTCTAATCTGGGAGAACCGGGTTTGATTCACCACTCCTCCACATGCACCTGCTGGTGTGACCTTGGATCAGTCACAAGATCTCTCAGAGCTGTTCTCTCAAAAGCAGTTGTCTCAGAGCTCTCTCAGCCCCACCTACCTCACAGGGTGTCTGTTGTGGGGAGGGGAAGGGAAAGGAGGCTGTAAGCTGCTCCAAGACTCCTTTGGGTAGTGAAGGGTGAGGTATAAATCCAATCTCCTCCTCCTCCTCCTCTTCTTCCTCCTCCACTACTGGATTTGAATGTAGCTCTTCTACTGCAAACCAACATAACTGCCCTCTGAAACTTATCTACACTAGAACAAAGTTTGAGTCCAGTGGCAAGCCATAGTCCTGTCAGAGCTGTCCTTGAAATAGAGCAGTTGCTGTCAGAGCTCTCTCAGCCCCACCTACCTCACAGGGTGTCTGCTGTGGGGAGGGGAATGGAAAGGAGATTGGAAGCTGCTCTGAGACTCCAAGTGAAGGGCGGGGTATAAATCCCATCTTTTCTTCTGGTGTTTTCCATCAGGGTTCATTGTCCCTTTTTAATCCAAGTTTCCTGATATGTGAATGCCGTTGTCATTTCCGCTTCAGAGAACCAGCAATATAAAATATTTTAGATCCATCCGGCATCCATCGGCATGAAGCTGAAACTCCATTAGGCAACGCATATCGATTGCGGTAACGCAGGGGTCATTTCTAGGAGAGAATTGGTGAGTCTCAGGACATGGTGCTGAATCCTTCCCACGGATCCACACTCATCCCTTGCAAATGCGTCTCCTCCTCAAGACGTGTGTGTGTATGTGTGTGTGTGTGTGTGTGTGTGTGTGTGTGAGTGTGGGACAAATGAGATGAAAACAGCTGTAAACTTGAGTCCATTCCCCTAGAGTTGCCAACCTCCAGGTGGGGGCTGGAGTTCTCCAAGAATTACTACTGATCACCAGAGTATAGAGATCAGTTCCCCTGGAGAAAAATGGCAGCTTTGGAGGGTGACGTCTATGGCACTATACTCTGCTGAGGTCCCTCTCCTCCCCAAACTTGGCCTTGCCCAGGCCCCACCCCCGAAACAGCCAGGGATTTCCCAGCTCAGAGTTGGCAACCCTGATTTTCAAGGATTAAGTCTGGTTAAGGACCTCAGTTTGGTGTAGTGGTTAAGTGCGCGGACTCTAATCTGGGAGAACCGGGTTTGATTCCCCACTCCTTCACTTGCACCTGCTGGATGACCTTGGGCAAGCCATAGCTCTGAACCAGCTGTTCTTAGAAAAGGGCAGTTTTTGTCAGAGCTCTCTCAGCCCCACCTACCTCACAGGGTGTCTGTTGTGGGGAGGGAAAGGGAAAGGAGACTGTGAGCCACTCTGAGACTCCTTCGGGTAGTGAAGGGTGGGGGATAAATCCAATCTCTTCTTCTTCTTCTGCCGATTCTCCCCTATAAATGCTCTCTGTGTGGAGCCTACATCACTGCCAATGAGTTGGAAATCTTGTGTTTGTTTCGCTTATGTATAGTTCTTTCCGAAGAATGCGTGCTTGTGTTAAGTGCCATCAGGCTGCTTCTAACTTACAGGGACCCCATGAATTAATGTCCTGTCATTAACCGCCTTGCCCAGGTCTTGCAGACTGAAGGCCGGGGCTTTCTCCATCGGGCCAATCCATTTCCATCTCCTCTTCAGTCTTCCTCTTTTCCTGCTGCCTTCAGCATTATGGTCTTTTCCAAAATATGCAAGACATATATTTGTATTGGCTGCTTAGGTATTCAGGCTTAAATACAACCCACCCAGACTCATCTTTTGCACACTGCTATTATCTCCCTCTTGAGGTATCTTCCTGAATGGGCATAGTTCAGTCACCATGGTGGAATCAGCAGGAGGAGGAGTCTTAGTGGCATGTTTTGGAGCGGGGGTGGCTGACAGTAGGTGCCGGGTCAATATCCGGATCTCTCTTGGGTCCCAGATTTTTTTTGGGGGGGGGAGTCCGAGATCTAGATCTTGGCACACTTCAGAGGCATGCTGCATTGAAACTAATGCCAAGTAAATGTATTTTGGGTTGGGGACCTGTTTTCACCACAGCAGATTAAAAGTCATGAGACTATTACCACTTGAGTATCCTAGCCATTGGCTTTTAGTCGACTCAGACTGATGGAAGTGTAGAGAGCGAGGTTTTCCTTTTCATTCCGTTCTCTTTCTCCATTTCCCAACCCACAGCTGGCAGTTGGGATAGCATGCATGCCCACGGTGTGTAGACCAATTTTTGTGGCTGTCCTGTGTTTTCATAATTGTCTGACACTGGCCATACAAGAACTCGGTCATTTTTCTTGCCGCCATGATGTTAATTTTAACCAACTCCTCTTCCCTCCCGCATCCCATGTTACATTGTGCTCAGCTGACCAACACCTACTGGTTGTCCGCAGCCCCAAGGATGCCCGTCTTGCCTCAACCAGGGCCAGGGCTTTCTCGGCCTTGCCCCCAACCTGGTAGAACAAACTCCCACTCAAGATCAGGGCCCTGCAGGATTTGTTACAATTCCGCAGGGCCTGTAAGACTGAGCTGTTCTGCTGCGCTTTCGGTTGAGACAGCAGACATCCAAAATCCATCTCTGGTCTCTTCTACTGAAATCGCTGGTTTCCGAGCAGCCTGAACTGAGCACAGCAAACGAGGCTTTGCAGTGATTGTTGTTTTTAGGATTGTTTTAAAAAATGTTTTCAACTATCTAACTTGCGAGTTACTGTTGTCATGAGTCTGTGTGACTTTGTAACCCGCCCTGAGCCCGGGATAGAAATCGAAATAAATAAACAAATAAATTGTGTGGCATGCTGTTCTGGAAGGTTTTCGGGCCCTCAGCAGTGGGTAACGGAGGGGGGCAGGGGGCTTGCTGGGAGAAGGGAAGGCATCTCTCCTTATTATATAATTGAATTTTGGGGTGACTCTTTCCTGAACGTTCCACGTGCTTCCACAGCCTTTGGCTCCCTGACCTGTCACTCAAGCTGTCCCTATCCACTGGCTGCGTTGCCTGAGTCTCGCCTCCCCCCCATAGCCAGTCGGAACACAGAGATCATTTGCATATGTGGCCTGATTGGCCTTTGCCTCTAACATTCTAAACGGTTTGCTGTTGCTGTTCATTGAATGAGTCCCGAGGTAAAATGCTGCTCCACCAGCCACAGCCGGGACACTCACCTGGAGCTTCCTTCTAGAGCCTGTTGTATTTCTTCCCACCACGGGCCTTACTCCTAGTTTCAGATAGTTTCCTCAACCTCACTCCATTTGCAGAAGCTCAGGTCTGAGCCAGTGTGCCCATACATTAAGTAGGCTTAGGATTTTGGAGGGTTTTTGTACCTTACTCTCATTTTTTTAAAATGTGTTGGTGAACACTGATGCAGCTGGCATTTCTGAATTTCTTTTGTTTGTCCTGTGGAAGAGTTGCAGTGCAACCTTATGCAGGTTTACTCTGGCCTAAGGCCAGCGGAATCAATGGGCTTGGGTTGGAGTCACTCTGCGTAGTTACTGTAAATTCTTGGGGAGGGGTGAACATCGACAGACAAAGGGCTGGATCCAGCCAGCTTTTCCAGTACCCCTCCTGATTTGCAGCCTTTGTCCACCATGGCTTTTGTCCATGCAGATCTCATGTTCCCCACCAGAGCCTCTTTTTTTGTGGTCAAAGAGAGCCCCCTCCTCTGTTTTTGGCAGGGGGAAAACCTGCTTGGATCCAACCCAGTCTTGAACTGCCAGCATGAATATTAGACCGTAAGTGAAACAGGGTGTTTTATGTGTTCCTGCACATGTTCCACAAACACTTACGGCTTTTACAATTTGCCTTTTCCCCTATGAAATACCCCTTGGTGTGTAACATGCTTCTGCATACACATCTAGTAGTTGATTTTCCATGCACAGTAGATCTGTTTAGTATTGCTCGCAGGGCAGCTTGATGTCGGGGGGGGGGGGGGAAATCAACTGTAGTTGACACTGTTGCTCAAGTTTGCCACCCATCAGGTGCTTTTCGTAATGGAAAGGGAATGCAGAAATGTAATGTGCAAAGAACATAACACCGATAGTACGGTATTAGTATTGTGTGTAAAGTCTTATCAAGTCACAGCTGGCTTGTGGAAACCCCAGCAAGGGGCTTTCAAGGCAAGTGAGAAGCAGAGGTGGTTTGCCATGGCCTTCCTCTGCAGAGCCTTCCTTGGTGGTCTCCATTCCAAGTACCAACTTATGGCGACCCCAGCAAGGGGCTTTTGAAGCAAATGAGAAGCAGAGGTGGTCTGCCATTGCCTTCCTCTGCAGAGCCTTCCTTGGTGGTCTCCCTTCCAAGTACTGACTTATGGCAACCCCAGCAAGGGGCTTTTGAAGCAAATGAGAAGCAGAGGTGGTTTGCCATGGCCTTCCTCTGCAGCGCCTTCCTTGGTGGTCTCCCTTCCAAGTACTGACTTATGGCGACCCCAGCAAGGGGCTTTTGAAGCAAATGAGAAGCAGAGGTGGTTTGCCATGGCCTTCCTCTGCAGAGCCTTCCTTGGTGGTCTCCCTTCCAAGTACTGACTTATGGCGACCCCAGCAAGGGGCTTTTGAAGCAAATGAGAAGCAGAGGTGGTTTGCCATGGCCTTCCTCTGCAGCGCCTTCCTTGGTGGTCTCCCTTCCAAGTACTGACTTATGGCGACCCCAGCAAGGGGCTTTCAAGGCAAGTGAGAAGCAGAGGTGGTTTGCCATGGCCTTCCTCTGCAGAGCCTGCCTTGGTGGTCTCCATTTCAAGTACCAACTTATGGTGACCCCAGCAAGGGGCTTTTGAAGCAAATGAGAAGCAGAGGTGGTTTGCCATGGCCTTCCTCTGCAGAGCCTGCCTTGGTGGTCTCCATTCCAAGTACCAACTTATGGCGACCCCAGCAAGGGGCTTTTGAAGCAAATGAGAAGCAGAGGTGGTCTGCCATTGCCTTCCTCTGCAGAGCCTTCCTTGGTGGTCTCCCTTCCAAGTACTGACTTATGGCAACCCCAGCAAGGGGCTTTCAAGGCAAGTGAGAAGCAGAGGTGGTTTGCCATGGCCTTCCTCTGCAGAGCCTGCCTTGGTGGTCTCCATTTCAAGTACCAACTTATGGTGACCCCAGCAAGGGGCTTTTGAAGCAAATGAGAAGCAGAGGTGGTTTGCCATGGCCTTCCTCTGCAGAGCCTGCCTTGGTGGTCTCCATTCCAAGTACCAACTTATGGCGACCCCAGCAAGGGGCTTTTGAAGCAAATGAGAAGCAGAGGTGGTCTGCCATTGCCTTCCTCTGCAGAGCCTTCCTTGGTGGTCTCCCTTCCAAGTACTGACTTATGGCAACCCCAGCAAGGGGCTTTCAAGGCAAGTGAGAAGCAGAGGTGGTTTGCCATGGCCTTCCTCTGCAGCGCCTTCCTTGGTGGTCTCCCTTCCAAGTACTGACTTATGGCGACCCCAGCAAGGGGCTTTTGAAGCAAATGAGAAGCAGAGGTGGTTTGCCATGGCCTTCCTCTGCAGCGCCTTCCTTGGTGGTCTCCCTTCCAAGTACTGACTTATGGCGACCCCAGCAAGGGGCTTTCAAGGCAAGTGAGAAGCAGAGGTGGTTTGCCATGGCCTTCCTCTGCAGAGCCTGTCTTGGTGGTCTCCATTCCAAGTACCAACTTATGGTGACCCCAGCAAGGGGCTTTTGAAGCAAATGAGAAGCAGAGGTGGTTTGCCATGGCCTTCCTCTGCAGAGCCTGTCTTGGTGGTCTCCATTCCAAGTACCAACTTATGGTGACCCCAGCTAGGGGCTTTTGAAGCAAATGAGAAGCAGAGGTGGTTTGCCATTGCCTTCCTCTGCAGCGCCTTCCTTGGTGGTCTCCCTTCCAAGTACTGACTTATGGCGACCCCAGCAAGGGGCTTTCAAGGCAAGTGAGAAGCAGAGGTGGTTTGCCATGGCCTTCCTCTGCAGAGCCTGCCTTGGTGGTCTCCATTTCAAGTACCAACTTATGGTGACCCCAGCAAGGGGCTTTTGAAGCAAATGAGAAGCAGAGGTGGTTTGCCATGGCCTTCCTCTGCAGAGCCTGCCTTGGTGGTCTCCATTCCAAGTACCAACTTATGGCGACCCCAGCAAGGGGCTTTTGAAGCAAATGAGAAGCAGAGGTGGTCTGCCATTGCCTTCCTCTGCAGAGCCTTCCTTGGTGGTCTCCCTTCCAAGTACTGACTTATGGCAACCCCAGCAAGGGGCTTTCAAGGCAAGTGAGAAGCAGAGGTGGTTTGCCATGGCCTTCCTCTGCAGAGCCTGCCTTGGTGGTCTCCATTCCAAGTACCAACTTATGGCGACCCCAGCAAGGGGCTTTTGAAGCAAATGAGAAGCAGAGGTGGTCTGCCATTGCCTTCCTCTGCAGAGCCTTCCTTGGTGGTCTCCCTTCCAAGTACTGACTTATGGCAACCCCAGCAAGGGGCTTTCAAGGCAAGTGAGAAGCAGAGGTGGTTTGCCATGGCCTTCCTCTGCAGCGCCTTCCTTGGTGGTCTCCCTTCCAAGTACTGACTTATGGCGACCCCAGCAAGGGGCTTTTGAAGCAAATGAGAAGCAGAGGTGGTTTGCCATGGCCTTCCTCTGCAGCGCCTTCCTTGGTGGTCTCCCTTCCAAGTACTGACTTATGGCGACCCCAGCAAGGGGCTTTCAAGGCAAGTGAGAAGCAGAGGTGGTTTGCCATGGCCTTCCTCTGCAGAGCCTGTCTTGGTGGTCTCCATTCCAAGTACCAACTTATGGTGACCCCAGCAAGGGGCTTTTGAAGCAAATGAGAAGCAGAGGTGGTTTGCCATGGCCTTCCTCTGCAGAGCCTGTCTTGGTGGTCTCCATTCCAAGTACCAACTTATGGTGACCCCAGCTAGGGGCTTTTGAAGCAAATGAGAAGCAGAGGTGGTTTGCCATTGCCTTCCTCTGCAGCGCCTTCCTTGGTGGTCTCCCTTCCAAGTACTGACTTATGGCGACCCCAGCAAGGGGCTTTCAAGGCAAGTGAGAAGCAGAGGTGGTTTGCCATGGCCTTCCTCTGCAGAGCCTGCCTTGGTGGTCTCCATTCCAAGTACCAACTTATGGTGACCCCAGCAAGGGGCTTTTGAAGCAAATGAGAAGCAGAGGTGGTTTGCCATGGCCTTCCTCTGCAGAGCCTGTCTTGGTGGTCTCCATTCCAAGTACCAACTTATGGTGACCCCAGCTAGGGGCTTTTGAAGCAAATGAGAAGCAGAGGTGGTTTGCCATTGCCTTCCTCTGCAGAGCCTTCCTTGGTGGTCTCCCTTCCAAGTACTGACTTATGGCGACCCCAGCAAGGGGCTTTCAAGGCAAGTGAGAAGCAGAGGTGGTTGGCCATTACTTTCCTCTGCAGAGCCTGCTTTGGTGGTCTTCCATCCAAGTACCGATTTAAAGGCAATCCCGGCAAAAGGCTTTCAAGGCAAGAGATAAGCAGAAGTGGTTTGCTGTTGCCTTCCTCTGCAGAGTCGCCTTGGTGGTCTCCCTTCCAAATACCAACCCTGCTTAGCTTCCAAGATCTGACAAGATCGGGCCGTACCCATGCTGCCTTCCCTCCGACATTAATATTAGATTCTCTTAAATTTTTGGACAGAATGGAGTTAAGCATTGCAGGATCTGCTCTTGCAAAAACGTGGTGCTAATTTTAGCTTGCAAAGAGGATGGAAGATAAACTGCCCACCGAAGAGTTCGCCATGTGTTCTCTTGGTGATAATATCCACGGGTAAAACGTTCCACAGAGTGCTGTTGTTTCAGGAAGAAAAGACTGGGAAAGAGTTAATGCTCCTGGCATTGCATGTGGAATACCTAAGCGGAAAGATTTCTCCAAGGCGGGCCGATGAAATCTGCTAAATTTTATTTGGATTTCATTGACTTCCATGGGAGACGGCAGTTGGGTTTGGTCCACACGTGTGACCCAGTTTTATCTCTTTCTTGTATGTAAATCTCTTAAAATCAATTTGAATAGCGGCTGATCTCATCCGGGGAGACCAGAAATATACACCCCGATTAAGGCCTTTGCAAGAACCTTTCAAGCGTGGCTCAAGCATGCCTCATTGACAGTTGGAAAGGTTTTTAAGAGTTCCCTTAAAAGGCATCTGCGTTGAGGATTTTAATGTGTGTTCTTGAAAGAGAATCTCCCCCACCCCCAATATTCTCATTAATTTAGACCTCTCCTCCCTTTCCTTTCTGGTTTCTAAACCCTAGGGTGTGTTTGTCTGTTTGCCACTAATGCCACTTCACAGCCAAGGGGACTACTGATGGATCTTCCCAATGTGGGCAGAGCTGTTTGTAGATGCAACAAGCTGTGTTGCGGGGGCCTTGGAGGGCCGGGGTGGCGGTGGAAGCTTTGTGTTAACAACTGGCGAAAAGCTTAGCCCTCAAGTGACCGAGGTCAAACAAACCCCCAACTGAAGAGCGCTGTTTTGACATGGATACCTGCCTGGTAGGGGCAGCCGAGATGAAAGCTGGGAAGAAAACAAAGTAGGTACTGTTGATCTTGAGTGTGGGTTGTTGTTTTTTTTAAACCCCATTATTAAAATTTTAACAAATGGCAAATACCGCTGACAGGATGGTAAAGCGTACATCTGTACAACAGTGTTTGCAGAAACCCGATTAGGGCACATTTCCTTAAAAGCATCCTATTGGTTTTTTTTCAGTACCGGCTTGGAGGGTTTGTTTTAAAGATAGCCTGTCCTTCATTTGGCGGGTTTGTTTTAAAGATAGCCTGTCCTTTTGGTCTTGTAACACGATACCACTTCCAGGATGGAAGGAGTTGAGTAGAGGCGAAAAAGCTGCTCTGCTGGAGATTGGGCAGCAAGAGGTGGTGAACCAGCTATCGATTCCTTCCTTGGCTGGTTTTTCTTGGTGGTTTCTTTCTTTCTTTTGCACGGACAAATGCATCTAAGAAAACAGGAGCTCAGTGGCGTGGTTGGGTCGGTATCGCGGGATCACACATGCCCTCCCGAGTCAGCTTTGGCAGGAAACTTGCAGGGCCTCTAATCCATAGGACTTCCATTGCCTCTTTATCTCTCCAGTTCATTGTTTGCCACCGAGAGCCCAAACTTCAGCTTTCCATGTGAGAGTTTCCTGTGTGCAGGCTGCTAAATTTAGCTCGGACGCTCCGTTCAAACACTCGCTCGCTGTCAGATGCCTACTCGAAATTTGAAAGAGGGAGAAAAGCTACTCTTTTGCTTTCCTTTCCAATACCGGTGGTGGGATGCTTTAGAGGGTAGGCGGGTCGGTCTGTGGGAGAAGAGGTAGATTCGAGTTCAGTAGCCCCTTAGAGAGCAATATGGTTTTTCGGGGCATAAGCCTTCAAAAGTCAAAGCTCCCCACGTTCCCCAGCTTCCAACCTCGGCCAACTTTTGGCTTACCCGAGTTTGTGGCATTTGTTCAGTTGGGAGATGAACTGTGGAAGTGGTTTCGTTCATGAACCGTTTCTGATATTTTTGTGAGTGGCAGATTATTAAATGCGTCTTTCCAGGGTGTGTGTAGCATTCTGCGTAAGGAACACATTTGCTTGGGTGCGTACAAACACATAGGAATGCATATGTCTTAGATATGTATGTTAAGTACTGTCAAGTCATAGCTGACCCCAGCAAGGGTCTTTCAAGGCAAGGGATGAAGCAGAGGTGCTTTGCCATGGCTTTCCTCTGCAGAGCCTTCCTTGGTGGTCCCCCATCCAAACACCAGCTTAATGGTGACCAGTGTTCCCTCTAAGCTGAGTTAGTGTGAGCTAGCACACAGTTTTTTAGCCTCTAGCTCACAGATTTTTGTCTCAGCTCAGGAAGGATGGCTCCAGAGCACACTAATTGATGCAGGAGCCAAATCGCTCACTCACAACTTTAATACCAGTAGCTCACAAAGGAGAATTTTTGCTCACAAGACTCTGCGGCTTAGAGGGAACATTGATGGTGACCCCAGCAAGGGGTTTTCAAGCCAAACGAGAAGCAGAGATCGTTTGCCATTGCCTTCCTCTGCAGAGCCTTCCTTGGTGGTCTCTCATCTAAGTCCTGACTTAAAGGTGACCGCTGTAAGGGGCTTTCAAGGCTCGTGAGAAGTAGAGGGGGTTGGCCATTGCCTCCCATCCAAGTCCTGACCCTGCTTAGCTTCCGAGATCTGATCCGATCGGACTATTCTGTGCCCCCTTCCTGCCTGTGTGCTACTCAGACACTTGTGGGTGAATAACGCACTGCATTATAAATGCTGCCAGTATTTAATTCTGTACTCTTTTGCTAATCACCGTGCACAAATAAATGTTGGTAGGAGCAGTGGGAGGAAGAAACCCGATTTCACTTGGGCAGTTGATCAGAAGTAAAGTCTTGGGACCGGTCATTTAATCTCTGCTGCCTTGGCAGAAAGGTTTTAATTAACTAGTGTTTTTAAAAGATAAGCCGATATTAAAGGCACCGTGTTATCAACGGCCGGGAGAGGCTGCTGTGAAATCTATTTTAAGTCCGTTATGCTCAGCAGCTTTACTTCCTTTCCCACCTGTTGGGGCTCAGCCACTTTTCTTTGAATGTAGCCAGCCAGCTACCTTTGGCTGGCTCAGCCCTGCCCACGTTAAGCTCTTCTAAGCTCCCCTTGATTCAGTGGCTGTTCAGAGGTCGCAGTAATATCTGGCCCATTTTGGGTGTAACCGAGGGTTAGTTTTCTCTTTGACGCTTAAAATAAAAAATAATTGCACATAAAGTAATAATTAAAACCACTTCTTTCTTTAAAGAAATAGATTGAGATGGGCGGCCGCATTAGTCTGCCTGTAGCAGGAGGAAATTTCGAGCAAGGGTCTAGCAGCACCTTAAAGACTAAGAACATTTGTGGCAGGGGAAGGAGCTTTCCTGAGTCACTGCTCACTTCTTCAGATAGATCAACATGAGTAGCTGTATTAGTCTGTAGCAGCAGAAAAAAGCAAGAGTCCTGTAGCATCTTAAAGACTAGCAAAATTTGTGGTAGGGGTAGGAGCTTTTGTGAGTCACTGCTCACTTCTTTAAATACCATCTGAAGAAGTGAGCAGTGACTCACGAAAGCTCGTACCCTGCCACACATCTTGTTAGTCTTTAATATGCTATTGGACTCTTGCTCCTTTCTTTAAGTTTAGGTTCACGATCCATTGCATTTCAGCATACATAAGAACATAAGAGAAGCCAATGCTGGATCAGGCCAGTGGCCCATCCAGTCCAACACTCTGTCACACAGGGGCCAGTAATACCAGGTGCCACCAGGAGGTCCACCAGTGGGGCCAGGACACCAGAAGCCCTCCCACTGTTGCCCTCCCCCCCAAGCACCAAGAAGACAGAGCATCACTTGCCCCAGACTGAGAGTTCCTATCTATACTTTATGGCTAATAGCCACTGATGGGCCTCTGCTCCATATGTTTATCTAATTCCCTCTTGAAGCTGTCCATTCTTGTAGCCGCCACCACCTCCTGTGGCAGTGAATTCCACTTGTTAATCACTCTTTGGGTGAAGATGGACTTCCTCTGTTCTAACCCAACTGCTCAGCAATTTCATGGAGCACCCACGAGTTCTTGTATTGTGACAAAGGGAGAAAAAGACTTCTTTCTCTAGCTGCTCTGTCCCATGCATAATCTTATAAACCTCGATCATGTCACCCTTCAGCCATCGTTTCTGCAAGCGAAAGAGCCCCAAACGCTTTAACCTTTCTTCGTAGGGAAAGTGTTCCAACGCTTTTATTATTCTAGTTGCCCTTTTCTGCACTTTTTCCAATGCTATAATATCTTTTTTGAGGTGTGGCGACCAGAGCTGTACACAGTACTCCAAATGAGGTCGCACCATCGATTTATACAGAGGCATTATGATACTGGCTGATTTGTTTTCAGTTCCCTTCCTAATAACCCCCAGCATAGCGCTGGCCTTTTTCATTGCAGTTGCACACTGTCTCGACATTTTCATTGAGTTATCTACTATTACTCCAAGACCCCTCTCTTGATCAGTCTCCGCCAGTTTGGACCCCATCAACATGTATTTATAGTTAGGATTTTTGGCCCCAATGTGCATCATTTTGCACTTGGCCACACTGAACCCCATTTGCCACATTGATGCCCACTCACCCATCCTCGACAGATCCCTTTGGAGTGCCTCACAATCCTCCTTGGTTCTCACCACCCTGAACAACTTCATGTCATCTGCAAATGTAGCCACTTCACTGCTTACTCCCAACTCCAACTCCCAACTCCAACTTATGTGCACTAAGAATAGGACCCCTGAATTCTTTGTATTCCTGTTACAGATGAAAGTGGAAATGAGGTTAAAAGGAATATATCTGTCTTACCCTGAAAACGTTAGTGACAAAACAACCCTGAAAACGTTAGTGACAAAGAAACAAAGTTTCATGTGTAGTTTCCGAACTTAAGCCCCAAAACAAAATACCTGCTTTATTGCCAAGATGGCGTCAATGTACTTTGCATTATGACTGAAAATGAAAAGATACCACTGCTCTAGTGTGTAGGGTGTATACATACACACGTGCGCACACACAGCTCCTTCATATTATAAACAATGACCCTTCTATGTATTGCACAATCATTTAAATTCAGGACATGCCCCTTTGAGAAGCCATGAATGTATAACGCTTGGGAATGCGAGCCATATACATGAGCACAGAGGTTGATGCATTCTGGCCACAAACTGGGCATTGAGAACAGCAGATGCAGAGTTACGTCTGTTTTGTTTGTTTTTATTTAAGTGATTCGACCCCATTTTTCTCCCCACAAGGGACTCAAAGAGCAGCTTACAAAGAAACTCCAAAATATAGTTTAGACCAAGATACACAACACCAAGTTGGCAGTGTCGCTTCTCCTTCTCTCTCTCTCTGAACTTCCTTTTGAAGCTACGGATTGTGGGAATGACTGTTGAAGCTATTGGGGGGGGGGGGTGATTGAGCCAGAAAATTGAATTATGTACGATATTTCCTTAAACCCACATTTACTATTTGAAGAACATAAAATGCGCAGTGTGTTTGTGTGGCTATAAGCTCACGAAACAATATGGATTGGTGGTATTGTGAAATGGAAAAGTATAAATGCCTTTTGTTCAAACATAACTGCAAATTAGTTGTAGATTTTCCAGGCTGTTGCAAATATATCCAGTATTAAAGAGATGGAGCAGTGACTTCACTGTCCTTTGTCATTGTCTTTTCTGCTGATGAGGAAAACAGTGAAAATGGAAAGAATCCCACATGGTAGTCAACAAAAGGTAAACTTCATTGATTAGAGTTAAATATGGCCTTCCCTCCATAACAGCGGCTTTAGCCAGCTGGAGAATGCAGAACTCGACACCACCTGGTTATCAGAAGAGCTAGTAGGATGAATGTATAACTACAACCGATGAAGCCTCTTTTAAACTGCTTCCTGCTCTCCAAAAATAACCCAGTATCTGTGTTTACCTTAATAGAGCAGAGTATTAAAGACAATCAGTAAATCTTACCTCATTAATTTTTATAACAACATTGAACTCTTCGGTATCATCACACACATCAAATGTCATAGTAATAGTGGGTAGAATTAGCCACAGGAAACCCATATTGTATTGCTTAAACAATAAATAATATATCCTTGCGAATACTACCACCTCAAGCCTGTTTCTTCTCATTAAAATCAAGGGCAAATCAGTCTTTGCGGATTCTGAAATTTCACTTTCAGTTCCATGGGCTTCAGAGAACTGCAGGTCTTCCATCTTTCCCACTCTTTTATACATTTACATAGAATTTTTTATGACATATTTCCAAACTTAGATCAGTTTCTTTCCTAAACGGAGGAGGATAGAGGGAGGATGCAGTGGAAGATATGGGTGGATACAGTATGTGGTAGGGTTGCCAGCCTCCAGGTGGGGCCTGGGGATCTCCTGCCTTTACAACTGAATCTCCAGCTGACAGCGATCAGCTCCCCTGGAGAAAATGGCTGCTTTGGAGGGTGGACTCTATGGCATTATGCTATGCTGAGGCCCCTCCCCTCCCCAAACCCCTCCCTCTCCTGGATCCACCCCCAAAGTCCTCAGGTATTTTCCAACCCAGACCTGGCAACCCTAGTATGCGGGAAATGAAATTATGTAATACTCAAGGTTGTCTTTGATAGTTATTAGAAGACATTTTGAGGCAGAGGGCAGCTAAAAACAGTATTTTAACGGCTTGATTTATAATTCAAGAGCTTTTTCAGAGATGAGGGTGGGGGAATTCCCCTCCCCTTTCTCATCCCCCCCCCCCGATCTTTCATATTTCTGTACTGGGGGATGCTGGTAAACTGGATCTTAGCATAGCGTCTTCCTGCTACAATATTCAGTTTTAAGATTTCCTGAGCACAAAGTTAACCAGTCGTCTTACTTTTACTTTTATGCCCTTTTCAACACAACAGTTGAGGGCTACAGTGTTTTTCTGTAGCAGCAGAGAACACTGGCCGTGCACGATCCTTCCTTGTGCTTCCCCAAAAGCTCTTTTTCACACTGCCTTTGGTGTGAAGCAAGGGCCGCGTTTCCCCCCTCCCTGCAGTGCTCTTATTGGAAGGCTGTAGTCACGTGGGAGGAGTGATGTCATCAGCAGTGGTCATTTGGGGCCGGAGCTAGGCGGAGCGGAGCTCTGCCAACTCAGGAGTGGGCACTAGGGCAGCCATGGGCCGAATCAGATTCTCTGATCTGATTCGGCCCGCCACAGAATTACTGCCGAAATTCGGTGGCGGCTTAAAAAGCAGCTGGAGAGGAGGGGCTTTGAGGGAGAGGCTCCAAACTTGCAGGGTACCTGCTGGAGCCTCTCCCCCAAATACCCACCAAGTTTCAAGAAGATTGGACCAGGGGGTTCAATTCTACAGGCCCCCAAACAGGTTGCCACCATTCCCTCCATTGTTCTCTATGGTGGGAAAAAGTAATGTTTTTTCCCACCATCTTCTGCAAGTCCCTGCCCTTAGTGATGATTGTGTGTGTGTGTGTGTGTAAAGTACTGTCAAGTCACAGCCAACTTATAGTGACCCCATAGCCAGTGAGAGCCAGTTTGGTGTAGTGGTTAAGTGCGTGGACTCTAATCTGGGAGAACCGGGTTTGATTCCCCACTCCTCCACTTGCACCTGCTGGATGACCTTGGGCAAGCCATAGCTCTGTCCCAGCTGTTCTTGAAAAAGAGCAGTTTCTGTCAGAGCTCTCTCAGCCCCACCTACCTCACAGGGTGCCTATTGTGGGGAGGGGAGGGGAAGGGAAAGGAGTTTGTAAGCCGCTCTGAGACTCCAAGTGAGTGAAGGGCGGGGTATAAATCCAATCTCTTCTTCTTCTCTTCGTTTGTTTTTCTTTTGGGGGGGGCATTTTTTTATATACGTGCATGTGTGTGTACGCCCGCACGTGACTGTGTGTGCACCTGGAAGTCATAGCAATCTCTGATGACTGACCCTTACTGGGGACCTGGAGGATATTCAGAGAGGTATCTGAATAAAGCCTGCCCCTGCCTCCCGCCTCTGGTATTCCAAGGAGGTCTCCAATCCAAGCACTTGCCAGAATCGACCCTGCTTCGCTTCCGAGATCCAGGCAAGAGATTAACCAAGGCGGTGTGCCATTGCCTTCCAAGTACTAACCAGGCTGACCCTGCTTAGCTTCCAAGATCTGACGAGATCAGGCTTGCCTCAGCTAATCCGGGTGATGGTGACCCTGTACGGTTTTCAAGGCAAGAGATTAACCAAGGCAGTTTGCCATTGCCTTCCAGGTACTAACCAGGCTGACCCTGCTTAGCATCTGAGCAGATCCGGCTAGCCTGGGCCATCCAGGTCAGGGCCCCTAATTACTGGCCTCCATTAAATCATCTTCTCTCCATGAATCCTGGTCACGTAGAATCACCCAATGAGGAAGGAAAGAAGGCCTGTAAACGGTCTGAAGAAGCAACATCGTCTTATCAATTTTTGGTCTTGTATGCTTCAGTTGCAGGGGAGGGCATGGATACGTTTTGTTAATTTGCACTGCAAATTAAGAGTCCTAAAAACTAGCTGCTGGAGTATGGGATTTCTCCTCCCCCCCCCCCACCTTTCTTTTTGCATGCTTCAGGGCCTAGTTTTCGAATCCAAACTCAGACCTCAGAAATGTGGTGCACGGCTAGCCATCACCGCTCACAGCAGCTGGTGCTGGTTTGGCTAGGCAGGGAAATATCAGAGTCGAGCCACATGACTTGAAGCGTTCATGTGTTACTGAGCTGATGTGGAGCTGGCGCATGTGACAAATGGCGGCTTTTCCAGCGTCCTTGCGTTCTTATTACCCGACTGCCTTCAGTCTCTATCGTGTTTCCCATTTTTACTGGGGCGCTTGTCTTAAAGTCCTCATATTTTTATTATTTACATCTAAGTTTTGTTCACCACCCTGTTTGCAAGAGAAAGGCAAGAGACGATTTTCTCAATTAAAGTACGAGCTTATCAGCAGCTGTGCCGCTGCGATGGCATGTGGGTTGAGCTTTGTAAGAATGCTGCTCTTTCAAGCCATTGTGGGTTTGTTGGCAAGAGTGGAGTATGTGCTGTCTGTTGACCACATGGCTACCTGTGGTGGGGTGTCTTCACAGGTTTCCAGGCAGTCCTGAAG
Source organism: Lepidodactylus listeri (assembly GCA_029233225.1). NCBI lineage: Eukaryota > Metazoa > Chordata > Lepidosauria > Squamata > Gekkonidae > Lepidodactylus > Lepidodactylus listeri. The sequence goes on along the minus strand of JARCFY010000016.1, from coordinate 6,243,071 downwards.
GAATCCATTCTGCAAAATTTGGAACCTTGTGAAATGCTCTGGAAGAAACTCTAGCAAAGGATTTTTTTAAAAAAAAAAAAAAAGAGGGGGGAGATAAAAAAAACAAATGAAAACAAATGAATCAGTAAGATTCATATAAGGAGTATAATTACAGAAAATTACATACCTTTTCTTTATTCTAAACAAACTTTAGTTCAAACAAGGCTCAGCACTTTCATTTTTTTGCTAATTCCTGTGGTTTAATTTATAATCTGCCTGACTCACTAAGATTTGAGTAGTTTAAATGTTTGTTTATCGTGTTTTTGTGGTGTGTGTATATATATTTGTACAACTGCACAAGAGTTTTGTACAATTTGGTACATTTATTTCCCCCACCCTCTTTTATTAGTTTCCTCCTTTATATGTAGAGATAGATATAGAGGTAGGTAGGTAGGTAGGTAGATCGATAGATAGCTAGATAGATAGATATGGAGGGACAGATAAATAGTCATATATAGGGAGAAATGAATAAAAGAGGGTGAGGGGAATAAGTGTACCCAATTGTACAAAACTCTTGAGTTTTATGTAGACCTTAGACCATAATGCTGTCTAGTGAATTGTCAAAAGTTTGCAGATAGCCCTTAGGTCAGGGGTCCCTAACCTTTTAAATCTGTGGCTACATTTGGAATTCTGACACAGCATGGTGGGTGCAGCGACAAAATGGCTGCCACAAAATGGTTGCCGCAGGAGGCAGAGCCAGCCACAAAATGGCTGCCACGGCTTAACTTCAGTCACACAGTGTGGATCTTTGTGCTGTGGTGGCAGCTGCTGCCAAAGCAACTTAGAAACAACAACAACAACCCTGCACAGCCAGTCTCCAGTAGTTGATCAGAAGCCTTGCTGGGCAAAAGTCCTATGTGGCCCCACCCCCTTCCTAAAAACACTTGGCGGGCATCAGAAAAGGTGTCCGTGGGCACTATGGTCAGGGACCCCTGCCCTAGACCATAATGTCGTCAGAAGCTTCCAGGTTAACCCTGCAGTGGCGTCTCTGCGTACTGCTCTCCTGAAAAAATCCCGACATTGTTTACTTCAAGTTTATAAGTTTCAAATCTCGTTAAAGAGGTTGGAGAGAACCGACCCTCGGTTTTTTGTTTTCGTTTTTACAGCTGGAAAGGGGGACAAGTCGATATTGTATTGCCCCGTGGTCTTGCTCCAAAACATAAATTATTGCCGCCACACGTTTCTCATATCAATTACTGCAAATAGAAACAAAACAACCTCTACATGGCACTTTGACCCCGGCTGGTTGAAGGTGACACCTAATAAAAACAAATAAGAGCCCAATGCAGAACAACCCGGGTCCGTATCCCTGTCCTGACAAAGTGGGGGAAAGGGGACAGATGTACACTTCTAATGCCAGCGGATAGCAGGTATGCGCGCACGTGGAGATATTCCTTGACCCCTTACCTTCCAAAACCGGTGTGTTATGTTGGGGAGAGGTGTAAGCGCAAGTCATGCATCCTTGATGTCAAAGAAAAGCCTGTTTTGTGCTGAATACATTGGAGAAATTGTTCGAGATCAGTTCATCCATGCGAAAGCATGACCCCTGTGTTACCGGCAAGGTCAGCGCGACCTGCGGTGTTTTTGCAGAAGGAGGGCAGGTCTCTCAAGTTGAAGCTGCCTGGGGGCAGATTGGGTTTGCACACCTAATTTTGCGAGATTTAGAAAAACAAACACGCGCAGCGGAGAATGTGTTAAAACTCGTTCCTTCGGAGCCAGTGCTTCTCTGCTTCCTGCTCTCTCTTTCCCGCTCGGGCACATTTCAAGCCTCCGATTCCTGATTGCCACACAGACCTATTTTAACGTTAAGTGTGTTTTAATATATTCATTGTCCTCCATACCCTGTTTATGTAAGTTGTACAGATGGGAGCCTGGAGACCAGCTATTTATATTTGCCATCGTTCTCCCCCCCCCCCTCCTGGTCGATTTTTTAAAAAAATGTTGGTTTGTCACGAGCCCATCTTAATCTATTGTGCCTTCTGTGAGAAATATACTACAGAGTGTTGGCACCATGGCATTCGCCAACACCTTTCTTGGCATCCACCAAGTGTTTCTGGAACACGAGTGGGGCCGAGTGGGGCTGTTGCCCAGCTTCCACCGCCCTCCATACCCTGTTTACATAAGGTGTACAGATTTTATCCTATAGACCGGCTATTCATATTGCCCTCATTCTCCCCCCCCCCCGCGTTGATTAAAAAAATATTGTTGATTTGTCATGGGCACGTCTTAATCTATCATGTGCTTCCATGAGAGCCAGTTTAGTGTAGTAGTTAGGATAGGGTTGCTAAGTCAGGTTGGAAAATACCTGGGGACTTTGGGGGTGGAGCCCGGGGAGGGGGGGTTGGGGAGGGGGGGGGGCTCAATATGGTACCGTGCCATAGAGCACAACCTTAAAAGCAGCCATTTTTTTCCAGGGGAGCTGATCTCTTGTCAACTGGAGATCAGTTGTAAAAGCAAGGGATCCTCAGGCCCCACCTGGAGGCTGGCAACCCTAGGTTAGGAGCGCGGACTCTAATCTGGGAGAACCGGGTTTGATTCCCCATTCCTTCACGTGCAGTATCTGGTGTGACCTTGGGTCAGTCACAAGTTCTCTGAGAGCTGTTCTCTCGAGAGCTGTTCTCTCATGGGCAGTTCTCTCAGAGTTCTCTCAGCCCCACCGACCTCACAGGGTGTCTGTTGTGGGGAGGGGAAGGGAAAGGTGAGGGTAAGTCTGAGACTCCCTTGGGTTGTGAAGGGAGGGGTATAACTCAATCTCCTCCTTCTCCTCCTCCTGTAGGAGCTATTTTGTGGCTGCGCCCACAGCTTCATTGGAATTCCAAAGGTGCCTGCAGGTTCAAAAAGGTTTTGGACCTCTGCTGTAGAAGCTGTGTTCAGCATGTGCCCATCCAAGGTCTGTCACCCACAGGGGTGCGCCACTGGCCTGCTGGCACCTTCTGCTGTGGGCTACTTCCACATGACTCCAGCTTTGTGGAATGCTTACACAGCTAAGGGCTCTACGCACAGCAGTGTTGTATTTAAACCCATCGTTACCGTAGACAAGTTTAATTTAGCTAATCTCTGGCCCCTCTTCGTGCTTTGCTGCAGTCGTCCAGCACAGTTTTTAATATTTGTTTGCTCAGATTTTAATTAGTTTCCCAGCCCTAATTTAACCGGAGGTGGGCAGGGGTGGTGAAGCCCGCCGAATCTTCGTCAACCCTTGGCCTTATTAATTCGTAGGCCGTGCCATTTATCTGTGTGAGCCATCTGCCCTCGTGCTTCGTTTTCAGTTTGCTAATGTGATGGCAGGGCTTCTGGTACACTGTTTTCTCATATATTTAACTGAGAGGAAAGTATCAGTGTCGGCATAAAATTTGGAAAGAATTGTTTTTAAAAAACACGCCAAAAGAGACTAGGTTAACATTTTTTTACGGGATAAGGCTTCATGTTGACTAGTAGTATTTTATTTACTTCCTTTATACCCGCCCATGCGTCCCAGAGCGGCTTACATCAGTCTCCTCTCCTCTATTTTGTCGATACAACTAGGGTTGCCAGCTCCAGGTTGGGAAATACCTTGGAGGTTTGGGGTGGAGCCTGAGCGGGGTTTGGGGAGGAGAGGGGAGGGGAGGGAACTCAGCCGGGTATAATGCCATAGAGTCCACTGTCCAAAGCAGCCATTTTCTCCAGGGGAACTGATCTTGGTAATCTGGAAATCAGTTGGATTCCTAGATAGTTCACGCTTTGCGGTAGTGGCAGTGGAAGGTGCTGCCAAGTCTCAACCAACTTATGATAACCCCATAAGTTTTTCAAGGTGAGAAACATTCAGAGGTGTTTGGCCATTCCTTTCTTCTGCGTAGCGACCCTGGATTTCCTTGGTGGTCTCCCATACGAGTATTAATCAGGGCCAGCCCTGCTTAGCTTCTGAGATATAACAAGTTCAGGCTAGCCTGGGCCATACAGATCAAGGCAAGAAGCATTCAGAGGTGGTTTGCCATTGCCTACATCTATGTAGCAATGCTTGGTGGTCCCCCATCCAAGTACTAACCTGGGCTGACCCTGCTTAGTTTCCAAGATCTGATGAGGTCAGGCTAGGCTGGTCTATCTAGTTCAGGATTCTTGCCTTCTAGTATATACCACAGTTTCATTTGATTCGAAAACGCTTTTTGTAGGTATACCTTCATGGGGTTAGATCCTGTGGGACTTTCTTCCATCAGGAGGAGTATTCAATTGAGACAAGGGGTTAGATCCTGTGGGCTCTTTCTTTCGTCGGAAGGAGTCTTCCCTTGAGACAAGGGGTTAGATCCTGGGATCTCTTTCTTCTGTCGGAAGGAATCTTCCCTTGAGACAAGGGGTTAGATCCTGTGGGCTCTTTCTTCTGTCAGAAGGAGTCTTCCCTTGAGACAAGGGGTTAGATCCTGTGGGCTCTTTCTTCCATCAGAAGGAATCTTCCCTTGAGACAAGGGTTTAGGTCCTGTGGGCTCTTTCTTCCATCAGAAGGAGTCTTCCCTTGAGACAAGGGGTTAGGCCCTGTGGGCGCTTTCTTCCATCGGAAGGAGTCTTCCCTTGAGACAAGGGGTTAGATCCTGTGGGCTCTTTCATCCATCGGAAGGCGTCTTCCCTTGAGACAATGGGCTTCCACTGGAGGAAAGCCCCTCTGCTAGTACAATGGATCTGCAGGACCCAACTTGGTGAAGTCACTTCCAGGGACCATCTTGTAAATACAACATGTTTTAGGGTTGCTTCCTTTTAAAAAACTAACCACACTGCTTGCCTTTAATAGCCTCCTGAGAGAATGTGGAGGGGCCATGGCTCAGTGGAAGAACCTCCGCTTGGCGTGCAGAAGGTCACAGGTTCAATCCCTGGCATCTCCATTTATAGGATGTGGCAGTGGGTGATGTGAATGACTTCTGCCTTGGGGCCCCTTGAGAGCCACTGCCAGTTTGAGTAGACAGTACTGACTTTGATGGACCAAGGGTCTGATTCAGTATAAAGCAGCTTCACGTGTTCATGTGTGTGTTCACGATACCTCTGGAATTAAGCAGGAGAATCTTGTCCTGGTACAAAGACAAGGGGTGGGGTGGGGAGGGGGTGGGGAGACATATTTCTATATGTCTGATTATTGTCACAATAACAGGATTATGGCAAGGAAGAAACTGGCAACCCTAACATTTCATATGACGACAATCACCCCCCCCCCCTTGAGGGATGGGTATTCCATGGGGATAATTATGCTTTGTGATGGTGGTAAACTGGATTCATATATACCCAAAGTGGTCTTTATTCTGTGAGTTCCAATGTTCTACTTACAAGAAAGGACACTGTAAATACAGATGCATAATTGAAACGCATCACAAATTTGCCCCTGTTTTGGCTTTTAATTGCCGATTCAGCTGTGTTATCAGTAGCAAAATGGTTGTGGTGTTGGCTGACCCTTAAAGGCACTTTCGAACCACCAGTAGCCCTCTTTTAAATGCCCTTGTCATCCTAAATAGAGTTATACCCAGTGACGTCAGTGTACTCGGAAGGATGTAACGCTCCTTAAGATGGCACTGTGATCTCCTTAGCTCAGCTCTCCCTATAGGAGAGCTCCCCTCACCATCCAATTTAAAATTGTCTGTTTCACTTTATTGTATTGCCTTTTTCAATATGCAAGTGTAAGTCTGAGATTATCTTATTAGAAGAAAAAGGTTGTATTCCCCTTTAAATTATTATTATTATTATTATTATTATTATTATTATTATTATTATTAGATAGATGGCTATTGTGGTACCTTTTGGCTTTTCAATAGTTGCGTTGGTTGAATGAACTCCGTTAAAAGGTTGCATTGTTTTCAAAGGAGTTATGGCAAAATACACCGTTGAGTTTTAAATCATCAGGATAGATGAAAATGAGTTCAATCTCTCTCTTCTAAAATCCGTTGTGGTTTTTCTTGTATGGGCAGCAGATTTGCACGGCTTGTTCACCCGAGGAACATTAGTCAAGCTACTAGCAAGGCGGCCTTTGTCTTAAAGCAGTGGAATAGGGAGATGGGTGAAAGAAGAGAGTATCTGAAGGAAAGGGCACCTTTGAGATTTGTCAGGGTGTGATTTATACCGAAGAGCATTTCACCTTTGTAAACATGAGTGTGGTCTGCGTTTTACTCTTTGCCACCCTCAGAACCTTTGGACCAGAAATGTAATGCAAACATAGCAGAAGTAGGTGTGGGATTCTAATCGTAATTCTGATCTATTGTTCTAATCTCAAGAACTGTCAAGTTGCTTCCGATTTATGACAATTAATGACCTCCAAAACATCCGATCATTAACAGCCTTGCTCAGGTCTTGCAAAAAAAAAAAAAGACCGTGGCTTCCTTTCTTGAGTCAATCCATCTCACACTAGGTCTTCCACTTTTCCTGCTGCCTTCCACTTTTCCTAGACTTATTGTCTTTTCCAGTGACCGTTGTCCGCTGACAGTGCGTCCAAAGTTCGATAGCTTCAGTTTCATCGTTTTAGATTCTTGGGAGAGTTCAGGCTTGATTTGATCTAGAACCCTCTCGTTTGTCTTTTTGGCAGACTCAAGTCCTTCATAAATAAATTTGCTGCTTCTGTAAATTAAGGATACCTCAATTCATAATTTATCAGTCAACATGAAATGTTGCTGTAAAAATAAAAATCATCTTAGGGTTGTCTGAAAGCCATACAAATCCCAGTGAGGGTTGTCCAAGAGCTGGGAAAGCTGTCTTATTGTCATCAGTGAGGTTTGGATCAGGGATCTTCTAGTAGATGTGGTTCCATTCCTGCTTGTCGTGATGTTTCTCCTTCCTTTAAAAAGAAACAGTATTTGTGCTGTGAAGACAGGTGATATGCAGTGTGGTCCGGAAAACATTTAAAAGCATGACCCACTTTGTTTGATGGAGGTTGTTCTGAGACAGGACGATTACAACCTTCGGCATAGATGTAGATGCAGAAGAAGACATCCTACCTGTCACCGTCTTCCCACAAGTGACTCGGTGAAGGGTTGTGGCTCAATGGAAGAGTCTCTGCTTTGTATGCAGAAGGTCCCAGGTTCAATCCCTGGCACCTCCAGTTAAGAGGGCCAGATAGGAGGTGATGTGAAAGACCCAGGAGAGATTTTGCCGGTCTGAGTAGACAATGCTGACCATGGTAGACAAAGGTCCAATTCAGTATAAGTCAGATTCACAAGTTCAAGATGGTCAGGAAGGGGGCTGTGTTTTCAATGGTAGAGCATATTCCTGGCACGAAGAAGGTCCCAGATTCAGTCCACAACATCTCCAGTGAAAAAGATCTGGGAATAAGTGACGTGAAAGACCTCTACTGGAGACCTCGGAGAACCACTGCCAGTCTGAATTGACAGTACTGATTTTGATGGACCAGGGGTCTGATTCAATATAAGGCAGCTTCGTATGTACGTATGAAAGAAGACTGAAGCTAGAGATTTGCAGCTGAGGTGCACGGCAGCTGCACATGTATTCTGCTATGTCTCGCTGTTTTCTGATGATCAGTGATAACTTGTGGGTACCTCCACAGGTCCCATCCGAGAAGAATGGCGCTGAGGTTTTATAGCCATTTCCTTGCATTCCCTTCATTGAGCACATCCTGTAGTTGATCCTCCTTTCTTAGGCCGAGGACAGACTGGCAGTCTGGAGCGGGAGGAATCCGGAGGCAAAAGCTGCGGGGGAAAAATTCCCCGGGGGCTGGCTGTTCACACTGGCCAGTGTATTGTGCAAGGATGCTGTTACGGAGCGTTCAGACTGCTGCGGAGCGGCCCCGGGTGGGCCGGCCTCCGCAGCTTGTGGCAGGGCAGTTTCGGCAATGTGCACACGTGCGCATGAGCGCTCATGCGCAAATTGCCGAAACGGCACGTTCACACAGCCGCCTCCGCTTGAATCCCGCCTTCTTCCAGTTCACACTGCCTGAAAGCGGGAGGCATGCGGAAGACGGCCCCTGGACACCGGTTTCTCCCGGTGTCCTTCTACAGCGAGAGGAAACCGGCTTCAAAGCGCGTAAGTGTGGAAGGGAGCCGAGGGACAGCTGCGGATGTCTGAACGGGCTCCCTTCCCCCGCTTCCCAAGCGGAGCTCTCCTGGGAGAGATTGTCAGTCTGTCCTCGGCCTTAATTTCCTTCTGATTCACAGTGCAATCCTAACCAGAATTAACCCCTTCTAAGCCCATTGACTTTACTGGAGTCAGAAGGGTATAACTTAGGGTTGCCAGCTCTGGGTTGGGAAATTCCTGGAGATGTGGGGGTGGAACCGGGGGAGGGCAGGGTTTGGGGAGAGAGTTCAACAGGGTGTAAGGCCACAGAGTCCATCCTGCAAAGCAGCCATTTTCTCCAGGGGAACTGATCTCGGTCATCTGGAGATCAACTGTAATAGAGAGAAAGTTCCAGGTGCCGCCTGAAGGTTGGCAACCCTCCTCCTTATTACAGTTGCACTGTTAATATTCTGTTCAGACCTGTCGACAGAACATTGCAACTCGGAGCTGCCAGTCTGTTGCCCCTTTCTTAGTCGTGTTATAACCTCGTTAAAGAGATTCTTCACACATGCATGTTTGGAACACTCACTGTGCAGAATCAAGTGGTGACTTGCATGTATGAATGACCGTTCTTGGGTGAAGCACAACTAGTATTGTAGTATTGGAAACGGTGCAGAAAAGGGCAACTGAAAGGATTAAGGGGATGGAACACCTTCCCTATGAAGAACGGTGAAAGAGGTCAGGGCTCTTTAGCTTGGAGAAACAATGCTGTGTGAAAGGACGACTGAGGGGTGACATGATAAAAGTTTACAAAATTGTACATGGGATAGAGAAGGCAGAGAAATAAGTGCTTTTTGCCCTTTCTCACCATATGAGAACTCGTGGGCACTCCATGAAATTAAGGAGCAGTAGGCTTAGAACAGAGAGAAGGAAGAACTTCTTCACCCAAAGAGTAACTAACACACGGAATTCACTGCTACTTGAAGGGGTGGTGGCTACAAGCACGGACGGCTTCAAGAGGGGATTGGAGAAACATCTGGAGCAGAGGTCCATGAGTGGCTATTAGCCACAAAGTGTAGATGGAACACTCTGTCTGGGGCAGTGATGCTCTGTATTCATGGTGCTTGGGGGGCAACAGTGGGAGGACTTCTGGAGTTCTGGCCCCACTGCTGGACCTCCTGATGGCCCCTGGGTTTTGGCCACTGTGTGACACAGAAGAGTGTTGGACTGAATGGGCCATTGGCCTGATCCAACATGGCTTCTCTTATGTTTTTATGAAGGCCTCTGCCTCTCTGCCCTGTTGTTGGTCCTGCATAGTAAGCATTTGGCCGCTGTGTGAGACAGGATGCTAGACTAGACGGACCCCTGGTCTGATTCAGCAGGGCTCTTCTTATGCTCTTACATTCTTATCCTATCTGTAGCACCCCAGTGCCCCCCAAAGCTACTCTGGAGAGCCTCTAACACTTTGAAGTCAGTTTTCAGCATGATCCCCCCCGCCAACTAGGAAAGCATCCCACTTGTATCTTGGAGGTCTTTGCATCCAGGCCATTAATGCTTGCTGCTGGTTAGTTCATTTTATTTCCAACTTAACTGCAAGTAGACTTTTGATTTTTCGAGTGCATTAAAAAAACTCCCTGCTTTCCCTTTATTAATTTAAATATTTATACCACACCGTTCCCTCTCATAAGGTGCTGAAGTAGCTTAGAGAAAACCTGTCCCAAACAGGCATGCGAATCATAACCATCAAATCCTACAGAATTCACATGGTGGTGGGAAGTGCCTTCAGTTCGCAGTTGACTTACGGAGACCCTGCAGGGTTTTCAAGACCAGAGACCATCAGAGGTGGTTTGCCATTGCGTCCCTGCTTGGCTTCTGAGATCTGACAATATCAGGCTAGACTTGGCTATCCAGGCCAGGGTACAAAATTCATAGAATGATTTAAAACGCAGCATTCTTAGGACCAGATGGGCCCACCAGTCTAAGCTCCAACTCTAGGTGTCAGGCTTACTTGGAATCCCTTCTACATAACGCGGCCTGTTGGGACTTCTTAAGTACCAGTGGGGGAGATGACTTTCCTGAACCGAAGAACAGGGGCTGCTACTGAAAATGTCTGCGACCTCGTGGAAGTAGATTTCACATCTGTAAGAGATGGAATGGCGAGGAAGAGCGGGTGGGGAGAATGGCGTCATCTCACACGTTTTTATGGGGAGAAGACGATTCTTTGAATATGTTGGTCTCAGGTCATGAAGGGCTTTTAGTTGGAAACATGTTGGCAGTCAGGGAGGATGTCTGAGAACAGGTGTTATATGTTTGAATCGGAGCCATCCACATTTTCTACTTTTTGAAGTTTCCAATGAGCTGTTTCTAATCTGTGAACCGTACAGAGTTTACCAAAAATTGCTCCTCTGACGCACCGTGTAGATGTTTGTGTACTGTCTGCTTCAGCACCCGTGACAACTTTGTGATAATTAATTTAGCGGATTGCTGAATAATGAACAAGAGACCAGAAAATGAAACTTGCTTTCTGCATTATGAATCTTTTAATCGGCACAACAAAGATGTAGCTAACATTTTGGATATAGCAGTTGTTAAATTATAAATTTCAATTAGTTATCCATCATTGACATTTTTGAAAAAAAACCCAAACCCTGCTCTTCCTCTAAGGTTCACGCTGAGTGTCCTTTTCCCGTCTGATTATACCAAAAAAACTGTGAGGTCGGTTTTATTTTTTTTATTTATTTATACTTCATATTTATACCCTGCCCTCCCCGCGAATGGGCTCAGGGCGGCTTACAAGGTGGCTTACACGGGCACACATTGCCGACCACTCAATATAAAACTTTCAGTCCTTTGTTGTAGAATATTCTGCTCCTGTGTGCTTTCCGGCCTGGACCCTATGGCATGGATAGTCGGGAATGGGAACTTCCCTTCTGTCAAGTCTTCACAAAAAACTTTTATTCTCACTATATTCTTCGGAGTGCAAGTCTGCATAGGCATCTCTAATTTGAAAGAAGAGCCCAAGGGTGTTAAGAAGTGGTTTTGAATCTTTTTTGTAGTCAGAGAACAACTGCATGAGGCCCACGGTTAGCCGAGAGATAATGATTAGGGCAAGATCTCCTAACTGGCAGGGGTTTGAACATGGCTCTGTCTAGTCCAAGGATACCCAATTAAAAAAAAATTATTTTCTCAAAAAAGTGGGATACAAAAGGGAAGAAGGGGTAGGGGAATATATCAGGGATCATTTCAAGCAGGAACGCGCAGGAGCACCGTTCCGGGAGTAACAAGCCCAGGAGCGGGCACATATGGTGATGCGCTGTGGAAAAAAGCAGAAGCACACTAACTTGATCTGTATTTTCTTGCTTGTTGTAGGGTAGCTTCTCTGCAAGAGCAAAGGAAACCTAAGGTATCTTTAGTCAAAGTGTAAAACTGGCTTGCCAGCTTGGAGTTGGGAAATACCTGTAGATTTTTGGGGGGAGCCTGAGCAGTGGGCGTTGCCTTCTGACACACATATGCAAATAAGTTATGCTAATGAGCTCCTGCACCTCTTTTTATACGAAATTACCCCTGTAATAGATCCATCAAGTTTATCAAATATTATGATTTGTTACATACAACAAGTAAAATCAGATGTATTATCAAATGTATTACATGTTTCAAATATAGAAGCAGACAATAAAACATTAATATTACAGAATTTTGGGAGGGATTCTCTCTTTAAAAGAATAAACAAGAACTCTCCTAAAGTTAGCGATAATCTATTAACAATACAAGAGATTACATCTTTAACAGCTGAATAAACTTCAACGCTAAAATTAAATCATTGTAAAAAGCTGAATATTGTCTTAATTGTTTGTCTAAATGTCTTTGACCCTGTGGTAATCCCTGAATTTTGAGAGGGAGAGTGCTGAGTGCCACCCAAAATGGCTACCACAGTAGCCGGAGCCCAATGCAAAATGGTTGCCCGAGGAGGTGGAGCCAAATGGAATATTTCCCTCCTCACAACTTCTGGGAAGAATGAAATTTTGAAGGGGGAATGGAAAAACACACTATGGAAAGCCCAGTTGCTTACTAGTCCTCCTCATCCTCCAGCAGAAAACCCTTTCGTCTGAATGAGGGCAGCCAATAACAAGCCCTGTCTTACAGTGGCCCCACCCACTTTCTCAAAAGCTTGGCAGGCACCATAGTAAGTAGTAGCAGATACTATGTTGCCCACGGTCACCACGCTGGAGAACCCTACTCTAGCCATTATAATGCACTGGCTCTAAGATGAGGACCACTAGTATACTGTAAACGAAGACTGGCATTAAAAAGCTGAAAATTGGGAACAGGAACTAGAAAGGATTTGAGAGAAAAAGACACCTGGATCCGTGCACAGGGGCAGATAACTCAAGCTACCAATGTTAATTAAATGTCTAACTTGCATTGACCTGTAGGCCCTTAAGTGGTCTCGTGGACTTCGGGGGGGGGGATTATTTCTGAACAGCCAAAGCTGTTAGTCAAAAAGGCATTCTGCTTAGAAGGGAATATGATGTTTCTCATATATGAGAATAAGCACCAGAGGGAACACGTGCCTATACATTTTTAAAACTTCTGCTGTTTATTGAATGCAAAAAGAAATAAATGAAATAAAATAAAAAAATGCATTACCTTAAAGGACCATAAACCGCGGGGCTGTGTGTGGTTTTTTATTGTTTCCCTGGAACTGCAAGCAACACTCTAATCTAAAATCCAATAGTCTCTCTGGCCGGAGCAGATACTTTTATTGTATTAGATTCTCGAGCACAAGAATGTGCTACCGAAATGTCTTCTTCTAAGCGGCTAAAATGACCCTTAGTGTGAAAAATTGGGAGAAGCAGAGGGGAGGGAGGAGGGCGGGTGGGGGAGAGAATGAGCGGGGCTTAAAAGACTTTGGCAGGCTCCCATGACAATGGAGCATTCCAGTCCAGGGTGCGTTTAAAAAGTTTCTGTAGGTATCTTTCCCCCCTTCTCCCTAATGCCGTCGAGTCCATTTCTTCACATTTTTCTCCGGCGAAAGGCTTAAAGTGGTGGATATAGATCCTTATCTAAAAATGGATCATTACAAGCCGGAGCCTGGAATGCGGCCTTCTGTGCCTCGTATCCCTTGGCTCTGTACATTCCAAGCCCTTTGTCATTTTTTTCCATGTGGGTAAGGCTGATTTCCCCCTCCCTCCAATGGCTTTAATTGAATTTATTGCCCATAATCCAGCTGAAAGCGGCACATCTGTCTAATGTGCTAAATGGCCAGGTTTTGCGAGGGGAGCCTGGCTGGGCTTGGCGACTTTGGGAGAAAAAAACAAACCAAACCAAATGGTGCTGGCATTGTGTCCATGCATGTGTGGGAGGTAGAAATTGGTTCAGTATGGTGGCAGCCAGTGTTCCCTCTAAGCTGAGTGAGTGTGAGCTCGCTCACAGCTTTTTTTAGCCTCTGGCTCACACATTTTTGCCTTAGCTCTGAAAGGATGGCTTACAAGGAGGGCTTTCTAAGTGTCCTGGCCCCACTGGTAGACCTCCTGATGGCACCTGGGGTGTTTTTGGCCACTGTGTGACAGAGTGTTGGACTGGATGGGCCATTGGCCTGGTCCAACATTGGCTTCTCTTATGTTCTTATGTAAAGCAAGCTGATTTATGCAGTAGCCAAATTGCTCGCTCACAACATTAATGCCAATAGGTCACAAAGCAGATCCCTTTCGTTTCACTATAGCCTGCTTCCCTTTTCTCTGTTCCTATGAACAGAATCTGAAAATACAGACTATGGACTATTTTCAGCAGGAGGCCAGTTGAACCGGCTGCCACAGAATGACAGAATGGCTTATTTGTGGAATTTTTGCTCACAAGACTCCACAGCTTAGAGGGAGCATTCGTGGCGGCTAGTTTTGTGAGAGGACTGTTTGTGGCTCGGAAAGAGTGTCAATTCAGGACTCCGTTCTAAAACGTTGGCTAACTCTTAACGTTTTGTACAGCCAGCACTAGGGTTGCCAGCTCCAGATTAGGGGAAACCCGGGGATTTGGGGAGGGGGAGGGACTTCTATGGGGCATAATGCTATGGAGTCCACCTCCAAAGTGGCCATTTTCTACAGGCAAACTGACCTCTGTCGCCTGGAGATCAGTTGTAATCCCATGAGATCTCCAGCCACCACCTGGAGGCTGGCAACCTCCAGCCACCACCTGGAGGCTGTGTCTCAGCAGGATCCCTTCGGTCTGTTATTTATCGTTTATAACTGATGTCTCATTTAAAGATCTCCTATCCCTTATTTTAGGGGCCAGGAAATGAAAAGCATAACGGCGAGATGTTTTTAGCTTTCCATTAACTAAGCAAAAGCGTATTGTATCGATTTGCCAATACATTATAGTGGAGTGGGTCCCACGGCCGCCTTACCTATCTTACCACGCCACGGAGCACAGGTTGAAGGTCTGCTCCAGCACGGGTTTTCCTCTGACTTAGGCGGTTCTTCTGCCAGAGGAGAGCTGCTTTGACTGGAGGATCTGCTGCCCTGTGGGGGCTAGGCCCCAAAGTTGGGAGGGTCCCCAGTCTTTTTTAGTCTGCGGGAGCCTTTGGAATTATGACACAGGAAGCTGAGGTTGTGCATAACACTAAGAGGAACGATTCAGCCTTTTGGGCAAGCTGTGTTTAACAGGATGCCTTTTAAGATGAACATACCGTTGTGAAATATTTTCTTGGCATACACACGCAGCTTGCCTGCACTCAGTCAGTGAAGAGCCTTGTGTTGTGGGGGCAGCTGCTCCCAAAGCAACATTCTTAGAAATCTGCTCAGCCAGTCAGATCTCCATTAGCCAATCAGAAGCCCTTCTGGGAAGAAGCCCCATCTGGCCCCACCCACTTTCTAAAAACACTTGGCGGGCTCCAGGAAAGAGGGGTCGCTGGACACCTTGGAGCCACGTCAGGGACCCCTCTGCCTTAGGCGTTCCTTTAAAAACCTGTGGATATTTTACCTTTTGCCACCCATGGTCAGGTTCTTAACATGCAGCATTGTTCCCCAGTGGATGCCACCTGAGATAAAACCAAGGATGTCTATGAGATCTGCCCATCCTATGATTTCGGTAGCACAGGAAGTGACCTCAGAGCCGCGGTGAGATCTGGGTTTGGAATCTCCTGACATCACTGCAAAGATGTGAAGAAGCCGTGCTTCTGCTCCGTCTTTATCTGTGCAGTCTAGCACCATCCACCATGAAATATGACATTTCGTACGTGGGAATATCCAGTCATGGGAGTCCTAACATGTAGTCTGGAGCCGTGACCCAGGCTTCCTCTTTCAGGGAGAACTAAGCCATTCTGTCATTCTGTGGCAGCCGGTTCAACTGGCCTCCTGCTGAAAATAGTTCATAGTCTGTATTTTCAGATTCTGTTCATAGGAACAGAGAAAATGGAAGCAGTGAAACGAAAGGGATCTGCGTAAACATAGGCATTGTGCTTTTAACATGTAGTTTCTGTCTAAAATACATTAGTTTGTGGGCTTCTAGTGTGCAACCACTGATTTCATTTAAAGCTTATGCATAATGGGTCGGGTTTGGGTTTGGTTCCTTATGAGGTATGCCAAACAACTCCACTTCTTTTGTGTGGATTCTGAATATTAAGGTGTTCTTGATGTTACAAGTGATAAACGGACCTTGCATGAATGTTAATGCAAGAGGGAAAAAAATACAAGTCAGCCACTTTTAGACTGAATATTTAAACTTCAAATGTTTCCATTTGAGGAACCAGATATGTGGAAAACCTGATTTTGAAGTGCCGCTCGGGAAAGTTGCTGTTTTCGGAAACACATTAACCCCCTCAAGAATCCCTAGTTAGTTTGTCAACAAATCATTGTGGCTAATAGATGGAAGATGTATTGCGAAGGCCCGGAATCGCAATGAACCCGGAATCGCAATGAACCCTTTCTCTCTCTTTTTGTTGTTGTTGTTGTCTTTTATTGTTTCTGTGTGTGCAGTTTTGAGGGAGAAGGTTAGAAAAGGGGTGAGCCCCGGGAGGCTGAGGGGAAGTTGTAGGAAAGAAGGGGGCGGAGATTTGACACGAACGAGAGGAACTCCCGCTGACACGGCCAGTCTGACTCATTGAATGACCTGAATACGATAAATGCTGCTTTATCCTTTCTTGAAAGGAACAAGATAGTGCAGCCTAAAAGCCTGGGTGTGCTTAAATAGGCGACTCCGGGGATGTTTGAGGTGAGCTGTGTTTGAAATCCGAGCCAGCCAGCAAGTCCCGGACTTGCCACAGGTCACCTGCCGTGCTCTGCTGGGACAGGCCCAGGAACTGGGCGAACCGTAGCACAAAATGCCTTTGTTGTGGGCCTCTTTGGCCAGACCGTAGCCTACGAAACATTTGCAAGAACAAATCCTCAAATATTATTTGAAAGGGCACAAATGAGGCCACGCTGGAAAGCTTGCCAGCTTAACGCGCACAACGTGGTTTTGATAGCTGAGAAAGCAGAGCGTGGATCCATGGACTCCCATTTTGCTTGTTCTACGGTTTGTAGTGTATGCGTGCCATTTCTTCTCTTTTTTAAAAAATAGTGTTTAGTTGCTCTGCGGAGTTCCTGCGCTCCTAGCAATTTGACAGGCAACGAGTCTGCTTCACTGAGCTCAAATCCTTTTAGACTAATTTGTGAAAGAGCAGAAAAACAGCTAGTGACTTTCTTTCTTTCCTTTTTCTTGGCCCGGTGTTTAAAAACAAGAGATTTGGGGTATTATTATTTTACAAGCCTTCCTATTAGCGCAGGACTCTTTCTAGATTACTGTGATAATGTCATGCGTTTTCTAAATAAGAAAGCGATCACGAGTTCCTTCCTGGACAAAAGGGGCTGGGGGAGGGCGAGGATACTGTGTCGGTCAAAGGTCCTCGGTGACCCCAATGGAGACAACCACAGAGAGGCTGAGCACCGCATTAGAATGTTGCATATGCACGGCCCCCATTCCAGCAATGCCCCCCAAATAGCCAAAGGCCATTTTTTAAGAGGCTCTGCCCCCCCCCCCGCCTGCTGGCCTGCCAGTTAATTGCCACGCGGACTTCCTGACACACGGACAGATAAGATGACATTTTCGGTTTCCGTCACTAGCAAACGCCGCGGCGTCATTTGCACCAGTAGCTAAGAAGCTGTCAGGAAGCATTAGCGGTTGGTGCGAGCTGCCCTGTGGCACTTCCCCCTGGCATCAGCAAAAACGAGCATAAATCACCCAGCGGAGCAGCCTTCCCTGCTCGACTAATGAGGCTGTACGCTTGTTTATGGACTAGCATCATTTTTATGATTATTTCCACCTTTTCAGCTCGCCTTCATTGGCAGCAGTAGAAGTCAACTTTGGGCAAGGAGTCGCCGACTGACATTTTCCCCAAACGTGGCGCATAGCTTCTGCCATGTGGACTGGCCAGTGGACCTTCAGGTTTTGTTTCGTGACCCTTAAAAAGGGGGGGGGGTTAGCCAGAGAGGAGAAAGCATTCTTCAGAGACCTTCCAGAGGTGACTGTATCAAATTGCAGAGTGAATGGAAATGTCATTTAGACTTTTTTTTAGCTGAGGGTTTTTGGGGGGGGTTTGCTCTCCCCCCACAGATAGCATCAAGTTTCATTTTGCGCGTTTTTTTTACAGAAGAAGGGGAAGTGATTAAAACGATGTCTCAAAATCTCTGGAAGCAAATTTCTTCCAAAGGACCGCCGTGGTTTTCATTCATTTGCTTTATCCCTCTCCCTTATCTCCCCTCGGATAGGACCCTCGGTTTATTGTTTTAAGCTCCTCGGGACATTTACCCAGTATTTACCCGGGATTGGAAAAGCATTTGCTTCCAATGAAAACCGGGTCTTAGGTTACAGCCCGGCCAATGTAATTTCCCTCCCAGATGGAAGCCAAAGTAACTGTATTTGCCTTAAAAACAGTAAGCAGGACAAACCGGCGCATTAAGCCAGGGCTGTTTTTGGCTCAAGCTAATGATGTAACAGAAACCTTTTATTTGGGATAGGTCACTGCCTGGGATTGAAGGCAGTCGATCCGGCTCTGGCTTGAAAGGTTTTCTCCATTGTATCTACGTAAGTCTTTGCTTTAAGGAAAGGGGGAAAAAAAATCCGGGAGGGAGGGAGACGGAGGGGGTGGAGGGGGGGGAAAGAAAGATTCTGTTCCTAATGTCTCTGCTTTTATACAGCAGAAATAAACAGGAAAGGTTCTGGGGAGCGTTAGACATGGAATGCAGAAAGCTTTTCCCCCTCCTAATGGAGTATATAATTCAGGTGCCCTGAAGGCAGGGCTTTCAGGAATTCTTTTGCCCGAGGTAATGGGGAGCTCAGCCCGCTTGAAGGCCTTGATTATCTATTGATGCACAAAACCCTGGAAGAAGGAGGAGGGGGGGAAGAACTCATCTCCTTTGGATTATAGTAGATATTTCCATAAATTATCAATGAATTCTCTTTCTTAGCCCTGCCTAAGACCATTGCTTGCTAAAATAATCTGCGGCCGGGGGGGGGGGGGGGGCTCAAAACGGATGAAGAGTCTATATCCCCCCACACACACACACACAGACAGCAACAACAATACAATAGGCAGAGAGCTGTAATGAAAGACAATGTCATTAGGTTAGAAGCCCTTTACTTTTAATCAATGACAGCCTAATATATTTCTCTCCTTCTCTCCATCCCCCCCCCCCCGCTCTCCCCCCCCCCCCGGCTTTTGCCACTCAAACTGCAGAAAGTGGATTAGTTCATGGAAATTTTAAATGCCGTCGAGTTGTTTGCTCATGTTTATTTTATGAATCATTATTTTATATGGCGTGTTGCTCCTCTGAATAAAAGCCTTTCAAAGACTCTCTCTTTTTTTTTATCAAGTGAAGACATCTAAAACTCTTTCTGGAAAGGGGGCTGTTTTTAGACACACGAACGCTTCAAGATGGGCCTTTCATTAAATATGGAACTCTACGTAAAACGGCAGCCACAAATACACTTTTAAACAAAATCCGTTTAGGGGTTGTTGGTTTTTTTTTTTAAAGTCTGTGTTTTGGGTCATTATTTTGGAGGAAGGTTGCCAGGCGAAGGAGGTCTACTCAGAATCCTACTCAGATCTATTAAGTGGGCCTTACTCGCAGGAAAGTGTTGTTAAATTGTCTCTTTTGAAACACAGAAAACCACCTTTCTTTGACTGAGAGTATTTACTGAACTGTTTTTTTGCTTTGGGAGGGGAGATGGCGCTTGTCTAATTACATCTAAATGCTACGCCCTCATCAAAATTCGGACTGTCGAAGTCTCCCTGTGACCATTTGTACGCAGAAGATGAAAGGCCCAAACAAACCTTTATGCAGGGCTGCTCTCTAACCTGCTTTCTGAGGGTTTTTCCCCCTCACCGCTGTCTCTTTTCTGCAGTATTTTGTTGCAGAATGAACAATAGGCAGGAACCAGGAATACACGATAAACCAAAACTACTTGCTGTTTTTGTTTTATTCCTGTGGGAAGACTCTACTGAATTTGACACACTGTTAAAGACCATCACCAAATGAGTATCATTCGCTTTAGTCTACTGGGGGGTCTACTGGGGTTCCACCAGGGTTGCCAGGTCCCCCTTGACCACTGGTGTGGGACAGCGGGTAGAATTGCCGGATCCAAGACGGGAAACTCCTGGAGATTTGGGGATGGAGCTTGGGGAGGACAAGGACCTCAGTGGGATACAGTGCCACAGAGTCCACCCTCCAAAGCATCCATTTTCTCCAGGAGGACTGACCTCTGTAGTCTGGAGATGAGCTGCAGTTCTGGGGGATTCCAGGTCACCTGGAGGCTGGCATCCTTACCCCAAGAAGAATTTTGCCAAAAAGTGGGCGTTGGGTATGGGGAAAGCTGCCCTCCACTACAGTGCTTGAGCCAGTTGGCGTAGTGGTTAGGAGTGAGGACACTAATCTGGGAAAACCGGTTTTGATTCCCCACTCCTCCACATGCAGCCGCTGGTGTGACCTTGGGTCAGTTACAGGTCCTTTCTTTCACAAGCAGCCCTCGAAAGAGCTCTCTCAGTCCCACCTACCTCCCAGGGTGTCTGTGGTGGAGAGGGGAAGGGAAGGGAGATTGTAAGCCGCTCTGAGACTCGAGTGAAGGGCAGGGTATAAATCCAATCTCTTCTTCTTCTATTTTGAGCCTCAGTGGACTCCTTTTGGGAATTATAATTGGGTTGGCTTGTTGGAAACACGCCCCAGTTAGAGCAGCTAGGAAGGTTACTTATGCACAAAGGGCAAGAACACGTGTGCCCTAAGGCCAGAAGCGAAACAGCCACGTGGCTTTGGGGCCTTCCAGAATTCTTGAATGGAGTTGACTTAGCCGGAATGTGGTTTTGGGTTACGTGGGAAATGCTGATAAAAGGTCTCCTTGGGGGAGCGGCCAGGGAGGGGGAGAAGAGCACCTTGTGAATTCAGTCAAAGCTGAATACACACCTGAGTTTGTGTACGGAAGAGGTGGTGGTTTGACTGCACATTAAAGAGACAAACCCGTTCTTGCTTTTTGCCTGTGTGTGTGTGGGGAGGGAAGCAGGCTGAACTCGATGTGCCAATTTAAAGTTAAGAGATGTGGCTGATGCATTCATAAGGCGTTTCTCTCTCACACACACATACGCACCTCCAGGCAGAACCGAACTTGACATCGTCATTCCTACCCATCGACTACAGCGTGAAATAATTTTGAGATAATCATCTATTAAACTGTTCATTACAAGTCAAAAATTTTTTTTTTAAGTTGCCCCTTAAAGGTAGGCTGTCATGATGGGTAAAAAAGTCTCTCAAGATAGCACAAAAGTCAAAAATTTGATTCACTATATTTACAGGTGACGGCTTGGACAACAGTGTAGCTTCTCCCAGCACAGGTGATGATGATGATCCAGATAAGGAGAAAAAGCGGCATAAAAAGCGTGGCATCTTTCCCAAAGTAGCCACAAATATCATGAGGGCATGGCTGTTCCAGCATCTAACAGTAAGTGAACTCTCTAGAAATCCCATACACGCGATTGAAACATGTTGGAGTTGTGGCGGTAGAAAAAAACATGGCGATTGGATTGTCTGTCGCGGGAGCGTAACATCTGACGCGAGCAGAGTCGGAGGGCACGCCCGGCATTTGCTTGCATTTCTCTGTACCTCTTGCAAGGGAGAGACGGGCACCAGTTATTTAAACAATATACCGTTGCTTTGTTTTTGACTTTTCAGAGAGGGAATGTGCAACTGTAATGGATGTTGCATCAACAGTATCAAAGACCTGTTTCTTTTTTAAAGTGCCTGCTAAGTCTCCCTAGCAGCATCTGATTTTAAACGTCCGGGGGAAAAAATGAAGCACACCAGGATATGGCTTATTTTTAGTTCCCTGCACAGTCAAATGCCATTATCTTTAAGGGAAATGGCCCTGATGCTATTTGTTTTCTTACTCATTGTGTACATACCACAGAAAACAGTGATTTTCTGGTTCTAACAGTGGCAGTAGCTGCGCTGAGGTCTGGAGAACGTAATCACCCCAGGAGATCCACATGGACACCCAAACAATATGGCGGATGGTGTGTGCTCCTTTAATGTGAATTGTCTGCTGAGGATTTTTGCTGAGAGAAGTTCCAATCCTTTGCCAAAGCTGTTTGTCGCTGTCGTGCTGGACCACATCAGTGTTTGGCCACATCCGCTCAGATCGTGCAGGCGCGCTCATTACAATGCCGCTCCATATTCACGTATGTGAGGCCCAAGGGTTATGGCTCTGATCCTGTGCGCTTCTTCCACTTGAACTCTCCTTCCGCTTCAGATATCACAGAGGTGGGTCCTCTAGGCGCTAGGCTCCTCCTACTCATGGAGAGACACTGGTCTTGCATACGTAGCACCACCTCGTGCTGGAGGAATACTATGCTGGGTAGTGCTGTGGAAGCAAGGAAGAGGATCCAAGCCTGAAACAGTAATACTTAAATACTGGATTTATCATTTTGTAAAGTCATACAAGTCATCCCGGGAGGGAGGTCTTGGCTCTTAATGAAGCATAAGCCCCCACCCCACCCCACCCCCATATTTGAGAGTTGCTGAGTCTAAATGTTTCTGTTTAGCCCCCCATTGACAGAAATTCTTCAGGCATGATCTTTTTGTACATCTAGTAAGACTTCTTTGTCTTCCCCCACTCTTGGACAATCCACAAATGTGCTCCTGGCTACTATTTCCAGTGTCCCGTCTGGACATATTTGAAGGTCACTCCCCAAATCTCAAAGGAAGTATCAGTAAGAGGAGAGTTGTTAGAAATTTTTTTTAAAAAATCAGTTGGAGCTAGTTGTGTGCTTCTCTGGATGGTGGACATGGTGTTTCTTTATAATCCGAGGACTGTGCGTTTGCAGTAGCTGTAACTGCAAGATGATGTCTCTGAAAACTTCCAGTAGTATTCTTGGTTACCTTTATACAGCACATACATTTATACCTGTGTGTTATGGGCTGGCCTAGAGATTCTTTCAAACCTAGGGCTGCCAGGTCCCCCCTGGCCGCTGGTGGGGGATTGGGACATAGGGTTGCCAGATCCAGGTTGGGGAATTCCAGGAGATTTGGGAATGGAGCCTGGGGAGGACTGGGACCTCAGTGGGGTACGATGCCATAGAGTCCACCCTCCAAAGCATCCATTTTCTCCAGGGGGGCTGACCTCTGTAGTCTGTAGATGAGCTGTAATTCCAGGGGATCCCCAGGCCCCACCTGGAGGCTGGCATCCCTATATTAACTGTACTTATACTTGTCCTGTATCTCACTCACTTCTGTTCCTCAGTTTGGATTGGCTCAAAAGCAGATTTACATATAAGTCCGCAGAAGTTACTTATGTGGAGAAGAATGCTTGCTTGAGGTGGTTTTTGGAGACGGGGCGTGTGCTTGGTTGCTGGTTCTCCAAAGGTGGTTGGTTCTCCGAAGGTGGTCATACATTCCCCTGCCACCATGGTGGATGGTGGAAGATAGCTTGGTGTAAAGCATTCGGGAGGGTGGCATTTTGAAAGCTGGTTGGTGGCGGACTAGTTAATATGCACTGCAGAACGCGGTTGATGGCCGACAGGTGAGGGAACAGCATCTTAACTCATCCCCACCATTTTTGAAAGCATTCAGGTGCATCCAGCTATTCTCTAAGTAGCTTTCTTCCATCTTACGTGGCTCTTCCTCCAACGGAAGAGCCACTTAAGTTGGAGACAAGTATCCATAGACTGGAGGAAGGCTTCAGATTTGAGCCAAAAAGGAAAGTATGGGGTAGGGGGTGGGGTGGGGGAAGGATTTTAATAAATAAATGCATAGACTTTGGTCAGTGGAGTGAGTACGATGCACCCCATTCTCAGACCTGCAGAGTGCTCGTTTTCCTTTATATGGAATTGCGTTTTTGGTGGCCTCTGAATTTCTGGCTAGCACATCAGTCCACATTTTAAACATTTTTTGTGGGGGGGGGGAAGCATCAGACGGGGGGAATATTGCTGTTGGAGAACTTGCAAGTGTGCATGACGCTAATTTTGGTGCCACTGTTCCACCCATTTGGAATTTAGACTGGAACCACCCACTTGTTGGAAGAACTCTTCTGGCATCGCTTGCTCTTTCAGTAGCACTTTTCTTTGTGCAGGAGTCCACCCAACACACTTGTCAGGGTGAAAGCTACAAACTTGCTTACAATGTCAGCCTAAGCAGAATTCTAACCCTTCTGAAGCTACTGAAGTCAATAGCCTTCGAAGGGTGTAGCTGTGTTCTGGATTGCACTGCTAAAGTTGGATCTGACAGAGCATTTTATTCTTTCTTCTTCTTTTTTTGCATGTGCATGACATAGCATAAGGCAATTTCTTGATTAGATTAATCTACAGTGAAATGCTAGAGCAGGAATGTCAAAGATGCAGCCCACGGGCTGGATCCGGCCTGCACAGGGCTGCAATCCGGCCCATGAACAGTTGACCCTGTGCTGCTTTCTGGTTTCTGTTTCTAACATTGCAGCTCCTTTTTCCGGGTCTCTCCTAGTTCCTGCTTTAGAGGAGATAAAGAAAGCCTTCCCTTCATTGGCTGATTGCTCCTGGCCCCCCTCCTTTGGAGAGGGAGGCAAGGACGTAGACTTTTTCAATCCCGGGGGGGGGGGCGGGGGCTCTCTTGTGTGCGCGCGCGCTCGGGACCATGTCCCCGCCGCTCTCCCCCCCGCCCCAGGGAGCCGCCGCCGCCGCTTCCCTCCCCCGGGCCGTGCCCGCCCGCCGCGCTCCCCGCCCCCCTCCCTCCCTCCCTCTCCCCGCCCCCCTCGGGCGGCGTAGGATCGCTGCTGCTGCCTGCAGCCGGGGGCCGCGCGTCGCCCTTGCGGGCCCCCGGCTCCCGCTCTGCCTCGCATTTCCCGGGGGGGGCTCAGCCACCCCCGGCAAAATGAACGCCCGCCGGTGGCCAGTCAGCTGGCCGTCGCAGCCTCTCTCCCCCCCTGCCCCGCCCCAGGGAGGCAGGAGGGCAGGCCGGGGGTGGGGGGGAAGGAGAGGCGGCGACGGCCGGCTGACTGGCCACCGGCGGGCGTTCATTTTGCCAGGGGTGGCTGAGCCCCCCCCGGGAAATTTCGGGGGGGGCTCGAGCCCTCGAGCCCCCCCGTAGTTGACGCCCATGGAGGGAGGGAAGGACGAGAGACACAGGGAGGGGAAACAGTGGCATCTCATGGGACTTTTCAGAAGACCAGCAACATTTTATTCCAGGTAGAAGCACACTTTTTCTTCAGAGAGAGAGAGGGAGCATGCCAGAAAAGAGAGAGAGAGAGAGAGAGAGAGAGAGAGAGAGAGAGACCTATGTTTAGACCAGAAAAAGTTTTATTGCAGATATGTGGGAGGAAGGGCCCTGTGTTTAGACCAAAAAATGTGAAATGCTAGAGCAAGTATGGGAGGTAAAGAGTCCTGTGTTTAAGACCAACAAATGTTTTATTCCAGGTATAAGAGAGAGAGAGAGAGACCATCTCATGGCACTTGGAGAGATCCCCCTTTCCATTTCTAACAAATGGAGGGGGGAGAAACTTAAGAGCACAGCTTGCATTCCATATTAGTGAAAGGGAGCAAGAGTACAGCAGCACCTTAATGACAAAATTTGTGGCAGGGCATGAGCTTTCATGAATTACTGCTCATTTCTTGAGATACAGCTGGAATGTGAGTCCATCTGTCTCTATATCTTGGAGAGTGAAGTGATTTCAGATGCCAAAAGACAATAGTAGGCATTGATAATGAGAGAAGAAAACTAGGTCTCAGTTCAGTCCAGGAGTTTCTGTTGTTTTGAGCTTCATGATCAGTTGCAAGTCAGCAGTCTCCCTTTCTAATCTCCCTTTGAAATTCCTTCGTAAGAGAACTGCTACTCTTAGGTCAGCAACTGAATGTCCTGGAAGGTTTAAATGTCCCCCCACTGGTTTTCGAATGTTGTGGTTTCTAATGGTGGTAGAAAGAGTAAGAGTTCAGTAGCACCTTTAAAGACTAACAAAATTGTGGTAGGGTATGTGCTTTTGTGAGTCACTGATCACTTCTTCAGACTTATTTCCATTTGTTCTTTGCATCCTCCTGGGCTGAATCCTCCTGTACCAAATGGAGACCTAGGTTTCCTGTCTCATTACCAACACTGATACCTCCATACCTCTGTATATCACACCAGTGCTGATATCTCCACCCGCTTGCATATCACACCCAATCCAATCAAGCTGGCTATTGCCATTCGGCATCTGAAATCACCCTTATACTGTTTATATCTTTAGTACCTTGTGTTACATTTTATGGCACACACGGCCCGGCCCGACAAAGTGATCAGATCCGGCCCTCGTAACAAATGAGTCCGACACCTCTGTGCTGGGGGTTGCGCTAGGCCTTGTCCAATTTCTTGCGCTTGCAAAATCATGCCACGTATATATTTTCACTTACACTTTGCTGGATCCAACCTGAAGGCCTAAGGGGTGGGGGATTTGAACCTGGATCTTTTTTCTTTGTTTTAACTGAAATCTATCCAGGCATGGAGACATACAGTAGCCAGTAATAACTGAGCTCCCAGTGTCTAGAGCGCTGTAGCTGTTGGATTGCTGGATCCAGTAACCTTCACACCCATTGGGCACAGTCTGTGTAGGGAAGGGAACTGAACTTCTCAAAGGTCACCACGGATGCAGCACAGTCCGTAAGAGGCATGGATTTGTCAAAGCTAATTGACAGGTAAAAGGATATTTCCCCCCTCTTGAGGGTTATAAAGCTAGCGTCCGCCAGCTTTGCCTGGGATGTCACTTGCCCTATGTGAAACTCCCATGTTCACCACCGCTACCTGGCTTTAAAAAAGAGAGCGCCTTGGCCTTACGGAGACGCCGTGCTGCGTACAGAGGAGGAAGCGTCGCTCCGACAAATTGCTGAGGCTAATCCATCATTTCTAGGACTGATTCGATTAAAAACGTGGGCTCTCTAAATTTAACATAGGGAGAAGAAAGGGAGATTGTCTCGTCTGTCCCATACTCCCCTGCCCACTACTTCCCCGCAAATTCAGCATGCTGGTGACATAAGCTTTTTTTTTTTTTTTTTTTTAATTTCTCCCCTCCCCTCCCCCTGGGAAAAAGTTGTGGCCACCATACTACTGGTACATTCGTCAAGAATACACAGAGACATAAAACCTAATCTTCTTCTTCATGGTTCCTGTGAAGTCCCACCGTTTGTGCGCGTAAGGAGCTTATTTTGAAGTAGCCCCCCCCACACACACACTCAGATAATAAAGGCTAAAGATTTCAGTATGCCAGCAGTAGCGTCTAGAAGAGCCTGTTAAAGAATGTTCCACTGACACATAATAGAGGGTCAAAACATAAGTAAAGGTAGTCTGGCGCTGGCCTGGCGCTACAGTGGGGCTATTGAGGGCTCAGCCCCCTTCCTTAAAGCCCCTCCGCTTCTCCCCTAAAGCATTTAAAGGGATCCTTTAAATCCTTTTGAGAAGAAGCAGGGGGTGGCACGCACCCCTCTCCCTCCTACCTGCAAGATATAAAGGCCGTCCAGCTGATCGGCGGGCCCTGAGCTCCCCGCTGATCAGCTGAAGGGCCCTTTAACTCTTGCAGGAGGGGATGGAGAGGGGCACACGCCACCCCCCTTCATTATGGCAAATAATGGCAGCCCCACCAGAAAGAAAATTTGTCCCACAAGCCACAAAGTCCTCGCTTCAGGCCTGGTCTGGCATATGTCTAGAAGAAGTCTACACTGCGCCGTATCGGCATGTTCAGGATGCTGTAGGAGCGGCGAATCGAAAAGGTAGACATTGCAGTATACTGTTCTCTGCAGGACGTGGCCCTTAATTTCTGCACTTGAACGATGCAGGTAATGAAGCCCACCTTTCCATTCGAGTAATTTGCGAGTGAAAACAGAACAGTGGCTCTCGGAATTATTGCATTAGTCTCTGAAACCCAGCAATCCTGTTTGGCTAGTAGCAATACTTAATTGGGCTATTACCTCAAAGGAATACTTCCAAGGATGGGGGGGGGAAATACTTGCTCATAATTATAATATTAATACCCATCAGTGGCATGGAATTAAATGACATGGACAGTAATTGCTGTATGTGTCATACTAATGACGAGTGGTTGAGATGATTTGAAATAAATGGAAGAAACGGTGTGTGTCATCTTTAAAAATAGTTCTTCTGCCACCTTGGTCCGCAGTGACCGAGACCTTCTTTCAGGCTGTGATTCTCTCTCCCTCCCCCCACCCCCACATTCGTGTGTGCCAGCAGGCACACCAAAGAAGAGTTTAGCCACTTGCATTCCACAGTGATATGACGCCAGTTCCCGAAGCGATTGGCAGCAATGCCGTTGTAATAGGTTTGCCGTCAGATGGTCAGCCATGTTGGTCTGAAGCAGTAGAACAAATGTAGAGTCCGGTGGCACCTTTAAGACCAACAAAGGTTTATTCAAGATATGAGTGTTCGTGGGCATGCACATTTTATCAAATACATTGGAATGGTACAGAGACTTAACAGCAAATTAACATGTAACATGATGATGTTTCAGATATGCAAAGTGAAAACTAAATAACAAGTTAAGGTTATAAGGTCAACAGTTGTAAAGCAATCAATATGTCAAAATAGCAGATAAATGTCTAAAGGTGTCTTTTCTAATTGTGAGAAGTAACTGAGAATCTTAATTATCTCCTCTCAGGCGTGGAGGGTGCTTAACAGCATTTTTTGAGCTGGATGTAGTGTTGTCAGCAGACATCCCAATATTCCTTGCATTACGTTCAGTATTCAAATATACTAATATCACTTTGCATATCTGAAACATTATCATGTTACATGTTAATTTGCTGTTAAGTCCCTATCTGTTAAGTTTGAACCTTACCTACCATTCCAGTGTATTTGATAAAGTGTGCCTGCACATGAAACCTCATACCTCGAATAAACCTTTGTTGGTCTTAAAGGTGCCTCTGGACTCTAGATCTGCTTTCAGTCTCCTTCACATTGTTTGCACAGTCCCATTTTGACATTGCCACAAAGGCTACTTTGTCAATCAGCATGGTTTGCATGGGTGGTTTATGGGTGGGGCCAGTTTTCCACCTTCTTCCTATTTTGGCACAACACAGTGATTTAGCTTGCTGGCTGGTTGGTTGGTTAGTAGGTCAATTGGTTGTTGGGCGCCATTGACTGATGACCCCTTCCAGGAGATGAAGATTTCTCTATATGAGTAAGTGTGGCATAGCAGTTAAGAGTGTCAGATTAAGAAGAAGAGAAGAAGAAGAGAAGAGGTTAGATTTGTACCCTGCCCTTTACTACCCAAGGGAGTCTCAGAGCGGCTTACAGACTCCTTTCCCTTCCCCTCCCCACAACAGACACCCTGTGAGGGAGGTGGGGCTGAGAGAGCTCGACAGAAACTGCTCTTTTTCAAGAACAGCTGGTACAGAGCTATGGCTTGCCCAAGGTCATCCAGCAGCTGCAAGTGGAGGAGTGGGGAATCAAACCTGGTTCTCCCAGATTAGAGTCCACGCACTTAACCACAACACCAAACCGGCTCCCCTTTAAATAAGACATGAGACACCCAGGTTTCGAATCCCCACTTTGCCCAGGTAGCTTTCTCGGTAACTTAGGGTAGTCACATACTCTCAGCCTAACCTATCTCACTGGGTCGTCATGGGGATAAAATGGATGAGAGGAGAGTGACCCATTAGGGACAAAGGCGGGTTATAAATAAATAAGCAGTTTCCCTCTAAGCTGTGGAGTCTTATGAGCAAAAATTCTACTTTGTGAGTTACTGGCATTCAAGTTGTGAGTGAGTGATTTGGCTACTGCATGAATTAGTTTGCTCTGGAGCCATCCTTCCTGAGCCAAAATGAAAATGTGTGAGCCAGAGGCTAAAAAACTGTGAGCTGGCTCACACTAACTCAGCTTAGAGGGAACACTGAAAGGCGCCTTGTCACATAATAGTAATATCTACTTAGTCGTGATATAAAATTAACTTTATAGTATTGGTGCATGGTGGTATGATGTAGCAGAGGTTGTGTCAACAGCTGTGGAGAAGTGTCATTCCAAATCTGGATGTCCCCTGTCCAAGCTTGGCAGTTCGTAAACTGAAATGAAACTAGTTACTTGCACAGGTAGTTACTAACCTGCCCTGCCTGCCAGCCATCTGTAGCCTAAAAGTTGAGATGGAGAGAGAACCAGATTTTGTAAAACTACTTTGTATCCGGTTTCCCAAGCAGGCAGGCCTGTAGCTACGGTGTGGCTTTTGGGAGCCTCGCAAGAATTTCTCCTGTAAATGCTTTTTTCTATCGTTTTAAAATATATTTCTTAAGGTGTGTGCTCCTTTAAGCAGAGTGGGGTGCTGTAGTTGACTGATTCCCGTGCTGAGCAAGGGGGTTGGAGTAGGTGACCTCTAGGATCCCTTCTAACTCTGTGTCAAGAAACTGGTCTCCTGCTTGGGCTGGCAGAAGTGATTAACTTGCGGCAGCTGGGAACTGTCATCTAAAGTGGCCGACAGCTTGCAATTTAGAGACTGATCCTAGTCGCAGCTTTCTATTGGCTAAATGGCTTTTCTTTCTGCACTGAGAACTTCAGCCCCACCAGAAAAAAAAATCTGCCCCACAAGCCACAAAATCTTGGCTACAGGCTTGCAGGCACGACAACCTAGTTTGGGGCATGAAGCACTGGGCAGTTGAGGGGTTAATCGCAGGGAACCGCTGAAGTTCAGAGTTGCTTTGTTGAGCTGCGCATTCCTCTGAATCAGTCCCCGCCATACCTCCTAGCCCCCAAAAGCCAGAGATAAGCTGTCCGTCATATCCACCATGAGACTGTGTTTCTGCCACAAAATCACCTCTGCTTGTTTCCAAGGGGCAGAGCAAAACTCATTGCCCTGACATCGTTCTACAGTGTTTCTTCTGTTACGGGTCTCGGCATTAATGAAGGCTGACTCCTGGAAGTAGCTTTGCTGGCCTAATTCACGCCCAGGCGGGGGGGGGGGGGGGGATTGTGGATCCATGGAGCCGGCTCCGTATTACTATCCTGCAGACATTTCTGCATCTTCCCTCCTTGCTGTTATAATTCCTGAACAATAAGCTGACTAGAGAAGGAAACAGAAGATGGCTTACTCAACTCCCAACCAAAGATCACTTTAAAAAAAAAGTTTCAGAGGGTCTGAGTGTTGGTCTGCAGTAGAAGAGCTGGGTTCGAGTCCAGCAGCGCCTGAGAGAACGAGATTTCCAGAGTAGGAGCCTTTGAGACTCAAAGGTCCCTTATTCAGATACCAGATGTGTTTCGTCTCAGAAGCTTGTACCCCCAAAATCTCATACCCTGAAAACCGAAGGTGTTACTAGGTGCTATGATTGTCTCATAGATCCCATAGAATTTAAATTTGGCGATTGTCTCAGAGGGCAGCCGTGCCGGTCCGCAGTGGAAGAGCTGGGTTCAAGTCCAGTAGCACCATAGAGACCAATAAGATTTCCAGGGTATGAGCTTTCTAGAGTCGAAGCTCCCTTTGTGAGATACCTTCAACAAGTATCTGACGAAGGGAGCTTTGGTTTTGGAAAGCTGATACCCCCCCCCCCGCCCAATCTTATTGGTTTTGAAGGTGCTACTGGAAATCTAGTTTTTTAAAAAAAATTACAAGAAGAGCTTGAGTTTATACCCTGCCCTTCACTACCCGAAGGAGTCTCAGAGTGGCTTACAAACTCCTTTGCCTTCCCCTCCCCACAACAGACACTCTTGTGAGGTAGGTGGGGGCTGAGAGAGCTCTTTCAAGGCCAAAAATACCAGGTGCCATCACACAGTGGCCAAAAATACCCAGTGTCCTCAGGAGGTCCAGCAGTGGGGCCAGGACACTAGAAGCCCTCCTGCTGTTGCCCACCCCCTCCATCAAGCACCAAGAATACAGAGCATCACTTGCCCCAGACTGAGAGTTCCTATCTATACCTTGTGGCTCATAGCCACTGATGGACCTCTGCTCCATATGCTTATCTAATTCCCTCTTGAAGCCGTCCATGCTTGTAGCCGCTGCCACCTCCCGTGGCAGTGAATTCCATGTAAACATCTGAAGAAACTCTCAGCGAACGAGGACTCTTCTGCGTCACTTGGGTACCACGTGTTGGATGCTTGTGCCCGCATCTCTCGTTAAAGATGCGACAGGCCCCATGCTGAAGCCTCCGATAGAAGGAGTCCTCCGCTTCCAATAATATATTGGGTCAGTTCGCTTCATTAGCATTTCAGTGTTTTGCCATTCACCTCGAGTGCCGAATATGAGCCTCAGAGCCAAAGGTAATTATTTTAAATGACAGACAACTATGTTATTTAAACTACTTATATCCCATCTTTTTTCTGAAGGGATCAAACCGACAGAGCAAATATGCCAACAGGTACCAATAATTACATTTTGAGTGCATCACTAAAAACACCATCACTAAGGCCTCCCCCCCAAGACTTCTTCTTCTTCCTCCTCCTCCTCTTCCTCCTCCTCCTACAATAACCGTTTATCTGCACTGACAAAGAAATGCCCTAATTTGTCAGGGGAGTCATAGACTTGTATCTCATCCTCCCCCCCCCCCCCCCCAAGCCCGATAGGAATGACTGATATCTTTGGCCAGGGTATGAGGTCAGGGCCAGTGTTCCCTCTAAGCTGAGTGAGTGTGAGCTAGTTCCCAGATTTTTAGCCTCTGGCTCACACATTTTTGTCTCAGCTCAGGAAAGATGGCTCCAGGGCAAACTAATTGATGCAGCAGCCAAATCGCTCGCTCACAACTTGAATGCCGGCAGCTCACAAAAGTAGAATTTTTGCTCTCAAGACTCCAGAGCTTAGAGGGAGCATTGCTTTCCACCCCATAATTGTAATTTTATCGCTATATCTTGACAACGTAGTTGTTCTTTCCCTTAGTTGCATGCTCCCTTTGCAAAGGGCGGCAGCTTAGACTTTGATGCAGACTGTGTTTATGTGCTCATAGCTATGAATGATTCCCCATCAGTGTGGAATACAGCTTTGTAACTGTGTCCACACAGCAGAGGTTGCCAAACCCAGGAGTATTGTTAAGCTGGAGCTATGATGTGGGGAAATTTTAAAAGCTGTCGGTAATGAGAATCTTAGGATTTGTGGGGGGTAAAATGCAATTTTAGTTATGTTTTCATATACAGAAGTGGCAGCCCCTCCGTTTATTTGGGAAACAATTACATTACTCACATCGAAACGGTACCGTGTTGCCATTTAAATTACTCTGCCAGTCTTTATCGATAGAATTCCCAGTGCAGGTCCAGGCAGGCACCTGTTCCTAATGTTTTCACCTGTGCTGAGAATGCTGGCGGAGGCAGGGCTGCCAGGTCCCCCTTGGCCACTGACAGGGGGTGGGGGGCAGTGTTCCCTCTAAGCTGAGTTAGTGTGAGCTAGCTCACGGTTTTTTTAGCCTCTGGTGCACACATTTTTGTCTTAGTTCAGGAAGGATGGTTCCAGAGCAAACTGATTGATGCAGCAGCCAAATCACTCGCTCACCACTTTAATGCCAGTAGCTCACAAAGTAGAATTTTTGCTCACAAGACTCCACAGCTTAGCGGGAGTATTGGGGGGCTTTTTTTGCCAGGTTCAGATTGGGAAACTCCTGGCAATTTGGAGATGGAGCCTGTGCCATAGAGACCACCCTCCAAAGCATCCATTTTCTCCAGAGGGACTGATCTCTGTAGTCTGGAAATGAGCTGTGATTCCAGGGGATCCTCAGGTCCCACCTGGGCTGCTGATTTAGGTGTTTCAGAAGGATCAGTTTCACTTTTTATATAAAACAACTTCATTTAACTCTGAGTGTTGTCAGTCTAAACGCATCATCTTCTGGCAGTGAACTAAGGAACTTAGACACCCAGCAGAATGACCATCGCTTTCATCTCTTCCATTGCTCTGTTATTAAGTTGTGATCCTATCCTGTTAACATTAAGCTGATTGGAAAGACCCCTGGAGGATTGTCCTGTCTCAAAGTCCGACTGGGACCTGTAGGCTTATCCCAGCAGGGCAGAGAACATCTCTGCCAGGCTGTTTCAGCTCTGAAAAATGGCATGCGCAGGGGAGGGAAGGCTTAACTACCCCCTCCCCACATGCTGCAGTGAATAGGGGTTCCATCCTTGTATTCACTTAAAAAATGAAAACCCAGTTGGGAACACGTACATGAAATTTCCAGCATCTCCTGTCACTGGGTGCTTATTGGTTGGTTCCTCAGTATCAGGCAGGGTGGAATTCACAGCAGAGGAGTACACTGCTAAATGGGTGGGTGGCGTGAGCAAGAATTCTACTTTCTGAGCTCCTGGCATTAAAGCTGTGAGCGAGCAATTTAGCTCCTGCATAAATTAGTTTGCTCTGGAGCCATCCTTCCTGAGCTGAGACAAGTATGTGTGAGCCGGAGGCTAAAAAACTGTGAGCTAGCTCACAGTAACTCAGCTTAGAGGGGACACTGGTGGAGGTGACTGAACATGCAGGCGCCTGTGAGATGAGTAGACCCAGTAAAGTGTCCAACTAGGACTCGGGGAAGCCGGGCATCAAACCCTTGCTCAGCCGGGGCCGTGGCTCAGTGGTAGAGCATCTGCTCGGCATGCAGAAGGTCCCAAGTTCAACCTCCACCTGTCCATTTAAAAAGGAAGACCTCTGCCTGAAACCCTGGAGAGCCACTGCCAATTTGAGTAGACAGTACTGACCTTGATGGAACAATGGTGTGATTCACTATAAGGCAGCTTCATGTCCATCATGTGTATCACGAGGCCAGTGGCCTCTCAGAGGGTCCGACCAAGGGCGTAGACTTTCCAATTTCCGGGGGGGGGGGCTGGCCCAGAGACATTACAGGCCATTGTCCCTGGGGGAGGCTCAGCATGTCCTGGAAAAGTTTTTTGGGGGGGGCCTCCAGCTCCCCAGCCCTCCTGAAGTTGACGCCTATGGGTCCGACTCTATGTTACACTGGTAGATTCCGGTGAGCAGCCATGTTGGTCCGAAGCAGTAGAACCAAGTTTGAGTCCGGTGGCGCACGCACACGAAAGCTTACACCCAGAATTCAGCTTTGTTGGCCTTCAAGGTGCCACTGGACTCCAACTTTGTTCTGTGTCGTGCTGGGTCTGCTGATCCAGATGTGCCCCGGGAGATCTATGTGGAAGCCGAGCTCCCAGATGTGCCGGGTTCTGAGTCACCTCGAGGAGGCTGGAGAGCAAGCTTCCCTGTCCATCCGTAGCTGCGCTTCATAGAACGCAGTTTGGCATTAGCAAACTCTTTGGCTCACTGTGATGTGCGATAGATTCTGATTTTATGAGTATTTTTGGTTTTCTGCCATTAAGTCGCAGCCAACTTATGGTGACCTGTAGGGTTCTCAAGGCAAGAGACATTAAGAGGCAGTTCGCCATTGCCTGCCTCTGCATAGTAACCCCGGATTTCTTTGGCGTTCTCCCATCCAAGTCCTAACCGGGGCCAACCCTGCTTAGCTGCCAAGATCTGACGAGATCGGGCTAGCCTGGGCCATCCAGGCCAAGGCTTATAATACCGCCTATTAGAAGCGGGAGGGTTTGTAATATTTATTTCCCTAGACTGTTAACAAAACCTGGTGCCCTCAGCCCACAAGATACAAGCGTCTGACTGACACAACTGTGGTTTAAGCGCTTGAGGTCTGTCCAGCTTCCAAAAGGCCATGGCCTTTGGGCTTGGGGGGGGGGGTTTGTCTGGTGCCCTTCTGCTTTTCAGAAGTATGAACGGCAGTCTTGAAATTGTATTAAGGCACAGGCGGGGTAAAGGGACATAGTGTCACCATTAAGAATCCATCTCACCAGCCGCTTTTTGCAGGTGTGTTTGCACGCGTGAGCGGGATAAATCTGAGCTCCGATCGTCTGGCTCATTTGCAAGCCTCTCTTTTATCGTTTTTTAAAACTTCTTTCACACAACTGGTGTTTTTTTGTGTTTAATTTAACAAGAAATGAGTGGTAAATGAAAGCCGCTGCCCGAGATCCCACTGTGAGCGTGTTTTGCACTTGGCTCCCCAGCGAAAAGGCAATTTGTGAAATTATGTGATAGAGTAATTAGATGAAGCCTGGGCTTTTGATGGTTGCCATGCTTATGCGGCGAAGGGTTTTTTGTGAGGGCGGCGGTTGGGGGGGGGGGAGAGAGAAATAACTGATTATTATCCTGGCAAAGTTCGCTCGAGGCTTCCTAATTTATTTGTAAACAGAATATTGAGTGACCGCATAGGAAGTAGCGGTAATCACCAGCTCGTAAAGAAACCACAGCAGAGGTTTTGGGTTGTTTTATTTATTTATTTTTTCAAACCGGGTTACATTTAAGCTTGGAGGCAGAATTCTGTTAATGCCAATTAGGGCCTAATTGACCACCATGTGCACTGAGATCCATCATAACGTCTAGATGTTTCATTCTCTGTCTCTTACAGGGCAATCCTGTGAAGAATAACACACCGGTCTAAAAACATAAAAATAAACGAGCTTAGACCTAAGGACCTCTGCATAGATCAGAACGAAGTCTGAGTCCAGTGGCACCTTTAAGACCAACAAAGTTTTAATTCTGGGTGTAATGCTGGACACTGCATTGGTAAGGCGGCACCTGGAGTCTTGTGTGCAGTTCTGGAGGCCTCGCTTCCAAAAGGATGTGGACAGAATGGAGCAGGTGCAGAGGAGAGCGACGAGGATGATCGGGGGCCTGGAGACCAAGAAGCCCTGCGAGGAAAGGCTGAGGGACTTCTGAGGGAATGTCCAGTCTGGAGAAGAGGAGGTTGAGGGGGGACAGGATGGCTCTCTTGAAGTATCTGAAGGGCTGTGTCCCTTAGAGGAGGGCAGGGAGCTGTCCCTGTTGGCAGCAGAGGAGAGGACTCGCAAGAAGGGGTTTAAATTAAGGGCAGGAAGGGACCGGATGGATCTTAGGGAAAAAAATTTCGACAGTCAGAGTTGTGCAACAGTGGAATCAGCTGCCTAGGGAGGTGGTGAGCTCCCCCTCCCTGGCAGTCTTTAAGCAGCAGCTGGACAAACCCTTGTCAGGGATGCTCTAGGCCAGGGGTGGGCAAATTGCGGCCCGCGGGCCACATGCGGCCCGCCACAGAGTTTTTTGCGGCCCGCCAAGACAGTTGGCCACGTAGTTTCTCAACAAGCAATCTCACTCCTGATTTCAAAAAAATTGTAGAAAAGTGTGATGGGCACATTTGCTCATTAAACTGATTCTCAAATTAAATGCGCTTGCAGCTATAGATGATATGAAATTAGCATAATGAATAAATTGAATAAAACTACCACTATTTTATTTAATGTATATTTATTGATTTTTATTGATACAATTTATACCTTTTCTGAAATGCAAAGTTAACTAATGAATGCAGTCATTTTAAAAGGTGCGGCCCTCCGCTAACCTCTGCTCCCACGAAGTGGCCCTTGAGCCAAAACAATTGCCCACCCCTGCTCTAGGCTGATCCTGCATTGAACAGGGGCTTGGGCTAGATGGCCTGTCTGGCCCCTTCCAACTCTGTGGTTCTGTGATTCTAGAAGCTTTCTCCAGATAAACTGAAGAAGTGTGCGTTCACGTGAAAGCTCATACCCAGAATTAAATGTTGTTGGTCTTAAAGCTGTCGCTGGACTCAAACTTTATTCTGCTACTTCAGACCAACGCGACTACTCACCCGAATCTGCATTGGACTGTATTGTTACGCCCTTTATATATTTATCTCCACTGCAGCAGGGTCCTGAACAGAAACAGGAGTATCCCCCCCCCGGATCTCCCCTTTCTCTCCCCGCCTCTCTTTTATTTTCCTTATAAATACACAGCCATTTTTAAAGAGGGCGATGCTTACGGTGCCTCCCCCCCAAAGTAGAGGCGGGGTGGGGGTAAGGTGGAGCATGAATGGAAAAGAATGTCTGCAAATGAGACAGTAATGGACAGTTGCCCTTTATGTACTGATGGATTTCTCAATGGTTAAGTAAATTAAAGCAAATGCTAGAAAAATCAATAGGCTTGCAGAGACTTGGTTGTGCCTCATAGACTTCAGGACAGAATGACAGATGTGGTGCCTCTGACCCATTTAAGTATTAATGCTGGGGAAATTGCTTCTGCGCGCAAGGTTATATTGGCCTGGAAATATTGTTATATTAAATTACAGACAATAATATTTTTAAAGTATACGTGCAATTGATACGTTTCAGTTTAGTTGTTCTTAACGCGTTACATTGGTCCTGGAAGATTAGTTGCTCAGATGCGTCGGCGGGACGGTAAATCAAGTTTTTAAAAAATGTTCCGGCGGGCAGCAAATTGTCTTCGCATCAAGCCCTCGTTGGAAGGTAAGCCCGTTCCCAAGCAGGAAATGTGCTAAGACAACATTGACTCTGTGATTGTAGTTCCACTGCAATAAATGTACCGTGCACGAAAGGTCTTAATGGTGAGTCATAGATGCCTCTTGGACGCGTTAGTACAAAATTAGGGGAAGGCATTCCGGCAGGTTGTTCTATATGGGGTCTAAAGGAAGCCAGAAAATGTGCATTAGGAAACAACAGTCCAAAAAATCTGGAAGACCTTTCTAGGTTTCTGCATCGAAGGCATAGTTGTCATAAACACATAAGCTTGTGTTTGGAATGGAATACCTCGGGGGGGGGGGAGTGTGTTATACACAACAGACTTCCCCATACACAAAAAAATTAACTTGCAGTTAGAAATCTGGCACGTCAAGGACAGGACTAAGGTAGAACCCTTCTTCCTGGGAACAGATTTTCTATGTGAAATGATAACCTTTTTGGAAGGGGTATGGAGGAGCTCAGTTATAGGAGTTCCCACTTCCGGACTAAAAGAATACAGTCTAGCTGCAGCTGTACGATCTCATCTGATGTTTGTGAGGACGAGGCCCAAGAACCTAGGCTGTCAGCAGCTACCAACCATGGTGACTAAAGGGAAACTCATGCAGTAAACCTCTGTAGACCAGTGTCAGAAGGCAACATCAGGGGAAGGCCTTATTCTCTCTGCCCTGTTGTTGGCCCTCCAGAGGAACTGGTTGGCCACTGTGTGAGAGAGGATGTTGGACTAGATGGAACACTGGTCTGATCCGCAGGTCTCTTCTGATGTTCTTATGAAGGCCTCGGCCTCTCTGCCCTGTTATTCGCCCTTCAGAGGAACTGGTTGGCCACTGTGTGAGACAGGATGCTGGACTAGACGGACCACTGGCCCAATCCAGCAGGGTTCTTCTTATGTTCTTATAAACCTCTGAATCCCAATGCCAGAAGGTAACATCAGGAAAGGTCTCAGCCTCTCTGCCCTGTTGTTGGCCCTCCAGAGGTACTGGTTGGCCACTGTGTGAGACATGATGCTGGACTAGATGGACCCCTAGTCTGGTCCAGCAGAGCTCTTCTGATGTTCCTATGAAGGCCTTGGCCTCTCTGCCCTGTTGTTAGACTTCCAGAGGAACTGGCTGGCCACTGTGTGAGACATGATGCTGGACTAGATGGACCACTGGCCCGATCCAGCAGTGTTCTTCTTATGTTCTTAGCCAGTGTAGTGAGGTCCAGTGATTAGAGGTTTGGACCAGGATCCTGGAAGCCCAGGTTCACATCCCCTCTCTGCCATGAAGCTCCCCGGGTGACCTTTCTTTCAGCCTAACTCACCTCACAGAGTGGTTGTGACTGAGGATGGAACAGAGGAGGGGAAGGCAACGTATGCTGCCCCGAGAACTCCTTGGAGAAAGGGCCGAATGAAAATATACTAAATACACAAAAGCTTTGTCCTGTAGTGGAGGGGATGCGTGCGGGTTCTAATCCCCTGCACATGTAGATGGTTTTGATTTGATGTTACCATGGTGCTGAAAGTCACAGAATTACGGACTTGGTCACGCACGCTCCCTTCTCCTGCTTTTGGTATTAACTGAGCCGGCCCGAATAGCACCAGCGACTGCAACATTTTTTAAAAAAAAACTTGAAGACAAGTTGCTTTACTCACCAGAATCACTGCTGCCTGTATTCTGCGCACTGCCCAGTTCACATGAATGTTTCTTTGTATAATTCTACATCCAGCTTTGCTGATGGCAGGAAGATCACACCGGAAGCGGGGAAAGGCCGCTGGCTTGTATTTATTTGTGGGATCTGATCTCTCCTGTCCCATCTCCAAGGGGCTGCTTCTCTGTTCTTCCGCTTTATCCTCACTGCAGCCATCAGAGGTAGATTTGGGGCTGAGGGAGAGGGAGTGTCCCAGAGTCACTCCACAAAGTCGTGGGGATTCGAACTCGGGTCGCTGAAATCCTAGGCCTGTATTCTTCAGTACTGCAACACGATGCTTAGATATATGCGGGCTGTATGTGTGAACTGGCCCTTACCTACACCAACACTAGAAGCAGGTGGTGCACATTACAGAGGAGCCAGTGTGGTATAAAGCTTGGTGGTGGTGGGAGGTCTAGTCAAGTCACAACTGACTTTTTGGGGGATATTTGGCTCAAGGAGAACCAGTTCACATTCAGGCTGCAGTCGAAAGGAGAGAAAGAAGCCTAAGCTAAGGAGTCCTTTCCCTGTCACAAATAGCCATCTTGTCCGACATCGTGTGCTGAGGAGGATAAGGGCATTGTCCCCACAAGAGAGACTTGTCTCCGTGGAAGGCCATGTGAGGAGAGTGAGAGGCCAAAGCTAGAGAAAGGGTCAAAGGGCTAAGACAAAGAGAAGACATCCCAATTCAAGGAGATAATGCCTATACGCACTTAGAGTGATGTTGTGCACACGCACCCCCCTCCAGTGTCCAGGCATACTGAGTCACTCACTCCAACAGATTTACAGCGACCCCTCACGGGTTTCCGAGGCAAGAGATGTTCAGAGGTGGTTTACCATTATTTGCCTCCGTGTAATGACCCTGCACTTCCTCGGTGGTCTCCCATCCAAGCACTAAACCCAGGGCCAACCCTGATGTGATCGGGCTAGCCTGGGCCATCCCGATCAGGTTTTGACAAATCTTGGAAATTCTCAGTCCCGTGTCTCTAATCCCCACTCAGCCATAGAAACTCGCTGGGCAGACTCAGGGCAGTTCGTATCTCTGAACACAGCCTACCTCGCAGGGTAGTTGCGAGGACAATATATGGGAGAGAGGAACAGTGTAAGCCTCCCTGAAATCTTTCTGGAAAAGGCAGGATTTTAAAAATCTAAGAGTACAAATCCAGCTAACTCGTTTGAATTTGAATTGAATGGTATTTGGGAAAGTGTGCCTTGCTCACGAAAGCTCATTCCTTGAATAAACCTTTGTTGGTCTTAAAGGTGCCCCTGGACTCTAAATTTGTTCAAATGTGGCTAACAGACTGCCTCGGTTGTTTGCATTTTTACCTTTGGCTGCAATCACACACACTAAATAATCCACTTTCAAACCACTTTCAGTGCACTTTACAACTGGAATTTGCCAGTCGACACAGTGAAATCCAGTTGGAAAGTGCACTGAAAGTGGTTTGAAAGTGGATTATTTAGTGTGTGTGGCCACAGCCTTTAAGTGTTATTTTGCCTCTTTTAAACGACTATTGTGGGGGGTGGGGCACCATTTCGTTTTTGTGTTTGGCGGCAGCAGATAGACAATATCAGAAATCTCTTGGGAAGAAAATAGATTTCAATAATGATAGTTCCAGTAATGTAGAATAGATACGTGAAATGCTCG
This sequence comes from Lepidodactylus listeri, assembly GCA_029233225.1. Taxonomy (NCBI): domain Eukaryota; kingdom Metazoa; phylum Chordata; class Lepidosauria; order Squamata; family Gekkonidae; genus Lepidodactylus; species Lepidodactylus listeri. The sequence goes on along the minus strand of JARCFY010000016.1, from coordinate 6,202,043 downwards.
TGGTTTGAACCATGGTTGCCCAGTCCAGTGCGTGGGCCACGTGGGGGACCCAGACCCTGACCTCCCAGCTCCTATTCCTCCAGCCGGATATGCCACGCTTGCCCCTTGTGTTTTGTTGCTGTCTTTATGTAAGCAAACTTTGGCCCTTTCTGCACTTTCCTTTTAATCCATGATCACCACAGTATCCTCCAAGCAATTCTGCACTAGAATCGAATTCAATCTTCTTTTAAATCCAGGTTTTTTTCCCCATTCTGCTCTAAAATCGAGTTCAGAGTTTTTCCCCCGCATTCCGCATGACATTCCCTCCCTTCAGTGGTCTGCCCGGTTTCAGCCTGCTGTTGCCCAAGGTTTTTTGGAAGCTGTTTTGCCCTCGACTTAAATTGCCTCAACTCGAACACTAGGGTTGCCAAGTGACTTATCTTTTTTAGCAAGGGAGAGTTGGTCTCATTCCGGGACATTAGCACGTGTGCGGCGCAATGACATCACCTGGAAGTGATGTCATCATGTTGGGCACGTTGCCAGCTGACGCTGTAGCAATCAGCCTGGAAACTCTATGGTACCATAGAGCTTTCAGGTTGATTGCTAGAGTGTCGGACAGGTACGTTGGCCTGAATTGGGCACTTTGGGGGCGGGGTTCCCCCCACTGGCCTGATCCAGACCGGCGGATTGGGGACCCTTTCGGTGGGGAACCCCCCCCCCCCCCGGGGGACCTGACAGCCCTATCGAGCACTGAGAAAATCTGGGGCGGCAGGCAAATGCAGGAAGGACCTTATACATGCTGATCATACGTTCCCCCAGAAATGTGAGCAGCCAGTTAATGGTGGGACTGGACTTAGTTAACACTGGATCAGTTCTGACCCAACTTATTTTACGTGAGCGTGTAGATCTCAGTTCAACATGCAGTGTTACCTCGTCAAGGATGAAGAGCAATCGTATGTACAATTAGCTACCTATTTGAGAAACAAATCAATTTTGAAATTTGGGGAGAAATGAAGTTTTTATTTTGCAAGCAGGAGATGAATTTAGAATAAGAAACAAGCTTAAAAATATTTATAAATGTATTGCTATGCATATATATGTATTATAGTGCAGAAATAAAATGAGAACAAGTTTTGGATATAGATCTATGAGGAGGTGGATTCTGACCAAAAATATCTTATTTCTTGTCCTACATGTGAGATATATAATAGACTTTCTTTTAAACTTTGTTATGTTAAAAATTATAGCTAGTATGTAGAAGTTATGAATTATATAACTTAGAATATGCAGTACTGATTAAATTAATAATACAGTTGCAAAATAGAATAGTTATGAAATTTGAAATTTAAAATGTTTGAAGTAAGGGCCATTGTTTCTTACAGAAAATGCCTTAAAAACTATAATTAAGGGAATGTTGGGGAGAAATATTTATTTTTCTGTTCTAAATATCCTGCAATGTGTAACAATCTTGATATATATAATTGGTTATATAATCTCTCTTTTCCGTTTGCATCCCCTCTATTATACCTTGTTTTCTAAAATAATATTTAAAAATAGATTAAAAAATGTACAATCGCGGAGGGGGGGGCTGCCTAAAAAAGAAAAACAAAACTGACTCTGGGAGTGGCAGCCTGATTGGTTTACCAGCTGCCGCCCACAAGGGTTTTAAACAGCTGTACATTATCCACACTCTGCATTTAGCTTGCAAACATATTTTTATTTATGTTATTTTATTGACTTTATTTATATCCCGCCTTTCTCCCCATTGGGGGACTCAAAGCGGCTTACATTGCTCTCCTCTCTTCCATTTCCCCCTCACAGCAACCCTGTGAGGAAGGTTAGGGTGTGTGAGAGAATGACTGGCCAGAGGGCACAAAAACAACAAAAGCGCAAACTGGCTTGTCCCGTGTGCGTCTGTGCGCTCACATGTGCTTGAACACTTCTTTCCCGAGTGTGGCTTGATCTCAATGGAGAGGTTTTAATTGACTCAGGCTGCGTCCTCCAACCAGCGGTGCCCGGAAAATAGTCATGTTGCAAAACAACTGCCCACGTGTCATTTCATCGCTATGGTGACAGTAAGGGAAGTTGTCATGGAAGATTTCAAACAGCGCAGCTAGTGCTCGCGGGTGCCGCCAGTTCCCCATGCTGATGCAGGTACCCATCTTGACATCGGAATGGCCCCAATGTCAAGAATGAAACACTAACTGTAGGTTGCTCTTTGCTTCCAGCGCCCTCCACTACAGCTGATCTCCAGATGACCCAGATCAGTTCCCCTGGAGAAAATGGCTGCTTTGGAGGGTGGACTCTATGGCGTTATACCCTACAGAGGTCCCTCCTCTCCCCAAACCCTGCCCTCCCCAGTCTCTACCCCCGACATCTCCAGGTATTTCCCATCCAGACCTGGTGACATAATTCCCAGCCTGGGCAGCTCTTAAATCTCCAATTAAGTCAAAAGTTTATTTACCAGCTTTCGCCAGCTTGTAATACAAAGAATAAAACAGCTATAAATAATAAATAACAGTTATAAATAATAACAATCATAAATAATAACAGAATAAAACAGATTAAAGGAAGTACTTCTTCACCCAAAGAGTGATGAACACATGGAATTCACTGTCACAGGAGGTGGTGGGGTCTACAAGCATGGACGGCTTCAAGAGGGAATGGGATAAATATATGGAGCAGAGGTCCACCAGTGGCTACTAGCCACAAGGTATAGATAGGAACTCTCGGTCTGGGGCAAATGATGCTCTGTATTCTTGGTGCATTGGGGGGGGGGGTAACCGTGGCAGGGCTTGTAGTGTCCTGGCCCCACTGCTGGACCTCCTGATGGCACCTGGTATTTTTGGCCACTGTGTGACACAGAGTGTTGGACTGTATGGGCCATTGGCCTGATCCAACATTGGCTTTTCTTATGTTCTTATGTTCTTAAAACTAAGTACACAAAATAAGATATAGGTTTAAATAGTGTGATATGAAATAAAATAAAATCGTCCAGAGTTAGAGTATGTGATTTATGGAGTGAACTTCCATCTTCTCTCTACGTATTGCAAGACAGGCTGCCCAAAATCTAGCAGCAGGCTGGGAGACCTCTGAGTCCACGTCTGAGAGGATGAAACGTTGAATCCAATCCGGACTAAATAGGTAGCTTTTACTCTGGATTTCGAAGAAAAGTTTCATGCGAGTCTCCTCATACCAGCAGCACTGTAGAAGGACATGTTGTAGAGTCTCTACTTCAAGCATGCCGCAAGGGGCTCTTGAATCTGTCACAAAATTACCCGTGGAGAGCAACAAGATTTTCAGGGTATAAGGTTTCGAGAGTCTGACAAAAGGAGCTTTGACTGTCAGAAGCTTATATCCTGTTGGTATAAGAGAGACTCTTTAGAGACCCTTGTCGGTCTCTAAAGATGGAGCTGTATTTGGATTTAGCTCTTCTACTGTAGACCAACATGGCTATGCTGTAAAATCACCCTTTACCCTCCTTGGCATTTTCTCAACTTTCATTGCCTTTATTTTCCTTTTAAAAAACCCAAAACAATGTTTGAAGTTATTCTTTGAAATATCTATTTTAATTGCTGTTAAGGACTCAAACAATATATATATTTTTCAAACTTATTAAAATAACAGGTTAATGGTTTTGATAATGAAACGCATGCAAAAAAATAATTTTCACTGTAGGGTTATTTTTCATCTTATTATTGGCATACTGTGGAATAAAGACTTTCCCCTATACCATTTGTGCCAGAATTATTTTTTGCTGAATATGATTCCAGAAACTTTTAACAAATCAGATAAATATTTGATTATCCATGTAATAACTGCTACTAGAATACTTTATGCAAGGTATTAGAAAGGAGAAGAAGTTCCCTCGAAGGAGGAAATACTTTATAAACTATTGGAGACTGCAGAAATGGACAATTTAATATTGAAATTAGCAGATAAGGGAGAGGAAGTCTTTGAACATACTTGGTCAAGATTTTATAAATGGCTGGAAGAACACTTCAATAAATGAACTAACTTTAATTCTATGCTCTTGTAAAACTGAGATAAGCTAGTTTGATGAATTAGATATGGATTCTAGTAGAAATGCTAATATAGATATGTATAGTGCAGACTCCATATCTGTAGTATGCTTTTTATCTTTGTATGTTGTTTCTTGTTTCTTTTTTTCCCTTTATTTTTGCTTTTGTTTTCTTTTTCTTTTCTGGAAACTTAATAATAATAATTTAAAAAGTAAAGACTTGGCCTGTGTGTACTACAAAAGCAAGTATTTCTCTTCTGTGGGAATGTCTTCATGCATGTGTTTATCTGATCGGTAAAGACCTAAACAGGCCTCCCCCCCCCAGTCCCCCCCCCTTCTTTTTAAGATAGGGCAAATGAGCAAACACCATTAATCAGTGTTTAATTGACAACAGGGGCTCTTAAAATGCACATGGTTGCAGGAGCCTTCGAGACTCCGGTCATTTGGGTTTTTTTGTCCAGACCATTAAGGATCAAAGGTCACCGGGTTTCCAGAAACCATTAGGCAGACTCTCCCCCCCCCCCCCCATGTCCTTTGCTCCGTCCCCCATATTGTCAACCCCAAGAGTCATCCATGGCAACCTAGAAAAGACATTCTGTCAGTGGCTATGCAGGGAGTCTCTTTTAACTTTAGGATTCTGGGTAGAGCCTGCAGGTCTTTTAAGAATTGCAATGGGGTGGGGGAGGGAAGTGGTATAAAATCTATGTTAGAAATACTAGACTGTGCTTTTCGAAATCCGTCCGGGGTGTTCCAAATCTTAAGGCCCAAAAGCACAAGGTTTTTTTGGTGGTATAGCTTGGTGTTGTAGCCGATGTTCCCTCTAAGATGAGTTAGTGTGAGCTAGCTCACAGTTATTTTAGCCTCTGGCTCACACATTTTTGTCTTTGCTCAGGAAGGACGGCTCCAGAGCAAAGTGATTTATGCAGCAGCCAAATCGCTCACTCACAAGTTTAATGGCAGTAGCTCACAAAGTAGAATTTTTGCTCATAAAACTCCACAGCTTAGAGGGAGCATTGGCTGTAGCAATAGCTTTACTTTTAGGGTTGCCAGGGCTTTTCCCCTGGGGGAACGCACCAGAACAGAGTTCCGGAACCTCTTTGACAAAGTTCTTTTAAAATGTTTAAAAGTACATGAGATTTCAGTATACAGATTGAAAACTTCATTTCCCTCTTGAGTGTTCCAGCAGTGGTGTAGTGGTTAAGTGCGCGGACTCTAATCTGGGAGAACGGGGTTTGATTCCCCACTCCTCCACTTGCAGCTGCTGGATGACCTTGGGCAAGACACAGTTCTGGCACAGCTGTTCTTGAAAAAGAGCACTTTCTGTCAGAGCTCTCTCAGCCCCACCTACCTCACAGGCAATGCTCCCTCTAAGCTGTGGAGTTTTGTGAGCAAAAATTCTACTTTGTGAGCAACTGGCATTAAAGTTGTGAGTGAGCAATTTGGCTGCTGCATAAGTTAGGTTGCTCTGGAGCCATTCTTCCTGAGCTAAGACAAAAAGGTGTGAGCTGGAGGCTAAAAAACTGTGAGCTAGGTCACACTAGCTCAGCTTAGAAGGAACACTGCTCACAGGGTGTCTGTTGTGGGGAGGGGAAGAGAAAAGAGTTTGTAAGCCCCTCTAAGACTCCCTTGGATAGTGAAGGGCGGGGTATAAATCCAATCTCTTCTTCTTCTTCTTCGAAAAAGAAGCCCTGAGGGTTGCCAACCTCCAGGTAGCACCTGGAGATCCCCCTCTGTTATGGTTGATTCCCACACGACTAAGATCAGTTTCTCTGGAGGAAATGGCTGCTTTGGAGGGTGGACTCTGTGGCATTATACCCGATGGAGGTCCCTCCCCTCCCCAAACCCCACCCACCTCAGGCTCCACCCCCCCCCCCCGCCCTGGTGAGGAGACAGATGGAGTGTAACAGGGTCTCAGTTAATTACTGTCAGCTTTCCACAGTTAAGGAGGGTACATCTGCCTCTCAATCCCTGAATCTGATATATTTCCCCCCCCCCCGAATTAAACCCAAACAAATGGTGACCATATAAACTAAGCTTGTTATGCCAGTTTGGTCCTTGCATCTGTTAAACACCTTTCATTATGCTGAATGCTAATTTGCTGGTAACCCTCTACCTATATGTATGGACTGACAGCTTCCATCTCAACGTATCTGTAGAAGTGTGCACGCCCACAAAAGCTGATACTTTGAGTAGAACGTCGTTGGTCTTAAAGATGCTGCTGGACTCAAACTTTGTTCCGCTTCTTCAGACCAACGTGGCTACCCCACCTGAGGCTTTCTCGCTCGGGTGGTTAGGATTTGCCCTTTTCATGGCTTTTGATTTTTGCAGGGAGGCAAAAACAGTACTTCAGGCAGAACAGCTTGTGGACTTAAAATGCTCTTTGTTGTGTCCCCCCCCCCCCTTTTCCTGTTTTGTTTGGGGGTGTTTCCACTCTGTCTTCCATTCGGCCCATTGTATTTTTTTCCTGCCCCTCAGAAATGGATTGAGACTATTTCCCTTGCTCCGTTAGAACATTTGGCCGTAATAAGCTTGTGCTTATTAGAAAGCAAGGGTGAACGACGGGTGCTCCTGAGTCAATCCACTCAGTTTCCATCCTCCCCCCACTCCTGAGCCCTTCCCATTCAAACTCTAATGTGTCCCAGTCCCATCCCTCACAGTGGAAACATCATCAATTACTTGCCTGACAGGAGTCTGAGGCTCCGTGTAAGTTGCTCCTTCGGGGTATTCATCTTGGACCAAAATCCATTGGCGCTCAGCAACATCCATCACTCCCGCCTACAGAAAATGACTGGGTAAACGGTAGGGTGAATTATCAAAGGAAAAGCGGGGGGGGGGATTGATTGGGAATACATGCAAGCCGGTTACTTTGGCCTTGAATAAGGGCAGGGGTGGAGTGGGAGGGGGGAAGTCACCCCCCTCCCACTCCACCCCTGCCCTTATTCACAGAGCTGCTGTTTGGAAATGGTATCTTAGTAGAAAGTAGCCCAGTAAAAATTCCTCGGCCTGCCTCTCTAAGCAGCAGCGAGTTTTCTTTCTTTTTTGACCCAAACGGTTTTGGGTAATTGCACGGCACTGATAAGAACGTATCGTGTCCGTTCCCTTGAGAAATATGAATTCAAGTGGTAAGGCAGAAGCAATGCCTATAAAACGATGTGTGCCAGACTCTAGAACGGGGGTCCCCAATGTGTTGCTTGTGGTTCCCGTGGGCCCCACTGACATTTTTGCCAGCGGCCACCGAGCCCTTTTTGAAAGCGGGCAGGGCCAGGTGAGGCTTTTGCCCAGCAAGACGTCTCATTGGCCACTGGAGATTCGATCAGCTATGCAGATCTTGCAAAATGTGGCTTTGGCAGCTGCGGCCGTTACAGCACAAGGATCTTCACTGTGTGATGGGAGGGAAGCTATTTTGTGACTGGCTCCGCCTCCTGGGGCAGCCATTTTGGAGCTGCAACGACCATACTGTGTCAAAATTCCAAAGGTGCCCAAAGGCTCAAAAAGGTTAGGGAACCCCTCCTCCAAAATGCTGACTCTGTATACAACGGTCTCTCATGGCATTTGTAATGACCCTGACTTTGAGCATTAAAAGTAGTGTTTACAAGAAGTCGCGATTCTTCTGAACAAAGGGACCTCCAGGGTCCCTTGCAGTCTGTGAGTTTGACTGTGCAATTCCAATCAGTTATGCCCTTTTAAGTCCCTGGGTTTGGAACAGGGATCCCAACCTTTTTGAGCTGATGGCGCCTATGGAATTCTGTCACAGTGTGGTGGGAGCGGCCACAAAATGGCCACCACAGGAGGCGGAGCCAGCCACAAAATGGTTCCCACAGCTTCCCTTCAGTCACACACTGAAGATCCTCGTGCTGTGGTGGAAGCTGCCGCCGAAGCAGTGTTTTTAAAAATCTGCACAGCCAATCAAATCTCCAGTGGCCAATCAGAAGCCTTGCTGGGCGGAAGTGCCACATGGCCCCACCCACTTTCTAAAAACACTTGGTGAGTACCGGGAAGGGTATTTGTGGGGCCCCTGGTGCCCACGGGCACCACATTGGGGGTATCTAGTACAGAAGGACTCCGTTCAGAATTGCCCTGCGAGTCACTCCTCTGTTACACTTGTGTAGCTCCATGAACGTAAATATGGTATGCCTGACGGCTCAGATTCTAAGCTTCCGAGCGTGGCGGCAAATTCCATCACGAATCAAAAGGACTCAACTTCCAAGTGAACATGCTTTGGGTTGACGTGTAAGTGAAGTTCTTAAACTGTCGTGGGCAGAAAACACTTTCAGTATGTTACCATTTCTTTGGTTTGAAGATGTTAGTTTCTATAGAAACAGAGTGAGGAAGGAATGAAGGAGTGGGAACACTGGCTCTCTCCGGGCACCTGGATCCTCTAAGTGTGTACAGCGGTTGGGTAATTGTCTAAACAAACTGTCGCGGAAAAGGGTTTTATCTCAGAACTGGCAGCTGTTATCACATCGGACCCCCTGTTCCCTCCTCGTCCTCATTGCTAGTTGTATGAGAAGATTTGCTGTTGATAACCTCTGAAATGTCAGTTCAAGGCAGGAGGGCCACAGTACCGAAAAAAAATCAGACTGCGGGTGTCTGGGAATGAAATGCACATCAGGACCAAAGTTATAGCAACCTATGATTTCAGTATCTTGAAGGAGAGTAAAAGATGTCTGATGATGAAGAATGAGGGGGAGATTGGATTTATACCCCGCCCTTCAGTACCTGAAGAAGTCTCAGAGCGGCCTACAAGCTCCTTTCCCTTCCCCTCCCCACAACAGACACCCTCTGAGGTAGGTGGGGCTGAGAGAGCTCTTTCCAGAACTGCCTTTGACAGAACAGCTCTGAGAGAACTATGGCTTGCCCAAGGTCATCCAGCAACTGCCAGTGGAGGAGTGGGGAATCAAACCCGGTTCTCCCAGATTAGAGTCCGTTCACTTAACCACTACACCAAACTGGCTCAGGTATCACTCTCAAATAATTGCTTCTCTGAAGGCCTTTTTTAAAAAAAACCCTCTAACAATAAAAATTAACACACAGGGCCCCCAACCTTTTAGAGACTTCAGGCACCTTTGGAATTCTGACACAGCATGGGTGGGTAGAACCACAAAATGGCTTCTGCAGGAGGCAGAGTGAACCACCAAAGGCCAGAGAGCAAGGTTACGCATAACTCAGATTTGTAACTCTCCAACATTTCAGGCAGAAATGCTGTTTCACAAGACACCTTTTAATCTCTGCAGGCAATCAGAAGCCCTGCTAGGCAAAAGCCCCACCTAGCTCCGCCCGCTTCTGAAGACCCTTGGTGGATAAGAGTTGGCGGGTGCCACGGTGCCCACAGTCAGTCATCAAGTTGGGAGAACCTCGCTGTAATGTTTCACTTGGGCATAAGAACATAAGAGAGAAGCCAGTGTTGGATCAGGCCAGTGGCCCATCCAGTCCAACACTCTGTGTCACTCAGTGGCCAAAAATACCAGGTGCCCTCAGGAGGTCCAGCAGTGGGGCCAGAACTCCAGAAGCCCTCCCATTGTTGCCCCCACCCCCAAGCACCGAGAATACAGAGCATCACTGGCCCCAGACCGAGAGTCCCTATCTATACCTTGTGGCTAATAGCCACTGATGATCTTGCCATAAGAAAAGACTGCTGTCATTGTGGAAATCTGAAGGCAACTTATAGATACCTGGACATGGGATTTTTTAAAAAATCGCAAAATTGCAGACAGTTGTGGAGTATATTTTAAAAGCCGGGCTGTATAATTGTGAAGCCAAAACACAGCCCTTCCCCAATCATGGCTCCCGAGCTTTGTAAGAATTAGTGACAGGCCAGCACACTAAAGGGAGGGAATATCTTTGAGGTCCCTCAAACATCCATTTTTTTAAAAAAAAATCATTTTAAAAAAGAGCTGTGTTCTGTACTTTGAGGCAGTGTCATTGCAATGTTGGGAAACCATCTCACAGCAGCTGGATCATCGCGGGCACCGCTGCCCTTGTCGTTTCGGGTTACCGCCATGCCACGCGCTCAGTTCCACAACGCACAAAGGCGAGGGTTATTTCTAGGACAGATAATTGAACATTAATACTCGTTGACATTGTCGTAGGAATGATATGTCAACCTGACAGGACCCGGGTGCTTGCATCTTCCGATTGGCTGCAGACAAAGGGGGGATGTTTGTCACATCAGACCCGAGGCCTTACCGTGGAGGAGCCAAAACTGATACGGCCATTAATCATCAGCTGCCATCTTGGGCAGCGTCACCATCTATGGAACATTTTTCATGTGCAGGCTTCTAAAAACGAACCGGCGGCCGGGGGGGCCGGGGGGGTTGCCAGAAATTCTTCGTTTTAATCTTGTACGGTGCTGTGATAAAAACAATGGCGGGGGGAAATAATGTAATTGTATTATGCCGCGCTTCTGTCGTCGTCGTTTGGTACCGCAAGGTGAATAGACGGTCCAAAGCATAGGTAGACATTTACCATAATGGTACACTCCAGTGATTCCATTTTGAAAAGGCCTTGCTGATGGATCACGTTAAACCCTAAAGCTGGAGTTAAATCTTGCGATGATTTATCTATCAGTTGCCAATTAGCTAGCCAAGGGCAGGCGGTTGGCTGTCTATAGAGGAATCCTATCTGCTTTTCATAATTTTGCTCAGCAGGATTACGGCAACGAGTCATTTTTAGCATAATCTACAAGGCCCCTCTAGCACATCTGGTGCATTCTTAGCGCATTTCCAGCACCACGTTTTGTACCCCGTTCAGGAGAAGCAAGAAGCAGACCAGGAGCAGTTGCAAAGCCCCTGGCAACTCTCACTATTACATTTTCTCAAAACAGGGAAACAAGACACAGGTAATTGCACCACTTCAGGTTTTCCCTGTATAAAACTGTTGATAAATAGAACCCGGAGAACATCCATTATCAGATTTTGGTTAACATCATAGATCGGGGGGGAGAATCCCAGAAGCATTGCAGTCTTGAAAAAACAGCAACCCTGCTTTAATCTGCAATTGTCTGGGCTATCTTCGTTGTTTTCGTAAATGAAGCCACTTAGTATCTGTTTGTGTATATAACCATAATAATTATGCACCCGATAGTTGAGTTCATTTGGCATCATCAAAACCAACGTTTTGTTCTGTTTGAACCGGTGTATGGCGCAACACAAAGCGAGCTCGGCCTTTCTTTCAGGAAGACTCATTAGTAATGACACTTCATTCGGTAACTACTTTTGTTTCGGTCTCCCTTTACGAAGGGGGAAGCGCCATGGGGGGGGGCAGCGAGGCAGCTGGCCCCTTTTCTTGGCCTCCTGTTGACCAGATAAATTAATTGATTACGTGTTTTGATCTCCATGCATTTTTAATGGCTGTCATATCATAAATGTGCTGAAAGCGACATTATGTCTAAATGCTTTTCCTTCCAAATCCATTGATTGCACTTTCTTTCTTTTTTTTTTGGAGTGGTACTTGCCTGGGCTTATAAGCCGAGGGTAGAGTTGTTCATTTGCTTTGTCCCCCCTGACCGCAAGCCTTTTGGGAAAGCATATCCGCTTGGTCTTTTGTTTGCAGATTCTCTCCTTACCTTCCTTGAGTGCTTGAAGGGGGGGGGGTTTGCCTGCGTGTTCAGGAGGTAGAGCTTCTTTTGTCTGGACCACGAGAGAAGGGGGCTTCAAACGAGATGGTCATCGGCACGTTTCCTGGGACCAATCAGCAGAAACACTTCCATTTTGGTTGAGATGGGCACTTCACATACCTCCAAGTGTCCCACCGAAGACCAACTTCTGTGGCTCTCTTTGGCACATCTAAAGGGGTCTCTCTCTCTCTGTGTTGCGTAGCTTACGTTTTAGTGTGTCCAACCCGAATTGTGGCGGTGTGTTACAGATACTGTCAGGGTAGCTTTCCAAGTGCCTGTGGTCCACAGAGCCCATGTTTGTTTTCATTGCCTTTGACAAGAGAGGAGCCGCTCCTCAAGGAGGGGGTCTCCAGGAAGTAATCCTCAGTTTAAGCCTTTCACAATGTATACGTTGAGAATCCAAACACTGTATGTGAGGAAGCAAATCCCATTGGAATCCAGGGGACTCATTTCCCTCAGCATTTGGGAAAGGAGCACAAATTGTTTTAGATGTAAAGCGGCAAGCCCACTTAGGAAACCCATAGTTGCTAATGGGTTTGCCTGCCATTTGGATGTCTGGAAAAGTAATTGCGGCACCCATTATTCCACGCTTTTTAAGAAGACTGAACTTTCAAGATGGTGGGCTTCAACCAACTGTTTGAAAGGTGGCAGTGTCTCTATTTCCTTTTCATTTCGTACCAAACTTGTCCTTCCTACTTTATGGCCTAGAGAGAGAGGGCCGTGATGGGTGTGGTTTGTGTTTGCGGTTATCTAATGATTGCCAAGCAACACAGAGGCAGAGGTGCTGGTACAGCAGACAGGCACGCTTTCTTCAGCCCTGAGAAACGGGACTCTCCAAGCCAGGGCATCTCCCACCAGGCTTCAGTCACCTGTCCTTCTTGCACCTCTGTTTCTTTATTTAAAACATTTATTTGCTGCCTTTTGGTGTAGCGGTTAAGAGCTCAGACTCTAATCTGGGAGAGCCGGGTTTGATTCCCGCTCCTCTATATGCAGGTGCTGGTGTGACCTTGGGTCAGTCACACATTCTTTCAGAGCTGTTCTCTCAAGAGCAGTCCTCGAAAGAGCTCTCTCAGCCCCACCTACCTCGCAGGGTGCCTGTTGTGGGGAAGAGAAGGGGAAGGATATTGTAAGCCCCTCTGAGACTCCCTCGGGTGGTGAAGGGCAGGGTATAAATCCAATCTCCTCTCCTGTCTCCTCCTCCTTTTTTTTTTCCTTGCAGAACTCAAGGTGGCTTACAAGACGAATGAAGCAATTATAAAAAAAAACACAATTTAAAACAACAGAAATAAAGCAACAAGGTCACCCTTTAAAAACTCCCAATCGGGACTGCCAATAAATAAAAAGTAAATTGGTCGAATACAGTCCTAAGTAAAACTGTTTTCAGCTGCCTCCCGAAGATGATAGTGGGGGGGGGGGGGACAAGGCACACCTCCCTGGGGAGGTTGTTCCATCACTGTGGGGCCGCCCCGGAGACAGCCTTGTCTCGTTTGTCCCCCAGATGAGCTTCTTGGTCAGTAGTAGTCCAGAGGGCGTCTCCCTGTCATCTCGATTCCCGGGCAGGAATGTACGGGAGCCACGTTGGGGCTCTAAAGGACAAAACCAACATGGTGAATTGGGCTCAAGAGTGGACCGGTAGCCAGTGTAATTGTGGTTGTGTCAGGGACACAAACATGAAGCTGCCTTACACCGAATCAGATCCTTGGTCCATCCAGGTCAGTGTTGTCTATTCCGACTGGCAGCGGCTCTCCAGGGTCTCAGGCTGAGGGGTCTTTCACATCTTTTCACTGCTGGACCTCCTGAGGGCACCTGGTGTTTTTGGCCACTGTGTGTCACAGAGTGTTGGACTGGATGGGCCACTGGCCTGATCCAACACTGGCTTCTGTTATGTTCTTATGTTCTCTTATGTTCTTATTTACCACCTGGCCCTTTTAACTGGCGATGCCGGGGCTTGAACTTGGGACTTTCTGCATGCCAAGCAGACCACTGAGCCACAGTCCCGATCCCCAGTTGTAAATAGGCTCCCAACCAGCAGTCCTAAGTTCTACTTACTGAACTGTCTTTTGAATCCTGTATCCCTGCAAAGATTAATATGAACCACAAAATGGGTCCTGCTTTTTGTTAGAAGAAGAAGAGATTGGATTTATACCCTGCCCTTCGTTGCCCGAAGGAGTCTCAGAGCGGCTTACAATCTCCTTTCCCTCCCCACAGCAGACACCTGAGGCAGGTGGGGCTGAGAGAGCTCTTTCGAGGACTGCTCTTGAGAGAACAGCTCCGAGACAACTTCTAACTGACCCAGCGGGCTGCATGTGGAGGAGTGGGGAATCAAACCCGGCTCTCCCAGATTAGAGTCCGTGCTCCTAACCACTGCATCCGCCAAGCTATTCAGTCTGTTCATTCCCCTTCCCCCCCTCCAACGCCAGCTTTTTAGAGTGCAATCCTAAACAAGTTTGCTCAGAATCCGTCTCAGGTCTCTTCACTGAGACTCGCTCCTGGGAAAGTGCTCTATGAACTACACCGTAAGTCACTTAACAGACATTTCCTAATTTGAAAATAAGAAGGATCCCACTTAACTTCCTCTCTCAAACGCTTAAATGGCACCATTTCTACTATTGTTGTTTCTAATTCCCAAATGAACTCAGATTAAGGAAACAACTTAGAGTTGCCAGTTCCGGGTTGGGAAATACTTGGAGATTTTGGGGGGGAAGCCCTCTCCTCAGCACGGTCCAGTGCCATAGAGTCCACCCTCCAAAGGAACTGTTTTCTCCAGGGGAACTGACCTCTGTTGTCTGGAGATCAGTGGTAATAGCAGAACATTTCCAGGTGCCACCTGGAAGTTGGCAACGCTGTGCCTCCCTTGACTCCAGTTATTACCTTTCTGGGTTCTACATTCTTGAGAGCCTCACTTGAGTGGGGTGGATAATTTGGAGGAGGGATTTTTGTTTAACCAAAGTTCTAGTTCAGACGATTCCATTAGAAATTTTTAATTTGTTTTTTGGCAAGTCCATGAAAGTATTCTGGTCTGGTTAGACCTCACTCGTATGTCGGAAAAAATGTAAACAGCTGGGGATCTTTCTGTCATTGTCGGTGGCACTGGCCAGCCGTTCAAGGGTTTTGGAACAAAATGCTTAACATTGTTTCATAAGCTCTATAATGTATAGTAAGAGCTAGATCCCACATGGCCATTATTGGATTTACCTTTTTGTCAGGGTATTGGTACACCAAAGCTTAAGCTTATTTCAGCTTTACTGGCGATGACACATTTGTGCGTTGCAACAAACTGGAAGAAGTGTAAACCTCCACCTTGAACATTGTGGAAGCTTAAAACTTGGGACCTTATGGTTATGGAGAAGATCTCTTTAATGGTTAACTCTACATATTCTAAGTTATCTCACTTTTTCAACAAGTGGATGCCTCATTTCCTATTTGGAGGGAATAAAATGTCATAAAGGTGGGGAAATCCCCTCCAAATATGGGTTTCTTTTTTCATGATTGTTCATTCTATATTTCCTGAAACAGTGTACTTTATTTGCTTGTTCTAATGCGCATAGGACTCAGCATCATGTCCAGTTTGGTGTAGTGGTTAAGTGCGCGGACTCTAATCTGGGAGAACCGGGTTTGATTCCCCACTCCTCCACTTGCACCTGCTGGATGACCTTGGGCAAGCCGTAGCTCTGTACCAGCTGTTCTCTCAAGGACAGTTGTCTCAGAGCTCTCCCAGCCCCACCTACCTCACAGGGGGTCTGTTGTGGGGAGGGGAAGGGGAAGGAGTTTGTAAGCCGCTCTGAGACTCCTTCAGGTAGTGAAGGGTGGGGTATAAATCCAAACTCTTCTTCTTCTTCCAAAAGTTTCCGCCCTGCTATATCCATTGTGGGGCTGGGAGAGCCAGTCTGGTGTAGTGGTTAAGTGCGCGGACTCTAATCTGGGAGAACCGGGTTTGATTCCCCACTCCTCCACTTGCACCTGGCTGGATGACCTTGGGCAAGCCATAGCTCTGGACCAGCTGTTCCCTCAAGGACAGCTTGGGAAAGAGTTCTTTCAGCCCCACCTACCTCACAGGGTGTCTGTTGTGGGGAGGGGAGGGGAAAGGAGTTTGTAAGCCGCTCTGAGACTCTTAAGTGAGTAAAGGGCGGGATATAAATCCAATCTCTTCTTCTTCTCTTCTTCTTCTTTATTTGATTTTATGTATTTTGGAATATGTTTTATTGTTAAGATGTTTGTCTTTTAAAATAAACATTTTTAAAAAAACTTTTAATACTGTGTTCGGATTTGGGCAAAAGGACGTTGATAAGCTGGAACATGTCCAGAGGAAGGGGACAAAGATGGCGTGGGGTCTGGAGACCAGGTCCTATGAGGAAAGGCTGAAGGCGCTGGGTACGTTTAACCTGGAGAGGGGATGACTGAGAGGTGATATGATGACCATCTCCAAGTACTTGAAGGGCTGTCTTATAGAGGATGGTGCGGGATTGTTTTCCATTGCCCCAGAAGGTTGGACCAGAACCAGCGGGTTGAAATTAAATCAGAAGAGTTTTTGGCTAAATATTAGGAAGAGCTTTCTGACCGTTCGAGCGGTTCCTCAGTGGACGAGGCTGCCTCGGGAGGTGGTGGGCTCTCCTTCTATGGACGTTTTTAAGCAGAGGCTAGAGGGCCATCTGACAGCAATGATGATTCGCTGATTCACTATGAATTTAGACATACTGTGAGTGGGAGGGCAGGCCCATACCCAGGATTTTGTGGCTTGTGGGGCAATTTGTTTTCTGGTGGGGCTGCCATTATTTGCCATGACAAATGGAGGGCGGCGCCCCTCTCCCTCCCCTCCTGGAAGATTTAAAGGACCCTTCAGCTGATCAACAGGGAGCACGTGACCTGCTGATCAGCTGACGGGCCCTTTAAATCTTGCGGGAGGGAACGGAGAGGGATGTGACCACCTCCCGCTTCTTCTCAAAAGCATTTAAAGGATCCCTTTAAATGCTTTGGGAAGAAGTGGGGGGGCCTTTAAGAAACAAGGGGGGCTTTAAGGGAAGGGCTGGCCCTTTAAAGAAGGGGGCGGAGCCTCCAACAGCCCCACTGTAGCTACAGGCCTGAGGGAAGGTAGGAAGGAATGAGCCAGTGCTTATTGGATTTCTATGAAATCTAATTTTTCAATCGTCACCAAAACCAAGGGTGTCTGGGCTCGATACGTACCTTAACATGGTGTTCACACAAGGTGTGGTAAAGTTTGCTGGAAGGTTAGGAGATTAACCTGGAACCTCTGATTTTGCAGATCACCGCTTGATGGTGGATTGAACTGAGAAATCCTGAAACCAGCATTCTTTGCATTCTGCATATAAGTAGCAAGGGGAGGAAAAAGCTTATTTTTATTTAAAATATTTTTATGCTACCTTTCCACCCAATCCAGGTCCCCAAGGCAGACCCCCCTGCCCCAGTTGTTGAAAAATCTGATATAACCCACTGGGTTCCTTCCCTACAAGAAAGGGAGCAATTATTTCACTTATCTGTCTGTTAGTAACATCAGCCACAAAGTTCACTCTTGCAGACTGGCTTCTGAAGTGTGCAAAATCAATGAGATTTCACACTGTGAATTTGCATACATAAAAGCATTTTCTAGTGAGAAAGCAGAATTTCTTAAGTTTTTCAGCCAAAACTGCTTTATTATTCATATATGCAAGCGTAGTGGATTTAGGCTTTCCAGCTGAAGGAAAGATTGGAACTTGAACGAGAAAAGTATAACTTGTAGAGAATAAAAATGATTTTATAAGGCTGTATGACAAAAGGCACACAGAGAGGTGCTTTCAGTGACTGTTGTGGAACGTGCTTTCCCCCAAAAGGTCACCAAATTCAACCTGGGTATGTCCCTTAAGGTTTTTATTTTTGTTACTGGTATTGGCTTTCTCTAGAGTTGCCAGGTACCTTTCTAGTCCCCGGTAGGGGATTTTGGGGGGTGTTTCTGGAGGGGGCGGGGACGTCCCCAGCGTGATGACATCACTCAGAAGTGACATCATCATATTGGAGACCGGCGCCCCGTGCACATGTATTCCAAGCGGCAAATTCACCACTTGGAGCGCAGTCCGTCCCCACCCTCCTTCTTGCCAAAAGCATTTAAAGGGATCCTTTAAATGCTTTTAGCAAGAAGCGGAGGGGCATGCAGTGACGGCCCCAGGTTTTTCCACTAGGCGAGGATACATTCTGGTCCCTGCCCCATGTGGGGCGGGATGGGACGAAGGCGGATGCCGGAGAATGGGCAGCCAGAATGGCGTCACCGTCGAGCTGTCGCCCTAGGCGATAGTCTAAAATTTAACAGCAACGGGCCGGCCCTGGGGGCATGGCTGAACTCCAAGAGGCAAAGTTGCCGCTTGGAGTTCAGGCATTTGGCTTGTGATCGCCCCTCTCTCTCCTCTCCTGCAAGATTTAAAGGGCCCTTCAGCTGGTCGGCGGGCCACGTGCTCCTGTCGGTCAGCTGGACGGCCCTTTAAGTCTCGCAGGAGGGGAAGGGAGAGGGGTGGCTGCTGCTAGGGGCAGGGTTGAGGGGTGGGGCTTTCCCTGCTGGCCAATTGGCCAGCGACAGGCAGGAGCCCACCAAATCAGGGGATCCCCCCACCCCCACCTAGGGGCTGACATCCGTAGCTTTCTCTAAGATGGTGAGGCATTTAGTGGAGAAGTGGGAGAAGCAGATCACTTGGCTTATTTTCTTATTGGCGTAAATTCAGATTTTGTCTGCTATTTGATGTATAGCGGGGTCTCCAAAGTGCGCCCGTGGGCGCCAGGGCGCCTGCTAACCCCTTTCCTGGTGCCTGCCAAGTTTTATTAGAAAGTGGGTGTGGCCAGGTGGGGCTTTTGCCCAGCCAGTCTTCTGACTGGCCACTAGAGATTCGGTTGTCTCTACAGATTTTCAAAATTGCTGCATTGGCAGCAGCTCCGCTCACCACACTGAGCGATCTTTCTTAAATAGTTGTTTCTGGGAGGCGCCCCGTGCACTGTATGCTAGACCTGAGGTAAAGGTTTCCCTTGCTCGAAAGCTGGTCGGATCCAACTCTAGGGGACAGTGCTCATCTCCGTTTCCAAGCCAAAGAGCCAGCGCTGTCCGAAGACTTTTCCCTGTGGTCATGTGGCCAGCATGACTAGACACCGAGGTGCACAGAATGCTGTTACCTACTTGAGGCCAATTGCCTCGTTTCTTTCCTCTGAACGTAGCTAGTCTGAATATTTGGCTTCTCTACTGCCTACCATTTCTACAATCAGAAGAATGTCAGTCTTTTTAAATGCTGTTTCCCTTCCACCACCCCCTACCCCCTGCTGCAGCCCAAAATTCTTCTTGAAAAGCGGCCCTTGGGGTGTGGGAGACCTCTTTGAACAGCTTCGGAAGGGAGTGGGCGATCCACTGTGGGAAATTGTGAAAACTGCCACCTTTGGGAATTTTAGGTGGAATCCAACTGGCTCTCCTCAGTTGGAGGATGCTCCTTGAACCTTTTTACAGTACCTGGAAGTACCAGGGTTGTAGATTCATAGAACACGTAGGCACTGCCAGCGTAAAAGTGATGATGAGAACTTCCAGAAATTTGCTCCATATTAGTTGTGCATTAATTCATCTTTGCTCTCTGCCCACGGTTAGTGTAAAGTTAAGCGGTAACATTCCTGTTCCTACCGGGTTCGGTGTTGACATGATTGGGCTTCCGGGCAATCGAAGATTGCTACCCGACCACTGTGGTCGACTTCCAAGGCTCTGCTTTGGCTCTTCCCACCTCCTGAAATTAGGCAGGTGGCGTGACCTCCTTGGTTGTGGCACCAGACCTCTGGAACTCTCTCCCTCGGCTGACTCATCTGTGCCCTTCTGGTTGCCAATTTCTGCTAGTTGGGGAAGACTTCCTTGTTCTGCTTGATGTCCCCTCCCTTCCTGCCTAGTGTTTTAATTGTTTCTGGATCTGGTTTTAATTGTTTGAATGATTGCTTTGTTGTTGTTGTTGGCTTTGAAAGTTTTTAACACGTGATTTTATTATGGACATTTTTGTTAGCTGCCATCATAGTCCCAATGAAGGGCAGGAAGGCTAGGTATAAACTTGTAAAGTATGAATGGAAAAGTGCTATTCCTAAAAATGTAGTGGATGCATTATGGGCAGCTCCCAATGCATGTCCCCGCCCTGCCATGTGTGGAGAGTAGGCCTACCAACCTCCAGATGGGACCTGGAGATATCCCAGAATTACGGTTGGCAGACCCCCAGTGGAGGTGGGAGTCCCGTGCTGCCACACCCTGCCCCCCCAGCCACTGATCAGCTGGCTGGTGGGGGGACTTACCAGTAGAAAGAAGAAGGCCTAGGTCACGTTGCCAGCATTGCACAGGAAGTGATGTCATCACACCAGTGACTTCCAGGTGACTCTCTGGTATTTGGGGCAAAAACTCTATGGTGGAAGCCAGTTTTACCATAGAGTTTTTACCCAAATACTAGAGCGGTGCCTAGGAGTCGTTCGCATGATTGCATCACTTCCTGTGCAACCCCAGCAATGAAGCTGGGCCTTTCTCTTTCTCTTGGTAAGTCCCCCACCAACCCCTGCCTGTTGCCAGGAGGGACCTGGCAGCCCTACCTGAAATTAAAACTGATCTCCAATCTACAGAGATCAGATTCCCTGTAGGGGAAAAAAGGCTACTTTAGAGGGTAGACTCTATGGCATTATACCCCACTGAAGTCCCTCCCCTTCCCAAACCCCGCCCTCCTCAGGCTCCACCCCCAAAATCTCCAGGAACCCTGGCTGAGAAATACACTCCCGCTATCCGCCAGTGCTCCCTCTAGGCTGTGGAGTCCTGTGAGCAAAAATTCTGCTTTGTGAGCTCCTGGCGTTAAAGCTGTGAGCGAGCGATTTGGCTGCTGCAGAAATGAGTTCGCTCTGGAGCCCTCCTGCCTGAGCTGAGACAAAAACGTGTGAGCCGGAGGCTAAGAAACTGTGAGCTAGCTCACACTAACTCATCTTAGAGGGGACACTGCTATCCCCCCTTGTTCACTGCAGGAGACCCCAGCATAACTCCCGCCTCGCCGTACCAGATACCATCGTCACAGCTATGTGTACAAAGACACGTATGGAACTGCCTTCTACGGAATCAGACTGTAGGTCCGTCATAGTATTGTCTACTCTGACAGGCAGCTGCTCTCCAGGGTCTCCGCAGAGATCTCCCCCCCCCACCTACTGCCAGATCCTTCGACCAGAGATGCCAGGGGTTGGAACTGGGTCCTTCCATATGCCAAGCAGATGCTCCAGCCGCCGAGCCCCGGCCCCTGCGTGGCTGTACAGGCAAAGAACGGAGCAGGGTGAACCGGTGTGCAGAGAAAGCAAGGCCCGCTCTTTGGGCAAAAAAACAAATAAATCTGTTTGTATGCAAGACATTCCCCATTACCTCTAAAACGGATCTTTAAAAAACCCAAACACTTTGGCTTGATAACAATGCTCGGTTCCCCCCCCCCCCCCACACACACACACTGCAGGCTGCCATAAGAAGGGAGGGGAGGGGGGGGGGAAGCATTAAAATGCAGTTATTTCCATTACACCCCATTATCCCCCACCTTTATTGCTTTCCCCGCAGTTTCCACGGCACTCCTAATGGCACCCTCGGTCAGAAAAAGGTGAGGGGGAACGGGAGCGCGCTGGGCTGCCGCCAGCCGCGCTCGAATCCCCGTCCCCGCAGACGCTGACGTCCCCGCAGACCGCCGGCAGCCTGCTTCCAGCTGTGTCAGGCACGGCGGCAGCGAATTGCTTTTGAATGTTCTTTACTCAAATAGGCAGTAATTACAAGCTTAAAGAGGTTTAGTGGTCCAGTAAACTACATAATCACCCCGGAATTAGCCCGGGCTCATCAGTCGCAGGCCAGCAAGCGCACGGGGGGGGGGGGGGGCGCTGTTTGCGTTGCCGTCTTTTTTATCGCATGGCAAACCTGAGCAGCAGGTGTGGAACAGCGAGAATTCCCCCATAAACACGGCTGTCTTCTGGGGACAATGATCTCTAATGAGATGAGGCTACACCATCACTGTAATTTAAGCGGGGAAATAAATGCCAGGGAAGGGAGTTCCAGCTCCAAGATTCTTCGAGGCGCGTTGGGGAACAGCGTTGTGCTCTGCCTATGGGGGGAACAGGCCTTTTGCCCCTCTTCTAGATTATTGGCTACTTTTTACAGTGTTCCTCTTTTCCCCAACTTTTTTCTTCTTCTTTTCCTTCTCAAACTTGTAATATGTTTATTCTTTATTTAAAGTATTCATTTACTTGATTTAAATCTCGCCTTTTCCCCTAGTGGGGTCCCAACCAGTGTCCCCTCTAAGCTGAGTTAGTGTGACCCAGCGCACGGTTTTTTGGCCTCTGGCTCACACATTTTTGTCTTCGCTCAGGAAGGACGGCTCCAGAGCAAACTAGCCTATGCAGGAGCCAAATCGCTCGCTCACATCTTTAATGCCAGTAGCTCACAAAGCAGAATTTTTGCTCACAAGGCTCCACAGCTTAGAGGGAGCATGGGCCCCAAAGCATCTGACATCATTCCCTTGTCCTACCTCACAACAGCCCCGTGAGGTAGGTCAGGCTGAGAGCATGTGACTGGCCCAAGGTCACCCAGAGGGCTTCTGTGGCAAAGTATGGATTTGAACCTGGGTCTTCCAGTTCCTAGGCTGACACTTTAACCACTACACCACATTGGCTGTTTTATGAAGAAAACACAGTGACTACTTAACAGCAGCTGCCTTGTTGGAGGGATTTTGGTGGTGCCGGCAAGAAAAGTTTCTGAAGAGCACTCGGAGCTCTTTAAATGTCTAGTTCTCATCATCTTTTGAACATGCAACCATGTGAAGCTGCCTTATACTGATTAAGACCATGGGCCATCAAAGACAGTCTTGTCTGCACAGACTGGCAGCGGCTCTCCAGGGTCTCACGTGGAGGTCTTTCACATCATCTCCTACCTGATCCTTTTAACTGGAGTTGCTGGGGATTGAACCTGGGACCTCCTGCATGCCAAACAGATGCTCTACCACTGAGCCACAGCCCCTCTTTACAGCTCTCCAGGGTCTCAGGCAGAGGTCTTTCACATCACCACCTACCTGATCCTTTTAACTGGAGTTGTTGGGGATTGAACCTGGGACCTCCTGCATGCCAAGCAGATGCTCTGCCACTGAGCCACAGCCCCTCTTTACAGCTCTCCAGGGTCTCAGGCAGAGGTCTTTAACATCACCTCCTACCTGATCCTTTTAACTGGAGTTGTTGGGGATTGAACCTGGGACCTCCTGCATGCCAAGCAGATGCTCTGCCACTGAGCCACAGCCCCTCTTTACAGCTCTCCAGGGTCTCAGGCAGAGGTCTTTCACATCACCACCTACCTGATCCTTTTAACTGGAGTTGCCAGGGATTGAACCTGGGACCTTCTGCATGACAAGCAGAGGCTCTACTACTGAGCCACAGGTCCTCCCTGTGTTTCACCTATGTTGGTTGCTCTTTTAATTCCCCCCCGCCCTTTTGTTTTGACACTGTTAAATAGTGGTTCCATGGATTAGCGGATTCACTGCTAGTGATCAGCTCAACTTTATTTGTGATTTCTGCCAGAGCCAGACTGAAGACCAGGGCTGCATGCCCTGTTTGAATAGCATGCAATCGCCACACCCAAACACACCCCACTCCCAACAATAGGCTTTTTACATAACATTACTCCTTGATTGGTTACTGCCAGCATCCTGGTGGGCTATTGTTCTTAGGCTCCAAGCTCAACTAGTCTCTGGTAGCACAGCCCTGCAATGTTTCAGTCCCAGTACATAACAGACATTGAGCCCTGATGCATTTGAAAGAGCCTGATTATAAGCAGGGCTGCCAGCTCCAGGTTAGGAAATTCCTGGGGGTTTGGGAGCAGAGCCTCAGGGAGGGCAGGGTTTGGGAGGGGAGGGGCCTCAGCAGGGTACAATGCCATAGAGCAGGGGGGGGCCAAACTTGCTCAACATAAGAGCCACATAGAATAAACGTCAGATGCCCAAGAGCCGCAAGACCTGAAGAAATATCGCACACACGTTTTTATTGTAAAAATATGCAAATTTGCTTTTTATTAAAATTAATTTATTAAAATCCTGTTGGGAGCCGCACAATATGTGTGAAAGAGCCGCATGTGGCTCCCGAGCCACAATTTGGCCACCCCTGCTATAGAGTCTACCCTCCAAAGCAGCCATTTTCTTCAGGGGAACTCATCTCTGCCGTGTGGAGATCAGTTGCAGTTCCGGGAGATCCTCAGGTCCCACCAACCCTAGGGCCACTTCATACATTAGGCCCCTCCCCCCAGTATGGAGACAGGTGTGAGAAAGTTTGTATTATGTAAATATTGAAATGACTGCAGAGTTCAGAATTTTCCCTTGTGGGATTTATATCAGGAAACTGGTCCCCGATTCTCTGTCTTACCCACACAGGCCGTTCACACCTTTAAAACCAAAAGCATGCTTCCTCCAACAGTCTAATTTCTCTGCTCAAACAAGGCATATGCAAAGCGGTCGACGGACTGTCAGGCTGTTGTCGGCTGTCCGTCATAGGAAGGAGGCAGCTAATGAACTGAAGAATTCATCCGCATTGGATTTGTGTCATCCCTGTTTCTTCTTTTGAAAAAGGAAGAAGCCTGCGATTGTATTTTTCGGCACAGAAACCCGCGCCTAAGGAAACTAGTTGAGCTGAGCGCCTACCGTTATCCTCAGTTTACTGTAATCTTGTGGCCCAATGAGGCATGCCCTGGATCTTGTTAGCCAAATGTATAGGAGGGGAAGTTGGAACTCCTTGGAAGGAATAAGAGACAGCAGGATGGGGAACAATGAGAATGAACAGCGGCTTTGGAGAGAGGGAGATTATGGTCTTGTCCTATCATTTACCGCAGGTGGCAATGAATTTCTAAGCCCACTTACTTTAGGTGTATTTAAATTGGATAAAAACATGGAAACAGTGTAATATGTTTCCAGAGCTGATCTTGTTCAGACTTTGTCTACAAGCGGCAGAGATGTTTTCTTCCAATCACACTATGTATTTCTATTTTTATATCAATTAAGGGCTTGGTTATTTTTAGGTTGGGCGAGGGAGGGGGGGTGACTCCTGTACTAGATAGGGGTTTTTATTATTATTATTTAACATCTTTCAAGGTCTCTAGGTAGTTATCTGATGGGAAACTGGATTAATTAAAAAGCTCGCTTTAAACTCATGTGAATTGAACTTATAATTGGACTGGAAGTTCATAATGCCTTTACTAATCATTATCTCAATGTCAGTTACATGCAGTAGTTCACCTCTCTTTGTACTATTACAAATTTTAAGATAATTTCTTACATCTCTTAGGTATACTTTCTGAATTAATAAACCCAGCTAACTGCAAAATCCTAAGGAGAGGTGCACGCTACTAAGTCCGTTGAAGTCAGAAGGATATGATCTGTTCAGGATTGCACTGTAAAGCTCTTTCTACGCAAGCTATTAATCCAGAAATGTTAGGGGTTTGTAATATCAGTAAAACGTAATGAACCGTGAGGTTCACAAACGAAAGTCCATCGCTTCTTAGTATCGCATTACCTTACTCCTGAAGCTGAACTGGTTCCAATCTACCAAAACTCTTGCCACCTTTAAAAAAGAAGTTGTGAGAATACAGTTTAATTATTCACTTTATTTAAAACATTTGTAAGCCGCCTTTCCCCCAGTTTAGGGCCACAGGGTGGCAAGGCATAAAAAAACGTGAACAAGATTAAAAATGTATAAATGTATATTAAAAAATCAGACACATGTAACCATGAAAAAAAACTATAAATGTAGCAAAAACAATTCAAGCAAATGCATAAATGGGGGCTTAGGGCCCAGAAGAATCTGTGAGGGAACGCCGGACAAAACAAAAAGTCTTTGCCCTCCGGCAGAAATCTATTTAGTTTATCTGTATTTATTTATAGCCCCACAATTGGGACTCAAAGCAGCTTAGAATGTCACTTTCCTCTTCTCCTCCATAACAACCCTGCAAGGTAGGTTAGACTGAGAGTTTGTGACAGGCCCAAGGTTACCCAGCAAGCTTCCGTAGTAGAAACAGGGATTCAAACCCGGGTTGCCCAGGGTTCTACTCCGCCACTTATCCACTGCACCATACTGACTGCCAGTGATAGAAGGAGACAGGTGGATCTCCCTCGGAAGGGCATCCCTTTATTTTGGTGCCACGACCAACAAGGCCCTGTTACTGTGATGATAAAGTATTTTCTCCTGCTCAAGACTCATGAATCAGTGAGCTTTTAAGAGTATAAAAGGGAAAGGAAAAGGATGATAAATTTTATGTAATAGTATCATTCTAAAGTTTTATGGCAGTCAATGCTCTCCGTTTGCTTCAAGTCACACGAATACACGGTGGAAAATGAGCATATCCCCAATATCTCCACTTAAAGGACCAGGTAAGAGGTGATGTGCAAGACCTCTGCCTGAGACCCTGGAGAGCTGCTGCCAGCCTGAGAAGACCATACTGTCCTTGATGGACCAAGAGTCTGATTCAGTAGAAGGCAGTTTCATGTGTCCACAGTTGCTTCTGTGCACAGGGCCTGATACAACATCTGTCAGTGTGGTGTAATGCCATAGAACAGGGGTGGCCAACCTTGCTTAACGTAAGAGCCACATAGAATAAACGTCAGATGTCTGAGAGCCACAAGACAGGAACAAATATCACACACACGTTTTTATTTTTAAAAATATGCAAATTTGCTTTTTATTAACGTTAAATGGGACTGCCAAAAATAAAAACAAACAAGGGAAACCAGTTATAAGAAAGAGAGAGAGAAAAACTAGGAAAGCAAATAGATGGGAGGGAGGAGGGAAGGAAGGAAGGAAGGAAGGAAGAAGGAAGGAAGGAAGGAAGGAAGGAAGGAAGGAAGGGAGAGAGAGAGAAAAAGCATGCCTCCCCTTTGCTTCCCCAGCCGCCCTGCCAGGAGCCGCACAATATGTGTGAAAGAGCCGCATGTGGCTCCCGAGCCACAGGTTGGCCACCCCTGCCATAGAGTCTGCCTTCCAAAGTGGCCATTTCCTCTAGATGAACTGTTGCCTGGAGACCAGCTGTAATCTCAGGAGATCTCTAGCCACCACCTGGAGGTCGGAGATGAGCAGAACAGCCATGATATATTATGCCAAGGAGAATATCCACAGACTTATAAGTTCTTATTCAATATCCAGTTTAGTTGGAGCAAATCAATCTCTCAAAATGCACTAACAATAACGCCATCTACGCAATGGGCTATGCATATCAAGTTCTGTTCACAACTTTGTCAGTATAGCGTTGAAGTTCTATATTATTCATTCTTTTAGCAAGCAATATGGCCATTTCACATGGTAGCTTTCATCAGATCCATTAACTTGATGCCCACCTGGAGGTTGGAAGCCCTAAATGCTGGAAAACCTTCTTTTCACTTTGCATTTCTGACCTGCATATGCATTATAATTATTAGTGTAAATGGGCGAAACTGACTGTATGAAGCCAAATGCATAATGAATCACCAGCAAACCAGTTTCTATCTGGATACTGGTGACGAGTGGTCATGACAAATCCAGCCCTGACTGCTTTTTCACCCTCCTTCCCTGGTTACCCAGAGCCAGTTGTCACCTCCCTGCTAAATGTTTTAGAATTTGGAAGGTGCTTTATTTGAAAAGGAAAGCAAAATAGCTGGCAGAACCCGTTTAGCATCTTCCTGAGATCACTGAAACTAATTCTCATGAATTGTTAACATACAACAAAGTCATGTGTCCTGCCTGGTGCAGACTGGATATTTTTTTAGTCTCTTAAGTATGGATAACTCTAAACTAGTTGAATGCCAGCCTAAGGGAGCTTTGACTCCCAAAAGCTTGACCCCAAAAATCATCACCATCATCACACCACCACCTATTCCTCCTCCTCCTCTTTCTTCTCCTCCTCCTCCTCTTCTACTAGTACTGGACTCGAATCTAGCACTTCCACTGCAAACCTACATAGCTGCCCTCTGAAAGTTATCTACACTAGAACAAAGTTTGAGTCCAGTAGAACCTTTAAGACCAACAAAGTTTTATCCTGGGCAGAAGCTTTCATGCACATGCACACTTCTTCAGATACAAAGACTGCGTACCCACGAAAGCTTATACCCAGAACTGACCTTCGTTGATCTTCGAGGTGCCACTGGACGCAAACTTCGTTCTGCTGCTTCAGACCAACACAGCTACCCCACCTGAACTTATCTACACTATTTAACTATACTATTTAACTACACTACGGGCAAGAGCTTAGTAGTCCTCCCACAGGCCTCTCCCTTTCTTTGCTCCTAATGTAGACCTAATGTTCACCAGCAGGGTTAATGCTGAAAAGAGAAGGGAAAGGGAAATCTCCATGGCAGAGACTAGGAGGGAAAGGAAGGGGAGTGCCAAACACACGGAGCGTACCTAATCTCTTACCCACAATTGAAAGATAGGGAAGCTTAAAAGCATACGTCTGCTCCTACCAGATCAAACAGTCGAGACATCGAATGTGTATTACTGTTGGTTGCTGTCCTCACCTTTGCATCGTGGGGTCTGTTTCTGCTGAGCCAGACCACCCACAAGAGTCCTCTCTCTCTCTGTCTTGTCACCAAGTCTCAGCCTACTTAATGGTGACCCCATGAAGTTCTCAAGGCAAGAGACGTTGCCCGCCTCTGCATAGCAACCCCGGACTTTCTTGGTGGTCTCCCATCCATATAATAACCAGGACCAACCCTACTTAGCTTTGGAGATCTGACAAGTTCAATCTAGCCTAGACCGTCCAGGTCACTGAGTTCTTAGAACTGCAATATCTTATACAGGAGCGGTTGGTCAAGACTGTCTGGGTTTTATTACATGTCTTTCAGAGGGGTCCCTCCCTTGTTTACAGATAAACACCGGGCAATAAAATGTGGCAGTATGAAGCAGTGGTTAGTTGGTAACAGAGAGGTTTTTGATTCCAGATGGGTGTTAGCATATCCTGCAAAATCAGGCTTATCTGTACGGAGATGCCCCTTTGTGATTCTTCCCTCCCCCAACCCCTGTGTCTGTAATGTGTAGTAGTGGTAAACACACCCCACTTTCTTGGTGCTGCCAACCTCCAGATGGTGGCTGGAGCCCATTCCCAGGCAACAGAGATCAGTTTCCCTGGAGAAAATGGCTTCTTTGGAAGAAGAAGAAGAAGAAGATATTGGATTTATACCCCACCCTTAACTACCCAAGGGAGTCGCAGAGCAGCTTACAAACCACTTTCCCTTCCCCTCCCCACAACAGACACCCTGTGAGGCAGGTGGGGCTGAGAGAGCTCTGACAGAACCTGTTCTTTTTCAAGAATAGCTGTGCCAGAACTATGGCTTGTCCAAGGTCATCCAGCAGCTGCAAGCAGAGGAGTGGGGAATCAAATTCGGTTCTCCCAGATTAGAGTTCGCGCACAGAACCGCTACACCAAACTGGCTCACACACCAAAAGGTGGACTTTATAGCATTACACACCATTGAGGTTCCTCTCCTCTCCTCCCCAAACCCCACCCTTGCCAGCCCCCCCCCCCATCTGGTATTTCCCAATCCAGAGCTGGCAACCCAATTCATCATGCTGGGTATTTCCATGCAAAAGTGCCCCCACGTTATAGGGCTATGGTTTTGATGGGAAGGAATTAAACATGGCATTCAGGAATCCTTCTGGGTCAAGGAGAGTGGAGTGGCAACTGGGACACGTGCCTGAAACGTGGCAGAGCAGCTACGGACCAATCAAATAGCCAGCTCTGGACCAAGTTCAGGTTTGTCAGGTTGTGTTTTGGGGGAGAGCTGCTCAGAAAACACGCACTCATGAATTTGACATTTATTTATTTAATTTGACCTCTATCCTGCGCTGTTCCGCAAGCGGGCTCAGGGTGGGTAACAAT
This sequence comes from Lepidodactylus listeri, assembly GCA_029233225.1. Classification (NCBI taxonomy): domain Eukaryota; kingdom Metazoa; phylum Chordata; class Lepidosauria; order Squamata; family Gekkonidae; genus Lepidodactylus; species Lepidodactylus listeri. The sequence goes on along the minus strand of JARCFY010000016.1, from coordinate 6,172,559 downwards.
ATATCGGTTAACAACCATAAAAGCATGAAACATGAAAATGAAGACAAGTTTAAAACGAACAGGTTTATAGCAACCATGGCAACAGGACAGAGAAGTCGAACGCCTCCTACAGTTGACCATCTTCTAGCAGGGTCAGTGTGGACGAAACACATGTCTTTCGGGCCAGGATCAGGAGATGTCGGTCTGCAGAGCTCAAGGCTCCACGGGGCACATATGGGGGAGAGATGGTCCCATAGATAGGCTGTGCATGACTGACAGAGGACCAAAGGATCCCAAACTGGTGCTCATACTCATGATCTCTTTTCCCAGCCCAGGGGTGGCCAAACTTACTTCGTGTAAGAGCCACATAGGATAAATGTCAGATGTCTGAGAGCCGCATGACATGAACAAATATTACACACACGTTTTTGATGAAAAATATGCAAATTTGCTTTTTATTAACATTAAATCAGACTGCCAAAAATAAAAACAAAAGGAATAAACATAGATACTGATAATTATATTTATTTGTCCAATGACATTTGTAGGCTGCGGGCAGGGGGGCTTTGAGAACACATTTAAAGTTAAAGTTGCCTTCTTTCTCTGCTCCCCCCTGCCTCAAGCCTACCCAGGAAGGGGAACACTGGCTGGGGAAGGGAAGACCAATTGGGGAGGCTTGCCTCCCCTTTGCTTCCCCAACTGCCCTCCCGGGAGCCACACAATGTGTGTGAAAGAGCCGCGTGTGGCTCCTGAGCCACAGTTTGGCCACCCCTGTCCTAGCCAATCACATTCCCCCCCCCCCGGACACCACCCTTTTTCCATTGAGGGCTGCGTGCATGGTCCTGAGAAGGAGGTGATCATAGCTTTGTTGGCTTCTCATTCGTTCTGTGCAATACGTTCTGCAGTCGAGTGACGAAAGGCCTCCAGGCCAAATGGGCCTTAGTTCAACACGTTCTTTGTAGAGGATGACCCCCGTCTACACATATTGAAACAAGTTTATAAATCATGCCGGCGAAGAGCAAGAATCTTAGAACAAGCCTGGCAAAGGGGTTTAGGGATAAACAGCATATTCAACAGATAGTGTTGCAGGATATGATGCATGCCGCTGCTTCTTTTTTCATTCTTCCTCTGTCTGCCTGCCTTGAGGTGATAAGGTTTTTGTGGCGATATGTGAGGGCTCACCATTTTTGAGGAAACAGTCCTTTAATATACCATTCTATGTGGAGAGTCAGAGCTGGCAAGACTGTCGTTGGGTACCCTCCCCATGAAAACGGAGGGTCATACACATGAAAAAGGGTTCAGCTCAAAACGGCTCCCGGGTTTCAAGCACTGGCCTTAGGGTGTGTTGTGATGTAGTAGCTCTCCGCTGATAATCCCATGAGAGCCAGACTTGTATTTTGATTATTTGAAAACATGGAGCGAGACAGCAAATACTGAGAAGGATAAATTGACACATGTATTTTCTGTAGCTACTTGGCTGCTGTCTTCAAATACCATTGAACCAATGTGTCTGTGTCTGCGGATCGCTTACACCAGAGAACTCACCCCATTATATCTTATATTGCTCGTTATATACTAACCCCAGGGTTAAATTTTTGGCAGGAATTCTATCTGCCATAAACTCATATTCTGTAGATCAGAAAATTGCATTCCTGCTAAGAACGTAAGAGAAGCCAATGTCGGATCAGGCCAATGGCCCATCCAGTCCAACACTGTGTCCCACAGTGGCCAAAAATACCAGGGGCCATCAGGAGGTCCAGCAGTGGGGCCAGGACACTAGAAGCCCTCCCACTGTTGCCGGCCCTCCAAAGCACCAAGAATACAGTGCATCACTTGCCCCAGACTGAGAGTTCCTATCTATACCTCCTGGCTAAGAGAACATAAGAACATAAGAGAAGCCAGTGTTGGATCAGGCCGATGGCACCGCCAATTCAACACTCTTCTGTGTCACACAGTGGCCAAAAATAACAGTTGCCATCAGGAGGTCCACCAGTGGGGCCAGGAGAACACTAGAAGCCCTCCCACTGTTGCTGGCCTCTCCCCCAAGCACCAAGAATACAGAGCATCCCTTGCCCCAGTCTGAGAGTTCCTTTCCGTACCTTGTGGCTAATAGCCAATAAGACCAGCCAATAACGCTGTCCTATAATGAGTCATATGTATCCTACAGAGTGTCTGTCTTTGCCTTTGCAGCAAAGAAGTTAAGGTCTGAGAGGGTATGTTTGAGGGTGGCTTCTTGAAACTGTAGCCTGTTTTAGTCTGTTTTAATCATAAATTTTATATTCTGGTTTTCCGGTTTTATTTCCCGCTGTATCTTGCGCCTTCTCAACTTGTAATGGCCAGTGGCTACATACAGTAAACTATTTGACCGATGGACTGCAGCTTCGAGAGCAGGGCTCTGAAACACACATCCCATCCAGGGCTCATTATCTGGCCCACGAGCAACTGGTTTCTTTTATTGCCAGATGACAGAGGCGGTGCATGATGTCCCTGTATCCCGTCCCAGGGCTAATAAGTAACGGGCGGTGGAAGCAGGAGGGCGGGCATCACGGAGGGGCTGTAAGGAAATGCCGCAAGGGCGTTAATGTTTTAAGCATGTTGATGGATTGAGTAAAAAATAGTATCGTCAGTTGGGTTTGCCTGTGTCCTGTATAGAGCTTATATTTCCGGTATCTGGCATTACATTTTATGACACACATGACCTGGCCCGACAAAGTGACGTTCATGTCAGATTTGGCCCTTGTAACAAGTGAATTTGACACCTCTGTTCTAGACAACTGTAGTTTTTTGAGGTGCGGCAAGGAATTTGGTTTTCATACAAATACGCCATTCTGCTCATGACCCTGCTGCTTGCCCCAACCCTGACTCCGTCCCTCCTCTCAAGCCCCTCCTACGTAGGGTTGCCCAGTCTGGGTTGGGAAACACCTGGAGATTTGGGGGAGCGGAGCCTGGGTAGAGGGGAGGGACCTCAGAAAGGTAGGATGCCATAGAGTCCACCCTCCAAAGCAGCCATTTTCTCCCTACTCCTGCCTACCCAATTCGGGTACTGTGTCATTCTCTACAAAAGCATTTCCCAAGAACGTGACTTGCTGCCTTCCACGTGCTGTCCATCGGAGCGACACGTGTGCAGGGATCCAAATGTGTCTGAACCCTGCATCTTTGCCTGTTATAAACTGAGCCGTTAATTCAGACAGGTAGCTCTGGGGGATGAAAAGAGAAGTAAGCCGCAGGTGAGGAAACTGGAGGGGGAAGTATGCCAGGAAGGGGGGCCTACAGAGAGAAATTTGGGGCGAGAGAAGCTGGTATGGAGCAGCAGAGAAAGGAGAAGAAAAGAGATCCCAAATACGGCTGCAGAGAGAGAGGGAGGTCCCAAGTGTGGGAGCGGATATTTCGACATACTGAAACAAAAAAAAGAGTTTTCTAGTTTCAAAGTGGGAAAGGTATCCACTGTCCTGCATAGATTTGCCAACCTCCAGGTGGGGACTGGGTATCTCCCATAATTCCAATCGATCTCCAAACTATAAATGTTACTTCCTCTGGAGAAAATGGCAGCTTTGGAGGACAGACTCTATGTCATTACACCGTGCTGAGGGCTCTCCCCTTCTTCTGGGTGGAAGGCGGCAAGTGCGTTCTTGACGAGCATCACCAGCTCTGAGCTAGGAAATACCTGGAGATTTAGGGGGTGGAGCCTGGGGAGGGTGGAGTTTGGGGAGGGGCCTCAGCAGTATATAATACCATAGAGTCCACCTTCCAAAGCAGCCATTTTCTCTAGTCGAACTGATCTCTGTTGTCTGGAGATCACTTGTAATAGTAGGAGATATCCAGGCCCCACCTGGAAGCTGGTAACCCTATTTCCTGGCCCGAATCATGGTTTATGTGTTGGGGGACCCGGAATGCCACAAGGTCCCATCAGCCAAGCACTTCTTGCTCTAGAGTGCTAACAGAGCCTCGTGGGGGGGGGGGGGGATGGAAGAAGTACGTGAGTCATAGGGGGCATGACTAAAGCAGCCAGCAAAGCTCCCAAATAAGGAGGATCATAAAAGCCCCTGCGGGAACAGAAACGTGGCTTTTAATGTTTGTGCACAATTTCTTGTTTGGGAGGGAGGGGATCTGCAATCCCCACCACCGCAGAAGACCTCTCTTTGATACCTTTGGATATATTTTAAAAACAGAATTGCCGGGAGTTCTTTTCATAGCTGGGATTTTTTCTCGGACATGCAAGTTTTTCTACACACAGGAGCCAAACTGAGCTCGCACCTTCTTAATTGATTTTCTTTGCTACACACTGCAACTGTCGGGATCACTGTGGAATACAAAACAGATCTCACAGGATCTTTCTGTCAACTGGTCTGTGTGCAGATCGAGGGAAACAAACCCCCCCCCCCAAAAAAGAGCAGCAAACTGTGACTTCACCCACCTTTCCTCGTTTATTCTCCCCTTCAAATAGCACTAATTGAGAATTAAGAAAGCATGCTGAAATCTCGTGACTTTGCTTGCAGCATCCCCCAACATTTTGGCTCCCTTCCAGCGGCAGACACCCTAGTTGTTCTTTTTGATTCCAGCAATGCAGGGGGGGGGGAGGAGGACTACTATAAATTCAGGCTATGTTCTTAGACTACACTGCGCCCTCCTTTTGTAATGCAAATGGCCAGTACAAAGTGTCTCTTTGATAATATGCAGCCAGGAGACAGAGAAGGTTTCACTCCAACAGTAAAACTAATTCATAAAGTTGAAAGGGCTGAAAGAAAATGTTGTGTATATGTGCGTATATGTATATGTATATGTGTGTGTGTGTATATATATATATATATACACACACACACACCATAGATCAACATACTCTTCACAAGTCTAAATGTTAGAAAAGTAAAACTTGTGAGGAAATGGTGCCATTGTGAAGGAGGGGGGGAGGGAGTTTTGATCAGCCGAAATTAAACGTGGAATCAATTTGTAAGATGGCCGCGCTTCAAATTTACACCCATATTAACAGCTAGTTAATTAGACTTAAGCTGTATAATGTTGCTGATAAAGCAGCCTTCAAAATCGGAGAGTTTCCAGAAAGAATGTTCAGTGCAACTTCTTTCCTAATAAGGTGCATAATTGCTGCCCTCGGCATGTGAGTCTTGTTGGGGGGCGGTGTTTAAGGAAAACAAAATAGATCTAATGGATCACATCCCTCGATTATGCCAGAGTGTATCTCGGGGCCATCTTCTAAGAATGCATTAACTTAATTGTGAGCAAGACAGCAGCCCTAACGCCCCCCAAATGCTGCTGATTTCCCCCCCCCCCAGCATAGTCACTCAAAGAACAGAACTGGCTCGATGAGGCCTTTGTCGGCTCCATTCCTCGTGCTGTCTAGTGCCGTTTCCCTCGTTTGCTGGGAGAAGCGGGAAACTTTAGGGAGAGCACTCATTGGGCGAAAAGTATTTGTACTTTTGGATGCCGTTCTGTTCTCCCTGCGGTTCGGAGCTGGAGGGGCGACCGGAAGTGACCGCTCAGATCCGTTTGAAGGACTCTGTATAAACGACTGCTCCTGAAATCAGGGCATTAAGCTGTGAAAGAGCGCATGCTGAGAAAAGGCACTTAGGTTTTATTTAGTGCTAAAATCACTTTGGCGACTCAGAATTTATTCCGTGACTTGCTTTGTTCATGCCCCTCCTTTCTCCTGCACGGGAATCCGCAGCGGCAATCAATCAGTCGTCTATTATGATCACAGACCAGCAGACCCAAAGCAGCTCCCATCATCCTCCCTTCCTCCATTTTATCCTCCCAATAACTCTGATGTGACGTGCTGGGTGAGGACCTGGGATAGGGTTGCTAGCCTCCAGGTGGGGGCTGGAGATCCCCCGCTTTTACAACTGGTCTCCATCTGACAGAGATCAGCTCCCCTGGAGAAAATGACTGCTTTGGAGGGTGGACTCTAGGGCATTGTACCATGCTGAGGCCCCTCCCCTCCTTGAACCCCACCCTCTCCCAGATCCACCCCGAAAGTCTCCAGGTATTTTCCAACCCAGACCTAACCCCGGGCGACTGGGTTCAAACCCTTTCCTCCACTGCGGAAGTCTGTCAAATGACCCTGGGTCTGTCCCAATCTCTCAGCCTAACCCACCGAGCAAGAACCAAGATTTATTTATTTATTTACCGTCCAGCATTTTATTAAGTAACTGTAACACGCCACTAGCAACTTTAACATAATACGATATAATAAAACATAAGCATAAACGATAATAATTAACCCCTAATAGTAGTTAGCTTACAAGATGTGCAATATACTTACAGCTACGATACGGCAGGAACGTTGCAGTAACATGAGAGTGGCAATAGAAGCATGTGATAATAAATTAAAAGTCACCTCAGACTGCTGGAAGAAATGTGGCGAAGTGGGGTCTTTTGCCCACTGTTGGTGGCATTGTAGATTCACCCAAGAGTTTTGGGCTTTGGTAGTAGGCTCAGTGGTTAAGACACTGAACTGCAGACCAGAAGATCAGTAGTTTGGCAGATCGAGACCGGAGTGCTGCATGATGGAGTGAGCTCCCGTCTCTGCATGACGGCGTGAGCTCCCGTCTCAGCTCCTGCCAGCCTAGCAGTTCAAAAGCAAGAAATTGCAAGAAGATAAATAGGTACCACTTTGGTGGGATGGTAACAGTGTTCCCTGTGCCTCGGCATCTAGTCATGCCAGCCACATGACCACAGAAATACCTTAGGACAATGCTGGCTCTTCAGCTTGGAAACGGAGATGAGTCGGATTCGACTGGCTTTCAAGCAAGGGAAACCTTCGCCTTTACCTTGGGCAAAATGCATGAAATAACAGGTTACGGTGTTCCTTTTAGGCCTGAAATTATATTCTTGAATTTTCGGCAAGAACCAAGTTTTGAGTTCGGTGGCACCTTTAAGACCAACAAAGTTTAAGTCTGGGCATAAGCTTTTGTGTGCACGCATACTTCTTCAGATACAGTCAGATGATTTGAAGACGTGTGCATGCACACGGAAGCTTATGCCTGGAATTAAACTTCGTTGGTCTTCAAAATGCCACTGGACTCAAACTTGGTCCTGTTGCTTCAGACCCACCTGAATCTGCCTCACAAGGTTGTCATTGTGAGGATTATGTGGAGGAGGGGGCAATGTTGTGAAAAGCTGCTTGTGTCCCTGAGCAGGGAGATGATAGCTAGCTAATGGTCAGTGTTGTTAGCTAGCTAGCTAGCTAGATAGACAGACAGACAAACAGATAGATAGATATTGATATTGATATATATTAAAAAGCAAGGTAGAGTAGGCTGTGAGAGTATGAGTAGCCCAAACTTGTATGTGTGGGCAAAGCACTGCCAAGTCTTGCTTATGGTGACCCTTTTTGGGTTTTCAAGGCAGAACAGGTTCAGAGGTGGTTTGCCATTGCCTAGCTCCACTCACGACCCTGGTATTCCTTGTAGGTCTCTCATCCAGCTACTAACCAGGGCTGACCTTGCTTAGCAGCCTAGATCTGGTGAGATCCGGCTAGCTAGGGCCATCCGCATCAGGGCAGTTAAGAGTGTGTGTGTGTGTGTGTGTGTGTGTGTGTGCGTTTAAGTGCCAACAAGTCGCTTCTGACTTATAGCGACCCTTTGAATGAACGACCTCCAAAACGTCCTTGCAAACCGAAGGCTGTGGCTTCCTTGATAGTGTCAATCTATCTCATATGCATTCTTTCCTGCTGCCTTCAACTTTTCCCAGTGTTATTGTCTTTTCTCATCATAGGGTTTCGCCTCATAGATTGCAACAAAGCTTTTGACTATGTGGACCATAAAAAGCTACAGTTGTTTTTGAAAGAAATGGGTGTGCTGTGGCATCTGGTTGTTTTGACGTGCAACCTGTACTCTGGCCGAGAGGCTACTGTTAGAACAGAATATGGAGAAACAGAACGGTTTCTAGTTGGAAAAGGTATCCGACAAGGATGAATTTCATCTCCCTATCTCTTCAATTTGTATGCAGAACATATTATAAGGAAAGCTGGATTAGATTTAGATCAAGGTGAAGTGAAAAGTCTGTGGGGGGAACATTAATAATTTGAGATAAGCAGATGACACCACATTACTGGCAGAAAACAGTGGACCTGGAATAACTACTGCTGAAGGTTGAAATCAGAAAGGGCCCAATCAGGATACAGCTGAACATCAAAAAGATAAAAGTAAAGACTACAGGAGAATTATACAGCTTTAAGGCTGATGATGAAGAAATGGAAATTGTTCAAGATTTTCTTTTCCTTAGCTCCATCATCAACCAAAAGGAAGACTACACACCAAGAAATCAGAAGGGGGTGGAGATTGGGAAGGGCAGCCATGAAGGAGCTAGAAATGATTCTTAAGTGTAGGAATGTGTCATTGGCAACCAGGATCAAGTTAATTCATGCCTTCGTATTCCCCACTACTATGCATGAGTGTGAAAGCCGGACAATGAAGAAAGCTGACGGGAAGAAAATTGATTCATTCAAAAGGTGGTGCTGGAGAAGAGTTTTATGGATACACTGGATTGCCAAAAAGACAAATAAGTGGGTTCTAGTCACAATATGAGGAGACAAGAGTCATTGAAAAAGGCAATAATGCTAGGAAGACTTAAAGGCAGTAGGAAAAGAGGAAGACTCAACATGAGATGGATTGATTCCATAGAGGAAGCCACGGCCCTCAGTTTGCAAGACCAGAGCAAGGCTGTTGACAGGATGTTTTGGAGAACGTTGATTCATAGGGTCATAAGTCGAAAGCAGCTTGACGGAACTTAACATGCATTGCCTTTTCTGACTTGGAGGTAATGTCTTCCAGCACTATATCTCATTTCATTTTAGGTAGCCCAGTCATAGGGTTTTCAAGTTAAGAGATTATCAGAAGTGGTTACCATTGCCTTCTTCTAACCAGGGTTATCTGAGATGTCACTGCCATTCAGTTTACATTACCCTGGGCAAATCCCCTATGTGGAATTACCCATTTTGGATTTGGTTTTTTTTTTTCCCATTCCCATTTAAATGTAGCAATGTTATTATACTGCATTCTACAATACATTAATTGCACCAGACACTACCTTTTGTATGCATCTTTAAACATTTGTTCCTTGCTGTTGTTAAAAGTTGCTCTCACTGCCTGTGTAAGCAAATGGTAGCCTTGTATTGAAAAATTACCAAGCCTGGTACCTAGGGTTGCCATCCTCCAGGTTGCCATCCACTATTACAGCTGATCTTCAGACTACAGAGATCAGGTCCCTTGTTGAAAATGACTGCTTTGGAGGCTGGAGTCTTACTTAAATGATATTGGTTTAACAGCCACAAGCAGTGTCACACTGAAACAACCCTATATTACCTCCTTCTACATTTAATTACCACCGCGTCGTAGTCGTAGTAAGTAGCTAACTCAATGAAAATGTTGAGGCAGTGTGCGACTGCAATGAAAAAGGCCAACACTATGCTGGGGGTTATTAGGAAGGGAATTGAAAACAAATCAGCCAGTATCATAATGCCTCTGTATAAATCGATGGTGCAACCTCATTTGGAGTACTGTGTACAGTTCTGGTCGCCACACCTCAAAAAAGGTATTATAGCATTAGAAAAAGTGCAGAAAAGGGCAACTAGAATGATAAAAGGGTTGGAACTCTTCCCCTATGAAGAAAGGTCGAAGCGCTTGGGGCTCTTTAGCTTGGAGAAACGACGGCTGAGGGGTGACATGATCGAGGTTTATAAGATTATGCATGGGTTAGAGCAGGTAGAGAAAGAAGAACTTTTCTCTCTTTCTTACAATACAAGAACTCGTGGGCACTCCATGAAATTGCTGAGCAGTCGGGTTAGAACAGACAAAAGGAAGCCCTTCTTCACCCAAAGAGTGATGAACACGTGGAATTCACTGCCACAGGAGGTAGTGGCGGCCACAAGCATGGACAGCTTCAAGAGGGAATTAGATAAACATCTGGAGCAGAGGTCCATCAGTGGCTATTAGCCACAAAGTATAGATAGGAACTCTCAGTCTGGGGCAAGTGATGCTCTGTATTCTTGGTGCTTGTGGGGGGGGGGGCAACAGGGGGAGGGCTTCTGGTGTCCTGGCCCCACTGCTGGACCTCCTGAGTCTCCAGGTATTTCCCAAACCAGAGGTGGCAATCCCACCGGTACCAGTGTCCTACTGTCTTGAAAGGCTTCTGGTCTGCCGCTTTGAGGCCCAGCTGGGGAGAAAAGTGGGGTATAAATGCATGAAATGCATGAAACGTATGCATGCATTTGCACTGCAACTTACTTGAAGTCTCTTCTTGGAGCCTCTTCCCCTGCCCGCTTTCAGTCCTAGCATCGCCCGGGCCTGTCTTCCACGCGTACCGGATTGCGTCTTGGAAGGGAGCATTAAGCCCTCTCCATACATAATCACTCTTTTATGGCCTTCACTCATTCCAAGGTGTTAATGCAGATCAAATGGAAAACACTCCAGAAAGAATAGCTCTGGCTACCACTTTGCCCTATTTGCAGCCCTGGTCGTTAATTCTTATTGTAAGATCTCAAGGTAATTTTGTTTGCTCTCCTAATGTGTCGCCCACTCTCCCCCCTCCTCCAAGCCATATCCTTTCTCAAATTCCCCTCTTGATCAATTGTTTGCAAATAATTAAGCTCTTCAGAGATAACAGTAGGAGGCTAAGCGTACATGAGTTAAAAAAAGAAAGAAAAGGTAAAGACCTTCGGTCACTGTTGATCCAACGGTGACCCGGTCAGCTTTGATATTCCAAAGTGATCACAGTGATGAAGTATACTTTACTTCACTGGAGCCAGGACTGTGTTAATAGGAGACTGACTTCTACAGTTTGCACCCTTTAAAAAAGGGGGGGGGGGAGAGATGGTTTTGTGGAGCAGTTGTGGTGACCGCTAGAGAGATGGAAAGGGAATTGCCCCGAGACACATCAGAATGAGTTCCTTATTAAAATGGCAGGTCTCAGTGTCATCACTGTGATTGCCAGCTTCCAGACGAGCCCTGGAGATCTCCTGGAAAGACAACTGATCCCCAGGCCTACGGAGATCAGTTTCCCTGGAGGAAATGGCTGTTCCCAAGGGCAGACTCCATGGCATTGCACCCTGCTGACTGAGGCCCTTCCGTTCCCCCTACCTGCCCTCCCCAGGCTCCACCCCCCAAATCTCCGGGTATTTCCAAACAGAGATGGCAACCCTAGTGACCACCACTGCAGCGCAGTGTCCACGGTTGCCTGTAGCATGCGCCTTACCAGCCCTGTGGGTAGGAAATAGGGTTTCCAGGTCTCCCCTGCCCAGTGGCAGGGGACGGGGAGGCGGGTAGGGTTGCCAGATCCAGGTTGGGAAACTTCTGGAGATTTGGGGATGGAGCCTGGGAAGCACAGGGACCTTAGTGGGGTACAATGCCACAGAGTCCACCCTCCGAAGCATCCATTTTCTCCAGGAGAACTGATCTCTATAATCTGGAGACGAGATGCAATCCCATGGGATCCCCAGGTCCCCCCTGGAGGCTGGCATCTCTAGTGGAAAGGCAACTAGGCTTGGGTTGTTAGTACAGCAACCTAGTTTGTGTCATGTTGATTCTCTCTCTCTCTTTTAAAGTCATTTAAAGTCATGGGCCTTACTATCTGCAAATGCTTATAACGGAATAAATGTGCACAGTGCTTTAGGTATTAGAAAGGTGCTGCATTTTGTGTGTGTGTGTTTTTAAACAACCTCCTTGTGAACTTTTGCTTGGGGAGATTAGCTATATGAAGTCATGGCTTTCATGTGATTATAGCAATTATAGGCCCCCTCCCTCCCGCCTGAAACCGAACATTTACACTGTACTAAGCCAATAACTAGACTGTGGAGTGGGGAGTGGGGGGGATCAGATGACCATAAATAACACCATGGTATTAAGGAATTTTGTTCTGATACTTTTAAAGTGCTTTTCTCCCCCCCACAGTAGTGTTATTATCCCGATGGCTAATTTTATCTTTTCTCGTCTATTTGTTAAAAAAAAAAAAAGTCCAGAACAATTGAAAATTGCTCAGCGGCGACAGAATTCTCATTCCCAATAGCTCAGGGCTGTCTCAAAAATATTTGCTTCCTGCGTGGAATTAGGCACAGCTTTGCTCAGTTGCGTAAAAACCTGATCACATGGAAGGTGGCAACCCAAAACGAGAAAGACCAGCAGTGTTCTTGCTGACATCAGAGTAATGAAAAGTTAAAGCCTCAGTCAATAAAGCACAGTTCATCTGTACCGTAAACTTTTGAAAACATCATAAGGGGCTTGCTAAGTTTACCGCGAAAGATTATAGGCTCAGTTCTCTAACTCATTGCGCCCATAAAGAAGTGATCCAAATAGGGAGAGCAGGCTAGCATAGCAGTGCTAGAGGGTCAGACTGGTATCTGGGAGGGGCTGTGGCTCAGTGGTAGAGCATCTGCTAGGCATACAGAGGGCCCCAAGCTCAATCCCCGGCATTCCCAGTTGGAAGGATCAGGTAGTAGGTGATGTGAAAGATCTCTGCCTGAGATCCTGGAGAGCTGTTGCCAGTCTAAGTAGACAAGACTGATTTTGATGGACCAATAGTCTGATTCAGTATAAGGCAGTTTCATATATTCATGTGGCCCAGGTCAGAATCCCCACTTGTACCGTGGAAGCTCACTGGGTGGCCTTGGGCCAGTTGTACACTTTCAGCCTCACCTACCTCACAGGACTGTTGTGAGAATAAAATGGAGAAGAGGAGAAAGGTGGAACTTTGGGTCCCCATTTGGGGAAAAGGCAGGATAAATAGACAGTAGAACATCACAGCTGTGGCATGGCTCCGACCTAGGAAACAGCTTTGCAGCTTGGGATACTCGAATCCCCGCTGGTTCGGCCCGTGTCCTGTTTGGCAGTTGCAAACAGAAATCTGCTTTTTCAGCAGTCAGTTTGATTGTTCGGCGATCTGTTCATCAGTGTTCGGCGGGTTGTTTTAGCGTGGTCTTTACTAACCGTGTGGTACCGCGCAGTAGGCTTTTCACACATGCGTGTTCATACACAGCCCAGTTGAGTTCTGCTAACTCTCCCCCATCCTTGCTGAGTAAGTGCTGTGCTGAGCTGGCAGTTGTTTAAATAGACAAGTCACTTATTAAAACACTCATAAATCGTATAAGTCAGTCATCAACGAATTTTGTGTTTCAGTAAAATCCTACCAGTTGGTGTTCATCTATATAGCCCTACACAGATTCAGGTGAAGTAGTAGGGTTGCCAAGTCCTACCTTACGTTGCGTGCGCGGTGTGATGACATCGCCCGGAAGTGATGTCATCACGTTGGGCACATTAGGGCGGGATCTCTGAAATTCGAGGGAAAACCACAGAGTTTTCACTTGAATTCCAGAGCGTCCCCCTCAAAACGTGCCCAATGCGATGACGTCACCTCTGGGTGACGTCATCGCGCCGGGAACATCGCCGCAACCTAGCAATTTGGAGGCAGGGTTCCCCCGGCCCCCCGGGGCGACTTGGGAACCCTAGTGGGTAGCCATGTTGGTCAGAAGCAGCAGAACAAAGTTTTGGTCCAGTGGCACCTTCAAGACCAACAAAGTTTTATTCAGGGTGTAATCTTTAATCTTTTGTGTGCAAGATATCAAAAGAAGTGTGCCTGCACACAAAAGCTTATACCTTGAATTAAACTTTGTTGGACTTAAAAGATTCCACTGGACTCAAATTTTACAGTCCAGCATTGTCCTTAGTGGAGTTAATCAATGCCAATCAGTTTGAATCAGCAGTATCTTTAAAGTTTACTAGGATTCCTGAGCTGTGATTTAAAAAAAAAAAATTCAATGTTTTTAATATATTTTAAGTGTTTTTTTTTTTTTAAATGATGAAAACCTCCTGGTTTTGGGTTGGAAGGTTAGGAATATTCCTAGTTAGTCGCAATTATCACAACTGAAATAGTAGGGGGGGGTATTTAAAATGAGATTTGTCATACGGATCACTTGTTTGAAGTAGTCAGTCAGGAACTATGTCCTCTTTTTTGCTTTTCAGAATAAGGTAATCCTACAGCTAATAGATGTTTTCCGTAAGTCAACTATGTCTAATGCTTTGTTTAAAAAAGCCAGCACAAAGCGTGCTAGAAGTATGTGAGGGGGGGATGGCAGGAATACGGAGAATGGCACTGGATGTGTGCGGGCAGGTGTGAAAATCAGCACCTTGCCATCCACATGGATCCCAAACCCACTCTGAATGTGATTTTTTTCTTGGAAGATCATACCAAAGCAGGTTGGGGGAGAATGCGCAGCCGTGCAGTTCCCAAGCTGGAAAGTGGGTAATTGCATGACTATCACCATCAGGGGTCCGTTGGGGCCGGAGCAAGGCGGAGCGAATTTCCGCCAGCTCAGGAGTGGCCACTAGGGCAGCCACGGGCCGAATCAGATTCTCTAATCTGATTCAGCCGGCTGCCGAATTGCCGCCGAAATTCGGCGGCAGCTTTAAAAGTGACTGGAGGGGAGGGGGTTTGAGGGAGAGGCTCCAAACTTGCAGGGTAGCTGCTGGGGCTTCTCCTCGAAATACCCACCAAGTTTCAAGAAGATTGGATCAGGGGGTCCAATTCTACGGGCCCCCAAACAGGTCGCCCCCATTCCCTCCATTGTTCTCTATGGGAAGGAAAAAAAGTTAACATTTTTCCCCCATTTGCTCAGTGGTGCTGCGTTACAGCCAAATTCATAGACATCGTAAACGTTAGGCAGAAAGATATCATAAAGCTAGAAACTAGGGAGCTGATGATGTTCAGAAGAGGCTTTGCATTCGAACCGGGTAAGGTGCAATAAAATAGGAGGTGCTGTGGGTGAGTCCCTCGGAGAAGAATTTTAAACTTTGCTACAGCTAACCTCCCTCAGTATTGAGGGACTTGCTCACTTGTATCCTAAGCGGGGTGGGGGGGTGTTTCTCCTCCACTTCACTAATCTTTATAATTGGCTTGTCTTTTACTGCCATTAATTATATGATGTAGTAGCCCATTAATAATTATGAGAGCGACACACCTCAGCATTTTCCTCTTTAATTACAGCTACTGCACTTTTATGATTCCACAAAACGGCTGGTTAAAACTATCGTTTCTGAAATCTCCTGGAGTAATATTCCCCCTCCCCTTTGTATTTATGTTACCTTTTGCTTCGCTGTCTTCCAGCATCCTTACCCTTCAGAAGAACAGAAAAAGCAGTTGGCACAAGACACGGGGCTCACAATACTTCAAGTCAACAATTGGTAAGTTGTTTTATTATTTTCTTACATTTAACGTCGACACAGAAATCGGTATTCCGGCCTCTGGCGATGGGCTGCGGACAATTTGCGTGACGGTGGCACGCCCTTCAGTCGGCTTGCGTTCTTTCCTCGTTTATGGATGCAAGACCAGCACAGCCTAGAGAATGTTTTCCTCTGACGGGTAATGAGTTATTTGACCACTGCAGAAGATTTGCTACTTAGTGGTAAACAGCAGGATTTCGGCACAGAAGTGTTAGTGCCAGTCCTGAATAGAACAGATCCAGCAAGGAAATGACAAATGTTTGCGGTGTTCATGGTTCTCTTTGCAGGCCTTCCCCGGACCTCTCATGAGCCTTCCCACTATCCATACTCCCAACTGCCTGCAGATCTTTCCCTAGTGAAACTGGGCAGGGCATGCAGCAGGGAGCATGAGTGCTGCAGCACCAGCTAGGGAGTAGGCAGGGAACGCCAGCATCAGCGGGCCCTGCCAGAAACCCTGGGCCCCGGCAGCTCCCCCCCCCCCCCGCCAAGTATGCTGTCGCCAGCCCTCAACTTGCGTTATTTAAGTCCTAGTCAAATCCAAGGAAACCGAGTAGCCTGAGCGCAGGTTTACACTTGCGGTAGACACAGCTCATTCCGAAATAGCTTCAAAGCTGCCCTTTAAAGGAGACCCAAAACAAAACAGATATGCACAAAATCTCACTTAAGAAGGAATCAGTCTTGGTACTTGCGTGACTGTCTCCTCTCCTGACCGGAGCGGAGCAGGGGGAGGGGGAAAAATTGGTCTAAAAAACAAATCAACCTCTTGATGTCTCTGATGACATGGGTCTTAAGTTGGCAAAAAGCCCCCCACCCTTTTTGACTTATAATGATTTCATGTGTCGCCATTTGTTCTCGCGCCGAAATGCAGGTTTTGCATGGCACGTGAGAGCAAGGTTTCTGTATGCAGCAGATGGAAATCCAATGCTGTGCAAAATTAAGTGTATCTAATTAATTGTCCTAATATTTTTAGATTAGTGTTTACGACGTGGAAACCTTATACCCTTTGAAACAATGTCCAGAAAACAGTCCCGGCAGCCTAGGAGTAGGGGGAGAGGGGGAGAATGAGAAATGAAAGATTGCCAGTCTAAAGACAAAAAAAAAGGAGTATTTATTTCTGGGTTTTTTATTCAATAAGTGTCAGAGATTAATATTGTCGAGGCTTTGATGACATGGCCTAATCCATTTTAGTGAATAAATCTGGTCCTGAAGCACCCGAATTAACCAAACCCCTTTCTCAGTTTAGAGGGACTCTGGGGGAGGTTTCAGATATATTAAACCCCATTACAGAAAATGTAATTTCTGTCAATATAATCCTGTGTATTCTTCAATTTAGTACTTTGGAGATAACAAGCTACTTACAATATATTTGCCTTTGGAGGATTAATTCACAAAGTGCGCTATCTGCGAGACGCAGACGGACTCCCGTAATCATAGCTTGTAAGGGTTATCAATTTCTGTGACCTTACAGCTAAAGCAGGGAGACCAATTGGATGTAGCCTTTTAAAGGCACTGAATAATGAAAAGCACAGAATGCTTTTGTCTGTGGAACTGTGCTTCCACATATTTATTTTTGAATACCGCATTTAAAGCCCAAATAATAAAAACATTACATGTTAATTGCTAATAGGGTCATCAGAATACATGAGCACACCAAGTATAGATTTATTATGGCAGCCTGCCCGGGCCATATGGCCTTTCATCTTTAGCTTATCTAGACCTCAAGACTAGCACACAGTTTTGCAGATATTTAGGGGTGGAAAATGACGTCAGATCGCAACCGATTTATGGCGACCCCCAAACGGTCTTAAAGGCAAGAGATGTTCAGAGGTGGTCTGCCATTGCCTGCCTCTGTGTAGCAACCCTGGACTTCCTTGGTGGCCTCCCATCCAAGTACTAACCAGGGCTGACCCTGCTTAGCTCCGAAGATCTTATGAGCTTGGGCTAGCCTGGGCCATCCAGCTTGGGGCCATAGGTGTCAACTACGGGGGGGCTCGAGGGCTTGAGCCACCCCCAAAATTTCCCGGGGGGGACTGAGCCCCCCCCCCCCGGAAAACGGTGCGCCCTCCGCTGCGCCTCCCCGGGCCCTTCCTAGGGCCGCCGCCGTCTCTCTCTCCCCGCCTGACCACTCCATCCCTCCCTCCATCCGTCCAGGGGCCAGCTAAGCAAATGCCCAGCTGGCCCTTGGACAGATGGAGGGAGGGATGGAAGCAGGAGAGGTCAGTCGGGGGGGAGGCGGCGGCGACGGGAACATGGTCCTGGCGGGCGTGCACGCACGGAAGAGCTCCCGCCCCCTTCCCAGATTTTGAAAACTTGACGCCCCTGCTTGGGGCAGAGATGGTTTGCCATTGCCTACCTCTGTGTAGCAACCCTGAATTTCCTTGGTGGGTCTCCCATCCAAGTACCAACCAGAGCCAACCCTGCTTAGCTTGTGAGATCTGCTAAGACGCCATCCAGGGCAGAGGTGCAGAGATGGTTTTTCCATTGCCTGCTTAGTATCCCAGATCTTATAAGTTTAGGCTAGTCTGGGCCATCCAGGTGGAGCAGATATCTAGTAGGGCTTGCTTTAGAGGTACATACGCTTGGAAGATCCTGGGGTTGGGATATCCAGCCAACTCTGTTGCTAAGTCTCACCAAATTCTCCTCTTTAATATAGCCCCTGTCCCACGTGGCTTTTGTCCGTGCAGGTCCTATGACTCCCATCATAGTGGTCAAAGGAGACCTCCCCCTCCCTCTGTTTGGTTGGACCCACTCCATTGCTTCACTAACAGTGCCACGCCAAGAACCATCTCCTGGGAGGAGGCCTCATGAAGCAGACCTGTGTAAGATGCTGAGGATACAGTTCCCTGAGAGTTCTGTTTTGAATGGAAGATCCTGTACATTCTGCATGTTGTTTCTGCCGTAGCCAGAGTTGTGATTCGTCTGCTTTACTGACCGCCAAAAAAAACCCAGGGCATGAGTCAGAGAAGGTTCAGCCGCTTTTGAGCACCATTTATTTTCATGGGAAAAGCTAATCATGTGCTGAAATCTCTCATTTAAATCAATGAGACCTGAAAGTGTTTGATGTTGGCTGGATCTTGCCCATTAAGGGCGCAAACGTAGCCACAGGGTGAGTGGTGCAGGGATCTGTGAACTTCACCGGTGAAGTTGCACCAATAAACTGAGATGATGGATTATCCGGAGGGCCATCGACGTGAGAAAAATAGCTGTTAGCGCCATTCTCCAGCCGCTTGTGTAAGAGTTTATTCATTGCTGTAACAGGTTCCGCAGGACTTCTTAGGCGTCTTCTTGTACAGCAGCCCATAGAAATACTTGTGCAAGTAGGCAGACACTGTGGATTTAGTTTGCATCATGCACAAAATTAAGGTTGCCAGCTCTGGTTTGGGAAATCCCTGGAGATTTGGGGGTAGATCCTTAAGGGGAGGGCAGGGTTTAAGGAGGGACCTTAGCAGGGCCATAATGCCATAGAGTCCACCCTCCAAAGCAGCCATTTTCTCCAGGGGGGCTGACCCTTGTGTTCTTGTTCCTGTTCATGTTGAGAAATTCGAGCTCCAATGTGCCAAAGCACATGGGAGAATTTCAAAAAAAACAACCAGGTCCCAAATTATTAAGTATTATTAAATATTGAAAGAAAATTCATTCCCCAAGTTTAGGTGACACCTTTTTCCCCCTTCAAGTCACAGCTGACTTGTGGCGACTTCACAGGGTTTTCAAGGCAAGAGACGAACAGAGGTGCCTTGCTATTGCCTGCCTCTGCGTAGCAACCCTGGACTTCCTCGGTGGTCTCCCATCCAAGTCCTAACCAGGGACGACCCAGCTTAGCTTCCGAGATCTAACAGGATTGGGCTAGTTGAGGATTTCCAGGTCAGGACAGATGATACCTAAAAGTCTAGAGATTCCAGGAGATCTCCAGGTGCCACCTGGAGGTTGGTAGCCATAACAATGCCACAAGAGGAAACCACCTTCAGTATGTGGAAAGCCACCTTTTGGTTCTGACTCTATACCTTTGTGAACTAGGTTACTCGGACACACACACACAAGCACCCTTTTGTAATATTTCAAAGATAAAGTGGCTTTTCTTTGGGCGAAGTTGGAATATAAAGAAAGAACAAAGAAAGGGGAAGAGCAAAAATGTTCATTAGACTTTCAAATGAGAAAATAATGGCCTATTGGAGAATGCAGCAGGGTAGTGTAATGCGAAACGGCAGGTTTCTGTTCGGAAAGGGTAAGGATGGGTCAGCTGGGTGTTTCTCTTGGCCTTCTTGAACGAGGCAAATTCCTTCTTCTGGATAGAGACTATTTTCTGGGCTACAAAGGGCTGGGGAAGGGGTACCTACAGGTGTTTCTGGAATTTTAAGAAAGCGTAAGGATTTTAAGAGAGCTGCCACAAAACGTCTGTCACGGTGAGGGGCAGTCTGAAGCCAAGGTTGTGGATTCCATCGGTCTGTGTACAAGGATTTGTACCATATAGGACAGAGTACTAGATGCGGCAGGAACTAGGACAGTGGAATGGGTTTCCCTTGCTGGGAGTCTGGGAGAGTGTCAGGCTGAAACGACACCTTTTTAATGAGTCAGACCAGGTTTTCATTTTTTATGTAAATGCTGCAGACCTGATTTGGGATGGGGCCACAGCACACGAGGAAGAGGGGCTCCAGCCTCCGTCCCCAGCTCTTTTCCAGAGCTGAAGCAGGTGGGGAGGGGTGCTTGCAGGCGCAGCCCCATAAAGGGGCAAATTAAGGCCCCTGGACAGATTGCCAGGTCCTCTTTGGCCATTAGCAGGGGAGGTAGTCAGGCTGTCGGGTCCAGGTTGGAGATTTGGGGATGGAGTCCCTGGACAGGGACTTCCATGGGGTACAATGACATAGAGTCCACCCTCCAAAGCATCCATTTTCTCCAGGGGAACGGATCTCTGTAGTCTGGAGATGAGATGTAATTCTGAGGGATCCCCAGGTCCCACCTGGAGTCTTTACCTCGGGGCTTTATTTTTGGCTACGGAAATGTTGTGTTCTAATGCGGTCCGGCCACTTTATAGGAAAGCAGCCGAATTGGTCCCTGCAGTGCTTCGGGAAGTGAGTTCCCTGTTGGAGGGAATCAGATGAGCGGAATAATTCGGGCCTTACTCCTCCATTCTCTGGCTCCACCTCCTAATTTCTTGGTCTGGCCTCCTTTTTTCAGTTCCTCCTGTATTTGCTCTCTCTCTTTGTGAGGAGGGTCCCTCTCTCCTCCTTCCTCTCTGCTAGGGGCACAGCTGTTGTGGTGATGAAGCAGGTTTCAAGCAGACACACGCCCTGAATGAACAGAGATGTAGACCCCTCCCCCCCAAAAACACCTGGGAAAAATGGGGTGAAGAAGTGTGATGTAGTTTCATCCCCCCACCCCGACTCTTTTGTCTCTGTTTCCCCACAGAAAAATTGGAACGTCGGGGAAGCTCTGGGAGGGAAAACAGAACACACAAACCTCCAATGAGATCTTTTCTCACTTGGAGTTAGTAAAATATTTTAAAGACAATGTTTGACTCATTTACAGTGTATATTGGGAAGTATATTTTTTTAAAAAAGATCTGCTGAGTCATACCGTGTGACAATCTGCAGCAATTAGATAATGATATTTGGTATGAATACGGTAGACATTTAAACGTATCTGCTGTACTGGAAAACCGTGACTCATTTGTCCACAAATTAATTTGCCATCATGCATGTGACGTCAGTACACTGTGGAATAGCTCGGGGTTGTAAAGTCTAAAGTCCAGCTACGCAGCTACTCCTGTTGCGATCGTAAATTTATTTTATGCATAGTCCATCTTTCTCGCTGAAACTCAAAGGGGACAGGAACATTTTAAGACAGCCAATAACCATTGTAATAAGAGCGGATTGTGAAGTTAGAAAACTGCGCAATAAAGATGGAAATGCAAAAACCAGATTACGGAAACCAGAAAACAACTCAAGACTGTTTGAGTCCAAATAATATGTTTCTTTTTGTTCAATACAAAATTCGGATTACGGATTTTCAGTTTCTTCCCCCTAGCAGTCAGGTGGCAAAAACTTCTATCAGTAGAACTCTAAACGGAAGTACAGCCTAAGCAAATAGCGTCAGAGGGTAGACGTGTCAGTCTGCAGTAGAAGAGCTAAATTCTAGTCAAGTAGCACCTTAGAGATCCATAATGTTTCTGGGATACGAACTTTTGAGAATCAGGGCTCCCTTTGCAGACGAAGGGAGCTTTGATTCTCGGAAGCTCGTCTCCCAGAAATCTTGTTGAGCTTTAAGGTGCTAAAAAAGGTAAAGGCTTCCCGTGTTTGAAAGCCAGTCGAATCCAGCTCTAGGGGACGGTGCTCATCCCATTTCCAAGCCGAAGAGCCAGCACTGACCGAAGACTTTTCCGTGCTCATGTGGCCGGCATGACTAAACGCTGAGGTGCACGGAACGCTGTTACTTTACCACCAAAGCGGTACCAATTTATCTACTTGCAATTTCTTGCTTTCGAACTGCTAGGTTGGCAGGAGCTGGGGCCAGAGACGGGAGCTCACTCCGTCACGCGGCACTCGGGTCTCGAATTGTCGAACTACCAACCTTCCGGAGCTCAGCGTCTTAACCTCTGAGCCACCGCGGCTCCCTTTTCAGTGGCGGCCCCATACTGGTGGAATGAGCTCCCGGATAACATCAGGGCCCTGCAGGATCTTTTACAGTTCCGCAGGGCCTGCAAGACGGAGCTCTTCCACCAGGCTTTTGAGTAATATATACATCTTGGCCCTGCCCTGCCCTTTACCTGCCAGCCTATATGACCACCCACCCTATTACATCTGGGTTCTGGTCTGATATTTTCAACTGAAGATCCGCCATCTGAATGTTGTGTATGTTGTTTTATTTCTTGCTATGCTTTTAAGATATTGTATATTTGGCCTCTTGGCCTGTTGTAAGCCGCCCTGAGCCTGCCTATTGGTGGGGAGGGTGGGATATAAATCCCAATAAATAAATAAATAAATACTGGACTACAATTTAGCCACCTTAAGGGGTAGGGGTAAAGTGTAGAGAGCATATGAGGGAGGGAGGGAGGGAGGGAGGAAGGAAGGAAGGAAGGAAGGAAGGAAGGAAGGAAGGAAGGAGAGATGTGACCAAGGGGGAAAAAATAGGGTGGGGCAGGAAACAGAGCAGAAGGGAACAAGCAGGCGCCAAGAAATATGGCAGTAGGCAACACGGGTGCCCCTGGGTACCAATAAAGGCGGATGATCCGTCTCTGGGTTGAGAGGCTGGCAAGACAGAGCCTGCGAATGATTCTAGGATAGATTTTAGAAATAGATAATCCTTTATCAACAGCTATGAATAGCAGGGATGATTAATGGGTAAGATATCCTAAGGGAAGAGATAGAGTTTTAAGAGGGCCTCTTGAATGATCCTTCTGCGTTTTAATTAACAGAAGATGTTTCTAAACGAGAATGGGCCCTCTGCCACCCAGCGTAGCGCAGCTGGCCCGGGAGAGTATTTTTTTACTAGCTCCTGAGAGCACCGGAGGTTCCGCGCTTCTGTTTTGAATGGAGCAACGTGGGACGTGTAGCGGGCAGCCTCTTTTCTGCCTGCAGCAACAGCCTTTTTCTCTAAGTCGGGTTGCCAACTCCCAGGCGGGACCCGGAGATCTCCCGGAATTACAACTGATCTCCAGACGACAGAGATCAGTTCACCTGGAGAAAATGGCTGCTCTGGAGGGGGGATTTCATAGCATCACAGTCCTGCCAAGGTCCCACCCCTGCACAAACCCTGCCCTGCCTTGGCGCCCATCCCCCAAATATCCAGGAGTGTGCCAACCGGTGTCCCCCCCAAGCTGAGTTAGTGTGAGCTAGCTCACAGTTTTTTAGCCTCCAGCTCACACATTTTGGTCTTAGCTCAGGATAGAGGGCTCTAGAGCACACTAATTTATGCAGCAGCCAAATCGCTCGCGCACAGCTTTAGTGCCAGTCGCTCACAAAGTAGAATTTTTTGCTCATAAGACCCTGCAGCTTAGAGGGAGCCTTGGTCCGAACCTAGAACCAGGTCTGAAACTCTCCTCTGCTACTAGCTTATTAGCAGCGCCGCCCTATGCAGAGTCACTCCAATCTAGGCCTGTTGAAATGAAAAGGCTTAGACCAGAGTCGCTGTACACAGGATGGCACGGGAAGCGGCCCTGGGCGATCCATTCTCCCTCAGGCTTAACCCTCTCGATACCGCTTGCAATACGGGAACAATGTTGATTTTACCTTATAGGGCTTTTGCTGGGATTATAGGACAATGTAGTACTTTAAACACTTTAAAAGCCATTGTGTTACAGCGCCCTGAGTGTTTGCTTTGGCACCGAGCGTCTTTGGCATGTCTTGATAATTCCTTGCGCGCACATGGGCGAGGGGGAGAGAGGTCAAAAACAGCACAATAAACATCTGTGATACATGGCAGCTCTACTACTTGTTCTGAGCATTCCCCCCCCCCCATGGGATTGCAAGCGGAGTTCTCGTTTGTTTTGCTTACTTTTTGTAATCATTTTTAAAAAGAATCTAACACACGCGCAGTTATGTCAGTCACACGCAAGGGCTTTCAGAAATGCATCCAAATAAGTCCCCTCGTGGTGCAGTGGATAGAAACCGTGGCCGGGATCCAGCAGCATGCCAGCGGAAACGTAAACAGACTCAGCACAGTTTCACTTGCATTAGAGCAGCTACTTTTTGAGCCTGTGGGGGCCTTTGGAACCTCGACGCAGCGTGAGGGGGGCGCAGCGACAAAATGGCTGCTGCAAAATGGCTGCCGCAGGAGGCAGAGCTGGCCACAAAATGGCCACCACAGCTTACTTTCAGTCATACAGTGAAGAGATCCTTGTGCTGCTGCCGTAACAGTGTTTTTTTTAAAAAAAAATCTGCACAAATAAAATTGCCTGTGACCAATCAGAAGCCTTGCTTGGCAAAAGTCCCACCCGCCTTGCCCGCTTGGCAGCCCCCGGGAAAGTTACTGGTGGGGGCCATGCACCATGGGAGGCCCCTGCACTAGAGCTTTTTGCACAAAACTTTGCTTGCATTAGAGTGTGGGGGCAAGAGGAAACACAAGGAAAAGTTCAGGGCAGCCCTTTGTACTAAGTCACTGTAACCCTCGGGTTTCCACTTGTGTAAGATCTTGCGCCGCACTTAGCACTACCCTCCCTATATAGTATAGTGTCCAGAAACTGATTGCACGAAATCGTGTGCCGGCAGAAACGCAAGAGAGGGGTACAGTAAGCCTGACTGAGGGCCAGCGGTTTATTGGCGTTAACTCGTGCAGTTGGTCCAGTTCCCTCTAGTCAGCAGAGTGGTCAAATAAAGCTACAAACGCAAAGGCTCTAGTGTGAGCGGAGCTTTTGCACTGGGTCAAACCCCCAGGCTCCGAGGACAAGTCCAAAAAGCAGACGGGGCCGGCTGTTGGCACAGTCTCTTCTCCCCTTCACTAGATCAGGCAGCCGCCCAAACTCCAAACCTCTCCTAAGGTCTAGATTCCCCATAGCCCCCCCCCCCGCGTGGTTCCCAGACAGGAAAGGGGCAGTGTCAGCATCTTTATGGTCCCCCTGGATCCCAGGTGTGCTGAGTTTTGACAGGCCTCTGTTGACTGCCCTAGTGAGACAGGGAAATACCTGGAGGTTTTGGAGCTGGCGTCCATAGAGGGCAGAATTTGGGGGAAGGGAGGGGCCTCAGCATGGTACAGTGCCACAGAGTCCGCCCTCCACAGCAGCCATTTTCTCCAGGGGAACTGAGCTCAATCGTCCGGAGATCAATGGAAGAAGTGGGAGGTCTCCAGGGGGTTCCTGGAGGCTGGCAACTCTGGCTGCATCAGCAAAGCACAGTCGGGCCACAGTTCTCCCGACGCCTGCCGTTCACCTCTAGGCTGTCAATCTGGGGGTGGGGACCAGGGGTGTCAATTAGGAGGCCAGACGTGACCACCCGTTCTTCTCATTC
Organism: Lepidodactylus listeri; assembly: GCA_029233225.1. Classification (NCBI taxonomy): domain Eukaryota; kingdom Metazoa; phylum Chordata; class Lepidosauria; order Squamata; family Gekkonidae; genus Lepidodactylus; species Lepidodactylus listeri. Next base: position 6,147,424 of record JARCFY010000016.1, on the reverse strand, counting down.
CTGCCCTGCCCTTTGTCAGCTCCGTGTCTCAGCCACCGTCACCCAACAGTGGTGAGCTGTTCCCCCGAGGGTTGCCAGCAAGGATATTTTAATGGCGTGAAGCAGTTTGGAATATTAAAAAACGTTTTCTATAAAACCATCAGTAGCCACGATCTCCTCTGGCGGAACGTTGGCTTGCTTTTGCCTTCATGTCCTTTCCTGCAGCTTCCATGTGGAGTCTGTTTTCTGGCAAAATCTTTTTTGGCTCCCAGATGGGAGGACAGAGACCTCCCCACAGTTCATAACTGGTACAGAAAGAAACGGGGACCACGGTGGCTCAGAGGTTAAGACGCTGAGCTGCGGACCAGAAGGCCGGTAGCTTGGCAGTTCGAGACCCGAGTGCTGCGTGACGGAGTGAGCTCCCGTCTCTGGCCCCAGCTCCTGCCAACCTAGCAGTTCGAAAGCAAGAAATTGCAAGTAGATAAACAGGTACTGCTTTGGTAGGAAGGTAACAGCGTTCCGTGCGCCTCAGCGTCTAGTCATGCCAGCCACATGACCACGGAGACATCTTCGGACAGCGCTAGTTATTCTGTAAATATATAGACCTAAATTAATAGTGCAGCCCTACTCAGAATCCTCCTGAAGTCTGCTCAGTCTCTTGGCTTACTCCCAAGAAAGTCTTCTTTGGGTTGCATTAAGATATAGATATATAGCTATAGAAATAGATAGCTCTGACCCTGATAGCCCAGGCTGGCCAAATCTTATCAGATCTTGGACGTTAAGCAGGGTTGGCCCTGGCTAGTATTTGGATGGGAGATCTCCAAGGAATATCAGGGTTGTGATGTAGAGGCAGGCAATGGCGAACCAACTCTGAACATCTCTTGCCTTGAAAACTCCACCAGGGGTCCCCATAAGTCAGCTGTGATGTGAGGGCTCTCTCTCTCTCTCTCTCTCTCTCTCTCTCTCTCTCTTTCTCTCTCTCTCTGTATATACTTAAATACGTGAACTTGTTTACTACAGGAAAAAGCCAACCTGTCATTCATAGTTTCTTTTTCCTTTATTCAGTTGGCACATAAATCACACAGCCACAACTCGGGGTGGGGGGGAGGCCTTCATTTTTAGATCTTCGAAACTTATTATCACACATGTATATTTTTGTATTAACGATGAGTCACTCTAAATCAATGCTGCTGAGATTAGATTAAATGCTGAAGGGGTTACCTGGGTGAAGAGCTGGCATGAATTATTGGCTACATCAAAGCAGGGAGGTGTACATGAGGTGTATTCCTGTAAGAATGCGAATTCATGTTTCGGTAGTATGGTATGTGGATCGTATCGGGAGTGTTGTCGTTTCAGCTCGTCTGTAGGAAAGTGGGGAGTTTTCAGAATGTTTCTTGGAAACGTAGGAGTGAGTTCATACTCCTCACTTTGTTGTTGTTATTGTTGTCCCTGTCGCAGCTGACTTATGGCGACCCTGTAGGGGTTTCAAGGCAAGAGATGTCCGAAGGCGGTTGGCCATTGCCTGCCTCCACGTCACGACCCTGGTATTCCTTGGAGGTCTCCCATCCAAATACTGACCAGGGTGGACCTTGCTTTGCTTCTGAGATCTAATGAGATCGGGCTAGCCTGGGCCATCCAGGTCAGGACACGCCATACTTTGGATGCCCGCAACATCAATATTACTCGTGTGCTTTTAATTTTATGGAAATCGCCTTGCTGCTGTTTTCTTGAACCCACATGCAAAATTGTATTTGTTTCGTTCAAGGCCGCAGCAAGTAAATTGTAGAGAGGCTTAATCGTACGTAAAGTAGCAACACACCAGAATATTTTGGGAGTATTTATTCATATATATGTGTGTCAGTTGCCTTTCTATTAACCAAGGCAGTCAGCAAAATAATAATAGTAATAATAACCCTCCTAAAACGGGTAATAAAAATCAAGGAATTCTGAAATGAGAGTCTGTGAACCTTTGCCACTACAGTTTATTAATATAAACTTCCTCGGGAACATTGATACAGGAGTAAAAAATACAGACACTTAAACACTCAATAGGGATGGGATTCTTTTACTCATCACGAGATTTTCAAAAACTCCTAATATGTCCCGAGCAGCTTTCAAAACCCTAAAGTTTCTGAAAAGATGCTCTACATATCAATCTTCCCATTCCTTAAAACATAACCGATTGGGTTTGTACAGGGAAAAGTCCGGGTCAGAAGCCCTGGGGCAATTCAAGGTACTTGGCCCCTCACGGGTACAAGTTCCTCTGGAGCTCATTTTTCTCTTGGTGCCCAGGGGCATGGGACCGTAGGTCTCTGGAGGTGGCATCTGTTGGTTTCTCCCACACTGCCAGTAGCTATGCCTGGGCATTGAGGCACGTTGGTGTCCTCACCCAGTTGGGCCAGATAAGTGGCCATTGGGGCTGTGAACCAACTTTGCTATTTACCTATGAATGTGATCAGTTAGCTGTGGCCCAGTCTCTCTCTCTCTCTCTCTCATCCTATTTTACAGTATCGCCTCCTTGACGCAAGACACAAATGTGATAAACAGTATGTGGAACAGAAATACTCGTTTGTAGGTACATAGCAACAGTGCACCACAGACCAAATTGTTCAGGGACAGAATACTTCCACATCTCTTTGTTTTAACCGTCTTCTCCCATATCTTCCTGCTAGGGATATGTTCCTGGGGTTACTACTGATCTGCAGGTGATAAGGATCGGTTCACCTGGCGAAAATGGCCGCTAAGGAAGGTGGACTCTGTGGCATCATATCCCGTTGAAGCCCCGCCTCTCCCTAAACCCCTCCCTCCCCAGGCTCCACCCCCCAAATCTCCAGTCATTTCCCAGTTCAGAGCTGTCAACCCTAGTTCTTGCCCAGCAACTAAGATCAGAGGGGGAGGTCCTCTCGATTGCCCCACCAATTAAAGATGCTCATTTGGTGTGTGCTCGAGACAGGGCCTTTTCTATGGCTGCCCCACAATTATGGCTCAACCTCCCCAGGGAGGGTGCACCTGGCCCCCTCGTTGTTGAGCTTCAGGAGGGTCACCAAAGACAGATTTATTTAGCACTCCACTTTGACGGATTTCGCTTTTAGCATCAGCAGTCCTGACTGGCATTTTTTGACGTGACTTTTTATGGCTTTTATAATTGTTTTTGTTGTCTTTTTTTTACAGTGCTTTATACTGTAAGCCACCTTGAGTTCCGCAATGGGAGAAAGGCAGCCAGTGGGTATTTTAAATAAACAAACAAACTGAATGCGAGCTGCTAGAGTAGAAATCCACCAGCTCAAAGGCTTTGTGGATCACAGCAGGAGCCGCGTTCCCGGAAACAGGACTTGCCGCCTGCTGCCGATTATGCTTACTTAGAAGTAAATCCCACTGGACCCAGAGGGACTTATTTCCTAATCCGTGAATTTAGCGCCACAGCCCTTTAATGACCCTCGTCTCTAGAATTCCAGCTTCAGAAAAGACCCGCTCAGCATTGGTCATCATGACAAATGTGGCCCTGATGTTCACACGGGCATTCTTCAAGTCTTGCCCGCAGCTGGCACTACCACAGTACTTGGAACCAGTGTTCCCTCTAAGCTGAGTTAGTGTGAGCTAACTCACCATTTTTTAGCCTCCGGCTCACACATATTTGTCTTAGCTCACGAAGGACGGCTCCAGAGCAAACTGATTTATGCAGTAGCCAAATTGCTCCCTCTTAACTTTAATGCCAGTAGTTCACAAAGTAGAATTTTTACTCACAAGACTCCACAGCTTAGAGGGAGCATTGCTTGGAACTGGAGCGTTTCTTGGAGTATGAGAGTACTGGAGTACAACAGCAAGGGGGAAATGTACGAATCAGTCATGCTGCATAATAATAATAATAATAATAATAATAATAATAATAATAATAATATAATGAAGTGTCATCAAGTTGCAACTCACTTATGGTAACCTCTCATGGGGTTTTCAAGGCAAGAGACGAACAGAGGTGGTGTGCGATGGCCTGCCTCTGCATAGCGACCCTGGACTTCCTTGGTGGTCTCCCGTCCAAGCACTCACCAGGGGAGAACTCTGTTTAGCTTCTGAGACCTGATGAGATCGCTCAGCTGGGCCTTTCAGGTAAAGGTGACCTCAAGTAATGCTGTGCTTCTTTTAAAAAACCAGGGCAACTAAACTAACGACACTCCCTGGCGACACCACAGGTCCCAAACTACAGCTCAGAAGAGACCCGGCAGGCAAGGAGATCAGAAGGGGGAAAGGACAGACAGGCTAAGGAGGGCAGGATGAAGATGAGTCCTTGTTCTCTTTTAACTTATGGTGACCCCTCAAGAGGTTTTCAAAGCAAGAGACCTTCAGAAGTGGTTTCCCACTGCCGGCCTCTGCATAGCGACCCTGGACTTCCTTGGTGGTCTCCCATCCAGGTACTAACCAGGGCGGACCCTGCTTAGCTTCTGAAATCTGATCAAATCAGGCTAGCCAGGGCCACATGCTACAGGTTGGTAGAAAAAGCAATCAAGTCATAGCCGACTTATGGCGATCCCTTAGGGCTTTCAAGGCAGGAGACATTCAGAGGTGGTTGGCCACTGCCTGCCTCTGTGTAGCGACCCTGGACTTCTTTGGCGGTCTCCCATCCAAGCGCTGACCAGGGCTGACCTCGCTTAGCTTCCAAGCTCTGGTGAAATCAGGCCAGTCTGGGCTGTCCAGGCTCCTGCCGCTAATAAATACCCTGACACATAACAGTGATTATGTTCCGAATTCCGGCTTTAGGACTGAGCGTTTGGCTTAGATGTGGGGAAAACTGGGTTTGGATGCCCCTTTGTGGTCTCCAGGCTTGCCACACGGCCTTGGGGAAATCCCTGTCTCTGAGCCTAACGTATCTCCCAGGATCGTTGAATACCAAAAATACTTCTTCAGGGATGGATGCCAGGATGCAAAGGCACTGACCGAATGAATGAGAGAGGAGTAAGCTGTAATAACAACTTATCACTCTTCCACAGCTGAAGTTTATTAATGCCAGAGAAACGGCTCATTTATTAGGAAACGAGACAAATCCGGCGAGATCACCGGTTCTGTTGCTAGTTTCCCCTATGGCGGAATTCAGTGTGAGACTGAACATCATCTGAATATAGTTGTCTGCAGCCGCTCACCCTCAGTTTCATGCATGACAGCATGAACAATCGGGCATTTCCATTATTTCGTATTATGTGCACGAGCATAGAAAAGGTCCTGACAGGGTAGAGAGGAATAATGGTGCTTTTCCTATGTCAGGAAAACCTCCCTGACTGAGAGATCCAGGAAGAGCGATAAAATTACTTGGACCGCAAGCCTCTTTTATATTTCAAAGATTTTTATTTTTAAAAAAAAAAATCACCTTGCTGCTGCCTTCTTGTAACGCTGAACCTTTTCTCCACAGTTAACACCAGTAATTGGTGGTTTTGCTTCAGGGAAAGGCACACTTCTTTAATTCACTGCTAGCAAAATGTATAGGCTATCAGCGCGTCCAATGCGCATGGGTCTAATTTCAGAAGTGCTAGCGAGCAAGGTGCATTTGAATAATTTGTGCATATGCGTGCTTCTTTAGGCTGGGTGTACCCTTACCACAAGGGAAGCCCCTTTGAATGGAGTAGGGCCGAACACTGAAGCATGCATGAGTTTTCAGGGTTATGTCCAACCTATGCTACAGTTGGTACAGAATGCTGCAGCCAGAGTGTTGAATGGTGTGGGGCATAGAGCCCATATTACTCCAGTCTTATTCCACCCATAATGGTTTCCATTTTGCTCCCAGGCACAATTCAGTGTGCTGGCATTGACCTTGAGAGCCCTGTACGGCCTGTGGCCAACACATCTCAAGGCCCAATTTCCACCCAATATCTAATCTTCCATTTCTGGGGGAAGTGATTGAGTGAGCAGTGGCTGAACAGCTCCAGGAATTCCTGGATGAGACATCTACCCTAGGTCCCTTCCATTCCGGCTTCCAAGCGAGGGTTCTGGTTGCTCCGGTTGACGATCTCCAGTTACACCTTGATGCAGGTGAGACGGCGCTATTGATCCTGTTGGATCTGTCATAGGGCTGCCAAGTCAGCCCAGGGGGCAGGGAATCCCCTGCTACAGGGGTTCCCGATCCGCCGGCCAGCATTGGGCTAGTGGGGGAAACCCCACCCCCGAATTCGTCCAGCCTGGACAACTTCCCCCACGTAATGACGTCACCCGGAAGTGACGCCATCACGTTGGGGGCGATTGCCAGAGCGTCTCCCTGGCAACGCCCCCAACGTGCTGACATCACTTCCGGTGACGTCACCCAGCACACACGCAAAGCGTGTGTGCCGGGGAAGCTCCCGGCCGGCGGAGGACTCCCCCCTGCCGGTAAGTTCAACAGACTTGGCAACCCTAATCTGTCAGCTGCCTTTGACACCATAGACCATTTGGTCCTGGTCAGTCACCCATCCTCCCTAAATGTGAGGGGTACAGCTTTGAGCTGGTTCTCCTCATTTCTCCACGGCAGGTCCCAGAGGATACTCATGGGTAGAGAGAGGTTGTCCGCCATAACCTCTGGAGTTCCGCAGGAGCCAGTTCTCTCCCCAGTGTTATTTAACATCTATTTAACATCTGTATGTGCCTTCTGGCAGAGATTGTCAGGAGATCTGGAGCGTGGTGCCATCAATATGCAGATGATACCCAGCTCTGCCTCTTATTTAAGGACTGACCGGTAGCCGGAATTCCGGTCTTGGCCTCCAGCCTGAGGACAGTGGTGGAATGGCTAGGTGAGAGTTGGTTGAGGCTAAATCTATCTAAGACAGTGCTTCGGTGGCTGGGGAAGCCCAGACTGCTGGGGTGGCCACTTCTACTGACCCTTGATGGGATCCGACTTTCTACGGTTGACTGTCAGGAATTTGGGAGTATGGCGCGATTCTTTGCTGTCGATTGGCAAACATGTGTCCATGTTGACAAAGACCGTGTTTTACCTTCTATGCTGGGCCCACCAATTGGCTCCCTATCTGTCCTGGGAGGACCTCTCCACAGCAGTTTATGCAACGGTCACCTTGAGACGTGGTTACCTTTGAAAATATTTTGGAAACTGCAACTGGTCCAGAACACAGCTGCCAGATTGCTGACCAGAGTGTCCTGGTCAGTGCATATAACACCTATCCTACGGCAGCTGCACTGGCTCCCAGTGAGTTTCCAGTGCCAATTCAGAGTTTTGGCACTTACCTTTAAAGCTCTAAATGGCCTGGAACCCTCATACCTTTGGGCCCACCACTCCTGGCACGGTCCTCCCCATCTTCTCCAATCTCCATCTTGGCATTTATTGAAGGTCCCTGGACCACAAACTGTACGACTTGTGTCAACAAGGTCAAGGGCCTTCTCAGTAGAGGCCCCCATCCTGTGGAATCAGCTGCCCAAAGAGGTGTGTTCCTTGCAGGACCTCCCCAGTTCTGCAGGACATGTAGGGTGCTCTTTTTCGAGTGGCCTTTGGGTGATTGTGATCCACCTGACAGCTGCTGTGCTTCATCTGTGTCTTCACCATCCACGCATCCTACCCTGCTTAATAGTTGATGGATTTTAATGGGATATGTTTTTAGTTGTTTTGTATTTTTAAAGTTTATTGTATCTTTTGTATTGTTTTTATCGGGTGTGTTTTATATACTGTTAGCCTCCCTGAGTCCCGCTCAATCATAATTTAATAATGGCTTTACAGATGTTGGTTAAACATTTAGCTGTGTCTTTGCTTTTGGGTGTAACCGAAAGAAGGCAGTGAAAGGGGGGGAAGCAACTTGAGAAAGCACTACAGGATATAAATGGATTATAATTAGAGTTGCCAACCTCCCGATGGGTTGAAGCAGGCAGAACAACTGTGATATATTATACCAGTGGATCTGATTACTCTTACTATGAAATTTTGCCATATACTTGCTAAATGAATTCATATATGTACTGAAATTCCTACGCTGCACACTCTGACAAAGTTTGTGAACGAAATGAGACTTGATATGCATCGTCCGTAGTGTGGATGGCGTCATTATGAATGATTCTTGAAAAATTGTTACTCTCCAGTAAACTGATTTTTGGATAAGAACTTTATAGCTCTTGGAAATTGTCCTTTGGCATAATATATCATGGTTGTTCTGCCGGCTTCAACCTTCCTTGCCGTGATCTCTCTCCTTTGGTTGAACCTTCCGGTGAGGCCTGGGAATCTCCCGCTATTACAACTGATCTCCAGACAATAAAGATCAGTGACCCTGGAGAAAATGGCTTCTTTGGAGAGTGGATTCTATGACATTATGCCCTGGTTGAGGTCCTTCCTCTCCTCCAAACCCAACCTTCCCAGTCTCCACCCCCAAAATCTCCAAGCATTTCCCCCCCAGAGCTGGCAGCCCTAATCATAAATGCTGTATCACGTTTGTTCTGCCAAACAAAAATCTAAAACAAACCAAAAAGAGATTCCCCTGAGGGCAGACTCTCTTTTTTCCACTAGGAAAGTAGGCCGCAAACAAACCAGGAATGCTCCTTGGAAGCAAATCAGTCCTGAAATCAGTGGAACTTCCAGGTGCTTAACTTTGGCCGAATCGTGTCCATTCAAATCTGTACTTCCTCAGGTCTTGTAAACGCGCAACGGAGCAGCACTTTCACACAGATCTCCGCCTTTATGTTTTCCGTAAGTCTTAGCTAATTGTCCCGCTTTTCACCTTAACTGCCAAACATTTCACATCTGCGGGTCTATTTCTCTGCTGTTAAACGGAGCCAGTCGAGGGGGCTCAGTAGGTAACCACTCCAGAAAGGAGCCATTGAAATCAGCCAGAACTATTTAGCTTGCGAATTATTCTGGAGAATCCTGGAGAGCTGCCAGAAAGCCAGGTTATTATTAGCAACAAATATTTAGTGTGCGGTAGGAAGCGTTGAGTTTAGGAGCCGTCAGGTACCATGGAGTACGACGTTCCAAGGATGCTCCGCACGTAGACATATTTCTCTGGAGCTCTTCTTTCTCTGTGGGGGGAAGGGATAAAAGAACACCGGTCTGAGCCATGCAGACAAGAGATTGGAAAGCCTAGCGGAACACATGTGGACCTCTTGCGCATAAATGTACGTGGCGTATCTATTATTTCCCTGACCCAGGAAATTGGCAAGGAAGGATAAAAAGGTACTTAATAGTGTATCAATGTCGCTCTTGGTTTGTCTTTTTGTTTGTTTTGTTTTGAGATTTCTATTTCGCCCTCCCCAAAGCGGGCTTGGGGCAAATCGTGGGACACCGAGTCCAAAGACTCGTTACAATCAAATCACGTGGAAATCATTAAAACGATAAAATCCACACAGGTAGCAGCAGTTTCTTATAAATCTGTTAGGGCCACATGGTGGAATCAAACGGGCCCTTTCAGCGAATTGGGAACTAGAGTAGGGCGGCCAACTAAGACAGACGCCCGCTGCCTGACCCGAAGGCCTGGCGGAACAGCTCCATTTTGCAGGCCCTGCAGAACGACAGAAGGTCCTTCAGAGCCCTGATCTTCAGCGGGAGGTGATTCCACCAGGAGAAAAAAGCCCTGTCCCTGGCCAAGGCTACGTGGATGTCTTTTGGGACCAGGGGTAACCAGTAAATGTTGTTTCTGTGAGCACAAGGCCTTTCGGGGCACATATGGGAAGAGGGATCCCTTCAGGTATGTCTTTGAAGGTTAATTCCAACACCTTGAAATGGATCCGGTACTCAGTTGGTAGCCAGTGCACAATACCAGCTTTTTGTAGTAGGAGTGTAGTTGAGCAGTAAACGTATTTAGGTTAAGCTATTTCAGTTACGTTAAGTGTTGCTCTCATACCATCTAACACCGAACTGTTTTTGGTGCATGTCCAGGAACATGCTTTTGTACGAACAAGATATAGGAGCTGTGCTGGCAACTCGAAAGTGAATATTTGGCATGTCAGTTCTAGTTTTTTCTTTTAATATCTTGTAAGGCACATTTAAGCTTTTTAAGTTAAATGGGGGGAGAATGAGATGCAATACAGCTACCTTTAGGATTTTGGTCTTGGTGTTCGTATGAAATCTGAGGCCTTGATTTAATCTTTCGTTGTACTGTGGTTTACTCTTTGGTTTACTTGCGCTAAGTGAAACTTGTTGAAATAAAACATCCTTTTTAAAACTTGGGGGGGGGGGAATAATTGTTTCTTTTGTAGAATACTACATGCCCCCCAAAAATATATGGGGCAGTAGTAAGAGGAACAAGAATCCTTAGGTTTTTGACATTTATTATAGAGCTCAAAATTCTTCCATTCTTTTCTTTTTCTTTTTTCTCTTAATCTAACAGGTATACTGTTAGACAAGAGTTCTAGCGCTGTTCTACTCCTAGGCATGCGGGAGTCAAAGAACTCTTATTACCCTACACATATCTGTGATGAAAACATGCTTCAAACAAAATGTTTAAACGAAAGCCAGTGCCAAATGGAAAGCATAGCGTATTACTGCGAAGCCGACAATTTGGGTTTCTTCGGAAGTCCGGGTAGTGGTCCATTCTTGTCCAGTCTAGACGTGTTTACATATCATTGGCCTGCGTGGTGGTTTTGTGCTTACACGGACCTGATCTCCACCTATTTTGTGTCTACAGGGCTGGAGAGAGTAGTGTGTTGTGATTAACCATTGAGAACTGAAATGCCAGCAAACTGAGAGCCACGCCCTCAGAGACACACTCCCCCTTACATCATAACCTTGCTTCGGGCTGAACCGACACGAAAGCGGCTGGATTTTAGCGTGGTTAAGCAGTCTGCCTGAAATATTAAAAATGGGGCAAATGTTACCTCTTTACTAGAGGAACACCCCCACCCCACCCCCCCGCTTTGCAGGGAGGAAATGGAGCCATCAGTGCGTAGGAAGGAAGTGTTTGGAGGCAGGGTATACCTTTTGCCCAGTTGACTTAACGTGATCCGGTGTCAGTTGTGTGTACTTACAAAATAAATTCTTCTTTGTGTTTTACTAAAGAAAAAACAAATACATCACTCATAAAACTTAACTGAAATGTGTTCTTGTCCAAATAGCGGGCCCTCTAGTCTCTGTTTTAGGTAGGGTAGCCAACCTCCAGGTGGTGGCTGGAGATCTCTTGGGATTATAACTGATCTCCAGGAGACAGAGATCAGTTCACCTGGAGAAAACACCTGCTTCAGAGGGAGGACTCCATGGCATTGTACCCCATTGGAGTCCTTCCCATCTCCAAACCCCGCCCTCCCCAGGCTCCATTCCCAGAATTTCTGGGCATTTCCCAACCCGGAACTGGCAACCCTAGTTTTGGGAGTGCTGGGAAGTGCTCTCAGGTTGCAGCTGACTTACAATGACCCCGTAGGGTTTTCAAGGATAGAGACCTTCAGATGTGGTTTGCCATTGCCTGCCTCTGCGTAGTGACCCTGGACTTCCTTGTTGGTCTCCCATCTAAACACTGACCAGGGCCAACCCTGATTAGCCCCCGAGATCTGACAAGATCTGGCTAGTCTGGGCCATTCATTTTATCCATTATAATTGTAAAAGACTGGGCACCTGCCTGGGGTTCTTCTTCTTTCGAGCGCACCAAAAGTTCTGACGGTAGCGTGGCATCTGGGCACTTAAGGCCATGCTGCAGTGAAGCTCCCCATAATTTTGTAAGGTTTGGGCTCTGGTTTGCCAGTCTGCAGAAAATCCCTCAAGGAAGGCAGATAAGGCAAGTCCTAACACTGTGCCTCAGAAGGGCTGGTAAAGCCGAGTATCCCCTACCGATTTTCTTATTACACGGAGCATCGTAAGCGTATTGCCCAGGACAAATGTAGATGGTCATCTCCTCTACAGCCCTTTTTATAGAAGACAGCTCTGACCAAACCATGATTCAGTTCTGATCTTGTAAAAACTTCTTTTGCCCGTCTGAAGAAGTGAGCAGTGATTCACAAAAGCTCACGCCCTGCCATATATTTTGTTAGTCTTTACGGTGCTGCTGGACTCTTGCTCTTTTCTACAGCTACGGACAGATAACACGGCTACCCGTTTTGATCTGTCTTCTTTTGCGCTGGCATGGATGGTCCAGACTAGCCCAGTCTTATCAGATCTCAGAAGCTAAGCAGGATAGGCTTAGTACTTGGACGAGAGACCTGCAAGGAAGTCTATGGTTGCAACGTGGAGGCAGGCAATGGCAAACCACCACTGTTCATCTCTTGCCCTGACCCAGATCTCGGAAGCTAAGGAGGGTCGCCCTGGTTAGTACTTGGATGGGAGACCACCGGGTCACTATGCAGAGGCTGGCAATGGCAAACCACTTCTGTTCATCTCTTTGTCTTGAAAGCCCTGCGGGGTTGCCACAAGTCAGCTGTGACTCGATGGCTATCCCCCCTCCCCATAAACTTCTTTTAGTCTGTTCCATACCAAGGGATGTTCTGATTTTTATCTGTGCTTCCAAAAACTACTAAACAGGTTCAGAGGCCCACTGATACTCAGATGCGAAATCAATTGCCATCGCTTTCTATTTCAGCTAAAGATAAGGCTCAGAGGCATTGTGTGGTCCAAAAATTCAAAAGTCTCTTTCGGCCCCACCATTTTTCAACATAAATATTTGTTTGCATCGATTTAATAGTTAAGAGCATACAAAGAGCCCTGCTGGATCAGACCAGTGGTCCGTCTAGTCCAGCATCCCATCTCACACAGTGGCTAACCAGTTCCTCTGGAGGTTCAACAACAAAGCAGAGAGGCCGAGGCCTTCATGAGAACATCAGAAGAGCCCTGCTGGATCAGACTAGTGGTCCATGTAGTCCAGCATCCTGTCTCACACAGTGGCCAACCAGTTCCTCTGGAGGGCCAACCACAGGGCAGAGAGTCCGAGGCCTTCCCCTGATAAGAACATCAGAAAAGCCCTGCTGGATCAGACCAGTGGTCCATCCAGTCCAGCATCCTGTCTCACACAGTGGCCAACCAGTTCCTCTGGAGGGCCAAAATCAGGGCAGAGAGACCGAGTCCTTCATAAGAACATCAGAAGAGCCCTGCTGGATCAAGCCAGTGGTCCATCTAGTCCAGCATCCAGTCTCACACAGTAGCCAGCCAGTTCCTCTGGAGGGCCAACAACAGGGCAGAGAGGCCCAGGCCTCCATAAGAACATAAGAGCCCTGCTGGGTCAGACCGGTGGTCCACCTAGTCCAGCATCCTGTCTCACACAGTGGCCAGCCAGTTCCTCCGGAGGGCCAACAACAGAGCGTAGAGGCTGAGGTCTTCCCCTGATGTTGCGTCCTAACTCTGGGGTTCAGAGGCTGACTACTTCTGAATGTGGAACTGAAAAGTCCTAGTCTCTTAAGCTTTTCCTCGTGGGGAAGGTGATTCTGCACTTTTTTCTAGCCTTGTGATGTCCTTTTTGGGATACAGTCACCAGAGCTGTACACAGTTACAGTGAATTATAAGTGGTTTTATTATCAATCCTGACTTTCTTTTCTGGACTAAGAAGAATGTCTTCTAGCCACCAGTTCATAAAAGGAGATATTGCTTTGGCCAGATAAAATGCAGGAACGCTTCCGTGTAGCTCGGGAGCAGAAACATCTTGTACTTTAAAGCTGTTCCCATCGCTGGCTTTGAGCTCAGTAATCACACGACAGTTCCGTTGCTATTTTGATAGTCGTAATCTTTTGCCTCGTCGAAAGGATTTGGTCAACTTGGACCTCTTTCTGTCGGCGATTAGAAGTAAGGCCAGAAGAGACGGCCGCGGCCAAATCCATGTGAAAATTCAAATAGCTGTCTGAAATTGAGCCCGGAAAGGTCAAAGCCTTGGGAGGAGTCAGGAGAACCAGGTTTTTTTTAAAAAAAATGCCATCTCACGGTGCAAGCGTTTTCACTGAGCGAGTCGGCACATGTTTGTTTATAAATCCACTTTCACTGTTTCAGGACGTGTTTTATATTACAAAGCAGCTTTGGATATAGCATTGCCAAACCTCCAGGAGGTAGCTAGAGGTCTCCCAGAATTACACCTGACCTCCAAGCTACAGAGATCAGTTCACCTGGAGAAAATGGCAGCTTTAGAGGGTGGAGTCTGTGGCGAGGCCCCTCCCCTCCTCAAGCTCCACCTTCCCCAGGCTCCACCCACAAAATCTCCAGGTATTTCCCACCCCAGAGCTGGCAACCCTAATTTAGGCAGTACGTATTGTTGACTGCGTATGTCTCTCGCTCCAGTTGATTGTGTCTCTCTTGATTACCTTGGCTGTTGCTAGGACCGCCTGGGACAGATTTGTGTGTTCCTCTGTGCAGGCTCTCGGAGACTTGTGAAACCTTCTCTTGATCCCGTTCCCTTCGTCGTAGCAACATATGGCACAGGTGATGACCTTGCTAGCTCTAATACGCCCCGATTGGATCAAGAAAGACAGATGACATTGTAAATACGCTGAAAAGCTTCAAACATAAGAACGGCTTTAGGTCTCACCCTGTTCGTTCAGACTAGAAATTCCGCGAATAGTTTTATCAGCTTGTTTTGGTTTTGGATAAAACCGCTCATCATCTTATCCGGCAGCACTCTTTATCAGGGTGTCTGCAAGCTTGTACTCTCAGGGTTGAGTACTGTATTCAGATCAAGAGACAGGGACTGGAACTTGCATCTTTAGTACTTCCGTTCCCTGGGTTGGGAAATACCTGGTGTTTTGGGGTGGAGCCTGTGAAGGGCGAGGTTTGGGGAGGGGCCTCTGCAGGGTATAATGCCACACAGCTCACCCTCCAAAGCAGCCATCTTATCTGGGGGGAACTGATCTTGGTTGTCTGGAGATCAATTGCAATAGCGGAAGATCTCCAGATACCACTTGGAGGTTGGCATGGCAACCTTAATCTTTGGATGAACCGTCAGAGGCAAGGGCCACCAACTCAACGACCTGTCCCAGATGTGAGTTTGGAATGGAGTAGTTAGCAGAGAGGACCAGGCCTGTTAGGTCTGCCAGAAGGGGCCAGATCGTTGGGTGACAGGAATGCCCTGCCGAGAGAAGGGATTGTCCCCCTGGCTTTACAAGAAGCTGTGGTAAGACCATTATTGAAGAAGCCTTCATTAGAGTTTGTTGATCTTAACACAGAAAACGCCCTGGCCCTGGTCGAGGACACCCGGATGTCTCTCGGGCCAGGGACCACCAATAAGTTCTTATCTACAGAGCGCAACGCTTTTCGGGGGGTATACCAGGAGAAGCGGTCCTGAAGATATGTGGGTCCCAGACCGTTAAAGGCCTTAAAGGTTAACACCAGAACCCTAAACCTGATTTGGTACACCACCAGGAGCCAGTGCAGCTCACACGGCACGGGCTGAATGTGTGCCATTTGTGGGGTCCCCATAGATATTAGAAATGCTACGTAGTAGTATTATAGAGAACCAATTTGGTATAGTGGTTAAGAGCGTGGACTCTAATCTGGGAGAACCAGGTTTGATTCCCCACTCCTCCGCATGCAGCATGCTGATGTGACCTTGGGTCAGTCACGAGTTATCTCAGAGCTATTGTGGAAAGAGCAGTCCTCGAAGAGCTCTCTCAGCCCCACCTACTTCATGGGGTCTCCGTTGTGGGAAGGGAAAGGGAAAGGGATTGTAAGCCGCTCTGAGACTCCTTTGGGTAGCGAAGGGCGGGGTATAAATCCAATCTCTTCTTTTGTTCTGTAATTATATTTTGGGGAATGCATACCAACGGTAAGATCTTGTACAGTGTCAGGCTGCCATGGAATGGAAACAAGCGCTTTGCAGTCGTGTTTAGCCATGGAACGAGCCAGTAGTGCTTGAAGGCCATCCCGTATGAAACAACAGAAAAGTTCTCCCGCATCCTCCAGTTTAACTTCTGGAAATCCAGGGGAACAGCCGTTGGCTGCGTGGAATACTTGGACTGGATCCTAAAGGTTGAAAGGAAAAGTCTTTGGGGCATGTAACGTGAATTCCAGATCCAGGCTCCTCCCGATTATTAATCCAGACCTTCAGGCCAGATTTTCCTCTTCCTGACTCTTGGGGTGCCTAGCAACAATGGCGCAAAGCATAACAAGAGGGTTTTTTTTTTAAGTACGCGACCTCTTCGGTTCCTTTTCTGGTTCTCTGGATTTTGTGGCCTTGGAATCGTCAGTTGCCTCATCAGCAGGATAAGAGAATGTTCCTAATGTTCTTAAAGGGCTTGATGTTTATTATCCTCCAGTGCCTTGGAGATGCACTCTGTTGTTAAATGCTAGGACATTCCTGGCAGTATCCAGGGGCGTGGTCCACAAATGGGTTCTTTGTTTCCCCCCCCCCCCCCCAAGCTCAAAAATGACAATTGAGTCCACCGTCTCAGACAAACTGTAGGCAAGGGGGAATAGCTACGAAGCCTGGAGGTTAAAAGGATTGCCAGCAAGAATCCTTCGTACACACAGTGCTGCTTTATACTGAATCAGACCCTTGGATCCATCGAAGTCAGCATTGTCTACTCAGACTGACAGTGGCCCTCCAGGACTCAGGCAGAGGTCTTTCACATCGCCTCCTACCTGGGCCTTTTTAAAAAAAACTGGAGATGCCGGGGATTGAACCTGGGACGGTCTGCATGCCAAGCCGTGTCAGCTAATGCTGCCATCTCCTGCCCGGGAGGTGGGATGAGTGAACCCTTGACGTCGGGTCTGTGGAATGTTATGTTATACTTCTCATGGCATGCTTATCGCTCTCTGAGCTGCTCTGACCTTGGGAGACTGTTGGTGTCTGCCCATGTATCTCTTCTCCTGTCTGACTCTAATTCTTCCCGCTTTTCCCCTGGGAACTGTAAACCAGTATTTTAAGAGCCTTTTCTCTGACATGGTGATTGGTTGCAATGCATTACCAGACCCCTTTCTGAATTCTGTATAATTGTCCTGCTTGGGGCTGTGACAGCCATTACTAACACAAGAAGTGCAGATGACCATAGCAGACCTTTCTCAATAAAGCATTCCTGTTTAAGGACACTTGTTGGTGACTGACTCTGTAGGACTCTCACAAGCAGATGCTCTGACACTGAGGCATGGCCCCTCTCCAACACACGAAGCTGCCCTATACTTAATCCGACCTTTGTCCCATCAAGGTCAGTATTGTCTACTCAGACTGGCAGCGGCTCTCCAGGGTCTCAGGCTGAGGGGTCTTTCACATCACCTCCTACCTGATCCTCTTTTTAAAACCAGAGATGCTGGGGATTGAACCTGGGACCTTCTGCATGCCAAGCAGATGCTCTGCCACTGAGCCGCAGCCACTCCCCCCCCCCCACTTTTCTTGGAGAACCCTGCAGGACTTCTGAGGAACAACACTCAGGATGAGCACAGATGCAGAAATCGGAAGTGACCGTAAGGTGTGTTAATTTCAAGGGTCCACAAGGTGGTGCCCAGGGGGAGGGCATGGCCCCTGCCAACGCCTTTTCTGGTATCTGCCGAGCGTTTTCAGGAGGTGAGTTAGGCCTTGGTAGGGATTCTGCCCAGCCAGGGTTGTGATTGACTTTTAGAGATTTGATTGGCCATGCAATCTTTTTTTTTTTTTTTAATGTTGCTTTGGCAGCAGCTGCCACCACAGCCCAGGGATCTGTGCTGTGTTACTGAAATTAAGCGATGGTGATTGTTTTGTGGCTGGCTCTGCCCCCTGCGGCAGCCACTCTTTGCTGTGTCCGCCACGCTGTGTCGGAATTCCAAATATGCTTGCAGGCACAAAGGGTTTGGGGACCCCTGGCTTATCTGAAGGGCCATCTCCTCTCACAGCTTCATGTGCCCGAAATATGGTCATCAGGCAACCATCTGGCCCGTCTGGCATTCACCCTAGCCCGGAACCTTTTCCATCGTGGCCCCTGCTCTGTGGAATGCCTTCCCTAAAGAGGTGAGGGGGCCCCCTCCTCGGAGATCTTCAGGAGGTGCCGCCACTAATACTACAGTGAGACTTGGCAACCCGAGAGTCAGACGGGGGCATTTTCAGCTCAACAGAGGAAGGTTTTGGGAAGTCCATGTAGTATTCTTACCCCAGGATACCATATGCAAGGGTTGTAGTGGTGCAAAAAGAACTTCAGCCATTTTGTATGTGTGTGTGTGTACAAATGCACAGAGCTGATTTATGGTGACCCCATGGGGTTTTCAAGGCAAGGGACGATCAGAGGTTGTTTGCCATTGCCTGCCTGGACTTTCTTGGTGGCCACCCATCCAAAGCACTAACCAGGGCCAACCCTGTTTAGATTCCAAGATATAGTGAGATCAGGCTTGCCCGAACCATCCAGGTAGGGCTGCCAGTCTCCAGATGGTAGCTGGAGATCTCCTGGGATTACAACCAATCAGGCGACAGAGATCTGTTCGCCTGGAGGAAAACGGCCGGTTTGGAAGTTAGCTTCTATGGCATTATACCCCACTGAAGTCCCTCCCCTTCCCAAACCCCACCCTCCTCAGGCTCCACCCCCCAAAATCCCAAGTATTTCCCAACCTGGTGATGTCAACCCAACATCCAGATCAGGGCATACAGAGTGCAGCAGCCAAAATTACGTACAACCGGGGGGGGGGGGGTCCCCAGCCTTGCCTGAGCCTAGGGACACCTCAGGCTGCTACAAAATGGCTGCCGCAGGAGACAGAGCCACACACACAGAGGAAGTACAGGGGAGAGGAGGGATAATTTTTAAAAAATACGCTGGGAAAGAGGGGTGGGAGAGAATAAAACGAATGCTGTGGCGACAAGTCCCACCGAAATGTTATTTTAATCTACAGAGGGCATCGGATCTCCAGTGGCCAGTCAGAAGCCCCACTGGGCGGGATCCCCTCATGGCCACACCCACTTTCTAAAAACACTTTGGGGGTGCTAGGAAAGGTGTTGGCTGGTGGTGCCGCATTGCCCCTGGGCACCAGGTCGGGGATCCCCGATGTACAGCTGCCCTAGTGGCTATATTCCCCCCCCCGGCCTGCCTGATAATGTGTAAGGCTGCCCTTGACCCTCCTTCACAGCTCTCCAGAGTGCGGGAGCCTCTTGCATTTGGGCGAACTTAGAGGAGACTCAAGAAGTTTTCCGAAGGCTTCAAAAGGGAGATCAAGGAGGACAGTGACAAACAACACGTCTCCTCCTCGGAAAGCCGGGATTCTTCAGGCATACATATTGGGTGCCTCACACCAGATCTCATCTTCTTCCCTTCCATCTGCACACTTGGTATGCTCGGTGCATTACCAGGTGGCGTCTGGGAGAATATAAACAACGTCCTCCCACTTTTTTCCCCCCCGAACGCACGCACGTATCCGTTGGTAGGGTCACACAGTGAACGCTTGCAGGCTCAGGAGCTATTTTTAAAGCTAAAACACAGCGCTGCCCTTTGCTTTTCATTAGTGCTTCGCATCAACTTTGTCGAATTAATTAGTGGCTTTTCATCGCAACTCGTGCACAGGGAATTATCTGTGGCTGTCTTGCACAACTCTTACCGACTTTCTGTACCCAGTTATTTGACAAATATTCCACTATTGCTGGCAGAAAGGGGAGGAGGCAGAATTTCCCTGAGAGGTCTGATGGATGGGGCTCGCTGCGATCTGAGTAAATTCCAATATTATGTTTCCAAAGTAGGCGGTAAGCAGAGAGCGGAGTATCTGAGCGGAGTATCTTCTCAGTCCAACGGTGCTGTTAAATGAAATATGCTACATTTCCAGGCCTGAAGCTGCCTTTGTCTTTTAAGGTGAAGAAACCGGGGGGGGGGGGGGGGGAATTTATTTATTTATTTATTTATTTATTATTTCATATTTATATCCCGCCCTCCCCGCGTGCGGGAATTGCCAAACATAACTTTCCTAGAGTTTAGCTCTACATTGAGGAGATCGAAAACCTAATTTTAAAAATTAAGGTATGATTCACAAGCGCAGATTACGACTGAAGGGTGTTGTGGATAATCAGTTCAGCGGTCAGATTGCAGGGCGGGTTCTGCCCCCCCCCCCCAAAAAAAACCTTTAATGGTTCTTAGAATTTTTTTTTTTACTCTCATTTAAAAGAGCTGAACAGTATGATTATATCTGGGACGCGACGAACTCTGTTCCATAATGAACATTCTGATGGAACCTCATTTCTTCTTCGCAGCCGAAAACATCTATTGAGTGATTCTGCAAAATACGTATTTGTCCATTACAGAGGGAATGGCTTTAAAAAACAGCAACAGTAAAGATGGAAATAAATCTAGTAATTGGGCATTATTCCTTCATTTTTTTAAAAAATGACACCATCTGATTAATATTCCAGACCTGCAACGATGAACCAAAAAAGAAAAAAGCCCTGCAAGACGCTGCAAAACCTGAGATCTGTTTAATAGTCCAATAAGTAGCGCAGGAAGTCATCAGTCTCAAAAATTATTTCATTTGGATTTCAGAGTTATGAAGGAGTGAAAACGCCAGTAGAGTTCTACTTCTAGAAGTGGCACATCATTGCAAGCATAGTCCCGTTTTGCATATTTTGGTCAGCGTATGCTTTTTGTTATATTTAAATTGCAGTGTTGCTTTAAATAGCTCCAGAACGCTTCAACGTAGAATGCAAAACGATATCAAAGATGTGGCGGTTTCGCCAAAAATTGTGGTCTCGCTTAACCTTGTGTTTTGCTCTGCACCAAATGGTTCCCAAGTGCTTGGGACAGAGATGCAGATTGCCACTTGTGTGTGGCACCACTGTTGATAGGCAAACCACCGGGGGCTATTCCTACACCAGCTTTTTGGTGTGAAATCCTCCCCCCCAACAGCATGGGACTTGAGGTTCAGAGAGCAGGGTCCCGTTCTTTGCAACTGCATTTGAAAACGCTGGAGGGACAGATTATTTATTATTTATTATCTTTGACTTCTAGTCGCTGTCGCAAGGCTCAGGGCGGGTCACAACATAATCCAATCATCGAAACTATTGCAAATGACTTAAAACACAAACAGCACCTCCCAATTCGGATTTTAAAATTAGCTTTTTAAAATCTGAGAATCCTGATTCCCACCCACCCCCAGCCTGCCTGTCTATCTTCTGTCTTTCTATCTATCAAGTGATAAAGTCCAACCTTCTCAGGATCCATAAGCAAAAGGTGACTTTAGCAGACACAGATTGCAAGAGGGAGGGCCTTGTTTTATTCCGAGTGCAAAATGAGCGTGCTCCAGAAGAGACAAGGGAAGTGATTTCTCACTTCAGCCGGCAATGCAAATGGATACAGAATGAGAAAGTGTGGGGAAGGGGGTGGAGTGGGGAGAGTGCAGCAAGATGGGGGAAAGGGCAGATCTGTATGGAAAATGTCACCCGGCGGCACTGTGAGACTACCAAATTGTGTGTGTGTGTGTGTGTGTGTTGGGACTGACGTTGCAGCCCTGTGAAAACACTCCCTTTTGCAGCTGGCAACGTTGTTTTGCAAAACCAGGATAATGGTGGTCCCTCTCCTTTGTCATCCCCCGGAAGGCCACCTCTCATTTAGAGGAAACAAAACTTGTACATCTCGGTGGAGGCGGCGGAGCTGAAGGTCAAAGTTCAAAGGCAGGTTGCTGCTTCACTGAGTCTGGAGCTGAATCTTCTCCATGTGACCAGAGATGCGTTCTGTCACAATGTGGAGGAAGGACTCGGCGGGAGCATGAGAGACAACACTAACCAAATGTGTGGCCCTGGCGAGGATTGGTTCTCGGTTTGTTTTTTTTATATGGAGAATGGATTTAAGATGTTGAGATGGGTCTCCCATCATGCCTTATCTTTCCAAAGAAAAACAATTAGCTTTATCTCGGCATCTTCATTCATCTCTGTTTATCTTGGCTTCCCAACGCAAGGAGGACCTTTTATGCAACTAATTATGCTTGGAAGAACGGGGCACAAAATGTTATTGCTTTTTCCAATATTATGGTATTTCCAATAGTCCAAACTTGTTCTTCGAGAAGACAGCATGGGTTGAAAGAGAGAGAAAAATTCTACCCAGTGGCAGTTCTTTAAATGGTTGGAGAAAGCATTCGCACCTTGACAAACTGTAACATCTGACAGTTGACAAGCGATTTTCACAGGTTTCCTACTTTCCTGTTTAGGGACTAGTTAATATTTGAAAAAATGGCCCTTCTTATGTGTATTTTTTTTTAATTTGGGGAACTGGAATTTCAAGAAACAGCACAGAAACCAGTTTTTAAGTTTAACTAGAATGTTCACATTCCGGCTAGAGGATGCTAAGCAGCATTTAGGCAGGGGAGAGAAGTTGAAATCTAAACTCCGAAGAAGTTATTGAGGATGAAAAAATACTGACTGCTTCCTCTCTTACACATATGCACACACCGTCCAGGAATCAGGTCACCTATCATTTTAACTGACAATTAACTTTTTAAATAAATTTTTTTGTCAAAAACATTTTCCCCCCCCATATAAAGGGTAGCATTTTGGGGGGTTTTAAGTGAAAAGCCCTAAAATCTGAAAAGATGCTGAGACCAAGACTGGGTTTTCTTCAAAGCAAGAAGGCTTTTTTTTTTTTAAGTAATAGGATAGTTTCAATTGCAAAGAAAAGAAAAAAAAATCTTCCATGATTGTATCCTCCCCTTCTTTAATGCACGCGGGCACGGAGTTTACTCTGATGCAAAGCAAAGTATTCTGTTACAAAGGCAGGGAGGATGGAACAGAAGGTTAAAGGGTATTTTGGAAACAAACAGCTGGACCAGTTTATTTAAACAGATACAAGAATTGGGAGCTGACCTTAAGTTGACTTCTTGAGGGGGGAGCAAGAATGTCATTTTATTACTTTGCCCAGAAGGAAAATGTTCTTTTCCTCTGAAATCACCCTGAAGGCACCCGACCACATGGCTCCCCCCCCTTCCCCAGATTAGCTACTAAACACAAAAATACATACGAGAATACTTAAGGAAAAGATAACTATTAAGCATTTGTGCGCGATGTGTCTGTAGGAGCTTGGAGGCACATGCGGAAGCGTGTGTTTTGGGTTAGATCTTGTATGATAATTCTAAGTAAATACCAGCCTGAAGAGTTTATTGTGAAATGAAATGTGCATGGAGAATGCAAACCTAAAGGGTGTTTTCTATGGAACTGCCAGTGGCCCTAACCCGCCAGTAAAATGGAACATTTAATGAAGGCATTGGGGGTGGCGAGCTTATTTTAAATGTTTTGATTTTCCTGATAGAGCACTCTGGGTTATGCTTAGAAGAAACTTTCCAGTTATTGTTTTTTCTAAAAAAGCTTAGCTTGTGGGTAAATATTTTTCACATTTGGGCAGTTATCTCCTCTCAACCCACCTAGAATATCTCTTTTCTTTTAATTTCATAAAAGGAAATCCACAGTTTGTGGTTTCCACAATACATTCTTGAAATGGGCCACACATAGATTTTAAGAACTGGTTCTTAGTTTTAATAGAAATTCTTGCTCCATACTAGTTCCCTTGGAATGATCCCTCTGGAGAGATCCACAGGGGAAAATGAAGAACAGTTTTCCCCACATTTCACTCTATGGGACTCATTCCAGACATATTCTGTTGGACACAAGGTCCAGGAATTTAGGGTCGCCAGCTCTGGGTTGGGAAATTCCTGGAGATTTTGGGGGTGGAGCCTGGGAGAGAGAGGGGTTTGTGGAGGGGAGAGACCTCAACAGAGTAGAACGCCATAGAGTCCCCCCTCCAAAGCAGCCATTTTCCCAAGGAGGATTGATATCTGTAACCTGGAGAATGGTCATAATTCCAGGAGAAATCCAGCTACCACCTGGAGACTGGCAGCCAGTGTTCCCTCTAAGCTGAGTTAGTGTGAGCTAGCTTACAGTTTTTTAGCCTCCAGCTCACACGGAGGAGTAAGCTGCTTTAGGTCCATTTTGGAGGGGAAGACGGGGGTATACATGTATAAACAAATAATCTGCCTTTCTCCCTAGTGTGGACCAAAAACAGCTCACATGGTTCCATTGTGTTCCATTGCCCCAGCTAGCCTGATCCCATCAGATCTCAGAACCTAAGAGGGGTCGGCCCTGGCTAGTATTCGGAAGGGTGACCGCCAAGGAATACCAGGGGTATGATGCAGAGGCAGGCAACGGCAAACCACCCCCAAACCATCTCTTGCCTCAAAAACAAGTCTAGCTCGCCACCTAGTGGTGCATATTGCGAAAGAGCTAGAACTAGCTGCCAGACAATCTTAGGATCTCCTGGCGATTCTGTGCACAGTGACATGTGATAATTATTATTTCCTCTCCATTTTCTTCTCACAACAACCCTGCGAGGTCAGTTAGTCTGAGAGTGTCTGACTGGCCCAAGGTCACCCAGTAGGCTTCCGTGGGACTCAAACCTGGGTTTCCCCAATCTGAGGCCGACACTCAGACCGTGCCACCATGTTGGCTCTGATCAACTCCTGTGCAGGGGGATTCACTCCAAAGACGGTGGTCTTCCAAACATAGTGAGAACAGCACACATCCAAACAGATTCCCATAGAAGAGGGTCTCTTCAGTAGCAGACTTTTGCCAATTACACAGCCAATTAACACATGGAAATTTATTTGTGCGCATAGGTTTCTCCAACCGGATGAGGCCATCTAACGCATAAGAGTAAAATGTAATATACTAACACAAATAAAGTATTTCAGTGGGCTTTAAGGGTGTATTTTTCCAAAAAGAAGCTCATCTCTTTGCCGTTTTCCTTTGAAAGCATGTATGAAAATCACTCTGAAAATGCGAGCCATTTTCTAATTGGTCATGGTGTAAGCGAACTAATGGGCAGAAAGGTAGAATTTTTAATTGCTTATTTTACATGGTGTTTTATAATGAGAGACGAGGATTGCCATAACCTTTTGCTCACAAGTCTGATATGTGTGTTTGGTACAACATAATTATAAAGATCATTTTGACATAAGAGTTTATACTTTCAAAACTGGAGCCAAGAGTAAAAGTGAGTGAGGATCGGGTGGAAATCTGTAAATAGTGCGTACGCTTTGTGTAACGCATAACCAAAAAAGGAATGATGGCCTTGTTGGATCTCAGAAGTTAAGCAAGATCGGCCCTGGTTAGTATTTAGATGGGAGACCACCAAGGAAATCTAGGGTTGCTACGCAGAGGCAGGCAATGGCAAACCATCTGGATAGCCCAGGCTAGCTGGATCTTGTCAGAGCCTTGAAACTAAGCAGGGTCAACCCCGGTTAGTATTTTGACGGGAGACCCAAGGAAAGTCCGGGGTTGCTATGCAGAGGCAGGCAATGGCCAACAACCTCTTCTCATCTCTTGCCTTGAAACCCCTACAAGGTCACCATAAGTCAACTGTGACTTGATGGCACTTTGTGTGTGTCACAGCCAACTTATGGTGACCCCATTGGGTTTTCAAGGCAAGACATTCCAAGCTCTGCGTAGCAACGCTAGACTTCCATGGCAGTCTCCCATCCAAGTCCTAACCAGGGCCAAGCCTGCTTAGCTTCCAAGACCTGGCAAGATTGGGCGAGGTTGTGCCATCCAGGGCAGGTTAATGGCACTTTGAACACACAAAAGTGACCAGATTTCTTTATGCTCCAGACCCAGACCATTTTGCTTGGCTCACGGTACAGATTCTCCACCCAGGCCACTAAAGGGAGCAGCCCTTGAGATACTGACTGCACTGCTGAGGATGGCCGCATGGGGTTCCATCTCCCGGAACCTCAGAGCCTCTAACCCTGTCAGAGGTGAGCCTCCAAAGCTAAGGAGGTGCCACCGGAGCTCAGCTTGCTACCAGTGCATCTGGCCGAGCACGATGCTAGTCTCTCTTCCCTTTGGGGTTGCTGATGCACCATCCTTTCCCCAAACAGAGCACCAGCATGGTGTAGCATTGCCCTAGCACTTGAAAGACCCAGCTGTGGAACTCCAATGGGTTACTTTGGACCAGTTCACATGGTCTGGCTCTAAACTGTCTCAAGGATGTGAGGGTCAGTTGGAGTCAACCTGAGGTCCTCTGGGGGAGGATGGAAGAGAATTACGATAGGGGATGCAGGCTTTTTGACACATGGGCCAAAGAGTTTACTTACCCCAATGCTGAGCAATTCATTCCGCTGGAAGAATATGGAAACGTTAGTTTTCTTTTCTTCCACACAGACGTTGGTAATATTTAACAATAACCAGAATAGTGGTACCAAGAGTAACAACCACGTTTGCAAATGGGCACACATTGGAAACAAATTTGACATTAGAGAATAACAACTTCCATTAATGCTAAATAACTTTAGTTAGAAATATATACTAGATTGCCAGGAAATTACTCATATGGTGGTGGAGGAAAGTGCCATCAAATCACAGCAAACTTAACTGGGACTTCGTAGGGTTTTCAAGGAAAGGGACATTCAGAAATGCCTTCCTCTGAGTAGCAACTCTGGAATTCCTTGGTGGTCTCCCGTCCAAATAGTAACCGTGCTTAGCTTCTGAGATTATTATTTTTTTTAGGTTTTTCATTTTATTGAAAGACTTTAACAAGTACATATAACAATGTCAACATTGTAGACAACCGTTGAACCAGGCAGTGAATAAGATACACCCAAACTTCAGTCTGTGTACGATTCTGCATTTATACATTCAGTCTTTCAGATCTCTAGTAAAATTACTATACCCCACATAACCTGCCTTCATATTAAACATCACAAGCGAGTTAACTACAGGAGACCCAAGCAGCTCTATTATTCAAATTTAGATCGGAAGTGTAGCAAAGAAAGATAAGAAGTGTTTGTTGGGAGTATGTTCTTGTTTGCCATGTACTGAAGAGCTTCTGAGATCTGATGAGATTGGGCTAGCCTGTACTATCCAGGACAAGGCAAGAGAGGTTCATAGGTGGTTTGCTATTGACTGCTTGGGCATAGCAACCCTGGGCTTCTTTGGTGGTCTCCCATCCAAATACTAACCATGGCCGACCCTGCTTAGCTTCCAAGATCTGATGAGATCAGGCCATCCAGGGTTAGCCATTTAGAGCAAAAATACTTGTATACAAGGAACTGGCGGTTTGAAAACCAGTTGTCAGAATAACACTCTTGATGGATTTGTGGAAAGGGTTGCATTTGAATGTTTCACTATACCAAGCCCAACCCTATGTGAAGGAAGAGACCTAAAAGGTAGGCCAAGGGGAGCCAGTTGGGAAAGGAAACAATATACCCCTAGAATGTTCCATTGCACACCGGACATTTTTGCTGAAAGGCTGAAGGACAGCAGTGTTGGATGGTGTTCTTAGCACACGAAATGGAGACGTTACTCCTCTTGCTTATAGGTGCTTTCCCTTTGTTTAAGATTTGGCCATTTACTCTACCTTATCTATCTCCACTTTGCATCTCAATCAACCATCGTACTACACATTCACGATAGTTAAGTTGGATGACGAATGTCTGAACTATCTACTTCTCATCCGAGTCAGATTTCGTTCCCCTTATCGCTAATACCGTAATTACAGTTTAACAAGATGTTTACTGTAATGTGTCCAGACCTAACAGCAGAAAACAAAAAACGATAAGTTCCATTACTGGATTGCAGTGACCTCACCTTGACCTCAGACTTCACATAAAGAGCGGGGGGGGGGGGGGGGGAGAGACGTACCACAAAAATCTACCAGGAATGCTTTGCTCTGAAGTCCCTAGCAGACTGAGCCGGGCAGTGATAAAACTCCAGACGTGTTCTCATTTGATGGTGAGCGGCCATCACAGTCAATTATCTTAACAGTAGGCATTAAAATGGAATTATGTTTGCGAGAGGCAGGGAAGGTTTTGATTAAAAAGAAAGGGGAAAGGGGAAAAAATTAAGAGGACTTATCCAGAAATATCACTAATAGAGTGTGTGGAAGGCAAGAAGAACAGATGCCTTTATGGGGCAGGCGTCTCTTTCCCTGCCATTTCATCCCATCCCCCCCCCCCCCCATCCCCATCTGAAAGATGCCACGATTGTTTTCCTGCAAACTCCGCTAATTCCCTACTGAAAAGATGAAATGGAAGTGTCCGACTGTGGTAAAAGCAGGCCGACATAAATCAGCCCTGAAACCCCAGGCTTGTATT
Source organism: Lepidodactylus listeri (assembly GCA_029233225.1). Classification (NCBI taxonomy): domain Eukaryota; kingdom Metazoa; phylum Chordata; class Lepidosauria; order Squamata; family Gekkonidae; genus Lepidodactylus; species Lepidodactylus listeri. The sequence continues at coordinate 6,119,598 of JARCFY010000016.1, read as the reverse complement.
TGCGAAAGGTCATTGGAGGTTACAGGTTTCGCTGCACTTGAATCTACTTGCCCGGACAAGACCCTACCCCTACCATACGGTCCCTCGTGTTTTTGAGTAAAGACAAGTTAAGCTTTTTTTTTTTTTAACTAACACACTCATTCCTCTTTCTTTCTGTCTCCTTTTTTTTTTGCAGGTTTATTAATGCTAGAAGAAGAATAGTACAGCCTATGATAGACCAGTCCAATCGAGCAGGCAAGTTCCAACGAAGTAACTGTAGTCATATCGCAGAGGCGAAAACCATTCCACAAGCTGTTCACCAGGCGGTCCGGTACCCAGTAAATAAGTTAAAAAGGGAATGCCAGGAATGACCCAACTATTCTAAACAAAGCCAGTCTTGTCTTGGTTACAACCGTAAAGCCAACTTGAGCACAATTGAAAATATATATATATATATACATTTGGGCAGATGTTAATTGATACTGGCCATGTGAAATGATGGGCATATCGGCACGCCATTTAGCATTCATGTTACAAAACAGATTATTCATGTTTGGGTTTCCCTCCCCTGACTCTTTCTGCTCCTACGGCCACTCCCCGGTGCACGGCTTGGTGTGGAATTGCTGTAAACTTTATTACCTGTCAAAAGGGCAAAGGGGTCACAATCGCTTGTGGGACTCAGTAAAGTTCAAAGACATTCAATGAGGTAGAGCTTTATGTGCTTTAATAACCCAAGGCAGCTTTCTTCTGAAGCTGGCTTTTAATGTTCTGTTAAAAATCTAGAATAGGAGTAATGGTGGAAATGCTTGATAGTTCCTATTTTATCTTTATCTTTCTCTGGTTAACACTCCAACCCCCTCCACGTTTGGGTATCTCACATTGTTTAAGGCAAGATCAACTCTTGAGCTCCCATTCCTTGAGATTTTGGGCTTGCATCTAGATTCTAAAAATCAAAGCATTTAGATTGGTCTTTCTAGGTTTTCTCTGTTTTTTTGCTGGGGGTGGCAGGGCGGTCTTATTTATTTTTCTTGTATAATGCCAAGCACACGGTTGACTAATTTCCAAGATGGCGGCTATGAATTGCTATAGATTGGCAAGGCTATTGGATACTGGTGTCCAGGGTTGGAGTGGTGGCAGTGAAGGATACACAGCTTCAGTAGGAACACGTTGCAGACAATGGTATAGCGCCCCTTTCAGGAATTATCTAATTGGTCGATTTCCCCCCCCCCCCCTTTTTTTCAGAGGGTAGCAATGTTGGTCTACTTCGAGTCCAGTGGCACCTTAGAGACTGACAAGATTTTCGGGATATGAACTTTCTAGAGTCAAAGCTCCCTTCCTCAGATACCAGAGATATTTCGTCTCGAAAGCTTATATCCCGAAAATCTGAGTTGCTACTGGTGCGGCAATTGTGCCACCAATCCTATAGTATTTTCAGAGGGCGACCATGTTGGTCTGCAGTAGAACAGCTGGACTCGAGTCCAGTGGCACCTTAGAGACCAAGACGACTTTCAGGATTATGAGCTTTCGAGATAACCTGTCTGACTCTCGAAAGCGTATACGCCGAAAATTCTTATTGGTCTCTAAGGTGCTACTGGACTTGAATCTATCTGATTCCTCCCTATTGTGCCGTGTATATTTGGCATCCATTTCTAAGCCTGATCCTCAATATTCGACATCCACTTCTGGGTCTCAGCGCGCTCTCTAAATCCAAGAGATCCACTTACTCATTGGAACACAGGCCTCCCAAGCGTTTGGAGTCCTTATTCCATTCGGCAAGAATCAATCTACTTGCGCAAAGGGGAATGGGTTTCAGGCAGCTTTGCTCTGAAACTGGTCCCTGAAATTGTATCAAGGGCAGATCTTTCCTAGATTTCTTGGCTCTAGCTGGATCAGCTCCATTTTTAAAATTACTTACATAGATACGTAGTCCAACCTTGGAACGTCAGTGTACAGTGTACAGTGTACAGACAGACATGGGAAATGTAAGTGACATGGCAGGATCTAGATGCCTGCAGGGGAAACACATGGTTGCCGCACTTCCTTAAGCTGGGGTCCCCAACGTGTGTTTTTAGAAAGTGGGCGGGGCCAGATGGGGCTTTTGCCCAGCGAGGTTTCTGATTGGCCATTGGAGGTTTGATTGTGCATATTTACAAAAAAAAAAAATGTTGCTTTGACAGCCGCTACTGCCACCACAACACAATAGTCTTCACTCTATGCCTGAAGTTAGGCATGTTGTGTGAGGTGTTCCCTCGTGGCTTGTGATTGGGCTCGTGGCAGGCCCAAATGATCTATCACCATTTTCCATAAGGCCCCAAGATGATGCTATAACAGAAATGACAATAACCACTGCTCCTGTTTTAAGATAGCAGACACAGAGTTCTGTAGCCGTAACTTTTGATCTCAAGAATGTCTGGAAATGAACTGCTTTAGTTTTTTTTTTTCTTCCAAGACAACTAGTCGGTTTTTTTTGCTTACAAAGCGATATTAAGCCATTTCCTGCACCTTTTTAGTCAGCCAAGGAACACCTTATAACCCAGATGGACAGCCAATGGGAGGTTTTGTGATGGATGGTCAGCAGCACATGGGAATCCGAGCGCCAGGTAAGTGCCGCAAACGCAATGCGCTTTCCTCCCAAGTCGTAATGTCAGTCATGCCGCACTCGACCACAGGTGATCTCCGCCTCGCCCTCCTGCTCTACCGCACTCGCTCGCTTTGCCTCGCTTCTCCACCTGTCTTCTCGATGCCGCTGGGGAAAAAAAAGAAAGAGACACGGACAAGACAGGACTCTTTTTCTCGTCTCTCTCTCTGAACGTTCCTCCGACCCCCCTTTGGGATCTGTTTTTTTTTAAGGGTCTTTTGGCACTATCTGTTGACTTTGCTCATTCTCTGGCATCTTCTTGGATTTTTTTTATCTCCCTTCTAGGACCTATGAGTGGAATGGGCATGAATATGGGCATGGAGGGTCAGTGGCACTACATGTAACCTTCATCTAGTTAACCAATCGCAAAGCCAGGGGGAAGTAAGTACATATGGGGTCTTTATCTTCACTTTGTTCTAGCGGTGGTTTTATTATTTTCCCCCCTTTATCTCCTTGCCCATATCTTCATGCTTGTTCATGTCTATGAAATCTGTGGTTTCTCTGCTTTCTCTTTCCTCTCTCTCTCTCTCTCTGTTTTGATCGCGCTTTCCAGGCTTAGAAAAGCAACTGTATGTGATGTACATTTATCCCCGCGTGTTCCTATTATACAGTACTGACCACATGACAAAAACAAGAAACAGCCAAGAGGAGAGGGGGGGGGGAGGAGTTGTCATAGTAACAGACTGATTTGCAAAATGTAAGCAGGCTGCAGCGGTGCACGGAGAGGAAAGAGCACGTCCCCGAAGTGTCATAAATCTGTCTAACCACAGTTGATGCATGAGTTACATTTCTACACTAACCTGCAAGACACCGACAACAACAAAAAATAACCAAATAGAGACTTATTTTTATTTATTTTTTATTTATTTATTTTTTGGTTTTGGTCTTAAATTAAAAACTTCACTTAGGAGAGGGGATTTTTTTTTAAGTTCCCCTTTCTAAAGAAAAAGTTTATTCCTCTCTTTGTCCGTCCGTCATAATGGGATTACGCAGGGCAAAGGGAAAAAAGAGAATACCAAATAAGAGGTGCGCGCAGCAGGCTAGAGAGCTTAGCCCGGGCTAATTGACTATATCCAAATTAAGTATGCCATCACTTGCGGTGTGACAAATGGATTTGACTTGTTCGGTATACAAAAATAGAGATCATTAATGCAATCTTCAAGTAGCAGGCCGAGAGAAATCAGCCCACAAACCCTGCCCCAGTTTCTCGCTCTTGTCTATTTAACGGGGGGGGGGGCACGTACACACAGAAATATACAGACATCATACCAGTCTTGGTTGGGGGGGGGGAGGATAAATAAAAGTTAGACTATGTGGAAATAGCAGTATGTTATTAAATGCTTCCTTAGTTACCTTCCTGAAGCATGGTTTCTGAACTTAAAGCCAGTTTTTTTTTTAAAGCTGTTTGTCCCCCCGTGGCCCCCCCCCCCGGACTACATTAGCATACCATTTGAAGTGGCCAAAGCCGTGTGGTGTTTCATAGTTGCATCTCCTCTGCCGTGTGGCTCAAAAATAAGTTTTGGGGTAGGTTTTTTAAAAAAAATCTCTTAGTTGTAAAAACATTCCATCTCAGCTTGGGGAAACACAACCAGCTTATTACCTCATTGCGGACCATCCCCCCCAGCTTGGTTAATTTAAATATTGTTTCTTAACTTTCTAGGTCAATTAAATTTTAAATTATGTATTTTATGCTTCGTGACCAATTAAATTAATAGGTTATTACCCCCCCAAAAAAATCATCCTTTTTTTTTATTAAACAGCTGTGAGTACAGTACATTTTATAACCAATTTTCATTAAGTTCAAAAATGTTCCTTTAGGCTAGATTAAGCAGCTCTTCATTGCTCCAGTCGGGAGACCTGATTCCAAGGTGTTCATAGCATTGGCGGTGCACTATTAGTTAGAACTAAAGCCAATTGAACCTACTTAGCGATAGCGTTATGCCTTTCACCCTGGATGATTATAGAGCTTATAGCTCTCCAGAAACAATACACCTGTCAGTTTCCATCAACCACAGCAATCCATGCAGAAGGCCGAGGCCCACGGAAAGCGGGCGGTTTATTGTCCTAGGCCCAATTTTTTCTTATTGTTCTCAAAAAAATCACTGAAAGGTTGAGTGAGTTCTGTATCTCTCTCTCTTCTCCCCCTTCTCTCTCTCTTTCTCACTCCCCCCCGCCCCCGCATACATGAACCGTCACAGGGAAGGAATTAATTGATAACTGTTATTGATTTTTATGCAATTTTTTTTTAAATAACAGGTTTGATTTAACCATCATCCTTTGTAGTCTTATTAATTTCAGCTTCATATAAGGCCTTCCTTGAATAATGCATATATACCTCATGTAGGGCCCTGCTTATCTAACAAAACATGGCTTTTTTTTACGCCTCCCCCTTTTAGATTCACAACTGTCGTTTTTGTTGTCTAAGTGGAGGAAACTGTTGATGTGGAGGAAACCTTGATTCCTTCTCTGAACCCTTTACTGAACACGTTGCATCTATGCAGACGTCCTGTCCGTCTGCGGTTTCCGCACGGGGAGAGAGTACAGGCCTAAGAGCACTGGCCCCGCCTCCACGCAGTCGCCAAGGGGTTCACACAGGGTGAACATGTGGAGGAAGCACCCCTATGTGCATGCTCAGCAGCTTTCCAAAACCAGCCTTGTTGATCATGGGGAGGGAGTTCACAGCAGGAGCACACATAATACACATCCGCCCCATGCAAAGTACTCCGCGATGACACAGAGTGGGGCCAGCACACACACGACCCCGCTCCCTTCCCATGCGGTGAATGAGCATGCAGCCAAGGACGTCTGCAAGGGCAATTGTAGTTCTCTTCCACAAACCCATTAAGTTCTGCCTGTGCCCGGCACACTAGAAAAACATGGTTCTGAAAAGAAGGGGGTGAGGGGAGAGCGCATTATGGGACTAAACCAAGGACACAGGAGGCAATCAATGTCAAGCATCTTCTGTGGCCTGCATGCACACATCCTATCAGCTGTTTTCAGTCCAATGACAGCCACTAGAATCACATCCCTGCGTTGTTCTTTCAGGGGGAGAATGGGGGACATCACTTCAGTCTGTGTACTATGTCACACCAAATGCCAGTGATTACCACAATAAAAAAAATACGATATACCTATACACATCTGTGCTGTAAACGTGAATTGTATGTTCTGCTTCCAAACGTTATGGGGGGTGGAGGAATAAGTAACTCTTGCACGTTTATTTTCTTTGTTGCTAACTGTAAACAAATGTTTGTGTCGGTACATACCGAACGTTGTCCGAGTATTCCCAAGGACCTCATGTGCTAAAACATTATTCCTGTGCGGAACTCCTGGAAGGAAAAGACTTAAAACTTGAGAAAGCCGTGTTGCCTTTCAAGTAAATCGGGTTTAATATTGACGAGTGTTTCTCTCTTCCTCCCCCCCCCCCCTCCCATTCACAGGACTGCAAAGTATGCCTGGGGATTACGTGTCTCGGGGTGGTCCAATGGGCATGAATATGGGACAGCCAAGTTATACGCCACCCCAGATGCCCCCACATCCAGCTCAGCTGCGCCACGGCCCCCCGATGCATACCTACATTCCTGGACACCCACACCACCCAGCAATGATGATGCATGGAGGGCCACCCCACCCCGGAATGCCGATGTCAGCAACTAGCCCCACTATGCTCAACACAGGAGACCCGGCAATGAGTGGACAAGTCATGGACATTCATGCTCAGTAGCTTAAGGGAATATACTTTTTATCTCCAACGACGGCAGAAGTTGAATGTCGTCGCTTTGGCAGTGACTTGACGGAGTTCCGATCTTGGCCTGTAGTTTGGACCAAGGAACTATCCCAAACTCACCATTTACCAGGGACCCTGAGGAAGCAGGACGAAACACAACCGCAAACCGGTTCAACGTCTGGGGTAGGGTGGGGGACATGCAAAAAAAAAATAACTATATAAGGCAACAGAGTGGAATATTGTAAAATGCTATTATTCTATTATCCATATTACGTTGTTTCTTATAGATTTTTTAAGAAAAAAATGTGAATTTTTTTCCACACTATGTGTGTTGTTTCCATAGCTCTTCAATTCCTTCAGAAGCCTCCTTACATTTTAAAAAAAGAAAATGAAAAAGCCTTACAGTTACCCTGCAAATGACAAAGAAAACCGAATTTATTTGCAGATTTTTAGAGCATTAAAAATATCTATGTCAGGCAGAAGAACATTTCTTCTTTCCTAGGATTTCAGCCATGCACTCTGTATTTCTCTTTTTCTTCTTCTTTCTTCTTCGCTCTTCTTCTTCTTCCCCCCTCCCCCTTTTATCTAGCCGGGGGCGTGAATTTGCATGTCTAATTCATTTACTCACCATATTTGAATTGGCCTGAACAGATGTAAATCGGGAAGGATGGGAAAAACCAGCAGTCCTCAACAATGATTAATCAGCTGTTGCAGGCAGTGTCTTTCTTAAGGAGCCTGAGAGAAGGAGGCATGGAAACCGAGAGGGAAAAAAAGTGTATTCGAACTGAAATTTGTCACATCAGAGAGTCATCGTCATGTCCCCACGAAGCAGCAGCGAACGCCACTGACATCACTTCCTGTTTTACACCGTTCAAACAAACAAACAAACTGAAGAGTTATTTTTTACTACGCCGACTTTTATTTTTATTTGGGGGGGGGGGGTCCAAACATCAGTCGTGCATTTTTCCATAGACCCATCATGGAGCATATTATGTATACATTGTAAATAAATTTTGTGCAAAAAAAAACCAACAAAACCCACAAAAAACAAGAAAGGACTGGAAAAATGAACTGTATTATTGCATTTTTTTTTTGTAAATGTAGCAGTTTGGTATGAGTTGGCATGCATACAGATTTTACTAAGTGGGATAAGCTAATTTTACTTTTGTTGTGGTTAAACAAAATGCTTGTCGATAGCCTTTTTTCTATCAAGAAACCAAGGAGCGAGAATCATTATTAATAATCATTGCACATTGAGTCTTAGAGTTTCTAATCGAAACTGTTTGGATTGTACAATAACGCAAAGCCCAGTTGTAGTAGTTTGAGTGCAGTAACGAAATCTGAAATCTAAAATAAAAGCAAATTATTTTTTGTCACGCCGGCTCCACCGCTTGCGACGTTTATTTCCCTTCCCTTTAGCCCTCCAAATCCAGAGTGGCTTTCTAACAAATATGCCCATCTCCCTCTCAGAATAACTAAGAGTTTAATGCCGGATGACTTCCTAATACTTCTTTATTTAAAAGTAAACCACGTTACCACAGCGTTCACCCTGTTCATTTTCAAGGTGATCTTATCAAATGTTAAGATCCCGAGGCAAAAAACAAGAGACAGCCTGAAATCAGATGTGTTTTTAAAATATATATATTGCGTCTTGTTAAACGACTAACAGGCGATATTTGCATTAACATTGTCCTAATAAACCAGATTAAACTTCTGTTCAAATTAGAGGATTAGAAAAGATAGCACTTTAAAGAACTTCCTTAAATCCACGTAAATGCATATTTGTATATTAATTTAGGGCTACCAAATGTCTTCTCTTTTTGTCCATCCTCTTTTGGGTTCTTTTAAAAAAAATGATGAAAATGTCTTCTTGGGAAGGTTAGGAATATTCCTAGTTAGCAACTATCGCAGCTGAAATAGCAGGGGTATTTAAAATGAGATTTATCAGAGGCGATCACTTGTTTGAAGTAATCAGTTGGGAAATATCTCCTCTTTTTTGCTTTTCAAAACAGGGTAGCCCTGCATTAACTACTTGTAGTTACAGGGGTGGCAAGGTGTTTAAAAATATCTAATGCCCGTAAATAAACCCTGCACTGCGATTGGCCGCTGACTGGGCCATTAACCCATTTCCAAGCACAGCTGTCCTCCTCTCCATGCGCGGCCGCCAAACTGGTTAAATAGAATCAAATAACACGTTTAGGATACAATACCTTATAATTTTCTTCTAAATAAAATCACAGCTGTTCAAAGTGTTTCCTAAGGGGCTTTGGAACAAACATACAAATATTTTAACTAAAGCATGCTTATTAAATTCTTTTTTTAAAAAAAGATGCTAGCAGTGACAGAGCAGCGTGAACAAAAGACCTCGGGTGGTGAGAAAACCATGTGGTGTCTTGCCATTCAAATCCACGTCACCCCATAAACCTGCCCGGAACAATTCCCATCTTTTATTTAAAAGAGAAGTCCAGGTTGCGTTTTTGTGGATTTTACTAGGCAGGGTTTGATGGACGGGCTTACCTGCTGTTGACGCATTACGCGCCTCCCTTTTTTGTTTACCCTGGTGGGGCAGGCCGCTTTATTTCTCCGAGAGGAGGTACACCAGGGCTAATTCCTCATCTGCTCCTGAAACGGCTGATGATAAATTAGAGCCACTCTGTGGCAGATCCACTCTCCATTTACCTGTTCTGCCTCTGCCCCCCAATGGAGCCATGCTGCTGAAATCCTAACGGCTAAGTCACGCATTCAGATTTAAACTATGAAACTCTTTATCCTAAATTGTCATAGAGATCTTTTTTTTAAAAAAAAGAAGCACTTTTTTTTTAAAGTGCGCTTTTCTGTTCTTTGAGGCATCTGAAGCAGAAAGCGGTGACTCACGGAAACGCCTCCCCCGCCACAAATTTTGTTGTCCTTGAGGCGCTATTGGACTCTTGGCTCTTTTCTACTGTGATTTTGTTTTGTTTTTTAAACCTGCAGTTCATAGCTACTGCCTCCTTCTCCGTTAAATCCTAAAGTTCTGGCCATAGATCTCATTGGACTCGGAATCCCCCTTCCAGAGCTGTGATTTTGGGGGGGGGGGGAACCCCCCCCCCAGATTTGCCTGAACAGGGAAAGGGGTTGTGGCGAGTCAGGCAGCTGCCAGCCTGCCAGTGGCAAGGAGTACTTTAGGCTCCAAGTTTGACTCCCCTGCCACCCCCATCTTTCTCATACTATCCTTGCCTAAAGGGGCCCTTCTAGGGTTGCCAACCTCCAGGGGGTGGCTGGAGATCTCCTGAGATTACAACCGATCTTCAGGCGACAGAGATCAGTTCCCCTGGAGAAAATGGCCGCTTTAGAAGGTGGACTCTATGGCATTGTACCTTGCTGAGCCCCCCCCCCCAAACCCCACCCTCCCCAGGCTCCACCCTCCAAACCGCCAAAGTTTTTCCCAGCCTGGGACTGGCAACCAGTGTTCCCTCTAAGCTGAGTTAGTGTGAGCTAGCTCACCGTTTTTTAGCCTCCAACTCACACATTTTTGTCTCAGCTCAGGGAGGATGGCTCCAGAGCAAACTAACTTATGCAGTAGCCAAATTGCTCGCTCACAACTCTTAATGCCAGCAGCTCACAAGGTAGGATTTTTGCTCACAAGACTCCACAGCTTAGACGGAGTATTGCTGGCAACACTATTTTCCACCTTTACAAGGCCAGGAAAGGATAAGGTTCTCAATTTTTGCAAGGCGGGGGCACCTCTAAAAAGGTGTTTACTGCCAAGTCTGCTGTTTTGTTGGGTTTTTAAAATTACTGTTCCTTGAAAATCTCCAAACTTCAAAGAAACTACCCCCTTTTCGCAACTCCCAAAAAACCAACTGGCTTTTTCTGTGCTGCCTTCCAGGGAAAGAGAAGCAATTCTTCCTATACTAAATTTAACTCATTTTTGTACATTTCAAGGGGTTGTGTTTTTTTGGGGGGGGGGGGGGACCTACCAAACAGACTCCCAAACAAACAAACCCTCCTATCCCGGAGCTTCTTAATCAGCTGCAATTAGAACCCATCCATGAATCCTGCGCCTGGAAGCCTCATTGGGGAGAAGGGCTGGGGGAGCCGCTGTTCTCCCCCCCCCCCACACATTAGGAGGGGCCTTTTTTTTTTTTAAACAGGCCGAGGAAAGTTAGAAGTAAACGGGTTACAAATAGGGAATTATCCCTCGTTTAGCATTAAAATTCATTTAGATAAAATTGCCACAAACATTTAAATGGAGAGATTAGTTCCCCCTCACGCTTTATTGCACTCGCTCAATGGGCGCGCTAAGAAGGCCGGCCGCGTCGGGGGAGAATGCCGCCGCCTTCGCAGGCCGCTGCCCGTCTCCTAGCGACCCCCAACTTTTCAAAAGACCCCCCCCCCCGGAGAGAGAAGGGGGAGGCAGGGGGGAGGAAAAAAAGTTTTGTGTTTTTTGGCCAGCCCAGCTTGCAAGGCACCCTTCCCCGATCTGCAGGAAAGCAAAAAAAATTGCACTTTTTTTTTAAAAAAGAGACTTGGGTATTAAAAGCATCTTGATCTTCTGGCTGGGGAGCAAAAGCGCTCTTGCTTCACTGCTGGGGAGGGAACGCCCCCCACTAGGAATCACGGTTGCCAACTCTGACTTGGAAACGGCCTGGGGATTTGGGTGAGGCAATGCTCCCTCTCAGCTGTGGGGTCTCGTGAGCAAAAATTCCACTCCCTGAGTTACTGGCAACTATAAAGTTGTGAGTAGTGTTCCCTCTGAGCCGAGTCATTGTGAGCTAGCTCAACAGTTTTTTAGCCTCCGGCTCACACGTTTTTTGTCTCCGCTCAGAAAGGAGGGCTCCAGAAGAGCAAACTAATTTACGCAGCAGCCCAATGGCTCGCTCGCAACTTTATTGCCAGTAACTCACAAAGTCGAATTCTTGCTCACAAGACTCCACAGCTTAGAGGGAGCCTTGGTTGTGAGCGGGTGATCTGGCTACTGCACCAATCAGTTGGCTCTGGAGCCCTCCTTCCTGATCTGGGCCAAAAATGCGTCAGCTGTAGGCTAAAAAACGGTGAGCTAGCTCACACTTAAGTCAGCTTAGGGGGAACATTGAGTGGGACCTCAGGAGGGTTTCATGGCACAGAGTCCGCCTTCCTCCAAAGCATCCATTCCTTCCCGAGCAAGTGGTCTGGGGAAGGGGGGTGAGCTGTGATTCCGGGGGATCTCCAGACCCCACCTGGGGGTTGGCAACCCTCTAATCATCTCTGCCTCGGGCAGACCCTGGAGATTCGGGGGTGGAGCCCGGAGAACGCAGGGACCGCCGTGGCGTACAATGCCATACGGTCGGGTCCGCCCTCCAAAGCAGCCATTTCTTGCACGGGGGTTGGTCTGTTGCAGTCTGGGGATTCCGGGAGATTTCCAGGCCCCGCCTGGGGGTTGGTAGCCGTACTAGGAATCCCGGGGAGGGCGCTTTGCACAAAGCGGTGGCGCTTCCCTAATGCCCATTTCCAGCGTACGTGTGGGTCTGCAGGAGGGGGGAGCTCGGTTCGCCGCCCCTCCCCCCTTTTCCCAAGGGCGCCTGGCTTCCCAACCGCGCGAAGGGGGAGCTCTCCTCAGGGGAGGGGGTGTGCTGGTCTGTATTTAAAACTCTCGGGAGGGATTCGTCGCCCAACAGACCAGGCGCCCCTCCCCTTCTCCCCCCCTCCTCTTTGCTTCCCTTCCTGCGCCGCCACCCGCTTGCAGAGCCGGAGGCAGGCGGAGGAACGGTAGCTTCGACTGCCATCTTTTGGGGAGTCGGGAAAACGACCCGCTAGGTAGGGAGCCCGCCGTCCCCTCCTCGCCCTGCCGCCGGCTCGCCTCGGCTGCCCCGAAATCGGTGCGTTTTATGGAAACGTTGCAAACTGGCCCCTGTTGCAAAATGCATCGCTCCGCCAAGTGCAACCTTTGCAAATTGCAACGATCCCCCAGTGCAACGGTTGCAAATGGCAACGCTCTCCCAACGCGGCTGGGGCATATGGCAACGCTCTCCAATTGCAACTCTTGCAAATTACGGCGATCTCCAATTGCAACTATTGCAAATTGCCCCGCTCGCTCTCCGAATGCAACCGTTGCAAACTGCAGCCTCTCGCGGGGAGACTTCTCCGCGCGAGGGACGCGCCGCCGTCTCTTTCCGCCGCGAAAACAGTTCAAAGGGAAACTTTCGCGGGTGTTCTGATTTCGGGAGGGGGGGTGTCTTGTTTTGCTGCTGTGATTTTTTTAAAAAACTTGGGCAATGCCGCATGCGCGCTGGCGCGTCTGGCGCGGCTCTCTCCGGCGGCTTGGGCGAATACCGTATTGCACAGAAAAGGAGCGGCGCCCGAAAAATCCGCGCGTTGGGGAGTGTCTGGGAGGGGGGCGCGAAGGGGGCCCTTCGCAGGTCCTCGCGACTCAGGTCGGTGGGCAGGGATGCTCCCTCCCCAAGCTATAGCACAAAGTGTATGACGCATATTTGCAAAAGCTTCAGGCGGAACGCTTTCGCATCGAGTTTTAGACGTGTTTGCAAAAGCGTCCGTGAGTACGCTTTGGCACCGAGTTTACGACACGTGTCTGCAAAAAGCGGCAGCGGCAACGCTTTCGCCCTGTGTTTAAGACACGTGTCTGTAAAAGTGTCTGTGGCAACGCTTTCGCGCCAAGTTGAAGACACACAAAAGCGTCCGGGGGAATGCTTTCGCGCCGCTTTTAAGACGCGTGTTTGCAAAAGCTACAGGCGGGACGCGTTAGCACCCAGATCAAGACACGTGTTTGCAAAAGGCCGGGGTCCGGGGGAGCCTTGCTTTTTGCTTTTAACCCCCCCCCCCCTCCCGGTGGTATCCGAGGCGCGGGTCTCCCCGGAGCGCAGCGGGCCGGGCCGGCGTCCGGGCCAGCAGAACAGCCCCGGCTTCGGGCTGGGCTGGGTTCAAATGTCTCAGCTCAGGAAGGAGGGCTCCAGAGCAAAACTAATTTATGCAGTAGCCAAATCACTCGCTCACTACTTTAATGTGTGAGCCGGAGGCTAAAACGCGGTGAGCTAGCTCACACTCACGCAGCTTAGAGGGAACTCTGGTCCCTTTGGTTGTGGGAAGGGTGGCGCACCTTGCTGGCCACCTGCTCTGGAACCGAGGATGACCTTCGAAGGGAGATGGGAACCCCCCCCCCACACACACACACACACTCACTCACTCACAACCCGCCCCCTTCAAATGTTTCTCCAGCCTTGTTTGGACTGGGGGGGGGGGGGGGGCACCTGTTGGTTTGTTCGTCCGGGCGGGGCACGCGAGACAACGCCAGGCTTCGTTTGCAAAGAGTTTAAGGGGGGATGGGGTGGAGAAAAGGGGCAAGAGGGGGGGGGACTGCGCCCTCCCAAGCCGAGGGCCTTGCAGAAGAAGCCTGCCATCCTAAAGAGAAGGAGACCCACTGTTGGGGCGTGTAGGATTGCACTGCGTCTGAACCCCTCCCAGATAATCTACTAACCTCCCCCTCCCACCGACTGCAAGCCCTGCAGGGAGCGGCTTTGGTTTCCAAACCCAGCTCTGGGGTGTGTCCTGGGGGCCTTCGAGCCCTACCTCGCCCTCCGGGCTGGGGAGGAGGTGGAGGCCTGGCCGCCTTCCCTGTGGCCTTTGCCCTGGCACCCGTCGAGGAAAGGGCTTTTCTGGGAGGGGGCGGGCAGGGTTTGCAAAGCCCCCCATGCCCCGGCTTCAGAGTCCGGATCCCTCGGGCGCCCTTCCCCGTGGAAAAACATCCCCCTCTTCGCCCGAGCTCGCCGGCTTCCCGGAATCCCCGCAGGTCGTGTGCAGTGTTCCCTCTAAGCTGAGTCAGTGTGAGCTAGCTCCCAGTTTTTGAGCCTCCGGCTCACACCTCTTTGTCTTCGCTCCGGAAGGATGCCTCCAGAGCAAACTCCTCTATGCAGAGCAGCCGAATCGCTGGCTCGCAACTTGGAACGCCAGCAGCAGCTTACAAACTAGAATTTCTGCTCACAAGACTCCGCAGCTTAGAGGGAGCATTGGGAACGCGTGTTGGAAGGGAAGCCGGAGCCAGGGTACGTGTGCGGGTCTGCGAGGCTCTTTCCAGCCCGGTGACCCTCCAGCCGACGGCCGGCAGGTCCCCAAAGAGCCCGGCCACCCCAAAGAGAGGTGCTCTCTCTGCCCTCGCAGCTCGTCTCAGCGCCAAGGGCAGGGGATTGGGCTCTCCCCCGCAACGCATCAAGCGGAGAATGCACAGGGTTGGGGGGGGGGTTTTTTGGGGGGGGGGGACAAATAGCAAGTTAAGAAGTCCGTCCGTCCTTCCTTCCTTCCCTCGTTCTTCCTTCCTTCCCTCCCTCGTTCGTTCTTCCTTCCTTCCTTCCCTCCTTTTCCCTACTTCTTCTTTTCCCTACTTCTGCTGTTCTCTCTCTCTCTCTCTCTGAAGTCCGTCCTTCCTTCCTTCCCTCTTTCTTTCTTTCTTTCTTTCTTTCTTTCTTTCTTTCTTTCTTTCTTTCTTTCTTTCTTTCTTTGTACCTCGCTTCCCTTCCCTTCCCTTTCTCCTCTCTTTCCCCTACCCCTAATTTTGGAGTGGGCGGTGGGGCAAGACAAAACGACACCTCGACTTAAGGGCGAACCGGTGCGCCCTAGAAGGCGGCCTTTACTCAGCCCGGGGATCCTCGGCGCGGCTCAACACACTTTTTCGGCCGACCGAGGCAACGCCCTTGTTTGCGCCCCCACCCTCCAAGACAACAAAAACAAATCCCCTGGTCCTATAAAACCCTTCCCAAGACAGACCCGACGGTCTCCCGGCATCCCCCAGCCGCGACGACGACCAGGGCTTTCCTGGGTAGACTTAATACCCTTCCAGCCCCATTGACTTCAATGGCTTTAGATACAATGAAAATCTGTTTAGGATGGCGCTGATAAGCATTGCAGGATTTTGCTAGGCGTTGCAGCCAGTGCTCCCTCTAAACTGGGGAGTCTTGTGAACAAAAATTCTCCTTTGTGAGCTCCTGGCGTGAAAGTTCTGAGCCAGCGATTTGGCTGCTGCGTAAATTACTTTGCCCTGGAGCCATCCTTCCTGAGCGAAGGCAAAAATCTGTGAGCCAGAGGCTAAAACACTGTGAGCTAGCTCACACTAACTCAGCTGAGAGGGGACACTAGCCCCAGTGTCTCTAGAGCAGCTCAGAGCGCCTGGAATCTTGCAGCGGTTTCACCTCGACTGCGTGAGCACAGGGGCTGCGCAATAACAAAGAACATTCCCCCCCCCCCCCTCCTGGGAAAAGGAAGGACTTCTTCTTCGCACCGCGCACACAGCCTGGGACAGGTTCCCCACGCCAGGGAGGCGCTAAGGCCCCGATCCTCAGCTCTTTCCTGGCGAGCCTGGGCGTGAGAAGTGAAAGTTGGGCGTTGGGAATAGGTCTAAAAGCTGGCTTTCCGAAGGGCAGGCGAGGCGGAGTTACTCCAGACTGAACGGCTGGAAACTGAGGGGCGCGGAGGGGAGCCAACTCGGGGTAGGATTGCACTGGAGAAAGACGCCGCCGAAGAATGGCCAAACCAACCAGCCAACCCCAAATCAATGCGTTTGTTGGTTATTCGTGTTGCGCGTCTGAGCCAAGCGCGCACCTGATCTTCTTTTCCTTGTTTTCCTCATATGCAGCGCTCTCTCGCTCTCGCTCTCTCTTTCTCTCGCTCTCTCTCTCGGCGAGCCTGAGTCCGAATCTTGCCCTTTGCAGAAGGGCTCCACGTGGAGCAGGTTTTGGGAATCCCCCCCCCCCCCCGCCCCAGGGCCTTTGTGAACAAGGCGCCAGATATGCCCAAATCTTCAACGCGGTGCTCTTGGCTGGGTGGCGGGCTTTGGGGGGGGGGGGGGGTTGGCCTGGCTGCAATATAAGGGTGTGGGGGCGGGGGGGGGGAGAGAAATTAAAATCTTGTGGTCTCCTCGAAAAGTCTGCCTTTGGCTGGGCTTCCACTTGCTGGAAAGGGGAGTTCGTAAACTCTTAAACAGTCGACAGATTTGGATTTTATGTAGGGGGCAGTGGAGGAGAAGGGGGTGGGAGTGGGGGGTGTGAGTGGTTTTTTTGGGGGGGTCTTCCCGGGCTCTAATGCGCCAGAGAGCGCCCTGCTTGCGCGGCAGCTGTTTCCAAAGCCCAAACTTAACTCTTTGGAATAAGGCAGAAAGGGTGAGTGGGGGGGGGGGGGGCGTAGAGAAAAGGAAGAAAAGAGGTAGAAGAACGGCCACTGAAAGGCAAAAAGAAAAAGGACTGCTTATTCCACCACCACCCCTCCTTTGGTGCCATTTTGGATGTCATCTGTTTCCTTGGTGACTGTGTTCGGCGCCCCCCCCCCCCCAAAGCCCCTGGGCTCCTGGATTGTTGGGAGGAGGGGACCCGGGCTATTTTTGCTCCGTCATTTATCACTGTCACCGCATAATGACTCCCTTTGCAGCTCCTTATTGATGTTTGTAATTGCATTATCTCATAAGGGGGGGGGGAGTCGGAGGGGGGGAGGGGGGGAAGCGAGAGGAGGGGGGGGGGATGATCAATGAAAGCCGGGCGGGCCTTGTGGGGTCAGCAGAAGCCGGAGAGCTTGGGGGTTTTGTTTTGTTTTTTGTCCCCTCTCTGCGAAATAAAATAAAAATAACAACGCGACCAACCCGCATCTTTGGGAGCGCTTTGAGAACACCCGCACAAGCACACGCGAGAGAGCGGGGGAATGGCAGGGGCTTCGGGACCATCGCCGCCCCTGGAAGAAGTCTTTAGCTCCAGACGCCAGGCGCGAATCTTGCGGCCAAAGAAGGGGCAGAGGGAGGGAGGGGGCGCGGTCAGAAGCAGGCACAAGACAGCTGGGGGATGAACCCGGGTGATCCCCCCCAAAAAACCCACACCCCTCTTCTTTCCCCCCTTGCAACCCAGCTCGCCTCCACGCACCCCTTCTTGCATGACCCTAGCCCCGCAGTGAAATTGACAACGCCGGTCTCGGGAAATTGACCAAGCCCAGCTCTGGAAATTGACAAGCCCTTCGCAAGGAGCCGGCCGGCGCCTCCCGCGCCCCCTGCAAGTCCAGCCCTACCCCCGCTTCCTCTGCCACCGCCCGCGGGCGAGGTGGTGCCAGCCAGGAGCCGGACCAGCTCCCTTCGTTTCAGGGCGAGACGTGCCCGCAGAATTGGGGGGCGGGGGAGAGAGAGAGAGAGAGAAACGGGAAAATCGGTCGACGACTTGACTCCTGAGCAATAGCAGCCGCCTTAGAGACCGAACAAGCTCAGACCTGGGGAAATCCGGCTGGTCTCTCAGGTGGCTGCTGGACTCGAATCGAGCTCTCCTTCTGCGGAGCGACACGGTGGGAAAGTGCCCGTATTACACACCACGCACAGAATCAGGCCCTTTTCTTCCAGCACGGAGCGAAAAGCCCTTGTCAGCTTGGGGAAAGGGGAGGAGGGATCGTCGAACAGGTTTAAGGTGACCTGGATCGTCGGCTTGGAGGTAAAATCCACCAGGAGAGGGAGACCCGGCTGTTGCACGCGTTAGGGTGGGAAGTGCATACACACAAACACACACACGGCTCTCCTTTGGGGTCTCTGCCTCTGTACCCCCGTCCCGTTTTGTCTGGAAGAAGGTATTTTCGATTGTCTCCGAACAACTACCACAGGGAGTGAAGTGAGAGAGAGACAGACAGACAGACACAGGAAGGAAGGAAAAGGGAAGGAATGAAGGAAGGAGAGAGAGAGAGAGAGAGAGAGAGAAAGAAAGAAAGAAAGAAAGAAAGAAAGAAAGAAAAAGAAAGAAAGAAATCTCGCCTAAGATTCCAGTCTTCCCCGAAGGGTGTGAACTGGTTCTCGCGTGGTGTTGGGTCCCTCCCCCAATTATTTGTATAATTATTTAATTTTGGTGCATTTCTTGTCCCAGTGAACCGTCCCGGAAGGTAATTCTGTCCAGCCGGGATTCAGGAAAGGGAAGCAAATACCTCCCCCTCGTTTAAGACAGAGCTTTGGGAAGTACGGCCTCTTTTTACGTACTTGGAATCTCTCTTTTAAAATAATATTAATCACTTGAGTACGTGGGATTACAGTGTCCCCTCTAAGCTGAGTTGGTGTGAGCTAGCTCACAGTTTCTTGGCCTCGGGCTCACACATTTTCGTCTTCGCTCAGGAAGCAGAGCTCCAGAGCAAACTAACCTATGCAGCAGCCAAATCGCTCGCTCACAACCAGCCAGGAGCTCACAAAGTAGAATTTTTGCTCACAGGACTCCACAGTTTAGAGGGAGCGTTGCGTGGGAAACGTGGTCCGCTGTGCATTTCGAGACCCAAAGCTGATCCCGTTGGGAAATTTCTTCCTTTAGGCGGAGAAATATCTCCCCTGCCTCGCTTTTCATGCACTTTCTAACATACCCCCAAGACGTTCCAGTAGGAGAGGAAAATGAACAAAAGTGGTCGAAAACAAAAGGGCCGCCGTCGTTCAATTTGCAATTTCTTGGGATTTCGGGCACGAATCTTACGGCGATGCAAAGCCTATCGAACTGAAAGCTGCGAGTCTTAAACGTGCTCTACTTAGAAACCCTGGACGGTCTAACTTTCGCTTCCTCGCGCGTAAGATGTGCTTTTCGACTGGTGGGAAAGTTAAGGGGGGGGGGCAGGGGAAAATAACCCCACGTTTGCAACTCCTTCGAGGAGTCCTTTGGCTCCTGGGGTCCCGATCCCGCTGAAAGTAACCGGGGTGTATGCGCGCGCCAAGTTTCCAAGGGCAATCGACCGAACGGCAGCGCGGCGACTCCGGCTCAGATTCGAACTGTAAAATCGTCCGTTTCGTCGCAGGCTTTCCTGGGTCGACGGCGCAGCCCCCCGTTAGGGATTTATTTTTTTTTGCATTTGCTGGGTCGGGGGGACCCTTCGGAAATAAGCTTTAAAGGGGGTTCGGCTGCGGAGAGAGACAAAGCGGTCAGGATCTCTGCAAAGGGAACCAGCCAAGGCCGGCTTGGAAACGGACGATCTCCCGGCTTGGAAACTGACAAGCTCGCCTAATAAATCAGTCTGGAGGGGTGCCGTCCTTAACTGGGGTGGACCACATGGCGCGACTCGACGTCTCTGTCATCCTGACCGACAGACCGACCGACCGAAACCCCCCCCCCCCCCCCCCCCCATCTAGACCAGTCTTCGAGGCTTGTGAAGCTGGCGAGGCCGGCTGCGCTTCGGGCCAGGAGGATTTTGATTCTGCAAAAGAAAATTCCGAGTTGGTTTTTTAACAAAGGTTGTCTTTTGAGGGGCGGGGGGGGGCGGGGGCGGGGAGGTCTTCCTCCTCCCGAGAAACGAACCCAAACGGGGATCACGGCCGAGAAGAGGAACGCCGCCCAGCCCAGAGTTTGTGCTTTTCAAGACACCTTTTCAAGGTGGTGGTTTTAGTTTCGGATTGGTGGGCCTGCCTGTATTTTATAAAAAGGAGACCAGGAAGTGCTTTTTTACAACGACCACGACAACAGAACCAGACGTCCCGCGGCCGGACCCTCTCCCTGGATTCATGATGATTAAATCTGTGATTGCGGCGCTCATGTTTCTTTTGCGCCTATTTCGCATTTGCATTTTCAGCTATCGAACCTTTACCATTTCCCTGCCCTCCTCCGCCGGGGGTGGCTGACAGACCTGGGAGGGGGGAGAAACCGCGCCATTCCCGGGGTGGGGAGAAGAGCCGGGGTGTGCCCCCCCCCCCCCCGCCGCTCTGCTTTCGCTGCCGGGGTGGTGGGACCCGCGCGCACCCAGCAATGTTAAGGCAAGCGGAGCGCATCGATTCTGCCCCTTTCGGACCTCGGAAAGTCCAAAGAATCTTCCCTCCTTCTCCCAAATGTCGGGACCCCCCCCCCCCCGCCGCCCCTCGCCCTGATTGTAGAATTTAAAAACAGCAGCAAGAGCAAGTCAGAAGCTCTGTTCGCCCTTTAAAAGGCAATAGGGGAAAAAGAAGGGGGGGGGGGAGCACACGAGCAAGACTGTAAATAAACATTTACTGCTCGGTTCGTTCTTTCTTTCTTTCTTTCCTTCCTTCCTTCCTTCCTTTCCCTTTTCTCTCTTCTTTCTTTCTGTTTGTCTGTCTTTCCTTCCTTCCTTCCTTCCTTCCTTCCTTCCTTCCTTCCTTCCTTCCTTCCTTCCTCCCACCCCCATCTATTTATCTATTTCCTTCCTTCCTTCCTTTCTTTCTCTTTTTCTTTCCTTCCTTCCTTCCTTCCTCCCACCCCCATCTATTTATCTACTTCCTTCCTTCCTTCCTTCCTTTCCCTTTTCTCTCTTCTTTCTTTCTGTTTGTCTGTCTTTCCCTTCCTTTGCCCTTCCTTGTCTTTCTCCTTCCTTCCGTTTTCTTTTTCTCTTTCCCTCTGTTCCTTTCCTTTCTTCTTTTCTTCCTTCCTTCTTTCTTTTCCTTCTTTTTTTCTGTCTCTTAATTCTCTCTGTCCCTCCCTCCCCCTGACCTGCCCGCAGTGCCGTCCCAGGCCCAACTGGGATGTGTTTTGGCCAGCCACCCTCCCGTCTCCTCCCGGGGGGGGGGGAGGGGTTCGCCCCAAACCCAAGGAAGAGAGACCCAGCCGCCCGGGCTTGGGGCTGTCCTCGGCTCTTTGGCCTCACCGGGGTGTGTATGTGTGTGTGTGTGTGTGGCGATCCTGCAGCTGAGTGAGGAGGTGCCTCCCCCGGCCCCCCGCCCCGCCCCTCCAGCCCTGCGAAAGGGAGCGGAGCGCCGGCAGCATTTGGGCCGGACCTGTGGAGGGGCGGGGCTCCCGCGAAGGGCTCCCTGGATGCAGCCCCCGAATCCCTCTCCCGGGCGAGGAGGGGGAGCAGCCGGGAAGGCGCGGGAGGTCCGCGGGCGGGCGGGCGAGCGGGCGGGAGAGCCCTCTGCCGGCGAGGGGACTGGCAGCGGCGTTCACACGACCCACGGGCCGGATCTCGCGCGCTCCCTTGCAGCCCCCGGGCCTGGGACTTCGCCCCCGTCTCTCTCTCTCTCCCTTTTCTCTGTCTGTCTCTCTCTCTCTCTCTCCCCCTTTCTTCATCACTCTCTCTCTCTCTCCCTTTTCTTTCTTTCTTTCTTCTTCTTTCTTTCTTTCTTTCTTTCTTTCTTTCTTTCTTTCCTTCTTTCTTTCTTTCATCATCTGTCTGTCTGTCTTGCTTCCTTCCTTTCTCTCTCTCTGTCTTCGTCCGTCTTCTTCCCTCCCCTCCCCTCCCCTCCCCTCCCCGCTGGCCTGCTCCAGGGCCCGGGTGGGGCCGGTCAGTCCGGACCTGGGAGGGGCGCGATGCTAAGCGGATCTCCTCCGCTCCGAGCCTCTTGCCTTGGCGGCCCACTCCGAGGGGCCTCCCGCCGCCCAGAGACCTCTGCGAAGGGGACCGCAGGGAGACTCAGACCCCCCCCCCCACGGGGAAACCGAGCGCGGGGGGAGGGGGGAAGGAGAGGACACACACGGAGGGACCCAGGCGAATTGGGGCGGACCAGCCGCAGCAAGGACCGATCGGGACGCCCACCTCCAGGCGGGGCCTGGACATCTCCCGGAATGACACCCAGTCTCCAGACTCCAGCGATCACCCCCCCCCCGGAGAAAATGGCCGCTCTGGAGGGCGGGCCCCATGGCATTAGACCCCGCCCTCCCCAGGCTCCTCCTCCCAAATCTCCAGGGATTCTCTCCCCCCCCCCCCCAATCCAGAATGGGCAACCCCATAGACTGGGGGTGGGGGAGATTTCAAGGGAACGACCGAGATCGTCAGACGCTCCAGAAAGTTACGGCTGGGTTTTATTTGGGGGCGGGGAGGTTGGAAGGGTCGAACTGATTGACGTCCGGGGCCAGGTGAAAGTCCCAGGGCCGGAAGGCTGGTCAGTTGCAGAGGCTCCCAGCATCAGGGCAGCCCCTGGAGGGACCATCACCGGAGGACTTCCGCTTTTAGGGTTGCCAACTCTGGGCTGGGAAATTCCTGGAGATTTGGGCGGGGCGAGGGTGTGGAGCCGGGGGAGGGCAGGGTTGGGGGAGGGCCCTCGCCTGAATGCCGGAGAGTCCACCTTCCCGCCAGCGACTCCACCCTCCACAGCTGTCATTTGCTCCAGGGGAACGGATCTCTGTCGGCTGTAACGGCGGTAGATCTCCAGGCCACACCGGGAGGCTGGCAACCCTGGGCACGCTGGAAAGCCGGGAGGGGGGGGGGGTGTTCGGTTCGACCCAGGAAAAGGAAGGGACAGGGTCCACTAGCCAGGCTCTGCACTTTGGGTGGTCTCGGCTGCCTGCGGGGGGGGCTACCCGGGGCAAATGCCCCTCCAAGACCGACCCCCTCCCCGGTCTCTCCAGCCTCCTCGCGCCTGCAGCCCCTGGGCGTTGAAATCAAGACGAAAGGAACTCGGGGGGGGGGGGGCGGGCAGAGGGTTTCCTGGGGGGCGGGGTTAAACCGGGCTGGAAGCTTGCGAAGTGCTTCGGGTGGCCGGATCGATGCCTCGAGGCGCAGAGGAAACACTTGACCAGGGGAAACACTTGACAGTGGAAATGGGCTGCAAAGACCCACCCAGTCTCTGTAACCCACCCTTATTGCCGAGGGGAAAGAAAGCAGGCGCCGTCTGTTGACCGAGTAATGCTGTGAGGTTGCCAACTCTGGACTAGGAAGCTCCTGGAGATTTGGGGGTGGAGTCTGAGGAGGGCAGGGACCTCAGTGTGTGTGTGGGGGGGGGGGGGTCCAAGGCCACAGAGTCCACCCTCCAAAGCCTCCATTTTCTCAAGGGGAACTGCTCTGCCTCGTCTGGAGAGAAGCTGGAATTCTGGGAGGTCTCCAGGCCCCACCTGGAGGTTGGCAACTTCATCTGCTCAGGAAAGCCGCGACCTTGCCCTGGAGGTGCCGGGGGGGGGGGCAGGAAGAGCTCTGCTCCGTCCCACCCGTGGTGACCCGATCCAGTACATAGCCAGGCTGTGCCCGCGCCTTTCGAGAGCTTAGCCCCCCCCCACCCCACCCCACCCCTCGCTCCGGGGCCTGGTTCCCAGCCCGCCCCGGGAAGATGCTCAGAGCCCTGGCCCTCGCCTGGCGCGCCTCCTCCCACGGCCTTTCTGCGCTCCGGTTTCGGCCAGAACACCCGAGCCAGATTCAGCTGCGATGGGAGAATCGCCCCGTTCAGATGCGAGAATCGCGCCCTTCAGCTGCGATGGGAGAATCGCGCCCTGCGAGCGCTGGGGAAGCCCCCACAACCCTTGTGTGTGGCGCTTTCGGCAACCAATCTCCAGTCCCTTCCACAGAACCAGACACCCCTCCCCGCCCCCCCAAAACACCACCTCCCAGGGGAAATTCGACTACATAACCATATTGCTGGCTGCGCCAAGAGACCCGCAGCTATTCGAGTTCCCAGCGAGGAAAACAAGCCGATGCGTTGAACTCCCCAGGTCGAGACCGCTTGGTCTGCCTGACTTCGAAGGACGGTGCGCCGAATGGTTTCCAGA
Source organism: Lepidodactylus listeri (assembly GCA_029233225.1). NCBI lineage: Eukaryota > Metazoa > Chordata > Lepidosauria > Squamata > Gekkonidae > Lepidodactylus > Lepidodactylus listeri. The sequence continues at coordinate 6,095,888 of JARCFY010000016.1, read as the reverse complement.
GTCGAGAAGTAATTAAGCCACATGAGAGAAATGAAAGTCACCCGAGGAAGGGGTCCCCCCCTCCCCCTTTCCCACGCGGGGATCCAGTGTCCAGCCACAGGCGAACCAGCCAGTTTGGTGTAGTGGTTAAGTGCGTGGACTCTAATCTGGGAGAACCGGGTTGGATTCCCCACTCCTCCACTTGCACCTGGCTGGATGACCTTGGGCAAGCCATAGCTCTGTACCAGCTGTTCCCTCAAGGACAGCTTGGGAAAGAGCTCTCTCAGCCCCACCCACCTCACAGGGTGCCTGTTGTGGGGAGGGGAAGGGAAAAGGAGTTTGTAAGCCGCTCTGAGACTCCAAGTGAGTGAAGGGCGGGGTATAAATCCAATCTCTTCTTCTTCTTCTTCTTCTCTCTCCCACGACTTTCACAGCCGCTTGAATAATACCCTTCCCGTCCACTTTCGATGCACTTGAGGGATCGTCTGAAAGTGGACTTTACTGTTTCACACAGCAACATCCAGTTGCAAAGTGCATTGGAAGTGAATTAGAAGTGCATTATTCGGTACCTGTGAAAGCACCCTATGTCTCTAGACTTGAACACTGATGGGGGCAGGATATCTGGATGGAGGAGGATTGGATGTGGGGGGGGGGGACATTTGAATCCAGACCCCAAGGAGGATTCGGATTGAAGTCCCTTTATCACTCAAGCCTAGGGAGGGACAGAGGGCTAAATATGTGGATTGAAACCAAAGTGATCAACTGGTTTCATGGAAAGGGAATGTTTAAGGGGGGGGGGGGGAGAGGTAATTAAGCGTAATTAATGCTGAAGAGAAAATAGTCTCCTAGTAGGTTCCAAAGATTAAACCGTGTGTATCATGGGAACTTTTAAAGACTCTTCCCCGGCTCCCAATTCTCTGCGCTCTAGGCGATACTCAGCTATTTGTTCAGCAGTGCCATCGAAAATGAATGGGGGGGGGGTCCCTTCCAAGAATAGGGACAGTAGATTTTCAAAATGGATACTAAAGTTTTCGGTGGTGTTATTTGCACCTAGCAATATTCTTCTCATTTTTGTTGTTCAGTCGCGCAGTCGAGCCTGACTCTTCCCGACCCCATGGACCACATCACGCCAGACTCTCCTGTCTTCCGTCGTCCTCCGAAGTTTGCTCAACTTCATGTTAGTTGCATCGATAACACTGTCTAACCATCTCATCCTCTGCCGTCCCCTTCTTCTTTGACCTTCAGTCTTTCCCAGCATCAGGGTCTTCTCCCGTGAGTGCCCCCTTCTCATTGGGTGGCCAGAGTACTGGAGCTTCAGCTTCAGGATCTGGCCTTCCAAAGAATAGTCAGGGTTCTTCTTTGTCGCCATCGCCATCGTCTTCTTCTTCTTCTTCTTCCTCTTCCTCTTCTTCTTTTCTATTCTTCTAATAGGCATTAGTAAAATAACTTCGCAAATAACAAATAAAATATTTCACTGGTAAATGACACAAGATTTCGTGTTTGCCATTTGTTCTTTCTTTCAGGGTTTCTCTGTTTCTGGGGACTTCGACAAAACAGACACAATCTTACTTCGGAAAAACAGAGAAAGCTGCTTTTAGAATCTCTGGTTAGTAATGCGGGATAGAACTTTAAAAAAAAATCAGTGCTGTACTGTCTTGAGGTAGTGTGCATGCACACGAAAGCTTATACCTTGAATCAAACTTTGTTGGTCTTAAAGGTGCCACTGGACTCGGACTCTGTTCAGGAAAAATAAGTTCCACTGAAACAAATGGTATTTACTTCTGAGTCTCTGAGCTCAGGACCAAGAATCTGTTCATAGTGAGGATATTAATATTCAGAGAATATTATCTGGAATTTCTTTCCCCCCCCCTTATTTTAAAAAACCTTACTCCATTTTTTAAAAAGCAAATAATTTAAGACTAGGAATGCCAATGGATGGGCACCTTTGGATCCAAACGTCCTTCATAAAAATGCACAGGGCTGAAATGCATGGTCCGGACTCCCCGTTTGGTGTAGTGGTTAATAACTACAGATACTCCATACTCCAGACGGTGGCTGTAAGTTGACTGGATGTAGCCTCTGTTGGGACCGTTTATTTGAGAAACGTTACAAAACACACAGGACGTTGTGACTCCGATGTAAGCCAAAAGGATGGTTTCTCACCGAAATTCTACCACTTACAGGCAGCGGTAACAATGGATAATATCCCTTGCCCAGGCTAACCACCTAACCTTCTCGGGGACGTCTTGCAAAAGAGTCACAATATTTATTCATCTATAGCAAATTGAATAATCAATAGAGCCAGTCGTAAAAGCGGCTGTTACGTTGGCGAGTCTGCCGGAGTGGAAGATACTCCTTGAACACTTCTTCAGCGGCATCCTGACAGACATCTTGCTTTTATTTTATGCATATCCTGCCTTTCTCCCCTGTTGGAACTGGAGGACTTCGGCGCTGTCTCCTGTCTCAGGCTTGAGAAGATGGCACCAAAGAGTTCAGACAGACAGAGAGGTCAGGACCCTTATAGCATCCTTTCCTTCCTGTTTGGTATTGTGGTTAAGTGCGCGGACTCTAATCTGGGAGAACCGGGTTTGATTCCCCACTCCTCCACTTGTACCTGCTGGATGACCCCATTGGGCAAGCAGTAGTTCTGGCACAGCTGTTCTTGAAAAAGTGCAGTTTCTGTCAGAGCTCTCTCAGCCCCACCTACCTCACAGAATGTCTGTTGCGGGGAGGGGAAGGGAAAGGAGTTTGTAAGCTGCTCTGAGACTCCCTTGGGTAGTGAAGGGCCGGGCATAAATCCAATCTCCTCCACCTCCTCCTCTCCTTCTCCTTTCTGCTATATGATCCTTTCCTTTGAAGTAGAATGCTACTCTTAGGGGCAATTCCCTCTGTTTTCACTCTCCTACTCACTCTTCTCTCCCACATGGACATAAACCAGGCACATGATCTTCATCTTGCACCATGGAGGCTGGACATGCATCCAACACCATCTAGTTAGCTGGAATAAGCAGTCTGTCTCTACCTCTTACCTGCACTCTTTAGAATGTATTTACTTTAATGAAAGTTGCTTATTAGTTTTAGACCTGGTTATTGACTCCCTGAAACTTTGGGGGTGATCTAAGAGGGTGAAGCTAACAAAATATTATACAAATACAAATATTTATTATGGTGTACACATTAATAAAAGAGGTTAAAAGAAACGGTCCAAATATCAGACCCTTAAGACTTTTGACACAGAGAGCTGATAGTTTTACACATACAGTTGATGGGTGCATATCTTACGACCAGTGTTCCCTCTAAGCTGAGTTAGTGTGAGCTAGCTCACAGTTTTCTCAGCCTCCGGCTCACTTTTTTTTGTCTTCACTCAGGAAGGATGGCTCCAGAGCAAACTAATTTATGCAGCAGCCAAACTGCTCACTCACAAGTTTAATGCCAGTAGCTCACAAAGTGGAATTTTTACTCACAGGACCATAGCTTAGAGGGAGCATGGCTTATGACCAGTAGACCATCTGCGTTTCGGCCCCTTAGGGCCTTCCTCTGTGGTCAATATTACGATTGTAAGACAACACACACCCAGAAATAAATATATGAAAAAAGATTTTCTTTAGAGCCAGGTGTTGCTTTCTCATGTAATGTGCAGTTGCTAAAAGTTTACACAGTGGGCCGTGGACAATCTCTCATGGTAACTGCTCATGCTTTCCAAATTGCTCTGGTAACAAATATCCAATGTGTCTGGATGGGTGTCTCTTTCAAAGGAATCCAGACACATGAGATATTTGTATTTTTATAATAATTTATTTCGTTAGCTTGACCCTCTTAGATCACAGCCATATTTTGGGTTGAGCCCCCCCCTTTCTCGGTCTTTGTCTAACTTTGCGTGTGATCACACGGCATAGTCACCCCTCCCCTCTGGATCAAATGGGCCGCGATCACACAGGCGCATTTGTCAGGCATCCCCTACCTGTCATAGGATGACTTGGAGCTGGGTGGAAAAGGCACCACATCACAAGTGGTGTTTTTGGTTCTCCATGCATTCATTGCGCAAGGCCGGATGTCTGAATGCGGGGGAGCGCATGCAGAACAGATTGGCAGTCTGAACCTGCAGATCCATTTCCACCACTGGTTTTTTAAAAAGTTTTTGCCTATAGGCGCATGAGCGCACATGCACACCCACCCACCTGCATTTTTTAAAAAAATGACCGGGCAGCATTCTCCATGGCTTAGGTGCTGCAGTAATATGGGTGCTTGACCATGGGACGTCCGCATGGGTAAACTGCAGCATTGTGCCTTGTCTGGATGATACGTCCTGCAACATTTTAAACCGGTACAGTTAGAGGCTCCGCTGTATCATGCGCAGTCACCGGTGTGACCACACCCTTTGTCAATCTGCCACCACACCTAGTCCCAGCTTTGCTGCATCAAAGCCTTGAGCACTATGCCATTTTTCTTTCTTTCTTTATCAGATTTTATAACATTACTCAAAAGAAAACTACAAATAATAACTGTTTGCATATGTTTGAGTCATATTTTTTAACTAGTATCCATCCACCCATAAAATCTTGACCATACATCCAGAAAAAAGGCTTTGTCTTTTCCATGTGTTATGATATTCAACCTATCCATTTCAGCTAAATCCATTAATTTATATTTCAATTCTTCTAAAGTGGAGGAAACAATCAGATTTCCAATATTTTGCCCGAATCATTTGAGCTGCAGTCAATATATATATATATATATATATATATATATATATATATCAAAAAAGTTGTATCATGTCAATTAAGATCTTCTGGTATTATATTTAACAAGTATGTCTCCGGATTTAGTATCAAATCAATGTTTGTTATCTCTAGTATTACTTTTTGAATCTTTTGCCAATACATTTGTACTTTCATACATTGCCACCACATATGATAAAATGTGCCCACGTTTGATTGACATTTCCAGCATAGGTTGGAAACATTGGGATAACATTTGGCAATCCTATCCGGGGACTCTGCCATTTCTCTCATGGTTCCCTGGCAGGAACAAGTCCAGATAATCCAACACCCCCAAGGGAGACCCAAAGCGGACTTGTGTTGTTGTCTTCTTCTTCATTTTAGCCTCCCAAAAACAACGTGAGGTTGAGAGGGCGTGACTGGCCTCAGGTCACTGTAAGCCAGCAAGGCATACTATATGCTCTTATGAACTGTTAAAATCATAAGTTTGAACTTTGGGTCATTATCTCGCAAAGGGCGAAATGCGCTCTCTATTGCAGTGAGAGGCTCCAGCCCACAGCAGGAAACTTCCTCCAGAGTTCACACTAACATGGAGACCAGGACTCCATTTCAAAGAGTCCTTCTGTCTCCTTCACGCTGGCCAATTCACACCTTCCCCCAAAGTTCCTGAAAGAGATTATGTTAAGTGGCGTTACTAAGCAACTAATCGTTGGCCATCGAGTGACCTGGCCAGAGCCATCACGAGACGAAGGATTGGTGCCAAGAATCCTACCAGCTGGCCCAGGTGTCAGTTCCTGCTTAGCACCTAGATTTGCAATATTGACCCCTCCTTCCTGCCTCCTCCTCCTGATTACACCGACCAATGGTAGGGTTAGTGGGGACGGACCAACTAGTAGGTGTGTCAAGGGGATGTGGTCAGCGCAGCCCGCCCCAATGCTACCTGATAAAAGACCTTGCACAACGGAAGTCCATTGCTAGCCTTCTTCGACCCCTATCTTCTTACCAACCTCTTACGTCCTATCCCCAACACCCTGCCTCCATCTTTAATCCCTGGTTTGCGCAGCCAGGATGAGGCGTGTATCTGCAGGTTCAGATTGCGTCCCCCATTTTTTCCTTTTCACCTCCCCTCAATCTTCTTGTGGAAGGGGACCACCTGTCTCCAGGACAGGTAACGTATCACCCCTCAACGAAACTCCTGCTAATGCAACAGTGCTATTTTCTATCTAAGTTTCTTAGGTCTTGTGTGTATGCGTGTGTGATTCTGTTTTTGTATGCTTGAACAACATTTATAGTAAACATCAGTGAAAGAAACCACTCAGCCTCATTGCCTATTTTCTGAGAACTCCTGGAAGGGGCGGGACCTTGGTATAGCTGGCAAGAACCCGGTATTTTGCCAATTGCTAAGCTTAAATTAAAGCAATTCGGCGAACATCACCCAGCAAGCTTCCATGGCAGATATTCACTGCCACAGGAGGTGGTGACAGTGGCTACAAGCATGGACAGCTTGAAGAGGGAATTGGATGAACATATGGAGCAGAGGTCCATCAGTGGCATTGAGCCAGAATGTACAGATAGGAACTCTCAGTCTGGTGCAAGTGATGCTCTGTATTCTTGGTGCTGTGGGGGGGGGGCAACAGTGGGAGGGCTTCTGGAGTTTTCTGGCCCCACTGCTGGACCTCCTGAGGGCACCTGGTGTTTTTGGCTACTGTGTGACACAGAGTGTTGGGCTGGATGGGCCGCTGGCCTGATCCAACATTGGCTTCTCTTACATTCTTATGAGGGTGGGCATCAGGGGGATACTTCAAGGAAATACTGCAAGGGTATTAATGTTGTAAGCATGGTGGTATTTTGAGTAAAAAGGAGTATCTGCTAGGGAACCTGGCCCAGTCATTCTCTCTTTCAGCCTGACCTACCTCGCAGGGTTGTGGTTATGTGTGTAAAATGTAGGAGAAGAGATCAATGCAGTCAGCACCCTTAGAGCCCAACAGAGTAGCAAAGTTATCTAAATGAGGTATTTCTTTTACAGCCTCCTGATCCAGGCTTTAGCATTCGGAAGCAATAGAGCTGTGACAATTAGGCATGCAAATTAAGTCACATGCCTGGAGGAGGAGGAGGAGATTGGATTTATACCCCGCCCTTCACTACCCAAAGGATTCTCAGAGCAGCTTACAATCACCCCACTGCTGGACCTCCTGAGGGCACCTGGTGTTTTTGGCCACTGTGTGACACAGAGCGTTGGACTGGATGGGCCACTGGCCTGATCCAACACTGGCTTCTCTTATGTTCTTAAGTTCTTATATGGGCATTTGAACCTGGGTCTTCCAGACCCTACTCCAAGGTTCTAACCACTGCACCACACTAGTTCTCCAGCGATCACGTTCCAGGAATGTCTGTAGCATTACTTCAAGGGGAGCTTTTTCTGTAGAGGCGGGGAGTGTCTTCGTCACCGCTGACATACGGTGATCCTGTAGGGTTTTCAAGGCAAGAGATGGTTTCTGATCGCCTGACTCTCCATAGCAACCTTGGGCTTCCTTGCTTGGTCTTTCTATGTATCTGAAGAAGGGGGCTTGTACATGAAAGACTATACCTTGAATAAAGGTTTGATGGTCTTCAAGGTGCTACTGGACTCAAACTTTGTTCTGCTGCTTCAGACCAATGTGGCTACCCCCCCCCCCCCCCCGAATCGTACAGGGAGACTATAAGTCAGTGGTGAGTAGGCAGCACTTAGTTATTGGCCTGATCTGGGTGGCCCAGGCTAGTCCGCTCTCATCAGATCTGGGAAGCTAAGCAGGGTCAGCCCTGGATAGGACTTGGATGGGAGACCACCAAGGAAGCCCAGGGTTGCTACACAGAGGCAGGCAATGGCAAACCCACCTCTGGTCATCTCCTGTCTTGAAAACCCTAAGGGGTCACCATGAGTCAGCTTCAACTCAATGGCACTTTTAACACACTCACACAACTAGCCCACGAATATAGGAGGTTTTCTCTTTCTTCCATTTTTGCTGTCATTTTTAACAACTCTCCTTCTCCACCTCTCCCTTTTGGGGCAGGATCATCTCTCTCTCTCTCTCTTTTATGCTTAGGCTGCTGTGTAAGGGTCTTGTTGACGGTCACATTGCAAAATGATACGGATGATCTGGACCCCAATGATCAAAACAGATACCCATGGTTTTCGGGTCAAGCGTTCAGGGGCAAATTTGCATCCTTGCTGGAAGCCGGGAGACTCAGCGCCCACTTGGAATCGGCTCCGAGTCCCATGACGCTTATTTCCAGATGTTTTCGGGAGGGAGACGCTGCGGGTCAGCTGCGTGTTAAATCCATTTCAGCTCTGCATTGACCCATAGTAAACAAGCCCTATAGACCGGCCCTAATCCTTTTGGAAGGTGCAATCACATATTCAGCATTCGCTTTGCTGTGAAGAAAGCGAGGAGCGTATATCTGGACGAACGAATACCAAAAAGAGAGAGGAGGGAAAAAGCCATCTTCAAAGTTCGTAGGAGCGAACGGTTCACACACTTTCACAAAATGCGTTCCACGTACACCACAGGTCCCCAACCTTTCGAGCCAGAGGGCACATTTGGAATTTTAAGAGCTGGTGGTGAACACCACCCCAAAATGGCTGCCCTGGGAGGTGGAGATGAATGGGATATCTCACACTTCACACCTCCTGGGAAGAAGGAAAGGCTGAAGGGGAAACAGAATCACACACTGACAAAGAAGAAAAAGAAGGAGGAAGAGGAGGAGGAGACTGGATTTATACCCCGTATTTCACTTCCTGAAGGAGTCTCAGAGCGGCTTATAATCTCCTCTCCCTTCCCCTCCCCAGAACAGACACCCTGTGAGCAGTGTTCCCGCTAAGCTGTATTAGTGTGAGCTAGCTCACAGTATTTTAGCCTCCTGCTCAAACATTTTTGTCTCAGCTATGGAAGGATGGCTCCAGAGCAAACTAATTTATGCAGTAGCCAAATCACATGCTCACAATTTTAATGCCAGTAGCTCACAAAGTAGAATTTTTTGCTCACAAGACTCCACAGTTTAGAGGGAGCATTGCCTGTGAGGTAGGTGGGGGCTGAGAGAGCTCTTTCGAGGACTGCTCGTGAGAGAACCGCTCTGAGAGAACTTGTGACTGATCCAGAGTCACACCAGCAGCTGCATGCAGAGGAGTGGGGAATCGAACCCCATTCTCCCAGAATCAAACATGGTTCTCTCAGGTTAGAGTCCGGATTCCTAACCACTACACCAAACCGGCTCTCTAAGGAAATCCCAGGTGTTTACCAGTTCTTCTGATCCTCCAGTGAAAAACCTTTTCATAGGAACGGGGGCAGCCAATAACAAGCCTGTCTTACAACAGGCCCTCCCACTTCTTGAAAAGCTCAGCAGGAGCCATGGAGCCCGTGGGCACCCTGTTAGAGAACCCTGACATGTACCTTTGTCCCTTTTCCTCCCCCATGGCGGGGGGGGGGGGGGGGGAGATCCAGTATTACATTTCAGTGTTGGAGAACCGAGTATCGCCCCCCCCCAGCGGGCGTCTCTCTTGACCCTCTGATGTTTCCGAACAATGCAGGACTGAGTTTTGCTACCATAGCTACATAAAACGGCCCCGTTCATTACAGTCTGACATTGAGGAATTTGGGTTCCCATGAAATAACCGTGTTACTGCTCGAGAGAGCCCCAGATTGGCATCTCCCGGCTTCCTAACGTCGCTTTAATTTCGTTTCAAAGGCTACGATGGCCTGTGATATGATTTCCACCCGCCCGCCCTCGCCTAAGCTGTACACTCCCAAAAGGGGGAGGAAAAAAAAATATTAAAGGATCAGGTAGACATGTGTTGTCGAGAACAATGGACTTTACTATGCTCTGCGGACGGTGCTTCTGCTTTTCGGAGAATGATAACGGTCTCGCCCGGCAAAGAGTGACAGGCTTGATAAAAACCAGGTTATAAAACTTTTGTCCCACGCCGGTAACTTTCCCATCCGTGTGTTTTGGCCCTGCATCGGCTGGGGGTAAGAGCAGCAGGAAGGCCAATCCCCCCCCAGCCATATCTGCAGTTGGTAACAGAAAAGGAAGGCCAGGAAGATAACCGCTGAAAGTACTTGTTATTAATTCACCTTTGCAAGTTAATGAATTAATTGGGTGAGAGCAACCGATGTTTTGTAAGCTTTGGGGCGGGAAGGTGTTGGGGGCCTTCGGTGTAGTGGTTAGGAGCACGGACTCTAATCTGGGAGAACCGGGTTTGATTCCCCACTCCTCCACATGCAGCCAGCTGGGTGGCCTTGGGTCAGTCACAAGTTCTCTCGGAGCTGTTCTCTCAAGGGCAGTCCTCAAAAGAGCTCTCTCCTTTTGCTTACCGCTATAGACCTAGACTTCCTTATATTGCTGAATTTGGAAATCTCTTGCTAAGAGATTGTAGGAAGCCAGCTTTCCATTTGGGAAAACTATCACAAGACCAGGCCAGAAGAGCTGATCCTGGTGTTAGCATAGGAAACCTACAAGATAATATTGCCAGCCTCCCAGTGGAGCCTGAAGATCTCCAAGAATTACGACTGACCTCCAGACTACAGAGATCAGTTCTTCCTGGAGAAAACAAAGAAGAAGAAGAGGAGGAGGAGTTGGATTTATACCCCAGCCTTCACTCAGAGTCTCAGCGCAGCTTACAATCTCCTTTCCCTTCCTTTCCCCACAACAGATACCCTGTGAAGTAGGTGGGGCTGAGAGAGTTCTTTCCAGAACTGCTCTTGACAGAACAGCTCTGAGAGAACTGTGACTGACCCAGGGCCTGTAGCCACGGTGGGGCATTTTGGGGCTCTGCCCCCTCAAATGTGACTGATCCAAGGCCACACAGCTGGTTGCGTGTGGAGGAGTGGGGAATCGAACCCGGTTCTCCAGATTAGAGTCCACTGCTCTTAACCATCACACCAGACTGGCTCTAGAGGGGGAACTCTGTGGCATCACACCCCTGCTGTGGTCCCTTCCCTCCCCGGGCACCATCCCCAAATCTTCAGAAATTTCCCAACCGAACGTTGGCAACCCTACAACGAGACAATCATCTTAGCCCTTGAGCTGGTCATCTGTGCAATCCTGTTCCAAGTGTGGGGAAAGGAGATTTTTTATTACATGGGAGGCTCTTTCTTCCGTGACCTATCTATGCTCTACACTATGGTTATAAACGGAAGGTGTGAGAAGCATTCAGATATGCCAGGGGCCCCCAATACGGTACCCGGGGAAACCACGGTGCTGCAATCACCTTTTCTGGCACCCGCCAAGTGTTTTTAGAAAGTGGGCAGGACCCTGCCCCCAGCTGCCAATCAACTGGTTGGGGGGGGGGGGAGACTTAGCAGTAGAAAGAAGACCTAGACCATGTTGATGGCATTGCACAGGAAGTGATGTCATCATACCAGTGACTTCTGGGTGATGCTCTGGTACCTGGTAGAAGCCAGTTTTACTATAGAGCTTTTGCTTAAAAATGAGAGCATGGCCCAGAAGTCACTGGTGTGATTATGTCACTTACTGCGCCACACCAGTGACATGCCCTGGGCCTTTCTCCTTCTCCTGGTAAATCCCCCCATCCCCCACCGGTGGCCAGGAGGGACCTGTCAAGCCTAACAGAACCCGGTGGAGCTTTTGTCCAGCAAGGCTTCTGATTGGCCACTGGAGATTTGATCGGCTGTGCAGATTTTGAAATAACTGCAGCTGCCACCACAGCACAAGGATCTTCGTTGTGTGACTGAAGGTAAGCTGTGGCAGCCATTTTGTGGCTGGCTCTGCAGCTTGTGGTAGCCATTTTGTCGCTACCCTCACCAGGCTGTCCCAGAATTCCAAAGGTGCCTGTAGGCTCCAAAAGGTAGGGATCCTCTGAGATACGTCATCTAAGACCCAGCCCTTGATAATGATCTGGATCCCTAAACCGTCTGTTTCTTTGGCTGGATTCTGCACGCAGGCCAGGTTTTCTAATCCCTTCCTCTTAACTCAGTTTTGGCCACGACCTTGGATTTACACCAAGTTTACCAGGCCATCCTAAACAGAGTTAAGCCCTTCAAAGCTTATGGACTTTAATGGGTTTAAGACAGGGTAGCTCTTCTTCAGAATGCCCTGTAAGTCTAGCTGGTCTCGTACCTTGACTTGAAAATGGTCTGTGCAAGCTACTTCCAGGAAAGTGCAAGTGAACTGGATGGGCATAAGATTACAGGAGCATCGAAATATCTCTGGGACTCTCATTAGACAGTTGTTGGCTTTTGCCCCGGAGCACAAAGGTTTATGCATCACCTCTAAAAGATTTCCCCCCCTCCCGTAAAAGATTTCCTCCCCTCCCCTTGCATTCTCCCTGCCCATATAAACGCCTATAACCTTTCCCTTTCCTTCCTCCTCCCTTTTAATCCTCCTAAGCTCTCTGACTTCATGAAATGAAACCGTCCTACTATCTGGCAGCAGGAACGAGCCGTTTCCCTTATAAATAAAGGCCCCGAGTAATGATTAACAGAGCTGTTAAATGGAAAGGGCCGATAAATAATGGACACGAATTCCGTTCAGACATGACAATTTACAAAGGCCGTCTCCTTCTTATATAAAAAAGAGGGTGATTGTTGGCTCGGTAGAAGCCCTGCAAAACATTAACCAATTAATCCAGCAGGCAAGATCCATACGGATAACCCCCAAACCGCCAGATAATCCCTAATGTACGAGCAGGCAAAAGGGTCAGGTTTTTTTGGGAAAGGTTTGTGGAGAGATTTATTTTATTTATTTATTTTATTATATTGGATTTATCGGCTGCCCTTCCTCGCGAGCAGGGCTCAGGGCAGCTTACGTCGAAGGTACATGCAATACCATTGGATTAAAACAGCATTTAAAATACTTTAAAAACAGTCAGAAAAATGGTACTAAATCCAAGAGGATGGTAATTTCCACCAGCCCCCTGGGTGGAGGGGATATCTAGGAATAAAAGGGGAGGTGGGGGATATTAGAATGCCAGATGGTTGCTGTCCTCAACCAAATGCCTGGCGGAACATCTCTGCCTTCCAAGCCTTATGGAAAGGTAGTAAGTCCCACAGGGCACAGATGTTTTCCGACAGAGAGTTCCACCAGGTGGGGGCTAGGGCTGAGAAGGCCCTGGCCCTAGTCGAGGATAGCTGGCTCTCTCTCAGGCCAGGAACCACCAGAAGGTTCTTATTACTAGAGCGTGATGCTCTTCCAGGGACATACTGAGAGAGGTGGTCCTACTGTGTATGTTTCTGATCAGAACTGGGGTTAGGGGCCAAGTCTTACCTTCATAACAGTGGGGGAGTCCCGGTCCCACTCTAGGAGTCCCGCGTGCACACTTCACATGTGCGCACTGCAATGATGTCACCCAGAAGTAACATCATCATGCTGGGCACGTTGCTGGGGCGACGCTCTGGTAATCGCCCTAAAACTCTATGGTGCCATAGAGTTCTCAGGGCGATTGCTAGAGCGTCGCCCAGCAACATGCCCAGCATGATGACATCACTTCCGGGTGATGTCATCATGCCGGGCATGTCGACCTGATTGGGTCACTTCAGGGGTAGGGTTCCCCCCACCGGCCAGATCCTGACTGGTGGATTGGGGACCCATTTAGCGGGGGAAGCTGGCCATTTGTTATAGGGAAAGTTCTCTTTAGATTAGGTTTCTTTCTCTCCTTTTCGACCGCAACCTGAATGTGAACTGGATCTCCTTGAATAAACATAAGTTTCCCTTTGATGTGATATACTTCTTGGGAAATTTATTCACTGCACTCAGGATCACGATTCTATGACTGGGCAAACTCTGCTATATTAACCAAATAGCCAAATACTAGAGGCTCAGTTCTGCCGATCGGTGAGAGGTTCTGGCCTCTCTTCATCTTGAAATAGGCAACAAGGTCTGTCCTCCTAAGGGTAGAGAAAAGAAGAAGAAGATTTATACCCCACCCTTCACTCGGAGTCTCAGAACAGCTTACAATCGCCTTCCTTTCCTCTCCCCACAACAGACACCCTGTGAGGTAGGCGGGGCGGAGAGAGCGCTGAGAGAACTGCTCTTGAGAGAACAACAGCTCTGAGAGAACTGTGACTGACCCAAGGTCACCCAGCTGGCTGCACGTTGCGGAGTGGGGGATAAAACCTGGTTTTCCCAGATTAGAGTCCGTGTTCCTAACCACTACACCAAAGCCCCCCAACACCTCCCCCCAAGTTTATAAAACATCAGCTACTCTCACCCGATTAAGTCATTAACTCATTAATTCATTAGAGAAAAGAGAGAGAGCTCTGAGAGAACTGCTCTTGAGAGAACAACAGCTCCGAGAGAACTGTGACAGACCCAAGGTCACCCAGCTGGCTGCATGTGGAGAAGTGGGGAATCAAACTTGTTTCTCCAGTTTAGAGTCCACCACTCTTAACCACTACACCGAACTGGCTCTCAGCGGGGTATAAAGCGGGGCATAATAAAACCAATTCCCCTCCTCCTCCTCCTCCCCCCCCCCGGCAGGGCTCCTGATTGCCCACCAGAGATCTGATTGGCTGTGCACATGAAAATAACATTGATTGGTGGCAGCTACGACTACAGTGTTCATTTCATTCTCTTTCTCACTGCTTTTTCCTCAGTGCATTTTTTAAAAAATTACCCCACTTGTCCCTTGCACGTGGGGTCCCTTTGTGTGTGGCTCTGCCTCTCAGGGCGGCCATTTTGTGGCTGGCTCCACCACCCTCGAGGCCATTTTGTGGTTGTGCCAACCACCTTGTGTTAGAATTCCAAAGGTGCCCACAGGCTCCAAAAAGGTTGGGGACCCCCTTCTGAGCGTGTTCAGAACATTTCTCCCCTCCCCCGCCTTGAATAGAATCGTGTCCAGTGTTCCCCCTAAGCTGAGTTAGTGTGAGCTAGCTCACAGTTTTTTAGCCTCCAGCTCACACGTTTTTGTCTTGGCTCAGGAAGGATGGCTCCAGAGGAAACTAATTTGTGCAGGAGCCAGATTTAATGCCAGGAGCTCACAAAGTTGAATTTTTCCACATGAGACTCCACAGCTTAGACTGAGGAAGCATTGTGTCTTTCCTAAAGGACAGGAAAGGCCCTCAGTGTTTTCAGACTTCCTCTCCTTCAAGCCAAGAAACAACTCTCTTGAGTGAGGTTGCACGTCACGAATCTCCTGAGCATGATTCGTACCTGTGGCTTGTGTATGTCGGAAGGGTCACCGGACGCCTCCATCCTCATTGGCTTCATCCGCAACAATGAAAGCAGGAATACTCGCGAGCGAGGAGGAATATACAATAACCTAATATGCAGCTGATGCTGTTATCTGCTTTTCTAATTTAATATCGGAGCTCCGAAATGCAGTTAGCTGTAGCTTAGGCAAATTCCTGGTTTTAAAATTAATTATCGCAAAACAAGCTTTGACTATTCCTGTTCCTTAGTCTGCTCAAATTAGATTAGAAGGTACTCCCCCCCCTCCCCGAAAAGTCAGCAAAGAGAGATCTTCGCATCCAGAACAGAGGGTTTTCTCGGAGCGCAAGAGGTAAGTCAGGGGCCTAAATCTAATTGCTCTCAATGAGTCTAGGTGGGGAAGGGAATTATATGGGCACAGACGCTATCCCCGAAGAGCTTATCTTCCAATGTATGGGGGTTGCTTGTGTGTTTTGAAATAACGCCAGCCAGAGCTAGGCTCTTCGGTAGCAATGAATCGGGTGTGGCCTATAGATTTTTCCAGCACAGAACATCATTGATCAGATCACGCCATGGTGGTGGTAGAAAATTAGGTCAAGTCCTGGCCAATATGGCAACCCCGTAGGGTTTTCAAAGCAACAGAGGTGGTTTGCCATTGCCTGCCTCTGCGTAGCAACCCTGGACTTCCTTATGTTGGGTATTGTAACTCTGCATGCAAGAGGATCTGGGAGGGAAAGGGTTAAGAGGAATCTCTCACTCGGGTACCCTTTGCAGTTGGCCCCACCCTCTCATCAGTTCGATGCTGAGCCTCTTTGGCCCTTGCTTGCCTCCTGTTTCATCTTATATGGGACTTCTTCTTCTTCTTCTCTCTCTTACCTGGTCTTGGAGCTGTAGCAACCTTTTTGAATTTAATCTGTTCACAAGAAGTTCAATGTCCCTACATGAATAGGTCATGCAAAACGTGCTTCTAATTTTGTAAGTAAAATTTCTTTCTCACATTACCGTTGGAGTCAGATCATCTTTGTCATTTTTCTGAGCAACGTTTCCCTCTTAACCAGGAAAAGTGGAGAATCGGGGATACTGTGTACAGCTTCTGGGCTCCTGAGTCAAATGAATTTATTTGACATTTAACCCAATACCTTGGTGGTCTCCCATCTAAATACTAATCAGGGCTGACCCTGCTTCGCTTGTGAGATCTGAGTGGGCTATGATGTAGCAGCACTTGCCACCACTGCCATGAATGAATGACCTCCAAAATGTCTCATTTCATATTGGGTCTTCCAGTTTTCCTAGAATTGTTGTCTTTTCCAGTGAGTCTTTTCTTCTCGTGATGTGATCAAAGTAAGAGTGGACTTAACTGCTGTTAATAAGCCAGCTCCATTTAACAGGCCCTAAGTAACCATGGTTAGTGGAGTGACCCGTGTTCAGATGATCTCACCAACCACAGTTTACGTGAACCATGGGTTTTGTATTACGTCTGAGCTGTCTGTGATTACTAGAACCTCAGCAAATTTTCTGTAGGCTTTGTCTTGCGGCCCTGACAATGACTGAGGACAGACTGGCAAAATGAAGCGCAAGGGAAGTGGGGCAAAAAGACCCGGGCTGAGTTGTCGCGGGGCTTTCCATTCGCACTGCGTAGACTGATGCGAGACCATACCGGGGAGGAGGCGGAATGGAGCATTCGCACTGTGGGGTGGCCTCTAGTGTTGCCGCCACAGAGGCGCATGGCTTTGGTTCATTTTGCTGACCTGCGCATAGGCACATAGGCGCATGGGCACAGCAGCCGGATCAGCAGGTTCACATTACCGGCGCTGCTTGAGGTGTGGCTTATTTGCGTCCACACTGCCAGGAAGCGGGATGAACACGCACCCAGACGGCTTGACACCGGTTTCACCAGGTACCTTTTTAAAGCGGGATGAAAGCGCTTCAGGATGGGGTGAGTGCGGCACGGCAACGCCAGGCAGCTGTGGCTGTGTGAACGGGCTCTCTTAATCCGCTTGCAAAGCAGGCCTATATCAAGCCAAACTGCCAGTCTGAACTAGGCCAATGTGGAGTCTACCCATGACAATCCACGTGGGCGACATGAACAAGCACAGGGACTATCTAGTTTGTATCACCTTAGCGATTGCCTCTCTGGCATTGCCGCAGGGGTGTCCCAGGAGGTGAACAACATGCCTTTCCCCAGATGTTTATCCCCTCTTGACTGAGCACACTGTGTGGCAGATCACTCAGGGAAAGACACTATTTATCGATCAAGATGGGCAGCTGTGTTGCTCTGAAGCAACAGAACAAAGTTAGAGTCCAGTGGGCACCTTTAAAACCGACAAAGTTTTATTCATGGTCTGAGCTTCCGTATGCAAGCACGCTTTGTCAGGCAATGAAATGGAATTACAGATTATAGCTGTATCTATAGAGGGTGGCTTGTTAAACTAGCATGCAAAATAGTGAAGTTTTTTTTAACAGATCAAAAGAACGACAGCTTTCAAAAGGGATTCGATAGCCTCATGGAAGAGAGGTCTGTCAGTGGATGCTAGACATGGTGAACCTCCACATTCAGAGGCAGTCAACCTCGGAATCGCAGTGCCTCGGCCTCTATGCCCTGTTGCTGGCCCTCCAGAGGAATTGGTTAGTCACTCTCTGAGTCAGGGTTCTGGACTGGATGGACCACTGCTCTGATCCAGCAGGGCTCTAGTGATATTCCAGTGAAGGCCTCGGCCTCTATGTCCCGTTGCTGGTCATCCAGAGGAAGTGGTTGGCCACTGTGTGAGACAAGATGCTGGACTAGGTGCACCATTGGACTGATCCAGCAGTGCTCTTCTTATGTTCATATCTGGGAAGGCCTCGGCCTCTCTGCCCTGTGGTTGGCCCTCCAGAGGAACTGGTTGGCCACTGTGTGAGACAAGATGCTGGACTAGATGGACCACTGGTCTGATCCAGCAGGGCTCTTCTGTGTTCTTATCTGGGAAGGCCTCAGCCTCTCTGCCTGTTGTTGGTCCTCCAGAGGAGCTGGTTGGCCACTGTGGCTGATTTTACATCTGACTTTCCCGCTGGAATCATTCTAGTTCCAAAAAAACCTGCCCACACTTCTGTGCAGTGTGAAACCGTGCTGCCACTGAAATGTCCATATCTACTAATTGCCCTCCTGTGGTCAAGCTAGTATAATACCGCTTTATTCTGCTTTAAACAATTGTGGTTTCTTAGTGCACTTAAACCCCCTGGAGTGAAATTTCACACCACTGTGAAATCAGCACAGGAAAAGACAGCAGTCAAACTACTTTAGAGGGGAGGTGTAAAATCAGCCTGTGTGAGACAGGATGCTGGACTGGATGGACGTTGGGTCTGACCAACAGGGCTCTTCTTTTGTCCTTAATACACGATGCTGTTCTACACAGAGTAAGAGCTTTGGTCTATCATGGTCAGTATCGGGTCATTTCGAGCAGGAGCTTGGGGGAGCGCAGCTCCGGGAGTTGGTGCCAGCCCCCCCCCCCCCCGCGGGGGAATGCCTGCTTGTGTCCTGGCTGCAGCAAAATGACCCCGTCCCCTGGAAAGGTCCTTGTTCCTGCGACCAGCCTTCTGAAGGCTTCAGCCACCACTGAAGCTATCCTCACAGAATAGGGGTATTTCTGAGGCTTGGATTAGTAGCTGTCCCCTCTCTGCCAGCTCTCTCTCTCTCTATCTCTCTCTCTCTCTCTCTCTCTCTCCCTCCTTTCTGTCTTGCCTTCTGACATACTTCCGGTGATGTCAGGTGGTGTAGCATATGCAAATAAGTTATGCTAATGAGTTATGCTAATGAGCTCCGGCACCTCTTTTTCTACGAAATGACCCCCGCCCTCGTCAGTATTGTCTCCTCAGACTAGCAGTGTCTTCTCAGGGTCTCAGGTAGAGGTCTTTCATATCACCTCTGACCTGATCTTTTAAAACTGAAGACCTCCTGCATGCAAGGCAGATACTATTCTACTGCTTTCCCTTACAGTTACTTTCCCTAAAGGAAAGGCATAACACGATACCTAATTTCTGCCCTTCTAGGACATCTAACTAGATTGTCGGATGGATGGAAGGAACCATTCTTTGCGGATGAACCTCGAATGAAACCTGGCTCTCTTGTCCAGAAATCTGTACAGTTTTCAGGCAGACAGCTGTATTATAATCCCCCCACCTTCTCCTAATGAACTTTGGCTTTACAAACCATAGATTACTCGGCAGTGTCAAACATAAGATGGGGGCGGGGGGGGGGTCTAAAGAAAATTGGAGATGTTTTTGAATTAATACAGCTGACCTGGCAACCAACATTTTTATTAAAGCACACACAGACACACACACACAGGCCTCCTCCGCCATCATATTGTAGGGGATTTATGCATTCAATTCCCATTACTGGTAATTAGAGATAATGGCATAAATCCTCCTCACACCGATTGGAGAATAAACCATTAAATCATTACAGGGTTTAATGGCATTAAGCACCCGAATTCTCCTCAGACCTTTTTTTTTTTTTAAATTGCGAGTGAAGGTGTAAAGAATTTGCTCAGAATCACCCAGACCTTAAGATAATCTTGAACCAGATGGATTCGGGTGGGTGGCCATCTTGGTCTGAAGCGATAGAACGAAGTTTGAGTCCAGTGGCACCTCGAAGACCGACAAAGTTTAGTGGGCTATAATGCCACAGCGTCCACCTTCCAAAGCAGCCATTTTCTCCAGGGGAGGTGATCTCCGTTGTCTGGAGATGAGTGGTAATTCCGGGGGATCCCCAGATCCCACCTGGAGGCTGGCGTCCCTACGTTCAACCATCGGAACTCCTTCAAAACTAGGGTTGTCAACTCCAGGTTGGGAAACTCCTGGAGATTTGGGGATGGAGCCTGGGGAGGACAAGAACCTCAGTGGGGCACCATGCCAGAGAGTCTGCCCTCCAAAACAGCCATTTTCTCCAGGGGGAACTGATCCCCTTTGTCTACAGGTCAGTTGTAACATCGGGAGATCTCCAGGCAGTGTTCCCTCTAAGTTGTGTGCCTGACTGGCTGCTCATTAATACAGGAAGCCTTGCTTGGCGGCAAATTGCCCAATTTTTACATTGTTGTTGTTGTTCAGTCTCACAGTTGAGTCTGACTCTTTGTGACCCCATGGACCACATCACGCCAGGCCCTCCTGTCCTCCGCCATGCTCCGGAGTTTGCTCAGCATCATGTTCGTTGCATCGATGACACTGTCTAACCATCTCATCCTTTGCCGTCCCCTTCTTCTTCGACCTTCAGTCCTTCCCAGCATCAGGGTCTTCTCCCTTCTCATTGGGTGGCCAAAGTACTGGAGCTTCAGCTTCAGGATCTGGCCTTCCAGGGAACAGTCAGGGTTGATTTATTTTAGGAACTGACTGATTTGATCTCCTTGCAGTCCAAGGGACTCTCAGGAGTCTTCTCCAGCACCGTAATTTGAAAGCATCTATTTTTCAGCGCTCAGCCTTCCTTATGGTCCAGTTCCCACAGCCATACATTACTACTGGGAATACCATTGCTTTGACCACATGGACTTTTGTCGGCAGGGTGATGTCTCTACTTTTTGTTACGCTGTCTAGGTTTGCCATCGTTTTCCTCCCAAGGAGCAGGCGTCTTTTAATTTCAGGGCTGCAGTCACCGTCTGCAATGATCTTGGATCCCAGGAAGGTGAAGTCTGTCTCTGCTTCCACGACTTCCCCTTCTATTCTGCTTAGGATGTGAAGTGCTCGTCTCAGTAGGGGGGGGGGGTGGAATTAGAGGGAACATTGCTTCCAGCCCCACCTGGACCTGGCGTCCCTAATTACTGGCCCTTCAAGTATGTAACATTATCCCGGAGTGTTCCCCAAGCCACATCTGAAGAAACCCTGGATATTAAAAGAAAAAAGAATATTCCAGACAAGCCCAGTTTATTTATACAGGCATATTTGGGATACGTACATGTGTTCCACAAATCTCAAGTGTACATCCAAGTAGCCCTCTGCGCCTGATGGCCATCAGCCAATTCTTTAATGTTGGGTGTTTATTTTCTGTGCGCCACTTTTTAAAAAAGGATGTGGGAAAGCTGGGGTTTTGCCCTCAGGGTGGCGTGGAGAGTATAGAACAGTTCTCTTCTGCTGGCAGATCAAAAACTTGGCGCAAGTGGGGGAAAGGGAGGGATGCCAGCTTCCAGGTGGGACCTGGGGATCCCCTGGAATTACAGCTCAACTCCAGATTACAGAGATCAGTTCCCCGGGGAGGAAATGGATGCTTTGGAGGGTGGACTCTATGGCATTGTACTTCACTGAGGTTCCTGCCCTCTCCAGGCTCCATCCCCAAATTTCCAAGAGTTTCCCAACCTGGATCTGGCAACCCTACCCCCTCTAAGTGTTCCCTCTAAGCTGAGTTTCTGTGAGTTAGTTCAAAGGGTTTTTTTAGTCTCCAGCTCACATATTTTTGCCTTAGCTCAGGAAGGATGGCTCCAGAGCAAACTAACATCGAAGAAGAAGAGACTGGATTTATACCGCGCCCTTCACTACCTGAAGTCTCAGAGCGGCTTACAATCTCCTTCCCCTTCTCTTCTCCACAACAGACACCCTGTGAGGCAGGTGGGGCTGAGAGAGCTCTTTCGAGGACTGCCCTTGAGAGGACAGCTCTGAGTGAACTTGTGACTGACCCAAGGACACACCAGCAGCTGCATGTGGAGGAATGGGGAATCAAACCCAGTTCTCCCAGATTAGAGTCCACGCTCTTAATCACTACAAACTGGCTCTACTATATGCAGTAGCTAAATCACTTGCTCACCACTTTACTGCTAGTAGGTCCCCTGAGGTCGTCTTCTGGTTCTAGCATTCAGAGGATTAGTGCCTCTGAATGTGGAGGTTCCCCTCACTCCCCATGGCTAGTAGTAGAAAACAGCAAGAGTCCTTGAAGACTAAAAAAATATGTAGAACCTTGGTCTTTAAGGTGCTATTGGACTCTTGCTCTTTTCTACTGCTACAGGCTATCCACCTTTTGGGAAGGGTATTTTTTTGGGGGGGGGTTAAATATGTGTATGCATGTGGGTTTGTGTGCACCTGGAAGTCATGGTGACCTCTGGTGACTGACCCCTACTGGGGGCTTGGAGGATAGTCAGAGAGGTGGCTGAGGAAAGCTCTCTGCCCCCACCTCCGGTATTCCAAGGAAGTCTCCCATCCAAGAACTTGCCAGAGTCACCTTTGCTTCACTGACGAGATCTGATGAAATCGGGCTTGCCTGAGCTACCAAGTTCAGAGCACGGCTACCCATCTTGGTCTGTCTCCATGGCTAGTAGCCACTGACGGACTTATCCTCCAGGAATCTATCTAATCTCCTTTCCAAGCTGTTTCTTCCTGTGGCCATCACTACATCCTTCTGGCAGTGAATTCCATATTTTAATCACGCTCTGGCAGAGGTCTTTCACACCACCTACTACTTGATCTTTTTACCTGGAGATACCAACTTCTGAACCCAGGACCTTCTGCATGCTAAGCAGATGCCCTACCATCAAGCCACGGTCCTTCCTTCATGAGCAAGAGATACTTGTGAATGCTTGCATATGCAAAGTTGTATGGACTAGCTTTAAGATAGTCGGGGGGGAGGGGGCAGAGAGAAAGGAAGGACATTATGAGACAAAGAGAACCAATGAAGCTTCCATGTACTGAATCATACCCTTGGTCTTTCAAGGTCAGTATAGTCTAAGACTAGCAGCAGCTCCCAAAGGTCTCAGTGGAAGGTCCTTCACACCACCTACTGCCTGGGCCTTTTAACTGGAGATGCCGGGGATTGAACCTGGGACCTTCTGCATGCAAAGCAGAGGCCCTTCCACTGAGATACAGCCCCTCCCCTAAAGAATAAGAACTCCCTCCCCCTTGAAATACACAGAAAGTTTCTGGTGACACCTTTGCTCTCTGGGTTTACGGTGATGTCACCCAGGTTCCTCAATGCGGGGGCACTTTTAATGTCATGCCCCACTATAATTTATTTGATAATGTGTCCACACACTTTTTGAGAAACAGTTAATCAGTATGTAAGTAAAGTCCAGAGGAAAAGACCGGCTTTTCCCTAGCTCTGCAATCCAGAGTCAAATAGAACATTTTTCAAAGCCGGTGGTGACAAGCAAGAGAAAAGACGGAACAACAGACACCACAGACAAGATTCATCAACCGGAAGCCATTTGAGAGGGTTTTCCGAGCACTCTGCAACCTTTTAATTGAAGGCTGCATCAGCAAATGCATCAGCTGAAGGATGAACAGTTTCATATCAGAAGTAACCATGTTTGACATTTTGATTTTATTCCCCTGGATTTACATGATGGAGAAGATTGTACTGTAAAAACTCTGCTGCTGTAAGTTCATTTTGGTGTTTTGTTTTGTTTTGCTGGCACCTTTTCTTTTGAGACCAAATCGATCCTTGTTGGAAATCCACAGAATTCTCAACTGTGCCAAAGAGATGGGCACCACAAAACACCTTTCTGTCTTCTGAATTGCTTTCTAGAAAACGCATGAAGACCGTTGGTCTATCAAGGTCAGCCTTGTCTGCTCTGTGGGTTAGATCCAACCGGGAAGGGAGTAAAAAGAAGACTGGCACAGGATTGGGTGGAAAAGGTGGCTGGATCCAACGTTGGTTTGGAAGGATGGATCGTAGAGGGAATGCCAAAGGAAATGAAAAAGTCTTCACTCAGAAGGTGTTGCAGAAGTTGATTCTGTGTCTTAAAAGACTTTTCACGGCAAATCCTTGGGCTAGGCTATGTGAACAATCCATATCAAGTCTACATATTGACTGTTTCAGATGCCAAGGAATTAATGTCCTCAGGCACACGGGGCTTTTTGGCATGTTTTTTCTCCATTGGTTCTGGCTTCATACTGCTTTGGTTTATCTCCTGATTTTCACACACATTTTTGTGCCTTTGGTTTTCACTTTGGGATCCCCCCCCCCATATCTGAAGACATAGTAGCATATTAGTATTGTGTGTGTTGTTCTAACACAGTGTTTTTGTACATTTGCCTTACCTGGAAGTTGGCAACATTCAGAAACACATGATTCTTTCCTGCCATTATTGCTGCCAATCAAGTAAATGTTGGAAACATGAATTCCCTTTGCAAAATCTGTAGATGAGAGGCTACAGTGGGGGGAAGCATACAACCAAACCATCAGCAGCCCCTCTTTCAAATCGCCATCTCGGGGGGGGGGGGGAGGAATCCCGTCTCCTGCATTAGCTGGAAACAAGCCATGCTGAATTCAGTGAGTGACTTCCAGATACAAATGCATAGGACTGAGACCCACACCTTTCAAGCTTGCAGTACACCAGGGGTCCCCAATGTGTGGTGCCTTTGGGTGCTGTGGGGCCCACCAACACCTTCTCTGGTACTCGCTACTCGCTAAGTGTTTTTAGAAAGTGAGTGGGGACAGGCGGGACTTCTGCCCCTCCCCCCAGGTTCCTGAATGGCCTTTGGAGATTTGATTGGATGTTCAGATTTTTAAAAAATGTTGCTTTGGCAGCAGCTGCCACCACAGCACAAGGAACATCACTGTGTGACTGAAGGTCAGGTGTGGCAGCCATTTTGTGGCAGCTGCCACCTCCAGCGGCAGCCATTTTGTGACTGTGCCCACCACATGATTTCCGAATTCCAAAGGTGCCTGCAGGCTCAAAAACATTGGGATCCCTGATGTAAACATATCATAAAATGCTTAGTAGCAGAAATACTGCCGATAATTGTTTTGTTGTTAATTTTACGCCCCCCCCCCCCAGCCTCTTCCTTCCTGTAGCTCTGAGAGGGAGACAAACGACCCTCCAGTTTTTTGCAGGGTAAACAAATCTAACCCCCCCCCCAAAAAAAACTGTCAAGCAAAACGATAAAAAGAATATTCGAACGCCACACACTTTTAAAAGGAACCAATGCCTTCCCCTCAGTTTTCCTTTCTCGCCGGAATCCGCTAACCACATTTTGTCTAAATACCTGACACAACAAAAACAATTATTTACGCCCTACTACAATGGCTTCTGGGATGCGAAAACGCTATTAAACCAGTGTCAGGGAGTCGCAAAACTAGAAATATCACACTGGTTGCTTAATGAGCAAAAAAAGAAGGAAGTGTGAAGGCGAAAAGACATATTCTGGGTT
Organism: Lepidodactylus listeri; assembly: GCA_029233225.1. Taxonomy (NCBI): domain Eukaryota; kingdom Metazoa; phylum Chordata; class Lepidosauria; order Squamata; family Gekkonidae; genus Lepidodactylus; species Lepidodactylus listeri. Next base: position 6,070,947 of record JARCFY010000016.1, on the reverse strand, counting down.
AGAGTGACAAGGCGAGATGGCATCTTTATCACACGTGTGTGGGGGGAAAGAATTCTGGAAACATCACTATAAAATCAGCAGAGAAAAGAGCCGGGTATCTTAGGGGTAGCTTCCTTAGCCCAAAACCACAAGTTCATTCAAATCCCCATGCCCATTCGGAGGGAACTGTCCCTTTGCCACAGAAATGTTTAATTGGCTCGTGAGTGACACAAAACTCAAGTTCTGGGAACATCTGTTTTTGCTTTACTCCCTTCCCAAATATCAAATGTTCTATGCTATCTTGACGTCTCACAGTTCTTTCCAAGTCAAACTTCTTGGGACAGCATCAACTAAAACTCATTAAATTAAGCTTAATGAAGTTAGTGCTGGGCCGTCAAGAAGTCTCCAGAATGAAGACGTCCACAGACTTGCACTCCCCCCTCTTCACACACAAGCGCTTCGTGCCTGTGATAGAAACCCAAAACTGAATGAAACATTACCCCGTGCCTTCTGCTTTCCCCCCCTCCCACTGGAACACTTCTAGTGTCCCCACTTTTCAAGCTGCGGTCTACGCCTTCCTCCCAGTTTGGTGTAGTGAGTAAGAGTGCAGACGTTAATCTGGGAGAACTAGGTTTGATTCCCCACGACTCCACATGCAGCTGCTGGTGTGACCTTGGGTCAGTCACAAGTTCTCTCGGAGCTGTTCTCTCAAGGGCAGTTCTCGGGCGAGCTCTCTCAGCCCCCCCCCCCCCACCTCACAGGGTGTCTGGAGAGGAAAGGAAAGGGATTGTAAGCTGCTCGGAGAATCTTATTTTTGGTTTACACCACCTGGAGGTTGGCAGCCCTGTGCATTGACTGTAATGGGCATTTGTGATATAGAGGAGCTGATCTCAGGGCATGCAACTGAGAAGTTGATCTGGTAGGGTCTTTTGTTGTCTAACATTTAACATTTGTTCTTGGATGATGAATCAGCTGATGAATCAGCTGAAGATAACCTCGAGTCAAAATTTTTTGGAGTTCCAGATGGTGGCAAATCTACTTACTAGGGTTGGCAATTCTGGATTGGGAAATCCCTGGAGATTTTGGGGGTGAAGCTTGGGGAGGGCAGAGTTTATGGTGGGGAGGGACTTCAGCAAGGTTTAATGCCATAGAGTTCATCCTACAAGGCATTCTCTTTTCTCCAGGGGAACTGATCCTGGTTGTCTGGAGATCAATTGCGATAGTGGGAGATCTCCAGGTGCAACCTGGAGGTTGGCAGCCTTCCTACTCACACATCTGGTCATCTCCACTATAGGTATCTCTGCTATAGGTATGGCCAGCAAACGAAAAAGAAAGGAAGACAAAACTTGAGGAACGTAGGTTCTCCGATCACAACATATTTATTACTACATTGTTTACTACTATACTACTACGACACAATTAAATCCAAACTAATGGTGACCTGGTGACTGTATTCTTAGCTTATTATTGCTGTTTGGCCTTTGCATATGTCAAAACATCTTCATTAAGTTGTATGCTAATTTGCTGTTCACCTATGTAGAGGCATCCGTCTCTATATAGGAACTGTTAACTTCCGGCTGTCCTCAACCAGGGCCAAGGACTTTTCGATCGTGGCCCCAACATGGGGGAACTCTCTGCCAAATGACACCAGGACCCTGCGGGACCTAGTGCAATTTCGCGGGGCCTGTAAGGCAGAGATGTTCCGCCAGGCTTTTGGTTGAGGGCAGCGACTGTTGGTTGCACTGGCTGGTACCCTTCCCCTCTCCCCCCTGTATATTTCATTCTAAGTTCCCTCTCCCCCCTTCCCATTAAATGGCCGGGCAGTCCAGAATTGTAACAGAAATGTGTAAGTTGCCACCTTGGATCCTTTTACTCTGGTTTTAGTTTTTATCAACTGTGTATGGTTATTTTAAAATTTGGATTTTGTTTTATGGCATTTTGTCCCCTATACATTGCCCAGAGCCTGTTGTAAGCTGGTATAGGGTGATTAATAAATCAAATAATAACAATAATAATAATAAGGAATTGGATTTATACCCCACCCTTCACTACCTGAAGGAGTCTCAGAGCAGCTTACAGTCTCCTTTCCATTCCCCTCCCCACAACAGACACCCTGTGAGGGAGGCGGGGCTGAGAGAGCTCTGACAGAAACTGCTCTTTCAAGAACAGCTGTGCCAGAACTATGGCTTGTCCAAGGTCATCCAGCTGGCTGCATGTGGAGGAGTGGGGAATCAAACCCGGTTCTCCCAGATTAGAGCCCGCGCACTTAACCGTTACACCAAACTGGCAAATAAATGATAATTTCACTGTATTTATTTATTTATCTATTTATTATTTCAATTTATATCCCACCTTGCTGGACAAGCTGGCTTAAGGCGACTTACGGCATAAAAGTGATAAAACCATGGATACAATAAAATTAACATGTATCATACAATACTAATAAAAACAATACAGATGATGGCGGCATTCAGCGTAGGACGTAATAGTATCTGAGGAAGTGTGCATGCACATAAAAGCTCATACTAAATTTTATTGGACTTAAAGATACCTCTGGACTCTAACTATTGTTTCAGACCAGCATGGCTGCCCTCCCGGATCTATGTAGATTCTTTTAGATACTTCCCAAAGGCTACAAGAACCTACTAAAGACAGTTACGAAAAGGTTCCGTCAAGGCAGAGTTATTGGCCATTATGACATTTGCAGCCCCTTAAAGAACTCTCTCTTGCCTTTCTCTCTCCTATGTGCACTTTTGGACAATTCCAAAGGGCAAACTGGGCCACGCAACAGATTCCAAAACAGCTGTCACAATTATGTCTCTGTCTGTCAAAACAGTTTTAATAGGCCCCAGAGATCTGCTTCAGGAAGGGGTGCGGGAGAAAGAATCGAGGAACCAGGTGAAAGGAAGGTGGGATCAGACAGGGCACAGAAGTCACAGCTTGCATTCGCCCCCCTCCCCAGTAACAGCCCAAATCACCCAACACGACCCCACCACTAGTTTTTAAAAAATAATTGTTAATTAATCTGGCAGATAGAAACAGAAAAACAAGCACCGAAGAGAGAAAACGTTTTTCATCGAATGAGGGCAAAAAGATTTGGTAAAGATTTATCTGGTATTTCGTCCTGTAAAGATTTATTCGTTATTCTGTTTGGTAAAGATTTATCTGGTATTTTGTCCTGTAAAGATTTATTCGTTATTTTGTGGGGTAAAGATTTATCCAATATTTCGTCAAACCAGGGCAAGAAGATTTGGGAGGGGGATGAGGAATGTCTCGAACCAGCTCATTTGCAACCCAACAAAATCAAACTGTGTGAGGAGGGGTTAAGAAAGGAAACCCTCGGCAGATTTGTACTGCACAGCAACCCCCTTTATGCTCGGAAATTTATGAGCCATGGACAGTTTATAAGAAACGATGTAGTTCATCAGCGAGCCAAACTGATGGAACACAGGGGAGCGTTCGGCGCAGGAAGTCGAGTTTTGGAATAATACTTACTTTGATAGAGTTGTTTTGTTAGCTAAGTAAAACAGTAGGGAAGCCAATGGCCACTTAGGCTTCAAACATAAATATATATTTATATGTCACCCAGCTGCTTAATTGAGATCCCTAATGTTTTCCCAAAGTATATCTTATCCCCAAAAACAATAACACCAGAGAACGGCAGCCGCCGCCTGGCAGCCCAGGCCTTCTCCAGGCTGAAATTTGATTAATCGAGTCGGTGGCGGTTAGGAAGTCCTGGAAGGCCGTTGGGAGACCAGATTCCAGTTGCCGTGGCCGGCGCCATTTTTGTGAGGCTGTTGACAAGGAGGCTGTGTGGACTCAGTAAGTTATGAAGAAAGTTGAAGCGCTTGGGGCTCTTTAGCTTGGAGAAACGGTGACTGAGGGGTGACGCGATCGAGGTTTACAAGATTACGCATGGGATAGAGCAAGTAGAGAAAGAAGTACTTTTCTCCCTTTCTCACAAGACAAGAACTCGTGGGCACTCCATGAAATTGCTGAGCAGTTGGGTGAGAACGGATAAAAGGAAGTCCTTCTTCACCCAAGGAGTGATTAACACATGGAATTCACTGCCACGGGAGGTGGTGGCAGCTACAAGCATGGACGGCTTCAAGAGGGATTTAGATAAACATATGGAGCAGAGGTTCATCAGCGGCTATTAGCCACAAGGCACAGATAGGAGCTCTTGGTCTGAGGCAAGTGATGCTCTGTATTCTTGGTGCTTGGGGGGGCAACAGTGGGAGGGCTTCTAGTGTCCTGGCCCCACTGGTGGACCTCCTGCTGGAACTTGGTATTTTTGGTCACCGTGTGACAGGAAGTTGGACTGGATGGGCCACTGGCCTGATCCAACGTTGGCTTCTCTTATGTCATATCTTATCTTATGTTAAAATGTTTATTAAACACAAATTGATAGGCTAGATAAAACTGTGTGCTTATGCCGTCATGTTCACACCTAGGGATGCCAGTCCGGAATTAGAGGTCATCTCCAGACTCCAGGGGACCTGATCACTGTCATCCAGAGATGAGCTGTAATTCTGGGGGATCCCCAGGTCCCACCTGGAGGCTGGCATCCCTAAATGTCAAGGTCGAGATAATTCATACTGTAGTACCCCCCATTAATATGTCCGGGCGTGAAAACCAGACAGCAAAGAAAGCCAGTAGGAAGAATGTGGATTCTTTTGAAACGTCATGCTGGAGGAGAGTTTCAGAGATCCGGTGGACCACCCGAAAGACAAATAAGTGAGATCCAGAAGAAATCAAGCCTGAACTCTCCCTAGAAGCTAAAATGGCCGAACTGAGGTTATCGTACTTTGGTCACACGATAAGAAGACTTGCTGGAAAAGACAATAATGGTAGGGAAAGTGGGAGGGAGCGAAAAGGAGGGAGACCCGACATGAGATGGATTGGCTCAATTGAGGAAGCCACGGCTCTCCGTTTGCAAGACCTGAGCAAAGCTGTTTGGAATAGAATGTTTTGGAGGTCATGAATTCATCGGGTTGACATAAATTAGAAACGTCTTGACAGCACTTAGTACATACACAACACCAAAGGGGCTAATGTTTGACTCACTGAGTTATTCATCAATAACTACGTTGCAGAGGATGGATGAGATGTACAAAAGTTGGGAACCATTGCACAACAGGGAAAGAAAGCTGAACATGTGGAAGTCACAAGGACTGAGAGTTCGAATCTGGGAATTTCCATGGAAGTCTCAAATACCGAGTTTGGCGAAGTGGTTAGGAGAGCCAGTTTGGTATAGTAGTTAGGAGTGCGGACTCTAATCTGGGAGAATGGGATTTGATTCCCCACACCTCCACATGCAACTGCTGGTGTGACCTTGGGTCAGTCACAAGTTCTCTCAGAGCTGTTCTCTCCAGAGCAGTCCTCAGCCCCACCAACCTCACAGGGTATCTGTTGTAGGGAGGGGCAGGGAAAGGAGATTGTAAACTGCTCTGAGACTCCTTTGAGTAGTGAAGGGCGGTGTATAAATCCAATCTCCTCTTCTCTCTACCCAAACTGAATCCCAAAAACATACAATCTGCCACTTGTGGCAGTTCTGGTAAAAATGGACAGGACCAAGAAATGGTTGCCAGCCAGAAAATAAAAATATATTTGAATTTTCAAGATTAAGAGGGAAATTATTCTTTTAGTTTATTACCCTGCATGTCAGAACTGGACTAAATAAAGGACTCCTTGTAGGTCTGGCTGGTATTGGATCGCTTGGTTTCCATATCCCTCTGGCTTTGTTTCAGTTCTGCGCATTTCTTGTTTGACTCAAGAACTTTAATTTAATTCTTCCTCTAAATAAAATTATGAAAGCCTTCACCGGTGGACAAGAAACATTTTGGGAGTTGACTCCAAACCTTAGCTTTGTTTACAAAGGAGGGGAAAATCCAATTTCCCTGGATGCTTCCAAACCTTCTCACGTGGAGGTTAAACAGGAGGCGGCTTGTTAAATCTGAGCAGAGAACTGGAAAATGAGATTTCACACTCTTGGGATGGGGGGTGGTGGGGAGGCCTGTTTGGGGTGTCACAAAAGTCTCGCAAAGATATTTGGCAAGAGGCACGCACGGTTCGTAAAATATTGTGGCGCTGGAGTAAAAATATTATCCCAGCTCTTCTCCAACTGGAGTTAATTGGCTTTATCTGTCCAATCAAAGGGTAGGTTTCGTGACAGGGAACTTGGGGGCTTTTGATTAGGCAAACATCTTTAATTAGTATAGATTTTTGCTGCCAAGCCTTGCTCAGTTTAGTGGACAGGGACACAGCGGGCCAGGGAACCTCTTGCTACCAGCTAATTTTCTGGTCTGGGCTGTGACCGCCATTTTAATGTATATTACGGTGTTTTAATTTTCGAAATGATTTATTGTGCTGTTGAAATATTGTTCCTCGCCCTGAGCATGCTTGTGGGAAGGGCGGGCCATAAATATGAAGAAATAAATAAATACAATGAGTAAGCCCCAATGAATTAGCCGTAGGAGGATCCTGAGTGGGCCCTGACTTGAATAGCCCAGGTTAGCCCTATCGTGTCAGATCTCAGAAGCTAAGCAGGGTTGGATCTGCCTCATATTTGGTAAGGGAAACCACCAAGGAATACCAGGGATGTGATGCAGAGGCAAGCAATTGCAAACCACCTCTGTTTGTCTCTTGCTTGGAAAACTGTCGCCGTAAGTCAGCTGTGAGTTGGCGGCAACAAAAGCAGCAAAGGCTCTTAAGTAGGTCTTTTTAGGATTGCTATCTGTTCAGTAGGATTGATGCTCACATAGGCTATTTATGAAGTCCCTGATTTCGAGGATGGGTGTCCCAAATTCTTACAAAGAAAAAGAAGAGGAGACGGGATTGGATTTATACCCTGCCCTTCACTACCCGAAAGAGTCTCAGAGCAGATTGCAAAATCCCTTTCCCTTCCCCTCCTCATAATGGACACCCTGTGAGGTAGGTGGGGCTGAGAGAGCTCTCTCGAGAACTGCCCTCGAGAGAACAGCTCTGAAAGAATTTATGACTGACCCAAGGCCACACCAGCAGCTGTATGTGGAGGAGTGGGGGATCAAACTCCCAGATTAGAGTCCGCGCTCTTAACCATTACACCAAACTTAACCATGACACCAAAATTTGGTCACAATCCAAGCAAAACGTAAGTACCTTTGTAGCTTTGGGTGAGAGCGTGGCCTTGAAGGGTGAGAGAAACCCTTGAAGGATGGCATAGAGGTGGAAAATGTTAAAAGTGGAACCGAAACTCCATATGTAGTTGATAGAAAAGCTCAGGAACAAAAATGGGGAGGAAGCTACTGTTCTGCTTGTATATCTTGTCTTTGGGGGGGGGGGGGGGAAGCCACCCAGCATTTGAACTCCAAGGTGATATTTTCCACATGTCAGTTCATGCATGCACAAGGAGAGTAATTTTTCTGGCGTTTGGAAAAGAAGGAACGGCAGGGAACGGTGGCCACTCTGGAAGGCAACAGGAGTGAAAGATGTAGGGCAGGTATAACCTCAGCTCGTGGGTTTGGCAGGGCATACCTCAGAGTGAATCTTGCAATCATTCAGAGAGAATAAAACATTTTTTAAAAACTTCTCAATCAATATCAAGTAACAAAAATATAGAACTTAGAAACACAACCGAACGGGGATCTTTTGAGGTCCAAACCATTAACTTCTCCCTCCTTTGCCACCCCCGGAGTCCATCCTTTTCCTCTTGTCGGTGGGTCAAGAAGTCTCCACCTGAATACTCTGGGCATCAGCTTCCGAAATGAGGGTCCCGGCTGAACTCCCCACCAATGCTCCCTCTAAGCGGTGGAGTCTTGTGAGCAACAATTCTACTTGGTGAGCTGCTGACATTAAAGCTGTGAGCGAGCGATTTGGCGACTGCATAAATCAGTTTGCTCTGGAGCCATCCTTCCTGAGCTGCGACAAAAACCTGTGAGCTGGAGGCTAAAAATTGTGAGCTGGTCCACAGTAACTCAGCTTAGAGGGAACATTGCGGTCCCCATGAGATGACACAGCCCTGTAACAATCATTCTAAAATTTACAATTTAGAACAAAAGTCTCCCTCCCTTAACAGTTTCCATACACAAGTCGTAGTTACCTTAAACAAGGCGTTAATGTCCTATGGTTAAGGTTTAAGCTCTCCAAGCAGGGCCATCTGGCTTGCCTCTTCAGCTTTCCACAAGGTCTGCACTCTTCTGCCTCTAGAGGCTCCACCCCTTCCTGGCTCATTCCATTCCCAGCTAGGGGGCTACACAGGGTTCCCCAGCCTCTTTGAGCCAGTGGGCACCTTTGGAAGCCTGACACAGCATGGTGGGTGCAGCCAAGACATGGCTGACACAAAATGGATGCCGAAGCTGACACAAAATGGATGCCGAAGCTGCCTCCAGCTGCAGTGATGAGATCTGTGGGCACCAAGTTGGGGGCCCCTGATGTAGAGACATATTTTCATTACCTTTCTTAACGTTTTCAGTCTGCTTCCACATTATTGCCTTCCCTGCTGTCCTAGGGAACCATCTTTTGGATTCTTTGCCAGGCAAACGTTCCCAGTTCTAGAAACTCCACTGTCAGGAAACCGATAAATGCCGGTTGGTAACTTTCAAAATTCCAAGGCACGAATCAAAATTCTGGTTGCTTACCTTTGAAGTCCTAAATGGCCGGCCACTTCCTGTACTGCTGAGATCTTCATCTCAACTGTTGCTTTAGGTGCCTCTGACCATAGAGGTGAGAGAGGTGGTGACTGACAACAGGGCTTTCTCAGTGGTGGCACTGTGTCTTTGGAATGTCTGCCCCCTTTAGGCTCTCTGGGTACCTCTTTTGTCATCATTCTTGGTACCCAATCAAAACATCCTTGTCTTTAGAGTCTTTTCATTGAGTCTTATCCAGTCTCTAACCACTATATCACACTGGTTTATGATTGCGCTGTTAGAAGAAGCAAGGTGATAATAGCTGTCTGTTTCTGTAAGCTCTGGAATTCAGGATTATTAACAGTTCTTTGGAGGAAGTGGGTTTTTGCGTCAATGAAAGGATACTTCATGTTCATTGTATGTTTTGTGCAGAATGCACTTCCGGAAGGTCTGTGTACTGTGTCATGAATAAAGTTTGTGCATATTTGTTCTATGGTGTTCATGCGCTGAGAGAGCCAGCTGTGGTATAGTGGTTAAGAGCGGCGGCTCTAATCTGGAGAACCGGGATTGATTCCCCACTCCGCCTCCACATGCAGCCAGCTGGGTGACCTTGGGCCAATCACAAGTTCTCTCAGAGCTGTTCTTTGGTGTAGTGGTTAAGTGCACGGACTCTGGGAGAACCGGGTTTGATTCCCCACTCCTCCACTTGCACCTGCTGGATGACCTTGGGCAAGCCGTAGCTCTGTACCAGCTGTTCTCTCAAGGACAGCTTGGGAAAGAGTTCTCTCAGCCCCACCTACCTCACAGGGTGTCTGTTGTGGGGAGAGGAAGGGAAAGGAGATTGTAAGCCGCTCTGAGACTCCAGGTGGAGGGGGGCGGCATAAATCCAATGTCCCCCTCTTCCTCTTCTTCTTCCTCCTCCTCCTCCTCTTCTTCTTCTTCTTCCCAACTTGTGCATGTCCAGCAAAACATATCCACACATGCAGCGCCGCATATGACAACGTCCCTAAAATTTGCACACTGAAAAAAAAAGTACACAATAGGGATAATCTCATTATATAATTTGTCACATTTCTGTGGCGGCGCTTAGAAGTGAAGCGACTGAGCAGATCCGTTTGTTCAGCGCTCGTCCACCCTTTATGTACACTGGCGTCGGGCATGAAAGCTTTTAACCATTCCGTGTGCCGCCGGAGCTGAAGCTATTGTTTTTGCCAAGGTGATGGATTACAATCGAGAATGTTAATGTTATCTAAAGGAACACTTTTAATGTATGTTGCCTTGGTATAAACAAGGTCATCAGAATTAAATGGGATGTCAATGACCAACGGAGATCATAGTGTAAACAAGAGACCTTAAAGTAAGCATGTAACCCGAATACCCCTGGGATGGTCAGATATCAAAGACATTTGTTTATATGAAGGGAAGAGAAAATGACTTACTGGTAATGTTGTTTGTCATAAGTCTACACAGAGGCCCATCTGAACATGGAAATCCATCATGATGAACAATGATAGGTCTAATCCTGGGGAAAGGCGAGGAGAATAGGAATCGAATACGTCTCTGCCCAATCTGTCCGTGATATATAGGAAAGGTAAAGGTTTCCCTTGCTTGAAAGCCAGTCGAATACGACTCTAGGGATGCGGTGCTGGTCTCCGTTTACAAGCCGAAGAGCCAGCGCTGTCTGAAAATGTCTCCGTGGTCATGTGGCTGGCATGATTGGACACCGAGGCACACAGAACGCTGTTACCTTCCCACCAAAGCGGTACCTATTTATCTACTTGCAATTCCTTGCTTTCGAACTGCTAGGTTGGCAGGAGCTGGGGCCAGAGACGGGAGCTCACTCCGTCATGCGGCACTCGGGTCTCGAACTGCCGAACTACTGACCTTCTAGTCTGCAGTTCAGCGTCTTAACCACTTGAGCCACCGCAGCCCCCCATGATATATACTTTAAGGTTATTGAGCTGAATGATCACTGAGAACACAAATCCCCACTCTGCCATGGAAGCTGGTCTCTCTCTCAACCTAGCTTACCTCGTTGAATGGTTGTTGAGAGGATAAAATGGAGGAGCGGTGTTGAAAAAGTCTATGTTCCCACCATATGTGTAAAAAGGCTCCTTGGCTGTTGCAAGCCACTTGTGCATGGGTCAAATAATTGAACTAAAAGTTCTCAAGTATGGGCCGGGCCTCCTACGAAACATGGTGCAAAACTGAGTTATGATGGGTGTAGAGTGCCATCAATTTGCAGCCAATGTATGGCCACTCTGTAGGGAAAGAGATGTCCAGAGGTAGTATGCCATTGCCTCCCTCTGTGCAGCAGCCCTGGATTTCCTCAGTGGTCTCCCATCCAAGTACTAACCAGGACTGACCCTGCTTAGCTTCTGGGATCATATGAGCTTGGGCTACCCTGGGCCATCCAGGTCAGGGCAGAAGTGGTTGGCCATTGCCTGTCTCTGCGTAGCCACCCTGGACTTCCTCGGTGGTCTCCCATCCAAGTACTAACCAGGACCGACCCTGCTTAGCTTCTGAGATCTGACGAGATCATCAGGCTATCCTGAGCCATCCAGGTCCAGAGAAAGCCAAACCACAGATGAAACAAAGCTTCAGCTGCAAAGTTATTCAACTTTCCCCTAGTTGCTGATTAAGTTATACAAAAGATATCCGTCTGGCCTTAACCTGGGCTAGGGCCATCTCCGTCCTGGCGGACCTCTCTGCCAAGTGACTCCCCTAATCCTGATAGATTATCTTTAATAGAATCTTTAATAGAAGTTCTGCAAGGCATGTAAGGCAGAGGTGTTCCACCAGGCCTTCAGCAGAGGCCAGCGGAGGTTCCCTATGTCTGCCCGGCCCCCTTCCCCCACAACTGAACGCTAGCACTGCCATCTTGTTTTCAACATATCTTTAAATGCCAGAACACTTTGCATGTTTTTAATATCGAGGTTTTGTGTTTTAAACTGGTTTATAATGCACCCCGCCCAGCGGGGAAGGGCAGTTGAAAAATCAAATCGGATAAATAAATAAATAAGGGAACGGCCGGGTATTTCCTCCAGACGTTGTGTACGGGTGCAACCAGGGGTCATTTTGTAAAAAAAAGCGATGCAGAAGCGCATTAGCATGACTCATTAGCATAACGTATTTGCATATGCCACACCCCCTGACATCACCGGGAATGTGTCAGAAGGCAGCGCCCACCATTCAGGCTCCACCCCCAAAATCTCCAGGTATTTCCCAACCCAGAGCTGGCGAGCCGGCTTTACACTTTGACTAAAGACACTTTCGGTTTCCTTGCTCTTGCAGGGAAGCTCCCCTACAACAAGCATGGAAATACAGATCAAGTTAGTTTGCTTTTGCTTTTTTCCAAAGCGCATCACCATATGTGCCCGCTCCTGGGCTTGTTACTCCTGGAACGGCATTCCTGCGCGTTCCGGCTCGAAATGATCCCTGTGTGCGACTATAATCCAAATGTTGATAGCCAGAGTTTGAACAACAAGGTCAGTAAATAAATAATAAGTCCCTTTAGTTTGCGTTGAGATGTTTGCCATGTGGTCACTTGTTACAACCGCAACAGACCTTGCGAATTTGTTGTTGTTGTTGTTTTTTAAAAAAGAGGGTATGTAGGAAAGTTGTCTGGGGAAGTGATGAACTTGACCCCTGGGAAGAAAGAGGGTATTTAATCTCCCGTCGCTGATAGCTTAAGTGTATCTCAGAGGTGGACGAGGAGCCAGCCTCGAAGGGAGGTTTTCCGTTCAAGATGAATGAGTTCCTGTCCTCCATGGGCCTGTTCCCTCGGCTACCTGGCTTCTTTATGACCTCCTGGCAGCCACTTTGGTTCCCCTCTCACTGTGAGACAGTCAGCGCCACGCTCCGAGCATGGTAGGAAAAACAAACCCCTCCGAACCTGAAGTCAAACACTTGGAAAAACACAGCCGTGAATTGTGGTTCACTTGAAAGTTATGCATGAAGACTCGGGTTTTCCGTGGCGGGGAAGGCCAGCTGTAGGGAGACAAGCAGTCTTTATTCAAGGTCCTTTGAGCTTCTTCGGGGGAAGCTGGTGGGGAAACAGGACGCAACGTTGGGGGCAAAGTGAGTGGGAGGTGGGCTGTGTTAATTCAGCCACAGAAAGCTCGGTCCTGCCTGGAGGAATGCCCCGAATCTTCCTCCTTCTGTAGTACATCTTGTTTCCTTGAGGCTTTCAGACAAGAAGATTCTTGCATACAGAAATGTGCTGCCAGTTTGGTGTAGTGGACTGTAATCTGGGAGAACTGGGGTTGATTCCCCACTCCTCCACATGCAGCTGCTGGGGTGACCTTGGGTCAGTCACAAGTTCTGTTCTCTCAGGAGCAGTTCTCTCAAGGGCAGTCCTCGAAAGAGCTCTCTCAGCCCCAACTACCTCACAGGGTGTCTGTTGTGGGGAGGGGAGGGGAAAGGAGATTGTAAGCCGCTCTGAGACTCCAAGTGAGTAAAGGGTGGGGTATAAATCCAATATCCTCCTCCTCCTCTTCTAAACCCAATCACGTCACAACTGAACTATGGCGAGCCCGTGTGGTTTTCAAGGCAAGAGACATCCAGAGGTGGTTTGCCCTTGCCTGTCTCTGGGTAGCAACCTGAGACTTCCGTGGTGGTCTCCCATCTCAGTACTACCCAGGGTGGATCCTGCTTTGCTTCCAAGGTCTGACAAAATCAAGCTACTCTGGGCCATCCAGGTTAGGTCAAAGAAGTGTGCAAAATGTCACTTTCTCTACTTACGGTTCTATTTTGGTGTTGTGTATTGCAGAACCCCTCAGAGATGGCTACAGAGTTGTGCCTCTCTGGTAGCATCTCTCTCAAGCCTGTATCAGGAAGAAGAAGAGGAAAAGGAAGAAGAAGAAGAAATTGGATTTATACCCCTCCTTCACATGGAGTCTCAGAGCGGCCTACAATCTCCTTTCCCTTCCCCTCCCCACAACAGACACCTTGTGAGGTCGGTGGGGCTGAGAGAGCTCTTTCGAGGACTGCTTGTGAGAAAACAGCTCTGAGATAACTTGGGGCTGACCCAAGGTCACACCAGCAGCTGCACGTGGAGGCGTGGGGAATCGAACCCAGTTCTCCCAGATTAGAGTCTGTGCTCCTAACCACTACACCAAACTGGCTCATGTAAAGGCGCTCTGGAACATAGTGGAACAGTGAAGGAACCCTTGCTCGTGGATATGCTTTCAGAGGGTTGCGGTGTCGGTCTGCAGTAGGAGAGCTAGGTTCGAGTCCCATAGCACCTTAGAGGCTAAGAAGGTTTTTTGGAGTCTGAGCTTCCGAGAGTCAAATCTACCTTCATCAGATACAAGCTGGAATGGAGATCCCTGAGTCCTTATGTTCCAGTCAGAAGGCATGAGGGGTTTTGCAAAAAAAAAGTCTGGATGCAGAGGTACAATGCATGTTCCATTCAACTGGATTAGAGCAGAAGAGAAATGACAATCTCCATTCTGATGAGGGAGGCCAGATTCCCGGTGGGACCTTGGGATCCCCCAGAATTACAGCTCCTCTCCGGAATACAGAGATCGGCTCCCCTGAGGGATTCTTTGGAGGGTGGTCTCTATGGCATTGTACCCCACTGAGTTCTCTGTCCTCCCTGGACTCCACCCCCAAATATCCAGGAGTCTCCCAATGTTGATCTGCCAACCCACCCACCCCATCCTGTGCTGGTCACCAGGGCAACCCCACTTCTGACTCAAATCTGATGGAGGGAACTTTGACTCTCCATAATTTATACCTCCCAAAGTCTTGCTGGTCTCTTAAGGTGCTGGTGGACTTAGAATCATAGAACCATAGAGTTGGAAGGGACCTCCAAGGTCATCTAGTCCAACCTCCTGCAGAATGCCTCCCCCTCCCAGTGACCCCTGTTCCACACCCAGAAGATGATCAGTTTGGTGTAGCGGTTAAGTGCGTGGACTCTAATCTGGGAGAACCGGGTTTGATTCCCCACTCCTCCACTTGCACCTGGCTGGATGACCTTGGGCAAGCCGTACCTCTGGCACAGCTGTTCTTGAAAAAGAGCCGTTTCTGTCAGAGCTCTCTCAGCCCCACCTACCTCACAGGGTGTCTGTTGTGGGGAGGGGAAGGGGAAGGAGTTTGTAGGCTGCTCTGAGACTCCCTTGGGTAGTGAAGGGCGGGGTATAAATCCTCTCTTCTTATTATTCAAAAAATCTCCAGGATCCCTGGGCCAAACTGGCCTGGAGAACAATTGCTTCCGGACCCCAAAGTGGCGACTGGCGTTTCCCTGGGCATGTAAGAAAGGGCCACGAGAACTAAGCGACCCTTCCTGCCCCCCTGTCTCGTGAATCTAGCTAGCTCATGGATGAATATTAGGAACCGAAGTCCTGATACGCAAAACAGCCTAGACGTCATTCTCATTGCATTCTGTTGGCTCTCCATCTTTGCCTTCCTCCTGCCACCTCTGTTTCCCACAGAGAAGGGGGGTTGTGTTTCGCTAGCAGGGAAGTGCTGTTGTGTTAATTAATGATACTAGGCGCAAAGGTGTCAAGAGGCAGACCTGGAATCCTGGCGTTCATTAACCCTCTCAGGAACCGTCTGTACAGGAATCTGTCTCTCTGCTCTGAAATCTTGGCTCATAGGAAGTCATAAGAACATAAGAGAAGCCAGTGTTGGATCAGGCCAGTGGCCCATCCGGTCCAACACTCTGTGTCACACAGTGGCCAGAAACACCAGGTGCCCTCAGGAGGTCCAGCAGTGGGGCCAGGACACGAAGTGCTCCCACTGTGCCCCCCCCCCATCAAGCACCAAGAATACAGAGCATCACTTGCCCCAGACTGAGAGTTCCTATCTATACCTTGTGGCAAATAGCCTCTGATGGACCTCTGCTCCATATGTTTCTCCAATTCCCTCTTGAAGCTGTCCATGCTTGTAGCCGCCACCACCTCCCGTGGCAGCAAATTCCAGGTGTTTATCACTCTTCGGGTGAAGAAGGGCTTTCTTTTATCTGTTCTAACCCGACTGCTCAGCAATTTCATGGCGTGCCCATGAGTTCTTGTATTGTGAGAAAGGGAGAAAAGTACCCATCCCATGCATAATCTTAAAAACTTTGATCATGTCACCCCTCAGCCATCGTTTCTCCAAGCTAAAGAGTCCCAAGCGCTTCAACCTTTCTTCATAGGGAAAGTGTTCCAACCCTTTTATCATTCTAGTTGCCCTTTTCTGCACTTTTTCCAATGCTATATCTTTTTTGAGGTGTGGTGACCAGAACTGCACACAGTACTCTTAATGAGGTCGCATAATCGATTTATACAGGGGCATTATGATACTGGCTGATTTGTTTTCAGTTCCTTTCCTAATAACCGCCAGCATAGCGTTGGCCTTTTTCACTGCAGTCGCACACTGTCTCGACATTTTCATTGAGTTATCTACCATGACTCCAAGATCTCTCTCTTGGTCAGTCTCTGCCAGTTTGGACCCCATCAACGTGTATTTATAGTGAGGATTTTTGGCTCCAATGTGCATCACTTTGCACTTGGCCACACTGAACCCCATTTGCCACACTGATGCCCACTCGCCCATCCTCGACAGATCCCTTTGGAGTACCTCACAATCCTCCCTGGTTCTCACCACCCTGAACAACTTCGTGTCATCTGCAATCCAGTCAATTCACTCTCCACAATTTTTGTGCAAAAGAGATTTTTCTACATCCTGGCAGATTAAAAAAAACAACAAATATTTCAAGGCTTAAAGTGCTATTCCATGCTAAATCCTTTTTTTATGTATTAGTTTCCATTTTACAGCTTTACTGCGTGAGAAAAGGGAAGTAAGGCTGTACAACCTTTTATCCATCGACCTTGATCTGATGCATATTTATCTGGTTTGTTCTCAAGTAACTGTGCATACGGCTGAGAGTTGTCTGCTCCAGGTTGAGGGGGCCGCGGTGGCTCAGAGGTTAAGATGCTGAACTGCAGACCGGAAGGTCAGTCACTCGGCAGTTCAAGACCCGAGTGCTGCATGACGGAGTGAGCTCCCGTCTCTGGCCCCAGCTCCTGCCAACCTAGCCGTTCGAAAGCAAGAAACTGCAAGTAGATAAATAGGTACCGCTTTGGTGGGAAGGTAGCAGTGTTCCATGCGCCTTGGCGTCAAGTCATGCCGGCCACAGGACCATGGAAAAAGTCTTCAGACAGCGCTGGCTCTTCAGCTTGGAAACGGAGATGAGCACCGCCCCCCTAGAGTCGGATTCAACTGGCTTTCGAGCAAGGGAAACCTTTACCTTTTACCTTTTACTCCAGGTTGGGAAATTCCTGGAGATTTGGAGGGGGGGGGTTGAGTTTGGGGACAGTAGGGTTTGAGGAGAGGAGAGACCGCAGTGATGCATCACGTCCTAGAGACCCACCCACTAAAGCAGCCATTTTCTCCAGGGGTCTGATCTCTGTTGTCTGGAGATCAGTTGTAATAGCGGGAGATCTCCGGCCACCAGATGGAGGTTGGCAACTCTAAACCAGGTCAGTTCCCCTAGAGATAGAGTAGCCGGGTCCACCCTGGCCACTGGCAAGGGATGGGGGGGGGCGGGGCTAGGGTTGCTAGATGTGGGTTGAGGAATTCCTGAAACTTTGGGGGAGGGCAGGGGTTTCAACAGGGTATATTGCCACAGAGTCCACCCTCCAAAGCATTTTCTCTGGGGGAACTGATGTCTGTGATCTGGAGATGAGTAGTAATTTCAGGGGATCCCTAAGTCCCACCTGGAGGCTGGCATCCCTACCTGGAGAAAATGGCTGCTCTGGAAAGGGTGGACTCTATGGTATATCATAAAGTCTAGGAGGCACTCCCCAGGCACTGCCCTTACATTGAGAGCCAGTTTGGTGTAGTGGTTAGGAGCGTGGACTCTAATCTGGGAGAAGTGGGTTTGATTCCCCACGCCTCCACTTGCACCTGCTGGATGACCTTGGGCAAGCCGTAGTTTTGGCACAGCTGTTCTTGAAAGAGCAGTTTCGGTCAGAGCTCTCTCAGCCCCACCTACCTCACAGGGTGTCTGTTGGGGGCAGGGGAAGGGAGAGGAGATGGCAAGCTGCTCTGAGACTCCTTCAGGTTGTGAAGGGCAGGGTATAAATCCAATCTCTTCTCTTCTCCTCTCTCTTCAACTCCAGGAATTTTCGAAGCTGGAACCGGTGTCCCTAGAAGCAACGTTTAAGCAGAGCTCCTGAGCGGAACTATTTTGGTCTTTTCACTCCTATTCTCCCTGCTTAGGTTAGCCAGGTTCCCTTTCTTCCTGCATATCGTCTCCTTCCCCCCCCCCCCCCCCTCTGTCATAGTGATGTTGACCAGATCTGGCCCCCGGAGGTAGACGGGAGGGGGAAAATAGCCCTTTTTCCTCACTTGACTTTGCACACCCATTTAAAGATAAAGCACAGGACAGATCCCGCTAAAAATAATCATTCCTTGTTATTTTTTAAATTCTTTGTGGGAAGGGGAGGAAGAAGATAAGCCGGGGGTGCTCAACACCCTCATTCATTAGTTAAGAGAAACTCCCAATTAAGGCAGACATTCCGGCGGGCGCAGATTTGCTGGGAGGTACCTGTGAACTGAATGAACAGGCGTGAGCTCCAAGTTAACATGTTTAGGATCGTACTGTGAAGGAGTTTGGTGTTGCAGCCAGTATGTTTCACGGACAGCTGAAATAAAATCGATGGACGGTTTGAGGGTCCCAATCCCAGCCCTGGGTATCTTTAGAAACCACTTTTGTTTCACTGGGAGGCCTGTTTTGTGTGTGTGTGTGTGTGCATGTGCGTGTGTGTGTGTGTGAGTGAGTCACAAAAATGTACTTTTAAGGAAAAGAACACATCTTTGTGTAAATGTATATCACAGAATCATAGAATTGAAAGGGACCTCCAGGGTCATCTAGTCCAACCCCCTGCCCAATGCAGGAAATTCAGGAATACCTCCCCCCCTACCCCCAGTGACTGCTGTTCCAAGCCCAGAAGATTGCAAAATAAAGAAATAAATAAAACAAACCTCCAGGATCCCCAGCCAAACTGACCTGGAGAACAATTGTTTCCTGACCCCAAAGTGGCATTTCCCTGGGCGTGTAAGAAAGGGCCATGAGAACTAAACACTGAGGCCACCCTTCCTGCCCTCCCTCTTGTGATCTGCTTAAGTTCACAGAATCAGGACTGCTGTCAGATAGCCATCTAGCCTCTGTTTGAAAACCTCCCAAAGAAGGAGAGCCCACCACCTCCCGAGGAAGCCTGTTCCACCGAAGAACCACTTGAACTGTCAGGAAGTTCTTCCTAATGTTTAGCCGAAAACTCTTCTGATTTAATTTCAACCTGTTGGTTCTGGTCCGACCATCTGGGGCCACAGAAAACAACCCTGCACCATCCTCGATATGACAGCCCTTCAAGTACTTGAAGATGATCATCATATCACTTCTCAGTCATCTCCTCTGCAGGCTAAACATACCCAGCTCCTTCAGCCTTTCCTCATGGGATTTGGTCTCCAAGTTCTGTTCAAGGGAGGTCCCACTCGAACCAGATGCTGTTGTTGATCTTGGCGGTGTTCTCCCATAGCCTGACCCATAAACCAGGGACCTTGAGGAATGTCAGCATAAGCAAATTTAATTCTGTCGAAGCCAATCCAATTACATGAAATTGGACCTAAGTTTCAGCTGGTGCAAATCCACACACTTCAGACTAACTGGTCGTGGATTCAGTTGTCTTGCCCCGTGATGGATAGGCTGTACATTCCACAACTTATGTCCATCTGTATAAATTGTCAGCCTACGACGGAATACCTTACTTTATTGTTGGTGGCGGCATATTGTTGCTGTTCAAATTCCAATAGTTTTTGACAGAGACATTACGAGCCCTAACAAAGCGGGGGGTGGAGCAGGGGGCGCCATTATATCTGTCATCTTTGCAGCACTGAAGAAACAAAGCCCAGATATTGGGTGTGTGTGTTTGCTCCTAGGGCGAAGGGGGACCGTGAAGGTTTCTGTGCGCTCAGGGATACCTTTAAATGTGTGATTTATGCGGCCTGACATCGGCTTTAATTTAGCTCATGTTACAAGTCGAGTAATTCGGTCCTTAATGAAGTGTGTTTCGTGTGACATGCCGAACATGTGACACGGCAGTCGTAGGTTTTTAAACAGGCCTCGGTTACATATTCTTTTTGTCATTGGAAGTGGCCCGTCAGTTCATAAACTTAAAATAAGGCTTGCTGACCTATCAGTTTCCCCTGAAATGTGTTACTGAAGTCTGTGAAAGGCACGCATGGGAACATGACTGTTTCTGCGACTAGCTGAGAGTGAAGGAAAAAGGACACATGAGTTATTTGGAACTCTTTAGGTTTGCATAAGAACACGGTATACATGTATATGCATACGTAGGGGCTGTGGCTCAGTGAAAGAGCCTCTGCCAAGTTCAATCCCCGGTATCTCCAGTTAAAAACACGAGGGCGTAGGTGATGAAGGGACCTCTGCCTTAGACCCTGGAGAGCCGCTGCCAGTTTGAGTAGACTAGGGTTGCGGTCACACACCCGAGATAAAGTGTGGGGGGGAAGCGAGACCATTTCTTCTGACAGAAGTTGACCTGTCCTTGAGCAATCACTTGGATTTTTGTAGATGTGGGCACAGCCCGCCCCTGGGTGATCAGACGCAACCGCCGGTGAGTCGGTTTTTTTTTTAACCATTTGTTCCCGAAGCGCTTACTTGTGGAACTGATGATTCGCACCTCTCCCTATGGAATGTGCGGGAGGGGTGTGTTGATGCGCATGCTGCGACGGGGCAGGGGGAAACAATGGCACAGAGTCAGGATAGCCTGATCAGACTATCCTGATGCTATGGGAGCACGCTGGTGCAAATCAGACACAGGAAAGTCCATCTGTGGCCCATAGCAACCCATTTGCTACTGGACTTTCTGATGTATTTTTTTTTACTCTGCATGTGCGGCGGAGGAAAACGGGTTGCCGATGGCCGCGGGGCGCTTGCCGGATGTTAGTGTCTGATCGTGCTCCTTTAATCCACCTGGCATTTGCGCCTATGTCGGGGCGCATTGTGTGTGTGATTGCAGCCAGTAGTGACCTTGACAGATCTTGATGGATTCAGTGTAAGGCAGCTTCATTAATGTAGCGAGCCAGTGCGGCCTAATGGTTAGATTGGAGAACCAAGTTTGAATCCCCACAACACCATGGAAGCTTGCTTTCCTCAGTGGTCTCCCTTCCAAGTACTGACTTAATGGCATCCTCAGCAAGGGCTTTTCAAGGCAAGCAAGAGGCAGAGGTGATTTGCCATTGCCTTCCTCTGCAGAGCCTTCCTTGGTGGTCTCCCTTCCAAGTATTGACTTAAAGGCCACTCCAGCAAGGGGCTTTCAAGGCAAGTGAGAAGCAGAGATGGTTTGCTATTGCCTTCCTTCTGCAAAGTCTTCCTTGGTGTTCTCCCATCCAACCATGCTTAACTGTTGAGAACTGATGAGATCAGCCTATAGTATGCCATTCCACATACACAGGAAGTACTTTACTCCACCGATACCACTTTAATGGTAGAAAGTGAAGAGGACCTCAAGAGCCTCTTGCTAAGGGTAAAAGAGGAGAGCACAAAAGTTGGCTTGAAACTCAACATCAAAAAAAAAAAAAAAAGATCATGGCATCCGGCCCCATCACTCCTTAGCAAATAGAAGGGGAAGTCATGGAAGTAGTGACAGACTCACCTTCCTGGCATCCAAGATCACTGCAGACGGTGACTGCAGCCACAAAATTAAAAGATGCCTGCTACTTGGGAAGAAAGTGATGGCAAACCTAGATAGCCTAATAAAAAGTAGAGACATCACCCTGCCAACAAAAATCCGTAAGGTCAAAGCAATGATATTCCCAGTAGTAATGTATGGATGCGGGATTTGGACTATAAGGAAGGCCGAGCGCAGAGGAATAAATTCTTTCCAATTATGGTGCTGGAGAAGACTCTTGAGAGTCCCTTGGACTGCAAGGAGATCAAATCAGCCAATCCTAAAAGAAATCAACCCTGACTGTTCCATGGAAGGCCAGATCCTGAAGCTGAAGCTCAAATACTTTGGCCACCGAATGAGAAGGGAGCACTCACTGGAGAAGACCCTGATGCTGGGAAAGATTGAAGGTAGAAGAAGAAGGGGACAGCAAAGGATGAGATGGTTAGACAGTGTTTATCGAGGCAACGAACATGAAATTAAGCGAACTCCGAAGCACGATGGAAGACAGGAGGGCCTGGCGTGATGTGGTCCATGGGGTCGCGAAGAGTTGAGCTCGACTGTGCAACTGAACAACAACAACAACAACAACAACTTTACTCCACAAATATTGGCATTGTAGAATTCCGCTGCATCTTTGCTTCAAGGACCTCAGACCGAAGGGCTACCCTGGCTCTCCGGGCTGCAGCTAGACAGTTCTGAACTCAATCACCGGAATCAATATAAATCACTGCCTTACAGGGCGGACCATCCCTGGAATTCTCAAACAATGACTCCCCATCCCCTCGTGCGCAGGATTTGTGATTGAACCACAGCATGAGGATACCATTTATATAAATTAATTAATGTTTGCTCGGCCACTTTTATCCAATTTCTTTCACCGGGCACATAAAAGGAAGCCAGACATAAATTTCTCTTTCGAAAACAATTGACTTAGCAAGAGCTGACCTTCTGTCCTGTCATTCTCGGGATTGATTGGATATTGTTGGATTGTTTCATTCTACAGTAATTAAACATAAAATTAATTATGCTAGTAACCCATTATTTCTTTGAACCAAGGACTAAGTCATTTGTTTTTGCTTGGTTACTCACTCCCAGAGAGTCTGACATGGGGGGGGGGGGTCGAAGAGTCTCACTGTTAGCTACGGATGAAACAGAAACCATTTAGGAATCAAAATATACGATAAAGGCTTCTAATTTCCGTATGCCCGGCATATTGTATTAAACTAATATAATTTGGTCTATCAATCTTTTAAACCATACATTTGGTAATTTAAACATTTCCTGGATGACTAATCACGCAGGAACAAAAAAGGATGAAGGGAAAAAAAACACAGTTCAGAATGGCAGGGAGGGGGGGGGGCGTTTAGAAAAGATAAGGAATAAGCGTTGCCTTGTGTTCAGCGATCTCCACACTTTACTGAACGTGGTTCTGTAATAAACCTTTTTTGGGTTCAACTTTGGTGGCTCGATGGTTAAGACGAATGGCGGGGGGGGGGCGTTTAGAAAAGATAAGGAATAAGCGTTGCCTTGTGTTCAGCGATCTCCACACTTTACTGAATGTGGTTCTGTAATAAACCTTTTTTGGGTTCAACTTTGGTGGCTCGATGATCTGCAGACTGGAAGATCCGTTGTTCAGCAGTTCGAGACCCGAGTGCTGCATGATGGAGTGAGCTCCCGTCTCTGGCCCCAGCTCCGGCCAACCTAGCAGTTCAAAAGCAAGAAATTGCAAGTAGATAAACAGGTACCACTTTGGTGGGAAGAGAACAGCATTCTGTACGCCTCGGCGTCTAGTCATGCTGGCCACATGACCACGGAAACATCTTCAGACAGCGCTGGCTCCTTGGCTTGGAAACAGAGATGAGCACTGCCCCTTAGAGTCGAATTTGACTGGCTTCTGAACAAGGGAAACCTTTACCTTGGCCTACTACATAATATTTTTTTACAGGGAGAGAGGATGTTAGTGAATAGTGAGGTATCTCTGAATTTCCTGCATTGTGCAGGGGGTTGGACTAGATGTCCCCAGAGGTCCCTTCCAACTCTATGATTCTAGTATCATATGCACTCATCTATTTTATTTAATTTGTCTCCGCCCCACCACCTTTCTTCTCAATGGGTCCCAAATAATGCTCCGTCTAAGCTGTGGAGTCTTGTGAGCAAAGATTCTGCTTTGTAAGCTCCTGGCATTAAAGTTGTGAGTGAGTAATTTGGCTACTGCATAAATTAGTTTGCTCTGGAGCCGTCCTTCCTGGGCTGAGACAAAAATGTGTGAGCCAGAGGCTAAAAAACTGTGAGCTGGCTCACAGTAACTCAGCTTTGAGGGAACACTGGTCCCAAAGCAACTTACATCATTCTCCTCTCCTCCATTTTATCCTCACAACAACCTTGTGATGTAGGTTAGGGTGAGAGAGTGTGACTGGCCCAAGTGGATTATTTCATGTCACAACTTGTCAGCATTCAGAGACAATATCATCATCCAATGGGCCTATCGCATGCAAAAGTCCACATCCACACTAAAGCAAGCCGTAACGGTCAACATGAAATAAAGTAGTTTGTAGAAATGAAGAGCCTGTGTGTGTGTGTGATTCTTATCCCTAAGATATGAATGTTCGGTCTTCCTTTCTTCCTTTAACGGTAACGTCGACTTGGAAATCGTCTCACAAAACACTTCTTCAGAAGAGAACGCAGGAATGTAACGTTCACCGATCCAGAGAGTTTGGCCGCGGTCACACGGCCCCTTTAAATCCAGGAGGGCTCCCGGATTTAAAGGGGCCGCATTTTTAAACAGCGGGTTGGGATGTCTATACATCCCAACTCCCTGTGGCCTCGGGATCGTCGGCCGCGGCCGCTGAAGAGGCGGCCGCGGTGGGAAGAGCGGTGGCGGCCGCATCAGCGGCAGAAGCGGGGGCAGCCGAGGCGGAAGCGGCGGCGGAGGAAACGGTGGCGGCGGCGGCCGCTGAAGAGCCGGCTTCAGAGGTTGGTGGAGGCGGTGGAGGCGGCCCCAGGAGCACTTAAAGCAGCGGTGGCGGCCCCTGACCCGCCATCCGCCCGGGTAAGTTGGGGTTTGTTTGTTTTTTCCCCCCCTTTTACACTTGGGCGCATGGATAGCCATGCGCCCAAGTGTAAAAGGGGGGGGGGGAAATGGCCGGCGGGGCTATGTGGACAGCCCTGCTCTCGCAATGCATGCGAGAGAGGGCTGTCCAGATAGCTCCCAATGCGGTTTCCTCCGCAACACCTGGGAAAATACTTGATTTTCCCGGGGTCTTGAAAATGCGGGAGGAACCCGCATTGGAGCCCGCTTCGGCTCGGGACGAGGGGCTGGCCGTCTGGTCGGCCCCTTTAAATGCGGGAGGAAATTGCCCTTCCTCCCGCATTTAAGTCCCGTGTGGCCGCAGCCTTTGACAGAATCCGTCTCACATCAAGCACCGAAGCTGCAGCAATATGCACTTCATTTCTACAAACTACTTTACCCCATGTTGCCCGTTACGGCCTGCTTTGATGTGGATGTGGACTTTTACATGCGATATCCACTTTGAATGTTGATATTGTCTCTGAATGCTGAGGAGCTGAGGAGCTACTATTGTTAGGCTGCGGTCCCACACACGAAATAATCCACTTTCAATCCACTTTCAATGCACTTTCCAACTGGATTTTGCCAGTTCAGGCAGTAAAATCCGGTTGGAAAGTGGATTGAAAGTGGATTATTTCATGTGTGGGACCACAGCCATTATGTGTTTTCATTTACACACACACATTTGCCTACTGGTTTTCGTTATTCTCCACAGTATTTTTGTTTGTTGCATAATCTCTCTGGTTGTAACCTCCAGGTGGGGGATGGAGATCTCCCAACATCATGACTGATCTCTAGATGATAGCAATGACTTGTTTATTTAATTTATTTACAACATTTATTCCACTTCTCTTGGGGAAAATGTCTGCTTTGGAAGGGGGACTGCATGGCATGATACCCTACCAAGATCTCACTCCTTCCTCAACCCCTCTTTCCCACGCTCCACCCTCAAATCTTCAGGTATTTCTGAACCCAGAATTGGCAACTCTTAACACAACCTCCTCCTCCTCCTCTTTCTCTTCTTCTGGTCTTATTTAATGTTTTAACTTATGTTATCTCTCAGTATTTACCCTTTCATTGTGTCAGAGTAACAGAAGACAGAAATATTTGGGGGGAGGGAATTAAATTTCAGTTTATTTTAATCAAAAGATTACGCCCCATTAAATATTACACGTGACAAGTGGAGACCCGCAAGAAACTTGCGAGATGGTCATCCCATTCCTCACACCTTTGCTTCCTCCCTTCTTCCCCTCCCTCTCTCCCATTCTTTCTCTTTTCTGACCCCCCCTTCTTACTCTCTCTCTCTTCTCCATGTATGTTACTTCCTCTCTCTTTCTGACCCGTCATCATTCTCTTTGTTTTTCTGCCTCCCCACCTCATCACTCTTTCTCTCTCTTTCTGCCCCCGCACTCCATCACTCTCTCTTTCTGCCCCCATCACTCTCCCAGCCTCCTGCCTGCTTCCTCTCCCCCCACAACAGCAGTGGCAGTGCTCTGGGAATCACAATGGATGTCCCAGCTACAGAGATCAATTCACCTTAGGGCTGCCAGCTCCAGGTTGGGAAATTCCTGGAGATTTGGGGGTGGAGCCTTGGGACAGTGAGGCTTGGGGAGGCAAGCAGCCTCAGAAACCCTCCAAAGCAGACATTTCATCCAGGGGAACTGATCTCTGTCACCTGGACAACAGTTGTAATTCTGGATGCTCTCCAGCCCCTGTCTGGAGGCTGGCAGTGGTAGTTTAAGTGAAGGAAATGACTGGTTTGGAGGGTGGAGTCTGTGGCATTATACTGGTCTGTAGTCCCTCCTCAAATCCCACCCTCCTCAGGCTCCACCCCTCAAATGTCCAGGAATTTCCCAACCTGGAGTTGGCAACCCTATTTCCTTCCCACCCAACAGCCAACCTACCTCTATCTGTCTTCAGCTTTCCATCTCCACCCCCCTCCCCCGCAGCCTCTACCTAGGAAAATTACAGTCTTTCTCCACAGTGGGGACTAAAGCAGCTTACATTATTATTTCCTCCTTGTTATCTGCACAACAACCCTGTGAGGTTGGTTAGACTAAAAGTATGTGACTGGTCCAAAATCTCCCAGTCAGCTTCCATCGCAAGATGGGGATCTCAACCTGGGTCTCGCAGATCCCAATCTGAAGCTCTAACTGTTACATCACAGTGGCTTTCATAGGGTGGCTGCTGATAAACAGGAGCAAAGCAGCTTTGCCTAATTAAGTCATGCAAATCAGGTGGTACCAAGTCACACAGAGGGTGCTGCCTAGGGATGCCAGCCTCCAGGTGGGACCTGGGGATCCACTGAAATTACTGCTCATCTCCAGACTACAAAGATAACTTTCCATGGAGAAAATGGATGCTTTGGAGGGTGGAATTTATGGCATTGTACCTCACTGAGGTCCCTGTCCTCCCCAGGCTCCACCCCCAAATCTCCAGGAGTTTTCCAGCCTGGATCTGGATCTGCTACCAGTGGTTGGGGGGGGGGGGGGTACTTGGCAACCCTAGACTGCTGCCAGTAAAAACCCTGCCTTTTACTGACAGAAACAGTTAGAAGCCTCCCCCTCCTCCGAACATTCTAATCTCTCACAGTTGACGGCTGGAGTTGATGCCATTTCAAAAGGTATTGGGGGGAATTCAACGGTCCCTGAAGTTTTTAAAAAACTTTTTAGAGGAAGGCCCTTAACTATGTAGGAAAAGCTGTTGGGGGAGGGTGAGCTCTCTTTTGGCAGATATAAGTATCCACAAAGAAAAAAAAACTCTGGGAATTAGTATATCGATACCAGTAACAAGAGGACAGCATTATGGATATTGTATAAATTTCAAGCTCTTATTTTGTGTCTGGGGCATGTTGTTCCAGTTGGGGTTGTGGTATATGGGTACATAGCTTCATATCATCTGTGGATGCCTTCCTGAGTCAAATTCCACCTCTGAGCATCTCCTATGGTAACTGAACCAGAATAATTGAAAATAATACCATGTTTTTGAGCATCAAAGGCTTCCCCTTGTTCTTTTATTTACTCATGGCTCATAAAGCAATGCACCAGCCGAAATATCAGCTGGCTACATCTTTCAATTCAGATTTCTGCTTGAATGTGACAATAACCAGAGAAAGGTGACAGGATAAACATTCTCAGCCCCTGACCTGAAAAATAAACACAGTTTCTCTGATTCCCACTCAAGGGTCAGGCTCAGATGGTCAGTTTGTTTTCTTTACAAAGCAGGGGTGCCAACTCTCTTAACAATACCCCCCCCCCCCATCCTCCAGCAACCCATTTTCTTCAGTCCTTGGGCTTCTTGCCCCTGATTTTGCTAATGTTTTATCTGGCACCATGAGTTCACATTTTCACCATTCTGTGGCAAATATGATCCATTTGACTCCTGCCAACGAGGCTGTGAGAGCCATTTTAGGAAGAAAGGGACCTGTCTCAGGAAGATCCAGGTGGTCAGCCATGTTGGTCTGAAACATGTTGGTCTGAAACCATTCTGTGGCAAATATGATCCATTCGACTCCTTCCAAAGAGGCTGTGAGAGCCATTTTAGGAAGAAAGGGACCTGTCTTAGGAAGATCCAGGTGGTCAGCCATGTTGAAACAAATTTAGAACCCAGTGGCACCTTTAAGACCAACAAGATTTCCAGAGTCTAAGCTTCTGAGAGACAAAGCTGCCTTCTTCAAATGCAAGTAGAAATGGAGATCCCTGAGCCCTTATATCCCAGTCAGGGATCCCCATTCCATGTTGTATCTGACAAGGGGAACTTTGACTCTTGAAAACTTATATACTGAAGATCTTGTTGGTTTCTAAGGGGCTACTGCACTTGAATCTTGCTCTACGAGACCGCCTCTCTCAGTATGCCCCCGGACGAGTGTTATACTCAGGAAGTAAGAACCTCTTGGTGGTCCCCGGCCCGAAAGAGATCTGCACCCTTTGGGATCTATTATCTTTCCACAGGGCTTGCAAGGTAGAGATGTTCTGCTAGGCATTCGGTTGAGAACAGCAATGGCGTAGTATGAGGTCTGGCACTCTCATACCTTCACCCCACCCCATATCGCCCCCCAGGGGACCTGTGAAAATTTTATCATTAAACTATTTTCTGCCATCCTGAGTGGACCGTTTTGATGTATTAAGTGTTGTTTGTTGTAGGTTTTAACTTTTGATTTTGGTAGTCTTGTATTCTGTGGTAGGTTGTTATATTGAATTTTATTGGAAGCCGCCCTGAGCCCTGAATGAATGAATGAATATGTGCTGTGGTTATCCATGGAAACAGTTTCAGAGGGTTGATCTGTTGGTCTGGAGTGCATTAGCTAGATTTCAGTCCAGTAGCACTCTGGAGACCCACAAAGTTTTCAGGGTATCAGCTTTTGACCGTCAACGCTCCCTTCATCAGATAGGGACCTCAATTGGTGGGCTCCCAGGTCATGTGACTGCTGTATCTAAGAAGGATTCTGGTGAATCTGACCTAGGGAGCTTTGACTCTTCCTAAAATATTGTTGGTCTCTAAGGTGCTACTAGACTTGTTGCTAGCTCTCCTGGAGAAAATTATCACTTTGGAAGGTGAGGTCTATGGCATTATACCCCACTGAGGTGTCTCTCCCCTCCCCAAACCCCACCCTCTCCAGGCTCCACCCCCAAATCTCCAGGAATTTTCCAACCTGGAGTTGGCAGCCCTAGAGTATTTAGAGGCCATCCCAAAGAAGTAGCTTTGAGTTTCATGTCCTCAATTTGGCTTCCAACAGATGAGATTAGATCAAAAAACGTCCCTGCTAATCTAGTCTTGGAACAAAGCAGTCGGTGTTCTCCTCACGGATGAAAAGCTGATGATGAATAAGAAGAAGAGGAGGAGGAGGAGAAGAAGAAGAAGAAGAAAGGAGTAGAAAACAAAGAGGCCTATACTCATGATAGTTTATGGTGAGCAAAGAAACCCCCTGTTTCCGTGGGTTGTCGGTGTTTTCAGATTAAGATGCAGAGGATTAAGGAATTTTACTCAGCAATTTGAGATGCTTTGTTAAGAACAGAGGAGATTTGAAGGGCTTTGTTCTCCAACCACATGCAAGCCGAAAAAGGCAAACAGGCCTTTAATCCTGACAGACAGCCGAATTTGACATAAAATTTGTCCCTCGGGAGGTGACCGAGAGTTCCTCGGGACTGTGCAAAAAAACTGCTGGGACCTAAAAGGGCTTTCAGAACTGGGCCCTGGTCCTTGTAGCCGGCCACGCTGGCCTCAAAGGAAACCTTCCAGGGCTATAACTCACGCTGGCTGGGGACTGGTCAACAGTTTTATAGACCCAAACAAGGCCGAGTGTTTAAAATACACATACAAGGTGCCAGAGTGTTTATCAAATAGAGTTAAAATATGATCTAACCTTCAGGTCATGACTGCAGTCTCAAAACAGACCAAGGCAAAGGGGGGCGGGGAAGAACCCCTGATAATTATCCTGTTTGTGATTTTGGATAGTTTCCTGTAACAATAAAAATATAGCAGTTGACATTTAGACAGCTTGAGTACACACAAGACTGTTAGTGGCCTCCACGCTATATAATGACTTATGCAGATGAAAGAAAGAAAGAAAGAAAGAAAGAAAGAAAGAAAGAAAGAAAGAAAGAAAGAAAGAAAGAAAGAAAGAGAAAGAAAGAAAGAAAGAAAACATTTGAAGAACTTTTTAAGGTTACGTCCTCTGTCTGAGGTCACCCTTGTAAAAAAAAAAAAAGCTATCTTGCCAAAGTTGATTTGCTTTTCACATTTATGATTCGAAGGGGAGAGAGACCGTTTCTTCTGGTGCAACAGTTGACTTTTCCACCCCTTTATGAGTTAGTTAAGAAATTGAGATAAAGTTCATACACTATTATGTGGGGGGAAAACTTTGGCAAATCACCCAGAGACTCTACCCAATTTAATTTATAACTCTTGTCTTTATTAAACACCCTTTTAAAGTACCCTACTGTATTAAGGGGGGCATAAAGAGAGTCCCTTGGACTGCAAGAAGATCAAATCAGTCAGTCCTAAAGGGAACCAACCCTGACTGCTCCCTGGAAGGCCAGATACCAAAGCTGAAGCTCAAATACTTTGGCCACCAAATGAGAAGGGAGCACTCCCTGGAGAAGACCCTGACAGCAAAGGATGATGTGGTTATACAGTGTTATTGATGCAACGTACATGAAACTGAGCAAACTCCGGAACACGACAGAAGACAGGAGGGCCTGGCGTGATGTGGTCCACGGGGTCGCAAAGAGTTGGACTCGACTGTGCGACTGAACAACAACAACGATGTAAAAATTGGGCAAATTAATAGAGAGGGCGGTGGCGTTACAGTTACAGAGGTATCTGGATGACGCTTCGGTTCTTGACCCCTTTCAGTCCGGCTTTCGCCCGGGCTATGGGACGGAGACCGCTCTGGTCGCTCTAACGGACGACCTCCGACGACATCTGGATCAGGGCGGTGGGGCGGTACTGCTGTTGCTCGACTTGTCGGCAGCGTTCGACACAGTAGATCATCAGCTGCTGTCCCGCCGCCTTGCCAACGTGGGAATCGGAGGGCGGGCCCTACAATGGCTCGTCTCATTTCTCCAGGGTCGGGGACAAAGGGTGGTGCTAGGGGAGCAGCAGTCCTCGAGGCACCCGCTCGAATGCGGTGTGCCGCAAGGGGTAGTGCTCTCCCCGATGCTCTTTAATATCTATATGCGCCCCCTTGCCCAGATTGTCCGGAGGTTTGGGCTGGGATGTCATCAGTATGCGGATGACACCCAGCTCTATCTGATGTTGGGCGGCCAGTCGGACTCCGGCCCGGACGATCTTGACCGGGCATTGCACGCCGTGGCTGACTGGCTCAGATCTAGCAGGTTGAAATTGAACCCGGCAAAGACAGAGGTCCTGTGCCTGGGTCGCTGCGGTCCGGAGTGGGGGGTCCCGCTCCCGACCTTTGACGGGGCGCCGTTGGTGCCAGCGCCGAGGGCGAGGAGTCTGGGAGTGCTCCTGGAGCCTTCTTTGTCAATGGAGGCCCAGGTAGCAGCCACTGCCAAGTCAGCCTTTTATCACCTACGGCTGGCGAGGCAGCTGGTTCCCTACCTGGACCGCGATGGCCTCGCCACAGTGATCCATGCGACGGTCACCTCGAGGCTAGACTACTGTAACGCTCTCTACATGGGGCTTCCTTTGGTGCAAACCCGGAAGCTGCAGCTGGTGCAGAATGCCGCGGCCAGGCTACTGATGGGTCTCGCAAGGCGGGACCACGTCGGGCCTGTGCTGGCGGCGCTGCACTGGCTGCCTATAGCATACCGAGTTCGCTTCAAAGTGCTGGTTCTTACCTATAAAGCCCTATATGGCCAGGGTCCAACATACCTTAGGGACCGCCTTTCTCCATATCAACCCCAGAGAGCACTACGGTCGGGGTCTGAACACAGGCTATGTGTTCCTGGCCCCAGAGATGCCAGGCTGGCCAGAACGAGGACTAGGGCTTTTTCGGTGGCGGCTCCTATCTGGTGGAACGAGCTCCCAGAGGAGATCAGGGCCCTGCGGGACCTTATGCAGTTCCGCAGGGCCTGCAAGACGGAGCTCTTCCGCCAGGCTTTTGAATAGGAGCCGCCACCGACGATATTAGGATACCAGCTGACATCACAACCATCTTGATGTGCCCTGGTCCAACACGGTCTCAGCGGTGGCCGGGGGGGGGGGGGGGTAGATCAGCCACTTGGTCGCCATCGAACGCTGTTTTATGGAAGCTTTTAGGAGTATTTATTTGTTGAATGTTATTTATTGTTATTTATTGTACTGTTTTTAATCGATTTTACAGGTCAATGTACCGAACCAGCCTCTGGCCCATGTAAGCCGCCCTGAGCCCGCTTGCGGGGAGGGCGGGATATAAATACGAAAAATAAATAAATAAATAAATAAATAAATAAGAGATAACGCGCAGCCATTGCGTTGGTTGCTGTTTCCCTCGCAGAGTTAAGTATCCTCTCTGCTTACAGTTCTTTTTTCAAAAATTAAGAATAGCGTACAGTGCAAACTCAAAACCAGAGAAGCTGCAGCACTAGAGATCCCATTACTTAAATGAACAGTATCAAACCCAAATGAATAAAAAGCCAGATTGGGTCCTTCATCCCCTTTCCCCCCTCCGCAGGATATTACTGCTGTGGCAACGCCTTCAGCAGGAGATCTCTACGGCTGCAGTCACACAAACTCAACAATCCTCTTTCAACCCCTTCTCAGTGCACTTCCCAACTGGGTTTTTACCGTGTGAACTGGCAAAATCCAGTTGGAAAGTGCCCTGGAAGTGGATTATTTAGTGTGTGTGTGACCGTAGCCCAACTCTCAGGAAGACAGACTTAAGCTACTTTGATCTGCCTTTTTCATTCGCTTATGGGTTTTCCATTTGCAAGACCCATTGGGGTTTAAGAGATTGTGGAAAATGGGGCAGGGACTTATTGGCTGGATTGCCAGAAGTGTGTGCTCCATGGGTCCCCTCTTAGATTAAACATTTTTCTTCCCTATAAGTGTGGGGGGGGAATGCGTTTCTAGCTGGGGGCCTGGATATCTTCCAGAATCACCACTGAACTTCAAACTCCAGACTCCAGGTTCCCCTGGAGGAAATGGCAACTTTGAAGGGAGGCGCTGCACCCTGCTGAGACCCATCTGCTCCCCAAACACCTGCCCGCAGGCTCCACCCCCAATTTCCTAACCCAGAATTGGCAAACCTGACCAATATGATGTCAAGACAGGTGAAAATATATTTTCCATTTTTAAAAAACCCATCTTCTGTTTTTTTAAATCATGCATTAGGCAAAATATCCTCTAATGACCATTAAACTATCTTGACCCTACCCTGACCGGGATAGCCCAGGCAAGCCCAATCTCCTCAGATCTCAGAAGCTAAGCAGAGTTGGCTGTGGTAAATACCTGGATGGGAGACCTCCTTGGAATGCCAGAGGCAGGAGGGGGGGAGAAGGCTTTATTCAGCCTCCTCTCTGAATATCCTCCAGGCCCTCAGTAGGGGTGAATCGCCAGAGGTCACCGTGACTTCCAGGTGCACACACACACAAAGATGAAAAATACAATACATATCTATCTTAACCCTCTGTCCTTTTAAAAATGGTCAGAGGTTTGTTAAAACACTGTACGCATGATTCTATTACATCATCATCGATTGTCACAGTCTGATATTTGATTGGTAGATGGTGTTATTCAAGATCTAGTCAAGTTCTTAAGAATGGTTGATCTTTGCAAGATTCTTGTTGTTCCAAGCAAGACTGACTTTTGGAGCTGATCACGACGGGGAGCTGCATTGATCTGCCTGACGCTGAACTGCAGACCAGAAGATCGGTAGTTCGGCAGTCCGAGACCCGAGTGCCGCGTGATGGAGTGAGCTCCCGTCTCTGGCCCCTGCTCCTGCCAACTTAGCAGTTCGAAAGCAAGAAATTGCAAGTAGATAAATAGGTACCGCTTTGGTGGGAAGGTAACAGCATTCTGTGCGCCTTGGCGTCTAGTTATGTCGGCCACATGACCGCGGAAACGTCCTTGGAGAGCGCTGGCTCTTCGGCTTGGAAACGGAAATGAGTACCTCCCCCTAGAGTTGAATTCGACTAGCTTTCAAGCAAGGGAAACCTTTACCTTTACTTAGCAGTAGAAAAGAGCAAGAGTCCAGTAGCACCTTCAAGACTAACAAAAATTGTGGTGGGAGATGAACTTTCATGAGTCACTGCTCACTTCTTCAGACGTCTGAAGAAGTGAGAGGTAACTCACGAAAGTTCCTACACCGCCACATATTTTGTTGGTCTTTAAGGTGCTACTGGACTCTTGCTGTTTTCTGCTTCTGGATCTGAGCTGGAGTTATTTGTTAAATGCCCAGAATGTCCAGGTGTTTCTTGAGACTTCTAGCACTGTTCGAAGGGCTCCAATGACAACTAGCATGATGGTCATCTTCTCCTCTCAGAAATGCTCAAACTCTGTTCACAGGTCTTAGTTTTTCGTGATCTTCTCCTGTTCTTGCTTTTCTATTCT
The DNA here is from genome assembly GCA_029233225.1 of Lepidodactylus listeri. Taxonomy (NCBI): domain Eukaryota; kingdom Metazoa; phylum Chordata; class Lepidosauria; order Squamata; family Gekkonidae; genus Lepidodactylus; species Lepidodactylus listeri. Next base: position 6,036,622 of record JARCFY010000016.1, on the reverse strand, counting down.
GCTGTCTCCTGGGATTGCAATGGCAACAATCCCAACCCCATTTCTCTCTTTTTTTCCTACAGCTGTGATATCAGGGGTGTTATGCTCCAGGTGTTTATCTGTTTTATCTGGAAGTCCCACAGTATCTTTATTTCATTATTCTCCATGATCTTGTCAGGTTTGTTCTCCCTTGAATTTCTGGCTGATGGTAAGCCATGCTTCTTGCAAGGATTCCAGTGCAACCTAGCTGCAACTTGAACATGACCTTCTTTATGGTCAGTTTGAGCCATTTTACTGCAGACGCTGGCCATGTGGTTGACTGTTTCACCCTGCGTCTTGCAATGTTGGCATTTGCTGTTGTCTGTCCCTGGTCTTCTGAATTTCGGCTTTCCAGCTTCTTGTTTTTAGTGTCTGCTCTTGTGCAGCTAGAATGAGTCCTTCCATTTCTGTTGTTGTGGTGGTGGTGGCTGCTGCTGCTGTTATTACTGTATTGTACATAAAACAGCAAACATCTAGTCACTCAGATGCTGAATTTATTTTTCCCTAGGAAAACACCAATTTGTTAAGCCTGCTTTTGTGGAAGTGCTGATAAGCCAAAATTTTCCATTATGTCTTTGCATGTGTGTGTGTGCGCGTGTGTGTAATGATACCGAAGGCAGACAGATCAAAGGAGAGGTATGCTGAAATCAGAAACACAGTATCCATTCATTTGACTCCACTAAGGCCAAGCAAATCTAGGGTGACTCAAGGGACACAGTGTCTTGTAAAACATATGTACGTAATATAAGAGCCATAAAACTTATTAAATTAAAAGCTAGGGTAAGAATAGGAAGAAAATTTATGCAGCTGTCTGAAATAGCAATAATTTCCCTTTGGCCTTTTCCTTTGCAGCCGTCAGGTCTTTCTTTCTTTCTTTCTTTCTTTCTTTCTTTCTTTCTTTCTCTCTCTCTCTCTCTCTCTCTCTCTCTCTCTCTCTCTCTCTCTTTCTTTCTCTCTCTCTCTCTTCCTTCCTTCCTTCCTTCCTTCCTTCCTTCCTTCCTTCCTTCCTTCCTTCCTTCCTTAAAACTTTCCTCTCTGCTACTAAGATGCTAGATTACTGATGAGCCATACTTTTTTCCTCCAAGGGAAATGGGTCTCAAGAACATAATGCAGGATCAGACCAAGGGTCTATCTAGTCAAGCATCTTGTTTCTAACACATGTAATAGGAAAGTCAACAAGCAGGGTTTTAGCCAACCCTTGATGACTGTTCACCACTGGCTTCTGACAATCAGAACTTCAACTTGGACATCCCATTCAGCTACCATGGCCACCAGCCGCCAGCAGGCCTATCCTCCATAAATTTGCCCTACTTGAATCCATCTAAACCAGTGGCTACTTCTTGAGGCAATGAGTTCCACAAGTCAACTACCCTTTGTAGGAAGCAGTTTGGGGTTGCAGCCTCCAGGTACTGCCTGGAGATCTCTTGAGATTACAACTGATCTCCAGGTGACAGAGATCAGTTCTCCTGGAGAAAATGGCTGCTTTGGAAGGTGAACTCTATGGCTTTATACTCCACTTAAGTCCCTCCCTTCCCTCAGTCCTCTCCTCCTCACCCCCATATCTCCAGGAATTTCCCAAGCCAGAGGTGGCAACCCTAGAAACAGAAATAGTAGAAGATGCCAGATCAGATCACTGGTCTGTCTTAGTCCAGCATACCATCTCACCCAACAGTGGACCAGTTACCCCGGAAGGCCAAAAAAACACTGCATAGAGGCCAAGGCCTTCCCTGGTGCTTCCTTTTGACCATCTTAAATCCACTTCCAACCTCTTCCACAGGATAACCCTGAGTTCTGGTGATATAGGAGACAGAGAAAAGTTTCTCTCTGTCCGCGTTCTCCATGCCATGCGCAAACTGCAGAGGCTAAGAAATGAAGGTAATGGTTTATTCCAGACCTCTAGGCAGGTGAGGGATTCCTGCTCCTTACAATAAGAGCAAAATGGTTTCATGAGCTTATGGGGTCCTCCCACTCCATCCGTTGGGAATCTGACTCTCAGAAAAGGGACTCAGATACTCCTAACATGCATAGCCATTGGATTCTGCCAGTCATTTTTTACTGTATCTGTGCTAGCGGTGCTGTAAAGGGCCCCCCAGTTTTAACGAAAAACAGAACCCTATTGTATATTTGAGGAAGAGAAGTAGAATGTGAACTTGAGAAGAAAGATGTCAGCGTAGGGGGCAAAAATGGAACCGCGGTCTCAATTCCATTCCCAAAGTCAAGTCTGACGTCTTTGAGACTCTCTTTGATGACTCTCTCTTTATTTGTGTGGCTCTTTTGTGTACACAGAATTCATGTGGTTTTGGTTTTCTTCACAACCATGACCATTCTTCTACACATTGTGAAATGAGGCTGTCACTGTGGGATTCCGGCACTCTTTCCGTTTGTCCCAGTGCGCACCGAGCCAGAGTCAGCAACCCAGTGCATTTCAGGGAAAGGGGCCATAGCTCAGTGGTGGACTATTTGCTTTGCGTGCAGAAGGTTCGAGGTTCAATCCCCGGCATCTCCAGTTGGAAAGACCAGTCAATAGGTGAAGTGAAAGGCCTCAGCCCAAGATCCTGGAGAGCTGCTGCCCGTCTGAGTAGACAATACTGACCTTAATGGACCAAGGATCTGAGTTATCTTTGGCCCTTTCTGCACTGACAGCTTGCTGCTGGAATATCCGAGGAATCAAGCCTTAAGGATTGACTTTGCAGTTACATGCGTTCCCTCTGCACTGGTCCCCCCCCCCCCCCCCAGTTTATTTATTTGTGTATTCTGTATGCATTCTGCAGCTACAAACAAAACCCACAGTTTTTTAATTAACTGGCTGCCAACCCCTCGCTCCCTCCCTCCCTCCGTGATTCTGCAAAAAGAAAGGGAAGGGAGGGGGAAATCCAGACCCACTCATGCAAGATTGACAAATTTGGTAGCAGGGAATCCTCTAGTCCTTCATATTTATGGATTCCTTCTTATGCTCTCTCTGGCTTTTTAAAAGTTTGCCTGAGCAGGAAGACACCTCCTCTTTTGTCTTTAGAGAAGGAGGGAAAGAAAACAGAACAGGGAGGGAGCATCAACCTAAAGAGAGAGAGTCAGAAATGGGGGAGGGCAGCAGGCAGCACTCAAACGCCCACAGAAACGATTATACTTTAGAAAGGATTAGTGATTTGAAAGCAGATGAGAACAAAGAATCACAGCAAAAGGAGTTTTGGTAGCTTCGGGGCAACAGCGTGCTAGAAGCGGTCTGAATGCAGGCTCCGGTAAAACAAATGCAGAAACAAGAGAAAGCACCAAAACAAAGTGAAAGTGACAGCGGGAGGGAATGCAGAATGGAAGACTAGGATGTGCTCAGAGACTGAGGCAAAATATGGGAGCAGAAAGGGCCTTAGATAACTACGTATTCTTCACTAAAGAATTTTTGCAAGGAATAAGGCTGATGGTAGGATTCAAAAGTGCTCTGGGAAAACTGAAGTGTAGAGGAAAGGACAATGGAGCTTTGACTTCTGAAATGGGAGATTCTCATTAGACTTTATATGGAAATAACTTCCTGCAAATCTAGAAATTCACCCACCCACCCCATTATCAGGTAGTTGATATGCCTGGCTACCTTGAAGCAAGGGAAAACATGTTGTACATGCTTATGGAGCACAGGACAGTGATTTGACTGTCAGAGTAGGATCTCAGAGACCTGGGTTTGAATCCTCACTGTACCATGAAAGCTCATGGTAGGGACAGTCACACTCTCTCAGCCGAACCTACTTCACGGGGTTGTTGTTGTAAGGATAAAATGGTGGACAAGAGGCAGGGCCGATTTATTCATTGGGCACAGTGGGCACAGTGCCTTCGGCCTACAATACTTTTAGGAGCCGATGAAAATGTTTAATTTCTTTCAAAATCAGAAGAAGAAAAATGAACTTTTAGGGTCAAAGAAAATGTTTTATTTTTTTCCTCACATCAGAAAATGGAGTTGTTCCACCAAGCCTTTGGTTGAGGCCACGGTGTCAAATTACATCAGCCTCCCCTGCCCTAATCTGCCTAACCTTACACAGTGGCCAAACAGTTCCTTTGGAGGATCAACAACAGGGCATAAAGGCCGAGGTCTTCCCCTGATGTTGCCTTCTGGCTCTGGGATTCAGAGGTTTATAAGAATATCAGAAGAGCCCTGCTGAATCAGACCAATAGTCCATCTAGTCCAGTATCCTGTCTCTCATTGGCCAACCAGTTCCTCTGGAGGGCCAACAACAGGGCACAGAGGCCAAGGACTTCTCCGGGTGTTGCCTCCTGGCTCTGGGATTCAGAGATCTGTAAGAACATCTCATGTATTGTGCTATAGCAGTCATTCACAACTTGATTTGTTGGCCCATATGGACAAATCCAATTGGATTGCTGCTATAGCACAACAATAGAGCACTGATTTGAGGATATAACTCGAGCCACGATAGCTCACATTACAAGAAGAGAGCAGCTACTGTGTTCAGCCATGTAGAATGAAACCCAGGGTTCAAGATGAAGGCCTACCAGAGCCATTTTGATCCGCAAGCCTCGGGGGTACATGGGAGTGACTACATGATAGTTCCTCAGACTTTTGTTGACATACTTCCAACAACGTGGTTGAAGGAGAGCAAACTTGGGTGCTTTTTTTGGTAAATGAGTGTGTTGAGAAAGTAGTCAGTCAGCGTCAGATCTTTTCAAGAGATGAAAACGGAATCTAGTTGACTCAATTTATTAATTTTTTCCCAGGCTAAATTCAGCTACATTATGGAGGTGAAACATGACTTTTGATGATCAAGCATGCGGTGATTAAGTAAGGTTAATCCTCATTTTATATGCTAATAGGATATTTATAATGTCAACTGCCGATCCAATTTAGCTGCTTTATTCTCTGTTGTTAAGAAAGTATCTCTTATTAGTGAAAGAGAATACCCTTACGTTACACTACAGATGCTACTTTAATTGGGCTCACGAGCATTGCGTGTAATTAGTCCACTTCTTTAATATTTCATCTATAATTACATGATTAGCAGTGTGCTTAAGTTTCCTAAAGGCTGCCAGTTTCAGAGTTTTGTATCCCCCCGCCCCCAAGAAACAGGGAGCTAATTTTTGACCTTTTAGATTAGATGATATAATTCTGATCGAAGAACAATAGGTCAAAATTGTCAGTGAATTGGTCAAGCATTCTGATGTCTAAAAGAAAAAAAGAGATGGCGGTGGTGGGGAGTGCCATTGTCACCACCGACTTATGGTGGACCCATAGGGTTTTAGGACAAGAGAAGGAGAAGAAGGAAAAGGAGAAGAAACAGAAGTAGGAAGAGAAGGAGAAGGAGGAGGAGGAGGAAAAGAAGGAGAAGAAAGAAGAATGAGAAGTAGAAGAAGAAAGATGAGGAGGAGAAGGAGGAGAAGAAAGAAGGAGGAGGAGAAAAATGAGGAGAGAAGAAGGCGGAGGAGAAAAAGAAGGAGGAGGAGAAGAAAAAGAAGAGGAGGTGGAGAGATTGGATTTATACCTCACCCTTCACTTGGAATCTCAGAGCGGCTTACAATCTCCTTTCCCTTCCGTTCCCCACAACAGACATCCTGTGAAGCAGGTGGGGCTGAGAGAGCTCTCTCAAGAACTGCTCTTGAGAGAACAGCCCTGAGAGAACGTGACTGACCCAAGGTCACACCAGCAACTGAATGTGGAGGAGAGGGGAATCAAACCCAGTTCTCCCAGATTAGAGTCTGCCACTCTTAACCACTAACACCAAACTGGCTTTCATTATTTGAATTTAGACCTTGATCAGCGAATATTAGGTAGCATCTTCTGGAGAACCTTTCCATACTGAGACTTGGTGGGGTTGTCAGAGCAGACTGTGGCTTCAGAGAGGACGACCCCCAGCACCTGCTTTTTTGCTGGATGGCCAGGGCTCACTTGATCTCATCAAATCTTAGAAGCTAAGCAGGGTTGGCTCTGTTTGGATGGAAGACCGCCGAGGAAGTCCAGGGTTGCTATGCAGAGGCAGCCAATGACAAACCACCTCTGCTCGTCTCTTGCCTTCAGAATTGCACAGGGTTGCCACAAGTCAGCGGTGACTTGACTGCGCTTTCCACCACCACCAGACTTGGTTGGTTTCTGTGTCTATAGCTGAAGATTTTAAATATTTCGGGGGCAAGAAATTCAGCTCCCACTCAGATCAATTAAGGGCATCACTGGGAACGTGTGTTAGATTTCCTCTGCCGGCAAATGCATTCTGGATTAATAATAACTGGTGAGACTTTGCAAGCTGGCAGGTTTACGCCAGGTATGTACACTCCCCCTGTGCTGTGGAAACCTCTTATCCTTGAGCACAACTCAAGACAACTGCTTGGATCTTAATCCTTAAATTGATTCACAATGCATAAAGAGATATAACATTTTAATCTGATTCTCCCCCTTGCCATTAGGGTAACCACAGTTTAATTGATTTCAGTTGGCATTTCCCTCCCTGTTGGGTCTGTGAATGGAAAGCTCTGCTTGCTGTCAGGTTACTGAGAGGAACTTATGGGACCTGCTGAACAAGGGCTGTGATCAGACGGGCAAGTTGTTCCGATATCGTGACGGCTCCCTTTGAAGGACATGATCGGATGGCAACATCTGCCTCCTGTCCCTCCTGTCGTTGGCCCCTGCCCTCACACTCTGACTTTCCCAACAGCAAAAAAAGTTTGGTGTTTATGATTCAACTTGTCTCACCATGGATTTCTAGGCATCTGATCTTTTCCTTGTGCTCTCAAGCGGCTTGGTGAAGTCTGATGCTTCCATCCCTGGTTGCTGGGTTTTTTTGCAATTAGCGATGTGTGCATAACTGCATATCCACTCCTAGCAAATAAGCAGTTATGCGCATGCACACATTAGAGGTTTTTTTTTTTTTTTAAAGAAGATCCCTGCCTGCCTTCTTTGTGGTGACTGTGCAGTGGCGGTCTGAATGGTCGACTCTAAGGTGAGGCAGGAATAGGGTGGCATGTCCGATTGCACATCTCTGGAACAAATAGCTACAAAGAAATTAGAGACGAAGCCAGATCGTGCCAAAGCCTGCCATCTGATTGCAGCCAAGATGTTTCATCACATTGCTGTTAAAACATTTATGTTTAGTACTGTAGTTCAGGGGTCTGCAACACGGTGCACACCAACATCTTTCCTGATGCCTGCCAGGTTTTTTACAGAAAGTGGGCAGGACCAGGTGGGGCTTTTCTCCAGCAAGGCTTCTGATTGATTGCCGTCCTGATGCAACTGCTGAAATATCTCTATCTGTTGACAGTCCCAAAACTAAGAAGAGCTTTACTTTGGCAAGATTGAACGCTCTTCCCTCGGCGGTTTTGGCGGGCAGATATAATAAAGTATCATACTCCAACAGAACGTGCAGATGCTCATATGATACAATTGAAACAATCAAACATACGGTTATGGAGTGCCCTATATTCAACGAACTGAGGGCTAATTTAGTCACTCCTTTACGTAAAGATATGGAATTGCTAAATGTGCGAGCCCAGAAGTCATGGCTACTGTCAGATACAAATGATTGTGCCACCCTCTCGGTGGCAAAGTTCATAGGCGCAATAATCAAATATAAGAGAAATAATAGTAGGTCTTTAAAAAAAATTGGTTCTAATTTCTGCTTAAGGTGATAGCCATATGAGGAGTGATAGACAGATGATAGATGATAGATAAATAGATGATAGACAGATAGATAAATAGATGGTAGATGATAGACAGATAGACAGACAGACTTCTGATGGGCTTTGCAGATTTTTAAAAAACATTAGTTTGGCAGAAGCTGCCTTTACAGCATAAGGAGCTTCCCTGTGTGACGGAAGGTCAGCAGCAGCCATTTTGAGGCCAGTTCCACCTCTGGTGGCAGCCATTTTGTGGCTGCGCCCACCACACTGTCAGAATTCCAAAGAAGCCCGTAGGCTCCAAAAAGTTGGGGAACCCTGCTGTCGTTACTACCGTTTTCTCCAGGAGGAATCAATGTTCTAAATAAATAAATAAATAAATAAATAAATAAAAGTTATTTATGTCATCTGGAGATCAGCTGAAAGAGATCTCCAGCCCCCACCTGGAGGTTGGAAACCCTACTGGCAGCCCTATCTCAAAGTCTTCTTAGTGTCTGTATAATTGAGAAGTCATATTTGTGGAAAGGGTCGGGTTCTCAGGTCCCTGCTGGCCACCGGCAGGGGATGGGGGCGGGGGTAGAGCTGCCAGATCCAGTTTGGGAAACTCCTGGAGATTTGGGTGTGGAGCCTGGGGAGGACAGAGACCTCAGTGGGGTACAATGCCGTAGAGTCCACCTCCAATGCGGCCATTTTCTCCAGGGGAACTGGTCTCTGCAGTCCGGAGATGAGCTGTAATTCCTGGGGATCTCCAGGTCCCACCTGGAGGCTGCATCCCTAGTTGCCAGCTCTGGGTTGGGAAATTCCTGGAGATCTGTGGGGGTAGAGTCAGGGGAGGGTATAGGCTTGCCACTTTCCCCGGGGGGGGGAGTTGCTGGCTTTAGGGGCCCTGATCCACTGTCCCTAATCCAGCTGGTAAGGGGAACCCTGCCCCCAAAGTGCTGGGATTTTGGTCACCTCCAGGTGACGTTATCGTGCCAGGCGCATTGCCGGGGGGACGCTCTAGCACTCAGCCTAAAAACTCTATGATACCGTAGAGTTTCTGGCCGAATGCTAGAGTGTCCCCATGTCGATGTGCCTAACATCGACAGAAGGTAGGGACCTGGCAACCCAGAGGGGAGGGACCTCAGCAGGGTATGCCTGAGAGTCCACCTTCCAAAGCAGCCATTTTCTTCACATCTCTTTCATCTGGAAGCCAGTTGGAATTTCAGGAAATCTCCAGCCACCACCTGGAGGCTGGCTACCCTTGAAGAGAGCGAGCGAGCGTAACGATGGCTCTAAGTATTGAGAACAATTGTGTCTTTTAACCGTTTGGGTTCCCCAGTGGGCCCTTTAGAAAATCCCTGCTTGCCAAGGTCTCTTGGCAGCCTAGGCCCGCTTTTCCGCTTGAGGCCTACCCCCTTCGCTCAGCCAGGGCCCAGGCCAAGAAATCACATCCACTAAAATCTTCAGGGCGGCCTTGGAAGAAAATTGAAAGTGAGTGGCAAGAAAATGGGCTTTGCCGCTCCAAAAGATTGGCAGCGTCGGGCTCTCTGAGGCCTCTGGCTGAGGTGACTGAAGCCAGAAACACGCCGAGAATGGCCAGGTTTGTCACCGAGCCCGACATCAAGCGCACGAGAGAGTCAGCCGTCAGCGTTTGAAAGCACGAGTTCAGGGACAAAGAAAATAACAGCCTCTTAGACTTCAAGGTAAAAGAGGGCTTCCCCCCCCCCACCCCCGGCCGCTCATTTTACTTCTAAAAATATTTACATTTTGTTAAATCACCACTTTGAGGCTGAGCGTACGAAAGTTATTTGAAAATCTTGCCCTTGGTGCCAGAGCCAGTGTTATGGCACCTTTGCGGAAACCGCTGGAAAACATGTCTTTGTGAAAGTGTGGAGAGGCCAAGAAAGACACAGGACGTAGGGTTCCCAACTCTGGGTTGGGAAATCCCTAGAGATTTGGGGGTGGGTCTTGGGAGGGCAGTGTTTAGGGAGGGCAGACACCACCGGAAGTTATAATGCTGCAGAGTTCACCCCCCAAAGGAGCTATTTTCTCCAGGGAGATTGATCTCTGTTGTCTGGAAAGCAGTTGTAATTCCAAGAGACATAAGAACGTAAGAGAAGCCAATGTTGGATCAGGCCAGTGGCCAATCCAGTCCAACACTCTGTGTCACACAGTGGCCAAAAATACCAGGTGCCACCAGGAGGTCCACCAGTGGAGCCAGGACACTAGAAGCCCTCCCACTCTTGCCCTCCCCCAAGCACCGAGAATACAGAGCATCACTGGCCCCAGACTGAGAGTTCCTATCTATACTTATCTATAGCCACTGATGGACCTCTGCTCCATATGTTTCTCCAATTCCCTCTTGAAGCCATCCATGCTTGTAGCCACCACCACCTCCTGTGGCAGTGAATTCCACGTGTTAATCACTCTTTGGGTGAAGAAGTGCTTCCCTTTATCTGTTCTAACCCAACTGCTCAGCAATTTCACGGAGTGCCCACGAGTTCTTGTATTGTGAGAAAGGGAGAAAAGTACTTCTTTCACAACCTGCTCTACCCCATGCATAATCTTGTAGACCTCGATCATGTCACCCCTCAGCCATCATTTCTCCAAGCTAAAGAGCCCCAAGCGCTTCAACCTTTCTTCATAGAGAAAGTGTTCCAACCCTTTTATCATTCCAGTTGCCCTTTTCTGCACTTTTTCCAATGCTATAACATCTTTTTTGAGGTGTGGTGACCAGAACTGTACACAGTACTCTAAATGAGGTCGCACCATCGATTTATACAGGGGCATTATGATACTGGCTGATTTGTTTTCAGTTCCCTTCCTAATAACCCCCAGGATAGTGTCGGCCTTTTTCACTTGAGTCGCACACTGTCTCGACATTTTCATTGAGTTGTCTACTACGACTCCAAGATCTCTCTCTCCAGGCCCCTCCTGGAGATTGGCAACCCTTACAGAACATAGTTGTTTTAAAAGCCAGCCAGTCAGTCAGTCATTTATTACGGCAGGAGCCAGCAACAGTGTCAGATCACAATAATAGCCAGTGATTCCGTGATAATACAAAAATAAAATCTAAGGTATAAAAAGACTAAAATCCAAGATAAATAAAAACAAGTTACAGTATATCTTCCGTTACAAGGGATTTACGTTTTCTGATCACTAGGCAACAAAATCTGGCCACAGCATAAGATACGAGGCTTTGAGACTCTTCTGGGAGAAAGTTACACAATATTTCTGGCCTAAATTTCAGATAAGATTGCAGGGGGTTAAACTTAGACAAAAGGGGCAATGTAAGAGAGGACTGTTTTTCCTGATAAAGTTTACACCACATGGGTGGTGGATTCCACCATATTAGACTTACATGGACATACTTGTTCCTGCATGGGCACACGCAAGAATTTTCCTTGTAATATCGCAGAGGGAAGTGCCTCAAAACAGGCCCTAGATAGTGCCCATCTATAAGGTTCACAAGTAATATCAGACAAGCAGGGCTATTTTTGGGTAGGAACGCACAGGAACGGAGTTCTGGCTGGCTTCCAAGTTGGCCATGCTTACAGCCTCCCCCCCTCCTCGGGTTCCCCAGGTCCCTCACAAGCCCTGGGGCACCTGAGGATGCCAAGCCGATCCAGGGAGGGAAGGCAGTTTAAACTACCTCCCCTCCTTGGGTTCCCCTGGGGAAGTTGATCCTGGGAGGGAGCTGCGCTGTCAGGGGTGTGGCCTAATATGCTAATGTGTTTCTGCTGCTGGGTGCGGCCTATTATGCTAATGAGTGCCTGCTGGGCTTTTTCTACCAAAAAAAAAAGCCTTGCAGACAAGTATGGGGCGGCTTTAAAATCGGACCGAGATTTTAAGCATCTAAAACTTTTTGCAAGTAAGGCTTCTTCATTTTGTAATTCAGTATCAAAAAGTCAGTTCTGTAGATGCACAGCCATGGTTTGGACCAGGGTCTTGCAGGAGGGTAAGAAGGAATTCCTGATCGGGTTACCAGCTCCAGATTAGGAAATTCCTGGAGATTCTTGGGGTAGAACCTGGGGAGTGGGTGGGGGTTGGAGAGGGGCTAGGGTCCTCAGTGGGGTATAATGTCATAGACTCCCATCCTCCAAAGCAGCCATTTTCTCCAGGGGATCTGACCTCTGTTGCCTGGCGATCAGTGGTAATCCCAGGAGAGCTCCAGCCATCACCTGGAGGTTGGCAACCATACCCGGTGGAGTTTTCAACACAGGAGACAGACAGAGGCGGTTTGCCATTGCCTGCCTCTGCGTAACAACCCCAGACTTCCTTGGTGGATGATGGCAGACAATCCATGATTTTCGTAGTGAACGTTGTTGAAAGTTGTGACTGTTGAACTGTGCTAGTGGTTTCAGTGTTCCTGCAGGCGGTATTACTGTGATTTTCCACCCCAATTTGAGAAAATTCAGCATCGGCAAAGCAGGTAAAGGGGGTAAGAATTACCATGCTGGCTACATTATATTCAATAGCACCAGATAAATTAGGGTGAAATCGATCCAAAGCCAAGGCAGCTGGTCTGAAGTCAACAAACAGGTGGGACGTTTAGCCGATACTGATAATCAAGCTAAGCTTGAAGTTAGACGATGTTTTGGGAATACTTTTTACTGTATGTGTTTTGATGCTTTAAAACAGCCCTCCCCCCCCCCCCAGCCTTCTTTAGCATGCGGGCACATTTAAATTTGGACACATTTAATTTCAAGGTATAAGCTTTTGTGTGCACGCACACTTCTTCAGATACTAAAGCATGCATACAAAAGCTTATAACTTGAATAAAACTTTGTTGGTCTTAAAGGTGCCACTGGACTCAAACTTTCTTTGGAGAGAGAGAGACAGAGAGAGAGAAAGAGAGAGAGAGAGAGAACAGCACATAGGAAGAAGTAGGAAAAAGGAAGGAAGGAAAGAAGGAAGGGAGGGAGGGGGAGAGAGAGAGAGAGAGAGAGAGAGAAAGAAAGAAAGAAAGAAAGAAAGAAAGAAAGAAAGAAAGAAAGAAAGAAAGAAAGAAAGAAAGAAAACAGCACGTGGGAAGAAGTAGGAGAGAATCTCCAAGAATTTCCCAAATTAGCAACCCTAGAGTGCAGTCAGTCAGGTGACCTTGTCTCCCCCCCCCCCCCAATTATTTGCACGAACATTTTTGCAGAAGGGTCCATTTAATGATTCCCTTATAAAACGAACCCCTGGTCATGGGGTTCTTCCTCTGGTACAAACATGGCATTCCAAACATCATTATCGCTTCTCCTTCCTACCTAGTGATAAACCTGCCTGAGTTGTGTATACAATACACCTGAAGCGGCTTTCAGATATTACAGTATCCCTGTGCCATGAAACTTAGCTTCGTGTAGGGGTTACACAACAAATGAAATAATCCTAAAGGATAAGAAGTTGTTTCAAATGGTGTGCATCGCTTAGCACACGGGAGCCCAGTGTTTTAGTAGGCACCACTATGCCCGCCAACACCTTTCTTGGTGCCCTCTAAGTATTTTTAGAAAATGGGAGGGGCCAGGTGGGGCTCTTACCAGCAAGGCTTCTGATTGGTTGTGCAGATTAAAACAACACTGTTTAAACAGCAGCACAGGGTATGTTTTATTCTCTCACACTCTACTCTTTCTTGGTGTAATTTTTAGTTACACTTCTTCTCTCCTGAACCTCCGAGGGTGTGGCTCCGCTTTCTGCAGCAACCATTTTGTGACTGGCTCTGCCTCCTGCAGTAGCCATTTTGTGGTTAAGCTCACCGCCATGTGTCAGAATTCCAAAAGTGCCCATAGGATAAAAATGGCTAAGGACACCCTGATATAGCACCTCTAGGATTATTCCTCACACTAGTGTCAACCAAATTTTCTGAAGCCCTAAGAATGCTGGGTAAGAACAGAGTCTTTTTGAAACTCAGATTTCAGTGACAGGTGTCAAATGAATCCTTTTGCCAACCCGTCTGTGAATTTTTCAGCATTAATTTTTGCTGTCATTTACTCTCAGATCTGCTATGTTATAAGTAGTTGGTTCCATTGTGACTTTAGGTAGTGGTAACTTCCGTAAGACAGAACACAATTTGGGGGATGGGAATGACCTTTATTGACAAGATCAAAGAAACACGAAGAAGTGAGACTCGGTTTCATTGTACCAAAAAGAGAGATTGAAGATGTCTCTGTATCCCTTATTGTAATTCATCTCTTGTTTTCAGGACCCGTAATAAAAGTCTGGCATAACTGACAGAGGACTTTGTTAAATTGTAAATGTGAATTTCTTCCTCAGCAGAAATCTGGTCTTTCCCAACCCCATACATTATTTCTTTCTTAGCTACATCAGACCCCATTTCTCGGAATTCGAGTGTAGGGTTTCATCCTTCTTCGCCAAAGATCATTTTTAAAATCGTGGCACTCGCTTTTTAATCAACCTCAGTATCAGCCACAAATTTGCCGTATGACCTAATTTGAAAAATGTCTCAAAGTGCTGACTCAAACTGTTAGTGAATAAAAGGCGGTCATTACCGCCGTGACATTAATGTAATGCAAAATAAAATTGAGTTGCCTCAGCCGAACATTCGTTTACAAAAATGTTAGTGATTGAAGCCATTTTCTCTTCATATTTTATTTATCCGTCTGAGATTTATACTCCCCCCCCCCCCAACTTTAGTTTCAACAGCTTGGCTACAGAACGTCCTAAGTGCGAGCGCAAAGAAATATTTTAATGTTGGGGGGGGGCAGAGAGAGAAAGAACCCAGCCAGAAATATACATCCGATCTGCATCATCCACCCATCAGATTCAAAATCTGTCTTGTAGAAAACACAGGCATGCACATTATTTTACAACTTTTATTAAAATATTTATACAGCCGCATATGAGAACTCTCATTCCGACTGGCTATTTTACTTTTGCGATACTGGGATAATATTTCACGTCTTATCTCTCCTCTTTGTAATGGAGCCTATTCGTACGGCACCAAACTTTTCCCTCAGATTTTTTTTTAAAATAGCCTTGGAAAATAACACCGTTTCAACTCACACCCATAAAGCATCTTGAAAATGGCAGTATCTCACGTGTAAATATAAAGAAATGAAACGTTCCCCAGGCGTGCATATGTGTGTGAGATATTTATGCTTAGCTAATTTCCTTCCTCTGAATAGATTGGAAAATATTTTGGGACCTTGGTGACCCTGACTGGGAAGAAAGACAGAGGAACAATGTTTATTTACTTACTCTATTTATACCCTGCCTGACATGGCTTACAATGTCCCCCCCCCCCTTTCCTCCATTTCCTCCTCACAACAACCCTGTCAGGTAGTTGAGCCTGAAAATGTGTGACTGCCCCAAGACCACCCTGCACACTTCCATGGCATGAGTAGGGAATCAAACCCAGTTCGCCTAGATTAGAGTCTGTGCCCCTAACCACTACACCAAACTGGCTCTCATGGGCCATCGGCTACCCTCCCTGGAGGTTCAGTCCTCATCCCAGGAGGGGAACTCAGCGTGCTCTTTTGGTTGATGGTCACTGCGCACGTGGCTGTCCGTGAGCCGCGGTGTGAGTACCACAGCTGTAAACAGATCCTAAAAAGTAACGCACTGCCATAAACTAGAACCTCTCTGCGATAACTGCGTCGTACCTGTGCAATAAAGGAGGGATAAAGGACTACTGCTCTGTTTGCTATGAAATAAAGATGATTGGTTTAGCATCCAGGAGAGTGTGTGTGTGTTTGTTTGTGTGTGTGTGTGTGTGAGAAAGGGAAATCTAATGCACACACTTTTGGTGTGTAAGTCAGACTGGCCAACCTCCAGGTGGGGCCTGGAGAACTCCCGGAATTACAACTAATCTCCAGATGACAGAAATCAGTTCCCATGGAGGAAATGGCTGGTTTGGAGGGTGGACTCTATGGCTGTGGTCCCTCTCCTCCTCACTGCTGTGGTCCCTCTCCTCCTCACACCTACCTGTCAGCTAATGCTGCCATCCCCTGCCCGGGAGATGGGATGGCTGAACCCGTGACATCAGTACTGTGGAATGTTATGTCATAGTTCTCATGGCATGCTTATCGCTCTCCCCACTGCTCCGACCTTGAGAGGCTGGTTGTATCGGCTCATGTACCTTTTCACTGTCTGGCTATAAGTCTTCACGCTTATTCTCTGGGAATGGTTGACCAGTATTTTAAGCGCCTTTTACCTGACCTAATGATTGGTTACATTACGCTACCTGTCCTCTCTTTGAATGCTGTATAATTGCCCTGGTTACAATAGTGCCCGCCATTACTAACACAAGAAGTGCAGATGACCATAGCAGACCTTTCTCAATAAAGCTTTCCTATTTAAGGACACTTGTTGTTAACCAACTCTGTAGGACTCTCACACCATCCCTCTCCAAGATCCACCCCCAAAACCTCTAGGTATTTCGCTTTAGCATAAGTAGAGGCTGACCTATGTCTGTTGCTATGTAGCTCCTGCGTGGGATATATCCTGACACTGCAAAACCATGGGAGAGCCTCTGCTTGTACAGAGCTTCTAATGCGCTCAGGAGGAAGACATTTCTTAAAGCTATGTCTGTCAGAGAACTACCATATTTGTAGATACAAATGCACACTGATGCTCAGAATGGTTCAGAATGTGTCTGGGCTCTGTTTGAACCCCCATAAAGAAAATGGCTTCCTCTAGAAAATGAGGTAGTTGAGCTATGCAAATTGAGTGTGCGGGGGTGGTGGTGAGGGGGTTTGGTAAATGTTCCTTTATATTTATTTACAAAATCAATATCCCTTGGCTTTCTGCCCAGACGGGGCCACTGAGGTGGCTAACAATTAAATACAGCACATAAAAAGAGATAATAAAATCAATTAGAACCATAATAGCTACCCCCCAATACAACCCCCCCCCCCCGCCATAACATGGGGCTGAATGGAGGAGTCATCAGGTGATCACCGGACAAAACAAAATCTTTACCTGCTGGTGGAAGACAGTGAGAGAAGGGTACAGGCTAATATCTCTGGGGAGGGGTTACCATAAGTTTGATGCCATGACCGAAAAGGCCCTGTCCCAGATTGCTACTCATAAGAACACAAGAAGAGCCCTGCTGGATCAGACCAATAGTCCATTTAGAAGAAGAAGAAGAAGAAGAGATTAGATTTATACCCCACCCTTCACTTGTAGTCTCAGAGCGGCTTACAAACTCCTTTCCCTTCCCCTCCCAACAACAGACACCCTGTGAGGTGGGTGGGGCTGAGAGAGCTCTGAGACAACTGTCCTTGAGAGAACAGCTGGTACAGAGCTATGGCTTGCCCAAGGTCATCCAGCAGGTGCAAGTGGAGGAGTGGGAAATCAAACCCAGTTCTCCCAGATTAGAGTCCGTGCACTTAACCAATACACCAAACTGACTCTCAGTAGTAGTCTAGCCAACAACTAGGCATAGAGGCCGAGGCCTTCCCCTGATGTTGCCTCCTGGCTCTGGGATTCAGAGGATTAGTGCCTCTGAATGTGGAGGTTCCCCTGGCCAGTAGCCATTGATAGATGTCTCCTCCAGTAATCTATCTAATCCCCTTTGGTGTAGTGGTTAGGAGCACAGATTCGAACCTTAAAAGATGCCTGGCATTCCAGCCCCCTCCAAAAGCCTGACAGACAGGCAGGCCTTGCAGCGCCTCCGGAAGATCTCCAAGGAGGGGACCCCCCCCTCACCTCTTCTGGGAGCTCTTTCCAGAGAGAGATTCAAATGTGGAATTCACTGCCAGAGGATGTAGTGATGGGATGGCCACAGGAATAATAACCTTTAAAGGGGAATTTGATAGATTAATGGAGGAGAAGTCTATCAATGGCTACTAGCCAGGGTGGCTGAGGGGAACCTCCACATTCAGAGACACTAATCTTCTAAGCTGCTCTGGGACTCCTTCAGGTAGTGAAGGGCAGGGTATAAATCCAGTCTCCTCCTCCTCTTCCAGAGCCAGTTTGGTGTAGTGGTTAAGTGCGCAGACTAGGGTTGCCAAGTCTTCTTTACTTACCGGCGGGGGGGAGTCGTCCATCGTCTGGGAGCTTCCCCGGCACGCGTGCTTCGCATGCGCACCCGCTGACGTCACCCGGAAGTGACGTCAGCACGTTGGAGGCGTTGCCAGGGTGACGCTCTGGCAATCGCCCCAAAACTCTATGGTATCATAGAGTTTTGGGGCGATTGCCAGAGCGTCGCCCTGGCAACGCCCCCAACGTGATGACGTCACTTCCGGGTGACGTCATTACGTTGGGGAAGTCGTCCTGGCTGGACGACTTCAGGGGTGGGGTTCCCCCCGCCGGCCGAATGCTGGCCAGCAGATCAGAAACCCCTGTAGCAGGGGATCCCCCGCCCCCCGGGCTGACTTGGCAGCCCTAGCGCAGACTCTAATCTGGGAGAACCGGGTTTGATTCCCTACTCCTCTGCTTGCAACTGCTGGATGACCTTGGGCAAGCCATAGCTCTATACCAGCTGTTCTCGCAAGGACAGCTCTGGAAAGAGCTCTCTCAGCCCCGCCTACCTCACAGGGTGTCTGTTGTGGGGAGGGGAAGGGAAAGGAGTTTGTAAGCCGCTCTAAGACTCCAAGGGAAGGGTGGGATATAAATTCAATCTCTCCTCCTCCTCCTCCTTCCGAATGGCAACTGCTATTTTTGTCCACTCTGTGACAGAGTGTTGGACTGGATGGGCCATTGGTCTGATCCAACATTGGCTTTTCTCCTCCTCCTCTCTCTTCCTCTTCTTTCCTCTCCAGGAATTCCCCAACTCAGAGCTGGCAACCCAAGCACTAGGGTACACATAAAGCAAATACTTCTCTTCCCTCCCCTTCATTGGAAAAGCACCAAGGGGAGACATGGACCAGAGAATCAGAGAGTCTGACAAGGCATGTTCCGCACATTGCCAGTTCCACTCAAGAGCATGAAGGGGAAACGAGGGAAGAGAAGACCTGCGCTTTTGAAACTGTTGAGGCTTTCCCTATAGCGATGGGAGGAGAGGAGAGGAGAGCTTCCACAAATGTAATTCCTAAATGCATGTAATTATAGAAAGAACATTGGACAAAGGACTGGAAATGTGCTTCAGACAGAGCACAGCTGTTTACAGGTGGCCGAAAAGCCCCAGGAAGGTTATGCCGCGGTTGTATAGCCACCTTCCTGCATTTCCATCAACCGATTTCCAGCCCCGATACCAGCACATTTACAAGTGCACAACAGCATTTCACACATGCACACCAAATGCGGGGCTCAAAGGCACCTCGAACGGCACATGGGAACCCTGTCCAACAATTCAAATGCCTGTCGTGGCCGAAGAGAATGATCCTGTGTTGCAGGGAGGTTGTTTTCACCGCTCAGCACGTCTGGTTACGTCGTTGGCAGCAGGTATTTTTTTTAGTTCGGCTGGCTCTTTTTGTTACTGAACGAACTCGCGAGCATTTGAGAAGCCGTGTTGGTGAGACTGTCTCTCGACAGAGCAGGCGCGACAAAAGACCCATCACAAAATGTGCTGTCGTGGGTCGTATGCTTGACAGTTCTGTTTGTTTTTTTAAAATAGGAAATGGCATAGTGCGGTATGTGACTGTACTTTGCACGTTTAATGTGAGCTGCTACAATGCACCGGTCATTGTCCTTGGGTGCCCACCAATGTTCCCTCTAAGCTAAAATTCTACTTTGTGAGCTCCTGGCATTAGAGTGAGCGATTTGGCTGCTGCATAAGTTAATTTGCTCTGGAGCCATCCTTCCTGAGTGAAGACAAAAATCTGTGAGCTGGAGGCTAAAAAACTGTGAGCCGGCTCACACTAGCTCAGTTTAGAGGGAACAGTGGTGCACACCCATGCTTTGTTTAGAATGACATTCCATCACAAGACTGAGAAACCTGCAGGACATTCAACGGGTGACCTCAAAGTAGCTGCTTTATCACATAGGAACTTCAGGAACAGAATGGAAAGGGAAATTGCTGAGTTACAAGTGATTACAACAGTTGAAACAAAAACCTCCCCAGGACTCAACAGCGATATTGGTTTCTTATCTCATTACATATGCTAACTCATTCAGTCCTCACATATGTACTCTCAACAAGAAGGACTATGCATCCTCTGTATTTTAGTGTACTTCTTTTTCAGAATAGTGTATTAGAATACTGAATGTAATGCAAGGAATATTGGAATGTTTTGCTGACATCACACTGCACCCACCTCAAAGAAGATTTTAAAAAATGCTGTTAAGTTACCTCCATGCCTGAGAGGAATGGAGAGTCTCAGTTTACTTCCCACAGCGGGAGAAGATACCTTTACACATGTATCACCGATTTTGACATATTTATTGCTTTACTGTCCTTTTCCACTTAATTAAATCAAAACAACTGTTGACTTTATAACCGTAGCTTGTTATTTAGTTTTGTCTTTGCATATCTTAAAACAGCTTCATATTACATGTAAATTTGCTCTTCAGCCTCTGTCTATAAGTTTGAACTCTACCTTCCATTCCAGTGTATTTGAAAAAGTGTGTATGCACAAGAAAGCTCATACTTTGAATAAACCTTTGTTGGTCTTAAAGGTGCCACTGGACTCTGAATCTATTCCGTGACACTTACCAATTTTGCATGGTTTTTTTCTCCGTCGACACTGGGTTATCTCTGATTTCCACATGCATTTTTGTGCCTTTAGTTTTCACGTCCCCCACCCCACCCCTTTTGCATTGCTTTTGAGACTACTCATACCCCGATCTTTTCCTGGAAGCCGATTCTGAGTCGCCTTTCTCCTCGGGTGTAATGTTTCTGTTGGTTTTCTTTGCCCTGCCCTCTCCTACCCACCTTCTGCCCACTTTTCAAGGATTGGACTGTCATGGTCAAATTGACCTCCAGGCTACATGGATCACTTCCCCTGGAGGAAATAGCTGCTTTGGTGAATGGACTCTATGGCATCATACCCCACTGAGGTCTCTCTGCTCTCTAAACCACAACTTCCCCAGGCTCCACCTCCAAATGTCCATGAAGTCATAAGAACATAAGAGAAGCCAATGTTGGATCAGGCAGTAGCCCATCCACTCCAACACTCTGTGTCACACAGTGGCCAAAAATACCAGGTGCCCTCAGGAGGTCCACCAGTGGGGCCAGGACACTAGAAGCCCTCCCACTCTTGCCCCCCCCCAAGCACCAAGAATACAGAGCATCACTTGCCCCAGACCGAGAGTCCCTATTTATACCTTGTAGCCATTAGCCACTGATGGACCTCTGCTCCAGATGTTTATCCAATTCCCTCTTGAAGCCGTCCATGCTTGTAGCCGCCACCACCTCCTGTGGCAGTGAATTCCACATGTTAATCACTCTTTGGATGAAGAAGTCCTTCCTTTTATCTGTTCTAACCTGACTACTCAGCAATTTCATGGCGTGCCCACGAGTTCTTGTATTGTGAGAAAGGGAGAGAAGTACTTCTGTCTCTACCTGTTCAATCCCATGCATAATCTTATAAACCTCGATCATGTCACCCCTCAGCCGTCATTTTCTGAAGCCATGTTTCAGGTGCCTCTGGTTTCGGACGTTAGAACTCAAGGACATCCATTGAAACTTAGGGACAGCAGGTTCGGGATGGACAAAAGGAAATACTGCTTTACACAGAGAGTAATTAGAATGTGAAATTCACTGCCGGGTGATGTAGCGATGGCGACAGGAATGAAGAAGAAGAAGAAATTGGATTTATACCCCACCCTTCACTACCTGATCTCGTTTCCCTTCCCCCTCCCCACAACAGAAACCCTGTGAGGTCGGTGGGGCTGAGAGAGCTCTTTCGAGAACTGCTTGGGAGAGAACAGCTCTGGGAGAACTTGTGACTGACCCACGGCCCTCCAGCAGCTGCATGTGGCGGAGTGGGGAATCAAACCTGGTTCTCCCAGATTAGAGTCCATTGCTCTTAACCACTACACCGAACTTGAGATTCAAGGTATAAGTGTTTGATAGTCAAAGCCCCCTTCCTCAGATGTGAGGATATCGAAACCTTTCTTTTCGAAGGTGTCTGTAAAGTCCACTGTGATTTTTGTGAAGATAACCGTCTTAGCCTCATCCCAGGCTGTGAACACTCTTGCTCTCAAGCAGTAGAGTCCATTGGCGGACAGTCGTTACCACCGAGTGTCTTCGGCCATCTTGGGAACACATAAGGGGAAGGATCAGCTGAGCCTTTTTTTTAAAAAGTGTTGATTTATTTCCCCCTCCCCCAAATACTCTGCTCTCGGACAATGGTTGATGACCTGTGAGTGTGTTGAAAAATCCTTAGACAAATACTAAATATAATCAATATATTTTAAAAAAATAGGCAGTTGGGGGGAGGGGAGTCGGCAATGAAAATGCATGACCTTTGCATTCCTTCGGGGTCAAGCCATTTATCAAATCCTCTTGCTCTGGTTTCAATTACACCGCTTTGTGTGTGTGGATGTGTGTGTGGAAGGAACTTATTTTAGCAGGTTCACTGGCCTCAGTTGGAAACAGAGGGCGTCGGCCTAACGCTTCACCCTCAGTGCAGGCCATTTGAGCCTTAGAACAAATACCAATCATCGCTCTTTGGGAGAGGAGGGAAGGGGGTAAAAAGGATCCGCCTCAGAGTAGCCTATAGGAACAGGATTTTCCGTCAAGGTAAACGGTTGTCGGCAATGACTGTGGTAGAGTGGGCGATAAATCCCATTTTATTGCTGAAACATTCCAGCCTCTCCGCATGCCCGACAGCTCTCCACATTCTCATACACATTTGGGCCATTTCGGCAGGATGTCCATCTGGTTCTTATTACCTCACAACCTGCCCGTGTCTGATCCGAAGGACGAAAAAAACAACCCCCACGGGTCAAAAACAGGGAAAAGAGACTCAAGCGTCCGGCGAGAAGGACAGAGAGAAATGACCAGGGGAGCCCTTGGGCTCATCTCTCTATTGCTGAGAGCCTATGTAAATAGACGGTCAGGTAGTCGTGTCACCCACATAGGGACTGCACCGGCCTAATTAAATCAGAGATTTTGGTATTTGTTTGGACACCTGCCTCAAAAGGTGTGAGATCTCTATTAGAGCCAGTTCAGACATGCGAGTGTGTCCCCACCCCCCAGAATGTCTCCCAACCATCCCCAGAGATGTCAGGGATGATTCAGACTGATCCTGCACTGAGCAGATGGTTGGACTATTTGTTATGAGGGCTGGATCTGACAGAAAAGTCACTTTGTCAGGCTGGGCCATGTGTACCATAAAATGTAATGCCAGGTACCAGAGATAGCTCTCTATATAATAAAGCTGTTTTGGGGTGGCCATGTTCGATGCGCTCCCTAATCAGTTGGCTGCAAGAGCTGCCACTCAGAATGGGGACCCTGGACACTGGCTGCATTCACTGACTCCCGCCAGCCCAAACTTGCCTCACTATTCATGGATGCCTTGCCTTAGTCCCACCCACCCACCCACAGAACCGGTGCCCAGCCACAGTAGACTGGGAGGTGACAGACAGAGTGCACAATCCAGCAGTGGCCGAAAAGGGGCGGCCATGGACGCCTGGAGGTCACCGGGCGGCCGGCGAGTAGAAGGCAGGACAACGGAGGTGGCTGGATACCGGACCTGAGCCCGCTCCTGGCGGCATTGCAGCCAATGATTGCAGGTCCCCGAGTGAGTTTTGAGCAGCCCAGAGGCTGCCAGAGGTGGGTGGCCATAGAGGGAACCTCCGGTGGGCACAGGCGGCCACACATGGGGCCTGATGTTAGCTAATACTGCCATCTCCTGCCCGGGAGGTGGGATGAGTTGCTCAGTGACATCGGGTGTGTGGAATGTTATTTTATACTTCTCATGGCTCGCTTATCGCTCCCAGCTCTGCTCTGATCTTGGGAGACTGTTGGTGCCTGCTTATGTATGTTCCTTTGTGCCTAGCTTTATTTCTTCCCGCTTTTCCCCTGAGAACCTCAGGCCAGTATTTGGGTGCCTTTTACATGACTTATATGACTGGTGACATTCCTTTGCAAGACCCTTTTGAATTCTGTATAATTGCCCTGCCCGGGGATCGTTCTAACCATTACTGACACAGAACATGTAGATGACCACCACAGACCTTTCTCAATAAAGACTACCTTTTCTTAAGGACACTTGTTGGTGACTGGCTCTGTAGGACTCTCACACCTGAGCCCGCTCCTGGTGGCGCCACAACCGAGGCCTGCAGGTACCCAGGTGGGCAGCGAGCAGCCCAGAAGCATTAGAGACAGGCGGCCGCGGGGGAACCTCCAGCAGGTGCAGGTGGCTGGATGTGGGGCCTGAGCCTGCTCCTGGCGGCACCATGCCTGATACCTTCAGGTGCTCCGCTGGTCGGGGCATCACAAGGCCGGACTGTTGCTAGATCCCGTTGTATTGATTTACAATGGGCCTTGCTCCTAGTAAACTTCATAAAGGTGACAGGGAAACTCAATTAACAATATTAATTTTTTTTTTTTTACTCAAAATGCAAACATGCTTAAAACATTAATGCTTTTACCGTATTTCCTTAAAGTATTTCCCTGATGCGCGCCCTCCCATTTCCACCGCCCGTTACTCATCAGTGCTGGGACACTGGGATATGCCCAGCCTCTGTCCTCTGTCCTCTGACCAGTTGCTCGCGGGCCAGATAAGAGCCCTGGATGGGCCAATTCCAGCCCATGGGCCATATGTTTGACATCCCTGGGCTAGATGTTCTGTATGTCCCCTTTCAGCTCTATGATTCTATGATGGAATGATGGAAAGAAGGTTGATGTGAACTGCAGCGGTTGGCTGCATGGACTAGTCCTGGTGATTCGGACATCGATTCTTCTGCTGCTGGTGATGACGGAGTGGTGGAAAACGCCGTAAAGGTGCATCCACTGAACTTGTTGGATTTGTATGGCAAGAGAATATGCCTGCCTCTGCACAGAGACCTGGACTTCCTTGGCGGTCTCCCATCCAAGTATGGACCTTCTGAGGGCACCTGGTGTTTTTGGCCACTGTGTGACACAGAGTGTTGGACTGGATGGGCCACTGGCCTGATCCAACATTGGCTTCTCTTATGTTCTTAAGTGCTAACTGGGGCTGACCCTGCTTAGCTCCTGAGAGCTGATGAGATTGGGCTAGTTTGGGCTATCCAGGGTGGATGAGAGCAGAGGTGGTTTTGCCACTGCCTGCCTCTACATAGTGACCCTGGACTTCCTTGGTGGTCTCCCATCCAAGTTCTTAGTGGGGCCGACCCGGCTTAGCTTCCGAGACCTGACAAGATCAGGCTAGCCTGGGCCATCCAGGTCAAGGCAAGAAACAGAGGTGGATTGCCATTGCCTGCCTCTGCACAATGACCCTGGGCTTCCGTGGTGGTCTCCCATACAACTACTAAGCAGGGCCCATCCTGCTTAGCTTCCAAGATCTGATGAGACTGGGGTAGTCTGAGCCATTCGGGTCAGGGCAAAAGACATACAAGAGGGGGTTTGACGTTGCTTGCCTCTGCCTAGCAACCCTGGGCTTCCTTGATGCTCTCCCATTCAAGCAGTAATTTGGGCCAACTCTGCTTAGCTTCTGAGATCTGATGAGATATGGCCAGCTTGGGCCATCCAGCTGGCGATGGTAAGCAGAATGATTGCCGGCCACATCTGGCTGAATTGTGTACAGTTGGCTGACATTTACCTTGGCAGGACAAGGCTACTTGTGTGCACATGTGTAAACTGATCCCTAATGTTTTATTTTAAAGAGAAATTTGAATTCCATAGATACATATTTTCTGATAAGTGTGGGTGATGTTACGACTGAATGAGACACTTGTTGGTTGTCCAACCCGCTTTTCCACTGCTGAGAAAGGGAAGATACCCTTTGGCTGTGCTGGGTATTATGGGATGGCACCTGCATGGACAAAAGGCAAGGGGAGGGGCCATGGTTCAGTGGTAGAGCCTCTGCTTTGCATGCAGAAGGTCCCTGGTTCGATTCCCGACATCTCCAGTTAAAAAGAACCAGCCCCTAAACAACTGCCAGTCCAAAGGGAACCTGTTAAACCAAAAAGAAGAGGGAGTAGGGGGAAATAGCTTTGTATACAACTTGAAAGTTTAGAGAAATTTATTTTCCCACATGCTTGAATCTACATATGCATATGCATAGCCAGTATTATTTGAAATTTATCATCACGTTTCAGTATATTGTAATTTGCTACATGGGGAATTTCATTCATATATGTTATAAAAATGATTTATATTCTTTGCTTTAATTAGGGATAGTTTTGTAGTTGTAGGGATAGTTTTTATAGTTTGTAGAAAAGCAATAAAAAAGTTTATATATATAAATAAAAAAAAAGAACCAGGCAAGAGGTGATGTGAAAAACGTCCGCCTGAGACTCTGGAGAGCTGCTGCCAGTCTGAGTAGACTATACTGTCCTCGATGGTGAGGGACTTAGGCTCAGTGGCCGAGCATCCACTTGGCATGTAGAAGGTCCCAGGTTCAATCCCCTGCATCTCCAGTTAAAAGGACCAGGTGGTAGGTGATGGGAAAGACCTCTGCTGGAGACCCTGGAGAGCTGCTGCCAGTCTGAGTAGACAATACTGAACTTGATAGACCAAACATCTAGTTCAGTAGAAGGCAACTTCATGTGGGACTGGGGACATACCATGAAGAGAAAGCTGGCCGGAGATCCACCAAGGTCATAATCTGTTATAGTTGTTACTGAATAATGAGAACACACTGGTTCCTACAGTTGGATTTGAGTCCAGTAGCACCTTAGACCAACAAGAATTTCAGTGCTGACACTGGATGCATCTGTTAAACACCTTTCTTTAGTTGTGTGCTAATTTGCTGCTCACCCTCTGCCTATGTGCATGGATTGGTAACTTCCATTTTGATGTATCTGAAGAAGTGTTTGTGAACATGAAAGCTCATACGCAGAATAAAACCTTGTTGTTCTTAAAGATGCCACTGGTCTCAAACTTCACAGTTAAGAAGGGAACACCTGCCCATCAATCTCCGATTGTGATATATTTATATCCTTCGCTGTGTTTCCCCCCCCCGGAATTAAACCCAAACAAATGGTGACCGTATAAACTAAGCTTGTTATCCCAGTTGGGTCCTTGCATCTGTCAAACAGCTTTATCAGACTTCTTCTCTTTACCTATATGTATGGACTGGCAACTTCCATTTCAGTGTATCTGAAGAAGTGTGCATGCACACAAAATCTTATACCTTGAATAAGACTCAGACTTTGTCCTGCTGCTTCAGACCAACATGGCTGCCCACCTGAATCTAATGGAATGCATAGATTGCTGTACATCATTGGTCTTCAATCCAGGGGTCAGGACCCTCGGGTGATCACGGACCCCTTACTTGTTGGGTCACTTGCCCATTTGCCATTTTTCTGCTGCTTTTGAGAGGGCCTGACATTAGTGAACATGTGCAGAGAGCATGGGAGGGGCATGTCTCCTGATTCTTTTTGGTCAAACACTGAGAGGAGAAACAGGACAGTGATGCGAGGACAGAGAGCCTGTTTGGTGTAGTGGTTAAGAGCGGCGGACTCTAATCTGGGAGAACCGGGTTTGATCCCCCACTCCTGCACTTGCAGTTGATGGTGTGACCTTGGGTCAGTCACAAGTTCTGTCAGAGCTGTTCTCTCAAGAGCAGTTCTCTCCAAGCTCTCTCAGTCCCACCTACCTCACAGGGTGTCTTTTGTGGGGAGGGGAAGGGAAAGGAGTTTGTAAGCCGCTCTGAGACTCCAAGTGAAGGGTGGGGTATAAATCCCATATCTTCTTCTTCTTCTCTTCTTCTTCATTTATTTGTTCCATTCGGTTTCTAGACCACCCTCCCCTGTGGAACAGGGCTCAGGGCAGTGTACAACAATAAAAACAACATTCATACAATAAATTCACAGTTAAAAACAATAGGAACTCAATACTTAATCTAATTAAAGGTAAAAGTTTCCCTTGCTTGAAATCCAGTCAAATCCTTGCTCGAAATCCAGTCAACTCTAGGGGGTGGTGCTCATCTCCGTTTCCACGCTGAAGAGCCAGCGCTGTCCAAAGTCTTCTCTGTGGTAATGTGGCCAGCACGAATAAATGCTGAGGCACACAGAATGCTGTTACCTTCCCACCGAAGCAGTACCTATTTATCTACTTGCAATTTCTTTCTTTCGAATTATGAGGTTGGCAGGAGCTGCAACCAGGGATGAGAGCTCACTCTGTCATGTAGCACTTGGGTCTCAAACTGCCAAACTACCAATCTCCCGGTCTGCAGTTCAGCGTCTTAACCTCTGAGCCACCACGGCCCCCCTTAATCAAATTAGATGGCGCTAAAACTCCCAAATTGTGCTACCGCCTCATGGGGGGAGGCAAGAGACGAGTGTACCAGCCAGATGGAAACCGTCGCTGTCCTCAACCAAATGCCTGGTGGAACGTCTGTCCCTTACAGGCCTTGTGGAACTGCATTAAGTCCTGCAGGGCCTGGATGTTGTTTGGCAGAGAGTTCCACCAGGTTGGAGCCAGGGCGGAAAAAGCCCTGGCTCTGGTCGCGGACAGCCATATGTCTCTTGGGCTGGGGACCACCAGTAGGTTCTTATATGCTGAGTGTAGTGCTCTTCAGGGGAGTATACCAGAAGAGGTGGTCCTAAAGATACGTGGGTCCAAGACCCAGACAAAAACAAAATCCCTGGCTGTCAAAAATCAACATTTTTGAGAACACATTTCAGATTTTCACAATTCCCCCCCATCCCGAACTGAACACTGATCAAACTGTTAGTCTGCCGAAAGCTTTTTAAGGAACACTCTGTCATCTTTCGGTACAAAGCATCTCCAAGACCGATTTCCCACAAGGTGCCTTCTTCCGTTTTCCCCAATTGCGTGCTTTAATTTCTCATTATTTGCAACAGGGCACAGTTTGACCCACGGCTTCATGCGATTTCCCCCATGGCTTCAGTGATCCTGTTTTTTGAGGATCACTGAAGCCGCGGGAAAAATTGGTTGGAGCCACGGGTCAAAATGCGCCCCACAGCAAGTAGTGGGAAATTCAAGCACACAATCGGGGGAAAAGTAAGAATGACGCCGGGGCAGTGCCTTGTGGGAAATCGGTCCATGGCTGTGCAAGTTGACACTTGGGAAATAATAAGGAGAGGTTTGCTTTTAATACAGAATTAGCTGATCCTTGAACATTGAGAGATGATTTTAGCGCTTGGACAACCTGAGCTTGAATGACAAAGATTGCTGAAGAAGGGAGCAAGAACAAAATTTGTTAGCTCCCCAAGTCTTGCTTTGCTTTGAATACAAGTCCTTCCTTGGGAAGGATGGAATGGTAGAAGCGCAAATATCTCAGCATCAAGAATAGTTAATACTGAGTGGTGTACCCTCAAGACCCCTGACCTGGATAGCCCAGGTTAGCCCGATCTCATCAGGTCTCATACCCTCATCAGGTCTCATAGCCAGTCTGGTATAGTGGTTAAGTGCGCGGACTCTAATCTGGGAGAACCGGGTTTGATTCCCCACTCCTCCATTTGCACCTGGCTGGATGACCTTGGGCAAGCCATAGCTCTGTACCAGCTGTTCCCTCAAGGACAGCTTGGGAAAGAGCTCTCTCAGCCCCACCTACCTCACAGGGTGTCTGTTGTGGGGAGGGGAAGGGGAAGGAGTTTGTAAGCCGCTCCGAGACTCTTGAGTGAGTGAAGGGCGGGATATAAATCCAATCTCTTCTTCTTCTTCTTCTTCTTCTTCAAGAACCAAACTCTAGAAGATGCCTGGTGGCTGTTACTCATGAAATGATGCTAGAGCAGAGGTGACAAACTCATTCGTTATGAGGGCCGAAAGTGACATAAATGTCACTTTGTCGGTCCAGGCCACATGTGCCATAAAATGTAACACCAGGTACCAGAGATATAAACTTTATAAATGATGCAGGCAAACCCAATGAACAATATAATTTTTTTAACTCAAAATACAAAGGAAAGCAATTAATTCCTAGTGGTGAAAGCAATTGATTTACTGGGGAACCCACAGTTATATCAATGGGCCGGATTCTCCCTACGGCAAGCATGACTGTTGATTTTATATGTTTTAACGTGTTTTAAATTTTATTGTATTTATTGAAACGTTTATTTATTGAAATGTTGTGACCCACCCTGAGCCAGTTTGGTGTAGTGGTTAAGTGCGCGGACTCTAATCTGGGAGAACCAGGTTTCATTCCCCACTCCTCCACTTGCACCTGCTGGATGACCTTGGGCAAGCCGTAGCTCTGTACCAGCTGTTCTCTCAAGGACAGCTTGGGAAAGAGCTCTCTCAGCCCCACCTACCTCACAGGGTGTCTGTTGTGGGGAGGGGAAGGGAAAGGAGTTTGTAAGCCACTCTGAGACTCCTTCAGGTAGTGAAGGATGGGGTATAAATCCAATCTCTTCTCTTCTTCTTCTTCCATTTATGGGATGGGCGGGATATAAATGCAAAAATAAATAAATAAATAAAAATAAAAGCCCCAATAAATGGATTTAATCACATGTGAGGTTAGTTTTTCTCCAAGGGATACCATAAAAGGGGAAATGTACCTTACATTTCCATCCATACCAGTTGCTTGTGGTATAAGCCCAGGATGGGCCGGCTCTGGCCCCCGGGCCTTATGTTTGACATTCCTGTGCTAGAGCATCTCAGCTAACCTGTAGTTTTTTCTGCCTCAGTGCAAGAAATAGTATAATCTATGGGTAACACAGATGGACCAAAGTGATGTGTTGTGTAAAGAAATCTGAGGAACATTAGCTGTATAAAGAAATACATCACCAGCAATTCGAAAGCCTTATAAACCCAGATCCCTTTTTGTCATTCCTCATTTCTGTCTTCTTTTCCCTCTTCTTTGCATTACATTCCACCCAGACATTCTTTGTGATCGGCTGCCTAGTGCCCATTTCCTTCTCCCTTCAGCCTTCAATTATATGCATGCCACTACGGCGTTCCCTGCATCTTGTATTTATGAAAATACATGTGAAGATCTTTTCTAAAACCAAAAGAGAAATTTGTTCCCGGCCTGAAGAGGAGGCGAAATTGTACATGTGCAAACAGAACCGCTGTCAAGAAACCACGGAATGTGTGACACATCTCCTTATTCATCTAATAAATCATCGCCAGCGTTTTTCAAATCCCCCAAACCAAAATCTGTTTGGCAAATCAACTGGAGATTTCATTTGGCGCTTTAAAAAAAAAAAATCAAGACCTTCTTTGAAAAACGGCACCATGTAAATAGTTTCACAAAGCAACAAGCTAATCAATCTCGCAAGCAGAATATAAATCAGGGATTTCATTAACTGCCTCATAGCCAGTTTAAATTGTGGCCCTGTCCATAACGCCTGTCTCTCTATGTATGTCCGAGTTATATTAAAAAACCTTTAAATGACTTTGTAAAACCAGCTACATCCAGCTATTATAATAATTAATGGCGGTGTTTTATAAATCAATATATGTATTCTTGATAAATTCATATCCAGTTAATGGTGTAATTTAAATAAAAAATTAATGCAATAAAGGACATGCAGAAATAGGCAGAAAATCTTTAAAGGTTAAGAGACAGATTTGTCTATATTCTCTTTCTAGACCAGGGTTTTTTTTGGCGGGGGGTGGGAAGAGTGCCTGCTGAAAAACTAGCTTTCACTGCCCTACAAGCATAAGTCTCATATTATTGTTTGCTTTTCTTTTTAAACATTTAAAAAAATATTGGCAATTCAGGTTACAAATCTGGTACGAACAGGTGTTCTCAATGTGGATTCAGAACAAGAGAAGAAGAAAAAAATCTCATAAAATGTAGCAGTGATTCTCATCTTTTTAAAAATTATGAACTTTTAATTTGCAGAATTGTGTAACTGTATGTTCTCTGTTCTATGCACACTCCCGAGGTCCATAAATATGAGAACGTAACTCTGAAAGCATAAGTGCACAGCAACGGTTGTGTAAATCCTCAAGAATGTTGCAAGACAACAGAAGTATGTCCCTTATCTGCTGTTCTAAGTACAGTTAATCCAGTTTATTAAAAAAAATAATAACATGGAGTAACTTGGAATAAAAAAAAACAAACCCTTGACATCTCTCCCCTCCTTTCGTCCCTACATTGCATGCTCACACTAAACTGCATGAAGATTCTTTATGAGTTATGTTATGATTTACATTTTATTTATCGTCTGCATCGAAAGCCATGTCCTAGAGAATAACACGAGACTTAAAAAAACCCTACACAATTTCTACTTCGTGTTGTCACCCTCTTGTGATCTTAAACGCTGAATAATAATCGTTGGCTTGTTTATGTATCGAACATTAGGCAGTGAATCGCCCAACAAATTATGCAAAAAGTTAAGCATGAGCCCATCCACGCTGACACGATGCAGAAATGTTATTTTAATCCTGCGAGATTTATTTCTGACGGTTTCTCTTAACATTGCATTCCCTTATTTAGAACAGTAAAAACGATTCGTCCAGTCTGTCTTGACGGGAATGGATGATTTCAACAGGGAATATGGGGTGGGGAAGGAAAGGAATGGATTTGCTGTCGATCATTTTAGTAATTCACACTCACAACCTTTTTGTTTCAGAGTTTAGATTAAAATTACAATGGGCATCTATTTAACTTAGCTCATGACAGGGAGTAAAAAGGAGATGGGGCAGGAAGGGGGAAGAAAGAAGTGGAAACAAAGCTCCGGTTATGTCTTGAAACAAACCTGAAAGATTGTCATCCAATGAACGTGGATTTTTGACTTTAGACAAACCCAAGTCGCAGATGCCTAGGAAGTCTAATTTAATTTAATTAGATGTCATGTATCAGTGACAAACTGAAATACATCAAGGTTTTAAAAATGTCTTCATTTTCCATTGTAAATATTTTGTTTTCCCCTTCATCAGATCACATGCGCTGCTTTCGACAGACAAAAGACTGAATTGTGCTCTGTGGGATTTAAAAAAGTGATAATCCCACAGCTACGGATCTGAGAAAAAAATTCACTTTACTGAGGGTAACCTCTTAACTGTGTCACAGCTTTCTGCTGCCAAAGCAGGCCATCTCTGACACTGCTGCCTGCTAACAAAAGAAACTTCATTAATAATTGGTGTGTGATCAGAAATGGAAGGTTTCCCCCTCTTTTTTTCAGTCCCGCACTAACTATTCAAAGGTATCTGAATTTAGCTGTCTGTTTAAAACAAAAGGGGGGGGGAACCCAGTATTTCACTTCATGGGAAGATCAAAGCACCTGGTCATTTTGCTAAAATTTCTTGCTAGGTATGTCTGTCAGGCAGCCTGATCTATAACCCAGTTACGACATCATGTGTGGATTTAGGTGGATTTAGTGCTATTAACTTCAATGGGCCTCTGACTAAATTCCTATAGATAGTTAATTGGCACATGTAATGCACTTACTTCTGGAGTAGTCCCTTTTTGACTTCAATGGGATTACAGTAGGCTTGGCTGTTTAAAGAGTGCCCTATCTTGAAATTAACACAGGCTCAAAGCCAAGTCAGAAAAGCTTAACCAGGTTCAGGATCCGCCATTTTTTTGCCTTCTCAGTGTTTTTTAAATCCTGCTCGAGGCAAATGAAGTGGATTGCTACCACACCCACCAATCCTCTCAGGTTCTAAACCCACAGAAGAAAGAGCATCCATGCAAACAATTGCACTATTCAGCTGTGTACACTCAGCTCTCAATCTGCAGATGTTTATGCCTGCAAAACCAGGTTGTTAAAGCCAATAAAAATTACGGAACAGTGTCTCCAGAAGAGGTTTTCCTCTTCCTTTCAAAGTGAAGCTGAAAGCATTCAGGGTGCTATGTGGCCAGTCTAGCTGATGAAGTCCAAGGCACAGGTAACTGCCGCGGTCACAAAATGAATGGTAAGAATCATGAATAAACCTTATTCACCCAACCTCTTTCGAGTGATATCCTGTTTGGAATCTCTGAATTGTAAGAGTGACTTTGGTAGCCATAAACTAGGAAGTACATGGGGGAAATCGGAATGCGTTTCTCAGGAGCGGCACAATTCTATTGGCTTAAAACATCTGACAGGTATGAGCGCTCCACCCAGCCCACTTCTGCCAACCGTGCTGTGTCAGACTACTGGCGTCAGGGAGAGAATTTGAGAAAAAAACCCATGCCTTCAGCACACAGAGCAACTACGCTTCTTCTCCAGGTACCTTGTGATTACCAATTCTGCACAACTGAAAAGCATCACTGCTTATCAAGATGCCGAACCTTTCCTCTCTAGAGGAAATACAGATTTCTGTGCAACCATCGCATGAACAGGCCTGGTTGACTGAGGAAAACGTCACAGTTTAAAGAGGCAGCAAGCTGTGAATGTTGTGGCTTCTTTAGTATTACAGGGCATAGTCTCTTTTTTAATTTTTTAGGTTCTGAGCGAGGTCAAACAGAGAGCGGATGGGTGGGGTGTGGGAAGCCCTACACCAGCTTCTAGAGCAAAAACAAATGGGGAAATCTGCTTCAAAAAGTGGCACCAATTTTCTTTCCAAGAGCGGTGGGCTTTGGGGCAATATTTCTCACTTAGCAGACTGCAAGGTGGTCAGATCTCCTGCGGTTTACACGTAGGTAAGCCCAGACTAGAAATGTACAGGGATTTTACAAATCTCGTATAAAAGCGAGCGAGGTGGGGCAGGGACAATCCAAACAAAGGACGTGCAACGCAATTTCATTTATTTTGATAAAGCTCCCCTCCTCCCCTCCCCGAGCATTTTGCTGTCTTTGTCAAAGTGAATGACAACAATTTGGCCAAGTCTCTCTCCGAGACACACTCCACACTGACAGGCAAATTATCAGAGGCCCTGCACTCCTTATTATCAGAGGAGAAGTCATCAGGAGGACGCGTGGAAGATCCTTCTCCCCTGTCACTATTTGTCAGTGGGACAACGGCCACTGCCACGGGTAGCTGACAGGTAATTTCAACAATAACAATTACTCCTATTACTAGTGTCATAAACAATTCGCCCAAGGCATGACAATAGCAAAGCTTTATAATTCAATGCCATATAAATAAATGCCAGCCTGGTAACAAGTAATTTAGCTCCAATCAAGCTTTGGCCCCGGCGTTAATATTGTTATCACACAAAAATGGAAAATTGAAAAAAAATTGATACGTTAATGAATAAAGAAAGACTGCGAGGGTTTGGGGAGAGCGGAACCAGGAGTCCGAACCCGACTTGTGTCTGCAATATATTTATATGGGCTGTTTCGTATTAAGATATCAAAATCATGATTCGGCATACTTTGTTTCGGGGTTGGAGAAAATTTGAATTCTGCTTTGTTGTGGGCGCTTCTCTCATTGTTAGCGTACATTAAGGGGGAAAAGCTGCATAAAAATCAACAGATATGTGTGCTTTTCTAATTGCTTTATTGCAAGCAAAATCTAATGGAAGAAGCTGGGTTCTTTAAGATTAACTACTAGAGGTCTGATCCACAGCCCAGTTGGCCCAGGACACTTGGACTAAGATTTGTTTCAGTCTCATTAAATTCAGTGGAACAAGACCAACAATTCAGCTTTACCAGATTGTGGGTTATGAAATCAATAGATCTATGAAATCGACAGTTGTCTGCATTAGAAAAATATGTATAACATTTCTAAATTCACACATTCCACCCCCTTCAAGTTTATGTTCTGCAAAAGCCGCTAAAATCCATTGTAACCTACTGTGTCAGGATAAAACTCTTCTCTCTCCTTCAGTTCACTGTCTTTTTTTTTTTTTTTAATAAAAAGGGCCTCAAACCTTACCAAAATGAAAACACGGACATTGAAAAGTGAAGCACCGACCACTGAGTGATCAGCCCAATTTGCAATTTTCCCTCTTTGTCCACTAAAGACAATGTGGCATCAGTTTGACAGGAGTAAAAGAATTTGAAAATCTCTAATTAGAAGAGCTGCGGAGCAATTAACGCATGTCAAATTTCACTTCATCAAGTGCCACTCTAATTTTCTCACTAAAAATTAATGGACTCCCCCTCCTCTTTTTTTTTTTTAAGTATGTGCATGTCCCCTCAAGGCAATGTTGATTCAAATCTGCTCAAAACCCAGCCTCGCACAACTAAGCAACCTCTTGATTACAATCCAACACACTTCTAACTGCTTTCTTTCTTACTGTCACAGATACTTTGTCAACAGTCAAATTACACCATGCTGATAACAATGCATAATGGTGTTCCTCGAAGGAGGCGCCTGTCAAGGAGCAAGGTTTCATAAAATGCATAGTTTTCTTCCCAAAGAAATATCCCTGCTTTAAAACCAACTTTTGTGCAGCTTCCACAGCGATTCCTCTGCAGGTTCTCCCCCCCCCCCCTTTTCCCCTTTCCCTCTCATTCACTTCTCTGTTTAAGGGTGATTTAGTTTACTCCGGTTTGTATGGAAATACAGAGCTGACTGCTTTGAGAATTAAAATGCAAAAGGAAGGCTGCACAGAAGGAGATTTTACTATTTTTTTTTTAAAAAACCTCTTTTTTAAAAATTCCAATACAAGTTTCGATATAGTACCCTGTAATTGTGTAACGACTAGGGAGCAAAGACAGATGCTGAAGACACAGAGATATCAGTGGCAATTTTTGCTGAGCTAAAGCTGCAGTTTCGGCTGCATTCTGTCATAGCGTTCTCTCTTGTAACCGACAGTATTTAGAATCCAAGAGGAATTTGTTCAATCGGGATAGATTTCCCCAAAACATCAGGATGCCCAGGACAAATTGTTTCACGGGTCAAAAAGAACATCCTGTATGATGAAAGGGGAGGAGGGGAGGGTCTCATTTTAAACGATTTCACAAAATTTGTGATTATTTGTTGCTGAGATAGAAGTACAGGGCAGTTTCAGGGGGAAAGTAGGGGAGACACCTCTTCTTGAGATCTGAGCTGATTCTCGAAGGCCTTGGAAAATTTCCAGAATTATTAAGATGCCTCCTTCTCCTCCCCCGCCCCTTAATTTAAAATGTGTCTATGTTGAGCCACTAATTAGCAAGTTAACTACTGTAATATACAACTTCGCTACAGATGTCAAACGTTATCTTTTGTGTTTCGCTGCTTCCTATCATTTGAACTGTCTTTACACTTAACATTTTTTTTTTACGCTAAATTCATCCGGGTCTGAATTCTCAGTTTCTGTAACTTAATTAACTTTAATGGATGGAGACCCTTCGTTAATTTTCTTCTGTATGGTACATGCTCTTCTTCCCTCTCCCTTTCAGTGGTCACCTTGTTACAATTCACAGCTTGGTAATACTTTATATCCAAGCTATGCAGTCTACAGATGTCTGCTTTAGGAAAATATTGAGACTTTTGTTTTTCTTTCAGAATTTTGTGAGCCTGGATCTTGCCTTTGTCCCACTTTTGGTATGAAACATTAATTGATGACAGATCTAAATACAAGCTCCTGAAACATTTAAAACTTCCAGGGAAAGGATATATATTTTTTGTCCCCAGAAGTAGTCTAAACTTCCAGTTTATGTTTCCTTTTTACTCCTGGCTATATCACAAAATTAAAAAAAATGTGTGCTTGTGTACATGTGCTGTGATTAGACAAAATATACATTGTACATTAAAGATCAGAGCAAAGGTATACAATCATCCTGGCATTTAAAATAAAGAGGATGGGAAATTGAAAAAATATATATAAATAAAGAGGGAGGAAAGAAATCCAGGAAAATGTCAAAAGGTGACTCAAATGCCAGACCGTTCTATCTTCGATTTTTTAAAATTTTGTTTTCTAAAACGCTAAATAAACAATACATAATGCATCCCTCATCAACTCCAAACCACGAGGACTCTGCACTCAAATAACAGGAAACATATTCAATTTTCCTAACAGAAGACAGTTCATTAAGCCGTGCCACATCAAATAAAACTTTAATTTCTCCAGCATCCGAGTCGCAATGAAAGCAATTGATGAAGATGAGCCATATGGCACTTCTATCAGCAAACACATATTGCTCATTCCCCAAAAGTTTTCTAATTCTGTTCCCCAGGCCTGCGTAATAGAGATAATGTGCTCCAAGAGCAAGCACCATGAGCTATCTGGTGTACACTTCTAATACTGTATTTAATGGGAAATAATGAATCATAAAAGCCTGCAGAAGACGGCGTTTGCTAACCTAAATCTCAGCTGTAATTTCATTGTTGTGTGCCTAAGACGCCGGGTGCCCTTTCCCAAACAACAGAAGCCGAATGTAATAATGCCAGCCGGCTTGCAACTTGGGCGGGAGGAGAAATCCTTCTTCGCACAACCAGGTTTCGTTTAACTCTTGAGGCTCCAAGGGATAATGCAGCTATGATTAACAAAAGAAACGTGTGTTATTTAGAGGCACACATGGACATAAAAGGCAGATACACCCAGATGCGTTTCCATTCTCCCCCCCCCCCCTCTCTGATGACTATATCACAAAATGAGGCCTATTCCCCAAACAGGGACTACCAACAGGGCAATACAGATTTATTTGAAACTGCAAACTCTTTGACACTTTCCCCCAAGTAACAGCTATCATCCTTGAAGTCTGGCTAAGAAAGATTTTAACAAGACGGATTGTTTTTCTTTTCCATGCTGTGGGGGGGGGGGGGGGGGTGTTGAATGTCTCAAGAATGAATGATTGAATTAACCCAGCCGAGTATTTATAATTTGCAAGACTTTTTGAAAATGTGTGCGTGTGCAGATGTGCACCTTTGAATCCCAAGCATCTTTTCCTGTCACCTGCTTCCAAATTACATGGATATATAAGAAAGAATTTTTAAAAAGACCATTATGCAAGAAATACACGGGGTTTAATAGACCATCAAGACAAAGTTTGGTCTGTATAGCTTAATAATACATAGAGGCATTATTTGGACTGTCCCCAAAACAGTCTTGACAATATCTCTTTGGAACAACGCCCCCCCCCCTCTTAATTTGAAAGGCTTTTTGGAGATATATATGGTGCACACATTGCAAACATATTTTGGTGCATGTGTTTGCTTATGCAGTCTCTGAAGACCCACACAATTAAATTAAAAAAGAGCGACTTTTAAAAGTTAAGAGATTGCCTGTTTAAAAGCTTATTAAAATCAGCATGTTCGCGTGTGTCTGTCTTTGAATTAGCTTTCCCGATTTGATTGCCTTCATTAATAGCTGGCTGCTTTGGAATGCTGCTATTCCAAGCATGTTCCAAAGTCTGCTTTCCTTGCTGGATTTCCAATATTGGAGTCTCACTCAAATCATCAACTTGGAGTCCCCCCCCCCCTTTCTTTTCTCTCTCAATACATTTTTTTAAAGAAAGGCAATGGTGAAAAAGGCAATGGACAATCTGTATTGACGACAGCCGCCTAAAAAAAAGATCAAGAACAGGTTAAAATCAAACCGACATCCTCCGAAAATTGGAGGGGGGGGACCCTCTTTTGAACAAAACAAAATAAAATAAAAACTGATTCTATTTCATGAATGTCTTGAAAACAAGTGGTTAACCAGTCTTCCAAACACCAGGGAGACACCCCCCCCCCTTCCGCCATGCTCAGATGGGGTTACATATGACAATAGTTGATTACGATGTAAAACAAGTTGGGAGAATAAAAAAGAGAGAGAGAGAGAGAGGGGCTTTCTGTTACCATTTTATCAAAGCCGTTCATCTTCTAGCTGCAGGCAGCATTTTATTGGAATGGCAGATATTTCTCTGTCCAGGCGCCTTTTGTTTGTGCATCTCATTTGCATCTATTAATCTCCAGCTGAGGGAAGGGGGGGTGTATCTTCCATTCTCATTAAGGCCTTCCCTGCCCATTACTTCATAAGCCAGCTGCTGGGGGGGGGGGGGGAGATTTCACCTGTGGTGACTGAGAAAAGAGGGGTGGGAAAAGGAAGAGAGAAAGAGAGAGCAAGAGAGAGAGAGAGAGAGCAAGAGACCAAATTCTTCATTTTTTTCTGCAAAAAAGGAAATCTTCTGACTCTCTTCCCCTATAAATGGGCACCATTTGTGTTAAACAGCCTCTTGTCATGACAGATGCCTCCCCGGGTCAGGGGGCAAAGTTGATCTGAAGGTCAGCCGTAAAACAACAGACAAACCAGACGCCACAAACTGGTTCCTTGAAGCCGGGCGGTGGGAGCCAGGGGTATAGCCAGGTCTCCAACCTTTGGCAACCTCTAATAAAACAAGGGGTAAGAAAGCTGAAGGGGATCAAGGAGGCCCCTGAGGAAACAAGCACTAATACACACACACGCACGCACACACACACACACATGCACGCACAAAAAAAATCACACACACAAATAATATCAATATCCAGGCAGGCAAAGGGGGAGGGGGGGATTGTAGCCTGTTCTGGGCAGTACAGACATGTTTCTATTGTTTCAAGGGGCTGGGGGAATTAATTCTGCTTATTTATTTAAGGTGTGTCAACTGGCTGCCTAAACCTGTTTCGGTGTCAAGATGAATAAAACTTTTATGGCTCATAAAAGAGAGTAATTCATCTCAATGTTCTTTGTGGGACCTGGTTTTTTTCCCCTTCTTCTTCTTCTCTCTCCCGCGCCACCCCCCTTCCCCTGGCATGCGGAGATAGGGCGTCTGTTCAAAATGGTTCCAACCCATGGCACTGTTGCTACGGGATGCGGCGTCTGAGGAGGGCAGGGGGAAAAATGATTTGATTGGCAAATGGAGCCCGGCGCAAACAATAAAGCGGAATAGGTTAGGAGCGGAGCGATGGCCTCCTGAATTCTCCCAGGCGCCGGCTTCCGCCACTGGAACGCCCAGCCTTCTTTGCTTCAAGTGAAGGGACAGCAATGTTTATCTTGAAATATTAAGGGGGAAAAAGGACAGTGAGAAATCTTTTCCACATGATATTCCTTGGCTGCCCCCAGCACAAACAGCCGTTTGCTTCTTTTCACTTTGCGCCTCGGTTGGCGCAAATGCAAATAAGTACCGAATTGCTATATGCATCAAAACTTTGCTGCGATCTTTAGTCCTCATGTTATGCAATTTGGCCATTTGGGTACAGTTTACATCCCTAAAACATCAAAAGCCAAATCTATCCATCCAGGGCTTCTTCTTTTGGAAAAAGAGGTGCCAGAACTCTCAAGAGGGAAATGAAGTTTTCAATCTGTATACTGAAAACTCATGAACTTTTAAGCATTTTAAAAAGAATTTTTCTGAAGTGGTTCCAGAACGCCATTCTGGCATGTTCCCCCAGAAAAAAGCCTCCCCTGCCTGCCTGCCTGCCTGCCTGCCTGCCTGTCTGTCTGTCTGTCTGTCTGTCTATCTATCTATCTATCTATCTATCTATCTATCTATCTATCTATCTATCTATCTACCTATCTATCCTCTTGATGCATTTGAGCATGTTAAAAGTGTGAGTCTAAATGATACACTTGTGACTCAGTTGTACTCCGTAAGTAAGAAACCAGCCAGACTATCTCAAATAAACTGATTTTTCAGGACTGTAAACAGGGTGAAAAGATTTTTTCCCCCTGAAAGAGAATCAGGACACTTCTCAACCAAATGGGCCATAATGTTACAACAGAATTCTCCTTCTCCCTCCCTACAAGAAAACTGCAACGACACTTCTATCAAATAAATATTTAAGTTTCAACCACCTTCTAGAAACACCCTTTCACATTCGGTTGTGGCCTGAAGATGATCCGGAGCAAAATGAGATCATTTTGTTTACTGCTTCATTTTTGAAAAAAAAATATTAAAGGAGTTGTGTTTCCAGTGAATTTTCTGCACCAAACTTACGCTTCCTTTTTGAACCGAAGT
The DNA here is from genome assembly GCA_029233225.1 of Lepidodactylus listeri. Classification (NCBI taxonomy): domain Eukaryota; kingdom Metazoa; phylum Chordata; class Lepidosauria; order Squamata; family Gekkonidae; genus Lepidodactylus; species Lepidodactylus listeri. Next base: position 5,995,415 of record JARCFY010000016.1, on the reverse strand, counting down.
TGCTGCCATGGCTTCAGTGCCGGAAATGTACAGACGCCCCCTGGTTACTGTCCTAGCCCATCTCGGCTGAGACGAACCTTTACACAGTACTCAAAAAGGAGACATAATTCAAAAATACTTGTTTGGTCAAGCACTTGTTTGGCCAAACACCAACCTCAATTTTGAGACTGTGCGTCCCATTTTAAAAGGCCCTTTTAAAAACTGTTTGCCGAAAAAAAATAAACAATTGTGCTAGAAACACCTTTTAATTTAAAGCACCTCCCCCCAAAAAAGACCCTTAAAATGATGACTTTATCAGAAGAGGCGTGCATGCACACAAAAGCTTATACCTTGAATAAAACTTTGTGGGTCTTAAAGGTGCCGCTGGACTCGAACTTTGTTCTGGCTTTATCATTTGTCCTTCTGTTTAACAAACACAAAATACACCCAGTGTCCGAAACTGATCTCCCTCCCCCAAAACTTCTTGAGCCACGTTTCTCCATTTCTCCCCCTTCCTCCCTAATCTAATCACTAATTCCTTCACTTGCTCAAGAAGTTAAAAATGTTAAGTGCCAGGCTTCCCCCCCCTCCCCATATCTGTCTCTGTTTATGGAACAGTCCCTGGTTTCCTCCTTCGCTTTTTCGGCTCCAGGTCCTCAGGTCAGGAGACTGTAAATACACACACTGCAGCCCCAACCCATAAATCTAAGCAAAGGGCAGGCCCATGTATTCAGATAAGCAACAGTGGAGTGGGGAGAGAGAGAGAGAAAGAAAAGAGAGAACAAATAGAGTCTGTGGAACAGCAGGCACTTTTCCTAGAAGCAAAAACACACACGCAACAAACCGCCCCCCCCCCCAATTGCTAACAAGCCTCTTTGTAGGGCCGAAGAAATACTCTGGCGTATGACCTCATATCAGCCTCTGAAAGATGAGCTTGGGACAATCGTCTTTCCCCCCTCCCTATTATTTATATACAAAAATCTGGTCGCGATGCATTTTATTACCGTGGAGACAGAGAAATTAAACAAAGAGATTTCGCTGACATTCTAACTTTCTGCTTTAATGGCAGCTCTATCTTTGTTCTTTGTTTAAGAGCAAAACCAACTGCCAAGTCCTTGCTACGGCATGCCTAAAGTTCCAAAGGGTTCGGCGAAATAACTCTGGGATGGCGTTACCGATTTTCCCAACAGAATGATTGTTATGACAAAAGGATTTGGCTCTAATTTTTTGGGGGGGGGGGGATATAAATTGATTATTGTTACCTACCTTTGAACATTGGAGGAAGTATCAGTATCTTGCAATTATCCAAACCTGGGATGGTTTCAGTTAGAACATAAGAACAATAAAAAGAGCCTTGCTGGATCAGACTAATAGTCCATTTAATCCAACATCTTGTCTCACACAGTGGCCAACCAGTTCCCCTGGATGGCCAACAACGAAGCATAGAGGTCGAGGTCTCCCCCTGATGTTGCCTCCTGGCTCTGGGATTCAGAGAATCGGTGCCACTGAATGTGGAGGTTCCCCTTTGTCACCATGGCTAGTAGCCATTGATAGACTTCGGCGGCGGTCACACACACTAAATAATCCACTTTCAACCCACTTTCAGTGCACTTTCTGACTGGATTTTATTGTAAACTGGCAAAATCCAGTTGGAAAGTGGATTGGAAGTGGATTGGAAGTGGATTATTTCATGTGTGTGACCGCAGCCTTATCCTCCACGGTTTCATTGAGCTGACTTCTGACATATTCTGTGTCACCCTAGGACAGGGGTGGCCAAACTGTGGCTTGGGAGCCGCATGCGGCTCTTTCACATGTATTGTGCAGCTCCCGTCAGGGCAGCTGAGGAAGCCAAATATCATTAGCAAACAAATATCATTGGACAAATAAACATCATTATAATATCTGCTTTTACTGCTTTTGTTATTATTTTTGGCAGTCTCATTTAATGTTAATAAAAAGCAAATTTGCATATTTCCAGGTAAAAACGTGTAATATTTGTTCATGTCTTGTGGCTCTCAAACATCTGACATTTATTCTATGTGGCTCTTACATTAAGCAAGTTTGGCCACCCCTGCCCTAGAATCTGTGCCCCATCCCTAACACCTGTAAGATTTAATATTAGAATTTAATATTAAGATTTAATATTAGGTAAGATTTAATATTAGGATCCAGCACAAGTTGGGCTACGATATGGACATTTTGCAAACAAGAAATCTAGTCATTAAGTGGTCTCTATTAACGCCTTGTGCTCCTGACTAGTTTTCCCAGAGCAGAGAAAACAGACGTTTTTTGCTTCTGCACCTACTTCGCAAAGACTTGTCTACTCAGCTCTCGCTGGCATTTTCCTCACTTCTCTCTCACCGTCACCTCTCCCTTTCTCTGTTATCTGGTGTAAATGGGACCTGCTGTTAGAAAAGCTTTCCTTTTTTCACTTTTACTCAGGTGAGGTGTAACATACTGCAGACGTACCCTTGATAGAAGCCATTACGGGTGGAGGCCCTCTTCCTCTCCTGAGTTGAAAAAGTGAAAACTTCACAGGCTTGACAGGCCTCTGAAGAGAGTAATTATTTTTAAGGCCAATTTTCTCCTCAGATTCTTTTTGCCTCGACATGAAACAAAGGTAAATCAAACATCTTCAGTCCTGGCAGATAGCTGAATTAAAGGTTTTCAGTGGCACCACAGAAAGATATTCCTTCTCTGCCCCCTCCCACCAGACCTAGATTTTGTTCACCGAATGGAACATTTGGGAATCACATAGTGATGTTTTCAACGTTTTAATCTCTAGAACCGAAACCGAGCCCGCACAGAAAATCTCACCATTTCATATGTTGAAATTTCCGTTCATTAATGGAAATGTTTAAAACAAAACCTCCTCTCAGCAAATGTAACGCCATTAATTATATTATAGAGTTGCCAACTTCCAGGTAAGTAAGTTATACAAAAGATAAAAAAGATCAAACCGTGCATAAATAATGAAAAATATTCGACAGTCAATGAGTAGGATAACCTAAACCAGGGGTGGTCAACCTTGCTTAACGTAAGAGCCACATAGAATAAACGTCAGATGTCTGAGAGCCGCAAGACAGGAACAAATATCACACACACGTTTTTATTTTTAAAAATATGCAAATTTGCTTTTTATTAACATTAAATGGGACTGCCAAAAATAAAAACAAACGAGGAAAACCGGTTATTGATAATGATATTACTTGTTTGCTAATGATATTGAGAGAAAGAGAGAAAGAGAGAGAGATGGAAAGAAAGAATTAAAGAAGTGGAAAGAAAGAGAGAGAGAGAAACTAGGAAAGCAAATAGATGGGAGGGAGGAGGGAAGGAAGGAAGGAAGGAAGGAAGGGAGAAAGAGAGAAAAAGCATGCCTCCCCTTTGCTTCCCCAGCCGCCCTGCCAGGAGCTGCACAATATGTGTGAAAGAGCCGCATGTGGCTCCCGAGCCACAGGTTGGCCACCCCTGATCTAAACCTATATAAATTGTGTAGTTTATCAAAAATACAATATGCAAATCAGAAACTCAAAAATACATGGTCCAAATACACAAACAACCTTCAGAAGGAGTCCGTTAAATTCCACAAACAGTGAAAAGTCCAAATATAAATGTTTATCATTCCTTTTTCGAAAAACTCGCTGCTTGTTTGTCCACTTAATGGCCCTGCCAGCTTCCGGTTGCCATATCGCCTTGCTTCCTCAAAAGTGGAACACCAAAACCGCCCAGCTGCAGTACTGTTGAATAATACACAGCAGCTTTTACATTCTTAAAGTACATCTGACCTACTACTGTGATGTATCACAACAAAAATCCTACTTTGTGAGCTACTGGCATTAAAGTTGTGAGCGAGGAATTCGGCTTCTGCATAAATTAGTTTGCTCTGGAGCCATCCTTCCTGAGCTAAGACAAAAATGTGGGAGCCGGAGGCTAAAAAATGGTGAGCTAGCTCGCACTAACTCAGTTTAGAGGGAACACTGATCTCTTGGTATTACAACTGATCTCCAGACATCAGAGATCGCTTCTCCTGGAGAAAATGGCTGCTTTGGAATGTGGTTTCTATGGCATTGAAGTCCCTCCTTCCCCCAAATCCCACCCTCCTCAGGCTCCACCCCCAAAATATCCAGGTATTTCCCATTCCAGAGCTGAAAACCCTATTGGTTAATGTGGACAATACAAGGGTAGATCAAGATCTATTAATACACATGTTGACTTTTGGAAATTGGTGATAACCACTTTCTAAATATTTGTGGTTAAAGTGAGTTTGACATATTTTCAATGTGTTGGTTATTTTCAGTACAGTTGGTTATTTTCAGTACAGAAAACACACCGTTAGCTAATTTTAGCAATTTTGATGGTCCTGAATTATGGCTTAGTTCTTGTTCTGCCCTACTGCAGAGTTATCCACACAGAAGCAATTTCCTAAAAGTTTGCTTTAATGCCTAGCAGTGAAATATTGTAAAAGGGGGGAAATGGAAACATTGGCAAGGATGTAACAAATAATTACACCAAATATCGTCTCATGACCAACAAAGCTGGGTGAAAGCGGGGCCTTGTTTGACATTCAGTGGCATGGAAGAAAATGTCTGCACGAATGGAATTGACTTCTGATGACCAAAACAGTGGGGTAGAAGACTTATGAAGCCACACTCATCCCTTCCATCTACAGCAACAGAGTTGGCAGCAGTGTTCCCTCTAGGTGGAGTTGGTGTGAGCTAGCTCACAGTTTTTCAGCCTCCTGCTCACACAGTTTTGTCTTAGCTCAGGAAGGATGGCTCCAGAGCAAACTAATTGATGCAGTAGCCAAATCGCTTGCTCACAGCTTTAATGCCAGGAGCTCACAAAGTAGAATTTTTGCTCGCAAGACTCCACAGCTTAGAGAGAGCATTGGTTGGCAGTATAGCCAAATAACAGAAAGGCCAGTTCCCAAGTGTTGCCAACCTCCAGGTGGTATCTGGAGCTCTCTTGCTATTACAATAGATCAGACAATCAAGATAAATTCCTTGGAGAAAATCGTTACTTTGGAGGGTGGACTCTCTGGCATTTTACGCTGCTGAGGCCCCTCCCCTCCCCAGGGGCCCAACCTCCAAATCTCCAGGTATTTTCCAACTCAGAGCTGGCAACCTAAGGCCACTTCCATAATTGCTCTGAGACTTTTAATCTCCTCTCCTATGCCTTGAGTCTGCTGGAAAGCCACTTCTTGGGGTCTTCCCAGAATGACGTTTAACACGGACTGCAGTTTGATTTAGAAATTGGCAAATCATGTGCGCACATGGAAACACTTTAGATGTGCACACGGCGCTCTTTGGATCTGTCCCAAATTGAAGGGAGCGCACTGCATGGGTAAACTTATATAAGTACTAGAGAGGGAGTCTCTGATTTAATAAGTGGAAATGATTTAGAGTATATTTTTTCACATATATATGGATACGTTCCATGTATTCTTGGATAATGTGTCATAGTATTTTTTTTTAAAGAAAATTGGAATACAGTTAACTGTTATATAGATATCAAATTCCCCTGAAATTGTCACAGACAATTTAAGTGAACCTTAGATGGCTGAGCGTTTGGCTGGGTAGCCGTAAAACCATTTACGGCTTATCTAAGCCTCACTAAAATCTATCAGTACCCATTTTCAAACTGGAAATCAGACTGGAAGTTTGTCTTGAGAGAGGTATCTTTCTTTGTAGGATTACCCACCACTTCCTGACCGAAACCGAGCTCAGGAAAAGAAGGAGGGGATCGCTTTTTTTGTGGTCTTTCAGTTCCAGTCAAACCCAGGAAATTTGAAAGTAGGTGAAAATTAAAAATCACTAAGAAAACAAGTTTCACGAAGGCCTTGGTTCCCAAAAGCTTTCTGGCAGGGTTCTTAAAAGAATCCCAGTTGCTACCATGGAAGCCTTTTAAGCAGAATACCTTTTTTGGGGGTAGTCAAATCTAACTCTGTGTTTTGAATCTCCAGGTCGGCTCCTCTCAAATGTCAGAGCAATGCTCATTTCATCCAGGCTGGGACATAAATCTCAAGCCGTAAATCTACGTTTTAGCCCGGACTGCTGGATTTTGCATCAGTAGGCCAGGAGCTTGAAGATTTATGCAAGTGCATGAAGCCATAATCTTTCTGGTGGATTCCCCAGATGAAGAGCGACTTGTGTTTTGTCAATTCATAGGAACCTTTTGGATTTTTTTTAAAAAAATTGAGATGTATTTCTAAAACGAGTTTCAATTATGACCTGTTTTCTCAACACGTAGGGTAGGTAGGGTTGCCATTTTGGGCTTGGGAAAAACCTGGAGATTTGGGGAGTGGAGCATAGGAAATCGGGGTCTGGGGAGGGGAGGGACCTCAGCCAGTTTGGTGTAGTGGCTAGGAGCACGGACTCTCATCTGGGAGAACTGGGTTTTACTCCCCACTCCTCCACATGCAGCCAGCTGGTGTGACCTTGGGTCAGTCACGAGTTCTCTCAGAGCTGTTCTCCCAAGAGTAGTCCTTGAGAGAACTCTCTCAGCCCCACCTACCTCACAGGGTGTCTGTTGTGGGGAGGGGAAGGAAAAGGAAATTGCAAGCCACTCTGAGACTCCTTCAGGTAGTGAAGGGTGCGGCATAAATCCAATCTTCTTCTTCTTCATAGGGTCCAAACTCCAAAGCAGCCATTTCCTCCAGGGAAGCTGGTCTCTGTAGTCTGCAGATCAACTGTAACAGAGGGAGAGTTCCAGGCCCCACCTGGAGGTTGGTGTCCCTAAGGGTAGGGCCGGGGTCCCCAACATTTTTGAGCCTGAGTGCCCTCTGAAATTCTGACATAGTGTGATGGGTGCCGCTGGCCCTGACCGCTTTCTCAAAACACTTGGTGGGCAGCCGTGGGTTAACAATCAAGAAAACCACAACCCCAAACAGCATGAAGAAACAGAATCAAAAAAGGTTGTGAAAAACGCTACTATAATATAATAATAAATAACAATAATGTGACACAATCAAGACCATAAGTTCAGTTCCTTCAACAAGGTTTTCACAAGATCAGGCTTTTCACAAGATGACAAGGTTTTCTAGAATAAAATCTCTCATTTCATCTGTCATGGCCTTCATCTGAACAGGAATATTTGATGTGTTGCATGATGCACACATAAGGGCATGATTTATCAAAACATCATCAGCCGAATAGTACTATACTCAATAATGGTCAAAAGATTTCCAATGAAGGCTACAATGAGGATTTCCGTGGGTGCCATCACGTGGGCACCATTTTGGGGGGCTCTGACATATGGGCGGGGTTAACTGCGAGCCAGCGTGGTGTCGTGGTTCAGAGCAGTAGACTCTAACCTGGCGAACCAGGTTTGGTTCTCCACTCCTCCACAAGAAGCCTCCTGGGTAATTAGGGTTGCCAGGTCTCCCAGGTGAGTGGGGGTTTGCCCGCCCAATGGGCCCCTAACCCTCTGGCCTGGATCCGGCCGCTGGGGGGAACCCCGTCCCAAAAATGCTGGCATTGCAGCAATGTGCCCGGTATGATGATGATTTCCCCTCAAATGACAGTGGCCCTGCCCCAACGTGCCCGACGATGCGATGACGTCACTTCTGGGTGACGTCATCACAGCACGTGCGCTTTATGCATGTGCTGAAGAACTCCAAGCGAGGGACCAGAACCCCATCCCCCACCTACCTCACGAGAGCCCCGTTGTGGGGAGAGGAAGGGAAAGACGATTGTCAGCTGCTTTGAGACACATGAGGCCTGCTGGGTGACCTTGGGCCGGTCACGGTTCTCTCAGAGCTCTCTCAGCTCCACCTACCTCACGAGAGGCCTGAGAGAGTTTCTGAGAAGATCTGTTTACAATTACTCTCATTGTGATCTACGTCCGAAGTTTATTAGGAGCATGTAATCAAGGATCACCCTGCCCTGGATGGCCCAGGCTAGCCTGATCTTGTTGGATCTCAGAAGCTAAGCAGGGTCGGCCCTCGTTAGTTCTTGGATGGGGAAAAACCAGGGTTGCTATGCAGAGGCAGGCAACGGCAAACCACCTCTCCCTGCCCTGACCTGGATGGCCCAGGCTAGACTAGGTGGGGCCTGGGGATTTCCCACTTTTACAACTGATCTCCAGCTGACAGAGATCAGCTCCCCTGGAGAAAATGGCTGCTTTGGAGGGTGGGCTCTATGGCATTGTACCATACTGAGGCCCCTCCCCTCCCCAAACCCCACCTTCTCCTGGCTCCACCCCCAAAGTCCCCAGGTATTTTCCAACCTGGACTTGGCAACCCTAGGCTAGACCAATCTCATCAGCAAGGCTCATGTCGTAGCAGGAGCTCCTTTGCATATTAGGCCACACACCCCTAATGTAGCCAATCCTCCAAGAGCTTACAGAGCTCTTCTTACAGGGGCTACTATAAGCTCTTGGAGGATTGGCTACATCAGGGGTTGCTGGGCTAATATGCAAAGGAGCTCCTGCTACGAAATGAGCCCTGCTTATCAGATCTCAGCAGCTAAGCAGGGTCGGCCCTGGTTAATATTTGGATGGGAGACCACCAAGGAAAACCAGGGTTGTGATGTGGAGTCAGGCAGTGGCAAACCACACTTCCCTCGCCTTGAAAACCCTAAGTCAGTGGCAACTTCACAGCACTTTCCACCCCCAACAATCAAGGATCATGGATATGTTGCTAAAACATTTTTAATCATACCCATTTCTTTTTCCAGTTCAGCCAGTTTAGCCCTGGAATGCTTTCTTTCCCTTTTGGTTTAGGGTGATAAGCAACTCTAATTGGAGGGACATATTTTGAAAAGTCAGAGCAAGATTCCAGCCTGTAAGATTTTTTTATTTGAAGTTTAAATCTGGTTTAAACGATACGTGATGGGGGAAAGACCCACTTGTCTGCCCCCAAGGAATTACAGCGGGAACGTTTGGGTCCATTTTTTAGAGGAAAGGCAAATTGGAAATGTTGATGGCACTTTAAAAAAAGCAAAAACATACAAAACGGGAGGAGGAGGAGAGAAGAGGAGATTGGATTTATACCCCGACCTTCATTACACGAAGAAGAAGAAGAGGAAGAAAAGATTGGATTTATAACCCGCCCTTCACTCAGAGCAGTTGACAATCTCCTTCGCTTCCTTTCCCCACAACGGAAACCCTGTGAGGTAGGTGGGGCTGAGAGAGTTCTTTGAGAACTGCTCTTGAGAGAACAGCTCCAAGAACACTGTGGCTTGCCCAAGGTCACCCAGCTGGCTGCTTATGGAGAAGTGGGGAATCAAACCCGGTTCTCCCAGATTAGAGTCCATGCTCTTAACCACTACACCAAACTGGCTCCTACGAAGGAGTCTCAGAGCGGTTTACAAACCCTTTCCCTTCCCCTCCCCACAACAGACACCCTGTGAAGTAGGTGGGACTGAGAGAGCCCTCTCAAAAACTGTCCATGAGAGAACAGCTTCGAGATAACTTGTGACTGACCCAAGGTCATGCCAGCAGCTGCATGTGGAGGAGTGGGGAATCAAACCTGGTTCTCCCAGGTTAGAGTCCGCGCTCCTAACCACTACACCAAGTTGGCTGAATATCGGAACAATAGAACACTTTCTGCACCACCTGGTGTCAGATGTATTTCTAAGCAAGATTCAAAGTTTGTTTGCAAATAAGTCGTGACTCTCAGTTCAGGGCCTAACCTGAGGGAGAAGAAGAGGTTCTGCCATGATGCCAGCCTTCAAATACTCTGAGCATCCATTTTACCAACAGCTGTAGCAAAGGTCAAATTTACATCTGACTTCCCCGCTAGAATCATTCTAGTTTCAAAAAAAATTGTCTATACCTGTTTCTAGTTTCAAACCATACTTGTTTTAGTTTATAAATTATTGTTTACATTCGTTAATTGCCCTCCTGTGGTCAAGCTAGCGTTAAACTGCTTTAAACAAATGCTGTTGCTTAGTACTCTTCAGACCCCCTGGAGTGAAATTTGAAACCAGAGTGAAATGAGCTTGGGAAAAGACAGCAGTCAAACTACTTCAGAGGGGAGATGTAAATTGGGCCTACCTGATCTATCTCTGGAGGACTGAAATCCTATGTTTTGATTGGCTGGGAAGCATGTCTTTTTTTTTTTAAGCCAGCCACAACGATTACTAGTCACTAGGCATATACGAATGACAGAAACATCATCTTGATGGGCCAGCAGAGATAGTCCGTTTGAGCCATAGGAGGAAAGAGAAGATTCTTCAAGGCAGTCCATATACAATGACCCACTGGTTGGATCCAACTGAGCTTTTTTTTTAAACTGGTGAACTGGGGAGGAGGAGTCCCTTGGACATCCTTGGACATGCTTGGGAACATGGGACCAGCATGGGGAGGGGCCGTGGCTCAGTGGCAGATCATCTGCTTTGCATGCAGGAGGTCCCGAGTTCAGTCCCTGGCATCTCCAGTTGAAAGGCTCAGGTAAAAGATGACGGGAGCTGTGGTGGCTCAGAGGTTAAGACGCTGAACTGCAGACCAGAAGGACGGTAGTTCAGCAGTTTGAGACCCGAGTGCTGTGTGACGGATTGAGCGCCTGTCTCTGGCCCCAGCTCCTGCAGACCTAGCAGTTCGAAAGCAAGAAATTGCAAGTAGATAAATAGGGACCGCTTCAGTGGGAAGGTAACAGCGTTCCGTGCACCTTGGTGTCTAGTCATGCTGGCCACATGACCTTGGAAAAGTCTTCAGAGAGCGCTGGCTCTTCGGCTCGGAAACAGAGATGAGCACTGCCCCCTAGAGTCGGATTCGACTGGCTTTTGAGCAAGGGAAACCTTGATCTTTACTTGAATAGATGATGGGAAAGACCTCAGCCTGAGACCCTGGAGAGCCACTGCCAGTCTTAGTAGACAATACTGACCTTGATGGACTGATGGTCTTATTCAGTAGAAGGCAGCTTCATCCAGACCCGTAGCCGTGGTGGGGCCTTTGGGGGCAGTGCCCCACCACCGACAAGCCTTGCCCCACCCAGGGAGGATGACGGAATCCCCCCCCCCCCGATCCCACCCACCCACAGTTCTTTCAGAGAATGCCAGTTTGGTGTAGTGGGTAGGACTCTAATCAGGGAGAACTGGGTTTGGTTCCCCACTCCTCCACATGCAGCTGCTGGTGTGACCTTGGGTCAGTCACAGTTCTCTCAGAGCTGTTCTCTCAAGAGCAGTTCTCTCAAGAGCTTTCTCAGCCCCACCTACCTCACAGGGTGTCTGTTGTGGGGAGAGGAAGGGGAAGGGAGATTGTAAGCCGCTCTGGGACTCCTTCAGGTAGTGAAGGGCGGGGTATAAATCCAATCACCTCCTCTTCTCCTTCTCCTTCTCCTCCTCCTCTCCTCTTCCTCTTCCTCCTCCTCTTGATGAGGTCCTTCCTCTTTCCAAACCCTGGCTACTCCCAAATCTCCAGGTCTTTCTCAACCCCAAGATGGCCACCGCATTTGTGACAGTGTAGCTTGCCTACCCAGAGCCCTTCTAGCTCCCCTCCCCCATGAGATCATTTCTGATACTGATACGGGTAAAGTAGGGGACTAATATAGGAAGCTATAGGGGCTACAGGGAGGCAAGCTTCAGGGGGTGAAGTCGCAGGGTTTTATTTCTTCTGCATGTGCCTCCTTCCCTCTAAAAACTGGATCCACCACTTTAGACCACGTTGGGACCAATCTAGTTTTAATCAAGCCGCTCTGCTGTTGTTCGTCGTCCAAAAGGGTTAACGTCGTTGGATCATAAAAGGCAGATTGTTAACGGTGAAATAATTTATTATCTTTTTCTCATGATGGGAAGAGCCTGGCAGGAGGCCTTTACATAACTTTAATAACAGAAGAGAGAGAAGGGCTAAAGGGGAAAGGTTAAGAGAGTGAGAGAAAGAGAGTGTGTGTATGAGAGAGAGGGACCGGGGTGGGGGGAGGCGTTTGGTAAATTTCCAGAGACACTGGAAGAAAAGGGTCTCTCTTCTTCTTCTTGAGCGTGATGGCACTTTTGGAATTCTGGGAAAGGGTGATGGGCATTGCCACAAAATGGCTGCCACAGAGGCAGGGCCAATTTCAAAATGGCAGACATAGGGCTCGCCGTGGTAGCAAAAGGAGAAAGGGGGAGATTGAGAATCTATATCTCACGATGCAGGAAGAAGGTAACTTTGCGAGGTTGAGCGACGCACCACATCCCTGACTCTGTGGTGGGGGTGGGAGTTCTCCCTGCGCCCCTACTTTCTGCTTTTAGCCAAGGAGGTCAAAAGATGTGGGGGGTTTTTTTTAAGATGAATGAGCTCTCACTCTTCTCAAAGCTGAGGAGTCTTTTCAGAAGCTGCTGCTGCAGCTCCTCCTTTTCTCTGCCACTGCCACACCACACCATGTGGACCAACGAATACCCATCCTCCTCCAGTTTGGTTGTGGTGGTTAGGAGCGCGGATTCTAATCTGGAAGAACCGGGTTTGATTCCCCACTCCTCCATATGGGTGACCTGGGGTCAGTCACAAGTTTTCTCAGAGGTGTTCTGTCAAGAGCAGTCCTCGAAAGAGCTCTCTCAGCCCCACCTACCTCACAGGGTGTCTGTGGTGGGGAGGGGAAGGGGAAGGAGATTGTGAACCGCTCTGAGACTCCGAGTGAAGGGCGGGGTGTAAATCCAATCTCCAAGGAGAGAGGAGCTAGGGCAAAAGCAGGTGGATACTACTGGTGCTAATGGATTCCCAAAGTAGTAAGCCCCTGCCACGGCAAGGGCCTGGTAACCTTAGGTGTGTGTGGGGGGACATCATCAGTGTGTCACATTACTTCTGAGAAAACCCGGACATGTTTTCACACCTGTCTAGAAACTGCTGAAAACTCTATGGTCTTTCCATAGAGTTTCCAGCCATTGCAAGAGAGGTGTGAGATCACGTCTGGGGTTTTTTTTCTCAGAAGGGATGCCAGTACTCTCTAGGAATCACTGGAAACTCTGTTGTTTTAACTCCGACTTTCCAGCCATTCCTAGTGAGGTATGATGTCACTCCTGGGTTTTTCCGGAAGTGATGCCATGCTATCACCAATAAGATTTTACAAATATTTTTCTTCTTCTACTGACTGCTGGAGTATCAGCGGGCAAGGAAGTCCTTCTTCACTCAAAGAGTGATTAACACGTGGAATCCATTGCCACAGGAGGTGGCGGCAGTTACAAGCATGGACGGCTTCAAGAGGGAACTGGACAAACATCTGGAGCAGAGGTCCATCAGTGGCTATTGGCCACAAGGTATAGATAGGAACTCTCAGTCTGGGGCAGGTGATGCTCTGTATTCTTGGTGCTTGAGGGGGGGCAACAGTGGGAGGGTTTGTAGTGTCCTGGCCCCACTGCTGGACCTCCTGAGGGCACCTGGTATTGTTGGCCACTGAGTGACACAGAGTATTGGACTGGATGGGCCATTGGCCTGATCCAACATTGGCTTCTCTTATGTTCTTATTTATTTATTTTTCACATTTTCTCCCCATTATGCTCATTGTGTAAGATCTCCCACCCCCGGAGGACACACAGCAGCCCTGCACCCCCACCCCCAATACCTGACAAGCTGACCACTAACGCCTCCTTTTTAAATTATTTGGCTATCAGATATCCAGACACGCCCACTGACATACCAAGGTATGATTCCTACTAATAGGGAACACGGGACGCTTGGAGAAATCCTTATGCTGTGAAGTAAATCATTTTAATTTTCATCTGTGGGAGGGAGTTAAAGTTTCGGTAATCTTCCCCAAGTCGCCAAGTGCTAGAAACGTGGCCGCAGTTTATACAATCCTGACTTCGGAGAGCCCAAGTAATAAAACCTGCCATATTTCAGGAGCTCCACAGATGCTCACAAACTCTTCAGACATGAAACAGGGGAGGGATCTTTTTTTTCCCACCAGTTCATCTAGGGGTTACTTAAAAATTACCTTTTTCTCTTATTAATAGCATCCACCATAAAGTTGTTCTGATCCTTTTATTGTACTTCGCTAATTAAAAATGCTCCACGAGAGCTAGTATTGAGCTAATGAAAGGCCAATAAAACGAATTTGCAAATAGCACAGCTCTGTAATCAATTATCACTTCTCCCTTTTTTTTTTTGTAAAGGCGCATTCATCTCAAAGAGTAAGATGGAGTCATCTGGTTATGAGCAAGCTGGATCTCTAAATGTTAATGAGGCCCAGATTTACCACTGCTAGAGGAAAAAGGTTTAATGGGGTGCAAATCTAATACATAGCACCAGTCCGGGCAGGGCTATAGACCGAGCGATTTGTCCCTTGAAAACCGGCATCTGTAACATTTAAAATCCCTGCGACTTCCCCTAATGACAACTTCTGGAGGATGTTACCGGGAATGTTAATGAGTGTCGCAAATGGAACATCTCATGAAGATCTGCTGAAATCTCTAATTCAGTTGTATTTTAACTCTTCGGTGTTTCGTTTCTGAAGCACGGGCCATTCAGTTTAGCGAAGCCCGAGAGCGAATGGCGAAGTCTCGTGCCGAATACATCCTGTTCGCTCTCATGAACCAACAGCTCGATCCACAGGCTCCAACCCAACCCTGCACTCAGTTTAAGTGGCTACGGTAATCGGTGAACGTGGCTGTGTCCAGAGAGTGACCCAGACGGTGAAGGGAGCACTGACTCCTGAAAGCCAATACCCCGAATATCTTGTTGGTCTCTATGTAGGGTCACCAGCCTCCAGGTGGGACCTGGAGATCCCCCCTGGAATTACAGCTCATCTCCAGACTACAGAGATCAGTTCCCCTGGAGAAAACGGATGCTTTTGAAGATGGACCCTATCGCATTGTACCCAGATGAAGTCCCCGTCCTCCCCAGTCTCCACCCCCAAATCTCCAGGAGTCTCCAGATCTAGATTTGGCAATCCTACCCCCCATAAGATGGTTTCTTACATCTACTTGGCACCCTCCCCTCCCCCCATGACTGAATGCTAGCACGGTCGTCTTGTTTTTTAAATCTTTAATCACTTAAATACTTGGAATGTTCTTAATAATGAGTCTTTATGATTTTAACTCATTTGATAATGCATTGAATTAATTTGTTGTAAATCACCCTGAGTCCCTTGCAATTGGGGAAGGGTGGTCAAGAGATCTAATCTAATAAGCAAATAATAAACAAACAAACGAACAAACAAACAAATAAATAAATAAAATCCCCCAATGGTTGCCAGGGAGGACCTGGCAACTCTATAAGGTACTACTGGCCTTGGGTACCAGTTTGGTGTAGTGGTTAGGAGCGCGGACTCTAATCTGGGAGAACTGGGTTTGATTCCCCACTCCTCCCCATGCAGCTGCTGGTGTGACCTTGGGTCAGTCACAAGGTCTCTCAGAGCTTTTCTCTCAAGAGCATTCCTTGAAAGAGCTCTCTCAGCCCCACCTGTCTCACAGGGTATTGTGGGGAAGGGAAGGGAAAGGAAATTGTAAGGTGCTCTGAGACTCCTCTGGGTAGTGAAGAATGGGCTATAAATTCAATCTATTCCTCTTCTCATTGTCTAATGGTTTCTGGGACCTGACGCACCTTGCTGCTCATAGAAATGCCCCTAAGGGCAGATTTAAAACTGGGATCTGACCCAAACTCTGGGCCAAAAGGGGAATGCTTTGTGACCGCTAATAGTTTTTAACAGTGGTTATTTTCATGTGGTTTTAATTTATTTGGTATTTATTATATTTGTTCTCTGGTTGTCACCCGCCGGGCCCCGATTTGTCAGGAGAAAGGCGAGTTTATAAATATTTCAAGTAGTGAAATAAATAAATCCGGAATGAATAAATGCCAAATGGATGTGGTTAATGGGAGCCTTTCCAATGAAGGAGAGGAGCTGAAACAGTAATGATGTCCTTTGTAGAAACCCATCCATCGAGCTCTTCCACGTTTTTCACTTTTGTATGAGACAAGCGGGAATCAACACTTTTCAAGAGCTCCCTACCTGGCTCAAGATTTCAGTGAAAAGCATCAGATTCTTGTAAAAACCAGGCTTTTATGCATTGCTCTAGAAAACATTCTCTATGCTTTTAACCCTCCTGAATGAAGTGGTGAAACTTTCAGGCCGAAATACATTTGGAAAAACTCCCATCAGACACTCTGAGCCCATGGGAGCGAACCAAAAGGAAGTAAAGTAAATAAATAACATTCAGGAAACGAGATAATATTTTCAAGGGTGTATTGGCCTAGCTTTACTTATCACTGTGGCCCCTGCAGGCACCTTTTCTGGTGCCCCCAAGTGTTTTTAGAAAGTGGGCCGGTTCAGGAAGAAGAAAAAGAGTTGGATTTATACTCCACCCAGAGTCTCAGAACAGCTTACGATCTCCTTCCCCTCCCCAAAACAGACACCCTGTGAGGTCAGTGGGGCTGAGAGAGCTCTTTTGTGGACTGCTCTTGAAAGAACAGCTCTGGGAGAACTTGTGACTGACCCAAGGTCAAACCAGCAGCTGCAGGTGGAGGAGTGGGGAATCAAATCTGGTTCTCCCAGGTTAGAGTCTCAGAGTGGTTTACAATCTCCTTCCCTTCCTCTCCCCAAAACAGACACCCTGTGAGGTAGGTGGGGCTGAGAGAGCTGCTTGTGAGAGAACAGCTCTGAGAGAACTCATGACTGACCCAAGGTCACCCAGCTGGCTTCATGTGGAGGAGTGAGGAATCAAACCCGATTTTCCAGTTTAGAGTCCACCGCTCTTAATCATTGCACCGAATCAGAGTCGTGTACATGATTCTCGCCTCCTACACTGTATCTTCATGATAACACAGTGTTCCAAATGTGGCCACACCATAGATCTTTCCGGGGGCATTAGAAGAAAAGAAGAAGAGTTGGTTTTTATACCCCGCTTTTCACTACCGGAAGGAGTCTCAGAGTGGCTTACAATTGCCTTCCCTTCCTTTCCCCACAATAGACACCCTGAGAAATAGGTGGGGCTGAAAGAGCTCTGAGAGAACTGTGACTGACCCAAAGTCACCTAGCTAGCTGCATGTGGAGGAGTGGGGAATCAAACCCAGTTCTCCAGATTAGAGTTCACTGCTCTTGACCACTACACCAAACGGGCTCACCATGGCAGAAGTGGGATTTGAAAACAGGTCTTTCTAGTTTACTGCTGAACCTCTTAGCCATACTAGCAAATACTATGCATTTAATACATCACACGAAAGCCGTCTTTTGTTAACATTTAATGTGTGGTCTTGCACTTTGTTTTCAGGATCAGCTAAACTCTAATTGTATTTTGCTTCCCTTTAATCCTAGGAACCCAGAAATAGCTTCATAGTGCTATCGATGCAATGAACATGAAACTCCGGAGGACGGTGGAAGACAGAAGGGCCTGGTGTGATGTGGTCCATGGGGGTCACAAAAAGCTGGACGTGACTCTGCGACTGAACAACAACTATGAAATCAAAAGACCAATGAGAAAACACAGAATCTCTCTCCACCTCCAAGTTCCCTGAAACCAAAAGAAAGGAGGAACAGGCTCTATTTTAATCTGATATTTTTAACATAACATTCAAGCAGCAAGACAGTACTACAGTGGAGTGCAAGTTATACAACCTGATCGTTTGGCTTTCCATCGGTCATTGTTGTTTGAGAGACACTCAACAATCACTTCATCGCTCCTGAGCACCTGTTGTAGACAAAAGGCAACAAGGGACAGGCAGAGTTATGTTTCAGTGCTAGTTCAGTGCTCTCAAAGGACACTCAAGATCAACGTTCCCTCTAAGCTGTGGAGTCTTGTGAGCAAAAATTCTACTTCCTGAGCTACCGGCATTAAAGGTGTGAGCAAGTCATTTGGCGACTGCATACATTAGTTTCTTCTGGAGCCATCCTTCCTGAGCTAAGACAAAAATGTGTGAGCTAGAGGCTAAAAAACTGTGAGCTAGCTCACACTAACTCAGCTCAGAGGGAACACTGCTCAAGATACATACATCTGAAGCCTCCAGGCAAGGTCCCCATTGTGTGATAGGAGCAGGGACTGGCTCCTTGGAGGGGCCGTGGCTCAGTGGCAGAACATCTGCTTGGCATGCAGAAGGTCCCCGGTTCAGTCCCCGGCATCTCCAGTTGAAAAGATTAACTTAGCAGGTGATGTGAAAGACCTCTCAGCCTGAGGCCCTGGAGAGCCACTGCTAGTCTGAGTAGACAGTGTTGACCCTGAGGGACCAAGGATTTAATTCACAGAATAATAGAATCATAGAGTTGGAAGGGATCTCCAGGGTCATCTAGTCCAACCCCCTGCACAATGCAGGAATTCAGTATAGGGGAGCTTCATGTGTTCATATGGTGATTTAACCACCACAAATGCCTATTACATCAAGATGATCTTGCCTGGGGCAAGGGTCCTTTTCAAATGGATTTGGGTAGTCAAAGAGAACAGGTGATTCTTGAACCTTTGGCTTTGTGCACTGCTCTTCCAATGCATTCAGTATTGATTTTTGTCAGAAGATGGCTCTCTGGGCAAAGCTGCCTTAGGCCCTTGGTCCATCAAGTCATGAAGCTGCCTTCCTCTAAATCAGACCCTAGGTCCATCAAGATCGGTCTTGTCTACTCAGACATGAAGCTGTCTTCTCCTAAATCAGACCCTAGGTCCATCAAGCTTGGTCTTGTCTATTCAGACTTCCAGCAGCTCTCCAGGGTCTCAGGCTGAGGTCTTTCACATCACCTCCTTCCAAATCCTTCTAACTGGAGATGCTGGGGATTGAACATGGGACCTTCTGCATGCAAAATGCAAGCTCTTCCACTGAGCCACAGCCCCTAGTACAAATCATGATGTCCCTCAGAAAAACAGTCTAAAACCACCCTTTCCTACACTACCTTCCTCCCAAACTCCTAAAATGGCTCCAGCTGTCTGCAACCCTGATAAATACACCAGTGCTGGCCCTGGAAGTGCTATATCACTGAGACGAATTTTAAGGATTGGTGTCAAGTTCTAAAACAAATCCTTTTATCGTACTCCTTCCGAGAGGGAGCCATTTTGCAGCCAATAACTCTTAATCTACTGTCTATGATTCCATCATTGTCGGATCACTGGCAAACTGTAGAACAATGTATCCCTGATCTTTAACCACATTCAGTACTGGAGAACAAGGCCTTTGAGTGTGTGTGTGTGGGGGGGGTAAATGAGAGAGGGAGGATTTCTTATCCTAGAAGCGTTCCCGTCCACAAGCAAAACGGACACTGGCGCTTTCATCAGCGCTTAAAATTATGGCTCACGTCACGGTTTTTAAAGATCTCCCTGCCGGTTGAGCAGGCTTGAGAAGACTCAAGAATTGCTTATGTTTCAGTCTCGGCAGGGTTCCTGGCGGACTACTTCCCCGCTTAAACTCTCCTCCCAAAGTGGAGTTTTTACAGTGATAATCGCAAGGTTAAATTAATCAGCTAATGACGTCCCCGAAGATCATTTGCCGCTTCCTGGGATCCACACACCTGGCTTTCTTTACGTACGTTTTTATTGCTTTCTCCGCTAAATTGCTTTTGGAGCCGGTTTATTTCCCTTCCCTTCAATTTCTTAGCGCGACTCCGCGCTTCGTTCCTCTGTCCGCTTTGTTATGGAATGTCTCCGGGCATATTCCTCTCCGGAAATGCTTTATGAGACTCTTTTGTTATCCTGAGCAACAAAAGCCTGAAGTTATGACAGGTGTACACAGCACTTCCTTTTGAGGGATGATCTGTCCGCAGAGATGTCCGGAACCCCCTGTAGGATTCTCTACAGTGGAGGCTTGGACACTCGTTATGGAGGAAACCCTTGCTACAATATTGTCCCTCAAATGAAGCAATCAGCTTCATTTCAGTTGGGTGTAGTGGTTAAGAGCGCGGACTCTAATCTGGGAGAGCTGGGTTTGGTTCCCCACTCCTCCACATGCAGCTGCTCATGTGACCTTGGGTCAGTCACAAGTTCTTTCAGAGCTGTTTTCTCAAGGGCATTTCTTGGGAGAGCTCTCTCAGCCCCACTGAACTCACAGGGTGTCTGCTGTGGGGAGGGGAAGGGAAAGGAAATTGTAAGTTTTATTTATTTATTCATTCAGCTTCTATCCCGCCCTCCCCGCCGAGGCAGGCTTAGGGCGGCTTATATCGGAAGATAAATACATTAAAACAGAATATTGATCAGTAAAACTCATAACAGTAACAGTTCATAATCCTAAATAAAAAGCTGATAAAGTGCTGGTAACAAATATATCTTGCTGGACCACAATGGTATAAAGTGCAACCGCAGGTAATGTCCAACATATCAGAGCCCTTTGTTGTTAGTGGTGGTATCGGTGGCGGTTCCTAATCAAAGGCCTGGTGGAAGAGCTCCGTTTTGCAGGCCCTGTGGAACTGAAAAAGGTCCTGCAGGGGACTGATGACCAGTGTGGAGCCACCACTGAAAAGGCCCTGGCCCTGGTAGGGGCCAGTTGAGTGTCTTTCGGCCCAGGAAGGGTCAGGTGATTCTGTGACCCCGACCTCAGTGCTCTGAGACTCCTTCGGGTAGTGAAGGATGGGGTATAAATCCAGTCTCTTCTTCTTCTCTTCCTCTTCACTTCCTCTTACAGTTGCATCCCTGGCTTGGGACATTTCTGGGATTTGCAGGTGGGGGCCTGGGAAGGGCAGAGTTTGGGGAAAGGCCCACCCTCCAAAGCCGCCATTTTTTTTCTCCAGGGAAATTGACCTCTGCACTCTGGAGATCAGTCATAATTCTGGGACAGCTCCAGACCCCATTTTGTGTTCTGTCTCTGGTGATTCTGAGCACCGAATCCTGCTGCTATTTATCACATTTTAAAAATCCTGCCCTTCCTTCAAGGTGCTCAGGACAGTTTACACTGCCAAAAACCTGCTAGGCTTCGACTACAAGAGAGTGACTGGCCCTCATTCACCCAGCGGAGCTTCATGTCTGAGCAGAGTTTTACCACAGTGGATTGTTTCATACCAGTGCTCCCTCTAAGCTGTGAAGTCTTGTGAGCAAACATTCTACTTTGTGAGCTCCTGGCGTTAAAGTTGTGAGTGGGCGATTGGGCAACTGCATAAATCCGTTCGCTCTGGAGCCATCCTTCCTGAGCTAAGACAAAAACATGTGAGCTGGAGGCTGGAAAACTGTGAGCTCACTCACACTAACAGCTTAGAGGGAACACTGTTTCATACCACTGTTTCCACTGGAGAAAGATCCAGTTTGGTGTAGTGGTTAGGAGCGTGGACTCTAATCTGGGATTTGATTCCCCACGCCTCCACATGTAGCTGCCGGTGTGACTTTGGGTCAGTCACAAGTTGTTTCAGAGCTGTTCTCTCACGAGCAGTTCTCAAAAGAGCTCCCTCAGCCCCACCTACTTCACAGGGTGTCTGCTGTGGGGAGGGGAAGGGAAAAGGAGATTGGAAGCTGCTCTGAGACTCCTTTTTTTTTTTTTTTTAAACAAATTTTATTAACTTTTTTTAACAAAACACAAGTAAAACAACCAAAAGCAGTTACAAAAAATCAAAATATAACAATTCGTATCACAAATACCAATTTTTACGTATAAAATTATTAAAATTAAATTGTTGGGTTAAGGTAGCCTTTTCCAAAAGGAAGTCAAGTTTTCCCAAAATTGAGTGCCAACGTCCATAAAATGAATATAAGTCTTTTTGCAGGTCTGAATTTACAAGTCCGTCGGAAATTTTGTCCATTATCAAGTGGTCCCAAATTTTCGTATACCAGTGTTCCAAGGTAAGTGGTCGGGTGCTGTTCCAATTTGACGCTATAGTTGTCTTGGCTGCTGAAAGAAGCATTGTAAGTAGTTCTATCGTATATTTAGGAAAATTTACTGCATTCCAACAATTCAAAAGGATAATCTCAGGTTTGTAAGGAACCAAATAACCTGTTAACTTTTCAATTTCCAAAATAATTAATTGCCAAAATTGAGCTACCACCTCACACTCCCACCAACAGTGCAAATAAGAGCCTGTTTTACCACAATTTTTCCAACACTTTGGGGATAATTTAGGGTTAATCTTGTGGAGTTTCAATGGTGTCATGTACCAGCGTGTTAACAATTTTAAATTTTGTTGTTGAATATTTATTACCTTGGATAATGCAGCGTATGAGGACCAAACTGAGCACCAAAATCCTTCAGATAACTCAAGTTGGAGGTCAGTTGTCCAAGCTTGGACATCTCTGAGACTCCTTCAGGTAGGGAAGGGTGGGGTGTAAATCCAATCTCCTCCTCAGGAACCTTTTCAGTCTGGTATAGTGGTTAGGAATGCGGACTGTAATCTGGGAGAGCCGGGTTTGATTCCCCACTCTTCCACTTGCAGCTGCTGGATGACCTTGGGCAAACTATAGTTCTGTCAGAGCTGTTCTCTCAAGGGCAGTCCTCGAAAGAGCTCTCTCAGCCCTGCCTACCGTACAGGGTGTCTGTTGTAGGGAGTGGAAAGAAAAGGAATTTGTAAATTGCTCTGATACTCCAAGTGAAGGGCAGGGTATAAATCTAATCTCTTCTTCCCACTATTCTGGGTACCATGGGATCTTTGCTGTAGACAAAAGCCACATAGGACAGTGGCTGTAACAAGAAAACAATAAGAAGGGATTAGTCAGAACTTGATGGGATCCAACCAATGCTCCCTCTAAGCTGTGGAGTCCCGTGAGCAAACATTCTACTTTGTGAGCTACTAGCATTAAAGTTGTGAGCGTGCAATTTGGCTCCTGCATATATTAGTTTGCTCTGGAGCTATCCTTCCTGAGCAAAGACAAAAATGTGTGAGCCGCAGGGTAAAAATCTGTGAGCTAGCTCACACTAACTCAGCTTAGAGGGAACACTGGATCCAACTCTCTGGCTTTGCATAGTCTTGAAGAGCCAGTTTGGTGTAGTGGTTAAGTGCGTGGACTCTAATCTGGGAGAACCGGGTTTGATTTCCCACTCCTCCACATGCAGCTGCTGGTGGGACCTTGGGTCAATCATAAGTTCTTTCAGAGCTGTTCTCTCAAGGGCAGTTCTCGAAAGAGCTCTCTCAGCCCCACCTACCTCACAGGGTGTCAGTGGTGGGGAGGGGAAGGGGAAGGAATTAGTCAGCTGCTCTGAGACTCCTTCAGGTAGTGAAGGGCGGGGTATAAATCCAATCTCCCCTCCTCCTCTTCTTCTTCTTCTGTATAGATGAGTAGATTTCCAAATGATTACAGGAACATTCCAGAAAATAGATCCAGGTGGTCAGCCATGTTGGTCTGAAGCAGCAGAACAAATTTTGAGTCCAGTGACTCCTTTGAGACCAACAAAGGTTTATTCAAGGTATGAGCTTCTGAGTGCAAGCACACTTGTATCTGAAGACGTGTTGCATGCACACGAAAGCTCATACCTTGAATAAACCTTTGTCTGTCTTAAAGGTGCCCCTGGACTCAGAATCTGTTATCCCGGAAAATGACTGCTGTAAATTTGATATCCGCTTCAGACTGGTTGAAATCCAGGGTTTGGGGAAGTGATCCCTTGACATGAAATCAATAAGATGCTGAGATGTAAGATATGATGTCGACTGATGGATGAATTTCCTCCAACTTGCTCTAGATTGAGCCCTGTCCTTCACTCGCTGCCTAGTTTCCTCTTGCCGTGTGCTTTCCCAAATTTTGCAGATCACGAGACTGGTCCCAGAAACTTAAGAACATAAGAACATCAGAAAAGCCCTGCTGGATCTGTCCACTGGTCCATCTAGTCCAGCATCCTGTTTCACACAGTGGCCAACCAGTTCCTCTGGAGGGCCAACAACAGGGCAGAGAGGCTGAGGCTTCCCCCTGATAAAGGCATAAGAAGAGCCCTGCTGGATCAGACTAGTGGTCCATTTGGTCCAGCATCCCGTCTCACACAGTGGCCAACCAGTTCCTCTGGATGGCCAACAACAGGGGCCAAGGCCTTCCTCTGATGTTGCCTCCTGTCTCTGGGATTCAAGGGTTTACTAGAACATCAGAAGAGCCCTGCTGGATCAGGGCAGTGGTCCATCCAGTCCATCAACCTCTCTCCCACAGTGGCCAACCAGTTCCTCTGGAGGGCCAACAACAGGGCATAGAAGCTGAGGCCTTCCCCTGATGTTGCCTCCTGGCTTAGGGATTCAGAGGTTTAGTGCCTCTGAATATGAAGGTTCCCTTCAGTCACCAGGGCTAATGGCCGTTGATAGACTTCTCCTCCATGAATCCGATAAGAACACGAAATGAATAAGAAATTCAGTATAAAGTAGCCATAGCGTATAGAAGACTTATCCAGAAGATCCAGAGATGCCAGTTCCAAATGCAGTCCCTCAGTGCTTCCCTTTAAAGACAGCGATGGGGGAAAGACGCCATGTTTTTCAGATCCTTGGCCGGGGGGCGGGGGGAGGGAGAAAAAGCCAGAGCCCACCCTGGCAACATGTTTAAGGAGTTGATTTATGTCTCTTGCCGAGCCTTACACCTGCAGTTCAAGCAAAACCCAACTTTGCCGCCCCGCAGAGTATCCTTTATTAGGTACGAAGGAGTCACAAGAAGCCGTGTAATTAAAACTGCAATTAACTGCAAAGAGAAAGTGCCACCTGAGTTTTGAGAGGCTGTCAATTTTATTTGCCTTCCAGCTCTCCTTCCGGTTCTTTTTTCCCCCCTCTGTGTGGGCTTATTTTGTACTTAAAGCTAATCTTCTGCCACCGCCACCACCCTTCCTTCTCTCAATCTCCCCTTCCCCCGAACATTCGGGCGAGCATTTTCGGTATCATTGCGAAGAAGAAAAAGTAAACTCTGGCGGTATATTGCTTATCTAAATTTCACTGATCTAAAACTTGAGCTCTCTTGGATTTCTCGCTCCCATGCAGTGTTCCTTTTAAGCTGAGCTGGTGTGAGCTAGCTTACAGTTTTTTTAGCCTCCGGCTCACAGATTTTTGTCTTAGCTCAGAAAGGATGACTCCAGAAGAAACTAACGTATGCAATCGCCAAATGACTTGCTCACATCTTTAATGCCGGTAGCTCAGGAAGTAGAATTTTTGCTCACAAGACTCCCCAGCTTGGAGGGAGCATTGCTCCCAGGGTGTCTCATGTCAAACACCACCCGTCCGCATTCCTAGCCTGATCACCATAACGGGTGAGGGTTACCTGGGGATTCTGGGGGTGGGGCCTGTGGTGGGTGGGGCTTGGGGAGGGGCTTCAACGAGGTATAATGCCATAGAATCTACCTTCCCAAGTGGCCATTTGCTCCAGGTGAATTGATCTCTGTTGTTTGGAGATCAGTTGAGCAAAGTCTGAGTCCAATGCAACCTTTGAGACCAACAAAGTTTAATTCTGGGTATAAGCTTTGGCATGCACAGATCTTCAGCTAGGAAGATGGCGTGCACACGAAAGCTCATACCCAGACTAAGACTTTGTTGGTCTTAAAGGTGCCACTGGAATCTCACTAGGGTCCTTTCTGCATCCAAATGTCCCAGGGCAACAGCAGGCTGAAAACAGGCTGACCACTGAAGGGAGGGAATGTAATACAGAACAGGGGGGAAACTTGGATTAAAAAGAAGGCTGAATTTGATTTTAGTACAGAATTACTTGGAGGACACCGCGATGGACATGGATTAAAAGGAGAGTGCAGAAAGGGCCTTTGCCCCGCTGATTCAGACCAACACGGCTACCCACCTGGAGACCATTTGCGATGCTAGAAGATCTCCAGCTGCCACAATGTCTCAGTGAACAAGGCCAAGCATGACTCTGTGGGAAGAATGCGTACACATTGCCACATTGTCTGATCACACCATAGGGCAACGTTTGGCAAAAGAGATGATTTGGTAACCGTAGGCCATTTTTAGGCATTAGAAGCACACAAGAAGAGGGATCCATGATACTCACGAGGGGGAGGACCTCATGGCTGAGGAGGAAGCAGCCACAAGTAAGCTCCCCCCCCCCCCGGGGCTCCGGAGGCAAGGCCTGTATGGCTTCCAGCCGCTGAGCCTGCAAAGCTCTCTCCCCCACCCCCCAGCAGCGACGTTGAGGCCTGCACAGCTCCAACCACTGGCCTGCCAAGCCCTCTTCCTCCCCCTGCAATGGAGGCGAGGCATCGTTCCAACTGAGTTCCCTGTGCATGGGCAGGGAACACTTTTACTTTTCCACCTCTGCTGTCTTGTCTGCAATCGTTGCCTTTGTCAGCGTTTTCCCATCGATCTTTAGATTTACTGCCGTTCCATCAGGATGGCTAGCGATCTTCACATTGTAGGCCTTCGTCGTAGCGTATCTATGATCATCTGCTAATCGTTTCATATGGTTCTATCTCATGTTTTACAGATGTGCGTGGGATCAAATATCAACCATTTCTCCCTAGAAGAACTGGAACTTGGGACTTCCAAACGGCAAGGAGTCAAAACAATTCAGGTTTCACTTCGGTAACATTAATGTCAGTCCTGCTTGGTTTCGGGGAAGGAGCGTCGTATTGCTACAAAGCTGCTAAAATGGGTGGAAATCATCGCTACCAGAAATCCAACGTCACTTATTAATTGGAAGGTACCTAGTGGGTGCTTTCCTGGTCTGGCGGCTTAGCAGCATCTAATGTTACCCTCTGGATTAGCGATCCTTGGGAGAAATGCTTTCGAGGTGGTTTCCTTGACAAATTGCATGCAGAAGACGCATTCCTTAGCAAGACGGTTTGTCGGCCAGAAGTTGGAGAGCAGACAGTGGGACCAGGCCGTGGGCTGGTGTAAATCAGTCCAGCTTGGAGAAAATGGAAACTGACGCGCCCCAGCTGGGGATCTGTAGTGGAATTGTCGAGACCATCATCACCCAGTAATGCCGAAGGTGTTCCTGCTGCTTGTGTTTGCAGCTGCCTAGCGATTCAGCTTTGCTCTTCTTTCACCTGCAGGATTTCTTCCCTTTCTGTTTGAAGGCATTGGAGGATGCTGTATTGGCACCAGCTGGCATGCTAATGACTTCAAACAAATGCAATGAAATGAGAAGAAGAAGGAGAAGGAGAAGAAGAAGAAGAAGAAGAAGAAGAAGAAGAAGAAAGGGAGAGCTCTAAATGGAGAAAGAAAAAACTTGGGTTTGGTGTAGTGGTTAAGTGCACAGACTCTAATCTGGGGGAGCTGGGTTTGATTCCCCATTTCTCCAGTTGCAACTGCTGGATGACCTCGGGCGAGCCATAGCTCAGTCAGAGTTATTATCTTCATTGGTGGGGATATAATCCCATTTGATCTCAAATTTTAGGCATAATTTCTCAGCGGTTAACGTAAAGTGATTCACTGACTATTTTATTGAATGGTTTGGATAATCATTGTCAGATTTCTTGGGTTAAATATTTTGATAGCTGCCAAAAGAGTTTTATTTGATGAGGTGGTTAAGAGCCAGTCTGGTGTAGTGGTTAGGAGTGCGGACTCCAATCTGGGAGAACCGGGTTTGATCCCCCACTTCTCCTCCACATGCAGCTGCTGGCGTGACCTTGGGTCAGTCACAAGTTCTGTTCTCTCCGGAGCAGTTCTCAGAAGAGCTCTCTCAGCCCCCACCTACCTCACAGGGTGTCTGTTGTGGGGAGGGGATGGGGAAGGAGTTTGTAAGCCGCTCTGAGTGAAGGGTGGTGTACAAATCCAATTTCTTCTTCCTCCTCCTCCTCTTCTTCATCTTCTTTGTCTTTATCATCTTCATCATCTTCATCTTTCTCCTCCTCCTCCACCAGCTCCTTTATCTATCCATAGGGTTGCCAACCTCCAGGTCATACCTGGAGGTCTCCTGCTACCACAACTGATCCCCAGACGGCCAAGATCAGTTCCCCAGGAGGAAATGGCTGGTTGGGGGGGGGGGTGGACCCGCCAAAGCCCCGATGGAAGTGCTTGTCCTGTGCAATTCACCTGATTTATGTGATCCTCCCATTTCCAGACTTTGTGCTAATAGGCTTTTGAGTGGAGTGTCTGCCTCACATAGAGAGACCCCCCCCACACACCATTACACACTGATCTCCAGATGACAGACATTAGTCCCTCTAGAGAAAATGGCTATTTTGGAGGGCGGACTGTTTGGCGTTATACCCTGCTGAGGTTCTGATCCCAAACCCTGCCTACTCCAGGCTGTACCTCCAAATCGGTCACGCTAACAAGTAAATTAATTAAAAAAAAACAATATTTGTTAGGATGTACACACAAATCAAACATAATAAGGTTAAAAGAAACAGTCTAAATATCAGACTCTTAAAGCTTATTTCATTCGGAACTGATTGTTATACATATCCAATTGATGGATAAAACTTTTGACCTAAGGACCATACGTGTTTCGGCCCCTATGGGCATTCCTCAGGGGTCGATATTCCTTATTACACGATGACACACAGTCAATGGTGTGGGGGTAGGATTGTCAGAACGAGTTTGGGAAACTCCTGGAGCTTTGTGGGTGGAGCCTGGAGAGGACAGGGACCTCAGTGGGGTACAATGCCATAGAGTCCGCCCTCCGAAGCACCCATTTTCTCCAGGGGAACTGATCTCTGTATATAAGGATTCAGGGATCTCCATTCTTACTTGTGTCTGACCAAGAGAGCTTTCACTCTTAAAAGCTTATACTCTGAAAATCTTGCTAGGGTTGCCAGGTTGACCCAAGCCACCTGCAGGAGAAGAGGGGTAGGGTTGCCAGATCCAGGTTGGGAAATTCTTGGAGATTTGGGGATGGAGCTTGGGGAGGACAAGGACCTCAGTGGGATACAGTGCCATACAGTCCACCCTCTGAAGCAGCCATTTTCTCCAGGGGAACTGGTCTCTGTATCCTGGAGACGAGCTCTAATCCCTGATTTATGGCTGCGGTCACACACACTAAACAGTCCACTCTCGATCCACTTTCAGTGCACTTTCCAACTGGATTTTGACTGTGTGAACTGGCAAAATCCAGTCGGAAAGTGCATCGCAAGTGGATTGAAAGTGGATTATTTAGTGTGCGTGACTGCAGCCTTAAGAAGAGTATAACTTTCCTTTGGACTGCGCTGCTAGAGGTTCTTCTCCTAAAATTGGATCATGTCTATCATGTTTAAAAACAATCTTTTAAAAACCCTGAGTCCAAAATAAAATGCTTATTTTTTTGGGGGGGGGAGTATATCTATATAAGATAATAGAGTTAACCTTTTCCCCGTATTGATTTGCCAGATGACAGAAAGCGTTGGTTTCCAAAACCTCATCCCAGCAGAAAGGAAGCGATAATTCTTCCCATTCATTTTTCCTTCTCGGGAAGTTCATTTATATCTGCCTTTCGAAACCTTTCTTTATTCGTAGTCGCACTCACCCCTCCCCTTCCAAAAAAACCCCAGGCCCCGTATTGCAAAACCCCTGGTTCCTCGAATCGTCAGCCTTAGAAGAGATCTTTGCATCAGTGCATAATTTTGGGAAGTCAACGGGAGATATCCACAGCCCTTGACACACACGCGGGTTTCTTATTGAGGTAGAAGCCAGCAGGGTTTCTCCCTGACCATCTGTGTTCTATAAATTACGGTAACACCAGGCACATGGTGCTACTAAATCACCAATGAACAGGCTTTACCTTGTGACACACAACATGAACCCTGTTGGATATTCCAATAAACTCCCATAAAGAATCTGATATAAACTCTGGATTATGTTTCCTTCAGGAGTTGGGGAACTTAGTTTTTCCCCCCTTCCCTTCTGAGAACCTCCGGTGCCGATGTCGAAAAAGCACGTAGTTGCCTGATGATCTACTTCCAAGAAGGCGATTCGGGCAAGATTTTCAGGCTGTTATCCACGAATGAGTCAAAACATTTGGTCCGAAACAACTGGGGCTTCCACTGTAAGGAGTAGAATTTTGGTGGAGCCTATTTCCAGAGTGTTTAGGATCACAGGCTTTCCCCATTAAAATGTAAATTGATTCCAATGCAGGTTTTGTGGACTGGGAGGTTAGGGATTATTAGACAGTCGAGGAATCTGCATGTTCCATAACTGGGGTTACAAACCTCCAGGTAGTACTCTTGTTTTACCTAAAATTTAACAGATTTTTTTACACACAGTTTTTTTGCGAGTTACATTTTCACTTTTGTGTCTCCCTGTGTTTTGTGTAGCCTCCAGGTAGCGGCCAGAGATCGCCCGGGATGACAACCAATGCTCCCTCTAAGCTGTGGAGTCTTGTGAGCAAAAATTCCACTTTGTGAGCTATTGGCATTAAAGTTGTGAGCAAGCGATTTGGCTGCTGCATAAATTAGCTTGCTCCGGAGCCATCCTTCCTAAGCTAAGAGAAACAATGTGTGAGTGCCGGAGGCTAAAAATTGTGAGCTAGCTCACACTAACTCACCTTAGAGGGAACACTGATTACAACTGATCTCCAGGTGATAGAGATCAGTCCACCTGGAGAAAATGGCTGCTTTGGAAGAGGGACTGGCTAGTATTTGGACGGGAGACCTCCAAGGAATACCAGGGTCATGATGCAGACGTAGGTGATGGCGAGCCACCTCTGAACATCCCTTGCCTTCAAGCTCCACTAGGGGTCACCAGAAGTCAGCTTGACTTGATGGCAAAACGAAAAAGAGGGTCCGAGGCCTGGAAGGGCTTCATACAGGACAGCCAGTACCTTAAACTGAGCGTGGTAACAATCTAACAAATGCAGACCCAAACCACATCCTACTTATGTAGCTTATTTCTTAGAGCCCCCTCTCCAGGAATCGTCCTCGAGGAGGTTCACCGTCAAATTAAATCAAATAGTTTGTTTCCATTTGTTTAGACAACAAGTCATTTGTTCAGGTCACAAAAGCACTGAAGCTTTTCACAAAATTTCCATTTTCGTCTCTGCTGACCCCTTCTCTTTTTTTTCTGGGTTAACGTACAAATCAGCCGCATAATTAAGCTGGGGGGGAAGAATTTCCACAAAGTTTTCAAATGGAGGCCAGAGGCGCGTACGTGCGCCATGGATGGAAATAATAAATACGCACATCCTGTAAACTGAAATTACAAGAAGAATGTTGCTAATCAAACATCTGAAATCCTGCCGGTTTTGTGTGTCTGCTTGTTAAAATAGCAGATATTTCATCCCAAACATACATTTGGAACATGACCGATTGCAGATATAACTTTCAGCAACTTTAAAACACCTAATCCAGTTCTTTAATTAATACAGTCTCTCCTGGAACTTGAGGGATTTATTGGGGCTGGCAGAAACATTTGAAAATAACTTCAGGAAGTTCGTGACATACCATGTATCTCCAGGGAATTCATTCATTTTCCTCTATATTTCTTTCTCCCTGTTTGCCACCATCAATAAATTCATTCAGAGGTTTTAATATACTGAGGTAGTTAAAAGGTGGTTGGAAATTTTCAATAGAATGATTTAAGGAAAAAGCATAAATACGGACAAAGAGATCCACTGTGTTATTATTTGCTTTGTTTATATTTAAATACATATAGCGGAGTCTCGGGAGCCTTTTAAGGTCTACAAGAAAAAGCAATAGAAGGGCACGCTCCAGCCAAGTTACAAAGGCTGTTTTAGAATTTATAAAATAATTAAAATATATATATATATTGGAAAATGGCGATGCTTTGGAAGTGTGCTAAAAACATCAGCGGGCACGGATTTGGGAAAAAGTCTCCTGCCAGCCCGTTTTGGATGGGACGTGCCAAAGCTACGCTGGATACCGCAAAACACAGTCTTGTGTTGGCACCACAATGTTGTTAAGCAGCTGTTAATTGACAGTGTGACTGTTGGGATCAAGGCGTAAGAACAAGACATGTCACTACAAAGTTCCGCATTAGAAAAATGTCCTAGTTGGAAACGACAGATGGACCACAAATGGTGTCTGCAGCTGGATTCCATCCATGTTGACATTGGAATAAGGTCCTCAAGTTCGACAGAACTTAGTCTCAAGTGGAGGTGGTGGAAAGTGCCGTCAAGTCATAGCTGATTTATGGTGACCCCTGTAGGTTTTTCAGGCAAGGGATGAACAGAGATGGTTTGCCATTGCCTGCCTCCAGGTAGCAACCCTGAACTTCCTTGGTGATCAGCCATCCAGGCTGACCCTGTATAGCTTTTGAGATCTGGCAAGATCAGCGTAACCTGGGCTATCCAGGTTGGGGCTCATAGCCGACTTGTGGCAATCCCTCATGGCGGTCTGAAGACAAGAGATGTCCAGAGATGGTTTGCCATTGCCTGCCCCTGTGAAGTGACCCTGGACTTCCTTGGTGGTTTCCCATCCAGGTACTAACCAGGGCCGACCCTGCTTAGCTTCCGAGATCTGACAAGATTGGACTAACCTAATTATTTATTGATTTAGAAAATTTCTGGGCCACCTTTCCAAGGACATTTTGGATGCTGCTCACGGAATAAAACATTACAACAAAAACATCATAATAATCTATTAACAGTTTGTCTGTCTGTCTGTCTATTTACTTCATTTAGCACCCACGTTTCTCATTAAGATTCAAAACAAGCCAAGGGCAAGAAAGCACTATAAAATAATACTGAGCTGCCCTAGCATGATATTCTTAAAATTAAGGCTGGAAACAGACTGCAAAAACAGCACAAAAAGATGGAAGTCGTCTAATTTTAAAAAAACATAAGATCATAAGAGAAGTCAATGTTGGATCAGGCCAATGGCTCATCCAGTCCAACACTCTGTGTCACACAGTAGCCAAAAACACCAGGTGCCATCAAGAGGTCCACCAGTGGGGCCAGGACACCAGAAGCCCTCCCACTGTTGCTCCCCCCCAGCTCCAAGAATACAGAGCATCACTTGCCCCAGACCGAGAGTTCCTATCTATACCTTGTGGCTAATAGCTGCTGATGGACCTCTGCTCCATATTTTTATCTAGTTCCCTCTTGAAGTCGTCCATGCTTGTAGCCACCCCCCCCCCCCCGTGGCAGTGAATTCCAGGTGTTAATCACTCTTTGGGTGAAGAAGTACTTCCCCTTATCTGTTCTAACTTGTCGGCTCAGCAATTTCATGGAGTGCCCCCGAGTTCTTGGATTGTGAGAAAGGGCAGGGAGCTGTTCCTGTTGGCAGCAGAGGAAAGGACTTGCAAGAATGGGTTTAAATTGTGGGCAGAAAGATACCCATTGGATATTAAGAATATTTTGTTGTTAACAGTAAGGGTAGTTTGGCCTTGGAATCGGCTTCCTCGGGAGGTGTTGAGCTCCCCTTCACTGGCAGTCTTCAAACGGCGGCTGGACAAACACTTGTCAGGGATGCTCTAGGCGGATCCTGCACTGAACAGGGCGTTGGACTAGATGGCTTCAGTGGCCCCTTCCAGCACTATAATAGTATGATTTCAAATAGCAAAGTGGAAGGAGATGGCAGGTGTAGGGGGGAAGTGGAGTTTCAAGCGAGATGCAGTTCTAGGAAGGAAGGAAGGAAGGAAGAAATAACTCACTGAAAATGTTAAATCTTCCCCCTCTGAAGTTGGATTCCTCTCCAGCTGCGCCACCATTTCTATGAATTATGGAGAGATACACCTGCCTGGTTCACTAATGAGAAGCAGCCAGGAATGGCCAAGTCCCTGCAAAGGATGGGAAAAGAGATTTCTGGCAGAATGAATTGGGGGTGGGGGTGGGGAGCTTATAACATGAGGAACACAGAAAGACTGAGCTGGATATTTTTTTTCCAGCATGTCCCTTGGTGATGCAGTACAAACAATAAAGAATGATAATTAGAAAAAAAATAAGGGGTTGGGTTTTGTGATCTGTTTCCATCAATACAAAGGGCATTTCTCGAGGCAGAGAGATAAATTTTTGAAGATTCTCCTGGAACACATGAATCATAGAGTCTAAGAGTTGGAAGGGACCTCCAGGGTCATCTTAATCCAACCCCCGGCACAATGCAGGAAATTCACAAATACCTCCCCCACACCCTAGTGACCGCTGTTCCATGCCCAGAAGATGACAAAGAAAATATTCCAGGATCTTCAGCCAAACTGGCCTGGAGAAAAATGTCTTCCTGACCCCAAAGTGGCGACCAGCATTTCCCTGGGCGTGTGAGAAAGGACCACAAGGATAAGCACTAGGGCAACCCTTCCTGCCCTCCCTCTCATGATCTGCCCAAGTTCACACAATCAGCATGGCTGTCAGATGGCCATCTAGCCTCTGCTTGAAAACCACCAAAGAGGGAAGAAGAAGAGATTGGATTTATACCCCACCCTTCACTTGTAGTCTCAGAGTGGCTTACAATCTCCTTTCCCTTCCTCTCCCCACAACAGACACCCTGTGAGGTAGGTGGGGCTGAGAGAGCTCTGAGAGAAACTTTGACTGGTCACTCAGCTGGCTGCATGTGGAGGAGTAGGGAATCAAACCCTGTTCTCCAGACGAGAGTCTGCCTCTCTTAACCACTACACCAAACTGGCTCATGGAAGGGTTAAACCATAGAGTTTGGGCTGAATTCTAGAGCACCTCTGGTGACAACATCCCACCCTCACCCACCCCCAATCATGAGCTTCCTGGCAGTCACTAGAGTCATGCCGGCAAGCCTATCTGTGGCATAAGAAAGCAGGGTTGCTATCTCTAGGTTGGGAAATTCCTGGAGATTTGGGGAAAGACCCTGGGGCTTGTAGATGGGAGGGACCTCAGCAGGGTATAATGCCATACCAACCTCCCTCCAGAGCAGCTGTCTTCTCCAGGGGAACTGATTGATGTATTCCGGAGATCAGTTGTAATTCTGGGGTATCTCCAGGCCCCGCCTGGTGGGGCCAACCACCCTATCAGAAAGTAAGACGTGCTGCATGTGTGCAGTCATTGATTGTGGGCCGGTGTGTGCAGGGAGATGGGAAAGCGCACATGTACGTTTGTGTTTATGTCTGAATCTGGCCTTCCTCATTTGGTAAACCTTCACGACAGGAAAGCAAACAGAAAAGAATGGCCCAAGAGAAGCTGAGAATTGGCTGTTGAAGCAACATAATGAAAAGGGAACCCGTGCTCCATAAAACCTTCAAAGGCGGAGGTTTTAAAAATTATATTTCTATTTCAGCTTTATGTTCAAGGCGACATATTCCTTTCAGAGTGCCTCGGTTATCGACACTTCACAATGCAGCAAAATTGGCAGCGAATGAACCCAAAAAGGCTATCAGAGTTGGGAAAGAGTGACCGGAGAGAGGCTCTTTTCTTTGGATTTTCTCTCTGATAGAAAATATCTCATTCAAGAGGCCCCCTCTCCAAAAATAACCAAACCACAGGGTGATGTGAAGGCTGGGGTAGGGAAAGATCTCATCTCAATATTGGGTGCGTTCAGATGCACCATTTAATCAGGTTTCGTGACTGATCAACAACAGATTTTATGTGCACGTTCACACGGCAACATCTGCCTCCCATCCTGATCCGTTGGTTTCCTGTTCAAAACCCCCCTTCGGCCGGAATATTTTGTTACTGGGTCCCGAGTGGTGTTTTCTCAGCTCTCCCATTTAAAGCCGCATTTTCCCCTGTGTGATTGCTCCTCTGGTGTCAAGCCACTTCCGATAGTTTAAACCCCCTTCCGCTTTTTGCTCGCCATTTTTGTGTGTGTTGGCGATATGCACATAAGCAGAGCTCCGCCTCCACGTTTATAAAACCAATGTTTAAAAGGGCACTGGTTTTGAGTTCTGGATCCCAAAGAGGCCAGTTTTGGGTGAAAAGTTTACAGCGCTGTCACAGCAGTGAAATCATGGTGCTCTGTGGGACTGTCAAATGGTTCTGCGCATGGGCAAGGATGAAGTTTTTCAATTCTACGGATGAACAGTTATGCACATGGGCAAACTTAGAATTTTTTTTAAAAAAATCCTGACACACACTCCCGTGTGATCACTATTGTCCAGAGTAAAAATAATCGCAACAGAGTGGGGCCATTTAAACCTGATTAAATGGCACGTCTGAACACACCCAATATGTGGGGGGGGGGGTTTGGTTCCAAATAGCAAAACTGAGAGAACAGTTTTATACAACAGGAAAACTCGATTCTGATACTTTAAAAGTTCGTTCTCTCCCCCCCCAAATAGGTATTGATTCTCTTGTCCCTTATCTTCTGAGATGGACGCTTCTCCTAGGAAGCTGATCTTTAAAAAAATATGTTTTAATTCATTTATATATGTGTGTGTT
Organism: Lepidodactylus listeri; assembly: GCA_029233225.1. Classification (NCBI taxonomy): domain Eukaryota; kingdom Metazoa; phylum Chordata; class Lepidosauria; order Squamata; family Gekkonidae; genus Lepidodactylus; species Lepidodactylus listeri. Next base: position 5,959,581 of record JARCFY010000016.1, on the reverse strand, counting down.
ATATTTAGTCTCGCAGATGCCTTTGGCTCTTGGGGAAGAACTGACCTTATGCATAGTTAATAGGCAAGCATGTTGCATCCAGCTCCTGATGGTGCTTTGTAGGCTCTCCATATGGCTTTTGTTCTACCAAAAATTAAGTCAATCGTCACTGCCCAGTGAGCTTATGTAGAAGCAAGAAAGAAAATTGAGGACATTCTCACGTGAGGTAAACATTTGGGACAGGCATTTCAGTTCTAGGTCCTTCGCATAAGACCCTTCTACAGCTATCTAGGTGTGGTGGGAAAAGCCCTCAAGTCACAGAATTCACCTTCCTGGGATCCAACATCACTGCAGATGGTCACTGAAGCCAGGAAATTAAAAGACGCCTGCTCCTTGGAAGAAAAGCAATGGCAAACCTAGACAACATAACAAAAAGCAGAGACATCACCCTGTCAACAAAAGTCTGTGTGGTCAAAGCAATGGTATTCCCAGTAGTGTATGGCTGTGAGAGTTGGGCCACAAGGAAGGCCGAGCGCCGAAGAATAGATGCTTTTGAATTATGGTGCTGGAGAAGACTCTTGAGAGTCCCTTGGACTGCAAGGAGATCAAATCAGTCAATCCTAAAGGAAATCAACCCTGACTGTTCCCTGGAAGGCCAGATCCTGAAGCTGAAGCTGAAATACTTTTGGCCACCCAGTGAGACGGGAGCGCTCCCTGGAGAAGACCCTGATGCTGGGAAGGACTGAAGGTGAAAGAAGAGGGGGAACGACAAAGGATGAGATGGTTAGACAGTGTCATCGATGCGACAAACATGAAATTAAGCAAACTCCAGAACACGATAGAAGACAGGAGGGCTGGGCGTGATGTGGTCCAGGGGGTCATGAAGAATCAGACTCGACTGTGCGATTGAACAACAACATTTCCCCCCATTTCCTAATACTTGTTGGAGATCTATAATGAAGTATGTCCCTCTTCGGCTATACTACGTACGGTAACAAAATATATCCTTTGACTCCGTAGCCTGGTGCACACATGCATGTCCATCACTTTATGACTTCACTGGGAAGTAATAAGTTGCATCTGTGAACGGATGGGCCATAGAACTTTCATCTCCCTTCACCTCCTCGGCCATGCTTTTCAAAGGAGTCTTTCATCTGCCATTCAGCGATCAAGCGCTCGGTTGGAAATCAAGTGCAGAGGAATTACGACGTGCATGAATGTATGAGTCAGCTCTGCATCTTCCAGCCTCCACCATTCGGCTTCGATCGGCCTACTTCTGACAACACAGGCATTCAGGATTTGATTCCCTAGAATCTAAAGCAACTAGAATGAGGCTATCATATTTTGGTCACATGATGAGAAGACAAGAAAGGACAATAACGCTAGGAAAAGTTGGAGACAGAAGGAGAAGAGGAAGACCCAACCTGAGATGGGATGACTCCGTCAAGGAAGCCAGGGCCCTCCGTTGCAAGACCTGAGCGAGGCTGTTAATGAGAGGATGATCTGGAGGTCATTAATCTGTAGGGTCACTGTAAGCCATAAGAAGAAGTAGAAGAAGAAGAGATTGGATTTATACCCCACCCTCCACTCCCCAAGGGAGTCTCAGAGCAGCTTACAATCTCCTTTCCCCTCCCCTCCCCACAACAGACACCCTGTGAGGTAGGTGGGGTTGGGAGAGCTCTTTCCCAAGCTGTCCTTGAGGGAACAGCTGGTACAGAGCTATGACTTGCCCAAGGTCATCCAGCCAGGTGCAAGTGGAGGAGTGGGGAATCCAACCCGGTTCTCCCAGATCAGAGTCCGTGCACTTGACCACTACACCAAACTGGCTCTCAAATTGGTGGCACTTAAAACACAGACAAGAACTTGATTGTTATCCATCACCTCCATTTAGGGTTGCCAGGTCCCCCTGGGGGGCAGGGAAAACCCCGCTCAATGGGTCCATTCGCTGCCAACCTGGATCGGGCCGCTGGGGGGAACTCCATGCCCCAAATGCCGGGATCACAAACACGTGACGTCACCTGGAGATGGCGTCGTCACACTGGGCATGTGGTGGGGAGGGACACTCTATCATTTGAGGGAAAACCCCGGTGGCCCCGGACTCCCCCACTAACACTACCGTAAGACTTGGCAACCCTACCTCCATTAAAGCAACGTTCTCTTGGGCAAACACCCTGTTTTATTCCACGTGGCTCAATGTGGTGCCTTCCACAAAAATAGATTCAGGTGGGGTCGCCATGGTGGCCTGAAGCAGCAGAACAAAGTCTGAGCCCAGCGGCACCTTGGAGGCCAACCAAGTTTTATTAAAAGTTTAAGCTTTTGTGTACAAGCGCGCTTCCTCAGATACAATGGGGGAAAAAAATCTCCTCAAACCCTACATATCCAGCCCGCCCTGAAAGCACTGCACTGGCTGCCTATAGCAGGGGTGGCCAACCTGTGGCTCGGGAGCCACATGCGGCTCTTTCACACATATTGTGCGGCTCCTGGCAGGGCGGCTGGGGAAGCAAAGGGGAGGCATGCTTTTTCTCTCTTTCTCCCTTCCTTTCTTCCTTCCTTCCTTCCCTCCTCCCTCCCATCTATTTGCTTTCCTAGTTTCTCTCGCTCTCTTTCTTATAATTGGTTTTCCTCGTTTGTTTTTATTTTTGGCAGTCCCATTTAACGTTAATAAAAAGCAAATTTGCATATTTTAAAAAATAAAAACGTGTGTGTGATATTTGTTCTTGTCTTGCAGCTCTCAGACATCTCTATGTGGCTCTTACGTTTATTCTATGTGGCTCTTACGTTAAGCAAGGTTGGCCACCCCTGGCCTATAGCATACCGGATCTGGTTCTGGTTCTTACCTGTAAAGCCCTATATGGTCAGAGACCTATCTACCTAAGGGACCGCTTTTCCCCACATGTTCCCCAGAGAACACTGAGAGCAGGGTCCCAAAACCGTCTGGCCCTCTCGGGCCACAAAGAAGCCAGGCTAGCTGCGATGTGGGCTGGCCCTGCTCAGCTTCTGAGATCTGATGAGAACTAGTCAGCCTGGGCCATCCAGGTCAGGGCAGCTTGTCACTAAATACATTTAATTCAGGTGTCCACTGTCTTTCCAAAATAAAATTCTCCAGGACTGTCAAAGGTGCTGAAGCCTGCCTTCAAATGTTTTCCACACTTGTTCTTGCTCCCATTAACCGTCACAGAGAAGCTGCTGTTTATTGAAATGTCTGCATCCCTTGATAAGATGGACCTTGTTAAAGAATTCTCCCCCTCCTCCTCTTCTTCATCACTGCCAAAATAAAATGTTTCTGCAGCTAGGAAATTCCCTTAGCTGCAGCCTCCTCTTTCCCAGTGGCCATCTGGATTCCAGTTCGGGTTTCGCGCTGCAGGAAAGTCGCTTTAATCTATTTTGAGTTCCATTCCAAGAACACCATTTGTACTCTGTCCAGATTGGAAATGTTAAGCTTGACACTGCTGGCCAAGATGAGTCTTTTCACTTCCAGTGGCAGGTTTCCAACGCGCTGCCAATGGAGCATTTATGCTGGAATGTTTCTGAACACCCAAATATTCTATTTGTTTCCTAAGAGAAGAGCAGGCTAAGAATGCCGGTTCCTTCTGGCCATAAAGCTCCAGATTCTTTAAACATCTCTCTCTCTCTGTGTGTTAGGTAAAGGTAAAGGTTTCCCTTCCTTGAAAGCCAGTCGAATACGACTCTAGGGATGCAGTGCTCATCTCCATTTCCAAGCCAAAGAGCCAGCGCTGTCTGAAGATGTCTCCATGGTCATGTGTCCGGCATGACTAGATGCCGAGGCACACGGAATGCTGTTATCTTCCCACAGAAATGGTACCTATTTATCTACTTGCAATTTCTTGCTTTTGAACTGCTAGGTTGGCAGGAGCTGGGGCCAGAGACGGGAGCTCACTCCGTCATGCAGCACTCGGGTCTCGAACTGCTAAACTACCGATCTTCCGGTCTGCAGTTCAGCGTCTTAACCACTTGAGCCACTGCAGCCCCTTGTGGGTGTTAAATGATGTCAAGTAATTTTCAGCTTATGGTGACCTGACGAATTAACAACCTCCAGAATGCCCCATTCTCAACAGCCTTGCTCAGGTGTTGCAGACAGAGGGCCATGGCTGCCTTTGATGGAGTCCATCCATCTCATATTGGGACTTCCTCTTTTCCTGCTGCCTTCCACTTTTCCTAAAATTATTGCCTTTCCCAGTGACTCTCGAGCCTCATCTTCTCATGAAGGGACCAATGTGCGATAGCCTCAGTTTAGTAATTTTAGCTTCTCGGGAGGATTCAGGCTTGATTTGATCTCAAACCCACTTCTTTATCTTTTGCCTGTTCCGCAGTATCTGTGAAACGTCCCTCGAACACCACATTTCAAAGGACTCAACTTCCTTCCTCTCTGCTTTCTTCATTGTCCAGCTTTCATACCCATACAGAGTGAGGGCAAATACTATGGCATGAATGGTCTTGATCTTGGTCACCAGGGACACCTCCTTACACTTAAGGATCTTTTCTGGCTCTTTTGTGGCTGTACGACATTCTCAGGTTGCCTAAAACGTACATGTGAAAGGTTAAAAACCACCTTCTAGAATATTTTAATTAATTAATTAACCTAAGTAAGGCTGCGATCACACACGCCTTTAGATCCAACATAGCTGTGAATGCCTGATGGACCTAAAGGGTGCAATCAGACAGCAGCATCTAAGAAGTGTCCCGAAGTCATTGGCAACTCATGCTGCTCTGCCACAGAAGTGGAATGAAAAGACACTGGGGAAAGTCCAGCTCTAATGGGTTCCGACGGGCCACGGATGGACTTTCCCCTGTCTGATCGCGCAAGCATGCTCTCATGCCATCGGGATGGTCTGATCAATCCAACCCAGCTTGGTACCATTTCCCCAGTCCCCTTCACAGTATGCGCATCATCACATACTCCGTAGGGACCTCTCAGTGTGGAGGAGCAATTCCTCATTTATGCTCATGGGGAACAAATGGCCCCCAAACCCCGACTCACCCGCGGTTGTGTCTGATCACACAGTGATGGGCTGAGCCCGCAGCTACAAAGGGATGTGTGATCTCGCAACTGTGTCTCAAACTCCTCCAGAGGAAATAGCCTCACTTCCTTTCCACTTCAACTGGCACGTGTGGCCGCAGTCTAAACTTATACCACATTTTCCTCCCCAATGGTGATTGAAGTGGCTTATATTATTCTCTCCTCCAAGGAGCCAGCTGGTCTTTTCTGGCAATAGAGACTGGGAGGAAGAGGAGGAGATGGGTGCCAGCCTAAGTCCCTCCCCTTTTCACCACCAAGGCCTTCGGGGCCAAATTGACTACGGGCGGGGAGCAAAAGAAGACAGGGGATGGCCCTCCAAAGCATTGTTGCGGCAGTCAAGAGATTGCAGTTTCTAAATCTTACCTCAGTTCTAGGACGGCAGTGGTTGCTGTACTCCTTAATATTAGTGGTTATGCTTGCAGGTTTTGTTAGTGAGATTACTGCAGGTGTCATTCTGGAAGTTTTCCTCATTATTGTACTTGTTCTTATACTTGCTGTGCCTCTTGTTATTATATGGTTTTCATTGTTTTTGTGAAATAAATATCTTTTTTAAAAAACCAAGTAAACAACCCCCCCCAATTTTTCTCTCCTCCATTTTATCCCCACAACAACCTTGCAAGGTAGGTTAGGTAGGGAGTGTGTGATTGGCCCAGGGTCACCCAGCAAGCTTCCATGGCAGATTCGGAGTGGGGATTCAAACCTGGGCCTCCCAGATCCTAGCTTGACACTCCAAACACCATGCCACAGAGAGCCAGTTTGGTGTAGTGGTTAGGAGCGTGGACTCTAATCTGGGAGAACTGGGTTTGATTCCCCACTCCTCCGCATTTTTAAATTTATATTTATATTTACATTTATATCCCACCCTCCCTGCCATTTGGCAGTTATGGTGTGACCTTGTGTCAATCACAGGTTCTTTCAGAGCTGTTCTCTCAAGAGCAGTCCTCGAAAGAGCTCTCTCAGTCCCACCTACCTCACAGGGTGTCTGTTGTGGGGAGGGGAAGGGAACATGATAGTAACCAGCTCTGAGACTCCTTAGGATAGTGAAGGCGGGGTATAAATTTTGTGGGGCCCGTTCGCAGGGAGGGCGGGATATAAATTTCAAAAATAAATAAATAAATAAATCCTACCTCCTCCTCCTCCTCTTCCTCCTCTTCTTCTTCAGATGACCTTTTCAAGATATTATTTGGAGTGGAGGCTTCATTTGTTGAGCCCAGGTTAATAATTTCCTTCCTTTGTACAGACAGTCAGGATCTATGTTTACACAAATGGAAGAAATATGTGCACATGCATACACAAATCCACACATAGCTATATGTGTGGCTCCTCCAGTGACTGCTGGAAGAAGGTGCATTCTCTGTACCTGAGCAGAGAACGTTGTTTTACCTTTGGGGGAATTAATCCTCCTGTGTATCTTTAAAAAAAAAGATTTTAAATTTTTCTGCAAACTTGGGAGGTCAACCAGATTTGCGGAAGAAAATCCGGTTTGGGTAAGCATGGCCCCCATCTGTGGATTTAGGTATCCGCAGATGGGGGGGGGTCCATATTTGAGAAGCAGATATATAAATAATTAAGAGCCTGTCCCTGAACACACATGGCATGGAAATTCATTTATTACCGAGCAATAAGCACAGTTTTTTAGACCTTTTCCCAAGCAGCTCAGGCTCCACTATTTTAGGACGCGGCTTGTATAAAGCACACGTTCCAGACTTATGAATGCCGTCCTTGACTAAACACACGAAAGGGATTCCTCAGGGATTTTATGGAGGAGATTGCTATTACTTCCAGCAATACAATTTATGGTTCCTGAAAGAATATTGTACTTTGGGCTGTCTTCCGTAATTGAAATAAAAGAAGTTGTGCTCGATTCTGTGATTTGGCATCGGGGGATGTTATGGAGCAGGAAAGGGTGTGTTTCATGTACTCCATGCGAGTAATTTCCAATAAAACATTTCCTCTCCTTGCGCTTCTTCGGTAGCAGGAGGAAATCAGAGGCGAGGAAAGCAGCAAGACTGACATCCTGAAAGCATATAATTCAGGAGCGGGAAAATATTCCCCTCCGACTGTTTTTTAAGACCTAACTTGTTTTCTGTTTGGGGAGAAACAAAAGCAGGCCGGGGTGTGTGTGTATGTGTGTGGAGTTCTGGAGATGGGGAAAGCAAGCAAGCAAAACCAGGACCAGAACATGTTTGACACTTCACCAAAAGGGATCTCAGCAAAGCCGTTCATTGTTGTTTGGCAAAACTGTGGCTGGAATCCTACAAACAGTTTCTTGGGGGGGTCGGCCCCATTGAAAATAGCACAGCCTACTTTTGAGTAGACCAGGGGTGTCAAGTTTGGTGTAGTGGTTAAGTGCGCAGACTCTAATCTGGGAGAACCGGGTTTGATTCCCCATTCCTCCACTTGCACCTGGCTGGATGACCTTGGGCAAGCCATAGCTCTGTACCAGCTGTTCCCTCAAGGACAGCTTGGGAAAAAGCTCTCTCAGTCCCACCTACCTCACAGGGTGTCTGTTGTGGGGAGGGGAAGGGAAAGGAGTTTGTAAGCCGCTCTGAGACTCCCTTGGGGAGAGGAGGGCGGGGTATAAATCCAATCTCTTCTTCTTCTTCAAACATAAATTCTGGGGGTCGGAGCTGGCTTATCCAGGGTTCTTATGTGGCCCACGAGCAACTAGTGCAAGGGAGGGAACAGGAGACTGATGGGGGGGCTTCAGCATGGCTTCAGCATGACCGATTGTGGCTTCAGCATGGTGGAACAACCTCGTCTGCAGCTCTCAAGCAAAGCGGGAGCATCTGTCTAGTGCTGCACCACTGGCTCTCCAGTCCGTCCATGTGTTTTTTCCCAGGGGGCCTTGCAGTGAGGAGACACCAACTCAGAGCTTACCGGCTGTTGTCCTTTATACAGTTTTTATCCCTGGTACCTGGTATTACATTTTATGGCATACATGCCCCGGCCCGACAAAGTGACATTTATGTCAGATCTGGCCCTCGTAACAAATGAGTCTGACACCTCTGGGGTAGACCTGCAAGTAATTGCTATCAGTGCAATCCAACACAGAATTATACCCAAGGCTGTTGTTGTTGTTGTTGTTGTTGTTGTTGCTGATGCTGTTGTTGTTGTTGCTTTGTTGTTGTTGTTGTTGTTGTTGTTATGTGCCAGAACTCTCAAGAGGGAAATGAAGTTTTCAATCTGTATACTGAAAACTCATTAACTTTTAAACATTTTAAAAAATTGTCAAAGAGGTTCTGGAACTCCGCTCCGGCCCATTCCCCCAGAAAAAAAGCCCAGGCTATACTCTTCTAATTCCATTGAGTTCAATGGGACCTACCTCTAATCAAACATGCGGATTATCTACTTGCCTCCTTCCTTAACAGTCTAAGGTGTGAAGCGGACGAGGGTTCCGTACAGTGCATATTTCAGGCTCTTGAAGCCTCAGTATTGCTTCGGGTCTTACAGAGAAAGGCAAGGGTGTTTTACCCTTCAGCCACCACTCAGTTTGCTGCTTGAAACTGGGTGGGCTGATCCATTACTAGCATTTAAAAGGGAGGGAGGGAAGTGTACTCTTAGATGATACGTTTTGCCTACTTGTTAAGAACAAAGAAGGGAGCCCAGTTGTGAACCACAGAACCAAATGGAGGTTGAAGGGCTAAACCTGCTCTCCCTTCCTTGCAAGACTCCAAGGCAAACTGAGGCTGCACCTTGCATTTCATGAAGGGAACAGAAGAGTGATCATCACTGCATCTCTTTGAGCCCCTGAAAGATCCCCTTTTTTTCAGAACACCTTACTTTGCGATTGACCACTCAACAGCCACAGTGAAGCTCCTCCACGCTACGGTCCAAGTGCCCACTGCCCTCTCCACAACCTTCACAACATTGTGCTTTTACAAGAACACCAACATGGTAATGCAGCACTTCATTTGAAGAGAAAGCCCCCCGGGTATTTCTACCACAATGAAGAATATACACATGAAATCTCCTTGCAATTTCTCTGCATACCACACCTAATCCAATCACACCTGCTGTTGCCATTTGGCTTCTCAAATCACTCCACTCTCCAAGATATAAGGACAGGTGGGCTCACATTCTAGCTGCATCTGAAGAAGTGAGCAGTGACTCAGGAAAGCTCCTCCCCTGCCACAAATGTTGTTAGTCTTTAAGGTGCTATGGGACGCCGGCTCTTTTCTACTGCTACAGACAGACTAACACAGCTATCCATCTTGGTATGTTAATAGTGTGTGTGTGTAGAGAAGATGGACCCTGGCTGGCCCAGGCTAGCTTGATCTCATTAGGTTTTGGAAGCTAAGCAGGATCAGTCCCGGTTAATACATGGATGGGAGATCACAAAGGAAGTCCAGGCTTGCAATGCAGAGGCAGGCAATGGTGAACCAATTCTGTTTGTCTTTTGCTCTGACCTGGATAGCCCAAGGCAGCTCAGTCAGATCTCAGAAGTTAAGCTGGGTCAGCCCTGGTTAGCACTTGGATGGGAGACCACCAAGAAAGCCAAAGGCTGCTACGTAGAGACAGGAAATGGCAGACCATCTCTATTCATCTGTGCCCTACCCAGGATAGCCCAGGCTAGTCTGATCTCATCAGATCATCAAAGCTTATCAGGGTTGGCTATGGCTAATACTTGGATGGGAGACCACCAAGGAAGTCCATGGCTGCTATCAGGGCCTTTTTTTGTAGAAAAAGCCCTGTGGGAACTCATTAGCATAATAGGCCACACCCAACAGCAGAAGCACATTAGCATATCAGACCACACCCCTGACAGCACAGCTCCCTCCCAGGATCAGCTTCCCCAGGTACCCCACAGCTTGTGGGACACCTGGGGAACCCAAGGGAAGGAAGACAGTTTCCGGATCGGCTTCCCCAGGCATTCCACAGCTGCGGGGCACTTGTGGAAACTGAGGAGGGGAGGCAATTTAAACTGTCTTCCCTCCCTGGATTGGCTTGGTTTCCTCAGGCACCTTGCAGCTTGTGAGGTGCCTGAGGAACCCAAGGCAGGGGGGAGGCTGTAGGCGTGGCCAACTCGGAAGCCAGCCAGAACTCTGTTCCTGTGCGTTCCTGCCCCAAAATAGCCCTGGCTGCCATGCAGAGGCAGGCAATAGCAAACCACCTCTGGATGTCACTTGCCTTGAGAACCCTACATGGTCACCACAAGGAGAGGAGAGGAGGAGAGGAGATTGGATTTATACCCCACCCTTCACTTGTAGTCTCAGAGCCGCTTACAAACTCCCTTCTTTTCCCCTCCCCACAACAGACACCTTGTGAGGTAGGTGGGGCTGAGAGAGCTCTGAGACAACTGTCCTTGAGAGAACAGCTGGTACAGAACTACGGCTTACCCAAGGTCATCCAGCAGGTGCAAGTGGAGGAGTGAGGAATCAAGCCCAGTTCTTTCAGATTAGAGTCCACGCGCTTAACCACTACACCAAACTTGACTTGACTGTGACTTGGTGGCACTTTCTACAGGTGAGATGGCCCGATCCATATGACACTCACGGTGCAAGCAATGCAGCACAAATCAATTCTTGTTCACTCAGCCCTCAGCCTGGGGGGGGGGGGGGGGACCCAAAACAAATGGTTAAGCTGGCCTGAAGTAGAACATAGCCTGGAGTTGGGTGCCATGAATTAAGAAATTTCAGCAGACCGATCTGAATTCTGCAAGAGGGCATTAGACTCAGTGGAAGAAACGAAAGCAAGTGCTTCCAGAAGAGTTCTGGTTATCAGGGGGAAACACTGAGTGTCTGCAGAAGGATAATGGGTCTTAAAAGAGTGATTGGGAAACTGGGAAATAATATGAAGCTTGTGGGGGGGGGGGGGGGAAACGAACATTCGGTGGCTGAAGAAAGACTCCGGGAGCTTAAAAATGAAGCAGAGAGGCCCGGGGCTAATTTTTTTTTTCCAGCTGCTTTCTTGTTTCCTCCCTCTGTTTGTTTAGTTGCTACAAATCAGATTCCGGAGCAATTAGTAAAATATCATGCAAATATTCCCTGTGTGACTTGCAACGAAGAACTTCAATTTAGCCGAACGTTTGTCTCATCGCTGTAAAATTCATCTGCTGTTTGCATTAAGTTATTCGCCGAAAATGGGGAGAGCTAAGTTACAGGATTCTTTTTTTAAAAAAATAACACATCTATTTTATATATTTACGTTTTATTTAAAAAGTTCCGCTTATAAACCCGCCTCCCCTGTGAAATGAGGCTCAGGGTTGTGTGTGACAATTGTACAAGTACATTTATGCCAATTAAAACCAGTTAGAGCAGTAACAATAAGAGAATAGACAATATAACAATATCAGATGACCCTGAAATGAATCAATTTTTCTCTACCTCATGGGGAGGGAGGCAAGAAAAAGAGGGGAACAGGCAGAGTGGGAAATCATCGCTGTCCGCAGTTGTCAGCTTGGTGGAACGAGTCTGCCTTGGCCTACATTTTGGGGAAGGGGGGAGTTTGGCTTAGGTCTTCTGTCCCCAGGAATATCTCTGAGCATCTTCAATTATGTGCTGATTAGAAGCAATTGGACTGATTGCCACTTTGGGGTCAGGAAGCAATTGTTCTCTAGGCCAGTTTGACCAGGGATCCTGGAGGGTTTTATTTTTGTCCTCTTCTGGGCATGGAGCAGGGGTCACTCGTGGTGGGGGGTGCAGGTATTTGTGAATTTCCTGCATTATGCAGGGGGTTGGACGAGATGATTCTGGAAGCCCCTTCCAAAGTTATGACACTATGATTCTACCATCTTGTGTAAGAGATTCAGTTGGATCCATACTTCCAATGCTACTCTTTTACTAGCTAGGGTTGCCAGCCTCCAGGTAGAAGAAGAAGAGTTGGTATTTATACCCCACTTTTCTCTACCTTAAGGAGTCTCAGAGTGGCTTACAATCATCTTCCCTTTTTCTCCCCACAACAGGCACCTTGTGAGGCAAATGGGGTTGAGAGAGTTCTGAGAAAAGTGTGAATCCTGGAGTCACCCAGCAGGCTTCATGTGGAGGAGGAGTCGGGAATCAAACCCGGATCTCCAGATTAGAGTCCGCTGCTTTTAACCATGACACCATACCGGCTTCTAGGTAGGGCCAGGGGGAATCTCTTGGAATTACAACTGAACTCTAGACAACAGGGATTTGTCCCCCTGGAGAAAATGGCAGCTTGGAGGGCTGACTCTATGGCATTCTACTCAGCTAAGGTCCCTCCCTTCCCCAAACCCTACCATCCGACCCCCAAATCTCCCAGAATTTCAGCCATAGATAACAGAGTGGTTGTTGAACTAAGCCAGCCTAATTTGGGAAGGGACATCTTGACTGAATCAAGACAGACCTATTTTTTAAAAAACACAAAGACATGAACAATCTGATATGATTATTAAGTCTTATGAATCGTTTGGGACAACAAGTTGTTGCTGTGAACAGATGAGGACATAGCTGTAAACAGCTGTGTTGGTCCGAAGCAAAATCTGATTCCGAGAACACAGTCCGTGTAGTACTTTTCATTAGGACTAGCCAAAACGACACAAAACCATGTACAAGATCTTGAGCTTATCAGAACTTGACGTGTTGCAAAATCTTTGTTTTGGGTCATTTTGGTGGACCCTGATAAAAGATATTACCCTGACCTGGATGGCCCAGGCTAGCTCAAAACTCACCAGATCTTGGAAGCTAAACAAGGTTTGCCCCAATTAGTCCTTTGATGGGAGACCACCAAGGAAGTTCAGGGTTGCTACACAGAGGCAGGCAATGGCAAACAACGGCTTGTTCAGGAGAATGTTGTCTCCTAATACCCAAGGCTTCTGGCTTTGTGGAGCTGGCTGGAACATAGACTAGACTTTAGTGTCAAGGGAAATACTCCTCAGGTATGTATCAATGTGTTTGTGGGAACCTCCCAAGCCTCAATGGGTAATAATTCAAAAAAAAATTCTTTAGCTCCTTATAACACCTGAGTGGTGGAGTACGGCTCGGAACAGAGGAGAAGCACCTTTGCAGGTCCTGCATTAGTCCCTCAACTCTTTCCCGGGTGACTGAAGTTCTGATATCCAGGGGGGTGGGGAGGTTCCATCTTAGTAATATGTCCATTGCCTCCATGGTCCTGGGTTAGCGTAATTCTGATTCTGATAATGATATTCAATAGGAATGCTCATTTTTGTGTAATTTTTGTTAAAGCTTTACCATATGATTATGACCTGAATTCAATATAAATGTACAAGAAGGGGGACCCGCGATACTCATGGGGGGAGTATCCCGATCCTCCTTCCCCCCCCCAGTGCAAACAGCGGTGGCGAGCCCCACCACTCCTCCTCCTCCCACCCCCGCAGTGCAAGCAGTGGCGGTTAGCCCCGCCGCTCCACCTCCCTCCCCCCAGTGTAAGCAGCAGCAGCGGCAGTTAACCCCGCCGCTCCTCCTCCCACCCACCCTGCCCCAGTGCAAGCAGCAGTTGCCTGCCAAGCCTTCTCTCTTCCCCCCCACCGGTGATGGCAAGGCCTGAGTGGCTCACAGCCACCAGGTCCGCCGAGCCTCCCCCTCAACAGCCAGAGAGTTCCCTGCACATGCACAGGGAACACTTTTACTTTTGGGGGGATTTAAATATCCCCCCAAAAGTTTTTTTAACTGTTAGGATTTTTCTGCACATGGGGGGTCCCCCCGTGTGCAGAAAATTCTCCCTGCCCCCCCGGTGCCTCCCTGTGCGGATTTAGATATCCGCATGCAGGGGGTGCCTTGGGAATTAGATATATAGATAGAATGTTTGATTTTTATAATTTTTGTTAAAGCTTTACCATATAATCATGGCCTGATGAAGGCCTGAAATGGAGATTTACCTGTGGCTAATCTCATGTATTGTGGTTTAGCTTCATACGTTTAAATTCAACTTGTACTGCACCTTGGAAGCTAAGCCATAGGCCTGATCCAACATTGGCTTCTCTTATGTTCTTATCTTTAAATAATAACTAACAACAGGTGTTTTGTAATTTCAAATAGGATTTTGTGTGTATTCTTTCATTACAGTGTTTTGAAGACTGAGTATACTACACACAATGTATAGCCATTTTTTAAATACTTACTTAATAAACTAGCTGCTCCCCCCACAACCCTAAATCTGGAACATTGCTTCTGCTCAATTTATCCTTTTGGAGAGTTTGGCCAAAGGAATTTAGAGGACTTCCCCAGGTAAGATGCATATTCGGTGCATGGCACTTTTTTGCTTTGACACATCTTGAAAACAGTTTTGGGAACCATTGTGTGGGCTGATTCAGGGACCAACCTCATACTGTGTGAATGCTATTTTAGAAAACAGAATGCCCTAGGGTTGCCAACTCTAGCTTGGGGAATTTCTGGAGAATTGGGGGCAATACCTTGGGATTGTCATTTGTTCTTCTAGACTCTATGGTAAACTGTAGCGTCTGACCTCCAAAACTGCCATCTTCTCCCAAGGAACTGATCCGATCCATTTTTTTCAATTGAATTTTTAATTATTTTCTCTTAAAAAGGATGCGATACAGAAGGAAAAAAAGGGGGTAGGGAAAAACTATAGATTCATCAGATCTGTGAAATAATTATGAATGGTTATGTACAACATGTAAAATCAAATGTATTACCAAATGTATAATATATTTCAAATATAAAGGTTTCCCTTGCTTGAAAGCCAGTCGAATCCGACTCTAGAAGGTGGTGCTCAGCTCGGTTTCCAAGCTGAAGAGCCAACGCTGTCCGAAGACGTTTCCGTGGTCATGTGGCCGGCATGACTTGATGCTGAGGTGCACGGAACGCTGTTTGCTTCCCACCAAAGCAGTACCTATTTACCTACTTGCAATTTCTTGCTTTCGAACTGCTAGGTTGGCAGGAGCTGGGGCCAGAGACGAGAGCTCACTCCGTCACGCAGCACTCGGGTCTCGAACTGCCGAACTACCGACACTTCCAGTCTGCAGCGCAGCGTCTTAACTTAATATAAAATAGAAAAGCAATATATAGATAAATATAAAATAGAAATAATTAATAAATACATTAAACAAGAGGTGGGGACTTGCAATACTCATGGGGGGGCTCCATGTGGAGGAGGAAGCCACCACAGCTAAGCCTTCTCCCTTTCTCCCCTGCCCCCCGGCACTGACAGCGAGGCCCGCGTGGCTTGGAGCCACTGGGCCCACCAGACCTTCTCTCCCGCCCGCCCCCCCCGACGGCGAGACCTGCCAGGCCTTCTCTTCCACCTGCACCAAGCCTTCTCTCCCCCCCACAATGGGAAGGGGGAGTGTTCCTAAAGGCTGCAGCTCCACATCGAGGAGAAAGCAGCTGCAGGTAAGTCTTCTTTCCCCCCACCCCCAGCACCGGCAGCGAGGCCTCAGTGGCTCTCAGCTGCCAGGCCGCCGCAGAGTACCCAGAGCGTTTTCTGTGCATGCGCAGAGAATGCTCTTTTACTTTTGAAGGGATTTAAATATCCCCGCATAGTTTTTTTTTTAAGTTTTAAGGTTTTTCTGCACACCTGGGGAGTGCCCCAAGTGTGCAGGAAAATCTCTCTGTCCCCTACGTGACCCCGATATGCGGATTTAGAGATCCACACGCAAGGGGTGCCTTGGCTATTAGATGTATAGATTAAATTAATATTAATTAATTAATAAATATATATTAATATACAAATATTATATATACATATAAAACAATATACAAGCAAACAATAAAACTTCAGCATTACAGAATTTTAGGATAGATTCTGTCTTTAAAGAATAAACAAGAACTTTCCTAAGGTTAGCGATAATCTATTAAGGGTCGAGGAAATTACACAGAGGAACTGATCCTTGTAGTCGGAAGATGAGCTGTAATTTTGGGAGAACTCCAGTCTTGACTTGATGGTTGGCATGCCCAGAGTCCCAGAGTCCAGTAAATCTATCTTTCGAACTACAAGTTTCACTTTTGCGGGGACAGCAGAGTAAAATTGGGGTTAATGCACTGTTGAAGGACAGAGAATCGCACGGCTTAGTAAAAACACCCCGAAGGGCACTTCTCCGCCCATATAAGCAGACGACAACATACTTAACTCGCTTCAAACCAAAGCTCTCTTTTGTATAATTGCTTCAAAGCTGATGGCCGGCAAGGACAGTCTGCTTTGGCTGCATGCTTAATGAATTTGTAGTCAAACAGGGGAGAACATATATAAACAGAAGATCTGGTAGGAAAACACATCGCTCGCCAGCGGAGTCCTAGGAACTCAAACGCTCCATTACATTATTTGTTTTAGGAGTGCTGAAGGAAACTATAATTTATACTTGCAGGGGAATCAACTGCAGATGTTTTTCCTTTTCGATTATGCAGGGTATTTATGACATTGGCAATTCTCTCTGTGGTTTAAGAGAGGCGAACCGAACAGTGTTGGACAGGGGGTGGGCAGCCGCGCTCGAAGATCAGAGGCGCGCGGGACTGGGTTGAATTTGCCCCAGGACAAAGTTTGCAGCAGCAGGCGAGAACACTGAAGGCAATATGGTGGAGTGGTTAGAGTGTCAAGAGGAGTTGGGTAGGGTTGCCAGGTGCTCCCTGCCCACTGGCTTGGGGTAGGGGGGTAGGGTTGGCAGATTCGGGTTGGGAAACTTCTGGAGATTTCTGGGGGTGGAGCCTGGGGAGGACAGGGACCTCAGTGGGGTAAAATGGCATAGAGTCCACTCTCCAAAGTAGCCATGTTCTCCAGGGGAACTTATCTCTATAGTCTGGAGATGAGCTGTAATTCCAGGGGATCCCAGGTCCCTCCTGAAGGCTAGCATCCCTAGAATGGAGCTTGGGGAGTGGGATTTGGAGGGAAGAGGGGCCACAGTGGAGTATAAGGCAGGGTTGCCAGCTCTGGGTTGGGAAATACCTGGAGATTTGGGGGTTGGAGCCTGAGGAGGGTAGGGTTTGGGGAGAGGAGGGACTTCAATGGGGTATAATGCCATACAATCCACCCCCAAAGCATTCATGTGGGTGTGGGGGGAGGTATTTGTGAATTTCCTGCATTGTGCAGGAGGTTGGACTAGATGACCCTGGAGGTCCCTTTCAACTCTATGATTCTATGATTCGTTTTCTCCAGGGAAACTGATATCTGTAGTCTGGAGAGGAGCTGTAATTCCAGGGGATCCCCAGGTCCCACCTGGAGGCTGGCAACCCAAGATCTGGGAGACCCAGGTTCAAATCCCCACTCTGCCATGGAAGCTGGCTGGGTGAGTGTGACCCAGTCTTTTTTTGCTCAAGGAAACACAGAATCACAGAGCTGGAAGGGGCCACAGAGGCTACCTCGTCCAACCCCCTGCTCACTGCAGGATCAGCCTAGAGCATCCCTGACAAGTGCTTGTCCAGCCACTGCTGAAAGACTGCCAGGGAGGGGGAGCTCACCACCTCCCTTGGCAGCTGATTCCACTGTTGCATAACTCTGACTGTAAAAAGGTTTTTCCTGAGATCCAGCCGGTACCTTCCAGCCCTTAATTTAAACCTGTTCTTGCGCATCCTCTCCTCTGCTGCCTACAGAAACAGCTCCCTGCCTCGTCATCTAAGGGACAGCCCTTCAGATACTTCAAGAGAGCCACCACATCCTCCCTCAACCTTCTTTTCTCCAGACTGACCATTCCCCAGAAGCCCCTCAGCCTTTCCTCGCAGGGCTTCTTGGTCTCCAGGCCCCCGATCATCCTCGTCGCTCTCCTCTGCACCTGCTCCATTCTGTCCACATCCTTTCGGAAGTGTGGCCTCCAGAACTGCACACAATACGCCAGGTGCGGCCTGACCAATGCAGTGTACAGCGGGACTATAACATTTTAAGATTTGGATATTACTCCTCTGTTGATACACCCCAAGATCACATCATCTTTTTTTTTTTGTCGCCATATCGCAATGGCTGCTCATAGTTAACTTTCAGTCCACCTGTACCCCAAGATCTTGTTCACACACACTGCTAATCAGAAACATGTTCACATTTGGCCAAGGTACCATGGCCTCAATGCTAGGGGCATTTTTGTGTGTGTGTGTAGTTTTTTTGTGTTTGTGTGTGTGTACTTGCATGCCTGGAAGTCATGATTGACTTCTGGTGACCTCCAGTGGGGCTTGGATGTTTCAGAGAGGTGGCTTGATCTTGCCTTCCTCTGCATCCCAGCCCAGGTATTCCTTGGAGGTCTCCCATCCAAGTACTTGCCAGGGTTGGCCCTGCTTAGCTTCTGAGATCTGACAAGATCAGGCTCTTCAGGTCAGGGTGAGGCAGGGGGTGTTCTTGTTCGTCTATATCTAGCTTACCTATAAGACAGCAATCTATCGTGCAGAGTAAATCGATGGTAAATATCATATAAGGGAACCAGCCACCTTTTATTGAGTCGGATAAAGTCCGTCATCAGTCAGTGGCACATCATTCGTGATGTATTATTGGATCAACCAGAACATGAAGGTCAAACCTCACAACAAAACTGATCGAAATATATATGGCTATATTTGTTACAGGACTTGGGAATGAAGAGCCATCGGCTTTCTAGGCAGAGCCCAAGAGTGACTTTCAGGTGACTTTCACAGGGAAGGAACAATAAATGGTTAACACCTATTCCGAAGCTTGTAAAAGTAGCCAAAAAAGTTGGGTGTTGGTTTTTTTTGGGAGTTGTTCTCAGTATTTAACCATGGACCACGTAGACCAATCACAACGGAGGATGCTGTGTTGGTCTCTGATATCATCTCCATTTTGTATTTTTCACAAGGCTTCATTATATAAAACATATTGTTTATGCATTAATTCTAAATACCCTCTTCTCGTCGTGTTTTGTTTGAATTGTATCTACCACCCTGCGTATCCTTCTTCTTAATTAGTAATTAATCCAGTCCTAGCTATACTTATTGCTCAGTTACTTATGCATCTTCACTCCAACTTGCCCTTCCTGGTAACTAACTATAAAGTACTCAGTCCAGAGATGCCTTCAAGTGAAATCAGCTCACGGTTTATTAGGAGGTTCAGGAACACACGTCTGAGCTGGGCTCAGGGGTCTGCTTATATGAGCATCTAAACCACGCCCCCGGCCTCACGCAAACAAGCTGATAGGATTGCAGTTAAGTCTCCCCAGGTCATTGATCCCTATTTGCAACCTGGCTGACCGATAGGTCTAAATCACAATCTGGCCAGTCTATTGTGTTCTGGAGCGAAGCTCTGACTGCGCCTGGCCATGTGCTTGCCCTGGACCGCATGGCCCGACCTCACGGCCTGACCGCATGGCGGTTGCCATTAGAACACAACACTAACCCCCCCCACCTATATGTAATGGTTGAGGAAGTCTTGTTTCAATCTATCTGAAGAAGTGTGCATGCCCACGAAAGCTTCTACCCAGAATTAAACCTTGTTGGTCTTAAAGGTGCCCCCGGGACTCCAACTTTGTTCTTTTGCTTCAGACCAACATGGCTGACCTCCTGAGGCTGTAATGTCATAATTGGCATAAAAGTTAAGTCCACAGAACTGAAGGGGGCTTCCAAGAAAATATGTTCAGAATGCGAGTGAATCATGTATGTAAGTAAAAGATTACTATTTCTCTGTCTCTTTGCAGTCCAGTTTTAATAGCATCTCTTGTGAACCTGTCCCATTCAAGTGAAAGTAGGGATGCCAGTCTCCAGGTGGGACCGGTGGATCCCTGAGAATTACAGCTCATCTCCAGACTACAGAGATCAGTTCCTCTGGGAAAAAATGGATGACTTGGAAACTGGACTCTGTAGCATTGTACCCCACTGAGGTCTCTGTCCTCCCCAGGCTCCACCCCCCAATCTCCAGGAGTTTCCCAACATGGATCTGGTAACCGTATCTGCTCCCACACCTTGCTGGTGGCCAGGGGACATCTGGCAACCTGAAATAAAACCAACTAACTCCCAGGGGCCAGGGCAGCCAGTTTTGCAATGGTGTCACATACTGCCTCTTTATGAGGCTAACCCTAAATTTATAAACGGAATTCCTGTAGGCAAGAAAATTTTATTTTTCTATGACCGTCATTCAGAATTTAGAAGAGAGCTCTATTACAGATATACCAGCCACAAAGGAAGCTATAGATGACTTCACAACAGATCAAAAAGCCTATGTAACTGAACTTCATCTGAGAACATAACAAATCAAGGGACCATGTTTCAATAAATTCATTAACTTAGCCATTAGATGCATTTCGATATCCCACAAAACAGGTTAGTATAGCACTGAAACAATTTCCCATTTTTTCGGGTTCCGTTTTGCAATCAGTGGTGTCTGCTGTCCCGTCCCCTCCCCGCCCTGCAGAAGATAATTGAGCTGCAGTTAATAAACGTATTCCGAATTTATGTTGTCAGAGAGGGATTGAACATGGCAACTCCTCTCTATCTTGACTAATCCTACCATGTAAAATAGGGTTGCAAATACCAGGTTCGGAAATACCTGTAGATTTGAGGGTGAGGCCTGGGAGAATCGGGTTTGGGGAGGGGAGGGACCTTGGGATGGGATCTTGCCATAAAGTTCACCCTTCAAAACAGACATTTTCTACCAGAGAAGTGGACTAACTCTTTTTAACAAACAAACAAACCCCCCCCCCCCCGATCAATGTAGTCTCAAGATCAACTGTAGTTCTAGGAGATCTCCAGCCCCAACCTGAAAGTTGGCAACCATTTGGGAAGATAGTTAGATAGACAGCCACATTATATATATATTTATTTACCCACCTTAGATAGATAAATAGAGAGACAGATATAACATGATGAGGATGTTTTAAGGTATGTGAAGAGAAAACTAAATCACAAACTAAGGTGATAAGGTCAACAGGTTGACCTGATCATCTTAGTTTGTGATTTAGTTTTCTCTTCGCATACCTCAAAACATCTTCATCGCGTTCCATGTTAATTCGCTGCTCAGCCCCTGTCTATAAGTCTGAACCTTCCCTTCCTTCCAATGTATTTGATAAAGTGTGCCTGCACACAAAACCTCATACTTTGAATAAACTTTGTTGGTCTTAAAGGTGCCACTGGACTCTAAATTTGTTCTACTGCTTCAGACCAACGCGGCTGACCTCCTGGATCTATCTGTCGCCACATTTTATATCTATAAAATAAACAGCATAATCATATTTGAATGCAGCCTTTCCCGCAAACGAATCATTCTTTTCCAAAATGATGTGAATTTAGGAAAATACCAGAAGAGGTGGTCTTGATTAAAAACTTGGATAGAGCAGCACACCCTTTCTTCCCTTTGGAAGCTGAGAAATGTCGGCGGGGCTCTTTCGCTCTCTCGTTCTCTGACTTCTTGAAATATTTTCGCACTGCGCTTGCCGCGGCCTTCCCCCGCTCCTAGGCAATTACATTCTTTGCGAAAGAGTGATGAATCTGCCAGAAAGAAAGGTGGCACTGTTATGTCTAGGACGCAGGGCAATAGAACAAATGGAGAGCCTTCTCTCCCGCGTTTGAAAAACTGAGGTTCTGTCCTGGCCTTTGGAGAGGAATGTCAAAGAGACGTGGGATTGTATTTTTATACCTGTTTTTGCTCATCTCGTTAGATAAGGAGCCATTTTTTATCTCCCAAATATGGAGCGTACACCATAAATAATATGCATGGCACCATAATAAATAGACAATATATATTACACAGGGCGTATTTATAGTGGTCCTTGTAGAGTTGAAGCCGCGCAGTCAAGGCTAAAGTAGCATTTTCATTATAAAACCCGCTATCCGGACTTCAGAGTGCGGTACGGGTTTTGGAACACGCTGATATACAATCTGCTCAGCATCCGACGAGGTTTTTTTTAAGGGCTGCATTTGAATAGATGGTAGGAAGAGGCGTCCCGTTCGGCCTACGTGGCTCTGAGCGCAAAAAAGAAACATTCGCATTACAGTTCGGAGAGGCCCACATCAGTGGACATACAGAGTTGCCAGCTCTGGCTTGGGAAATTCCTGGAGATTTTGGGGTAGAGCCTGGAGAAGATGAATTTTGGGGAGGGGAGGGACCTCAGCTGGGTGTAATGCCGTACACTCCACCTTCCACAGCAGCCATTTTCTCCAGGGGAATCTGGAAATCCACTATAAAAGCAGAAGGTTTCCAGGTGCCACCTGGAGGGTGGCAACCCTAGTTGTAACAACCCCCTGCCTCTTACAACTCTAATTCAGGCTGATCTAGGACAATTACAAACAAGAGCCCAACCCTGAGGAAGGACACTGCCCAGGGGCCTTTCAGCTGCCTTTTGTAATAGCTGCCAGCATTATTCAATTTCTCTTGACAATATACCTTCAGCATGTGACTAGGAAATTTGAAAACAGCAACAGTTCTCTCCCAGTCTGTTCAAATTAGGGTTTTCAGACACCCCCCCCCCCCGGTGGAAGCAGGGGTCCCCAGCTATAAATGAGCTGGCCAGCGGGGGGACTTACTGGGAGAAAGAGGAAGGCCGAGCTCATGTTGCTGGTGTCACACAGGAAGTGATGTCATCACACTGGCAGTGTCCAGGTGACGCTCTGTCATTTGGGCAAAAACTCTACAGCAGAAGCCAAATACCAGAGTGTTGCAATGACATCACGGCGTGATTATGTCACTTCCTCCGTGACACCGTCGATGTGGCCTGGGCCTTCCTCTTTCTCCTGGTAAGTCCCCCCATCCCCCACTGTTCAAATTGTAGCCGCCTAGGGTTGCCAGCCTCCAAGTGGGGCCTGGGGATCTCCCGCTTTTACAACTGATCTCCAGCTGACCGAAATCAGCTCCCCTGGAGAAAATGGCTGCTTTGAAGGGTCGACTCTATAGCATTGTACTATGCGGTGGCCCCTTCCCTCCCCAAATCCCGCCCTCTCCTGGCTCGACCCCCAAAGTCTCCAGGTATTTCCCAACCCAGACTTGGCAACCCTATAGCCGGCCTTGCTGGCTAGGCAGGGTATAAATCTAAATAAACAAATAAATAAATAATAAAAATAGCAGTGTAAATGAATTTGGGGCCAGATGAGGGGTCCGCACCCTTGTTCAACCCTTTTCACCTTTGGAATGCTGACATAGGGTGGTGAGGGCAACCACAAAATGGCTGCCGCTGGAGGCAGAGCCAACCACAAAATGGCTGCCGCAGGAGGCAGAGGAAGCCCAATTACAGGGGAGAAGCAGAATAACTAAAAATTACACCATGAAAGAGAGGTGAGAGAGAATAAAACAAACACTGTGGCGGCCGCTGCTACTGAAACACTGTTGTTTTAGGGTGCGTTCAGACGGGCAGCTAATCCCACCATTGGCCCTGATCTGATTTGATCCCGATCTTTTTTATCCAGTGTTTCATGACCAAACAGCTCCCTTGTGAATCCCTTACTACACATGGACTCCGTGGTGGATTGTCTAGATGGCGTCCACCTGAAGGAGCTGCGCGGTAATTTTTTTTTAAAAAAATTCTTTTTGTGCATGGGCTTATGTGCCTCATTGTCTGTTTGTTTTTCCACACATGTGCAGACTTGAATGTTAAAAGTACCTCCAATGGTGCCTTCCTCTAGGTACCATTTCAATCAACAAAGTTAATAAATTTCACGGGCCCTTCCGAACCATGAAATTGTTTCGACCGTTTGAGCGGAGCTCTGCGGATGTCGCACGTTTATGCGCACACTGCTAAGAATTTTTTATTAAAATGGCAGCTGTTTGAGATGGTCTGGAGTCAGACCATCACGATGGGCTGATTGCGTGCTGGAATGACCAGATGGGGGAAAGTCCACCATTGGCCCATCAGCAAGCTTTAGACTGGACTTTCAGCAATATCTTTAAAGTACAGCTCCCTGGCGGGGATCGATGGCCTGATCACGGCAGCGGCACATTTCCCAGATGTCGCTTTCTGGATGTTCCCTTTCAATCCGCCAGGCACTCGTGCCTGGGTTGGACCTAAAGAGCCATCTGATCGCAACCTTAGTCTGCCACGCCAATCGGATCTTCATAGGCAAATCAGAAGCCCTGTGGGACAAAAACCCCACATGGGGTTTTACCCCTTAACCACTACACCAAACTGGCTCTAGGATGGACTCTTATGTCGTTATATCCTGCTGAGGTCCCTCCCATCCCCAAGCCCCGCCTTCTCCAGGCTCCACTCCCAAAATCTCCAGCTACTTCACAATCCAGACCTGTGGCAACCCTATGAGACACCACAGAAGCCACCCTCCGAAGCTGTCATTTCCTCCATGGGAAGATCTGGATTTCAGTTGTAATTCTGGGAGAACTCTGGGCCCCACCTGGGACAAAAACCCCACTCTCTAAAATCATTTGATTGGCACTTGATGGGCACACTTGATGGGAACAGATGTTGGTGGGTTGCTGGGGTGCCCAAAGCAGTCTCACAAACATTCCAAATGCCAATTGCATGCACAAACTCCACACTTCTCACATCAGTTGGGTCACGGTAACTGTCCCTCAAATGAGCATGGCTCCATTTGTAAATAACTACAACTCACTCTTGAGGGGCTGCAGTGGCTCAAGTGGTTAAGATGCTGAACTGCAGACCAGTAGTTCAGCAGTTCAAGACCCGAGTGCTGCATGACGGAGGGAGCTCCTGTCTCTGGCCCCAGCTCCTGCCAACCTAGCAGTTCGAAAACAAGAAATTGCATGTAGATAAATAGGTACCACTTCAGTGGGAAGGTAACAGTGTTCCGTTCACCTCGGCATCTAGTCATGCCAGCCACATGACCACAGAGAAGTCTTCGGACAGTGCTGGCTCTTCAGCTTGGAAATGGTGATGAGCACAGCATCCCTGGAGTCATATTCGACTGGCTTTCGAGTAAGGGAAACCTTTACCTTTTACCTTTACCTTATGACTCGTTCTAGTTTATATGCCTGTCTATAATGTATGTGTGCTGCCGTCATACCTGGAAATTAGTCAAAGGCTTAAAAATGCAAATGTTATTCACAGACCGTGAGTGGGGGAGGGGGAGTCCTGCTTGTTTTAGCTCGCTGCCATTCATGCTTCAGTGCAGACCCCGGGAGCCTGCTCTAAACGCATGCATACATATGTGAGTGCTTGCCTAGGGACGGGCAAGAGTCTTGGAATAGGAAAGAAATGTGCCATGCCCTCCGACCAAGCATTACTTGCACTCCATTGCGTTTCAGTTTGAAAGAAAGAATCACAGTTGGGGAAACTGAACCTACGTTCTTTGGGAGAAAGGTGGCGTGGAGGGTGGAGAAAATAGCCGACTTGTTTCAAAGAACTTCTGGTGATAGGACTTGGAACAACTGGGGTTGCCAGGTCCCTGCTGTTCACTGGAGGGGGTTAGGGGGATAGGGTGGCCAGATTCAGAGAAGAAGAAGAAACTGGATTTATACTCCACCCTTCACTACCTGAAGGAATCTCAGAGCAGCTTACCATCTCCTCTCCCTCCTCCTCCCCACAACAGACACCCTGTGAGGCAGGTGGGGCTGGGAGAACTTTCCCGAGAACTGACTCTTGAAAGAACAGCTCTGAGAGAACTTGTGACTGACCCAAAGTCACACCAGCAGCTGCATGTGCAGGAGTGGGGAATCAAACCCGGTCCTCCCAGATTAGAGTCTGCGCTCCTAACCACTACACCAAACTGGCTCCCAAGTTGGGAAACTGGAGATTTGGGGATGGAGCCTGGGAAGGGCAGGAACCTCACTGGGGTACAATGCCATAACATCCACCCTCCAAAGCATCTATTTTCTCCAGCAGAATTTATCTGGAGATGAGTTGTAGTTTCGGGGGATACCCAGGTCCGCCCTGGCAGCTGGCATCCCTATAATGGGTTGAGTATAAGAACATAAGAGAAGCCAATGTTGGATCAGGCCAGTGGCCCATCCAGTCCAACACTCTGTCACACAGTGGCCAAAAACACCAGGTGCCCTCAGGAGGTCCAGCAGTGGGGCCAGGACGCCAGAAGCCCTCCCACTGTTGCCCCCCCCCCAAGCACCGAGATTACAGAGCATCACTTGCCCCAGACTGAGTTGAATCCCACAGGACCCAGATGCAAGGACCACAGGATCTTCACCACCTTCCCCTCCCCACCGGAACGCTTTCTGAAGGAGCACATTTGCTCCTCCCTTCCTCTCCCATGAGTGGAGCTCCATCCATGCCGGAAAGGGCATTTTGGTTCCCTTCCTCTTCATCTCAGCAGTTGTCTGACTAGAGATTTGGGGGTGTAGCCTGAGGAGGGCGGGGTTTGGGGAGGGGAGGGACCTCAGCAAGGTTCAACGCCCTAGAGTCCACCCTCCAAAGCAACCATTTTCTTTGGGGGATCCGGTCTCTGTTGCCCGGAGAACAGTTGTAATGCCAGAAGATGTCCAGGCCCCACCTGGAAGTTGGCAACCCAGTGTCTGGTCAGCAGGACTCTTAGTGTATGCAGATTCCTCAACCCTGGAAATCAACTCTCCTCATTGTCTGAAAGGACTGTGGGAAGGGAAGGAGGTGGGGGAAATCCAAGACTGTCAGCAGGCCCATAGCCAGGGTTGTTTCGTTCTTTGGGGGGGGGGCATTTAAATTCTTAAGGGGGCAGTTAAATTACAGCTAATTAAATTAATCTGAATGCCTGTCTTTAAAGGGGGAGGCTCCAAGCCTGTTTCTAGCCTTTCCTTCCAAGGGACGGGGCAGCGAGCACAGCCGTTCCTAAGAAAGAAACAGCTCAAAGGCCCTTTAATTGCCTGTTGAGTTCCCTGCCATGGGGCAAGAAAGCTTAGGACGCTCAAGAGTGGCATCTCCAACATTTAATCCAGGAGAACCAGGTTTGGTTCCCCACTCCTCCACTTGCAGCTGCTGGATAACCTTGGGCAAGCCACAGTTCTGTCAGAGCTGTTCTCTCAAGGACACTTCTGGAAAGAGCTCTCTCAGCCCCACCAGTGGTGGATATAGGAGTGCTGTGGACATAGGTAGTTATCTCAGTTTTAGGGTTGCCAGCCTCCAGTCCTCCCCAGCCTCCATCCCCAAATCTCCAGGAATTTCCCAACCTGGAGCTGGCAGCCCTACACCCCCATCCCCCATCGGCAGCCAGGGGGGACCTGTCAACGCTAATGCCATACAGTCCACCCTCCAAAGAAGCCATTTTCCCTCCAGAGAAACTGAGAGCTAGTTTGGTGTAGTGGTTAGGAGTGCGGACTCTAATCTGGGAGGACCGGGTTTGATTCCCCACTCCTCCATACACAGCTGCTGGTGTGACCTTGGGTCAGTCATAAGTTCTTTCAGAGCTGTCCTCTCCAGGGCAGTTCTCAAGGGAGCTCTCTCAGCCCCGCCTGCCTCACAGGCAATGCTCCCTCTAAGCTGTGGAGTCTTGTGAGCAAAAATCCTACTTTGTGAGCTACTGGCATTAAAGTTGTGAGCGAGCAATTCGGCTGCTGTATAAATCAGTTTGCTCTGGAGCCATCCTTCCTGAGCTAAGACAGAAATGTGTGAGCTGGAGGCTAAAAAAACCTGTGAGCTAACTCACACTAACTCAGCTTAGAGGGAACACTGCTCACAGGATGTCTGTGGTGGGGAGGGGAAGGAAAAAAGAGATTGTAAGCAGCTCTGAGACTCCTTTGGGTAGTTAAGGGTGGGGAATAAACCCAATCTCTTCCTCCTCCTCCTCCGTCTAGAGATCAGTTGTAAAAGCAGGAGCTCTCCAGGCCCCACCTGGAGGTTGGCAACCCTACCTGGAGGGCAAGAGCTTTTCCACAGACACATCCCCTAAAGAAAGCGGGGGGGGGGGGGGGAGGCGGCAGAGTGTCAAATGAGTCACGCCATGACCGGAGGGGTTTTCGTTCAGGCTGGTTGCGCCCAGAAAACAGACATCTTGTATTACCTTTCGGCTGCCCGCATTAGCCCCTTCTTTTCTTTCTCTCTCTCTCTGTTCCCTCAAACAATGCTGCCTGGTCGAGGAGACTCGGCACATTCCAGACATGCGTCTGCGAAAACATCTCTGGATCAGTGGCTGTGATCAGGAGGGAGGTAATTTGTTTGATTAGAGCATCCGTCTAAGACAAAGGAAGTGTAGTGGAGTGAAGCAGGCCCCGTCTCATTTACAGGTCTGGAGATGCAGGGAGAAGCTATTACACATGGCCTTTGACCCTGGCCACCCTCAGGTGAAACTGCCTTCGCCCAGTCACCTCCTGTTAGCCTCAGTCCAAGGGGGCTTCTGGGCTTTGGGGGGGGGGGGGCTGCCACAGCCCGGGCGACTTGACAATTGTTAATCATCGAGACAATATCAGAACCGCAGGCCCAGCCTGGAGCGATGCAGATGCAAAAGCAGACGCATCCGAACAGTAATGGATTTTCAAACTTATTATGACAATAGCATTACTTACAATATCTGCAGATCTGGGGCTAGGGAGGTACAAGCCCACCGGGGGGGCAACGCTGGAGGCTCGTTCTTATTTATGTATCAGGTAACCGTAAGTACTGGCAGCGGGCAACTAATTGTAGGGCAGATTTATTCCGCGCAAGTTGCAAGTCCCCACATTAGCGAAGTTGTTAAAAATGCAGAGAGGTTTTTTTTGGCTCCGGGAAGATGCTATTTTTTTATTATTATTATTTGCTGTAATTGCCAGCGTGAATATGGCCTGGGTTATGCAAGCTGGAGGAGAACTGAGAGGGGGGAAAAAAGAAACAAAAGAGCATTTTTGTTGTTGTTAAGGTTTTGATGGTGATCACACTATTGGAACACATGGCGGTAGAATCACAAACTCCTGGCTGGGAAATTCCTGTTGTTTTTGGGGGGTGGATCCTGAAGAGGATGGGCTTTGGGGAGGCAAGAGGCCTCAGCAAGGTATAGTACAATCGACTGTACCCTCCAGAGTGGCCATTTCTCCCCAGAGGAACTGATCTCTGTTGTCCAGAGAGCACTTTCAATTCTGGGAGATCTCTAAGTCCCACCTCTGCCTGGGTCCTCACTTCCCATTTGGTCACTGATAAGGGGGAACCTACTGGAAAAGGAGTGGTATGGGACCAGAGTGATAAAATACTTTGCCTAATGGTTCTTACCTTTAAAGCCCTTTATGACCAGGATCTGACTTACTTGAAGGACTACCTTTCCCCATATATACCCCAGGGAGCACTAGTGTCAGGGTCACAAAACCAATTGGCCCTCCCAGGCCCCAAGGATGCTAGGCTGGTTGTAACCAGGGCCAGGGCCTTTTCGGTGGTGGCTCCATACTGGTGGAATGAGCTCCTGGAAGAGATCAGGGCCCGTGGGACCTTTCACAGTTCTGCAGTGCCTGCAAGACAGAGCTCTTCCGCCAGGCTTTCAACTAGGAGCCGCCACCACTATTAACATCTATATCAATCTGCCGAGCCTGGTTCCTACCAACAGCCTAGGTGCACCGATGATATCTGAGGATGGACAGCAAGCTGGAAACTGAAACAACTATGGCATGCACTCACGTGGTAATGCCATCGTATGACACCATAATGATATTGCTAGCACTTTAAAATTGTATTGTTTAATGGATTGCTTTTAAACATTTTATGATACGTTGATTGTTGATCGGTATTTTATTTTGTATAAGCCGCCCTGAGCCTGCTTTGGTGGAATAGGGTGGGGTATAAATAGTAAAATAAATAAAAACAGGGGTCCATTGGAGCCGGTGCGCAGCAGAGCACAGCTCCAGCAGTGAAGAGGCTGGGGGGTGGGCACATGATGAAGCCCTGCCCCCAGCAGGGCCGCCGCTCTGTTCTCCAGGCCCGGCGCCGGACGCCGGGCCTGGGAGACAACTTTGGGGGTTGCCTTTGCCTCCCCACTACGTCTCCCAGGCCCGATACCCCCCTGGGGAGAAGCTCCCCATCCCTCCCCCCTGCTCACTGTTCCTGGGCTGCGGCAGGCTGCCGGCCCCGGTAAAAGCCCCACTCCCTCCCCCCCCGCTCACCTTTCCCAGGCTGTGGCAGGCCGCCGGCCCTGGGAAAAGCCCCCATCCCTTCCCCCCTGCTCACCTTTCCCGGGCCGTGGCATGCTGCCAGCCCCAGGAAAAGCCCCCATCCCTCCCCCCCGCTCACCTTTCCCGGGCCGCGGGAGGGAGGGAGGGAGAAGCAAGAGTGGTGGGGGGAGGGAGGGAAATGCCGGCCCCAGTGGCTGACAGCCACTTGGCCCCAGCGAGGGGGGGAGAAGATCCTAGTCTTCCTTCCTTCCTTCCTTCCTTTCTTCTCTCTCCCCCCCACCTACCTACCTACCTTCCTGTTCCTTCCTTTCTTTCTTCCTTCCCCCCTTCCTTCCTCCCTCCCTCCCCCCTCCCTCCCTTCCTTCCTTCCTTTCTTTCGTCTCTCTCTCCCCCCTACTTACCTACCTATCTTACTGTTCCTTTCTTTCTTCCTTTCTTCCTTCCCCCTTTCTCTCTCCTTCCTTCCTTCCTTCCCCCCCTTCCTTCCTTCCCCCCTCCCTTTCTTTCTTTCTTCCTTCCTTCCTTCCTTCCTTCCTTCCTTCCTTCCTTCCTTCCTTCCTTCCTTCCTTCCTTCCTTCCTTCTCTCTCTCTCCCCCCACCTACCTACCTACCTTCCTGTTCCTTTCTTCCTTTCCCCTTCCTTCCTTCCCCCTTCCTCCCTCCTTCCTTCCTTCCCCCCTTCCTTCCCCCCTCCCTCCCTCCCTCCCTCCCTCCCTCCCTTTCTTTCTTTCTTTCTTTCTTTCTTTCTTTCTTTCTTTCTTTCTTTCTTTCTTTCTTTCTTTCTTTCTTTCTTTCTTTCTTTCTTTGCCATCAGATAGGCTTGCCAGCTCTGAGTTGGGAAATACCTTGGAGATTTTGGGGGTGGAGCCTGAGCGGTGGATATTGCCTTCTGACACACTTCCGGTGACGTCAGGGGTGTGTGGCCTTCTGACACTTCCGGTGACATAAGGGGGTGTGTCATATGCAAATAAGTTATGCTAATGAGCTCCTGCACCTCTTTTTTTTACAAAAGGACCCCTGAATAAAAATAAAATAAAAGTGGTTCACTGCTAGGGGGCAGAGCTGGCGTGAAGCTGCTGCAGACGGAGGGATCTCTCATCCAAAGGGGGTGAGTCAGCTGGAGGCCAAAGACCCAGAGAAGGCCAAGGACAGTGTAGTCAGACGCGTTAGGGCTCCTTATTTTGCTGGCTTACCAACCTTTACTGTGCTCATTTTCCCTACATGTTACTGAATTATAGTTGTTGTTAAATCTCTTTAATAAAAATGGTTTGTTACTCTGCCTGGGTCCTCACGCCTCATTTGGTCACTTATAAGGGGAAACCTACTGGAAAGGAGTGTAGAAAGACGGTGGGTGGGTGCTTTTGGCCCTCCCGAGGAGACCTATACCAGAGTGGTAGCAGTCATTGGAGAACCTTTCTAGCTGTTGCCCATGACAAGCCCACAACCCACAGGCCATTACACCATTTCAATATATTGCACTAGTCAGTGTTTTTCAGTCCTTGGATTGGGATGCATAGGTAGGGTTGCCAAGTTCTACCTCTCAACCGGTGGGGGACTCCTGTCCCTGGTCTGGGACTTCAGCACGTGCACGAAGCACACACATGCCGTGATTATGTCACCCGGAAGCACCATAGAGTTTTGGGGGCGATTGCTAGAGCGTCGCCCTCAGCAACGTGCCCAGCATGATGATGTCACTTCCGGGTGACGTCATCACGCTGGGGCAGTTGTCCTGATCGGACGACTTCAGGGGTGGGGTTCCCCCCGCCGGCTGAATCTGGGCCGGCGGATTGGGGATCCCATGTAGCGGGGGATTCCCCACCCCCCAGCTCGACTTGGCAGCTCTATGCCTAGGCCGTGTCATGATCTGTGTAGGACTGGGAGACAAGGCGTAGTGAGGACTAGGCCCAGGAGACCTGTGTGGGAGTGGAAAGCGGACACAGCCTTACAATCCCCACAATGCTTGGCGACAGTTGTAACCAACTGGTGTCCAGGGACTGTATGATGGGATTGATACTTAAAACTCGGTGGGCTGTGGAAGTGCATTTTCTCTCTCACACACAGAATTAAGCTGAGAGAAAAGACCCCTCATTCGGGACAGAGGGAAGACAGGCACCTGCCTGGTATAAGAGGCTGTGGGCCTGGAATAATAACCAGTTAAAAGAAATAAGTATATTGGTTTAATTTGCATTTAGTCACTATTAGATATTTTAGCGTTTTATTTTCCTTGCACCATTATTGTATTAATAAACCATTTCCTCAGTGTTCTCTGCCTGGTCATCATGCCTATATTTCTTGGCTTCGAGGGGGCATTTTGGTTGGGCTTGGGAGAGTACTGTGGACCTTCCCAAGGGACCCTAAGTTCAGAGTGGGGGCAGAGGAAGGGGGCAACCCACAGGTGCCATACAGACATGTTCTATATTCTTGGTGCTTGGGAGGGGCAACAGTGGGAGGGCTTCTAGTGTCCTGGCCCCACTGCTGGACCTCCTGAGGGCACCTGGTGTTTTTTGGCCACTGCGTGACAGAGTGTTGGACTGGATGGGCCACTGGCCTGATCCAACATTGGCTTCTCTTAGGTTCTTATTCACAGTGGCCAGCCAGTTCCTCTGGAGAGCCAACAAGAAGGCATAGAGGCCAAGACCTTCCCCTGAGAAAAATATAATAGGAGCCCTGCTGGATCAGACCAGTGGTCCATCTAGCCCAACATCCTGTCTCACACGGTGGCCAGCCAGTTCCTCTGGAGGTCCAACAACAGGGCAGAGAGGATGAAGCCTTCCCCCGATGTATCCTCCTCCACCAATGGAACACAACTTTCTCACTTCCCCCTCTCCCAATGCAGCTCAAAGTGCCCCCTGAAATGATGCTCCTGGTCGGGAACAATATTTTGGAGGGCATTTGGGGGCAGTCGTGGGAGAGGAGAGGTGAGAAAATGGCTCTCTGGCGTAAGAGTTCTTCCTTCTGCCGAACCGTGCGGGTGGATCCAAACCAAACATACCCCAAGTGCAAATCGTTTCCACCCCAGCCCGCAAATGTTTTAATTTTCAGCTCTTAAATAGACACCTGTCTACTGGGTTAAGCAAATAATTTCTGAAGTGGGGTATCGCATCAACCCCCCCATATTTTAACAACACCCTTCAGAGTAATTGTTATCAAGAGGATACGGCTTCAAAGGCAGGAATAAAACGTGCCGCTTAACACCAAAGGACGGTTTAATAAAATGTAGGTGTCCAGCGCCTTTGAATAGCTCCCCTCAAATGTCAAAATAAATTAACAAAGTACCTTTTTAATGTTTGCTCATTTTGTTTGATAAATTGCCAAGCTGTGAAATTCCACCGGGCCTCCCAGTCATTAGGGGGAAAGAGCAAGTCCTCCCGTGTTCCCAAGCTGAGCAAAATGATGATCAATAAAGGATTAGGAGCCTTTTTATTGTTTGAACTTTAACATTATTTCAGCCCGGATTGCTGCGTCTTCAAAAGAAAATGGTCCTTTCATGGAAATTTACAAAATGTGAATTATTTATTCCCTCAGTAAATACATAATTAGGCGCGGTTTTTTGAAAATCCCTAATTAATCCCTCACCCCTTAGCGCCGTAAGAAATGCTAATATGCCTCTGAGGTAAAAAGGGGGGAAAAAAAGGCAGGTTATTTATTTATTTATTTTAGACAGAAGGCTTAACGTAGGCGGCTCCGGTGTAATTATATTTGCTGTCTGTAGTTAGGATCCAGTGAGAATTACTACGGGGGTGAGGAAGAAGCTTAGCTGTTCCTGTACGGAGTGTAATTACTAAGCACTATGATGGGGAAAGTATCTTGCTGGGATCCAAAAAGGGTTTTGAAGAGAGTTGTCGGGTGGCAACCGGCAGGATGGTTGAGGGGGGGGACATGGTTGGGGGTGTGGTGTCACTGGTATGACGATGTCACTTCTAGGCAGAACCCGGAAGTGAAAGTGGGTAGATTTAGGAATCGCTGAAGACTCTGAAGTAAGAACATAGTTTCTGGGGATTCCTAGAGCTTCCCACTTCCACTTCTGGGTTTTTCTCTGGAAGTGACATCATCAGGCCCATGATGATATTGGGAGCCTGGGGCAGGGGATCCTCTGTATCAACTGTGGGGATGGCACCTCTAGTTTTGAACTAAGTAGCAAGTGGAAATAAGTAGCGAGTTTTCAGTGAAGTAGAGTTAGGGTTGCCAGCTCTGGGTTGGGAAATTACCTGGAGATTTGGGGGATGGGCCCGGGGAGGGTGGGGTTTGGGGAGGGGAGGGGAGGGACCTCAGAGGGGTGTAATGACATAGGGCTCAGAAGCAGGGGTTGGGTGATTCATAAATGCAATTAACAACAACTACTACTACTGTTGTTGTTGTTGTTATTAAGCAGACATTTTCTCCAGGGGAACAGATCTTTGTAATTTGGAAACCAGTTGGAAATCCATGCCACAGTTGCCTTGTGATGTTTATCAGCCTTACAAGCCAATACGCAGCTGCAAGCAGTTGGATCCGGCTGTAGAAATAAGCAAAACTCTTTGCCTTTTTGCCAAAACAGTAATGAACGTCTCTTTACAAGAGAAAACAAACAAACAAAAGCCTTCCAAGCTGAAATTTTCAACTCAGTTGCCGCTTGGATTATTTACCACCCCATTGACAGAAGCATTACCACTCTCGTAGTAACAGGAA
Source organism: Lepidodactylus listeri (assembly GCA_029233225.1). Taxonomy (NCBI): domain Eukaryota; kingdom Metazoa; phylum Chordata; class Lepidosauria; order Squamata; family Gekkonidae; genus Lepidodactylus; species Lepidodactylus listeri. Next base: position 5,925,143 of record JARCFY010000016.1, on the reverse strand, counting down.
AGAAGCAATTCTAATCGGGGACTGCTTAAAGTGATGGAGAAGCAAACCTGCTAATAGAATGCATTCTCAGCACCCAGAAGTGTGACCCACCATCACACTGGATTTGGGAAGGGGGAGATTTCCGATGCAGAAAAACAAGCAGAGTGTTAGTTGTGTGTTGTGCAGCTCACACAGTGCTAGCTGGTCTCTTGCTACGATTTGGGACTAGGGTTGCCAAGTCTGTTGAACTTACCGGCGGGGGGGAGTTTTGGTATCATAGAGTTTTGGGGCAATTGCCAGAGCGTCGCCCTGGCAACCCCCCAACATGATGGCGTCACTTCCGGGTGACGTCATTACATGTGGGAAGTCGTCCAGGCTGGACGACTTTGGGGGTGGGGTTCCCCCGCCGGCCGAATGCTGGCCAGCGGATCAGGAACCCCTGTAGCAGGGGATCCCCCGCCCCCTGGGCTGACTTGGCAGCCCTATTTGGGACATGCTAGCAATTACACTATGACATCCATGGAGGAATGAAGCCTATGCAAGAGAAATATGTGTGGTTACCCTTTATATCACGGGATCCTACCTGGCAGAGATTCCTAAATCACTGTAGGCTGTTTGATCGAGTTGATGGAGGAATATCCAGGCCCAAACTATTGTGTTAAATGTAAAAACCCTCAATCATTTGCCATGGAAGCACAGAAGCCTTTTCGGATTATCCCTGATTCTCCACGTTTCCCAGTTAAAGAGAAAATGCTGTTCAAAGGAATTACAAATGGCTCCAATGGTAACATGAGAAAGAAATTTTACTGACAAAAATAGAAGCACACCTTGTATGACATATTCATGTAGGTACATTTAACTGATTGCGAACAACTTCGAAAAAGGGTTACTTGCTAGAGCTTCAAGCCCAGGTAAGAGAAAGGAGAAGAGAGGTCCTATATAAAATGAAACAGAAGGCAAACAACAGCAGAAGAGACTCAGCATCTAACTGATGAGAGGGTGGGGCAAACTGCCTAGTGTACCCGAGAGAGAGAATTCTCTTACAGTATCTAGCACAACTTGCTTTACAACTGTTGACCTTAGAACAAATTTAGAGTCCAGTGGCACCTTTAAGACCAACAAAGGTTTATTCAAGGTATGAGCTTATAATCTTATAACCTTAACTTGTTATTTAATTCTGTTTTTGCATAGTTTAAAATATCTTCATCATATTACATGTTAATTTGCTGTTCAGCCCGTCGATAAGTTTGAACCTTTCCATTCCACTGTATTTGAAAAAGCGTGCTTTGTCCACAAAAGCTTATACCTGGAACAAACCTTTGTTGGCCTTAAAGGTGCCACTGGAATCACGAGTTCTTGTATTGGGAGTGCCCATGAGTTCTTTATTGTGAGAAAGGGAGAAAAGTACTTCTTCTTCTACCTGCTCTATCCCATGCATAATCTTATAAACCTCAATCATGTCACCCCTCAGTCGTCATTTCTCCAAGCTAAAGTGCCCCAAGCGCTTCAACCTTTCTTCTTAGGGAAAGTGTTCTAACCCTTTTATCATTCTAGTTGCCCTTTTCTGCACTTTTTCCAATGCTGTAATATCTTTTTTGAGGTGTGGCGACCAGAACTGTACACAGTACTCCAAATGAGGTCACACCATCGATTTATACAGGGGCATTATAATACTGGCTGATTTGTTTTCAATTCCCTTCCTAATAATCCCCAGCATAGTGTTGGCCTTTTTCATTGCAGTCGCACACTGTCTCAACATTTTCATTGAGTTATCTACTACGACTCCAAGATCTCTCTCTTGGTCAGTCTCCGCCAGTTTGGACCCCATCAACGTGAATTTATAGTTAGGATTTTTGGCTCCAGCAGGCATCACTTTGCACTTGGCCACACTGAATCCCATTTGTCACGCTGACGCCCACTCGCCCATCCTCAACAGATCCCTTTGGAGTGCCTCACAATCCTCCCCGGTTCTCACCACCTTGAACAACTTTGTGTCATCTGGAAATTTAGCCACTTCACTGCTTACTCCCAACTCCAAATCATTAATAAACAAGTTAAAAAGCATCGGACCCAGTACTGAACCCTGTGGTACCCCACTGCTTACCTCCCTCCACTGAGAAAATTGCCCATTTATACTCATTCTGTGTTTCCTTTTAAGTATCCAGTTTTTGATCCACAAAAGGATCAGCCTGGGTCTCTTCAGCAGCAGCAGCAGCAGCGGAGGAGGAGGAGGAGGAGGAGATTGGATTTATACCACACCCTTTACTAGGAGTCTCAGAGCAGCTTACAATCTCCTTCCCTTCCCACAACAGACACCCTGTGAGGTAGGTGGGGTTGAGAGAGCTCTTTTGAGGTCTGCTCTTGAGAAAACTGCTCTGAGACAATGTGTGACTAACCCAAGGTCACCCAGCTGGCTGCATGGGGAGGAGCGAGGAATCAAACCCAGTTCTCCGGATTAGAGTCCGCCACTCTTAACCACTACACCCAACGGGCTCTTAGTTTACCATTTTTGCCATGTACTTCTTAGGAGATTTATTTCCTGCACTCAGTTTCACACTTCTATGATTAGGCAAAACTCTGCTAGATTAACCAAATATCCCAATAGTTTTTATTTTGTGAAGCAGGTTCTTCTAATAGGATCCCGGATTCCTGCGAGGGTTTTTAATGCATTTGCATAGCCCAAGTGAAATTAGAGTTCGGAAGCAGCCCGAAGGCCAGCATAATATGGAGATGCGGGTTAAGAACGCGCGAGTGCACCAGAGAGGAAAAGTTAAACTTCCAATCGCTGTGCGCCTCTTTCTGCCCGGAACTGTCCTTCTGGGAGTGAATGTGAATGAGTCCATGCATAAAGTCTCCCCTAAGCGAAGGTTGTCATAGCAGTGGCACCTTCCCCAAAGCTCCGGGTCACCTCTAGAATCATGCCAGCTCCCGTCTCTCCTTTGTGGACATGGTCAGCCTAGTATACCAGTCTGGCCTGCTTTGTTGCCTGTTAGATGAGTGTGTTTCCTAACCTTCACAATGCTTCTTTTCAGCATTAAGAAAAGAGTGCTTTTTAAGAGGGGACATGTTAGAAATTTATAAAATTATGCATGGGGCGGACAGAGCACAGAAAGAGAACTTTTTCTCCGTCTCCCCAAATTTGGGTTGCTAAGTCTCCTCATTCCTTTGGTGAAGGGGGGGATCGGGGGGGCATTCCAGGGGTGGGCAATGATGTCACCTGGAAGTGACCTATCATGTCGGGGATTTCATGTGGGATACTCTGGTGTTTGGGGGAAACTCTATGTTTTTTTTGGCCCTCAAAGAGAGTTTGCCCGAATACCAGAACGTCCCCCTGCAACGCCTCTGCCATGTTGATGTCATTTCCTGGTGATGTCATTGTATCAGGGGCATCGCACAGTGAGGTCCCTGTTTAGGGGAGGGGTTTCCCCCGCCTGCCCGCTGGTCCGTGGCACAGGGAAGCCCGTATAAGGGCAACTAGAATGATAAAAGGGTTGGGACACTGGTTGGTTACTGTATGAGAGAGGATGCTAGACTAGATGGACCCCTGGCCTGGTCTGGCAGGGCTCTTCCAATGTTCTTATCAGGGGAAAGCCTCGGCCTCTCTGCCCTGTTGTTGGACCTCCAGAGGAACTGGTTGGTCACTGTGGGAGAAAGGAAGCTGGACTAGATGGACCACTGGTCTGATCCAGCAGGGCTCTTCTTATGTTCATGGAGATAACAAGGATAGCTGGATTGGCATAAGAAAGCACATAAGGGCTCTCCATAGCAGGCAATAGCAAAGTTTGCTGCCATGTTCATGTCCCTGGCCAAGAGCTGGAGGGAAAGGGGGAATAAAAGGATGGGGGGGGGGGGTTTCCACTGAACTATATTGGGGATTTCCTCCCACCACTGCAGTTAAGCATGATACACAATGCCATGTTAAAACAGTTAGACTTTTAAGTGAAATTCACTGTTGTGGCAGAAACACAACGGAGTGCTGCCTCTATCTGGCCAATAAACAAGGCATAGAGGCTGAGGCCTTCCCCTGATGTTGCCTCTTAGCACTGTTATGCAGAGGTTTACTGCCTCTCAGGATGTGAGAAGTTCTCTTAACACTTATGCTCTTATCAGGCCAGAATTTGAAACCAGAAGTCTGAAGCTGGCTCATTAACCACAGTTTTAGCCATGGTTTCCTGCAATAGCTCAGTCCTGGTGATGCCCAGAAATGACCTTGTGCGCGCACACACACACACACCAGCTACAGAGATGCCTGGCCAGAACAGAGAGACAAACCAGTATTTGTGCGATCATCTGTGAGTCGAACCCTGGTTTCAGAAACCAACCATCGTTAAATTCGCCATGGTTATATTAGAACCTTGCCAATGCTATTTCGTCCATGCATTCTTGTGCTTTTGGAGCGAGGACTCAGCGTACACTTTCTGGATTTCACTCATTTAAAATTTACATCCCTTGCTGCTTATTATTTTATCATCTGCTAGAGCATAATAACCAAGTAGTAATAATTGTCACATTAAGTGACTAAAGTGTACTTGGTCCTTCTCAGCTATGATAATACGTATTTTAATGGAGGTCCTGGTGTTATTTAAGGAAGGACAAATCACAGCAAATGTGTGATAAAAGGGTAACCTGTGCTAAAGTGGGATATCAAGAACAATGAAGCAAGTTAGTCGGAGCCTATAAAAGCACTTTAGATAACATCAGTACATTCTGCTAAAGGAATATCTTAAACCCGGATGTCTGATTAAGGTTTTCTTTTGCTTAGCACCAAATTATTCTCCAGGGAAGGTACCTCCAGTGTTGGGCTGCTAGATCTCCAGTGGGCAACGCTTTGTTCCTGCCACTGCTTGGGAGAAGAAAGCAACAACCGCAACATCAGAAGTGATATAGGGTGGATCTAAGGAAAGGTAAAGGTTTCCCTTACTCGAAAGCCAGTCGAATCCGACTCTAGGGGGCGATGCTCATCTCCGTTTCCAAGCCGAAGAGCCAGCACTGTCCGAAGTCTTTCTCTGTGGTCATGTGGCTGGCATGACTAGATGCCGAGGCACATGGAATGCTGTTACCTTCCCACCAAAGCAGTACCTATTTATCTACTTGCAATTTCTTGCTTTTGAATGGCTAGGTTGGCAGGAGCTGGGTCCAGAGATGGAAGCTCACTCCATCACACGGCACTCGAGTCTCGAACTGCCGAGCTATCGATCTTCCGGTCTGCAACTCAGCGTCTTAACCTCTGAGCCACTGCGCCCCCTCAGGGTGGATCTAGCACTAGGCAAAACCATAGAGTTTCCAGCAATTCCTAGAACTACCCCACATCACTTCCGGGAAAACCAGGAATATCACTGATGCCGCAGGGACCCCCCTTGTTCCTTCCCCCAACCCTCACACTGTTTTCCAGGCTTGGCCTGGCAAATCTGCTCCAGTGTGGTAGCCATTGCACATGCTGACTTTCACATAGCCAGCACAATCAATTGGATTTGAACCTACCATTCTTACAAGAACCTCACAAGCTGTTATATGTTATTCTCATCTATTTTATCCTATCAACAGATATAATCATCAGAAACTAAAGGCAATATGAAGAGGATCCAAAAACTATTCTTAATTCTTATTTCTTATTTTTTCATCTTCACCACATGGTCTTATTTACATACATAGGGCTGTTCCCTCTCATTTCCCCTCCACCTCAGAATTTTAGGCATGAGTTCTGTTGAAGGAGTAGTGGATATTTGGAAGTGTGTGTGAAAAATATTTTTAAGTTGGGTTTCTCATTTTCATTCATTTAATAAGCTTGCCCACTCCAGGTTGGGAAATTCTGGGAGATTTGGGGGGAGGTGGAGCTGGGGGGGGGGCTGGACTTTAAAAGGGGAGGAACCATAGCAGGGTATAATGCCATAGTGTCCACTCTCCAAAGCAGCCATTTTCTCCAGGAAAACTAATTTTTGTTGTCTGGAGGTCGTAAATCCAGGAGATTTCCAGGGCCTGCCTGGAAACCCTATTAATTGAATCATATAAGTACTGTTTAGACTGATAGGTCCCAATTCCACAGTTCCAGTGTAGGGATTTTAATGGCAATCATTTAAAATGTGGAACAATGCTCGTTTTAAGATTTTTCAATAGGGATGAGCATGAACCACAAAATGTGGTTAATGGCAATCATTTAAAATGTGGAACAATGCTCGTTTTAAGATTTTTCAATAGGGATGAGCATGAACCACAAAATGTGGTTTGGTTCATAGTTCATGGACAAATCATGAACCAAACCATAAAGTCCATGAATCCAGTTGGCTCACATATGAACCAAACTGGGTTTCTGAGGTTCATGCCCTAAACAGCTGAGTTGCAGGAGTAGCCGGCTCCTGCGGCTCAGTTGTTTCAGGCTCTAAACAGCTGAGCTGTGGGAACAGGCCGCCCCCATGGCTTAAATCCCTGCTTTCTGCTCTTCACAAACTGCCACAAACTGCTTCAAAATTCATGGAAGTTTGTGGCGGTTCTCCAGTTCACAAACATTGCTTCATGAACCAGCCAAAATTTGTGATGAACTTTTATATGTCAGCCGGTTCGTGCCCATTCCAATTTTTTGCAAAGAGCCACAGTTATATTGAAGAAAACATAGAATGATATCCTATTCTGGGTTGGTTGTCTGAACTGACTAGCCTCCAGAACTGAAAGGATATATACACTCACACTGTTTTCTCACAAGAAATAAAATAAGGGAGTTTTAGTACTAAACTGGCCTTTTCTCCTACAGAAGAGGAAAGTGTCCAGGAGGGCATAGAGCAGGAGGAATAGAGGGGCCTGGGAAAGTTAGCAGGATTAGACCTAAAAAGGCATTACTGCCTAGAAAGCACTGGGGGAAGAGCAAGCAGTGAAAGGTTGGAACCGGGTTTAAGACAGAGAACATGAGGTAAAGACTAGAAGGACGAGCGAGAAATGGGAAGACTCATAGAGAAAATTGTTATGGGGTGAGGGGAACATGGCTAGGGGTTGTAGAACTAAGGAACTGTTCTTGAAGTGAAATAGCCAGGTGAACCTTTGACTTCGTGTCTCTGTTTCAGGTTTCTTTCTTTCTTTTTTTTTAACTTATTCTCTGAGGTGGTTCTTCTTGGATATCAAGATTCCACTGCAGTAAAATGTATTTGAACAGATCCAGAAGAACAGGTAAAGGGGGTGCGGGCTGAAAAGAATAAGTCCTGTGAGGAAAGTTTGAAAGAATGACTGATTTGATTTTGATTTATCTAATTTTTATCCTGCCCTTCCGGGCAAAGCCGGCTCAGGGCAGTTTACAAGCAAGGGCGGCTTACAAGCCCTCAGGCTCCACCCCCAAAATCTCCAGGTATTTCCCAACAGAGCTGGCGACCCTAGATGCTCTAGTTTTGGATTAAGGACTCTTCCAATTCTAGGACCCCATGATCCACCTTCACTTGTTAGATTTACAGGCCCATCCTATTCATGTAGCTTTCTTATTATCATCATGGAGTTTTAAAAAATGGAGAAACATCTACAAACACTTCTACCTCGTAAGCTCTTCTAGCTACCGTGACCAATTAAGTCAACATTCCCCAATAAGAGACGTTGAGCATGACCCGTCTATTCCACAACACCAGAATGTGGATACAATACTGTTAAATTCGCATGCTTCTCATATAATTGGATCTTAACAGCCCAGCTGTGTACGCCCATGGTTCTTTAAACAAACTCCTCTTTTTGAACTCCTGTGAGCCACTGGATCCTTTCCCAAGCGAAATGTCAACTCCTATCTTGTTCATTAACCTTTTGTGCTTATTGTACAGGGCAATTTCATTGCTGACTGGGGAGGTTGGAGAATCAGATCCGAGATATTCATTCCGCATCAGACTTTTTGCCAGCAGTTCAGTTGTAGCCAAGGCAAAAAGAAAAGAAAAGAAAAGCCGAGGCGGCTGGGGAGGGTCAGGAGAAGCTATTAGATCAATCCTGCCTCTTCAGCGGTTTATATGTTTAATAAAGATTGAATTTAGAGAGAGAGAAAACCCCGACTTAGTAATAATTCCCTCCGCAAGCCCTCTTATAATTAAAAAAACGAAGTCAAAACCATGATGTCTGCTATTGAAAATAAAAGATGGACCTTTAATTATACCGAGGCCGTCTTAACCACGGGTTAAGGGCCTGTTAATTCCTTGTCAGCATTTCCACTATAACCCCTCAGTTTCAGAGGTTTATAGCACAAACATAAATATCTGCGGCAGGCCTTCGAGGGGTCGGGCGAGGAGGTAAATTTTGTTTACATTTCATAAAATTGAGCTCCTTATTGCCCTTTAGCCAAATGGGGAGGGGGAATGCTTTGCTCAGGAGAGAATGGATACGAGAGGACTACCCAGGAAGCATTGTGGCTTCCTATATGCCTAGGAGGACGGATGCTGAAATCCTTACTGGTAAAATTTGGTGTAGTGGTTAAGTGTGCGGACTCTAATCCGGGAGAACCAGGTTTGATTCCCCACTCCACCACATGCGGCTGCTGGTGACCTTGGGTCAGCCACAAGTTCTTTCAGAGCTGTTCTTTCAAGAGCAGTTCTCAGTCAGAGCTCTCTCAGCCCCACCTACTTCACAGGGTGTCTATTGTGGGGGAAGGAAGGGAAAGGAGATTGTAAGTCGCTCTGAAGACTCTGAGTGAACGGCGGGGTATAAATCCAATCTCCTCATCATTGTCCTCCTCCTCCTCCTCCTCCACCACAGTCCCTAATAATTGTTCCAAGTAACTTTGTGAATTGTTTAGTACAGTGCAAGCCTGTGTAGAAAAACTCTCTTGAATAGTTTGTGGAAAGCCAGGAGAGCAGGGACCTTCCTGATATCCTCAGGTAGGCCATTCCACAAGGTGGGAGCCATGATTAGGGATGTCACTTTGGGGGCTCACGTCTCCCCACCTCTCCACCACCAACCAGCTGGCCAGTGGGGAGGAATTATTTCCCCCAAGGGAAGAATGCAGAAATTAAATGCAATGTTCCTGCATGACCCATAAGTGATGTAGGCATGGCGGGGATGCCGGGGGCCAAGTTCTTGGGGGTTTGGGGCAAAACTCTATGGTAGAAGCTAATTCTACCATAGAGTTTTGCCCCAAAAACCAGAGTGCTGCCCACCCCCACATCCCTGACATGCCCATGTCACTTCCAGGTCATATAGGCATGTCATGTTTCTTTTCAGCGTTCCTCCTCACTCTTCGTAATTTCACCCTATTCCCCACTGGCAAGTTCGAGGGACCTGGCAACCCTAGCCACAATGGAGACAGCTCATATATGGGCAGCTTTTGTGGTGGTGGAGCACGGGGGAAAGGCAGTCTTGCCGATATGAGGATCCGAGGCCACAAAGGGCTTTGCATCTTCCTTTTTTTCTCCTTTAAGCCAAGAAAGAAACAATTCCTATATTGTGGGTCTGTAATTTTAAAACAAATAACAAATAAAAAAAGTTTCCAAGGAAAATATTTATGTGCAAGTCCTCCAAGATGAAAAAGGAACAGCACACAACAGTTCTCCTTGGGTTTTTTTGGAGCCTTATTCACGTAGGACCAAGCGCCTTGTTTTTCTTGCGTACAAAGAAGTAATTATGCAGCCAAAAGAATGATAGCCCAGATACTTCAATACATATGAAAAATGTAAAACTTTATTACACACATTAATTTCTAGCAAAGGATGGCCCCGGCATCAGCTTAACCGGTGTAAGTCGGGTAACTAATGTATGGGAGCGACTCTGATGGGCCTCCCAAATGGGCTTTATAAAGGCAAACAAACAGATAAACAATTTCTTCCATTATATCTTTTTTCTTATAAATTTGTTCTCCCTGCCTGCTACTGGCAACTGTGGGATGCAAGTTTCTTCTTTCCTTTCTTTATCATCATGGAAATATTTTATATGAACTACACAATCCAGAGAATAGGATAATAATTTCAGGCCACAGTTGCTTTTCTTGCTCGTCCATGAATTGGGGAAGTCACCCGCATCTAGCCTGAAATTGTGGCTGGTGGAATTTGGATATGCTTGATTTATCCTCCTGCACTGTTGTGAATACAGAGAAAGCGAGTAAAAGGATCTTTGTGCATGCTGAACATTTTGTACATTAATGATCAGCGTTACTCCTGCCTTCTAGATTCAAGCCCAGTAGCACCTTAGAGACCAACTATATTTTGGGGGGTGGATATGACCATGGAGAAGTCTTCGGACAGCACTGGCTCTTCAGCTTGGAAACAGGGATGAGTATCACCCCCTAGAGTCAGATTCGACTAGCTTTCGAGCAAGGGAAACTTTTACCTATACCTTTATGAGCTTTTGAGAGTTCAACTCCCTTTATCAGACAAGTTGGAATGGAGATCCCGGGGTCTTTATAACCCTGTCTGAAGGTGGGTGGGGTGTTGCAAAGAAAGGAGTTGGGACACTGCAGAACAATGCAAAATGTAATCAGCTTGATTAGAGCAGGGGAGAAATGCTTAGGGGCAGAAAATTAACATCTTGAGTGAGATAAGAATCCTATGTCCCTATTCAGTCCTCAGGGATCCATCTTTCTGATTTTGTGAATGACCTCACCTTCAGCAGTCTCACATTGTAATCTCCCCTTGAAGTTTCTATGTTTGAGGATTGCTGTTCTTAGATTACGATGGGTAGCCGTGTTAGTGTGTCTGTAGCAGTAGAAAAGAGCAAGAGTCCAGTAGCACTTTAAAGACTAACAAAATTTGTGGCAGGGTATGAGTTTTTGTGAGTCACTGCTTGCTTCTTCAGCTACAGCTAGAATGTGAGTCCACCTGCCCTGTATTTTGGAGAGTGGGGTGGTTTCAGATACCAAATCACTACAACAATTTAAATGCACAGTCACAATATATTCTAATGATCAATTATATAATCAGAATATAACAGTAGAATTTAAACAGAAGTTTTATCCAACATATAATATTCTCAAAAACAAAGAAATATGGTTCGTCCTTCTAATATTCTTTACATATACATTCTTACTGAGCCCGCTTGGGGGGAGGGCGGGGTATAAAAATGAAATAGAAATAAATATAAATAATAAGTAAAATAAATAGAAGTCCATAGAGAACAAATAGGACTCTTCCCTTTTTAAATGCTGATGTGTTTTCCAGATAACTTCCATGTTTCGAGGAGAAACCTGCTTCTAAGTAGATTCCATAATTCAACCAGCAATGTCAAAATTTCTGATAAGTAAAACTCCATAATTTCAAATCCACAGTATCAATATTTCTCTAAAGGTGAGGCAAGGGTTCACAAAATATATAAACTGCTCTACAATCTTTATGACTCAAAATGCCTTCACACAATCTATTGCAACCAAAGGATATATTGTTGGTACTAAACTTTGGTTACTGTGGCTGGTCTAGTTGGTATATTTCAGATGCCAAATGACATTAGCAGGAAAATGACAACAGGCATGATTGGATTAGGTGTGATATACAGAGGGGTAGTAGGTGTGGAGAAAACAGCATTGGTAACGAGACAGGAAACCTATGTCTCGATTAAGTCCTGGAGTATGCATTGTCTTGAGCTTCATTATCAGTTGCAATTCAGCAGTCTCTCAGAGACATATATAGGACAAGATATAGGACAGATGGACTCACATTTTAGCAATATCTGAAGAAGTGAGCAGTGACTCATGAAAGCTCATTCTCTGCCACATATTTTGTTAGTCTAAGGTGCTACTGAACTATTGCTCTTTTCTACTGCTGTTCTAAGGTCAGCAGTGGAAAGTTCTAGAATATTAAAAAGTTCTCCACTGGACTTAAATCTAGCTGTTCTACTTCTGACCAGCATGGCTGCCTTCTGAAACTGCTTCCTTCTTTTAAATCCCCCCCCCCCCTAGTTTGCATGTTGTTTGGGTGACAGCTCTCCTGAATCACTATGGATGCTCTCCCACAGGGCAACAAAACTAGATATTAGGACCAGTTCATAAAGACATCGAGTTCATGGATCCTCTTTGCATGGCAGATGATTGGACACGAATATCCTCTTCAGTCACACACTGGAGTAACAGAGTAATCTTAAACCCATAGGTTGGGACTTCTGCATCTATTGTCGAATGTTTGGCATGTAACATTCCCAACATTTTGTGATTGGCCCCAGTTCCTCATAGCCACCATTTTGTTGGGGCACCCACTCTCCTATTTCAAAATTCCAGGACATAAGAAAAGCCACTGGCCTATCCAGTCCAACTCTCTGCGTCACACAATGGCCAAAACCCAAGTGCCATCAGGAGGTCCACCAGCGGGGCCAGAACTCCAGAAGCCCTCCCACTCCTGCCCCCCAAGCACCAAGAATACAGAGCATCACTGCCCCAGACTGAGAGTTCCTATCTATACCTTGTGACTAATAGCCACTGATAGACCTCTGCTCCAATGTTTATCCAGTCCCCTCCTGTAGCTGTCTATGCTTGTAGCCACCACCACTTCTTGTGGCAGTGAATTCCATGTGTTGATTACTCTTAGATCGAAGAAGTACTTTCTCAACAACTTGAGAGACCTTTGATCTAAGTAATCTGATGGTGCAATCCTGAGAACATTTTCTTGGGAGTAAGCAACATTGATCAGGCTTGACTAGGATTCTGAGTAGACCTGCTCAGGATTAATCTCTGAGGGACAACTGTCTGTCACTTACAGGGCCAAAGTGCTACCTAGAAGATGACTGGAGAATCCATGTTGTTCAAAAGTCCTGTGCTACTACTGGAACTCTGCCAGGGAAGTAAATCAAAAAGAATGGCCAGCGATTCCCTACTTTTCATGGGTAGATAATGCTGGTGATCCACCACATTAACTGGTCAACTGGTCATTTGCATTTCTGCCTCCCCTGCTTGAGCGATCACCTCTAGTGTTGTATACAATATGCTACTGTGTTGTGGTACTTGGACACACGATAGGTTTCCTCTCATGTAGGCAGTTACATTCCCTAATCAATTTGCTTATTCACTTCTTTAATAAGCTAAACAGATTTGAATTGCCCTGAGCGGCAGCTCCCCCATTTCACTCGTCACCACCAAAAGTACACAACGATGCACTGCTAATATAGGTATTCCGCATCAAGGCTAATGAAGATAAATGCTCTCTGCGCGTCCGTCTGTTTATCGACTTACCAGAAGCCAGCTAAATTTCCAAGGCATGTGGGTTCCTTGTTTGGAAGGAAAATATAGACAATGCAAATGTTCTCATTTGGGCCCCCGGGGTGAGCGTAACTGCTGGCAACTGTTCCAAACATTGACCTACCAGATCATCCTAGTCAGCACGCAGAGCTGGTTTTCCCCTCAGGTTACTGAGGTGAACACCCTCAGGTAGGGTTGTCAGGTACCGCCTCACCAGCAGCAAACTTAGGTCTCTGTTGCCACCAGTACAATGATGTCACTTCCGAGTGCACCGGAAGTGATGTCATCATATTGCAGGCGATGTGAGGACACTCTAGTACAAGGGTGTCGAACTCATTTGTTAGGAGGGCCAGATCTGACATCTGATCTGATTGGCGGGGGCCATGTGTGTCATAAAATGTCATGCCAGGTAGCTGAGATATAAACTTTATAAAGAACACAAGCACAAAGATTTTTTTTAACTTAAAATAAAAACATGCTCAAAACATTAGCACTCTTGCAACATTTTGTTTATTTAACAGTCTCTGATCACTGACACCTCTTGCTCTGAATCAGTGCCTCAAATTGTCTGCGCTGTTGCAATCTTGCGTATGCTGTTCAGGTGTGTATCTGTAAGCTGCAAACCTACTTTGGATTCATTGGCATTCACCACAGAAATCTTGCGCTCAGAGTTCTGAGTCTAGGACCCAGGGGGAAACATGAAATGGCTGAGCGATTGAGAGAGTCTGGCGAAGCAAGCTATGATGCAGCAACAGAACTGGAAGCAGGAGATGGCCAGTTCCAGTGCGGGCCTGATCCGACTCCTCCGGGGCCCTGATCCGACTCCTGGGCCACATGTTTGACACCCCTGCTCTAGTATTTGAGCCAAAACTGTATGGTAGAAGCTGGCAATGTGATTAGAGCACTTCTGGTGTGCACTGGAAGTGACATGGCCACATCGATTACTTTCTGTTGATAGAACTAAGATAGAACTAAGAACTAACTAAAAAATACCTTTTTCTGGTATTTGAAAAAGTATGCCTGTGCATGAAAGCTTGCACCCTGAATAAAACTTTGTTGGTCTTAAAGGTGCCACTGGACTCTAAATTTTTTCTACTGCTTCAGACCAACACGGCTGGCCACCTGGAAGTACCTTTTTTGTTAAAGGACGAGGATCCGAGGATTACTTTACCCATGGTGAAATTCTTCTCAGTGGCCAATAGAATCATAGAATCATTACGTGCATTGCATATATTACAAGAATCATAGAGTTGGGAGGGACCTCCAGGGTCATCTAGTCCAACCCGCTGCATAATGCAGGAAATTCACAACTAACCCCTCCCCCCACACACACACACCCAGTGCCTGCTGTTCCACGCCCAGAAGATGACAAAAAAACTTCCAGGATCTCCAGCTGAACTGGCCTAGAGAAAAATTGCTTCCTGGCCCCAAAGTGGCGATCAGCATTTCCTTGGGTGTGTAAGAAAGGACCACAAGATCTGATGTAGCCCTTCCTGCCCTTCCTCTCATGATCTGCCTAAGTTCACAGAATCGGCATTGCTGTCAGATGGCCATCCAGCCTCTGCATGAAAACCTCCAGAGAAGGAGAGCCCACCACCTCCCGAGGAAGCCCGCTCTGACTGTCAGGAAGTGCTTCCTCATGTTTAGCCGAAAACTCTTCTGATTTAATTTCAACCCGTTGGTTCTGGCCCAACCTTCTGGGAAGGAAAAGATGTACTTCTAATGATGAGAAAGAAACAAGCTATGATTCCGCCGAAGAGTTCCAAAGTATAGCACACAGAAGACGGCGGCCTGGTGACCCCCGAGTTTCTGGAACTCTGTCAGAAGTAGCTGGAGGGAGACAGGAAGTTATTTGAGGGCCTTCAAGACCTCTCATGTCGTTCTGCAATTAGGAGAGGCGTACGATGTTTATCTCCGTTCCTAGCGGATGACTTAGGGCTTTTCTCTCCCAAACCAAAGTGTACCCTGGCTAGGAGCATCCATAAAAGCTGTGTCCCATATGGTGAGGTGAGATGCTCACAGATAAGTCCCCGGACACCTTTCAAATAACCCTGTTGTGTTTCAGAGTGCCTTGAAATCTGGGATCCCCCCAATGGCTGTCTGCTGACCTTCTGTGCTAAGGAGCACAGATTTTATCTGGGACGAGGAAAGAGAAAGAGCGTTCACAGTGCAGTCCTAAAGAGAGTTTGCAACCTTCTCAGACTGTTGAAGGCAGGATTGCACTGCTGGCTTTATGGAAGAGTTCTGCGCCACACACACTGGCTGAAAGTAAGTCCCACTGAACACAGCGGGACATGTCTAGGCAAATTTGCACTGGGTGGGGTGGCATTTTTCATATTATATATACAAGGAGAACAGCGTGTGCTCAGGACAGTCACTTCTTTTGCTAGGACTCAGACCACCACTGTCAGATAATGGTTTGGATCCAGCCAGATTTTTTTTACTCAACGCTACTCAATTCCCCTCCTTACCACAGCCTCTGTCCCACTTAGGGTGGCAACTGGCAAGGGAGGGGGGACTTACTGAGAGCAGCAGAGAGACCCATCTGACATACAGCAATGTGTCTATGTCACTGTCCACATGACCCGGAAGTGACATAATCACATCTGGGACATCGGGGTGACACTCTGGTATTTGGGCAAAAAAATCTATGGTAAATGAGTATCACTTTGGTGTAGTGGTTATGAGCGGTGGGCTCTAATCTGGAAAACCAGGTTTGATTCCCCACTCCTCCACGTGCAGCCAGCTGGGTGACCTTGGGCCAGTCCCAGTTCTCTCAGAGCTGTTCTCTCAAGAGCAGTTGTCTCAGAGCTGTCTCAGCCCCACCTACCTCACAGGGTGTCTGTTGTGGGGAGGGGAAAGAAAGGAGATTGTAAGCCACTCTGAGACTACGAGTGAAGGGCAGGATATAAATCCAATTCCTCCTCCTCCTCCTTCAGAGAAAATGGCAGCTTTGGAAGGTAGACTCTATGGCATTGTACCTCGATGAAGCCCCTCCTCTCCACAAACCCTGCCTTTCTTAGGCTCCGCCCTCCCCAAATCCCCGGGTATTTCTCAACCTGGAGCTGGCCTGGGATGGAATCTGGAATCTTTGGATAAGCCTGATACGATTATGTTCCTTTTCAAATGGAGGATCGATCTTGTCAGGTGGAAGTAATATTGTTGTAATGTACCACCACCAAAGGAAAGGTATCAGTTCATTAGCACTGGAGTTCCGCAGCTCAAAAGAGTAGAAAATGAGTTGGTGATGTTGTAAGAACTTTGGGAACGTGTTATTGTACACATAGAAAGGGGCACACTTGCCTGACTGAACCACTGGAGCTAATGCACCTTTAGGACACATGATTTGACTAATTATGTAACACATTACAGTGAGCTACATGAGCAAAAATGGTACCTTTTTATAACACCATGAAGGTTCTGCGGGCATTAGGGATGGCGGCTGGCAATTGTTAAATCTCGCACACACAGCCGAGAATGGCTTCAACTTGGAACGACACCCTTCTCTGGAATATATCAACGCCAGTGGTGATTCACAAGTAAGGAGGGCAAATAATGCAAGTATCTTTTCCCGGTTTGGGTGGTGGTAGGGTGAAATGTATGTCAAGATTAAATTGCATGAAACGATGAAAGCCCCACAGATTATTTTAAGAGCATCTGTATGTGTGACTGTGTGTAGAGTGTTGACAAGTGGCAGCCAACTTATGGTGACCCCATAGGGTTCCCAAGGCGAGAGAAGTTCAGAGGCGGTTTGCCATTGCTGTTAGCCAAATTGCCTTGATTTCTTAATCAATATTTGGAATTATGAATATTAATAACTGACAATAGGCATAAACGGATCACACCTGTGTATACAGAGGTTGGGCCCCTTCCAGACAAACCAGAGAATAGACAAGGAGACTGATGTAATGATAAAGCAGTGTTAATTTACTAAGAAAATTATATCTCATTCAAACAATACAGATGCACACACACACACTTTTATGCAATAACTAGGAAATCAGAGAGAGAGTAAGAGACATTGGCATGAGCAAGAGATTGTTGGTTTCCTGTGGAAGGCAATATTTACCTCTCCAGAGATCTGGTGTAATTCCACTGGAAAAATTAATGATAGGCTGGGAGAAAGATGGGGGGGAGAGCACATGTGCTGAACCAGCAGCAGCATGCGTAGGCTGGTTAGATTCTACCTAGCATGGTCAGAAGAATACCTGGGGCCGGAAGCTGACATCATGGGCTAGGAGCATTGTCTTGTAGATGGGATTAACCTCTCTGGGCAGCCAAACTGGTTTTTAGCTGGTCAAGTCCATTGTTTCACTGATCAAGGAACATTGGAGGGGGGGGGGGGGTTGCAGCCTGCGATGTGTAGAGAACCTGTAATGAAGTTCGTGAGCACATGTCTTTAGCCAGGGTCATCTTTATTTTTTTTAAATAAATTTTTATTGATTTTACCTCTATTTCTACATCTATACGCTAAATTCTATACTAAATTACCTTATACAGAAAATGCTGAATAAAATAATCATTTTTAGTAGATTAATCAGTTTGAGAAACAAAAAATCTTGGTTTAACTAGTTACATATGTTACTGCTTCTAAAAATCACATCGCTGATTTGCTGGTACACATAACTTTGGAGCACGCTTATTTTCCATTAACATATACTTAGTGCTTAACATTTAACAACAATGCAAAGTTTATTTCTTCTTTTGTCCTCTTCTTTTCTTTTTGGTCTCTTCCATGGGTTTGGGAGTCGCAGCTTCCTTCTCCGAGTCTGAATTTTCTTCTTCGCTTTCTGAGCTATCCTAGCCAGGGTCATCTTTAGACAAGATGGCTATTTTCTGTGTAAGTGTCTTTGTGTGTTAAGAGAAGCCTCCTGGAGTTGGCAACCTCGGGAACCGCTGTCTCAAGCATTTGCTGGAGTCATTTGTAGCTGGTTTTTCTCCTTGGTTATTCCTCCTAGTTCCTCTCACACAACCAGCAGTCCATTTATCACTTATGAATTTATCATTCATAAGAGTGCAAAAGCACCTTGCTGGCTTACAATTGCCTGCCTCTGCGTAGCAACCCTGGTGTCAAGGATGGTCCCATCCAAGTACTGATCAGGTCCGATCCTGCTTAGCTTCTGAGATTGGATAAGATCAGGCTAGCCTGGGCCATCCAGGGCAGAGTTGAGATGAGCAGAGATGGTTTGCTATTGTCTGCCTCTGTGTAGTAACCGTGGACTTCCTCGGTGGTCTCCCATTCATGTACTTAACAGGGCTGACCCTGATTAGCTTCCAAGATCTGATGAGACCAGGCTAGCCTGGGCTATCCAGGACAGAGCAGAGATGAGCAGAGATGGTTTGCCATTATCTGCCTTGGCCTAGTGACCCTGGGCTTCATTGGTGGTCTCCCATCCAAGCACTAACCAAGGCTGACCCTGCTTAGCTTCTGAGATGAAATCAGCCCAACATTTGTATATCCTGTTGCTTTATGGACCATGATGAATTGTTTCCAAAGGATTGTGAACAGAGCTTCGTTCACAGAGTGGATTGGGTCTTTCCCACCTTCCCCTTCTTTTTGCACTTCTCTGGAAAACAGCTTATACGGATCCAGAGATCTTCTGGAACGGTGTGATGGGTGACATTGGGGAGGGGGTCTGCGGGGAATCCATGAAAGTCACTGCTCCTTTTGCACAAATGGAAGCAATCTATTAAATTCAATAATGCTGTCGACTCCGACAGGTACTCCCTCTCTAGTTCATTTGAAGGATTTGCGCTTTTGGCGTGTATACTCATTATGCAGACCCATTTAACTGCTTATACCTGCAATCACTGTAGAACCAGTTAATGGGCCAGAGGTTTATAGGGATGGGCATGAACTGTATAGTGTATAGAATGGACCCCCTGTAAGCTACACACATGAAACACACAGGCAGGAGAATGCCACCCCCTGTTGCTTTGAGGTTTGGTAAACATTTTGATTGAGCTGAGACACACTGGCTGAGGACAGACTGGGAAACCAAAGTGGAATGGCAGTGGGGCAAAAAGCCCCGGGGCACATTGTCCCGGGCCGGGCCATTCACACTGGCAAGACTCATGCAGGAGCATTCTGGGGAGGAGGCATAATGGAGTGTTCACACTGCTGCGGAGCAGCCCCTGGTGGGCCGGCCTCTGTGGCTCATGGCCAGGGCCATTCTGGCAATCAGCGCATAGGTGCTTATGCGCATAAGCGCATGAGCACATAGGTGCAGTAGCAAATTGGCCACAATTGCCGCTTCTTCCCATCCACACAGCCAGGAAGTGGAATGAAGGCACACAGACACCCGTTGACACCAGTTTCTACAGGTATCCGGTTGAAGCATCATGAATGTGCTTCAGGAACGGGTGAATACGCAAGGGGAACGGAGGACAGCTGCGGCTGTCTGAACTGCCTCCCTTCCTTCGTTTCTAAAGCAGACCTATCCCGGGCCAAATTGCCAGTCTGTCCTCAGCCTCTGTCTGGGAATGTATCTGTTCATGAGCTGCCACAAACTGCCACGAACCTCTTGAAAGTCTGAAAAGTTCATGCCAGTTGACCTGCCATGAACTTCAATTCGCAAACCACAAGCTGCCCAAGATTCATCATGAACTTTGATTCATGAGCCAGTTTGTACCCATCCCTAGAAATGTCGGTGCTCTTGAGGAACAGTGTTTCAGGGGTTAACTGTGGTTGGTCTTCAGTAGACCTATTTATTTATTTATTTATTTGGAGTTATATCCCGCCTAGCCAACTAGATTCGAGTTTGGTAGCTCCACAGGGACAAGCCAGATTTTCAGGGAATGAACTTTCAAGAGTCAAAGTGTCCTTTGTCAGACATGAGTAGGAATGGAGATCTCTTGAGTCTTTCAATTCCATACAGGCGGTGGAAAGGGTGTTGTAAGGAATGTTTTGAAAGGATACAATGGCATAATGCATATTGTCCAGAATAAAGGACCAAATGTTCTGTCCTCTTCATATCAAGTCCTTCATTTTGCAAAAATAGAAAATAAGACTTTATCCTATTCCTGTTCAAGCTGACTAGGACAGAAGTCCCGCTGAGTTGAATGGGATTTATTTCCTTGTATGAATACTATGGATCTCGTACATAGTGACTGTCATGCTGTCTGAGTGCATAGTTTTTAGTCAACAAGGTAGTTTCAGGAGGTCGCCATGCCGTGGAACAGCTAGATTCAAGTCCAGTAGCACCTTACAAACCAACAAGATGCTCGGCACATAAGCTTTTGGGTGTCAAAGTTAGGGAGCTTTGAGCCTTGAAAGCTTATACCCTGAGAAGCTTCTTGGTCTCTTAGATGCCAGTGGACTCAAATCCATCTGATTTATTTCTACAGTCTCAGAGGGTAGTCATGTACTAACTTAGGCTGCGGTCACACGGGCCCTTTAAATCTGGGAGTCTACACATCCCAACCCCTGCGGCAGCAGAAGCAGCAGCGGCGAAAGCGGCGGCGGCCACATTAGAGGCGGCGGCTGCGGAAATGGTGGCGGCAGAGGCGGCGGCGGCAGAAGCAGCAGAGGCGGTGGCAGAGGCGGCGGCAGCCGTGGAAGCAGCGGCAAAGGTAAGTTTGGGGTTTCCCCCCCCCTTTTACACTTGGGCGCTTGACTGCCCAAGCACCCAAGCGCCCAAGTGTAAAAGGGGGGGGGGGGAAATGGCCAACGGGACCATCTGGACAGCCCCGCTCTCGCAATGATTGCGTGAGAGGGCTGGCCAGATGGCTAAAATGCGGGTTCCTCCCGCAACACCCGGGAAAACTGTTGATTTTCCCGGGGTTGGAAAATGCGGGAGCAACCCGCATTTAAGCCCGCTTCGGCGCAGGACTTTCAGTGGCCGTTGTGGACGGCCCCTTTAAATGCGGGAGGAAATAGCCCTTCCTCCTGCATTTAAGGGCCGTGTGACCGTGGCCTTAGAGACCAACAAACTCTGATGGAGGGAGCTTTCCACAATTCCACATCCAGCAATTAAGAAGAATACATCTGCCCATCAGTCTCCAATTGTGATATATTTATTTCCTTCTCTATGTTTCCCCCCAGAATTAAACCCAAATAAATGGTGGCCATATAAACTAAGCTTGTTATTCTCGTTTGGTTCTTGAATCTGTTAAACATCTTCATTACGTTGTATGCATATTTGCTACGTATGGACTGGTAACTTCCATTTCACTGCATCTGAAGAAGTGTGCTTGCCCTCAAAAGCTTATACCGGGACTTAAACCTTTTTTTTTTTTTTTTTAAATAGATTTTATTGCATTTCAACAAATTACAGCAGTATGTAAAACTAGTCATACAAATCCAGCAGATTTCAGTTAAAGCATCACAGTCCATTACTTGTTCAAAATAAGTCAACAGAATGGTTAAGAACAATACCTGGCATCACTAAATTGTTTCTAGCTTTACAAAGAGGAGGAAAAAGGACATCCAAACGTTTACATTCTTAAAATATCCAAGGGCGACGAAAAATCAAATGAGTCAACATTATTCGATATATAATCTATTAGAGGATACCATACTGCTATAAAGGAGGAAAGTGCTTTTTCTAGAATTAAACCTTGTTAGTCTTAAAGGTTCCACTGGACTTGAACTTTGCTCTGGGATAAACTTTTGATTGCCTTTAATGTACCCCGAATCTTCTGTTCCTTCTTGCAGCCATGGACTGACATGGCTAACCTGCTGGAATTCATGATAAACCCGGATTGTAGTTTTCAGTTTAAGGTGGTAAACAAAGTCTCTCTGTTCTGTGTCTTTGTCTTTTTCTGTCTCTGTCTGTCTGTCTTTCTCTCTCTGTATGCACGATGACATGATGCAGCGGTGAAATAATTGTACACAGTGCCTTATGCGAAGAGGGCTTTGTTTGTACGGGCTGGAGAGCCACTCACCCCGAAACAACGGGGGCAAATTAGCATGCACGGAGCCCAAGGGTGGAAGCAACCGCCACACGAACTCCTAGTGACGGATGCCGAGCTCTCGCTGGGAGGTCACCACGAAGCATCTTTCTTGAGAAGGCGGCATGTCACATTTCAGACACTTTCTCGACAATTGGGCTTCTTGCGGCTCAAAAGAGGAGCCCCCCCCCCAATCCACATAATAAAGCCCCATTTACATGAAAAGCTGCCGCCTTCAATGACATGATTAATTTCGGAAATACCTGGCATGTGAATGAAGCCGAGCTTTCAAGAGATGACAGATGATGAGGGGAAGGTAATTAGGCAAATGTCAGGAGCCAGCGTTTTGATTGGTGACGGATAGGCCAGGCGGACTAGGTTATCGTATCCTTGGCCCGGATGGGAAAGAGCCCTCTTCATCAGAGCATTTCAGAGGAAACTTTTAGGATGACATCATATGTACTCCATAGATGCTTGCAAGTTCTCAGTCTCACTTCTGGACCAGCGGGAAGTGACCGCATCCTTCAGTAATCACAATAGGATCCAAGTCTTCAGTTCCCCAAGAACTCCTTTTGTGTTACTGTCATAATTTATCATCCTTTCCTAAAGTGGGGAGACCTCATGCCCCGTGACCTGAAGTATAATGGCGAGTCTTTCAGAGCGTGCGTTGGTGAATCCTGCTCCCTCAGCATGCATTTCTTTCTCTCTCCTTCTCTCTTTTTGGGTTGTATTTTTCATGTTTGTGTGTGTGCATGTGCATGTGAGTGTCATTGGAAGTCACTGTGCATGTGAGTGTCATTGGATGTGAGTGTCATTGGATGTGTGTGTGCGTGTGCATGTTCCTCCCCCCCCCCCGGGTTGAACCCAAACAGATGATAACCAGAAACCAAGTTTGTCATTCTTATCATTGTCAGCCAGTTTGGTGTAGTGGTTAAGTACGCGGACTCTAATTTGGGAGAACTGGGTTTGATTCCCCACTCGGCCACTTGCAGCTGCCGGATGACCTTGGGCAAGCTATAGTTCTGTCTGAGCTGTTCTCTCAAGGACAGTTCTGGAAAGAGCTCTCTCAGCCCCGCCTACCTCACAGGGTGTCTGTTGTGGGGAAGGGAAGGAAAAGGAGATTGTAAGCCACTCTGAGACTCCGAGCGAAGCGTGGGGTATAAATCCAATCTCCTCCTCCTCTTCTGTTTGGTGTAGTGGTTAAGTACATGGACTCTAATCTGGTAGAACCGGGTTTGATTCCCCACTCCTCAAACTGGGTTTGATTCCCCACTTGCAGCTATTGGTGTGTCCTTGGGTCAGTCACAAGTTCTCTCACAACCGTTCTCTCAAGAGCAGTCATTGAAAGAGCTCTCTCAGCCCCACCTACTTCACAGGGTGTCTGTTGTGGGGAAGGGAAGGGAAAGGACATTGTAAACCACTCTTGAGATTTCAAGTGAAGGGCGGGGTATAAATCCAATCTCCTCCTCCCCCTTCCTCCCCCTCATCTTCTTATTCTTCTTTATTACAAAAAACATTTCACTATTTTGCATGCTAATTTAACAAGCCACCACCTATGTATACAACTATGATCTGTAATTCCATGTCATTGTCTGACAAAGTGTGCGTGCACACGAAAGCTCACCCCTTGAATATAACTCTGTTGGTCTTAAGGACTCTAACTTTGTGTGTGCACCTGGAAGTCGTGGCGACCTCTGGTGACTGACCCCTACTGGGGGCCTGGTGGATATTCAGAGAGGTGGCTGGATGAAGCCTGCCCCTGTCCTCTTGCCTCTGGTATTCCAAGGAGGTCTCCCTTCCAAGTTCTTGCCAAAGTCAACTCCGCTTAGCTTCAAAGATCTGATGAGATCGGGCTTGCCTGGCTCACCCAGGTCAGGGTAAGATGTGATTCTTTCTCAATGTGCTGAATATTCACTGTGCAGCCCTAAGGCCACTCCTGCCAAAGACCAACTAGATTTGGGTGCAGTAGCACCATACAGACTAGGGTTGCCAACCTCTAGGTGAGGCCAGGAGCTGTCCTGGAATTGCAGCTGATCTCCAGACGACAGAGATCAGTTCCCCGGATGAAAGGGCTGCTCTGGAGAGTGAACTCCATGACTCCACATCCCCACTGACCTCCTTCCTCTCCCCAGACTCTGCCCCCAAAGGCCCAGGAATTTCCCAGCCTGGAGTTGGCAACGCTATTAGAGACCAATAAGATTCCCCCCCCCCCCGGTATTTTTGCATTTCGTGTGTGCATGCCCATGTCTGGAAGACATGGCAACCTCTGACGATGCCTACTGGAGCATGAAGGCCATTCAGAGAAGAGGCTTGAGAGCCTGCCTCTGCCTCCCGGCCCTGGTATTTTTTGGAGGTCTCCCTGTCGAAATACTTGCCAGAGGTGGCCCTGCTTCGCTCCTGAGATCTGATGAGATGGGGCTTGCCTGGGCTGTCCAGGTCAGGGCTAGACCAATAAGATTTTCAAGGTATAAGCTTTCAAGAGTCAAAGCTCACTTTGTCAGTCTTGAAAGCTCATACTCTCTGAAACTTTAGGCATCTTGGCTCTAACTAGCCATTCCTGGCAACTAACCCCGCCCCCATATGTAATGGCTGAGGAAGTCTTGTTTCAATCTATCTGAAGAAGTGGGCATGCACAGGAAAGCTTAAACCCAAAGTTAAAGTTTGTTGGTCTTAAAAATGCCACTGGACTCAAACTTTCCCCCTCCAAATTAAGACCAAGGGATTTAGACTGGAGTAACTCTACACAGCATCACATTCTCAGTCTCCATTTTAAAATCCATTGTCTTCTCGAACTCCCATTACGTCCACTAACTCATCGATCTCCCAGGAAGTTCCAGGTTCTCAAACTTGCCTTGGAGCATTATGTAGAAGAAGAGAAGAGATTGGATTTATAGCCCACCCTTCACTCAGAGTCTTGGAGCGGCTTACAGTTTCCTTATTTTCTCTCCCCACAATAGGCAGCCTGTGAGGTAGGTGGGGCTAAGAGAGCTCTAAGAGAACTGCTCTTGAGAGAATGCCTCTAAGAACTGTGACTGACCCAAGGTCACCCAGCAGCTGCATGTGGAGGAGTGAGGAATCAAACCCGGTTCTCCCAGATTAGAGTCCGTGCCGCTCTTAACCACTATGCCACACTGGCTCTATGTATTCATGTATCAATCAAAATATTATATATCAGAACATTTCAAATATTTAAACTCAAAAGAACTTGCTCCTTTCTGTGATCACTATCTTTGCTGAGAGAAACAAGAGTCAGAAGTAACTGGACTTCTCATTCCCGCCCCCCCTCCGCAGTTCTTTTTTCCGGGTCCCATCAAACATCCAGTGGTGAAGAAGCAGTCCTGAATACTGGTGCCCTCCGCAGGACGCTTCTGAAACTAGCAGGGTTCTGGTGACCCCCCAGGACACCTTGTGACACAGCTCCTCCTTCCTGATTGATGGATGGGTCACCCTGGGGGAGAGAAGAATTAACCATTCAGGGCCTCTAATCCATCATGACATTTTGGACCAGAACTGTCAGTCTTTTCACATAGATCAAGGTGGGCAGTTGTGTTGGTCTGAAGCAACAGAACGAAGTTAGAGTCCAGTGGCATCTTTAAGACCAAAAAGGTTTTACTCAAGATGCGAACTTTCGTGTGCATGCACGCTTCGTCTGACGAAGCGTGCACACACACGAAAGTTTGCATCTTGAATAAAACTTTCTTCGTCTTAATGGTGCCACTGGATTCTAACATTAGTCTTTTCACATGTTTATATATACTGGATCTGAGTTTTCCCTTTTCTCCAAGGGGTGGAAGATGCTCCTATGTTTGCACTTTAATTTCCGTAAACGCCAGTTTGGGGGCCGGTTTCGGAGACCATTCCCTTCTCTTGTCACACTCCCAAACCACAGAGACAATTGAGTGTGCTCCCCGCCATTTTTCACCTTCATTTCGGTGCCCCAACTGCACTGAAGAATAGATGGTGCATCCAGCTGACACGTCATGGCTAATTTGACTAACTATCCGACGGTGGCAGCTGCCATTAGTTAATCTTCATATAATTTGTTTGAGTGAGGCTTTGTGGAGTAACTGGAAATAATTGTCCTCTATTCTCTCTCTCTTCCCCCCCCCCCCAGCTGAATTCTGTTGCTGCGGGCAAGTTATTGGTATAATAACAGTCCGTATCCCAGCAGTCAGGGATGATGATGGCTTTATGGCTCTGCTCCTAGCCAGAGGTGCATAATGCATCTCTGAAGGACTTGATTGACTGGAAACATATTTTTCAGCCTGCTTAAAACTGCTTAGAGGGTGTCACAGAGGTCTTCAAAAATAAAGCATTCCGGTGTATTTAGTGAAACTTGACCCTCTAAGTACATGCAGGGGCACTGTAAGAAGCTAATTGGGTTGTAATATAAAACACCTTAAAACCAAAGGCAAAACTCGAAGGCCCGGCCAGCTTTTTCATGTTACGGTCAGAGTGTATTTATAAACAGTACACGAGGGCTTTGGAAAGCGGCTGTGTTTCTAACGGGAGCGCAACGTTGGGGGAGGAAAAGGAAATGCAAAAAAAATATATATGTGGGTACAATCCAACATACAAGCCATACAGGATTAAGGTTTTGATTTTAAAGAGAAAAAAAACAGAGATGTTTTGGCAAAACTTTATGTTCCCCCCCCAGCTGCAGAAGGAGGAAAACCACAGTGTAGAGGAGCACGATTTTTTTGCTTGATTCAATGGTGTGAACCATTTTGGCTATCTATTTGTTTATTTCTAACCAAGTTCGAGTCCAGTGGCGTCTTGCAGACCGACAAAGTCTTATTCAAGGTGTGAGCTTTCGTGTGCTGGCACACTTCCTCAGAAACAATGAAATGGAATTACAGGTTGTACGCGTATATATACGGGGCGGCTTGTTAAATTGGTATGCAAAATAGTGGTGATTTTTTTTTAACAGCTAAAAATAATGACAAGCTTGGTTTCTGGATATCATCTGTTTGGGTTCAGCTGGAGGGAAAAAACAACATAGGTAATAAATATACTCAGACCAACATGGCTGCCCACCTTAAGAACAGAAGAACATAAGAGAAGCCAATGTTGGATCAGGCTAGTGGCCCATCCAGTCCAACACTCTGTCACACAGTGGCCAAAAACACCAGGTGCCCTCAGGAGGTCCAGCAGTGGGGCCAGGACACTAGAAGCCCTCCCACTGTTGCCCCCCCCATCAAGCACCAAGAATACAGAGCATCACTTGCCCCAGACTGAGAGTTCCTATGTATACCTCGTGGCTAATAGCCACTGATGGACCTCTGCTCCATATGTTTATCTAATTCCCTCTTGAAGCCGTCCATGCTTGTAGCCGCCACCACCTCCTGTGGCAGTGAATTCCACGTGTTAATCACTCTTTGGGTGAAGAAGGACTTCCTTTTATCTGTTCTAACCCGACTGCTCAGCAATTTCATGGAATGCCCACGGATTCCCACGAGTTCTTGTACTGTGATCTATTTATTGATCTATTTATTTATTTGTTTGTTATGGAATGTCATGGGCATGAAAAACCCAGGCACGTTTGTGTGTGTGTGTGAGTGTGTGTTTTAAATGCCATCAAGTCACTTCCAGCTTATGGAGGCCCTATAAATGAGCGACCTTCAAAACTTCTTGTCCTTAACAGCCATGCTCAGGTCTTGCGAACGGAGGGCCTTGTCTTCCTTGACTGACTCAATCCATCTCATGTTGGGTCTTCTGCTTTTCTGGCTGCCGCCTACTTTTCCTAGAATTATTGTCTTTCCCAGTGACTCTTGTCTTCTCATGATGTGACCAAAGGACAATAGCCTCAGTTTTGTCATTTTAGCTTCTAGGGAGAGTTCAGGCTTGATTTGATCCAGAACTCCCAGATTCGTCTTTTTGGCGGTCCGCACTGGCCCGTCGCTACAGTGGGGCTATAGGGGGCGTTGCCCCTTCCTTAAAGGGGCAGCCCCACAAGATTTCCTTCTGAAAATGGTAAGGGATTTCATTGCTTTAGGCAGGGGAAGGATCGGGGTGTTTTTGCCTTTCATTTATGATTGGGATGGCTGTTGTGGGGGGTGTTTGTGCTGCATTTAATTTAATTTGTTAGTAGTATTATTGTCGTTATCATTACTTAAAAGTGCAGTTGTTCAGAGACAGACAGAAAAACAAAGGCAGCTCCACCAGAAAATCTTTTGCCCCACAAGCCACAAAATCCTGACTACAGGCGTGGGTCCACGGCAATGCTCTTTCTAAGCTGTGGATCCTTGTGAGAAAAAATTCTACTTTTTGAGCCACTGGCATTAAAGTTGTCAGCGAGCGATTTGGCTACAGTTTGCTCTGGAGCCATCCCTTCCTGAGCTAGGACAAAATGTGTGAGCCAGAGGCTAAGAAACTGTGAGCTAGCTCACCTAACTCAGCTTAGAGGGAACACTGGTCCACAGTATCCATAAAACTCTCTTCCAACATCACACTTCAAATGAATCAACTTTCTTCCTATCGGCTTTCTTTCATTGTCCGACTTTTGCATCCCTACACAGTCATGGAGATTTTAAATAAACACACACATAAAATAACCACCGCTCTCTTCCTGTCCTTCACAATGAATTGAGCAATGGTCATTGAGCGTGTCTTGTGTGCCCTCGTCTCTTCTGATTCAAGGTGACTCCGCGAGTTATTGACCTCCAAAACGCCCTCTAGTTAACAGCCTCGGTCTCGCAAACGGAGGGCCCTGGCTTCCTTTCTCAACAACCCATCTCACGTTGGGTCTTCCTCTTTTCCTGCAACCTTCTTTTCCTAGCATGATTGCCTTTCCTTTTTTTTGGATGTATATTTGTGTGCATGTGCGTGTGTGTGTTTTGTGTGCTTGCCTGGAAGTCATGGTTGACTTCTGGAGACCCCTACTGGGGGCCTGGGGGATATTCAGAGAGGTGGCTGAATAAAGCCTGCCCCCTCCTCCTGCCTCTGGTATTCTAAGGAGGTTTCCCTTCCAAGTACTTGCCGGAGTTGGCCCTGCTCAGCTTCGGAGGTCTGATGAGATTGGGCTTGCCTGGGCTATCCAGGACAGGGTGCAAGACTGTCTTTTCCAGGGACTCTTGTGTTCTCATAATGTGTCCAAAAACCCAGGCATACAAAGAATTTTTAATATCTCATAACCCCCTGCCACCACGTGAAGGGGGCACTCAGTGCACTCTACCTGCCCGCCCCCCTCCCTCGACAGTGGTGGCCCTCTGTCCACGGAGGTGTGTCCAAAGGGGGAGAGAGTGCACGCTCAGAAACCTGTCAGCGATAAGCAGTGGGGTGGGGGAGGAACAGGTATGGGGAGAAGACTTTGTGCCCAGTTCACTGTCTGTGAATGAAAGGAAGTGGCCACTGAGTGACAGGCAGCCCCGGACCCTCCTGAAGGTGCTTGGCCACCTCAGTGAGGTGAGAGGGGGAGCTCCTCCAGCCACCCTGGCAGGTCCTGGTGGGGCTAGGATGCTAGGATTGTAAATAAGAACACAAGAGAAGCCAATGTTGGATCAGGCCAATGGCCCATCCCATCCAACACTCTTGTGCTATCAGGAGGTCCACCAGTGGGGCCAGGACTCTAGAAGCCCTTCCACTGTTGCCCCCCCAAGCACCGAGAATACAGAGCATCACTTTCCCCAGACCGAGAGTTCCTATCTATACCTTGTGGCTAATAGCCACTGATGGACCTCTGCTCCAGATGTTTATCTAATTCCCTCTTGAAGCCATCCATGCTTGTAGACTAGGAAAGGATGGCTTGGTTCAAAGATCGACTGCTTCATGGAAGACACTGGGTGCAATCCAGAGTAAGTGAGATATGACTATGTCTAAGTCCCGTTGATTAGTCACGGATGGATTTTCTCAAGATCCTAGCACTTGACTTTTGCTCTTGCGTTGTTCCGGTTACTTTCTCAGGGGCACACGTTGGAGACTCTTGTATGGATGGACGGTGGCTCTGATGCGATATTCTTGGTTTTAATTATGTGTAAATCCTGAGATGCTTAACTTTTTTGGCTCAAGGCCAGTGATATTCTTTCACTTGGAGAAACAGGCTTTTGGCACGCGTGTATTTCCTTCCACAAGCTGACCTAAAGATTCTCCTGTCAGTGTACTCCTCCAAGGGGTACGTATGCGTTAGCTAACGTACATATGGTTTCTGTAGGATCTTAGCTGTCTTCCCAATCACCATTGTCGGGAATCCTCGCTTCTTCCCCGTTGCGGTATTGTGTTCTAATTCAACACATGTTTCTCCCACATGAATGCGCTATCTAGCATGTCCCATCTTCCAAACTATTCACCGAACACGTATTTTGTTTCCTTAATAGGAATTAGTACAGTTTCCAAACACTCACAAATATAATTCCAAACACGCATCAAACATATTAGCCGGTAACCCAAAACACATGCAAAAGATTGAGGAGTCACAGAAAGATTGGAAATGTCCGGGGGGGGGGGGGAATTAGTCTGATCAAACTAGATGAAAATAATCTTTCTCTCCTCCCTCCGAAATGTTTTATGTGGAAAACATCCCAGTCTTTATAATATACATCCCTCGGTGTTTTGTAAATTAAAGGTTGCTCCAGAGCGTAAAGAAATACAGCAGAAAGTCCATAGATATCAATTTTTATTTACTATCATCTCTACGAAGAATATTTTGGAAGCCTTGACACTGTTAAGACGTGACTGAAAGGCAATGAAGTGTTAATTTAAGAAATGCGTTCCTGGTCTCTGGGGAAAGACACACAGTTAGCACGTGTCCATTGGTTGTGTGCATAAATGGCTCCGAAACCTTAGGGTAAAGAATGCGGCCCGCTTGAGAAATGAGTTTACGCTTTGTGGTGATTTTATTGTTCGGCTTTAATGGGGACTGTCATGCGGGTTCTCCTTTTCGTTTTGATAGGCATGGTTTATAGTTCTTTCTGGGCTGATTATTTTCCTGAAGGCTTTGTGATTAACAATATAACATATATATTTTTATGAACCATATGACTGAGCCCAAAGGGTATTCTAGGTTTATAAGGTTTTACTAATAAATGGGCTCCCCTTCGTACTGGAGCTGCTAATTAGTCTTTTAAACAGCTCACCACTTAATTTCCTCGAAGGCACCCGATCAAGGGCTAATATATATATATATATATATATAAAGCACTGTTTATGGAGAAGGGTGTATAAAAGAAGGTGTTAAAGCCAGCATAAATTGAGTAGTTGGAGGTTTCCTGTAGTGCTCATTTTATGTTCTTTTCTTTAACAAAAAACTAAATTAAAGTTAAAATATCTGCATTATAACAAGAAATGCCTTTTATGTGCTCCATACAGATAATTTGAAAGGCCCCCATTTATGATGATAATGATGATGAAGAGGAGGAGGAGGAGGAAGAAGAAGAAATAACTAATGAATAACAACCCTGAAGTTGCCTTCCCTCCTTGGATTGGCTTGGCTTCCCCAGACGCCCGTGGCTTGTGAAGGGCCTGGGGAACCCGAGGGGGGGGAGGCTGTAAGCATGGCCAACTCAGAAGCCAGCCGGAACTCCATTCCTGTGCGTTCCTGCCCAAAATAGCCCTGCTGTTGAGGGTCTCCTCAGGCTGCAGTCACACACACTAAATAATCCACTTTCACTCCATTTTCAATGCACTTTCCAACTGGGTTTTGCTAGTTCACACAGTAAAATCCAGTTGGAAACTGCACTGAAAGTGGATTTAAAGTGGATTATTTAGCGTGTGTGACCGCCAGTCACCATGGCCAGAAGCCATTGATGGATTTACCCTCCATGAATCTGTCTAATCCCCCTTTCAAGCTGTTTATTCCTGTGGCCATCACGACATCCTTTGGCGGCAAATCCCAATCCCTCTCTTTGTCAGGAAGTATTTTCTTTTGTCCCACTTGAACCTCCTGCTCATCAGCTTCATTGGATGCCCTTGAGTTCTAGTATTTTGGGCGAGGGATTTTTCTTTGAGAACTCTCTCCACCCCATGCATAATTTCATAAACCTCTCTCACATCCCCTCGTAGCCATTTCTTTTCTAAACTGAAAAGTCTCAGACTCTTCGGCCTTTCCTCCTAGGGAAGGTGCTCCAACCCCCTCATCGTCTCGGTTGCCTTCCTCTATACTTTTCCCAGCTCTGCCATGTCCTTTTTGAGAGGAGGTGACCAGAACTGGACACAGTATTCTGGGCAGAGGCCAGAATTCTGTGAGAGCTCAGTTCCCCATTCAAAATGCTTCCCTGAAGAATCCTAGAAACTTTGGTTCCTTCCCAGAATTTAAATGGAAGCCTGGCATCTCTGTATTCAAACATCTACCTCAGGGGCTTGTGGAAAGCATCCGTGCCTTTCCATGCGTCCACTCTCCTTCCAACATTCCCTTGTGAAACTTTCAGTAAAAAGGTTTTCCAAGATTGTCCGATGTATTTTAACGAGAAAAGGGGGGCAATTTTCTAAATTAGTTTGAGCTGTTTCAGGTCAAAGGAGATACGTTTAAGATAAAAGAAGACATTTGTGAGAAGAATTTTAGGAGGTATTTTTTGATGGAGAACAGGTGGAAAAGACTTCTCTGGGAGGTGATGGGAGTTCAAGAGTATTAAATATATTTAAGCAATAATTGGATAAATATGTTTAATTGGGAAACTAAAAAGGAATGAGGTCTCTTTTTGCTTTTGGAGGAATGGCTCGTTTGGACAATTACGGTTCTGGCTCCCACAAAATTGGTCCAAATATCCCCAACTCGTGTTTACATGTACAATTGCAGATTTGAAGACCACAGGCCTTTAAGATCATGAAAAGTGCCACTGAGCAATAATGTAACAGCCAATTCACGCTTGTTAATATTCAAGGGTAGCAGTGATGTGATCAAGAATAAGGACAGAGCAGGAGTTTAGATCAGCACATATAAAATAAACAAGGTTCTTCCATCTCCAGATTTTTAGCTGGATTCTTTTTTTAAAAAAATATACTGACAATACCAATGCCCCCATAAACAGAGATCCACTTCTTTCATTGCATGACTTTCTTAACTGATGCAGAACGTTTACACCTCCCCCCCAGACTGATCATTCCAATGCTGTTAAAATTGAAATGAGACGACATATATTTTTTACAGAAATAACCTGACCCCTCATGCTCTTAATCTAAGCCCTACATGGCTTGGAAGCGGGGTAGATGATGGACTGTCTTCTCTCATATGTCCCTGCCTGGCAGTTGATACCACAGGGATGAGCCTTCCTGGACGGTCCATTCATCAAAGAAGCTCGTATGGTAGGTGCACGAGACAGGGCTTTTTCAGTGTTGGCCCCACTATGATGGAACAACCTCCCCAGGGAGGTGCACCTGGCTGCCTCACTTTTTGAGTTTTAGGAAGCAGCTGAATGCTGTTTTACTTAGGACCGCTTTCAATTAATTAAAGCAGTCCTAAATGATTTTAAATTTTGGCTTTATGTTTTTAAACCAAACACACACACACACACACATATATATTATTAAGATGATAAGCTGCCTTGAACTCCAAAGGGGGGGTAATTTATTTATTTTATCGGACTTTTAGCCCCTGCCCTTTGCATTGTAAGGCTTGGGGGGGGGGGGTTAAAAAGAAGTTAAGACAATTCTACAATTAATGATTAAAAACAAATCAGTACAGCAAAAATAAAATAAAAATCAGATGGCGATTTAGACACTGATCACAGTTTTTATCTGAATAAGGTTGAGCCACCTTTTGTGTTTGTGAAGCTGGTACAAATGAGTGGTGGGTTGGGGGACTGGGGGAGGCCAAGGCCCTTTCCGCACCCTCCTGTTAATCCATGTTCACCATGGTGTCCTCCAAGCAATTCTGCACTAAAATCGAAATCAATAAGACTATGCATGGGAAAGAGCAGGTAGAGAAAGAGGTACTTTTCTCCCTTTCTCACAAGACAAGAACTTGTGGGCACTCCATGAAATTGCTGAACAGTCTGGTTAGAACGCATAAAAGGAAGTACTTCTTCACCCAAACATGTGGAATTCACTGCTGCAGGAGGTGGTGGCGGCTACAAGCATGGACGGCTTCATCTGGAGCAGAGGTCCATCAGTGGCTATTAGCCACAAAGTATAGATAGGAACTCTCAGTCTGGGGCAAGTGATGCTCTGTATTCTTGGTGCTTGGGGGGGGCAACAGTGGGAGGGCTTCTAGTGTCCTGGCCCCACTGCTGGACCTCCTGAGGGCACCTGGTGTTTTTGGCCCCTGTCTGACAGAGTGTTGGACTGGATGGGCCATTGGCCTGATCCAACATTGGCTTCTATTATGTTCTTATGTAAACTTCTTTTTAATCCGGGGTTTCCCCCCATTCTGCACTAAAATCGAGTTCAACCTTCTTTTTTTCTTGAGTTTTTCCCCCATTCTGCATTACATTCCCTTCTTTCAGTGGTCAGCCCATTTTCAGCCTGCTGTTGCCCCAGTTATTTGGATGCTGTTTTGCCATGGACTTAAATTGCCTCGACTCGAGCACTGAGAAAATCTGGAGTGGCAGGCAAATGTGGAAAGGACCCAAGTTAGATGGAAACTTTGCTGCCTCAACCATATGCCTGGTGGAACATTTATGTCTTACGGGCCCTGCGGGACTGAATCAAATTCGTCAGGGCCCAGATCTCAACTGGAAGGGTGTTCTGCCAGGCTGGGGCAAGAGTCGGCTAATATATATTTTCAATCCATCAATCAATCAATCAATCAATCAATCAATCTGTTGTCGAAGGCTTTCACGGCCAGAGTTCATTAGTTGTTGTAGATTTTCTGGGTTGCATAGCCGTGGTCTTGGCATTGTAGTACCTGAAACGTCAGGTACTACGATGCCAAGACCATGGCCATACAACCCGGAAAATCTACAACAACTAATCAATCAATCAAATATAATGTTTCTATTCTTCTTCTTCTCACATCACCATTTTTCCTCACAACAATCTTCTGAGTTAGGTTCAGATGCGAAAAAGTAGCTGGTCCAAGGTCACCCAGAGACCTTCAGAACTGGGGTTTTTGAAATCAGGTCTTCCAGATTCTAGCCCGGGATTCTTATTGCCACAGTGAAGCCCAGGCCAGCCCAGTCTCATCAGATCTTGGAAGCTAAAGGAGGCTCAGCCCAGGTTAGTGCTTGGATAAGGGACCACCAAGGAGATCCAAGGTCGCTCTGCAGGGGCAGCCAATGGCAAACCACTTCTGGCCCTCTCTTGTTTTGAAAACCCTACTTGGTCACCATGAGTTAAAAGAGAACAAGGACTCATCTTCATCCTGCCCTCCTTAGCCCGGCTGTCCTTTCCCCCTTCTGACCTCCTTGCCTGCCGGGTCTCTCTTGTGCGGTGGACTGGGCCTGTGAGGTCACAGAGAGCGGGTGTTGCCAGGGAGGGTCACTAGCCTAGTTGCTCTGTGTTTTTGAAAACGCACTGCGTAAGTTGGAGCTACCTCGACCTGGATGGCCCAGGCTAACCCAGTCTCATCAGATCTCAGAAATAAAGCAGGCTTGGCCCAGGTTAGTATTTGGATGGGAGACCATCAAGGAAGTCCAGGGTTGCTTTGACTTGGATGGCCCAAGCTAGCCCAGACTTGCTGGATCTCAAAAGCTTACCAGGGATCTCCCCACTGAGAATTCAAAGTGGATTACCCTTCCACCCCCAAACCAACAAACCAACACCCCCCAAAAATGATTTTAGCACAGAACAATACATGAACACGTGGAGTTGCCTTATACTGAATCAGACCTTTGGTTCATCAAAGCCAGACTGGCTGAGGATCTCCAGGGTCTCAGGCTGAGAAGAAGAAGAAGAAGAAGAGGAAGAAGAGGAAGAAGAAGAAGAAGAGGAAGAAGAAGAAGAAGAGGAAGAAGAAGAAGATTGCATTTACCGCGTTGCATTTACCGTTGGCACTTCTGAGGTCTTATGTGAAAAGCGGTGCCATTTCAACCTTCTCTCCTTCGCGAGAACATGAGTTTTCAACTTTCCCCCCTCCCTAACGGAGGAGAAAAACCCACATTGTTTGATTGAAAAAGCACCGTTTGGTCTGCCTCCCCCT
The DNA here is from genome assembly GCA_029233225.1 of Lepidodactylus listeri. Classification (NCBI taxonomy): domain Eukaryota; kingdom Metazoa; phylum Chordata; class Lepidosauria; order Squamata; family Gekkonidae; genus Lepidodactylus; species Lepidodactylus listeri. Next base: position 5,889,162 of record JARCFY010000016.1, on the reverse strand, counting down.
CCCCCCAACTCACTTTCTAAGCCCATTTGAACCATTTATTGAACAGCAGGACTTTAGAAAAACGGTTGTCAGTTTCAAAATGCTCTTAGATCTCCGACCCCCTTCAAGCCGGCCTTTTTAATTGTATATTCATCAAAAGAGTTGAAACGGCCAAGGACTTTTAAGCATCTCATTTTACTTACAAACACACAGCCTTTTCCCCTCCGAACCTGCATAAACAAGGATGACAAGCTGAGATTAATGAGAGTCCCAGAGTGACAGAACAATTTAATTGTCAGAAATCCTCGGGGCTGAACTTTGCCAGGGTATTTATATAAAACTGCCATAGTCTTAAAAACTTCCCTAATTGATTATGACCAATAAGTAATCACATTGAGAACAGTGCTCTAGTATAACCAATCACGGTGACCCGTAACAGTTAATCGAGGAATTAAGACGCAGAAAGGGGAGGAATCGTAGTTTGGAAAAGATAAATTACCTATAATGCTTGTATAGATTTGTGTGGTTGGTGATTTGCTACCAGTTAAACATTTATCAGGAGTCAGCAGCACTTGGTCCAGGGATGCCGGCAGTAGAACAGCATTTTTTGAAAAATAAGTTCCATTCTCCTGTTGAAATGAGTGGAATGTAATAACACAGAAACTTGGAGGATAGGCCAGTTCATTCATACAGAGGGGGGAGTAGCCATGTCGGATCATGCCAGTGGCCCATCCAGTCCAACACTCTGTGTCAGTGTTTGAAACCCAGGTGCCACCAGGAGGTCCACCAGTGGAGCCAGAACTCCAGAAGCCTTCCTACTGTTGCTCCCCAAGCACCAAGAATAAAGGCATCACTGGCCCAAAAATAAGAACATAAGAGAAGCCATGTTGGATCAAACCAATGGCCCATCCAGTCCAACACTCTGTGCAAACAGTGGCCAAAACCCAGGGGCCATCAGGAGGTCCACCAGCATGGCCAGAACTCCAGAAACCCTCCTACTATTGCCACCCCAATCACCAAGAATACAGAGCATCACTGACCCATAAATAAGGACATAAGAGAAGCCATGTTGGATCAAGCCAATAAAATGATTGTACGGTGCTGGTGATGTTTCCTTAATTACTCAGATGGCGTACAATGAGTGTGAACAACAGTCCAACATCATTCTGCTCACTGGTCTTCCGAAATTCGAGCGGTGGCTTGCCCAAGGTCATCCAGCAGGTGCAAGTAGAGAAGTGGGGATTCAAACCCGGTTCTCCCAGATTAGAGTCCGCACACTTAACCACTACACCAAACTGGCTCTCCGTATACCTTCCAAATGGCTACAAAATGTAAACTTTTATTCTTAACTCTAGCAACACCAGGGAGGAAAGAAGGAAACTGATTATTCTAAGGAAGCTCTTTTGATGTACAGTTCTGATTGATGGGATTGATATTTCTGTGGTTTTTCTGCTGTCTTCTTCGTCGCCATAAAATGCCCGCTAATTCAGCTACCAGGTATGTAATAGCAAAAGCTTTCTATTGGCTCAGTCCTTCCATAAATTGCAAAATGGATTTCAAAAGACGAATGTTAATATTCTGTGGTTAAATGCCTCATATAGGATCATTTGCTTCTTCCCATAAGCCGGCGTATACAAAACCAGGAACGGCTCATTGAATTAACCCAAAAGCTAAAAGAACAAGACGAGCGCTAACCTAATAAGAGTCACCCAAGCCCAGTCCTGCTGCGGGGATAATACGGTTAGCTATGAAATTAAGAAAAATCCATAATTCTAAATCTAAATTCATTGCCTCATGGAGATCACAACCTGGCTGTGCCCTACGATTAGGACCTAGAGCAGCTCGACTGAAGAAAGAAAGAAAGAAAGAAAGAAAGAAAGAAAGAAAGAAAGAAAGAAAGAAAGAAAGAAAGAAAGAAAGAAAGAAAGAAAGATGGATGGCTAGATAGCTAGATGATAGATAGACAGACAGACAGACAGATGATAAATAGATAGATGGGTGGATGGATGGAGGATGGATGGATGGATGGATGGCTAGCTAGCTAGATGATAGAGAGAGAGAGAGAGAGAGAGAGAGAGAGAGAGAGATGATGGATGGATGGATGATGGATGGATGGATGGATGGATGTGAGGCTGAGGAGCAGGCAACTCTAATTTCCCTGGAAGAAATGGCAACTCCAGAGTTCAGATTTTATGGTATACCATAGAGTCTAGGACAAACTGAAGTCCTAGCTTGACACGACATCTCTACTAAGCTCCCTATTCTTCCACTTTTTCTGACTCCTCCTTCTCCCCAACCAACCTCTATGAGAGCCAGTTGGGTACAGTGGTTAGGAATAAGGACACTAATCTGGAAGAACCGGGTTTGATTCCCCACTCCTCCACTTGCAGCTGCTGGTGTGACCTTGGGTCAGTCACAAGTTTTCTCAGAGCTGTTCTCTCAAGGGCAGTCCTCAAAAGAGATCTCTCAGCCCCACCTACCTCACAGGGTGTCTATTGTGGGGAGGGGAAGGGAAAGGTGATTGTAAGCTGCTCTGAGACTCTTTTGGGTAGTGAAGGGTGAGGTAGAAATCCAATCCAAATGTTGGACCCGGCCAGTGGCCCATCCAGTCCAGCACTTTGTCACACAGTGGCGAAAAATACCAGGTGCCATCAGGAGGTCCAGCAGTGGGGCCAGGACACTAGAAGCCCTCCCACTGTTGCCCACTCCCCAAGCACCAAGAATACAGAGCATCACTTGCCCCAGACTGAGAGTTCCTATCTATACCTTGTGGCTAATAGCCACTGATGGACCTCTGCTCCATATGTTTATCCAATTCCCTCTTGAAGCCCTCCATGCTTGTAGCCGCCACCACCTCCTGTGGCAGTGAATTCCAGGTGTTCATCACTCTTTGGGTGAAGAAGGACTTCCTTCTATCCATTCTAACCCGGCTGCTCAGCCATTTCATGGAGTGCCCACGAGTTCTTGTATTGTGAGAAAGGGAGAAAAGGACCTCTTTCTGTACCTGCTCTATCCCATGCATAATCTTGTAAACCTCGATCATGTCACCCCTCAGCTGTCGTCTCTCCAAGCTAAAGAGTCCCAAGCGCTTCAGCCTTTCTTCCTAGGGAAAGTGTTCCAACCCTTTTATCATTCTAGTCACCCTTTTTTGCACTTTTCCCAATGCTAAAATATCCTTTGTGAGGTGTGGTGACCAGGTCATGATAATCTAGCATGCCACCAATTTGGGAACGGTAGCTTTGGGAAGCGTACAGATGCCACTGTACCGTTTTCTGTTCTCACACTTTTCCTTGATTGGTCCAAAGTGGTGGGATTTGACAGCTCTTTTGTACAGAAGCCTGAAAAATAACCTATTTAAAATTCCCTGTGCCTGGTCCGTGATCTCACTGGGAAACTATGCCAAAGATAGTTTGGGAGTTGATCGGCAGCAGAAATTACAACTCTGGATGACCCACGCTCTCTACCTTGGAATGTCTAGAACTGTGAGAATTATAAGGTCAGGCAACACGAACAGGCCTTCGGCTCGGAAAAGCGACTAATTCCTTATTTGGGAGTCCACACAGACGTGGAAACTGGAGTTGTATAAACTAGAAGGAAGATTCTCCCCCCGCCCCTTTCTCTTACATGCTTAGGCCTTGACCTATCCCATTTATAGCTTCCTTTAAGATGCTTTGCTTTGCCAGTTCATTTGTTTCCTAGAAGTCTTCCAACAGACTTTCCAGGCCCAGCCAGCGCACGGCAAAAAATACGACGATGGGGTTTTTAAATTGGGTAGCCCAGGAGGACAAGGGAGGCCTCACCAGTCCTCCAGAAACGTTTTGCCGGTTAAGAACAGTTCAAGTGGGAATCACAGAGTTGGAAGGGACCTCCAGGGTCATCTAGTCCAACCCCCTGCACAATGTAGGAAATTCACAAAGCTGCTCTCATGAAGACAGGTAGATATCCAGGGATGCCAGCCTCCAGGTGGGACCTGGGGTTCCCCTGGAATTACACCTGATCTCCAGACTACAGAGATCAGTTTTCCTTTAGAAAATGGATGCTTTGGAAGGTGGACTCTATGGCATCCCACCCCACTAAAGTTCCTGTCCTCCCCGGGCTCCATCCCCAAATCTCCAGGAGTTTTCCAACCTGGATCTGGCAATCCTGTGCAACCACCTGTCCCCTAGCAGTGGCTGAGGGGGACCTGGAAACTCTAACACCCCCCCCCCTTTCATGTAGTTAGGATTGCCAGGTGAGGCTGCAAGCCAGTGGGGGACCTTCCAGGAGCCTCCAGGAAAGGTGAAGGAAGATGCATGATTGAACTCCAAAGGGAGTTCTGGCCATCACATTTGAAGGGACCACATTCTTTTTTAAATGCCTTCCCTCCATTGGAAACAATGGAGGGTGGGGGCACCTTTTGGGGGGGCTCACTGAATTGGACCCCCTGATCCAATCTTTTTGAAACATGGGAGTTTTTTTTGAGGACAGGCACCAAATGCTATGCTGAAAATTTGGTGCCTCTACCTCAAAAGACAGCTTCCCCAGAGCCACAGATACTCACAGATTGATTCTCCATTACACCCTACGGGGACCAGTCTCCATAGGGTATAATTGAACACCCAGCGGAATCCCCCCTCCGCTTTCTGACAATCCTGAAGCAGGGGGAGGGCCTACAAACCAGGAGATCCCCTGCCCCCAACTGGGGATTGGTAACCCTCCTTGTACTTGAAAGTACAGGCACGTATGAAAGTTCAATCTGTTTTCTTATAAATGGAACCCAAAATACTGTTTCAAACCCAAAGTTCATCAGCCCACAGGAAGGTTGCGGTTTTCAAAAAGGGTCTAAAAGTTTTTAGAATTTGGGCCAAGGGAGCAAAAGGTCACAGGTCCCTACACTCCAAGGGTTGTTATTCACCCGGTGGCGCTGGGGGAACCCCTGATTTTCAGGGCCTCATACTGCCACCGGCCAGCTGGCCGTCAGGGGAAACCCCACCCTCAAACAGGGATGTTGCCGTGCAACGTCCCTGATGCAATGACATCACCCGGAAGTGACATCATCATGCTGGGGACATTGCGTGGGGATGCTCTGGTATTCGGGCAAACTCTGGTATTAGGCCAAACTGCAGCTCGGGAGCCTCACATGGCTCTTTCTCACAGTCTAATTTAATGTTAATAAAAAGCAAATTTTTTATTTCTCAAACATCTTGACTTTGTTCTGTGTGGCTGTTACATTAAGCAAGTTTGGCCACCCCTGCTCTATGGTATTGAGGCTGAAAAAACCATAGAGTTTGCCCAAATACCAGAGCGTCCCCCACACGACATCCCCGCCCATCCTGGAATGCCCCCCAAAGTCCCCTGCTCCAGGCAAGGTAAGTCCTAGCAACTCTATAGAACGCTGCCAGTGTTCCCTCTAAGCTGAGTTAGTGTGAGCTAGCTCACAGTTTGTTAGCCTCCAGCTCACAGATTTTTGTCTCAGCTCAGGAAGGATGGCTCCAGAACAAACTAACTGATGCTTGATTTCTGTTGTTAAAGGAACTCCCTTGCTAATTGACTGCTAGAAGTTTGCTTATAGCTTTCCCTAATGGTCCCAGTGGTAGTTAAGATCATATCCTGGGACAGTTTAGATAACATACGCAGGCAGTTAAGATACGACTGTTGACCAATGCAGTTTTATTGCCAAATCTCATCATTTGAGGAAGCTCATATAACTGTGGCTTTGTGAGAGAGAACACAGGTGTGTAAGTGGAGGGGGAGGGACCTAGCCCTCAACTGTCCTAAAGAGAAGATTGGCTGTTTGAATCCTGTTTGGTTTGGAAGGAAAACAGAAGCCAAAGAGAAAAAAAAAGCTTAAGTCCAGTGGTACCTTTGAGACCAACAAAGTTTTATTCAAGGTATAAGCTTTTGTGTACATGCACACTTCTTCAGATACATTGGAATGGAAGTTGCCAGTCCATTCATATAGGCAGAGGGTGAGAAGGAAATTAGTATACAGCATAAGGACGGTGTTTACAGATTCAAGGACCAAACTGGAGGAACAAGCTCAGTTTATATGGTCACCATTCATTTGGGGTTAATTCCAGGGGGAAACACATTGAAGGATATAAATATATCAGAATATATCAGAATCGGATATATCACATGTGGCGGTGTGCAAAAATACAAAAATACTGGCAGGTGATTCAGAAAATTATAGCAGAAATGTTGGACATTAAACTAAGGATAACCCTGGAATCTTATTTATTAAATATGACTTCAGAAAAATATGGATATGATGATACAATGATTCTGACTTACATAGTGACATCTGCTAGGATAGCTTTAGCAAAATACTGGAAAACGGAACGCATCCCCACCAGAAAAGAAATAAGTCACGAAGTACTAGATTTAGCTGAAATGGACAAGTTGACTATTATGCTGCAAGGTAAAGAAGATAATGTACATAAGAATAGATGGTTGAAATTTTATAAGTGGTTAGAGAAAGACTTTGTCAAATAGACTCCTACTGTATTTATGGTAATGATAGGAATGTATGATATCCCTTGTGGTGTAAAACTCCATAAATAAAAATTTAAAAAAAGAATTGGAGATTGATGGGCAGATGTATCCTTCTTAACTGTAAAGTTCGAGTCCAGTGGCACCTTTAAGACCAATGAAGTTTTACTCAAGGTATCAGCTTTCATGCGCATGCACACTTCTTCAGATACATTGAAATGGAAGTTGCCAGTCGATACATATAGGTAGAGGGTCAGCAGCAAATTAGCACACAGCTTAATAGAATCAGAGTCATAGGGGTCACGGAGAGTCGGACTCGACTGTGCGACTGAACAACAACAAATATAGGCAATACTCTGACCTGGCTGGCCGAGTCTAGCTCGATCTTCTCAGATCTCGAAAACTGAACAGGGCTGGCCCTGGTCAGTATTTGGATATGGGGACCACCAAGGAAGCCCAGGCTTACTACGCAGAGGTGGGCAGTGACAAACTACCTCCCCAAATTCCACCTCACCGACCACATGGCTCCTTACAGTGGATGCCATCTAGACAATCCACTGCAGGAGTCATGTGCGGTAAAGCGATTCACGGGGGAGCTCTCTGGTTGTGCAACACTGGATCAAAAAGATCTAGATCAAGTTACAGCCGGGCCAATGGCGGGATTAGCTGCCCGTCGCAACGTACCCAGAGGCAGGCAATGGCAAATCACCTCTGGATGTCTCTTGCTTTGAGAAAACCCTACAAGGTCACCATAAGTAGGTTTGCCAACCTCCAGGTGGTCAACCCCAAACCAACCAACCGTCATCAAATTGCTAAACCCTAACCTCACAGATACATAATTATAATTTGATATGAAAAGTGCTGACAGGTAAACATTCTAAATACACAATCAAACCTAATCACACTCTTCACAAAAATGCATCCAAATGCAAAAAGTGGTTCATTCATATACCATAGTTTCCCAACGAAGTGGGGATGCCAATCAAAATGACAAACCGACTGTTTGTGACTGTTTGAGAGAGCCAGTTTGGTGCGGTGGTTAAGAGCATGGACTCTAATCTGGGAGAACCGGGTTTGATTCCCCACTCCTGACCTGGGGTCAGTCACAAGTTCTCTCAGAGCTGGTCTCTAAAAAGCAGTCCTTGAAAGAGGTCTCTCAGCCTCACCTGCCTCACAGGGTGTCTGTTGTGGGGAGGGGAAGGGAAAGGAGATTGTAAGCCTCTCGAAGACTCTTTCAGGCCATGAAAAGCGGGGTATAAATCCATTCTGTTCTTCTTCATCATCTTCTTTGTGATGTGAGCTGATGAAAAAACCCATTAGTCTATATAACATTGTCCTCGCTGTTACAGTCGCAAGTGAAGTTCTGTAGACAGATATGCTGTTCCCACCGTACCCAAATTAATGTGCATCTCTTAAGCCCCGGCGCTGTCTTCATCAGTATGACTCAGAACAATTCCTTTTATTTCTGTCATTCTCTCTGTTGTTATTAACCTCCAGGCATTGGCTGGAGATCTCCCATTATTACTACTGATCTCCAGGTTATAAGTTCACCTGGAGAAAATGGCTGCCCTAGAATGTGGACTCTGTGTCATTATACCCCATTATACTCCCCAAACCCCACCCTCCTCAGGCTCCACCCTTCCCCCCCCCCCCCAATATCCAGGTATTTCTCAACCTGGAGCTGGCAACCATGGATAAGTCAGCTGTTGCCATGGTCAGCCCTGCTTGGCTTCTAAATTTTGCTTGGGCTAAACTGAGTTATTTGAGCTGTTAACCTATGAATGGGGGCCCAACCTTGGGCTACCATTCCTGTCTCTCCTCATAGGAACAAGACTACTGAAGGCTACATTGATCAGGTTGACTATTTCCTTTTTTCACCCCAGCTGCCAATAAGAATTCCATGAAGTCATAGTTGCCGAAGTTCCTTACGCTTAAGTACAAAACTCAGAGTTCATGAATCTGGCTGCTGTCGTATGTCAAAGGAAACAGAGAAATCCATCCTAAGTCAATTTGCCAGATTTGAAAAGGGTTCTCTTCGTCTTTTGCTCTAGTAGTAGGAAACACGAGCGACTCGTTGCTACCATTTGGCGTTTGAACCTGTTGCAGAAATCTGGGTGAAAGGCAGAATAAATTACGGAGACGTCTCTTACACTGTCCGTATATTGCGGGGCTTGGGAGCCGTCTCATTTTCGCCCTGGTTCTATTACTATAAAAGGCCTTCTGATTTGTAGTTGAACTTAAGGTAATGAATTCCCCACAGGCAGCTCAGAGGTACACATTTAAAGGAGTTCTTTTGATCCATATTTTAATTTACCTCCGGATTCTCACAGCACTCGGGCTATTTCCTCAAGCGTCTCTGTTATCTAGCACTGAAGACTTTGCTTTTTTTAAAAAGTAATATGGATGGATCCTCCTCTGTCTCCATCCTCTCTGTCTGGGCGTCCGTCGTTCAATTCTTGAAAATTTGTGACACCGCCCAATTTGTAGCAACCTCCCCACGCACCTCTTCCTCCCTCCCCCCCCCCCCCCCATTTTGTGGCAGACCACGGGCATGAATAAATCAGATTGTTCAAACCGAATGAATCTATTTAAAATACTTATAAAATATTAAAGGCGCATTTGGGAAAAGCCTCTAAGGCGGTCGTGACACCTGGGTAACTCCGAGCAACTAATTTATTAAAGGGTTTTGCAAACCTGAGAAGAAAGGCAGGAGAAAAATGGTTTCATAAACCAAGAGCGGGAGCCAATTTTTCAGCTCAGACGATGAAAGGAAGCATGCATTTCTAATCAAAAAGACAGATAAGCCCTTTCTCTCCCGCCATTCCCCTCACCAGCCAAAGTGCCTTTTCATCATCAACAACACTCCATTCCTAATGTCTGCCGAGGCCTTTCTGCACCTTCTCCGCACGCTGGTAATGTACGCCCAACATGCCTTTGAAACAAGAGCCCATTAGCTGTGACAGACTACCTCTTCACATGAAGTTCTCCTGTTGGTAGTCATCAACCGAGTGTTAAATCACTCCGACTGAGCATGCTCAGAAATGGGTCGGTGGGGCAAACCGATATTCCGAGCTGTCGGACGAAAATTGCTTTTCATCCTTTTCCGAAGGGCAAAGGGGATTCTCTTTTCTTTTAGAAGGAAGGGAGGGGGGTCATAAACCTACATGGGGGCCACCCCACTTTTCCAGGGTGTCCTCAAATACAGATTTCCCCTTCTCCCTCCCTCAGCAAAAGCATGTTGCTTACAGCCGGGTTATATGCGATCTGAAACCTTCAAGCAACATCTAGGAACTGGGTGGGCAGATTACCAACACCGTAAAATACATTAGCCTGACAACAAAAGACCGACTTCATCACACCCAGGAAGATGGATTTATGTGATTGTCTTCCTTTCCGTGGGCGTGGTGATGGGTGACGGAAATGCGACTGGTACCGATGAAAAGGAAGTTTGATTTTTTTTTTTTAAAAAAATAGCTCCATGAATGACACAGCAGACTTTAAGCCCTAAATGAAAACTGCCACCTCTGAGGATAATTAATTTTAAGAGCTCCGGAAGAGCTTTTTTGACATTTCTTGAACGTGGGGTTCCGTTCCCTGTGCGGGACTTCCTTTAATCTCTGCCATTCAACAAACAGACATGGGCAAGTACAACAAGCCCTTTGAAAGAGTCTTGTTAAGGAGTCTAGACCCACATGCCATTCTATTCTCCACTGTGTCGGAAGGTAAGTCATGCGGCAGCTCTGGAATCTCTTCTGTAATCAGATACTTGGTTGAAAATAGCTCCGACTATTACTTTAAAAAAAAGAAGTCGCTTCTCATCTGGCACAGCGAACAACCCATTCTGTGCTGACTGCGGACTGGATGTGAAAAAGCAATAAGAAGCTGTGTGACAATAAACGCTACTGAACACTCTCAAACGGAGTGATACAATGTAACCAGCAGAACAACAATACACGGAAGATCAATACACTGGAGTCCCAACGGCAAGGAACAAAAGAATCCAAAGATACGCTTCGTTTTGGGGTCCTTCTTCAGAAGTGACTAAGACAATTGCTTCTGGTTGCAAAACCTGCCACCAACACCATTCTTGTATTTCAACAGAAGAACTAACTCCACAATAGTGAATGGCTGGATGTGCCTTGTTGCTATCAGAAGTAGGTTTTGCAATTAGAAGCAACAAGAAGCGAGGATCCGCAATACTCGCGGGGGGAAGGAGAAGGAGCTCCACAGAGAGGAGGAAGCAGCCACAGGTGAGTCTTCTCCACCACCACCACCCAGCATCCACGGCAAGGCCTGGGCCTGCCAATTCTTCTCCCCTGCCCCCGCACACTGCTAGTGAGGCCTGGACCCACTGAGCCTTCTCCCCCCTGGCATCGGCGACGAGGCCTGACTGGCTTCTAGCCACCAGGCTCGGAAATCTCCCCCCCTCTTGGGCAGCAGCGGCGAGGCCTGAGAAGCTCTCAGCCACCGGGCCCGCCAATTCCTCCTGGGCACCAGCAGCAAGTCCTGAGCGGTTCTCAGCTGCTGGGCCCACTGATTCCCTCCCTCACGGGCATTGGCGGCGAGGCTGCCGGCCTGTCGCAGTTCCCAGAGCATTCTCTGCGCATGCGCAGGGAACGCTCTTTTACTTTTGGGGGGATTTAAATATCCCCTGTATATATATTTTTTTAAGTTTTAGGATTTTTCTGCACACCTAGGGAGTCCCCCAAATGTGCAGGAAAATCACTGTGTCCCCTAGGTGCCCCCAATGTGCATGCAGGGGGCACCTTGGCTATTAGATATATAGATTGTATAAGGAAACATTGTTCCTGTGCATGTGTGTGGACCTTGCTGCTATCAGGTTTTGCAATCAGAAGCAATTGTATTAGTCACTTCTGAAGAAGGACCCCGAAACGAAGCGTTTATCTGGATTCTTTTGTTCCTTGCCTTGGGACTCCAACGATTGATCTTCCACGTATTGTTATCCTACTGATCACATTGCATCACTCCGTCTGAGAGTGTTTCGTAGCATTTTTTTTTGTCACACAGCTTCTCATTGCTTGTTCCAATTCTCCACTGTGTGATCCATACTGCTCGCGGATTGGATGTGGACATTCCACGTGGGACATTCCCCAGACCTCTTCCACGGCTGGTAGAAATGAAACAAATGATTCAGGCAATTCAAAAAATCTTTTCAACCTGGAGCCTGCAACCCTCCCTGCACGACCCAACGCTGGTTGGGAAGGAAGGTCTAGGTTTGTTTTTAAACTTTTCTGTACGACCTCCTCACCCCCACCTCCGGCAACTTTCATAGCAAAAACTGGGCCTCGCAAAATTCACTGCAGCCTTTGGATGTAGCCTGAAAGGACCGGCTAACATTGATTATCGTACTGTCCTCTAAAGCGATTTATCACAGATACACACACACACATTTAATGAATATGGCAATTGGAGAGTTAATAATCGAACCTACCGGGGGGGAGGGGGAGTGGTATGGGGAGGTTATTATTTCCTCTGGGTGGAGGGCTGGTTTCAATCACACACTTGTACCTCGCCTGGCCTTCATTTATCAACCCTTCACATAAAAGTTGCAAAGCGAGGTTATTCAGAGGGTACCTCCATTCATCCATATGGATTGACCAGGGAGGCTTCCAAACCAACACAACCTGTGCAAAGGGAGTCCTCTTTTGCCGCTTTTTTCCCCCAAGGGGAATTTTGTGTTTCGCCCCGGCAAACCGGCTCCTGGTTCCTCAGCCAACACCCAACGCTCTCTGCTTAAGTACTATGCACTTCATGTCCCAGTCAGTCTGCCTCTAAAGGAAGAGGAGATTTGGACAGGATAAGGTAAGAAGCCCCCTGAACCCCAGTCCCCTAAGTCATAGAATCATAGAACGTTAGAGTTGGAAGGGACCTTGCAGGACATCTAGTCCAACCCCCTGCACTCTGCAGAAGCATAGCTGAAAGATAGCCCTACAACATACCCGAAAGATGGTCGTCCAGCCTCCTGAGGCAGTCTCTTTCACTGCTCTTACAGTTAGGAAGTTTCTCCTGATATTTAGCCGGTACCGACTCCCTTGTAATTTCCACCCATTAGATCTAGTCTTTCAATCCAGAGCAAGAGAGAATAGATCTGCTCCATCTTCTCCATGACAGCCCCTCAAATATTGGAAGACTGCAATCATGTCCCCTCTAAGTCTTCTCTTTCCCAGACTAAACATACCCAGCTCTTTCAGCCTTTCCTCATAAGACTTGGATTCCAACCCCCTCACCATCCTGGTTGCCCTCTTCTGGACACGCTCTAGCTTGTCAACATCCTTCCTAAAACGTGGTGCCCAAAACTGGACACAGCACTCCAGGTGAGGCCTGACCATAGCAGAACAGAGCAGAAATACTTCTAAGAAGTAACTTAGAAAACCATCACTTCAAAAGACCAATAGAAAAAAGCTCAGGACCAGATTTTGTGCCTCAGCAGTGGCTGAGGAGCAAGGCATATACCCAGGGGTCATTTCGTAGAAAAAGAGGTGCAGGAGCTCATTAGCATACCTCATTAACATAACTCATTTGCATAGGCTAAACCACCTGACATCACCGGAAGTATGTCAGAAGGCAAGAAAGGAGAGAGAGAGAGAGAGAGAGAGAGAGCTGGCAAGGGGACAGCTGCTAATCCAAGTCTCAGAAATACCAGTATTCTGGGAGGATAGCTTCAGTGGTAGCTGGAGCCTTCAGAAGGCTGGTTGGAGGAACCAGGGCCTTTCCAGGGGACGGTCATTTTCCTGCAGCCATGACACGAGCAGGGATTCACCCACGGGGGGGGGGGGGGCTGGAACCAACTCCTGGAGCTGAGCTCCCCCAAGCTCCTGCTCAAAATGACCCCTGCATATACCTGAAAAAACTTTTTGTGGTGTTATTAAATCAAAGTAAAACCGTTTGTGTTAGTTCACCTGGCAAGCTAAGATGAACTACTTTTGGGTTTTTAAAATTATTAACTCCTACCCTTGAGCAGGACTTTCCTTTATCTGTGTTTAAAATCAGTTGGAGCGCGTGTGTGCACACACAGAGAAATTCTATCTTCGCACAGAATAAGTCCCGATCTAGCCCCTTTTACAGCACGAAAAGCAACCTCGGCCTCTGAAACCTCCCTTTCTCTTCCTGAGCAGTTTCCTGCAGCTGCAGGGCTCCTGCTAGAATCTTTGGAATGCCAACTCCAATTAAAGCTAAAAAGAAGCTCCAGATTGCCAGCTTCAATTGCAATGCTTAAAATAAGCATCTAGTCCTCATGGCTGTGGAGATATTTATTTATTTATTTATTTTTGCGATTTATATCCCGCCCTCCCCGCAAGCGGGCTCAGGGCGGCTAACATGGGCCCGATAGTTGTAACAGGACATCAAATACTGAGCTTGACTCTCATAATTTACCCCTGGATTACAAGAAGAAGAAGAAGAAGAGGAGGAGGAGGAGGAGGTGGAGGAGGAGGAGATTGGATTTATACCTCAACCTTCACTTGGAGTCTCAGAGCGGCTTCCAATCTCCTTTCCTTTTCCCTCCCCACAACAGACACCCTGTGAGGCAGGTGGGTCTGAGAGAGCTCTTTCGAGAACTGCCCTTGAGACTACAGGTCTGAGAGAACTTGTGACTCACCCAAGGTCCCACCAGCAGCTGCATGTGGAGCAGTGGGGAATCAAACCCGGTTCTCCCAGATTAGAGTCCGCACTCTTAACCACGACACCAAACTGGCTCTCAAAGATCTTGACTGAAAAAAGATCTCCACCTATAGTTCAAGCCTTCGATGTATGCATTTGCTTAATATACGCCCCTTCTTTCTCCCTCATGGGTACCTAACACAGCTTAAACCGTTCTCCATTTTCTCATGAGATCAGGCAATCCTGGGCAATTCAGGTCAAGGCACGAGACCTTCAGAGGAGGTTTGCCCCTGCCTGTCTCTGTGCAGTAACCCTGGACTTCTTTGGCGGTCTCCCATTCAAGTACTAATCATGGCCTCCCCTGCTTAGCTTCTGAGATCCAACAAGGTTGGGCTAATGGGTGTTATTGAGGCTGCTTTGATGGATTTAATAGTTGTGTGCCATCCGTCAAGTCTCGATTAACTCACGGCAATCACAGGGACACGTGGGTTTTCAAGGCAAGAAATATTCAGAGGTGGTTTGCCATTGCCTTCCTCTGTGTAGCAACCCTGGACTTCCCTCGTGGTCTCCCATCCAAGGACTAACCAGGGCCGACCCTGCTTAGCTTCCAAGAGTTGACGAGATCAAGGCTAGCCTAAGTGAGTTGGGTCACGGCACTAGAAAGCCTACAGTTATTTAACGCTTCTTACGAAATGAAAATGTCAAGACAATGAGCGACTGCAGTGAAAAAGGCCAACACTATGCTGGGGGTTATTAGGAAGGGAATTGAAAACAAATCAGCCAGTATCATAATGCCCCTGTATAAATCGATGGTGCGACCTCATTTGGAGTATTGTGTAAATTTCTGGTCGCCACACCTCAAAAAAGATATTATAGCATTGGAAAAAGTGCAGAAAAGGGTGACTAGAATGATAAAAGGGTAGGAATACTTTCCCTATGAAGAAAGGTTGAAGCGCTTGGGGCTCTTTAGCTTGGAGAAACGACGGCTGAGGGGTGACATGACCGAGGTTTACAAGATTATGCATGGGATGGAGCAGGTAGAGAAAGCAATACTTTTCTCCCTTTCTCACAATACAAGAACTCGTGGGCACTCCATGAAATTGCTGAGCAGTTGGGTTAGAATGGATAAAAGGATGTCCTTCTTCACCCAAAGAGTAATTAACACATGGAATTCACTGCCACAGGCGGTGGTGGCGGCTACAAGCAAGGACAGTTTCAAGAGGAAATTAGATAAACATATGGAGCAGAGGTCCATCAGTGGCTATTAGCCACAATGAATAGATAGGAACTCTCAGTCTGGGGCAGGTGATGCTCTGTATTCTTGGTGCTTGGGGGGGGGAGGCAACAGTGGGAGGGCTTCTAGTGTCCTGGCCCCACTGGTGGACCTCCTGAGGGCACCTGGTGTTTCTGGCCACTGTGTGACACAGAGTGTTGGACTGGATGGGCCACTGGCCTGATCCAACATTTGGCTTCTTTTATGCTCTTATGTTCTTAATGATCCTGTCGTCACATTGAACTTTCTACAATACAGTTCTACCAGTGTGCAGCTGATTTATTTCCACAGCTTTGCTGAGAAATGTAACCCTGACTAGAATTTTTGGGGGAGGGACTGCCCCAGCGTATACTGGATAAGAACGTGGGATGGCCCGAGCAGGAGACTGGACGAGATTTTATTTGAATAAATACCTTTAAACACACATGTTTATGAGTCCCCCTGTGCTTTGAAGCTGGCCTCCCCAAGGCCTCCCCTCAGCAGTCTGTTTGTCAGTGCCGAACGGACAATCTGGTTCTGATCTTTGGCTGAGGCATGCGAGCAGAACACCCGAAATCTGCCCTACCTCCGTTCGCCTCCCTCCCCCCCCCCCACTCCCCGCTAATCCCTACCACCCTCCCATGAAACTCATAATAGCTCTCTGTTCCTTGTCAACGACTGGATCGATATCGTTCCTCTGTACGCTACAACCAATGGGGGCAGGGGAGGGAGAAAGAAACCACATTCTGGCAGCTGCTGGGTCATTGGGAAAATGTACACACACAACCCCCCACCCCCAACACCTGTTTGCCAGATATAGAGAGCTCCACGTCTGGCACTAGTGATCCATCTGTGGAGCATAAGCATAACTTTCATCAGCTGCTTCTCATAACCATGGGTGGCACGGGGGGGGGGGGGGGGGTGTTACGCAGCACATCAACAACGCACTTCAATTCCAGTCATCACAGGAGAGTCCTTCGCAGTGGCATGAACTGGCAGCTCTCCACAAACGA
This sequence comes from Lepidodactylus listeri, assembly GCA_029233225.1. NCBI lineage: Eukaryota > Metazoa > Chordata > Lepidosauria > Squamata > Gekkonidae > Lepidodactylus > Lepidodactylus listeri. The sequence continues at coordinate 5,872,827 of JARCFY010000016.1, read as the reverse complement.
TGGTCCCTCGAAGAGCTGGCTGAACATCTGAGTGTTCTTTCTCTCCGCCTCTCTGCATCCCCCCCCTCACCTCCATGGTGTCCCCGCCATTGGGTCCTTTTAGATACTTCTACGACTCAGAGACAGAGAGAGAGGTTGATGACAGCCCTGACAGTATTGTAAATAGTCTTGGAGGGGAGGGGACTTCTGTGCCCTAATCCAGTCTGAGGGAACGTATGAGTTCGAAGAAGGCTCCCATGAAGTCATTCCTGGTCTGAATGGATCACCAAACAGGTGCTGCGTATGCAGATCCTCTGCCCATCAGTTGGGACAATTATACTCACTAAAATATCATCTATCATCTCTTGGGAGAGAGAGAACAGGAGGTTGGGTTAGTCTTTCGTTCCTTGTTGAACAGGTATCTGGAAAGATCTGGAGTACAACTAAGAGGGGACATGATGGAGGTTTATAGCGTGAGGTGGAGAAAGCTGAGAATTCCATATTTTAGTCACTCACTGTGTAAAGAAGTGTTTCCTTTTGTCTGTCCTGGATCCACTGCTCATCAGCTTCATTGGAAGCCATCAAGTTCTAGTATTTTAGAAGAAAGAGAACGGTGCCAGTGGCACAGATAGCTTTTAAAGGGGATTATATAGATTCATGGAGGAAAGGTCTCTCAGTGGCTACTAGCCCTGGTGACTAAAGAGAACCTCCATATTCAGAGACAGTCGGCCTCTGAATCCCAGTGCCAGGAAGCAACATTAGGGGAAGGCCTCAGCCTTTATCAGGGGAACATTAGGGGAAGGCCTCTAGTGTCGTGGCCCCACTGGTGGACCTCCTGGTGGCACCTGGTGTTTTTGGCCACTGTGTGACATAGAGTGTTGGACTGGATGGGCCACTGGCCTGATTCAACATTGGCTTCTCTTATGGTCTTATGTTCTCTATACCCTGTTGGACCTCCACAGGAATGGGAAATACTTGAAGGTGATGGAAATACTTGGGTGAGGAGAGGTTAAAGGTGAGTAAGAGAGTGAAGAGCCTCACCAGGTAGTGACTTTGGACAGATGTGGAGCTTGTGAACTCCCTGTGGGCAGAAACAGGGTCTCAAGAGGACCATTTCTCCACAGTTATCTGATTGGCTTTCTTAGCCTTTTGATCTAGTCGTAGACTTTTCTGCTGCCCTTGCGTGAAGTCTCTCTGGCCATCCATGGCAGTTTCATTGACTCCATCTTGAGATCCTCACTGGTTTCTTTTTGATACAGGGACATGAGCACTGCAAATTGTCTCATTCCTCATTGGTGCAAATGTTCGAGTACCCTACCGTCGGCAGCTCCGAAAAATCAATTACGCATCAAATTACATTCTCGGAATTCGCTGGAAAGAAGTTGTCACCAGACACCATTGAGGCATCTCTTTTTCCAGGTTCAAAACTAGAACTGGCCAGTTTTTAAACAGCTTCCGCAACTGATAGGATTTTTGCAAATATTAAAAAATAGTATCCTTTTGCGGAGATGTGAAGATTGAAGGGTGGAAACTCTGGAAGAAAACCAGGCTTGCTGGAACTACAAAGGGAGGCTTAGGTATATATAAGCAGGGAGCCCACACAGTCTTCTGGGGGGATTTCATTTCCTTCTCTTCCACTGTCAACATATCTAATTCTCCATGTGGCCAAATCATCCTTTTCTCCATCAAAACTCTTGACTCTGTATTAGAGAATAAGAACATAAGAGAAGCCAATGTCGGATCAGGCCAATGGCCCATTCAGTCCAACACTCTGTCGCACAGTGGCCAAAAACACCAGGTGCCCTCAGAAGGTCCACCAGTGGGGCCAGGACATCAGAAGCCCTCCCACTGTTGCCCCCCCCCCCAAGCACCAAGAATACAGAACATCTCTTGCCTTCTGCAACTGCGAACTTCAACACTCGCCCGTAATATATTCTGACTTCAAGTGTGCAACCTTGTTTAAAAATGCGCTGCTAAAATGCACATTTTTGTGTACCGCTATGTCTGAACGCATGATAGCCAGGTTGAAAAAATCAAATTATCTGTGTTACAGTGACTACAGTGGTGCGAATGCTGCCTGCTGTGCTGTGAATAAATCTGGTAAACAACATTTTCTCTTTCCTCTTGTGTGTGTGTGTGTGTGTGTGCACGTGTGCATGCCTTGCACCCCTACACCCTTGCAACAAAGGAAGAATTGTCACCTTCTGCCACCCGATCATCACAACCACTCTTTTTGTGTGTGGATGATATCTTCAGTAACAGCTTAGCGTGAACCCTGTTTCTTGAAACGAGGAAGATTGTATCAGAAAACTTGACAGCAAATGTTAAAGAAGTGGGAACAATGAAAGAAACAAATGTCACACTTTTAGCCGGCGGCATACAACATGCTTTGTTTAACTAAAGGCTTCTGCACTTAGCTCTTTGATCTTATTTAGGATATGTATGGCTTTATAGGGAGCGAGATTCAGATTGTTCTCGTTACTCAGCTTCCTAAATTATCCAAACGAGAGAGGACACGAGACCAGTATTCCATGCAGAAGGAAGGTTCTTTTTGCATACCAACATCAAATCATGTGCAGCTTCTTTCCGATGGCTGTACCCATGTCTCAGCAGTAGAGAATCTGCTCGGCATGCAAAATGTCCCAGGTTCAGTCCCCTGGCACTGCTAAGCTAAAAGGACCAGTTAAGGTAATGTGTTTGTATGAAGTGTCATCAAATCACAGCTGACATACGGTGAGCCTGTAGGATTTTTAAGGCAAGAGACAAACAGAGGTGGTTTGTCATTTGCCTGCCTCTGTGTAGCGACCAAGGACTTCCTTGGTGACCTCCATTCAAGTACTAACCAGAGCTGACCCTGCTTAACTTCCAAGATCTGATGAGATTGGGCTAGCCTGGGCCATCCAGGTCAGGGGAGGGGTGGTTTGCCATTGCCTGCCTCTGCATAGCAACCATTGGCCTGATCCAACATTAAGAACATAAGAACGTAAGAGAAGCCAGTGTTGGATCAGGCCAGTGGCCCATCCAGTCCAACACTCTGTCACACAAAAACACCAAAAACACCAGGTGTCACCAGGAGGTCCACCAGTGGGGCCAGGACACTAGAAGCCCTCCCACTGTTCCCTCCCCCCCAAGCACCAAGAATACAGTGCATCACTTATCCCAAACTGAGAGTTCCTATCTATATCTTGTGGTTAATAGCCACTGATGGACCTCATTCTTATGATATGGGTCTGTTTCAGGATAAGGCAGATCCATGGGTATCCATTTAAAGCAGCTGTAGGACTCCTCTCTTCCAGTGACTGAAGATGGATCTCATACAGCTCATGGTCTGCGCAGAGGGGGTTAATGGCTCGTTCTGCTTCAGGAGGCAGCCATTCGGAAAACAAAACAAAATTTTAAAAAGAAATCTTGAAACAATTGAAACTTCTAATCAGACCGTCCAAATGGCATAATCCATCATGCTCGTTTGTGCTTGTAGGCTATTTAAGGCCTGGTTTCGGCACAACGGCCTGTTAAATCATTACTTTCAGAATGAGGGGAATACTTGTGAGTCAAAAAACGAGATTATACGAATGTATAACATCAAGGAGAGTTCAATTGTCTCGATGCCGTACAAGGCAAGGTTATTGGAAGATCTCTGGGAAGGGAGCTGTAAGCATGACCGGGCTGGATTGACAATCTTTTTTGGCAGTCTCACTGCGCACCACTGCCAACTGTCAGACGTCCCTAATCAAAAATTTTAGAGAGGGAAAACAAAGCCAGTGAATTATGGGGGTTACAGTGACCAGGGACTGCTGTAAATGTTATCTGTTAGAGAAAAATTAAAAGGGATTTTTTTTTTTGGTTCCTTATTAAAAGTCAAGCAGATAAACTTTGTGGTCGTGCATATGAGGAAAAGCAAGGTTAAGCCTATAAATAAAGGCACAGCGACTGAGCTTGGAAGGAGCCGGCAAGTGAATACTTCACAAACAAGAATGAAGATTTATCTTCCTGATAGCCTGGCGGGATGAGATATTCAGCCACCGATCCCTTTGGGAGCTGAGGCCCACCCTCTTGATTTTCCTGTGGGATGTTATCCAGGATTAAGAACTCGGGTTGCTAGTGTATCACCGATATTCCCAAACAGTTGTCAAACACTTTTAAAAGTTACTTTCACCCCCAAAAAGATTAGCCATGCTTGATCACCCACTAGTTCAACCCATGTCCTGCTCACCACCAATGGTTTAACTGTTCAGCTGCACTTGAACAGTCAATCAGGATGTCTCCAGTTTCTGCAATTTCTTGGTGCCACTGCACCCAAGCCAGCTGTCACTACTGTGGCCTCCATTTTTTGAAAGGCACAAAGTAAAATTGAAAAAAAAAACCCCACTGTGAGATTTTTGAGTTGAGACTTACTATTGAATGTCTCTGTGTGCCTTTGGTGCCTGCTCACTATAAAGTACTGGGTCCAGAGACGCGTTGCAGTGAAATCAGCTCATAAGTTTATTGATGATACAAAATCACGACTGGAGAACGGGGCTTGGGGGGTCTGCTTAAATGTCTGTCTAAACTGCACCCCCAGCCTCGCTCAACCTCCCTGATAGGGTTAATTACAGGTGACCATATGGCATAAGTCCCCTGGCAGATCTTGGGTGGCTGATTGGTCTGATTTACAATCTGCCCAGGCTATTGTCTCCTGAAGCGAAGCTCCGATAGCCAGCCTGGCCACGTGCATTTCTCTGATCGTGTGCGCGGTCACCATTAGGACATAACACCCACAAACACAGCTAAACTTGCCAACAGTTCTTGCAATTGCTTCTCAAACAGATGCCGCTGAATATGCAGGTGCAAAATGGTGCAAAAAGTGGACAAGATAGTCTAGCCCATGCTGGTCATGAAGAGATGCATGCAACTGAGCATGTGCAAAGGGAAAAAATGCAAGTCAGTACATGTGCAGTGAGTTTAATGGCCTGGATGATCACCATGTGAAGTAGATACTGCCTCTTTGGAAGAGAGGATATTGCCTTGTCAGCAGTAAATCAACTGATTGGGTTTTTGGACCCACCAATTGGAGCCACAAGCAGCCACAATGAAGCAAACACTGCACATATCTGCCTGACATAGTGCTCATTATCAAGACAAGCTTTCCCAGGAAACATCAAGGCAATCCAACTTTTTTGAGCCTGCAAGAACTTCTGGGAGCACCACAGCATTGTGGGTGCAGCTGCAAAATGGCTGTCACAAAATTGCTGCCAGGGGAGGCAGAGCTAGCCACGAAACGGCTGCCTCAGCTTACCTTCAGTCACACAGTACAAATCCTTGTGCTGCCAAAGTAGCATTTTTAAAAATCTGCACAGCCAATCAGATCACCCGTGGCCAATCAGAAGCCTTGCTAGATAAAAGCCCCACCTGGCCTCACTGAGTTAAGAAAAAACACTTGGAGGAGGAGGAGGAGGAGGAGGAGAGATTGGATTTATACCCCGCCCTTCACTCGGAGTCTCAGAGGGGCTTACAATCTCCTTTCACTTCTCCTCCCCACAATGGACACCCTGTGAAGTAGGTGGTGTTGAGAGAGCTCTTTCCAGAACTGTCCTTGAGGGAACAGCTCTGTCAGAACTATGGTTTGCCCAAGCTCAACCAGCAGCTGCAAGTGGAGGAGTGGGGAATCAAACCAAGTTCTCCCAGAGAGTATGTGCACTTAACCATTATACCAAACTGGCTTGAAGGAGGAGGAGGAGGAGAAGAAGAGATTGGATTTATACCCTGCCCTTCACTCAGAGTCTCAGAGCATATTACAGTCTCCTTTCCCCCCTCCTCCCCACAAGAGACACCCTGTGAGGAAGGTGAGGCTGAGAGAGCTCTTTTGCAAACTGCTCTTGAGAGAACAGCTCTGAGGAAACTTGTGACTGACCCAAGGTCACACCAGCAGCTGCATATGGAGGAGTGGGGAATCAAATTCAGTTCTCCCAGATTAGAGTCCACACTCCTAACCACTACCCCAAACTGGCTCTCAGGAAACTACCCCAAACTGGCTCTCTGGAGGGCACCAGGAAAGGTGTGAGTGGGCACCACAGTATCCGTGGGCACCATTTGGGGGATCCCAGTGATGAAGGTCTCAGCATGCCTAAAGACAGACATGAGCCATGCCACCATGAAGGAGACCACCCCCAGCCCCACCTCTCTTCACACCCCTTTGCCCAGCTTTCAATATATGCCTCACGCCTGTCTCATAAACATGTTTACTTTGAGTTCTGTGGTAGTCTAGGAGGCTCCACTTTCGTCCTCTGAGGGAAGCCAGGCCACAGTTGGAAACTGAGGCTCCCTGTCAGTCTAACCATATTCTGAAAGGGAACGAAAGAAAACAAACAAAAGTTCCCTTTCCCCACTCAACTGTCCGCAACTTCCGTTCCTTTCAAGCGTTTCCTTCACAAAGCGCAGCAAGAACATCGGGAAACGTCCCGACTGCCAAAAGACATGAAAAGGAATAGTAATCATATTGACAAACTTCTCAATAATGATGTTCCAGTAATAATATCTCAGCCCCGGGGGAAAGAGAAAAAGAGATTTTTTTGGCAGAGGAAGCAAAACGGCAATCCGTTTGGAAGCATAACCGATAATCTTATGGCAACCCAAGCACAACGGGCGTAATCCGAAAGCCCTGCTCTCGCTTCAGCGAAAGGCGGAATATTTGTTCCATTGTTTTCCACGAACCCGGGAAACCGAGAATAGAATTTCTGTGGTAAAATTTCAGGAAATTTTTGTGGAGAGCTTCTTTATGAGGTAAAGATGCTTGGGCTTTATTAAATGTAAACTTTCTTTTCATGAACTGGTTGCTTTATCGGCGGTTGTGCCACAGGCTAGCAGTGAAGTATAACATAAGCAGACGAAGGATATTATAGTACACAGATTCTTCTTTCCTCCTTGGCACTCTCTCAAGGTTGGTACACACAGCATGATTGCCATATGGAGACAGTTTTAAAACATTTTTCCCATGGCAGCTGATACTTTGTGATGAGAGCATGATTCATAGGACTGCCTGCACACCACCCAAAACTTTTTTTAAAAAGGTGTTTGTGGAGAAAATCTCCTGCATTGCCAAAAGTTGCTGAACATAGACAATTCATTGTGTAGAACGGGGGTCCCCAACCCTTCTCAGCCTGGGAACAACTTTGAAATTCCGGTGCTGGGTGGTAGGCAGGACTCTAAGATGGCTGCCGTGAGATGCAGAGCCGGTCACAAAATGGCTGCCGCAAGAGGAGGAGCCAACCGCAAAATCGCACAGAGCGAGGCCGTGCTTAACACGAATAGTAATGTTTAAATGTTTCAGGAAGAAAATCCATTTCACGGGATGCCTTTTAAAATGAGCTCATAGTCTCAAAACGTTTTCTGGCGTGCACACAGTTCTTTTCCAGTCGTACAGAGAAGATGCCTTTGCTGCGGTGGCAGCTGCTGCTGAATCAAATTCTTTAACATCTCCACAGCCAATCAAAAGCCCTGCTGGGCAAAAGCCCCATCTGGACCTGCCCACAGTGGAGGGGACTCCCGACCCTTCCTGTGTTCTTCTGGCATGCGTCATCATGTTTTCGATGTTGGAGCGACTCTCTATGTTTTGGGCAAAACTCTATGGTTTTGAGGGGCCTCAAAACCATAGAGTTTTGCCCAAAACCTAGAGCATCACCCCCAATGGAAACTCCTGGGTGACATCATTGCTCCAGAGCTGGCAGAAAGGGACTTCTCGTGGGTGGGGCTTCCCCCGCTGGCCAGCTGGGTCACGGCAGATTGGGGACCTGAAACTGGGGGATTGCCTGGTCCCACCAGGGGAACTGCAATGCTAGGCACGACACTGGGAAATCAAAGTGTAGACTCAGCTACTCAGGAGAAAAACGTAACAGGCCTCTATGCAGCACTTTACTATAGTGGATTAAAAATGTGTCCTTACTGAGTTATTACGATGCACAGATCTATAATTAATCATTCTTTTTCAAGGAGAGTTTTACCTTGTCAGAATATAATGTGGATTTCTAACCTGATCAGGGTTTGTTTTTTAACTCCTTAGTTACTTCATTAACTCGTTATTTTAATTTTCCGTCTTCCTTTCTCACCAGGACTCAAGGTAGATTGCAAGTATGATTTTAAAAACCTGGTCAATCAATAAGAATACGTTAATAATGTTTGCATCTAACAGCAAAGATTCCTGATAAAACGAAATTATTCCATTGACCAGCAAGTAGATAACAAAACAGGCTAACATTGGATTCTAACAGCTACGTATCCTAATAAAACCAAATAATGTAGTGGAGTTGACACTGTGTCTTCTCAAGAGTCTTAGAATAGATTTCCAGGTTATTCTTTCAGTTTGCATGCTCTAATCTCTGGATTCAGCCAGCTGAGCTGTAGCCCTGAATAGCGATCACCTCCAACTTCTGTGGAACTGAATGGAACCAGTTTACATTATTCTCTCCTCCATTTTGGCTGCGATCAGATGTGACATTGGTGTGGAGGGGAAGTGAGCCTATTTCCTCCAGTTGAAATTGACATGGTGTTGCATGATCACATGTCCTTTGTAGCTGCAGGCTCAACCCATCACTGCCTGGTCAGATCATACGTTCATCCGAGTAGGGTTTTTTGCCTTTGGTTTCCCATGTGCATAAACAAGGAATTGCACCTCCACACTGAGGGTTCCCTATGGAGTATGTGGTTATGTGCATACTGCTAAATGGGGGGGGGGAGGCAAAGAGTCGGGATGGAATGAGCAGACCATCCTGACAGCATGAGAGCATGCTTGAGCAATCAGACAGGGGAAAGTCCATCTGTAGCCCATCAGCAAGCATTAGGACTGGACTTTCCCCAGTGCCTTTTAACTCCACTTCCATGGCGAGGCAGCATGGGATGCTGATGACTGCAGGACCTTTCCCAGATGTTGCTGTCTGATCATGCCCTTTAGATCCATCAGGCATTCTCAGCTGAGTAAGATCTAAAGGTAAGTCTGACCGCAGACTTTGTCTCACAGCAGCCCTGTATGGTAGGTTGGGCTGTAAGTGTGTGACTGACCCAAGGTCACCCAGCAAGCTTCCATGGCAGCAGTGAGGATTCAAACTTGGGTCCCTCAGATTTTAGTCCAACGTTTTAACCACTAATTGTTCAGAGTGTTGAAAAACACATTTTTAATGCAATCATCAAAATCTCAACACGAGTCCATCTGTGGAAACTTATATCCACAGATGGAGACCATGGACAAAGAGGACATATCTTTCTATAAACCTGAAAAATGCTCTAGATTTCTAGGGGGTGGCAGAAAACCTAAAATATATATATTTTAAAAAATGGTAGGGGTTAAACCCCCCAAAATAATAGACGCAGCACCTGCAGCTTTAAGAAACTGATGTCTTCAGAGGCTGTTGCCAAGCAACCACAATGATATTGCAGCATTCAAAGCTTGGTTTCTGTCAGCAAAAGGAAGGCCATTTTCCAGGATGTTTTGGCCTTTGAGGAAGACTCATTGGGAAGAAGACCTGCATGATTTACCTAGACCTGGCTGCTTTCTACTGTTCAGCAGCAGCCACCCCACAAAAGAAAGTGTGATATAGTGGTTAGGGACACAGGTTCAAATCCCCACTCTGAAGCAGAAGTGGGTGAACTTTGGCCAGTCACGTACTCTGAGCCTAACCTGAGAGATATTTCAGGGTTGTTGTGAGCATAAAGTGAAGGAGATGAGAATCATATCAGCTGCTTTCGGTCCCCCACTGGTGAGAAAAAATGGATATATCCATGCAGTAAATAAATGAGAAATGTAGCTGAGGACGGGGTGCAGCTACATTTCCTTGACATACAGAAGGTCCCAGTTCCAATCCTTGGCATCTCCGATTAAAAAGGACTAGGTAGTAGATGATGTGAAAGATCTTCAGCTGAGACCCTGGAGAGCTGCTGCCAGTCTGAGCAAACAATACTCACATGGGGTGTGATCACACAAGGACTTTGGTCCAACATATCCACCTCTCTCCTCCGAATCAAATGGGCACAGTCACACAACCACATCTGTCAGGCATTCCCCAGGCATACTCACCCTGTCCTAGGACAACTTGGAGCCAGATCAAAAAGGCACCGCATCACAAGTGGTGTTTTTGGTTCCCCACACATTCATTGTGCATGGCCGGATGTCTGAATGCAGGGGAGCACACACAGAACGGATTGGTGGTCTGAACCTGTAGATCCATTCCTGCCGCTAGGGTGTTTTTTTAAAATTGTTGCCTATATGCACATGTCCTCGCATGCGCATGAGCACATGTGCGCAAGCATGCATTTTGAAAAATGACCAGTCAGCGCGCTCCATGGATGAGGCTCTGTAGTAATGTGGATGCATGACCACAGGGTGTCCGCATGGGTAACCAGCAGCAGGGTGTGCTATGTCCCACAACACTTTAAACTGGTACGATTAGAGGCAGCACCATATTGCGCCAAGCCAACAGTGTGGCCACAGCCTTTGATGGACCAAGCGTCTGATTCAGTATAAGGCAGCTTCGTGTGTTCCTCGTAGTGTTTTCATTACTTTGTCTAGATTCCTGTTCTGCTTTCCCACAGAATCAGTCTAGGTTCACCCTTTCTTGTCTAAGCAATTCTTTCCCCTTTCATCTCTAACCTTCATGCAAACTGCTGCCAGCAAGTGGCAATGTCTTGGGGCAACTCCACCCTGGCTCCAAACCTGGCCAGCATTACTGCAGGCTCTGTTCATATCTGATCTTCAGAAATCTTACGCAGCTCGAGACAGTGGTCAGGAAGTACTCATGACATCCCCATCTCGTATGGCTAGCCTTTGATCACCGATGTGCCTCTCTTTTGCACAAACGAGATTGTCTTCCTAACACATGATTCGGAAGGTAATTTCTGTCTCAGAAAAAGGGGATGCTATTGGGGGCGATCACACGTGCCAGATAATGTGCCCGGGGGGGGGGGGAGGGGGGGAGGCGAGGCTATTTGCTCTGCAGTAATTTGACCCACCACTGCGTGATCAGATGCAACAGCAGGGGAATCGGGTTTTTTCCCTTCGCCACGTGTTTCTGGTGCACTTCAACGAGGGATCACTGATGCAATGGGAGCACGCTGGAGCGATCACACGGGAAATTCCGTCTGCGGCCCGTCGCAAACCCGTTTGATACTGCACCTTCCCAGGTATTTTTTTTAACTCCGCTTCTTCAACGGAGTGCAACGGGTTGCAAACAGGTACGGGACACTTGCCAGATGTTCTCGCGTGATCGTGCCCTTAAAATCCCCCGGCATTTGTGCCTATCGTGTGGCTAATTCTGCGTGTGACTGCACCCTAGGGATGACCTTTGATTCGATACAAAAGAGAAGCCGCTGATAGCCCTTGTGTCGCAGATCTATCCTTGACCAAGAATCTTATCTTGGTGGGGAGCCAAAGAAGCAAATTAAACAAACACACAGTAGTGGGGGGGGGGGAAAGGCAGAGTAAAGGAAAAAAAGGGGCCCACTCAGCTAGATGCATATCTCAGATTCGGCCTTGGTCCATACAAAGTGGAATCCTTCACTATTTTGACCTCCATCTAATTGAGGTTCGTTTTTTTTAAAAAAAAAATGACAAATGAGCTGAGAACTTGGACCTGCTTCTTCCTGTTGAGAGAAATGTCCTACTAATGTGTATCTCTCTGGTTTCATTCATGCCCCGCTAACTTTAGAAGAACAAGGGGCAGCAGCTGAGGCCACTACTGACAGAGCGGATTCGGCAGCTGCGAAACCCAGACATGAATTTTCAGCGCACTGTTTTCCCCTGTCGAAGGATCTCGGGGTGTGTGGTCAACTTCATGGCGATCCTCTTTAGGAGGCCCAGGAAAATCAGTATGTCTGACTCAATTATTGTTATTGGTACTCTGGGGTAGGTTACTTTAGCTAGTCGGTCTATTTTCCCGGTTCCTCTCTTGCTTTAATTTGTCAGCAGTTTTCACATGCAGGTTCTAAATATATACGATATATACAAAGTTAGAATTTTTTTTTTTGGGGGGGGGAAGCATTTGTCTTCAAGCCTGCAGAGCTTAGGCACTTGTATGTTGCTAAGAATATAAAGGACAACAGTTCTGTTTCTTTTTGTGACTTGTGCTAAACCATTTGATTCCTACAAGAAGTAATGAGAGACAGTGTCGGCTAGCGGTTAGAGCATCGGACCAGGATCAAGGAGACCCAACTTCAGATCCCCACTCTGTCACAGAAGCTTGCTGGATGACCTTGGGTCAGTCAGACTCTCAGCTCGACCTGCCTCATGGGGTTGTTGTGAGGATAAAACGGAAGAGAGGAGAACGATGTCAGCCGCTTTGGGTCCCCCATTGGGGAGAAAGTACATGAAGTAAATGTAAATCAGGATACCATAGAATCACAGAAACGCAGAGTTGGAAGGGGCCATACAGGCCATCTAGTCCAACCCACTGCTCAGTGCAGGATCAGCCTAGAACAGGGGTGGGCAAACTTGCTCAGCGTAAGAGCCGTGTAGAATAAACATCAGATGTTTGAGAGCCACAAGACGTGAACAAATATTACCTGCTTTTATTGGAAAATAAGCAAATTTGCTTTTTATTAACATTAAATGAGACTGCCAAAAATAATAACAAAAGGGGTAAAAGCAGATATTGATAATGATATAAATTTGTCCAGTGATATTTGTTTGCTAATGATATTTAGCTTCCCCAGCCGCCCTGCCGGGAGCCACATAATATATGTGAAAGAGCCGCATGTGGCTCCCGAGCCACAGTTTGCCCACCCCTGGCCTAGAACATCCCTGACAAAGTGTCTGTTTTGCTGTAGCTAAATATAAATATAGAAATACGTTCAGGTGGGTTATGTCCAGTGACATCTTGAAGACCAACAAAGTTTAATTCTGGGTATAAGCTTTTCTGTGCTGGGAGGGCTGGATTGTCAGGTCCAAGATGGGAAACTCCTGGAGATTAGGGGATGGAGTCTGGGAAGGGTAGGGACTATAGAGGGTACAGTGCTATAAAGTCCACCCTCCAAAGCATTCATTTCCTCCAGGGGGGCTGATCTCCGTAGTCTGGAGATGAGCTCCAATTCCAGGGGATCCCCAGGTCCCACCTGGAGGCTGGTATCCCTATGACCCTATGATGAAGAGAAGAGATTGGATTTATACCCCGCCCTTCACTACCCGAAGGAGTCTCAGAGCAGCTTACAATCATCTTCCCTTCCTCTCCCCACAACAGAAACCCTGTGAGGTAGGTGGGGCTGTGGGCTCTTTTATTTGATTTTTTTTTAAATTGCTTTTCTACATACACTACAACACTAAAACCACTATAACACTACACTATAAACTAAAATACAGCAATACAAGGATCATGAGTTTGCTTTCCTACATTGATTAAACAGAGCTCCCTTGAAATTCAGAATTGTTATAATGGAGCATGATATTTATGCTTCCTCTTTTAGGCTGGTATTGCATAGGTTAAATCAAGCAAGTGTTAGTTTAAATTTCTTAAACTTTCAGATTAGACAAAACATTATTTCCCTTTCTTCCCTCTTCATTTTGGTTTGTCAAAGTCTCATTTGACTGCCAGGTGCTTCCCTTTTCAGATTCAGTCTTCTGAAGAACTACTCGGCGTACTCTCGGAGCTTTCCACATCATGTACGATCCCTTCCTCTTCTTCTTTTTCTTCCTCTGCTGTCTTCTTACCTTCTGCTGGTCTTTGTTGCAATTCCAAAAAAAGTCTGCATTTTTAAGAGGGGTGAGAGAGCTCTTTTGACAACTGCACTTGAGGGAACAGTTCTGAAAGAACTTGTGACTGACCCAAGGTCATGCCAGCAGCTGTATGTGGAGGAGTGGGGAAATCAAACCCGGTTCTCCTAGATTAGAGTCCGCCGCTCTTAACTACTACATCAAACTGGCTCTCACAGAGGCCACTGTCACCACATCTGCAGCTGAACAATGCCCTCTGCCCATTGGTGTTTGTTGGCGCATTCTTCTTCCTCCTTACCTGATCTCTCTCTTGCTCTCTAATTTAAACAAGTTGCAAACCCACAAGTTATAGCCTCTGCTTTGGGTTTTACATTAAGTTGGCCATGTCAGGTTTGTTTATCGAAATTGTATTTTTAACCACTCGCCCTGGAGGCACCATTCTGGGGAGACGTGAGCAGCGAGTTGGTTTTTAAAAACCCAAAAAAAGGAGGCCTCCCCTCCCCCAGGAACTGCAAGCAGAGATTTCAGAGTAGGGCATGGCATGCTTACTTTCAAAAAAACGGCACACACACAACTCTCTCCGCACACTGCAAATTTGCAATTAAGTTTATTTACTTAGCAGCGGGGACTGGACTTGTTCTAAACGATCGGGCTGCACGACCCCCCTCGCATGCCTCTGGCGAAGCTGGCAAGGCCCCTTTTACCTCTGACGGGGAAAATTGCTTTCCAACAGTTTGGAGGCCTGTTTACAATAGGGAGATTTCTCTCCCCCCACAAAACACCCCTTATTGTGCACTGTTAACATCCTCCATAAAAACCAATCGTCGCACAGTAGTTAATAAGGGGAAGAAAGTTTTATCGGCTCTCCCGCAGTTGTTAAAATATGGCTACTGTAATCTGTTCCAGCCAGGTAATTGTGGGAAATAAGAGGTGCAGTAGTCTTGCAGACGGAGCAAAGTCAGACCTTTTAATAATGGGAACGGTCTACTGTTATTGGATGGTGCACCGGAGCAGAGTCCAGAAACAGTTTGCCTAGTGAACCTGTTGGGGGGGTGCATTTCGAAGCTGGGTTTGGTGTAGCTGGGGCTGCCAGCCTCCAGGTGGGAGCTTGTTAGGAAAACAACTGTGATGTGATAACAAAGTCGTAATCTAAACAATTAGAAAAGATATATATTTAATGGGTTCAGTGTATAACAAGTCATTAAAGTTTTTTTCCTTTGAAGCAAAATGGTCTCAGATCGATCTTATTTGACGGTGCAGCGCTCATTAGACCCTTTCACTTAAAGTTTCATCAGATGAGACCTTTCACCCTTCATATTTTCACTGCAACTTAATGCTTCCTCTGTCGGACTAGGTCATGCCATTTTGCTGTGAGAGAAGCAGCTAAATGCTGCCCTTTGGAGATCTTCCCTAAACTGGAGATCTCCTGTACTGGCTGGAGATTTCCTGTAGTGATCTCCAGGGGATGGAGATCGGTTCACCTGGAGAAAATGGCCGCTTTGGAAGGTGAACTCTGTTGGCCAGTTTGGTGTAGTCGTTAAGTGCGCGGACTCTAATCTGGAGAACCGGGTTTGATTCCCCACTCCTCCACTTGCACCTGCTGGATGATCTCGGGCAAGCCATAGCTCTGTACCAGCTGTACCAACTATTATTGTAAACCCTTTTGAGCCACAAAGAAAGGTGGGAAATAAATGTCTTAATAAATGTATGATGAAAACATGCAAAAAAATTTCCAGAAGAGAGAGAGAGAGAGAGGAAGGAAGGAAGGAAGGAAGGAAGGAAGGAAGGAAGGAAGGAAGGAAGGAAGGAAGGAAGGAAGGAAGGAAGGAAGGAAACCCTCAATCTTGAAATTTTATTTTTCACACTAGCAAAAAAAATATTTTGGAGTATAAAACCCACAAATAATATAGCAACATGTGTGACATTAGCACAAACAATTTTTTGGGGAAAAGAACTAGATGCTCAGGAAAAAGTACATCTTTCTTTAACCAAGCAAATTCCGCTTCTCAAACCAGATTAGCTGTCAACTGCATGTAAGGAAACCAGAGTAGAAAAGACTTCCCTCACCAGGAGCATTCCCTCCCCCCCAGGAGAAGAATGAATGATACCCCCATAGGATGTGCAACCAAAGTTTCGTTGCTGACATCTTTTCCCATTCACTTTGCAAAAATCTTACCATTATAAATTAGCCTGTTTGAATCTAAGGTTCTGGAAGAAAGGTTTCTCCGGCCATGGCAGGGAGCTTAAAGCCCTGACTGTTCCACACCGCCATTCGTTAGGGAAGACTGAGTGGCAGTCCTAATTATCTATTTCTACATATAGTTCTCCTGGGAGAGCAGGAGCTGCCCTAATTCCTTGATAGAGAGGGGGGGGAGCTAGGCTAGGCCGGGCAGTAATCGCGGGGATCTATGGCACAGGGCTACCACCATAGCTATCAGTGATTACACTGTAATGGTGGTGGTGGTGGTAGTGGTGGCAGCTCCAAAGGCCTGGTGGAAGAGCTCCGTCTCGCAGGCCCTGTGGAACTGTAAAAGATCTCGTAGGGCCCTGATCTCTTCTGGGAGCTCATTCCACCAGAGTGGACCCGCCACCGAACATTCTGAAGGACATTTGTTCACAGGGTTGTCATGGTTTGGAAATGACTGGACAGCATGGAACACACACAATAGCTCAGGTCATGCATAACAATGCTGGGACCCTCGTACAAGAAGAAGCAGTCTGTCTGCTCCTTCCTCCATGTTAGATGATTTTGGACCACCGAAACATCGGATCAAATTTCCCCACCTGGCACAGTAGCTCTGTAGTCTTTCGGATCAGGCGGGTGAGGTCACTCCGGGTCCCTGTATTAAAATGTCCCAACCTAGTGAAACATTCCTAAAGAGTTACTCGGCTCAAGGAAATGTCTCATTTTATAGCAACCAGGAAACTCCCTCTTTGGCTTCCTTCAGCTGCAAGGCTTTGTCAGGCATCTGTCCTGAGAAATATCTTCTCTCCGTCCAGACAAAAGCCCCGTTTCTTTTTTAAAGAAAACAATAAATACTGAGCAAACAGTGAAGGGAGGCAGGGCCCACGTTCTCATCTGGTTACAGAAGTCACTTTAAAGACCATTTTTTTTACAGACGAGCCGGTTGCGGATCCAGACACCAGACTTCTAAATCATCTTCGAGTTGACACAAACTGATCCTACCCGCTGCTCATAACCATGTTTTGTTCTTCTCTGGGAAAAGAAAAGAAATGTGGGCTCGCGACTTACAGACGGTTTTGCATTTCGTCTCGACTGTGTTCTGAGTTGAAGAGACATTGCTGTGCCTGTATCGTAGGGGTGCCGGCTCCAGACTGGGAAATACCTGGAGATTTGGTGTAGTGGTTAAGTGCACGGACTCTGATCTGGGAGAACCGGGTTTGATTCCCCACGCCTTCACTTGCACCTGTTGGATGACCTTGGGCAAGCCGTAGTTCTGTCGGAGCTGTTCTCTCAAGGACAGTTGTCTTAGAGCTCTCTCAGCCCCACCTACCTCACAGGGTGTCTCTTGTGGGGAGGGGAAGGGAAAGGAATTTGTAAGCCCCTCTGAGTGAAGGGTGGGGTATAAATCCAATCTCCTCCTCCTCCTCTTTTTCTTCTGCTTCTTTTGGGGGTGGAGCCTGAGGAGGGCGGAGTTTGGGGAGGAGAGGGACTTGCATGGGGTACAGTGCCATAGAGTCCACCTCCCAAAGTGGCCATTTTCTTCAGAGAAACTGATCTCTGTCATCTGGAGATCAGTTGTCATCCCAGGAGATCTCCAAAACCCACCTGGAGGCTGGCAACCCTAGTACAGAGAGGGGAGTATGTGAACATAAGGGCTGTAGCGCCGTGTGATATGGAAAGCTTGTCTTTGGCATTCGTTCCCAATTACATTCCTTTTAATATAAAAAGAGAACGTGAAACTTATCTGCAGTTGTGTGCAGATCGTAAGAGGCCGATGCCAGATTCCACTGGAAGCCTGAGATAATCAGCTCTGCGCAAAATCCAAGATACAAACAGCTACCAAAACGAAATAGCTGTTCCTGGGCCAGATAACCGTAGATCACTCTGTTTCCTCAAGAGGGAACAAGTTGTCTCCAGGCGTGTATCAGGGTAACTGCGTGTACGTTTGTGACCTCTCGTCAGAAATAATTAGATCAACGTGATCTGAAGGGCGACCCGAGTTTTAGAAAGAGACATTTTGCCAGCAGTCCACAATCTTACTCTGAATTCCCGACCGCACACAGTCTGTCCTAGGCTTGGGTTTCCTGGTGGTTTGACTTGTGACTTCAAGCTGGCTTCAAACACCAAAAGACAACCTGGAATCCAAGCTAGTGTGGTGCTAGGCTGAGGGAAGAGGGGTGGGAGCTCAGAACACAGAAGAAGAAGAAGAAGAAGAAGAAGAGGAGGAGGAGGAGAAGGAGGAGGTGGTGGTGGTGGAGGAGGAGATTGGATTTATACCCCGCCCTTCACTACCTGAAGGAGTCTCAGAGCGGCTTACAAACTCCTTTCCTTTCCCCTCCCCACAACAGACACCCTGGGAGGCAGGTGGGGCTGAGGGAACTCTGACAGAACTGTCTATTGAGGGAACAGCTCCGAGAGAACTTCTAACTGACGCAAGGTCACATCGGCAGCTGCATGTGGAGGAGTGGGGAATCTAACCCAGTTCTCCCAGATAAGTGTCCACCGCTGCTAACCATTCCTAACCACTACACAATCACGAATGTTCTCCAGACTGCAGAGATCAATTCACCTATAGAAATGACTACTTTAGTCATTTAGTCAGAGCGCCAGTTTGGTGTAGTGGTTAAGTGCGCGGACTCTAATCTGGGAGAACCGGGTTTGATTCCCCACTCCTCCACTTGCAGCTGCTGGTGTGACCTTGGGTCTCTCACAAGGTCTCTCAGAGGTGTTCTATCAAGAGCAGTCCTCGAAAGAGCTCTCTCAGCCCCACCTACCTCACAGGGTGTCTGCTGTGGGGCGGGGAAGGGAAAGGAGATTGTAAGTGACTCTGAGACTCCGAGTGAAGGGTAGGGTATAAATCCAATATCCTCTTCTTCTTCTTCTTCTTCTTCTTCTTCTTCTTCTTCTTCTTCTACTACTACTACTACTACTACTACTACTACTACTACTACTTCCTCTTCGTCTTCTTTGAGGGTAGAGTCTATGGCATTGTACCCTGCTGAGGTCCCTCCCCAAGCCCTGCCTTCCCCAGCATCCACCCCCAAAATATCCAGATATTTCCCAATCCAGAGCTGGCAACCCTAGTAAGGAGGTTTTTCTGTAATTTTGGGGCTGCCACTACACCAACAAGAGAGTTGCTAAGCAACAATGGTTATTGACCCAGGTACAACTCTGTCTACTAAAAGGGCTCACCATGGCACCCACTGAGAGGGGATGCTAGACTAGATGGACCCGCACTGGTCTGATCCAGCAGGGCTCTTCTTACATTCTCATGTTCTTAATTTGGTATGCCTAAGTCTTTAAAATACTTCACTAAAGAAATCTTTGGTTGCATGTGTTTCACAGGGCCACCCCAGAAAGGATGATCTTGTTTCAAATAGCCTCAGAGCTTTCCGGGGGTGTTTCAGCCATGTGTTAAAAAAGGGAAAGGGCTCCATCAGTAAATAATGCTCTTAATACATCATCAGCATAGTCATTATGATGCATTAATGTAATGGATCATCAGAGACTTGTCAGACAGAAGATTTATTACCCCTCAAATATTTGAAGGAGGTTAGGAAGGTATCGAGAATGCAGTTGACAGATTGTTTATTTTGCTAAATTAAGGACTTTTAAAGTAAAATTTAAAATCTATCCCTCCCCCTCAGTTTTCAGGAAATAGCTGGAGAGGAAGGCCCTTAGACCGAAACAAAGACGTTTAAGTCAACAGCATGCTGAGGACTCAAGAGACATCACAACCACTTGGGAAGGGATTATTCTTTCTTCCACCAAGACTACAGAAGGTCTCCGAAGTGCCGAGTTTTATACACAACTTGTTCAAAGTTTCCAAGGAACAATTTAAGATGAAATAACAACCTTCACTGGGCTTCCCATTAAAAAAAAAGTTTCTAAGAGGCCTGACCTGGATAGCCCAGGATAGCCCAACTCTGTTAGACCTTGGAAGCTAAGCAGGGTCAGCCTTGGTCAGTACTTGGATAGGAGGCCCTCAAGGAAGTCTAGGGATGTGATGCAGAGGCAGGCAATGGCAAACCAACTCTGAACGTCTCTGGCCCTCCGGGGTGTCGAACTCATTTGTTACGAGGGCCGGATCTGACATAAATGTCGCTTTGCCTACTCTACGGGGTTGCCACAAATCGGCTGCGTCTTGATGGCAACAACAAAAAAGCGAGAATAAGAAAAGAAAGGGGGAGGGGCTGAGGCTCAGTGGTAGAGCATCTGCTTGACATGTGGGGACTCCCAGGTTCAATCCCTGGCATCTCCAGTAAAAGGGATGTGGCGGTAGATGATGCGAAAGACCTCTGCCTGAGATTTCAGGGAGCCGCTGCCAGTCTGAGTAGACAGATCAACATCTGGAGCAGAGGTCCATCAGTGGCTATTAGCCACAAGGTATAGATAGGCGCTCTCAGTCTGGGGCAAGTGATGCTCTGTATTCTTGGTGCTGGGGGGGGGGGGCAACAGCGGGAGGGCTTCTAGTGTCCCGGCCCCACTGCTGGACCTCCTGAGGGCACCTGGTATTTTTGGCCACTGTGTGACACAGAGTGTTGGACCGGAGGGGCCACTGGCCTGATCCCACATTGGCTTCTCTTATGTTCTTATGTTCCACGCTCTCCAGGCTCCACCCCAAATCCCAGGGAAATTCCCAGCCCAGGGTTGGCGGCCCTGTTTATGATACTCTCCCCTGTATGCTGTGTCCAGGTGATGCTTCATTGATAGCGCTCCAAGGTAGACTAAAAACAGAAGTTAGACCATTTCAGGCAGACGTCAATCCATATATTTGGAGTTTAATTTAGTGATCCGACAGCTGACCAAACAGATCAGAGTACAGCCCAGGCAAGCGGGGTTTGGCAAAGGAAACCCGAAATCATTCAGCTGTACAGCCTCCTTGCAAACATTTTAAGATCAGCCCCACAAGTGCCCTCTGAAGATGTTATCTGTATAGCATGAAGGTTATTCAACTGCGGAGGCACTGAAGATGTTCCCATGGGCCTCCCCGCAACCTCTGGAAGAAGTTCTCCCAAACTTCAGCTGTTGTCGTCTCTATTCTAGCTGCCATTTGGTACTGAGGAATAAGCCGGAAGAGGATCCCTCTAATGGAATATGCACAATTAAGAAGGGTACATCTGCCCATCAATCTCCGATTTTGGCATATTTATTTCCTTCACTGTGTCCCCTCCCTCCCTACCCCCGAATTAAACCCAAACAAATGGTAACCATATAAACTGAGCTTGTTTTTCCAGTTTGGTCCTTGAATCTGTTAAACACCTGCATTTTGCTGTACACCCTCTACCTGTATGTACAGACTGGCAACTTCCATTTCAATGTATCTGAAGAAGTGTGCATGCACCGGAAAACTCATACCTTGAATGAATAAAACCTGGCTGGTCTTAAAGGTGCCTCTGGACTCAGACTTTACAGTTAAGAAGGGTACATCTGCCCATCAACCTCTGACTGATTTATATCCTTCACTGTGTTTCCCTCCAGAATTAAACTGAAACAAATGGTGACCATATAAACTGAGCTTGTTCTTCCAGTTTAGTCCTTGCATCTGTCATACAACTTTATTAAGCTGTATGCTCGTTTGCTGCTCACCCTCTATATGTATGGACTGGTAACTTCCATTTCACTGTATCTGAAGAAGTGTGCGTGCCCAAGAAAGCTCATACTTTGAATAAAACTTGGTTGGTCTTAAATGTCCCACTGGACTGAAACTTTCTTTCTTTCTTTCTTTCTTTCTTTCTTTCTTTCTTTCTTTCTTTCTTTCTTTCTTTCTTTCTTTCTTTCTTTCTTTCCATCCATCCATCCATCCATCCATCCATCCATCCATCCATCCATCCACAGCCACATGGCCACTGCCAAGCACATGGCTGGGGTGGTCCTGAGCTTGGAGGCAGAAAACAATAGCGCACTAGGATTCTAAATGTCCCCCTATCAGAGGCTTAGAATATTCAAATGTACCAACGGGAGTCTCTGGCGGGAAATGTATCCTATCACGCTGCATGAGTGAGGTCAGGGGTGAGGCTTCTCCGTGAATATAAGCAAGCCCTGGCCCACAGTAACCATGCTTCATCTGAACCTGAAATAAATATGTATGCTGATTTCACTGCTACCAGCCTCTGACTCCAGTACTTTGCACACACGGAAGCTCATACCTTGAATAAACCTTCGCTGGTCTTAAAGCTGCCCCTGGACTCTGAATTTGTCTACTGCTTTAGACCAACATGGCTGACCAGCTGGAACTACTGTCTCACTGAGCGAAGGGCTTGTTCAGCATCGATCT
The DNA here is from genome assembly GCA_029233225.1 of Lepidodactylus listeri. Taxonomy (NCBI): domain Eukaryota; kingdom Metazoa; phylum Chordata; class Lepidosauria; order Squamata; family Gekkonidae; genus Lepidodactylus; species Lepidodactylus listeri. The sequence continues at coordinate 5,850,720 of JARCFY010000016.1, read as the reverse complement.
TAGAGATACACGTCATCGTTTCAGCTTCCTTCTTCCGCATAGCGTGTCTCTCCCCCATTACTGCATCGCACAAGTGTTTCCAAAACAAAATGTAATCTAACACAATTGTCTCACACCACCCCTATCCCCAGTGGAAATTAAAATACGTGCATTTTCTCATCGCTCTTTATTTAACAACTGGGAGGGTTTTAATCTTTGAAACTCGAGAAGAAAATTGTCAGGAAACGATGGGAGGCCTCTGAGATTTCAAATTCCTCTCGCATTGTTTTCCTTTCATTTTAGGCGAATGTTTGTTTTCCAGCCAACGCTGGTCGTACCCAGCGATGGGACGACGGCTAAGGGGATTCTCTGTGATGATTTCTCAGTCAATTAGAACAGCAGAAGACCAATGCAGATGGATATGGAGTCATCGTTGATGACATCACGGCTGTTTCTAATAGTGGCAACAACAACAGAAGGAATGCAGCTAGATCCAGCTTGGAACGTTGTGGCCCATTCGGCATCTAGCATAAGCTCCGTTGTTTTACCATACCCACGCTGGAACAGAAAAAAGATACCACTCAAAACCACATTCAAATACCCCGGGGCCAACGCCGCCATACTGACTGCAGAGTCACCCCTGAACAGCCATCAAACGGCCATCAATCGGTGCAGACGGTACCATAAAACTGAGAGGCTACCGTAAAATCCGACAATTGAAGAAAGGGGAAGTGGCATGCAATGCAGAGGAGGATTTCTGTTCCAAGGTGGGTTTGGTGAAACAGCGGAGCGAACACTAGAGGCAGAATGGGCCACTGTGTGTACAGAAGCTGGCTAGTGAAAGCGGAGGGAGGGATGACGGGTGAGAATTGGCGCTACCCCATATGAATTTGTCCCACACAAATCCAGCATCTGGGTCTGTGCTCATGGAGGCGTATGGTGATGCACTGTGGAAAAAAGCAAAAGTCTACTAACTTGATCTGTATTTTCTTGCTTGTTGTAGGGCAGCTTCCCTGCAAGAGCAAAGGAAACCGAAAGTGTCTTTAGTCAAAGTGTAAAGCTGGCTCGCCAGCTGTGGGTTGGGAAATACCTGGAGGTTTTGGGGGTGGAGCCTGAGCAGTGGGCGTTGCCTTCTGACACACTTCCAGTGATGTCAGGGGGTGTGGCATAGGTAAATGCGTTATGCTAATGAGCTCCTGTACCACTTATTTTTTATGAAATGATCCCTGGCACAACCCAACAGTTACTGCTTATAATGTTTGTCTGCTCCCAAGCACCACTTCACAACAATAATTGCTCTTGAACATGATACAATACACATGTATGGATGTTACACTGCACCCTGAGACGACATGCAAAAAGTGTCGATAGACCTCCTGTGACAAAATGAAGTTGCTGGTGTAAGGCAGAAATTCCCCATGAAGCCGTGGACAGCTGTACGCATTTCCCAGGCATGCCCGCATTTCCCAGGTATTTTCCTCTCCGATCAAAGTGGCTGTGCATATAACCTGGAACAAAAACAAATTGCTACATAAGTACAATCCATAAGATCTGTACATAACATAAAACGATAAAGTCAAACTCACCCAAATTTCACAGAATATATTCATAGAATTATTGCAGACCAACAGTTCTCAACTCGGGCTGCCTCCCTAGTTATCCACCTGTGATGGGTTGGTGGGGTGCCATCTAAGATAGTAGACTGACTGTAGGTTTTAAATTGTAGTATGTGGTGTTTTAAATTGTAATAAAGTTGATTTTATTGTGTGTTAATTGTTAGAAGCCACCCAGAGCCCTGTTTGGCGGGGAAAGGAGCGGGATATAAATTGAAAAAATAGAAGAAGAAGAAGAGATTGTAAGCCGCTCTGAGTTTGCGATCACATACACAATTTGCCCCAACATAGGTGCGAATGCCGGGCGGATTAAAAGAGCGCAACCAGACACCAACATCTGGGAAGCACCCCGCAGCCATCGGCAACCGGTTTTGCTCTGCCGCACTAGCAGAGAAAAAAACACCTCGGAAAGTCCTGTAGCAAATGGGTTGCTATGAGCCACAGACGGACTTTCCTGTGTCTGATCGCCGCAGCATACTCCCATGGTGTCAGGATAGTCTGATCAAGCTATCCCGACTCCGTGCCATTCCCCCCCCATCAAAGTATGCGCATCAGCACACCACACATTCCACAGGGAGACCTCAGTGCGGAGATGCGATTTGATTCCTCCTGTAAGTGCATCAGGAACAAATGGTAACCCCCCCCACCCACTCACTCATGGTTGAATCTGATCACGCAGTGGTCGGCTGCTCTTGCATCTTCAAAAGTCCATGTGATCACGCAACTGTGGGTCAACTTACGCTGAAGGAAATAGCTTCCCCCCCCCCACACACACACACTTTATCTCATGCGTGTGACTGCCATCTGAGACTACTTGGGATAGTGAAGGGTGGTGTATAAATTCAATCTCCTCCTCCTCCCCCTCCTTCGTGGTAACTTAAAGGACAGAAGCTTGGTTCCTTTTCAACCAAAGATCAACTTTTTGAGATTTCAGAACAAAACGAAAGACTGCCTATAGTTTCAGGGGATTTCTGAGAGAGAGAGAGTGAGAGAGAGAGAAAGGAAGTCAAACAGAAAAGGAAGTCAAATAGCTCTTTTTGCCAATAGATTGAAGCCTGCGTTGCCTGTGCCAAAATGCCAGTTTTAAGAAGCAGCAGCTGTGGACTGGACTTCTGTGTGGCTCGTACATAAGTCACCGAGAATCTGGTCTTAAAGCACTGGGCTCCCATTGATGCGTGGCAAATCATCACTCGCCTGCAAGGAAGATGGTGGACTTAATCAGTTCCTTCGTGGAAGCTTTCACACCCAAGAAATAAATTCCTCGGCATCATCGGTTTCCCTGGAAATCTCCCCGCAGTAAATACATCTGGAGATGTACACTGAATTAGCAGCAGTGTGGTGCTTGTTATGCTGTCAAGATGATGCACAACTCAACAGTGGTATGGGACAAAGCCAACCCGAAAAAGAGCAGCTCTCGATTCAGAACCCAATCTGTTGGAACTCTTTGGTACAAAGTCAATTGACGATTGTTTTCTTCAAGGCAGGTCAACATTTAGTTAAAACATTTATATCCTGCCTTTCCTTGTGATCCAAGGCAGGTTACAATAATAGTTAAAAATGTTTCCAGTGAAAACCAAAACTAAAATAGCAAACCCCAGATGCCACCCCCCCCCCCCAAAAAAAAACTATTGGGTTGAGTGTAAAAAAAATTTTTGCCTTGGAAGCACAGAAGCTTTCCACAGTATCCTGATCCTGCATGTTTCCCGGTGAAGGGGAAAATGCTGTTCAAACAAATTACAAAGATGATCTGACTCCAATGGTAATGAGAGAAAGAAATTTTACTTACAAAAGTAGAAGCACATCTTACATGGCATATTCATGTAGGGACACTGAACTTTGTGTGAACAGATTAACTTCAGGACAGTTAACTCGCTACAGCTCCAAGCCCAGGTAAAAGAGAAAAGGAGAAGAGAGGTCCTATATAAGATGAAACAAAAGGCAAGCAAGAGCCAAAGAAGCTCAATATCTAACCGATGAGAGGGTGGGGCCAACTCCCAAGTGTACCCCAGTGAGAGAATTCTATTAACCCTTTCCCTCCCAAATCCTCTTGCATGCAGAGTTACAACATTCAATAAAAAGATGCTAGCGGTTCAAATCATTTGGAAAGCCCTGGCAAACAGGCTGGCTTTGTAGCATCTCCCGAAGATCTCTGATATATTGTAGAAAGCGGTGATGTTTTTTTTTTTTTTTTTAACATACTGTTATTGTACGGTATAGCTATTTTAACACAATCCCTTAGGCTTTTGCTTTAGTTTCACTCTTCCCTTGTTTTCTTGGTTGCTGGCTGGGGCTGGTTATGTCCTAGCAGGGCCCAGGACAGGCCTTGCTTCTGTTCTAATAAAGTTCCATTCTCTTTTGGTACTGTGGAGTTATTACACTCTCCAAGGAGGGATCACCCATCATCTCTTCAGGGAGCCCATTTCACAGAGCAGGAGACACCATGGGATCCTGGCCATTTAGGAGTTGAGCCTGGAGAGAGTTATAAGGCCATAGAGTCCATTCTTCAGAGCAACTTCTCTCTGTCATCTAGAGAACAGCTGTAACTCTGGGAGATCTCCAGATGCTACCTGGAGGCTGGCAACCCTCCCTTTTCCCCTATTCCCCCCACTGTGAAGAAAACCTCTCACCTAGCAACTAGCTAGAATGGAGGACAGCTGGTAATGCTGATAGATAGGGTTGCCAGCTCCTCACTAGGAAATTCTGGGAAATTGGGGGTGAGGGGGATCTTGAGGAAGGCTGGGTTTGAGGAGGGGAGGGACTTAATTGGGGTACAATGGGAGTAGAGTCCACCTTCCAAAGTGGCCATTTGCTCAAAGGGAGCTGATCTTTGCCACCTGGAAGAAGAAGAAGAAGAGGAGGAGGAGGAGGAGGAGGAGGAGGAGGAGATTGGAACTTTTGACTGACCCAAGGTCACACCAGCAGCTGCATGTGGAGAAGTGGGGAATCAAACTCAGTTCTCCCAGATTAGAGCCCTTGTTCTTAACCAGTTCACCAAACTGGCAAACTGGAGATCAATTGTAGTCTCAGGAGATTTCCAGCCACCAACTGGAGGTGGCAACCCTACTGGTAGAAACTGTCCCCTCCCAAGTTCAGAGAGATTTTTGTTTTGTTTTGAACATTCCTCCTGCCTTCTGTAAATGACCTTGGCGTTTAAGCACATCTTGCGACTGGGAGCGACGTGGAATTCTCCCACCACCATCACCAAAAAAGGCCCCCCTTCTTTCCTTTAACCCTTTTGCCATTAAGATGAAGGTGATGTAATGATTCATTATGTTAAAACCAATGACTAAAATGGCATTTGCCGCGTGATGTTTTAATAGATGATGCTCGGCCGGCGAGTGGGAAAGGGTCAAGTGTCGCTTTTGTGACATAAACTGCCCGTTACGATTATATAATATCAATTATCCCTTGGAAAACTGCATTAGATCAGTGCGTTTGGAACCATGGCAGTTGGGATAGGTTAATATTTTCTTCCCCAAAGCCGTTTGTCTAATATTAATTATTAACAATAAAACCCGCTTTGGATGAGGTTTTGCTTTAGAGTGACTTATCCCCTTGGAAAGACGAGCGCCGTCGTACCAGTCATTCTAGCGGGCATCAAATCCACAAGAAGTACATAAGCAAGCTGTACAGTAGCATGTGTAATCCTTATTGTATACATCAGTTAAATATCTGCCTGGGCTATAAGGTTAGTGGAGACTAGAGCTTGACAGTTTCAGGATGGGGAATGCATGAAGATCTGGTGGAAGAGCCTCAGGAGGGACCTTAGTGGGGTATAATGCCATACAGTCCAAAGTAGGGTATAATGCCATAAAGTGGGGTCAAGTGGGGTACAATGCCGTAAAATCCAAAGTAGTGTATAGTGCCATAAAGTAGAGTTAGCTGGGGTATAATGCCGTAAAGTGAAGTCAAGTGGGGTATGATGCCATAAAGTCCAAAGTAGGGTATAATGCCACAGAGTGGGGTCAAACAAGGTATAATGCCATAAAGTCCAAAGCTGCCATTTTCTCTGATGGAACTGATCTCTGTTGTCTGGAAGTATATTATAATTCTGGGAGATCTGCAGGTCCCTTCTGGAGGTTGGCAGCCTGAGTTGAGACTCCTAACGTGTCTTCCTGCTTAGCAGAAGTCTATGCCTCAGGCACTGAGATACAGGAAGTCCTTAGCATGCACCCATATCAGATCACAGCGACACACCCAAAGATTTCCGTATCGGCCTTAGCTTAATGAATTACTAGTTTGTAATAATAAATCTCTCTGGAATTAATTGCAGTGGGGAGAAATTGCAATAAATAATGACGATCACGGAAGTCCGTGGCGTACGAAAGGCTTGGGGCTTTCATTTTCTCAAATGTATTGGGTGAGCGATTGATTTTAGGAAGGAAGTTCTGGTGCTTTGGCTGGATCACACTTTTCGAATTGAAGGTCTCCTGTTACGTGTTAGAGCTGGTTAAAAAAAAGTTTATCACTAGCAAGCGAGAGGAATTATTGCATGAATCTAAAACCATGCTAACCAGATTATGGTCCTTTCCGCACTTCTCATCCCTGGTTTTATCAGAGTTCAACTCGCGACACGATTCCTTGCATTTATCCCTGGTTATAACAGCATCTGTTTATCCCGGGACAAGTGTGGGGCGAAACTGGGGTGACCTCAATGTAATGTGGAAACAAAAAATACTCAAGTGTAGTGTAGAATGTAAGTTCGGGGACAGGGTTGAACCGGGATTTAAGGTCTAGTGCGGAATCACCCTTTCTCTGTTTCAAGGTCCACGTTACCTTGCTGCATATCTGCCCTCGAACAAATTCACCGTGTCTGCCACTCCGTGCCATAATGACATAATGGCATAATCCAGCAGTTTGGTGTAGTGGTTAAGTGCATGGACTCTAATCTGGAAAACCACTCCTCCACCTGCAGCTGCTTGGGCAAGCCATAGTTCTGCCAGAGCTGTTTTCTCAAGAGCAGTTCTCGAAAGAGCTCTCTCAGCCTCGCCCACCTCACAGGGTGTCTGTTGTGGGGAGAGGAAGGGGAAGGAGTTTGTAAGCTGCTCTGAGATTCCGAGTGAAGGGTGGGGTATAAATCCAATCTCCTCCTCTTCTCCTTCTTCTTCCTTTTCCTTTTTGGAGACCAGGATGATGGAACCGCTGGGTCTCCAAACGCATCCAGAGTGGTTCTTAACCAAGAACAATGTGCAGCCATGTCCTTCTCTCACTTCGGGGCATAAATGGGATTTCCGCCCATGCAAAAGACTGCCATGTTTCCATAAGAGTTGCAGGTTTGTGAGTTATTTTTGTCTCTCATTGCCCACGTAACAGTCGGAATGTTAATTTAATTTTACAGAATATCATTTATGTAAATGTAATTAGAAGGGAAACAAGATCGGGAGGCGCATGGACACCAAAAGAAAATTTATTACTCCGAGGGGTATTGCTCTCATCACTCAACTGCAATATTGAGTTCCCCCAGATTTAATCTAAAAGCAATAAATTACAATAGGCTAATGTCCTACTCAACAAAAAAACTGTCACGAACCCAAGTTTCAGGGGGGGGAGAGACAGAAATCAACTTCATTTCGGCAACAGGCTCTCTGTGTCTGCACATTCCTTTTATGATTCGAGTGGAGTCAAAGGAAAATGAATATATATGGGAAGCCCGTGATTCTTTCTTTGAATATGTATGTATGGGCCTGTTGACAATCATCATAATCTACAATCCAGAATGCTGGGACTTTCTTTTCTCTAAAGCGGCACTACCGCTATAACCACACACAGAGGAATTGTTTCCTTCGACACGCTGTGATGCCAAGAAGTCCCAAGAAAATATTTCAGGCACTGATTAATACCCGGATCCGCACAAAAGATCACAGGAGGTGCTCCAATGGTTGATGACACGGGGAACGAGAAAGAAACGCCCACCTCCTGTCTTCTAGTGATGAAACCAGTATGAATTTTCACATTACTGTTTTTTTAAACGGAGGGCTGAAGCCAAGGCTGATTCCAGAAAGTGGTAAGGTAGGGTATCTACCAAGAAGGGGCTCTGGCTCAATGGTAGAGCATCTTGTTTGGCATGCGGAAGGTCCCAGGTTCAATCCCCGGCATCTCCAATTAAAAGGGTTGGGTAGGAGGTGATGTGAAAGGCCTCAGCCTAAGACTTTGGACTCCAAAGAGCTCCCACCAGTCTGAGTAGAGAAGACTGACCTTGATGGACTGATGGTCTGATTCTGTATAAGGCAGTGAGTTCACCTCCTCCATCTCCTTTCACCACTTTTAATTGGGAGGGAGGGGCCATGTCTCAGTGGTAGAGCTCTCACCTCAGGCTTTTGGGCAGAGAAGTTATATCATAAGAACATAAGAGAAGCCAGTGTTGGATCAGACCAACGGCCCATCCAGTCCAACACTCTGTCACACAGTGGCCAAAAGCACCAGGTGCCCTCAGGAGGTCCAGCAGTGGGGCCAGGACACTAGAAGCCCTCCCACTGTTGCCCCCCCCCATCAAGCACCAAGAATACAGAGCATCACTTGCCCCAGACCGAGAGTCCCTATCTATACTTTGTGGCTAATAGCCACTGATGGACCTCTGCTCCAGATGTTTATCCAGTTCCCTCTTGAAGCCATCCTTGCTTATAGCCACCACCACCTCCTGTGGCAGTGAATTCCATGTGTTCATCACTCTTTGGGTGAAGAGCCCATGCTGAGCTCCCCAACCCTGCCCAGGAATTCCCCAACCTAACGGTACGGGTTAAGTGCTGTCAGGTCACTTCCGGCTTACGGCAACCCTAAGAATCGACATTCTCCAAAACGTCCTCTTGTTAATAGCCTCGCTCAGGTCTTGCACACTGAGAGTGGCGGCTTCCATGATGGAGCCCAAACATCTCATGTTGGGTCTTTCTCGGCTGCCTTCCACTTTTCCTAGCATTACTGTCGTTTCCAGGGACTCCTGTCTCCTCGTAATGCGCCCAAAGTACAATAGCCTCAGTTTAGCCATTTTAGCTTCTAGGGAGATTTCAGGCTTGATTTAGTCTAGGACCACTCATTCATCTTTTCGGAGGTCCACAGTATCAGTAAAACTCTTCCCCAACACCCCATTTTGAATGAATCCACTTTCTTCCAGTCCGCTTTCTTCATAGTCCAACTTACACACCCATACATAGTCCAACTTTCACACCCATTGACCTCAATTGCCAGTGACAAATCCTTACATTTATGGATCTTTTCTAGCTCTTTCATGGCTGCCCTTCCCTGTCTCAATCTCTTTCTGTCCCAGTCTAACTAGCCTTAAGTAATCTGAGCCAGGCCCAGAGCCAGGATTTTGTAATTCGGGGGGGGGGGGGGGGCTTTAAATAAGTCACTGAAATCACAAAATAAAAAATAAAATTAAATTTTTTTTTAAAAAAAATCAGTTTTGTGGTGTTTGTACTCTGCCTGCCTACGTGTGGAAGCAAGCCACAACTGGGGAAGGAGTGTCAGTGGGGAGACCTCCGGGCAGCCTGGAAAGTCAAGAGTCTTCTTGGTAGCCCAGAGAGCTAGGGGCCTGGAGCTGGATGAATCAGGGGCCTGCCTACCTAAGGGACCGCCTTTCCCTGTATACACCCCAGAGAGCACTGCGGTTGGGCACTCAACACTGCCTGACCCTCCCTGGCCCTAGAGAGGCCAGGTTAGTGACCACCAGAACCAGGGTCTTCTCAGTGGTGGCTCCCTACTGGTGGAACAAGCTCTTGGAGAACATCAGGGCCCTGCCGGACCTTTTCCAGTTCCGCAGGGCCGGCAAAGCGGAGCTCTTCCACCAGGCCTGTAATTAGGAGCTGCCACTGGGGGAAATGGCCACTGGAAAAGCGGCTGGTGGAATTTTCTGGCCCGGGAAATCGGCTGGTGGACACTTCCTGGCCAGGGACATTTAGGTTGCTGTTCTTTGTGTTGGATGTCCTGGACCACAGCCATTGTCTATGGTTTTATTCTGTTTTATCCTGCTAATGTTATGTAGAGGAATTTTATTTAACTTCTATGCGCTGTTGTTTTTTAATGGTTGTTAGCTGCTTTGAGCCAGCTTTACTGGTTAGGCGGGATATAAATTTAAATAAATAAATAAATAAGTTGGGAGGCTTTGGCAGGAAGTCAGGGGACCAGGTCCCGAAATGCACCACTGTGGCTATGGGCCTGATCTGAGCCTGTATATGGGGGTTGGGGGGCTTAGATGTATATAGGGTTTCCACCCTCCAGGTGGCACCTAGAGATGTCCCACTTTTACAATTGCTCACCAGATGACCCAGATCAGTTCCCCTGGAGAGAAATGGCTGTTTTGGAGGGTGGACCGCATGGCATTCAGGCCTGTAGCTACGGCGGGGCCTCCTGGGGCCCAGCCCCCTGACTCCCTACCAAGCCCTCCCCACTTTCTAGGCACCCCAGACCTCCTGACTCTTTGGGCTGCCTGTAGGACTCCCTGCCGCTGCCCCTTCCCTTTTCCTGCATGCCAGCAACCCTGCAGGCATCTCCTTGCCTTCACTCACAGGGCCATGGCGGGCAGGCAGCTGCCCGGGGGAGGACGAGGTGCACACAGCAGCAGCAGTCCAGGCTGCTGCTTCCTGGACCTGGTGGTAGGGCTGCCAAGTCGTACTCACGCACTGGCGGGGGGGGAGTCCTTCGCCATCCGGGAGCCGCTCGGTGATGTCACCCGGAAGTGATGTCACCACGTTGGGGAAGTCGTCCAGCCTGGATGACTTCGGGGGTGGGATTCCCCCCGCCGGCCGAATGCCAGCCGGCGGATCGGGAACCCCTATAGCGGGGGATCTCCTGCCCCCCGGGCTGACTTGGCAGCCCTACCTGGTGGTGGAGAGGAGGACGAGGCCCCCATGTGGGGGAGGACCATGACAGGCAGACGGCTGGCTGGGGGGAAGCCACCGAGGCACACTGTGGGCTAGGGGAGGCCGAGGTGTGCTCTGTGTATGGCGGTAGTTGCTGCTTCTGGGCCTGGCCTAGTGCTGCTGTTGCTTGGGGAAGGGGTGGGAAGACAGGAGTGACACCGCCAAGCTGAGCTGGTGGTGCAGTGACCAAAGGAGGCTGGAGGAGAGGCAGCTGCAGAAGGGAGAGCAGAGTGGTGAGCACAGGCCTTGTGCGGGGCCTGGGTTCTTTCCCACTGGGGATGGAGGGAGGTGGGGTGCCCAGGAGAAATAGTTAAATTACCTAAAGTGCCCTCTGAGAAATGTAAAGGCCGCCCCCCACTTAGAAATTCCTGGCTATGGGCCTGAGGGCATTATATCTTGTTGAGGTCCTCCCCCTCCCCAAACCCTGTCCCCCCCCCAGGCTCCACCCCCCAAATCTCCAGGTCTTCCCCAACTCAGAGCTGGCAACCTTACTTGTGGGGCTAGCTGGTAATTGTATCCCCTTCTGGCCATCTCTGAACTCCAGCTTCCGACTAGGCAATTAATTTTCCAGTCCCTATTGTTCAAGATGGCCTCCACCACGCAAGTGCGTAGGCAGACAAAATGTTTGGCGTGAGAGCCAGTTTGGTGTAGTGGTTAAGTGTGCGGACTCTAATCTGGGAGAACCGGGTTTGTCTCCCCACTCCTCCACTCACATCTGCTGGATGACCTTGGGCAAGCCATAGCTCTGGCACAGCTGTTCTTGGAAAAGCACCATTTCTGTCAGAGCTCTCTCAGCCCCACCTACCTCACAGGGTGTCTGTTGTGGGGAGGGGGAGGAGTTTGTAAGCTGCTCTGAGACTCCTTCGGATAGTGAAAGGTGGGGTATAAATCCAGTCTCCTCCTCCTCCTCCTCTTCTTCTTGGTTGATTTTTGCACTCCTTTTTCAAGGTTGCCCTTCTGCCTTACGTAACTGGTCTTGGCCCTTCGGAAGGATGAAATATAACCAATTTTCAGCAACAGATGTTGATGATCTCATCCAAGACCGCATGCCTTTTTTAAAAAAAAGACATTGTTTGGTTGTGCAACAAAGAGGCCAAAAACGTTGGCCGCAGATAAGTGGAAGCGAAAAACAAAAAATCTGTTTTCCCTGGCAAGACTGAAGACCGTTATCTATAAACATTCACATTCTGAAAATGGGATCAAAAGCTGCAAAAGGGACGTTCATGTGTTAGGGAATGTGGTCTCCCCTCATACGTGCCTAAAAAAAAGATCACGAGTATGCCGAAAACTGGCAGGATCTGATCTCCACAGCAGTAGCCTTAACGTCGTTCAAAAAGTGCGGTTAATTGCCAGGAGTCTCTGTATGGGGAATTAATAGACTGAGAGATACAAGGAGAGGGGGCGAAGATGTTTGCCAAGACATGACAAGGAACATCCTCTGAGGAATTCAATATGGCTGCCGCCTCTCCCCCGCCGTGCTCTATCGGATGGCTGACAGCTGCGAAAGGGCATCCCAGTAAAAAAATCAATGTTGGAAAGGATGCAATAGATCGGGGGGAAGGCTGAAATAATAAGCCAGGAAGTCTGGGAAGGCACCTTGATCAGGGAAAGGGGGTAACGTCAGTCCCCCATTGTCAGAACATAAGTCACGCCGTTTTCCAGACCCCTGCAGGGAGAATCCACTAGCCAACATACTGGCGGATGGTTTCAGGGTTATGATATCCCCCTTTCCTTATTAACAATGACCTTCTTGTACGGCTGTGCATGTGGATAAACAGACTGTACTTCTGACACAAACAATAGATGTAGGCAGATTGGGGTTGCCAGTCTCCAGGTGGTGGCTGGAGCTCTTCCAGGATTACAACTGATCTCCATGCAAGAGAGATCAGTTCACCTGGAGAAAATGGCCACTTTGGAAGGTGGGCTCTATGGCATTATAGCCCACTGAAGTCCCTTCCCTCCTTCCTCAGGCTCCACCCCCCAAATCTCCATGTATTTCCCAACCTGGAGCTGGCAGTCCTAAAATGGATGGGACCTTCCCCCTTTCCAGCTATCTGAATGAGTCTGTTTTTCCATAGGTGCACCAACCAGGTCGGCATGAGACCCAGTTTGGTGTTGAGAGCCAGTTTGGTGTAGTGGTTAAGTGCACGGACTCTAATCTGGGAGAACCGGGTTTGATTCCCCACTCCTCCACTTGCACCTGCTGGATGACCTTGGGCAAGCCATAGTTCTGTCAGAGCTTTTCTCTCAAGGGCAGTCCTCGAAAGAGCTCTCTCAGCCCCACCTACCTCACAGGGTGTCCGCTGCTCAACATAAGTCACTTGGCAACCCTACAGCCTAGTCTACCTCAGAGGGGTGTTGGGAGGATAAAATGAAGGAGTGGAGAATGATGTAAGCCCCCCTGGGTCCCCACTGGGGAGAAAAGTGGGATATAAATAAAGTAAATAAATATATAATCCTTTGAACGAAGGCAATAGTAGAGAAATTATTTTGCCACTCACTGTTAGACTCAACATTTCCCTCCAAATCCACCATAAACATCTAGAAAAGTCTGATAGATCAAGATGGGTAGCTGTGTTAGTCTGCCTGTACCAGTAGAAAAGAGTAGGTGTCCAGTAACACCTGCAAGACTAACACGATGTGTGGCAGCGGAGGAGCTTATGCGAGTCATGGCTCACTTCTTCAGAGACAGCTGGAATGGCCCGTCGAATGCAGTGTGACTGAGCAGGCTCAGTGTGACATGCATCCCAGTAAGTGTCAATGAAAACGTTACGCCCACAAGATATTGCATTCAGTTTGGTGTAGTGGTTAGGAGAGCAGACTCTAATCCGGGACAACCAGGTTTAATTCTCTACTCCTCCACATGCAGCTGCTGGTGTGACATTGGGTCAGTCACAAGTTCTCTCAGAGCTGTCCTCTCATGAGCAGTTCTCGAAAGAGCTCTCTCAGCCCCACCTGCCTCACAGGGTGTCTGTTGTGGGTTAAGCTGCTCTGAGGCCGATTCCGCACCAGTGGTTGCCCCGGCGTTGTCCCCTGATAAAATCCACAGCAGAGCAACAGTTCCCTACTTGTTGCCCTGGGTCAGCAGTTGGCCCGAATTTAATCCTCATTCCCCCTGGATCTTCCGTTTCAGGGATTTTCAGGGTTTTTTTTTCGCCATGGGGTTGAAGTTAGGGCATTCTGGTGGGGAACTCGCAAATCGGGGTTTCTTGCTGCACCCCTTTAACGTCCGCTTCTTTCCCTCCCCTTTCCCGCCTCTCCTCTCCCTTTCTCCTCCCTTTCCTGCCCTGGCATGAGTGGGGTTTTTTGTCCCCCCCATTGTTGCGTTACAACACCATAACACAACAATGATGGATCAGTGTTGTGTCATTATGTCGTAACGCAATGATGGGGGGGACAGTCAGGGCATTCTAGTGGGGAAAGGGAGGGGAAAGCACACCTGTTTCCCAAAATGGGTGGTTGCGTTGTAACGCAACCACGCCCCTGATCAAAAATAAAGGAGGGGGAAGAGAGGGAAGGGGACGCTAGATTCGGGGCAAGGCAACAAATGCGGAACTCACGCAACAGAATCGGGCCAGTTAGACGCAGGGGGAACGGAGAGCAAACCATTGGTGCGGAATCGGCCTGAGTCTCCTTCAGGTAGTGAAGGGCGGGGTATAAATCCAATCTCCTCCTCCTCCTCTTCCCTTCATTCTAGCCGTATCTGGAGAAGTGAGCAGTGACTCACGAAAGCTCCTCCCCGCCACAATCTTTGTTAGTCTTTAAGGTGCTGCTGGAATCTTTTTATTTTCTACTGCTGGAAAAGTTCAGTCCTAGTATGTTGGAAGTGATGGCAAAATGCCCATGTATTTTGGGACAAGATTCTTTTCACAAATGTAACTGAGGTAAATCTCATACGAAGCCCGACTTGGCGGCTGCTCCCTTCTTCAGGAAATGAGGTCTAACGAGAGGCCAATATGAGGCAGGCCCTCAATGCCTCCTCAGCCAGCGTGCTGTGCCATTACCCAACTGTCTCTTGGCTCACAGAGCCGTATTTATTGTGATTTGCTGTAATAATCATGATTAATACCGCCTTTTCTTAAAATTGTTTTGCTTTCCATTATGCACACTCAGCTTTTCTTCATGCGAGCAGCGATGCTGGCTTTAATTAAATTTGGGGAAGGAGAGTGGACTAATTTTAAGATTATTAGTAAGGAACTCCATCTATATTGGGAGCATAAAAATCTGAAAACAGGGGAAATAACATTACGGCCTTCTCCAAGCAAATATGCTAGCTGGAAATAGAAGCCCTAATGGAGTGAAAAATCATCTGCTCTCCAAGCACAAAACCCTTCAGAAGGTTAAAGGGGGTGTATACCAGATGGACTCAGTGGCCAAGGTTTTGCTTTGTTATGGATCAGTGGTAGAGCATCTGCTTGGCATGCGGAAGGTCCCAGGTTCAATCCCCAGCATCTCCAGTTAAAGAGACCAGGTGATGCAAAAGACCACTGCTAGTCTGAGTAGGCAATACTGGGGTTGCCAAGTCTGAATTGGAAAATACCTGGGGACTTTGGGGGTGGAGCCAGGAGAAGGTGGGGTTTGGGGAGGGGAGGGGCCTCAGCATAGTACAATGCCATAGACTGTACCCTTCAAAGCAGCCATTTTCTCCAGGGGAGCTGATCTCTGTCGGCTGGAGATCAGTTGTAAAAGCGGGAGATCCCCAGGCCCCACCTGGAGGCTGGCAACCCTAGGCAATACTGACCTTGAGAGGGGAGGGACCTCAGCCACTTATAGTGCCAATAAATCCCACTCAACAAAGCAGCCATTTTCTCCAGGTAGGCTGGAGATCAGTTGGAAGTTCCAGGAAATCTCCAGGCCCCACATTTATAATGTCTGTTGTATTTTGTTTTATCTGTTTTATTTTGTTTTGTTTTGTTATGGCCAATGGCCAAGACAATAAACTTGACTGACTGACCACCTCCCCCTGTGTTCTTCCACATTGTTTGGTATAGTGGTTAGAAATGCGAATTCTAATCTGGGAGAACTGGGCTTGATTCCCCACTCCTTCACAGGCAGCCGGGTGGGTGACTTTGGGTCAGTCACAAGTTCTTTCAGACTTGTTATCTCAAGGGCTGTTCTCGAGAGAGCTCTCTCAGCCCCACCTACCTCACTGGGTGTCTGTTGTGGGGAGGGGAAGGGAAAGGAGATTGTAAGCCACTCTGAGACTCCGAGTGAAGGGCAGGGTATAAATCCAATCTCCTCCTCCTCCTCCTCTTCTTCTTCTTCCTCCCCACTGTCAGAGCTGGAACTATTAAAACAACTGTCTACGAAGAGCACTTAGAAAAAGCCTCGTGCTTTTGTGGGAATATTAGCTCAAATGAAATTTCATGTTGAATTTGTCGTCTCCCGCTCTGGGAAAGACGTCCAAGTGGTTTTCGATGGAAGCCGGAAGAGTTTTAATAAGGTTTCTCAGCAGGGGGAGAACGGCACTTTAATGCAGGTCGTAAAGATGCGCTGGTCGTGTCGTCTGCTTATGAGAAGTGATGCGACATCTGGTGCATGCACAAAGCCTCTTTATGCAGTGGGCGAAACTGATCAGATTCGGGACGAGGGATCGTTCCAAGATTTCCCTTGAAGCAAAATTTCAAGGAAATCTAGGGACACCTGACGAACTTTCAGGGAAGACAAAAAAAATGTTTAAGAAGGCCAGCAAACTTTCTAAGTGGACTTCTGTGAGTCCCCACTGATAATGATGGTCACATAAAGATAGAATAATGGTTAAAAGATACTTATTATTGCTCAGAGTGATAAACTAATGATTAAAAGATACTTATCATTGCTTCGCATCATAACATTTCCCATGTCTGTTGTGGGAAGAGGAAGGGAAGGTTGGTTGTAAGCCACTCTGAGACTCCGAGTGAAGGGCGGGGTATACATCCAAACATGGGGAGACTCTGAGTGAGGGGCAGGGTAGAAATCCAAACGTGCTCCTTCTCCTTAATTAAACCCCCCCAACTATTCAGCTTTTTTGTATTTTTGCATTTTGTGTGCGTGTGTGTGTATGTGTGCCCATGCCTGGAAGTCATGGTGACCTCTAGCAACCCCTACTGGGGGACAGAGGACATTCAGAGAAGTGGCTTGGTAGCCTGCCTCTCTCTCTCCCAACCCTGGTATTCCTTGGAGGTCTCCCATCCAAATACTTGCCAGGGGCGACCCTGCTCAGCTTCCGAGTTCTGACGAGATCCAGCTTGCCTGGACTATCCAGATCAGGGCCTATTCAGCCTTTTTTTTACAACAAGACTACGGTTTAGATGCCCCTCCAGCCGCTAATATTAAACATGTAAATCTTCATTTATGACACAGTGTCATGGCTTTGAATCCCTGCCACGTAATGTGATTGATGGATTATGAAGGGCGAGACGTATAGCCATTAATACAGACATTCAATTAGTACCGACTCAAAGTTCAGAGATGTATTGCCGAGATGCGAGTTCACTTTTCAGTGTAGAACAGAGCTCTGTCCTCTTCCGAATAAACACTAAAAAGTTCTGCCAATTATACCAGGGAGTGGAATGGGCGTGAGGGGCCCCAATCTTTGACATGGAGCAAATAGGAAGATAATTTATAATGTCTGTCTTGAAGCTTTCCAAGGGCTGCTTCATCCTATCCATCACGTCATTTCTTCCTCTCTCTCCCTGTCTTTCTCTTTAGAATGCTAAATATATTATCTCCTACAGTAAATTGGTCATTATTCACCTCAACAGTGCCACCCTAAGAGAGCCAGTTTGGTGTAGTGGTTAGGAGCACAGACTCTAGTCTGGGAGAACTGGGTTTCTCCCACTCCTCCGCATGCAGCCAGCTGGGTGACCTTGGGTCAGTCATAGGTTCTTTCAGAGCTGTTCTCTCAAGAACAGTCCTCGGGAGAGCTCTCTCAGCCCCACCCACCTCACAGGGCGTCTGTTGTGGGGAGGGGAAGGGAAAGGAGATTGTAAGCTACTCTGAGACTCTTCTGGGTAGTGAAGGTTGGAGTATAAATCAAATCTCCTCCTCCTCCTCCTCTTCCTCCTTCTTCCAAATCTTCAGGTGTTTCCCTCAAGAGTTGGCAACCCTAAAAATTATCCTCCTCCTCCTCTTCTTCTTTCTTCTTCTGTTGTTAGTGCACCAACAACCTTTCTGCTTCACTGACAGCTGAAAGACAACTTTAAAAAAACAGGACCCGTAGTTTGTTACAGATGCGATCCATGTGCCATTCTCCCCTCCTTCCTTTGATCTTCACAAAAAAACCCAGCGAGAAAGGCAGAGCTGAAATAGAATGATTGGATCAAGGTTACCAGTGAACTTCAAGGTCAAGTCAGGATTTGAACACAGGTCTCGGCCAAGCCTCATCTGATCACAGTGCCTCGCTGATTCTCTGTAGGGTTGCCAGCTTCATGTTGGGAAATTCTTGGAGGTTTTGGGGGTGGAGCCTGGAGAAGGCGGGGCCGGGGGGGAGGCCTCAGCATGGTACAATGCCACAGAGTCCACCCTCCAAAGCAGCCATTTTCTCCAGGGAAACCGATCTCTGTTTCCTGCAGTTCAGTGTTAATTCTGGGAGATCTCCAGGCCCCACCTGGAAGCTGGCAACCCTAAGTCCAGGACCCAATTGCCTTTTTGTGTATGAGGGGTGACAAATGATTTCTGCTCCCACCCCCTGGATATTTTAAAAATTCTTTTCAAAGAATATGTTCAGGATTCCATTGCTAGGAGTTGATTTAGTCCGGGGGGGGGGGTGCTGGTGGGAAACTTATACCCCCCCCCAACAATTATGCTTAGTTTGGGGACACCCAAATGCAAATTAAAATGAGCAACGCACCGGCTGCGCCTCCAAAAAGCCTCATTTCAAGTTCCACGGAAAGCGCTTGAACGATTTAGCATTAACAGTTTGACAAGAGGAGCTCTCAAGCTGTGAAAGAGAATGGGGAAAGAACCCTCGCTTTTGAGGTTTTCAGAAGCCCTTTTTAAAAAAAAATCGCCAGTTTTCACACAGTAAATCCGCAGCGGTCGAGAACCGTCTGGGGCCTTTCTCAAAGGGATGTTCTCATTGCCCGGTGGCGGCCCACCGTGGCCCAGGGAGG
Organism: Lepidodactylus listeri; assembly: GCA_029233225.1. Lineage (NCBI taxonomy): Eukaryota > Metazoa > Chordata > Lepidosauria > Squamata > Gekkonidae > Lepidodactylus > Lepidodactylus listeri. Next base: position 5,832,180 of record JARCFY010000016.1, on the reverse strand, counting down.
ATGGCAATAAAAGCGTTTGTTAAGCTGGACCGAGATAAATTCCCACCACAGAGGCCCCCATGCTGATTTCACACGGGTCACTTTTTGTCAGAACACAAAAGCAACGGGAGAGGGTAAACTTTCTCGGAGGCTGGCTCAACTTTCGCTCACCTCTGCTGCCTGCCAGCACGTCCCGCGTCCAACTTCCTTGCCATGTTAATGCTTCTCAGGGGTGATGCCGGCCTCCAGGTGGGACCTGGGGACCCCCCAGAATGACAGCTCATCTCCAGACTACAGAGATCAGTTCCCCTGGAGAAAAGGGATGCTTTGGAGGGTGGTACTCTATTCCTCTAAGGTCCCTGTCCTCCCCAGACTCCACCCCCAAATCTCCAGGAGTTTCCCAATGTGGATTTGGCACCCCTACCCCCCATCTCCCACTGGTGGCTGGGGGGAGCTGGCAACCACAACTGAGAAGAAAATGTAGGGTTTTCCCCGGGCAAATATAAACCTCAGAAATGCAACCTGTATTGGCAAATAGGCTGTTTCTGGGGGGTGGAGTGGGCTTTCCCATGTTTTGTAAGGTGCAGTAACGGTATGTACCATAAATTAGATGTAGCAGGAGCAAGTTTAAGAACCAGTGTGCTGTAGCTTACTTATGGTAGCTCCCTTAGGTAGGCCTAATTTTCCTGCCGGTAAGTCATTCCACACACCCTGCCGATTGTCAGGGGGTACCTGACAACTAGGGGCTGCGGTGGCTCGGAGGTTAAGACGCTGAACTGCCAACTGGGAGGTCGGTAGCTCGGCAGTTCAAGACCCGAGTGCCGCATGATGGAGTGAGCTCCCATCTCTGGCCCCAGCTCCTGCCAACCTAGCAGTTTGAAAGCAAGAAATTGCAAGTAGATAAACAGGTACTGCTTTGGTGGGAAGGTAACAGTTTTGTGCGTCTCGGCGTCTAGTCATGCCACATGACCACGGAGAAGTCTTCAGACAGTGCTGGCTCTTTGGCTTGGAAACGAAGATGAGCACTGCACCCTAGAGTTGGATTCAACTGGCTTTTGAGCAAGGGAAACCTTTACCTTTACTTACTTGGCAAGTTGGCAACTTGAATTGTGGAGCATTCAGTTGATAAGCTATCTTCAAATTTCCATTCCCCCCCCCCCCCCCGCGCAGCCTCCACCGTGCTCTGAAACCCTGACTGCTATGTCACATTGGCTGTCATAAAGGCTCCATCTCAGCAGGGTATAAGGAAGTAGAGTCCACCATTTTCTCCAGGGGAACTGATCTCTGCCATCTGGAGAGCACTTGTAATTCTGAGTGATTTCCAGCCCTCACCTGGAGATTGGAAACCATACTTCCCCTGGAGGAAAAGTAGTCTTTCTCTGCAATGGGGACCGAAGCAGCTAACATCATTCTCCTCTTCCCCTTTTTGACTTGCACAACAACCCTGTGAAGTAGATTAGGCTTAAAGTCTGTGACTGGCCCGAAATCACCAACTCAGCAAGAACCTGGGTCTAGCAGATCCTGCTCTGAAGCACTGACTGCTACGCCTAGGGTAGCCAACCTCCAGGTGGAGCCTGAAGATCACCAGGTTATTACAACTGAACTCCAGACAACAGATCTTCCCCGCTTCCTTGGAGAAAATGACTGCTTTGGAAGATGGCCTCTATGGCATTTTGTTCAGCTGGCCCCAATGAGTTTTCTCCCAAAGGCCAACATAGGTGTGGAAAGGGGCTTTCAGAGAAGCAAGCTTGGTTGCCTAGCAACGGGCCCTGAGGGGAAAGTTGCCGGCTCTGATGATGGAATAGGGTTCCCAACCTCCAGGTGGGGTCTGGGGATGTCCCGCTTTTACAATGGATCTCCAGCTGACAGAGATCAGCTCCCCTGGAGAAAATGGCTGCTTTGGAGGGTGGACTCTATGGCATTGTACCATGCTGAGGCCCCTCCCCTCCCCAAACGCCACCTTCTCCTGGATCCACCCCCAAAGTCTCCAGGGATTTTCCAACTCAGACCTGGCAACCCTATGATGGAAATACCTGAAGATCTGGGGGGTGGATCCTGTGGAGGGCAGCATTTTTTGGGGGGGATGGAAGGACTCAGCAAGAAGAAGAAGAAGAAGAGAAGAGATTGGATTTATACCCTGCCCTTTACTTGTAGTCTCAGAGTTGCTTACAAATTCCTTTCCCTTCCCCTCCCCACAACAGACACCCTGTGAGGTAGGTGGGGCTGAGAGAGCTCTGAGACAGCTGTCCTTGAGAGAACAGCTGGTACAGAGCTATGGCTTGCCCAAGGTCATCCAGCAGGTGCAAGTGGAGGAGTGGGGAATCAAACCCAGTTCTCCCAGATTAGAGTCCGCACACTTAACCACTACACCAAACTAGCAAGCTATAATGCCATAAGGACTACCCTCCAAAGCAGCCATTTTCTCCAGGGGAACTGATCTCTGTCATCTGGAGATCAATTGTAACAGCAGGAGATCTCCAGGTCCCACCTGGAGATTGGCAACCCTAGGGGAAAGTCAGCCATTTAGCAGGGGTTGAAGGGAATGGTTTGATGGTTGCTGTCCCACCTCATTAGCCAGCCAGCCATGGTGGAGCCAAGTAGGAGAAAGAGCCTGAGGAATTTCACACAGCCAATATGTTCCGTTTCAGGAACTCTTCAGTAACGGTTTCTGTCAGGCATTTTACACAGAACCGTATTAGTACCGGTTCTCTAACGGAACATATTGGCCCTTTCACACAGAAACGTGCCTCTCTCATTGGGGAAGCGTTCCTGAGCCGGTTTACTTTGAAACCTCCTCCCAAGCATTCTTCAGTGCTTGTACCGGTCCTGAAGCACTATGGGGTGCTGTGTGAAATGGCCCCGTTTCTGACAGTTTATTCTGACAGTGTAAGTTTATTTGTAAGTTTATTCTAGCAGTGTGTGGGAGAGGGGATTATGCTGTAAGTCCATTATCTTTTCACTGACAGAAGCAGGCCACTGAAGGGACAGTTAGACCCACCTGGCAGTGGGCAGAGGAGAAGAGTGGACCCAGCACCCAGTCGGTCCTTCCCCTTCACTGGCTCCCTCCAGACTGAGGCCGAGACGCTGGCCGGTGGCTCTGTAGGCAGGACTGTGGCAAAGCAGAGAGAGAATGCAGCCAGTGGCCAGGGACCCCCATTTGAGCAGCAGTCCGTCCAGCCAACTGATTTTGGTGCCCCATGGAATCTTGCCTCATGGAATCTTGAAAATGGCTTTATATAATAGGAAAGATGGCATAAGGTACAATAATTTCTCTTTTTTTCTTTGTGAGCACAAAAGCTCTTAAGATACCAGCATTGTCTAGGGTCCCATCAGAACCCTTGTGGCAAACATAATAACCTATCTAAGACATCATGTCTTTCAAAATCTATCAGGTAGCCACCTAAGATAAGCAATCCTAAAATGAGGACGTGCCAGTCCAGTGGGAATTGGCGCATTCTCCCACAACAAGAACCCTCCAAGTTTCTCCTCTTGTTCCCTCAGCTTTGACCACAGGACAATCTTTTTCAGCATCTCAAGAGGGGTTATTTGTCACCAAGTCAATGTGTCCCAGCTGGAGAATTTCACTATATTCTCCTCCTTTCCCCTTCCCTTCTCCCCCCTCCCCACACCTTCCACTGGGTCAAATATGACAGAAACAAAGTGGCTCTCGCAGGGATGAGAAGGCCCCCCCACTGTTTGTGGGCTGAAGCGATTTATTCGAGAGGCCAAGTTCATGGGAGGGGAAACAGCAGGGGATGGTAAACGTTCCCTGAAAACCTGCTAAACTCTGCGTCACCCTCTGCTACCAAAAGCCATTCTGTCAGCCCTGTTTGGAGTAAACCGATATCATAATTACTAATCTCGGGCAAGGGCTTGAACATGCAACCTGAAGCACTTCCCAGCTTTGGGCCTAATTACACCAGGGCGGCGGAGTCCTGATGGCAGAGACCTGACTTCCACCCCCCCGCTCCAAAAATATCAACTAGATTGGGTTACTGCAACAAGTCAAGCTGCCACAGACAGGTAACTGAGCAGTAACCAGCGACTGAAGGCGGGGGGGGGGGGGGAATTATTATTGTCAAAACTGGCTGCCAGCCATGAAGGGTTTGAATGTCACCTCAAAAGAACTCCTTTTTTTGACCTTTGAGCGGTGGCGTCGTCAGGGCTGTTTCGAGCGGGATTTTCGCCCTCTCAAGAGTGGGGCCTGACAGTTGAGAATGCGTTCGCTTGCCCCCCTTTCTTCCTCCTCTACTTCCATTGCCTCTGTGGCGAAATATTATTGTTCATTTGAACAAAAATGTTTTCCCTTGGCTGGTTTAATTTTTGTTCAAGAAGTCCTCCTTTTGCCTGAAAGAGACAGAGCCTCTTTTACTTCGAGTAAATGCTTTGCATGAAATCCTCACCAGTGCTTTATCTAGCTGGAACCCCTGGTAATAGTTTCTGTTCAGTAAGTTTCAGACCCAATTCAAATAGACAGTGCCATACTCTCTGCCCTGTTGTTGGCCCTCCAGAGGAACTGGTTGGCCACTGTGTGAGACGGGATGCTGGACTACTAGAAGGACCCCTGGTCTGATCCAGCAGGGCTCTTCTTATGCTCTTATGAAGGCCTTGGTCTCCATGCCCCTTTGTTGGCCCTCCAGAGGAACTGATTGGCCACTGTGTGAGACAGCATGCTGGACTAGATGAACCACTGGTCTGATCCAGCAGGGTTCTTCTGATGTTCTTATGAAGGCTTTGGCCTCTCTGCTCTGTGGTTGCCTATCTAGAAAAACTGGTTGGCCACTATGTGAGACAGAACGCTGGACGGGATGGAGCAGCAGGGCTCTTCTTATGTCCTCATGAAGGCCATGCAGTCCACCCTCCAAAACAGCCATTTTCTCCAAGGGAATGGATCTCTGTCTTCTGGAGAACAGTTGTGATTTCAGGAGAAATGCAAGGCCCACCTTGAGGTTGACCCAACTCTATGATTCTATTAACTGTATCAGGAAGGAAAACGAGCACTTAGTACAAATCCAATTCCGTTGGCAGACATGCCCCCAAGGGAGGGAATGTGGATCAATGGAAGAGCCTCTCTTTGGCATGCAGAAGGTCCCAGGTTCAATCCCCGGCATCTCCATTTCAAAGGAGCAGACAGTGGGTGATGTAAAAGACCTCAGCCTGTATTCCTGAAGAGCTGCTGCCAGTCTGATCTTGAAGGACCAATGGTCCAATTCAGTATGTGGGAGTTTTAGGTGTCATGCACCATTCCCCTGCTTTGCTAACACTTGCACCTCCTCTCACCTGGTGAATCAGATGCAGTTTACAAAAAAGAAGGAGGAAAAGGAGAGTTTGACACGGGATCATGTACTAACTAGATTCCTAGATTACAGGGTCCGGCCATAAAACCAACACACTCCCCGGAAATGGCCTGCTGCCACCAGCCCCACTGTCCCATAAACATTTAAAATGGACCCCCACCACTGCGGTTAAAGATGCCTGTGAGAACAGGAAGGACCAAAGCCACAAACAAACACGCAAAGCCGATGAAATAATCCGCACAGCAAATTCTGTGAAATCCTTTAAGGCGCTTCCGACATGCAATGTGACACTCTTATAATTACCCCCTTATCCCGGGTGCTGTTCCTTAATAACGGTGGATACCCAGCGTTATGTACACTGCATATTATAGGAGAGTTCTCAAGCTGACGGACAAAAGCCCTAGTTAGTAGTACGGCAGAGACGGACAACCTGTGTCAACAAAGAGAGCTGCTATTACATCAAGGAAGTCGGCGCAAGATTAACTTGTGACAATTTTTTTCACAGCTGCATAAAGTCCACATTGTTCGGCTCGGGGAAGAGTCCGAAAAGTGCCAACAGGACTCTGAGAGTGAGTCTCATAGGACTTTGTTTGTCCTTACACAGGATTTGACCCACAGTACTTCCGCCAATACCTACAAGATCAGTGTTGTCCTATTAGTCTTTTTTGTTTTTAAGGCAGCTTGGCTTTTAATCAAAAACCATCTGGAAAGTATATGTTTGCAGCTGGGAGAATAAATTCTATCTTTCCCCCCTCTCTCTATGTACAAGTTTAGCAAAGGCTTAGCAATTCTAAGTCCCGCTGATATATATATTTTTAAAGGGATGAGTTCAGCATTTGAAACCAATGGCACTCAAAAGAGCTCCACTGTGCCTGGATCATGTGCAATAATCATCATTTGAGTTCATATATTCTCTGGTGGGAAGGTTTGCTTTAAAACTGAAGCAATCAAGAGCCAGCTCGGTGTAGTGGTTAGGAGTGTGGACTCTAATCCGGGAGAACCGGGTTTGATTCTCCACTCATCCACGTGCAGCTGCTGGTGTGACCTTGGGTCAGTTACACATTTTGTAAGAGCTGTTCTCTCAAGAGCAGTTCTCGAAAGAGCTCTCTCAGCCCTACCTACCTCGCAGGGTGTCTGTTGTGGGGACAGGAAGGGAAGGAGGTTGTAAGCTGCTCTGAGACTCCGAGTGAAGGGCGGGGTCTAAGAACATAAGAACATAAGAGAAGCCAGTGTTGGATCAGGCCAGTGGCCCATCCAGTCCAACACTCTCTCACACAATGGCCAAAACCCAGGTGCCCTCAGGAGGTCCACCAGCGGGGCCAGAACTCCAGAAGCCCTCTCACTGTTGCCTCCCAAGTAACAAGAACACAGAGCATCACTGACCCAGACATAAGAACACAAGAGAAGCCCTGTTGGATCAGGCCAGTGGCCCATCCAGTCCAACATTCTTGTGTTACACAGTGGCCAAAACCTGTCTGAAGCAGCAGAACAAAAAACAAGGATCGAGAAGACATGGGGGAAACTGGGGGGAGCTGCGGGTCAAAATGCAGCTGCACAGCGAATAGTGTGAAATTGACCAATGCTACTGGGGCAAACGGAAGAGCAATGAAGGCACAGCTGCTTGTGGGAAATCGGTCAAGATCTTGGGAATAGCAGACGCCCCTAGTTTCCAAAGGATTTGTGAATCAGCGGCGTTTATAGTGTAGCTACATTACATTTTTCCCCAATTGCAAATGGTCTCTGTCATCATGAAGACTGCAAAGAAGCCACAAATCACTGCGCTATACTATGTCGCTGCCCCACTGCGACAAGACAGTTCTTGCACTGTGCATATTGCAAAGGGAGTCGCCCCTCCGGTTTAGTTCCAACTGCACATTGGCGGCCGACGGTCTTAACAAGCTCGTATTTCATCTGTGGGTACCAGGGCATTAACGGCAAACTATACCATGTGCCGTTACAATTGCCCAACACCACTTCCGCTGTCATGGCCGATTAAGACCAGACTACAAGTGCACGCCAAATGCGATGAATATGCATGTGACCTCTTTCGCAGCCATCACTCATTGGACGAGAACCCCTCGTGGCGGAGGCGAGAGTCCCGCTCATTAAACATTGCCTGAGTTACAAGAACGTTATGGTAATGTTTCGTCAGAACTTTAGGGGGTTTTCCTGATGCTAATAAATTTTAAAAATAAGGCAATTTAAAAGTATAATGAATGACACTTCCCCTTCACTGTTTCACTTGGTGATTTATTTCGGTGCCGAATGTCTCTCGCTGATGGAAAAGATGCCAAATGAGGTTACTGCTACTGCATTCCGCTGGTGATGTCTAAGTCTGCCCCTGCTCCTTTTGTTTGCTGAGTTGGACATGGACGGTGTCAGCTCTGCTTTTAATTTAAGAGAGAAAGAAGGACTGTAACATGAAAAGGGATCTGTCTGCTCATTGTAAATACAAGCCACTTCCATGAACTTCTGAAATTTATTTTTACCTTTTCCACTTCTCCATGCCCTACAGAAGAGAAGAAGAGAAGAGATTGGATTTCTGCCCTGCCCTTCACTACCCAAAGGAGTCTCAGAGTAGCTCACAATCTCATTTCCCTTCCCCTCCCCTCAACAGACGCCCTGTGAGGGAGGTGGGGCTGAGAGAGTTCTGAGAGAACTGCCCTTGAGAGAGCAGCTCTGAAAGTACATTGCTGACCCAAGATCATCCAGAAGCTGCAAATGGAGGAGTGGGGAACCAAACCTGGCTCTTAATCACTACACCAAACTGGCTCTCATGAAACTGTCCCTACACCGTTTCAAGGTGTTGGTGCTAACCTTTAAAGCCCTATACGGCATGGGGCCTGCATATCTGCTAGACCACCTCTCCCAAAAGGCTTTACGATCTGCCAATTAACATCTTCTCGTAGTTCCTGGCCCCAGGGACATCCATCTCACCTTGACTAGGGCCAGGGCCTTTTCAGCCTGGTGGAATGAGCTCCCATACAAGATGAGGGCCCTACGGGACTATTTGCAGTTCTGCAGGGCATGCAAGATGGAGCACTTCTGCCAGGCTTTCGACTAGGGCAACGGACGTCCCTCTCTCTCTACTGGGCCTCCCCTCAATGGGTCAGAACTGTATAGTAGAATTGGCATCTGTGAGGTTTTAATGTCAATGACAACAGCACCGGATGAAGGACATTGTGGTATTTTATTAGTGTTTTAATTGTATTAATTATGCATATTGTATTTTATCAAATTTGATGTAACCCGCCCTGAACCTGCCATGTGGGGAGGGTGGGATATAAGTTGAAGAAAGAAAGAAAGAAAGAAAGAAAGAAAGAAAGAAAGAAAGAAAGAAAGAAAGAGAGAAAGAAAGAAAGAAAGAAAAAAAAGAAAGAAAGAAAGAAAGAAAGAAAGAAAGAAAGAAAGGAAGGATGGAAGGAAGGAAGGAAGGAAGGAAGGAAGGAAGGAAGGAAGGAAGGAAGGAAGGAAGGAAGGAAGGAAGAAGGAAGGAAGGAAGGAAGCCTGATTCACACATGCCTTTATATTGTTAATCCAGTGTCTCCTAACATGATGTCTCCTAACCCTAACCCGGATTGTATCCCTGATCGCCTGATAGATCACAATGTACTGTGTGGCCAGGTGCTTTTGAAGAACCTCTAAGCAGAGGCAAGGTGATCGGAGAAGAGTCTCTATCTCTTCCACACATTCAGATCTTCACTTGGTGTTTCAGATGTGAAGGAGGCATGTATGTATGAATGAAGTGACTATTTCGGGAGGGGGGAATTCTGGAAGGGTTGACTTGTAAATCCTTGAGCTGTTCTCTATGGAATGATCATAGCTGTACTTTCTTTTCCAAGTGGCCTCCACAGGGTTAGCTCTGTGTATGCCCCAGAGGGCAAAACCTGGGCACCATCAGGAGGTCCACCAACAGGGCAGAGCTCCAGAAGCCCTCCCACTGTTGCCCCCACACACACACCAAAAACACAGAGCATCACGGCCCCAGACATATGTGTTCTATCTATGGCCAGTTTGGTGTGAAAGCCAGTTTGGTATAGTAGAATGACAGACTCTAATCTGGGAGAACCGGGTTTGATTCCCCGCTCCTCCACATGAAACCAGCTGGGTGACCTTGGGTCAGTCATGGTTCTCTCAGAAATCTCTCAACCCCACCTACCTCACAAGATGTCTGTTGTGGGGAGAGGAAGGGAAGCCACTCTGAGGCTCCTTCCGATAGTGAAGAGCAGGGTATAAATCCAGTCTCCTCTTCCTCCTCCTCCTCTTCTTTGTCCTCCTCCTCCATCTTGCAGGTCCTCTTTAGTAAATAATGTATTTTGAAATGGATATATACTCCCCCCCGTTTCCTCATGCTTAAAAGAAAACTCACATTTTCATAAGATCCCTGAAACCCATGCTCTTTTTCCTTATCACCACACATCACATGAGGAAAAGATCGGAAGGTATCAAAGAATAAATGAAATAAAACCATTTAAATATTTTATCTCATAAAGGTATTCTAATCAACTCACGTAGTAATTAAATCCTCTAAAATAATACTTAAACCATTTTTCTTCAGACTCTCCCAGCCAATATTGGTTTCTTCCTCATGCACGGAATCAAAGCCTAGTGAATGAATGCACAGCTCTGACAAAACCTGATGTGAAACCAAAAGATAATATCAAGCACCGGTCACTCCTTTCCATGGGCGCAGTGGAAACATTGACTTTGACAAGGAAATGATCAAATATCCCACATTGTTCAAACAAGTTGTTAATGTGTGGGTAGAGACAAGAAACAAATCTCTCCCCCCAAACCCTTGAGACTTCCTTATCTCATCTCAAAGTACAAGCAGCTCTAGATGAAAGTCCTCTTAATTCCTCATAAGTGCTGGACTGAAAGAAACACCCGTGTGCTCCCAAGTTATTTAACAGCACCGCTTGAAAGCCCGTGAATTTTATTGTGTGAAAAACACAAGCAAAAATTATTTGTGAAGCTGGAGTAGCCAAACTGGTACAACGGTGATGAACACATCTACACGATCAAATTATTTGTGAAGCTGGAGTAGCCAAACTGGTACAACGGTGATGAACACATCTACACGATCATCCTTTCTTTCCGCTGTGGCATTTTAACAGTGGCTGATTCTGCCCCCATCTGTTTCATCCTCTGCTGTGGGTTCTGGTTCTGCGGAGGCTGACTACTGCTCAGATGAGGAAGAGGCAGGGAGCAACCCAGCCTCCTCTGGAGTCAGCCCAGAAGGAGAACCTCCAACAGTACCTGAGGAGGAAGTGTTCCCAGCAGCTGCACAGGAGGTGCAGCCAGAAGGAGAGACCGATCCTGAGCCTGGCCCAGCACCCCCAATTTCAGACACCCCGAGGCTAGACTCCCTGCCTAGTTCTCCTGAGTGCCCCAGACGGAGGGCACGCCAGAGGTTGACTTTGCAAGAGCAACAAAAGAGTGCCAGACTGCAGCTCCTGCAAAGGCAACAAGAGGAGCTGTAAGACTTTGCAGACTCAACTCCCAGGGAAGGGAGGACCTGCTCAAAAACACTCCATGCACCTGCTTCAGTGTGGCAGCAACTTTGCACATTCAGACCTGCTTCTGTGTGTATAGCAGCCGTTCCTTGAAACCTTGACTTGACTTCCTGGCTATCTGACCTTTGGCTTTATTATTTTCCTTGACTCCAGACTGTGTTTCCAGCTTACAGTGTGTAGTCTCTGTGGCAACCAGCCAAGACAGCACATCCTCACAGTTTTTCCACAGCCACGTGGGGAGGTTAATCTCCCTCCACACTGCATGCCACTTTTACTTCCTTTGGGTTTTATGGTCCCTTCTGCATAGATTTATGGCCGTTCAGGGGTGACTTCGCAGTCAGTACGGCATTGCCCCTAGGGTATCTGAATGCAGTTTTGAGCGGCAGCTTTTCCTTCCACCACTTCTGATTCAAAGGGAACAATGAGCAGACAACTTGACAAGGCTTCACTGATCTCCGTCAGTTCCCCCGCCCCATTTCCCTCTCTGTATTTATCACCTCACCATGAATTGCTTGGCTCAGGTGGCTAATGACTGCTGGGGCAAGTACTGACACAGGAAAATCTGCGTACCAATGATCCGAGGCAATACAATGAAAACAGATGCAGAATGGCCCAGTGTCTCATGCTCTACATTAGAACTGCCCCACTGGATTCAAAGCCAAGGATGTGCCCTGGAAATAACCCTGCCTGTTGTGTGTCACAGTGCCTGTTAATGAGCCATCTTGTGTATAAACATGTAGGTTTCATTCTTGAACTCTCCATTTAAAAAGAAATCATGCAATGAGAAACTCAACGGTAGGAGTTAGTAAGGACAGGACTGCTGTTTGGAGAATGAGAAAGAAGAAGAAGAAAAAAGTTCTTCTTAATGCATACCTGCGTATCTGAAGAAGTGTGCTTGCACATGGAAGCTTATACCATGAATAAAACATTGTTGGTCTTAAAGGCGCCACTGGACTCCCCACCAATGTTTCCTTTAAGCTGCGGAGTATGGTGAGCAAAAATTCTACTTTGTGAGCTACTGGCATTAAAGTTGTGAGTGAGCAGTTTGGCTGCTGCATCAATTAGTTTGCTCTGGAGCCATCCTTCCTGAGCTAAGGTAGAAATGTGTGAGCTGGAAGCTAAAAAACCTGTGGGCTAGCTCACACTAACTCAACTTAGAGGGAACACTGCTCCCCACTGGGCAGCAATGTAGAATATTACTGAATACATTGTGTACCCACACTAGCCACTAGTCTCCCCTTCAGATGTTACGCTCGGTAGCCGCAAACTCTTTTCCCATTTAAAGGGTGGGTCAGTCCTGAGATGTTTCTCAAATGCCACAGCTATGGATGGCATCTTTCTTGACCCATATTGTCCTTTCAATGGCGAGTCCAAAGGTTACCGCCTATGTTGTATAGTATTAAGGCATGAGGAACAATCACTCTTTCACAGTTCAGTCTGTTAAGAGGTGGCTTGTGCATATCACCAGAAGTTTATTTCTTTAGACATCACCATTCTTCTTCTAACTGAGTCCCCAAAGTAGGTTACAAATAAACATTCCCAAATACATGCATGCATGCATGCATACATACATACATGAAGAGGGAGGGAGGGGGAGGGAGGGAGAGGGGGAGGGGGAGGGAGAGGAGGAGGAAGGGAGAGGAGGAGGAAGGGAGAGAGGGAGGGAGGGAGGAAGGAAGGGAGGAAGGAGGGAAGGAAGGGAGGAAGGAAGGAAGAGGAGGAGGGAGGGAGGGAGGGAGGGAGTAGGAGGAGAGAAGGAAGGAAGGAAGGAAGGAGGGAAGGAAGGAAGGAAGGAGGGAAGAAGGAAGGGAGGAAGGAAGGAAGGAAGGAAGGAAGGAAGGAAAGGGAAACATCTTACCAGGTTGTTTTCCACAGGGGAAAGGCTTGTGTAGTTCCCTGTTGTTGTTATTATTATTTCAATTTATTAATTGCCCCATCCCAGTTTACACCAGATTCTGGACAGTGTACAAGGGGGCAAAATGCCATAAAGTATATAAACATTAAAATTCAATACGAAATCAGGTAAAAAGTAAAAAAAAAAAACATAAGAAAAGTAAGAAAAGTAAGAAAAATAAGAAAAAGTAAGATCGGGTAAAAAGTAAGAAACCAGAATAACAGATCTTCAAATGAGCCAGTCAATGAGTCCAGAAATGACATCTTGGGCGAGTCATGTTTCTATAAGCCACTTTAGAGTAATCCAGGGAGAAAAGTGGCGTAAAATCAGTACATATGAAATAAAATATACAGCAGAAATCCAAGGAAGGGCCAGGGCTCACATCTCTCTCCAGACTCAGGCTAAATACCTGCAACACAGGAGGAACAGACACTCAGCCCAGGTCGCATATAGCTGGAGCAAAGTTGTTCCCAGGCTGCCTTTCTTGCTCGAATTCCTCTAGCCAGACTCAGGCTAAGGACTGTGGTCAGACTGGCAGGTTGGCACAGTTCGGGCATGCCACTAATCACAAAATGTGATGGAGATTTTCGATCAGACTCCTACGCTGATCCGGGCTTTCTGTGTTCTTCTTTCATTAATTAATCACATTGTGTGCATTCTGGACTTTTTCTTCCTTCCTTCCTTTTTTGAAAAAAAATAACAACTTTGACTTTTTTGGAGAACATTTTTGGGCGCACATGCACAACCATGCACATATGCTCTACCATCTTAAAATACAGAAAACCAGAAGAAGAGGAGGAGGAGGAGGAGATTGGATTTATACCCCACCCTTCACTGGGAGTCGAAGTTACCTCAGATTCCTGTTTTACCTCCACAGACTTCCTCAATAATAGCAGCATGTAACCTGGCACTGTTATTTGGGGTTTTTTTGTGTAATTCTTTGTGTGTGTGGATAGGGACTATGGGGCAAGTGATGCACTGTATTCTTGGTGCTTGGGGGGGGCAACAGTGGGAGGGCTTCTGGTGTCCTGGCCCCGCTGCTGGATCTCCTGATGGCACCTGGTATTTTTGGCCACTCTGTGTGACAGAGTGTTGAACTGGATGGGCCATTGGCTTGATCCAACATTGGTTATCTCATGTTCTTATGTGCGTGCCTGGAAGTCGTGGCTAATTTCTGGTGACCCCTACTGGGGCTGGGAGCCAACCCTAGGAAGAAGAAGAAGAAGAAGAAGAAGAAGAAGAAGAAGAAGAAGAAGAAGAGATTGGATTTATACCCCACCCTTCACTACCCAAGGGAGTCTCAGAGTGGCTTACAAACTCCTTTCCCTTCCCCTCCCCACAACAGACACCCTTTGAGGTAGGTAGGGCTGAGAGAGTTCTTGAGAGAACTGCTCTTTTTCAAGAACAGCTGTGCCAGAACTATGCCATGCCCAAGGTCATCCAGCAGGTGCAAGTGGATTTGCATTTGACTGCAACCTCAGAGCGGCTTACAATCTCCTTTCCCTTCCCCTCCCCTCCCCACGACAGACACTCTGTGAGGTAGGTGGAGCTGAGAAAGCTCTGGGAGAACCGCTCTGAGAGAACTTGTGACTGACCCAAGGTCCCACCAATGGCTCCATGTGGAGAATTGGGAATCAAACCCAGTTCTTCTGAATTAGAGTCCATGCTCTTAACCACTACACCAGACTGGCTCTTGAGAAAGAAAGAGAGGAAGAAAAGAAGCTTAGCCCAAGCTTCATACAACTGGCACAAAGATGTTTCCAGGGATCGTCCCACCATGTCTTCAGTTAGGTTCACGAACTTTGTATGCAGAAACAGTTCATGCATTTCACCATGAGTAAGTACATGAATTCCTTCCTGTCACCGGAAGTGCAACATGGAAGCCCAAGTCGCTTCTCACATGCACATCCTAACCATCTCTTCCCCTTCCTTATAAACAGCAACACGATTGTATAAGTTACGGCCCAAGAGCTTGTTTTGTGAATGCAAAACTTTGGCTGTGTTTCCATTCCCACCAAAGCTTTTACTCATAAATCCCAGTTTTTGTGTGTGCGAAGAGTGAAGCAACGGCTTGCAAATCTTCTCTGAATTATAAATGCGACCAACACAGAGGATATTTCATGGCGGCTAATGAAAATCTTCAGCAATCCAAAGAAAGGCCGTGAAATAAAACGAGCAGAAACGCATAAATTTGACAAGAGGAGAAATAAAAACACACTGAAAGGACAAACAGAATGTATAACAAATGGAATAGATACCTAGGATTGCGTAAAGCAGATCTGTGCTATGCAAAAACACATTAACATACCCGGGGAAGACGTGGGAGGCAGGAGGAAATACATATCTAATTACAAATGAATGCATACCTTCCATATTGGCTATTAATTAGGGAAATATAATAATGCACATTTCTTTTTCCCCACAGGTGAATCACAAATGGACATGATGAACATCAAGAGAGAGAGAGAGAGAGTATGTGTGTGTGTGAGAGAGAGAGAGAGAGGGAGAGGGAGGGAGGGAGGGAGGGAGAGGGAGAGAGAGAGAGAGAGAGAGAGAGAGAGAGAGAGAAAGTCTGTCCAATAGCAGCCAACTCAGGGCAACCCCAGCAAGGGACTTCCGAAGCAAGTGAGAAGCAGAACTGGTTTGCCACTGCCTTCCACTGAAAAGCTTTCCTTGGTGGTCTCCCATCCAAGTACCAACTTAATGGTGACCCCAGCAAGGGGCTCTCAAGGTAACTGAGAAGCGAAGGTGGTTTGTCATTGCTTTCCTCTGCAGAGTCTTCCTTGGTGGTCTTCCATCCAAGTGCCAACTTACTGGTTACCCCAGCATGGGATTGTCAAGGCAAGTGAGAAGCAGAGGTGGTTTGCCACTGCCTTCCTCTACAGAGGCTTCCTTGGTGGTCTTCCATCCAAGTGCCAACTTACTGGTTACCCCTGCAAGGGGCTGTCAAGGCAAGTGAGAAGCAGAGGTGGTTTGCCATTGCCTTTTTAATGCCCTTCCTGACAATAGCCAGGCCCTGCTGATCTCTAGTGACGTCCCATTCTACAGTGTACAGGCCACCACGGGGAAAAAGCCTTGGCATTGGCCATTGTTTTTGATTGTCTTCTAGGGCAGCCCCATGTATAATGCATTACAGTAATCTAGCTTTTAGATTACAGAAACATGGAGCTGCCTGGAGATTATCTGGAAACCATAGTGAGTACTGATGTCAGATTATGTGTACCCACATTTTAGCCTGGATTCCATTCTGAATGGGATTCAGTGGAAACTCTATCCTCCATCCTTCTCATTCCTTGGTTACTCTCATAATGGCCTCAACTTTGAACCTTGGACGATCCTTCAGCAATCTATCATATGAAGCTTGAATCACCACCAGCAAATTCTTCACCAGTCTCTTCATTATTATTATTGTTTTTAATTTGGAAGCTCAACATCACCTTTGGATATTTGTCTCTCTACCCAGTTCCTCCTTCTTTGCCAACCTAGCTTGGACCCTGTAGAATGGAGTCCAGTGGTACCCTTAAGACCAACGAAGCTTAATTCTGGGTATAAGCTTCCATGTGCATGCACACTTGATTATGCACAATCCTCATCACAAAGTGTGCATGCACACAAAAGCTTGTGCCCAGAATTAAACCTTGCTGTCTTAAAGGTGCCGCTGGACTCCACTTTGCTCTGCTGCTTCAGACCAACATGGCTACCCACCTGAATCTACAGTTGGAACCTGTTTTCCTTGTGGTATTCATGTTAAAATTTCTCTTTGTAATAGCAGATTCATATCTGGATCTCCATCTATTTCTGGGCAGTATTCAAATCTTACCTGGGCAAAATTAAAATCTTACCTTTAAGATCGGCCCAAACAGCCCTATTTGCTAGCTAAGATTCTCCTCACAAACCCTGGTCTTTGTGCCCCTATGGGTTGTTGGGTTTTTTTGGCAAGCTCTGAGCCAGAAAATGGGAAGTGAACACAAAGTAACCACAGCAAAGGGGGGAGTGGGACACCTACTTGAAACTGACATGACTACTTTGAAACTGACAACAGTGTTTCCAAGGCTGGAGAATCTACCTCTCTTCCCCCCCCCGCCCCCCAATTGCTTTTAAATTGGGTAAACATTTCTTTTGAGCAGAGAGAGTCTGTCCAGAAATGTACCCATTCAAAAACTGGCACAAACCTCCACGAACTGCTTGAAAATTTGTGGAAGGTTCGTACTGGTTGACCCGCCACGAACTTCAGCTCATGAACCACGAACTGGCCAAAATTCATCATAAACTTTGTGCTCATTCCTAGTCCTGCACTACTTCAGGACATAGTAGGCTAGAGACTTGTGAGGGACTGAGGGAACTATCCCAGGAGACAGACTAATTTTGTTCCAGTAGGCGGAGATTCTTGGATTTAAGGAGAAATTCCAAGTGAAATCCGTCTCCTTCTCCCTCTCAGGAATATCCTGTCACTTCTGTAAAGCCCATATGTGTGTGAAATCTTAACTTTTCTTGTCTTATCACATATGGCCAATACTTTGTTCCATTCCCTTGACTTTTCCCTCTAACCACTAAGCATGCTCCCTTCTGAAGAAGAGACAAGAGACTAATAATTTTTGTGTTGTGGAAAGAAGGTGTTGGTGTGGATCACTCCAGGAGAAGGCGGGGGCGGGCTGAATCGAAGTTACCTCAGATTCCTGTTTTACCTCCACAGACTTCCTCAATAATAGCAGCATGTAACCTGGCACTGTTATTTGGGGTTTTTTTGTGTAATTGTTTGTGTGTGTGGATAGGGACTATGGGGCAAGTGATGCACTGTATTCTTGGTGCTTGGGGGGGGGGGCAACAGTGGGAGGGCTTCTGGTGTCCTGGCCCCGCTGCTGGATCTCCTGATGGCACCTGGTATTTTTGGCCACTCTGTGTGACAGAGTGTTGAACTGGATGGGCCATTGGCTTGATCCAACATTGGTTATCTCATGTTCTTATGTGCGTGCCTGGAAGTCGTGGCTAATTTCTGGTGACCCCTACTGGGGCTGGGAGCCAACCCTAGGAAGAAGAAGAAGAAGAAGAAGAAGTGATTGGATTTATACCCCACCCTTCACTACCCAAGGGAGTCTCAGAGTGGCTTACAAATTCCTTTCCCTTCCCCTCCCCACAACAGACACCCTGTGAGGTAGGTGGGGCTGAGAGAGCTCTGAGACAACGGTCCTTGACAGAACAGCTGGTACAGAGCTATGGCTTGCCCAAGGTCATCCAGCAGGTGCAAGTGGAGGCATGGGGAATCAAACCCGGTTCTCCCAGATTAGAGTCCGCGCACGTAACCACTACACCAAACTGGCTCAAAGGTAGTGTATCATTTTCTAAATCGATAAAACAGACAGACAGAACGCCCTATATACGGGATTCTAGCCCAATACTTGTTTCTGTCTAATTTATTTGTCCGGTGGTGACTAGTTTTCTGACTCAGAGCTGTGGATAACCGACTCCCAACCCAGCTTAGAGGGTCAAATAAATAAATAAATAGTTGCCTGGAAACCCGAAAACTCAAATTGAAAACTTTTGGAGAAACAGATCCCCAAACGGCAATTAGGTTTCAGGCGAACCATCGAGTCTGGCAGTGAAGATTTCATCTGCATTCAAAACAAATATTTCCCTAGAATGGCATGCTGGAGAATTATAGGTTTGTTTGCTGGTCCCGTCCCTGGAGATGTAATGAGCCTTTGGGACCATCTGAAAATGAAGCTGATCGTTGAATTTAGGTAAGCTACTGCGTAGTCATCTCGGGCTGCTTTCCATGTAGGAGGAGGAGATTGGATTTATACCCCGCCCTTCACTACCCGAAGGAGTCTCAGAGCGGCTTACAAACTCCTTTCCCTTCCCCTCCCCATAACAGGCACCCTGTGTGAGGTAGGTGGGGGCGAGAGACCTCTTTTGAGAACTGCTCGTGAGAGAGCAGTTCTGAGAGAACTGGTGACTGACCCAAGGTCACACCAGTAGCTGCATGTGGAGGCGTGGGGAATCAAACCCGGTTCTCCCAGATTAGAATCCACACTCCTAACCACCATACCAAACTACCTCTGTAGACTAGTGGTCCCCCAGCATGGTGTCCGTGGGAACCCACTGGCATCTTTCTGGGCATCTACCACGTGTTTTTAGAAAGTTGGTGTTGCCAAGTGGTACTTTTGCCCCGCAAGGCTTCTGATTGGCCACCGGCTGTGCAGATTTTTAGAAGTGTTGCTTTAGCAGCAGCTGCCACAACAGCACAAGGATCTTCCCGGTGTGACTGAAGGAAAGCTGTGGCGGCCATTTTGTGGCTGCGCCCACCACTTTGTGAACTACAAAACAACTACCCAAAAAAAGATGGATGTTTTACGCAGGCGATTCTTGAGAAAGAGGAAGTTGAAACTGAAGGAGGCATCCGCGGCTATCCATCGGATCGCAAATAAGCTGGAAGCGATGGCTCACTTGCTGCATTATAAAGAACTTTTTTTGCAACTCTTTGTGAAAGAAGATTGTTGTTAAAAAGTGCATTGTATCCTGACCTGGATATCCCAGGCAAGCCAAATCTTGTCAGATCTCGAAAGCTAAGCTGGGTCAACTCTGGCAAGTACTTGGATGGGAGACCTCCTTGGAAGACCAGAAGCTGGGAGACGGGGGCAGGCTTTATTCAGCCACCTCTTTGAATATTCTCCAGACCCCCCATAGGGGTCAGTCACCAGAGGTCGCCATGACTTCCAAGTGCACACACATAAAAATACAAAAAAAGTGCATTGTAAAAAGTTAACTGTGACAAAAAAAAGTACCAAAATACCCCATTGGTGTTATGTATTGTTTAGCTTTTTGTTGAGGATTCTTTATGTCAGTAGACTAGGTGTTTAGATCACTTATGTATGGATTCATATCCTCAAAAAGTTAAAAATTTATAATGTGATGTTAAAAATTTATAACGTATAAGCAAGCCATTACAATGTATGAGAAGTAACGTTCGTTTACAGAATATATTAAGACTGCCTTTTTTTAAAGTGGTGTTCTGCAGTTCATTTTGGGTGTTATTCAGCACGCTCTCCGTTTGTACCCACCACACAGAATCATAGAGTTGGAAGGGACCTCCAGGGTCATCTAGTCCAACCCCCTGCACAATTCAGGAGATTCACAAATAGCTCCCCCCCACACACCCCCAGTGACGGCTGTTCCATGCCCAGAAGATGACACAAAACCTCCAGGATCTCCAGCCAAACCGGCCTGGAGGAAAATGACTTCCTGACCCCAAAGTGGTGATTGGCGTTTCCCTGGGTGTGTAAGAAAGGGACACAAGAACTAAGCACTGAGGCAACCCTTCCTGCCCTCCCTTCTCGTGATCTGTCAGAATTCTGAAGGAACCCACAGCCTCAAAAAGACTGCAGACCACAGAATGATGTAGAGCTTTTTGTCCCAAGTTCACAGGTCAAAGATCTGCCCTTTGGGTGGCTGTTGCGTTAACATTCTAATCCATCGTGAGCAGCTATATTTTCACGGGTCCAGTGTAACTGAGATGGCGAATCCATGGCAAATTGCACGGGTACGTTCTTTTGCTACCCACCCTCCTATTTATACCATCCCTAAGGCCTGTAAGTACAGTGGAAGTAACTTCTGAGAGACCACACTTAGGGTCATTTTACACCTCCCCTCTAAAGTAATTTGACTGCTGTCTTTTCCTGTGCTGATTTCACAGTGGTGTGAAATTTCACTCCAGGGGGTCTAAGTGCACTAATCAACAGCAATTGTTTAAAGCAGGATCAAGCCAGTTGAATACTAGCTTGACCACAGGAGGGCAATTAGTAGATGTGGACATTTCAGTAGCAGCACGGTTTCACACCGCACAGAGGTATGGGCAGGTTTTTTTGGAACTAGAATGATTCCAGCGGGAAAGTCAGATGTAAAAACAGCCTTAGGCTGCGATCACACACACTAAATAATCCACTTTCAATGCACTTTCAATGCCCTTTCCAACTGGATTTTACTGTGTGAACTGGAAAAATCCAGTTGGAAAGGGCATTGAAAATAGATTATTCAGTGTGTGTGACTGCAGACTTACGCTTGCAGTGAGCACTTTATTATATTATGACAATAAAAAATGTTTGCTGCATTTTGGATCCCAAGGAGTTTAGGAATTGTATTTTATTTTGAACACATGAAAATGCATTACACTGAACCATTACACTGAACCAGACCAATGGCCTACCATGGTTACTGTTCTCTACTCCGAGTAGCAGTGACTCTCGAGGATCTCAGGTCTTCCACTATCTAGTCCTTTTAGCTGGGGATACCGGGGATTGAACTGGTGACCTTCTGCATGCAAAGGAGACACTCTACCACTGAGCCATGGTTGCTTCCCATTTATTTCTCAAATACTGACATCCAGTCTTCCCTCCCATTAGTGGGACCTCAAGGCCACCCACAAAAACCAGGTTTATACTGGGACTGTGATAACTGAGATAGGCTGCGGACAGACTGGCAGCTTGCAGCGATGTAGTGCCACCTCTAACTGACCCAGTTTAAAATGCTGTGGGACATATCAGCCATAAAGCACACCCTACTGCGGGTTACCCACGGAGACATCCCATGGGAAAGCTTCCACATTATTAAGAACATAAGAGAAGCCAATGTTGGATCAGGCCAGTGGCCCATCCAGTCCATCACTCTGTCATACAGTGGCCAAAAACACCAGGTGTTTTTGTATTGTAGCGCATCAGCCACGGAGCGCACTGCAAAAATGGCCAAAGGTCATGCATGCACATGTGTAATTTTTTTTATATAAAAGCCGCTCCCCTAGCGGCAGAATGGATCTGCAGGTTCAAACTGCCAAATCCATTCTGCGCGTGCTCCTCCATGTTCAGACAGCTGGCCATGCATGATGAATGCGCGAGGAAACAAAAACTCCACTTCAGAGGCAGTGGCTTTTTAACCCGGCTCCAAGTCATCCTCTGATGGGGTGAGTATGCCCGGGGAACGCCTGACAGCTGTGGCTGTGTGACTGGGCCCATTTAATCAGTTTGTGAAAGGTGCCTATATCGGGCCAAACTGCCAGTCTGAATGCAGCCATACACTTAACAGCAACCAGATAAAACTTTCTATAGCTAGGGATGGGCACACACCGGAAAAAATGTGATTCACGTCAGTTTGTGGTTCTTGGCCAAACTACAAACTGAACCACAAACCCAATCAAAATGGGAGGTTCGTTTTGGCCCAGGAAACCCCCTTGAAAGGGACTGCAGTCCCTTTAAGTGGTGTTTGTAGAAAGCTCAAAAAACCAGCTGAGGGATGGGCTGCAGTCTAATAACAATGGAACCCCCAGGGCTAAACAGAGATATCAGGTTCTTTTCTCACTACACATGCTAAGTCACTCAGTTCTTGCTTATACCCAGAATTAAACATTGCCACCGGACTCAAACTTACATCTCACATCTGTTTGTTAACTCTTTTATTATCTGCATGCTGATTCGCTGCTAGTCACCAGCAGACACAGAAATCTTTCTACATTGCCTTCCAAGAGAGCAAAGAACTCATTTCGCTGAATCTTGAGGTCATTTCTGCCCCATAGTGGAAGATGATGGAGACGTGTGCGGAATCCCGTGTTTACAACGAGACTGCTATCTAACGTCCAAGTGGTTTTTTCCACTAAAGAAAAAAAAGTTAAACAAACATTTGCCTTATGCTATCACAATGTTACTCTAATGCTGCTTACTTTATAAATATTTCAGGCTGATCTCTCCTGGCTTAAAAAGGAAGATGTTCGTGGATTTGGCAGAGTCGTTTCTAAACGGCTGGTGAGCACAAACTTCTGGCTGGTGCCGTCGACATTCCAGATATCATTCTTTCCATTTTGAACAGGATTTTTAACTTCAGAGGCAAGAGATGGGCCACACCATCCTAAACACTTTTAAATTTTTGGCTTGCTGCAATATTTTTACAGCTTGCTTTTATCTCTCGGAGTGTTTCTGGCCGGCTCACAAGTGATTCATTATGTATACGACTCCTCCCAAATATCTCAGGTCATTACGCCATGGACTTCCTTTGAGGATTGTTCAGGGCTGTGCTGCTGGCTGCCTCCATGGAGTGGTTTATCTAGCTCTATGCTTCAGCAGATCCTAAGGGTGACCCTTCGGAGCCAAACAGCTCCAGCCCCATGTTACAGACCGCTTAGGGCTCCCCAACCAAAAGGGATGCACTAGATCAGGGGTGGGTGGCCAACATTGCTTATGGTAAGAGCCACATAGAATAAACGGCACATGTTTGAGAGCCACAAGACATGAACAAATATTACACACACTGTTTTGTTTAAAAATATGCAGATTTGTTTTTTTTATTAACATTACATGAGACTGCCAAAAATAAAAACAAATGGGGGAAAACCAGATATTGATAATAATATATATTTATCCAGTGATATTTATTTGTTTGCTAATGATATTTATTTGAGAGAGAGAGAGAGAGAGAGAGATAAAAAGAAAGAATGAAAGAGGTGGAAAGAAAGAGAGAGAAGGAAGAGATAGAAAGAAAGCAAATAGATGGGAGAGGGAGGGGAAGGAAGAGAGAGAGAGAAAGGAAGGGAGAAAGAGAAAAAGAGAAAGAAAGGTGGAAAGAAGGCAAACAGATGAGGGGAGGGAGGGGGAGAGACAAAGAGAGAGAGAGAGAGAGAGAGAGAAAGAAAGAAAGAAAGAAAGAAAGAAAGAAAGAAAGAAAGCATGCAGGCAAATAGATAAGGGAGGAGGAGGAAGGAAGAAAGAGAAAAAGAAAGAAAGGGAGGGAGGGAGAAAGAGAGAAAGAGGAAGGGGAACACTGGCTGGTGAAGACTGATTGGGGAGGCATGCCTCCCCCTTTGCTTCCCCAGCTACCCTACTGGGAGCTGCACAATATGTGTAAAAGAGCTGTATGTGGCTCCCAAGCTGCAATTTGGCCACGCCTGCACTAGATTTAGCTCATGGAAATCCATCTTGACACAGGAGGTACCGTAAACAAATTAGGAAAACCAACTATTGCCGCTTGGAAAATGTCAAAAGTTTCAATAGTTTGTTAGGTCTGAGCAGAAATCAAAGCTAGACTGCTGCACAGGCTGAGTAAACTGGGCTCTGACTTGGATGGCTCAGGTTAGCCTGCTCTCAGCAGAACTCAGCAGCTAAGCAGGGTCAAGCGTGGTTAGTACTTAGATGGGAGACCACCAGGGAGGTCCAGGGTTGCTATGCAGAGGCAGGCCATGGCAACAAACCACCTCTTTTCTTCTGGCCTGACCTGGATGGCCCAGGCTTGCCCCACCTCACCAGATCTCGGAAGCTAAGCAGGGTCAGTATTTGGAAGGGAGACCACCAAGGAAGGCTCTGCAGAGGAAGGCCATGGCCAACCACCTCTGCTTCTCATTTGCCTTGAAAACCCCTTTCTGGGGTCAGCAGAAATCATCTACAACGTGACAGCACCTTACACCCATGTTCTGAATATCTTTTTAGTCCATTCATATAAGCACATCCATCCTCATTTTCATTAATTTCATAACTTCAATTGCTGTCACTCGGTATTTTGGAATAAGAACTGAACAACCCAATAGGTAACGGAAATTAACAAAATCAAAGCACCTGGATTTCTGAACACGTGCGGTGATTCGCAGTGTGATCCTAAACGGAGTGAAGTCCACAGCCTTAGGAAGAGATCAGAAACAGGAGTGGAAGAACCTTTCAACCTCCCAGGTGGTCCTACTGGGAACCTAACTGTCATCATTCCCCAACAAACGAAGGACCAAGCTTAGAAACAGCTCAATTTGGCCTCATCAAGAGGTCTGACAGCCGCCTCCTGCCAAGGGCTGAATCAACACTTGGAATTCCTTAGTCATCACAACCAGCTCCACAGAAGCAGAGCAATGATCCATGCTTGCTATTGGGAGTGATATCTGTTCTCTCTTGATTTACATTTGAATCTTACATAACGACCTCTCACTTTGCACTTCCTGCGTTTCAGGGATGCTTGACCCCTGCTGGTTGTTTATGATTTTATCCCTACGTAAATGCCTCCCCGGTGGGACCCTCTACATGGATCTGAAGGAGGAGGGCTCCAGTCCTGGAAGTTTGTGCTGGAATAAATTTTGATCTCTTTATGGTGCTCCTCAACAGACTAACATGGCTACCTCTCCAGAAAAGGGTCGCATGATCAGCAAGTCTACCAGGCTAGACCGGCGACTGCCATCTTTAGCTGGTGCGTGATTTCTCTCTATAATATAGATACGACGCATTTTATCTATCTACTTCGTAAAAATAAGCAGGGTAACCGTTTTCCCCGTTACATGAAATAACATAATTGCCCAGCAGCAAGACAAAGACTAAACATGCCTTATAAGAACCATACGTGAGGCTACCAACCTCCAGTAGGGCCGCCACCCCCCTGGTGGAGGCGGGGTTTTCCCTCTTAGGGGGGCCTCAATCCGCCACCACTCTGCTGGCCAGTGTGAGAAGCCCCACTTCTGAGCAGCCCTGTCCACACTGACGTGCCCAGCATGATGACATCAGGTGATGTCATCACACAGGGCACACTGCAGGGGAAGACACTCTAGCATCTGAGGAAAAACTTCTGAGATCTGGTGAGATTGGGCTAATCTAGCCCACCCAGGTGAAGGGGGCCCCAAGTCACCCAGTCAGTGCTTTTTCAAAATCCAGGGCAACTAGGCCAGTGACCCTCCCTGACAACACCCGCTCTATGTGACATCACAGGCCCAGTCCACCGCACAAGAGAGACCCAGCAGGCCAGGAGATCAGAAGGGAGAAAGGACAGCCGGGCTAAGGAGGGCAGGATGAAGATGAGTCCTTGTTCTCTTTTAACTTATGGTGGTGACCCCATAAGCTTTTCAAGGCAAGAGCTCTCCAGAGGTGGTTTTCCTCTGTCTCCCAACTCTGAGGTTCCTTGGTGGTCTCCCATCCAAGTACTAACCAGGGCTGACCCTGCTGAGCTACCAAGATCTAATGAAATCGGGCTAGAGAGCCAGTCTGGTGTAGTGGTTAAGTGCGCGGACTCTAATCTGGGAGAACCGGGTTTGATTCCCCACTCCTCCACTTGCACCTGGCTGGATGACCTTGGGCAAGCCATAGCTCTGTACCAGCTGTTCCCTCAAGGACAGCTTGGGAAAGAGTTCTCTCAGCCCCACCTACCTCACAGGGTGTCTGTTGTGGGGAGGGGAAGGGAAAAGGAGTCTGTAAGCTGCTCTGAGACTCTTAAGTGAGTGAAGGGCGGGATATAAATCCAATCTCTTCTTCTTCTTCTTCTTCTAGCCTGAGCCATCTTGGGGTGCGATCACACGGGCATTTAAACCCGGGTTCTCCTGCGCTGCTCTTTCAAGCGCGATAGGTACTTGTTTTTCCTGGTGGTTGGAAAAGCGGGCTCGAGTGCGGGGGGGGGGGGGCGGCTTCGAGACGGGGGACAGATGCGGCCCGTCTAGTCAGCCCCTTTAATTGCGATGGGGAACAGCTGCGAGGCCCGCAATAAACGTCCGTGTGATCGCAGCCTAGGTCAGGGCTGCTAAAGCTATACCAGTGGTTGATTTTGAACCACATCTGTAGAATTCCCGGAGATGGCCACAACCAACACCTCAACATGTAAGTTACACCAGAACTTCCTGTTCACTGAGAAAAGTTCAAGACTCGCGTTTGAAGCTCTTCTCCTAAAAAGGAAACTATAGGGAGAAATTAAATTCTCATCCATCCTTCTCTCTCTTGCTGGAGACAGCATCCTTGTTTTGAAAGATTTCCAGAAAACATGACTGCCTTAGAGATGATATATCGTATTTTTACAGCTTAAATGCTGTCCTGGGCCAGAGAAGAATTAAACATAACAACCCTGGTAAGTAAACTGAAGTCGACTGCTATCGGTAGGATTGGCTTTAATTTGTTTCAATAAATCTTGGGAGTCGCGGCAGGACAAGAAAGTTGGTTATCCCCAGAGCCAATGTCAAATCTGCCATGGTAATGGCTTTATTGAGGCTCTTCCAAATTCACGGAGACAAAATGCCGGTGGGGAGAATGGGTAATTTTGGAGGGGGTCGAATGCCCACAGTCATACGACATGCCAACGTCTGAAGAACTGGCAGAAGTCTCATTATATTTGACATTGTCCTTAAAGCCTCCCCAATGAGAAACCTCGGCACGAGGCACTTTATTGTACTCTGTTATAGGTATACAATAAAGGGATAATTTATACACCTACGCTGTAGACGTGGTGCACCAAACTCTGCTCCCGAGAAACCCCAGTCCGACACTTAGGATGAAATAAGGACATCGTCTTGACAAAGTGAGATTCAGGGTAAATAAACAGAAAAAGTGATAGATACGAAACGCCTCTCATTGGTGGTATCCAAGTCAAGACACATGGACGCTAGTGGCTCCTTCAAAGGAACACCACTTCCCATAGTTTTTGAAAAACAGTCCTGAAGTTTTCCAGGACACCACCAAGTTCTCACAATGGACGGAATTCAGCAGTGGAGTCCCCCAAGGATTGGTATTGGGGCCGGGGCTATGTGTTAGTAAATGATCTGGAACGAGGGGTGAACAGTACAGTGGCCAAGTTTGCCAATGGCACAGAACTATTCAGGACGGTGAAAACCAAGGATGTCTGCGAAGAGGTCCAGGAGGAATTCACTGCCACAGGAGGAGGCAGTGGCTACAAGCATGGACGGCTTCAAGAGGGAATTGGATATACACATGGAGCAGAGGTCCATCAGTGGCTATTAGCCACAAGGTCTAGATAGGGACTCTCAGTCTGGGGCAATGTTAACATGGACTGTGCAAGTAGTGTGCAAAAAGGGACTGAACTGTGAGGTAACCAAGTTTGATGCCAGCTGCAGACACACGCCAGCAGAGGAAAAACCCTTTTCATGAGATGATGCGCCAATGGTTCCTGCCCTTTTACCCATAGTGAGATGGACTAGCCCCCTAGCCACATGAAGTACCCCGAAGTCAACTTCTGCTGCTGTTTAAACAGTCGCCATTCCAAAGCAGCAAGTACCAGAAACCTGGACTCTAAACTCCATGAGTTACACTTTCCTTGTCATGCAGGGAGCATCCCCCCTCCAGCCTTGCCAAACAAAGGACGTTACATCCATAAGTTAATGAAGCAACTGACAGGGACCAGTTTCACTGTCCATAACAATGGACTCTGGCCGCATGAGTCATAATCTCTCAGGCGCAAACAGAGTAACTAGAGTTCAAGATTGCCCAATTCCTTAGCCCCATCTTCCAGAAACCAGTTTCAGGTAGCATGCTTTGGGGAGGGACTAGAAGGGGGATGGGCCAGGGGATGTGGCCAGTAAAGCCCACCTCTAAAGCCAGTTTTTAAAAGAAGATACCTGGCCATGTGCTCTCTCTCTCTCTCTCCTGACCTCTAGACTTACCCGTCCCTCACGACTCTTGGTTAGCACTGCCAGAGTTCTGCTGGTTCAGAATACGATCCCTAGTTCCCCATAATCGCCCTCATTTTTCCTTTGGATCGCTTCATCACGCCGAGGACAGGTAAACATCGCCACTCAGCGAAACATCCTGCCAATGCAAATGTTGCTGACCTTTTCACTCTAATTTTCCTAGATCTGTGTACTTGTGAGTTTGTTTTGAGTTTATTGTATGCTTGTGAAGAATCATCAGTAAAGAGACCATTTCATTCTGAAATTTGTCTCTGCATCTATTTCTGGTGCTTCTGGAAGAAGTGGGACCCCTGTATACATAAGTGATCGCTCCCATATTTTCCTATTGCCTTTTTATAATCTCTCAATTCCCCAAAATTATTAATAATTTGAGGCAATCCAGCTAACAGAATGCTGGACTAGGTGGACTATTGGTCTGATCCAGCAGGGCTCTTCTTATGTTTTTATAAAGACCTCGGCCTCTATGCCCTGTTGTTGGCCCTCCAGAGGAAATGGATGGCCACTGTGTGAGACAGGATGCTGGACTAGATGGACCATTGGGCCTGATCCAGCAGGGCTCTCCTGACGTTCTTATGAAGGCCTTGGCCTCTCTGCCCTGTTGTTGGCCATCCAGAGGAACTGGTTGGCCACTATGTGAGACAGGATGCTGGACTAGATGGACCATTGGGTCTGATCCAGCAGGGCTCTCCTGACGTTCTTATGAAGGCCTTGGCCTCTCTGCCCTGTTGTTGGCCCTCCAGAGGAAATGGATGGCCACTGTGTGAGACAGGATGCTGGACTAGATGGACCATTGGGTCTGATCCAGCAGGGCTCTTCTGATATTCTTAAGTACTCACCCTATGCCCTTGAAATACTCCAGTGTGTATGGTGAGATATCTGATCCCAAGAGATGTGAAAAAAATGGAGAAAATGGTTGTGAAAAAGAACTTTGTAGCCCCAGATCCACCAGTCCTTTAAAGTATTGAATTACCATTCCATTCTTTCGTATTTACAATACTGTACTGGTAATGCTTTCTTATTTCTGTACTGACCACTGACCCTGTAAGTATCCTGTAGCTTTCTGGGCTCAAAACATCACCGTGTGTGATGAACAAAATAAGTCACCAACCTCCAATGCTTTCTTTTTAACAGGTGGGCAAAAAACCCTGCGATCTAATACTCAGTGGTAAATAGAGAAAATCCATCTTGAAGGCAATTTCTTCCGTCGAGATACAAGATTTGCATTTGGCAGCCATTAGTGATAAAAGGATGCTTACTGCCTTCTCGCCTTACAACAAATTGAAAAACCCTCATGATAAAATTTCCCCCCTGCATTGGAATTTCAGCTCTGTCACATATTGCAGAAAAATGGTCATAGGCTTCGCATGCCGATCCACTCGGGGGCAGAGGCATTTTACTTGCAATTGAGAGACACGGATTTCTTCTCATCGCTTATGCGTGTTACATTGGATATGTCCTTTATTCATGCTTGCTCCCAGGTTTCTCTCCACTTCCATCGTGTTGCTGTACATGTACCTTTTGGCAGAGGTCCTGCAGCAAATAAATTATGATTGGTGTGAGAGTCCTATAGAGTCAGTCAGCAACAAGTGTCCTTAAAAAGGAATACTTTATTGAGAAAGGTTTGCTATGGTCATCTGCACTTCTTGTGTTAGTAATGGCAGGCCTCGCTGAAATCAAGACAATTATACAGAATTCAAAGAGGGGTCTGGTAATACAATGCAACCAATCACCATGTTAGAAAAAAGGCACTTGAAATACTGGCTAGAAGCAGGGGCGTCGAGTTTTTAAATTCCCAGGGGGGGCGGGGGCTTTTGGGTGCGTGCGGGCAAAGCGCACACGCATGCTGGGACCTTGTCCCTGCTGCCACTGCCTCTCCCCCCCCAGCCTTGCCACTCCTGCATCCATCCCTCCCTCCATTTGTCCAGGGGTCAGCTGGGCATTTGCTTAGTTGGCCTCTGGACAGACAGAGGGAGGGAGGGAGGGACGGAGGCAGCCAGGCCGGGGGGGGGAGAGAGAGGGGCGGCAGTGGCGGCTCTTGTGTGCACAGGGGCTCTTGCCTGTCCCCGCCGCCACTGCCTCTCTCTGCCGCTGCCATGTCCCCGCCGCTGCTACCTCCCCCCCGCCTGGCCACTCCTGCTTCCATCCCTCCCTCCATCCGTCCAGGGGCCAGCTGGGAGGGATGGAGGCAGCCAGACGGGGGGCAGGGAGAGAGAGAGGTGGCCGCGGGCGCTTCATTTTCCTGGGGGGGCTCAGTCCCCCCCAGGAAATTTCGGGGGAGGCTCGAGCCCTCGAGCCCCCCCGTAGTTGACACCTATGGCTAGAAGTTCTCAAGGAAAAAGCGGGAAGCAAAACGCAGACAGGCGAAAAGATACATGGCCTGGTACTCACAGCCTCCCAAAGTCAGAGCAGAAGGGGGAGCGATAGGCATGTCTATGAGAAGTATAACATAATATTCCAGAGTGCTGACATCAAGGGTTCACTCATCCCACCTCCCGGGCAGGAGATGGCAGCATTGGCTGACAATTGGTGATGGAAGGGGGTGTCAATTCACAGCTGATCTATGGTGACCCCAGTGGGTTTTCAAGGCAAGAGATGAGCAGAGGTGGTTGGCCATTGCTTGCTTCTGCTTAGCAACCCTGGACCCTCTTGGCTACCCCGATCTCCAGATCTCAGAAGCTAAGCAGGGTTGACCCTGGTTAGTACTTGGATTGGGGAGGAAGAGGAAGAGAGGTTGGATTTATACCCCGCCCTTCACTACCCGAAGGAGTCTCAGAGCAGCTTACAAACTCCGGAGCACGGCAGAAGACAGGAGGGCCTGGCGTGATGTGGGCCAGGGGGTCGTGAAGAGTCAGACTCAACTGTGCGACCAAACAACAACAACAAGGATTTTTTTTTGCCCCCTTTCAGATTGGCACACAAAGCGGGTAGGGTTGCCAACCTGGAGATCTCCTGCTCATGTAATTGATCTCCAGACAACAGGAATCAGTTCCCTGGGAGAAAGAAAAATGGCGGCTTTGGAAGGGGGACTGTATGGCATGATACCACACTCAGGCCCCTCCCCTCCCCAAACCCCACCCTCCCTGGGCTCTGCCCCCCAAAATCTCCAGTTATTTCCCAAATCAGAGCTGGGAACCCTAAAAGGGGGTGTTTTTGCCTACCTCACACTGTATGTTGGGTGATTGGCTTTAGGTTGGTGCCACTGAGTAGGATCCCTGGGAGGAAACTGGATGGGTTTTCTGTAAAATGGGGAGCGCCAACAGACAGACCCCTCCTTGACTGGGGGGTTGGTGCATTCGGCAGGAGCCACACCTTGGCACAGGCCTCGAAATCCCCTGGATTTGGTCTCCCCTCCAGTTTTGCTGCTTGAAGTGACTGGCTGACTTCCAGGGGGTCCTTAGCATGTCCTGCCCCCTGGCTTCCACTAGGGGCTCGGTGGCTCACCCAGTTCTATCCAGGAAAGGGATCAGGGGGTATCCCTTTGCCTAGGCTTATGTTTAATTGGCCCTGGCCAAGTTGCAGTTCATCTTTCAAAGTCTGGTGCAGTGGTTAAGTGCGCGGACTCTAATCTGGGAGAACCGGGTTTGATTCCCCACTCCTCCACTTGCACCTGGCTGGATGACCTTGGGCAAGCCATAGCTCTGGCACAGCTGTTCTCTCACAAGCAGTCCTCAAAAGAGCTCTTTCAGCCCCACCTACCTCACACCCCGGGGTGTCTGTTGTGGGGAGGGGAAGGGAAAGGGGTTTGTAAGCCGCTCTGAGACTCCCTTGGGGAGTGAAGGGCGGGGTATAAATCCAATCTCTTCCTCGTCTTCTTCTTCAAAATTAAAAGTTAATGAAGCTGCCCTTTAGTAATACCAACACCTGTGTGAGTCTCTTTCTTCCAACTATGGGTGCAAATTTCCAGTACGAGGGGGGAAAACAACTCTGTGACTGATTCTGCATTGGCTTTTCCCTCTGCTGTTTTACGAAACCCGAGCTGGAACAGAAATCCCCCTCTGCACTGCATGCTGCTTTCACTTCCTTTGATCACTGGATTTTATGGTAGCCTCCACACTGCTTTTGCTTTCTTTGATTGTCAGATTTTATGGTACCTTCTGCATAGATTTATAGCCATTTTATGGGCGTTCAGGGGTGACTTTGCAGTCAGTACGGCAGCATTGCCCCAAGGTATTTGAACGTGATTTTGAGCTGCACTTTCCCCTCCCAGTTGAGAAAATATGGAGCGAATGCAAGATGCAGAATCGCCCTATCGATAGTTACCGTGCCACGTACTTTTAAAAAAGAAACCTCCTGGTCTTCATCTAGCCAGATTGAACATCTCAGTATGGAGTGACTACCGATAAGCTGCAGAGAAACCTAAGGGAGCAATTAATACAGAAAGATATCAAGATAATGGAAAAGGAAGAGGGTCATTAGAGCAGGATGTGGGAAACGTAAAGATGCTGAGGAGAGCACTCCAGGGAGGCGGGAGGAAGATCTTTGGGCCGTGCGCGGTTGTCATGGCCAGGGATGGATAATAAAGAGGCTGGAGCATCCACCATCTGGTCGAGCAGAAGGGAAGACGAGAGGCATCAACGGGGAGTTAGAATTATTAGGGGAAGCCAGACGGCGAAAGCATTGATTAAGATTATTTGGGTTGATTAGGTGGTGGCACTCGTTGATTTAATGGGCCTGGCGGAAGGTGCAGTGGCTCGCTTTCCAGAGCAAGGAACTACCGGTCATCCTCGTCAGATGGAAATTGACCCTGAGGGTGTCATAGAGGCTCCTCTGTACGAAACCGGCAGGAGGGGTCATGCAGAAGTGAGGGGTCATTTCTAAATAAGGGAAAGGTTGTGCATTCCAGGGCAAAAAAAGAGAACAACAAAAAACGCCACCGAGATATTCGGTAATATAACATTTATCTACAGGGAATGAAGTTTGGGGTATCTAGTAACCAAATGGTTACTAGATACTCCAGACTTCATCAGGAATGAATGAAGTTGATTTAAAAAACAACTCAATATTATTAAAAACGACTCAATAAATATTTAAAACCTCTCAAAAATATTTTAAAAACCGCTCAATAAAAAACAATATTTCAAACATCAGTGACGAATCAGGCACTTTCACACATGGTAAATAATGTGGTTTCAATCCACTTTAGTGACTGTTTGGAAGTGGATTTTATTATTTCACTCAGTAAAACCCAGTCGCAAAGAGCACTGAAAGTGAACTGAAAGTGTGTTATTTAGGCTGCGTTCAGACTGGCAGTTTGGCCCGATAAAGGCACCTTTCACAAACAGATTAGATGAGCCCGTTCACACAGTCACAGCTGTCACGCATTCCCCTGCTGTACTCACCCCGTCAGAGGACAACTTGGAGCCAGGTTAAAAAGCCACCACCTCTGTAGTGGAGTTTTTGTTTCTTTGCACATTCATCATGCATGGCCAGCTGTCTGAACACGGGGGAGCGTGTGCAGAACGGATTTGGCAGTCTGAACCTGCAGATCCATTCTGCTGCTAGAGTAGCAGCTTTTTTTTTAAAAAAAGGTGCCCATGTGAACACGCGCATGACTTTTGGCCGTTTTTGCAGTGCGCTCCGTGGCTGATGCGCTACAACAATGTGGACGCTTTCCCATGGGATGTCTCCGTGGGTAACCCGCAGCAGGGTGTGCTGTGTGGCTGATACGTCCCACAACATTTTAAACTGGGTCAATTAGAGGCGGCACTATATCGCGGCAAGCTGCCGGTCCGTCCTCAGCCTTAGTGTGTGTGAAAGTGCCCAATAATATCAAGAAAAACTGTAGAGAGAAAGGATCTGGAAACATGCCAACTTTGATCCAGAATATGAAGTGGCCGTATACCGAATCAGACCCTTGGTCCATCACAGTTAAAACGGCTGACTCAGACTGGCAGCAGCTCTCTGGGGTTTCCAGTAGAGACTTTTCACATCACCTCCCCGCCTGGTCTTTTTAACAGGAGATGCCAGGGATTGAACCTGGGACCTTCTGCATGCCAAGTGGATGCTCTACCACTGAGCCAAAGCCCCCCCATGTGCAGAAACATGCTTCCATGCTGATGTGATCAAGATGCGTATCCTCATCCTCGTTTGATGTGCATCCAGGCCAGGGGAATTTGCCAGATTCACCTTCGAATGTGGATGGGCACACACATCTCCGAGCAGGGACATGAACCATGGCACATGACTAGTTGCACATTATTAGACTTAGCAGTGAAAGTCTTACAGGTGTGTAGGTTTGAGGTTTACGATTGCCAGTTTGGGCATGATAAATTCCTGGAGATTTGGGCTGGGGACAGTGGAGTTTGGGGTGCGGAGGGATCTCAGCAGGGATGTCATGTCACTCTGGGACTTCCAGTTTCTCCTGGACTCTATGGTATATTATATAACCTACCCTTCAACATGCCATTTCTTCCAGGAAAGCTGATCTCTGTACTCTGGAGATCAGTTGTAATCTGGGAGAACTCCAGATTACCTGGAGGTTGGCAATGTTTGACTTCAATGTACTGAGTGACCGTGGGTCAGTCACAAGTTCTCTCAGAGCTGTTCTCTCAAGTGCAGTTCTTGAAAGAGCGCTCTCAGTCAGCACCTACCTCACAGGGTGTCTGTTGTGGGGAGGGGAAGGGAAAGGAGATTGTAAATCACTCTGAGACTCCGAGTAAAGGGCAGGGTATAAATCCAATCTCCTCCTCCTCCTCCTTCTTCAGTGCATTTTTGGGAATGAGCAACATACAAACATTTTTGCATTCAGCCTTTGTGAGTGGAATCTAACCTAACTATGGGCACAATCCAATCAAAGTTAAGCATGTTGAACTCCCACTGATTTTCACACATATTTAAATCTCTTGCACTAAAAACATGCAGACCTAAAAGGTGCTTGATTCTGACTGGATCATGTCAAAGATTTCTGAGTCCAGACCAGCTAAAGTTAATCATGATTAAGTTCTGTTGAGTTTAAAGAAAACAAAACAAAACCAGAGTAAAAGAATCATGACTAAAATAAATAAATCATGACTAAAATAAAGTCCATACCTTTCTATTTTACCGAGTCTGAGAACATATGTATTAAGGGCCTTTCTATAATTATACAATTCTGTTATGGTTGCCTTCCTCCAGGTGTACTGGTTGAAGTATGACTAGGATCTGAAAGACTCTGGTTTGATTCCCCACATGTCATGGAAGCTTGCTGGGTGACCTTGAGCCAGTCACACAGTCACTTACACGCTAAATAACACACTTTCAATCCAGTTTCAATGCACTTTGCAACTGGATTTTACTCTGTGAAATGGCAAAACCCATTATTTAGCCTGTGTGAAAACACCCACGCTCTCAGCCTAACCTGAGCTAGTTTGGTGTAGTGATTAAGAGTGCGGACTCTGATCTGGGAGAACTGGGTTTCATTCCCCATTTCCCCCAGGCAGCTGCTGGAGTGACCTTGGGTCAGTCACAAGTTCTCTCAGACCCGTTCTCTCAACAGCAGTTCTCAAAGAGCTCTCTCAGCCCCACCTATCTTACAGGGTGTCTGTTGTGGAGAAAGGAAGGGAGATTGCAAGTCGCTCTGAGACTCTGACTGATTTCCCACAAGCCACTGCTCCACCCCCACTCTTCCATTTCCCCTGACTGCATGCATCAATTTTCCACTATGCACTGCGTGGCCACATTTTGACCTGCACTTTCGACCAATTGCCCCCGCATCTTGTCGATCCTGTTTTTTGAGGATCTAGAAGACGTGTGTGTGTGTGTGTGGGGGGGGATTGGGTGAAGATGCGGGTCAAAATGTGGCCACACAGCACATAGTGGGAAATTGATGCATGCAATCGGGGGAAAGGGAAGCGCGGGGGCGGAGCAGTGGCTTGTGGGAAATTGGTCTCTGAGTGAAGTGTGGGGTATAAATCCAATCTCTTCTTCGTCTTCTAACCTACCTCACAGGGATGCTGGGAGGATCAAATGGAGGAGAGGAGAACTAAGTAAGCTGCTATGTTGAGGAGAAAGACAGGATACAAATAAAATAATGAATAAAACACAGAAATATATATGTGAAGAACCACTCAAAAGAACAGAATAGAGCCAGTGGGAGCCCTGAAAAGCTAATATTCTTGCCTGCCTTATTTCTGAACCTACTGAACAAAGATTGCTCAGTAATAGTGTAAATATTAAAGTATTACATTCCCCTATTCGATAAAGTTGAGTGGAATAGAATTATCACCTTGAAATTACCGGTTAAAAACTCCCCTATACAAAAACAGATTAAAGACAAATTAGACCATGAGCCAGGTCACTATGATTGTTAATTAGTGATAATGGAAATACAATTAGCATAATGCGTTCCAATTACGGTATATGGAGAAATATGAGCACACCGCTTTCATAAATCTTGGTTCCAGGAACAAATAAGATGCATCGGATTTAACAAAGCATGCCCTTTCCCTCGACGTAAAGGTTTACCTTTTTTTATAAAGCTGAAGCATACTTTTTATGGGCTGTGGTTTGAGGCCGGGGGGTGGGCAGGTGGGGGGAGACACAACAGAATGGATTTGGCCTGTCAGCTGAGCAATTCCTATATTAGCTTGGCTTCTGTTGTGAGCTTCCTAGAAAACGTTGCCATCTGTTTCTCCAATTCTGGGTTAAGCAACAGAAGAGAAAATCACAGGCCATTACATCAAATGAACTTACTAACTTCGAAAGAGCCGGCTTCTCCTTTTCGTCACTCTTTTGACTTGGGGTAGGGGGAGGAACGCTCAATAAACTGTGAAAGTAGAATATCTCTTTTCATTTCGTTTTGTTTAAAACATTTTTTGGCCTCCTCTCATCGTTACAGAGCTCAAAGCGGCTTACAACAACACAGATAATACATACAACAAAATACATTTAAGATGGAGGTTCAAGTAAACTGTGAAACTAGAATATCCTTTTTCATTTTAAAAAAAATTTAAACAATTCATGAGCCTCCTTTCTTCCTTAGGGGCTTGAGGTGGCTTATGACATAGATAAAACATATAAAATAAAATAGATTAAAAACATAAAGAAAACAAAAAAATTTAAAAGCAACTTAGGACCGCTAGTAAACTTAACCAAAGCAGTCCTAAAATAAAATTGTCTTCGACAGCCTACTGAAGCTTGAAAGTTAAAGCTCAGTGCTTAGTTCTCGTGGCGCTTTCTTACACGCCCAGGGAAATGCTGATTGCCACTTTGGGGTCAGAAGGCGATTTTTCTCCAAGCCAGTTCGGCTAGGCATCCTGGAGGTTTTCTGTCATCTTCTGGGCATGGAGGAATGGTCACTGGGAGTGTTGGGGGGTGGTATTTGTGGATGTCCTGCATTGTGCACGGGGTTGGACTAGATTACCCTGGAGGTCCCTTCCAACTCTATGTTTCTATGATTCCATGATTCTAAGGTCAAAAAGAGCCACCTGTATAATCTTTACACCCATCTGAACAGTTGAGGTGAAAGACTTCAGAAACCTAAGAAATTAAGTGGCTTTTAAATTAAATTAATTTTTTTTTATTTTTTACAATGAAGAGAACACAGCATGGATCAAGTCTTTCTTGCTGGAATGAGATAGATCAAAAAGGGTAGCTAGGTTTGTAGTGTCCCTCTTTGGCGGAGGGTTCTCAGGTTAGAGTACGCACTCAGGCACCCTTTCTCCGGTCCATTCAGCAGAGACAAGCCGGCTCAAAACATCAGCCGTTTACTTGCAAGGAGACAACTCCAACAACAACAACTCCAACAACAACCAGGGCCAGGGCTTTCTCGGTGGCGGCTCCACACTGGTGGAATGAGCGCCCGGATGACATCAGGGCCCTGCGGGACTTATTGCAGTTCCGCAGGGCCTGTAAGACGGAGCTCTTCCGCCAGGCTTTTCCTCAGGAGCCGCCACTGGGGCAATGTAGGATACTGCTGCCCAATCTGCTGAGCTTTTTGCCATCGCCTTTCCCCATGAGAACCCTGTTGCTGCCAGTATTGATTGTTGCTTATATTGTTTTAGATGTTGTTTATTTAAGCTTGTAAGCCATTTTATGGTATTTTATGGTTGGTAGCCGCCTTGAGCCAGCTTGCTGGATAGGCGGGATAAAAATGTAATAAATAAATAAATAAATAAATAAACTTCAGCTAACATACAAAACTGGAAATGGAAACAAGAGCTCCACCCAACAGGACCAAACTAGGGGAGGAGCAAAGACATTGTTCCATTGCATACATACCTATAATCAATCAATCAATCAATCTATCTATCTATCTATCTATCTATCTATCTATCTATCTGTCTGTCTGTCTGTCTGTCTGTCTGTCTGTCTGTCTGTCTGTCTGTCTGTCCCAGCTAGCTTACAGAGCGAGCTAGCGTCTATCATCCACCTATCCCACCACAGTGTTAGGGTCATTTTACACCTCCCCTCTAAAGTAGTTTGACTGCTGTCTTTTCCTGTGCTGATTTCACAGTGGTGTGACATTTCACTCCAGGGGGTCTAAGTGCACTAATCAACAGCAATTGTTTAAAGCAGAATAAAGCCGGTTGAACACTAGCTTGACCACAGGAGGGCAATTAGTAGATGTGGACATTTCAGTAGCAGCACGGTTTCACACCGCACGGAGGTGTGGGCAGGGTTTTTTGGAACTAGAATGATTCCAGCGGGAAAGTCAGATGTAAAAACAGCCTTAGTCTGTAGCCGTAGAAAAGAGCAAGAGTCCAGCAACATCTTAAAGACTAACAAAATTTGTGGCAGGGGAGGAGCTTCCGTGAGTCACTGCAGTCACGTCTTCAGAAGTATCTGAAAAAGCTCCTCCCCCGCCACTCTTGCTCTTTTCTACTGCGACAGACGGGGGAACACGGGCACATGGAAGGCCCCACATGTACCTGTACAGACTGGGAATCCATCAACCTTGTGAAGGAACTCCCACATGTACAAAAATGAAGACGAGAGTGGTAACTCATGAAAGCTCCTACCCTGCCACAAATTTTGTTAGTCCTTAAGGGGATGGGGGGCCGGTAGTGTTGGTACATCCATGTTGGGAAACTCTTAGAAATCTGGAGATGGAGCCTGGGGAGGACAGGGACTTCAGTGGGGTACAATGCCCTAGAGTCGACCCTCCAAAGTATTAATTTTAGGGAGCCAATTTGGTAGTAGTTAGGAGTGCGGACTTTACTCTGGAAGAACTGGGTTTGGTTCCCCACTCCTCCACGTGCAGCCGCTGGTGCGACCTTGGGTCATTCACAAGTTCTCTCAGAGTTGTTCTCTCAAGGGCAGTTCTCAAGAGAGCTCTCTCAGCCCCACCTACCTCACAGGGTGTCTGCTGTGGGGAGGGGAAGGGAAAGGAGATCATAAACCACTCTGGGATTCCGAGTGAAAGGCAGGGTAGAAATCCAACTCTCCTTCTCCTCTTCCTCCTCCTTCTTCTCCCCCCTCCCACCTGAATGCTGACATCTCTACATAAATCTGAGTTTCCTAGATCCAAGTCCAAAAGTGCAACAACGACAACTTGCCTCGTAAGAGAACTTGGAAGAAAACTTTGGACAGGGGTCAGATAATTTAGGGGAACAGCAAAAACAGTGGAATGCTATCGATAGCAATTGATCTGCATAATGCCAGGACGCGATCAAGGACAGCAGGCGGATGATGAAGGTTACTTTCAGCTTTGCAGTTGGGGGTATGCGCAGACACCAATCTACAAGCTGGCCTACTTTCTCCCTCCAATTTAATAGCATAAGGGGGACTCTTGCTGGTCTAGGGTCATGCGCTCGTGACCCCAAGCCGCAAGAAAGGAAAAGCGAGCCATCTGTGAAGCTAAGAGTCTGGCGTTTAACTTTAAGTGGGTTACTGGGTCTCTCTGCTATTTGGGTCGAAGCGTTCCATGTAACGCTCGTGGGAAAGAATACCACGGATGAAAGGCTGTTCATCTGGCTTCGCGAAGGCCGTCTTGGCTTAGGGGTGTGGGAGCAATCAGGCTGGCCCTACAACCTTGGTCTAAGTGAAAGGAGAAGCAACATGACTTTACAATGAATGAACTCTGGTGACATCTGGGAAGCTGGGCTGGAGAGGAATCAAACTCATGGTTCAGGCTGTTACGATGACATGTTCATGTGCTTAACTGTTAAAAAACAAACAAACCCTATTGCTTCTGGGAGCACATGGCAGGGGGGAACCATTCGTAGGTAGGGAAAGACTCAGCAAGGGATATGAGCCAGTGTTCCCTCTAAGCTGAATTAGTGTGAGCTAGCTCACAGCTTTTTAGCCTCCGGCTCACACATTTTTGTCTTGGCTCCAGAGCAAACTAATTTATGCCCTAGCCAAATTACCTGCTCACAGCTTTAATGCCAGTAGCTCTCAAAGTAGAATTTTGGCTCACAAGACTCCCCAGCTTAGAGGGAGCATTGGATATGACTGCAGTGCCGTAGAATCATAGAGTTGGAAGGGACCTCCAGGGCCATCTAGTCCAACCCCCTGCACAATGCAGGACATTCACAAATATTTCCCACCCACACCCCCAGTGACCCCTGCTCCATGCCCAAAATAGGGCAAAGAGCCTCCAGGATCTCCGGCCAAACTGGCCTGGAGAACAAATTCTTCCTGACCCCAGCGTGGCGACCGGCATTTCCCTGGGCGTGTAAGAAAGGGCCACAAGAAATAAGCACTGACACAACCTTTCCTGCCCTCCCCATCATGACCTGCCCAAGTTCACAGAATCAGCATGGCTGTCTGGTGGCCATCTAGCCTCTGTCTGAAGACCTTCAAAGAAGGAGACTCCACCACCTCCTGTGGAAGCCTGCTCCACTGAGGAACAGCTCAAACTGTCAGGAAGTTCTTCCTCATGTTTAGCCGAAAGCAATTTTGATTTGATTTCCATGCCTTGTTTCTGGTCCTTACCCATGTTGTAGGCGGATTCATTTGTCTTTTCTCGTAGGCCGCTGGACAAATTTAAACATTGCATTTTGATATTTCTAGATATTCTTTATTATTGTTTTTATTTAGATATTTACACTCTGCTTTTCTCCCCCGTGGGAGACCCAAAATGGCTTACATGGATCTCTTTGCCTCTATTTGTTATCCTTGCAACAATCCTGGGATGAGAGTGTGTGACTGATAGGGTTGCCAACCTCCAGGTGGGGCCTGGAGATCTCCCATTTTTACAACGGGCCTCCAGGCCACAGAGGATCAATTCCCTTGGAGAAAATGGCTTGCTTTGGAAGGTGGACTCTATGGCACTGTACCATGCTGAGGCCCCTGCCCTGTCTTTCCCATCAACAAAATATTGTGATATTTCCTGACCCAGAGCCGGTAACCCTAGTGACTGACCCAAGGTCACCAAGCGAGCTTCCACGGCAGGGTCAAGATCTGAACCTGGCTCTCCGAGATCTGAGTTTGACTCTCTTAACTACTTTTGT
The DNA here is from genome assembly GCA_029233225.1 of Lepidodactylus listeri. NCBI lineage: Eukaryota > Metazoa > Chordata > Lepidosauria > Squamata > Gekkonidae > Lepidodactylus > Lepidodactylus listeri. The sequence continues at coordinate 5,790,715 of JARCFY010000016.1, read as the reverse complement.
TGTTGTTCAGTCACACAGTTGAGCCCGACTCTTTGCAACCCCATGGACCACATCACACCAGGTCCTCCTGTCTTCCGTCGTGCTCCAGAGTTTGCTTAATTTCATGTTTGTCGCATCGATGACACTGTCTAACCATCTCATCCTCTGCCGTCCCCTTCTCCTTTGACCTTCAATCTTTCCCAGCATCAGGGTCTTCTCCAGTGAGTGCTCCCTTCTCATTCGGTGGCCAAAGTATTTGAGCTTCGACTTCAGTATCGGGCCTTCCAGGGAACAGTCAGGGTTGATTTCTTTTAGGACGGACTGATTTGATCTCCTTGCAGTCCAAGGGACTCTCAAGAGTCTTCTCCAGCACCATAATTGGAAAGCATCTATTCTTCGGCACTCAGCCTTCCTTATGGTCCAGCTCTCGCAGCCATATTTTACTACTCTAACTCCTACACCACGCCAGCTCCCCATTGCGAATCCCCTTGTAAGCCTCTTCCCTGCACTGACCAGTCACATTGCAGGACTGAGGGTTGAAAGCATGGCAGTACAGCCTCTAACTATGGTTGCAAACCCCAGGTTGGGAAATTCCTGGATATTTGGCATTGCAGCCTAGGGAAGTGAAGTTGGGGGGGGGTGTTATAATGCCATAGCACTGACCCTCCACAGCAGCCATTTCCTCCTGAGAAACTGATCTCTGTAATCTGGAGATCAGTTATATTTCCATGAGCTCTCCAGTTGTTGGGTTGGAACCTGCTTGACCTGGATTCAAGCCTCCCCTTCTCCACAAGGTACCCTGGATCACTCTGGGTCAGCCCTCTTTTCCCATTCCAGCTTGGTGTCGTGGTTAAGAGCGACAGACTCTAATCTGGGAGAACCGGGCTTGATTCCCCACTCCTCCACAAGCAGCTGCTGGTGTGACCTTGGGTCAGTCACCAGTTCTCTCATGGCTGTTCTCTCAGGAGCAGTCCTCAAATGAGCTCTTTCAGCCCCACCTACCTCACAGGGTGTCCATTGTGGGGACGGGAAGGGAAAGGAGATTGTAAGCCGCTCTGAGACTCCTTCGGGTAGTGAAGGGAGGGGTATAAATCTTCTTTTTACCTCACAGGGTTGTTCTGAGGATAAAAAGGAGGAAGGGAATAATTCTCTGTGCATAAAATATGACAGACAGATAGGTGGGGTCCAATGTTCCCTCTAAGCTGTGGAGTCCTGGGAGCAAAAATTCTACTTTGTGAGCTACTGGCATTAAAGTTGTGAGCGAGTGATTTGGTTCCTGCACAAATTAGTTTGCTCTGGAGACATCCTTCCTGCGCTAAGACAAAAATGTGTGAGCCGGAGACTAAAAAACTGTGAGCTAGCTCACACTAACTCAGCTTAGAGGGAACACTGGTGGGGTCCCTCAACACCATCCCATTCCCGCTTCCATTAGGAGCCGAGTGTTTTACGCTAGAGTAGGTCCATCTTTCTTACCGCTGTTGCCTTCAGATCCTGAAATACCTCTGTGCATGCCAAATGTTATATCACTTCTGCCTGCATGGGTGCAAGAGCAAATAATTATACCAGGGATGATTAAATTTCAGCAAGCTGATCTTTCAAAACCTTTTACATTTTTTTAAAAAAAACCCAACGCGATTCAAACAGAAGCAACATCCTCCCGTCCCCATTCACAACGCCTCTCAGATTCGTAGCAGAGAGAGAGAGAGAGAGAGAGCTCGATTTAGCATGCGTTTCACTGAACTTATCCTGTTTCTTGGACTGCGCTCGGCTCTAATAATGCATTAAGCACTGATAGATGACATTGATCCTATCGAGGGTCGTGTCCGAACCGTTGACATTTGGCCGGTGTTTGGTAAATGAACTTGAAAAACGGTCGACCCAAGTAGGTTGGGGAGTTGCTTATTTAGACCAAATGGACCGTCCCTGTTGTTATATTCAAGTCTAATAGAGCCTGTTAACCTTTCCAGCCGTCTCCTGTGGGCATCGCGCACAAAGAAGATTTCCTTGTTTGCAATTTCTCACCACTGCCTTTCCTAATGCAGACGTCGACTTTGTTTCACTAAACACCGAAGCAAAAAAGACCCCCAGGCATATCTTTGGCAAGCTGATTTTTGATATATGTCATTCTGCCTTAAATTGTACAGGTTCTCTTCTTCAACTAAAAATATGCTCATGGATGGAAGTCTCCAGGCCTATCAGAGCCGGTTGGGTGTGGTGGTTAGGTGACTACACAGTAATGCCGCACTCTTTCGTTTTGGATTCAGTTCAGACTTGAATCCTATACAGGTGGCACTGGAATAACAGAACGCTCAGGTTTCATGGCGTTCACAGATGTTTTCAGTGCTAATAAAGGTCGGTGTGATTCACCGCCAGTTTGGTGTAGTGCAGGGGTGGCCAACCTGTGGCTCGGGAGCCACATGCGGCTCTTTCACACATATTGTGCGGCTCCTGGCAGGGCGGCTGGGGAAGCAAAGGGGAGGCATGCTTTTTCTCTCTTTCTCCCTTCCTTCCTTCCTTCCCTCCTCCCTCCCATCTGTTTGCTTTCCTAGTTTCTCTCTCTCTCTTTCTTTCCACTTCTTTAATTCTTTCTTTCCATCTCTCTCTTTCTCTCTCTCTCTCTCAATATCATTAGCAAACAAGTAATATCATTATCAATAACCGGTTTTCCTTGTTTGTTTTTATTTTTGGCAGTCCCATTTAACATTAATAAAAAGCAAATTTGCATATTTTTAAAAATAAAAACTTGTGTGTGATATTTGTTCCTGTCTTGTGGCTCTCAGACATCTGACATTTATTCTATGTGGCTCTTACGTTAAGCAAGGTTGGCCACCCCTGGTGTAGTGGTTAAGTCCATGGACTCTAATCTGGGAGAACTGGGTTTGATTCCCCACTCTTCCATTTGCACCTGCTGGATGACCTTGGGCAAGCCATAGCTCTGATAAGAGCTGTCCTTGAAAAAGAGCAGTTTCTGTCAGAGCTCTCAGCCCCACCTACCTCACGGGGTGTCTGTTGTGGGGAGGGGACAGGAAAGGAATTCGTAAGCCGCTCTGAGACTCCCTTGGGTAGTGTAGGGCAGGGTATAAATCCAATCTCTTCTTCTTCTTCTTCATTCCAGGCAAGATCCGCTCTGAATTGTCCCGAGCTCTCCATCTTAGTAGATAAACACTGGATTGCCAGCGCTGTACATTCGGGGAGGGGCTGTGGCTCAGTGGCAGAATCTCTGCTTGGCATGCAGAAGGTCCCAGGTTCAGTCCCCGGCATCTCCAGTAGAAAGGAGAAGGTAGTAGGTGATGAGAAAGACCTCAGCCTGAGACCCTGGAGAGCCACTGCCGGTCTGAGCAGAGAAGACTGACCTTGATGGACCCAGGGTCTGATTCAGTAGAAGACAGCTGTGTGTTCACTGCTTGTTTTTTGGATCACACTGTTTGCATTTCAACCTGTAATATTCCCCTTCCCTTTGCACCACTATATATCTACATCCAATATTGTTATTATTCTTGTTGTATGGCATTCTGTGTAGTAGAGCTAGGAGATCCTGACTGTCTGGCAGCCTGAAGTTCTAGCTCTTTTAGTGTTATGCACCACTAGGTGGCAAGCTAGACTTGTTTTTGAGGCAAGAGACGTTGTGGTGGCTCAGAGGTTAAGATGCTGAGCTGCAGACCGGAAAGTTGGTAGCTCCGCAGTTTGAGACTTGAGTGCCACGTGGCGGAGTGAGCTCCCGTCTCTGGCCCCAGCTCCTGCCAATCTAGCAGTTTGAAAGCAAGGAATTGCAAGCAGATAAACAGGTACTGCTTTGGTGGGAAGGTAACAGCGTACCATGCACCTCACCGTTTAGTTATGCCGGCCGCATGGCCGTGGAAAAAAGTCTTCAGACAGCGCTGGCTCTTTGGCTTGGAAACAGAGAGGAGCACCACCCCCTAGAGCCGGATTTGACTGGCTTTCAAGCAAGGGAAACCTTTAACTTTACCTTTAGGTGGCAAGCTAGACTTGTTTTTGAGGCAAGAGATGTTTCAGAGGTGGTTTGCCATTGCCTGCCTCTGCATCACAACCCTAGTATTCCTTGGAAGTCACCCATCTGAATACTAGCCAAGGCCAAACCTGCTTAGCTTCTGAAATCTGATGGGATCGGTCTAGCCTGGGCCATCCAGGTCAAGGCATCCAGCATTGTGTATGTGTGTGTGTGTGTGTGTGTGTGTGAGAGAGAGAGAGAGAGAGATGTCATGCACTCCTATACTCCTCAGGTCAGATAAACATTTTTTTTTAACGATCCAGCAGGCCTTAACTTCAACTCCCTTCCTATTTTACGACGCTTGTGTTAAATCCTAGAAACAACTTTATGGGGGGGGAAAATTTCATAACGAATCTCATTGAAGCAAACAAACATCTGGTTTACAGCACGACTGTGTGATAAAATTCCGTCCGGAATCCCTTTTGCTCGTAGGTTTGTTTTCTACCTACAATCATTCATATCCACGAATCTCCAGGGTACTGTCTGGAATATGGAATATGGAACAGTTGTATGTTGTTGTTGTTGTTTTTCTTTAAAAAAAGAAAGAAAAGAAAAGAAAAATAGATGCAATTTGCACGCCGTATCTGTTGCCCAATCTAAAACGACTATCCTGGGTTGTATGTAGTCCAATATATTGATAGACTCCCCGGTGACTTCTGCTGACGCCCTGGTTTAATTGTGATGAACTTTGGATTCCGCTCCTAAGGTCAGTTATTAACTATTGATGAATTCTCCTTTTCTCCACTTAATGCTAAAGTATTCATACTAACTAAGACAGATGAGAATGGGTAAGAATCTTTTTTCAAAAACGCCCTTCTGTGAGGTTTTTTACATGACTCTCGCTATACAGACCAAAAGGGGGTAATCATTCATACCCAGTTTGAGAGAGAGAAAGAAACACCAGTTCGGTGTAGTGGTTTAGTACGCGGACTCTAATCTGGGAGAAGCGGGTCTGATTCCCCCCTCCTCCACTTGCACCTGCTGGATGACCTTGGGCAAGCCATAGTTCTGTCAGATGTGTTCTCTCAAGGACAGTTCTGGAAAGAGCTCTCTCAGCCCCACCTACCTCACAGGGTGTCTGTTGTGGGGAGGGGAAGGGAGAGGAATTTGTAAGCCGCTCTGAGACTCCCTTGGGTAGTGAAGGGCGGGGTATTAATCCAATTTCTTCTCTTCTTCTCTTCTTTACAAATTCACCTTTTTAAAAACAGAAATTCCCTACTATATTGGTCTTTGTGGGATGCAGAATGGTATGCTGTAACCTGATCTTATCAGATCTTGAAAGCTCAGCAGGGTTGGTACTTGGATGGGAGACTACCAAGGAAGGCTCTGCAGAGGAAGGCAAGGTCAAACCACCTCTTCTTGTCACTTGCCTTGAAAGCCCCTTGCTGGGGTCACCACAAGTCTTGAATGGGAGACCACCAAGGAAGGCTCTGCAGAGGAAGGCCGTGGCCAACCACCTCTGCTTCTCACTTGCCTTTGAAAGCCCCTTGCTGGGGATGCCATAAGTCATTTGTGACTTAAGGGCACATACATACATACATATGTATGTACATATTTTGTGCAGTTCAGGAGGCCTCACTTCAAAAAGGATGTGGACAGAATGGAGCGGGTACAGAGGAGAGTGACGAGGATGATCGGGGGCTTGGAGACCAAGAAGCCCTGCGAGGAAAGGCTGAGGGACTTCTTGGGAATGGTCATTCTGGAGAAGAGGAGGTTGAGGGGGGACAGGATGGCTCTCTTGAAGTATCTGAAGGGCTGCCACTTAGAGGAGGGCAGGGAGCTGTTCCTGTGGGCAGCAGAGGAGAGGACTCACAATAATGGGTTTAAATTAAGGGCGGAAAGGTACTGGCTGGATCTTAGGGAAAACTTTTCTTACAGTCAGAGTTGTGCCACAGTAGAATCAGCTGCCTGGGGAGGTGGTGAGCTCCCCCTCCCTGGCAGTCTTTAAGCAGTAGCGGGACAAACCCTTGTCAGGGATGCTCTAGGCTGATCCTGCATCAAGCAGGGGGTTGGGCTAGATGGCCCATATGACCCCTTCCAACCCTGTGATTCCATGATTCTATATATTGCCCTTTGAGCCAGCCAAAATACTGTACATAAATAACAAAAAAAAAAAGGGACAAAGAAACCACTGTTTGTTGGGTGACAATCCTGGATGCCAACCTTGAAACCGAATGGGGTCAGTAGGCAAACAAAAAAAATCACCCTACCCATAAGGCAGCACACCGGCAAATCACCTTGACAAACAACGAGGCTATTTTGGGTTTCCCAGAAGGCATCGAGAGTTCCCCTCCGAGATTTATAAACACCGCCGTAACAAATGGGAGGCTGAAGTTTAAACTGTTCCGAAGCCTCCTCTTCTCTGGTTCCTGGGCCCGCCGTGATTTAAAGAGCTGACATTTACTATGTGCTGGCCTATTATTCAGAATGACTGTTTGTGTAGAGACGATATTTTAAAAATGGCTGGTGCGCGATGAAAAATTCTTATTAAGGCCAGGAGAGAGGGGAAAAAAAACAATTTAAGTAGGGAACCCTCTTCCCACTTTAGCTGGCTATAAGTCTCTCTGCCTCGTCGTGTGAGAAATATGCCATACTCTCTGGTTTTCTTCCATTTTAGTGGATAGCCGAAGAGACTCGTCGCAAAGGTTAGGGTCATACCAAGGAGACTGCAGGCTGATTTTCTCAGGGATTTCGCGGGTAAAGATCCTTGCTTTATGACCATGAATGGAAAGAGTTGTTCAAAAACCGTGGTAAGCCTATACATATAGGCCCAGCTTAGAGGACTGCAAAAATCACTCTGCTTCCTTCTGGCTGCTGGTGGGGAAGAAGAAGAAGAGGAGGGGGAGATTGTATTTATACTCCACCTTTCACTCAGAGTCTCAGAGCAGCATTACAATCTCCTTCCCCTTCCCCTCCTCACAACAGACACCCTGGGAGGTAGGTGCGGCTGAGAGAGCTCTTTTGAGGATTACTTTTGCGAGAACAGCTCTGAGATGACTTCTGACTGACCCAAGGTCACACCAGCATCTCCATGGGGAGGAGTGGGGAATCAAACCCCATTCTCCCAGATTAGAGTCTGTGCTAGAGATGCACAAAAAAATTTGACCCATTCGGATTTGGCCAAATTGGGCCGAATGACCTCCAAATGCTGCTTTCGGCAATGCAAGCTGATTGGGGTCACACTCGGCTGGCCGAATCACATTTGGCTCATCCAAAGTGAATGCACATCAAAATGGGATCAAAATGCTTCAGGACGGGGTGAGTACGGCACGGCAATGCCAGACAGCTGTGGCTGTGTGAACCGGCCCACTTAATCCGCTTGAGAAACATGCCTATATCAGTCCAAACTGCCAGTCTGAACTCAGCCATAGTCTTCCCATTCAGGGGAAAACTGAAAAAAAGAAAGAAGCAAACCCCACTGCATAGCCCCAAACCAACGTAAGTCAGGGGTGGAAGTAACCATACCTGGTAGCATGCGGCTCTCCTCCCATGCTACGCGCTTGGGGCAGCAAAATGACTTGAGACAGCCCTGCCTTAAGGCTAAGCAGAAGGAAATAGACAAGGCTCACCTCCCCCTATTTTCCCCTTCTCTCCGCCGCCCCACCAGCCACAGCCGGGGCACTCACCTTTCTCGAGTTTGTTGTATCTCTCCCCACAATGGGCATCACTTCAAGTATCTATATAATTATGAATGATCAGAACAATGTCCCGTACAAGTCTGGCTAGGCTTCGAGAAAACATTCCTACCTTATTTGACCTTATAACAACCTTGGGAAGTTGGTTAAGGTGAAATTAGGGCCAAACTAGATATTACATTATCCACGGTTCCAACCCTGCATGGAAAGCAGTTGACAAAACATCCACAAATAGAAGAAGAAGCAGAGAACATTTACCACTCCCGGTCATCCAGCGAGCCGTTGAGCCTGAAACCCAGCTAGATCCTTGCAGATGTGGATAAATCCCACCGACGTCAATGTCTACAAGAAAGCCCACGTTATTCTAACTTTTCGGTATATGGGAATCCCGGTGAAAGAACAGAGCCAAAAATCTTTAAACATAATTGAAGCTAATCTCTCAACTTGTGGACTCTGATCTGCAAAGCTCATGGGCAGGCCTGCCGTGCGCTTTTATTATCGAGTGGTCTAAATCCGGGGCTTAGACGCTAATCACCAATTTTGTGCCCAGCATCCATTTAACTCTTTTACTTACGAGAAACCATTAGAGAAACAGAAGCTGGCCAGTGTTAAAACATTTATCCCCCCGTCCCAGAAAGTTCAGTCAAGAAATGGGGGGTGAAAAAAAAAAATCCGTGTCCGTCCTCTCGGAGACAGACAGCGACTGGGATATAATATTTCGAAACACGCCATGTGAAGAATTAGTCAGTGACAACAGACTGAACAGATTTTTAGGGTTTTTCACATGATGGAGCCGATAATATATGAGGACTTGAGCCCTACTGAGCTGTGTGTAAGCACAGAATGGAATACAATCCTACCGAGGAGATGTATTATTAGCCAAACGCTGGCAGCTACTCCTTCAAAATGCACACATTCCAAAACCACATGGTCAAGGGCTTCTCGACTGTTCAAAGATGACCCAGTGTTCTGCTCCTTCCCAGATTTATGCCTTGCAGAAAACGACCTGCTGGGTTAGCTTTTTAGACGACTGTGAAAAGGAAACAGAAGATCCTGGCCTTCCCCCAGTTAATTCTCTGAGTGTTGCGGTTGTGTCTGAACCTCTGTGGTGGTAGTGGAGGAGGAAAGGGTTGTCAAATCACAGCTGACTTATGGCACCCCCTGGTGGAGTTTCCAAGGCAAGAGGCGTCCAGAGGTGGTTTGCCGTTGCTTGCCTCTGCGTAGCAACTCTGGGCTTCCTCATGTCAGCTAATACTGCCATCCCCTGCCCGGGAGGTGGGATTTCCAGTCTTGGGACGTCATCACTGTGGAATGTCTTGTTCTTTGTTCTCATGGCGTGCTTATCACTCTGCCTGAGGTTCCGACTTTGAGGGGATCTTGATGCCAGCTGTTGTATCTATTGTTGTCTGGCTCTATACCTTCCTGCCTATACTCTGGGAACAGAAAGCCAGTATTTCAAGCACCTTTTTCTTATTTCACTGATTGGTTCCAATGTACTACCGGGCCTCTCTTTGAACTCTGTATAAGTATCCTGAACCCACAAGTGCCTGCCATTACTAACACGAGACATGCAGATGACCATTACAGACCTGCGTCAATAAAGCTTTCCTGTGTAAGGATTCTTGTTGTTGACTGACTCTGTGGAGGTTCTTGTAATGGGGGACTCTTTGGGGGCTCTCACACCTTGGTGGCCTCCCATCTAAATGCTAGCCAAGGCTGACGCTGCTTAGCTTCTGAAATCTGATGAGATCTCCCCTCACCAAAATCCACCCTCCTCAGGCGCCACTCCCAAAATCTCCAGGTATTTCTCAACCCGGAGCTGGCAACCCTATTCATGGGAAGTGCATGAAGTGTAATCCTGGGCAGGGGTCATTTTGTAAAAAAAAGAGGTGCAGGAGCTCATTGGCATAACTTATTTATGCCATACCTCCTGACATCACCAGAAGTGTATCAGAAGGCAACACCCACTGCTCAGGCTCCACCCCAAAAACCTCCAGGTATTTCCCAACTCAGAGCTGACGAGCCAGCTTGACATTTTGACTAAAGACACTTCCTTTGCTCTTGCAGGGAAGCTCTTGCAGGGAAACCTACAACAAGCATGAAAATACAGATTAAGTTGGTAAACTTTTGCCTTTTTCCACAACGCATCACCATTAGGGCTGCCAAGTCCAACTTGGGAAATATCTGGGGACTTTGGGGGTGGAGCCAGGAGACTTTGGGGGTGGAGCCAGGAGAAAGGAAGTGACATCATTTTGTGATGTCACATCCTGTGATGTTGCTTCCACATGCTGACACATGAACTCATGAAGTTTCCTAATACTGAATCAGGCCATTGGTCCATCAAGGTCAGTACTGACTACTCAGACTGGTAGTGGCTCTCCAGGGTCTCAGGCTGAGATCTTTAATGTCACCTATTACCTGATCCTTTTTTAGCTGAAGAGGCTGATACCTCCTGCATGTCAAGCAGATGCTCTATCACTGAGCAACGGCCCTACTGAATCCTTCCTCATCTCGGCAGAATATGAAGCACTAAGTGCTACACAAGTGCTAAATATGATTTTCATATCATAAGAACAGGAGAGAAGCCACAGTGGATCGGCCCATCCAGTACAGCCCATCCAGTACAACACTCTGTGTCACAACAGTGGCCAAAAATACCAGGTGCCCTCAGGAGGTCCAGCAGCGGGGCCAGAACTCCAGAAGCCCTCCCACTGTTGCCCCCCAAGCACCAAGAAGGCAGAGCATCACTGCCCCAAACAAAGTGTTCCATTTAGACCTTGTGGCTAATAATAGCCACTGATAGACCTCTGCTGGATGGGGACAGAGAGAGAGAGACAGACAGACAGAAAAAAGAAAGAGGGAGAGAGAGAAGGAAAAAAAACTGGCAGAGGCACTTACTTCCATTTAGACCTTGTGGCTATAATAGCCACTGATAGACCTCTGCTGGATGGGGACAGAGAGAGAGAGAGAGAGAGACAGACAGACAGAAAAAAGAAAGAGGGAGAGAGAAGGAAAAGAGCTGGAAGAGAAACTTACTACAGCAACGTTGCCAGCCACATGCAAAAGCAGCTCCTTCAGTCCCTCCTTAATCTCTGGGCGGACCTCTCTTGCTGTGGAAGCTCTCTTGCTGACTTCTTAAAGGGGAAATGTCTGGTGAGGCTTTTTACTGCAGGGCAGGCTCTCTGCAGACATTTCCCTTTTAAGGCAGCCATTTTGTCCCCCCGGTGGCCAACTTGGAAAAAGCGGGGGAAAGCACTAAAAATCGGTGTTTCCCCCGCCCTACCGGGGGACTTGGCAGCCCTAATCACCATATATGCCCGCTCCTGGGCTTGTTACTCCTGAAACGGCGTTCCTGCATATTCCGTCTCAAAATGACCCCTGATCCTGGGAAACTTTTAGAAAAAAACTGAGTCTACATCAATGCTCCCTCTAAGCTGTGGAGTCTTGTGAGCAAAAATCCTACTTTGTAAGCTACCGACATTAAAGTTGTGAGCGAGCAATTTGGCCGCTGCATAAATCAGTTTGCTCTGGAGCCATCCTTCCCGAGCTAAGACAGAAATGTGTGAGCTGGAGGCTAAAAAAACTGTGAGCTAGCTCACACTAACTCAGCTTTGAGGGAACACTGGTCTACATTACTTTAAAGCACTTCTAGAAGTCTGTCATGATCATGAGCCTAGTAGTGTGGCCTACAGGCTGGGGAGGCCTAGTGGCTCCAGGAAAGCCTGTATTGGAGTAGTCATCAGGGCCTAAATTTCCCAGGTTCCCTCTGGACCCTGTGACTGGGTAACTGGAGATTTTGGAGGGAAAAGCTACCCCAGCAGGGGAACAGGGGGTGGTGCCTGGGAAGAGGCGATAAAAGGCCTTGTCCAGACTGGGAGGGGGTTCTCTCTCCCAGGGAACGGAGCTGGTGGGAGCTGCTGCAGACAGAGGGATTCCTCATCCCAAAAGGTGGTGAGTTAGACTGTGAACAGGCACCTAGGGATGGCTAGGACTGTGCAGACATTAGGATTTTTTAGCATTAGGATTTTTTAATTTTACTGATTTACCTGCCTTTACTTTGCTCATTTCCCCTAGTTATTGATCTAAAGTTGTTATTCAGTGTATTATGGGGTTGCCAGCCTCCAGGTGGGGCCTGGGGATCTCCCGCTTTTACAACTGATCCCCAGCTGAGAGAGATCAGCTCCCCTGGAGAAAATGGCTGCTTTGAAGGGGGGACTCTATGGCATTGTACCATGCTGAGGCCCCTCCCCTCCCCAAACCCCACCCTCTCCTGGATCCACCCCCAAAGTCTCCAGGTATTTTCCAACCCAAACCTGGCAACCCTCATCTATTAATAAAACTAGTTGTTACTCTGCCAGTGTCCGCACACCACATTTGGACACGTACCGGGGGAAACCTGTGGTAAAAGCACTGTAACAAGGGGTAGGGTGGGTGCTCTGGGCCCTCCCATGGAGACCCGTACCAGAGTGGTGGCAGCTGTTAGTGAACTTTTCCAGCTACTGCCTGCGACAAAGTTGATCTGCTGTTCTACTGGTTGTTTGTTGTTGGTATTAATATGGGTTTTTTTGTGATTGTGTGTGCGCGTGCGCGTGTATGTGTGTGTGTGTGTGCGCGCACCTGGAAGTCATGGTTGACTTCTGGCAACCCCTAGTGGTGGTTTAGTATTGCCTGCCTCTTCGGTCTGGTGGCCAATTGTAATTCAAGGAGATCTCCAGGCCCCATCCCCAAGTGAATCACAGCACAATTTCCCCCAGTATTCCCAACAGATCATGTAGACTGGTGATCTTCTGGGGTTCTTGGCTTCCATTGACTTATTTACTACAAAGTGAAGCACAATTAAAACCAGAAACAGAACCAACCCAATGATGAAGGTACGCGGACACCAGGGTCAGGAGAAGCTGTTTTATTGACATCAGACTTGGCCTGATATGATTTTCAAAAACAAGTGCCGAGCCCCGATTTTATGCGGACTTGACCTTAAATAATAAAGGGGCAGGAGTTTACAGAAGAGAAGTGGTTAGTGTCATTTGTGTATATTCTACGCAATTTTCGTAAGCAAAGCATTCAATTACAACCCTGTGCATGTCTAACAGTCACACTAGCTGGAATGTTCATTTCAAGTAATGTTGCGAGCTGCCAGAATTCTCATGGTCTCCTGGCTCAGGCTATCTTAAGATTGTTGCAAGCAAAACAATGGGTGCTGATGTGCTTTTGCGCTCTTACGCATGTGTCTCAGGTAACATCAGAGAATCTTGTGCTTTGGCCTTGTGGTTTCATAGCTTGCTGACTAAACAGTGGTTCATAATATGGCTTTTTGAAATTCTATTCATTCAAAAGTCAATGGAAGCCAAGAACCCCAGAAGATCACCAGTCTACATGATCTGTTGGGAATATTGGGGGAAACTGTGCTGTGATTCACTTGGGGATGGGTAGTCCGAGTTCCAAGAAGTGCCTTCATGATAATTGAACTCTATGATCAGACAGTCCATACACTGCATTTCTGCATGGATTCTTCTATCAGAGGACACGCAAGAGCAATCATGTAGAAGGGGGTGGAGCAGAAACAACTGGCTGTTACGTGCAAACAATGTAACCAAGGGAGCTTTGACTTTTGAAAGCTTATGCCCTGAAGATCTTGTTCAGTCTTAGCCATCATAGTTACTAGGTTCTTAGTGGAACTTCTCGCATGGAGCAATGTGGTCCTTCCCACCTTCTGCTGCCAGTGCATTGAAACCCAAAGATGATGGCAGTGGAAAGCTGCCTTATGGTGATCCCATAGGGTTTTCTAGGCAAGAGATGTTCAGGGGTGGTTTGCCATTGCTTACCTCTGCGTAGCAACCCTGGGCTTCCTTGGTGGTCTCCCATCCAAGTACCAACTAGAGCCAACTATGCTTAGCTTCTGAGATCTAGATGAGATCAGGCTAGCCTGGGCCATCCAGGTCAGGTCAAAGCAATCAAGAGAGTGCGTCTTTAATCTCATTGGAAGTTTGACGAGAAATTCATTCTTGCTGCAGGAGGGTGGATGGGACAATTAAAGCTCTTCCAACTCAATGATGCTATTAAACCGAAAGTGGTTTTCATAGTTAAAGCAGGTTGTTTCTAAAGGGCAATAATTCGTGAACGTTAACTAATGAAGAAAGGATTACGATGCCGCACCGTTATATGCAGATCTCCTCTAATACAAACCAATTATTTCAGATGGCGTCTAATAGCTATAATTAACACGCATCCAGATAGCAGCCACTCTTCCTTTTCCTGACACATATTTGTACAGGATACTATCTGTAACATAAGTAAGGAGATACTCTTGGTGGAGTAGAGAGACTGCCTAAAGCAGTGGTTCCCAAAATTTTGGTAGGGGGAGGAGGAGGATGATAATGGATTTATACCCAACCCTTCACTTTGACACAAATACCCATTATTGTCTTTAATCTCTCATGAGTTTCTGTCTAGTTTGGTGTCCTCTTAGCCAAAATGTTCAGCACCCATTTTAGCTCCTTACACCCATTCTTCCAGTCATTATTATGCATTTAAACAATTATAGACCCACCTTTCTTCCAGAAAACTGGGAGAAGCAACAAGAAAACCAAAACGTGGTACAGATGTCAAAGAAGAACCATTCAAACTGTCAGTAACAACAGATCTTAATTAAAGCTGAGAACTTTCGGGAGAAAGAGAGCACCATAGTAAAGTCAGCACTGTTCCATATTTCATAGAATCTATAAAGGTTCTCTAAACCCTGGTTGGTTTCAGACTCGCAAAAACATTGTAATTTTGAGTATGACTCTGAAGAACATCTGCCACCATAGATCAGCGCTTGAAGTCAGACAAATTTGAGTCCAGCAGCACGTTAAGAGACCAACAGCCCTGATCTGGGTGGCCCCAGGCTAGCCCGATCCCATCAGATCTCAGAAGCTAAGTAGGGTCGGCCTTCTCTAATATTTGGATGGGCAACTTCCAAAGAATAATAGAGTCGTGACACAAAAGTAAGCAGTGGAACAAACCACCTCTGAAATGTCTCTTGCCTCAAAAACAAATTCTAGCTAAAGAGCCAGAACTTCTGGCTGCCAACCAGTCTTAGGATCTCTTGGTTATACCACACACACTTCATGATGATGGTGATGATGATTAGAGACCAACAAGATTTTGGAGGTATGAGCTTTCAAGAGTAAAAGCTCCCTTTGTCAGATACAACAAGAAGAGAAGGGACCACCTCATCTCATATATGCCTCGAAGAGTGTTACACTCGAAAGATCAACACCTCCTGGTGGTCCCTGGCCCAAACGATGCCCGTCTTGCCTCAACCAGGACCAGGGCTTTCTCTGTCCTGGCCCCAGCCTGGTAGAACATGCTCCCTATTGAGACCAGGGCCCTGCAGGATCTTCTTTAATTCCGCAGGGTCTGCAAGATGGAACTGTTCTGCCAGGCCTTTGGTTGAGGCAACGGGTGTCCCTATACAGCCTCCCTGAGGTTGCTGTCACCCATCTATTTCTGGACCACCAACAACTGGCCTTTAACTCACTGCACCACTGGGCCAGAACTTTATAGCCAACTGATGCTGTTTTAAGCTGCACCCACTGTTTTAATTGTTATAAGGTTTTATCATGTTTTAAAACTGAAATTGTATTTATTATAATCGATGTTACCCTCTCTGAGCCCATCCACGGGATGGGTGGGATATAATTGCAAATAATAAATAAATAAATAAATAAACAAGAGGAGGAGGAGAGAGAAGAGATTGGATTAATACCCCACTGTTCACTATTTGAAGGAGTCTCAGAGCGGCTTAGAATCCCCTTCCCTTCTCCACAACAGGCACCCTGTGAGAGACCAAAGAGGATGGGCACCAAAAAAAGAGAGGATATGTCCTCTAAAAAGAGGACATTTGGTAATACTCACCAAGGTGCTATTGGACTTGAATCTAGCTGTTCTACTGCTGACCAACACAAACTGTCTTAAAGAACAGAAAAAGAGCCCTGCTGGATCAGACCAGTGGTCCATCTAGTCCAGCATCCTGTCTTGCATAGTGGCCAGCCAGTTCCTCTGGAAGGCCAACAACAGGGCAGAGAGGCTGAGGCCTTCCCCTGATGTTGCCTCCTGGTTTTCGGACTCAGAGGTTTATTAGGACATAAGAAGAGCCCTGCTGGATTAAAGCAGTGGTCCATCTAGTCCAGCATCCTGTCTCACACAGTAGCCAAGCAGTTCCTCTGCACAGCCAATAAGAGGGCAGAGAGGCCGAGGCCTTCCCCTGGTGTTGCCTCCTGCCTGTGGGATTCAAAGGATTAGTGCCTCTGAAGGCGGAGGTTCCCCGCAGCCACCATGGCTAGTAGCCACTGATAGACTTACCCTCCATGAATCTCTCTAATCCCCTTTTCAAGCTGTTTATTCCTGTGACCACTACTACATCCTCTGGCAGCGAATCCCACATTTTAATCACTCTCTGTGCTAAGTAATATTTCTCCCTGTCCATCCTGAACCTACTGCCCATAATTTTCATTGGATGCCCTCAAGTCCTAGTCTTTTTGCGAGGGGGAGAAAAATGTCTCTTGGTCAACTCTCTTAAATTCAGGCTCTCGCCCCCAGCTCTACTCTTTCAATTTTTTATATGTTGTTTTGTTGCCTAAATGTGAACTGCCTCTGCCTGCAGCTAATGAATCACATTATGTGTTTTAGAAGCAGTATTCTTTTTTTTTTTGGAGACCATTTCAGACTTATTAGCATTCTAATATGAAACAGAAGCTGGTCATTTTAGCAGGGTGAAAAGAATCAAGGGTTTATCCTTGTCCTGTATTTTGGTTATCTTTCCAAGATTGCATTTGAGGTCCCAGAATGAGCAACATCTGGGTGCAGCCTAAGCTTGGTACAAGGCATCGTCTGGATGAGTAAAGCTTTCATCGGGGACAGCTGCATTCTTCTTATCCCAGCACTACCCTCCTTTCCCCTCCCTCCTTCCATGAAACCAAATGAAGAACAACAGCTCCAGCGAGATAGAGACGTACCAGAAAAATGAAATTTTCGGCAGAAACAAATATGATATTTCTAAAAGGCGGCTCCCAAATGGTGGATGCTGAAGGAATTACTCTTTTATCCCCCCGCTCCTTGTTTAGCAAATGCTAAATTGACGGAAAGAGGAAAGGATTAAGATTTTTTTTTAAAAAAGAATCATGACCGTGCATCTTCCCCCCAATCCACAAAACAGCAACGCTGAAGCTGGTGCGATAGCAGAAAACCTTATAGCACATAATTAACAGACACATAATGTCTGGGTACTAGTAATTTCCTTCTAGCTGAGGTAAGGAAATAATTTAATCATGTTGATCAAATGAATCCCAGGAGGCCCATGTAACATTATACCTCCCCCCACTCCCTACATTCACACCGAGAGTCCAAAATCTGCATTAACTGATAAGAGACTACTTAGTTGAATCATGGTACTGAGCTGGCTTGAGGATCCTTAATAATATTTAAAAGACAAGGATGGTGACCGATTTTGATAATTGGCTTGTTCTGGAACTGCGGTCAGATCGCCTCCTGATGCTGGCGTCTGCAAATGAAAAAAAAAGGCATATGTCTGTTAAGAAATAGCCACTGAATAAAGCCAAGCTCTGCCTGTCCTCTGTCACCGATACCTGCTTCTTCTTCTTTAAAGCAATGCTTAATCTTTAAGTCATCCGCTATTAAGCCGCTAGCGGCACATAACCAAGGTTTGTCTATAAATCACCAATACCGCTAGGAAGATCGTAGGAGGATTCCATCCCTTCCTTCAGCTAGGATATTATTATTCTTTCCTACCCCTCCTTTCAGCTCCTCTGGCGGGTTTCTTCTATTGTTCTCACTGAACTTCCTTTCCTACTAGCCCAGGTAGTTCCCCTAGTAATGAGGTGATATAATTTAATACTTTTCATCATACATTTTATCTTTCCATTGTTTGCAAAATAATTTCTGCAATAACCCTTGTATCCTTTCCATAACTCTTTAGTGTAATGCTTGGGGAAGAATTGTCTCTTTTTTTTTTACAGCAGTGATTGATGTCAGATTTCATACTCTGAATAGGCCCCCATGAACCCAACTTATTGATAAGCATTAAAAAAGGGGGCATGAAAAGAATATCAGGGATCAAAGGGTTAATGCCATTTTATGAGGTTGTAAAAGCCCCTACCTCAGGATTCTTGTGTTAGCAATATTCTTTGTGTAAGATGTATGTTATTAAAACAAGTAGCGGCATCTGAATTAAAGCGACAGAATGATGGATGACGGCTGAAGTGGAGTCGGAGTCGTTTGCGGCGTTTTGGGCGAGATGTGGGAATTCTGGCTGGGCGCAAGCGAGTTCTGGCAGACGCATCGATTCGAAGGCTGACGCAGGTTCATAAATATGCCCCTGGAGAGGTGTGGCCTCACTGAATTTACAAAATTACAGTCATGAATTATTTAACATTTATTTATGGACGCTATATTTAAAACGAAAACCGGGACTCATGGAAGGCGGGCAACGGGCCGTTGTATGCGCTGTGATCGTTAGATAATGCAGATTTCCCCCCCCCCCCCTTTCTCCACAAGCCAGAGATCTATTGTGTATAACGCTTGGAGAAGTTAGGTCAGTTGGAACTGGATAAGTCAGGTGTTTGGGAGTCAGCTTAATAAGCTTGGGAACCACTGCACGTAAGGGATTGCGACTGTTTCTAGGAAATAGAAGTTGACTATTCTGACCCTCAAAAAGTGACCTTGTAAAACAGGGGCTGAGCTGAGGAGCTCTTTGCTTCCACCAAGGTATATGAAAGGTGTTTTCAGAAAAGAAGAGATTGTATTTATACCCCGCCCTTCACTACCGGAAGGAGTCTCAGAGCGGTTTACAATCTCCTTTCTGTTCCCCTCCCCACAATGGACACCCTATGAGATAGGTGGGGCTGAGAGAGCTCTTTTGAGAACTGCTTGTGAGAGAACAGCACTGAGAGAACTTGTGACTGACCCAACATTGCGCCAGCAGCTGCATGTGGAGGAGTGGGGAATCAAATCTGGTTCTCCCAGATTAGATTCCGCACACCTAACCACTACACCAAACTGGCTCTCTTTTTGAAGAAGGTCTCCGGAAAGCCATATTACATCTCATACAGATTAACGAATAATAAACACAACAATTGTAACCAATGAATAAAGAGCAGTAAAAAGGTAAAAGGTAAAGGTTTCCCTTGCTCAAAAGCCAGTCGAATACAACTCTAGGGATGCGGTGCTCATCTCTGTTTCCAAGCCAAAGAGCCAGCGCTGTCCAAAGATGTTTCCATGGTCATGTGGCCAGCACGACTAGAAGCCGAGACACACGGAACACTGTTACCTTCCCAATGAAGTGGTACCTATTTATCTACTTGCAATTTCTTGCTTTTGAACTGCTAGATTGGCAGGAGCTGGGGACGGAGACGGGAACTTACTCTGTCATGTGGCACTCGGGTCTCGAACTGCCGAATGACCGACCTTCCGGTCTGCAGTTCAGCATCTTAACCACTTGAGCCACTGCAGCCCCTATAAAGAGCAGTACAACACTGCAAATCTGTTACATCAAGGGCATATTCAAGAGCTAAAAATTACAAAAGAATAGGTGATACAAAACTGGTGTCCTGATCTTATTGTATTCAACAGCTGCAAGAAGAGTGTTTGATTTCACTATATGGAGTTATTTCCTAGGGTTCTCTTTCATTGAAAGAAGGCGTCTTATTTAGTGGACGAGTCCTGTGCTTAGAAAAGTTCATTGTATTCAAAATCATGACCTTTGACAGCTATGGGGGATGCGGCTCAGTGGTAGAAAACCTGCTTTGCTTGTTGAAAGTTGCAGGTTCAATTCCTGGTATCTAATGAAGAAAAAAAAGGGAAGGGGACTCAACCCAAAAAGTAGCTATGATCTAAGAGGGTCAAGCTAACAAGTAAATTAACATAAAAATACAAATATTTATTAGGGTGTTGTTGTTCAGTTGCACAGTCAAGTCCGACTCTTCCCAACCCCATGGACCACATCACTCCAGGCCCTCCTGTCTTCTGTCGTGTTCCAAAGTTTGCTTAATTTCATGTTTGTTGCATCTATGACACTGTTTAACCATCACATCCTTTGCCGTCCCCTTCTTCTTTGACCTTCAGTCTTTTCCAGCATCAGGGCCTTCTCCAGTGAGTGCTCCCTTCTCATTTGGTGGCCAAAGTATTTGAGCTTCAGCTTCAGTATCTGGCCTTCCAGGGAACAGTTAGGGTTGACTGACTGATTTGAACTCCTTGCAGTCCAAGGGACTCTCAAGAGTCTTCTCCAGCATCATAATTCAAAAGCATCTATTCTTCGGTGCTCGGCCTTCCTTATAGTCCAATGATTGCAGACATACATTACTACTGGGAATACGATTGCTTTGACCATATGGACTTTTGTTGGCAGGGTGATGTCTCTACTTTTTTATCACGCTGTCTATGTTTCCCATAGCTTTCCTCCCAAGGAGCAGGCATCTTTTAATTTCATGGCTGCTATCATAGTCTGCAGTGATTTTGGATCCCAGGAACATGAAGTTTGTCACTGCTTCCACGACTTCCCCTTCTATTTGCCAAGGAGTGATGAGGCCAGATGCCATGATCTTAGTTTTTTGATGTTGAGTTTCAAGCCAACTTGTTGGAACATAAATAAAACATAATATGGTTAAAAGAAATGATTACCCTTGATGGAAGTGACGCACATCCTGACGAATGGGACATTTAGTACCAGAATAATTTGAAGAATTTGTACAGCTGCTATTCAGGCCCATTATACAAATTTGTAGCAACTGCATAGCATTTAAGAAAGCAATACTTGGTCACACAAACACACACGCACACACACACACACACATATATATACTTATACTAGGAATAAGGCCCATTGTGGAAATAAATACAACGGGCTCTAGAAAGAGGCTCTGGTAGAGTGCCCCAGCCTTGGGCACTCAGTGTCAATTTGCTGTGGCAAACTCAGCAGGGTATAATGACACAGAGTTCACCATTTTCTCCAGGGAAAGATGTCTGCCATCTGAAGAGCAGTTGTAATTCGGTGTGATCTCTAGCCCCCACCTGGAGATTGGCAACAATGGTTCCCCATGAGGGAGCAGGTGGTTTGAAGGGTGGAGTCTATGGCACTGAACCTGTCTGAGGTCCCACCCCTGCTGAAACCTCACCATCTCCAGGGTCCACCCCTCAAATCTCCAGGAATTTCCCAACCTGGAGTTTGCAGCCCTATCTCCCTCCCAGCCAACTGTCAACCCAGCCAATTATTATTTACCCCCTGGCTTCAGCTTCCCATCTCTTCCTCCTCTCTCCTAGAGAGCAGTTGTAATTCTGTGTTCTCTAGCCCCCACCTGGAGATTGGCAACAATGGTTCCCCATGAGGGAATGGCTGGCTTGGAGGGTGGAGTCTATGGCATTATACCTATCTGTGGTCCCACCCCTTTTCAAACCTCACCATCTCCAGGCTCCATCCCTCAAATCTCCAGGAATTTTCTACCTGGAGTTGGCAAACCTATCTCCTTCCCAGCCAATTATCAACCTACCTTTATTCCCCCCTCACTCTTCAGCTTTCCATCTCCCCCCCCACCTGCATCCTCTACCGTGCTCTGAAGCCCTGACTGCTGTCACACTGGCTGTCATAGGGGGGGTCATCTCAGCAGGGTATAAGGACACGGAGTCTGCCATTTTCTCCAGGGGAACTGATCTCTGTCATCTGGAGATCACTTGTAATTCTGAGTGATGTCCGGCCCTCACCTGGAGATTGGCAACTATACTTCCCCTGGAGGAAACATAGTCTTTCTCTGCAATGGGGACCAAAGCAGCTTACATCATTCTCCTCTCCCCCTTTTGACTTGCACAACAACCCTGTGAAATAGGTTAGGCTGAAAGTCTGTGACTGGCCCAAAATCACCCACTCAGCAAGAACCTGGGTCTAGCAGACCCTGCTCTGAAGCACTGACTGTTATGCCTAGAGTAGCCAACCTCCAGATGGAGCCTGAAGATCGCCAGGTATCACAACTGAACTCCAGACAACAGATCCCCCACCCCGAGAAAATGACTACTTTGGAGTGTGGCCTCTATGGCATTCTGTTCAGCTGAGGCCTCTCCCCTAGTCAGGACTGGTCCCAATGAGTTTTCTCCCAAAGGCCAACATAGGTAAGGAAAGGGCCTTTTACTGAGAGAAGCAAGCTTGGTTGCCTAGCAACAGGCACTGAGGAGAAAGGACAGTTGCCAGCTCTGATTAGGGAAATACCTGGAGATTTGGGGAGTAGCTCCAGTGGAGGGCATCTTTTGTGGGGGGGATGGAGGAACTCAACAGGGTATAATGTCATAGGGTCTACCCTCCAAAGCAGCCATTTTCTCCAGGGGAACTGATCTCTGTCAACTGGAGATCAATTGTAACAATGGGAGATCTCCAGGTCCCACCTGGAAATTGGCAACTCTAGGGGGAAAGTCAGCTGCACAGCAGGGGGTTAAAGAGAATGGTGTGATGGTTGCTGGCCCACCTAATTAGCCAGCCAGCCATGGTGGAGCTAAGCAGGAGAGAGAGCCGTTTTCAGTTTATTCTGAGAGGAAAGTGGGCAAACTGGCAGTGGGCAGGGAAGGGGGTTATACTGAAAGTCCATTGTCTTTTTACTGACATAAGCAGGCCACTGAGGAGACAGTTAGATCCACCTGGCAATGGGCAGCAGCGAAGAGTGGACCCAGCACCCAGTCTGTCCCCTTCGCTGGCTCCCTCCAGACTGAGGACGAGACACTGGCTGGTGGTTCTGTGGGCAGGACTGAGGCAACGCAGCGAGGGAATGCAGCAAGTGGCCAGGGACCCCTTTTGAGTGGCAGTTCTTGCAGCCAACTGATTTTGGCGCCCCATGGAATGTTGCCACTCCAACTTGTCTTTATAGGTAAGGATACAAAATTCTTTATGCATGTATTTCTGGATGTGTGTCATTGTAAAATAAGGAATATTGACCCCTGAGGAAGGCTCATGGGGGCCAAAATGCATACGGTCCTTAGGTCAAAAGTTTTATCCATCAATTGGATATGTATAACAATCAGTTCTGAATGAAATAAGCTTTAAGAGTCTGATATTTAGACTGTTTCTTTTAACCTTATGTTTTATTTATGTGTACACCCTAATAAATATTTGTATTTTTTAATACTAATTTACTTGTTAGCTTGACCCTCTCAATTCCTGGTATCCCAGTTAAAAAAACCTTTATCCTACTGCCGGTCAAATTAGACCAGGGCAGGCCCATAGCTAACACGAGGCCCTAGTGATTCTTCCGGGCCCCCTCCCTCCTGGACTGGCCTCAAAGTAAATTAATGTAATTGACTTTGATTTAATTAGCTGCACCCCCCGAGGCCCCACTCCCCCCAAAATCCTTAGCTACGGGGCTAGACCGGGGTCTCCAATGTGATACCTGTGGGCATCAAAGTGCCCACAGACATTTCTCCTGGAACCCAGGAAGTGTTATTAGAACGTGGAGGGGGCTCGGTGGGGTGGTTTTCCCACAAAGTTTCTGATAGGCTTTGACATCAGGCTTTGTTCACTCCTGTTCCACATGTTACATTTCATTGTTATCTTTTTAAAATTTTATTCATTTTTTTTCTCCTACATTCTAAGCTACTGCTCTGTTTCTGGAGCAGCTTTCAATAAAGACATTGAACCGATGCATATAGATGTGTATGTACATTCATCAGAACAGGATTCCCAGAAAGGGCGAGCAGGTTCACATATCTGTAACTGTCCTTTAAATACCATGGTCCCAGTCCATTATTATTTTGATTTATTTAAAATATTTATTAACTGCCTTTTGTGTTACATACACCAAAGACTTTCCCAGATAAAAAAAATAATATTAACATCAACATATTCAAACCAGCACCCTGACCTGGATAGCCCAGGCAAGCCCGAGCTCATCAGATCTCAGAAGCTAAGCAGGGCCGACCCTGGCAAGTACTTGAAAGGGAGACCTCTAAGGAATACCAGGGCTGGGTCACAGGGGCAGGCAATAGTAAACCACTTCTCTGAAATGTCAGTACCCAAAGGAGTCTCTGAGTGGCTTACAATCTTCTTCTTCTTCTTCTTCTCCTTCTTCTTCTTCTTCTTATTATCCCGCCCTCCCGGCCTCGAGTAAAATACAAACAGGGTAAAATACCAGCAACACACACCTATAAAATCACATAAATATAAATACAATGTTAAAACTCAGACATAATAAAGTGCTTCCCCTCCCTACAGCAGACATCCTGTGTGGTAGGTGGGACTGAGAAAGCTCTTTTGAGGACTGCTCTTAAGAGAACAGCTCTGAGAGAACTTGTGACTGACCCCTGGTCATCCCAGCAGCTGCATGTGGAGGAGTGGGGAATCGAACCCAGTTCTCCCAGATCAGAGTCTGCGTTCCTAACCACTGCACCAAACTGGCTCTCTGTAGGCCCTACCTGGAGTTTACAGCTGCCGGGACTTCACTTCCCACGAGCCATTTCATGCCTCAGATCCTGTAAGTGACCATTATTGACCGAAACTCCAGGAAAAGCCGTGCAGATAAGCAGCTGGGAAAGATACCGCAACCGGGCAGGCAACAGTTGGTGCTGAGAAAACTGCAGACCTGGGGCCTCCCAGTGTCCTTACTCCGAAGTGCAAACTTCCTCTCCCTGTCAGCAATCAATCAAGCGGTTTATGGAGCTGCAATATTTACACTCTAATTAAAAAATCATAAAGCCCGAGCCCTTCAGTTTGTAAAAAGAGGAACCTCTGGATCCGCTACTGCAACACGGGCGTTAATCAGTAACTTCTAATGATCTGCTCCAAGGCCTTGGAGGTTATACGCTTATTCAGCCACACATAGCAAATAAGATAATCAGCAAAAGGGAGATAAGTGCGAGGGAACAGGCCACAAGGAACACTCGGCTCAGCTGAACATCATGACGAGTCTCTCTCTCTCTCTCTCTCCCCTCTCCCCCTCCCTTCCACTTTTCACATTTTTTTTTTTGTTTTCACAGCAGACTCAATTTCCAAGTTGGCGCTTCGATATCAGCATATTGCTGGGCATGTTCCCCTGGAGGTAATTTCAGGGTGCCAAGCTCCCCGAGAAGCCGAGGAGAAGCATCAGCTTTTACCTCCACCTGGTCGGAGTTCAAGCCCCATCCGCGCGGATGAAAAACGAGCCCCGAGTGTCGGTTTCTGCACGCCAAGTCATTTCTCTCTCTCCCCCCCCAATTCATCAGGGAAACCGCTGATCTCTGAATCTACATTGCTTTTTTCTGCTTAGGCAGACGAAAAAGGGGGCTCTCCACGAAACAATGGGGAAAAGCTAGGCCGTACATCAGTGGTAATAAAAATTAGGGAACAGTATGTTAGCCATAATTAGGGCTTCGCGTCTGAGATTTAAAGTGGTATTTATCATTTCTCCCTGTGGTATTGCGGGAGACGAAGAACGCGCTACCATTTGGCTTTCTGTTCCCATCTCCGTTTGCATATGTGCGCGCCGCAAACAATGGGAAAATCCCCAGCTGTCCTCCAAATCCAACCCTTCCGCAACTTCAAATAAGAGCCCAATTACACCATTGTTGTTTGAGGTTCCCACAAAGATTCAGAAGAGATGGGTCACACACGTTTGGGTAGGTCCAGGCAACCATCTATAGAGGTTACCCCATATTTACCCAAAGGGAAGATGACCTTGAGAGAAAGAAGAGAAGAAGAGATTGGATTTATACTCTGCCCTTCACTACCCAAGGGAGTCTCAGAGCAGCTTACAAACTCCTTTCCCTTCCCCTCCCCACAACAGACACCCTGTGAGGTAGGTACGGCTGAGAGAGCTCTGACAGAAACTGCTCTTTTTCAAGAACAGCTGTGCCAGAGGTACGGCTTGCCCAAGGTCATCCAGCAGCTGGAAGTGGAGGAATGGGGAATCAATCCCAGTTTTCCCAGATTAGAGTCCGTGCGCTTAACCACTACACCAAACTGGCTCTATGAGTGCCCAAAAAAGGTTATACATAATGGGAGGTTTGGGCGGGAGGTATTTTTGCAATTTGTGTGTATGTATTCATGTGTGTGTGTGCCCATGCCTGGAAGTCATGGCGACATCTAGCGACTCCTACTGGGGGCGTGGAGGATGTTCACATCAAAAACACCATTTCAGAAGGGCAGACAGGTTGATCTGCAGCCAAAGAGCTAGATTCAGTCCCAGCAGTGCCTTAGAAACCAACAGAATTTGAGGGGTTCTAAACTTCCCAGGCCCTGATGTGGACAGCCCAAGTTAGCCTGATCTCATCAGACCTCTGAAGCTAAGCAGGGTCAGAATTTTGGAGGAGACACGATCAAGGAATACCAGCATCTCTATACAGAGGCAGGCAGTGGTGAACTACCTCTGAGCGTCTTTTGCCTTGGAAACCCTGTGGGGTCACCGTAAGTCGGCTGTGACTTGATGGCACTTTCCACCACCAAGGTGCTACTGGACATGACTGTCAAAAACTCATATTCCCAAAATCTTGTTGGCCTCTAAGGTGCTACTGCCCAGATCGGAATACCCCAAGTTAAACCTGATCAGATCTCAGAAGCTAAGCAGGGTCAGCCCTGGTCAGTTCTTGGATGGGAGACCACCAAGGAAGACCAGGGTCACTACGCAGAGGCAGGCAACGGCAAACCACCTCTGCAGGTCTCCTGCCTTGAAAACCCTTGAGTCGATGGCACTTCCTACCACCACCAAGCTCTCAAGAGTCAAAGCTCCCTTCATCAGGGAATCTTGACAAAGAGAGAGCTGATTCTCGAAAGCTTATGTCCCTTCCCCCCAAATCGTGTTGACCCCTGATGCGCGACTGGACTCAAATCCTGCTCTCAAAATTACAGTTATATACAGTTAGTGCCCTGACCTGGATAGCCCAGGCAAGCCTGATCTCGTCTGATCTCAGAAGCTAAGCAGGGCCAACCCTGGCAAGTATTTGGATGCGAGACCTCCAAAGAATACCAGGGCCAGGAGGCAGAGGCAGACTATCAAGCCACATCTCTAAACATCCTCCATGCTCCAGTAGGAGTCGCAGTGTGTGACTGCTTCACAGCCCATCCAAAGGAGTGATACTGCTGTGATCCAGTCTACATGAACATGCATGAATATGACATACTGAATCAGATCCTCGGTCCATCAAGGTCAGTATTGTCTACTCAGACTAGCAGTGTTTTCTGCTTCCCACCACCTTTCATGGGGAACCCCCTGCTTTCTGCTCCCCACAAATAGTGGCGGGAAGCAGAAAGTATGGGTTATGAACAGATATTTATTTATTTGTTTGTTTGCTTCGTTTTGTATCCCGCCCTTCCTGCCAAGGCAGGCTCAGGGCAGTTCACATTAAAAATGAAAATATATTAAACACAAATGTAAAAACACAATACAATGTCATAAAGCATCACAATACAGATAAAATGCTGGTAAAGTGCTGGTGACGGTAACGGTCGCATCCCAGTAGGCCATAATGAAGTGATATAGAGTATGGCCACAGTCCAATGTATCAGAAGCTGTTGAAGGGCCTTAGTTGTTACTGGTAGTGGCTCCTAATTGAAGGCCTGGTGGAAGAGCTCTGTATGAACAGGTTCCGCTCACAAACCATTCATATCAGTTCATGGTTCAGCTACGAGCCACGAACCTGACCAAACTGCAAGAATGCGGTTCATGCCCATCCCGACAAAGGAAACCATTTAAGTGACCTTAATACAACTAATGCTGAACATTTCCACTGTCGGAAGCTTCGTATGTCCCCATTTTGGAAGCAATATATGTTTTGAAGTTGATAATTGATAAAATTCAGAATAAGTTTTAAGGATCAAGATGATCGTAGACTTGAAGCACGAACTGGCCTATCGAACAGTTGCAATTCAGCTCTTCGCAGATCTCAAGTAAGGTCCTAGGCAGAGCATCACATAATTAAAGACCTGATCCTACAAAAAACAGTGTAACAAATTTCCTTGGGTTTTAAAAACTCCATAAGAATTTTTACAAGAAAAATTGTAGATATTAGGGTTGCCATGAAGGGTGTGCAAAAAAAAAAAAATCGACCCAATTCAGATTGGGCTGAATCAGGCTGCATCTGTTCTGGCTACTGAATTACCCCCCGCGTATCAGTTTGGCAATGCAAGCCAATTCGGGGGAGTTATTCTGCCAGCCGAATGTCAGTTTCAGACCCATTCTACCCTATGGGCCATTGAAGTCAATGGCAAAAACTCATACGGTACATGAGGAGGGGAGGAGGTTTGACAGAGAGGCTCCAATCTTGCAGGGCAGCTGCTGGGGCCTCTCCCCAAAATACCCACCAAGTTTCAAGAAGATTGAACCACAGGGTCTAATTGTACAGCCCCCCAAACAGGTTTCCCCATCCCCTCCTCTGTTCTCTATGGTGGGAAAAAATGTTACTTTTTTCGGCGGCAATTTGGTGGCAGGTTGAATCACATCAGAGAATCTTATTTGGCTTGTGGCTGCCTGAAAGGTGGCACCTGGAGATCTCCTGCTATTACAATTGATCTCCACATGAACGAGATCAGTTCCCTTGGAGAAAATGGCTGCTTAGTGTTGGATATGGTAACTCTGTGTGCAATGGGATTGGGGGGGGGGAAGGGATAAGAGAATTCTCTCAACTGGGGTACACTCTGCAGTTGGCTCCATCCTCTCATCAGTTAGATGTTCAGCCTCTTTGGCCCTTGATTGCCTTCTGTTTCATCATATATGGGACCCTTCTTCTTCTTCTTCTCCTCCCTTACCTGGGCTTGGAGCTCTAGCAAGTTAACCTTTTCCGAAGTTCATCTGTTCACAATAAGTTCATGAACATGTCACGTACAATGTGCTTCTATTTTTGAAAGTAAAATTTCTTTCTCTTGTTACCACAGGAGTCAGATCATCTTTGTAATGGGTTAAAACAGCATTTCCTCCTTAATCAGGAAATGTGGACGATCAGGGATACTGTGTAAAGCTTCTGTGCTTCTAAGTCAAAAGATTTGTTGTTGTTTTTACATTTAACCTGTAGATCTCCTGCTATTATAGCTGATCTCACAAAAATTCTGTACAGCACTACTCACCTAGAGGGGGCCCCACCACCGTATTTGGCTGAACACAGGTGAAAACATTTCTCTGGCATTTAATCGATACTTTCTCACTTCCTTTTTAAAGTTCCAATCTGGTTTTGGCTGAGGTGGGTTTTATGCGATTGGTGGCTGTGTTGTGTTTCTATTGCTGCTTTTACTATCGATGGATTTGATCATTTCTCATTTCATGGTTTCATGCATCACTTTTTAAAAAATGTTGTCAACTGTCTCAAACAAATCTCTGAGGAGGTAGCCTACGCATTTGCTAAAAAAGTCAATAAACTCCCCCGCTCAGTTTGTCTCACAGTTTGCACAAGGGACAAGATACCTCACAAACATGGAGCAGGACGATTTTGTGAATGTATCATTCCCTTTGCCAATGTCACTATTACTACTACAACTACTATTACAACAATTATATGTTGTTGTTAATAATGATGTTGACACGTGTTCATATGTCTTCCATGCAGATCCCAAGAAGGGAGGGCAGGAAGGGTTGCATCAGTGCTTAGTTCTTGTGGCCCTTTCTCACACACCCAGAGAAATGCTGATTGACACATTAGGGTCAGGAAGCAATTTTTCTCCAGGCCAGTTTGGCCAGGGATTCTGGAGGGTCCACCCTCTCTTCTGGGTGTGGAACAGCCGTCACTGGAGGTGTGGAGGGGGAAAGCTATTTGTGAATTTCCTATATTGAGCAGGAGGTTGGACTAAATGACCCTGGAGGTTCGTCCCAACTTTATGATTCTATGATACTGTTGTTGCTGTTGTAGTTATTTACAGAATGTGTGTCCCTAGCTGGTCCATCTAGGCCACTAACAATTTAAAACATACAGGTTGTGGTCACACGGGCCAGAAACACTGCGAGGCTATTTCCTCCAGCAGAATTTGACCAGCAGTTGCATGATCACACCTCCCTTTGAAGCTGCAGGCACAGTCTGTCAGTGTATGATCAGACACAATTGTGGGTAAGTCCTTTTGTTATTTCTTTTTTCCCCATGCGCTGAAATGAGGGATCGATGAATCGCACCTCCACACTGAGGGCTGCCTATGGAGTTTGCAATGATGCGCATACTGTGGGGGGGGGGGGGAAGCAATGGCACGGAGTTGGGATGGCCAGATCAGACCATCCTGATGGCATGAGAGCAGGCCCTCCATAGTAGTCTAATGGGTTCTGGAAATATCCTCTTAAAGGGAGGGGGCAGATTCCCTGTTCCATGTATTTTGTCAGTAGGTAAGAGCTGTTAATGCCTTATGTGAAAAGGTCATTTTGGGGGGGGGGGGGGATTTCTTTTTAGGATGGATTCTGCAACAACGACAAAAATCCTCAGCCCTCTGAGGTGTTTCATCCCAGGCAAAATCCCTGCCGCTTGAAACGATCGATGGAATGTTATTAAATGTACAGGCCATGCATATCTAATCCCACTTCTTCATGCTGCACCTAATTACACGTATCAATTGCTTTCCCATGACACCCCCCCCCCCAAAATGAGCACGGCTTCCCCAAAAGCGGAAGAGTCCAAAAAGGTGTGGGGAAGCACCCTTTTCCCGTCGTTGTCATTTCCAAAGGAAAAGAAACCGGCCCGTTCCGCCACCTGGAATGTTGAATATCTCACGCTCGAAAGCCAGAAGCCGCATCTCAGATGCTCTGGATTATATTTGATATTCAATTCCCTTCTCTAACCGCCTCCCCTCCCCCCCACTGCCCTCCCCCGACTTTGATTACACCCACAATGCAGTGCTTGTCAAAAACCCCCCCCCCCAAGGTGTCAACGGCCTTCTATTTATTACATCTTACACTTTAAATATCACCTCTGACAAACAAAAGAAAAGCAAATGTTCCTAAATTTCCTGAAGGGCTGAAACATCAAGCCTGGATTATTATTGTTTATGTCTCAGCTTTAGCAGCCTTCCCATGTCTCCATGGTCTGCTGTGCTGGCAATGATGAACGACCATTACAGGCGGCTTATTGGAAACGGCTTGATTTATAACCCGTTCTCCCGCCCCAGTCTAATGGCTTCATTTCTTTCCTCCAGTGCATAGTGCCATAGCCAAGGTCATTGCGCCAATGGCCTTTTGTGGTGTGTGTGTGTGTGTGTGGGGGGGGTGCTGATGACCAGCGTGCCCCCAGAGTCGACACAAAGCAGGAGGGAGGGGAGATGAGATGGGGGTGGGGGAGATGGACCAACCTTCCCATTTCACCTGCCCCCCACCTCCCCACTTCCAGCCCCTGATAACTGCAGCAGAGCAGTAGATTAAATGCCGTCTCCCCCCCCCCCCCACCTTCCTTTGCTTTCCTTCCCCTCCTTTCCAGACAAGGGCCTGCTTTATGAGCCACACTGGGAGAGTCTATTACTCACATCTACTTTAAATGACCAACATCAAATATATACAGCTCCCATTAAAGCGGAGATCAATAAAAACGCCATTAAGATAGTAAAAGTTGCTGATATTAGTGAAGCCCCCAAACAAAATATTTGATTTTCTTTCAGGTTGTTAGTGAGATGGAATATGGACGCGAGGAGGAGAAAAGGGAGAGGAAGGGGAAGGGAGGGGAGGGCGACCTCTGCTCAATAATTTATCTCTGCGATTCATTCAGCCTCTCACCCAATATTTCCCTCCTGTCTATTGATTCCTTATCATTATTTGTCATAAGCTGTCCTAACTCAAGGAGAAAATATGCCCTGCGTGTCCGAGGGGAGTCATACCTGAAGAAATGGAAAGGAATTTCATTAAAAGGGAGAAAGGACAACCCAGGCTTCGAGAA
Organism: Lepidodactylus listeri; assembly: GCA_029233225.1. Classification (NCBI taxonomy): domain Eukaryota; kingdom Metazoa; phylum Chordata; class Lepidosauria; order Squamata; family Gekkonidae; genus Lepidodactylus; species Lepidodactylus listeri. Next base: position 5,759,260 of record JARCFY010000016.1, on the reverse strand, counting down.
ACTCCGGCAGCAAGTTGTCGAAGAGAAGAGGCGGGGGGCAGTTGGGTTTGTTTGTGTGGTGTTCTGGATTTCAGGACTCTTATCGAGCCGTTTAGGTGTAGTCGAATGCCCCTGCTCTGAGAAATGTTGACTGTGATGACATAGGGCACTTTGACACGTGCTAAACACCACACTTTTAATGCACTTTAGTGTTTGTTTACAAGTGGGGTTTTTTGAGACCCTGTTTGGTATCGTGGTTAAGTGTGTGCAGACTCTAATCTAGGAGAACCGGGTTTGATTCCCCACTCCGCCTCCATATGCAGCTACTGGATGACCTTGGGCAAGCCACAGTTCTCTCAGAGCTGTTCTCTCAAGGGCAGTTCTTGAAAGCTTTCTCAGCCTCGCCTACCTCACAGGGTGTGTGTTGTGGGGAGGGGAAGGGAAAGGAGATTGTAGGCCACTCTGAGACTCCGAGTAAAGGGCAGGGTATAAATCCAATCTCCCCCTCCTCCTTCTCCTCTTCTTTCATTCCACACAGCAGAATTCTGCTGCAAAGTGGATTGAAAGTATACTGAAAGTTTTTTATTCAGTGTATACGAAAACACCCTTAGTTGATCCTGGGGACGAGGGGCATGGACATGAGAATTGACCATCCAGTTCTAAAAATGGGAATAATTTAATGACAACCGCCAAATTTTCACCTCCCTTCCCCTTCCTTGCAGGGTGGTGGAAAGTGCTGCCAAGTCACTTATGGCGACCCCTAGGTGGCTTGCCATTTCCTGCCTCTGCATAGCAACCCTGGACTTCTTTGGCCATCTCCTATCCAAGTATGAGCCAAGGCTAATGCTGCTTAAGTTCTGAGATCTGACACAATCAGGCCAGCCTGGGCCATGTAGGTCAGGGTAGAGGTGGTCTGCCATTCCCTGTCTGTGGTCGCGGCCACACAAGCGAGATAATCTGGAGGGGAAGTGAGGCTTTTTTGCCCCACAGTTGCGCAATCACACAGGTCTGTGGACCTGCCGGGACAAATCACTGCTGCGTGATCAGACACAACTGTGGGCGAGTGGTTTTTTTTCTATGGTTGGTTTCCGAGTCGCTTAAACGGGGGATCGATGAATTGCTTCCCCACCCTTAAGGGCTTTCAGTGATGCGCCCACAGAGAAGGGGGGGGGGAACAGCATCGTGTCAGGATAGCGTGTGATCATGCTATCCACGACGACGCCACTCTTCCGCACTGGCGTGTTCACACAGGGAAACTCCAGCTGTGAGCCACAGCAAACCATTTGATACCGGAGTTTTCCCAGTAGTTTTTAACTCCGGTTCTCTGATGGATCAAATTGGTTTGCCACGGCTCGCCAACGGTTCTGGGACGGCTCCCAGATGTGCTGGTGTGATCACGCCAGCTTGATCCATCGGTGAATCGTCCCTCTCCTGTAGCTAATAGGTGTGTATGATCGCGCCCTCTGTGTAGCAACCCTGGACTTCCTTGGTGGTCTCCCATCCAAGTACTAACTAGGGCTGATCCTGCTTAGCTTCCAAGATTTGATGAGATCAGATTTGATGAGATCAAGATTTGATGAGATCAAAGCGCCTCCAGGTCACAGCCCTCCACTCACAGGCCTTGCATATGGCTTTAAAAGTGGTTGCCATATTTTTCTCCGCACAACCACCTCTGGATGTGCGGCCCTCCCTAGTCTACTGAAGGTGGAGTGAAGAGCTAAAGCTGCTTTAACCGGGTATACCTTATGGAAATATTATCTTGCTTCCTCCTCAACTTTTTACTTAATACTTAGGCATGTGATACAAACATATAAAGTAAAGAACAAAAATAAGTTAGCAGAAGCAGAGAAGATGTATAACCACTATAGGTTGCGGTCACATGCGCGAGATAAAGGGTGGGGGAAGAGAGGCTATTTCCTCTGGTGTAAGTTGACCCACAGTTGCACGATCACACAGACTTTTGTAGATGTGGGCGCAGCCCACAACTGCATGATCAGATGCAACCGCAGGTGAATTGGAGTTTCTTTTGCCATTTGTTTCCAATGTGCTTACACGAGGAATCAATGAATCGCACCTCCACACTGAGGTCTCCCCATGGAGTGTGCAGGGTTGTGCGCTAATGTGTATAAGGTAAAGGGGGGGGGGGGACAACAGCACGAAGTCAGGATAGCCTGATCAGACTATCCTGAGGCCATGGGAGTGCACTGGGGTGATCAGATGCAGGAAAGTCTGTCTGTGGCCCATAGCAACCTGTTTGCTACTGGACTTTCTGAGGTGTTTTTTTTTTAAACTCCGCTTCTGTGGCGGAGCAAAACAGGTTGCTGACGGCTGCAGGGTGCTTCCCAGATGTTGTTGTCTGATCGTGCTCCTTTAATCTGCCCGGCATTCGCTCCTATGTCGGGGCAAATTGTGTGTGTGATTGCAACCATAGATTTCCCTATACAATGTATATCTGGTGATTTATTATCTTTCTGTCTAAGGGCCCCCAACCTTTTTGAGCCTATGGGCTCATTCAGAATTCTAACATGGCATGGTGGGCACAGCAACAAAATGGCTGCCACAGGAGGCGGAGCCAGCCACAAAATGGCTGCCACAGCTTAACTTCAGTCACACAGTGTGGATTCTTGTGTTGTGTTGTGTTTGGCAGCTGCTGCCAAAGCAACATTTTAAAAAAAAATCTGCACAGCCGGTCAGATCTCCAATAGTGACTCAGAAACCTTGCTAAATGGCCCAAACTGGCCTGATCTTGTCAGATCTCAGAACTTAGGATTTCCTAGCTATGCTGCACACACTGCCATACGATATTTATTATTATTCTCACTGCACATGGATTGGAGATGCATGTCTCGGCAGGTCTCTCCTATAGAGACAGTGCCCTCATCCCCCCACACACAGGATGCTGGACAAGCCACCCATTTGTGATAGAGAAAGTACTCTTTAGATTAGGCCTCTTTCTCTCCTTTTGACTGCAACCTGAATGTGAACTGGATCTACTTGAATAAATGTAAATTGTTAACCTTTTGCAATATACTTCTGGGGAGATTTATTTACTGCACGTAGTATCACCCTTCTATGACCGGGGAAAACTCTGCTACATTAACCAAATATCCCAGTACTTTCACATCACTTATCAAGCGATCCTTTTAGCCGGAGATGCCAAGGATTGGACCTGGGACCTTCTGCATTCCAGGCAGATGCTCTACAACTGAGCCATAGTCTCTCCCACAACTATGAACAGCATATGCCATTCTGAGCTTCTTGGTGGAAAGGTGGGATAAAAAGGGATAGATAGATAGCAAGACAGGGAGATTGTATGTACATGTACATGAAAGATTAAAAGAGAGCAAGGGGAAAGAAACAGACCAATTTCCCACAAGCTGCTGCTCCACCCTCGCTCTTCCCTTCCCCCTGATTGTATGTGTCCATTTCCCACTATTTGCTGCGTGGCCGCATTTTGACCCGCAGCTTTGCCCAATTCCCCCCATGTTTTGTCGATCCTCAAAAAAACCAGGATCAATAAGACGTGGGGGGAATCGGGCAAGGCTGAGGGTCAAAATGCAGCCATGCAGCAAATAGTGGGAAATTGACGCATGCCGTCGGGGGGAAGGGAAGAGCGAGGGTGGAGCAGCAGCTCGTGGGAAATCGGTCCCAGTATTTCAAGTTTGTTGACTCTCCATATTGCACTGCAAATAAAGCAATGGCATAGAGCAGAGGTCCCCAACGTGGTGCCCATGTGTCACACATGGGTGGGTCCAGGTAGGTCCTGGCTATACTACGCACAATGCCATACAATAATTATTACTGCCTTGAAGTCGCTACTGACTTCTGGCAATCCTACAAATTAACGGCCTCGGAAATGTTAACGGAAATTGTTAGCAGCCTCGCCCAGGTCTTGCAAACTGAGGGCTGCGGCTTCCTTGAGAGAGTCAGTCCATCTCCTGTTGGGTCTTCCTCTTTTCCTGCCGCCTCCGTCTTTTACTAGCATGATTGTCTTTTCCCAGTGATTCTTGTCTTATAATTTGACCTCCTGCTCTACTCCTGTTATAGCACCTCGATAGCACAGCACGGGACAGAGAGTTGACAGAGAGACTTTTCTTCTCCCTCTCCTAAAAATTCTAGAACTCAAGGGCATCCAATGAAGCTGATGGGCAGTAGGTTCAAGATGGACCAAAGGAAATACTGCTTTACACAGAGAGTAATGAAAATGTGGAATTTGCTGCCAGGGGGTGTCTTGATGGCCACAGAAATAAACTACTTTCAAAGAGGATTAGATGGATTCATACAGGGTAAGTCTATCGATGGCTACTAGTTGTGGTGACTGAGGGGAACTTCCATGTTCAGAGGCACAAAGCCTCTGAATCCCAGAGCCAGAAGACAAAATCAGGGGAAGGCCTCGGCCTCTATGCCCTGTTGTTGGTCCTCCAGAGGAACTGGTTGGCCACTGTGTGAGACAGGATGCTGGAGTTGATGGACCACGGGTCTGATTCAGCAGGGCTCTTCTGATGGTCTTATCTGACTACGTAGACACAGGCAGAATGATGTGATGGAAAAGAGAGGTCCATGTGGAAAAGATTGCTTGAAGGTGGAAAGAGTGATAACCCTCACAGCATTCTTAGTAAGCGATTACTAGTGTCTCAGACCAAGCCTCAAAGCCAAGTCTGGTTTCCCCCTGAATGGTCACACCAAAAGAAAAGGAAATCCATGTGCCTTTTCTTTTCCTCACCTCATGAACCTCCACAAGGCTAGAGTTTTTCAAATTCCTTCTGCCGTTAATTCTAATACCTGATTTAAAATTATATTACAAGTGATTTACGCATACAGAGAGTTGGGGAGGATTTTAAAACCCAGGGGAGATGGCAGGACTGGGTTATGATGTCATTCAAAGCCACTCGATAATATACTGCGACTGCCACTTGCAGTATTCCAAAGAAGCAACCATTAAACTAAATATAGACAAGGCATGTGTTGCCACAACAGCACGAAATATTATGAACCGCGATCCTCGGTCATACACGGCAGCAAAACAGGATTGTTTAATCTGTCTTTTTTAAAACGTTGAGATCTGTAACATGGAGGCAAAGAATTGAATAAAAAGCCTTGGCGTTTGAAAGATGTTTATCTGTGAGGAGTGAAAAATATAGGAAGGGGGTCTGATTCAAAGCAGGAAACAGGGGAAAGGGAGGCGGTGGAGGACTACCAATCAAACGGTGAAGTAATCCAGAAAGAAAATGACGTACGCAAAGCTCAGCTCCCAGTGCTTGATATAAATCAGAAGTAGCCATTCAAGATAATTCAGATGCATTAATTTTGTTTTTCTCCCCACATCAATGTTGGAGCTATAACAGACGAGAGCAAATGTAAACATCGGCTCCTACACTTTCGTTAAGTCGCCATCAGGAAAACGGAGCACTTTTAATTATGCTTTCAGACGAGGGGTAAAGACTGAGCCACCTGTGATCCTGGGAATCAACGCGAGCACGGGCCACTTGTCTGGCCCTGTTGATAAAAAGAAACGGGAGCTCCCCCAGCCTTTTTGAGCCTGAGGACAGCTTTGGAATTCTGACACAGTGTGGCGGGAACAGCCACAAAATGGCTGCTGCAGGAGGCAGAGCTGAGGAGAAAATGGCTGCTGCAGTTTACCTTCAGTCACACGGTAAAGATCCTTGTGCGGGGGGGGGGGGGGCGGGGGCCTGCCAAAGCAATGTTTTTAAACATCTACATGGCCAATCAAAAAGCTTCACTGGACAAAAGCCTCGCCTGGCCCCTTCCATTTTCTAGAAACACCTGGTAGGCACCAGGAAAGCTGTCAGCAGAGGCCAAAACATTTACATTTTCTGAGGCCTGTTAGAATCGACCAAAGGAGAAAGGTTTGTATGAACTAGTGTGTCAAATGTGCTGTGTGAACTGCGGTGGCCGAGACAGGTGTGTTACTAGCCTTTGCAAAGATGGATTTGTAAGTACATAAGTCCTCCTGGATCAAACCAGTGCTCTGTCTAGTCCAGCATCTTGTCTCACACACTGGTCAATTAGTTCCCCTGGACAGCCAACAACAGGGCAGAGAGGCTGAGGTCTTCATAAGAACAGGAGAGACCTGCTGCATCACATCAATAGTTTATCTAATCCAACATCCTGTCTCACACAATGGCCAACCAGTTCCTCAGGATAGCCAACAACAGGGCAGAGAGGCCGAGGCCTTCATAAGAACATCAGAAGAGCCCTGCTGGATCAGACCAGTGGTCCATCTAGTCCAGCATCCTGTCTCACACGGTGGCCAGCCAGTTCCTCTGGAGGGCTAACAACAGGGGACAGAGGCCGAGGCCTTCACAAGGACATAAGAAGAGCCCTGCTGGATCAGACCAGTGGTCTATCTAGTCTAGTACCCTGTCTCACACAGCGCCTAACCAGTTCTTCTGGAGGGCTAACAACAGGGCATTACAGGCTGCGACTTTCCTCTGATCTCGCCTCCTGGCTCTGAGATTCAGAGGATTCATGCCAACCCCTTGTAATTATATTGTACTATATGTAATGATTCTTCTCCACATTTCCAAGGCATACTTTGACCCTGTGTAACAAAGGCCACTTACTAATGGAGACACAAGGAGCTTCCTGACTCATATCCAGTTCTTACATATGAAGCATCCTGCCGGATTGGACCAGTCATCCGTCTAGTCCAAGATCCTGCTTCACACAGCAGCTAACCAGCTGTCCTGGAAAGCCAACAAATGGGGCTCAGATACCAAGGCTGCTGCCCCCTTCACCTCCTCCTCCTTTGTCGTCGTCTTCGTCTTCGTCTCCCCCTCCTCTTCCTCCTTCAATCTCCTTTAAACCCTTCTATGCAAGTGGGTTTGTATGTATTGGTTGGGTCACCTTAGTCATGTTGTGTACTGTTCCAGTGGATTGAGAACATTAGCACAATGCCACTCTTGTGTTTGGTAGAGGCTTCTTGCTTCCATGGGAAGTAGTAGTAGTAGTACTAGTAGTAGTAGTAGTAGTCATCAAGTTGCTACCAACTTATGGCAACGACTTCCATGGTTGTTCCAGGCATGCAAGGAGCAGAGGTAGTTTGCCACTGCCTTCCTTCATGTAGCACAAATTTTGGCCAGTTTGTGGTTCATGAAGCAATGTCTGTGAGCTGAAGAACCACCATGAAATGTCACAAATTTTGATGCAGTTTGTGGCAGTTCATGGAGGTTTGTGCAGAGCAGAAAGCAGGAATTCAACCCCCCACCTTCTGCTCTTCATGAAAAACAGCCAAAAGCGGTGGGAAGCAGAAAGCAGAGGGTGAACTGGCTTAAAGCCATTTATACCCCTGCTTCCTGCTGCTTAGCTGTTTGGTTTAAATGCTTTCTGTTCGCTTTTCACAGACAGAAGAAAGTAGGGATTTAAATGCGTCTGAGGGGTTTAAACTTTAAGCAGGGGTTTGAACTTTAAACGGTTTAAACGTTAAACTCACAAACTGATATGAACTGGTTTGGTTTGCGAATAAACCTCCTGGTTCATATTGGTTCATAGCTCGGTTTGTGGTTCCACCACGAACCATGAACTGAAGTCCAAAAACAAGGTCATTCCCATCCCTCACATTTAGGCAGCTTTTATACTCCTGCTGGATTTTTACTACTAGATTTTAATAGTTTTTCAACTCTCATGACTTTTAGGATTTTTCTTTTTAATTATGTTTTTACTTTGCCAATCTGCTCAGAGAGGCTGTAGGGAAAGATGGCATAAAAATGGTCTAAATAGAGAAAACAAACAATAAAAGGTAAAAACGAGACACCAAGAAAAGAATGAGATAGGCAGGCCCAAGCCTGTCCTGAATTCCATCCCAGAGGAGAATTTTGAAAGATGCACTTATTCCTGCCACTGAAGTACTGGGATGGGAGAAACGTCCTCAAACCATATCTGCTATTCAACGATAAAAATGACACAAGCCCTTTCGAGGTATCCACACACTCAGAACTATGAGGGAGATAAGTCCTGCTTTTTTTTTTTAGTATGTGAGAGATCCCATGTAAATGAGGCACCAGTTTGTAAAGAGAAGAAGAAGAAGAGAAGAGATTGGATTTATATCCCGCCCTTCACTCACTTAAGAGTCTCAGAGCGGCTTACAAACTCCTTCCCCTTCCCCTCTCCACAACAGACACCCTGTGAGGTAGGTGGGGCTGAGAGAGCTCTTTCCCAAGCTGTCCTTGAGGGAACAGCTGGTACAGAGCTATGGCTTGCCCAAGGTCATCCAGCCAGGTGCAAGTGGAGGAGTGGGGAATCAAACCCGGTTCTCCCAGATTAGAGTCCGCACACTTAACCACTACACTACAGTGGCAAGGTTTTTTTCGGCACTTGTAGCAGTACCTGTAGCCAGAACGTGGGGGTGGGGGTGGGGACTCTTCAGAAAGAAAATACTTCACACAGAGTCAAATTCTATCCTCAGATGTGCACCCTAGAGCTCGTGGAGTAAGGCACTGGTCACAGTGCTCGAAAGAGCAACACATCAAGTCAAGTCAAGTCAGCCTTTATTGGCATAAATTAGAAAAACAATTTCTGCATGTTAAAACCCGTTATAAACACATATATAAAAATTCTAAAAGAACCTTTGGCGCAACTTGTGTTGTGTACCGAACACTCCAAATTGTGTACCAAACACTCCAAATCATTCTCTGTTTGCATCCCTGAACGTTCGCAGGGAACACAACTTGCCCCGTATCTTCAGCTCCGCTTGGCAGTTTGACAGGAACTGGCCGACAGCATGCAGCCAGCATACATATTTTATGGTTTGTCTAAATATTCTCTCTTATAATTAAACATTTGAACATGTTTTAATGCAAATGTAATAGATGGCTCTTTTTTTTTCGGTCCTGAGGAGCTGCTGTTTAAATACTCTGTTATAATAAATATTTATAATGCATTTGTAAATAAAATATTAATTGCTCAAAATGACATTTTAATGGGGTGCTAAACGTCCCAGGAACGCTGTGCTACATGAAGTAATCTCAGCCTGGGATTTGTGAGCTCAGAGTCAGCGATGGCTTCAAGTCAGAACGCTGGGAATAATCTCTGTTATGGCAGCCTTCAGTTGGAGCTGTTTGACAGAGAGAAGGCCCAGAACAGAATGGTTGCTTGCCACTCGAATTGCTGTATCCATTTCCCTTTCTGATGCCTTGGGTAAGAAGAAAGACTCCATAAGAAACGACACAGAAACTTGATGGGAATATATATATGTCATGGCGAATGTAGAGCTTTGTTTTTGAAACAGTAATGGCGCAACCTGTATCCCAAATGGAAATGCTGACCGTGAACCAGCCTCATTCATCCATCCATCCATCCATCCATCCATCCATCCATCCATCCATCCATCCATCCATCGGACTTGTAGACCGCTCTATATAAGGCTCAGGGTGGTTAACAACATTTCAATATACATAAATACAAGTCAAGTTAATAAAAAAAAACAATTAAAACAATTAGAACAATGCATAATTTAAATGCAGTGCCGATTCCTGGCGGTACTTAACCAGCTTACATCCTTCTCCATAGGTGAAGAGAGGAGAGAAGGAGGAGGCCAGGCTTCATGGGAACCACTGCTCTCCTCAAACACAGGCCTGGTGGAACATCTCTGTCTTACAGGCCCTGCAGAACTGTGCTAGGTCCCACATGGCACAGATGTCATTCGGAAGATAATTTCACCAGGCTGATAATGTGGCCGAAAAAGCCCTGGCTCTGGTTGAGGCTAAACAGAGAAGAAGAGGAGGAGGAGGAGGAGGAGGAAGGAGTTGGATTTATACCCCGCCCCTCACTCAGAGTATCAGAGTGGCTTACCATCTCCTTCCCTTTCCCCTTCCCCCACAACAGACACCCTGTGAGGTAGGTGGGGCTGAGAGAGCTCTTTCGAGGACTGCTCTTGAGAGAACAGCTCTGAGAGATCTTGTGACTGACCTACAGTCTCACCAGTGGCTGCATGTGGAGGAGTGGGGAATCAAACCTGGTTCTCCCAGATTAGAGTCCACACTCCTAACCACTACACCAAACCAGTTCTCCAGCATCAGGGTCTTCTCCAGTGAGTGCTCCCTTCTCATTTGGTGGCCAAAGTACTCAAGCTTTAGCTTCCAGGGAACAGTCAGGGTTGACTTCTTTCAGGATTGACTGATTTGATCTCCTTGCAGTCCAAGGGACTCTCAAGAATCCTCTCCAGCACCATAATTCAAAAGTATCTATTCTTCGGCGCTCGGCCTTCCTTATAGTCCAACTCTTGCAGCCGTACATCACTACTGGGAATACCATGGCTTTGACCATACAGACTTTTGTTGGCAGGGTGAGGTCTCTAATTTTTGTTATGCTGTCTAGGTTTGCCATCACTTTTCTTCCAAGGAGCAGGTGCCTTTTAATTTCATGGCTGCAGTCACCATCTGCAGTGATCTTGGATCCCAGGAAGGCGAAGTCTGTCACTGCTTCCAGGACTTCCCCTTCTATTTGCCAAGGAGTGATGGGGCGGATGCCATGATCTTAGTTTTTTTTTTTATGTTAAGTTTCAAGCGCCTATTTGCCCATCAAAGTTTTTATAAATGGGTTGAATATATCACCTACTGTTTTGTCAGCAACTGATGGCTCAGCTGTCGACTTTGATTTATCTATATGTCTGTTTGTCTATCATCAACTCAAAGCCAACTTACGGTGACCCTATAGAGATGACAGGTGATTTGCTGTTGCCTGCCTCTGCATAGTTACCCTGGACTTCCTTGATGAGAGATCTCTTGACACTGGACTAGCCTGGGCCATCTAAGTCAGGGCAAATAAATGAATAAGTCTTTGCAAAGGCACCTAATCCATTACTTTTAGTTTGAGGAGAACGCAAGCAACTTGGACCCCTGGGACTCCAAGTTCAATACCAGCTGATATGTAGTCTTACAGGTGTGAGAGGTCTGTTCCCTGGCCACAGACAGAATGTGGTTGGCCAACCCCAGTAAGACTATCCAAGCAAAAGCTTGACTTATTACTGAGGAAGTTATCAAAATCCATCTGAGGAAGTTATCGAAATCCATTCAGCCCAAGTAAAGCACTATTCAGTTCCAACTGGAAAGCTGTACGGGGACTCAGAAGTGTTGAATTCTCCTTGAGTTACATCCAACCTGATTAACAAAAGCAGGAGTTGGGTAGGCCTCATTAGCACCTGGAGCCTTGGTCCACTTAATATCCAAAGTGCCCTGGATCTGGAATGTCAACTTCTGTCCCGTTCTGCAAATCGATCTTCTGTATACCTGCCTGCCAAAGATATTATTTTCATTTCTTTGGCTCGGCATTGGACCCAACGGAAAAGGTCATTTGTTGCAGGCAATTTGTACAATTGCCTTTGGAGAGAGAGAGAGAGAGAGAGAGAGAGAGAGCGCAAGAGAGAAAGCGGGAGAGCTAGGCCTTCAAAATGCCATTGTGCCATGCTCCTGACAGCCAGAAGAAAGTATTGTATTTAGAGCTAAGTGACGAGTGGGCGAAGGTCCACAAATGCACCCCCTGAATTGCCTGTGTCAATTCCCTGGGAGACCAGTGACGGATTCTGACAAGCCGGTGAGAAAGTACCATATTTAATCTATTTAAAACCAGAGTGGACAAAACACCGGAGGATATATTGCTTTTTTTGGGGGGGGGGGGGGGGAGTGGCGGCTATCGAACTCTGTAATTGGGCTTGGGGGGGGGAGTTCTGAATTTTTATTTGGATGTGGCAGGCAACAGAGCGAGCTTGGCAGCTGCAAAGTCATAGAGATGAGGGAGATGGAGCTCAACCAATGGGAGGGAGTGGCGGGCCCATAGCCAGGATTCTGTGGCTTGTGGGGCAAATTTGTGAATTTCCTGGCCCATCCAGCTCAACACTCTGTGTCACACAGTCACCAAAACCAAGGTGTCATCAGGAGGTCCACCAGTAGGGCTAGAACTCCAGAAGCCCTCCCACTGTTGCCTCCCCCTCCAAGCACCAAGAATACAGAGCCCCACTGCCCCAGACATAAGAATATAAGGGAAGCCATATTTGATCAGGCCAATGGCCCATCCAATCCACACTCTGTGTCACACAGTGGCCAAAGCCCAGGGGCCATCAGGAGGTCCACCAGAGGGGCCAGAACTCCAGAAGCCCTCCCACTCTTGCTCCCTGAGCACCAAGAATACAAAGCATCACTGCCTGAGACATAAGACCATAAGAGAAGCCATGTTGGATCAGGCCAATGACCCAGCCAGTCCAACACTCTGTGTCACACATGGCCAAAACCCAGGTGCCATCAGGAGGACCACGAGTGGGGCCAGGACTCCAGAAGCCCTCCCACTGTTGCCCCCCCAAGCACCAAGAATACAGAGCATCACTTGCCCCAGACAGACTGTTCCATCTATACCTCGTAGCTAATAGCCACTGATGGACCTCTGCTCTATCTGTTTCTCCAGTCCCCTCTTGAAGCTGTCTGTGCTTGTCTAATGCCTGTCTAATACGATCACACCTTGGGTTAATAAAACGGTGGCCAAGTCTTCCAGACACCATCCTTGGGTCCACGCGAGGCCTGTGGTGACAAGAAAGAGCTGCCTCCAGCTGCTCCTGCTCTCTCACCAAGCTCCGAAACTCTGTTGCCGCCTTTCATGATCTGCTAAGAGGCGTTCCATGTTGTGTTCTTCTTTGTGGCTCGCGAGTGCTTTCCCCCAAGCCAGCCAGATCCTCTCTAGTGCTTAATAAGACCATTCTTTCCCTCTGCACTGGAGGTGGAGGAGAGCACCAGGGTCTTAATTCATCCCATGCCTACAGTTAAGTGTGTGGAGCCTACTCCAGGGCTGCATCAAAAGCTCTTGGGTTGGGTACCTGCTGGGCTGGAGTCTCCGCATGGGGACGTATACTCATTGAAATGTATACTTCTTTTGCTCTTTGCCAAAGCACTCGCTGCTGTTCTTGGCCGAGTTCCTAGTCGCGTTTCAGATGCCTGTTTCATGGCTCACCTCATTGCTCTCATACGTTGCTCAGTACGAAACCCACTCCACCGATTCCGTCTCCTTCGGCTGCCCTCCTTCCCATTCCTTCCTAAATGAGAATGCCAAGATGTTCTTCCTTTTGCGCGCTCCCTGGTCTGTCTGTCTGGGGCTAACAACACACGGGCTTTAACATGCCTCGTCCCTCTTCCTCCTCCTCCCCTTGCTAGCAGCGGGCCTTCTTCACCTCGAAAGAATGCATGGCCAGATATATTTTAGGTAAAGCTGAAAGGCATGCGCGCATGCTCAAACTGCAACCTGGGACTCAGCATCAAGACAGTGAAAATGCAGTTCTTTGAAAATATAATTGAACACAGTGCAGATTAAAACCAACATCTCGTTTCTGAGGGACTCCCTAATCTCTTGTGGACCTGCTGGACCACTATGGTCATCTTTGGAGGCCCTTCTTTGGATGCCCCCACCTTCTGAGCATAAGCCCATGGCAATCCTTTGGAGGTTTTCAAGCAGAGGCTAGATGGCCATCTGGCAGCAATGCTGATTCTGGGAACTTAGAAGGAGAAGGGAGGCTAGGATGGGTTGCCTCAGTGCTTTGTTCTCATGGCCCTTTCTTACACACCCCAGGAAATGCCACTTGTCGTTTTGGGATCAGGAAGCAATTTTTCTCCAGACCAGTTTTTTTCCCCAGGAGGTCATCTTCTGGGCATGGAACAGTGGTCACTGAGGGTATGGGGGGTATTTGTGAATTTCCTGCACTGTGCAGGGGGTTGGACTAGATGACCATGGAGGTCCCTTCCAACTCTATGATTCTATGAATCCGGGAGAAGTGGCAATCTGGGAGAGTTCTGGGACTCTCTCAGCAAAGAGAGTCTTTCCTTCCAAAAAGCTTTTTTTTCCACAGTATCCTCGATCCTCCACATTTCCCAGTTAAGGGGAAAAATGCTGTTCCAACAAATGACAAAGATGCTCTGACTCTGATGGTAACAAGAGAAAGAAATTTTTACTTACAAAGACAGAAGCTCATCTTACATGAGCCCGTTTGCGGGGAGCATGGGGTATTAACGGAATTAATAAAATAAAATAAAAAATAAATATTCTTGTAGGTATATTGTACTGATTGTGAACAGATTAACTTCAAAATGGTTAACTCACTACAGCTCCAAGCCCAGGTAAGAGAGAGAAGAGAGGTCCTGTATAAGACTGAAACAGAAGGCAATCAACAGCCAAAGAGACTCAACATCTAAATGATGAGATGAGACACTGCAGAGTGTACCCAAAAGAGAGAATTCTCTTAGCCCTTTCCAACCCCGATCTTCTTGCATGCCGAGTTACAGTATCCAACAGTTTTAACATCCCGGTTTGTTCCTGCTACCCAAGCGAACCTGATTCTCCAAATCTGGCCGTCAAGCATGACTCATTCTGCAGGCTTCGGCTGAGGACGATGGGGAAACTGCAGCCAGCTCGACTGTATTAAGGTTAATTAACTGCAAAATGATGGTTTGCCCCAAGATGAATGTAACTCTTTATGACTGTCAACGTTCACATCTTCTAACTCTTCTTTCCTTTCCTGAGAAGTTACTTCTTCTTTTCCTGAGGAGTCGCTACATATTTAGAGGTCTACTTCTCCGTCTACAGACACACTGATTTCCTTAAGTCAGGGGTCTCCAACTTTTCTGACAGACGCTTTTGGAATTCTGGCACAGAGTGGTGGGCATGGCCACAAAATGGCCACCGCGAGAGGTGCAACCAAGCACAAAACGGCCACCATGGAAGGTGGAGATCTTAACAACTACTCTGTACTGTATTCTGGAGAACAGGGTTTGATTCCCCACATCTCTTCCACGTGAGGCCTGGTGGGCAACCTTGGGCCAGTCACGGTTCTCTCAGAACTCTCCCACCCCACCTGCTTCACAAGGGGCCGGATGTGGGGAGAGGAAAGGAAACACGATTGTAAGCCGCTTGAAGACGCATGAGGCCTGCTGGGTGACTTTGGGCTAGCCACAGTTTCTGTCAGAATTCTCTCAGTCCTACTTACCTCGCAAGGTTCTTGTTGTAGGGAGAGGAAGGGAAGTCAATTGCAAGCCGCTTGGAGACTCCTTAAGGCACAGAAAAGTGGGGTATAAACACCTTTTCTTCTGTCTTGTGAGGCTATCTCACTGGCATCACTGAAGTTATAAACGTTAGCCATACAGAAAGTAAAGGACTTGGCCACTTCCTGCTTCACCCCACTGTCACCTCACTGGAGTCTGTCCAGAGATGAAATCAGTGGTCTTTTTTTAAATGCCTGAGCACCAGCGACATTAATCTTTCACGAAAGCCGGCCTGGTACTTGGAGGAGATGAATACTTATCTTCCGGCAGCGAGGCTGCGGCGGTCTCTTCTTGTCCTCCAGGTTCTGCTTCTGTCCTCGCTAGGGAGCCCCAAGGGTAGGCGCAGGGGGTGAACATCCAGGGCTTGAAGATGTCCTCTGGCCACAGTCGTCCGAGTGACATTATGAAGATGCCCAGCAGAGGAACGAACTTGGCATGTTGGTTCCTCATTTGAATTAATTCAAAGCAGGCTCTATTGGTGACCTTCACTGCAACTGCAGAACCAGTGGCTTTGGACATTCAATATATTTAGCACAGGTCAGATCTTGGAAGCTAAGCAGCGTCGACTCTGGCTGGTATTTGGATGGGTGACCAGCAAGGAATGCCAGGGTTGCTAGCCAGTGGCAAAGCACCTCTCTTGCCATGAAAACCCTATGGGGTCGCCATAACTCAGCTGTTGACTTGACAGCAAAAGGAAAAGAAAGGAGGTTCAGCGTTCTGTCTAAGCTGAGTTAGTGTGAGCTAGCTTAACAGTTTTTTAGCCTCCAGCTCACACATTTTAGTCTGAGCTCAGGAGGGATAACTCCAGAGAAGAAGAAGAAGAGATTGGATTTATTCCCTGCCCTTCACTACCCAAAGGAGTCTCATAGCGGCTTACAGTTTCCTGTCCCTTCCCCTCTCCACAACAGACACCCTGTGAGGTAGGTGGGGCTGAGAAAGCTCTGACAGAAACTGCTCTTTTTCAAGAACAGCTGTGCCAGAACTATGGCTTGCCCCAGGTCATCCAGCAGGTACAAGTGGGGGAGTGGGGAATCAAACCTGGCTCTCCTAGATTAGAGTCCGCACACTTAACCACTGCAGATCAAACTCATTTATGCTCAGGGTTGCTATGCAGTCACAACTTTATTGTCAGTTGCTCACAAAGTAGAATTTTTGCTCCACAGCTTAGAGGGAGCATTGGAGGCAATGCATACAGTGGGGGAGTTGGGGACACACACAAACGACTTCAGCTCAGAAACGAAATTCAAACCAGGAAATGCTTCCAGACAGATAAATCAAGAGTCCCCCCCCCCCCCAGCCGACTGTAATAAGGGAGCAGGGTGTTTCCACGGTGAAGGGGAAAACTTCAACCGATCCTGGAAAAAAGCAAAAAACAAACGTATCCCCCTCCTTGAGCATCTGTATCAGTGAGCCGTCTAGTAATGTTGGCACCACAAAGGAAATGAAATGACAAACAAAGGGCGGACTGAGAGATTGTGAAACACCACTGGCCTGCCCCAAGAGCCCCACATGAATGAGAAAGTTTTTCTTAGGGAATGAGACACACTGAGCCTTGTGTATGTTTGCTTTAATTCCCATTCACACATAATTCGGGCTGAGAAGACACAGCCAAGGTGAGGCGAGGGCTTCCCAAGAGGCTGATTTCACCCTGAATCCCACAACAAAAGAAAACAAGAAACCATACGCAGTAACTCATATTATAAAAAAAGGGCAAATAGGGTTGCCAAGTGTTACTTGCGGTTTAGTGGGGGGAGTCCTTGTCGGTTCAGGGAGTGCTCTGGTGACTATAGAGTTTTCCCGCAAATTATAGAGCGCCCCCCACAAATGTGCCTGACGTGATGACGTCACCTCTGGGGTCACCATAAGTCTTGGATGGGAGACCATCTAGGAAGACTCTGCAGGGGAAGGCCATGGCCAACCACCTCTGCTTCTCACCTGCCTTGAAAGCCTCTTGCTGAGGCTGCTATAAGCCTTGGATGGGAGACCACCAAGGAAGACTGCAGGGGAAGGCCATGGCCAACCACCTCTGCTTCTCACCTGCCTTGAAAGCCTCTTGCTGGGGCTGCTATAAGCCTTGGATGGGAGACCACCAAGGAAGACTCTGCAGGGGAAGGCCATGGCCAACCACCTCTGCTTCTCACCTGCCTTGAAAGCCTCTTGCTGGGGCTGCTATAAGCCTTGGATGGGAGACCACCAAGGAAGACTCTGCAGGGGAAGGCCATGGCCAACCACCTCTGCTTCTCACCTGCCTTGAAAGCCTCTTGCTGGGGCTGCTATAAGCCTTGGATGGGAGACCACCAAGGAAGACTCTGCAGGGGAAGGCCATGGCCAACCACCTCTGCTTCTCACCTGCCTTGAAAGCCTCTTGCTGGGGCTGCTATAAGCCTTGGATGGGAGACCACCAAGGAAGACTCTGCAGGGGAAGGCCATGGC
The DNA here is from genome assembly GCA_029233225.1 of Lepidodactylus listeri. Lineage (NCBI taxonomy): Eukaryota > Metazoa > Chordata > Lepidosauria > Squamata > Gekkonidae > Lepidodactylus > Lepidodactylus listeri. The sequence continues at coordinate 5,741,816 of JARCFY010000016.1, read as the reverse complement.
CAACCACCTCTGCTTCTCACTGGCCTTGAAAGCCTCTTGCTGGGGCTGCTATAAGCCTTGGATGGGAGACCACCAAGGAATGCTCTGCAGAGGAAGGCAACGGCCAACCACCTCTGCTTCTCACTGGCCTTGAAAGCCCCTGCTGGGGTTACCATGAGTCGGCTGAGAATTGATGGCACTTTATACACACATTTATTTTTGGTTGTCCATCAGGTACCAAGAAAAGGTGGGGGGACTCAACCCATGATATGGCTGTGATATACGAGGGTCAAGCTAACAAAATAAGTTATTATAAAAATATAAATATTGATTATGGTGTACACATTAGTAAAAGATGAAATATGATAAAGGAAATGATCCAAATACCAGACTCTTAAAACTCTTTACGCACAGAGCTGATAGTTTTACATACAGAATTGAGGAGGAAAAGGAGGAGGAGCAGAATTTATACTCTGCCCTTCACTCAGAGTGGCTTACAATCTCCTTTCCTTTCCCCTCCCCACAACAGTCACCCTGGAAGGTGGGTGGGGCTGAGAGAGCTCTTTTGAGGACTGCCCTTGAGAGAACAGCTCTGAGAGAACTTGTAACTGATCCAAGGTCACACCAGTAGCTGCATGTGGAGGAGTGGGGAATCAAACCCAGTTCTCCTGGATTAGAGTCTGTGTTGTTAACCACTACACCAAACTGGCTCTCCACCAAATTGGAAGTCCAGGGTTGCTATGCAGAGACAGACCACAGGAAGCAACCTCTGAATATCTCTGGCCTTCAACATCCTACAGGTTCACCATCAGTCTGTTGTGACTTGAAGGCACTTTCCACTACCATAATGTATTGCCACTTCTTTTATCTGAGCAACTTAGAAGATGTTCAAAATAAATTCCATAAACCGATATTTTGATCCAAGCTCTTGGTATAGGATTTCACCAATCTGGAAGGATAATATTCAGGAAAGAATGAAAGAGAAATTTGGAAAACGGAGAATATAGAATCATAGAGTTATAGAATGTCAGAGTTGAAAGGGACCTTGCAGGTCATCTAGTCCAACCCCCTACAATCTGCAGGAGCATAGCTGAAAGATAGCCCTACAACTTACCCGGAAGACGTTTGTCCAGCCTCCGCTTGAAACTGTTCAGTGAAGGAGCATCCACCACCTCCCGAGGCAGTCTGTTTCACTGCTCAACCACTCTTCCAGTTAGGAAGTTTATCCTGATATTTAGCTGGTATCAACTCCCTTGTAATTTCCACCCATTAGATCTGGTCTTGCGCAATCCAGAGCAAGAGGGAATAGATCTGCTCCATCTTCTACATGACAGCCCTTCAAATATTGGAAGACTGCAATCATGTCCCCCCTAAGCCTTCTCTTTCCCAGGCTAAACATATCCAACTCTTTCAGCCTTTCCTCGTAAGACTTGGATTCCAACCCTCTCACCATCCTGTTGCCCTCTTCTGGGCATGCTCAAGCATCCTTCCTAAAATGTGGTGCCCAAAACAGGACACAGGACTCCAGGTAAGGCCTGACCATAGCAGAACAGAGCGGAACTACCACTATGTGTCTGATAAAAGCATGCTGAAAGACGCTAGTTTTCTCAATTAGGAACAAGCAGCTGCGTATCCTGAAAATTACAATCTCCTAAAAACGTCACTGCCGCATATAGGCCATTACACACTGTGTAAGTCCTTTATGAACAGGAAGGGACTAACTTCTCCTCTGCTGTTATTATTTGTCATGAATAATTTACTCAGGCCTGAAAGATGGATATTAATTTCGGGATGCGGATCTTTGTGCATGCAGTAAAAGGGTGATGGTGGGGGAGAGGATTTAACCATCTCTAGAAGTCGGTCAGGGGCTGCAGTGGCTCAAGTGGTTAAGATGCTGAACTGCAGATCGGAAGGTCGGTAGTTCAGCAGTTCGAGACCCGAATGCCGTATGATGGAGTGAGCTCCCGTCTCTGGTCCCAGCTCCTGCCAACCTAGCAGTTCGAAAGCAAGAAATTGCAAGTAGGTACCACTTCGATGGGAAGATAATAGCATTCTGTGTGCCTTGGCATCTTGTCTTGACGGCCACATGACCACGGAGAAGTCTTTGGACAGCGCTGGCTCTTTGGCTTGGAAATGGAGATGAGCACGGCATCCATAGAGTCATATTCAACTGGCTTTTGAGCAAGGGAAAAATTTACCTTTACTAAAAGCTGGTCAAGAGGAGCAGGCAGAATTCATTATGGGCACAGACAGGAATACCCAATAGAAGGAATCTTTCTGAGGGCCTCCCCATGCTCTGTTGGGTTCTATCTTTTTTTTAAAAAAAAAATTCTACAAACTATAAAAACTATTCCTACACTTACAAAACTATCCCTAATTAAAGCAAAGAATATGAATCATTTTTAAAATATATATGAATGAAATTCCCCACATAGCAAAATACAAAATATTGAAATGTGATAATAAGTTTCAAGTGATACTGGCTAGACATATGTAGATTCAAGCATGTGGCAAAATAAATTTCTTAAACTTTCAAGTTGTATATTAAGCTATTTTCCCCTCCTCCCTCTTCTTTTTGGTTTAGCAGGTTCCCTTTGGACTGTCAGTTGCTTAGGGGCAACTGCCCTCTTTGCTGAGTCAGAGTCCTCTGAAGAGCTACTCGATGTGCTTTCAGAGCTTTCCAAGTCATGTATGATGCCTTCTTCCTCTTCTTCTTCCTCTGCTGTCTTATTTTCTTTCGTTAGTCTTTGTTGCAGATCCAGAAAAGTTTCTGCACTTTTGGGAGAGGTGATCTTTTCTTTTTCCTCCTTATAGTTGAATACCAAACCCTCTGGAAAAATGCATCTAAAAGGGGTGGAGCTCTTTTGCAGGAATTTTGTTAAGTTTTTATATTGCTTCCTTCTTTTTCTTATCTCAAATGGAATGTCTTTCAAGACCCTGATTTCCACATCTTTGATTTTTAGGATTGTCCCATTAGTGGCCTTGAGCACCACGTCTCTTGTTGTTCTCTTAGAGAATTTCACCACAATTTCTCCAGGCAGGCGTTTCTTCTTCACAAAATTAGGATATGTCCTGTAGACAATATCCATTTCGCTTTGCAAATAATCCGCTTGTAAATCTGTTTTTGTAGCCAAAGCTTCACTCAAGATTTCTTTCAAATTCTATGGCTTTTATTCTGGGACACCTTGAAATCATAGAACATAAGATGCTTTTTCCATTTGCAGCCTCAAAAGTTGGTCTCTGTCAGTTGCTCTGCCTTTCTCCACCACTTGTAGTCTTTGATTCATGTGTGGGCATACTGGCGCATAGCGGCTCTTACTGAAGAAAGATTTCCATCTTAGTGTATGGTGATAATTTTATTATGTTGATTATATTTTACCTGTTTTTAGGGATGTAAATCACCCAGAGCCTGCATGCAGGATTGGGCAATCCATAAATCAAATTGCTGCTACTACTACTACTATATCTGAACCGGCCTATTTGGTGCGGTTCTGGAATGTTTCCTGAAATTTTGCACAGGATATTGATAAGCATGGAATGAACTGTTTCTATGAATTTGTTTACATGAATAAATACTGAAGTGTGCTGAAAGTTTGACTTATTTTCTAGTTAATTTTTCACGGTCGCCCTCATTGCCTTGCATGATCTTCTTTCTATGATTCTCTTTCGGTTGTTACATTTCCTCCGGGGAAACAGATGTCTGTAGCAATGCTCTGCCTAAGCTGTGGTGTCTTGTGAGCAAAAATTACTTTGTGAGCTACTGGCATTACAGCTGTGAGTGAGCAGTTTGGCTCCTGCATAAATTAGTTTGTTCTGGAGCCTTCCTTTCTAAGCTAAGACATAAATTTGTGAGCCAGAGGCTTAAAATTGTGAGCTAGCTCACACTAACTCAGCTTAGAGGGAACACTGGCCTGTAGTCTGATAATCAGTTGCCATTCCAGGAGAACCTGGAGGATGGCAACCCTATTTGCAAGTGGAAATACATTGATTATTAATTGGGGAGGGGCCATGGTTCAGTGGCCGAGCCTCTGCTTGGCATGCAGAAGGTCCCAGGTTCAATCCCCGACATCTCCAGTTAAAAGGGTCGGGTAGGAGGTGATGTGAAAGACCTCTGCCTGAGACCCTGGAGAGCTGCTGCCAGTCTGAGTAGACAGTACTCACCTGGATGGACTGATGGTCTGATTCAGTTTTAATTGTTGGCCCTCTACTTTGTTTGACTTACCTCTTTAGGTTCTTGATCCTAGGTTTCAGGGTTAAGTTTGTTTCCCTTTTTGGTTCCTAGCTGATTCAGTAGAAGGCAGTTTCATGTGTTCATCACAATTCATGGACATAGCTGAAGGTAGGGTTTTCAGATACCTCCTGGCAATGGGCGGGGGATGGGGGGGACTTAGCAGGAGAGGAAGGGAGGCCCAGGCTACATCGCCGGCAATGTGGCAATGTCTCATCTGGCATGTACTGGAAGTGACGTTATCACACTGTGATGTCACAGCAATGGTCTGGTATTTGGGCAAAAACTCTATGGTAGAAATGGCTTCTACCATAGTGTTTTTACCCAGAGCCCATCATCATGCACAGGAAGTGACATCATGCTGTGATATCACGACAATGGTCTGGTATTTGGGCAAAAACCCTATGGTAGAAATGGCTTCTACCATAGAGTTTTTGCCCAGATCATAACAACATCGCCAAAGTGATGATGTCACTTCTGGTGCAGGCCAGAAGTGACGTCACCACATTGGCAGGTGCTTAGCCTGGGCCTCCCTCCCTCCCTCTCCTGGAAAGTTTCCCCATCGGCCAGCTGATCAGTGGGGGCGGGGACAGGCCTTGTGGCAGGGGATCCCCCACCTCCCGGGGGGGAGGGCTGGCAACCCTAGCTGAGGAATATCCGTACACAGCTAAAATCCAGAAACCTCACAGAGTATATCTTTTGAAGACATAATGTTGGGTGCACTCTAAGCATTTATTGTTTTCACACACTGATTGAACATTAATGTTTTGCCACGGCTCCAAAAGATGTGGCAAAACCTCTTTGCTCCTAGCAGGGAAGGTGTGGCCCAAACAGACAGGGGAGCACCCTGTTACAACAATTTGTGTTTCACACCAAACAAGGAACTGAATGCACAGGATTGTAATATTGAAGCGCTGCAAAAGAGATGGCTGCAATATGACTCAAGAGGAAAATGAGGGAGGGGGAGAGAGCGAGAGCACACACATGTTTGTTGTATCACATTTGGTGTATAAATTAAATATAATCTGAGGAGAAAAAAAAAAACATGAACCGGGGCTGCGTGCATAAAAATAGCCTTAATATTTCAACGCCTCCGTTGCTTTGTGCATCCAGGTTGTTAAGAGAAGGTGGCCGCAAATGATTATTTCCCTCGCAAGTTCGCACGGAGTTGTTTGCTTGGTTTAATAATAGTCTATCTTGTTCGGGCTGAACAAACTGATCCCGGGAGGGGCGGGGTGGGGGTGGGGGAGACGGCCATAAATCAATAGCCCGAGATGTAATCTTAGGTGTCTCGAATGCAGAGAGGGATTTCGGAACATAATGGCAGCGGTTGTCTATTGTCATTCAGGACCTGAGCCGCATCAGAAAAGGGCTTGTGGGAACTCCATAAGAGTTGGTCAAAAGTGGGCTATAAATCAAACCGAGACAGGATTCTGCTGATTTCACACACACGGCTTGGCGGGGAAGGGACGGGGGGAGGGGAGTGATAGATCTGCAATTTATTGCTTATCACATCTGCTCGAAGTTTTATAATACAGCAGCATGACCTTCAGTGAACAAACACACTCCTTGACTACCTGTTTCTAGCTTACACACACACCCACACACACACACACAGCCCATCACAAACGTGGCCCACATCTTGTTTTAACAAGGCCTTGTCTTGTCGCTAGCAGCTGGGGAACTGTCCATTGGTGAACTGGGTGTGGTCTCCCGGACATCAAAAACAGAGCAGAGTTTATTGAAAGGGACTGGATACTTACTCGACAGGACTGGATGGTCTGCTGCCGGGGTCCCCAATGTGGTGCCCTGTGGGTGCCCCATGGGTGCTATGGTACCCACCAATACCTTTCCTGGCGCCTGCCAAAGTCTTTCTAGACAGTGGGCATGGTCAGAGGGGGCTTTTGACTAATCATTGGCTGGGCAGGCCTTTTATAAAAAGTTGTTTGGGCAGCAGCTGCCACCACAGCACAAGTATCCTCTCTGTGTGACCGACAATGCACTCTGTGTAGCCAAGAAAATAATTTTAAACAATGTGTTCATTTCTAAAAGGCATCCTGTTAACTGGAGCTTCTGCCCAACATGCTGAAGAGTTTCTATTAGACTTCTGTGTATCCTCACTCCTTGAGCATTTGGGGCTGGCTCTGCCTCCTGCAGCAGCCATTTTGTAGCTGGCACCGCCTCCTGCGGCAGCCATTTTGTAGCTGGCACCACCTCCTGTGGCAGCCATTTTGTAGCTGGCACCGCCTTTCGTAGCAGCCATTTTGCAGCTGGCACTGCCTCCTGTGGCAGCCATTTTGTACCTGGCTCCGCCTCCTGCAGCAACCATCCTGTAGCTGGCACCACTTCCTGTGGCAGCCATTTCGTAGTTGCACTCACCACTTCTGTCAACATTCCAAAGGTGCCCACAGGCTCAAAAACGTTGGGGGCCCAGGTCTACTGGGAGAAAACAGTTCCTTGGGTGCTAAAAGAGTGCAGAGCAAAAGCTCGGGCTGTTTGACCATATGCTCATGTAAGTCACCCACTCCACTTGGGGGATTGTATTTTGTTCTCCCTCACCTAGCACGTAAGGAATAACTTTTGGTTTGGAACAGGAGCACCTAGGTTGTATCAGAGCCTGGTTTCAATGCTGTCTATGCAGTTATCAATTTGGACTCCCAAAGCCCCTCCTGAAGCTCAGACCTCCATACAGAGGTAATAACAGGGGAGAGTCTTTAAAAAATTAGCTGGAGCTTGAATCTGTTTCTTCAATATAAGAATTTAAGATATATTAGCTAATTGATCTAGTCATTGCCGTTGGTTTCCTGGGTTTAACTCCCTTCTCTCCAGCTGTCGTGGATACTGGCTCTGCTGAGGCTGACTACTCCTCAGAGTAGGAGGAAGCATGGAGCAACCCAGCCTCCTCTGGAGGCAGCCCAGCAGAGGAGCCCTTAACAGCACCCAAGGGAGAAGAGGCCCCAGGAGCTGCACAGGAGGTGCAACCAGAGGGAGAGATGGATCCAGAGCCTGGCCCACCACCCCCAGTTGGAGACACCCCAAGGCCAGAATCCCCACCTAGTTCTCCTGAGTGCCCCAGACGCAAGGCATGCCAGCAACTGGATGTGCAAGAGCGAAGGAAGAGTGCCAGACTGCAGCTCTTGCAAAGGCAACATGAGGGGCTGTGAGTCTTGGCAGATTGACTCCCAGGGAAGGGAGGACCTAGTCATAAACAACCACACATACCTGCCTCAGTACAGAAGCAATGCTCAGACCTGATCCTGGCTGTTTAGCATCTGCTCCTTGCTGCTAGCTTTTGCAACCTGTGACTGATTTCCTGGCTTTCTGACCTTTGGCTCTTTTGTTTGACTTGATTTCGGACTGCATACCCAGTTTCCAGTGCCCGATAACCGAGATGACCGGCTGAGCCAGTACACCAGCACCCAATTGGGACGCAGCCTTCAGGGTTATATCCATCCCTCCTGATCAAGTTCCAGATGTATGATCCTAAGTCCCTGCCTTTTACATTCAGTGCTTCACTGCTGAGTGGGCACAGGAAGGCAAGTGAACAAATTACTATTTCAACCCCTCCTTTCCCATGATAGTTAAGTGCGAGAAGGATTCTGGGAAAAAAATTTTCATGCAAATGGAGCATGCAAGTATTGTCACTCTAACTGGCAGCACTCTCCAGGTTCTTAGGAAGTGAGCTCTTTCACAACACCTCCTACCTGGTCCTTTTAACTAGAGATGCTGGGGATGGAACCTGGGACCTCCTGCATGGAAAGCAGAGACTCTGCCATAGAGCTGTGACCCCTCCCCAAACATGCACATAAATACATGAAACTGCCTTCTACTGAATCAGACACTTGGTTCCTCAAGGTCAGCATTGTCTACTCAGACTGGCAACTGGTCTCCAGGGTCTCAGGCAAAGGTCTTTCACATCACCTCCTACCTGGTCCTTTCACCTGGAGATGCTGGGGAGTTGAATCTGGGACCTTCTGCACACAAAGCAGAGCCTCTACATGTGAGACATGGCCCCTGTTTATTATACTGACTTCTTGTGAGTACAATGCAACAACTTTTGGAGTCTGACCCCTTGTTCATTCCAGATTTGCTATGTAACTCGGTGTGTTTCTAACAAGGTGTGGTGTAAATCATCGTAACTCATCCCCTGTTAGGTTCACCTCCCTCCATCCCTCCCTACCCTCTTTTAATTACGGCTGTCTCTCCCTTAACCTTCATTATCTCCTTCCCATGTCTAAATTTAGACTATGAGCTCCACGAACAGCTTTCTTGCGATTCTGTAAAGCACATTGCAAGTTGAGGCTTCCATAAAAATAAAGTACCAATAAATCGATTTACTCGATTGTGATTATTGTTGTTCAGTCAGGGTGATTCTGCAGTTATCACCACTAGCTGGTTTCCATTGGGAATAACCTTTCTTAATTATTCTTTTATTTATTTATTTACTTCATTTAATAACTCGCCATTCTCCCAGTGGGGACGCCACACAGGTTACATTGTTCTCCTTTCCTCTCTTTTACCCACACAGCAATCCTGTGAAGGAGCTTAGGCCTGAGAGAGTGTGACCGGCCAAAGGTCACCCAGCAAGCTTACGAGGCACAAGTGGGGATCTGAGCTGGGTATCCCAGATCTTAGTTTAATACAAAAGAAGAGGAGGAGGAGGAAGAGATTGGATTTATACCCCGCCCTTCACTACCCAAAGGAGACTCAGAGCGGCTTGCAATCTCCTTTCCCTTCCCCTCCCCTGTGAGGTAGGTGTGGCTGAGAGAGCTCTGACTGAAAATGGACTGCTCTTGAGAGGACAGCTCTGAAAGAATTTATGACTGACCCAAGGTCCCACCAGCAGCTGCATGTGGAGGAGTGGGGAATCAAACCCGGTTCTCCCAGATTAGAGTCCCCACTCTTAACCACTACACCAAACTGGCTCTAGTTTTTGTGCAAACTGGCTCTTTAAACGCTAGACCAGTGATGTCGAACTCATTTGTTAAGGGGGCCGGATCTGACATAAATGAGACCTTGTTGGGCTGGGTCATGTGTGTCATAAAATGTAATGCCAGGTAGCAGAGACAGAAACTTTACAAAGGACACAGCCAGTTCTTTACCAGACACTCTCAATCGCACAGGAGATGTTTGCCTACCTATCACTCCTGTGCGATTGAGAGAGACTGGCAGAGCAAGCTGTGATGGGGGCAGCAGCAAGAGAACTGGAAAAGGAGGCAGGAAACAGCCAAGGCCTTGGGGGCCCGACTCCAAGGGCCTGATGTGTCCCGTGGGCCACATGTTTGACACTCCTGCACTAGACCATCCTGGAGGGAGTGTTTCAACTTTCATCGTGCTGAGGAGCTTATGTCAGGAGGCTATCACTGTCCATCCAGTTGAAGAAAGACTCACAGAATGTCAGGCAAGCTCCAACTCTTTTGCTCTCCTGTAGGGGTGAAAGTACCGGAATTATCTCTCTTGGGGGACTCACGCCCAGAAGATGGGTGCTAGCAGTTCAGCCACTTTCCTACCATCGCTCGGCACCTACTCGGAATGGCTGACTTTTAGATCTGCTCATTTGGGAAAGAACAACATCCACCGGCTGAAGATAGCTAGACTCAAATCCACACATTTGTGACAGCAATGATAAGGTAGTTTCAGAGGGGTGCCGCATTGTTGGGCAGTAGAACCACCCAACTAGAGTCCAGCAGTACCTTAGAGACAAACAAGATTTTGGGAGGCTAAGCCTTTGAGAGATTAAATGAGCTTTGAGTTTCAGAAGCTGATACCCAAAAAATCATATAAGAAAGAACATAAAAAGAGCCCTGCTGGATCAGACCAGGGGTCCACCTAGTCCAGCATCCTGTCTCACACAGTGGCCAGCCAGTTCCTCTGGAGAACCAACAACAGGGCATAGAGGCCGAGGCCTTTGTAAGAACGTAAGAAGAGCCCTGCTGGATCAGACCAATGGTCCATCTAGTCCAGCATCCTGTCTCACAAAGTGGCCAACCTGTTCCTCTGGAAGACTAACAACAGGGCAGAGAGTCCGAGTCCTTCATAAGAACATCAGAAGAGCCCTGCTGGATCAGACTAGTTTTCCATCTAGTTGTTCAGCAATTATATGTGTCTTCTCATGTCCTTATCCTAATCTTATTACCGTAAACAACATTTGCACTGGGGCTACTGTTGTCCTATGTTCTGCTCATATACAACGCTAATCACCTTCTTTATCTTGGGCCAAGGAAATTATTCTACGTCCGCCCAGACAATAACATTATCTCCTCCACCTCTTCCTCTTCAACTACTCAGTGGGTAGACGTTTGCCCATAAATGTTTAATGGATCTGATAGAGCAAGTTGGGCGTTCATGAAATAAAACATAGTCACTTTGTCTCCACTCTGCCTCTCTCGATAGTTTTAGCCAGCTGTCTGCTATTGAAAATACACATGGTGACCTCTCAGGGGTTTTCTTCTAAAGAAGGCAGAATGCTCAACATTCCCTCACAAGGCAGTCAGAAGGACAACCGTCCAAAGATGTGACTCCAGACATCTGTTGTTCTTACATGAAACTGGGCCCAGTTGAGCCTACAAGCAAGGAAGAGAGGCACTAACAGGTCATCAATTTCAGTGGCTGCTAGCCATGGTGAATAAAAGGAACCTCCACATTCAGGGGCAGTAAACATCTGAATCCCAGTGCCAGGAGGCATCTCCAGGAGGTAGGACTGCCAGCCCCCCAGGACAGGCAGGGATTCCCCCACTTTTGCAGGTTCCTCCCCACCCACAGATGCCCCGAAACACGATGTGATGACATCACCTGGAAGACAGACCGACCGACCGACCGATAATGAAAATTCCCAGATTATCTGTGGCCCTAAACTGTATCTTACTTAGCATGTTTACAAACCCAGTCTTGACCATGACAATCAGGCATTGTACCCACTTCTCCAAAGATGTGATCCCACCCCCTGTGCCGCTTTTCAACTCTGTTCCTTCTATCCCAATTCAGATCCTTTAAAATAAAATCCGCTAACTGACATCGATTGGTGGCTTTTACCGAGTACAAGAATGTAATCTATGTGACCGCATCACTCGAGATAACGCATCCTTCATTTATTCTTGATATTGATTGGGGAAGTGCTGTTGGTGACATACATTTAGGTAACTAAAGCTGGCCTGTGTGGCTGCAATAATAAAAAAAAAATTACACCCCAAATTGCACCATGGCATGCATTTATTTTCAAATGACAGCTCGTGACTGGCAATTTCAGCTCTTTGCCGGCATGTTCCACCCTCTCCTCTTTATTTTTCAATGTATATCCTGCTTTCCAACCTTAGCTCCCCATGCACTTTAAAAGAAAAGATTCCAAGGGGCCCATAGCACCACATCCCAGATTAGGAGGACAAGGGAATCTCTCTGAATATCCTCCAGGCCCCCAGTAGGGGAAGTCACCATGACTTCCAGGTGTACACAGTGCACACACACACACATTTGAGATATGAGCTGTGCCTACATTACTGTGGAAATTAGGTTCCATTTTCAGCTGTACAACTGAGGAAGATTACTTTAAAATATCTGGCATACCTGGGAAGGATGTTTTCGACTGTTACAAGTTTGTTGGTGCTTTGGGACATCCTCTGCCTTTCTTATGGACTTTGAGGTCTTTGGGGCACTATTATCTTCGAATGATTTAGAGGAGTCTCTTGTTGGATATTTCCCACTATTATTTAAGCGTATTTTGAATTTGCAAACAGCTGTCAGCTAATGCTGCCATCTCCTGCCCGGGAGACTAGTGTGCAGTGTGCCCTCTGTGAAACAGGTGTAGCATAACCTGCAAATACAATACCCTTCTTTGGATGATTTACAAATATACATGTGTATGTAATAGTCCCATAAATGGCTGTGATATCATTTTATGTTTCTTAGCCTACAAGTCGGAGGACAGAGACGATAAATGGTTGAGGTTAGCATATTGATTATGTCAATTCTGGTGAAATTGACTAAATCCATTCAGGAGATTAGCTCTGCTTTTTATATAGATATATAAAAAGTCCAAAGTGTTTCTTTTAAACGCTGCCCTAAGGAAGAAGAAAAAGAGCTTAGAAAGTTGAACTACTCCTTGATATTGAAAGCACACTCAAACAGGAAAAAAAGGGGGAAATTATTTTAAATAACCTTTGGAAATGGTATTTCCAGCCATATGATTTCATAGAAGTACCATTTTTTAAAATAAAATATGCTTCTAATAGCATATTATATTTTACTCTCCACACTAGGGAACCGGCGGGCAAGTGTTCTCGGGGACATTTGGCTTCTATCCCCCCCCCCCTTTTCTTCCAGGAAAGGAAATAATTTATTAACCCCAGTGGTGCTGATCTTTTGAGAAATCTGCTGACTCGAGTCTACGGCAATATAACGGCAGACAAATTGCAGATCTGAATTATAAAATGATGAGTCACAGGTTTGTGGGAGTTCTCAGAGAGCTGCTGCTACAGCTGTAAGTGTTGGGAGCCAGCTGGTGGGAAGGGAAGGGTAGAGCAGAAAATGCTTTGTAGGGTTGCCAGCTCTGCTTTGGGAAATTCCTGGAGATTTGTGGGGTGGAGCCTGGGGAGGGTGGGGTTTGGGGTGAGTGGAACTTCAGCAGGGTATAATTTTATTTGTTTGTATACTTCAATTTATATTCTGCAGGCTCAGGGCAGACCACAAAACAGATCAAGACATCATAAAAATACAACATATTTTTTGTTCCTAAAAGTAATAATCTTTCCTTATATATAATTGTGTTTTTGTGTGGCAACATTCCATGCACTCCCAAATCAGTTGGCTGCCCGGTCTGTCACTCCAAGGGTGTGCCAACCACTGGCTGCATTGCCACAGCCCCGCCCGCAGAAGCAGCACCCAGCAGTTTGGCCTCAGTGTGGTGCGAGGCGATGGTGGGCAGAGGCTGAGGCCGAGGACAGACTGGCAATCTGCCCCGTGAGAGCTCCGCTTGGGAAGCAGGGGAAGGGAGCCCGTTCAGACATCTGCAGCTGTCCCTCGGCTCCCTTCCGCACTTACGCGCTTTGTCCAGGGGCCGTCTTCCCCATGCCTCCCGCTTCCAGGCAGTGTGGACTGGAAGAAGCGGGAGGCAGTTGGAGGAGGCAGTGTGAATGCGCTGGCACAGATATTTGCACATGGGTGCATTTGTGTATATATCGACAGCTGTCCCTGCCTCCTATCCTATGGCGTACCGTACATGCGCACACACGCCGCCAGCAAAACACTGCCGCGCAAGCTGCGGAGCAGGCTCACGGCAGTCTGAATGCTTTGTAACGGCATCCTTGTGCAATACACTGGCCAGTGTGAAAGGCCAGCCCCGGGGAATTTCTCCCCACAGCTTTTGACTCCGGATTCCTCCCGCTCCAGATTGCCGGTCTGTCCTTGGCTCGAGAAGGCTAAGGCTTGGGTAGCCATTGGTTGCAACAGCTGTTCCTGCAGAAGAAGCGGCAGTTGCTGCGAGAGGCCATGGAGGGGAGCAGGGCATCAGTGAGGCCCAGTGGAGCAGCTGTCAGCACCTCACCTCTCCCCTCCACCACAATGGATGAGCCCCTGGCCAAAACGAGGCTCTTCCTCTCCACTCCGAGCTGGGAAAACAAGGCCAAGCATTGGCCTGCCCCACTGGAGGGGAGCCGTGGGGAGGCGCCACTTGACCTGTTGGACAGCTGTGGAGTGTGCAGACCCAGCCAAAGCTCCTGCCGTGCCTCCACTCACTGTGCTGCCACTGCCTACTCACACCTCACTTCTACCTGCTATCCCTGCTCACCGCCGCTTCCCCCACTGAAAATGCACCGGTGCTGCAGCCACTCCCTCAGCTGGCCCCGTCCTCACCTATCACCATGCCCCCCCCCCATGAGCCTGGTGAGTCGGCAGCGGTCAGAGAAGGGCTGCCATTTGGCAGGGAGGAGGGCGAGGCCGAGATCTTTCTAGAGCCCATTGTATTGGTTTTTACAATGGGCCTTATTCCTAGCTAAATATAAAACAATTATATCAATGTAAAACAACAAAGATTAAAACAGGTCGCACTATTCGTATACAGATTTCAAGCTGCTGCCATTTTTCATCTTCTTAATCTGGGCCACATAAAGATGGCAACTTTTTTTGGGGGGGGGGGGGGGAGCGAGATTTCATTGGACACCTGCCGCCTAAAGCAAAGGCCTGGCGGAATAGCTTTATTTTACAGGCCCTGCTGAGAGACCAATGCCATAGAGACCAACTTCCCAAGCAGCCCTTTCCTTTGGGGAGCTGATCGCTGCCATCTGGAGACCAGTTGTAATACCAGGAGATCTCCAGCCACCACTTGGATATTGACAACCAGCTCCTGGATGTTAGCACCCCTATCCTGGTTCCTAGGATCATTTGGTGGAAAGGCATTTATAAAGCATGCAGTTGGCGTTTGCATCATAAGAAAATATGCCGTGCATTCTCGAAGGGGCTCTGGACAACATACTTCCTTGAAAGTTTTCCTGCCAATGAGATCCAGCGGCCTCAGACCTGGGGTGTGCATCTGCATATTTCCAAAGGCCGAGTGCCGAAGAATAGATGCTTTCGAATTATGGTGCTGGAGAAGACTCTTGAGAGTCTCTTGGACTGCAAGGAGATCCAATCAGTCAATCCTAAACGAAATCAACCCTGACTGTTCCCTGGAAGGCCAGATACTGAAGCTGAAGCTCAAATACTGTGGTCACTAAATGAGAAGGGAGCACTCACTGGAGACGACCCTGATGCTGGGAAAGACTGAAGGTCAAAGAAGAAGGGGACAGCAAAGGATGAGATGGTTAGTCAGTGTCATGGATGCAACAAACATGAAATTAAGCAACTCTGGAGCACAACAGAAGACAGGAGGGCCTGGCGTGATGTGGTCTATGGAAGTGCGAAGAGTCAGACTCGTCTGTGCGACTGAACTACAAAGCCAGCAAAATATAGAAGGCTTTTGCACCTAGTTAGAGAAAACAAGACTGGCTTGCTCCTAATATAAACACTTAAAATGAAACCTGAAGTAAAATTCCAAAAAAATCTAAAAAGATAATATTCCATTCAGCTTTATGGTGTTTTTCATTTTAAATTACCATGTTTTTCCCCGGGATAATTTGAAGAAAGTAGAGAAGAAGTTAAGCATTGGTTTGCTCCCAACATAACACTGAGCTGTATCAAGAGGCTGATACCTTTGGACATAACAGGATTAATCCTGAGGAAGATTGGGACGAAACAAGCCTATATCCGGGTGCTCATTGAGAATGATGGACTTTTCCTTGTGATATTGTAAAGATCTATAATATAATATGATGTTTACCTTGAAAAGATTTACTAAATGCCCTTGCCATTCACATCACAGTGTTTGCTTGTTTGCTTGGTGTATTTCCTATCTGGATAACTGTGATCCCTGCTTGGTGTTTTTTTTATTTCCAGTCTGAAACAGTCCCTGAATTTTCCACATTCATTTCAGATATTTCTGACTGGAAAACGAACAGGTGATCTGGGGCACTGTTTCACATTGGAAATAACCAAATTTTACTTATTTACTTTTCTTATAATCCCACTCGTGCCATGGAAGTTCGCTGGATGACCTTTGGCCAGTCATACGCTCTCAGCCTAACCTACCTCAGAGGGTTGTTGTGAGGATAAAATGGAGGAGAGGAGAAGGACATAAGCTGCTTTGGGTCCCCATTGAGGAGAAAGAGTATAAATGAAGTTTTAAAGTTAATTTTTTAAAAATCTCTGCATTGGCAGGGGGTTGGTGTAGATGACCGTGATGGCCCCTTCCAACTCTGAGATTAAACAAATAAATAAAGAGTAAGTCACATTGCCTTCCACACCACAGGTTTGGGGGGTAGTGTGACAAACTCTGGTTTCACATTATTGAGGGTCTTCGGCCACACTGGGCAATTGTCACAACAATGGCTACACTTCCTGGTGGAGAAACACCTCCCACTTCTGGTTTATGTGCTCTCAATAGATCTTATGTCACTGTGGTTGAGCGACTGAGCCTTGAGCCAAAAAAATGTCCCAAGTTTGCTTCTAGCAGGCAGCCTTAAGCCATTCCCTCTTAGCATCACTCCCATTTTCTGTTCTGATATCCCCACAAGGCTGTTGGAAAGACCGCACTGATAATGTGTATGAAGGGCATTGGCTATCTGAAAGCACTATACAATGTAAAGTATTTCCATTACATCCTGAGAGCTTTTTTCTTCTGCACTATGTTGCATATTTATAAGACCTTCAGAAGAGCCCTGCGGGATCAGATCAGGGATCCAGCTCGTCCGGCATCCTGTCCCACACAGTGGCGAACCAGTTCCTCTGGAGGTCCAACAACAGGGCAGGGAGGCTGAGGCCTTCATAAGAACATAGGAAGAACCTTGCTGGATCAGACCAGTGGTCCATCTAGCCCAGTGTCCTGTCTCACATAGTAGCCAACCGGTTCTTCTTGGGGTTGCCAGACCCACAGTCTAGCCAGGGGATCCCTTGTTCTTTGGGGGTTCCAATCTGCTACCAGCCAGCTGGCTGGTGGGGGAAGCTCCACCCCTAAACAGGGCCACACAATGTCCCTGTCACGATGATGTCACCCAGAAGTGACATCATCATGTTGCTGACGTTGGGGGTGACACTCTAGTTTTGGGGCAAACACTATGGTTTCGAGGGCCGAATCCAATAGAATTTTGCCCCAAAACTAGATCATCACACACCCTCGGACATTGGCAACACAACGAAGTCACCTCCGGGTGATGTCATCATGGTGCAGGTGCTTCATGAGCACTCCAGATGATCCCAATCGGCAGCCTGGAGCCCCCCACCATCACACCTAATTCCTCTGGAGGCCCAACAGTAGGGCACAGAGTTTGAGGCCTTTGCTTTATCTTCTCCTCCTCCCAAGAAGCTCAGGCTAATATACATAGTTCTCATGGTGGAAAACACTGTTAAGTCTCAGTTGACTTATGTAGACCTAGGGTTGCCATGTCCTCTCTGGCCACTGGTGGGGGGCAGGAAGGGGGGCCCCAATAGGGTTTCCAGCTCCAGGTTGAGAAACTCCTAGAGATTTGGGGGGGTGGAGCCTGGGGAGGACAGGGACCTCAGTGGAATACAGTGCCATAGAGTCCACACTCCAAAGCAGCCATTATCTCCATGGGAACTGATCTCAGTCACCTGGAGGTCAGTTGTAATTTTGGGGGATCCCTAGGTTCCATTTGGAGGCTGGCATCCCTGTGAGATCCCTCACGGGGTTTTCAGAGCAAGAGACAAACAGAGGTGGGGCACCATCGCTTGCCTCTGCATAGCAATCCTGGACATCCTCGGTTAGATGAGTGGTCTTCTACCCAAGTACTAATAACCAGGGCTGCCCCCGCTTGGCTTGCGAGATCCAACGAGATCAAGCTAGCCTGGGCTATCTAGGTCAGGGTGCACATCATTCTACCCTCCTCCATTTTCTTCTCACAACAAATCTGTGAGGAAGGCTAGGCTGAGAAAACGAGTGCTGCTGGAGCAAGGTCAACCAATGAGCTTTGTAGCACAATGGGGATTTGAAAACGGCTCTCTCCCCAGTCCTAGTCCTGAACTCTAAGCACTACACTGCCTCATGCTCTGGACCACGCTGAGTTCAGAACCTTATTCAAAACCTTATTCTGAGAGCCAGTTTGGTATAGTAGTCAGGAGCATGGATTCTAATCTGGGAGAGCCAAGTTTGATTCCCCACATGCAGCTACTGGTGTGACCTTGGGTCAGTCACAAGTTCTATCAGAGCTGTTCTCGCATGAACTGTCCTCGAAAGAGCTCTCTCAGCCCCACCTACCTCACAGGGTGTCTGTTGTGGGGAGAGGAAGGGAAGGAGATTGTAAGCCAATCTGAGACTCCTTTGGGTAGTGAAGGGCGGG
This sequence comes from Lepidodactylus listeri, assembly GCA_029233225.1. NCBI lineage: Eukaryota > Metazoa > Chordata > Lepidosauria > Squamata > Gekkonidae > Lepidodactylus > Lepidodactylus listeri. The sequence goes on along the minus strand of JARCFY010000016.1, from coordinate 5,723,732 downwards.
GTATAAATCCAATCTCCTCCTCCCTCTTCTGCTTTGCTAATCCGAGTGCTGTAAAAGATTCCTTTTTTTTTTTTTTTTTGCAAAATGCGGGCTTTTTAAATAGACAACAGGATCAGAAAGCGCAAGGAACAACAACAAAACGAGGAAAAAGAAAACCCATGAACGGTTGAACTGTCGTTCCGAACAAATGCCTGACCGAGAAAACAGAGCAAGGAGGTCAGGACATAAAAAAAGAGAAGATGAACTTTGTTCGCACTGAATTTCCAGCTGTTTCGTGTGAGGACACTGGATGCTGCAGCTGGGACGATGAGTTCTAAATCCTGGGAAGATGGATGGATTTTTAACCTAAACTTAAACAGAAAGGGGGACAAAAGAAAAGAATAACAGCCTGCGATGGGTGAGAGATAACAGGTGGACGTCTTGCTTTCCCATCGTGCCTGGAGGGGAAAATCTGGCAGGCCAAAGTCACTTCGGAACAAAAGCAACAGCATCTGCTGCTCCCCGTACTTCTTAAGTCCATCCGAATTTATTCAGCATCACTGACAACATCCTTATGTGTGGTAGTTCATGTCGGGATTTCAAGCAACGTTTTAGTGGCCATCAACTCAGTAGAAGCGGTCAGGGGCGTAGACTTTTCTGAAGTCCGGGGGGGGGGGGGGCTCTTTAGCGCGCTCGCTCGCTAGGGCGATGTTTCCGTCCCCCCCCCCGGAAAACCTACCACCAGCCGCCGCGCCTCCCCGGCCCTTCCGAGGCTCACCAGCTGGTGCTGCTGGTGCCTTTCCCTCCCCCTCCGCCCTGGCCACTCCCTCCCTCACCCCTAAAAGAGGAAGAGGGAGAGATAAGGAGGGAGGAAAGGCCAGGCCAGTGGGGGGGGGGAGAGGCACCAGCTGGCGAGCCTCGGAAGGGCCCAGGAGGCGCGGCAGCAAGGCGCCGGCGGCTCAGTCCCCCCCGGGAAATTTCGGGGGGGGGGCTCAAGCCCTCGAGCCCCCCCGTAGTTTACACCAGTGGAAGCGGTGAGCATGGCACTATCAGAGTAGTTTTGGTGGTCTGCAAAAGAACACTTAAGATTTGAGTCCAGTAGAACCTCAGGTCCATTTCTTCTTAAGAATAATAGACCTGGCCTTGCTATTGAATAAACGATGGGCCAGCACCATTGCTAGCAATGCCTTTTGACCTATTACATCTAGCTTGCAAGCTAGCTCCTTATTTCCTTAAGGTATAGGTTTTTTTAAAAGAAAAATTGTATTTTTATATGTGCATTTGTGTGCGTGTGTGTACCTGGAAGTCATGGTGACCTCTGGTGACTGACACCTACTGGGGGCCTGCAGGATATTCAGAGAGGTGGCTGAATAAAGCCTCCTCCCATCTCCCACCCCTGGTATTCCTTGGAGGTCGCCCTTCCAAATACTAGCCAGGGTTTACCCTGCTTAGCTTCTGAGTTCTAATGGGATCAGGCTTGCCTGGGCTGTCCAGGCCAGGGCCTTAAGGTATAGTTTGATCTTTTCAGATCTCAGAAATTAAGCAGGGTTGGTACCGCCAGGGAAGGCTCTGAAGAGGAAAGTAATGGCAAACCAACTCTGGCTTCTTGCTTGCCTTGAAAGCCCCTTGCTGGGGTTGTCATAAATTGGCTGCAACTTGCCGGCACATATATGTACCTTTGGTCTTGTCATGCCGATCAATAGTACCGTAACCTCCAGGCTGGACTACTGTAACAAGCTCTATGTGGAGCTGCCCTTGGAGACATCTCAAAAGCTTCAGTTGGTACAAACTGCATGCTGCAAGACATGCACTGCTTACCTCTTTGCAAGAGAACTTTGCAAGAGAACTTTTCAATCTATAGATATTTTTTTTCAAATCCAGGGCATAAACCTATGCAGAAATATACCCTTCCAAGCCATTTGACTTTAACAGCTACACCATTTTCTGAAATCACTGGAACTTAGAGGATGAGCTGTAGACGATTCACTCATTTAGAGCTGGAGTTGAGGTCCGGGGTGGGACCACTGAGGTGCATTCACTAGTAACTGAGTGCAAATGAGTCTGGACTGAATCAATGAAATATTGCTTGCATTCAGCTAGGCCTCCTCAACCACCATGACCATGAAAAAAAATATATTTTGGCCACCAATTGAGAAGGGAGCACTCATTGGAGAAGACCCTGGGAAAGACTGAAGGTCAAAGAAGAAGAGGACAGCAAAGGATGAGATGGTTAGACAGTGTTATCGATGGAACGAACAAGAAGTTGGGCAAACTCCGGAGCACAAGGGAAAACAGGAGGGCCTGGCGTGATGTGGTCCGTGAGGTCGTGAAGAGCCGGACTCGACTGTGCGACTGAACAACAACAAAGTCAACCATCCCATTGGTTAGGCCTTCCAGATCTCCTCCAGATCCCCTGTCCCCCACAATCTGTTGGCCAGCAGGAGGGTTTACCAGGAAACAAAGGGAGGCCCAGGCTTTGTCACCAGAAATGTGGCAAAATCACTTCCGGAGAGCACAGGAAGTGGTCTCATCACATCAGTGATGTCCAGGAGATGCTCTGATAACTGGGCAAAAACGCTCTAGCAGAAGCCAATTTTTTTTGCCCGAATACCAAAGCGTTGCCCCAACATCATGAGGTGATGACATCACTTCCTGTACACACAAGAAGTAAGCACAAGGACACACAAGACTCGTTATCAGCAAGGTTGCCTGGGCCTCCCTCCCGCTCTTCATTAAGTCCCCCCACCCCACCCCCTACCACTGGTTCACCGCACAGCATGATCTGATCATGTGTCACCGTTTCTACAGCTGAATATTCAAGAGGCTGGGAATCTCCTGGAATTACACATCATCTCCAGACTACAGAGATCAGTTCCCTGGAGAAATTGGATGCTTTCAAGGGTGGACTCTAAAACATCATGCTCCACTGAAATCTCTTTCCTCCCCAGGCTCAACCGCCAAACATCCAGGAGTTCCCCAACCTGGAGCTTGAAACCCTACATTACCCGTCTCCCCACCCACACCCCACAATGGGTTTGTGAGTAGCTCACAGTAGTCAAACAAGGTATATTTGCCTGCCCAGAATGTTTACAGTGAGATTCTCAGCAAGCCGGCTTTCAGCGCACATCAAACTTTTAAAAAATTGAAGACGAGCGAGGGAGTAACAGCTGGTGCTCCCATAATTTTGCAGCGCGTTTAAATATATCTTGTTAAACAGCAGAGTGATTCAGAGGGTACAAAAGCCCAGCAGAGTCGATGTTTTCGGTTGATCGAGGGATGTGTTTATCTTGAGAACAGGACAGAAAATCAGAATAGAAACAGACCGGAAAACCAGATACAAATATCCAGGTCTGGGTATCTGGATAGTAAAGTGGACAGGCAGATAAATTATAACAGGAAGGGAGAACCGATCTTTGACAACATTTAGGGGATAGTCAAAATTATGATGGCGGATTTCCCCTAGTTCTTCTCCTTTGGCCCAACATTTCTTTTGTCTGCACTATGTTCTACTCTTCTGGAATTCCAGATTAACTCTGAAACAAATTCCAAACTTAACTCCAAAATGTATCATCAAACTGGATCATACACAACATTGATCACCTAAAGATTATTTACATTTTTTTTTTAAAAAAAATCACATTTCCAGTGCATGCACATACATCAAGATTCTTTTTTCACTCATGAGTCTCTACTCAGAGGTAGGTGGTGGCAAACCACCTCTGCCTTGACCTGGATGGCCCAGTCTCATCAGTTCTCATATGCTAAGCTGGATCAGCCCTCATTACTCCTTGGATGGGAGGCCACCAAGGAAGCCCAGGGTTGATACGCAGAGGCAGGCAATGGCAAACCACCTCTGCCTTGACCTGGATGGCCCAGGCCAGTCTGATCTCATCAGATCTTGGAAGCTGAGCAGGGCCGGCCTTGGTTAGTAAGTGGATGGGAGACCACCAAGGCAGTTCAGGGTTGCTATGCAGAGGCAAGCAATGGCAAACCACCTCTGCCCTGACCTGGATGGGCCAGGCTAGCCCGATCTCGTCAGATTTCAGAAGCTAAGCAGGGTCGGCCCTCGTTAGTATTTGGATGGGAGACTACCAAGGAAGTCCAGGGTTACTATGCAGAGGCAGGCAATGGCAAACCACTTCTGCCTCAACCTGGATGGCCCAGGCTAGACTGAACTCGTCAGATCTTGGAAGCTGAGCAGGGCCGGCCTTGGTTATTAAGTGGATGGAAGACCACCAAGACAGTTCAGGGTTGTTATACAGAGGCGGGCACACAAATGTGTAATACAGAAGCACTGAACTCACAAAAGAACTCCTTTCCAAGAGCTAAACAACATACCTGCGCAGTTCCAATAAGGGAACAAGTGGATCTGATTTGTGTTTGTCGCTTCGGTCTCACACTTCTCACATGAGTATGATCTAGGATTGCCAGGTCCCCCCTGGCCATCGGTGAGGTACGAGGGGAAGGGTTGCCAGATCCAGGTTGGGAAACTCCTGGAGATTTGGGGATGAAGCCTGGAGAGGACAGGGATATCAGTGGGGCACAATGCCAAAGAGTCCATCCTCCAAAGCATCCACTTTCTCCAGGGAAACTTATCCCTGTAGTCTGGAGATGAGCTGTAATTCCAAGGAATCCTTAGGTCCCACCTGGAGGCTGAGACCCCTAGTATGTTCTGTGGGACACAGAGACAGAATTTTCATGAATTCTAAGAACTGGTTTGCATTGTAGCTCTGTTCTGCCTTTTTTGGAAGTTTCCAGGAACATCTGGTAACAGCAGACATGTTCTGAGATGTTGGGTGATTCTGCATTGGCTTTACTCTCCGTTGTTTTACCAAGGGTGCAGCTCAAAACCACATTCAAGACCCCGGGGCAATGCCGTACTGACTGCGAAGTCACCCGTGAACAGCCATAAATCTGTACAGAAGAATGTACCATGAAACTGGATGATCAAAGAAAGTGACAGTGGCATGGAGTGTGGAGGTTACCATAAAACCCGATAATCAGAGGAAGTGAAAGCAGCATTCAATATAGAGGGTACCATAAAATCCGATGATCAAAGGAAGTGAAAGTGGCATGCAATGCAGAGGGTACCATAACACCCGATGATCAGAGGAAGTGAAAGCAGCACTAAGTGCGGTGGCTACCATAAAACCCATGGATCAAAGGAAGTGAAAGCGGCATGCAGTGTAGAGGGTACCATAAAACCCAATGATCAGAGGAAGCAAAAGTGGCATGGAGTGCGGAGGCTACCATAAAATCTGATGATCAAAGGAAGTGAAAGCGGCATGCAATATAGAGGGTACCATAAAACCCGATGATCAAAGAAAGTGAAAGCATTTTACATTGGAATGTATATTGTTTTACTGGTTTTATGTAAGCCGCCCTGAGCCTGCCTTGGTGGGGAGGGTGGGGTAAAAGTTAACTAAATAAATAAATAACACCAAGGGAATTAACACCAAGGGAAGAGAGTGAACTGTAAAATGGAAGGGATAACCTGTTCCGTTTCCTGCTGCCCCTTAGTGGCAATGTGGTGCTGAAGCAGGGGTGAAAGTAAGCGGGTACGAGCTGGCATGGCTGTCGTCCCCATCCTTTTTGAGTCTGTGGGCACCTGCGGCATTCTGACACAGTGTGGTGGGCGCAGCCACAAAATGGCTGCTGCAGGAGGCAAAGCCAGCCACAAAATGGCTGCCACGGGGGGGGCAGGGAAACCCCCGCTCAATTGGGCCCCCGGGGGGAACCCCACTCCCAAATTACTGGGCCGCGGAGACATGCCTGGCGTGATGACGTCATTGCACCGGGCATATTTCGGGGGGAGGGCGCTCTATCATTTGAGGGAAAACTCTATGGTTTTCCCTTGAATTATAGAGGTCCTGCCCCTAACGTGCCTGATGTGATTATGTCACTTCTGTGTGACGTCATCGCGGCGCGCACACTTTGCACGCATGCCAGAAGACTCCCAAGGAGGGCCAGGACACCCCCTGCTAAAACAAAAGTAAGACTTGGCAACCCTATTCCCTTCCTCTCCCCACAACAGGCCCCTTCTGAGGAAGGTGGGGCTGAGAGAGTTCTGGGAGAACGTTGATTGGCTCAAGGTCACCCAGCAGGCTTTATGTGGAGGAGTGGGGAATCAAACCCGGTTCTTCCGATTACAGTTCGCCGATCTTAACTACTACACAATGCTGACTCTTGTGTAAGGGCACTGATTCCTCCATGACTGAAGCTGGTATCCTTCCAGGAAAATACCTCAGGAGCTGCTAACAAAATTGTTCCGGTAAAAAAAAGAACTCCTTGTTACATGTCGTATCTAACTCATTTGTGACTGTCACCAAGGTTAAAAGTTTACTAAGGGTAGAAATAGTGTTCGGGGCTGAGCCAGAATTCATTCTGGGTTCAGCCCAAGTTGAACGTCGTTCTGTCAACATTCAACGCGGGGAGGCGATCGTAATCTTAACTGGGCCCCGCCCACGGAATGCGATGAGGCGAATGTTAAGACAGCTCTTCAACGTGACCAGGCAAAAATGGGCGGCCATTTTGTTGGGGTGTTATCCAGAAGAGGACCGCACAAGCCACAAAGCTCTTTCTACGACCTATAAAAGATAAAAAAAAATTGGTATTAATGCCATAAATTTTGTAGAGCCAGCACAGCTTCTCACTGCATAATAGCTTAATTTTTCATTCGAATAATAACGGGCTGCCAGCCAAAATGAATGGGTGAAAAAACAAACATTTTTGCTCCATGACATGATCTATGACAGATGTACTGGTTTCTTCGGAGGCCTTTGGGCAGGGTACGCCGACCCTCCCCTCACTTCGCCCAAGGGCAAAAAGAGAGAGAATTAACACTGTGAACTGTAAAAGAACTCTACGAAAAATGATACCGCACTCTCGCCCCTTGACTCAAAACTGCACTTGGACATTTGCCCAATTTAAAACCACATTAAAATACTCTGGACATTTTTGCTTGTAGATTATGTGTAATGTAATGTGTAATGTGTGTATATACAGAGTACAATGAAAAATGCTCTTTCTGGCTCTTATAAAAATGCTCTTTTTTGGTGGATAAGGACAGACAGAAAACAACTTCTAAAAAATAAGAGGATATGATTTTGCTCTTCAAAAAACAAGGAAGGCAGTTATCATGATCTATACAAATCTCTCTCTCTCTCTCTGATATCTTTGGAGTAACTTTGTATGATATCTTTGGAGTAGCTTAAACATCATCATGTTACATGTTAATTTGCTGTTAAATCCCTGTCTTTAAATTTAGAACTTCATCTACCATTCCAATGTATTTGAAAAAGTGTGCCTTGCACACGGAAGCACATGCCTTTGAATAAACCTTTGTTGGTCTTAAAGGTGCCACTGGACACTAATCCAGAGCCAGTTTGGTGTAGTGGTTAAGTGTGTGGACTCTAATATGGGAGAATTGGGTTTGATTCCCCACTTCTCCACTTGCACCTGCTGGATGACCTTGGGCAAGCCATAGTTCTGGCACAGCTGTTCTTGAAAAAGAGCAATTTCTGTCAGAGCTCTCTCAGCCCCACCTACCTCGCAAGGTTTCTGTGGTGGGGAAGGGAAGGGAAAGGAGATTGTAAGCCGTTCTGAGACTCCTTTGTGTACTGAAGGGTGGGGTATAAATTCAATCTCTTCTTCTTCTAAATTTGATCTTTGGAGTAGGTTAGAGGCGAGAAGGAAATGCTATGCCTTAAGTGTTTACAGTGGAAGCTTTTGCAGAGAGTCCTATTTTTGGATCATATCAGACTAGAGCATTACCGAACGGCTTGAACTAAAGTGGCCATTACAGGAGTCAATAATTACGGTTCTGTTAGAGAGCATATCACATTACAGTGTGATATAAATTTGGGGGGTGGGGGTGGGGAGGTTTGGAAACTGAGGTCTCCGAGCTCACCGAGGCCCCCAAGCTCCTGAAACGTAACACGAGACCCAGAAATCGGCAGCATAAAAGACAGGAGCGATATCCAAAATGGCACATTTAGCAGACATGAACAGATTTTTAAAACAGAGACGTGAAATATCTCCCAATTAAGGCTCATATCAGAAGGGAATAACATGTATGTCGTTCTACATCAAATGTCTCAAAGTACACCCAAGTTTACCCCGATATTTCTTAAGGGCATCCTTAGTTCTTCATTATATCCCCCCCCCCCCCATATTGGCAAGATAACCAACCAAATCTGAAGAAGTGAGCCCTGACTCACAAAAGCTCCTCCCCTGCCACAATTTTTTTTAGTCTTTAAGGTGCTTCTGGACTCTCGCTCTTTTCTGCTGCTACAGACAGACATTGACTGAAAGACTGGGTTGCCAAGTTTCAAAATCCCTGCTCAGCCCAAGAAATGTCTCATTCAGAACAAGAACATTCTAGAATCTGGGTTGTCAGGAGACTAAAGAGATCACTCAGGTGAATTTTAATTGAGTAATCAGTTACAGTTCCATAGGCATCAAGCCAATAGTTCAGAAGGTGAGAAACAAACCAACACCTTGGGTTTTTTTAACATCCTAAAGTTTAGCTGCCGTAACAGAGCTGCCATATTTAGGTGTTAAATAGCCAGGATTTCAAATTATTATTAACTTTGTCATTAAAAATAAAACAAAATGATTTTTCTTCATTTGTTTGCATTGTTTCTCAGTTCTACAATCGCAGAATCATTGTTTGATGGACGTCTTATGCCAGGAATCCACATCTTGGTGCCCACTAAGACCTTTCCTGACTCCCACAAGTTTTTTTAGAAAGTGGGTGGATTCAGGTGGGACTTCTGCCCAGGAAGGCTTCTGATGGCCACTGGAGATTTGACTGGCTGTGCAGATTTATTTTATTTTTTTTGTTAAATGCTGCTTTGGCAGCAGCTGCCACCACAGCACAAAGATCTTCACTGAGGGACTTGAAGGCGAGCTGCAGCGGCCATTTTGTGACTGGCTCCGCCTCTGGCAGCTATTTTGTGGCAGCCATTTTGTGGTTGCGGCCACTACCTGTTTCAGAATTCCAAATGTGCCTACCGGCTCAAAAAGGTTGGGGACCTTGGTTTGGCATAGTGGTTAAGGCCGTGGACTCTAATCTGGGGAAACGGGTTTGATTACCCACTCCTCCACCTCCATATGCAGCCTGCTGGGTGACCTTGGGTCAGTCACAGTTGTCTCAGAGCTGTTCTCTCAGGAGTAGTTCTCGGGAGAGCTCTCTCAGCCCCACCTACCACACAGGGTGTCTGTTGTGGGGAGAGGAAGGGAAAGGAGATTGTAAGCCACTCTGAGACTCCTTCAGATAGTGAAGGGTGGGGTAGAAATCCAATCTCCTCTTCCTCCTCCTCCTTCTTCAAAGGGTCTTTTTGTGAGCTAAGAGTGTGGCCCACAACTGCCCCCTCCCTCCCTCTGCTAGATTTAAAGGGCCCTGCAGCTGGTTGATGGGCCACGTGGTCCCCACCGATCAGCTGAAACCCTTTAAATCAGGCAAGAGGGGAGGGAGAGGGGTGGCTAGGCAGGTGGGTCACGCTTGGGGGTGGGCTTGGGGTGGGGCTTGGGGGGCATCCCACCCACACCCAGGATGCCCACCCTCCAATCCCCCCACTGGATCAAGGAGGGGACCTGGCGTCCCTATCTGGGAAGCTAAGCAGGGTCAGCCCTGGATAATATTTGGATGGGAGACCACCAAAGAAATCCAGGGTTGCTACGCAGAGGCAGGCGATGCTGAACCCCTTCTATTTGCCTCTTGCCTTGAAAACCTTACAGGGTCGCTGTAACACAACTGCAACGTAACTGCACTTTCCACCACCACAAAGAGAAAGACCTTAACCATGCTGACCTCTGTGATAACATTTCCTTTAGGTCTCTGGGTGCATGCCTTGGACTGTTCGCCATCTTGGCTATCCAGGTGTTTTGCCTCATAGCAGAAGAGGAAGAAAAGACAGCGCTTTAATTTACCAAAAGAATCAGAAGCTCTTTCCCTTTTGTTCCTGTCTGAATTTTATTTATAAATATCTACACACACATCCCTGTGCCTCTCCAAACCCCAGGCAAACCCAATTATGCCCACATGCCAGGGGGCATCACCAGATGGCAGCGTCTGTTTATACACACGGGCAAGCGGAATGGTCAGATCAATTATGTAGCGACAGAGTCGGTAGTTCCGAGACGTTCCCTTGAATTTAGCATAGCAGCCTTTGGGAATTAGCACTCGAAGGGCAGGCCCTGAGGTCACATGACCTTAGTGAGAACTTAAGAGGCAGCTGGTGGAGGATGTTTGACTTGCTCTTCATGCTAAAGAGGTTTTGGGTCTTCGTCTGTGGAGCGAGAAATATTATCTGGTGTCCAAAGTGGAGAAGAAGAGAGAGAAGAGATTGGATTTAAACCCCACCCTTCACAACCTGAAGTAGTCTCAGAGTAGCTTGCAATCTCCTTTCCCTTCCCCTCACCACAACAGGGACCCTGTGAGGTAGGTGGGGCTGAGAGAGCTCTCTCGAGAATTGCGCTTGAGAGAACAGCTCTGAAAGAACTTACAACTGACCCAAGGTCACACCAGCAGCTGCATGCGGAGGAGTGAGGAATCAAACCCAGTTCTCCCAGATTAGAGTCTGTGCTTTTAACCACTACACCAAACTGGCTGTAGAGGTGCACTAGATCGAACTGAAAAATGTTCTGAACAATATTATAAAGGCTAGATTCATGTCAAGTAACACCTTAGAGACCAAAAAGAATGTTCAGGGAATGGGCTTTCCTGAGTCAAAGCTCTATTCATCAGAAACGAGACAGAATGGAGAACCTTGAGCAATGCTCCCTCTAAGTTGTGGAGTCTTGTGAGCAAGAATTATACTTTGTGAGCTACTGGCATTAAAGTTGTGAGTGAGTGATTTGGCTACTGCATAAATTAGTTTGCTCTGGAGCCATCCTTCCTGAGCTAAGACAAAAATGTGTGAGCCAGAGGCTAAAAACCTGTGAGTTAGCTCACACTAACTCAGCTTAGAGGGAACACTGACCTTGAGTCCTTATTGTTGGAGTGAGCGGCTCAGCATACCTGGACTTTGGGGGGGGGGGGTGCTACATCACTCTACGATCCTTTCCGCATTTGCCTGCCACTCCACATTGTCTCAGTGTTCGAGTCGAATTTAATTCCACAGCAAAACAGCATCCAAATTAACTCCAGGGCAGCAGCAGCCTGAAAGCCGGCTGACCACTGAAGGGAGGTGATGTAATGCAGAATGGAGGGGGAAAACCGGAATAAAAAGAAGGCTGAACTCGATTTTAGTGCAGACTGGGGGGGGAAAACATGGATTAAAAAGAAGGCTGAATTCGATTTTAGTGCTGATTTGCTTGGAGGACACTGTGGTGAACACGGATTAAAAGGAGAGCGTAGAAAGGGCCTAAGTGAATTGAGGTGTTTTCTCCTGAATGGGATTCTCCTGTCTTTGTCTTAACCTGGGTCAAACCTTTATCTTTCTCCTCTCAAAGCAAAGACTTTGATTGCCCAATGTTGGAAATCAAAAAATACGCCTTCAGTTCAACTACGGTGCATGAAACTTTGGGACTTTGCAACAACGGACAAACTTGCAATTCAGACTCGTAAGACAGAAACACCCTCCCTAAAAGATAACTTCTTAGAAAAATGGTTCCTCTTTTTTGATTATATTTCCTCCTCAAGTAATAAAAGTTGCACGCTACCTAAGAAATACGTGAATGTCTTGTATTATTAATCTTGTTACAGGTATTGCTACTTAGCACTTGTAAAGATGTCTAAACTGATATCTATGTATTTTCTGCTAGCTTTTTCGCTATATGCCTGTGTTGTTTGGAGTTTGTTTATTTTCTTTGTTTATTGTTATTTTTGTAATATGGTTGTATTGCTACTGAAAAATTTAATAAAAAGTATGTTTTAAAAAATACATCACATTTTTATAATTCTCCAAACAATATTTCTCCAATTACTAGAACAAATAACATACATAGACAACACATACCTAATACAAAATTCTAGTAGCAACATCTGTTTCCAATAATCATATAGCTGACTGGACAATATGTCCCACAAAAAGAAATACACATTCAAAGTTCCAAAACCAAGTGTTCCATGTTAAAGCATTATCTCTTAAAAAACTGCCGAACTACTCATCTACAAATTTTACTAAAGGGCCACCATTCTTGCGTTACAACAGAGAACTAACTTCACAATAGTGACCAGCTGGAAAGGGCTCTTGCAAAGCCAATATTAAAGCCTCTTGCAAAGCCAATATTAAAGCATAGTCTCATAAGATACTGCAGAACTGCTCACCTACAAATTTCACTGAAGGGCCACCATTCTTGTGTTACAGTACCACCAAAGAGCCCCGCCGCATGCGACAAGCCCAGCGTGATGATGTCACCCAGAGGTGATGTCATTGCACTGAGCATGTCATGTGAGGGACACTCTAGCATTGGCTAAAAACTTGATGGTGTCCAGGTGATGTCATCGCATGCACACAGGAAGATCCCAGGGAACGGCACAGAGCCCCTGCCGGCAACAGTTTGGCACCAGGCAATGCTACTGGGGACCACTGATCTAGTCAATACTCAGGCTAGTTCCTATCTGTTCCACAAGCCTCTCATGTTAATCGGAAGATGGACAAGACACTACGCCATCGAGCCCGTAACAATCCCCTTCTGCAGCTTTCGGTCCCGAATGACCACAGACACCCGCTCGACAACGGACGATACCAGCTCCTCCTGTTGGCTATCGTCTTCGTTCCATTTGTGCTTTTGGTTGCCTTTGCCTATCGGCACAAAACCCATTCAAATTAATTCAAGATGTCCGTAACCCTCCAGAGTGTTTACGGGTGTCTATCGGGCTCGTTCTACAAATTGAACAACCCGTATTAAAAAGAAAAGAGAGAGAGAGAGAAAGAAGGAACAGAATCACCCCGACGGTTTTAAATCACTCTTCGGTGTGCAAAGTAATTTAAAATTACTGGAGTGCTTCCAATTTATATTAGTCCTTGAATCTGGAAGTGACTCGGGGGCTTCTGGGCATGTGCAGCCCACTGTGAATTACAATTACCGAGCTCGTACTATTTTTTTTGTCCCCTTTCTCGCTTTAAAACCACTCTGCTTTAGAAGGAACAAAAAGTAACTGATATTACAGTGATTTTTATTGATAGAAACGTTTGAGGTCCACAGTATACATTTCAGTATTCCCTATTTATTTGGGGAAATACCACCCCCCCCCCTTAACATTATATACCTATTGGGGAATCATAGTCCTTATTTGGCCTTCGAAGGAGATCCTGGGGGTGCTTTTTCAAAATTATTAATGCAGGTTACCATTGAATGAGCAAACAGTTTGTCATTCTATAGAAGAGCAAGATTGGAGTCCAGTAGGACCTTACAGAACCACAAGACATCCAGGATATGAGCTTTTGACAGTCAAAGTGTATACACTTTCAAGAGTCAAACTCCCTTCGTCAGATGCAATTTTTTAAAGACATATGAACATAGGGCTGCCAAGTCTTACTTACCGATTGGCGGGGGGGAGTCCCTCACTGCCCGTGAGCCGTCCGGGAGCCTCCCTGGCGCGCGCGCCCGGTGACGTCACCCGGAAGTGACGTCACCACGTTGGAGATGTTGCCAGGGCGAAGCTCCAATGAGGTGACGTCACTTCCAGGTGACGTCACTACGCTGGGGAAGTCGTCTAGGCTGGACGACTTCGGGGGTGGGGTTCCCCCCGCCGGCCGAATGCCGGCCGGCGGATCAGGAACCCCTATAGCAGGGGATCCCCCGCCCCCCGGGCTGACTTGGCAGCCCTATATGAACACAAGATGAGGCTGGGAAGATCAGGCCAGTGGTCCATCTAGTCCAACATCCTGTCTCAATCAGTGGCCAACCGGTTCCTATGGAGAGCCAACAACAGGGCACAGAGGCCATGGCCTTCATAAGAACATCAGAAGAGCCTGCTGGATCAGACCAGTGGTCCATGAAGTCCAGCATCCTGTCTCACACAGTGGCGAACCAGTTCCTCTGGAGAACCAACAACAGAACAGAGAGGCCGAGGCCTTCCCCTGATGTTGCCTCCTGGCTCTGATATTCAGAGGCTTAGTTCTTAAACTGAAGAACTACAGGAAAATTATTGAGATATTTGGTTAATACAGCAGAGTTTTGCCCAGTCATAGAAGCATGATACTGAGTACACTAAATAAATCTCCCAAGAAGTATATTGCAAAAAATGTAACCCTACATTTATTCAAGTAGATCCAGTTCACATTCAGGTCAAAAGAAGAGAAAGAAGTCTAATCTAAAGAGTCCTTTCCCTGTCACAAAGGGCCAGCTTGTCTGGCATCATGTGTGTGGGAGGATGAGGGCGTTGCTTCTACAGGAGAGACTTGAAGAGGCATGTGAAGGCCATGAGAAGACAGTGAGAGGACAGACAGAGCTAGAAAGACAGAGGGAGAGACAGGGGAAAGGTCAGAGGGCAGCTCCCAGGTTAAGACAAAGAGAGGCATCCCATTCAAGGAGATGACACCTACGCATACTTTGATTGATATAGCACCTCCCAATGTCCAGGCATGCTGAGTGGCTCACTCCTGTAAAAACATCAAAAAAGTTGGTCCCAAATCATCTAATTAGCCAACAACAAAGACCCACAAGAAGCCCCACCAGCACCCAAAATCACACCAAGCCAACTAACTCCCTGTTACTCTTCTTTATGTAGAAGTGGATTTTCTATGTGCAACGCACCAAGGACAAGATCTGGTTTGCAGTCTCCAACTGTGGGTAGTGAAATTCCTGGAGATTCAAGTGTGGAGCCTGGGGAGGGTGGGGTTTGGGGAAGAGAAGGACTTCAGCAGGGTACAATACCATACAGTCCACCTTCCAAAGCAGCCATTTCCCCCAGGAGAACTGATCTCTGTCATCTGGAGATCAGCGGTAATTCTGGGAGGACTCCAGGTTCTACCTAGAGATTGGCAACCCAACTGAAAGGTAAATTGGCATCATACCGGCAACATTCTCCCATTAGGGATGTCAGCCTACGGTTGGGACCTGGGTATCAACCAGAATTGCAGTTCATCTCCAGACTACAGAGACCAGTTCCCCTGGAGAACATGGATGCTTTGGAGGGTGGTCCCTGACCTTCCTAGGCTCCATCCTGAACGTCCCCAAGTTTTCCAGCTGGGAGCTGGCAACCCTATACCCGCACCAGTGTTCCTTCTAAGCTGAGTTAGTGTGAGCTAGCTCACAGTTTTTTAGCCTCCGGCTCACACATTTTCGTCACAGCTCAGGAAGAATGGGTCCAGAGCAAACTAGTTTATGGAGTGGTCAAACCACCTGCTCACAACTTTAATGCCAGTAGCTTACAAAGTAGAATTTTTGCTCACAGGACTCGATAGCTTAGAGGGAGCATTGAGTCCCCCCACCCAAGTGGCCAGGGGGGATCTGGCAATCCTAACTCCAACTGAGGGGCTATATGCTATATGAAGGTTGACCGTCAGAGTCACTTCCCAGGTAACTGAAGATACAACATCCCAGCATCAAGGATCAGCAGTCTGCAAAGGAAATGACAAAAATGTACTTTGCATTGCTTGTTTAATATTTGATAGACGGAACCTTTGTAATGGAAAAAGACTCAAAGATTCCCCCCACCCTTATCTGTACCTACAAGAAGTCTGTTATTCAAAGCAACGAGACTCGAGTTTAACAACGGAGTGAATCGAAAAGCTGGGTTGGTCTGCTTGGCTTCTCATTTCTTTTCCTCTCCCCCCCCCCCTTTAAATACTTTAATTTTACAAAATACAGCATGTCTACTCCGGTTTCCTGTTTGCCACTGCGCTAATAAAACAGCTGGTAGAGCTAATGCTGTTTAGCTCAACAAATTAGACAACTGCACCATTGAGGTTGACGAAAAAAGTTTCTGTTAGTGACCGGTGAGCTCTTGGCCAGCCCACCCAGCAATTATCAGCAAAGCCAACATCACAGCCGGCACAACCAGAAGCCAAATGAAGAATGCTGGAATGCACCACTTAGTTATGATAGCCAGCTGACTAGGCTATTTCCGTTGTGCTCAGTTCAGTTCTAAACAGAGTTACCTTTCAAAGACCGTTGGCTTAAATTGATTCAGAAGGATGGATCTCTACTAAAAAGACTGGACTGCCAAAAGGACACATAAGAACATAAGAAGAGCCCTACTGGATCAGACCAGTGAGGGTCCATCCTGTCCAGCATCCTGTCTCACACAGTGTCCAACCAGTTCCTCTGGATGGCCAACAACAGGGCAGAGAGGCCGAGGCCTTCCCCTGATGTTGCTTCCATGTCCCTTTAAATCCCTTTCCGCTCCTCCATCGTTTCCAACGGAGAATGGGGGCATCTTCTTCTGGGGCCCATATAATGGGACCCCCTGGTCCAATTTTTTTTAAAAACTTGGGGTGCTTTTTGAGAAGATGCATGAGCAGCTATGCGCAAATTTGGTGCCTCTACCTCAAAAAACAGCCCCCCAGAGCCCCAGATACCCCTGCATTGATTCCCCATTATAGCCTATGGGGACCATTGATTCTAATGGTCCCCATAGGGCATAATGGAGCTGAAAAAATTCAGCAATCCTGAATATTTCCTGAATCCCAATACTATACCAGTGCTTGGATTCGGGAATATTGGGAAATACCAATATTTTTCGGGTTCAATATACTGAAACCCGAAAAATACCAATTTTTTTGTGCACACCCCTCATTACAATATACCCATTGCAACTTGATTTTGAAAAGAATTTTTACTTATAATTTTAACAAAATTACCATTGTCTTATAATTATGAGAGCTCACTATTGTGTTTGCATGTCATATCCCAGCCCTGACCTGGGTAGTCCAGCCTGGACCAATCTCAGCAGATCTCAGAAACTAAGCTGGGTCAGTCCTCATCAGTATTTTGGATGGGAGACCACCAAGGAAGTCCAGGGCTGCTGCACAGAGGCAGACAACAGGAAGCCACCTCTCAACACTTCGTGTTTTGAAAACCCTCCTGGATCACCATAAGTCCACTGCAACTTGTCTGAAAAAAGATTACATATTTTCCTGAAAATGCCTGTCGGCAAAACGTGTTTTTTAAGCTGAGTAATAAAATATATTTTCTTTTCATTTGCACCATCAGCCTTGGTCATATTTTAATCTACCATATGTAAGTTGGCGTCTCCTTCAGACTGACATTATGGTTTCTTTCACGGCTTCTCCCCCTCTCTGTATAATTAGGGACATTGCCTTCTAGCGTACGGTTTGAAATAGAAAGAGACATGTGCAGCATCTTCCCCTTCAGAATCTGGGACTTGCCATATTTCTCAACAGCACTGTTGAAGAGAAACGTTCTCAGCGGGAATCTGTGTTCAGAAGAAGAAGAGTTGGTTTCTATGCTCCGCTTTTCTCTACCTTAAGGAGTCTCAGAATGGCTGACAACCGCCTTCCCTTCCTCTCCCCTCAACAGGCCCCTGGTAAGGCAGGTGGGGCTGACAGAGTTCTGAGAGAACCATGACTGGCCCAAGGTGGCCTGCAGGCCTCAGGTGTCTCACTGTGGCTTACAATCACCTTTCCCTTCCTCTCCCCACAACAGGCACCTTGTGAGGAAGGTGAGGATGAGAGAATTCTGAGAGAACTGTGGCTGGCCCAAGGTCACCCGGCGAGCTCAATGGGGAGGAGGAACAGGGAATCAAAACATGGTTCTCCAAATTAGAACTCAGCACTCTTAACCACAACCCCACACTGGGTCCAGATTAAACTAGAAATTTCCGTTGATTCCCCCTTCCTGTTGTAGACCCTCCCACCCCCATGTTTTATCTTAGGGTCCCCTATCCCTCAGGGGAAGCCTTCCATCGATATCTGTGGGGTGTAGTGGGTGGACAGGAGAAGGAAATTTCTACCGGGGGGTGGTAATTAGTCTGGACTAAACCCCCCCCCAAAAAAAGATTTCTGCATTCTTCTCAAGTTAGTAGTTTTAAAACGCAGGCAAATGGAAGCCCCTCCCCCCATTCCGAGTTGATGACTGCAGAACCTCCCAAAAAATTTTGAATTAAGTTCCACAGTGCCGAGAAGGGTTAATATTGTGTGAAAGAAAGAAAAAAGTTGTCATTCAAATAGCCAGATGACTTTGAAGGCGCTGCTAGGTCAGCAATGTAATTAAGAGAATTGCCTAGACTGTAGTTGTTTGGCGCTTGTTGTTACCATCTTTCCCCCATCTTTTAACACAAGTAAACTTCTTGAAGATGTCTCCATTAGCTCCTCTTGCTTTAGTAAGTTCTGAACTCATAGAGTCCATACTCTTCCACCATTTAATGGAAGAAATCACAGAGAGTGGTTAAAATGTGGAATTCGCTGCCAGAGGATGCAGTGATGGCCACAGGAATAAACAGTTTTGGAAGGGGATTTTAGGGGTGCCAGCCTCCAGGTGGGACCTGGGTATCACTCAGGATTACAGTTCATCTCCAGACTAGAGAGATCAGTTCTCCTGGAGAAAATGGATGCTTTGGAGGGTGGACTCTATGGCACTCTACCCCACTATCCTTGACCTCCCCAAGCTCCATCCGAAATTTTCAGGAGTTTTCCCAACTTGGATCTGGTAACCCTACCTGCCATCTCCAGCTGGTGGCCAGGGGGGTCGTGGCAACCCTACATTCATGGTAGATGGCTATCAATGGCTACCATCCATGGTGACTGAGGGGATCCTCCACATTCAGAAGCACTAAATCTCTGAATCCCAAAGTAACATCAGGCGAAGGCCTCAGCCCCTCTGCCCTGTTGTTGGCCCTTCAGAGGAACTGGCTGGCCACCGTGCAAGACAGGATGCTAGACTAGATGGACTATTGGTCTGATCCAGCAGGGCTCTTCTTATGTTCTTATGAAGGACTTGTCCCCTCTGCCCTGTTGGCCTTCCAGAGGAACTGGCTGGCCACTGTGTGAGACAGGATGATGGACCAGATGGACCACTGGTCTGAGCCAGCAGGGCTCTTCTGATGTATTTATGAAGGACTTGGCCTTTATGCCCCATTGTTGGCCCTCCAGAGGAACTGGTTGGCCATTGTGTGAGACAGGATGCTGGACTAGATGGACCACTGGTCTGATCCAGCAGGCTCTTTATAAAATGAATTACTTTATCATCTGGCTCAGCTGTGAAGACCTCTACATTTTTGGTGACCTCTAACCACCACTCTCCCTTCTTATTTTGGCAGCTGGCATTAATGTGATCTGGGCAACCACACATCAACTACAATGTGCAGCCAGACAGTAAAGGTGTCTAAAGCAAGATGTACCTTTTCATCCTCCTCATGATTGAAATCAAAACCAAACGAAACCATGGAACATAGTGACTGCAGAATGTCACAGCAGGTTTGGAGTATCTTGCAGTTTGCAAATGGAACCATTGCTTCCCCTAAAACAAACGAACAAAGGCCATATTTACAAATCAGAAAAAGATGCCAATTATCGTCAAACCCTGCATGATTAAATGGATTAATTTTTTTTTTGGTGAGGAAATACAGTTTCAGTGCTGGGAAAACCTATGGACTAAGGGCATTAGATTTACAGCTAGCCAAGCATTAAGAGAAAACTGGTGCAAGATGTTTTACTGATGGTACATCACCCCAAAATATACTGAAAAGATGAACAAGAAATACAGTTCAAGTGCTGGGAAAACCTATAGACTAAGGGCATTAGATTTACAGCTAGCCAAGCATTAAGAGAAAACTGGTGCAAGATGTTTTACCGCTGGTACGTCACCCCAAAAGATATTGAAAAGATTGACAAGAATTACAGAGGGACTTGCTGGAAATGTAAAGAAAGTAGATGATACTTTTTATCATATGTGGTGAACTTGCATCAAGATGAAAAGATACTGGGAAATATGTACATGAAGAGATTCAACGTATTTTAAAAACCAAATTCCCAATGAAACCTGAGACTATGTTGCTTGGAATCCTACCATACAATATAGATAGAACTTCACAAGACCTCCTTAGATACATGTTGAGAGCTGCCAGAGTAATATTTGCAGTGAAATGGAAGAGAGAAGAATGTCCTGCGATCTGGAAAGAAAAACTAGCTGAGTATGCAACATTGATAAAACTAACTAATTATACAAACAGAAGACCATAGAAAGAATTTCAGCAGAAATGGCAAGCTTACTACTCATATTATGGGAATAGGTTCTTTTGAGTTTTGGAATTATCTGAATATCATATTAAAGGTGATGAAGATATTGATTATAGATTCAATATTTTTATTTAGTATTCCACTAGTATGTAAATATTTAGTAAGAATAAAGGTAAAGTTTTCCCTTGCTCGAAAGCCAGTTGAATCTGACTCTAGGTACGTGGTGCTCATCTCCGTTTCCAAGCTGAAGAGCCAGCACTGTCCAAAGACGTTTCCATGGTCATGTGGCCGGCATGACTAGATGCTGAGGTGCATGGAACACTGTTACCTTCCAACCAAAGCGGTACCTATTTATCTACTTGCAATTTCTTGTTTTCAAACTGCTAGGTTGGCAGGAGCTGGGGCCAGAGACGGGAGCTCACTCCATCATGCAGCACTTGGGTCTCGAACTGCTGAACTACCAGTCTGCAGTTCAGTGTCTTAACCACTTGAGTCACTGCAGCCTCAGTAAGAATAAAACTTAGATTTAAACAAATAATTAAGATAATATTCAGGTTTTAGTGATGATTTAATTTTAGCATAGAAGTTGGTTCATCTGTTAAAGATGTAATCTCACTGTTAATAGATTATTGCTAACATTAGGAAAGTTCTTGACTGATCCCCCACAAGCAGCTGTGCTGCCCTCGCTCTTCCGTTTCCCCCGGTTGTATTGGTTAATTTCACACTCTTTGCTGCACGGCCGCATTTTGACCTGCATCTCTCCCCGCTTTCCCCCATGTCTTCTCGATATTTGTCTTTTGAGATCGAGAAGATGCGGGGGAAATCAGGAGGGAGATGTGGGTCAAAGTGTGGTTGCGCAGCGAAGAGTGTAAAATTGACCAATGCAACTGGGGGAAATGGAAGAGTGAGTGTGGTACATCTGCTTGTGGGGAATCAGTCCTTGTTTATTCTTTTAAAAAGAAGACCCATCCCAAAACACTGTTCCATTTTAATGTTTTATTGCTGGCTTCTATATTTGAAATATGTATTACATCTGATGACACAATTGATTTTACTTGTCGTATGTAGTAACCCATAATACTTGATAAATTTGATGAATCCATATTTTCCCCTACCCCATCTTCTCTTTTGTATCCCACTTCTTTTGAGAAACTAAAAAAGAAAAGGAAAAAAATTGTAATTACATGATTCTTAGGAGAAGGATGCTTCCCAGGTAAAGGGTGAATGCATACTGAAATCTTATGGGTGCATTTACAATACTGCTACATACATTCTCAGTTCCATTCACTGGGCAGAAAAAGGAGACTCTTTTCTCCCAAATTCAGTGACCACTGTGGTAACATGTCCCTGACCTAGATGGCCCTGGCTAGCTTCATCTTATCAGACCTCAGAAGCTAAGCAGGGCTGGCTTTGGCTGTTATTCAGATAAGAGACACCTAGGGAAGTTCAGGCTTGCTATACAGAGGCGGCCATTAGGGCCACCTCTGTTTGTCTGAGCCAGTCTGGTGTAGTGGTTAAGAGTGGTGGACTCTAATCTGAAGAACCGGGTTTGATTCCCCACTCCGGCACATGCAGCCGGCTGGGTGACCCTGGGTCAGTCATAAGTTCTCTCAGAGCTGTTCGCTTATTGGTTTACTGTGATCATTTTATATTGATTGTATTTTTAACTGTTTTTACAGTTGTAAATCGCCCGGAGCCCACTGGCAGGGTGGGTGATTCATAAATTGAATAAATAATAATAAATAAATGCAGTTCTCTCAGAGCTCTCTCAGCCCCACCTACCTCACAGGGCATCTGTTGAGGGGAGAGGAAGGGGAGGAGATTGTAAGCCGCTCTGAGACTCTGAGTGAAGGAGGGGTATAAATCCAATCTCCTCCTCCTCCTTCTCTTCTTCTTCTATCAGAAAAATGGTAGAAAAAATATTTCAGATAAATAAATAAATAAAATTGGCTGCCATGTTTTAATGAAAGGCACCCATACTGAAGTTCCCAATGAACATAGCATTTCAGAAAGCAGCAGATAATTATGAATGAGTACTGCGAAAGGAACAATATGAGTATCCCACTGTGAACTCAGAGTCTGCAGAAGTACCAGATCCCTAGAGACCAATTTAAATATAAAACCAGCTGCTCAAGAAAGGCAACAGGAAAAAATACAAGAAAAAAGAATACATGTACCGGGGTAAGAAAGAGTGCCATTAAAAAAGGTAACTCTCAGTCTTTGTCTTAAGAATGACTGGGGTGGAATAGAAAATCAGAGCTCATCAACAGAACTGACATTTACCCTTTTTTTCACTAATTAGGGATAAAAACAGGAAACCGTGCTATGTATTTTCTGTGAGCAGTCACACGGAGGGAGATAGCCATAGTCTTGACTGGTTCAGGAGGAGAGATATTTCAGCATGACCCAAATGACAACTGTGGGGCAACATTATTTATGACTACAGGGCTGCGCTAAACCGAAGGTGACCTTGGACTTGCAGTTCTTGACATTTTTTTTAAAAAAAATCCAAACTGTGATCCTGCTTTTCAGACAGAATTTTCATCTGTGATGAAACATGATTCAGAAAAGGAAGAGACACTAGAGATCGTACTGCAAATTTACTGCGGTTTACAGGAACATATGAGAAAATTTCAGAAGAAAACCAGCTTGTATTTCATGGATTATAGCAAAGCTTTTGCTCATGGGGAACATGAAAAGCTCTGGTTGATTTTAACAAAAACAGGCATGCCATAACATATTATTGTATTGATGTGCAACCTGTACTCTGGACAAGAGGCTACTGTTAGGACAGAATACAGAGAAACAAAATGGCTTCCAACTGGCAAAGGTGTCAGACAAAGATGTATTTCATCTCCGGTCTCTTCAAACTGTATGCAGAACATACCATAAGGAAAGCTGGATTAGATTTAGGTGAAGGTGGAATGAAAAATTGGTGGAAGGAACATTAATAATTTGAGCTACGCAGATGACACCACATTATTGGCAGAAAACAGTGAAGACTTAAAACAACTACTGATGAAGGTTAAAGCAGCAAGTGCTGAAGCAGGATTATAGCTGAACATCAAAAAGGTAGATGATGAAGAAACTGAAAGTGTTCAAGATTTTCTGTTCCTTGGCTCCATCATCAGCCGAAAGGGAGACTACAAATGAAGAAATGAGAAGGAGATTGAAACTGGGAAAGACAACCATGAAGGAGCTAGAAAAGATCCTTCAATGTAAGGACATACCACTGGCGACCAAGATCAAGATAACTCATTCTGTAGTATTCCCTGTTACTATACATTGATGTGAAAGCTGGACAGTGCAGAAAGCAGGAACAAAGTGGATTTTTTTTTTAATGTAGTTTGGAGGAGAGGGACCGCCAAAAAGGCAAATGTGTATTCTAGATCAAATCAATCCTGTCCTCTACTTAGAAGCTAAAATGACTAGACTGAGCCTATCATACTTTGGTCACATCATATGAAGACAAGAGTCACTGGAAAAGACAATCATGCTAGGAAAAGTTGATGGCAGCAAAGGAAGGAAGAGGAGGGGATTGGATTTATATCCTACCCTTCACTACTTGAAGGAGTCTCAGAGTGGTTTACAATCTCCTGTCCCTTCCCCTCCCCACAACAGACACCCTGTGAGGTAGGTGGGGCTGAGGGAGCTCTTTTGAGGACTGCTCTTGAGAGAACAGCTCTGGGAGAACTTATGACTAACTTAAGGTCACACCAGCAGCTGCATGTGGAGAAGGGGGGAATCAAACCCAGTTCTCCCAGATGAGAATCCGCGCTCTTAACTACTACATCAAACTGGAAAAGAGGAAAACCCAACCAAAGATAAACCAGTGGAGGAGACCTCCTCTCATAGAAGAACCCTATTTGAAGGCTGACAACCCTACTTGTTCCAGTAAAAAATGGCAGAGGAGGAAAGGGTTACTGTTTTCCGTCTCCCCTGCCCCCCAACACTCACCTCCTTGATCCTTACAGCTGCAATTGCAAAAGAAAAATAGTTTAGATTACATAGAAAGGAAATTAATACAATGGAGGCTTCGGTGTTCCTAATTTCTGGCAGCAAAGTCTTCTCAGACTCCCAGGTCATTCTGCATCTAGGATTTGCTCCACATTTTCTCAACTGGGAGGAAAAAGTGTAGCTCCAAACGACATTCAGATACCCCAGACCAATGCCATACTGACTACATAATCACCCCTGATCGGCCATAAAATGACCATACATCTATGCAGAAGGTACCATAAAATCCGATCATCAAAGGAAGTGAAAGCAGCATGCAATGCAGAGGGGAATTTCTGTTCCGGGGGGGGGGGGGGCGGGTCATAAAACAATGGAGGGAAAAGCCAGTGCAGAATCAGCCCCAGATTTATGCAAGTTTGCTGGGAAATACATCCCCCTGAGTTCCAAGGGACTCACTTGTAAGTAACTGTGCAGAGCTTCTGTATGTTGACCTCCTGTCCCCGCTTCCAAGAATGTTCCATGGCAGCTGCTGCCGTACAGTAGGGACTTCATCTGGAGTCCATCCCTTCATGTGGAGAAATCAAGCTTTCCCTGCCCCAACGTGAACCTACATTTTGGTGAGATTATCGTGATGTGTTGACAGTAAGGGTCTCCAAAATGGCCCGTCCTTCCTGACACACTTGTTACCCTGTTGAGGGGGCAGCTACAGGGAGCAATTTGAAACAGACACCATATGGCTTGTGTACATAAGCACTTTTGGGGGGAGAAAACCCCCGTCTCTGCAAACCTGGAGTGCGGGAAGAGAGTCCCAGCTTCAGACATGAGGATATCAGCTTCAGACAAGGATAAAATATACATTAGCCACAAAAGATGAACTGCCATACTCCTAAACCGGGGGGGGGGGGGGACTCGGACGTTCAGTCGAACCCTTCCCAGCATTTTCTGATGCACTGCTTGAAAAAAAAACTCCAGAAATCCTTGCTGCCAAGTATGCAGAATTACTGACCGTAATACATATCAGGATATTTGGTTCATACAGAAGAGTTTTGCCCAGTCAGAGAAGTGTGATTTTGAGTGCAGTAAATAAATTTCCCAAGAAATATACTGCACAAAAAGGGTAAACTGATCCAGTTCCCATTCAGGTTGCAGTCAAAAGGAGAGAAAATGAAGCCTAATCTAAAGAGTCCTTTCCCTATCACAAACGGGCATCATGTGTGTTAGAGTATGAGGGCACTTTAGCTCATGTGTCTCCATGGAAGACCATGTCAAGTGAGGGAGAGGACAAAGGGAGAGAGAGAGCGAGAGAGAGGAGGGGTCAGAAGGCAGCTCCCAGGTTAAGACAAAAAAGGCATCCTATTCAAGGAAGTAACACTAAGACATACTTAGAATGATGTAGCGCCCTCAATGTCCAGGCATGCCAGGCCTATAGCTACAGTGGGGCATCTTGGGGCTAGGCCCCCCAACTTACTAGGAAGGCCCCATGACTTCCCATCCAGCCCAGGACCCCCAAGCAGTGGTGAGCACTAGGAAGGATCCGGGTATTCCTGCGCAGCTGTCTGGTGGCGGCACAGAGCCAGACAGCCCCTCTCTATTTTCCCCAGAAAGTCTATTTAACTTTAATTAAATTGCCTTTAATTTGATTAGTCAGTGCCCCCTAAGAAATTTAAATGCCCCCCGATTGAAATCCTGGCTACGGACCTGAGGCCTGCTGAGTCGCTCATTCAAGCAACACAAAATGAAACAACTGTGGGTAACAACTGTAAGCATGAGCAGGGGAGAAACTTGAGGCTCAGAGGGAATCCATGTGTTGTAAGGAAACCATCCTTCATGATCCATCCAGAGTTTTCCCCTCCTGGTCTGGCAGCCCTTTCCAATCCCCGGAAGACTCATTCCTTGCAGTCAGGGGATCCATGCAGTCGTGCAGGTCTCTGGCCCAGGGGGAGGAGAGAAAAGGGAACCATGAGCTGTAATAGGTGCAAGCTCCAACTTCAAATCAGTGGGTCTGAGCTCTCTTGCTGACAAAGCTGCTACCTCCGAACTTGCAACTGGCTTGTCTTCAGCTTCCTGCCTTCAGGAAGCCAATTATTTGTTAGTCGCCTTCAGGGCTCATTTTGTAGCAGGAGCTCCTCTGCATATTAGGCCACGCACCCCTGATGTAGCCAATCCTCCAAGAGCTTACAGTGGCCCCTGTAAAAAGAGCTCTGTAAGCTCTTGGAGGATTGGCTACATCAGGGGTGTGTGGCCTAATATGCAAAGGAGCTCCTGCTACAAAATGAGCCCTGGTCGCCTTCATATTTTTTTTTGTTTTGTTTAGAATATAATTCAGTAAGGGAATGATTAAAATCTGCATGGCCCTACAAACCGGCAAACATCACTGAGGGGTCGGCTACCCCTCTTTCGAAAGGCACTCCCCTTTATTTATTAATCTAATTCCTCCCTTTTTATTTATGAAACTAATTGCACTGCCTTGCCACTGGGAATTGCGTTCCCGCCATCACCCCTTTATCTGAGTCCCAGGCACCATCTTTAATGTTTTAGTTCAGTAATTTGAAAACCTTCTGCTGGGTTATTGCGGCAGAATGCATTATTACCATCGTAAACAAAATATTGTGGTTTCAGGATCATAAAAAAAAAAATAACACCAGTTAGGTGATGAGAGCTCGGAATATGAAGTTGGCCTGGCATCATCAGACGTCTTTCTTTGTTCTTCGCTCTCATTCATCACTCGCCATCACAAGTCAATTAGGAATTTTGCATTCATTCAGGGAAACGGGTCAAAGACGGCTAGGCATCACTGATGCTAAAATAAAATGGGATAAGATAAAATATCAGAATGATTTGCTCAAAGGCAGCAATGTGTACAACAAATTCCACAACAGAGGAAATTCCCTTTTTGATCTTAGACATAACAAGAGGTGGGACCTGCAATACGGGGCGGGGGAGAGAAGGAGCTCCACGTGGAGGAGGAGGAGAAAGCAGCCACAGGTAAGCCTTCTCCTCCCCAGGCAATGACAGCGAGGCCTGCGCGGCTCTGAGCCACTGGGCCCACCAATCTTCCCCTCCCCAGGTCTGACAGCGAGGCCTGCGCGGCTCTGAGCCACCGGGCCCACCGATTTCCCCAGAGCATTCTCTGCGCATGCACAGGGAACACTCTTTTACTTTTGGGGGGGATTTAAATATCCCCCGTATAGTTTTTTTTTTTAATTTTAGGATTTTTCTGCACACCTGGGGAATCCCCCAAGTGTGCAGGAAAATCTTTGCCCCCTAGGTGCTCCTGATGTGCGGATTTAGATATCCGCATGCAGGCGGCATCTTGGCTATTAGATATATAGGTTACTGTTAAGATCAGTGTCTGGGTTGCTAAATCCAGGTTTGGAAATACCTGGAAATTTAAGGGTGGAGCCTGGAAGAGAGGGATTTAGGAAGGGGGGGGAGCTTGGTCAGGTATAATGCCATGCAGTCCACCTTCCAAAGCAGCCAGTTTCTCCAGAAGAAGTGGAATGCATGCTTTCAATCAATCAATCAATCAGTCAGTCAGTCAATCAATGACTTATGTTGTCCGGAGAACAGCTGTAACTCCCGGAGATTTCCAGACCCCATCTGGAGTCTGGCAACCCTAATCAGTGGGCTGTCCTAGTAAGTAATTGACACAGGGCCAATCTTGAGAAATATCCTAAAGCAGCCATTTAAGGCATATTTTAAAAATGCCTTTTTTTAAAAAAAAGTACTTTAATTTTATTTACTACACTTCTAACTAGGGATGGGCATGAACTGCATTTTTGCGGCTCTGTTCTGCTTGTGGTTCAACCATGAACTGAACCATGAACCCATATGAACTGGGAGGTTGGTTCACGAACTGAACCAATTTTTATGGGTTTGTGACCCATTTAAAGTTTAAACCCCTGCTTTTTGCTCCCTATGAAAAGCCACAAGGAACAGAAAGCAGAGTGCCATTTAAACCAAACTGAGTGCCAGTGAACTCCCTACTGGAAGTCGTTTAAACCACTGTGTTTTCCTCCTGCAAAAAGCTTCTCACCGCCCAGCTGGTTTTTTTTGTGAAGAGCAGAAAGCAAGGGTTTAAACACCTGCTTTCTGCTCTTCACGAACCACCACAAATTGCATCAAATTTTCTGAAACTTTGTGGCAGTTCTTCGGTTTGCGAACATTGTTTTGCCAACCAGGAACTGGCCAGAATTCATGACAAAATTTCATTCATCAGCCAGTTCCTGCCCATTCCTACATATTGCACTCCTTTCTCAGTTGGAGCAAATTGTGTGTGTGATCGCAACCTTACTGTAGCTTCTCCTCCTGATGTGAGAAGGACTCCTTAGGTAGAACACTGGTTTATGGCCGCTGGATTACAAACTAGTGGGCTTTGTGTGTGTGTATGTGTGCGTGTGTGCACTGCAGAGGCAAGCAACGCCAGCCAAATGCTTTTAAAAGGAATCATTTGGCAAAACCGCCTTTGGAGAGCGAAAGAGCGTTTGCCCTCCTTGCAGTTCGTAAGAGCCAGAAGTGAGTAAGCAGTTTTAATGGTGAGCGCAGCATCCATTTACGATATCCTTTCCCGCTATTAAAATAGCTGATTGAGAGGAACAAAGTGAATCGGATGGCAACAGGCCCGTGGTACTTGGGGGAATGGAACACAGATTCTGTAGGTTTTGCTTCCTGGAGGGGAAAAAGAAATCTCATGTTCGCAGCTCATGTCTAGGAGTCCCAAATGAATCAAACAGGTTTTCCAATTCAGTATTGTGGGTCTGTCAGGGAAATGGGGGGGGGGGTTCCCCCAGTCAATGCACTTGATAAGGCATCCTGCAACAGTAATACATGGCCAAAAAGTATGATCTCTTAACAGGCTCCAAGATGTTGTACAATCAAGACAGCAACCGTAAGCAGGTCTACTCAGAGATTTAGTCAAGCCTATTTAATGGAGCTTACTCTCAGGATTGCCCAGGCTGGCCTGATCTCATCAGATCTTAGAAGCTAAGCAGAGTCAGCCCTGTTTAGTACTTGGATGGTGGACCACCAAGCGAGGTCATGGTTGACGCAGAGGCTGGCAATGGCCAACCACCTCTGCCCTGCCCTGGATGGCCCAGGCTATCTTGATCTTCTCAGATCTCCAAAGCTAAGCAGGATCGGTCCTGGTTACTACTTGGATGGGAGACCACCAAGGAAGTCCAGAGTCACTATGCAGAGGCAGGCAATGGCAAACCACCTGTGTTAATCTCTTCCCTTGACCTGGTTGGCCCAGGCTAGCCTGATCTTATCAGATCTCTGAAGCTGAGCAGGGTCAGACCCGGTTAGTACTTGGATGAGAGACCACCAAAGAAGTACAGGGATGCTATGAAGATGCAGGCAATGGCAAATCACCTCTGTTTATCTCTTCCCATGACCTGGATGGCCCAGACTAGCTTGATCTTGTCAGCTCACCGGAGCTAAGCAGGGTCAGTCCTGGCTAGTAGTTGGATGGGAGACCACCAGGGAAGTCCAAGTTTGCTACACAGAGGCAGAAAATGGCAAGCCACCTCTGAACATCTCTTAACTTGAAAATCCTACAGGTCACCTTAAGTTGGTTGTGATTTGATGGCACTTTCCACCACCACTCTCAGGGAAGTGGTCATACGCTTGTCCTCTAAGCTTACTTCATAGGGCATGTGCGTTCATACCTACAGAAGCCTGGATGTGCATGCTGGAATCACAGAATCATAGAGTTGGGCGGTATCTCCAGGTTCATCTAGTCCAATCCCCTGCACAATGCAGGGAATTCACAAATACCTCCCCCTCCAGTGACTCCTGTTCCATGCCCAGAAGATGACAAAAAACCTCCAGGATCCCTGGCCAACCTGGCCTGGAGAAAAATTGCTTCCTGACCCCAAAGTGCCAACTGACCCCAAAGTGGCAAAGTGGATGTACATGCCAAACGGGTAACGCAAGATGACAAAAAACCTCCAGGATTCCTGGCCAAATTGGCCTGGAGAAAAATTGCTTTCTGATCCTAAAGTGGCAATTAGCATTTCCATGAGCATGTAAGAAAGCTCAGAAGCTCAGAATATGTGTATTGCCACTGTTCATACAATATGGGGACCTCTGAACTGGGAGGATCTGAGGATCTGAGAAGGACTACTGTAGGGTTTCAGATGAGTATTAGCAACCAGTGGGAGTATTTGGGGGGCAGGAACTAAGGAAGCAAACCCACTTCCAGTTGAGTACCTGGAACTGATGTCAAATGCTCTAGGAAATTCCTCAGTCTCAGTGGTAAAACCATAGAGATTTGGGGAATTCCTACAGCATCATGATACCCTTCACCAGAAGTGATGTCGCAATGTCTCACAACATTGTTTCTCACCTCCCATTTTGGCTCACACTGAAGCGAACAGCCCTGGAGGGGCCTTGAGCCCAGGGGTAGGAGACTGCCTGCTGCCCCCTCCC
Source organism: Lepidodactylus listeri (assembly GCA_029233225.1). NCBI lineage: Eukaryota > Metazoa > Chordata > Lepidosauria > Squamata > Gekkonidae > Lepidodactylus > Lepidodactylus listeri. The sequence goes on along the minus strand of JARCFY010000016.1, from coordinate 5,693,274 downwards.
TGGCAAATGACATCCCTAGACTGTTGCCAAACAGTCTACAAAACCATATGCAATAGTAAACTGCTAAGCATTAGAACTGGGAAGAGCAATAAGCAATGACAATAAGCAATAGCTCGCCTCTGGTGAAATATTACAAGCAGATTTAATACTTCCAATAGGGAAGGATGAGCATGTAGGTCAGTATGAAGAAATACATTTTTTTCCTGAGAGCTTTGCAAGGAGCAAACCCTCTATTTTGCATTTTAACAGGGGGTTGTGTTGTTGTTTTTTGCTCTGGGCAGAGAACAGGCGGGGGAAGAGGAAGGCAGTACAATTGCTCTCCAGGCTTCCTCCATACAAATGCTAATAGATCTAGCATAAGAGATAATGGGTAGGTCAAGCTCTCCCCTGTCTCCAAGCAGGGAACAGAGGTTTGCAAGTGTGAAATGCTAGAGAGGCTCCAGGAAGGAAGAAACTGGAGGTCTCCAGGAAAAGCCTCTTTGACCTGGCTTGACCTGATCAGTGGGTGGGGGAAAGAGAGAAGATAAATCCCAGGGGAACCAGGAGAAAGGTCTCTTTTCCTTTGATGCTGAATCCATGAAAACAGGTAGAATTTAATTGAGGAAGGCAGCCTTTTTTGACCATGTGCTCTCCTAACTGAAGAGCTGGAGCGAGTTTCAAGGTAACGGTAACTCAGTAGAGATTTGTAATTACCTAAGCTGAAGAGCCTGTCCTATTTTAACATATGATAGGGCATGTACAGGGAGAGGGACAGAGGATTTGCATTTTACCCACTTCTTTTGGAATCCCTTGCTCAATCTGGTGCTGTGCTAAAAGTATGTTTGTACATATTTTCTTTTTAATAAATACTTTAAACCTTTAATGCTGGCAGGGTCTCTCTGTACTACATAGACCTCCACTGTTTTGGACACACTATTTTAAAAAGGAGCACCAAGGGGAAGGGCAGCCATTGGCAAGTGACTATTCCTCCAGGTGTGTATAAGGCCATAAACTGTCTCTATGATTACCTGTCTCTGGCAGCGGGAGACAAAGAGCCAAGGCCTCAGAACTTTGAAGGGAAGCTGGGAGTTCTGACCCTCCCGGTGTGCAATTCCTACAAAGGTTCAGGTGGTGGTGGTGAGCTACTTAAGAGAGAGCCTCTCCAGGTGGTGGAAAAAACCTTGGAAGGCAGGGTGGAATAGGGCCTGCAGACAAGAGCAGGCCCATTCTGCCAGAGTCGGGAACAAAACTTATTTACTTAATTTGGGTTTTCTTATGCCACCCCTCCAAAGGCCTAATCAAGATTGAGAATTTAAAAAAAAAAATCCAAATCCAAACACCATTCAGTTAAAGACTGTGCTCAAACACACCTATCAGCCATCTAATCAAAGTGCATATATACTTTCTTTTAAATGTTTTTAATATTGAAATGTTTTTAATGTTTGATGTTCACTGCCTTGGGGACTCTGGGTGGGAAGATGGCATGGAAATGTTCTAAATAAGTTCAAATAAAATAACTTAAAAGTCTTTTTTTTAAAAAAGATTTTTGAACTGAGACTTACTACTACTATTTTTGTGTGCTCTCGGTGTTTGCCCATGATCCCAGATACATGCAGAGTGGGCGAAAATAGTCACAAACTGCAATGACCCTGTAGAATAAGTGGCTGCTGTATAGGTGGAAAACTGTTCAAAATGAACTCCGACAACAATCTTTGAAAGCCATCCAGTTATGAAATTGCCTTGTGTGTATTTGAAGAACTCAAACATGGCAAGTTCACTTGGGGATTATGTTTCTGTTCAACTTTACAGCATGCCTGTTTGGGACTCCAAATCAATCAATCAGTTAAAGGAACAGTGTGTGCAATCTGCTCTATTATACTTGATTCTCATGGTAGGATAGCGGTTTTGAGGTAATATCCTACCACTTTGTTCTGCTAAGTTTGAAGCTCTCCTCCAGGTTTGGTGGCAGGATATGAGCAGTGGCTTTTCCCTGCTTCATTTTGTGCTCTAAACCGCATGTTTCTCACAACGCTTCCTTCGAAACCTATCCAGTTGCAAGGGCGGACACTCTCTTTCCAGCCTGCAGATGTTTATGTAACATAATTCTTCCCTCGGCCAGAACCACATCAGACACTCAACTCCTCTGACCTTGATTATCTGCATTTACTTTTAGAATTTTAACTGTTTTCCTTAGATTAGAAACATAAATAAGGTGCACAGAATACATCTGTTCTAATAGATGTAGAATCCCAGGAGTTAAAGTGGGGAAAGCCTTTTGGATAAAAATAGCCATTAACTGAAGCGAAGGGTGAATTCTCATGGGGTTGGATCCAGGCAGGTTTTTCGGCTGGTGAAAAAGGACGGAGGAGGTTCCCTTGAACAGCTAAAGGGATTGTGCTGGGGACCATGGGTCCAGCACAGACAAAAGTCATGTGGGATGGGAGCTATAGCAGGGAGGGGAACTGAGCACAATTAAGCAAAAAAGTGGTCACCGTGGCACTCGCTAAGACCTTTCCTGGTACTGGCCATGTTTTTTTTTAAGTGGGTGGGGTGGTGGAGCTCTTGCCCAGCAGGGTTTCTGATTGGCTGTTGGAGATCAGATCGGGTGTGCAAATTAAAATAACATTGTTGCAGGAGCAACTGGTACCGCACTGCTGGTTTTATTCTGTATCTCATTCCTCTTTCCCAGTGTAGTTTTCTCAAAAATTACTCCTCTTCTACCCTGCACTTGTACTACTACTACTACTACTACTACTACTACTAATACTCTCTCTGGACCCGACTCCACGGTGGCCATTTTGTTGTTGGCACTGCCTCATACGGCAGCCATTTTGTGGTGGTGCCCATCCCCCCCCCCCCCCCCCCCCGTGTCAGAATCCCAAAGGAGTCCAGTCCGGGTCTAACCCAAGTCCCTTAAAATCACTGGGAGTTTTGCTGCTGACAATCAGTATGAGTTGGCTCGTGACCATTGCAGAGATGCAGCCATCTTATTTATGGCCTTAATTTACATGAAATATTTAAAGCCAGAAATGAACATGCGGAGAGACCCAGCCGAAAAGTTTTCGGCCCGGCCTGCTTGCACGGCATGTTGCTGTGGTTCCACATTGCTCAGCAAATCGGACCGTGGGTGCTTTGCGATTAGTTTGTCCTCTAATGGATCAAGTACAGGCAGAGTCCACCTTTCACATCTGAGCTATTAATTCCTCCAGCGTCTGATGGGAAAAACAGGGCATGATGGGGGCTTTCTCTTTCTCCCCCTTCTTTCCTTCTCTTTCTCTCCCCCCTCTCTCTTTTTCTCCTGGCTGATTGAAAAGTGATGGATTGTTTTCATGTGGTAAGAAACACAATGTTTTCTTTAGCACAGCAGGATATTCTGTTTTCAAGGTTTAACAGTGAAATATTATGCATATCTGCCACTGGCTGACTGCCAAAAATTAAAGAGCCTTAAAGAGAGAGAGAGAGAGAAGCCAGAAGAGATTGCAAAACCTGAACTTAAAATGAATGCAGCCCTGCACGGCAGCTAATGAGCCATTCTTAACCGAAAACTATTTATAGTAATATATGATTGCTGTCTTGCATGTCACCGTTTAACAAAACAATAAATAATTGCTCATTTGAATGTTACCTCCAACTTTTCATTGGCAATATTGTGTGTAATATACAACGTGAACAGACGCGAGCTCAGACACAAAATAGATGTTGCGGCGCATTTGGTTGCTCTCCCACTCGTAGGCCTGGCGTTACGGGACCTACCGGGAGCAACAAGTTTTGTCTAAAAGCGAAGTTCCCCCCAGGGCTGTCAATCTCCTGGTGTGGCCTGGAGTTCTACAAGGTTCACAACTGACTATAGAGATCAGTGGTGGAGGGAAAGGGGCATGGTATAGCCCAGGGGTGGGCAAACTTGCTCAGCGTAAGAGCCACCTAGAACAGGGGTGGCCCAACTTGCTTAACGTAAGAGCCGCATAGAATAAACATCAGATGTTTGAGAGCCACAAGACATGAACAAATATTACCTGCTTTTATTGGAAAATAAGCAAATTTTCTTTTTATTAACATTAAATGTGACTGCCAAAAATAATAACAAAAGGGGTAAAAGCAGATATTGATAATGATATTAATTTGTCCAATGATATTTGTTTGCTAATGATACTTAGCTTCCACAACCGCCCTGCCAGGAGCCACATCATATATGTGAAAGAGCCGTATGCGGCTCCCGAGCCACAGTTTGCCCACCCCTGGTATAGCCCAATCTCATCAGATATCAGAAACTGAGCAGGGTCAGTACTTGGATGGGAGACCACCTATTTTATTTTATTTTATTTTATTGTATTTGTTGAGATTTATATCCCGCCCTCCTCGCCGTACAGCGGGCTCAGGGCGGCTAACAACAAGCCAGTATGGCAACAATATTATTTCTTAAATAATTAAAACATATTTAAGCAAACATTAAAACATATCAAAAACACATAGATGGCGTATCTTCAGTTCAGAGTATCAGAGTAGCACCTAGATGTTCCTATCATATCTGATCAGACACTGGCGGATTGAAATCAGGCCAGGGCCAAGATGCAAAAGTTAGGCGGCCCCTATTTGAAAGCCTGGTGGAAGAGCTCCGTCTTGCAGGCCCTGCGGAATTGTAGTAGGTCCCGCAGGGCCTTGATGTTACCTGGGAGCTCGTTCCACCAGTGAGGGGCCGCCACAGAGAATGCCCTGGCCCTTGTAGCTGCCAGGCGGGCCTCCTTTGGGGAGACTCTGAAAAGGAAGGCAATGGCAAACCACCTCAGCTTCTCACTTGCCTTAAAATCTCCTTACAGGGTCACCATAAGCTGGTACTTGGATGGGAGACCACCAAGAAAGCCAGGGGCGTAGACTTTTTAAATCCCGGGGGGGGGGGGGGCTCTCTTGTGCGCACGCGCAAAGCGCGCGCGCGTGCACAGGACCATGTCCCCACCGCTCCCCCCCCGGGAGGCAGACTCAAGGGGCGCAGTCTCGGGGGCGGCAGCCAGCTGGCCGGCTGACTGCCGCGCGAGAGGGACCATGTCCCCGCCGCTCCCCCCCCGGGAGGCAGACTCAAGGGGCGCAGTCTCGGCGGCAGCAGCCAGCTGGCCGGCTGACTGCCCCCCACGCGAGCGGGACCATGTCCCCGCCTCCTCTCTCCCCCCCCTGCCCCAGGGAGGCAGGAGGGCAGGCCGGGGGTGGGGGGGAAGGAGAGGCGGCGAGGGCCGACTGGCCACCGGCGGGCGCTCCTGCGGGTGCTGCATTTTGCCAGGGGGGCTGAGCCCCCCCCCCCGGAAATTTCGGGGGAGGCTCGAGCCCTTGAGCCCCCCCCCCGTAGTTGACACCCATGAAGAAAGCCACCAAGGGAGACCACCAAGGGAGACCACTCTGCAGAGGAAGGCAATGGCCAACCACCTCCAGTCCTCACTTGCCATGGAAGCCCCTTACAGGGGTCACCATAAGTCGGTTCTTGGATGGGAGGCCACGAAGGAAGGCTCTGCAGAGGCAGGCAATGGCAGACCACCACTTCTCCCTTGCTTTGAAAGCCCCTTGCTGGGGTCTCCATTAAGATGGTACTTGGATGGGATACCACCAAGGAAGACTCTGCAGAGGAAGGCAATGGAAAATGACCTCTGCTTCTCAGTTGCCTTGAAAGCCCCTTGCTGGGGTTGCCATTGAAACTGGTACTTGGATGAGAGGCCACCAAGGAAGGCTCCACAGAGGAAGGCAATGGCAAATCACCCTGGCTTCTCACTTGCCTAGAAAGCCCCTTGCCAGGGTCTCCGTAAATTGGTTGGGATTGACAGCACTTGACACACAGAGACAGATCAGTCCCCCCTGGAGAAGAAGACAGCTTCGGAGAGCAAACTCTATGGTATACCACAGAGGCTTGATTAAATCCCTCCCCAAATTCTTCTCTTCATAGGCACCACGCCCAAATCTCCAAGAATCTCCCAGGCCAGAGTTGGCAAGGCTGCTGAGATCTACTGTGGATCCCCAGAGAATGATTTTATCTGGAGCCCTCCTCACCTCTCTGAGTAGCCCTGACTTGGATAGCTCAGGCAAGCCCAATCCCGTCAGATCTCAAAAACTAAGTAAGGTCGGCCTTGGCTAGTATTTGGAAGGGTGACCTCCAAGGAATACCAGAGGCATGACACCGAGGCAGGCAATGGCAAGCCACCTCTGAAATGTCTCTTGCCTTAAAAAAAGAAGTCTAGCTCACCACCTGGTGGTGCAGAATGTTAAGAGAGCTAGAACTTCTGGCTGCCAGACAATCTTAGGACCTTCTGGCTATTCTGCACGCAATGCCATACGATGGTTAATTCACTAACCTCTCTGAGGCCCAACCCAAACCTCATATGAAAGAAAACCATATGATTTCCATGGAGTTCCAGGGCGACCCAGGTCTTTATTACTGCGTTCCCCTGCCTTACGAGCCTTTCTCTCCCTTTTCTCCTGTGCTGTCCCCCACTTTGTCACACAGACACAACTACCCAGGAGAAGCATCGTCTGAGAAAATGTCCAGATGAAACTGCCAGCAAGGTTTGATTTGTATGGAAGAAGGAGAAAAAAAAAAAACAGCTGGAAATTCAAAACGTGTTTGATGAAGAGAGCTTTGACTCTCGAAAGCAGATACCCTGAGAATCTTATTGGTCTCTAAGGTGCCACTGGACTTGAATCGAGCTTTGCAAAATCCTCTGAGCCAGTTCAGTATAGTGGTTAGGAACACGGACTCTAATTTGGGAGAACCGGGTTTGATTCCCCACTGCTCCACATGCAGCTGCTGGCATGACCTTGGGTCAGTCACAAGTTCTCTCAGAGCTTTTCTCTCACGAGCTGTTCTCGAAAAGAGACCTCTCAGCCCCACCTATTTCACAGAGTGTCTGTTTTGGGGAGCAGAGGGAAAGGAGATTGTAAGCCACTCTGAGACTACTTCGGGTAGTGAAGGGCGGGGCATAAATCCAACCTCTTCTCTTCATCTGTACCTGTGAACGAATGATGTTTAAATTAGTCCAATGATGAACTGTATGCATAAGATACCCTTATATAAAATACTCCTATCAGCTTAGAAACAAAGAAACAGAAATGTAGAGCAAGACTAGATCTAATGGGTGGAAATCACAAGGGAGTCGATACTGGCTAAATATTAGGAGGAACTTCCTAACTGTAAAAGTGGTTGAGCAGTGAAACAGACTGCCTCGGGAGGTGGTGGATGCTCCTTGGCTGGACGTTTTCAAGTGGAGGCTGGATGACCATATTTCGGGTATGTTGTAGGGCTTATCTTTTGGCTATGCTCCTGCAGAGGGCCGGGGGTTGGACTAGATGACCTGCAAGGTCCCTTCCAACTCTAACATTCTATGATTCTATGATGAAACTTAGGGACAGTTTCAGGGGCTTATTTATCACTCATTGTGTGTAGTACCAAATGATGGTTTGCGTCCGGATGACATGACAATGTTCTTCACGTGCAGGTGCCCTTGAAGAGTGTACAGGAGTTCTGTTTCATTTCCCATTCCCTCAATGAACTCTTCCTTATTTATGTGTTTTGTTTAATTGTTAATTTTAGTTGTTTTTAGAATGGGTATTTCAAAAGCTTGTTTTAACAGTTTGCTTGTTTGCCACAGGCAGCATAAAAATGGTTTAAATAAATAAATACTTAAAATGTACCAATGGGGCCATAACAGTTGAGTCATACCTGAACTTTAACATCACTTTGTGCGTGAACAGGTGCTAAGATTTCTAGAGAAGCCAGGTCCCATGACTGAATCATGGAACATTAACTAATATGCATGCATGTGTCAGCTAATGCTGCCATCTCCTGCCCAGGAGGTGGGATGAGTGCACCCTTGACGTTGGGTCTGTGGAATGTTATGTTATATTTTTCATGGCATGCTTATCACTCTCTGAGCTGCTCTGACCTTGAGAGGCTGCTGGTGTCTGCCCATGTATTTCTTCTCCTGTCTGCCTCTAATTCTTCCCGCTTTTTCCCTGGGAACCATAAACCAGTATTTTGAGTGCCTTTTATTTGATTTGGTGATTGGTTGCAATTCCTTCCCAGGCCCTTTTTTGAATTCTGTTTAATTGTCCTGCTTGAGGCTGTGTCAGCCATTACTAACACAAGAAGTCCAGATGACCACAACAGACCTTTCTCAATAAAGACTTCCTTCTCTAGGACACTTGTTGTTGACTGACTCTGTAGAACTCTCACACATGCAAGGGCGTAGACTTTCTCAATCCCCGGGGGGGGCGGGGGCTGTCTTTCGTGCGCGCGTGCGAAGCGCGCGCGCACGCTCGGGACCATGTCCCGCTGCTCTCCCCCCTGCCCCAGGGAGCCGCCGCCGCCGCTTCCCTCCCCTGGGCCGTGCCCGCCCGCCGCGCTCCCCGCCCCCTCCCTCCCCCCGCTCACCTTGGGCGCCGGCGGGGTAGGATCGCTGCTGCTGGAACCCCCCCCCCGCCTGGACCCCCGGCGCGCTTCCCCCGAGACGCAGCCAGTCATCGCCAACTTTCAGGAAACTTGGCGCTCCCCCCGCCCCAATCCTCTCTGCTCCGCTCCAAGAGAGCCGGCGCGTCGCCCTTGCGGGCCCCCGGCTCCCACTCCGCCTTGCATTTCCCAGGGGGGGGGGCTCAGCCACCCCCAGCAAAATGAACACCCGCCGGTGGCCAGTCAGCCGGCCATCGCCGCCTCTCTCTCCCCCCCACCCCGCCCCAGGGAGGCAGGAGGGCAGGCCGGGGGTGGGGGGGAAGGAGAGGCGGCGACGGCCGGCTGACTGGCCACCGGCGGGTGTTCATTTTGCCGGGGGTGGCTGAGCCCCCCCCGGGAAATTTCGGGGGAGGCTCGAGCCCTCGAGCCCCCCCCCCGTAGTTGACGCCACTGCACACATGTATCAACTAATCTGCATGGAAAGCACATCCCATGGATTCAAAAAACCATGTTCCAATTGTTGCAAAAATGGAACGTGTTAAGTACTAAGGATGGGCATGAACCAGCTCATGAACCATCGTTCATGATGAATTTTGGCTGGTTCATGGTTCATGAGGCAAACTTCAGCTCAGCCACATAAGAACATAAGAGAAGCGAATGGGCCAATAGCCCATCCACAGACCTTCAGGAACTTTTAAGGCAGTTCATGGAGGTCCGGAGGGGGGCAAAAAGCATGGGTTTAAACCCCTGTTTTCTCCTCCCCACGAAAGCTGCCAAAAGATCAGAAACAGCTGAGCCGCTGGCACAACCTGAGCTATAGTAGTAGGCTGCCCCCATGACTCAGCTGTTTAAGGCATGAACTCCATAAATCCAATTCAGTTCATATGCGAACTGACTCAGTTTGTGGGATTGATGGTTCGCCCATGAACCATAAACCGAATTGCATTTCTGTGGTTTGTGCCCATCCCCATCAAGTACTCTATTGACTTTTTAAGAAGAAGAAGAGAAGAGAAGAGGAGATTGGATTTATATCCTGCCCTTCACTCGCTTGTAGTCTCAGAGCGGTTTACAAACTCCTTTCCCTTCCCCTCCCCACAACAGACACCCTGTGAGGCAGGTGGGGCTGAGAGAGCTCTGAGACAACTGTCCTTGAGAGAACAACTGTGCCAGAGCTATGGCTTGCCCAAGGTCATCCAGCAGGTGCAAGTGGAGGAAGGGGAATCAAACCCAATTCTCCCAGATTAGAGCCCGTGCACTTAACCGGTTCTCCTAGATTAGAGTCCGTACACTTAACCACTACGCCAAACTGGCTCTACACCAAACTTAACCCTAAATAGAAAAACATACCTATCGATGGCAATTCAGCTTGTTGCAACCATGACTATGCTACACAGCTTTTCTAAAACTTAAACCTTTGAAGTAACAAATATGTTTTTGTTGAAAATTTTTCATGTTTTAAACATTATCTGAGCTACATTTTAAAGAAGAAAAGATCCAGGACATTAATTCTGGAATCTGTTTAATTTTTGTTCCAAAGGAGGGGGGAACTCTGTACACAACGTCACTTTTTAAACCAACTCCTCGATGTTTTCGTCTGCAAGCCTATCGCAATCAGTTTCCTGACTGACATTTCGTATCAGAACATTTCTGTTTGCATGATCCAAACAAAGCAGAGAATTTGCAAGAATTCCAAAGCAGAACTGTATTCAGCTCCATGCCATGCTGCTGACTCCCAAGAAAGCATTGTTAGGATTTCCCTTTCAGTTTCTTCCACTGTTTTCCCCCCCCATATCATTACATTTTTCTCCCCCTGAAAATCTGTGGCATGAATTTATATTGTAAATAAAAAGATGCAGACGGACACACGTAATAGGGTTACTTATAAAAGCATGCCCACAAATAGAGCAATTTTGGAAATTAGCAATAGAACACATCAATGAAATAACAGGTCATCACATTTCAAACAAACTGGAATTATTACTATTATCTCTCTGGGAAAACAACAACATACTGATTTGAAAGAAAAAATTAATCGACTTTATGCTGGCAGCAGACAGAGTTTGCATTGCACTTAAATGGAAAAATAACTTACCTCCTACAACCAAACTATGGTACAATAAGATCTGGCAAAACTATATAATGGGAAAAAATAGCCTACAGAAATGCACTCAATGATAACACAAAACAAAAGAAACAGTTTGTTATCAATATGGTTTCCAATGCTTGAATACATGACAGAAAATGATAAAGTGCCAAAAAACTGTGTATGCTATAGACTTGTTACAATTATAAGTTGTATTGAATGTTATGTTTTCACAAGTTACAAAATTATAAATCTTTTTCACCAACTGTAAACGGAGATCGACATCCAAGATGAATGTAATGTTTTCACTTGTTTCTGCATATTATCTCAATAAAACTCTTTTTTTTAAAAAAAGATAAAAACAATCTTGAAAGAAGTATTTCTGTAAAACCTGTGGTTCTGCATGGCTATACCAAACAATGACGGGAAAATATACATTTGACTAGTACCGTGTTGCCAATGCTTGGGTACCCCCTGCTGGGCTATAAAGGTCCCAGGCCTTTCTCCTCCATTAGCCATAAATGGTTAAGTCAGTGCATAAAATATAAAGCCGTCATTATCACTATTCCTAGTGGATGGGAGACCCTAAATTCTTAGTGGTGCTGAATAATGAAAGGCAGTGGGGCAGGCAGAGATTAAATAAACAGATATCAAACTATCTGCGAGGGTTTATTTAGAATATTCAGTGGTTTGCTAGAGAATTCCCCAGTGCTCAGAAGCAAGATGTACTTTTCTTTTAAAGGGTATGTATTTTAAATATAGGCAGATACCTCATTTAACAACCACCACCACCAAAGAAACAGCTACAAATCGGGTGGGTGGGGGTTTGCAGGGAAAACTAAAATTATTTGCAGGCGGTGAAAAATGACCGAGAGACCCATTTCATTATACATCTTTTGGGGAAAACTAACACACATTTGGAACTACTCTTCAAGTATGGAGAAGGAACTTTGGGTAAAACAGTCTATTTTCTTGCTCCGGCAAAAAAAAAAGGGGGGGGGGGACAACAAAAGAAAATTCACTTCCAGATGTGGCCGAAGTATTCCAAAGTTCCTAAGACGAAAGAGTGGGAAGAAAAGGAACAACTTGCTATGAGATATAACCCAGCTGTATGTGTCAAAGGTGAACAATGTGTTAACGGGAAGGGGGAGGGGCATGAGGGGCCGAAATCCCGTTGTTATCACAAAATTGCCATTCTAACAAACTTTCCCCCATTCTGTTTATTTGGCATGCCGAACGGAAAATAAATTTTCGTTTACAGTCTATAAACAGGTCTTAATATTCAGACAGTTCCTCAACTACTATTTATATATATATATCTCACACAAACAAGCGCATGAGAAACTGTGTTGGATGCCATATCCCTCAGAAATATTTATCGTCACCCAAAGGAGATGGCAAAACATATTTACCAACAAATGAATAAGGAGCGAAATGAGACTCTTAACTCTAGCTATTTTAAGAGCTTTAGTCACTTTATCTAAACACAACGCCAGGGAAGGAGGGAGGGAGAAGGGAGGCCACAAAACGCTTTCCTTCTGTCAGAGAGATGGAAAGGAATGAAGTGTTCATAAAACAGAGCTGTAAAAGGATCATATTACTGGAATGGATTTGTTCGCCGGCTGCCGACTTCTCCTTGCACTCTTCTGTTAGTAGAAAGGCGGAAAAGATAAGGAAGTCAAAACAGTCTGAGCAGATCGACTGTGTGAAATTCTGTTGGCTCTATACCAGTTTAACTATCTCCCCTACCCAAGCCCAGAATTCTAGGATTATAGTTCTGTGTTTCATGGATACCCCAGTAGGGATGCCGGCCTCCAGGTGGGACCTGGGAATCCCCCAGAATTACAGCTCATCTCCAGACCACACAGATCAGTTCCTCTGGAGAAAATGGATGCTTTGGAGGGTGGACTGTATGGTGTGGTACCCCACGGAGGTCCCTGTGCTCCCCAGGCTCCACCCCCAAATCTACAGGAGTCCCCCAACCTGGATCTGGCAGCCTGGACTCAGCCTGGAGATGCTCTGTAATTACAACTGATCTCCAAACGACAGAGATCACCTCCTCTCGACAGAATTGGAGAGTTGATTCTATAGGCATTATACCCCGCTGAGTCCCCTCCCCTCCCCAAAACACACCCTCCACAGGTTCCACCTCCCAAATCTCTGGGAATTTCCCAACCTAGAGATGGCTACCATATGCGCCCCCCCCCCCCCCGGTACTATACACCGAACTACATCTCACAGGTTCTCTTGGGGCTGAGAAGAGTAGCTGGCTATTAAAGCAGCTTAAGTGCACGATATAGATGTATTCTTCAGCCATGTGATTAAATAAGTCCTGTGATGGTCAGCAAATGGGTTTAAAGCCTACCCCCTCCCCCTGTTATTTTCACTGCCGTATTTACTTATAGCTGGGTTTGCTGTGAAAGCACATCTGCACTGGAAAGCAGTCCACTGAGGGAAGTACTGGAGGATTTTTAAAAGCACAATGCACGCTCGATCCTTAAATAGCACAGTAATGTAAGGGTGAAGTAATTTGATCTTCAAAATGCTCTTGAACGAAGTAGCTGGCATTTGATTGGACTAAGCATCTCACACTTGATCGTGATCTCTGAATGAAGGTCTCTATTCCAGGCAACACATTTACTTGAGAGTAAGTCCCTCTGGTCCTTACCTGGATGGCCCAGGTTAGCCCAGTCTTGTCAGATCCTGGGAGCTAAGCAGGGTCGGCCCTGGTTAGTATTTGGATGGGAGACCACCAAGGAAGTCCAGGGTTGCTACGCAGAGGCAGGCAATGGCAAAACATCTCTGGTCCCGGTCACATGAGTGAGATAATCCGGGGGGGGGGGGGGAAGTGAGGCTATTTGCTCCAGAGTAATTTGACACGCAGTTGCATGATCACACAGTTCTGCGAAGCTGCGGGCACAGCCCAGCATTGCATGATCAGACACAATCGTGGGTGAGTCAGGAGTGGGGTTTTGCCATTTTTTCCGATGCGCTTAAATGGGGGGGTCGATGAATCGCATCTCTGCCCTGAGGGCTTCCTATGGCAGTATGTGATGATGTGCGTACTGAGAAGGCGAAAAAAACAACGACATGGCGTTGGGATAGCCTGATCAGACTATCCCTGATGCCATGAGTGCACACTGGAGCAATCACACGGGGAAAGCCTGTCTTTGGCCCATAGCAAACCCGTTTGATACTGGACTTTCCCTAGTATCTTTGAACTCCGCTTCTTCCGCAGAGAGAAGTGGGTTGCCGACGGATGTGGGACACTTGCCAGATGTTCTGGTGCGATCGCGCCCTTAAAATCTGCATGGCATTCGTGTCTGTCACGCGGCTAATTCTGCGTGTGACTGGGGCCTCTGTTTGTCTCTTGCCTTGAAAACCTATGAGGTCACTGTAAGTGGGCTGTGACAAGAAGTAGAATTAGAAGAAGTAGAAGTAATAGTAGTAATAATAGAAGAAGAAGAAGGAGATACATGTGATTACAACTGTTGTCAGCTGGAGATATTTGTCACACCAATCACTGAAGCCCAAAGCTCCCGCATAAGCCCACTGCCCTATATGCTACTTCTGTATTCCTTGTTTCCAGGCGACAGCAGTCACGATCACAAGCATCACCGTCTATCTCAATGGAGTCCAGCCATTTCAATGGGGTTGCTATTGTGCTGATTTGCACCCCCGTTTCAGCACTATAACGCTCCCAATAGAGCATTTTTTAAATTAAAAAGTCAGAGGAAGATCATCCACGTGGTGAACAAGGGGAGGGAATAGGCAGCACAGTTTGAAATGGCCATAACGCTTCAGGGTCGGCTCATTAATGGGAAGAAAATCATAGTATGAACCCCCATCCCTGCGTCACTTTACAAGATGAGAGCCAGTTTGGTGCAGTGGTTAAGTGCGCGGACTCTAATCTGGGAGAAACGGGTTTGATTCCCCACTCCTCCACTTGCACCTGCTGGATGACCTTGGGCAAGCCATAGCTCTGTACCAGCTGTTCTCTCAAGGACAGTTGTCTCAGAGCTCTCTCAGCCCCGCCTACCTCACAGGGTGTCTGTTGTGGGGAGGGGAAGGGAAAGGAGTTTGTAAGCCGTTCTGAGACTCCAAGTGAAGGGCGGGGTATAAACCCAATCTCTTCCTCTCTTCTCTCTTCAGTAACGAATACCATCCAGTTAAGAAAGGTAATGTGAAATGCCTCATAATCTGTTACCTGCTGCTTCTCCAGTAGCACCTTAGAGACAACCAAGATTTTCGGGGCATAAGCTTTCCAGAGTCAACGCTCCCTTTGTCAGGTATCGAAAGGAGATTTGAGTCACAGAAGCTTATACCCCCTCCCAAACCTTGTTGTTCACTAAGGTGCTACTGGGATTAAATCTAACTCTTCTACTGTAGAACTACATGGCCACCTTCTGAAATGATCTACCTGGTACTTTTAACTGGAGATGCTGGGGACTGAACCTGGAATGGTCTTACATGCTCCCCTGAGTTACAGCTCTTCCCCAACTTACAACTGATGTGCTGTTTATAATCTATACAGACCCTTTCTCAACTTTTAAAAAATGTAATTATCTGAAGAAGTGAGCGGTGACTCATGAAAACTGCTCCCCTGCCACAAATTTTGTTAGTCTTTAAGGTGCTCCTGGTTTCTTGCTCTTTTATACTGCTACAGAGAGACTAATTCGGTGACCCTGTTTTGTTTTAAAATGTTGTGTTTTAGGGTTGTTTGAGGACAATTTCCCCCTTTTCATCTGGTTTAATTTGTAGGTAAAAATGTTAGCTGATCAGTGCATCAACAAGTAGCTGATCCAAAGGGAAACAGATCAGACAAAAGCGTGTTACAGTGACACGGAATTCTTTGGTCAAGGATAAATTGAGCACATGGCTGACAACGTTTGCCTGACGAACCTGAGACGTCTTGAAACAAAGTCTAGGGTGGAGGCCAGGGTGTTAACAGCAACTATAGGAAATGAATTACAAAACCCTCTGGCCTTGCTGGTGGGTTCGAATTACCCCTTCCCAGGAACAACCAAGCAAAAACAAATTAAACTGATATATGAAAAATAATTCCAGCAAGGACATATCAAGGAACTACATTTCAGGGCATCTTTCCCCCCTCCTCTGCCTCTGAGCCAACAAAACCCTTACAAGGACAGAGAGTTCATCGTTTAATTAAATTAGCTTCTGGACGAAATCCCCCCCCCCTTTTTTTTGGCTCACAGAATGCAAAGCAGCTCAAACCTGAATTTTTTTCTCTCTTCCTCTTAATTCCAAAAATCAAACTGAGGCTCATTTGTGAGGCTGCTTAACTTCCAAGTGGGGCTTGGAGATCTCATAAGAACATAAGAGAAGCCATGTTGGATCAGGCCAGTGGCCCATCCAGTCCAGCATTCTGTGTCACACAATGGCCAAAAACACCAGGTGCCATCACGAGGTCCACCAGAGGGGCCAAAAGTCCAGAAGCCCTCCTACTGTGCCCCCCCAAGCACCAAGAATACAGAGCATCACTGCCCCAGACATAAGAACATAAGAGAAGTCATGTTGGATCAGGCTGATGGCCCATCCAGTCCAGCATTCTGTGTCACACAGTGGCCAAAACTCAGGTGCCATCAGGAGGTCCACCAGTGGGGCTGAAACTGCAGAAGCCTTCCCACTGTTGTGCCCCCCAAGCACTAAGAATACAGAGTAACACTGCCCCAGACATAAGAACATAAGAGAAGCCATGTTGGATCAGGCCAATGGCCCATCCAGTCCAACACTCTGTGTCAAACAAGGGCTATCAGGAGGTCCACCAGCACGGCTAGAACTCCAGAAACCCTTCTACTATTGCCATCCCAAGCACCAAGAATACAGAGCATCACTGACCCATAAATAAGGACATAAGAGAAGCCATGTTGGATCAAGCCAATGGCCCATCCAGTCCAACACTCTGTGTCAAACAGTGGCCAAAACCCCATGGCCATTAGGAGGTCCACCAGCAGAGCTAGAATTCCCAAAGCCCTCCCAGTGTTGTCCCCCAAGCACCAAGAATACAGAGCATCACTGCCCCAGACATAAGAACATAAGAGAAGCCATGTTGGATCAGGCCAATAGCCCATCCAGTCCAGCATTCTGTGCCACACAGTGGCCAAAACTCAGGTGCCCTCAGGAGGTCCACCGGCGGGGTCAGAACTCCAGAAGCACTTCCACTGTGGCCCTCCGAGCACCAAGAATACAGAGCATCACTGCCCCAGACAGCGTGTTTCATGGGAGGGGCTGTAGCTCAGTGGTAGAGCATCTGCTTGGCATGTAGAAGGTCCCAGGTTCAATCCCCGGCATCTCCAGTTAAAAGGATCAGGTAGGAAGTGATGGGAAAGACCTTAGCCCAAGACTCTAGAGAGCCGCTGACAGTCTGAGTAGACAATACTGACCTTGATGGACTAAGGGTCTGATTCAGTATAAGGCAGCTTCATGTATATACCTTGTGGGAACTCTGATCCATATGTTTATCCAATCCCTTCTTGAAACTGCCTATGCTTGGAGCCACCACAATATCCTGTGGCAGTGAATTCCATGTGTTAATTACTCTTTGGGTGAAGAAGTACTTCCTTTGATCTGCTCTAAGCTCACTGGTCCTTAATTTCATTGAGTGCCTATGAGTTCTTGTATTGGGAGGAAGGGAGAAAAGTACTTCTTTCTCTGTCTTCTCTGTCCCATGCATAATATTGCAAGCCTCTGTCATGTCACCCGTCAGTCCTTGTTTCTCCAAACTAGAGAGCCCTGACCTCTTTAACCTTTCTTCATAGGGAAAGTGTTCCAACCCTTTGATCATTCTAGTTGCCCTTTTCTGCACTTTTTCCAATGCTATAATATCCTTTTTGAGGTGTGGTGACCAGAATTGTGCACAGTATTCCAAATGAGGATGCACCACCGATTTATACAGGGGAATTATGATACAGGCTGATTTGTTTTCAATCCCCTTCCTAATAATCCCCAGCATAGCGTTGGCCTTTTTAAATTGCAGATGCAACAAACATGTGGAATTCACTGCCACAAGAGCCCTGCTTTTAGGGGAGGGCAGTCTAAAGGCTGAACTAACTAACTAACTAACTGACTGGGATGGTCGTTCTCTTCGACCGAGCACACAGCTTCAGAAAGGCACACATGGAGTGGTGAGGGAGGTTGGGGACACCTGCTAACTAACTAACTAACTAACTAAATAAATAAACTTTTGATAAGATTTCAGATTAGTTTTTTTTGACTAGTCTATATATGGAGGGTTCATGGTACAGCTTTTTCTGTTACTGGATTGGATGCAACCAGTTTTGTCCCCACTGTTGGAGGAAGAGGTCCATTTTAATTATGGAGCTCATGGGACCTGCATATGGGACCAAGCCTGTAGTAAGAAAGGGAACTGAGCAAGCCTGAGAGAAATGCTGGCTGCAGCCAACCCGTGGTGATTCGTTTAAGATACTCCAATGCGTGCTGTTCATATTTTTCACACGCAACAATGGGGGGAAATATTATTTTTGTCTCAAACTATGCATTTGCATTTCCACTAGGAGAGCTATTTCCATTGACTCAGGAATCGAAGAGTAAATTTTAACTTTAAAATTTTTCCACGAAGCAGATGTCTTTCCTTATGAGAATTGGTATATTTTTTACCCTCCGAATGATCTCGGCTTTTTATATGCCCAATTAAATTTTAGAGGTCCCTTGCTTAAATAAAGATTTATTAGCTGTTAAAATCGTAGCATAATTCTTCCACCACCTACATGCTACCCCTGAATGTATTTACAAGCACGAAGGCTTATCCACTATATATATATATATATATAAAGAGAACGATTTAATGCTGTCGTATTATTGTTGCCAATTACGGAATTTCGGGCTACACAGATTAGCCTTCTGAAGACACGGCTTCTTTAATTCTGGGATTCTTAACTCAAGGATTATCAGAAATCCCTAAGAAAAATATGCTTTTAGTTTGGGAGATTTGCAATGCAATCCAAAACATGCTAAGTCTGAACTAAGAACCAAACATAATACAAGCTTAGGAGGTTGCAGATGTGGAGTTCTTTTCATTTACTTTAAACAGCAGGTGCACCAGATAATTTTTTCAGGGGTATAAAAAAGAAGAAGAGGAGTTTGGATTGATACCCCGCCCTTCGCTACCCGAAGGAGTCTCAGAGTGGCTTACAATCTCCTTTCCCTTCCCCTCCCCACAACAGACACCCGGTGAGGTAGGTGGGGCTGAGAGAGCTCTTTTGAGAACTGCTCTTGAGAGAAAAGCTCTCCTGAGAGAAAAGCTTGAGAGAAAAAAACTTGTGACTGACCCACGGTCACGCCAGCAGCTGCATGTGAAGGAGTGGGGAATCAAACCCGGCTCTCCCTGATTAGAGTTTGCACTTCTAACCACTACGACAAACTGGCACTTTTTCATGAATCAAAATTCACTTCATTGTATACAAATAAGAACAGTGATCCATGGGTGAGTGGTCTTCTGAGGCTCCTCTTTAGATGATCTCTCCTTATAATAATCCTGTTTTGGGGTGGCAAGATTCGATGTGCGCCAAAATCAGTTGGCCACTTGAACTGCCTCTCAGTAGCTGTGCCAATCCCCTGGTGGCTGCGTTGGCTGGCCAATCCCCACAGAAGCGACTGCCAGTATCTCACCCTCAGTGTGGTGGGAGCCGAGGGATGAGACGGACATTCTAGCAGCCAGGCAGGAAAAGGAGGCCAACTGTGAGACAATGGTGAACAGAGCAAAGCAGCAGAGAGCCAGGAAGGGCCCAAGTCACTGCACCCCGCCATTTGCGGGGCCAGGTGAGAACAGAGAGGTGGCCAGATGCTGGGAGGGGTGGGCTTGGTGACCAGTGGGAGAGGCAGAACCTCCCTCCCTGGGCCACTGGCAGGGCCCCAGCGCGGTCAGGGAGTCTTGAAAGGAAGAAGCCAGCCACTCTAATAGTTAAAGGGCTGCCCATCCATGGGGGAGCATGCTGCACCGCCCAGCAGCAATGGGTTCTCTGTGGGTTGCCTGATGGTGCTGCGAAGGGTTCCTGGGTTGGCAGCCTCAGCTTGCGCTGGCCTGGCATGCCTACTCTGTCTGCTCCCAGATGCCTCCCTCCTCTGGAACTGGGCCAGGCTGCTGCCAAAGAGAGCACTTACCCACGGCGTTGGCCCGAGGGTGGGCCTGGCTCACTCTGGGCTCCTGCACCTGCTCCGTTCGCCCCCAGCTGCCTCCTTTTGCTATGGCGGGGACAGGTGGAGAATGGAGGGCCTGGGCTTGAGTCACTGTGGCCCGCCATTTGCGGGGCTGGCCAAGGAGGGACAGGTGGCTGGACGCTGGGAGGCTGGGCCTGGTGACCAGCGGGAGAGGCAGGACCTCCCTCCCCTCCCTGGTCCAATGGTAGAGCCCCAGAACGGTCGGCAATGGGGACGCTTGACAGGAAGAAGCTGGCCGCTCTGTGTCACTTAAAGGCCAGGTGATACAGGCCCGCCTATCCAGGAGGGCACACTGCGTGGCCCAGCAACAATTGATTTCTCGGGGGGGGGGCAACACAGTGGATTCCTGGGGAGGAAGCCTTGGCTTGCACCAGCCTGGCGCCCCTGCTCTGACTGCTCCCAAGCATCTTTCTAGCGCCTGTTGTCTTGCAGTTACAATGGACTTCACTGCTAGTAATATATATTTCATGTTTAATTAGGGTTACTAACCTTATGGTAAGAGCTGGAGTTTTCCTGGAATTACAACTAAACTCCAGGCTAAATAAATCATTCTTGTGGAGGAAATGGCAAGTTTGTAGAGTGTACTCAATGGTATAGCATAGAGACTGGAAGAAACAGATGTCCTAGAATGACATCCAGTCCCCTTTGAACTCTCTAGCCTCCCCAAACATCGTCCTTCCTACTGCCAGCCCTAGTCTCTGGGAATTTCCCTCATGTCAGTTGGTAGGCCTACATGCAGTCAAGCTGTAGTGCCAGATTGTTGCCTCCTATCTCCAGTATGCATGAGGGATAGTTAGCCGGTAGCGGTAGAAGTTTTAGAAGACGGCATCAAGAGAGTGGGCTGACTCACAACCCTGGAATGTCAACCAGCTGCCCAGAAAATAAACTCAATAATCTGAGATCGGGGCCAAAGTCTGAAAGTTGGCAACTCCACCAATAAATCTGACCCCCTATTTAATAATCAGTTTTTCTTTGGTGTCTAGAGCTGCCCTTTGCCCGCTATTGGTGGGTAAACCTCTGCTGGAGTTCCCCATTCTCTGCCCTCACTCAATGGAGCAATGGAGAGGGGGGATGGAGGGAAGTGATGTCACACAATACATTGATGTTATTGGGTTAAATGTCAATGAATCATTTTACTTAAAAGCACAGAAGCTTTATGCAGTATCCCTGATCTTCCACATTTCCTGGTTAAGGGAAAAATGCTGTTCAAACAAATTACAAAGATAATCTGCCTCCAATGGTAACCAGAGAAAGAAATTCTACTTACAAAAATAGAAGCACCTCTTACATGGCATATTACTGTAGATACATTTAATATTGTGAACCAATTAACTTCAAAATGGTTAACTTGCCACAGCCACAAGCCCAGGTAAATGGGAGAAGTCCTATACGAGATTAAATACAGAAGGCAAGCAATGGCCAAAAAGGCTCAACATCTAACCGATGAGAGGGTGGGGCCAACTCCCAAGTGTACCCCAGTGAGAGAATTCTCTTAACCCTTTCCCTCTCAGATCCTCTTGCATGCAGAGTTAAAATATCCAACAGACTTCACTTCCAAGAAGACCTGGAAGTGCTGTTGACGTATTGCGCAATGCTCTAGAGCTTCCCCCAGTCTCTTTATCAATAGAGATCAGGAAAATTCCTAGAACATTGATTGATACAGTGATGTCACTTTCAGGTCTTCACCCAGAAGTGGTGTTGCTACATGGGCGTGACATCACTTTCTCCACTCCCAACACGCAAAAACTCTGTTGCCAGGAGTAGGCCACCAAAGGGTGTCCCCAAATCAAGGCAAATATGCATCACTCAAAAGATAAATACGGTGAGCATTTAAGAAAGGGGGCTCTGAGTAGTCGAGGTATAAACGTGAACTTTTCATCAGAGCTCTCCAAAGATAGTCAGCTTTTACAAAATGATCAGGCAAGAGCAAGACACCCCATAAGAGGAGTAAACAAAGTCACTCTTCCTCTTTGACCACTTGCATTTAATTGTTTTAAAGCAAGAATTAACCTTGCATCAATTTTGAATATTTCCATGGGTTTTTAAAATGGATGTCCCTTTGTATTGGTGTATATAACTACCAGGATTAGGACAGCAGAACAGGATAAATGTATTGGGATATTTGGTTAATTGAGCAGCGTTTTTGCCCAGTCATAGACGGGTGATACTGAGGCCGAGTTCCGACTGGCAGTTTGGCCTGATATAGGCCCACTTTGCAAGTGGATTAAGAGAGCCCGTTCACACAGCCACAGCTGTCTGGCATTGCCGTGCCGCATTCACCCCATCCTGAAGCACTTTCATCCCGTGTTAAAAAGGTACCTGGTAAAACCGGTGTCAAGCCGTCCGGATGCGCATTCATCCCGCTTCCTGGCAGCGGATGCAAAAAAGCCATGCATCAAGTGGTGCCAGTAACGTGAACTTGCTGATCCAGCTGCTGCGGCCATGTGCTTATGCGCAGGTCAGCAAAATGGACCAAAGCTGCAGGCCGCCGCCACACTGCCGCCAGGGGCCTCCTCCCTGGTACGCTCCCGCATCAGTCTATACAGTGTGAACGGAAAGCTCCACGACAACTCGGCCCAGGTTTTTTTGCCCTGCTTCCCTTGCACTTCATTTTGCCAGTCTGTCCTCGGCCTGAGTTCAGCAAATAACTCTCCCAAGAAGTATATTGCAAAACAAGGTAAACTTACATTTTATTCAGCTAGAACCATTTCACATTCAGGTTGTAGTCCGAAGGAGAGAGAGAAACCTCATCGAAGGAGTGCTTTCCCTGTCACAGATGGCCAGCTTGTCCAGCATCATGTGTGTGGGAAGATAAGGAGAGACCTGCTGAGACATGGGTCTCCATGGAAGGCCATGTGAACTGAGAGAGAGGACAAAGGGAGAGAGGGGAGGAGGTCAAAAGGCAACTCCCAGGTTAAGACAAAGAGAGGCATCCCATTCAAGGAGATAACACCTAAACACATGGAACGGAAGAGTCGAATGGTTCCCTGACGGTAGAGGCTTTGGATATTGTTACTGTAGTGAAATCGTAGGAGTTTTCATTGGATTAATTTAATTTAATTTTTTTGATTAACATTTTGTCCCCCGACATAAACCTCAGCACCAAGCACAATCATTCCTTCACTTCCGCGGCAAAGCCCAAACAACCATTTTGTTTTATGTACATCTATGTATGATGGTCTCTTTTAATCATTTCCACCGTATATCAGTGGTGTGTTATTCCACAACGACTGCTGGTTTCCTCCCCCCGCTGCCAAGAAAAATGTGCTTTTGAAGAAGTCGGGACAAGGAAAGACACTAGAGAAATTTCACTCTGGTAAGACACAAATCGTGCGTGGCTGGGAATTCTTCTTGTTTAATAATTGCTGTTCTTCATTAGTGTGAACCCAAGGCACAGTCTATCTGAGACAATAACATCTGCACCCCATATTTCATTATCACCAAACTTCACATTTCACACAAAAAGCAATACCCGCACAGCCTTACAGCTTTAATTAGTTTCTACCATAGCTGTGAAGGTCAGCCAATTATTGTGTGTGAAATTTCAATATGAGGCGGCTGAAATTGAAGACAGCATTGAAACATTGTGAAATTTGGTGGTGCTGTAAATCTAGCATGAGAGAACCTCTCTCTCTCTCCCTTTTTAACACAAAATAACAAATTAATCATCAGGTATGCACAACTTTGAGGCTTCCTTGGCTAATTTAACATGTGTTAGGAGAAGTCAAGAGGAGCGGATAATTTTGTACGGCTTCTTTCAAAGAGTGCCATCACCAGCTGTGACATCATAGTTACAAGCTGGAACCACCTTTTAAATACAAAGTCTGGTAATTAGCAACATGGTGCAGGATACTATCTGTATATTTTTATGCCTTCTTTCATCGAAGAAGTTTAGCGAGGTGCAGGATTCTCTCCTCCTGTATACTGGGGGGAGGGGAGAGGATGGATGGATAGATAGATAGACAGACAGACAGACAGAGATGATAGATAGATAGATGATAGACAGAGAGAGAGAGAGAGATGTAAAGAGAGAGAGAGATGATAGATGATAGATAAATGATGGATGATGGACGATACATAGAGAGAGATACAAAGAAGATGACAATGATGACGATGAAGAAGAGATTGGATTTATACCCCCACCTTTCGCTACCCGAAGGAGTCTCAGAGAGGCTTCAAATCTCCTTCCCTCCCCACAGCAGACACCCTGTGAGGTAGGTGGGGCTGAGAGAGCTCTTTCGAGAACTGCTTGCGAGAGAACAGTTCTGAGAGAACTTGTGATTGACCCAAGGTCACACCAGCAGCTGCATGTGAAGGAGGGGAGGGGCCTCAACAGGGTACAATGCCATAGAGTCCACCCTTCAAAGCAGCCATTTTCTCCAGGGGAGCTGATCTCTGTCAGCTGGAGATCAGTTGTAAAAGCAGGAGATCCCCAGGCCCCACCATTCATGCTTCCAAAACTATGATTCTATTCAGTGCATAACTCCATTGCAAAAAAGGTGTCTCTTTCCCAGGAAGCAAC
Source organism: Lepidodactylus listeri (assembly GCA_029233225.1). Classification (NCBI taxonomy): domain Eukaryota; kingdom Metazoa; phylum Chordata; class Lepidosauria; order Squamata; family Gekkonidae; genus Lepidodactylus; species Lepidodactylus listeri. Next base: position 5,669,073 of record JARCFY010000016.1, on the reverse strand, counting down.
ATACGGGAGGGTATGTGTGGAGAGCTCGCTTGCAGTGGCTTGCCTTTCCGAAGGGAGCAGCTGAACACTGAACCACTGAATAATTCCAGGCAAAAAGATGAAATATTTACCATTCAAGCCCCCTCTTTCACCGTCTCCACACCAGCCATCTGCAGGGCTCACAAGATCACCACTGCTTGCCAAGGAGGATCAAGACGCAGCGTGTGATTGTACAAAAAAAGCAACATGGAAAACCATGCGTGGCCAGACAGCTGGGAGTTCAAAATTCAGCAAGTACAGGAGGCAACAGAACTGCTCAAATGTCAACTGGGAGTGAGTTCTTCATAGTGCTGTGGTCTAATTGCAAAGTCCTGATTGACAGAATGGAAAGTACGGGACAAAAACATGAGAGCCACCATTCTGGAACTGAAACATGTGTCATGGAGTCTCTCTGGCCTACATGCCAAATGTGAAGAGTTGCGTGAAAACAAGGGCCCCTAAAGGGCACTAAACTTCACAAAAGAGCAATGTCCCAAAACTGATCCAATTCCAGAGGATCCATGGAGAATGCGATAGTGGTGGTGGAAAATGCCATCAAGTTGCAGACAAGTTCTGGTGACAAGAGACCACCAATGCCTGCCTCTGCATAGCAACTCTGGACTTCCTTGGTGGTCTCCCATCCAAATACTAACCAGGGTCGACTGTGCTTAGCGTCTGAGATCTGATGAGACTGGGCTAGCCTGGGCCATCCAGGTCAAGGGAAGAGACCTTCAGAGGTGGTTTGCCATTGCCTGCCTCTGCGTAGCAACCCTGGACTTCCTTGGTGGTCTCTCATCCACGTACAAACCAAGATCAACTCTACTTAACCTCTGAGATTCATTCGTTCATTTGTTTGTTCATTCATTCATTCGGTTCAATTTCTATCAAGCCCTTCCCACGAACAGATTCAAGTCAGGTTACAACATTAGTTATAGAATAATAAAATTAGACTTTGGAAATGATAAACTCTTAAATCCTAAAATGATGGTGTTCAAACTACTTCAAGCCATTTCCACGGTGTCCCGGTATTGTTCGGTTAAAAGCGGAGAGGGCTAAATCCCATACGGGATTCCAGATGGAAGATACCCTAACCTCAGCTAAACCAAAATGAGCTTGTTGATCAGAGTCCTCGAACATTGAAGACTTGATAATAGAGGATAACAGATGGTGACAGGAGGGGCCAAATGGTATTTGATGTCTGCCGCCTCACCCCAAAGCCTGGTGGAACAGCTCCATCTTAGAGGCCCTGCAAAACTGTAAAAGTTCCCGCAGGGCCCTGATCTCTAGCGGGAGCTCATTTCACCAGGTTGGGGCCAGGGCCGAAAATGCCCTGGCCCTGGTTGAAGCTAAATCAATGTCTTTTGGGTTGGGGATCACCAGTAAGTGCTGGTATAATGAGCGCAAAGCTTGATGGGGCACATATGAGGAAAGGCAGTCCCACAGGTATGTTGGTCTTTGGTCGCTCAAGGCCTTAAAGGCTGCACCAACGGGAAAAATGCCTGCTGACGCCACTCGGATGAGGGCGACAAAGTCTCGCCATCTTGTATTGTGATTTTAAACTGTGTATTGTATGTTTTATATGGTGGTTGTTTTAATGGAATTTTATTATATATAAACCATGTTGGCAGCTGCCCTGAGCCTGCCGAAAGGTGGCGAAGGCGGGATAGAAATCTAATAAATAAATAAATAAATAAATAAATAAAACTAGCGCCTTGAAACAGACTCGGAATTCTATCTATCGTGATCAGGCTAGCCTAGGTTATGCAGGTCACGGTAGAGGATGGGATACATAGGTGTGCTCACAAGAGGGACTGGGGAAGGGGATGCTCCATTTGAAGCCCCGATTCCAAGCTCCAAGCCTCAGACTTCCAGCTTTTCACCTCATTTCCAACTGTAGTTCTCCTTGCAGAAACAAATACATTCTGTTGGCATGAAATGAAAACCGCATAGGCCACTGCTTTTCCTCAGAAGCTGTGGGTAATCACGCCAGTCCAAAGCAGAAATGCAAAACAAAAACCATCTAATATCTTCTGTCAGGACCAATTTTGAAAAACGCAAAACAATGTGCAAGAATTCAAGCCCTCCAGGCTGGAACCAGTTAAAATGAAAGGAGAGGTCTTTCAAGGCTTGAACCAAAGGCTTTTGGAAAAAGGAGGAGGAGGAAGAAGAGGGAGAAGAGGAGGAGGAGATTGGATTTATACCCCACCCTTCACCACCCGAAGGAGTCTCAGAGCGGCTTACAATCTCCTTTCTCTTCCCCTCCCCAAAACAGACACCCTGTGAGGTAAGTGAGGCTGGGAGAGCTCTCTCGAGGACTGTTCTTGAGAGAACAGCTCTGACAGAACTTATGACTGACCCAAGGTTGCACCAGCAGCTGCATGTGGAGGAGTGGGGAATCAAACCCAGTTCTCCCAGATTAGAGTCTGCACTCCTAACCACTACACCAACCTGGCCCTCTAAGTATCTTGTGTGGGATTCCAAGCAGACTTGCACAGATAAAATGTGGGTCAAGCTCATGTCCACACTGGGTCTTCTGAGAAGACAAAAATGGCAGACTCCAACTGAATACAGGTGTGTGTGTGGGGGAAACATAGTTGATCAAATGCCTCTCTAACACAGAGGTGGTGCCCATTGTGGCGGCCATCAGTCCTTTTCTCCCTTTCTCACAATACAAGAACTCGTGGGCACTCCATGAAATTGCTGAGCAGTCGGGTTAGAACAGATAAAAGGAAGTCCTTCTTCACCCAAAGAGTGATGAACACTTGGAATTCACTGCCACAGGAGGTGGTGGCGGCTACAAGCATGGACGGCCTCAAGAGGGAATTAGATAAATATGGAGCAGAAGTCCATCAGTGGCTATTAGCCACCATAGGCGTCAACTACGGGGAGGCTCGAGGGCTCGAGCCTCCCCCGAAATTTCCCGGGGGGGCTCAGCCACCCTCGGCAAAATGGAGCGCCCGCCGGTGGCCAGTCAGCCAGCCAGCTGGCTGCCGTCACCGCCTCTCCTTCCCCTCCACCCCCGGCCTGCCCTCCTGCCTCCCTGGGGCCGGGGGGGGGGGAGAAGCGACGGGGACATGGTCCCATGTGCACGCACGCTTCGCACACGCGCACAAAAGAGCCCCTGCCCCCCCCCCCCGGATTTACAAAGTCTACGCCCCTGTTAGCCACAAGGTATAGATAGGAACTCTCAGTCTGGGGCAAGTGACACTCTATATTCTTGGTGCTTGGGGGGGGGGGCAACAGTGAGAGCGATTCCTGCCCCCACTGCTGGACCTTCTGAGGGCACCTGGTGTTTTTGGCCACTGTGTGACACAGAGTGTTGGACTGGAGGGGCCACTGGCCTGCTCCAACATTGGCTTCTCTTATGTTCTTATGTTCTTAGTGCCACGGCACCCACTGACACCTTTCCTGGACCCCGCCAAGTGCTTTAGGTGGGGCTTTTGTCCAGCAGGGCTTCTGGTTGGCCATGCAGATTGAAATGCATCCTTTTAAACTGAGCTTCTGCCTGAAATTATTGTTATTGTAAGCTGCCTCGAGCCACGGAAAAAAATGAGATAGAAGCATTTCAATAAACAAGCGAATAATCATAATTATAACAATCAAGTAAAAAAAAAACCACAACAAAACATGGGCACACAGCTCCATTCCGAGCTGGAATGTGTGCCAGAAGCACTTTACAGAAACATTCTAGTTCCACATCTGCTCTAATAAGCCCAATAACCACTTTAGCTTGTCATTGGGGCCTTGTAGAACATGTGAGCTAAAATGCACAAACCTCAGAGCAGAATCCATAAAGATACAGCTCTGTGTAGGGGAAAGGGAAGGGGGGAGAAAAGAATAGCCTTAATAGGGAAGCCCTTACTGGGACCTGACATTTGCTACCCTGCATGCACAGCTGAATCCGCCCGGAGACTTTTACATTGATGGAAGGTTACTGAAAAAGACGCGTTTAGGCTAAGCTTTGCCCGAGATCCGAAGTATATAGGCTGCTTGATATTCTGAAGATCACAGCACAGAGACTGGAAACAAAATATTTCTTCACTCAGGTCAATTCTCAAGATCCTTATTAGCGCCAGCTCGAGTCTTAGAACCTTCTTACTGGCACGAAAGGAGAGGCGTCAAGAGTTCCCGGCACTATCGAGGAGATAACATAAGAACGATCATAAAGCTTGCCTCAGCAGACGAGAGGCAAAGAAGCCTGGCTCTAGAAATTTACAAGCCACCAAGGATTAAAATGCTCGCATTCTGGATAGGTCTGAAAGGTGAATGTTCTAAAAAGCCGATCAATCTGCGGTCCCCGAAGCCCGGGCTTCTGTGATTATAAATAACCGAGTCGTTCCGCACAGTCAAAAAGGTGAGAGATCTAAATCAAAATGTTATCTAACAAGTCAACGATGCTTCGGACTGTGAAAGGCAGAGGAGGAAAAGAATAATACCAAGAAGAAAAGACTTTAAAAAAAAAAAAATTAGGCAGGGGAAACTCATTTCTCCTACTATAAAAACTGGTCTGCTACTACTGGTTTTTTAAAAAAAGTAAATGGGACACAAGAATTAAAAAGAGCACATAGAGTTTTTTTTCTCAGTAGTAGAATTGACATGGGGCTTTCCCAGATTCTCATTTTGCTGGCTTGTAAGTTCCTGTTTATTTGGTCCGCCCACCCCCCACCCACCCCCGGTTCTACAGGCATTTTGCTCCCTCTCGTGGTTGATTTGACATTATGCCAGTTTGCATACACCATATCTCCCCACAGATTTGAACTGTAGATTTTTACTCCGGACATAAACAGGTGTAATACCGAACTGACTACTAGATGGCGCAAAACACATCTTGAATAGGAAACACCCCGTGCCCCGAAGAAACAGGAACTTATACGTGATCAAAGGAGTATGTGGGAAAGCCAGTGAAAATGGAAGGGAGGGAGTTTATAATCAAGTATATATCGAGAATGGGGGGGGAGGAAACATAGTATAAAGTAATGGGATTTGATCATGGATTTCACGTGCTTATTGACGATGATAACGATGACAGTGATGGTGATGATGTGAATTGTTAATTATATTTCTAGACCACTCTTTCCTGAAGTACTATCATTAATAATAATAATTTTATTATTAATTATTAATAAATAATTATTGATAATTAAATTAAATCAGCAATAATTATTAATAATTTTATTATTAATAATTAAATTAAGTAGTATCATTAAATTAAATTAATAATGATTATTAATACTGTTATTATTACGGTATTATCACATTTATATTCCTTTTACTGTCGGTTCAAGGCAGCTTACAATAATAGTTAGAACACCCCTAGCTGAAATGAAAGATAAAATTCAAGGTCCCAAATCCTTCCCCTCTTCCTGCCCTTAAAGAATGCCTGCCATTCAAACCATTCAGCACAGTTCTTTATTAAAATATTTATATCCCACCTTTCCCTTGTGGCTCAAGGTGGCTTGCAGTCCCAAGATTAAAAACATACAAAATAGAATAAAACCTCATTAACCCCCTCCCCAAGAAAAATGGCTGCAGCTTGTGTGTGTGTGTGTGTGTGTGTGTGTGTGTGTGCGTGCAAAGTGCTGTCAAGCCACAGCTGACTTAAGGTGACCCTGTACAGTTTTCAAGGCAACAGATGTGCAGTGGTGGTTTGCTATTGCCTGCCTTTGTTTAGCGACTCTGGACTTTCTTGGTGGTCTCCCATCCAAGCAGTAATTAGGACTTAACCTGCTTATCTTCTGATGAGATTGGGCTAGCCTGGGCCATCCAGGTCAAGGGAAGAGACCTTCAGAGGTGGTTTGTCATTGCCTGCCTCTGCATAGCAACCCTGGACTTCCTTGGTGGTCTCCCATCCAAATAGTAATTAGGACTTAACCTGCTTACCTTCTGAGTTCTTTTGAGGTCAGGTTGCCTTGACCTTTCAGGTCAAGGCAAGAGATGTAGAGAGGTGGTTTGCCACTGCCTGCCTCTGCACACCTGGGTGGGGTGGAATATGGGAGGTTGTGATGCCTGGACTTCCTTGGTGGTCTCCCATCCAAGTACTGATCAGAGCTGACCCTTCTGAACTTCTGAGTTTTGGTGAGACTAAGTTAGCCCATCCAGGTCAGGGTGGCCCCAAGTGGTTGGCCATTGCCTGCCTCTGCGTAGCAATCCTGCACTTCCTTGGTGGTTTCCCATCCAAATACTACCAAGGTTTGACCCTGCTTATCAACTGCCCCCTCTGGGCATAGAGCAGAGGTCACAGGGGGAGGGAGTTAGTTGTGAATTTCCTGCATTGTGCAGGACATTGGACTAGATGACCCTGGAGGTCCCTTCCAACTCTATGATTCTATTATTCTAAGGTGACCCTGCAAGCTTCTATGGCAGAGTGAAGGTTCTGACCTGAATCTTCCCGACGTCAGATGCCTGGAGAAATCAGTTCCCAACAACAGTCATTCAAAAGAATAAAGGTTTATTGAGACAGTGATAGGATCCAGACTCTTAACGTTTCTGTGTTAGAACTGGGGGGAAAGCGTGCAAAGCAAGCAATTATACTGGGTTCAAGCAGGAACCTAATGGCCCAGAGCCAATGACAGCTAGGCCAGGGTCCGCCAAAATCAACAGCCTCTAATTCCCAGGGGAAAGAGGATGCCAGGCTCGGCCATGGCTCAAGGTTACACATTCTGGGTAGAAGCAAAAGTGAAGATTCCATCCCCCCCCTTGCATCCCCATCCTCCCTCACCGGGTACCCTCCCTCAGCAAGGCAAGCATAATGCATCCTCCCTCACCGGGTACCCTCCCTCAGCAAGGCAAGCATAATGGCTTCTCCCCAAGAAGAAAATTGCCCCACAAAATGGGGGGGGGGGGAACTGGCTACAGGCCAATGCTCCCTCTAAGTTGTGGAGTCTTGTGAGCAAAGATTCCACTTTGTGAGCTCCTGGCATTATAGTTGTGAGCAAGCGCTACTGCATAAACTAGTTTGCTCTGGAGCCATCCTTCCTGAGCTAAGGGGAAAATGCGTGAGCTGGGGGCTAAAAAAACTGTGAGCCAGCTCACACTAACTCAACTTAGAGGAAACACTGGCTGTGGCCCTGAACTATATATTCTTAACCCAGCAGATGGCTTCTCACTAATCTGTCTGGAACCTTCCTTTTCACTCCTAGCAGATCTGCTCGCATGAACTGAGTTCCCTCATAACCTTTTTTTTTAAAAAAAGATGTAGGTTTAACTTGGCAACCTAAAAGAGCCTCTCCCTTTGCACTATGAATGGACTGGAGTCCGTGTGATACGCATCGCCGGACCCATGTAAATCTTAAATCCACCACTTTCCCTCAAAAAATACTTCCGTGGTTGCTAGAACCAAGTTCACTGAGGAGGATTCGGCTTTGGGTTCCTCGGGAGTCCACAATGTAATCCTTACAAATCATCGGCTTCTGCCGAGGACATAAATTGTGCTTACTATAGGAGTATATTCAAATCTCAAGCCAACTGTTTGTCATCAGATTAGAATGTGATGACATGAAAAAAGATGGACAGCGGTCGCTGTTCCACCGCTCCACAGTCCTAATGACAGCTTGCAGGAAATCAAGACACCACACCAAACACTATTCATTTTTATGTATAAATATGCATTTCATGTTGCCGTAAAACAAGACTTGGTTGCAGCTGTACGTTCAGCGGAATCCGGTGCATTTGAAAACTCTTAAGGAGGTTTACTCAGAAGGAAGCCCTGTGTGACTGTGCCACTGATGGACCTCTGCTCCATATGTTTATCTAATTCCCTCTTGAAGCTGTCCATGCTTGTAGCCGCCACCACCTCCTGTGGCAGGGAATTCCATGTGTTAATCACTCTTTGGGTAAAGAAGGACTTCCTTTTATCTGTTCTCACCTGACTGCTCAGCAAGTTCATCGAATGCCCATGAGTTCTTGTCTTGTGAGAAAGGGAAGTACCTCTTTCTCTACCTGCTCTATCCCATGCATCATCTTATAAACCTCGATCATGTCACCCCTCAGCCGTCGTTTCTCCAAGCTAAAGAGCCCCAAGCGCTTCAACCTTTCTCCATAGGGAAAGTGTTCCAACCCTTTTATCATTCAAGTTGCCCTTTTCTGCACTTTTTCCAATGCTATAACATTTTTTTTTTAGGTGTGGTGACCAGAACTGTACACAATACTCCAAATGAGGTTGCACCATCGATTTATACAGGGGCATTATGATACTGGCTGATTTGTTTTCAGTTCCCTTTCTAATAACCCCCAGCATAGCGTTGGCCTTTTTCATTGCAGTTGCACACTGTCTCGACATTTTCATTGAGTTATCCACTACGACTCCAAGATCTCTCTCTTGGTCAGTCTCTGCCAGTTCGGACCCCATCAACATGTATTTATCGTTAGGATTTTTGGCTCCAATGTGCATCGCTTTGCACTTGGCCACATTGAACCCCATTTGCCCATCCTCAACAGAACCCTTTAGAGTGCTTCACAATCCTCCCTGGTTCTCACCACCCTGAGCAACTTTGTGTCATACGCAAATTTAGCCACTTCACTGCTTACCCCCAACTCTAAATCATTAATAAACAAGTTTAAAAGCATCAGACCTTGGGCAAGCCATAGTTCTCTCAGAGCTGTTCTCTCAGGAGCAGTCCTCAAAAGAGCTCTCTCAGCTCCACCTACCTCACTGGGTGTCTGTTGTAGGGAAGGGGAAGGGAAAGCAGATTGTAGGCTGCTCTGACACTCCTTCGGGTAGTGAAGGGCCGGGTATACTTCCCACTGATCTGTTCTGCTAATAAAAGATCCTTCCTTTGCTGTAAAGAACCTTCAGCCAGCACAACTGGCTCTTCCGTTCCTCATGCTATAGGAAAATACGGACATTAACAGAATAGATCTATAGGATCCAGTTATTGGCTGCAATCCTGCTAGAATTCTGAGAATGGGAAAGGTTGTGTATGTCTAAGGAAACTTCTGCTGTTTGGGAAAGAAGGGCCTATGCTGAATAAATTCATAGATAATTATCATACGGCATTGTGAGTAGTCTAGCCAGGAGATCTGAAGAGTGTCTGGCAGCCTTAAGTTCTAGCTCTTTTGTGGCATGCTAGACTTATTTGGGGGTCACCCAGCTGGTTTCATGTGGAGGAGTGGGGAATCGAACCTGGTTCTCCAGATTAGAGTCTGCCGCTCCTAACCCCTACACCAAACTGGCTGAACTGTAAACGTTTTTGAAACTTTTGAGACTTTCCCCAAGGTTTTCAAGAAGAAGAGATGAATGTGTCTTTGAACTGCAAATGAATCATGGTGACCCCCACCCTTGGGGCATTCCAGGCAAAAGGCGAGCAGAGGCGGTTTGCAATTGCCTTCCTCCAAGCAGCCTGCCACCCGTGTCTTCCTTGGAGGCCTTCCATCCAACTGTGGCCAACCCTGCTTAGTTTCCAAGTCTTGATGAGTTCAGGCTAAGCTGGGCTATTCAGGCTGCTAAGTTTCCATGGTTCATGTGCGTTCATGTGAGTTGCTTGTCAAATAGTGTAAGGGAGTCTGTACCGAGACCCTGACTTGGTGCCCATGACACACCTTTCCTGACACCTGCCAAGAGTTTTTAGAAAGCAGGAGAGGCCAGATGGACTTCTGATTTGTCACTGGAGATCTGATTGACTCTGCAGGTTTTTTTAAAAATGAAAGTGAAGGTAAGCTGTGTGTAAGCGAGAAAATAGTCCTAAACAATATGTTCAACATAAAAAGGCATCCTGCTAAACAGAGCTTCTGCCTGAAATGCTGAAGAGTTAATAGAGATGTGCATCACTTTATTCCCTAACATTCCATCATTGGTTCCGCCTCCTTTGGCACCCATTTTGTAGTTGGTTCCGCCTCCTTTGGCAACCATTTTTGGTTGGTTCCGCCTCCTTTGGCACCCATTTCGGGTTGTGCCCACTACTCTCTATCAAAATATCAGGGGTGCCCATAAGCTCGAAAAGGCTGGGGACACTTACTCTACTATCATACAGGAACAGCCATTTAACTCTCTGAATTATAAACTGTGTTTCTGCTTGTAGAACTATGTTATAGCTCTTTTATTTTTTAAATGCTTTAATTAGTGTTAGAGTGGTCAAAACAATGGGTTTTGGCCAGATACATTGACCAACAAATTGGTCATTTCACACCACACTTTTTTGGGATAAGTTGTCATCGACTGGTCAGGCCTTACGTCATGTGGTGGAGCAGCAACTGCTAGCCACGAGTGTGCATTATTCTATCAGCAGCTCAGAGGCTGGAGGTCAAAAGTCCTGCCAAAGTCCATATACCATGCCTGATTCTGAATTAGTTTATTCTGCCATATTGGAAGAAACTGCCTCAGAGCACAAAATACTCTGAATGAATGACCATCTTATTCCCCCCGAAGTTTGGAAGCATGTGGGGGGGGGCAGAGGGGCGGAGAGCTAATTATGAGGGGAGAAATTCTGAACATCGGGAGGGGGGAGGAAGGAAGGAAGGAAGGAAGGAAGGAAGGAAGGAAGGAAGGAAGGAAGGAAGAAGGAAGGAAGGAAGGAAGGAGAGAGCTAATTATGAGGGGAGAAATTCTGAACATTGGGAGGGAGGGAGGGAGGAAAGGGAGGAAGGAAGGAGAGAGCTAATTATGAGGGGAGAAATTCTGAACATCAGGAGGGAAGGAAGGAAGCCAGCCAGCCAGCTTGGTGTCATGGTTAGAGCTTCAGGCTAGGATCTGGGAACTCCAGGTTTGAATCTCCATTGGTGCCATGGAAGCTTGCTGGGTGACTTTGGGACAGTCACACGCTTTCAGCCTAATTTACCTCACAGGGTTGTTGTGAGGATAAAATGGAGGGAGACTGATGTAAGTCCCTTTGGGGTGTAAGGCAAGATATAAAGAAAGGTTTTTTGAAAAGGCTCCAGTTGTCACAAAATGTTCTTTGGTGTGGACAAACATGACAACGACACAGCGCATCTCAAATCCCTCAGCGATAACAGCAACCACACCGCCAGATTCACCGAGCGCATTTTGATAGCCGGTTTTATTTCCAAAAGAGCCCCTCACTTGAAATTCCATCTGAAGTGTGAGCCAAAGCCCCCCCAGTCAGTTAACCGGGGGTCTAACATGGGAAGAATTGATTTTCTTATTTTCAGCTGTCAGGCCTGCTACAAAGGCTGAGTTTTAATTCTGGGAATGTTATTAAACTCCTTGCTTAACCGGCAGAAAAATGGAACTGCTCAGAGAGCAATCGGCGGGCTGCTGTCGGCTTGAATGACACCTGTCAGAGTATGATGAATGACCCTCTCAGCCCCACGCTCCCATTCTCTGTCAGTCAGGTGAGGGCCATTAATCTTCATTGGGGCGGCTTGTCACACCAGGCAACCATGAGGCCCACAAAAAACCCGCCTCCTTGCGTTTGCCACCACGACACATGGGACAAGAAGATACTCTTGTTGTCAGGACGATGCTGGATTTGCATAATTTATTATGATTTCCCTTCCTCCTCCCCCCAAAAAACTTCTTCCTCCTGCCCCATCTCTTCCCCTGCCAAAGCGAATAGGGGATGGATGTGATTCGACAGATGGAGTACGGGGCCCGGTCTGCCAGCCCCCCAAACCCCCTGCAGTGCTTGATGAGGAGCCGCAGCATCTATACAAACCAATCAAAAAGCTGGCAGTTCAATTACAGAGTAATAAAGGGACATTCATCATTCAATTAGGCACCTGTCATGGTCTCACAAAAGGGAAAACTTCTAAACCTGAGACTCCGGGGAGAAGATGCTACGACCAGAAGCCAGGGAAATAAACGAAGGGGGGAAAGGGAAGAGAGGGAGGGAAGACAAAGTCAATTGCCAAACCCGCCTGGACAAAAGGAAATACAGTAAAAGAAAGCGGGTGAGGAACGTTATCCCTACGAAAAAATTTTAGGGTATTTACCATAAAACCCAGATTGACTCTCAAAAACTTATAACCCCCAAAACTTTTGACTCTCAAAAGCTTCCACACTGAAGCTCTTGTTGGTCTCTAAGGTGCCACTGACAAAAGCATATACCGCCCCCCCCCCCAAAAAAAAACGAGAGCCAGTTTGGCATAGTGGTTAGGAGTGCAGACTCTAATCTGGGAGAACTGGGTTTGATTCCCCACTCCTCCACATGCAGCCAGCTGGTGTGACCTTGGGTCAGTCACAAGTTCTCTCAAAGCTGTTCTCTTAAGAGCAGTCCCCGAAAGAGCTCTCTCAGCCCTCAGCTCTCTGTGTGTCACATATTGGCCAAAACCCAGGTGCCATCAGGAGGTCCACCAGCAGGGCCAGACCTCCAAAACCCTCCCACTGTTGCCTCCCCAAGAATACAGAGCCTCACTGCCCCAGACATAAGAACATAAGAGAAGCCATGTTGGATCAGGCCAATTGCCCATCCAGTCCGACACTCTGGATCACACATTGGCCAAAACCCAGGTGCCATCAGGAGGTCCACCAGTGGGGATAGCCCAGAACATGTATATCAATGGGCAAAATAAACAGATGACCATGGAGAAAACTCAAGAGACTGTTACCAGGCGGTATACAATATCCCATCTTTTTCAATTACATTTATAATTACTCCTAAGTTTTAAGGACATGAAAAGTTGTAGAGGTAGAGTGGATAGTCCCTGGAAGGTATGGTTGGCAGGAGATGAGACATCAAAGACATTTGCTGGTGGGCAGGAGGCATGCGGGATCAGGAGAAGAAACACCAAGAATCCAAGGTGTTTCTAGTCAAAAGATGGGTAACTCCTGGAAGGTAGAATCGGCGGAAGACATCATGTCACATTCGTAGGTAGACATGTGGACTGAGAGAGGTGTGTGTGAATTTTTAGTAATTATTATGGAAACCCTGCATTCCACCTTGATGGCTTTTGTATCCCACCAACGGTACACGTATCTGTGGTTGATGATGCCCTGCTCCGATCAATTGTGCGCAATCATCACTAACAGTCTGCCCGCAATCCATGTCTGCTGTCGCTGATCTGCCATAAACAGACGAGTGAAACATTTTGCAGCCATGTACTGAGGCCTTCTGCATTGGCCATACCTGCTGTCTACATGAGAGCCCTTGAAGCACTTCTCACTGCTGTTCAGTGGTCACCATACTGTTGTAACGAGATGGCTCCAATCCCTAAAACAACCATAACACTGATCCATTTTTAGAATTCTTCTTCTTCTTCTTCCCTTCCCCTCCCCACAACAGACACCCTGTGAGGTAGGTGGGGCTCCTCCTCTTCTTCTTCTTTGCAATTTTTAAATGAAATGCACACATAGGAAAAAAATAACAATGATGTCTACAGAGAAGCATCTATAAAAGGTTTCCAGATAACCTAAAAATAATTTTAAAATGTGCAGTCAGGGGTCATTTTGAGCCAGAACGCACAGGAACGCCATTCCGGGAGCAACAAGCCCAGGAGCAGGCACCTTTGGTGATGTGCTGTGGAAAAAAGCAAAAGCAAACTAACTTGATCTGTATTTTCATGCTTGTTGTAGGGCAGCTTCCCTGCAAGAGCAAAGGAAACCTAAAGTGTCTTTAGTCAAAGCATAAAGCTGGCTCACCAGCTCTGATTTGGGAAATACATGGAGATTTTGGGGGTGGAGCCTGAGTGGTGGGTGTTGCCTTCTTATACACTTCCGGTGATGTCAGGGGGTGTGGCATATGCAAATAAGTTATGCTAATGAGTTATGTTAATAAGTTCCTGCACCTTTTTTTCTACGAAATGACCCCTGGGCCAATTGTCATCGATATGCCATATGTTCAGATGTTGATAAGGTGGTAATATCGTCAATCCGTGTGAACCCACAAAGCTGCCTTGTACTAATCCGACCCTTGGTGCCTTGAGGTCAATATTGTCCACTCAGACGGGCAACCGCTCTCCAGGGTCTCAGGCAGAGGTCTTTCACATTACCTACTCCCTGGCCCTTTAACTGGAGATGCCAGGGATTGAACCTGGGGCCTTCTGCATGCCAAGAAGATGTTCTACCACTGAGCCATGGCCCCTCTCCTCTATTTTGGAGAGAGGGTCTCACTGTGTTGCCCTCTGGTATGCAGTGTCCCTCAAGGGGCAGTCCTCTCTCCTATGTGATTTAACATCTATATGCGCCCCCTCACACATTTGGTCTGGAGTTTTGGGCTGGCTTGTCATCAAGATGCTGATGACACCCAGCTGTATCAGTTGATGGGTGGCCTGCAAGATACCATCCCAGATAATCTAGCCAAGGCTTTGGAGGCTGTGGCTGACAGGTTAAAGCAGAGTCAATTGAGGTTAAATCCATCGAAGATGGAGGTCTTGTACCTGGGCCACGGGATGATGGGGTCAGGAATCCAACCCAACCCTTGATGGAGCATTACTGACACCAATGCCTATGGGGAGGAGTTTGGGCATGATCCGGGATGCGTCACTTACAATGGAGGCCCAGGTCACAAATCTTGCTACACTGGCATTCTTTCATCCATGGCAGGTCAAGCAACTAGCTCCCTATCTTTCTTTTAGGGGCCTTCACAGTGCAAGTGGGGCCATGGTGGCTCAGAGGTTAAGATGCTGAGATGCCGACCAGAAGGTCGGTAGCTCAGAAGTTCGAGACCCAAGTGCTGCATGATGGAGTGAGCTCCCGTCTCTGGCCCCAGTTCCTGCCAACCTAGCAGTTCGAAAGCAAGAAATTTCAAGTCGATAAATAGGTAATGCATCGGTGGGAAGGTAACAGTGTTCCATGCGTCTTGCCGTTTAGTCGTGCCAGCCACATGACCATGGAGAAGTCTTCAGACAGCACTGGCTCTTCAGCTTGGAAACAGAGATGAGCACCGCCCCCAGAGTCGTATTTGACTGGCTTTCGAGCGAGGGAAACCTTTACCTTTTACCCAGTGCAAGTAGTGATAAAATACAAGGGCTATGGCTCAGTGGTACAGCGTGACATGTAGAAGGTCCTAGGTTCAATCCCCAGCATCTCCAGTTAAAAAGACAAGGTAGTCGGTGATGTGAAAGACTTTTCTGCCTGAGACCCAGTCTGAGGTGGATTCATGTGTTCATATGTGGAATAATGCAATGCTCCCGCTAAGCTGTGGAGTCTTGTGAGCAAAAATTCTACTTTGTGAGCTACCGGCATTAAAGTTGTGAGCGAGCGATTCGCCTACTGCATAGATTAGTTTGCTCTGGAGCCCTCCTTCCTGAGCTAAGGCAAAAATGTGTGAGCCAGAGGCTAAAAAACTGTGAGCTAGCTCACACTAACTTAGCTTAGAGGGAACACTACCCTGAACTACCTTTGTTGGGTGTGAAGATTCAGGGTGCTTACTAGCTTTGGGCGGGGGGGGGGGGGGGAGCTGGCCTGTTAACATTACCTTTTGCGAACAGCCAAGTTAACACTCGACGCTGTGAACGCCAAAGGTCAGATGGGCCTGATAATGTGAGAATGAATACAAGCATAATTTAGTCACCGAAAGGTTAAAGAATTCATAGGAAGCATTAATTGACAGGGAAGGGCAATTTATGATCAAGCTAAGTTGCCTTATAATGAGCTAGACCACTGGCCCATTCTGTGTATTGGGTCCTGTGGAAAGGTCTCCGGGAGAGAGATCTCTCTTTGCATTGCTACTGGAGCTTTTCGGGGAAGGGGGCCAGAGCGAATTTGAGTATTTTACTGTCCTTTATTCTATTCCATATCCACAGACTCTATCAGCATTTCCCTTCCAAATCACTTTACCTACCAGAGCAGGAAACTAAGAAAGACAGTGCCATTCGGGTTGCCAATGTCCAGATGGGGCCTGGAGATCTCCCATTATTACAACGGATCCCCAGACAACAGTTTCTCTGGAGAAAATTGTGACTTTGGAGGTAGGCTGCAATCAGACAATAAGCATGGCATGCTCCGATGGTGCCACAATTTTACTCCGGTGTTCCTTGTGCCGGGGAATGTCAATCGCACATCTCCCGGGAACTGGCTGAGGGATGCAAGCATCCCATTGCCGACCATCCAGACCTGGCCACCTTCGTTCCGGAAGGGAACATAAGAACATAACGTAAGAACATAAGAGAAGCCAATGTTGGATCAGGCCAGTGGCCCATCCAGTCCAACACTTTGTCACACAGTGGCCAAAAATGCCAGGTGCCCTCAGGAGGTCCAGCAGTGGGGCCAGGAGGACACCAGAAGCCCTCCCACTGTTGCCCCCCCCTCAAAGCACCAAGAATACAGAGCATCACTTGCCCCAGACTGAGAGTTCCTATCTATACCTTGTGGCTAATAGCCACTGATGGACCTCTGCTCCAGATGTTTATCCAATTCCCTCTACACTACATGCCACTTTCACTCTCTGTGATCATCAGGTTTTATAGTACCTTCTGCATAGATTTATGGCTGTCCAGGGGTGATTTCACAGTCAGTACAGCGTTGCTCTGGGGTATCTGAATGTGGTTTTGAGCTGCACCTGTTCTGTTCCAGCATGGGTTTGGTAAAACAACGGAGGGAAAAGCCAGTGCAGAACCAGCCAGTGCTAGACACTTCTACCTGGTTGCTCCACTGCTAATCCACTTCGGGGTGCCAAAGCATTTAACTAAACGACGTGTGTCATGAGGGCCCTTTCCCCAGATTCTCCACGCCTCCTTCCCTGTTCGTAATGAGACTCTGACACAATGCAACAATGAGGCTAATAATCCTTATGCACCTCCTGCGCAGATGTGCTGTGAAGAACCACGGGCCTGTTCATTGCGACCGCTACATGCTTTAAGAAAGAAGTCGTCCTGAGCCATTCTTTTGGCATCAACCGCTTCGGAGATTTCTCTGTTAAGTGTTGCCATACATTCCATTTCCGCCACCCTTAAAAGAAAAAAAAGAAAAAAACGAGTAAAGAGACGCACAGTGCAGCTACTGAACTGGAGAGCCGCGATCCTCAAAATGTTATCAGATGGCTGCCCCCTGTCATGATTAACCAGGATTATGGGAAATAACCGGGGAAAAGTCAAGTACCTTATTTCCCTTTGCCTGTTGTGGGGACCACTCATCCTGAGCCGGTGTTGATTTAGGCATTGCCACGCCCAAAACGTTTTGTTAAAATATGTTATTGGGTATTTGGTTAACATGGAAGAGTTTTGGCCCAGTCATAGAAGCGTGATACGGAGTGCAGTAAATAAATCTCCCAAGAAGTATATTGCAAAAAAGGTTAATTTACGTTTATTCAAGTTGATCCAGTTCACATTCAGGTTGCAGTCAAAGAAAGCGAAAGAAGCCTAATCTAAAGAGACGTTTTCCCTATCACAAACTCTCCCTACCGTGTGTGTGGGAGGAGGAGGAGGAGGAGATTGGATTTATACCCCGCCCTTCACTCGGAGTCTCAGAGCGGCTTACAAACTCCCTTCCCTTCACCTCCCCACCACAGACACCCTATGAGGTAGGTGGGGCTGAGAGAGCTCTGACAGAAGCTGCTGTTTTTCAAGAACAGCTGTGCCAGAACTATGGCTTGCCCAAGGTCATTCAGCAGGTGCAAGTGGAGGAGTGGGGAATCAAACCCGGTTCTCCCAGATTAGAGTCTGTGCTCCTAACCACTATACCAAACTGGTGAAGAAGAAGAAGAAGAAGAGGAGGAGGAGGAGGAGGAGGAGGAGATTGGATTTATACCCCCACCGTTCACTCGGAGTCTCAAAGTGGCTTACAATCTCCTTTCCCTTCCCCTCCCCACAGCAGACACACCCTGTGAGGTAGGTGGGCCTCCTCTTCCTCCTCCTCCTCTTCTTCTTCTTCCATTTGGCCCTCACAACAGCCCTGCCATGTAGGTTGAACTTAGAGTCATGGGCCCAGGGTTACCCAGAGACCTTCAAGGCTGAGAAGGGGCTCAGACTTGGGTCTTTGACATCCTAGTTTCATGCTCTGGCCATTAGACCAGATTGGCCCATGCAGTGTCATCCTAACCAGCATTCCACCCTTCCAAGTCCATTGGATTCAATGGACCTACAAGGGTGGAACTCTGACTAGCACTGCAAAAGACATAAGTTCTTTTAAGTGCTTCCCAATGAAAGCTGTATAGTCCAAAGCAGCCCTGACTCTAACCCTCATCCGCAATACAACGACCCATGTCCGTTTTCTTAGAATAAGAGGCCTTTGCAATCAGAAGGAATCTCACAGATGTCAGAGTCAAGTCATAACCAACTCCTGGCAACCCCTCGTGAGGTTTTCATGGCAAGAGATGAACAGAGGAGGTTTGCCATTGCTGGTCTCTGCGTAGCAACTTTGGTGGTCTCCCATCCAGGTACTCACCAGGGCCGGCCCTGCTTAGCTTCTGAAACCTGAGAAGATCACGCTAGCCTGGACCATCCAGGTCAGGGCAGAGGTGGTTTGCCATTGCCTGGCTCCATGTCACCACACTGGTCTTCCTTGGTGATCCTATTCAACGGGACTTACTCTCTAGACAGGATCACAGCCTTGGTTTGCTTTGTCAGCCCATTGGAGAAGAGAAGAAGAGAGAAGATATTGGATTTATACCCTGCCCTTCACTCACTTGGAGTCTCAGAGCGGCTTACAAACTCCTTTCCCTTCCCCTCCCCTCAACAGACACCCTGTGAGGTAGGTGGGGCTGAGAGAGCTCTGAGACAACTGTCCTTGAGAGAACAGCTGGTACAAAGCTATGGCTTGCCCCAGGTCATCCAGCAGGTGCAAGTGGAGGAGTGGGGAATCAAACCCGGTTCTCTCAGATTAGAGTCTGTGCACTTAACTACTACACCAAACTGGCTCTCATTGGGAAGAGTCACAGGGCCATCCTAAGGAGAATCACACACCTGTCTATGCCCGTGGACTTCAATCGATTTGGAAGGGGGTAACTCTGCTTAGGAAGACACTGTTGATGATCACTGTCTAGGGTTGCCAGACCCTTGGTCGAAGTGAGTTTTCCCCTGGTTTTGAGGGCTCCAATCCACCACTGTTCAGCTGGCCGGTGGAGGAGGTCCCACCCCCAAACAGCCCCCTCCCATGGCGTAGACATGATGACGTCATCCAGAAACGACGTCATCACACTGGCCATGTCATGTGGTGATGCTCTAGCATTTTGATCAAAACTCCATGGTAACCATAGAGCTTTGATCAAAACACTAGAGTGTTGCTGTTGTGACGTGCCCAGTGTGATGATGTCACTTCTGGGTCAGAACATCCAGGCTCAGAGCCGGGAGCCCCCCACCAGAAAACCAGTAGGACCTGGCACCCTAGGACAGTCTTAGAAGTCAAGCTGGCCATCAAGGCCTTCCCAACACAATCATAGTTCAAAGACTGCAATCTTGGTTGATTCTTTTTCAGGTCCATTCAAATGCTTATTAATTTCTCGAACAAGCAAACAAACTGGAGGCTGTAGGAAACCGTGGGAATTTTATCCCAGTATGGTGGCATGCTATATAGTCTGATCTTGGAAGCTAAGCAGGGTTAGTACTTGGATGGGAGATCAACAAGGAAGACTCTGCAGAAGACCATGGCCAACCACTTCTGCTTCTCACTTACCTTAAAAGCCCCTTGCTTGGGTTGCCATAAGCCAGTTGTGACTCAACAGCACGTATGTAGGCACATTAAGGGCTATGGACAAACTGCTTTAAAAGACATCAATTCAGCCAGAGAATCTATAGACGTGATGGGGTAAAGATATGCTGCTCTAACAGAGATTCTCAGCACCTTCAGCAAACTACAACCCACAAGATATTGCCACCCCAGCATGAAATAACGAGACAGACAACAGTTTTGGAATCAAACAAGGGCCACTTTATTAACTATTTAAACAGGACATGCAGCAACGGGCAACTAAGCAAGCTCAGGAACAGGCAAGGCAGGTGTCATTCCCAGACCCAGCCTCCTTGCCCTTGTAATGGGCAGGTAACCTAGCCCCAGTATTGACCCAGTCAGCTTCTGGCTCGTAACCGGCGGCCCAGCATACTGGCATCCCCTCCCAGGGGCGCCTACCCCTGAGGCTGCACAGACCTTCAGGGAGGAGCCTAGTCTGAGAGGTTCCCAGAGGCGATCACCATTCACCTCCCCAGACCGCAAGGCCCTAGGGTGGTTCCTGGTGACCTCCTGTTCCCAACAGGGATATGCCGTAAGGTACCCACCAGTTCCATTTTCTTGCTTGCATAAACCTACCAAGTGACCAACCTAATTATACCCGACCACCTTCTATGCCCTTAACCACCAGCAGCAGTGTAAGGTAGGCGAAAAAACACCGTCTCCAGGAGCCAAACAGAAGTCGGTATAAAAAATTCCTACCCGGCCCCCAACAGCGACCAGCATCAGCCTACACTGCAACCGGGGCGGGCGGGTGGGCGAGCTCTTCAAGCGACTGCGCAGAGGGGAGCGGGGCAACGGCTCATATAGAGCAAGCCCCGCCCCCTCCCCTTGAGCTAATGCGCGCCGACGCGCTCTGTTGCTGCCTCGCGTCATGCGAGGCGGCAAAATTGCTTCCCCCCGCCACGGCAAAGCCGGGCGGTGGGGAGCCCATTGCCACCCCAGCATGAAATAACGAGACAGACAACAGTTTTGGAATCAAACAAGGGCCACTTTATTAACTATTTAAACAGGACATGCAGCAACGGGCAACTAAGCAAGCTCAGGAACAGGCAAGGCAGGCGTCATTCCCAGACCCAGCCTCCTTGCCCTTGTAATGGGCAGGTAACCTAGCCCCAGTATTGACCCAGTCAGCTTCTGGCTCGTAACCGGCGGCCCAGCATACTGGCATCCCCTCCCAGGGGCACCTACCCCTGAGGCTGCACAGACCTTCAGGGAGGAGCCTAGTCTGAGAGGTTCCCAGAGGCGATCACCATTCACCTCCCCAGACCGCAAGGCCCTAGGGTGGTTCCTGGTGACCTCCTGTTCCCAACAGGGATATGCTGTAAGGTACCCACCAGTTCCATTTTCTTGCTTGCATAAACCTACCACATGCAAATCCAAGCCTCTGCTTTGGCCTTTGCTTACCCCACACGGCAACCGAGAGCCATCCGAATCCCGTGCTGCAAGTCCTCAAGCAATAACCCATTGCCCTTGTTCGAAAGGTGCACCCCGTCAGGGCGATACAGGTCCGGGAACTTGACCTGTATGCCAGGGTGCGGCAAAAAGAGACCCAACCCGGACTCCATGGCCGTGCGAAGTTGGCTATTAGCGTTCCGCCTAGCCCTGTCCATACACCTGGGGTCACCGGCATGCCTCCAAACCAGACGTGGGAGCATGGCAGACCAGACTATCTGCACACCAGGCCACCGTGACCTTATCAGTGCCAAATCGGCCCTGGCCTGCATCACAAGGGCCACGCCCTTGACCAAACCCAAATCGTTGCCCCCCAGGTGTATGACTAGCACATGCGGGGGAGGCCCCCGCCTCTCCTCGAACAACAACGGGAGGAGCGCCGGCCATCTCATGCCCCTCCTCCCTAACCACTCAACCTTCGCCACTTCGCTGAGGCCAAGCTGGGAGCCGAAAGTGGTTCTCCTCGCCCGATGAGCCGCCCAAAAGACCATGCTGTGGCCGCAGACCATGACTCTTCGTCTTGTCTCACGGCCTGCAGCACCTGTAACAAGAACTTTATTAACAAACGTCAGAATGAAACTACAACGAACCTACACGGTACAACGCCTAACGTAACTCTTATAACATCCAGATTTCCAGCGCCCGATCCTCTGTATCGTCTTATCAGGGTACCCCATTGCGGCCGCAGTCGATGCTGCCCCAATTCGAAAAGAATGGGAGCAAAAACGAACACCGCCCAGACCCAACCGGATCAATGCCTTCCGAGTCACGGTCCAAAACTGGAACTTCGTAAGAGGGGTGCTGTCGCTATGCCGAAACAAATAGCCCGGGCCATCACCCCGAAGTGCCAAGTACCGCCGCATGGCGGCGACTGGGCACAGTGCTGCCTCCGAACTAGACCCTAGTTCCAGCACACTCCCCTTACCCTTCTGATCGGTTTTGGATCTACGCAACCTGATCCGTAGCTGAAACTTATTGATTGATACATCCCTAAGCTCCAAAGCTGCACCAGAAGCGTCAGTCTGAGATCCTGCCACCAGTTCGCTAATCCTGAGTGCCCCAAAAAAGGCGGTCAGCGAAGCTGCATGGAACAGGCCCACCTCATAGCTGTCACTACAACAAGAGGGCCACTGGCCCTCCAGCCCTCTCAGGACTGTGGGTGTCAAAGGTTCCCTGGTGTCTACTGCCCTAGGTGATTCCCGAGACCACCCCTCGAGCATCTTCCGGAGACGGAAGTCGCCCGTGGTGTCCTTGTGACCCGAAGCCTTACTGGCAAAAGCCAGCGCAGACAGCTTGCCCCTGATTGTGTGAGCTGAAAGGCCACCGTTCCGTAGTGACACACAAAATTGCATCAGGTGTGACACAGGAATAGGCCATACCTGCTGCAAACCCACTCCCACCCTGAAGGACAGAAACTGCTTACCGGCCTTCAGGTAAGCTCTCCTGGTGGAAGGGGCAAGTGCCAGGCTCATTGCCCTGTCGGCCTCAGCCCTCCAATCCCCCACACCTCTGGGGGCATCCGTGCCGGGAGCAGGTCGGCCTCTGGAGCCAGCTGACGAAACCTCTCCATCTGTTTACGAGAGAGAGCGTCAGCGATCCCATTAGCGACCCCCGGGACGTGTCTGGCCTTAAACAGGATGTTAAATTTGAGGCACTGTAAAGTAAAGGCCCTAACCAAAGCCATGACCCTAGGGGATTTGGATGTAAGGGAATTGATGACATGAACCGTGGACTGGTTGTCGCACCAGAAGTGGACGGTCCTATTAGCCAGATCGTCAGGCCAGACCCACACCGCTGCGACAATTGGAAAGAACTCCAGGAAGGTAAGGTCCTTAACCCAACCTGCCCGAAACCAATCTTTAGGCCAGTCCCCGGCACACCAATGCCCCCTAAAATAAACTCCGTAACCGGATGAGCCGGCCGCATCAGATGAAATCTGCAGCTCAGCCTCTAACAAGAGCTCATCCCGCCACATAGAGACCCCGTTGAACGATTCCAGAAACTGTTCCCAAACAAATAGGTCCTCCCTCATTCCCCTGGAGACTTTGGTCCTATGTTGTGGGAGACGGAGGCCCCTCATTAAGTCACATAACCTCCTCACAAATGCCCTACCCGGCGCCACTACTTTGCATGCAAAGTTGAGGTGACCTACCAACTGCTGCAGCTCCAAAAGAGTGACCCTAGTAAGGGACCTAACGGAGATGACCCGAGTCCTTAATGCGTCCAATTTTTCTTGGGGTAACCTGCAGCACATACTAACCGTATCAATTTCAATACCTAGAAATGTTAATGTGGATGTCGGGCCCTCAGTCTTTTCCTGAGCCAGAGGGACACCCAGCTCGTCAGCCATGTAAACGAAACTGTCGAGCAGGAAACGACACTGGCCCGAGCCCCTCCTGCCCACGAAAAGAAAATCGTCCAAATAATGGGCGGTACTACAGAGACCAGTCCTGGTTCTCAAGGCCCACTCCAAAAACGAGCTGAACCTCTCGAAAGCAGAACAGGACACCGAGCAGCCCATGGGTAGGGCCCTATCCATGTAAAAGCTCCCTTCAAAGGCAAATCCGAGTAGCTCAAAATCCTCAGGGTGCACCGGGAGGAGCCGAAAGGCTGATTTAATATCACATTTAGCCAATTCGGCCCCCACACCGCAGAGGCGGACCACCCGCATGGCCTGATCAAAGGAAGTATATTTGACAGAGCATAATTCACCAGGTATGGCGTCGTTCACCGACCCTCCCCGAGGGTAGGACAGGTGATGAATGAGGCGAAACTCACCAGGTGCCTTTTTTGGAACTACACCTAAAGGAGAGACTCTTAAACTGGCCACTGGCGGACTAACAAACGGGCCCAAAACCCTGCCTTCCCTGCATTCCTTAGCAATCTTGGCCCTAACTATGTCCTCCATGCCCAAAACGGACTTTAAATTCCTAGCCAAATAGGGCACCCTCACCCCCTGAAACGGTATGCGAAAACCAACAGTGAACCCCTCCAAGAGGTAGGCCCTATCCCCACTCCTTGGGTAACTACGCAACCAGCGTCTCAAAACTCCAAGTTTAATCGGGCTAGGACCCTTTGTCAGGATGGGGGTTGTGTGGCTTCCCCCCCCCTGGGTACTTGCCTCCTTTGCCTCCCCCACGGCCCCTGGGCCGTGGACAACTGGATAAGGGATGAGGTCCCGCGCACAAAGGGCACTCATGCCTAAAGGTGCATGATTTACGACCGCAGGATCCCTGGGAAGAAAACTCCCAGCAAAGCTGGCGTCGTTGAACCGCCTGCCCCGCCACCGGGCGGGAACCTGCTTGCACCAAAGCCCTCTTAACTGAGTGGCCACTATGAGACCGCTCACCCCCCCCAGACCTAGCCGGAGACATGATCTGCAACCACAAATTGGAGCAGATCCTGTCCCACCGCATGGCTGGGTTAATGGCCGCCTTCATCCTAAACTCTTCGTCATATTGCGACCATGCCGGGCTTGGGAAGTCTGTAAATGCCTTGTAAATGATGTCCAGATACTGGAGCATCGACAAAGCCCTCCACGGCTGGTGTCGCACTATGACGGCTGCGTAGATTATGAAACCCGGAAGCCAATTGGCCCAAGTCCTATCTACCACCCGGCGCTTCAAGCGCTCCTTCTCCCGGTCATCCAAATTATCCCTGTCCTTTTTCTCTACCTCCCGATAGAGCAAACCAAACACATCAACATATTCCCCGTTTAAGATCTTCTCTTTAGTGGCCATTGAAAGGTGGTCACCTAAAGGCAGGTCTGTATCGCCACTTGGAATGGCCCCCGCAGCCACCGCATCATAAGTTGCCCCGCCCCCATAAGGATAGCCGACGCCAGGCTGCGAGGAACCCCACGCCGGCCAAGCTCCTTGGCAAATCGAAGGCGGGCTGGAATAAGGAAATGCTGGCCAATTAAACTGCGGTAAATGGGAAGTGGAGGCACCTTGCTCGGGGGCCTGACCAATAGGCTGGCTAACGTTGAGCATAGGCGCCGCTGCAGCATTCTGGCCACCTGGACCCCACGGCCACATTGATCCAAGCCTACCCAGTGCCAGCTCCTTACCTCCTGCAACTTGAGAAGGCGAATAAAGAGCCACCTGCTGCTCCCCCGCACCTGGACCCTGCTGGCCAAACATCGCTCCCGCTGGACCTGAAGCCGCCGCAGCCTGCCTGTCCTCAAGAAAGGCCAACCGCGCCAGCACCTGCGCTTTAAAAGACATATTGGCATTATTGTCGACTGGTAAACCACCTACGGGCATACCACGCTCCTTCTCCAGCGCCTCCAACCGCTGAAGGATAGCCACATTTATCACATCCTCCTCTTCATCACTGGAAGGAACCACCGGATCAGGCTGCGCGGGAGGTCTCTTTGGTGCTGGGTTCTTGCCCTTGCCCTTGCCCTTACCTTTTTTAGGTGCCATGACTACGAACTATAATAATATAAACAAATACAAGTGTCAGTGAAACAATCCCCAACCGTAGGGCACAATTGACCAAGAGAGGAGAAGAAGGAGAGAGAAAAAAAAAAAAAAAAAACAGCAGTATTGCCTAGCAGATATCCCCACCGCCTAAAATGGCTGCCAGACAGTTTACCCACTATGGCCCCTGACCATGCGGCTTGCAGCCCCCACCAAAATGGCCACCGTAGGCCCTCCTGTAGAACGGCCACCCACTCCCCAAGGATCCCCAAATCAGCCCCCCAGAACAGGCCACTCCCGTCCCCCTATCACTGGGCCTCCCCCTGCTGCCCACAGGCTCACAGGCCCACAGGCCTAGTCTGGAGGTGTGGGGCACCCACCCCCGCTCCAAATCGAAACGGGGGGGGGGAAGCTCCACGCTCCAAATCGAAAGGGGGGGGGAGGGGAAGCTCCAAAAAGCCACCGGAGCCCCCGAGTGAGCCCACAGGCTCACAGGCCCACCGGCCTAGTCTGGAGGTGTGGGGCGCCAACCCCAGCTCCAAATCGAAACGGGGGGGGGAACCGCCGAGGGGAAAAAAGGGGGGGGTATGGGCAAGCAACCCAACCACCCCACCACCAGAAAACGGGGGAAGGCGCCTCCGCCGCTGCCGCCTCCACGAGGATCCTCCGCCGCACCGCCAAAGCGCAGCCTGCCCGCCCTTGGAGCCGGCGCCGCCGCCGTTGCCGCCTCCCCCAAAGGAATCCGCTAATGAGCCGACTGCTCGCCACCGGAGCCCCGCGAGAAGCCGCCGCTGCCTCGCGTCATGCGAGGCGGCAAAATTGCTTCCCCCCGCCACGGCAAAGCCGGGCGGTGGGGAGCCCATTTTGAGGGGAATCATAAGTACATGAACTCATGAAGCTGAATCTGACCCTTGGTCCACCAAGGCCAGTATTGTCTACTTGGACAGGCAGCAGCTCTCCAGGGTTTCAGGCTGAGGTCTTTCATATAACCTACCACCTGGTCCTTTTAGCTGGAGCTACTGGGGATTGAACCCAGGACCTTCTGCATGCCAAACAGAGGCTCTATCACTGAGCCACAGCCCCTCCCCATAGCTCTCCAGGGTCCCAGGCTGAGACCTTTCATATCACCCACTACCTGGTCCTTTTAGCTGGAGATGCTGAGGATTGAACCTGGGACCTTCTGCATACCAAGCGGATGCCACATCCCCTTCCCCAGAAACATGATGCTCGAACACATGAAGCTTTAGACCATTAGACCGTTGGTCTACAAATGTCTGTATCATCTACTCAGATTGGCAGAAGCTCTCCAAGTTCTCAGAAGGAGGTCTTTTACATCACCTACTTTGAAAGGAGATGCCAGGGAGCGAACCTGGGACCTTCTGCATGTCAAGCAGATGCTCTACCAGTGAACCACAGCCTCTTCCCGTAACAGCCATAACCATTCTACTAGCACAGGGGTGGCCAACCTGTGGCTCGGGAGCCACATGCGGCTCGTTCACACATATTTTGCGGCTCCTGGCAGGGCGGCTGGGGAAGCAAAGGGGAGGCATGCTTTTTCTCTCTTTCTCCCTTCCTTCCTTCCCTCCTCCCTCCCATCTATTTGCTTTCCTAGTTTCTCTCTCTCTCTTTCTTATAACTGGTTTTCCTCGTTTGTTTTTATTTTTGGCAGTCCCATTTAACGTTAATAAAAAGCAAATTTGCATATTTTTAAAAATAAAAACGTGTGTGTGATATTTGTTCCTGTCTTGCGGCTCTCAGACATCTCTATGTGGCTCTTACGTTTATTCTATGTGGCTCTTACATTAAGCAAGGTTGGCCACCCCTGTACTAGCATTACAATGGATATAACTGCATACTGCGAGTATGCTACTTATATTAGCCAAGACATTACTAGGCATTTATTACTGATGCAGAAAGCAAGCAGTCACCGGTTTGGGATTCTAGAGTTTGTACGCTTGGATACCTCAAAAGCTGATATCTTTTAGCCTGGAATGTTGGCGAAAACATGGAAATCTAAGAATCTGGGGTAATTAAAAAAAAGATGCTGAAGAAAACATGAGAACACCATAGAGACTGAAGAATGCAGACTGGTGATTGAGAGGGTGGCCGATGAGAAGCTTTTATGAATTTTATGCTTCTGTCAGAACCTCGGTCAGGACAGTCTGCAACTGTAGACATAGTTCCTTCAACTTAGCCCTTTTTCCAAACTTTCTTTTTTAAAAAATAAAATAAAATCCCCCCCTCCCATTAATCATTAAGTCCCTAACCATGACAGCGAGCCTTAGTAAATAATATATCAAGATAAATGATAATTGTTCGGCTTTAAATGTCTGCTAATGAACACTATAAATTAAAAATTAATATCACAAAGATGGTGCGGATGGCATCCCCGCTATAAACAAAGCAGCGGGGATCGAGGATGCAAATGAAAGCGGAACGCCTCCCTCGTCCTCTCCCCTCACTGTAACCGAAAAGAAACCCTGGAGCCGGTAGATGGTTGGGCATCAGAGCCGATAAACAACTTTAATGTAGTTGTAGAACAAGCAGTTCTTCCGTATAGTTTATTCCAGGTTTGGCAGTCTTGAGTTGTTTTATAGTCTCTCCGGAATCCCCCCCCCCCAAAAAATTAGGAACAGTGTATTAATTTTAAATGAAAACATTGTCTTGGGTCCAAAAATGAGCCCCTGAACCAGTCCATGCTCCTTTTTTGCAATGGTTGTAAATGGAACTCTTGGTTCCACCTGGCTCACTTATTCACTTCAATGGAAGCAGAAGGAAAAGAGGAAGGAGGAGGAGAAGAAGAAGGAAGAAGAGGGGGAGGAGAAAGAGAAGAGTTGCTTTTTATACCCCACTTTTCTCTACTCTAAGGAATCTCAAAGTTTCTTACAATTGCCTTCCCTTCCTTTCCCCACAACAGACCCCTTGTGAGGTAGGTGGGGATGAAGAGAGTTCTGAGAGAACTGTGACAGGCCCAAGGTCATCCAGGAAGCTTTGTATGGAGGAGTGGGGAATCAAACTCAGATCTCCAGATTACAGACCACCACTGCTAACCACTACTCCACATTGCCTCTTTCTTACTTCATTTGTCCCCTGCATTTCTTCCCAATGGAGACCCGAAGTGGCTCACGCTGTTTTCCTGTTCTCCATTTTATCCTGAAGTAGGTTTATTTATTTATAATTATTTATTATTTACATTGATATCCCGCCTTGCCGGACAAGCTGGCTCGAGGCAGCGAGAGGGTGTGACTGGCCCAGGGACACCCAGTGAACTTCCACAATATGAGAGGGAATTCGAACCGGAGTCTTCCAGGCCCCAGATAATAGACCGACACTCTTGACCACTACACCACTCTGGAGCCCTTGTCCCCAGTGGGCTCCCCCATTCACTTCAATGGAAGGAGGTGATCCATGGAAATAGTGAATTAAATCCAGTCACCTTTTCCACTGGAGAATGGAGAAGAACGCCCACTTGGATCACCAAAAAAGGCTGTCCTGGGAATCATGGGACTTGCTCGGATAACTTATTTGATTTATTCAATTTATTTCATTCATACCCCACCTTTTGCCCCAATGGGAACCCAAAGCAGCTCACGTCATTCTCCTTGCCTCCATTTAATCCTCACAACACTGTGAGGTAGGTGAGGCTGAGAGTGCGCGACTGGCCCAAGATCACCCAGCGAGCTTCTGTGGAGCTTCCCATCTCTGGCCCCACCTCCTGCCAGCCGAGCAGTTCGAAAGCAAGAAATTGCAAGTTGATAAATAGGTACCGCTTTGGTGGGAAGGGAAAAGTGTTCTGTGAGCCTTGGCGTTTAGTCATGCCGGCCACATGACCATGGAAACGTCTTCGGACAGCGCTGGCTCTTCGGCTTGGAAAAAGAAATGAGCACCGCAACCCTAGAGTTTGATTCGACTGGCTATCGAACAAGGGAAACCTTTACCTTTTACTCCCAGATACTAGTTCAACACTTTCCAATCTGGATTTGGTCAAATTTTTACCCTTAGACCTTGATCACTATGTCTCTAGTAGAATGGAGTTATTTGCCTTAGTAACAAGGAAAATTAGAATGAGTGTAGTATTTAATGCAAAGTAGACAGAGCATAGGATTTAATGTAAGATATTGTTATTTTTATTGCTTACATTATCATTTTATAGTTCGAAGTATTTTTCTACTCAGCCTTGATGTGTTGTGTTATGTTATGGCCTATGGCTAAGACAATAAACTTATCTGGTGTACTAGTTTAACACTCTGAACCACTATATTACACTGGCTTTCCAAAGGGGTGGAGAAAAGGCATGGAGGGGAATAGCTGTAAGAAGAAGAAGAAGAAGAGATTGGATTTATATCCCGACCTTCACTCACTTGGAGTCTCAGAGCGGCTTACAAACTCCTTTCCCTTCCCTCCCCACAACAGACACCCTGTGAGGTAGGTGGGGCTGAGAGTGCTCTTTCCCAAGCTGTCCTTGAGAGAACAGCTGGTCCAGAGCTATGGCTTGCCCAAGGTCATCCAGCCAGGTGCAAGTGGAGGAGTGGGGAATCAAACCCGGTTCTCCCAGATTAGACTCCATGCACTTAACCACTACACCAAACTGGCTCTCAATAAAGAAAGGGCTTGAGTAAGACCGAAAGAAAAAAGCTAGCCTGATTCGACCCCTTCTCTTGTGCACACAGAATCATTCACTGGGCCACCCCAAAGCAGCGTGCCAGACAATAGACTTTTCCAGGCATACGTGAAAGCGCTTCACTTTGGGAAAGGATGGATGGGTCAACTAATTCCAAAACGGTGATGCTATTGCCTGAGAGTCTTTCTGCTCAAGAAGCGAATTCAACATAGTTGAGTTTGACGAGTTAATTGATTTGCAGGGGTGCTGATTCCAGTGGGCTCAGGCTGGAATAACTCTGCATAGTATTGCTCTGTAATAGCTCCCATTTATCTCTGTTATATTCTTGCCTCTATGAATTCGGCGAAAGAATGCATCTTCGCTTCATTTCTTCGGTTGCTTCATATTTGATACAAACAGAGCCGATCTTTCGGAGGTTGATGGGCAATTGGCAGGTTGCCATCTTCCCAAGTGTCAAGTAACCCTTCGGAAACACAAGTACCCACGTACCTTCGGGACCGCGTCTCTCAACATGTCCCCAGAAGAGCGTTACACTCCAGCAATTAATTGATTGATTGATTAATTAACTATTTGCACTGATATCTTGCCCATCCGGCGGGCAGGCTCAGGGTGGGTAACATCATTAAAATAAAGACAATTTAAAACATGAAACATATAAACATGATAAAACATTATAACAATTAAAACCATGGGTACAGCTTGAAACAGCGTCAGTTGGCTATAAAGTTCTGGCCCGATGGTACAATGAGTTAAAGGACAGTTGTCAATGGCCAGTACAGAGGTGACAGACAGGTGACAGCAACCTCAGGGAGGCCATATATGGGCACCCGCTGCCTCAACCAAAGGCCTGGCGGAGCAGCTCCATCTTGCAGGCCCTGCGGAATTGAAAAAGATCTGCTCGTGGTCCCTGGCCCGAGAGAGGTCCGGCTGTCCTCAACAAGGGCCAGGGCCTTTTCACGCAAAGGCTGCAAGCTCCCTTCATTGAAGGGAAGGCAATTTTGCTTCCCTTCAGCGATAGCCATGCATGCACAGAGGTTTTGGCTGTAGGCGTGGCCAACTCAGAAGCCAGCCGGAACACCATTCCAGTGTGTTCCTGCCCTACCATAGAGTATAACGGGGCATAATGCCATACTGTCCACCTTCCAAAGTGGCCATTTTCTCCAGGGGAACTGCTCTCTGTCTCCTGGAGGTCAGGTGTAATCCTCTGAGATCTCCAGTCACTGCCTAGAGGTTGGCAGCCCCAGCTAGCAAGGTGTCAGCTAATTTCAACATACATCTTTCAGTATGTGATCAACTGCTTTTAGGATGATACTTAGTAGTTTGTGTGATGCTACTTTCTTTTTAAAAAAAACATTACATTGCATCTGTACCTCTTTAATTACTTTTTAAAAATGTGCAAATCACACTAAATTTGCCAGAGCAATTTTAGATAGTTAACCTTTGACAAAGGTAATTGGAAGGTACCTATATGAATAAAAGATAAGTCATGGCGTTCCATGAATTACAACAGCCTGCCAGCAACTTAACCAAAGACCCCAGCTCTGGAATCATTTTTATATTACCGGAAAGTCCCAAAATATAGGCTGAAAAACCTTCTGACCTTTGTTGCGATTTTATCAGCTGTGCTGGTGATATAGTGCCACCATCTCTCTTGAAGAGCTTCCATTTTTCCTCGTTTGCTCAAACGGCGTTAACATTTCATACTCAGAATTCATATATTCCATGCCAGGGGCTCTTCCTTCTCCTCCTGTGCTTCAAAAAAAATTGCCTTAAATGATAACCATAAGTACAAATTATGATCCTGAAAACTACTCCGCCACCACGTCCAATGTCAATAAACCGAAGCCTCAACTATATGAACATATGGACAGAAGGTGCTCCAAAGGTGGTGTTGCCAGCTCCAGTTTGGGAAACACCTAGAGATTTGGGAGGTGGACTCTAAGGAGGGCAAGTTTTGGGGAGGGGAGGGCCTTCAGTGGGGTACAATGCCATACAGCCCACCTTCCAAAGTGGCCATCTTCTCCAGGGTAGCTGATCTTTGTCACCTGGAAATCAGTTGTATTAGTGGGAGATCTCCAGCCACCGCCTGCAAAATGGTGAGGACGCTTCTTCTTTTTTTACTGGAGAACTAGGGCACATCAATCTCCAGTTCTAACATATTTACTACCTGCTAGCCTGACACCCTGCTTCACTACGGTATTTAAGTTCCGTAAATCCAGTTATAATACTGATGATGTGAAGTTTGAAATGTAAGATTTGTGGTAGGAATTCTAATGGAGAAGATTGTAGTGCAAAAAATGAAGTGAGACGTACGTACTGTTTTTCCCCCTCTCTACTGAAGGCCCTCTCTGTAGACCACATTGGTGGTTCTGCCCTCAGGTGCTAGGATCACCAGGCTGCTTGGTGAGCTCACTCTGGAGCAGGCCACATAGAAGTGTCCATTTAAGAAGCAGTCGTCTGTTAAGTCAACTCCTGCCACCTTCCACAAAAGTGATGGCCTCTCTACTTGTGTTCCTAAATTGTTTTGCTGTGAATCCCACCTCCTCTCCTACACCGGACAGGCAGCTGCCTGTCCAGTGTAGGAGGGGGAGGGGGGAGGAGTATTAGAAACCACTGTGGAGGCAGGGCTGGCAGGATGATTAAGGCACTACTGCTGGGGCGGGCTCCCTCATGGCTTAAAGGCATCATTTCTCCCCTTTTGACCCACATAGGAATCAAATTTCTAAAAATCCCTTCTTAGTGAGCATCTATGCCATAGTTGGAGCGCTCTCCCCAAATTTGGGGTTTCTAGGTCCAGTGGTTTGGCCTGGGCGATTTTACGGTGAGGGGAGTTTCTTTTATATAGATGTTGTGTGTGTCCCCCGCGCCCACAGTTAAACCTAAACAGAACTAAGCTTGTCATTCTTTTGATCTGTTAAAAAAAGTGTCCTCGCTATTTTGCATGCTAATTTAACAAACCACTCAATTTAGCAATTTAACAAAACAAACAATTGAACAAAACAAACAAACAAACTATGATACGTAATCCCATTTCATCGTCTGACAAAGTGTGCCTGCACACAAAAGCTCACACCTTGAATAAAACTTTGTTGGTCTTAAAGGTGCCCACTGGACTTGAACTTTGTTCTATTTTCTTTCTTTGTAAGACAGTTAAACAAATCCGTGCCCTGGGGGCTAGACTCGGGGGGGGGGGGGTACCAGGTCAAAGGAAAGATAAGATCATGGTTTATTGTATGATTTAACAGAAGTTCTCGAGAAGGTCTGCACATTTCAAGAGGAATCAATTGTCCTGGCCCCACTGCTGGACCTCCTGAGGGCACCTGGTGTTTTTGGCCACTGTGTGACACAGAGTGTTGGACTGGATGGGCCATTGGCCTGATCCAACATTGGCTTCTCTTATATTCTTATGTAATCTTACAGACTGCTGAGCTGAAAGCAAGTCATTTTAGTTGTGTCCCTCTCCCTCCAGGGGAAGAGTCATGCAGCCAGTTTGGCCAAAGCAATGCACGTTCAGGGCTTCTCGTGCAAAATATCAATATCGCCAAAGCTACGTAAATAATAACAACGGTCCTGAGAGAAAAAAAAGAGAACATTTGGCAATGGAATTTTGGATTTCATGTACCTTAAATATTTATTTTGCCTGCTATTGAAGAAGCATCTGTTGTTTACATTTGCAAACGGCAAATTTATCTGTTTCTCACTGTCTCGCTGAGATTTCTGTCTTGCATCTGTTCGTAGGGGTGCCCTGAGAGCCAGCATAAGATAACGGTGAGCGTGTTATACCAGGATCTGAGAGATCCAAGTTTGAAACCCAGCTATGCCCTGGAAGCTGGCTGGGTGACCTTTGGCCAGTCACACTCGCTTAGCCTTACCTACCTCACAGGGTTGTTGAGAAAGGAAAAAAAGGGAGGAAAGAAGAACAAGGAAACTTACTTTGGGTCACCAATGGAGAGAAGGTGGGGCCTGGAGACCACCCAGAATAACTGGAGCATAACTTGGGGCTTGCATGGCCCAGGTTAGCCCAGTCTCAACAGGTCTCAGAAGCCAAGCAAAGTCAGCCTTTCTGATGTCTCCATCCTCATCCGGTGAGAGCCAGTTTGTTGTAGTGGTTAGGAGCGAGGACTGTAATCTGGGAGAGCTGTGTTTCGTTCCCCACACCTCCCCTTGCAGCTGCTGGATGACCTCAGGTCAGTCACAAGTTCTCTCAGAGCTGTTCTCTCAAGAGCTGTCCTCAAAAGAGCTCTCTCAGCCCCACCTACCTCACAGGGTGTCTGTTGTGGGGGAGGGAAAAGGAAAGAAGACTGTAAACCGCTCTGAGACTCCGAGTGAAGGGCAGGGTATAAATGCAATCTCTTCTTCTCTTCCAGACAACAGAGATCAGTCCCCTGGGAGAAAATGGCTGCTGTGGAGGGGGAACTCTATGGCATTATACCACCCAAAGGTCCTCCACCCTGCAAACCCCACCCCCAAATCTCCAGGAATTTTGTGACCCAGAGTTGGCAACCCCACTCTATCTGGAGCAACAGAACAAAGCATGAGTCCAGTGGTGCCTTTTAGACCCACATAGTTCTATTCAAGAAATAAGCTTTCTTGCGCGTTCCCACTTCTTCAGATACAGCTTGTATGCGGACGCAAACTTTGTTTGGCTGCTTCAGACCAACACGGCTACCCAC
This sequence comes from Lepidodactylus listeri, assembly GCA_029233225.1. NCBI lineage: Eukaryota > Metazoa > Chordata > Lepidosauria > Squamata > Gekkonidae > Lepidodactylus > Lepidodactylus listeri. The sequence continues at coordinate 5,634,390 of JARCFY010000016.1, read as the reverse complement.
CTGAGTCTATCCGGAACAAGAAACCAGTAGAAATTGTGGGTGCCTCATAGTGTAAATGGAAGCTCTTTCTCCATCTGGCATTTCGAACCCACGAGCAAACCGTACGATGTCAATTTGGACATGGCCCGCCCCCCATTAAATGATGACGTGAAGTAATACAGCTTGCCATTGTCCCTAATTTAATTTGTTTTAAAAGCTGACCACCGTCCTTAGGAACCCTCTCAAAGGCCAGGCACAGTTTTTAGTAATCGAGGGAGAGACATTTGCTTCATGGGGGAACTGCCCAGATCACTCCAGGGACTGGTAATTGGATACAGACCCCTTCACCTCCAGGTCACAGGTTAGGGTTCCTTATGGGTCAGCCGGGCCTGGAAGTTGTTTCCCTGTGACAGCTGTTCAGCAGCCTCGGGGAAAGAGGGGAGTTTGTGTCGCCGCTCATTTCCTATTTAGCAGGTGTCTCTATCATAGAGCAGGCCAGGAGCCAACCCTGTAAAGGCAGGACCAGGGTGGGATGTAAAGGAGGGGTCACTGTGACGAGACCGAGGGCAAATTCATTTATTTGTTTGTGTATTTGACTTATAGGCAGCCCTACCCCGTAAGGGCTCAAGGCAGGTGAACAACAATTCAATAAATACATATATGAATCAATTACACTCAGATTAAAACAGTTACAAGAATCATAGAATCACAAAGTTGGAAGGGACCTCCAGGGTCATCTAGTCCAAACCCCTGCACAAGGCAGGAAATGCACAAATACCTCCCTGGCCTTAGTTCCTCAGTGTAGTCAGCTACTTTGTTCCCATCAGATGAGCACAGTACCCGGTTAGGGCTATAGTTAGACAAGAAGGTGGGCATAGCAGGAGGGGGGGACCCGGAGAGGTCGGGCTCATTCGCCGTAACTCTCAGAGGTCAAAGGTGACAGTGACGGTACTGATGGTGGTAATGGTGGCAGCGGTGGCTCCGAAGGCCTGGAGGAAGAGCTCCATTTTACAGGGCCTGCGGAACTGCAATAAGTCCCACAGGGCCCTGATCTCGTCCGGGAGCTCATTCCACCAGAGTGGAGCCACCACCGAGAATGCCCTGGCCCTAGTTGTTAACAGCCTGGCCTCCTTGATATTGGGGAGTACCAGCCGATTCTGGGTCCCCAATCGCAGCGCTCCCTGGGGGACACATGGGGAAAGGCCGTCCCTCAGGTATGCAGGTCCCAGGCCATAAAGGGCTTTAAAGGTAAGAGCCAGCACCTTGAACCAGTGTTTGACGCCCCTGCTCTACACCAACCTGGAGGGCGGGGTTTGGGTTGGGAGGGACTTCAGTGGGATATAAGGTTGCCAACTCTGAGCTGAGAAAGACCAGGAGATTAAGGGGGTAGAGCCTGAGGAGGGGAGGGGTTTAGGGAGGGGTTTAGGGAGGGGAGGGACCTCAGTAGAGCACAATGCCATACAGTCCACCTTCCAAAGCAGCCAGCTTTGTCATGGGAACCGATCCCTATTATATGGGCATTAGTTGTAATATCAGGAGATCTCCAGCCAGTGCATGGAGGCTGGCAACCCAGTCTTGGATTTTTGCAACCCATGAGCTAGTGATTATATGTAGGCAGAGGGTGGAGTCAGCACACCAGTTCCTGCTCCCCCTGTACAAAAATTGGTTACAGGTCACGTAATGCCATCAGCTGTTGGGTGGCATCCATATTTGTCTTTTGAGAGCCAGTTTGGTGTCATGGTTAAGAGCGCGGACTCTAAACTGGGAGAACCGGGTTTGATTCCCCACTGCTCCACATGCAGCTGTTGGCGTGACCTTGGGTAAGTCACAAGTTCTCTTAGAGCTGTTCTCTCAAGCGCAGTCCTCGAAAGAGCTCTCTCAGCCCCACCTACCTCACAGGGTGTCTGTTGTGGGGAGGGAAAGGGAAAGAAGATTGTAAGCCACTTTGAGACTCTGAGTGAAGGGTGAGGTGTAAATCCAATCTCCTCCTCCTCCTCCTCCTCCTCTTCTTCTCTCATTTCTTATCATCCATTCCAAACACACATTCACCAATCAGTTTTGGATCAATGATGAGTTTGCCAAACATCATAATCTTTTTTTTTTTTGGATGGAGGCAGTGGCTCAAGTGGTTAAGACGCTGAACTGCAGACTAGAAGGTCAGTAGTTCAGCAGTTCGAGAACCAAGTGCTGCATGCCGGAGTGAGCTCCCATCTCTGGCCCCAGCTCCTGCCAACCTAGCAGTTCGAAAGCAAGAAATTGCAAGGCGATAAATAGGTACCACTTCAGCGGGAAGCATTCCATGTGCCTCGGCGTCTAGTCATGCCGGCCCCATGACCATGGAAACGTCTTCAGACAGCGCTGGCTCTTCGGCTTGGAAACAGAGATGAGCACCGCATCCCTAGAGCCGTATTCGACTGGCTTACCTTCACCTTTAGGAAACAGAAATCTCTCTCTTCCTTTGATCCCTCCTAAGCCATCTGCATGCACAGCCGTTACACGCTCATCTGATTCAATCACTTCTGCGATGCTAAGCCGGACTCCGTTTCATTCAGTCGCCGCAAAGAAAGCCTTCTGCTTAATCAGATCTTCCTTAATGAAGAATTCTGCCCGGGCCCGCGAGGCAGATGTATGGTGCTTGACACGGGGACAGCAGAGTGTTCATTGTGTGGCATTAATTGGCATTCTCCCTCCACCTATTCCCCCCCGACACGAACGGCAACGATGAATCTTCCCCCCCCCCCCCGGCCTGGCACGCCACCCCGAAAATTGAATTTTTGCAAAATCAAACTGGTGTTATTTCCTTTGCCTTGATCTCCTCCCAGGTGAGCTAGTGGGCTTTATGCTAATAACTTCTAAAGCAAGCAAACTTCGGCTAATTACGCGCTTGCTGATTCTCCCTTGCCAAATTTTGGCAGGTTGCTTCTGTAAATTATGAAAAATAAATGTGAAATATGCAGATGTCTTTGTGTGGAAAGCAGATGTTGGGTCCTCTTTGCCAGGATCTAATCAGCTGTTTCCCTGGAGCTCCTTCCCCTCTTTCTCTTCTCTTCCCTCCCCTTCCCCCTCTATATTGTCCAAATGCTTCTAGAAAATTAGTTGGGGGGGGGGTGGCTGGTAGTACACGAAACACTAAGACTGTTGTGACAACAACGGCCTTCCTTCGCATCTGAACTGAAACGGAACAAACTGGGTTCAACGTAGGGTCTTCTCCAACAACAACCAGTACAGACCCTAAGGGAAAGCCATGTGAAGGCGGGAAAATATAACCATTTCTCCAGCCTGTGTAGATTGGTACCTAGCCATCAAAAACACCTTGGTCTCTGGATACAAGGGCTGCCAGGGCTCTCCTGGCAACTGGTGGGGGTTGGCTTACCAGGAAATGGAGGAAGGCCCAGGCCACAAAACCGACGTCACACAGAAATGGATGTAGTCAGACCAGTGGCTTCCTGATGACGCTCTGGCATCTGGATAAAAAACACCATGGCAAAACTGACTTCAACTGTAGAGCTTCTGCCCAACTACCAGATTGTCACCCGGAAGTTGCCGGCACGATGATGTCACTTCCTGTGCAATGCTGGCGACATGGCCTGGGCTTTCCTCTTTCTACTGGTAAGTCCCCTCACTGGTCAGCTGTTTGACAGTGGGGCGGCAGGGCCTGGTGGGGGGAGCCCTGCCTCCACTGGCGGGGGGGGGGGGGGTCGTCAGGCAACCCAACTAGATACCTCACCCAAGATGAAACATGGGCCTCCTAAAATATGAACAGGTTTATGAACGCAGGTGAAAGGGTTTTGGCCAGTGCAGATTATTTCAGTCTCACTCGGCCAATTGCCCGACAAAATTCTCTCATTGGATGAACTGTGGAAGGCAATCCTTCCCTGGCTACTCACTTAACGACTGAGCAGCCTCAAATTAACTATGAAGAACAACACTGCTTCATTGTCTCTAAGATCAACATTATGAACGAGTGCAAGAGAGCTGATTCCTTCTGAAAGGCAGCAACCGAGGCCCAATCTGCTTCTGCCATGTAATGCTGCTTCTTTCAGCTCTGGCGCCGGCTTCCGTTGCCTCTCATTTGACTCAGTATAAAAGCTTGCCATCTGCAGCATGTTTAGGGAGAGCACGAGGGGGGGGGGGAGCGGCCTCTTGGGGGCACCAGCAGGGCACTGCAGGGAGGAAATGGCACCCGCGACCCCCCCCCCCCTTGCAGAAAGTAAAGGCGGTTGAGCTGGCAGAGGGGAGGACAGGAAAGGCCGAACGAGCTGGGTAAAAAACACGAAACACCCAGCGGTTGCCAGGCAGGGCATTCTGGGGACTGCCCCGGGAAATAACAAATGGTTCAGGGGTGGGCATGCTTCCAACACCCCCCCCCCCCAAAAAAAACATGATTGCAGAAAAATGTTCCCTGGCTGCTTTTAAATGCAGACGACTGGATTTTCAGCTAACTTGTTTCCTTTGTGACAATTTGTGTATCTCCTTAGAAAAGAGCGGGGGGGGGGGGGGATTTAGCTCCAGTTGTCTGCTTATCGCTCACAACGGCTTGGAGGGCGGGAGCAGCCATTAAACTACCTTAAAACCAAATCCACATGACGTGGGGAGATGCCTTAGTGACCTCGGAGTTCCTGCTAAACAGCAATAAAATGATGCAGACAGCTGATGCGGAGACAAAGCAATATGAGAGCAGGTACGGAATGAGATGCAGACAGAAATTTGCTAGACAATGTGGGGTCGGTGGCACAGCGGCAGGAAGGATCAATGCTGATTGGATCTGAATCAAAGCACGGGGCAAGGCTTGTTCCACGCTACAACCTTTTGGGGCGGATCGTCACTCCTTTCCCGCACTCCAGTGGATGTGGAATTATAGTGCAGTATCCGTGATAGCAGAAAGTGCTGTCAAGTTGCAGCTGCCTTACAGAGACTCCTGCAGGGTTTTGAAGGCAAGAGTCATTCAGAGGTGATTTGCCATTGCCTGCCTCTGCATAGCAACCCTGGCCTGGCTTGCTGGTCTCCCAGTCAAATTCTAACCAGGGCCAACCCTACTTAGCTTCTGATATTTAATGAGAGTCTGGGCCAGCCAGGTCAGGGCAGTGGTGGTTTGCCACTGCCTGCTTCTGCATAACGACCCTGGGCTTGTTTGATGGTCTCCCATCCAAGTACTAACCTGGGCTGACCCTGCTTAGCTTTGGAGATTGAACAAGATTGGGTTCACCTGGGCCATCTAGGTCAAGTCCAGAGACATAGAGAGGTGGTTTGCCATTGCCTGCCTCTACGCACCTGGGGGGTGTGGAATTTGGGGAGGATGTGATGCCTGGATTTCCTCGGTGGTTTCCCATCCAAGTACTGATCAAGGCTGGCCCTGCTAAACTTCTGAGATCTGGTGAGACTGGGCTAGCCTAGCCCATCCAGGTCAGGATGGCCCCAAGTCACCCAGTCAGTGCTTTTTCAAAAACCAGGGCAACTAGGCTAGTGACACTTCCTGCAACACACATTCTCTATGACATCAGAGGCCCCAGTCCACAGCACACAAGAGACCAGGAAGGCAAGGAGCTCAGAAGGGGAAGAGGACAGCCAGGCTAAGAAGGACAGGATGAAGATAAGTCCTTGTTCTCTTTTAACTTATGGTGACCCCTTAGGCTTATCAACACAAGAGACCTTCACAGGTGGTTTACCATTGTCTGCCTCGACAGAGCAACCCTGGACATGCTTGCTGGTCTCCCAAACAAATAGAGAAGAAGAGGAGATTGGATTTATATCCCGCCCTTCACTCACTTGGAGTCCCAGAGCGGCTTACAAACTCCTTTCCCTTCCCCTCCCCACAACAGGCACCCTGTGAGGTAGGTGGGGCTGAGAGAGCTCTGCGACAACTGTCCTTGAGAGAACAGCTGGTACAGAGCTATGGCTTGCCCCAGGTCATCCAGCAGGTGCAAGTGGAGTAGTGGGGAATCACACCCGGTTCTCCCAGATTAGAGTCCACGCACTTAACCACTACACCAAACTGGCTCTCTTATACCAACAAGGGCCAGCCCTACTTAGCTTCTGATATTTAATGAGATCAAGCGAGCCCAAGCCAGCCAGGTCAGGACAGAGGTGGTTTGCCACTGCCTGCCTCTGCATAGTGACCCTGGACGTCCTTGGTGGTTCTCCCATCCAATACTAACCAGGGCTGACCCTGCTTACCTTCCAAGAGCTGATGAGATCGGGCTAGACTGGGCCGTCCAGGAACCAAACATCGGTGGATATTGAGCTGGTGAATTAATTCACGTCCTGGATCTCCCCATCCACACAAAGAAGAAGAAGAAGAAGAAGAAGAAGAGATTGGATTTATACCCCGCCCTCCACTCCCCAAGGGAGTCTCAGAGCGGCTTACAAACTCCTTTCCCTTCCCCTCCCCACCACAGACCCCCTGGGAGGCAGGTGGGGCTGAGAGAGCTCCCTCGAGGACTCCCCTTGAGAGAACAGCTCTGAGAAAACTTGTGACTGACCCAAGGTCACACCAGCAGCTGCATGTGGAGGAGTGGGGAATCGAACCTGGCCACATGACCAAACGCTGAAGGCACACAGAATGGTGTTACCTTCCCATCGAAGCGTTACCTATTTATCGACTTGCAATTGCTTGCTTTCGAACGGCTAGGTTGGCAGGAGCTGGGGCCAGAGACGGGAGCTCAGTCCGTCACGTGGTACTCGGGTCTCGAACTGCCAAGCTACTGACCGTCCGATCTGCAGTTCAGCATCTTAACCTCTGAGCCACCGCAGTCCCAATGGCACATTACACAAACACACATTGTATCAAAATGTGAGGTTATGGCATCGGTGATTGAACCTTTCAGATCCAACACTTTTTGCCTGCTCTGGGTTCAGCTACCTTCCTGGACGGGCACCACTGTTCCGCCAACGCAGGGCCTCTTCCTATCCCACCCTTGGTAATTTATGTTCCGGGGATAGCCTGCCCATCCCAGCAGGACTGCCAAAGCCTGGAGCAGCTCAAAGATGCTCCTCTCATTTAGCATCTCTCCCTTCTTCCCTTCGGCTGCCCTGACTTCTAAAGTCCCTCCCACTGCGACAGACAGAATATGGGTCACTTAAATGCTTTCGATCTCCTTTCGAGTGGCGGACAGACATCATTATGTGTCAGAAGCCATGAAAGTCGCAGGCTGTGACAGAGCAGCTGCTCGCCCAGCGGGAGACCCTTCCTTTCACCTGAAGTAAACTTAGCCTTTTGTCCCTCCCCAGTTTATGAACTGTTACTAATTTCCAGTATCCCAGTGGGTGGGGGGGAGCACTAGGCGTGGAGCTGTGAACGGTTGGCGGAACAAGGAGGAGGGGCCTGCAGGAAGCCGAACGGGAGTCAGACCGCTGTGAGAACGGTTGCATCCGGCATGACTTTGCTTAGAAAAGTCCTGCACTGTAGAATATCCTTTCATTTGTTCCCCTGTTCAGCATTAGAAAGAAAGAAAAAGGTTAAATGATGGGGTTGAGCCACAGCACAGTTCATTGAAGGAGCAGACCTAAAAGTGAGAACTGAAACCTGTGTAGGCCACTGTACACTGTAGGCCTGTGTAGACCACAGAAAGACTGGCAGGCAGGCAGATTGTAGGTAGACAGATAACAGGCAGGCGGATGGATGGATGGACGGACGGATAGATGGATGGATAAGAACATAATAGAACATAAGAGAAGCCCATGTTGGATCTGGCCAGTGACCCATCCAGTCCAACACTCTGTGTCACACAGCGGCCAAAAACACCAGGTGCCCTCGGGAGGTCCAACAGTGGGGCCAGGACACTAGAAGCCCTCCCACTCTTGCCCCTCTTAGCACCAAGAATACAGAGCGTCACTTGCCCCAGACTGAGAGTTCCTATCTATACTTTGTGGCTAATAGCCACTGATGGACCTCTGCTCCAGATGTTTATCTAATTCCCTCTTGAAGCCTCCACCACCTCCTGTGGCAGTGAATTCCACATGTTAATCCCTCTCTGGGTGAAGAAGGACTTCCTTTTATCTATTCTAATCCGACTAATCTAATCAGCAATTCCATGCCCACGAGTTCTTGTATTGTGAGAAAAGGAGAAAAGTGCTTCTTTCTCTACCTGCTCTGTCCCATGCATAATCTTATAAACCTTGATCACGTCACCCCTCAGCCGTAGTTTCTCCAAGCTAAAGAGCCCCAAGCACTTCAACCTTTCTTCATAGGGAAAGTGTTCCAACCCTTTTATCATTCCAGTTGCCCTCTTCTGCACTTTTTCCAATGCTATCATATCTTTTTTGAGGTGTGGCGACCAGAACTGTACACAGTACTCCAAATGAGGTCGCACCATCGATTTATACAGGGGCATTATGATACTGGCTGATTTGTTTTCAATTCCCTTCCTAATAACCCCCAGCATAGCGTTGGCCTTTTTCATTGCAGTTGCACACTGTCTCGACATTTTCATTGAGTTATCTACTACAGCTCCAAGATCTCTCTCTTGGTCAGTCTCCACCAGTTTGGACCCCATCAACATGCATTTATAGTTAAGATTTTTGTCTCCAATGTGCATCACTTTGCACTTGGCCACACTGAACCCCATTTGCCACGCTGATGCCCACTCGCCCATCCTCGACAGATCCCTTTGGAGTGCCTCACAATCCTCCCTGGTTCTCACCACCCTGAACAACTCAGAGGATGGATGAATAGATAGACAGACAGACAGACAGACAGAGCCTCAGGCCTCACTGTCAGTGCAGGGGGGGGGAGAAGGATTGGTGGGCCCAGGCCTCACCGTCGGTGCGGGGTGGGGTGGGGGAGAAGACTTACCTGCGGCTGCTTCCTCCGCTGTGCGGAGCTCCTTCTCTCCCCCCCCCCACAAGTACTGTGGTTCCTGCCTCTTGTCTATATATCTAATAGCCAAGGCGCTCCCTGTGTGCAGATATTTAAATCCACACAACAGGGGCACCTAGGGGGCAGAGAGATTTTCCTGCACACTTGGGGGACTCCCCAGGTGTTCAGAAAAATCCTAAACTTTAAAAAAAAACACTATACAGGGAATATTTAAATCTCCTCAAAAGTAAAAGAGCGTTCTCTGTGCATGCACAGAGAATTCGCTGGGAACTGCGGTGGGCCGGTGGCTGCAAGCCACTGAGGTCCCGCCACAGCTGCCCATGGGGGGGAAATTGGTAGGCCCGGCAGCTGAGAGATGCTCAGGCCTTGCCAACGGTGCCGGGGGGAGGGAGAGATCAGCAGGCCCAAGCTTTGCCATTGGAGCCCGTGGGGGGGGAAAGGCTCACCTGTGGGTGCTTCCTCCTACTCAATGTGGAGCTCCTTCTCCCCCACCCCCCCATGAGTATCACGGGTCCTCCTGCTTGCTATATGTGTAATTCCCAATTGGATCCCAGCTGGCAAATTAAAAAATCTACACAGTGGGGCCACTTGGAAATTGGGTAGATGTTTTAAAATGCAGAAAGGTCTGGAAAGTGTGTGTATGGGGGCAGAGTGTGCAAAATTAAGCTTGCTGAGAGAAGATAGTGTACGGATATTTTAAATGAATATAAATAAAATAATAAATACATACGTTTTTAAAAGCTACCATAGCAGATAGGCACACAAAAGAAAAACAGACATTCCGGTGGCATTCTGAGCAGGAACGGAGTTGATAGCGACGGTTAGAAAAGAAGATAATAATTTAGCAACAGCAAAGAAGAAAATAATAGAGGCGTCCAAAGATTTTTCAACCGGATGATACAATATGCAGCATCTACATAATCGTGGCATAGAGGATTAAATAAGCGGGATGCAGTGCAGCGGAAAGAAGATGACAAAATTATCGATTCGGTAATAAACAGAATAGTTAAAATCACAGCATTTGAGGTATCATATGAATGTGTTGTCAAAGAAACACAACACCCCTTTCTTACACAGTGCTGCTGCAGGATATTCTGTCAAAGGTATGCTGCCATATGTTACAGTCTTGCCATTAGAAATTTAAAAGTAATGTGGGTTCCCTCTATGTCTCTCTGTGTGTACACACATGCATGGATTCGAAGAATCCTGAACAGACTGGATTTCACAGAAGGGGTCTTTGTCAATGCCCCTTCCATTCCCCATGACAAAAGCACGCCTCAAGAAGTTGGGGATCCCCAGGCTTGCCAAGTCTTACCGTAGTAATAGCGGGGGAGTTCCAGGCCCCGTCGGGCACATTGGGGGTGGGGCCACTACAATTCAAGGGAAAACCATAGAGTTTCCCCTCGAATGATAGAGCGTCCCCCCACAATGTGCCCGGCGTGATGATGTCACCTCTGGGCGACGTCATCACACCAAGCAAGTTTCTGCGATCCCGGCATTTTGAGGGTGGAGTCCCCCCCGGCGACCCAATCCGGGCTGGCGGGGAACAGACCCATCGTGTGGGGGCTTCCCTGCCCCCCGGGGGGACCTGGCAACCCTAGTTATCCCTCAAAAATGAGAGGTGTTTAGGGGGCTGCAACCAGACCGAGAATTGGGACAAACTTTCCTCACATATTTGTGGAGAGATGGGCCACCGCTCAGTGGAAGAATGAATATGTTTTCCGACCCATTACAAACATGAGCACACACACACAAACACACACACACAAACACACACACACTACATGTAAATATTTTTGCAGAAGTTTTGTCATTTTTCGTCAGGAACGGAAGATTAAAATTCGACACTCCAGTCCAGTGAAGGTTCATGTGTATTTTGGAGGGTTCAGAAACAGCCAGAAGGGGGGGGGGGGAATCAAAATGGGACACACACAGCCACATAGTGGCTCAACAGACATGGCCATGTGAAGCTAATGTGAAATGGTTACTTCCAAACCGTATCTGATTGACCAAAATTGAGCGAAGCGTTTTCCAGAAACCATTTATTCCCTCTCACAAAGCACTTGAACTTGAGGGCATCCACTGAGGCTGATGGGTAGTAGGTTCAGGATGGACAGAAGGAAATACTACTTTACACAGAAAGTGATTAAAACGTGGATTTCGCTGCCAAAGGAAGTAGTGATGGGCACAGGAACGAAAAGCTTTAAAAGGGGATTAAATGGATTCATGGAGGACAAATCTTATCAATGGCTACTAGCCATAGTGAGTGAGGCGAACCTACCCATTCAGAGGCAGTTTGGTGTGTTGGTTAGGAGCGTGTACTCTAATCTGGGAGCACCGGGTTTGTTTCCCCACTCCTCCACTTGCAGCTGCTGGAGTTACATTGGGTCAGTCACGTTCTTTCAGAACTGTTCTCTCAAGAGCAGTCCTCGAAAGAGCTCTCTCAACCCCACCTGCCTCACAGGGTGTCTGTTGTGGAGAGGGAAAGGGAGTGTAAACTACTCAGAGACTCCTTTGGGTAGTGAAGGGTGGGGTATAAATCCTATTTCTTCTTCTTTTTCTCCTCCTCTCCTCCTCCTCCTCCTCTGAATCCCAGAGCCAGAAGGAAACATCAGTGGAAGGCCTTGGCCTCTGTGAACTGTTGTTGAGAGTCCAGAGGAACTGGTTGACCTAGGGTTGCCAGCCTCCAGGTGGGGCCTGGGGATCTCCCGTTTTTACAACTGATCCCCAGCTGACAGAGATCAGTTCCCCTGGAGAAAATGGCTGCTTTGAATGATGGATTCTATGGCATTGTACCAGGCTGAGGCCCCTCCCCTTCTCATACCCTGCCCTCTCCTGGCTCCACCCCCAAAGGTATTTTCCAGCCCAGTCCTGGTAACCCTAGGTTGGCCGCATCAGTTTAGGGTTGCCAGGCCTGGATTGGGAAATTCCTGGAGATTTTGGGGTGGAGCCTGGGCAGAAAGAGGGAGGGGTTTGGGGAAGGGAAGGGACTCAGCAAGGTACAATGCCATAGAGTCCATCCTCCAAAGCAGTAGTTATCTCCAGGGGAACTGATCTCTGTCACCTGGCAATCAGCTGTAATTCCAGGAGTTCTCTGGCCACCCCCTGGAGTTTTGCAGCCCTACCACACCTTACTCTACTGACAGACATCTTGCAAGATGACAGACATTTTCAGTTACTGCAGTTTTTACAGCAGGGGAGATGGAGTGAACCACAATGAGAACACCAGTCTCCCACTCCCCCAAGTAAAGTCCCTATCACTTAATCGAAACCAATCCACTGGCCTGCACTGGTGCCCAATCAAAAAAAAAAAATCAAGTAGATCAAACGAACCCGATCCCATTGCAATCATATACAGTTCCAGTCGTTCGACAGAATGAAATGCTCACCCCCTCCCATTTCCTGACAACTGAAGATTGTTGATTGTATTTATTCATGTTGATTATTACATTTAATTGGTGGTAGTGGAAATGTCCTCAAGTCACGGCTGACTAACGGCGACCCTGTAGGGTCTTCAGGGCAGGAGACATCCGGAAGCGGTTCGCCATTGCCTGACTTTGAGCAATGACCCCGGACTTCCTTGGTGGTCTCCTATGCAAGGGGAAAGGTGGAAAGAAAGTAAATAGATGTGGAGAGATGAGAGGGGAGGGGAGGGGAGAGGAAGGGAGAGAGGGTGGGAGAGAGAGAGAGGGTGGGAGGGAGGGAGGGAGAGAGGGAGGGGGAGCTAGGGAGGGTGGGAAGGAGGGAGAGAGGGGGTGCTAGGGACGGTGGGTGGGAGAGAGAGTGGGAGGGAGAGAGAGAGAGGGAGGGAGCTAGGGAGGGAGAGAGGGTGGGAGAGAGAGAGGGAGGGAGGCTGACCCTGCTTACTAAAGATGTCTGACCCTGCTTATTTTCTGAGGTCTGATGGGGATCGGGCTAGCGAGACCATCCAGGTCAGGGCTAACTGGTGTTGGGAAGGGCCATCAGGTGACAGGTGACTTATGGCAACCCCATACGGTTACCAGCAGGAACAAAACCACTGCGGAACAGGACACTAATAAATTGACAATAAAGCTATATATCAAAAGTCATTGCATTTTTTGTATCTTTGTATCTTTATGTTAAATATATACTATTGAGCAGGGGTCCTTTCGTAAAAAAAGAGGTGCAGGAGCTCATTAGCATAACTAATTTGCATATGCCACACCCCTGACATCACCGGAAGCGATGACGTCATCGGCACTGTGTCAGAAGGCAAGAAGGGAGGGGGAAGGAAGGAAAGGAAAGGAACAGGAAGGAAGGTAGGTAGGTAGGTGGGAGAGAGAGAGAGAGGGAAGGAAGGAAGGAAGGAAGGAAGGACAGGGGAAGGGGGGAAGAAAGGAACAGGAAGGTAGGTAGGTAAGTGGGGGGGAGAGAGAGAAGGAAGGAAGGAAGGGGGAAAGGAAGGAACAGGAAGGTAGGTAGGCAGGTGGGGGGAGAGAGAGAGAGAGAAGGAAGGAAGGACCAGGAAGGTAGGTAGGTAGGTGGGGGGGGAGAGAGAAGGAAGAAAGGAAGGGGGAAAGGAAGGAACAGGAGGGTAGGTAGGTGGGGGAGAGAGAGAAGATAGGAAGGAAGGGAGAGGGGAAGGAAGGGGGAAAGGAAGGAACAGGAAGGTAGGTAGGTAGGTAGGTGGGGGGAGAGAGAGAAGGAAGGAAGGAAGGGGGGAGAGAGGGGAAGGACGGGAAAGGAAGAAGCAGTGAGAGGGGGGAGGGAGCAGTGGGAGGGGGGAGGCTTCTCCTTCCCGGGGCCGGCGGAGCGCCGCCAGCCCCGGGACAATTGAAGGGGGGGAAGGGAAGCGGCTTCCCGGGGCCTGCGGCACTCTGCCGCAGCCCCGGGAAGCATTGACGGGGGACGACAGTGGGGGGGCGGGGCTTTGTTAAGTGCCCGCCCCCCCGCCGCGTCTCTCCCGGAGCGGCGCCCCGGCGCGCCCCGGCCCCAACAGAGCCCTGCTATTGAGTATAATAATGCAACAGTCATGCCAACCACAAAATCTCATATAACAAATTTCCCAAAAGTGAATACAGAAAGCCTGCTTAGAAATCCATTAGAAATGCATGCAAACAGCCCATTTAGCAATCCATATGGACTATGAAGAAATTTGTTCCAAGATGAGGTTTCTGGATACATCACTCGTTTTGAAGTCTTCCTCAGGTAAACACAGATCCCATATGGTAAATTTCAAGATTTTGAACTTAGGCACCAATCAAACACCTCCAAAAAGCTGTCATTCCAGAACCTTCTGATGTAGGTAAAGCTTCTCGTATTGAAAAATTTCATACAGCGCAAGAACATCTTACTAATCGGGCACCAATCCACAAAATCAAACAGGAACCGATCTACAATTTTTCTGCTAACTGGCTAGTGACTCATAGAGTTGTCACCTCTGGGTTGGAAACTACCCGGATATTTTGCGGATGGAGCCTGGGGTTTGGGGAGGGGAGGGACCTCGGCAGAGTGCCATGCCATAAAGTCCACCCTCCAAATAATCCATGTTCTCCAGGTGAACTGATCTTGGTCATCCGAAGATCAATCGCAATAGCCAGAGATCTCCAGGTACCACCTGGCAGTTGGCAACCCTGGCAACTCTCCAAAGTTTCAGGCAGAGGACTTCCACATTGTCTACTACCCAATCCTTTGAGAAGGATATTCAGGAGACTCAACCTGGAACCTTCTGCATGAGATTTGGATGCTCTACCACTGAACCATGGGCCATCAGTTTCTTTACCCTGTGCCCCATGTCCCTTCTTAAGAAAGACCACACAGAACCATAAAAACAAAACCCACCCCCTAAACTATTAAGATAAATAACATCGTCATTACTCGAAGCTGAAGCCAGAACTCTATTTTGCTAAATTCAGCAGTGGTTGTCATTGTTATGACCCTGACATAGATCTCCCCCCCGCCACCAATGTACCCTTAATTTTTTCCCCTAGCTTTGAGGTTGCAAAGACCAGAGGCACAGTTATTCAATTGTCCTTCAAAAGGGTTGTTTTTCGTACACTGGGCATTTTTCTCCTTTATGCTTGAGAAGACGACATAGGCTCAGCTTTAGGGGAAGAATTCGAGTTGGACTGTTTTTGCTCTGTTCGTTTCGGTTAGCTGAATTTGCGGTCTGAGCATCTTTGGGGGAAATGTCCCCTGGGCTCACATTCTTGACTGCGCGCCGAGCCAAACGAGCAACACAAGCCAGACTTCGTTCAGTACAAAACAATGGCCCGGTTTTGTGGGACGTGGTCGGAAATGTTACGAAAGAAATGTGAGGAGTTGGTTGGAACGATAGCGACGTAAAACCTATGATGTTCTCCAACCTCTACAAGTTGGTTCCATTAGCAACACCCAGTAATTGGGTTGTGAGCTCCAGGTTGGGAAATACCTGGAGATTTTGGGAGTGGAGCCTGAGGAGGGAGGGGTTTGGAGAAGGGAGGGGCATCAGCAGGGTATAATGCCATGGAGTCCACCTTCCAAACCCGCCATTTTGTCCTAGCAAACAGATCTCTGTCAACTGGAGGTCAGTTGTGATCCCAGGAGATCTCCGGCCACCACCTGGAGGTTGGCAACTTTCCAGGTTGCCTGCCATGGACACATCTCCACCCCCGCCATGCACACACTGGTTCCTGCCCTCCACTGTAGAGCAGTGGAAGTGAAAAATGTGGAAGAGGATGTCGGCGTGATGCTATGTCGTCACTTCCTGTTGAGCAGGCAGAAGATACATCACAATGTCACTGACACTCTAGGTATTTCCTGAACTTCCATGGTATTTATCATAGAGACTGGGGGAAGTCCTAGAACCTCGCTCCCGCTGTGATGCCACTTCCACCCGCTCAACCAGAAATTACAAGCAATGCTCCCTCTAAGCTGTGGCGTCCTGTGAGCAAAAATTCTACTTTATGAGTCACTGGCATTAAAGTTGTGAGCAGGTGATATGGCTACTGCATAAATTAGTAGGCTCTGGAGCCATCCTTCCTGAGCTAGGACAAAAATGTGTGAGCCAGAGGCTAAGAAACTGTGAGCTAGCTCACACTAACTCAGCTTAGAAAGAACACTGGTTTCAAGGCAAGAGATGGTCAGCGGTGGTTTGCCATTGCCTGCCTCTGGGTTGCAACCCTGGGCTTCTTTGGTCGTCTCTGATCCAGGTGAGGGCCACCCAGGTGAGGGCAGAGACAGTTTGCCATTGCCTGCCACTGCATACTTATGCAAGACTTCCTTGGTAGTCTCTGATCCATGTATTAACCAGGGAAGACCCTGATAAGCATTCGAGATACGATGAGGTCAGGCTAACTTGGGCCATCCAGGTCACGGCACAATAATAATAATAAGTGGGTGGCAACCAACTCATGATGAGCCCAGGATGATGGGCTTTTCAAGGCAAGAGATGAACTGAGGTGGTTGGCCATTGCCTGCCTCTGCGTAGCAACCCCGGACTTCCTTGGTGTTCTCCCATCTAAGTATTAACCAGGGCTATCCCTGCTTAGCTTCTGAGATCTGGACTATGCAGGTCAGGGCAGAGGTGTTTTCCATTGCCTGCCTCTGCATAGCAAACCTGGACTTCCTTGGTTGTCTCCCATCCAAGTACTAACCAGGGCTGACCCTGCTTAGCTTCTGAGATCTGATGATATCAGTCCAACCTGGACCATCAAGGTCGAGGCATGATAATAGTTGTGTGCCACTGATCACAACCAACTCATGATGACCTCAGAACGATGGGCTTTTAAAGGCAAGAGATGACCAGAAGCGGTTTGCCATTGGTGGCTTTTGTGGAGCAACCCTGGACTTCTTTGGTGGTCTCCCGTCCAAGTACTGACCAGGGCTATCCCTACTTGGCTTCTGAGATCTGATAAGACTGGGCTAGCCTGGCCTGTGCAGGTCAGGGCAGAGGTGATTTGCCATTGCCTGCCTTTGTGTCGTAACCCTGGACTTCCATGGTGGTTTCCCACCCACGTACTAAGCAAGGCCAGTCCTGCTTAGCTTCTGAGATCTGATGAGACCCAGCTAGCCTTGACCAGGGCAGAGATGGTTTGCCAGTGCCTTCCTCTGTGTAGCAACCCTGGACTTCCGTGGTGGTCTCCCATCCCAGGGCCAACCCTGCTCAGCTTCTTCTGAGATCTGATGAGATCAGGCTAGTCTGGGCCATCCAGGTCAAGAAAAGAAAAGTGATGAACAGAGGTGGTTGGCCACTGCCTACCTTTGCATAGTGACCCTGGACTTCCTTGGTGGTTTCCCATCCAAGTACTAACCAGGGCCAAACTTACTTAGCTTCTGAGATCTGACGAGATCTAGTTAGCCTGGGCCATCCAGCTCAGGACAATGATGGTTTGCTGTTGCCTGCCTCTGCATAGCAACCCTTGATTTCCTTGGTGGTCTCCCATCCAAATTCAAACCAGGGTCAATCCAGCTTAGCTTCCGAGATCTGATGAGAGCCAGCTACCCATCCAGGCCAGGGCATGCCGAGTTTATATCCTTCTAAATCAATGTAATTCAATGGGCTTAGAGGGTACAACTGTGCTTGGAATTGTACAGTCTCAAAGGCACAATATTCCGAGGTTGTTGGGATGCCTACAAAGACAGCATGGGGGGGGGGGGGCACACACACACATATACACATCCCCAAAGAGCATGCCCTTGAGGTTACTAGGGCTTAGCCAAAGTCTTGTAAGTTAAAAGCAACATCTCATAATGTCTGCTAAATATAATGAGCAGTCCCAGTAATGAAGCTCAAGCCGGCGTAATGATTCATCTCAGGGAGAGTCATGACCCCAAACGCTGCATGCTGAACCAATCCAATCTATGTAATGCATTTCTGGGAAAGGCCAAGAAAGGACCCGCCTTAATGTTCCCAGCGCAGATGGTAGAAGTGCAGAGGGGAGTTGGCTGAGCACGAGAGCGCTGCAAAGCCAAGACCTTCAGCTCTGCAATATTCCTAAAAGACCTCCCAATGCATCAAAAATATTTAAGGCATTATCAAAATGAGAAAGCTCAACCGGCAGGATTAGTCCTACTACCGGGAACCGAACTTGGGAGAAGGCGTCGTAAACGAAGATGCCCCTTCATGAACAAAGGGTCTTGGACCTTGCCCTATCCCCCTTTCCGGAAAAAGAACCCCACTCGTTCTGACCCAGTTCTCGGAGGGACGCTGCTCTACTGCTTTCAAATCTGTTTTTTTGGGGGGGTATCTTTCTTGTACTGTTGGTGTTTCATTAACTGCTGCATTAGTTTATGATGATGATCAGATGTATTGTTTTGTTCTGAAAAATTAAAGATACTGAAGGTAGGGTTCCTGGGTCCAGGTTGGGAAATACCAGGAGATTTGAGGGGTGGGGCCAGAGGGAGGCGGGGTTTGGGGAGGGGAGGGACTTCAATGGGATATAATGCCATAGAGTCCACCTTCCAAAGCAGCCATTTACTCCAGGAAAACCAGTTTGGTGTAGTGGTTAGGAGCGGTGGACTCTAATCTGGGAGAACCGGGTTTGATTCCCCACTCCTCCAAATGCAGCTGCTGGCGTGACCATGGATCAGTCACAGTTCTCTCAGAGCTGTTCTCTCAAGAGCAGTTCTTGAAGGCGCTCTCTCAGACCCACCTACCTCACAGGGTGTCTGTTGTGGGGAGGGGGAGAGAAAGGAGATTGTAAGCACTTTTAAAATGATGAGAACCATGCTAGCTACTAACACGGAGGGTTCTTGAGGATAATATTCAATGTACTCACACAACATCCTTACCCATTCTAACTGTCACTTCGGAAATATTCTAAGTATGAACACGAACGGATTTCATGAATAACTGGTTGCTGTCGATCCCCTATGAATGACTGACAGGCCTCTGGCATTGTTTGAATGCAGGTAGTTTTCTTTTAATATGCCGCCTAATAGGTTTCTTGCTTTGTAAACTGAGCACTTTTCAAAGAGAACTCCGGAATCCGACTAGCTGTCTTCAGGAGGGCTTTGATCTTTCCCGAGGGCATCTCTTGTGTTTCTGTAATCGCTGTAGTTGAACAAGGACTCCGAGCATGGGGAGAAATAGGAGGGACAAATCTTTTTTTTTTTTTTTAAATCAAGGCCACAAACTTAAGTGACAACAATGAAGTTCGAGTCTGGCGGCACCTGTAAGATCAACACAGTTTTATTCAAGTTATAAGCTTTCGTCTGCATGCACACTTCTTCAGATACGTTGAAATGGAAGTCGCCATTCCATTCATATAGATAGAGGGTGAGAAGCAAATTAGTATACAGCATAAATAAGGTATTTAACAGATGCAAGGATCAAACTGGAAGAACAAGAGCAGTTTATATGGTCACCATTTATTTCAGGTTAATTCCAGGGGGGAACACACTGAAGGATGTAAATATATCAGAATTGGAGATTGATGGGCAAATGTACCCTTCTTAACTTTAAAGTTTGAGTCCAGCGACACCTTTGAGACTAACAAAGTTTTATTCAAGGTATAAGCTTTCATGGGCATACACACTTCTTCAGATACATTGAAATGGAAGTTGCCAGTCCATACATATAGGTACAGGGTGAGCAGCAAATTAGCATGCAGCTTAATGAAGGTGTTTAACAGATGTAAGGACCAAACTGGAAGAACCAGCTCAGTTTATATTGCTTCAGCTTTAGAGCTTGATGTGCAGTCATGTTGACTGTACTGAATCCTTCAGATATGCGAAGATATTGCTCCTGTACTCTCTTCTGAGGAAGTGTTCTGTGAAACGATTTTCAAGTTGACGGCATCATTAGAAAAAGAAAAGAAGGAATACCCACATTCTGTATTGGCAGGAACTACGCCCACAAGCACTTTGTTTTCTTAAGTAATCTTTATTCATGTTGTTTCGTGTTATGGATCATTTGGAATCAGACGGGGACTTCCCTATGCAATATGCAGTTTGAATGTTGATACACTGGCCTTATTTTTCTTCATTAGACTTTGTACAATTGGAACGGTCTAATATAATTTTTGAATTGTTTTTGTTATTTTCCACGGTGGTTCTGTTTTGTTTTTGCTTTTTAGTTTATATGGTCAGCATCTGTTTGGGTTTAATTCTGGGAGAAAGCATAGTGAAGAAAATAAATGTATTAAAATCGATGAACGAACAGATGTACCCTTCTTAATTGTGGAATGTTGAGAGTCATTAACGGAGGACCTTTTAAGTGACCAAAGTTAGGAACGACTAGTTGGGAAGATTCCTCTTCTTAGAATCCGGAAGAGTAGAATGTGCGAGAAGACTCAAAGTGCCTGCTTAAATCTTTTTTATTAAGAGAGCCCATGACACAGGATTTAGATTACAATGAAGTTACGACTTTACTGTACGTGCATTTTCCTCTGATGTGCTGCAGTGTGGATTGTGTTATTGCCAATCTACAATCGTCATAAAATTATGTAAAATTAAGCAAGTTTAGGACACGAGTCTTTATTTTAATTTAGAACATTGGGGTTCGTTTGTTTTTATTTTTAAAAAAATATTTATTTAGTACATTTAAAAAATTCAGAATGCCCCAGCCTCCAGGATGGCCCGAAGAAGCCCGGCACTTTTGCGGAAAGGGTTTTGATCTCTTTGAAGGGCTTGGAACACCGATGTAAATGATGGGGTGAAAGAGTGAGGAAGCTATGGCTGAGATTTTTCGGGGTTAAAGATGACAGCTCCGGGTTTCAGATTTCAGAAAGCAGACGGAGGGATTAAGCCAACCCGAGAAGCCCTAAGCTATCTCGTTTCCCCTCTCGTTCCATCAATGCTTCCCGCTCTCAGACAATGGTGGAAGACTTTTCTCATTACTTTGGCTTGGTTACCAATCCATCTTACTTTACAGATCCGTGCGGTGATTTATATCATGTTTAATTAACTGATTGAGGGCTCCTGTGGTACAAATGGCATTGCATTAAGCGCCGTCCTTATGGCAAACGCGATGCACATCTTTAGCCTTGCAAGAGGCAAAATATCCAGGGATTCGCCAATGACAGGATGCAGGAATCGAAATCAAGTCCCTCCTGTTGTCTGGAAATCCATCGAGGGCGGATGCCATATGCTCGTCATTTCCAAGGGAAAAGAATGACAGGCCAGAAGAGGAACTGCTCTCATTCTTCCAATATGTTCAACTCTCCAATGGAAAGGATCGTACAGAAGCGCTGAACGGAGGCCAGATTTGACATGAAAGCAAACAGGAAACTTTCAAAAAGATTAACAAGAGCTCTTTTTAAAAAAAGGACGGAAGATAAATACTGTTTGGCATTTAAATCACTCATGTCAATAAAGTTGACTTCTTCAGCAATAAGGCTGGAGAGATCGAAAAGAAAGCCTCTTTTTAGAACAGCAACAAAATTGCAAACAAGTTGAGCATCTAGATTAACCTAAGTTTTTTTGGGGGGGATGGTGGATGGCATGAACATCCAATATTAATGAATGGTACAGAACTAGAGTTGGATTCTAGTTCAAGAGTTGGAGGCTTTGTTGCTGTTATTGTCGAAATGAGTTTTGCGCCATTGAAGCTCTCAACGTTTGCCTTGAAACTGTTTTCAGAAATAGTTCGGGGAAATGTTGGTACGTTTCCGAACGTCTCACTGTTACTTTAAAGTGGATATACGGCCAGACCTGCTGTTTGATTTAAAAGGATGTATCTCTTTGTTGATGATTTCTTACATACTTAGAAACAGTTCAAAGATGAAGGGAGAGGTCTGCCTTGAACTTACCGATATTTAACTTTAAATCCTTTAAAGTTCATCAAACTGGCACAAATGGCGACATCTTCAAAGCCTTATGAACGTTTTCCCGGGAAGGCTGCAAATGGATTCTAAAAGAGGAAGTATAGCCTTAGACTGGAAGATTTTTAACACATACACACTGGGCCCTATGGTCGCCCGCAGAGATAATGACTCCAGAATAATAAAGAATCTTAGAAATTTAGGGACAGATTTTCTGATCATCAACTATAATGTTAAATACCAGCCTGCCTCCAACCACGCTGCTCAAAAGAAGAGTAGGTTTTATATCCTGCTTTTCTCTACCTTAGGGGCTGTGGTGGCTCAGTGGTTAAGACACTGAATTGCAGACCGGAAGATTGGTAGTTCAGCAGTTCGAGACTCGAGTGCCACGTGATGGAGTGAGCTCCCATCTCTTGCCCCAGCTCCTGCCAACCTAGCAGTTCGAAAGCAAGAAATTGCAAGTAGATAAACAGGTACTGCTTCGGTGGGAAGGTGATAAGTATTGGAGTCGGGAGTCCGTGGAACAGTGAACAGCATGATCTTTATTGCTGGTCCGGATGAAGCATACAACCCAGGCCTCGAAGCCCTCCTTTTATGCTGGTCAGGGACAATCCCCTGACCTCACCCAACTGGCCTGATAGGCTATTAGAAGTCTATTTACATTTCATAGGTTCCCTGGGAGAAACCTAGGTACAGGATTGGTGGCCGGTTTGAATCCACCTGGCCTTTGTTCTACCTGGCTGAAGCTCAGGTAGTTTCTTGGCCATGTGCTCTGGCCATGCTCTGGCCATGTGCTCTGGCCATGCGGTCGCAATGAAGGGAGCACTTGGCGACCGCATGGTCAATACATAACAGAAGGTAACAGCGTTCTGTGTGCCTTGGTGTCTAGTCATGCCAGCCACATGACCACAGAGAAGTCTTCGGACAGCGCTGGCTCTTCGGCCTGGAAATGGAGATGGGCACTGCCCCCTAGAGTTGGATTTGACTGGCTTTCGAGCAAGGGAAACCTTTACCTTTTTACCTTTCTCTACTTTAAAGTGTCTCAAAGTGGCTTACAATAACCTTCCCTTCCTGTTCCCACAGCAATCACAGTGTGAGGCAGGTTGGGCTGAGAGGGTTCTGAGAGAACTGTGACTGGCGGAAGATCAGCCAGTTTGCTTCATGTGGAGGAGTGGGTAATCAAACCTGGCTCTCTGGGTTACCGTTTGCCACTTCTAACCAATGCTCCCTCTAAGCTGTGGAGTCCTGTGAGCAAAGATTCTACTTTGTGAGCTATGGGTAGTTGTCTCACAGTGCCATCCTAAGCAAAGTTATACCTTTCTAAGTACACTGAAGTCAGGGCCTTCGGGGCCATGATGTGAAACAGGAAGCAGGACAAGGTGGCCAACTGGTTGGATCTGATGTACTTAATAAATGAAAAGTGTATGGTGAACAGCTGAATGGATCTCCCCCAAATGAGAGAGAGAATGGGGAATGGGACTTACTGAAATCTGCATTTTCTCTAGGGATGCCAGCCTCCAGGTGGGACCTGGGGATCCCCTGGAATTACAGAATCATAGAGTAGGAAGGGACCTCCTCCAGGGTCATCTAGTCCAGCTCCCTGCACAATGCAAGGAATTCACAAATACCTCCTCCCCCTGCCCCAGTGACCCCTGTTCCATGCCCAAAAGATGACAAAAAAACCTCCAGGATCTCCAGCCAAACTGACCTGGAGAAAAATTGTTTCCTGACCCCACAGTGGAGGTCAGAATTTTCCTGGGCATGTGAGAAAGGGCCACAAGAACTAAGCCCTGAGGCAACCCTCCCTGCCCTCCCTCTCATGATCTGCCTAAGTTCACAGAATCTGCATTGCTGTCTGATGGCCATCTAGCCTCTGTTTGAACATCTCCAAAGAAGGAGAGCCCACCACCGCCCGAGGAAGCCTGTTCCGCTGAGAAACCCCTCGAACCGTCAGGAAGTTCTTTCTAATGTTTAGCCAAAAACTCTTCTGATTTAGTTTCAAGCCATTGGTCCTGGTCCGATCTTCTGGGGCAACAGAAAGCGTCTCCGCACCATCCTTTGTATGACAGCCCTTCAAGTACTTGAAGATGGTTCTCTCAGTCATCTCCTCTCCAGGCTAAACATACCCAGCTCCTTCAACCTTTCCTTTTAGGACTGGGTCTCCAGGCCCCTCACCATCTTCGTTACCCTCCTCTGGACATGTTCCAGATTGTCTGTATTCTTCTTAAATTGTGGTACCCCAAACTGAACACAATACTCTAGGTGAGGTCTAACCAGAGCAGAGCTACAGAGATCAGTTCTACTGGAGGAATGGTTGCTTTGGAAAGTGGACTCTATGGCATTGTTCCCCACTGTGTCCCTGACTTCCCCAGGCTCCACCCCCAAATCTCCAGGATGAAATTGCTGGGCAGTCGGCTTAAAACAGATAAAAGGAAGTACTTCTTCACCCAAAGAGTGATTAACACGTGGAATTCACTGCCACAGGAGGTGGTGGCGGCTACAAGCATGGACGGCTTCAAGAGGGAATTAGATAAACATATGGAGCAGAAGTCCATCAGTGGCTATTAGCCACAAGGTATAGATAGGAACTCTCAGTCTGGGGCCAGTGATGCTCTGTAATCTTGGTGTTTGGGGGGGGGGGCAACAGTGGGAGGGCTTCCTGCCCCCACTGCTGGACCTTCTGAGGGCACCTGGTGTTTTTGGCCAATGTGTGACAGAGTGTTGGACTGGATGGGCCATTGGCTTGATCCAACATTGGCTTCTCTTATGTTCTTATGTTCCCAACCTGTATCTGGCAACTCTAGCCCCCCATCCCACATCGGTGGCCGAGGGGAACAGGGAAGCCCACCTCCCTTCTCACATGAAGTATGACCTCACTATATAGAAGAGAAGAAAAAGAGAAGAAGAGATTGGATTTAACGCCCCCCCCCCTCAGAGTCTTAGAGCGGCTTACAATCTCCTTTCCCTTTCCCTCCACTCAACAGATGCCCTGTGAGGTAAATGGGGCTGAGAGAACTCTGACAGAAACTGCTCTTTTTCAAGAATAGCTGTGCCAGAACTATGGCTTGCCCTAGGTCATCCAGCAGGTGTAAGTGAAGGAGTGGGGAATCAAACCAGTTCTCCCAGATTAGAGTCCGCGCACTTAACCACTACACCAAACGGGCTCTATAACATTCTCTCCTTTTTCCGGTAGAACATGGGAAATGGGTATTTGCTAATACCGTTGCTTCAGGTCTACCTTAGCTACTTCATGAAGACCAATGAAGCCTTTAAAAAAAATCAAACGCCTCTAACAATGGATCAGTTCTAATCTCCACCGCAGCTACTCAATTAGAGCTGCTTTCCATCAAAGGCTTCGGTTGCAGGTCAGTTGGGGGAAAAAAGCGAAAGCTTTGCCGTGCCTTTCGCATCCAGAAGCTGTCTTCAAAAAGTAGAGCTGACAGGACCTAATGTCCCGGACCACAGGCGGGAAAGACCTGCGCTTATTTGTGTGGCTTTAACTAACAGGCTTCTTTTGGCATTTAATATATATCTGCTTGCCTTAACCATAATTTATGAATATTTTAGCACATGTGTACTCAGTGGGACGTATTATCATACTGATATAAATAGAATTAATGAGCAGTCAAGCGGCCATATGTCACGGCATACGACAGGATAGCAGGAGCCGAGAAGTCATTTCTCTTGGTTCCATATTAAAGTGTCGTTGCTCACTTTCCCATTCCTTGGCTCGCAAAGAGACAACGGTTTTGTGCTTCCATTAGAACTTATGAGAAACTAAAGCATCCGTAAGCCAACGTTAGTTCCACAGATGTGTTACTTGCTGTGCACTAAGGGGGAATTTCCATGAATATGTTTTTATTTGCAACAGTCGCATCCCGCCTGAGGAGATATGAACATCCATTTGATCCTCAGAACCACTCTGTGAGGTAGATTAGGCCAAGAGAGAGACTGAACCTGGTTCACATAGCAGTGACCAAAAATGTGAATGTGGACCTCACTGGCGTCAGCCTCTGTGCCCTGTTTGTTGGACTTCCAGTGGAACTGGTTGGCCACTGTGTGAGACAGGATGCTGGACTAGATTAGGGCTGCCAAGTACCGGCGACTTACCGGCGGGGGGGAGTTGTTCTCCCCCCAGGAGCTCTTCTGGCGCGTGTGCTTTGCGTGCGCCACGGCGACGTCCTCACGGGTGATGTCACGGGTGCGTGCCACGGCGCCTCCGGGTGACATCATTACACGGGGGAAGTCGTCCTCACCGGACGACTTCTGGGGCGGGGTTCCCCCTGCTGGCCGAATGCCAGCCGGCGGATTGGGAACCCCTATAGCAGGGGATCCCCTGCCCCCCGGGCTGACTTGGCAGCCCTAGACTAGATGGACCACTGGTCTGATCCAGCAGGGCTTTTCCGATGTTCTTACAAAGGCCTCAGCCTTTATGCCCTGTTGTTGGACCTCCAGAGGAACTGGTTGGCCACTGTGTGCAAAAGGACACTGGACTAGATGGACCACTGGTCAGATCCAGCAGGCCTCTTCTGATGTTCTTAAGAAGGCCTCAGCCTCTCTGCCCCGTTGTTGGGCCTCCTGAGGAACTGGTTGGCCACGATGTGAGACAGTGTTGTGGGCAGCAGCTAGAAAAGCTCTCTAATGGCTGCCACTACTCTGGTATGGGTCTCCTCCTACCCCTTTATACTCCTTTCCCCTTATAAGTGACCAAATGAGGCGTGAGGTCCCAGGCAGAGTAAGAAACTATTTTTATTAAAGGGATTTAACAACAACTGTTAGTTCAATAACATGTAAGAAAAATGAGCACAGTAAAGGTAGGTAAACCCGGAAAATAAGAAACCTTGATGCATCTGACCACACTGTACCCAGCCATCTCTAGGTCTTTGCCCTCAAGCTGACTCACCCCCTTTTGATGAGAGATCCCTCCATCTGCAGCAGTTTCACACCAGCTCTGCTTCCTAGGAGTGAACCATCTCCCACTTTGGGAAGGGCCTTTTATCACTTACACCTAGGGTTGCCAAGTTACTTCCTGGCTGCAGCGGGGGAGCGGTGGTTCCATTCCGGGACATTTGTTTGTGTGCGTAATGTGCATGCACCGCGATGATGTCGCCCAGAAGTGATGTCATCATGCTGGGCATGTCACCAGGCGACGCTCTAGCAATCACGTCGCCTGGTGACGTGCCCAGTGTGATGACGTCACTTCCGGGCGATGTCATCACCCCAGGCATGTTGGCCTGATCTGGCCACTTTGGGGATGGGGTTCCCCTCACCAGCCAGATCTGGACTGGTGAATTGGGGGCCCTTTTAGCGGGGGGACCTCCGCCCTCCCGGGGGACCTGGCAGCCCTACTTCCACCCCGGCAACACCCTCTACGATTCTACTGGGCTGCGGTCACGCACACTCAATAATCCACTTTCAATGTGATTTCCAGCTGAATTTTGCCAGTTCACACTAGGGTTGCCAAGTCTGGGTTGGGAAATACCTGGAGACTTTGGGGGGTGGAGCCAGGAGAAGGCGGGGTTTGGGAGGGGCCTCAGCAGGGTACAATGCCACAGAGTCCACCCTTCAAAGCAGCCATTTTCTCCAGGGGAGCTGATTTCTGTCAGCTGGAGATCAGTTGTAAAAGCGGGAGATCCCCAGGCCCCACCTGGAGGCTGGCAGCCCTAGTTCACACAGTAATATCCACTTGTAAAGTGGACTGAAAGTGGATTGAAAGTGGATTATTTAGTGCGTGTGATCGCAGCCCTGGTGTAAGTTTTCCCTCCTCCTGTTAGCCAATCACAGGATCCGAAGGGTGACCTGGGAAATGTAGGCCCTGATAGCTACTCTAGTACAGGCTGCCCTGGAGCCTGTAGGCCACACTACTATAGGCCTAGGAACATGACAAACAGTGTGCGGGACTAGATGGACCACTGGGTCTACTCCGGCAGGGCTGGTCGCCACACCTCAAAAAAGATCTTATAGCATTGGAAAAAGTGCAGAAAAGGGTGACTAGAATGATAAAAGGGTTGAAATACTTTCCCTATGAAAAAAGTTGAAGTGCTTGGGGCTCTTTAGCTTGGAGAAACGACGGCTGAGGGGTGACATGATCAAGGTTTATAAGATTATGCATGAGGTAGAGCAGGTAGAGAAAGAAGGACTTCTCTCCCCTTCTCACAATACAAGAACTCATGGGCACTCCATGAAATTGTTGAGCAGTTGGGTTAGAACGGATAAAAAGAAGTCCTTCTTCACCCAAAGAGTGATTAACATGTGGAATTCACTGCCACAGGAGGTGGTGGCGGCACCTACAAGCATGGACGGCTTCAAGGGAGAACTGGATAAACATCTGGAGCAGAGGTCCATCAGTGGCTATTAACCATAAGGTATAGATAGGAACTCTCAGTCTGGGACAAGTGATGCTCTGTAGTCTTGATGCTTGGGCGGGGGGCAACAGTGGGAGGGCTTTTAGTGTCCTGGCCCCACTGCTGGACCTCCTGAGGGCACCTGGTGTTTTTGGCCACTGTGTGACAGAGTGTTGGACTGGATGGGCCACTGGCCTGATCCAACATTGGCTTCTCTTATGTTCTTATGGTGGTAGTGGAAAGTGCCGTCAAGTTGCAGTTGACTTATGGCAACCTCCTACAGTTTCAAGGCAAGAGACAGAGGTGGTTTGCCATTGCCTGCCTCTGTGTAGCAACTATGGACTTCCATGGTGGTCTCCCATCAAAGCACTAACCAAGGCCGACCCTGCTTAGCTTCCCAGATCAGGCAAGCCTGGGACAGAGCAAAAGATGAACAGAGATGACTTGCCATTGCCTGCCTCAGCATAGCAACCCTGGACATCCTTGGAAGTCTCCCACCCAAGTACTAACCAGAACTGACCCTGCTTAGCTTCCAAGATCTGACAAGGTCAGGCTAGCCTGGGCCATCCAGGTCAGGGAACAATCTCATTGGGCCTCATGAATTACTATAATCATTACACTGGCCTGCTTTTGCTATTAATACTTGTTTCCAGGGGCTCTCTTCTATCAGATTGATGCCCCAAGCCAATCTCTTTTCAAAATAACCACTTCATCAAACACGAAAGTCCTGATTGAGATATGTCAGCACACAGCAGCCAGCTGCACACAAGTTTTGTCACCATTGACAGAAGGGATGGATTCCACACTGTCTTTTATTGTACTGGGGAATGTTACTGCGTTGGGCGGGACGGTGGCTCCTTTGTGAACCAACCTTGGATTTTCTGTGAGGTAAGAATATCTGAAATAAATGAAGGAAGAGATTGGTACGATCCTCTTGCTAGGTTGCCAGTTCCGGGTTGCGAAATACCTGGAGGTTTGAGGGGTGGAGCCTGAGAAGGGCAGGGTTTGGGGAGGGGAGGGGCTTCAGTGGGGTATAATGCCATAGAGTCCACCCTCCGAAGCAGCTGTGTTCTCCAGGTGAGCTGACCTCTGCCACCTGGAGGTCACTTGGAATACCAGGGGACTCCCGGTTACCACCGGGAGGTTGTTTGGCGTAGTTGTCAAGTGCGCGCACTCTAATCTGGGAAAACCGGGTTTGATTCCCCCACTCCTCCACTTGTACCTGCTGGATGGCCTTGGGCAAGCCATAGCTCTGGCACAGCTGTTCTTGAAAAAGAGCAGTTTCTGTCAGAGCTCTCTCAGCCCCACCTACCTCACAGGGTGTCTGTTGTGGGGAGGGGAAAGGAAGGAGATTATAAGCCACTCTGAGATTCTTTCGGGTAGTGAAGGGTGGGGTATAAATCCAACCTCCTCCTCCTCCTAATCTGAAAAAACCGGGTTTGATTCCCCACTCCTCCACTTGCACCTGTTGGATGGCCTTGGGCAAGCCATAGTTCTGGCACAGCTGTCCTTGAAAAAGAGCCGTTTCTGTCAGAGCTCTCTCAGCCCCACCTACCTCCCAGGGTGTCTGTTGTGGGGAGGGGGAGGGAAAGGAGTTTGTAAGCCGCTCTGAGACTCCTTTGGGTAGTGAATGGGGGGTTATAAATCCAATCTCTTCTCCTCCTCCTCCTCTTCCTTCTCTCTAGTTCCTGCCAACATCCCCAAATAGGTATCTGGACATAGTTTGCTGTGGTTACAGAAGAACCGCTGGGTGTTTATGGCATATTATGATCCTCTCTCCCCCTGCAGTGGTCTTTTCTTCATGTTCATGACATGACCCCAGGGGGCAACCCAAAGAGGACGCTGTTACACCAGACAGACAATGCATGGGCACTGACCCACTCCTAAATATCCCTTCCAAGAAGGAAAGAGACTACTTGAGGCAGAGGTCCACTTCCGACTGTTGTGCATAAAGTGCCGACAGTCTGTAGGGATGAATTCATGCAGAAAACATATGACCCGATTCCCCTACGCCGCTCCCCCACAGCTATATCCGCGGCCAGAACGGCTGAACATTCCGTAGGCACTTCCACCTTTGGCGTCTCTTACTGAGAGATCCAGTGTTGACAGAGACATCACTGCTAGTCAGGAGGGGGTTTTTTTTGGGGGGGGGAGAGGGGTTGGGAAAAGAGGTGCCGGAAGTGAAGGGAGAAAGGAAGTTCACAATCTGTATTCTGAAAACTCATGAACTTTTAAACATTTTTAAAAAGAATTTTATTGAAGAGGTTTTGGAACTCCATTCTGGGGCATCCCCCCAGGGGGGGGAAAAAGGGGCCGGTTATGGGGAGAGGAAGGGAAAGGTGATCGTAAGCCATTTTGAGACACATGAGGCCTGCTGGGTGACCTTGGGCCAGTCATGGTTCTCTCTGACTTCTCTCCCCCCCCCCACCTGCCTCACAAGGGGCCTGCTGTGGGGAGAGGAAGGGAAAGGTGATTGTAGGCCCTTTTGAGACTCTTTAAGGTAGAGAAAAGGGGGGTATAAAAACCAGGTTCCCCTCCCCACTCCTCCTCCTCCTCCTCCTCTTCTTCAATTCTGAACAAAAGGGACCAAAAGACATTCTGCAATACCCCCCCACACCCAGGGATTTCCCCCCTCCCCATTGTAATTACATGCATCAGGTTTTCTTTAAAGTGTGTGTATATAACGAAAAAGGGTTCAAAAAGGCCAGGACAGGAGTGGCTAAAACATTATTCTCAGTCCTAGTCCCCCTCTGCAGCATTTATTTTAAGACGATAATAACGGAATTGGGCCCATTCCTTCTGATTGCACCGGTCACTTGCGCTCGCAGGGCAATAACAGAATTAATGAGTTAACTATATCAACCAGATTTCCCGGCAAGCTTCTAATGAAAAATGCATGAGATTAAAATTTGGTCGTGTCCCACCCCCCCCCCACCCCCCTTCCGCAGCATTGAACGTGCTGGCGGATAGAGGAGTGGCGAAAGGGGCAGGGCGTGGGAAGGCGTCGGAAAGAGAGACAGACAGGGTGACGGAAAGCCAATCTTCGCAGAGTTTCATTCACATCTTATAGTTTAACTTCTGTGACCCCTGCATGCTAGGAGGTTAGTGCGTGGCAATTGTCAGGAACTGCAGCTGTTCTCTTGGGGAAACCGGGTGCTTTCTTGCACAGGAAGAAATGGGGCACCATCTAGTGCTTTTTCTGGGGAACACCTGGCAGGACAGTCCTGGGTGTGGCCGGGAGATGAACAATGGCCATTTGGCTCTCCGGAAGGCACAGGTGATTTGGTTCGCAGTGACATCCTTCGTAGAGTTCTTCCCGTCCCAAGCCGCTGGTCTGAATGAGTTTAGACTGGACGAGCTTTCAGTAGGACTGCATTGTTAACTGTGTTTCAGAGGGACTGTCAAAGTACCCAGCCAAAAGGTACAGCAAAAACAAATGGGCTATGGTGTGCTTTAAATACATTTTTAAAAGTAGATTGTAAAGCCACCTTGAGAGTGTGTTTTTTTAATGGAAAAGTTGCAGGAAATAAATTAGGAATAAGTAATAGAGATTGGGTTTGTTTATTTTTTTTATTTAATTATATGCCACCTTTCTACCTGATCGGGGTCCACATGGTGTCAGATATATATACCTATATATAATTTATATAAACATTAAATGATATATAAAGATTAAAACAGCTAATTAAAATACAGTTAAAATGACAACATAATTCAATGGAATTTCATGGAATTCACTGCCACAGGAGGTGGTGGCGGCTACAAGCATGGACGGCTTCAAGAGGGAATTGGATAAACATCTGGAGCAGAGGTCCATCAGTGGCAATTAGCCACAAGGTATAGGTAGGAACTCTCCGTCTGGGGGAAAGTGATGCTCTGTATTCTTGGTGCTGGGGGGGGGGGGAGCAACAGTGGGAGGGCTTCTAGTGTCCTGGCCCCACCGGTGGACCTCCTGAGGGCACCTGGTGTTTTTGGCCACTGTGTGACAGAGTGTTGGACTGGATGGGCCATTGGCCTGATCCAACATTGGCTTCTCTTATGTTCTTATGTTCTTAATTAAAACACATAGGCTGTGGTCACACACGCCAGTTGAAGTGCAAAGGAAGAGAGGCTATTCCCTCTGAAGGAATCTGACACGCAGTTATGAGATCACACAGCCCTTTGAAGCTGTGGGTGCAGCCCATCACTGTGTGATCACACAGTGGCCAACCAGTCCTCCAGACAGTCAGCAAGAGGGCAGATAGGCAGAGGCCTTCAGAAGAACATCAGAAGAGCCCTGCTGGATCAGACCAGTGGTCCATCTAGTCCAGCATCCCGTCTCACATAGTGGCCAACCAGTTCCTCTGGAGGGCCAACAACAGGGCAGAGAGGCTGAGGCCTTCATAAGAACATCAGAAGAGCCCTGCTGGATCAGACCAGTGGTCCATCCAGTCCAGCATCCCTTCTCACATAGTGGGCAGCCAGTTCTTCTGGATGCCCAAGAATAGGGCAGAGAGGCTGAGGCCTTCCTCTAAACTTGTCTCATAACTCTGGGATAAAAGTCTTATCAGATGTCTGCCAAATGTATGCTCATTCCTCCAATTTATTGGAAAGGTGAATTTCCATTGACGTAAGATCCCCGTTTAATCCAGGAAAATGTTCGCTCTAAAAACCCTCCCATTGTGAATTTTTTTCTCCGCACAAAAACCTCTTGCTGGATTTAAGGTTGACAGGAGCTTGCCTTGACAGGTCCTAGAACTGATGAGACAGGGCCCTTAGTCAGAATCAACTCTTGTTGGCTTCCAAACTCTCTGCCAAAGAATGATGGACGTCTATGTCTATTTGTATCTTTTTTATAAAATAACTACCAGTACGCCAGGTGCCTTCAGCAACTCTTAATACATCTCCCAATTTTGGGCCGGTAGCAGATATATTTATATATTTATATATATATATTATCTTCCATTAAGTGTCCCATTTTTCCTCCCGTCTTTGCGGCTTCGCTTTTCCCAATCGCCATAGTTCACCACAAAGCCCTCTGGTAATGACAGCGGCGGAGTGATAATGTACTTTCCTGATTTCCCGTTAATAGTCGCACTCGATCCAGCAACGCGTGCCAGTTCGGCGGCAGAAGGATGCTTTCACATCTCTGAGCGAGGCAAAAAGTACCCGTTCAATTTATCGCCTCGGCCAGCTCAGCAGTTTTGCTCAGTTTCTGGCACAGAAATTGATGTTCTCTATTTTTTTTCTTTTAAGAAAAGAGAAGAAAGGAGAAGGCGTTCTTGCGAGTGAAACAAAGTACAATTGATTTTTCACTCACTTTGAAGAACTTGAAAATGGCACTACGTGGGGAAAGTGGCACTAAATATGATTCCCCCCCCCCCCGGGAGGAGGAGACAGCCTCAGTGATGCCTACATCCACAACTCCGAGGCCTCTTTAACCAACAAGTAACAAAGACTGTCTATGAAAGCATTTTTTGTCAAAAGTGGCATTAGTGGATTCATATTATTTTTGTTAATTACATTGTTTATGCCTCGCCTTTCCCCTCGATGGGGACCCAAAGGAGCTTACAACCTTCTCCTCTCCTCCATTTTATCTTCACAACAACCCTGTGAGGGAGGTTAGGTGGAGAATACATGACAACCCAAGTTCACCCACTGAGAGCCAGAGTGGTGTAGTGATTAAGGGTGGGAGATTCTAATATGGGTTTGATTCTCCACTCCTCCTCCATATGCAGCCAGCTGGGTGACATTGGGTTAGTCACAAGTTATCTCAGAGCTGTTCTCTCAAAAGCAGTTTTCTCAGCACCATCTCACCCCGACCTACCTCACAGGGTGTCTGTTTTGGGGAGAGGTGATTGTAAGCCACTCCAAGACTCCTTCAAGTAGTGAAGGGCGGTATATAAAACCAACTCCTCTTCCTCCTCCTTCTTTGGTGTAGTGGTTAAGTGCGCAGACTCTAATCTAGGAGAACCGGGTTTGATTCCCCAGTCCGCCACTTTCTGTATAGTCAAGCTTTGCTGATTTAAAAATAATTCCTTAGCTATATCTTTTGTATAAATTACACATTGTAGGGGCTGGGTAGACTGTATCATTCACTAATCATCCTCTTTCCACAAAATATTTTGGGCAGCTGGGCACCTAGGTCTCTTTTGTATACTAGCATTTCATAAAGCAAGAGGCTGGGCCTACATAATGCATACAACCAAGGCTGTTTTGGGGCAGGAACGCACAGGAACGGAGTTCCGGCTGGCTCCTGAGTTGGCCACACCCAGCAGGAACTCATTAGCATAACAGGCCACACCCAACAACAGAAACTCATTAGGACTGGCTACATTAGGGGTATGTGGCCTAACATGCAAATTAATTCCTGCTACAAAAAAAGCCCTGGGTTTTGACAACAAACAAGGTAAACAGAATAAGAAGCAAACGGTGGGTGTGGCTGGATGATCACTCTTCTGGTAACATGGGGGTGTGGCCTAATGTGCTAATAAGCGGTGCTGTCAGTGGTGTGGCGTAATATGCTAATGAGTTTCTGCTGTTGGGTGTGGCCTATTATGCTAATGAAAAGCCCTGCATACAACAAATCCACTTTTCCTACTCGTAGTATCCTTAAGTTTATGCAACCTTTATCTTATATGCATGCAAGATGCATTTTCGTCCTGAGAGAGTGTTCTCTACAGAAACTACCCGTGTTTTTAAAAAAGAAGATTGTCTTTAAAAGGCTACTGTGATGGGAAGTATCTTAGGGAGACGCAGCTTGGACTTGAGGTATATCAAATGCTTATGCTGTGTTGTACTGAACTTGCAATAAGACATTGTATGTATTCATGAAAATACGTTTAATTGTAATGTTTTTGTATGCATTCTCAATAAATGTAAACTAATGGGTAAAATATGGCATTACACCCCGTCGAAATCCCTCCCCAAACCCCACCCAAGACTCCACCCCCCCAAATCTCCAGGTATTTTCCCAACCCGGAGCTGGTAACTCTAGCACCATGGATCCAACCCTATCGTTAGCGCTCTCATTAGAAAAATCAGAAGGAGGCCTGCGAGTCTGTTATTCTCCGTAATTGCTGCATCCTTCACCCTTTGTTTTCATCCCCGCCTGCTTACTAATTACCCGCTGATCCTGACGGCTTCACAGCCGCTCGCCTTTCTGCCGTCTCATTTGCAAAGTGTCTGACGGTAATCTCTCGGCACTGCATCCCCCTGCCCTTTTCGCCACATTATTTAATCAATAGGGTAATGACCCCCAATGAGCCATTTCCACGGCCATCTTGTCGCGCGGCTTACAAATAAATGGAGGTGGCACCAGGACTCACGTACAGGCCTCCCGGTTGACAAATGTGGGAGAAGAAGAAAGAAAACGGGGTGGGGTGGGTGAGGGGGGACCTTGTTTCTGTGCCAGAGCAATTCTTGTTTGCAGGAAGGCCTGTCTTCAAATCTCTTGCCAGAAAACAACATTTAACGGGCTTGCAAGGCACTGTTATTTTCTTTGGATGGACTTAATTAGGGAACATGTGCACTGGAGAGAGTGTCTGCCGGAAAGATCTCAGCGGATGACACAGGAAACGACCCCCTTTTCCCCTCCTCGCACACGGCGTGTCATCACTCGGAGCGCTGAACTGTGACGAGCACCATAATGTCGAACATGATGAAAGGATAGCATGGTATAAACACACTAATGCACGGAGTGTAGGGGACGGAACTTGTGTTTCACATGGTAGGGCTTAGATATTCTCGAAGGGCCGATGAGTCTTCTTACTTTGATCTTCTGCATCTGTTAAATATCTCGGCTGAACCTAGAGTTGCCGGCCTCCAGAAGATCTCCTGGCATGACCACTGATCTCCAAATGGCTGGTTTGGAGGGTGGACTCTATGGCATTGTGATCCCCCCTCCCCAAACTCTACCTTGCCCGGGGTCATCTTCCAAACCTCCAGGAATTTCTACGACAGGAGCTGGCAACTCTAGATAAGCCTCTGGAACCTGAAAAGTGGGGAATCGAACACACACCTATTTATGCTGATAATTCTCTGCATTTGTCTAAGTTTGGTTGTAGTGGTTAAGAGCGCGGACTCTAATCTCGGAGAACAGGGTTTGATTCCCCACTCCTCCACATGCAGCTGCTGGTGTGACCTTGGGTCAATCGCACGTTCTCTCAGAGCTGTTCTCTCACGAGCAGTCCTCGAGACAGCTCTCTCAGCCCCACCTGGGGAAAGTGGGGTGCGGAAGGGAAAGTAGATAGTAAGCTGCTCTGAGACTCCTTCAGGTAGTGAAGGGCAGGGGTATAAATCCAATCTCCTCCTCCTCCTTCGATCCTGCAGAGGATTTCTATGACAAAAGGAGAAGGACCATTTTTGCTTCTCCTGCCGTCCTCAATGCTGTTTCTGTCTCAGACGAGCAGTACGGGGGACATTTTGGGTTGCAGATGGAGGTGGAGAGTCATGCCCCACAAATAAAAAAAACCCATTCTGATCATGGAAATCCTAGAAGATGAAGAGGAGGAGGAAGAGGAGGAGGAGGAGGAGATTGGATTTATACCCTGCCTTTCACTACCCAAAGGAGTCTCTAAGTGGCTTACAATCTCCTTTCCCTTCCCCTCCCCACAACAGACACCCTGTGAGGTAGGTGGGGATGAGAGAGCTCTTTTTGAAAACTGCTCATGAGAGAACAGCTCTGACAGAACTATGGTTTGCCCAAGGTCATACTCTGCTGCCACTGCTGTGACTTTCTAGCAACGACAACTCTGTACATGACTTTTGCCTTAGAGCGGGGGGGCCAAACTTGCTTAACATAAGAGCCAAATAGAATCAGTGTCAGATATTTGAGAGCCACAAGACATGGAGAAATATCACACACTTCTTTTTGTTGGAAAATATGCAGATCCACTTTTTATTAACATTAAATGAGACTGCCAGAAATAAAGAAGAAGAGTAGGAGGAGGAGATTGGATTTATACCCTGCCCTTCACTTGGAGTCTCAGACTGGCTTACAAACTCCTTTCCCTTCCCCTCCCCACAACAGACACCCTGGGAGGTAAATGGAGCTGAAAGAACTCTGACAGAAACTGCTCTTTTTCAAGAACAGCTGTGCCAGAGCTATGGCTTGCCCAAGGTCATCCAGCAGGTACAAGTGGAGGAGTGGGGAACCAAACCCCGTTCTCCCAGATTAGAGTCTGTGCACTTAACCACTACACCAAACTGGCTCTCTACACCAAACTGTTACAAAAAACAAAAGGGGTAAAAACAGATATTGATAATGATATTTATTTGTCCAATGATATTTGTAGGTGGGGGGGGAGTTGAGAACACATTGCTTTCTTTCTCTGCCTCCCCCTGCCCTCCGCCTCAAGCCTACCCAGGGAGGGGAACACTGGCTTGGGAAAGGAAGAAGTATCGGGGAGGCGTGTCTCCCCTTCGCTTCCCCAGCTGCCCTGCTGGGAGCCACACAATACATAGGAAAGAGCCGCATGTGGCTCCCAAGTCGCAGTTTGGCTTAGACGCTCTTTCTGCATTGCAGGAGTTGGTGGTGTCACTATCGGAATCAAAATGGAGAGGGCCTCTGAAATGAGCTTCCTTGCCTCTCCTTGGCTTTCTGTGAGCTCTCTGATCCCAGAGATAGAAAGAAAGGAATGGATTTAGGTTAATGCGTTGGGTCAGTTCCAGTCAGGGGTCATTTCATAGAAAAAGAGGTGCAGGAGCTCATTAGCACAACTCATTAGCATAACTTATTTGCATATGTCACACCCCCTGACATCACTGGAGGCATGTCAGAAGGCAACACCCACCACTCAGGCTCCACCCCAAAAATCTCCAGGTATTTCCCAACTCAGAGCTGGCGAGCCAGCTTTGCACTTTGACTAAAGACACTTTAGGTTTCCTTTGCTCTTGCAAGGAAGCTACCGGACAACAAGCATGGAAATACAGATCAAGTTAGTTTGCTTTTGCTTCTTTCCACAGCGCATCACCATATGTGCTCGCTCCGGGGCTTATTGCTCCTGGAACGGTGTTCCTGTGCGTTCCGGCTCAAAATGACCCCTGGTTATAGTCAGTTCCAGTTTGGCCGGCATCACATTCGTGGTAGTCCGACATGATAGGTGCGTCAGTAGGCACCTTAGCTACTATAGGTCCAGAAAGATATATACCTCTGGGTTATTTATGGAAGGGGCTGCTCATCAGTGCCCAGGGGCCTTGATGCCAGTATCATAGAATCATAGAGTTGGAAGGGACCTCCCAGGTCATTATGCCCAACACCCTACACAATGCAGGAAATCCACAAATATCTCCCACCCGCACCCCCAGCGACCCCTGTTCTATGCCCAGAAGATGACACAAAACCTCCAGGATCTCCAGCCAAACTGGCCTGGAGAAAAACAGCTTCCTGACCCCAAAGTGGCGATTGGCATTTCCCTGGGCGTGTCAGAAAGGGCCATGAGAACCAACCCTCCTGGCCCACCCTTCTTGTGATCTAGCCAGAATATATTCCTTGTTTGTCTGGGTGATCATGGGATTATCAGTCCTGAATTAAGAACTATGAGTCAGTTTCATATGCTACATTCCAGAGCCTTCCATGTTTGGAAGGTTTAACATTTTGTGTTTGAAGTTCAATAAATAAGAAGGGTTTCTGTTTGGGTTTAAAAAAAAAAAAAAGTTGTCTCTCTTTCTTGATGGAAGTGGGATCCCATCCAGTTTCTCTCCCTCCCCAGTGAACGCAATGGGGACGGAAGCCCATGAAAAGGTTCCTGCAGTCCTGGTTCCCCCAACACTTACTTCTGAGTAAGCATGCTTAGGACTGGACTACATGAGACCGAGCCAGGACACCCATGATTCGGCAGCATAAGAACATAGGAATGTAAGAGGTACCCTGCTGGATTAGATCAGTGGTTCTGCCAGGCCCATAGCTGTGGTAGGGCTTCTGGGGGGATCTGCCCCCTTTCTTAAAGGCACAGCCTTTTATCTCAATTTTATTGTTTCGTCCTAATGTTGTAGCCAGGTTG
This sequence comes from Lepidodactylus listeri, assembly GCA_029233225.1. Taxonomy (NCBI): domain Eukaryota; kingdom Metazoa; phylum Chordata; class Lepidosauria; order Squamata; family Gekkonidae; genus Lepidodactylus; species Lepidodactylus listeri. The sequence continues at coordinate 5,595,566 of JARCFY010000016.1, read as the reverse complement.
ATGTAGTGGTTAAGTGTGCGGACTCTAATCTGGGAGAACCGGGTTTGATTCTCCACTCCCCCACTTGCACCTGCTGGATGACCTTGGGCAAGCCACAGTACGTCAGCCGGATCGGGCCACTTTGGTAGTGGTGTTCCCCCCGCCAGCTAGATCCAGACAGGAGACCTATTTAGCAGGGGAATCCCCGCCCCCCAGGGGGACTTGGCAGCCCTAGGTGGGGCAAGGCCCTGACCCTGGTTGAGGCTAGACAGACATCTCCTGAGGCATTGGTCCCCTGAAAAATAAGCCAAATGCCATCCAAATGTAATGAGTGTATGTTGGAAATGTAAGAAAAAACGTTGGGTCTTACTTCCACTTGTGGTGGCCGTGTCAGAAAAGTCAAATGTTTTGGTTAAAAATTCAGAAAGTGATACGTGAAATACCAGATACTAATCTGTTGTTAAAACCTGAGATTTATTTATTGAATAGAAAACCAGACGGATAGAACAAATTGGATTTGTGTATGATAATAGATATCCTTATAACGGCCAGGATTTTGTTCGCTAAGCACTGGAAATCGGAAGTTATTCCGACGAAGGAGGAGTTAATACAAAGAATATTAGAGATGGCAGAAATTAATAGACTTAACAATGTTCAAACAAGGGAAAGACGAAGAAATCTATTTGAGACTATGGTCTAGAGTGTATAACTGGATTTATGGAATAATGGAAGGTTGAGGCTCTCTACATTGTATTTTTCAAAGCGTAAGACATATTAATTGGTAAAACTTTAAATAAATTAATTTTAAAAAGAGGCTAGACAGACGTCCTTTGGGCCAGGGATATCCCAGGAGATGTTGATTATTAGAGCATAAAGCTCTTCGAGAAGTATACGGGAAGAGGCGGTCCCTCTTACTTAAAGAAGTAATTTTTCAGAATGTTCTTCTCCCCCGCCTCCCCCAGCTACTGTTGTATTTATTTTTGGGAAGTGCAGCTTCTTCACCCAGAGCCCATATCTTCTACCAGGGAAGCAATGGTGCCCCTAAGCTGCGGAGTCTCGTGAGCAAAAATTCCACTTTGTGAGCTGCTGGCATTAAAGTTGTGAGTGAGCGATTTGGCTGCTGCAGAAATTAGTCTGCTAGCTCACACTAACTCAGCTTAGAGGGAACCCTGCTTGGAAGGAGCTTCGAGCGCATTCAGGAACACTTACCTTCACAACACCTCCTGCGTGAGACTGATGGAATGTTTGCCGGTAAGCAGTTCGTCACAGGTAGGCTCATTATAAGCGGTTCCCTAATGAGCACTGAGTTGCACTTCAACCTTTGAGAGGACTTCAGCGATCACTTCTTGGGAGGTGTTCATCTGACTGCAAATTACTCGGGCTCGGGAACAGATTTTGATCTGCCGCCGGACAGCTTGGGTGACTGGCACGTTGTCATCTCCGTAACACACCTAAAAATGAAAGTGCCAAAAACTGTGAGCCGCTCGAGTGAAGCATTCCCCCCCCCCTCCCTCACATGATGCGCTACTTCATTAGGACAGGGTGTCACAGATTCAGCATTTTGATTAACAAGTTGCGTGCAAAGCTCATTTAGCATCTCGAGGTGTGTGTGCTCCTCTTGACAAGTCGAAATTTCTTCACATGTTATGGGAAAAGAGGAGGAAGAGGAGGAGGAGAAGAATAACAACAACAAGAAGTGGAGGAGGATATTGGATTTATACCCTCCCCTTCACTACTCGAAGGGGTCTCAGAGCGGCTTACAGTCTCCTTCAGAGAGCCAGTTTGGTGTACTGGTTAAGTGCGCGGACTCTAATCTGGGAGAACCGGGTTTGATTCCCCACTCCTCCACTTGCACCTGGCTGGATGACCTTGGGCAAGCCATAGCTCTGTACCAGCTGTTCCCTCAAGGACAGCTTGGGAAAGAGCTCTCTCAGCCCCACCTACCTCACAGGGTGTCTGTTGTGGGGAGTGGAGGGCGGGGTATAAATCTAATCTCTTCTTCTTCTTCTTCCCTTCCTCTCCCCACAACAGACACCCTGTGAGGTAGGTGGGGCTGAGGGAGCTCTCTCAAGGACTGTCCTTGAGAGAACAGTTGTCTAGGTCAGGTCTCATCACAGCCAACTTATAGTGGTCCCATAGGGGTCTCAGAAGCTGAGCAGGGTCAGCCCTGGTTAGTACATGGATGGGAGATCACCAAGGGAGTCTACGGTTGCTATGCAGAGGGAGGCAATGGCAATGGCAATGGCAAACCCTGACCTGGATGGCCCAGGCTAGCTTAATCTTTTCAGATCTTGGAAGCTAAGCAGGATCGGCCCTGGTTAGTATTTGGGCGGGAGACCACCAAGGAAATCCAGGGTTGCTTCACAGAGGCACACAAAGGCAAACCACCTCTGCCCTGACCTAGATGGCTCAGGCTAGCCTGATCTTGTCAGATCTCAGAAGCCAAGCAGGGTCATCCCTGGTTAGTATTATGGATGGGAGACCACCAAGGAAGTCCAGGGTTGCTACGCAGAGGCAGGCAAGGGCAAACCACCTCTGAACATCTCCTGTCTTGAAACTCTACAGGGTTGCCTTAAGTTGGCTGTGACTTGACGGCCAAAGAAAAGGCTTCTCTGGTGTGTTTCATGATACCATGCCCAGAAATTCAAACACAATCAAATTAAAAAGCTAATCTTGAAAAAAAAAAATGCACGCCTGTGAAAATCCACTAAAGAACCTACTTGTTTAATTTCTGGAAGGAAATTCCAGAGAGGTGGAGCTGCCGTAGCAAACACTCTTGACCCCGCGCATTTTATTTGGTCTTGATAGAAAGCTGGAATTGTCAAAAGCCGTTGTTGGCTGGACTTTAATTGGCAGGCGGGTTCATGCAGGAGCATATGATTCTTCCAGTCTGTCAGTCCTGGGCCAGAAATGGCTTTAAAGGTTGGAACTGGATTAAAATGCTTTGAACTGAAGCTGGAGGCAAGTCAACGGGCGATTGCAACAGTTCCATTTTCCAATTGGCAAGGGGGCTTGTGGCTTGAAGGCTGGCAGCTGAAGATGGATTGGTGGAAGAGCTGTCTGCAGGAATTAAGAGAGGAGGACACAAGCATGAAGACAGTCAATGACCTGGAGAAGAAGTGCCTGCTCAGTAACTGAGGTGTCCAAGGAGGAGCATAGGATGGTCTGGTGGGATGTTGAGCCAGCAAAGGTCAGAAGTGTTGACTGACTTAGAGGGACCTCCAATGGCCATGGCTCAGTGGTAGAGCATCTCCTTGGCATGCAGAAGGTCCCAGGTTCAATCCCCAACATCTCCAGTTAGAAAGACTGGTTGGTAAGTGATGTGAAAGACCTCTACCTTGAAACCCTAGAGACCAGCTGCCAGTTTGAGTAGACAAGACTGACCTTGATGAACCAGGGGTCTGGTACAGCGGAAGGCAGCTTCAGATATTTATGCTTTTTGTGGGAGGGGCTGTGGCTCAGTGGTAGATCCTCTGCTTGGCATACAGAACATCTGGAGTTCAGTCTCTGTCATCTCCAGTTAAAGGACCAGGCAGTAAATGATGGGAAAGACCTCTGCCTGAGGCCCTGGAGAGCCGCTGCCAGTCTCAGTAGACAACACTGATTTTGATGGACCAAGGGACTGATTTAGTAAAAGGCAGCTTTATGTGTTCAGGTGAGCACATTATGCCAAGATTCAAAGTACTATCAACAACAACAGATACCCCTGGCTTTCTCAGATATGCCCTCCTCTTTCTGGTCCAGGTTTCTGCTAAGGCCTGCTGCGTTCTTTACACTTGGGACCCCATAGAGGAACTGGGGGGTTTCTGGAGGTACACAGCTCCTGATTCTTCGTCTCCATCAGTTCTAGGCGTAGCGTTTCCTGTTGTGTGATGTGCTTGGGGTTTCCCTCTAGTGCTCTGAGCATTAATTATGGCATGAACATAAGAACATAAGAAGAGCCCTGCTGGATCAGGACACTAGTCCATCCAGTCCAGCCTCCTGTCTCCCACAGTGGCCAACCAGGTCCTCTGGATGTCCAACAACAGGGCAGAGAGGCCGAGGCCTTCCCCTGAAGTTGCCTCCTGGCACTGCTTTTTGGAGGATTCCTGTCTCTGAATGTGGAGGTTCCCTTTAGTCCCCATGGCTAGAAGCCACTGGTCGGTCTATCCTCCATGAGGAAATTCTTCTTCTCCAAGGAGAAGATCGCCCGAGGCTGGTCCTGACTACAGCTGCTTGAGAACTGGTTGCCTTGCTTAGCTGTCCCAGGAGCTGCAGTTTAAATGGTTGTACTCAATTGCAGTCACACACAGACTTAATTACATTAGTTAAGCCTGGCAGGTAAAGAAGTTGTGGACCAGAATAGCAAGATCCAGTCATTAAGACAGTGGAGCCAGCACAGGATGTAAATGGTTTATAGTTTGGTGTAGTGGTTTGGTGTAGTGGCTAAGTGCACAGACTCTAATCTGGGAGAAGTGGGTTTGATTCCCCACTCCTCCACTTGCACCTGCTGGATGACCTTGGGCAAGCCGTCGTTCTGGCACAGCTGTTCTTGAAAAAGAGCCATTTCTGTCAGAGCTCTCTCAGCCCCGCCTACATCACAGGGTGTTTGTTGTGTGGAGGGGAAGGGAAAGGAGTTTGTAAGCTGCTCTGAGACTCCAAGTGAGTGAAGGGCGGGATATAAATCCAATCTCTTCTTCTTCTTCTTCTAGTATCCAACTCAGGCACAGAGTATCTGACTCTCATCTTGTCCTAGAGTGGAATAAGATGTGGCTCCCTTTACGGTTCAGTTAAAAGCACTGTGAAAATTACACTTAATTACCAACAGTGCCAGCAGAAGCACATATGTTCGAGGCGAACGCTGTGACCAAGAGACCCAGAACCTATTAATGGAGTGCAAATAACGAACTCTAACTCGCGTGCGTTTCTTTCCCGTCGCTTCGGGGTGCGCATGTGGTGTTTATGTGGCATTAATTACACTATCAATGTGACGGAGGGTGCCAGGTTTTTGACAGTCCTGGGGACACGATCCCATCCACACTTCCCTAAAAAAAGATTCTGACAAGGCCGAGTTGGGAAGGGGAAGGAACCCACTGTCTCTCAGAAGGCGCTTTTTTGCGTCCATCGAAACTTTGGGCACCACGAGTCTGTCAGGCCTGCTGGCAATTAACAGCAGCTGTGGTGGTAATTTTTCTAATATGGGCACCAGGTATGGGACGGAAATGACTGGCACGGTTCGTGCCGGCTACTGAACAGCTGTCGGATGGTAATAACTTCTAATCACCACCGACATTCAAACCGACCCGGGTGCGTCCTGCTTGATGGCACTTATGCACACATCTGGAGAGGATGGGGGGGTTCATTGTTATGCGCTTCCATGTAAACTGTGGCTCACCCTTAATACAAGGCAGACTCGAAAGATAATACGTAGAATTTACAGAAACCAGCGCAAATATGCATTCTGCCAAACAGGACTGTTTTTTCAACTGCAAGCTATGAAAACGTTTCACGGAAATATTTGACGGCAGCGGTAGGGAAAGGAGTATGCGGGAGATAAACAAAGTTAACATTTTTTCCTCCCCCTCAAGGACTGTATATACTTTGCTCGCTTTTTGATTATTAGCTCTCCAGCCAGGTATTCAACACTGCGGGCGAAACTTTCTCTGGAGGTGTAGGCTTCCATCAAAAGCGGAGCTTATTTAAATAAATCGGTAATTATTATTTCCTTTCCCTTTGATGCCTAATCAGAGATCTGTTTTCTTTAAATCTTGACACTTCCCCCCCCCCCCTTTTTCTTCGTAGCGAACTTACTACATCAATGGCTTGTGCCACACTTGGCGAGAGGGTACTTGGCCCTCAAATTCAGGTCAGTTTCGGGCGGCGGGAAGGGTTGTCGGGTCGCAACCGATTTGTGGTGACCCCATGGTGTTTTCAAGGCAAGAGTCATTGGTCCTTTACGCATTTGCCTACCACTCCAGATTTTCTGAGTTTTCAAGTCGAGGCAGTTTAAGTCCACAGCAAAACAGCATCCAAATAACCCGGGGCAACCGCAGCCTGAACATTTCAGAGCTGGGAAAAGGTCAGAGGAGGGCAACCCAGATGATGAGGGGGTCGGAGCACCTTCCCTATGAGGAAAGGCGGAAGAGTCTGGGACTTTTCCGTTTGGAAAAGAAATGACTAAAGGAGAGGACATGATAGAGGTTTATAAAATTATGCACGGGGTGAAGAGAGTTGACAGTGAGAACCTTTTCTCTTTCTCCCAAAATACTAGAACTTGAGGGCATCCAGTGAAGCTGATGGGCAGGAGGTTCAGGACGGACACAAAGAAATGCTACTTCACACAGAGAGTGATTAAAATGTGGAATTTGCTGCCAGAGGATGCAGTGATGGCCACAGGAACAAACAGCTTGAAAAGGGGATTAGAAAATCCATGGAGGGTTAAGTCCATCCATGACTACTAGCCATGATGTCTGAGGGGAACCTTTACCTTCAGAGGCACTAATCCTCTGAGTCCCAGAGCCAAGAGGCAACATCAGGGGAAGGAACTGGTTGGCCACTGTGTGAGAGAGGATGCTGGACTGGATGGACCACTGCTCTGAAATAGCAGGGCTCTTCTGATGTTCTTAGGAAGGCCTCGGCCTCTCTGCCCTGTTGTTGGCCCTCCAGAGAAACAGATTGCCCACTGTGTGAAATAGGCTGCTGGACTAGATGGACCACTGGTCTGATCCGGCAGGGCTCTTCTTACGTTCTTATCCGAAGATCCTTGAAAGAAGCATGTATAAAAGTGTAATAGACAGATAGATTGTATACAGTCATTCTCTCCCCCCCCCGCTGCCTTACAACCTGATCCTCTACATGTTTACTTGGAAGTAAATCCCACCATCTTCAATGCAGTAAGGACACATTTGAGTGCTCCCTCCATTTTCTTAACACCCCCCACCATCTTTTCAAAAAGTCTATTCATCCCTTTCCAACTTGGCCGACAATATGAATTCTGCCAACGTCTGCTGGAATGCGCTTTCTTCTTCTCCTTCCTAGCATTTGTTTATAGTCTTTAGATGGCTGTTCCCTCCGGCAAGGAAAGGTCATGTTTTATTTTGAACAGTGCTAAGTAAATGACTCTTGCTTAATAAACGTTGGTTAATTAACAATAAATTTAAGTAAATTAATACAAGTTTTACCCATCAGTGAGCTTAATTGTTTATCCCCAAAGATTAACAAAATTATGCAGAAGGATCCGATTCATATGTAGAAAGATAATTGGATGGGATCATTGATGTTCATACAGAGAATCATCAGAAAAAGTGAGGATGGCGGGAAAAGGGGGTGAGGACAAATAATGCAGATCTAAGGAGGGGGAGGCAAGGAAAGAGGGAGGGAGGAAGGAAGTCCATCAGTGGCTATCAGCCACAAAGTATAGATAGAAACTCTCAGTCTGGGGCAAGTGATGCTCTGTATTCTTGGTGCTTCTGGGGGGAGGGGCAACAGTGGGAGGGCTTCCTGCTCCCACTGTTGGACTTTCTGAGGGCACCTGGTGTTTTTGGGCACTATGTGACAGAGTGTTGAACTGGATGGGCCATTGGCCTGATCCAACATTGGCTTCTCTTATGCTCTTATGTTCTTAAGGAAGGCAGGCAGGCAGGGAGGGAGGGAAGGAAAGGAAAGAAGGAAGGAAGGAAGGAGGGAAAGAAGGAAGGAGGGAAGGAAGGGGGGAGGGGGGGGAGGGAAAGAAGGAGGGAGAAAAGAAGGAAGAAAGGTGGAAGGAAGGAGAGAGGGAAAGAAGGCAGATAGGAAGAAAGGAAAGAAAGAGGGACGGAGGGAGGGAGGGAAGGAAGGCAGAGAGGAAGGAAGGAAGAAAGGAGGAAAAGAATGGAAGAAAGAAAGAGAGAGAGAGAAAGGGAGGAAGGGAGGGATGCTCCATCCTTATAGCCCACCATCCTGGATCAGACCAGTGGTCCATCTGGTCCTGCATCGTATTTCACACTGTGGCCAAGCAGTTGCCATGGAGGGCAACCAAAAAGGGCATAGAGACTGAGGCCCTCCCCTAATATTGCCCTGTTAGCTATGGTTGCCAGCCTCCAGGTAGTGGCTGGAGTTCTCCTGGGATTACAACTGATCCCTAGGCAACAGACCCCTGGAGAAAATGGCACCTTTGGAAGGTGGACTCTACGGCATTATACCCCACTGAAGTCCTTCCCCTCCCCAAACTCCACCCTCCTCAGGTTCTACCCCCCAAATCTCCAATTACTTCCCCACTCAGAGCTAGCGGTCCTGTTCCTAGCACTGATATTCAAAGGTTTACTGCCTCTTGACATGGAGGTTCCCTTAAGTCAAAGACTGGCATCCACTGGTGGACCTATCCACCATCAATATCCCTGGAAAAACCATAAAAAATCACTAATGTTCATACAAAGCATCATCACAAAAAGGGCGAAGGTCCTAATTTTGAGAGCCAGTTTGGTGTGGTGGTTAGGAGTGTGGGCTCTGATCTGGGAGAACCGGGTTTGATTCCCCACATGCAGCTGCTGGTGTGACCTTGCGTCAGTCACAAGTTCTGTCAGAGCAATTCTCTCAGGAGCAGTTCTCAAAAGAGCTCTCTCAGGCCCAACTACCTCACAGGGTGTCTCCTGTGGGGAAGGGAAGGGAAAGGGATTGTAAGATGCTCTGAGACTCCTTCAGGTAGTGAACGGTGGGGTATAAATCCAGGTAGTGAAGGGTGGGGTATAAATCCAGTCTCCTCCTCCTCTTCTAAAATTAGGGTTGTCAACTCTGAGTTATGACATTCCTGGAGATTTGGGGGGGTAGCCTAGTGTAGGGAGTGACCTCAGCAGGACACCGTACCACTGAATCCGCCCTCCAAAGCAGCTGTTTTCTCTCAGGGAACTTATTTCTGTACTCTGGGGATCAATTGTAATTCCAGGAGATCTCCAGGTCCCACCTGGAGGCTGGCAATCCTAGCTGCTGCGTGAAGCCATGCTAGACTGCGTCCTCATTTTCCAAAGTACACAACATTTTCCACCAATCTTTTCTGGTATGGCAGACATTTCAGCATGGGATATACACTGCAACCCTAAGTATAGTATCCTGGGATTGTGTCCCATTGAATAGACCCACCTAGGATTCTGCATATACCAATTTAGGATTGCTTTCATAGCACACTTTCCTGGGAGTAAGTCCCACTGAATAGACTTGGCTAGGGTTCTGTGTAGACCTCCCAAGGATCAGTCTCCTGGGTACCTTGCTCAGCCCAAAAGTCTGCATCTCATATTGCAAAGGGTAGTGTAGAGTAGTGGATAGAGCAGGGGTGTCAAACATGCGGCCCAGGGGCTGGATCAGGCCCCTGGAGGGCTTCTATGAGGCCCTCACTGGAACTGGCCATTGCCTGCTTCCAGTTCTGTTGCTGCTGCTGCATCATAGCTTGCTTCGCCAGACTCTCTCAGTCGCTCAGCCATTTCGTGTTTCCCCCTGGGTCCTAGACTCAGAACTCTGAGCATGAGATTGTGAATGTCAATAAATCAAATGAGATGGTGAATGTCAATAAATCAAAAGTAGGTTTGCCGCTGACAGATACACACCTGAACAGCATACTCAAGAGTGCAACAGCACAGACAGTTTGATGCAATAATTCAGAGCAAGAGGTGTCAGTTATCAGGTACTGTTAAATAAACAAAATACTGCAGGAGGGCTAATGTTTTAAGCATGTTTTTATTTTAAGTAAAAAAAAAAATCTTTGTGTCCTTTATAAAGTTTATATCTCTACTACCTGTCATTACATGTTATGACACACATGGCCCAGCCCAACAAGGTCTCATTTATGTCAGATCCGGCCCTCATAACAAATGAGTTCGACACCCCTGGGATAGAGCATCAGACTAGGGCCTGGGTTCGAATCCCCACTCTGCCATGGCAGTGAGCTGGGTGACCTTAGGCCAGTCACATATTCTCAGCCTCACCTACCTCACACGGTTGGTGTGAGGAGAAAATGGAGGAGAGGGGAATGAGGTGAGCTGCCTTGGGTCCCCATTAGGGATACAAATGAAGTAAATCGGGTAATATCAGGTCTGTCTCTTAATTTAAACTACTGTCACATGGGGGGGGGGATATCATTCTATTTTTCATAGGAAGCAACTCTGTTAAGGTCTTTTTTCAGTTAGGTCTTGAACTTGTAGATATCCCCAACTGGGTACGCTGCTATAATTCATTGAATTTACTGCTTAAGAGCCAGAAGAGTGAGGTTTTGTTGAGTTGCAGACCATATGTGTAAATATTTAACAAATAGAAGGGACCTCCAGGGGTCATCTAGTCCAGCTCCCTGCACAATGAAGGAAATTTACAAATACCTCCCACACACACACACCACCTGTGAGTGACCTCTATTCCACGCCCAGAAGATGACCCCAAAAAAAACAAAAAAACACACCCTCCAGGATCCCCAGCCAAACTGGCCTGGAGAAAAATAGCATTCCGGACCCCAAAGGGGCGATCAGCATTTCCCTGAGTATGTCAGAAAGGGCCACAAGAACTAAGCCCTGAGGGAACCCTTCCTGCCCTCTCTTCCAATGCTCCCTCTAAGCCCTCTCTTCCAATGCTCCCTCTTGCGAGCTAAAATCCTACTTTGTGAGCTACCAGCATTAAAGTTGTGAGTGAGAGATTTAGCCGCTGCCTCAATTAGTCTACTCTGGAGCCCTCCTTCCTGAGCTAAGATGAAACTCTGTGAGCCGGAGGCTGAAAAACAGTGAGCTAGCTCACACTAACTGAGCTTCGAGGGAACACCGCCAGGCACCTTTCTGTTCCGCTGCTCTTGGCGAGAAATAAATCCCATCATTGCTGAGATGCTGTTTAACGATTTAACCAGAGAAGTCTCACCAGAGGTCACAAAACGACGGGGAGTCGCTGGAGGTGCCTTAACATGGCCCTTAGAGATCTTTTTATGTAAGATTTTGCTGGTCTCTGCTATGGAGAACTGCGAAGCACCAGCTGCAAGGAAATGGATGTGGTATGAGGGAGTACCAGGCTCTCGCCTCTCTGCTCTGTACGGGCATAAAAGAAGGCCGCGGGGCTCTGGTTATTCTCAGCTCCGGAGATAAGCGTTCTTCTTCCCTGCTCTGTTCTCAGCCTTTGCTGATGATACAGGGGCTCGATGAATGCCTCCTATTCTTCGTTATCTCTTCGCCAATCTCCCGGACTCTCCGAGATCCATTCCTTTCCGAACAACAAACCCTCTGTTTGACATAAATCCATCCCTGGGGGGGGGGGGGGGTTCTGGCTTCTCTTTTCTGCCCCTCGTATGCATTCCTTATCAAGTTCAAAGGGCTTTCATTCAGATTTCTTTCTTTTTTAAAAAAATTCTTGTCGTATCACCAGACCGTTAAACCGTCTTTCTTTGAGGGTCGCTTCGGTCCTGACCCATGGCAGCAGGATCCAAAATAGTTCCTATAAAACCATTTATTGATGCAGCTCTGGAAACCGATCTGTTTCTTATGTATGCTCACTCTTCTCCCTTCTCTATTTCATCCTCACAACAACCCTGTGAGGTAATTTAAATGATTATTATATGACAGTGCATGCATTACAGTCAGGAGATCCTAATATTGTCTGGCAGGCATAAATTCTAGCTCTTTTAGCATTATGCACCACTAGGTGGCGAGGTAGACAGTTTTTTATAATATATTTCTTTATTTTCACTATATTGTGTAACGCACATACAGTAGTCAAAATGTAAATAATTACTGGCATTGATAAAATTGGGGGAGAGTTGGGGCTTTACAAATGAAAAGAAGTTTACTTTACTTGCCTTTTCGATAACATTTTATTAACTGTTTCAAGTATAGCCCTTACTTTTTTTTTACAGAATTTCTCTAGTAATAGTAATATCTTTCTTCAAGTGTCTAAACATATACATAAATTATAAACTTTCAGATTGAATGATCCAGTTATAAAACCTTGACCAGATAGTATCAAATTGTTCCTCTGTTAAATTTTTCAAGTAAAAAGTCAACCTTTCATTTTCTGCTGCATCCAGTATTTTGTTAATCACTTCAGTCTTAGATGGTGTTTCTGGTTTCTTCCAGTGTTTTGCTAACAAAATTCTAGCCACTGTAATTGCATACATTATAAAATGAAGGACATTAATTCATTGGGTTGAAGGCAGTAGGAAAAGAGGAAGAGGCAACGTGAGATGGGTTGATTCAAGCAAGGAAGCCAGGGCCCTCGGTTCGCAAGACCTGAGCAAAGCTGTTAAGGTTAGAAAATTTTGGAGGTCATTAATTCATAGGGTGTCCATAAGTCATAAGTGAGTTGACGACACTCAACAAACAACACACAGTAGTAGGTGATGTGAACGACCTCCCCAAGAGACCCTGGATAGCCACTGCCAGTCTGAGTAGGTTGGACCAACTGTGATGGACCAAGAGTCTGACTCAGTACAAGGCAGCTTCAGTTGTTCATATGTTCAAAACCTACAACGACCCTAAGTGTGAAAAATTCTATTCCAGCCCTATGAAAACCTTTGATCAACACATTGGACTAAAAGGATTGCCTGCGTATCGAATTACACATTCAAGATGGTTTATCTGCCTTGGGGCCATTTGGTACCTGGGAATAAGCAGGCATTTATCGACAAATCCAAAGCTAAATCTACAAGGCCAGCGGCTTGCCAAGTTCAGGTGGGGGAATTCAACGAACCGCTAGCCTGTTACGAAAGGTCTATTCCCCAGCAGAACGAACAGCATTTTAAGGAATGTCGAAACCTCAGATTTCGCAAAACTGAATATATTTTAATCAAGTTCTCTGCCGGTAAGATATTTGACCTTCTTGAACCCGAGCGGTGTGTCTGAAAGGGGGCAACTGCTTCGAAATTCCTTGTGGATTAGTGATAAACAGCCTATCGCCTGTGTAAAACTCAAGGCCGCAAATCCTGACCGCACTGAAATCAATGGGCGCCGAGAAGGTCAATAAAGGAAGGATTACAACCAACTTTAATTAAACCCTAAAATCAAAGTGATAAGAAATCAGAAAACCTGCACCAACAGAGACTTTTATACACCCCGTTCAAAGAAAAATATTTTATGTGTTCATCCATATGTCATTTTACATTACCTTATTGGACAACAGGAAAGACATATACTAGGAGTATGATTTGGTCCTCTGCTACATGAGAGAAGAGAAAAGATTGGATTTATACCCCGCCCTTCACTACCCAAAGGAATCTCAGAGCGGCTTACAATCTCCTTTCCCTTCTCCTCCCCACAACAGACACCCTGTGAGGTATGTGGGGCTGAAAGAGCTCTTTCGAGGACTGCTCTTGATAGAACAGCTCTGAGAAAACTTGTGACTGACCGAAACACACCAGCAGCTGCATGTGGAGGGGTGGGGAATCAAACCCGGTTCGCCCAGATTAGAGTCCACACTCATAACCATTACACCAAACCCACCGTGTCTGAAAAAAATCCATGTGGTGGCACATTTGATTTGATTTATTTGATTTCTATCCTGCCCTTCCCGCAGCCGGGCTCAGGGCAGCTCACAGCATAAAATGCAGGGCTACTTTTGGGCAGGAACGCACAGGAACAGAGTTCCAGCTGGCTCCTGAGTTGGCCACAAGGAGCTTACACAAGCTGTACAACATAAAATATCTCTTTGACATAATAAGAAGAGAGTCGTGTGGCACCTTACAATCCTGCAGATCTATTAGCTAGTGTGGTGTGAGGGTTCAAGTTTCAGACTAAGGTCTGGGAGACCCAAGTTCGAATACCCAGACTGCTATGGACACTTGCTGGGTGACCTTAGGCCAGGCACAGACTCGCAGTCTCACTTAACGCACACAAGGTTGTTGTGAGGATAAAATGGAGGAGGGGAAAACAACGTCAGCCATTTTTGGTACCCATGGGGGGAAAGACAGCATGTAAATAAATAAATAAATAAATAAGCAAGCTTTTATGAAGTACACCGTCTTTGTCTGTTTGGTCAGCATGCAAGAGATGGTCTTTTTTGGTGGCAGCCCCACGATCATGGAACAAACCCACAGGGAAGTACATCTGTCCCACATTTTGGCAGTTCAGAAGGTATCTGAAGACAGTTTTCATTTAGGACCGCATTTGCCTGATTCAGGCTGTATTCATTAGTAGCCTAGCCTTTAAATTGTGACCTTTTATGCATTTCTATAGTTGTTTTATTTACATAGTTTTTATTACATTTTTGTAAGCATTGTCTTTATATTGTAAGCTGCCTTGAGTTCCACATGCATGTTTTAACTAATGAATGTTTTGACTAAATAATTTATTCTACACATAGGTATGGAGAAGGAAGTTTAGACATGGGGGGCTGAAAGGAAATTAAAGCCGGATGTTCGTGATATTCCTATATAAAGCATTGATGTATAAAATACAAGTAGAGTTCACAACACCAGTGACTGACATAATCACACTCTTTCTAGCTTTGCAAGGCTGATTTGACACCGATTATGAAACCAATCTCTAGAAAAATGGAATAATAATGAGAATTCTCGTATGGCATTGTGTGTGGAATAGCCAGGAGATCCTAAGACTGTCTGGCAGCCAAATGTTCTAGCTCTTTAGTGTTATGCACCAGTAGATGGCGAGCTAGACTTTTTAAAGGGAAGAGATGTTTCAGAGCTGGGTTGCCATTGCCTGCCTCTGTGTCACTACCCTGGTATTCCTTGGAGGTTGTCCTTCCAAATTACTAGCCGAGGCCAACCCTGCTTAGCTTTTGAGATCTGATGGGACTGGGCTTGCCTGGGCTATCCAGGTCAGGGCAGAAAAATGGAACGTAACTTGCTCATCAACTCTAATTCGACCATTTGGCTCTAGAACTTCCATTTCATGTTTCAGAAGGTAGCTGTGTTGGTCCACGGTAGAAGAGCTGGATTCGAGTCTAGTAGGGCCTTAGAGACCAACAGGATTTTGGGGGGTATTAAATGTCAAGGGCCAGTGCTCCTTTCTCCTCAGACATGTATCTGATGAAGGGAGCTTTAACTCTCCGAAGCTTAGACACACAAAATCTTGTTGCTTCTTAAACTCCTACTGGACTCGAACCTAGCTCTCCCTTTCAAGTGTTTTTGCTGTTGAAAAACAATGACTTGGTGTGTGGGCCAAGAGTGTTAGGCAGACTGTTTCTGGCTTCTGGCTGTTATTGCGCAGTCCTAAATAAAAGCATCTTCAGCAGCCTCCTTAAAGATCGAAAGTGACTGGGCCAGGGATACTTCCCTGGGGAGGTTGTTCCATAAACGTGGGGCTGCCACCAAAAAGGCGTCTCTTGTGTACCCACCATGCAGGCATCTTGGATTGGTGGGAAAGTCAGGAGGGCCTCTTCCTGTGATCTTAATTCCTGGGCAGGACCATATGGGAGAAGACAGGCTCTCAGACACCTATGTCCCAAGCCATGTAGAAGAAGAAGAAGAAGAAGAAGAGATTAGATTTATACCCCGCCCTTCACTCACTTGGAGTCTCAGAGCAGCTTACAAACTCCTTTTCCCTTCCCCTCCCCACAACAGACACCCTGTGAGGTAGGTGGGGCTGAGAGAGCTCTTTCCCAAGCTGTCCTTGAGAGAACAGCTGGTACAGAGCTATGGCTTGCCCAAGGTCAACCAGCCAGGTGCAAGTGGAGGAGTGGAGAATCAAACCCGGTTCTCCCAGATTAGAGTCCGCGCACTTAACCCCTACACCAAACTGGCTCCCAGTCTGTAGGGTTGCAAAGGTCAAAACCGACACTTTGAACTGGGCTCGGATCACAAGGCAGTGTACTTGCTGTAGTATCGGGATGGTGAACGGGCTTTCCCCTTCTGCAGGAGTCCTGGCGGGTCCCCTTCTGTGTTCCTTGTTCATCAACTGGGGTAAAAGACAAGTAAAAAACGAGGGAGCCAACAGGCTGCTGTGCCTGGCGTTTCAGAAGAAAATCCGAAAATCGTCTCCTCACGAGTAACACAAGAGTGACAAGGAGGCAAGACATGGCCGGTATCATTGTATGATGGCAGCCCAGGCTAACCATCCATAAGCACCAAGAAGGCTAGCAAGTGACTGGGTTCCGGTGGGGAAACACTGTTGTAGCGCAGGAGATCTCCCAAACAGTAGTGCTAACAGCTACCCAAGGAGTAATAAGGATGCCATTACCAGGATCATCCTATTTGAACAGTTGTTGGTGTCCAAAAGGAATGGGAAATGAAGCCTTTGAAATACTGATCGATTTCAGTGGGAATTCCTACTGAGTTAATCTTGAGGATTATTCCATTTTCTTAAGGGATTTGGGCTATAATCCTATGCAAACACGAGAGCAAATGTCCCAATAGCATTGAAAGGGTTTCCTCCCAGACGAATGGGGAGTGCGAGTTCTGTGTTGGAATCTCTCTCTTCTCTCTCTCTCTCTCTCTCTCTCTCCACCCACCCACGGCCTTTTTTTTCTGGGAGAATACATCAGAAGAGAATTCTGGAACCTCTTTGGCAAAATTATTTTTAAAATGTTTAAAAGTTCATGAGCTTTCAGTACACAGGTTGAAAACTTTATTTAGTTATTTATTTTGGGATTTGCATCCCGCCCTCCCCGCGAGCGGGCTCAGGGCGGCTTACATGGGCCGACGGCCAATCAAAACATTAACACCTATAAAATCAATAAAACATTCATAATAAATACAGTTAAAACAGATAAAAGCTTCCATAATAACACTTCCGATGGCAACTTAGTGAGCGGCATAACCCCCCCCCCCCCCCCCGCTATGCCAAGACCGTACAGGACCAGGGTCATCATAGGTGTTACAATGATGGGTGGTATCTTTGGTGGCGGCTCCTATTCAAAAGCCTGGCGGAAGAGCTCCGTTTTACAGGCCCTGCGGAACTGCATCAGGTCCCGCAGGGCCCTGATCTCCTCCGGGAGCTCATTCCACCAGATAGGAGCCGCCACTGAAAACGCCCTGGTCCTTGTTCTGGCCAGCTTGGCGTCCCTGGGGCCAGGGACACATAGTTGATGTTTAGACCCCGACCGAAGTGCTCTCTGGGGTATATACGGAGAAAGGCGGTCCCTAAGGTATGTTGGACCCTGGCCATATAGGGCTTTATAGGTAAGAACCAGCACTTTGAAGCGAACTCGGTATGCTATAGGCAGCCAGTGCAGTGCCGCCAGCACAGGCCCGATGTGGTCATGCCTCGCAAGACCCATCAGCAGCCTGGCCGCGGCATTCTGCACCAGCTGCAGCCTCCGAATTTGCGCCAAAGGCAGCCCCATGTAGAGAGTGTTACAGTAGTCTAGCCTTCATTTCCCTCTTGAGAGTTCCAGCACCCCCCAACCCAAAAAAGCCCTCTGTCTGTCTGTCTATCATCACCATCATCAATGATAGATCTATCATCTATCAATGATAGATCTATCCTCTATCTATGTATCTATCAATTATCTATCAATCATCTATCTATATATCATCTATCTGTCTCTCAAATGGGGAGTACAGGTTCTATGTTGGAATCTATCTATTGTCTGTCTGTCTATCCATCTATCTATCATCTTCATCCTCTACTTACCCACACACACACATACGCCTGTGAATTAGGAATGTTTGTTTACAGAAGAACATTTAGCTCATATTGAAATAAATGTTGTTAGTCCATAAAATGGGAGACTTAAGCTAAGGCCAAGGCCAACGGTGCAAGCAAAGGACAAAAGGATCTTCTATTACTCCGCTAAAAACGTCCCTGCATGTTTTGCCCACGAGGGAATCTGCAATATAGAATACAGTTACAATACTGAGCTCTCGTGCCACGGAAGCCCGCTGGGTGACCTCAGGCCAGTCCCACTCTCTCATGCTAACCTCCCTCACAAGGTTGTTGTGAGGATAAAACAGAGGTGAGGAGAAGGATGTAAAGCTGCTTTGGGTCCCCCTTGAGGGGCAAAGGTGGAGAACAAATCAATAAATATCATTATATAACAATGGTTATTTAGTTAGATAAAGGCAAAGGTAAAGGTAAAGGTTTCCCTTGCTCGGAAGCTAGTCAAATCCGACTCTAGGGTTGCAGTGCTCATCTCCGTTTCCAAGCCAAAGAGCCAGTGCTGTCCGAAGATGTTTCTGTGGTCATGTGGCTGGCATGACTAGACGCTGAGGCACATGGAATGCTGTTTACCTTCCCACTGAAGCGGTACCTATTTACCGACTTGCAATTTCTTGCTTTTGAACTGCTAGGTTGGCAGGAGCTGGGGCCAGAGACGGGAGCTCACTCCGTCATGCAGCACTCGGGTCTCGAACTGCTGAACTACTGGTCTGCAGTTCAGCATCTTAATCACTTGAGCCATTTGAATAAATAAATGTTGTTTTTTTAAAAAATTGCAACCTGTACCTTGCAATACCAATTAAATACAAAACCATTAGGAATAACCTCCAAGTGGCACTGGACTTCTGTATTATTTTATTTATTAAAATCTGTTAACGTTGGAACAGAACACAAAAGGGTTTACTCCGGCACATTTCCCTATAATACGGTAAGTTTGCTGTTTATGGCTCAAGTTGCATAAATAAATTATCCGGTAAGGTTGAACAGGGCTTGTGATGGAGATGCACATTCCCTGTCGGATGAAAGTAGTGTTGTTGGGTTTTTGTGTGTGTGTGTGTGTGTGTCTCAAGCTGAGAATCAGGCCGAGAGGCTGATTATTCCATGCCGAAGCATTCGGGGAGAATCCGTGATGTTCAAAGGTCTCCCCGCGGAGTGATCGCCTGGAGGAGGAGGGGATTGGGGGCTCTCTTGTCGGGATGCTAGCAGCTGGATCAGTGGGCTAATTGTGGCGAGCCCCTCTCCGGGGGAGGTGGCAACAGATTCTGAGTGCGGCTGGGAATTCCCTGTCCTGGTTTCGAACCAGCTGGGAGGAGGGGAAGGAATGAGGAAGCTGAATTGATAACCAAGTTAGGAAAAGTTTTAATAGCGCAGTTCAGGAGAACTCTTGGAGAATGGATTCTGCGAGGAAGAAAGACACGACGGAAGGGTAATTTCGAAGCTTCAATGGTGATGTGTCTGTAGGGGCTGCGGCTCCGGGGCTGAGCAACTGCTTGGCCTGCAGAAGGTCCCAAGTTCAGTCCCTGGTATTTGCAGCTAAAAGGATCAGGTGGTGGGTAATATGAAACATCTGTATCTGAGACCTTGGAGAGCCACTCTCAGTGTAAGTAGACAGTATAGATTTGATTTGATTTATTTGATTTCTATCCTGCCCTTCCCGCAGCCGGGCTCAGGGCAGCTTACAGCATAAAATGCAGGGCTATTTTGGGGCAGGAACGCACAGGAACAGAGTTCCTGCTGGCTCCTGAGTTGGCCAGGCCTACAACCAAAACCTCTGGCATGCGTGGCTACAGAGCAGGCTGCCCTCCCCACCATTAAACACAAGAGGGAAAGGCGGTATGTTAAAATGCCCTCTTTCCCTCTGGGGAGCCCCTGGGGATTTCAGATCTCAGGCACTTCAGCAGTGCCTTTCCCTGGCCATCTGGGTGGGGGGGGGGGTAAGGAGGCTAGAAAGGCAATGCAGAAGTGCCTGGGACTTGATGTCACTTCCAGTTTTCTCCAGAAGTGGTGTCGCACCATGCGTAGCACTGGCATTCCTCCCATGTCCCCACTCCCCATCTCCTGTGAGAGAATAAAATGCAGGAAGGGAGACTGGGTCTTTGTTGGGGAGAAAATATCTTTTAAAAGAGATTTTTGGAACCACAGAATCACAGAGTCGGAAGGGGCTCAATGCAGGCCATCTCGTCCAGCCCCCTGCTCAATGCAGAATTAGCTTTGAGCATCCCTGACGAGTATCTGTCCAGCTGGGGCTCGAAGGCTGCCAGTGTTGCAGCTGACCTGACCGGGAAAATCAGACCCAAACTTAATGATGCAAAAAGAATTTGTGTTAAATCCAAACCCAGAGTTCCATTTTGTTTCTTTCCCCCCTCTCTTTTATATAATTTAGCTTGCTTTTAACATGACCTACCAGGTCCCATGACAATCATATAGAAGAAGAGAAGAGATTGGATTTATACCCCACACTCAGAGTGGCTTACAATCTCCTTCCCTTCCTCCCCCCACAACAGACACCCTGTGAGATAGGTGGGGCTGAGAGAGCTCTGACAGAAACGGCTCTTTTTCAAGAACAGCTGTGCCAGAGCTATGGCTTGCCCAAGGTCATCCAGCAGCTGCAAGTGGAGGAGTGGGGAATCAAGCCCAGTTCTCCCAGATTGGAGTCCATGCACTTAACCACTACACCAAACTGGCTCTCAACTGTGCAGTTCCAGATTTTCCTCTTTAAAAAAAAAAAGCAGGCATTGTTATACACTCTCTGAAGCAGTATCTGAAGAAGTGAGAGTGCACACAAAAGCTTGAACTCAGAATAAAACTTTTCTGGTCTTAAAGGTGCCACTGGACTCAAAGGCTGCGATCATACACACAATTAGACCTGACATAGGCGTGGAGGCTGGGCGGATTTAAAGGGAGCGATCAGAGAGCAACATCTGGGAAGTGTCCTGCAGCCGTCGACAATCTGTTCTGCTCCACTGCAGAAGCAGAGTTAGAAGACACTAGGGAAAATCCAGTAGTAAACGGATTGCGATGGGCTATGGACTTTATTTCCCCCTGTCTGATTGCTCCAGCATACTCTCATGCCGTTGGGATGGTCTGATCAGGTCATCCCAACTCCATGCCATTGTTTTTTTCCCCCTTCTCAGTATGTGCATCATCGCAAACTCCATAGGGAGCCCTCAGTGCAGAGGTGCAATTCATCGATTCCTCGTTTAGGCACATGGGAAACAAACAGCAAACCCCCCCCACACACACACACACACCTCACCCGCAGTTGCATCTGATCACACACTGATGGGCTGAGCCCGCAGAGTCAAAGGGAAGTGTGATCTCGCAACTGCAGGTCAAATTCCTCCGGAGGAAATAGCCTCATTTCCCCCCCAGTTTTTCTGGTGCCTGTGACCATAACCAAACTGTTATATACTCTCTGTACACCTTCCCCTCAATTTTATTGATTATTTTTTAAAAATATTGGTGATGCAAAAAGCATTTGTTAATTCAGATCCGGTGTAGTGAAATGATTTTGTTCATCCACACACACACCCTTTACTTATTTAATTTGCTTTGAGCATAGTCCCCTACAGCTGGGTTGAGTGATCTTATATCCAGATATAACCGTACATAACCCTGCAGGGACAGCAGTAGAAGCCTTAAGAGAGACTTTGCGACTTAGACTTGCTATAGTGAGTCAAGACATTCTGTTTCAGCTGTGGCTTTATGGCGATTTTGGGGGGAAATATGGGTTGTTTATTTTAAAATTAAATAAAACCCACAGAATTTCAGCTGGTGCAGTTTGTCACATTCCAGCGAAGAAAAATAATAATGTGTTTGATGAGGTTTCCTCTTCTATGCACTGATTAAAGTTACAGGGTCTCTGTTTCTTCTTTTGAAAGCCAGCATGGTGTAGTAGGTAGTCTTGGACTAGGACCACAGAGACCCAGGTTTGAATCCCTGTTCCGCCCCAGAAGTTCACTGGGTGACCCTTGGCCAGGCAATCTCCCTAAGCATAACCTACTTCACAGGGTTGTTGTGAGGATAAAATGGAGGGAGTCCTCACTGAGGAAAAAATATATTTTAAAAAAGATTCTGACCCATTTTCCATAAGCAGTTTTGCCAGCGTCGCTCTTCCATTTGCCCCGGTTGCATTGGTCAATTACACGCTATTCGCTGCATGGCTGCATTTTGACCCACAGCTCCCCCCAATTTCCCTTGTGTCTTCTCAATCCTTATTTTTTTGAGATCGAGAAGACGTGGGGGAAATCAGGGGGGAGCTGCAGGTCCAAATGCAGCCGCGCAGTGAATAGTGTGAAATTGACCAATGTGACCAGGGCAAATGGAAGAGCGACGGCGGCACAGCTGCTTGTGGGAAATCGGTATCTCTTTTGCATCTGACTGTGAAAAGCAGATGCAAATCAGTTTTACCTGAATCATTGCTGACCTGGGTGTTGGTAGCCCCAGGAATTTCGGACCCAGCCTGCCATTGGCACTGCTGAAATGCTACTTTCAACAACATATTACAAGGTCTGCAACATTTTTGTTAGCATGATACCCTCTCTTTTTTTCTTTCAGACTGTATAATCCGCTTAAGGCTGTGATTAAACTTAATGCCCGCTTGACTATCTGAACACGAACTGGTTTATGAGAGTCTGTTTGGTGTGGTAATTAAGAGTGGTGGACTCTAAACTGGACAACCAGGTTTGATTCTCCATTCCTCTGTCCACATGCAGAACTCTCTCAACCCACCTACCTCACAGGGTGTCAGTTGGGGGGAGAGGAAGGGAAGGAGATTGTAAGCCACTCTGAGACTTCTCCTCCTCCTCTTCTTCTTCTTCCGCTTCATATTATTATTGTTGTTGTTGTAGGAGCAAAAGGATATGGATAATACTCAGAATATGTCACATGACATATTTGTAAGGCTTCAGCAAATAAACAGAAGCATTTTGTTTAGCAGTTCTTGAAATGTACCTCTTTTGATGGTCTGAGGACTATTGATTTTGTCTCTTTTTCTGGTTCTAACATACAGAAAGAATGCAGTCAAGACAAATACCTTGCCTGTTGGTTCCCAATAAGCTCTTATCTAACTACAAATGATGTTCTCCCCCCAAAATAAACATTACTGTGATCTAATTCACTTTTGATTTCCCTGGTGTACATGAGCACTGAGTAGTTTTTCTGGGAATACCTGCTCTTTGCTGTTTAAAACTATGTAAGCTGGTTTGAAATGTTGGCTACTTGTAGTTCTCTGTTTTATAGGCCCCACACTGTGTTCCTAATTTCATCTATTACTTGGGGTTTTTTTTATGATTCCGGAGCAATCTTGGTGTTTACGATATGGCACTATTCCTTTCTTTACTTTTGGTTTGGTTATGTTTGTTGAAAACATTGATAATAATTGGATCATAAGAACATAAGACAGCCAGTTTGGGGTAGTGGTTAGGAGCACGGATTCTAGTCTGTGAGAACCAAGTTTGATTCCTGGCTCTTCCACATGCAGCTTTTGTGGGCAAACATACTTCTTCAGATACAGTGAAATGGAAGTTACCAGTCCATACATGTAGGTCGAGGGTGAGAAACAAATTAGCATACGGCCTAATGGCTAACAATATCTTCCTCCACTACAAACCAGTTTTCCCTCCTTTTGTGAGACATTCTCTACCCCAAGATACATTAGAATTTGGCTGGGAGTACAAATATACCCCAGGATAGAGTATGTGGCTCTGTGTTCAGAATACAGCAGCAGGGTTAACCAAGGGTAGATCTTAAACCCAGGCGGCTTGTGCTCCACTCTGTGACAACCTGTTCAATTTTTCACCCCGACGTGTGCTTTAATTGATGTGATCTCATCCTACGGACTGGTTAGCGATAAAGAAACCGATGTGGTAAAGAAGTCACAAAAGTTAATCTAGAAACCTGTTAACCTTTGAAATGTGGAGGTTAAATCTCGGGTTGGAACGGCCTCTAGTTGAGGGGTGTGAAGGAGAGGATTTTCTCAGTTCGGAGACTTTCTCCTCATGGCCAATCTCCAAGTGCGAATGAGAAATGTCAAAAGGCTTGTTCAAACGGAACTCAACGTTGGCCATCAATTTACCTCGTTTTTGCAGGTCGGCGTAACCACACTGTCGGATTTCTTTGCTGTTCTCCTGATTTTTCTTCCAGGTCTGCTCTGGGCAATAATGGATGTGTTTATGTTATGGAGGTATTCTTGATCTAGATGCTGGAACAGCTTGCTTACTCAAATCAGATCTACTTAGGGTTGCCCCCCTCAGGGTGGTGGCTGGAGATCTCCTATGGCATTATACCCCATTGACATCTCTCCCCTCCCCAAAACCCACCCTCCTCAGGCTCCACCCCCAAATCTCCAGGTGTTTCCCAACACAGAGCTGGCAATGTTAGATCTACTCATGATTTTTTCATATAATTTCCAAAACCAAAATCTATGTCATATTTTTAATTAAGACCAATCAAGATAACTGAATACTCTGTGGGAGCTTTCAAGTTCTCCAGAACTCTCCATTAAACTGGATTTTCTTTAAATATATAGGGGGGGAGGGGAGAAACAGTTTTCCAGATAGAGTTGTGAGCCTCCTGGTGGGGCGTGGAGATCCCCCAGAATTGGGTCAGCTCTCCGGACTACAGAGAACACTTCCCCTGGAGCAGATGGTAGGACTCTTGTGATGCTTAGCTGCTGGTTTGTAGCTACGGTGGGGCTGTTGGGGGCTCTGCCCCTTCAAAAGGCCAGTTTCTTTCTTAAAAGGGATTTATACTCTGCCCTTCGCTACCTGAAGGAGTGTCAGAGCGGCGCACAATCTCCTTTCCCTTCCCCTCCCCACATTAGACATCCCTGTGAGGTAGGTGGGGCCGAGAGAGCCGAGAACTGCCCTTGAGAGAACAGCTCTGAAATAACTTGTGACTGACCCATGGTCACACCAGCAGCCACATGTGGAGGAGTGGGGAATCAAACTTGGTTCTACCAGATTAGAGTCTGCGCGCCTAACCACGACACCAAACTAACGGAAGGTTGAATCTTCACAGCTATTAGAATTGTGTTGTAAATATTAAGCTTATGGTAGGTTCTAAAACCAGGAAATCCTGGCAGAGCCTACCAGTTGCTGGAGATGTTTTCCTTTTCCTCCGCCAGGCTGTGAACGGAAGAAGCAGATGGAGAGTGGGTGTGCAGTTGAAACATCCAAAACTGTTAATCATCCAGCTCCTCCAGCACTTGCAGCTACCTGAGGCAAAACCGCTCAGGTATATTTAGGTTTGTTTTTTTCACAGTCTACAAAGCAAGGGGGAAAATCTGCTTCTTTAGTAGTTGTTCTCCGGGCTAGGAAGATGCAGATTACAGTGTTCAAAGATTTGCATATTTTCAAAGAAAACTCGTGAAGTCAAATCAGGTTGAGCAGAAATTAAACAGCCGAGCACGTTTTTAGTTCTCCAAAAGCTAGATATCTGGGGCTACGATTAACGCGAAGAGATACTTTTCAGATTTTATACCAGTCAGGTAACAAATATCTGTTTCGATGACGCAAAGGATTGTGGAGAAAATACAGTTGCCAGCTTTAGGTTGGGAAATTCCTGGAGATTTTAGGGGTGGAATCTGGGGACGGAGGGGGTTGGGGAAGGACTCCAGTGGGGTACAATGCCACAGAGTCCACCCTCCAAAGCAACCATTTGCCCCAGGAGAACTGATCTCTGTTGCCTGGAGATCAGCTGTAATCCCAGGGGATCTCCAGTTTGGTGTAGTGGTTAGGAGTCCGGGAGGACTAGGTTTGATTCCCCACTCCTCCACATGCAGCTGCTGGTGTGACCTTGGGTCAGTCGCAAGGTATTTCAGAGCTGTTCTCTCATGAGCAGTTCTCGAAAGAGCTCTCTCAGCATTTCCCTGGGGGGTGTAAGAAAGGGCCACGAGAACTCAGCACTGAGGCAACTCTTCTAGCCCTTCTTTCTTGTGATCCGCCTAAATTCACAGAATCAGCATTGCTGTCAGATGGCCATCTAGCCTCTACTTGAAAATCTCCAAAGAAGGAGAAACATGGATGCTTTGGAGGGTGGACTCTATGGCACTGTACCCCACTCAGGTCCCGCCCAGGCTCCATCCACTAATCTCCAGGATTCTCCCATCCGGCATCTGTCAACCCTACACTCCCAACCCCCATTGGTGGCTGGAGAAGACCTGGCTCAAAGCCCAAGACTCAAAGCCCTATCGTCACATACAGGAGGTAAACAAAAGAATGGGCCTTCAGTTCTGACAACCCTAGTGGTCTTCCTGTTGGGTGTTTCTGCAAACATCTGACCACACTCTTGTGCCACACACTTAAGCAAAACAAAGCCACTGGCTAGGAGAAGCCAAGATGGCTCTTCTGTACTGTCATTTCAAAACCAGGAAGATTAAATTCCATTCTGAAAAGCCACCAGGCCAGAAATTCTGGCTTAAGTTCTCTTTCAGTGAAACCTGAAAATAAATGTACAGAGGGGATTTACTCAGATTAACCATGTCATCCATTCTACTTTTCCTGGAAAAAACACAAGAGATACTCTTAATATAGTGTGTACTAATCCGTGTGTAACCCACACAGACTGGAAAATACGAAAAGAGACATGTCTAGGATTTGCCATTAATCATTCGCCATTTCCAGGGCCGGCTCTATCACTAGGCCAACTAGGCGGCTGCCTAGGGATGCAGCTGGCAAATGGGGCAGTGGAGAGACTGAAAGAGACTCAAACCAGGAGATAGTGTGCTTTATGCAAACCATGATTTACCATTATGTCTGAATGCAACTTTCCATTCAGGCTAAGAACCAAACTTAGCCTTGGGCCAATGCAGAGACTTGTAGGCGCTGTGGCCAGCTGGTGCAGGTGGCTGCTGGTGGGACTGGAGAGCTTGTGAGCCCGGGCAGGCGGGTGGGCACTGGGGCAGGGAGGTGTCCCTTGTGGGCAGGTCTCCAGTGGTGGAGACAGCGGCTCTGCAGTGGGAGGGTGCTACAAGGCAGCCTCACCTGGGGGGTGCCACAAGGTAGCCTTGCCTAGTGCACAAAAAACCCTGGGGCCAGCCCTGGCCAATTCTGAGGGGACAAAACCCCAATGACCAAAAGAAAGTGGCCAGTCGAAACACACCACAGGTCTCCTAAAGCAGAGGGAAATTCCAAAGGACCATATTTCATTGTTCAACTGGAATGAGCCTCTTGGATATCCGAGGAGAGAACTTAAGGCCTGTGTTGTGAATGTATATATTTTTAAATAAAGTTTTATTTGATAAAAAAGAGAAAAAATAGGAATAAAGCTGATACAAACAAAGACCTGAAATACAGGATACATGTGGCAGAACTGTTATAAACATTAGTTATACAACCTCAAAATTATCTTCTCATTCTAGATGTTGGGGGGGGGATCCATTTTTATATCCATTGGATATAAATCCAATCTCCTCTTCTTCTTCTTCTTTCCAAAAAAGATCTGACACTCAGCCATGTAATAAACAACAGGTTAGTTTACATGAGTGAATTTTGTTGTCGTTCAGTCACAGTCGAGTCCGAATCTTCGCAGCCCGTGGACCACATCACACCAGGCCCTCCTGTCTTCCGCTGTCCTCTGGAGTTTGCTCAACATCATGTTCATTGCATCACTGACACTGTCTAACCATCTCATCCTTTGCCATCCCCTTCTTCTTCAACCTTCAACCTTTCCCAGCATCAGGGTCTTCTCCAGTGAGCGCTCCCTCTACTTTAATTTTTCTAACCAATCCTCCTTCTTCGGAATTATATTCTTCTCCCAATTTTGAGCAAACGTTAACCTTGCAGATGTTACAGCATTAAGAACAAATTCACAAACATCCTTTGAAAGGAAAGGATTTCCTGTGGGATGGATTTGATAGGTTTGAGGGCTCAGGAGTGAGGTTGCCAGTCTCCAGGCAGTGGTTGGAGATCTCTTGGAATTACATCTGGTTTTCAGATGACAGAAATCAGTTCCCCTGGAGAAAATGGCTGCTTTGGAAGGTAGACTTTATGGATTTTTACCCTGTTGAGGTCCCTCCCCTCCCCAAACCCCACCCTCATCAGGCTCCACCCCCCAAATCTCCAAGTATTTCCCAACCCAGAGAAGGCAACCTTTTCAGGCAGCAGATATGTCACTGTTGTTAAGAGAAATTCTCTTAATTCCTCTTGACCCAACGTATCCCTGAAATCCAACAAGCCATTGCTTATCCTCTTTTGAGGAGTTTTGAGCCAGGTTCCATCCATTCAGTTTCGATCAAGGAGAAATTCACACCCACACAGGCACATGGCAAATATCCAGATAGACTCAGGCTGGCTGGAGCCCTTAAGCCAGAGGTCTCCAATCTTTTTGAATCTGTGGGCACATTTGGAGATCAGACGCCAAGGGGTGGGTGCCCCACAAAATGGCTGCCAAGAGACAGAGCCACACACAAAGGAAGGCCAAGTGAAGAGGACGAGAGGAGTAATTTAAAAATATACACTGGGAAAGTGCAGTGAGAACAAGACTATTTCATTCATTTATTCGTTCAAATTTATAGTCCCCATGAATGGGCCTACAGCAACAACTAGGCCAGGGGTGGCCAACCTTGCTTAACGTAAGAGCCACATAGAATAAACGTAAGAGCCACATAGAGATGTCTGAGAGCCGCAAGACAGGAACAAATATCACACACACATTTTTATTTTTTAAAATATGCAAATTTGCTTTTTATTAACGTTAAATGGAACTGCCAAAAATAAAAACAAACGAGGAAAAACGGTTATTGATAATGATATTACTTGTTTGCTAATGATATTGAGAGAGAGAGAGAGAAAGAGATGGAAAGAAAGAATTAGAGAAGTGGAAAGAGAGAGAGAGAGAGAGAGAGAGAGAAACTAGGAAAGCAAATAGATGGGAGGGGGGAGGGGGGAGGGAAGGAAGGAAGGAAGAAAAAGCATGCCTCCCCTTTGCTTCCCCAGCCGCCCTGCCAGGAGCCGCACAATATGTGTGAAAGAGCCGCATGTGGCTCCCGAGCCACAGGTTGGCCACCCCTGAACTAGGCCATTCAGCAACACAGACACAATAATAAAGAGTTCATTAAAACATTAAAACAGCATTTAAAAACAGTCTGTACTGATACTGGTGCTGCTGGACTCTGAGTTTGCTCAACCCAGGCAGCATCCTCAGCATGGAAGGACGAGTTGGGGTTTTTTTTAACTGGACACCCACTGCCTCAGCCAAAGGCCTGGTGAAACAGCAATCAGTCAGTCAATCTAATTTATTACAGCAAGAGCCAGTAGAACTGTACAATTCTGATAAAAGAGAAATTAAAGGAGTGATAATATCACAATAGTATAAAAACATTAACAAGAAAAAAATTAATAAAATTGGTAAAAGAAAATAATAAGAATAAGAGAACCATATAGGTGTTTTTTTTTTCAGTTAAAGCAAGTTGACGTTTCCGCGTAGCTAAGAAACAAAATCTCGCCACAGCGTAAGTCGCTGAATTCTGAATGTCTTCAAGGAGGAATTTGGGCAGGACTTCTGGCCTAAAATCAAGATAAGACTGCAGAGGGTTAAATCTAGACAGAAGGGATAGTATAAGATGATTCTTGTTCCTCCGGACAGAATTTGCTGAACAGGAGGACGCCCACCACCTCAACCAAAGGCCTGGTGCAACAGCTCCATTTTACAGGCCCTGCGGAATGGCAAAAGATCCCACAGGGCCCTGATCTCACACAGCAGCATGTCCCATGCCCTGGCCTTGGTTGAGGTTAAATGGATGTCCCTTGGGCCAGGGATAACCAGCGGATCTTGCTCAGCAGAGCACAAGGCTCTCTGGGGGCACTTATGGGGAGAGGGGGTCCCTTAGGTATACCGGTCCCAAGCTGCACAAGGCTTTAAAGGTCAGTACCAACACCTTCAAGTGGATCTGGTCCTCCACTGGTCGCCAGTGCATTTGGCGTAGCGCTGGCTGAATGTGTGCCCGCATAAAACCAACACTCGCAGTAGCTGCTACTGAAACAATGCTATTTTAATCTACACAGCCCATCAGATCTCCAGTGGCCAATCGGAAGCTCTGCTGGGTGGGAGCTCCTCCCGGCCTCACCTCCTTTCTAAAAACACCTGGCAGGCACTAGGAAGGGTGCTGGTGGCGGCTCTGGCGCCCCCAGACATCACGTTGGGGACCTTTGCTTTAAGCACCAACAAAAAGAACTCAGAGAACTGAGATCTAGATCCCCTATTCTCGATCAATCAGGTAATTTGGAAGAGTAGCCGAATTCAAAAGAAGAAGACACACTGCTGTATATCGCTGGGAGGAAACCGTTTGCGGGTCTCTTGGCCTGCGACTTCCGATTGTGCGTGACCCTCTCTTGACCCCTGGGATTTTGCTTGTTTGAAACTTGGTACTCTCCACGACCCCAATGTTAGAAAACCCGGGGCCAACGTCTCTGCCCAATTTAAGGACTCTTAAGTCTTTCTTCTGCTGATTTTTTTGTTGTTGTTGTCGTTCTGATATTCGATACTCCGGCTTCTTGGAATCTCTGAGTCGGATACGAATGTCAAGTGGTTCATTCAAAGGGCACCCTGGCCAAATCACCTTGAAGTCAATATCTGTTCCCCTCTACTTTGGCAGACAACATTTAGGGAGCCCTACAAAGGTCACGGATTTATCCCCTTCCTTCCTTCCTTAAGGGGCTGCTAGCAGATTATTAACAAACCAGCGGTCCACTTGTCAGGATGACATACGGAGCCAGATGAACCTGGCTACTTTCAAACTGTGAAGGCTAATAATTTTGGATTGTACAACCGGTGACATGTGAGGCCGCAAACACGTCTTCTCTGGCAGGGAAGGGGGGGGGGGAGTAGAAAATAATTCGTGGGGACAAATGTCAAGGGGGAAGCAAAAAACTTCTGAACAAAGCAGAAGAGAAAATGCAAACACCCTCGAGAAACGAAAAAGTGTCCTTGCCTGAGTGTGGTCGGCAGGTTTGGAGTCTGGGACCCACTGATGATGCTTTGGCATTAAATGGACATAAAACTGGATATTCTGATAGTAGCAGGAAGGGTCCCATTCGCCCAGAATTCTGCAAACTTTGCAAGATGGAATTATTCTGGAAAACTTTTCCATGCAGGCCATGGACTTGGGCTGATTTTGCATTGGCTTTTCCCTCCGTTGTTTTATGAACCATGTTGGAACAGAAATTCTCCTCTGCGTTGCATGCTGCTTTCACTTCCTTTGAGCATCGGATTTTATGGTAGCCGCCACCCCTCATGCCACTTTCACTTTCCTTGAGCATTGGATTTTATGGTACCTTCTGCATAGATTTATGGCCGTTTTATGGCCGTTCAGGGGTGACTGTGCAGACAGTACGGCATTTGCCCGGGGTATCTGAATGTGGTTTTAAGCTGCACTTTTTTCCTCCCAGTTGAGAAAATGTGGAGTGAATGCTAAATGCAGAATCGCCTTTGCACTGTACTGAACAATTCACAAAGTTACTTAGATAAATTATTAGGGACAGTGGTCTATACTACTGTGTGCCATTTGTTGAAACTAGGAACCCACTATGGAATTCTGCATTGTTTAACGTGTCATGTTAATTGTTATGCTTTGCTCCAGGTTTTTGTTTTTGTTTTAGAAGAAAAAGAAAAGAAGAGATTGGATTTCTACCCCACCCTTCACTACCCAAGGGAGTCTCAGAGCAGCTTACAAACTCCTTTACCTTCCCCTCCACACAACAGACACCCTGTGAGGTAGGTGGGGCTCAGAGAGCTCCTTCCAGAACTGCTCTTTTTCAAGAACAGCTGTGCCAGAACTATGGCATGCCCAAGGTCATCCAGCAGGTGCAAGTGGAGGAGTGGGGAATCAAGGTACAGATAGGAACTCTCAGTCTGGGGCAAGTGATGCTCTGTATTCTTGGTGCTTGAGGGGTGGGGGGCAACAGTGGGAGGGCTTCTAGTGTCCTGGCCTCACTGCTGGACCTCCCGAGGGCACCTGGTATTTTTAGCCACTGTGTGACAGAGTGTTGGATTGGATGGGCCATTGGCCTGATCCGACATTGGCTTCTCTTATGAGTGACAAAAATGACAGTGTGGAAATGGCCAGTATCACACTTCTATTACTGGGCAAAACTCTACTATATTAACCAAAAATCCCAATATGGAGATCTTTTGTAAAACCAGGAGATCTCCAGCTACCACCTGGAGATTGGTAGTCCTAATTTTGTTTCCCCACGAATGAAGGGTTGAAACCCCTTCATAACGGAGAGAATTTCTTTGGGCTCACATCCATTTTCTGAGGCATGTACCCTGGCATCCTCCTATATATTAACTCGTGCTTTTATACAGAGATTTCCTAACGTTCGCTATCACGGTCTTTTGACGAGTTAAAAAAAAATGAACTACATCGTTTTAATTAATTATTACACATGTACTCACAAGAAAGTTTGGTATTTCGATCGCTGACTCGGCACCAATTCGCGTATTCCTCGGGGCGAGAAAGCAAGGCCTGGAGAACGAGTAACCACCATTTTAAATACATTCCACATTGAATTATGAGTGTCATGTTTCATTATAAATTAATTTATGACTGTTTGCTTAAGCCCTCATCTCCATTTCCTTCTCCCGAGCAGTAATTTTTGACATGAGCCGAATGACAGAGAGTCGAGTAGCTTTTTATTTAATATAAATGGCGCTCTCGTATGTCCATATCATCACTCAAGGGGAATTTTTCCCCCCTCTCCTTTTTTCTAGATAATTGCTTGTTTTTTCAGAGTCTGCTGTGCTTGGTGCTTGAATGTGTGGAACATGAAGTGGTCTAAACGAGTCTGCCACCAAAGTAGATTGATTATGTCGCTACGGTTTTTGGCTTTGCGCCGTTTGCGAACCTGTGAAGGCTAGAAGCGCAGAAGCATAGGACTGCATTTAGAAAGCAGACAGGTTGGTTTTGGCACAAAGACAGCGGCCTGAACTGACAGGAAGGAAGTGGATTCATTCAAAATGTGGCGTCAGAGTCGGGTCGCCTGTCTCCAGGTGGTGGCTGGAGAGCTCCTGGGATTACAACCAGTGCTCCCTCTAAGATGAGTTAGTATGAGCTAGCTCACAGTTTTTTAGCTTCCAGCTCACACATTTTTGCCTTAGCTCAGGAAGGATGACTCCAGAGCAAGCTAATTTATGTAGTAGCCAAATTGCTCACTCACAACTTTACTGCCAGCAGCTCACAAAGGCTGCGTTCAGACTGGCAGTTTGGCCTGATATAGGCACCTTTCACAAACTGATTAAATGGGCCCGTTCACACAGCCACAGCTGTCCGGCGTTCCCTGGGCATACTCACCCCATCAGAGGATGACTTGAAGCCGGGTTAAAAAGCCACCACCTCTGAAGTGGAGTTTTTGTTTCCTCGCACATTCGTCGCGCATGGCTGGCTTTCTGAACATGGGGGAGTGTGAGCAGAATGGATTTGGCAGTCTGAACCTGCACCGCTAGGGAAGTGGCTTTTTAAAAAAAATTGCCCATGTGCACACATGCATGAATTTTGGCCCTCTTTTCAGTGCGCTCCGTGGCTGATGCGCTACAAAAATGTGGATGCTTCCCTACAGGATGTCTCCATGGGTAACCCGCAGTAGGGTGTGCTGTGCGGCTGATATGTCCCGCAACATTTTAAACTGGGTCAGTTAGAGGCGGCACTATATCGCGGCAAGCTGCCAGTCTGTCCGCAGCTGAAGTAGGATTTTTGCTCACAAGACTCCACGGCTTAGAGGGAGCACTGATTACAACTGATCTCCAGGTGACCAAGAGTGCGGTCACACACACTAAATAATCCACTTTCAATCTACTTTCAAGGTACTGCCCAACTGGATTTTACAAGTTCACACAGGTCCTTTCCACATTTGACTGCCAATCTGGATTTTCTCAGTGTTTGAGTCGAGGCAGTTTAAGTCCAGGGCAAAACAGTATCCAAATAACCCGGGGCAACAGCAGGCTGAAACCAGGCTGACCACCGAAGGGAGGGAATGTAATGCAAAATGGGGGGGGGGGAGGGAGAGAATAAAAAGAAGTGGATTATTTACCGCGTGTGACTGCAGCTCAAGATCAGTTCAACTTGGTGTCGTGGTTAAGAGCGGTGGACTCTAATCTGCAGAACCAGGTTTGATTCCCCACTCCTCTGCATGAAGCCAGATGGGTGACCTTGGGCCTGTCACAGTTCTCTCAGAACTCTCTCAGCCCCACCTACCTCACAAGGTGCCTCTTGTGGGGAGAAGAAGGGAAGAGGCTTGTGAGCTGCTTCAAGACTCCTTCAGGTTGTGTAGGGTGGGGTACAAAACCAGTTCTTCTTCTCCTCTTCCTCCTCCTCCTCTTGGACAAAATGTCCAATTTGGAAGCTACACTCTATGGCATTATACCCCACTGAAATCCCTCCCCAAACCCCACCCTCCTTAGGCTCTACCTCTACAATCTCCAGTTATTTCCCAACCCCGGCCGGAAACCCTATTTATGGATACCATGCTGGGTGATCTGGGTCCTGTCAGAGCTCTCAGCCCCACCTACCTCCCAAGGGGCCTGTTGTGGGGAGAGGAAGGGAAGGCGATTGTCAGCTGCTTTGGGACACATGAGGCCTGCTGGGTGACCTTGGGCCAGTCACGATTCCCTCAGAGTTCTCTCAGCCCCACCTACCTCACAAGGGGCCTGTTGTGGGGAGAGGAAGGGAAGGCGATTGTCAGCCGTTCTGAGACTCCCTCACGTAGTGAAAACTGGGGTATAAAAACCAACTCGTCTTCTTTTATCCTCTCAAACACCCTGTGAGGTACATGTGAGGGATGTCTGTATGTGGACATGGGGAAGCGTGTATGAGAATCGGAGATAGGCACAGAAAAGGTATTATATCTATTGACCTCCTTCATTTATACCCCGCCTTTCTCCCCAGTGGAGACCCCCAGCAGCCAATGGCTTTCTCCTCTCCTCCATCATAGTGCCAAAAATCCACTCCTGCAACTTTACAGTGCTCTCCACCTGTTCGAGAACGAAACAGAATCTCAGTCGGATTCTGTCGTCTTGCCCAGAAATGCCTGTTTCCCCACCTCTCAGTTTTTTCCACAGTCTGTCTCGTTTTGGGCTCACCCGCTCTCTGATAGTTTTTCTCTCCAGGCCGTTTGGAAGCATCGAAGGGTTTAAACGCCTGGCGCAGGCACTTTGGCAGGGCTGCGCAAGGGAGCTTTTCGGCTCACCTGCGTGCATTATCCCTGGCTCCAGGAAACGCAATTAATCTTTGGTTTTTACGAGCACCAAATTTATCAACAGCTTGGAATTGTTAAAAAGAAGGGGCGTATATCTTGCAGCTCCAATGTCCCATAAAATAAATAGATCATGAATTCCAGAGCGTTCTCTCCGGCATAAAAAAGATCGTTTTTGTCTGCTCTGATAGAGCAATCCTAAACAGAATTACCACCCGTCTAAACCCACGGGAATCGATGGCTTTTTGGAGACGGTAACTCTGTTTAGGATTGCACTGTTCATCATGGCCGTAGCCATCAGCCTTTTGGATTAAACTGTAAACTCGGAGTGCATCTGATCAGCCCGATATCGTAGGGGAGACGTAATGGAAAGGAACCCGAGAATTGCTGATTTTTCATTAACTTTAATGGAAACAGTTGAGCGTCTACCCTCGCATTAAGTAACTGGAGCAGTGTCTATAAAAACAAGAGTTAAGAACTTCAATAGCTCTTCAGCATGAAGCTGTCAGCCATTCAGGGATTCTCTTACGGTGACATTGATTTGTCCATTCCGACAGGGAGGCCAAGGGAAGAGGGGGACTCGGTGCATGGGGGGAATGGGGTGGGGTCGGGGGGGGGGGAACGAGAGAAGAAATAGGTTTAATTAATCTTAAATGTCTTTGCAATCCATGAATTGCAGCCCTGGAAGAGTTCCTGTACTAACATGATTAGCAAATATTGACTTTGGAGCACAATAATAATGTGTCATCCGAAACCCTTGATAAGTAACTTAAGTACTTCCTCATCTTGCACCTTATTAAATTAGATGAGGTATGGTTGAGACACAAAGACACTGAAAATGAGAAATCCAGCCTAAAGATTTTAACATTGATTACGGAAGAGAAATGTTGCAATAAAGTCTAATGCACGGGGGCCGTATGCTCATCTCCACTTTATGCAAGGGCATAAATTGAGGGACAATTGCATGCGATGGGGGCAGCCATGTCTGTTGTTTGTGGGTCTGCTAGGTCAGGGAGGAAAGGGGAAATAAAAATAGCACTCTACCTTATACAGCTAGAAGTGTTTGCGGGGAGGGGGGAGACAGAAGTTAAATGTCCGCCATATTGCTGTCCTGCTGTTCTGCTAACACCAAGCACTTTCTCCTCCAGATAAGCAGAAACAGAAGTGAGGTCAGACCCCTTGTCAAGAGACTCCCAGCAACGCTCTCTCTGGCAGTGATTTGTTTATTGAGATGTCTGCATGATTCAGGTTAGAACAGTACTGTGTCAGAACTGAGGCCCAAGCGGGAAACTCCACCGATATAGACAGTTCAAATGAAACCCCCTGTTAGGTGCACCAATCACACATTGCAGACCTCCCACCTAATTTTTGTGTGTCTGCCCCCCCCCCCCCGGAATATATGGCTCCCTTATCTATGAAAGCAAAGGCACAGCTTTGGCTTCAAGGTTGTCCCTGGCATTTAGGGAGGTTTCTTGCAGGAAGAGTTACAGCTATAGAATCTATAGCCCCCAGGTTCACACACTCCAGCAGTCAATCCCCTCCCCTTAGGCATTTCCCATCTCTGGCTCATTGTGGCCAACGAAAAGGCAGTTTGACAAGTGAGCAGGGTGGAAGAAAAAAGTAACTGTAATGATAGTGTGGCGAGGTTCAGCATGAGAGAGACATTATTCAGAGCAGAGGTCCCCAGACTTTTTGAGCCCACCAGCACATTTGGATTTCTGACATGGCAGGGTGGGTACAGCCGTGACATGGCTGCCAGAAAATGGCTGCTGCAAGAGGCGGAGCCAGCCACAAAATGATTGCCACAGCTTAACTTTAGTCCCACAGAATAGATCCTTGTGCTGTGGTGGCAGCTGCTGCCAAAGCAACACTAGCCATAGCCTAGAAGTTGCCCTGACTGTCTGCCCTATGCGGAGTCCTGGTATGATATGAGCTTGGTATGACTCCAGTTATCACCCATCCAGCTTATAGGGGGTCTGAACGGTTATAGTTAATTCACCACCTTTCAATGGTGTCATGGTTTTAGCTGTTTTAAGAATTAATCATATTACTTGGTTATCATTGTCCGTGCACTTTGGTGTCACTTGCCCTGAGCCCATTTTGGGAAGGGCAGGATAGAAAAACAAACAAACAAATAGATAATTTTTAGAAAGTCTGCCCAGCCAATCAAATCTCCAGCAGTCAATCAGAATCTTTGCTGGGCAAAAGACCTCTCTGGCCCTGCCCTAAAAACACTTAGTGGGTGCTGGGAAAAAGTGTTGGGAGTCCACCATGTTGGTGTCCAACAAGCACCATGTTGGGGGACCCCTGGTTCAGATCCTCTCATCCGTGTGGGCTTTTTCTCCAAAAAAAATTAGGCATGCAGGTGGTGGTTTTAGCCGTGGGGCATTTGGAGCAGCTTCCCTGGGGCCCAGGTAGGGCCCTAACAAGTCACAGTCCCGTCCCCCTCCAGGGGAGGAGGGAAGAATATGGACAGCAGGCTCCTGCCGCAGCGTGCACTGAATCTCTTTGGGGCTCAGGGCGATGGCCCAGTGGTGGCAGCACATGCCTGCCTCCTCAGCCCCAGCCTTGAGGAAATAGTTTAGGGAGGTGTGAATCCCAGTGGTGGCTAGGCTCTGTGTATCAACAGAGGCATACCATCCAAATCGCAAGATGTCATGAGTCCCGCTGGACACTGCATTGGTCAGGCCACACCTGGAGTCGTGTGCAGTTCTGGAGGCCTCGCTTCAAAAAGGATGTGGACAGAATGGA
This sequence comes from Lepidodactylus listeri, assembly GCA_029233225.1. NCBI lineage: Eukaryota > Metazoa > Chordata > Lepidosauria > Squamata > Gekkonidae > Lepidodactylus > Lepidodactylus listeri. The sequence continues at coordinate 5,558,122 of JARCFY010000016.1, read as the reverse complement.
GTGGGTACAGAGGGGAGTGATGAGGATGATTGGGGGCCTGGAGTCCAAAAAGCCCTAGGAGGAAAGGCTGAGGGACTTGGGAATGTTCAGTCTGGAGAAGAGGAAGTGGAGGGGGGACAGGATTGCTCTCTTGCAGTATCTGAAGGGCTGTGTCACTTGGAGGAGGGCAGGGAGCTGTTCCTGTTGGCAGCAGAGGAGAGGACTGGCAAGGATGGGTTTAATTTAAGGGCAGAAAGGTATCAGGTGGATATCAGGAAAAACTTTTTTTTTACAGTAAGAGTTGTTTAACAGTGGAATCAGCTGCCACGGGAGGTGGTGAGCTCCCCCTCCCTGGCAGTCTTGAAGCAGCAGCTGGACAAACCCATGTCAGGGATGCTCTAGGCTGATCCTGCATTGAGCAGGGGGGTGAACTAGATGGCCTGTATGGCCCGTTCCAGCTCTGTGATTCTAGGATTCTGTAAGCAAGCTGACGGAAGGGAGGTTGTCTCAACTTTTCCATGAAGACTGCAAAACTAAATAAGGAATGCTTCTGCAAACCAAGGAACAACTAGCAAGTCTGTCTTCGATCCTTTTTGGAAGTTAGGAGAATTTCAGCTGTTGTTTTAAAAAATCCTAAATCTGTAGCCCTTTTCATTGTGGAGATATAAGGGGAAAAGGTTATCCTCTCCGCTCTCCGAGAGTTAGCCTCACAAAAGGAAAGCACTCTCTGTGTGTGTTTGTGTGTATATAGAAGAGCCCGTGGTTCCAAGGGGAGCTGGGCTGAAACCCCATCCATATGATTTTGTCTACTTTTGATATTTTAGGAATAAAATCGAGAGGAGACTTATGAGAGTGTATGGGTGGGATCAGAAAAGGGGAAGGCCTATGTATCAACTTTGTACATGGCCCAGAGACTTGACGAACACCTACACAAACTGATGAAACTGCCTTATACTGAATCAGACCCTCGATTTATCAAGGTCTACAAGTATTGTCTACTCGGACTGGCAGCCGCTCTCCAGGGTCTCAGGCTGAGGTCTTTTGCATCACCAACTGCCTGGTCCTTTTTAACTGGAGTTGTTGGGGATTGAGCCTGGGATCCTCTACATGCCAAGCAGATGCTTTACCGCTGAGCTGCACCCCTTCCCTAAATGAAGCTGCCGTACTGGCATAGACCGTTAGTCCATTTAAGGTCATTATTGTTGATACAGACCCAGTGGAAGCTCTCCCGGATCTCAGGCAGAGGTCTTTCAGATCACCGACTGCCTGATTCTTTTAACTGGAGAAGTCAGGGATTGAACCTGGGACCTTCTGTATGGCAAGCAGATGTTCTACCACTACCATGTGCTTGCTTCCTGTGTTCATCTGCCCTAAAACCAGTGTGCCCTATCGTCTAACATCCCTCACTTGGATGCTAGACAAAATCTGTGATACAAGAAACATTCCACTTATAGGTCTTTCTCCCTTCAAGCCTGATCTGGCATCAGCCGCCGTGTGGTCACCACCTGAGGGAAGAGAATCTGTGAGGGCATGTACGTCTGACTGATAACTGTGAGGTTCCCGTAATAGTTTGAATGAACATGTCGTCTTTGTTATCTTTTGCACAGTAAGTGTCACGGCTTTCGCAGCGTTAACGGTGGTACACATTCATTATTTGTGACGTTCTGACAGATGCAATCCATCAGTAGATTAGGTATGATGACCGTATAATTTTCGTTTTATGGAAGGGTAACCAACACAGATTGTCAGGGGCTTTTGAAGTTAATGCACAGAAGGAAAGCCGCGTTACACTTCCATGCCTGCGAATATCGGTGAGCATCCGTCACTGGGCTCTCTTCATAAGGTTTAACTTAAAAATGTGTACACTCAGTCAACCAGGAAAAGAGTTAAAAGACACGGTCTTCTTTTGCTGCAAGCTGGCAGATCTTACGGTATTGATTATCTTCCCCGATGGTTGTGCCTCCAGGGGTACTATTGTCCGCAAGAAGATTTTGGAATTGGCCAGTAGGTAAAATGAGAGGGGCGCATGCGAAGATCTCCAAGTGTCATAAAAGCCAATGGTCTGTGAATGTTCCTTCAGAACTACTCATTAGTTGGCAAGAGATCCCACCATGAAGGTTGTAAAAGAAGTTGTTTTGTGTGTGTGTTCCCCCCCCCCCCCGGGAATGGTATAAAACAATGTACTTCTTGGCAAGGAGGTTTCCACTTCAATTGCAGGCCACATTAATTCTCGCTTGATACATAAAATTAATTAGAGGATTAACATCGTTTATGAATTTTGGCCAGAATTACTCCAACAGCTCCCCCCCCCCCAAACTCGTTTTGCCAGGAATAGACTTCGGGCTCTTTCCCACCACGTACTCTTAATGAAATTGCAAATTGACTTGTGTTCAAATGATGCTTGACTAAAACCAACAATTAAAAAACAAACATGTTGCTTACAATGTGCCGGATCAGCTGATCTTTTGAAGCAAGATTAATTTGCTTGGAGGACCATTTTTTCCCTAGGTAACAGGCCAAGGGCCAAACGCTCATCGCTCTCATCAAAGCAATCATCTCATTGACATCTTGGAGCTTGTTTCTTCTCTCATTCGTCCTTCCAGTCATTTGATTGATGTCGATAGAGTGGAGGTTGGATTTATGTGTCTGCACATTAGGAGCAGGATCCGGGCTTAGAACCATCTCATGGAAAACTCGAAGGGAAAATCCCAATGGGGACGAGCCATGAGAATGGGATACAAGGAGGCCAGAGCTTTAGATTTGGGGGGGGGGGGCTGTTAGCAAGTTGTTTCCTCCACAGGGTTGTCTCTCCCCACAATGTCTGTCACCATGAACTTGACTCTTATAAAGTCATAGCTTTGGCTCCCAATCTTCCTGTCACATGACTCTGATGACACACAACTTCCTGTCTTGTGCTTGTAACTTGGTGGCTTGGAAGGTTGCAGATTGCTCCTTGAAGGCTGTCCTTCACTGTAGACATTTGGAACGGCACCTTCTTCTCTGGAGCAGTGCACTGGAAAAATCGCAGTGCCTTGAATGCATTCGATCCATTAATTCCTGTGAAGTGACTGAGATTGAGATGGGGGATGCTGCAATTCTTAAAAACTGAACCCAATAAATAAATGAATTGACCCAAACAAACAAACAAACTCTTTGGAAACTGAAGTCACCCAGCTCACTGTGCTCAATTTCTTTTGACATCAAGAACTCCATGCACCCCTAACAACTGAATTGTTACAACTGAATGCTCACAGAATCTTGAATGTATTCACATCTATATAGTTGGTGGCCATAAAGGGAGGCCAGGTTTCCCACTTGGATGGAAGATCTTCTGCCCACTTTGGTCGTTGTCCACTGCCTCTCTGCTGGGCAGTAGGGGAAAATTCAGGGGAAATGGGAGGCAATAAGGAGAAGAGGAGGAGGAAGAGGAAGAAGAAGAGGAGAAGGAGGAGAAGAAGAAGTGGGAGTTGGCTTTTATACCCCACTTTTCTCTACCCAAAGGAGTCTCAAATCACCTTCCCTTCCTCTCCCCACAACAGGCACCCGGTGAGGTAGGTGTTAAGAATTCCCAATCCAGGGGATCCTTGGTATGAAGCAAAGAGCTCAAAGTTACACAACAAACCTGCCACCAGCCCACTTTAATATCCCTACCATCAGAAGCCAGCGGGCAGACTCCTGACTGTTCTGGGAATTAACAAGAAAACTGACCCTGCAAGGTGGGATACTTTCAGAATGAGTTTCTAGGAACCAATTACCAGTAGGTGGATGCTTAAGTCTAAGGTGCTGGATTTAGATTGCAACTGCCGAAGTACAGAACAACCCGATGTAGTAAAAGAATATTTTTATTAAAGAATGTACGGATATTTCAAAGGAACATAGTAAAAAAGAAAACAAAGAAGCTACCATTTAAGGTTCTGGCTACATGGATCTGAGAGAGAACTGTGAGTGCCCCAAAGTCACCCAGATAGCTTCATGTGGAGAAGTGAGGGAATCAAACCCGGTCCTCCCAGATTAGAGTCCATGCTCCTAACCACTACCCCACACCGGCTCTCGAAATTTATTGCATGGAGGGGATTACTTGCTAGTGATGTTGTGACTGAGCTGGCAAAATAGTGGCATCACTTCTGGTGCAACAGGAAGTGATGTCACCGTGCCGGGTGACCCTTCAACATTCGCCCCAAACTCTATGGTTTGGGGGCAAATGCTAGGGCATTGCCTGCATGCGATGATGTCACTTCTCAGTTGCGCAGGTAGTGATATCACCAGAAGGGCGACACATCACACATTCACCGGTAAGGGCCCCCTCCACACCTCCAAACCAATTGCCAGCCTTCACTGACAGCTAGCACCACGGGGATCGGGCTGGGTTAAACAGGTTGTAGTTCTTTCAGCCGTCCAGTTCAATCTGAGAGGCCGCAAAAGCTGCAATCCACACCAGCTCTGGCAGAAACTCATGCTGGGAAATATGATCCTGCAGGAAATATCTAAATATCTGTTTCTCAAGTGAGGCCCCCACCTGCCGATATCTAAATCTGCAGATTGTGGCCACACTTGCCCCAAACAGGTGTTTCTGCAAACTCAAGGGACCCCCGAAGTTTGCCTAGAAATCTGACCTCTTCAAAAATATATATTCCCCTCCAGTGGTTGGTGGTGGCATCGGAGGAGCCCAGCGACATGCTGGGCCTGGTGAGAAAGTGGGATCCTCCCTATGACTCTCACAGGTCTACACTTGTATCCTCTAGTTGGGGCCCAGCCAGTTTGGTTTAATGGTTAAGAGCAGCAGGACTCTAGACTCCAAACTGGGAAAACCCGGTTCGATTCCCCACTCCTCCACATTTTTTTTAAAAAAAATTATTTACTAATATTCTAACATTACAGATAAACTTATTAAAAGATAAAATACAGTGAGATTTCAATCAATTTCGGCACAATACCTATATATTGCACTTAACAGATTTTTCAAACTAAACTGTTGATAACCATATTTTCTGTGATGAGACCTCAGACGAAAGGAGTGCAATTTAGACATGTCACCCTTCTATATAACTGGGGTTTGGAGGCAGAATTTCATTTTCCACAAAATATGTTTTTGGCTGGGAGCCACATGATCACCGATTTGGAATGAGAGCCTGTGTGACTTTTATAGTGGACAAGATTGCAGATACATATGATGGGCAAACAAAAACTCCTCCACATGAAGCCAGCTGGGTGACCTTAGGTCAGTCATAAGTTTTTTCAGAGCTGTTCTCTCAAGGGGAGTTCTCTCAGAACTCTCTCAGCCCCACCTATCTCATAGGGTGTCTGTTGTGGGGAGAGGAAGAGAAGGTGATCATAAACCAGTCTGAGACTTCTCCGGGAAGTGAAGGGTGGGATAGAAATCCAGTCTCCCCCTCCTCCTCCTCCTCATCTTCTTCTTAACAAACCACCCCCATTGGAAAGGCCAGGTTCCTGCATTATGGAGGGGACACTGGGGGGGGGAGGTAGTCAGTTGTTTGAGTGTGTGCATGAGCAAATGCACATTTGGCGAGCATTCTGTCAAATGTGCGCCATTTTGAGCATTTGATAGGAATGCCTGCAAGAATGCCCAAAAAGTCTCAGGTTGAGCGTGGGAGCATTTATCTGTCACTGAGATTTATTCATTTAGGTAAGCATGTTTTTAAAGGGCTAACTAATAGAAATAGCCCTTTTCGGTAATGAAGTTGCCGAACACTTACATTCAGTTTCTCCAAATGACTTCTAAAACATGTTACTCCGATATCTCACTGGAGCCTTTCCCATTTCTTGACCCCCCCAAAGGTGTTCCCCCTCGAGATGTGCTTTGTTTGCCAAGCGACAGTAAAGCTAATCCCGATCCAACTGAAAGGTTCAAAGACACGCCTGTGTGAAAAGCCGTCATAGTCCTTTGCAAACAAATATTATACGGCCCGCCTGAATAAGACCATTCTTTGGCTTCGGCCAGGTTTTTGAGACAAGAGTGGGAACAAGCTGGGATTTTCAGAGAAGCCTCCGGCAGAATTTGAGAGCTTGAACAACAAACCCAGAATAGACTTTCCCCCGCTTTGCTCACACGTCCTGTTTCCACTGACACCGTTCTGGAAAATGTCATCTTTCTTTGGCTTTTCCCTTAAGTGACATATACCCACTCCTCAGTTATGCAGAGTCAGCCTAAAAAGGTGTATTTCGCATCCAGGGGACTGGATAAATACCGCTTTTGTGTTTTCGGCGTTCCCTGCAGGGGAATTCTGAAGAGGTGAATAATACGTGCAAACAGGAAGAGCGAGTTTCCAGTCCTGTCAAATTAATTAGACCGGCATCAAATGAAGTGTGGCTTGCCATCAGGTACGTTGCAAACATGCAAAGAAAATTATTCCGGCATGCAGGGGGAAAAATGCTAGCACCCCCCTTTGCTCCCCTCTGCCCCCCTCCACCAAGTTACTCCTTCTTTCGTAAATCAGGTATAAAATATAGCTGAGATTCTGCGACCCACACTGCTGTCATGTTTCAGTTGTTGTTTCCGCAGTTCAAAATCCCAGACACTTTTCTTAATGTGTGGCGCATCGGCCTACAGCAGCAGTGTTCACGCAGTGGCTTGGGAGCCACATGGGGGTCTTGGACATGCTCCCCCATGGCTTTTCTGAGCACCGTTCCCCCACAGTGGTGTGCACCCCATGCTCCAAAAATACAGAATGAGGAAAGAATAAGAGGAAGAGGAAGAGGAAGAGGAGGAGGAGGAGGAAGAAGAAGAAGAAGAAGAAATTGGATTTATACTCCACACTTCACTTGGAGTCTCAGAGTGGCTTCCAATCTCCATCCCTTCCTCTCCCCAGAAGAAGAAGAAGAAGAGTTGGATTTATACCTCGCCCTTCACTCGGAGTCTCAGAGTGGTTTACAATCTCCTACGGCCAGTTTGGTGTAGTGGTTAAGTCTGTGGACTCTAATCTGGGAGAAGTGGGTTTGATTCCCCACTCCTCCACTTGCAGCTGATTCATGACCTTGGGCAAGCCATAGTTCTGTCAGAGCTGTTCTCTCAAGGGCAACTCTGGAAGGAGCTCTCTCAGCCCCACCTACTTCACAGGGTGTCTGTTGTGGAGAGGGGAAGGGAAAGGAGTTTGTAAGCCATTCTGAGACTCCAAGTGAAGAGCAGAGTATAAATCCAGCCTCCCTTTGCGGGAGCACATCCAGCCTGTGCTAAAAGCACTGCACTGGTTGCCAATAGCATTCCGGGTTTGCTTCAAGGTGCTGTTTTTGACCTTTAAAGCCCTTTATGGTCAGGGACCTGCCTAGCTGAGGGACGCCTTTCCCTGCATGTTCCCCAGAGAGGACTTCGATCAGGACTACAAAATTGCCTGGCCCTCCCTGGTCCAAAGGATGCCAAGTTGACATTGACTAGGACCAGGGCATTTTCCTTAGCAGCTCCGGCTTACTGGAACAAGCTCCCAGGTGAGATCAAGGCCCTGCGGGACCTCTCACAGTTCCACAGGGCTGTGAAAACAGAGCTTTTCTGGCAGGCCTTCCAATAGCCCCTGGGCTGACCTAGCGTTAGAAGCCATTTAGAGCGATAGTACTGCTGACTGCGTGGGAATGCACTTTATTCAGAGAACCGTCATCGATATTAATGGTTTTACATTGTTATTAGGTAGTATTATCTCAATGTATTTTTGAAATATTTATTGTTTTTATTGATTTTATGTGAACCGCCTTGAGCCCACTTCGGCGGGGTAGAAGTCGAAATAATAAATAAATAAATAAATAAATAGTTCCTGCCACATACTTTTCAGATTTGATTTTTTAAAAAAAAGTTGTATTACACAATACAATTAAAAGATTTCACCGTATTTTCAATGTTAAAATATATCTCTAGATAGAGAATTCCTTTGTTCTGATAATAAAGCATTTTGGCAGTTTAATTTCCCACCAGCTGTTTTCATGATGTTTTTATTCAGCTATTCTGCTCCATCTAAATTTCACTTTGCTAACAATGACGACAAAAAAACCCTCCCTCACAAACAGTGGTTTGGGGATTGATTCTTTGTGTGTGTGTGTGTGTGTGTGTGTGTGTGTGTGTGTGTGTGTGTGTGTAAAGTGCCATCAAGTCACCTGTAGGGTTTTCAGAGCAAGACACAGAGGTTGTTTGCCATTGCCTGCCTCTGCATAGCAACCCTGGACTTCCTTGGTGGACTTCCAAGTACTAATGAGGGCTGACCCTGCTTAACTTCTGAGGTCTGATGAGATCAAGCTGGACTGGACTATCCAGGTCAAGGCAGGAGACCTTCACAGGTGGTTTGCCATTGCCTGCCTCTGTGTAGAAACTCTGGACTTCTTCACCTCTGAAATGTCTCTTGCCTTAAAAACACATCTAGCTCATCAGCTAGTGGTACATAATGTTCAAAGAGCTAGAACTTCTGGCTGCCAAACAATCTTAGGATCTCCTGGCTATACTACACACAACCCCAGATGATGATGATGATGAAGAGGAGGAGGAAGATAGTGTTAGGGCTGTGGCTCAGCGGTAGAGCATTACTTGATTGTACCACTGAAGGTAATTTCAGATTCTGTACTAATTGTCCTTTGGGGGTCTCTTCTTTTGAGGATACATACACACGAACACAAGAACCTTATGCTAGCCCAATGAAACTGAGAATTTGGATAAAGGTGGGGTCTAAATTACATGTTGAGCGGCACATGTGTTGAATGTAACGTGAGCCTTTTCACTCGGATGTCCCGCTGGCCACTGGGCATCCTTTAAGCCCTTCCCAGCTATTCTGGCAATACAAAAGATGCTGAGAAAACAGAGACAAGAAAAATCTTGATCCGCATAGCCTTCAGTTGGCTGCTCAGACCCTGGTTTTCATCATTAGTGGAGCTGTTGATAGAAAATCCTTGGCAGGTTCCAGTAACAGCTTCCTTGAACTATCTAGCTTTATTCTCCTTCCTCGAGCTATTTATTTTCCTCCCTTGAGCTATCTAGCTTAATTTTCTTCCATATAAAGTATAGTCCTGGTTTTAATACACTGAGTGGAATCCCGTGCCTCTGTGTTTTTCTTCTCATTACAATCATGTTGAATACGTGATTAACACATGGAATTCACTGCCACAGGAGGTGGTGGCGGCTACAGGCTTGGATGGCTTCAAGAGGAAATTGGATAAACATATGAAGAGAAGAAGAAGAAGAAGAGATTGGATTTATACCCCGCCCTTCACTCACTTGGAGTCTCAGAGCGGCTTACAAACTCCTTTCCCTTCCCCTCCCCACAACAGACACCCTGTGAGGTAGGTGGGGCTGAGAGAGCTCTTTCCCAAGCTGTCCTTGAGAGAACAGCTGGTACAGAGCTATGGCTTGCCCGAGGTCATCCAGCCAGGTGCAAGTGGAGGAGTGGGGAATCAAACCCGGTTCTCCCAGATTAGAGCGCACTTAACCACTACACCAAACTGGCTCTCACACCAAACTGGCTCTCTATGGAGCAGAGGTCCATCAATGGCTATTAGCCGCAAGGTACAGATAGGACCTCTCTCTTATAAAACAGAAGAATCTTCCTGATCCTTTTAATTGAGTTTAATAAAATTGTAAAATTTAATTTTAAGGCTTTTAGAATTTAAAGATTCCTATGATATGGTTGAATTTATCCCGTTATAATTTAAGTTTATAAATTCGATACACCTCTGTAATGGTTTTAGGGTTAACTATTTTCTACAAATTTGGGGACTGTTTTATCTTAATGGGAATTGCTTTTAATATTTTATGCCAATAAAAGGTATTTGTTGTTGTTGTTGTTGATAGGACCTCTCAGTCTGGGGCAAGTGATGCTCTGTATTCTTGGTGCTTAGGGGAGGCAATAGTGGGAGGGCTTCTAGTGTCCTGGCCCCACTGCTGGACCTCCTGATGGCACCTGGTATTTTTGGCCACTGTGTGACAGAGTGTTGGACTGGATGGGCCATTGGCCTGATCCAACACTGGCTTCTCTTCTGTTCTTATGAGGTTTTTTGTCATCTTCTGGGTATGAAACAGTGGTCACTGCGAGTGTGGGAGGTAGTTGTGAATTTCCTTCATTGTGCAGGGGGTTGGACTAGATGACCCTGGAGGTCCCTTCCAACTCTATGATTCCAGAACAGTTTCGCAGGGCCTGCAAAATGGAGCTATTCCTCCAGGCCTTTAAGTGAGGCAGTAAGTGTCCATTAATTGGCTTCCATACCGCAGTTGCTGCAGTTTCCGCTATGGATAGGCTGCTACCGATAAGGTCCTTATAGCTCAGCCGTGGCCCAAAATTTCCCAGTTTTAGGATTGCTGAATATGTCATTGCTTCCATGCTTATCTTTTAACTGTTTTGACTGTTTTTGTTGCTCAATATTACTTTTAATTGCTTGTTGATTGAGAGTCATTTTGGTGCAGCAGTTAGAAGCATGGACTCTGGGACATCTGGGAGAACTGGGTTTGATTCCCCATGCCTCCACATGCAGCTGCTGGTGTGACCTTGGGTCAGTCACTGTTCTCTCAGAGCTGTTCTCTTATGACCAGTTCTCAGGAGAGGTCTCTCAGCCCCACCTACCCCACAGGGAAGGTGGGGAAGGGAAGGAAAGGGAAGGAAAAGGAGATTGTAAGCCACTCTGAGACTCCTTCGGGTAGTGAAAGGTGAGGTATAAATCCAATCTCTTCTTTCCTTCTTCTTCTAATTTACTGTTGTAACCCACCCTGGGCCCACTCAGGGAGAAGGGCAGGATATAAATCTAAATAAATAAATAAATAAATAAATAAATGTCCTGTCTGTACCACTAACCCACAACCTGCTTAACAAAGGAAAAGTGGGCCAGAAACCATCACAAATTTTTGTATAGATCAAAATCCCCGTGTTCTGCATGTATATCCCACAGAACTCATACAACACATGGACGACGAAGCATGGACTCCTTCATAAATACACGCTTCTCCTCCTTAAAGGAAATCCAAAAACTTTTAAGGTAATGCATTCCCTCGGCTGCCATTTTAGGTCTGACAACCTCCATAACTCATAGTGAAAAGTTGTAAGTTGCTTCCCCGCATCGAGAGCATCTATTAATCCATGGGTAAAATGGCTGGCCAGCATTCTGACCAATGTTTATGGTGTTTGGCTCCGACCCAGTAGCTACTTTACCCAGATATGATTCATTTCTGGCATAACGCGAGGCTTTGCATGCGCGGAACCGAAACGATCTTTGTCGGCAGAAGAGAAAGGGGAAAAAAGGGCGCTTGTGCGCTTCCCTTTTGAAGAACGTCTGAAACAACATGAGGATTCTGAAGCCTGCCAGGAATAATACCACCTCGCCGGGCAAAAAGGCAGCTCGCCGGGAAAGAGACGACCACAAGAGACACGAGACTGCTGATGGGACGTGGCGGCGTGAAAGTAATGGCTCCGCTTTCCCAAGCCAAAGACACTGTATCATGACTGGACTTCCCGAAAGAGGGGGAGAAGCGGAAGGAAGAGGGGAGCTCAAAAATCCAACACCGTCCTTGACAGTGGCAACATTGACGGTCATTTGGCTAAACCCCTTTTCCTCCTAGAAGCGTGTGTGCCAACGCCAGCTCTCCCTTCCACAGATTGATTGCACCCGAGGGAATAACATGGTTGTTGATCCACCAAAATACTAAAGGCCGAGATTTAAACCAATGTTTGGCTTTAAATAATCCCTTTCATTAATCTGAAACGACGGTGCTTTCAGTAGAGGGGGTAAGCAACTGAAATATGAAGTTAGAGTAGCATGCTACCATAATTCAGATTTTCTAAACCACGAGTCCCTGCCCTTTTTGAGCCTATGGGAACCTTCAGAATTCTGACAGTGTGTGTGTGGGGGGGAGGGCATAGCCACAAAATGGCTGCTGCTGCTTAACTTCAGTCACACAGAACAGATTTCTGTACTGTACTTCAGTCAGAATTCTGACATAGTGTGTGGGGGGGGGGGGCATAGCCACAAAATGGCTGCCGCTGCTGAACTTCAGTCACACAATACAAATCCTTCTGCTGAGGCTGCAGCCAATGTTCCCTCTAAGCTGTGGAGTCTTGTAAGCAAAAATTGTACTTTGTGAGCTACTGGCATTAAAGTTGTGAGTGAGCAATTTGGCTGCTGCATGAATTAGTTTGCTCTGGAGCCATGCTTCCTGAGCTGAGACAAAAATGTGTGAGCCAGAGTCTAAAAATCTGTGAACTAGCTCACACTAACTCAGCTTAGAGGGAACATTGGTGGCAGCTACTGCCAAAGGGTGGACTCTATGGCGTTGTACCCCACTGAAGTCTCTGTTTTCCCCAGGCTCCATTCCCGACTCTCCAGGAATTTCCCAACCTGGATCTGGCAACCCTATCTCCCCACTGGTGGCCACACTGGTCAGAAGTGGTGGCAACCTTGCTTATTCCAATCACTCATGGTAGACCTATAATTCCTTCTTACTTGGGGTGGTCCCCTGCCCTCAGAAGAAGAAGAGATTGGATTTATATCCCACCCTTCACTACCCGAAGGAGTCTCAGAGTGGCTTCCAATCTCATTTCCCTTACCCTCCCCACAACAGACACCCTGTGAGGTAGGTGGGGCTGGGAGAGCTCTTTTGAGAACTGCCCTTGAAAGAACAGCTCTGAAAGACCTTGTAACTGATCCTAGGTCACTCCAGATGCTAATCCTGGATTAGAGTCTGTGCTCCTAACCACTACATCAAACTGGCTCTCAAACACAACTGTCTATGTTCGGAATTGTGTTTGGGCTACAGTGGGAAGGGGAGGCAAGGAAATTGTGTAGGAAGTCAGGAGTTCTATCTGCAGAAATCCTCTATGAGATCTATCCCTTAGTGGACCTGTCCTAGAAAAGTGCTCAGAAACTTCTATTGGTACAGAATACTGCAGCCAGGATGCTGAGAGGTCATGAGGGGCACTCCAGTCTCTGCCCATCTTTCCAGTTACGATTCAAGAGGCTGGTCTTGACCTCCAAAGCCCTGAATTGATTGGGACTGCCTGAAGGACCATCCAAGTTATTCACAATTACTAACACTAATACCAGCACATTGATGCAGGTTGTGAACTTTTTCTTCAGCACGCTCACATGTAGCATGAACACCTAGTTTCCCATTCACATGTTCATTCCACACATCATTGGAGCGTGGATAGACAAGAATCGTTTTAAGGACCATACAAAGCGTTTGTGTTCTGGAATCAGTTGAAAAGAGCAAGGGCCCAGTAGCCCCTTCAAGACTAACAAAATATGCAGCAGGGCGTGAGCGTGAGCTTTCGTGAGCCGCTGCTCACTTCTTCAGAGAGGTGGAATCTGTATCTGCTCAAGTTTCTTCACAGGTCTGATGGATTTCCATTTTGTACAGCTAAATGTGATGATAAAGAGAGCAGTGACTCACGAAAGCTCCTCCCCATCACATATTTTGTTTGTCTTGAAGATGCTACTGGACTCTTGCTCTTTTCAACTGCTACAGACAGGATAACATGGCTACTCATCTTGTTCTGGAATGACAGTCTTCTAATAGTCCCAAACAGAAGCAAGAAGATTGTCTGACCTGTCTTCCTTCTTGAGCAGAGGAGTCTTGGGACCCTGACGATTGGCCACTTCCATGTCACTTCTGGCTGAGTCTTCTGTGAGATGACGATTTGGAAAGGATATGACTGATGCTGGCCAAGACTCCATACGAGGACCTCCAAACCTAGGGACTGCGGCATGACATAAATTAATTAATAATATATCACCCTGCCAACGAAGCAGCCCCAATTAGCAGAGGGAAGTTGGATTTTAGCATTGTCTTGTTGCCAAATTAAGATAAAAAATCTGGCTGGGATGTTACCGGCGGTAACGAGATCCCATTGTCTCCTCTTTCTCTCTGTTGCCGAAAATCCCAGCTGCGTCAGTGATCAGAAACTCTTTTAAAGATTCTGTTTTACCAAACTGACAGTGGATCATCCAGGAAGCCTACTGGGGGTCAATTAAAAAAGATCGTGATGGATGACTTTAAAACACAATCGTTTTTCTTATTGCTCTACATTGCAGTTAGGAGCGGTTCTGCGAATCGTTCCAGCCTCGCTCTGTCTCACCCCGTTGTGTGGAATTGCACGGGAGCACATTTTCATCAAGGGAAGTGGGTCGTCGTTATTACGAGAAGAAATGACTCATTGGAAAAGACGACGATGTTAGGGAAAGTCGAAGGCAGAGGGACAAGAGGAAGACACAAAAGGAGATGGATTGACTCCATCAAGGAAGCCATGGCCCTCCGTTTGCAAGACCTGAGCAAGGTTCCCAGCTTTCCACAGTTAAGAAGGGTACATCTACCCATCAGTCTCTGGTTTTGTTTTATTTATTTCCTTACCATCGGATTCTGAATGTCACCATCATTTGTATTGCTTTATCTGTATTTATTGTCTTTATTGCATTTTAATGTTGTGAGCTGCCTTGAGCCAGCTTGTCCGGCAAGGCGGGAGAGAAGTGAAAATAAATAAATAAATAAATAAAATTCAATCCCCCCCCCCCCCCCCCGAATTAAACCCAAACAAATGTTGACCATATAAACAAAGCTTGTAATCCCAGTTTGGTCCTTGCGCCTGTCAAACAGCTTTATTAAGCTGTATGCTAATTTGCTGCTCACCCTCGACCTATACGAATGGACTGGTAATTCCCATTTCAATGTATCTGAAGAAGTGTGTATGCACACAAGAGCTTATACCTTGAACAAAACTTCGTTGGTCTTAACTGTTGGTCCGGTTGCCACATCTCAGATTGGGGACAGGACCAAGAAGGCTAGGAGCCTGTGTGGCGACAGCCAGAGAGCTCTAGGGCCAGGGATCACCAGCAAATTGTTATCTGAAGAGCTTAACACTCTCCTGGGGACATAACAGAGGAGATGGTCCCATAGACTGAATGACTTTATGGATGAAAAGACTGCCTGGAATATTACTGGCCAGGAGATGCAGAAAGTAGGTGTGGCCTGTATATTAATATTTGATTAAAGGTAAAGGTTTTCCTTGCTTGAAAGCCAGTCGAATACAACTCTAGGGGGTGGTGCTCATCTCCGTTTCCAAGCTGAAGAGCCAGCACTGTCCAGAGGTGTTTTCATGGTCATGTGGCTGGCATGACTAGACGCCAAAGCACATGTAACACTGTTACCTTCCCACCAAAGTGGTACCTCTTTATCTACTTGCAATTTCTTGCTTTCAAACTGCTAGGTTGGCAGGAGCCGGAGCCAGAGACGGGAGCTTACTCCGTCATGCGGCACTCGGGTCTCGAACTGCCGAACTACCGAACTTCCGGTCTGCAGTTCAGCGTCTTAACCACTTGAGCCATTGCAGCCCCAGTTTGTTTACATCAGAATAAATGGATAAGTGGACCTCTTTAGGGGTATTCAGACTTGTAGATTATTTATTTTAGGAAATGGTGGGAAAAGATTTTGGATTTTGTGTTGTAGGGGCAGATGGTTTGGGCCTTCTCGTGTCTGTAGGCCTACACAGGAGGGCAATTCTGTGGACGCAATTGTCTTTCTTGTTGATTGAAAATTCAGCTTTTGAGGTCTCAAACGTGCTGACATTTTCTTTCTCCTCGGAGACTGATTGTAGAAAGAGAGTTATTGCCGGGAAGAAACAGAATCGCCTCCTGGAGTCATCGCTTACATTCAGTCAAAAGAGATCCCGGGTGTCCTCTCAAACAGATGTACCTCCCGAACCTGTGGGGAGAGCAAATCCCAAAGCTATCGAGAGAGCTTAGGGAAGAGGGAAGTGGAATTTCAAAACACAGACTTTTCAGCTAATGGATGAAACACAGAACCAAAACCGAATTAGCGATAGTTGGATACACATGAAATGGTTGTCAAGTGACTTTTGGGCGAGAAAAAAAGAAATACAGTCGTGCAATGGGAATATCACTGCTGCCATTCTGACTAAGGATGATTATGTGAAACACATGGACTTTATCTCCTCCACTTTATCCTCACAACAATCCTGTGAGGTAGGTTAGGTTGAGAGTAAGTGGCCCAAGGTCACTCAACAAACTTCCATGGTGGACTAATGACTCGAACTTTGGTCTCCCATATACTCTAACCCAGGGATTCCAGAACTTTTTGAGCCTAAAGGCATCTTTGGAATTCTGACACAGCACCGTGAGCACAGCCACAAAATGGTTGCCACAAAATGGCTGCTGCAGGAGGCGGAGACAACCATAAAATGGCTGCTGCAGCTGACTTTCAATCACACAGTGAAGATTCTTGTGCTGTGGTGGCACCTGCTACCAAAGCAACATTTTAAAAAATCCACACAGCCAATCAAATCTCCAGTGACCAATCAGAAGCTTCGCTTGGCAAAAGCCCCAACTGGCCCCACCCACTAGAACTACAGTTCTAAAGTGCGGCATTCCACAGATGTCAATTCCACTGTGCACTGAGGATTGTAACACTGATTTTTATATGTAGAAAAATCAGGGGAGTTATTTAAATTACTGAGCCTCAGGGTTGAAGCACTAACACTTTTGTTTATTATTTATTTGATTTTTGCATAGTTTTAGACAGCCTTTCCACCAGTTTGGTATAGCGGTTAAGTGTGCAAACTCTAATCTGGGAGAACGCCTCCACTTGCAGCTGCTGGATGACCTTGGGCAAGCCGTAGTTCTGTCAGAGCTTTTCTCTCAAGAGCAGTCCTTGAAAGAGCTCTCTCAGCCCCACCTACCTCACAGGGTGTCTGTTGTGGGGAGGGGAAGGGAAAGCAGTTTGTAAGCTGCTCTGAGACTCCAAGTGAAGGGCGGGGTATAAATCCAATCTCCTCCTCCTCCTCCTCCTCCTTTCCTCTAGGCAGTTCTCCACAAGTTAAACACACAGAATTATATTATAAAATTAGCACTGAATCTCTGACCTAAAGAACATGGGAGAATGAGCTTCAATAAGTGCCATGCCAAAAAGAATCTAATTTGAAGGCCTTCTGGAAAACACAGGATTTCAATTTAATTTTAAAGGTCTTAAGGATGGTACCAGCCACATGTTCACTAGGAGGAGAGTTTTACAACCGGGGGTCAGTGTCTAAAATACCCTCCAGAGGTTTCAGACCACCTAACCTCAGCTAAATCTGGGTCCCACAGGAAACCCCCATGCATGGATCTCAGCATCCAGCCAGGCGAATACAGAGGCCGTCCTTCGAACATTTATTTATTTATTTACAGATAGAAAAGAGAGATGGATATTCAAGCTGGATTAGAGGAAAGGGGAGAGAATCAGATTTCAGAGTTTGTGTTTCTGAAGCTGGCTGTATATGTACACAGTATCAATTTAGGAAAAATTGCCCTAATAAAGAACTAATGGTCTGCACACAGATTGGGAGCATGTGAAGGGAGGGAGGGAGGGAGGAAGGAAGATAGGGAGGGAAGGAAAGAGGGAGGGAGGGAAGAAGGAAGGGAGTGAGTGAGGAAGATAGGGAGGGAGGGAGGAAAGAAGGAAGGGAGGGAGGGAAGATTTATTTTACTGTTTGAGACTCAATTTTCATTGCCCATTCACAATTTTCTTGAAGGTGCCACCATCACGTACTGCAACTAAAAGAACATTTAACGATGGAAACCAGCATCCAACCTTCTTCTCCCACACAACGATAATCCTACAGATCTCCTAGGCCATGTCATCAGCTGAGAAACAACACCTAGGATCAAGGGGACCAACACATGTTTTGTTGTGTTTCACTGCATTCCAGATGTTCACATAAGGATGACCAAATGTGTTGAATCATCAGACATGGTCAGAGATTCGCACTCACCCAAAGCTCGGGAATATCAAAAAGAAAAACCAGCCGACTTGCTCAGAGACATTGTAAAGGACTTGGTCAGTGATGGTTTGAATGAGCCGGTCTTCTTGGGCAGGAAGATGGCCACAGAGTTAGTGTGAACGGCAAGGAGAGTCGCGAGTTGCCGTGAGTTAATGGTTTTAAAAGCCTCGTCTTTCCTTCGTTGCTTCCCCTTAATTGACTGGGGGAGGGGGAACACACCGCAAATGTCTCTGTGGAGATGTTGTCATACCTTGGCACGGCTCAGTAAATATTTACTTTCTTCTCACATTCTGCAAGTTACTGGGAAAACCTCATGAATTCCCTTTAAACAGCTCCGGAGCACCACACTGAAGCCAGATGGTTTCAATGGGGTTTTCTTTTCTTTCTTCCCCCCCTCCCCTTCCAAAATCAAGGGTTTCTATTTACACCGTACTGATGTACTCCAGGCACGCCGAACATAGACAAGGCCACTGAAAATGCAGAGATGTGTTTTTTAACGTCTCAAAGCCCCCTTATGTAAGCAAAGTTTGACTTTATTTGCGTTCAACGACACAGATGCTTGGACGGCCTGAATGGAACCCTGCACGTCCGAGCATGGCCTGGCCGAATGAAACGCCACAGTTCAGGCTTAATAACAAACACCCCCAAAGATGGACTTGGATTCAAATTTGGTTCTGAATAATTCAGCACGTCCTTGTCTCTTAATCGTGAACTCACGTAGCTGCCTTATTCTGAATCAGACCATCAGACTTGCAGCAGCTCTCCGGGGTCTCAGGCTAGCCTCCAGGTGGCACCTGGAGATTCCCCGGAATCCCAGTTCATCTCTAAACTACAGAGATCAGTTCCCCCAGAGAAAATGGATGCTTTGGAGGGTGGAGTCCGTGGCATTGTGTATACCACCATGGTCCCTGTCCTCCCCAGGCTCCACCCCCAAATTTCAAGAAGTTTCCCAACCCCGGCATTGGTGACACTACCCCCCCCCCCCCTTGCCTGCTGGCAACTCCATCTCAGGCCGGGCCGAGATCTTCTTCTTCTTTTTAATTAATGCTCTATTAAAAATTCAACCTTATACATGTTGTATACATGTTATTATACATGTTATAATATATTATACATGTTATAATATAGAAGGGAAAGTTGTGGAAACAGTGACAGACTTCACGTTCCTGGGATCCAAGATCGCTGCAGATGGTGACTGCAGCCCTGAAATTAAAAGACACTGCAAAAGCATTTAGGCAGGAATACTGGGTGTTTTGGAGACACTCTGAAAGCTTTTGTACAGTCACTATTTACATAAGCCTACCTACAATTGCCTGCTCCTCGGGAGGAAAGCAATGGCAAACCCAGACAGCATAACAAAAAGTAGAGACATCGCCCTGCCAATAAAAGTCCATATGGTCAAAGCCATGGTATTCCCAGTAGTGATGTATGGCTGCGAGAGTTGGACCATAAGGAAGGCCAAGCACCGAAGAATAGATGCTTTTGAATTATGGTGCTGGAGAAGACTCTTGAGAGTCCCTTGGACTGCAAGGAGATCGAATCAGTCAATCCTAAAGGAAATCAACCCTGACTGTTCCCTGGAAGGCCAGATCCTGAAGCTGAAGCTCAAATACTTTGGCCACCAAGTGAGAAGGGAGCGCTCCCTGGAGAAGACCCTGATGCTGGGAAGGACTGAAGTTTAAAGAAGAAGGGGATGGCAAAGGCTGAGATGGTTAGACAGTGTTATTCAGACAACAAAATGAAGCAAACTCCAGAACATGACAGAAGACAGGAGGGCCTGGCGTGATATGGTCCAGCGGGTCGTGAAGAGTCGGACTCGACTGTGCGACTGAACAACAACAACATACATGTTATACATTATACATTTAGAGTCCAGTGGCACCTTTAAGACCAGCTGTTCTAGGGCAGACTCCAGTTCGGCTAGCCTCTGAAACTGACATCATTTCAGTGGAAAGTGCTCATAAGTAAAGGCCAGTTTAGCTACGTTTCTCCCTCTGATGCAGCCTAACTCCTCCATTGATGTATTTGGCTGAGAAAAAGTAAATAATCCCTCAGGACAGATAGAGTTCATAGAAAGTTTTGTTTAATGTACTCAGACCTTTCCCCCAAAAGAAAACCGCCAGATGGAATACTTTTCCGGACAGGACATCTATTTACTTTATTCATATCCCTAAATAGCGCACATCCTCCTCTACTTCTCTGTTTTATCCTCACAACAACCTTAGGGATGGAGCCTGGGGAGGACAGGGACCTCAGTGGGGTAGAATGCCAGAGAGTCCACCCTCCAAAGCAGACATTTTCTCCAGGGGAACTGGTCTCTGTAGTCCGGAGATGAGCTGTCATTCCGGGGGATCCTCAGTTCCCAGCTGGAGGCTGGCGTCCCTAGGGTGAACATTTCACCTGAAGTTGAAAGCATCCCTAACTTGAACTGGTTTGCAATAAGAATGGAAGAACAGCCAGGGTCCGACAGTATACGTTTGTAATAATGAAATGTTAGATATTAAGTAATGAGGGAAAGATAGAATAAAACTAAACAGAAGTGAGAATTTAGAGCATCTATAAATAAATCATATGCAAGCAAGTAAGCTCTGACTGACAAATGGGATAAATAAATTATTGTAGTATCATAGTGTATGTAAGAATTAGATGATAGGTGAAGTAAATTATTATAGATAATTGCTCATGTTCATGTTTATGCTTATGTATAATATGTGGCTCAAGTGGTTAAGATGCTGAACTGGAGACTGGTAGTTCAGCAGTTTGAGACCCGAGTGCCGCGTGACGGAGTGAGCTCCCGTCTCTGGCCCCAGCTCCTGCCAGCCTAGCAGTTCGAAAGCAAGAAATTGCAAGTAGATAAATAGGTACCGCTTCGGTGGGAAGGTAACAGTGTAAAAGTATTCATGAGCACTATTGCACCCCCTTTAGCCGCTTCTTTTATAACAATTTCACTGTCATTGCCCAGATTTTTTATAACATCCAATTCTTTAAATGAAAGATTGTACCGGGTTCTTGAGGATGTACGTTCCATTTTTCCAATATCCTTTTTCACCGGATCCTTAAAAACCGTGATGGCTGGATCTGTGACATCGGGAACAAAAGTAGAACTATTTTTAAAGGGGTTAATACTGGTAGAAGAATTGCCAAACATTTTTTTTTCAGTTTAATTAATCTAATCAATTTATATACATCTATTTGGGTGCAGAAACTATTGTACTTAGGGATGGGTACAAAACTTAATCCCAAATTCAGAAGTCCTTCTGCTTATTTAGTGAGACTTTTTGATGATAAATTCACTAAAAGGCTTTCTTTCTGCTTCTTGTTCTTGGTTTGCCTCTCTGGCTTAAAAAATCCGTGTATTGTACACATTTGGACCGGTCCCTGAAGTGATATGTAGATGAAGAGCCATCATCACCAGACGTGGTATATTCATCTTCAGTGGTTTCAAAGTCTGAGTTGTCTTCCCATGTCACCCTTTTATTTTTGTTTGCCCTGATGTCCTTCTGATCTAGCCATTTGGACACTCTATTGTTGGCATAATCCTTCTTGTCCCTCTCCAATTTTTTAATTTTAGTTTCCTTAACCTGTTTTTCAAATTCCTTTAATTCTTCTTCCATTTGTTTGATCTTGATCTCTAAACTTGAGGGTGTCTCTGTTTCTCTATATTTTGATTCCAGATCTTGAATTTCCACGTTAAGCTTGTTAATAGCTCCATCAACCTGCTCAATGATGAGAAGCATCAAGTCAAAAGAACACTTGCTCAATATTGCCATCCACTTCTGTTTGAAATTGGCATTGTCATTAAAAAGAACCAGACCCTTCAGGATTCTCAATCCCCTTGGTATTTTATCTTCAGCTCACAGTTGTTTTCTGTGGTTTTTGGCTTTTCTTACTGTGTGCTGTACTGTTCGTTGTTGCTTGTATTTATGGCCATTCTATCCCAGGGCAGGGCAAAAATGAGTGGAAATGGTTTACCATTGTTTGCCTCTGTGTATAACCCTCGACTTCCTAGGAGGTCTTCCAAGCACTGTTTCCAAAGAGTATTTGAGTGTTACAACCTCCTTGGAGATTGGTGGTGGGAAGAACCATTAAGTCACAGCCAACTTATGGTGACCCTGCAGGGTTTTCAAGGCGAAAGACACTCAGAGGTGTTTTGCCATTGCCTGCCTCTGCATAGCGACCCTGGACTTCCTTGGTGGTCTCCCATCCAAGCATTAACCATGGCTGACCTGCTGGATTTCTTAGAACTGGTGAGACTGGGCTAACCTAATCCATCCAGGTCAGGGTGGCCCCAAGTTATCCAGTCAGTGTTTTTTCCAGAAACCAGGGCAACTAGGCTAGTGACACGCCCTGGCAACTCCAGCTCTTTGTGACCTCACAGGCCCAGTCCAGAGCACAAGAGAGACCCAGCAGGCAAGGAGACCAGAAGGGGAAAAGGACAGCCGGGCTAAGGGGGCGGGATGAAGCCAAGTCCTTATTCTTTTTTAACTTATGATGACCCCATAGGGTTTTCAAGGCAAGAGACCTTCAGAGGTGGTCTGCAATTGCCAGCCTCTACATAGCAACCCTGGCATTTCTTGGTGGTCTCCCATTCAAGTAATAATCAGGACTGAACCAGCTTAGCTTCTGAGAGCTGATAAACTTAAGCTATAGTTGGCCATCCAGGTTAAGGTAAGCAATGTTCAGAAGTACTTTGTCATTGCCTGCCTCTGCATAACAACCCAGGGGCTTCCTTGGTGGTCTCCCATCCAGGTATGATGAAGAAGAAGAAGAAGAAGAAGAAGAGATTGGATTTATATCCCGCCCTTCACTCGCTTGGAGTCTCAGAGCGGCTTACAAACTCCTTTCCCCTCCCCTCCCCACAATAGGCACCCTGAGAGGTAGGTGGGGCTGAGAGAGCTCTGACAGAAACTGCTCTTTTTCAAGAACAGCTGTGCTAGAACTATGGCTTGCCCAAGGTCATCCAGCAGCTGCAACTGGAGGAGTGGGGAATCAAACCCGGTTCTCCCAGATTAGAGTCTGCACACTTAACCACTACATCAAACTGGCTCTACACCAAGGTACACTCTACACTTAACCACTACATCAAACTGGCTCTACACCAAAGCTCTACACCAATCCTTCTCCCTCCCCCACCTCCCCCCCAAGGTTGACCCTGTTTTGCTTCCAAGATCTGGTGAGATTGGGCTAGCCTGGGTGTATCCAGGTCAGGGAAAAGATGCTGGTGGTGGAAACTGTTATAAAGTCACAGCCAACTAATGGCAACCCCAGAGGATTTTTAAGGAGAACGATGGACAGAGGTGGGTTGCCATTGCCTGCCTCTGCATAGCAACCGTAGACTTCCTGGTGATGTCCTATCCAAGTACTAACCAGAGCTGACCCTGCTTAGCTTCCCAGATCGGATGAGATCATACTAGCCCGGGCCATCCAGGTCAGGGCAGAGGTGGATTTGCATTGCCTGCCTCTCCATAGCAACCCTGGACTTCCTGAGAGCCAGTTTGGTGTAGTGGTTAAGTGCGCGGACTCTAATCTGGGAGAACCAGGCTTGATTCCCCACTCCTCCACTTGCACCTGGTTGGATGACCTTGGGCAAGCCATAGCTCTGTACCAGCTGTTCCCTCAAGGACAGCTTGGGAAAGAGTTCTCTCGGTCCCACCTACCTCACAGGGTGTCTGTTGTGGGGAGGGGAAGGGAAAAGGAGTTTGTAAGCCGCTCTGAGACTCCCTTGGGGAGTGGAGGGCGGGGTATAAATCCAATCTCTTCTTCTTCTTCTTCTTCTTCTTCCTTGGTGGTCTCCCATCCAAGTACTCACCAGGGCCAACCCTCCTTAGCTTCTGCAATCTGATGAGATCAAGCTATACTGGACCATCCAGGTTATGGTAAGAAATGTCCAGAGGTAGTTTGCCGTTGCCTGCCTTTGCATAGCAACACTGGACTTCCTTGGTGGTCTCCCATGCAGGTACTCACCAGGGCTGTCCCTGTTCAGCTTCCAAGATTTGATGAGCTCGGGCTAGCCTGGTCCATCCAGGTCAGGGTGAACAGCTCCAACAGTGCAATATTCAAGGACATGGATTCAGTCATCGTTGCAAGAGAGGTTACAAATACAACAGGGACACTTGCCAGAATGTGCCCTGCGCACCCTTCCTAGATGCCCTTATGGAATGAAGCCACAAACTGGCCTAGTGTTGTGTGGGTGTCAACCCATGCACGATGGGCGATAATCAATCATTGAGTGTCAGTTATTTCTGTCTGCCTTTCGATCATCGAACAAGAATGTTGTCAGACCAGAAGGGCATGCCCGGAGCTGCTTGCAGGTGCTGCTCTTCACAGCTGCCTATAAAGCCTCTGACATTTCCATAATGGCCAAAAGGCACAACATGTACACTTGATATAAACATTCAAGCGGGGGAGGGAAAATGCTTTATCTCCATTTATCAGCATTTCACTCTTTTCCTCGACAAATATGCGCAACTTCCTACTTAGCCCATTGTCCGTTTGTTGCGAGAGGGGTGGGGAACATGTGAGATGGCGATGCGCCAGGATGTTCATTTGTCTCCTGGGGACATGGAGTGGATTCCGACTGCATATTTTTGGCTCTTTGCTGGGGGATGGAGGCGTGTTTGGAAGAAATCCTGCTGTCATAAGAAAAGAATACGTGGCTTAGTTGACTCTTTTCCACACACATGCTTCAGCGCCAGCCGTTGACACCACACCTGGGCGCCGTTCCAAAGCCTGAGGGTGGATTCTGATGAAACGCAGTTGTGTACCTAGCAGTCTGACCATGTGATCTTGGCCATCAACTCAAAATGGCAGCCCTAATCCATCTGTCACGGGATTCGTCGTCAAATCCTTCAGCGGGGAAACGTGGGCATTGTTGCGTGTGGTGAGGCGGCTCAACTTGCCGGCATAATCCCCTGAGATAGAATTAGTCATCACACCACACACAAACATAGCTGAGAGTGGGAAAGACACCTGTTTATGTTCAATTGATACCCGAAGCTAGATCTCGGCACCTGACATCATGAGAACCTGCTCTTTCTCAGAAGTAAAGGCGAATGAGAGCTCCACATAGTGGAAGGGCAAAACACGGAGAGGACAGCCCATTTGGGTAGTGGTGTTCCATGAGGCAGGATGATGATGATGATGAATTTATTTATTTTATTTTATTTATTTCGAATTTCTATCCCTCCCTCCCAGCCAAGGGTGGCCCAGGGTGGCTTACACAACACAATTAAAATACATTAAAACAGAAGTTACATTAAAACAAGTTAAAACCATAAAGTGGAAGAAGAAGAAGAACTAACCTAGTCAGACTAACCTTATCTCCTTTTTTGAGAAAGTTACTACCTTGCTGGATCAGGGGAATGCTGTAGACATAGTTTATCTTGATTTCAGTAAGGCTTTTGATAAGGTTCCACATAATATTCTTGTTGACAAATCGGAAAAAATGTGGTTTGGATCCTACGACTCTTAGGTGGATCTGTAACTAGTTGACAGGTCACACCCAAGGTGTGCTTGTGAATGGTTCATAATCTTCTTGGAGAGGAGTGACAAGTGGAATACCTCAAGGATATGTCCTGGAACCTGTTTTGTTCAACATCTTTATCAGTGATTTGGATGAAGGGATAGAGGGAATGCTTATTAAATTTGCAGATGATACTAAATTGGGAGGGGTAGCAAATATGGTAGAAGACAGAGTCAGGATACAGGATGATCTTGACAGGCTGGAAAACTGGGCTAAAACAAATTTAATGAATTTCAGTGGGGATAAATGTAAAGTTCTGCATTTAGGTAGGAAAAATCAAATGCATAATTATAGGTTGGGGAGATTTGTCTTGGCAGTAGTATGTGTGAGAAGGATCTCGGGGTCTTAGTACACCATACACTGAATCTTAGTCAGCAGTGTGATGCGGTAGCTGAAAGGGCAAATGTGATTTTGGGCTGTATCAACAGAAGTATAGTGTCCAGATCACGCGAAGTGATGGTATCATTTTACTCTGCTGTGGTTAGACCTCACCTGGATTATTGTGTTCAGTTTGGGGCACCACAATTTAAGAAGGATACAGACAAGCTGGAACGTGTCCAGAGGAGGGCAACAAAGATGGCGAGGGGTCTGGAGACCAAGTCCTATGAGGAAAGGTTGAAGGAGCTGGGTACGTTTAACCTGGAGAGGGGATGACTGAGAGGTGATATGATCACCATCTTCAAGTACTTGAAGGGCTGTCATATAGAGGATGGTACAGAGTTGTTTTCTGTTGCCCCAGAAGGTCGGACCAGAACCAATGGGTTGAAATTAAGTTAGAAGAGTTTTTGCTAAACTTCCTGACAGAGCAGTTCCTGAGTGGAACAGGCTTCCTTGGGAGGTGTTGGGCTCTGCTTCTTTGGAGGTTTTCAAACAGAGGCTAGATGGTCATCAGACAGCAATGCTGATTGTGTGAACTTAGGCAGATCATGAGAGGGAGGGTAGGAAGGGTGGCCTCAGTGCTTAGTTCTCGTGGCCCTTTTTCACACACCCAGGAAATACTGATTGCCGGTTTGGGGCCAGAAAGCAATTTTTCTCCAGGCCGGTTTGGCCAGGGATCCTGGAGGTCTTTTGTCATCTTCTGGGCGTGGAACAACGGACACTGCAGGTGTGGAGGGGGAGGTATTTGTGAATTTCCTGCATTGTGCAGGGGGTTGGACTAGATGATCCTGGAGGTCCCTTCCAACTCTATGATTCTAAGAAGAAGTAGAAGAGATTGGATTTATACCCTGCCCTTCACTCAGAGTCTCAGAGCAGCTTGCAATCTCCTTTCCCTTCCCCTCCCCACAACAGAAACCCTGTGAGGTAGGTGGGGCTGAGAGATCTAAGAGAACTGCTCTTGAGAGACCAGCTGTGACAGAACTATGACTTGCCCAAGGTCACCCAGAAGCTGCAAGTGGAGGAGTGGGGAATCAAACCTGGTTCTCCCAGATTCGAGTCCACGCTCCTAACCACTACACTAAACTGGCTTTCAGTTTGAGGAGGTGATCCTGAGATTAGGGGAGGGGTCATGGCTCAGTGGTAGAACATCTGCTCAGCATGCAGAAGTTCCCTGGTCCAATTCCTGGGATCTTGAGTTAAAAAGACCAGGTAGGAGGTGATGTGAGAGACCTTTGCCTGGGAAACTGGAGAGCTGCTGCCAGCCTGAGTAGACAGTAGTGGCCTTGATGGCCCAAGGGTCTGATTCAGTATGTGTGTTCAATAAGAACTTGTACCCATGGAGGGTCAAAGGTTCAGCACCAAGGCTAGATCATAAGGAAGCTAGGCAGGCACCAGATAGGTCATTTCAATGGATGCTCACAGAGGAACCTATCAAGCACTGTTTCCAAAGCGTGTTAGAGTGTTACAGCCTCCTTGTAGATTGGTGGTAGAAAGTGCTGTTAAGTTGCAGCCAACTTACGGCAACCCCATAGGGTCTTCAAGGCAAGAGACAAACAGAGGTGTGTTGCCTTTGCCTGCCTGTACATAACAACCACAGACTTCCTTGGTGGTCTCCCATTCCAAGTCCTCCTAAGCAAGGCCAATTGTGCTCAGCTTCTGAGATCTCATGAGAGCGGACTAACCTGGGCCATCCAGATCAGATAAGACAAATAGAGTTGGTTTGGCATTGCCTGCCTCTGCGTAGCGACCACGGACTTCTTTGATGGCCTTCCATCCAAGTCCTAACCAAGGCTGACCCTGCTTAGCTTCTGAGATCAGATGAGATCAAGCTAGTCTGGGCTATACAGGGAAGGGGAAAAATGAGCAGAGGTGGTTTTGTTGTTGCCTTCCTCTGCATAGCAACCCTGGACTTCCTTGTTGGTCTCCCATCCAAGTACTAACCAGGGCTGACCCTGCCTAGCTTCTGAGATCTGATGAGACTGAGCTAGCCTGGGACATCCAGATCAGGGCAAAATACATACAAAGGTGGTTTGCCATTTCCTGCCTCTGCATGGTAACCCTGGACTTCCTTGTTGGTCTCCCATCCAAGTCCTAACCAGGACCAACCCTGCTTAGCTTCTGAGATCTGAGAAGATTGGACTATCTGGAACCATCCAGTAGATTAGCTCATGATCAAAGTAGTGGAGACCCCATTCTTCTGAGACAACCAGTTGCGGGAAGGCGCCTTAGGTTGGGGGGGGCAGCTTCCAATATTGCAAAGTGGGTAGAGACACAAGGGGGAGTGTTAATTCCCCTCTCCTATGGCAGCCCTCCATCGCCCACCTCATGTCTCTCCAGAGGGGGCTGCCCATCCCTCAGGATCAGCATTTCAGGGGACAGTTTCAGCTGCTTCAGGAGGTGAGAATTATTGGGAAAGCAAATGCCTGGTATACAAAGGAGAATAGAAGAAGACCCTTCAGGAGGCAGCGAGAAGACAATTAGGATACTAAGGACACCACCTTCTCTTCTGTTAAGTGTCATTCCTTGTCTGTCTCCAGATTGCTACTCTCAGAACAATGTCCTCCTTTTTCTCAGAAGTTCCATACTTAGTCTCTCTCTCTCTCATATGATGTAGTTAGGACCCTATCCCCCCCCCCCCACAGGCACCGGTGGCAAGGCCTGAGCAGCTCTCAGCTACCAAGCTGCCGATCCCCCCCCCCGGCGCTGGCGGCAAGGCCCGAGTGGCTCTCAGCCACTGGGTGACCAATTTCCCTCCCCCACCCCCTGGCACTGGTGGCAAGGCCTCAGCGCCTCTCAGCTGCTGGGCCACCACAGAGTTCCCAGAGAGTTTCCTGCACATGTGCAGGGAATGCTCTTTAACTTTTGGGGGATTTAAATATCCCCCCAAAGTTTTTTTAAGTTTTAGGATTTTTCTGCACACCTGGGGAGTCCCCCAAGTGTGCAGAAAAATCTGTCTGCCCCCCAAGTGACCCCAATGTGTGGATTTAGATATCCGCATGGAGGGGGCACCTTGGGAATTAGTATATAGACAAGAAGGGGGACCCGCAATACTCACGGGGGGAGTATCCCAATCCTTCTCCCACCCCCCTCCCCAGTTGCAGTGGTGGTGGCGGCAAGGCCCGCTGATCCTCCTCCCACCCCCCTCCCCAGCGGTGGTGAGGCCTGCCAATCCTCCTCCCACCCCTCCTCCCCAGAGGTGGTGGCAAGGCCCGCTGATTCTCCTCCCACCACCCCTCCCTGCCGGCAGTGGCAGCGAGGCCTGCCAATCCATCTCCCTCCCCCACCAAGTCCCCCAAGTCTGCAGAAAAATCTCTCTGCCCCCCAAGTGCCCCCTTCGCACGGATTTAGATATCCGCACAGAGGGGGAAACTTGGGAATTAGTATATAGATATGGAGCAGAGGTCCATCAGTGGCTATCAGCCACAAGGTATAGATAGGAACTTTCAGATTGGGGCAAGTGATGCACTGTACTCTTGGTGCTTGGGGGGGGGGGCACAACAGTGGGAAGGCTTCTGGTGTCCTGGCCCCACTGGTGGACCTCCTGATGGCACCTGGTATTTTTGGTCACTGTGTGACAGAGTGTTGGGCCGGATGGGCCACTGGCCTAATCCAACATTGGCTTCTCTTATGTTGTGTTTTAAAAAATAAGCTTCCAGTTTTAGAACAATGGCCTGATCTTCGGCCATCCCCCCTCCCCTGGCCCTTTTGAAGGCCCGTCTAAAGAACATAAGCTGAGAAGCCAAACATGAGAAGCTGCTATGGGACTGATCCCAATAAAGAATCCTGGCTTTGCCAAAGTTGGCAGATGTCGGGCTTGTAACACATGCGGAAGGAAATTTGCCTTTCATTACCCCAAACTGTAATAATGAATGGTCTGGCCTTGGACCTCTGAGGTTCATTTTTCAGTTCACCTAAAAAAATATCTTGTAGTAGTCATAGTGCACCTTGAAGTCTGTGGATACTTTGTCACCAACCTCAACAAAGGTAGAATATTGCCTAAAATGTATTTTTTGTTTAATTTGGAGATGATTATGGAAGCAGGCCAGTAGATACACACATCTAAAGATCAGCACCCGTTAAAATGTGGGCACACATATATGAGTCATACTGGCAATGAAAAGACTTTGTCACTCGCTTTTATTAAGGCACTCAATAGTATCTGAAGCACGTATTTCACATCTATTGAATGTATATGTTTGTGTGCATGTGTCTAGCAGTTACTTTTTTTTTTCTTGAAAGAGAAATTAAACTGGCCAGAACTGTGAGCCTGCCCCCCAAGTGTATGGGCCAGAATCCAGGAGGCAGATCTTTATTGTAAAAGATTTCCTTTCCTTTCAGTTCTCTACAATCTTAACATTATTCTTCATGTGTTGGATCCCGCAATCTCTCAGGAGATTGTGGGGAGGGGCTCAGTGGAAGAGCTACTTTGCATGAAGGGAGAAAAAGAGGAGGGGGAGAAGGAGGAGGAGGAGATGATTGGATTTATACCCCATCCTTCACTTGGAATCTCAGAGAGGCCCACAGCCTCCTTCCCTTCCCCTCCCCACAACAGCCACCCTGTGAGGTAGGTGGGGCTGAGAGAGCTCTTTTGAGGACTGTCTGTGAGACAACAGCTTTGAAAGAACTTGCAACTGACCCAAGGTCACACCAGCAGCTGCATGTGGAGGAGGAGTGGGGAATCAAACCCAGTTCTCCCAGATCAGAGTCCGCGCTCTTAACCACTACACCAAACTGGCTCTCTCACTGTCCGTGTGGTCTGCTATCTTCATAAAAACTCTGACTGGTATACTAAAAAAAGATTGCCCCGAGTCATGCAACAAGTTCATGACCCGCAGTCAGATATGCCCTCGGTTCTCTCAGATCTGAGCTTAATTGGCATACGATCTACTGGACCCCTCTGGTTCTTTCGTCACCTCTTTCCCATGAAGCATGTCATCTCTCCAGCTGTCCAACTCTCCCTTTAGATCAGGGGTGTCGAACTCATTTGTTACGAGGGCCGGATCTGACATAAATGAGACCTTGTTGGGCCGGACCATGTGTGTCATAAAATGTAATGCCAGGTAGCAGAGATATAAACTTTATAAAAGACACAATTTTTTTTTTTACTTAAAATAAAAAAAACATGCTTAAAACATTAGAACTGCAATATATTTGTCTGTTTAACAGTATCTGATAACTGACACCTCTTACTCTGAATTTTTCCATCCAAATGTCTGGGCTGCTGCAATCTGGAGCATGCTGTTCAGGTGTGTATCTGTAAGCTGCAAACCTACTTTTGATTTATTGACATTCACCACAGAAATCTCATGCTCAGAGTCCTGAGTCTAGAACCCAGGGGAAAACATGAAATGGCTGAGCGATTGAGAGAGTCTGGCAAAGCAAGCTATGATGCAGCAGCAGCAGAAGCAGCAGCAACAGAACTGGAAGCAGGAGATGGCCAGTTCCAGCGCGGGCCTGATAGGAGCCCTCCAGGGGCCTGATTTGGCCCCCGGGCCACATATTTGACCCCCCTGCTTTAGCTGCTCCATCTAAAAAGAGCAACATGAAAAAACCTGAAATCAGAGTGTGGTCTAGGTTTGATTTAGTCTGTGCAAATACGTTTCAGATTGCATAGATGTCTTTGGCATGGGAACAGTGACATGTTACTTCACTGAACATCTGCTAGATTTTTTTTTTTTTTTGCAACACCAAAGTCCTCTTGGACTTTAATTGAAAGCAAAGAGGGTGTAACTTCACTGTTCCCCGCGGGAGCTTTGAAAAACTTTTATCTATTCTATATTACGTGCTGAAAAAAATGTATGAGAGATATACGGCATATGGTATCAGTATCTCATCTCATACTGGATGGCTCCAGAAAGATAGCTGACACAATTGCTTAGAAATCTTGTTGAGATGTACACATTTTTAATGTCAGGTAGGATTATGGTGGAAGACACATTCTCACTGCCTCATGGGAGTTGTAGTTATTTATTGGGGAAAGACCTACAGTTTCCCAGGCAACTGCAGTGTCATGCAGAAGAGCTGTTCGGATTGGCTGCCTGCAGACGCTCATTACCTTTACTCCCCCCCCCCCCCAGGGCAACTGCTGTGTCATAAGGAAGAGCTAATTGGCTGTCTGCTCCTGTTCTTTACGTTCACTTTAAAAAAAAAAAGGAGGCCTGTGAAAAACAGCAGGCCACAAATACCACACTGCACAGGCGTGCAGTATTGAAGGAAGCATGTGAAGAAGCTGTCGGGATTCACCATGGATGTCCAGGTTTTCTTTCAGCAGCTCCTGTGGAGGACCAATAGCCTTTAATGACCCAAACATGATCCAGGGAGCATACCTGCCTTCATATGTGGTTGAGAAGGCAACCACGCTGGTGCAAAAGTTACTACAGGTGGCAACACACAATATATATGGTGGTGGAGGAAAGTGCCATCAAGTTGCACTCAACTTGTGGCAACCCAGTAGCGTTTCCAAGGCAAGAGATGTTCAGAGGTGATTTGCCATTGCATGCCTCTGTGTAGCAACCCTGAACTTCCTTGGTGGTCTCCCATCCAAGTACCAACCAGTGCAAATCCTGCTTAGCTTCCAGGATTTGATGAGATCAGGCTAGCCTGGGCCATCCAGGTCAAGGCAAGGGACCTTCAGAAGTGGTTTGCCCTTGCCTGACTCTGTGTAGCAACCCTGGACTTCCTTGGTGGCCTCCCATCCAAGACCTAACCAGGGCTGAACCTGATTAGCTTCTGAGATCTGGTGAGATCGGGCTAGCCTGGGCCATCCAGGTCAGGGCAATAATAAGTGTGCGCCATCAAGTCATAACTGATTCATGACAACCCAGTACCATATGAGATTCAAAGCAAGAGATGAACAGAGGTGGTTGGCCATTGCCTGCCTCTGTGTAGCAACCCCAGTCTTCCTTGGTGATCTCCCATCCAAGACCTAACCAGGGCTGAACCTGATTACTTTCCAAGATCTGATGAGATCTGGCTATCTTGGGCTAATCCAGGTAAGGGTGATAACAATTGTGTGCCATCAAGTTATAACTCACTTATGGAGACCCAGTACCATGTGGGTTTCAAGGCAAGAGATGAGCAAAGGTGGTTTGCCATTGCCTTCCTCTGTGTAGTGACCCTGGTCTTCCTTGGTGGTCTCCCATCCAAGGACTAACGAGGGCCCAGCCTACTTATCTTGCGTTCTGATGAGATTGGGCTGGTATGTTCTCTTAGGCTGCTCTAACTAGCTTCTAGTTGTATGAGAGCCAGTTTGGTATAGTGGGGGGACACTAATCTGGGAGAACCGGGCTTGATTCCCCACTCCTCCACATGCAGTCAGCTAGTATGACTTTGGGTCAGTCATAAGTTCTTTTAGAGCTGTTCTCTCAAGGGCAGTTCTCAAAAGAGCTCTCTCAGCCCTACCTACCTCAGAGGGTGTCTGTTGTGGGGAGGGGAAGGGAAAGGGATTGTAAGCCGCTCTGAGACTCCTTTGGGTAATGAAGGGTGGGGTATAAATCCAATCTCCTCCTCCTCCTCCAGCGTTTAACATCCCCGTGACTGTAGTATCATGCAAAAGAAGCTCATTCTAGGAAAGCCTGATAAGAGGATAATGACGGGCACAGCGCTGGTTGATTTGGCATCTGACTCAAATGCCGAACGAAACAGAGAGGTGATCCAATCTGGGATCCAACTCAGATGTGAATCATCAATCACTTTCTAAACTACGTTGGTCTGGAGCGCAGCCCTGCATCCGAGGAATAATGAGAACACATCAAAAGCATACTTTCATATGCAATATCTCGTCTCTGAAATAAAGCATATGATATACATTCTTCAGCAGGATGACAACTCTAGATGCGGAAATATTGTCATGTTTCACTTTCAGAGAGTAGCTATGTCAGTCTGCAGTAGAAGATGGTCCTAGCCTATAAAGCCCTACGTGACTCAAGACCACAATACCTGTCAGAAGGCCTCTCCTGACTCCAGTCTACCCAGACACTATGCTCAAGTCCTGGGACCTTCCTCTGGGTGCCAAACCCTTGAGAGGCTCAGAGGGTGGCAACTAAGATGGAGGGCCTTTTTGGTGATGGCCCCTTATCTATGGAACTCCCAGCCCACTGTGGCCCATCTGGTGCCAAATTTGCCATCTTTTCGGTGCCTGGTTAAAGGCAGAAGCCTTTAAAGAAGAAGAAGAGAAGAAGAGAGAAGAAGAGATTGGATTTATACCCTGCCCTTCACTTGGAGTCTCAGAGCGGCTTACAAACTCCTTTCCCTTCCCCTCCCCACAACAGACACCCTGTGAGGTAGGTGGGGCTGAGAGAGCTCTGACAGAAACTGCTCTTTTTCAGGAACAGCTCTGACAGAACTACGGCTTGCCCAAGGTCATCCAGCAGGTGCATGTGGAGGCGCGGGGAATCAAACCCGGTTCTCCCAGATTAGAGTCTGCACACTTAACCACTACACCAAACCTCCCTGGTTAGGCAGGGGTGCGATACGATTATCTAGGTGTCTTTCTTTCACTTTGGGTCAGAACTTTTTTATTGTCCTTTACTGTTTCTTTATGTTATCTTAAATTAATTTTTAACATTTAATGGGTTTTGTGTGTATTTTATTGTTTTATATTTGTTGTAAACTTCTCAGAGAGCTTCAGCTACGGGCATTATAGAAATGAAATTAGCAACAACAGCAGCAACATCTAGATTCAAGTCCAGTGGCACTTAGGAGAAATACATGATTTTTTGGGTCATCTGAGCAGGGGAGCTTTGATTCTCGAAAGCTCATACCCCCAAAATCTTGTTTGTCTCCACGGTGCTACTGGACTTGAATCTAGTTGTCATGTGGATGCACTTAGGAAGCATTTGGGGAGGACAGCAAACAATGGAGCAAACCCGAGACTGGTGGCCCTTTTAGATCATCCTGAGATGATCCTTTAGATCCTTTAGATCCATGCCATGGTCACCTTGAGGTTAGACTACTGCAACACTCTCCACATGGGGCTGACCGTGTCTCAGATCCGGAAGCTGCAGCTAGTGCAGAATGTGGCAGCCAGGCTGCTGATGGGTCTCTCTATACGGGACCACATCCAGCTTGTGCTGAAGGCTTTGCATTGGCTGCCAACAGCGTACCAGATTTGTTTCAAGGTGCTGTTTTTGACCTTTAAAGCCCTATATGGTCAGGGGCCTGCCTACTTGAGGGACCACCTTTCCCCATATGTGCCCCAGAGAGCACTGAGGTCAGGGACGAAAAATCGCCTGACTCTCCCTGGCCTGAAGGATGCCAGGTTGGCTAATACTAGAGCCAGGGCCTTTTCGGTGGCGGCTCCATACTGGTGGAATGAGCTCCCGGAGGACACCAGGGCCCTGCGGGACCTTTTGCAGTTCCACAGGGCCTGTAAAACAGAGCTCTTCCGCCAGGCCTGTAAAACGGAGCTCTTCCGCCAGGCCTTCGATTAGGAGCCACCACTGGTGAATTGTGCCACCAGAACATTGCTTGGCTCCTATGACACACCGTTGGATAGTGCCATCATCATTTGTATTGTTTTTATTAGTACTGTATGATGTACATGTTAATTTTATTGTAGTCACTGTTTTATCACTTATATGCTTGTAAGCCACCTTGAGCCAGCTTGTCCGGCAAGGTGGGATATAAATCGAAATAATAAAATATTAAAAAAGAAATTTTAAAAAATCCTTGTAAGAACTGTACAGTGAAGCTCTTTTGTTCCTTGTTGGTATCCGACACAATATTGTAGCAGCAAATAGACCATAAATATCTTGTCTTCTCTTTCTTCTACCTTGCTCTGGAGGACAGCGACATTTTTTGTTGCTTTTGAGCTGCCAAGCTGACCAAGGTAAACCGTAGAAAACAAAACTTTAATAGAGAGACCCTGGTATGTATGGAGAAAAGGAATCCGAACATGTGGAAGTTGTTTGGTTGCTGCCTGCTTGCCGAGGCCAGACTTTGAGCGCTGTCGCTCCAAACTGTAGAATCGTTTAAATAAAAATAAAATTAAGTTACCTCAGGTATTTAAGCCAACTGGCTGTGTTGCATTGCCTCTTCATTCAGCAGTGACATTTTAAGGTTAGCCTAACCTGGGTTATGGTACCATTTCCATTCGTTCTCAGTGTTTGCATTAATCCACCCTGGTCTCAAAAAGGCTTTAAAATATGGACCCAAATTACAATCTGACATTCTGGATCTATTTCTGACAGGTATTCCTTCATTTTACTTATCCAGATGGAGTTAATTTGGCTGAACCTTGCTGACCCAAGTTCAGGGTTTTGTGATGTAAACGGTATGAACGTGGTTTCCCTTGCCAGCAAAGTAGTTCAGATTTCCAAGATCTGTCTCCCAAACCGACCTTATAAGGCGTATAGTCTTTCTGTTGGGATTCCTTCAGTCATTAATCTTTTACTCGTTTCAACAATAAGGAAGAAATATGGAATGAGGTCAGCGCAATGGATCTTCAAACAATGACTGTGGAACACTCCATTTTTTTTAACAAAGATTTTAATCCGGCACCAGTAACAGTTGTATCCTCACTTATGTGGGCATGGATATGCTTTATGGTCTTGAAGGGCCGTATACAAAAATGGACTTTGGAATCCTCCAATGGAAGGGGAATGAGAGGAGTCAATGGTTCTTCAAGTCAGGAGTCATAATGATTAAGGATGGGCACGAACTGGCTGACGAACAAAAGTTCATCACGAATTTTGGCTGCTTTGCAGTTCGCAAAGAGATGTTTGCGAACTGAAGACCCATGATGAATTTCTATGATATTTTGATGCAGTTTGTATGGCGGTTCTTGAAGAGCAGAAAGCAGGGGCTTAAATGGCTCCAAGCCATGAACCATGAACCGAACCACAAAAATGTTTGTACCTATTCCTAATAATGATACAACAGACCAACAGATACAACAGTTTGCTCTCAGACTTTGATACAAAGCGAATACATGGGGTGGGTCCAACTATCTTATTAGGAATCTTCCTCCTATTTAAGAGGCTCTTCCTCTAATGAAACAGCTGTGGCTCAGTGAAAGACCATCTGTGTGGTGGACAGCCCTTAAAACAGGCTTTAAAATGCTGCCCTATCAGAGTACCAGGAGGTGAAGAGCAATGCTTCCTTTAAGCTGTGGAGTCTTGTGAGCAAAAAATTCTACTTTGTGAACTACTGGCATTAAAGTTGTGAGCAAGAGAACTGGGTACTGCATAAATCAGTTTGCTCTGGAGCCATCTTTCCTGAGCTAAGACAAAAATGTGTGAGCCAGAGGCTAAAAAACTGTGAGCTTGCTCACACTAACTCAGCTTAGAGGGAACACTGGTGAAAAGTTAAATCTCCTCAACAATGGAGAGCTTTGAGTGACAGGCTACTCCAAGCACTCTGATTGGACAGCTCCAGCTAAAGGCAGAGATTTTTATTAGCTGGATGCTGCAGAGGAAGGGGCATTATTCCGACAGATTCCTGGTTAGAGAGAAGAGAGGCGATTCTGGACCTTAACTGTTGAAAGTCTGCTCTGAGGAAGAATTCAGTTGAAGGACTGAAAGTGTCTGGATCTGAGCCTATGCTGAAAGCAGTTTTTCACAGACACGGGAACTGGGAATGAGATTTGGCAAGGCGGTTGGGTAGTGAGATGAGGCTTCCCTTCAGGCCAAAGAAAGGGGACACATCTTCTAGGGAAAGAAGAAGAATCCCCAACCAGTTAAACAGGGGAAGTTATCCCTGGGAGGGGGAGGAGATCCCTGGTCTGTTGTGGAAGGAAACTGCCTGAGACACCTCGAGAGCTAGATGGAAACTGGGGATTAAAAGAAAGGGCATTAGGTACTGAAAGAAGGTACCAGCCTCAAGGAAATAAAAGGAGAAATAGGAAACTCTATGAAGAAGCATTGTAGTGTTTGGAAAACACAGGGGGAAAACCTCTTAATACTTGAGATTTCAATCACTATGAAAATAATATTTTATAACCCTCCTTTGCCTGTATAAAGAATTAGAATCTTGCC
This sequence comes from Lepidodactylus listeri, assembly GCA_029233225.1. Taxonomy (NCBI): domain Eukaryota; kingdom Metazoa; phylum Chordata; class Lepidosauria; order Squamata; family Gekkonidae; genus Lepidodactylus; species Lepidodactylus listeri. The sequence continues at coordinate 5,520,527 of JARCFY010000016.1, read as the reverse complement.
AACCACTGATTTTTGCCTTGACGTTAACAACAACTGATTACACCTGACCTTCCACTGTCTTTTAAATAATCTGTTCTGTTTGATTTTTACATCGTCTCAAGTGTCATTTGAAGGGGTTCAACCCCAAAAGGGTTCCTTATTCTTCCCTCAGGTTCCAGAGCTGGGCTAAAAGCCAAAGTATATCTCTGTGACTTGGTGGCACATCCCTTTTAAAGACAAAGAAGAAAACCACGTTACTTGGAGTGGCTCAGTCACAGAAGGGAACAAAATTTTGGTGGGAAAATCTACCTCTGAAGGAGGGAAGTGTGACGGGCTGTCATACTTCACTTGGCATGCAGAAGGTCCCAGGTTCAATCCCCGACATCTCCAGTAGAAAGGACCAAGCAGAGGGTGATGTGAAAGACCCCAGCCTGAGACCCTGGAGAACTGCTGCCAGCCTGAGTAGACAATACTGACCTTGATGGACCAAGGGTCTAGTTCAGTAGGAGGCAGCTTCATGCATCACGTGCCCATATCTATTTGTCAGATGAAGGACTGAAACTTTACTTAGTGGAGTGAACTGGTTGGCCACTGTGTGAGACAGAATGCTGGATTAGATGTGAGACAGGATGCTGGATGCTGGACTAGATGGACCAGTGGTCTAATCCAGCAGGGCTTTTCTTGTGTTCTTAGAACAGAGGTTAGGCTCCACCCCACAATTGTTGCTCAGTACTTGTGGTGGTGTTTGGATGTGAACCTTGAGAACCCTAAAAGTGGCATGCAGCCTCAGCCTCTCTCTCTCCCCCACCTTCTTCCCCAAGGGTGGGGGAGGAGCCCTTAGCCAATTGATGGAAAGGAGGCTTGGCTTTCTTTCTCTCCCCAGGAAGCTAGAGAGAGCTGGGCAAAAGCAAGCTGTAATGCAGGAAGCAGGAGGGAGCAAGTTGCTCATGGGCCGGATAGGATCCATGCAGGGGCCAGTTCCGGCCCATGGGCCATATGTTTGACACCCCTGCTCTAGGCTGATTCTGGACAGAGCAGAGGGCTGGACTAGATGGCCTGTATGGCCCCTTCCATCTCTGTGATTCTGTGATTCTATGATTCATTTCAGCTCTTGAGAATCTCGGGGGAGGGCGGGACTGAAGCGCCTCCAACTCACACAACGGTCCCCAGAAGGATCAAGCCTCCATTGCATTTGAAAAGTTCAGAACCAAGCTGTGGTGGACTCAGTGATGTAGTATTGTCTAGTCTGGTCCTCAAAAAACCTGGATTTTTGGATGAGAGTTCAGGGGAGAGACAGATGGCATGATACCATGAAAATGATTGCGAAGGGAGTTCCAGGCATAAGAGCGGCAAGGGAGGAAAAGGGCAAAGCCATTGAAGGAAGCGGCGGACATAAATTTTATGAAGTTCACGAAATTAAGTCCAGCCTCGTTTCTCAAGGCAAATTGATCTGTTAGTATTAGCTCTAGATTACTCTGAGTAGAAATCTTTCAGTGGTGCAAACACAGACTCCAAATGTTCTCCAAACGCAAACACGTACCCAGATCTGTGAAACTTTAGATTGTTCTGACCCTTGCAAGGATCTTCCAGTTCTTGATCTGATTATGCAGAAGCAGAGTGAAGGTCACTGAAATCAGCTGGTGCGCTCAAAACCACTTAATGTGGATGAGTTACTTGGTTTACAAATGTCTAACCTCACTTGTGAAGTTAAATTTCAGATCGTCTGGGTAAGTGTTAGGGAAAGGACAAGACTGACTTTCACTGTTTTCAGCGTGTGACGTCATTTTAGTGTGAGTTATGGACTGTGTGATGATTCATCCCGATGAATCATTCGAGAACTTTTAAAAGTCCACGCTGGATACCGTGAATCTGTTCGCCTCTGGTACGAGCGAGCAGAAGATAACAAACAGGTTGTGATTTATTTCCCGACAAATCACTTCATGGAATACATGGAATCCATTTAACAAACCGTGTCGGTAGACCCTGCGGTACTGAAGGGGAACCTCCCTGTTCATGTCAAAGATGAAGAGATTTCCTGCGCTCAACGTGGTCTCTCATTTTTAGTGAGACTTCTATGTTTTTATGGGTTTTTTAAAATATATGTCATCTATGCTGGAAGTTGCCTGAAGGAAGAAAGGCAGCTACTAAATGTTTTAGACAGGCAAACAGATAAATATTGTAATAAGGTGTTGTCAGGAACCCTGTCTGAGTCCAGAGCTGTCTCACCCTCCAGGGTTGCTTTTTGCTGGGCATGTGCCCCAGGATAGAGCCTCAGGACAGCACAAGAGGAGGGGATATCTCTTGAACCAAGTTCTACCTTCTGCTCTGCCAAGAAAACAACTCCACACCATTCTGAAGAGCTATCCTCTAGAGGATGGTGTGGAGTTGTTTTCTGTTGCCCCAGAAGGTTGCACCAGAACCAACAGGTTGAGATTCAATCAGACGAGTTTTCGGCTAAACATTAGGAAGAACTTCCTGACAGTTTCAGCGGTTCCTCAGTGGAATGGGCTTCCTCAGGAGGTGGTGGGCTCTCCTTCTTTGGAGGTCTTCAAACACAGGCTAGATGGCTAACTGACAGCAATGTGGATTCTGTGAACTCTTAGGCAGATCATGAGAGGGAGGGCAGGGAGGGTTGCCTCAGTGCTTAGTTCTTGTGGCCCTTTTTTACACACCTGGGAAAATGCTGGTTGCCACTTCAGGGTCAGGAAGCAATCCTGGAGATTTTTTGTCATCTTCTGGGTGTGGAACAGGGGTCACTGGGAGTGTGGAGGGGGAGGTATTTGTGAATTTCCTGCATTGTGCAGGGGATTGGACTAGATGACCCTAAAGATCCCTTCCAACTTTATGACTCAAGTGCCTATTCCCACCTGCCACAGCTCCCGGGCAAACCTTTTAAATGTTCCCCCAAGAGAGGGCAAACCTTGGGCTCAGCCAATCATCCTTCTCCTGTGAGGAGGTCTAAGAAGCTCAGGTTCCCTCTATGGGTCAAAGAACATGAACAAATTTGACATAATCTAGGAGTCTTCCTTTGGACAGGAGAGCAGGAGCAACCTGCCATGGAAGGGTGAAGTCTGTATCACTCCTTTATGAGATTATTGACTTCTCCCCTTCTCCCCACCCCTGACAAAAGAAGCCAAGGTGGTTGAACTTGGTCTCTTAGACCAAGTAGCTCCCACGTTCATTTTGTCATCACGTCCTACAGCACACTAAGGCTGAGGAAAGAGGGATATCTCAGATCTATGTATGTTTGTTTTAGCTCTGTTGCAGATTTTACTTTGTTTTCAGATCTCTGCAACCCGAAGTTCATCATAGTGTTTACTGAATGGCCTCTCCTGGTGGTTGTATTTGATGTACACTGTGAAATCCACCTTCAGGCCCAGGGAGGAAGGTGGACTATTAATGGTGGAGGAAAGTGGCATCAAGTTGCAGCTGACTCATGGCTTTGATGGGAGGAGGAGGAGGAAGAAGAAGAGGAAGAAGAAGAAGAAGAAAAGGAAGAAGATGATGAGGAGGAGGAGATTGGATTTATACCCCCACCCTTCATTCAGAATGTCAGAGCGGCTTACGGTCTCCTTCCCTTCCTTTCCCCACAACAGACACCCTGCGAGGTAGGTGGGGCTGAGAGAGCTCTGACCGAGAACTGCTCTTGACAGAACAGCTCTGAGAGAACTGTGGCTTGCCCCAGGTCACCCAGCAGCTGCATGTGGAGGAGTGAGGAATCAAAACCAGTTCTCCCAGATGAGAGTCTGTGCTCTTAACCACTGCACCAAATGGGTTCCCATCCAGACATTCAGAGGTAGCTTGCCATTGCCTGCCTCTGCATCACAATCCTGGACTTCCCTGGTGGTCTCCCATCCAAGCAATAACCCGGACTGACTCTGCTTAGCTTCTTCTGAGATCTGACAAGATAAGAGCTAGCCCAAGCCATCCAGGTCAGGGCGGACAATTAATAACATAAATAAATAAAATAATACAAAACGTGTATCGTGTCCACCCGTCAACGGGTTTGGGAGGGCGTTCGCGGTTCTCCTTGCTTCCGTTTTATCCGCACGATTCACTGTGAAAGGTAGTTTGGGCCAAGACTGGCCCAAGGTCTCCCAGTAAGCCTCATGTTATTGCAGAGTACAAATGGATTCCTATCCAGGTACTTTAGTGTATGCAAGGGATGGGAGCGGGGCCTTACCAGGAGAAAGAAAAAGGCCTAGACTTTGTGGCTGGCATCACACAGGAAGTAACAATCCAGGGTTACCAACCTCCCAGAGGGACTTGATGATCTCTTGGAATTACAATAACTCTCCAGAGGACACATATCAGCTCCCTTGGGGGGAAAATGCAAACCACCGGGGGGGAAATAACACCATACACATAAAGTATTAGACAACAAATGGTGTCCTCAAAATGAATCAGTATTTTCTTTTACAGTCCTTTTCCACAGAACTTACTGATCACTCCCTTTTGGTCTCTGAACACAGCCACAAATAAAGCAGCTACAGATCGCCTCGGTTGCCATCCGTTTCCCCTGACTTCTTCGAGGCCGCTATCTCAATGGTGGAGCCCTGAGAGCTCCAGAAGTTAACTCTGACTTTGCAGGCTATCTTGCTTCAATTCGGCTCTCCTGCTGGGCTCCTTGGGGTGGGGGAATGGCTGCTTTGGAGGGTGGGGGAAAGTGGGGTATAAATAGTTAATAAGTAAATAAGAAAAATCAATTTTCTAATGATTACGAAGTATACGGTACGCGGGTCACAGAGTTTAGTGTGTCTAGACTAAGCATTTCGATTGGTTTTAATGCACTGTGTGGGAGATGGTGGTTGAAATGTGGATCATATCGCGCTCTCCCTTTATGAATGAGTGAGACCTATTTGTTCTCCACCTTTTCTGTAAAAATGCTCCCTCTAAGCGATGGAGTCTTGTGAGCAAAAATTCTACTTTGTGAGCTACTGGTATTAAAGTGGTGAGTGAGCGATTTGGCTGCTGCAGAAATTAGTTGGCTCTTGAGCCATCCTTTCTGAGCTAGGACAAAAATGTGTGAGCCGGAGGCTAAAAAAGTGGTGAGCTAGCTCATACTATCTCAGCTTAGAGAGAACACTGCGGAAAGTACGTACCTTGAGCCAGTTTGGTGCAGTGGTTAAGTGCGCGGACCCTAATCTGGGAGAACCAGGTTTGATTCCCCACTCTTCCACTTGCACCTGCTGGATGACCTTGGGCAAGCCATAGTTCTGGCACAGCTGTTCTTGAAAAAGAGCAGCTTCTGTCAGAGCTCTCTCAGCCCCAACTACCTCACAGGGTGTCTGTTGTGGGGAGGGGAAGAGAAAGGTGTTTGTAAGCCGCTCTGAGACTCCCTTGGGTAGTGAAAGGCGAGGTATAAATCCAATCTCTTCTTCATCATCATCATCATCTTCTTCTTCTTTTACCTTTCTAAAGCAACAGAACTTTCATACTGTGCAGATGTGCCTTGGTTGTACTGAAAGTGGGCATTGATCTTCATGCCAACATTTATTTGTGTTGCAAATGTCCCTCCCAGTTTCGCTTCTGCCCTGTTTGATGCAGAGGGGAAATTCTTCATGACTGGCTTAGAGTGTTAAAGAAGTCTCTTGCACAAAACAGGCGGTAGACCTTCCAGCTCCCATTTAATCATTGCTTCCCAAGGACCCCAATTTGATGGGGGCTCCAGTACGTTTGGAACGCCACTTAACCAAATTAGCTCCTTCGCCATCTCTTCTCATTACCAACCTTCTGGCTTTGCCTCGTATTTAATGCTGAACTTTACAAGACTGTTAATTTATCCACAGTAACCAGGGTGTCGCTCCGTTCGTCATCCGCAGCACTAAGTGTGTTGCCTTCTTGGGATAAAATAAAACCGCTTGGTTTATCCACTCAGAACTTATTGGCTTGTAAAACAGGGCAGTATCTTTCTTGGCTTTGAACAACGCAACGGTTTCTCGTTCGGCCTTGACAACCGGTCAATTAAACAAATGCTTGGCAGTTGGAGGAGGACAGAAGGGGGTTCATCAAGGGAATGAAGATCCTTAGAATTCATCGATCCAAGGAGGAACTGGCATTATGCTGGATGCTGAAGTTGCATCTAGCATGGTGGTTAAGAGCGTCGGATTCTAATCTGGGTTTGATTCCCCCCTCCTCCACATGAAGCCTGCTGGGTGACCTTGGACCAATCACAGTTCTCTTGGAACTCTCTCAGCCCCACCTACCTTATAAGGTGCCTGTTGTGAGGAGAGGAAAGGTGACTGTAAGCTACTTTGAGGCATATGAAGCCTACAGGGGGACCTTGGGCAAGTCATGGTTCTCTCAGAACTCTCTCAGCCCCACCTACCTCATAAGGGGCCTGTTGTGGGGAGAGGAAGGGAAAGGTGATTGTAAGCCACTTTGAGACTCCTCAAGATAGAGGAAAAAAGGGTATAAAAACTTACTCTTCTTCATTTCAGAATTGGGCAACAATTCTTATTTTCCAAACTGTTGGACTCGTAGACTGAAAATCATATCTAGAGTGAGAAGCTGGATTCAGACCCTGGTTCATCATAACCCCCCTCTCAACGATGTCCTGGAGGAAGGTCAGGAGTAGAAATATGAAGATTTAGGGGGAGAGGTCTTTCTCCCATTTTTTTCCAGTGGACCTTTCCCCAATTTTCCCAATGGAGATCTTCTGAAATGTAGTGGTGTTCTGAAAAATCCCTATTAATTTCCCCCCCGCTTGGAGAGGAATTAAATTCTTTATAAGATGTGGTTTTACTCACTTATAAATTATAGCATCTGGATACCTGAGGACTGTTTATCAGTTTTTCCAAAGTGAAAATTTGGAAAATTTGGTGGAGCACTGAGGGGAAAAGAAACTCCTGTAAAATATTTTTCCCCTTTTGAAGTGAGTGGAATATGCTGAGAAAGCAGAAGATGCAACCATTTGGGCTCCCTCAGACTTTATTAGCAGGTACATTTGGGATTTTTCTTGGAAAAAATGAAAGTTTTCCTATTTTTACCCTCCACAAATATGCCAATTAATACATTATATGCTAACTCAGTTTAAATTATGCTTGTTCTGTTAAAGCAGCATAATAGGTTTAGGTTTGTTAGGAAAATGAATAATAGAATCATAGACTCATAGAGATGGAAGGGACATCCAGGGTCATCTAGTCCAACCCCCTGCACAATGCAGGAAATTCACAAATACCTCCCCCCACACAAACCCCACCAGTGACCCCTGCTCCCTCTAAGCTGTGGAGTCTTGTGAGCAAAAATTCTACTTTGTGAGCTACTGGCATGAAAGCTGTGAGCGAGCGAGTGGCTACTGCATAAATTAGTTTGCTCTGGAGCCAGCCTTCCTGAGCTAGGACAAAAATGTGTGAGCCAGAGGCTAAAAAACTGTGAGCTAGCTCGTACTAACTCAGCTTAGAGGGAACACTGTAAGATGACAAATGCTTAGTTCTTCTTCCCAATCCCCTCCCCAAATTTCATTCTTTTTCACACAAAGGTGTGTGTGTGTGTGTGTGCGCGCGCACGTGTGTGTGTGAATAACCAGAAAGTTTACATTCTCCAGCCAGAAGATCAGACTCATGGACTTTTCCAGTCTTTTCGTTTGTTTGTTTTCTAAACTCAGCTCCATTGTAGTTTTATGAGGAACCATCTGATCTTTGTGTGTCATTCTATGTATTGCTTTACTGTCTGCATTTCAATTCGGAATCTGATCTCTGCTTTATTTTTATGAACTGTACTCAGCCTCAGACGTTACTAGTGGAGAAGCAGCGCATAATGTAAAAACGTTTAAATAAAGATAACGTAGAATCTCCCTTTGAGACTTTTCCTGAGTCACCTTTAGAAACTGAAGCTTTCATGCAGCTTTCCAATGGAGACCCTTGCCTGTAGAGAAATTTCATTTCTCTTTTATGTTAATTACATCTCAAAAAGTTAAAGGTATTATTTAACAGCTATTATTGCGGGGGGGGATACCCTTTGCCCCCCAAACACTGTACAATAGAAAATATATTTAAATGCCAAGAAATGTAGCCAGGTTGTCTTCTTCCTACCCTCTTCACCAGTCTTCCTGTGCCCATCGGCATCTTATTTTTATTCTACTGGATATCATTATTCCTCTGCGCTTTGAAATATACACCTGAGAAGAACTTTTTTCCCCCTTGGTGAAAGGTTTGATCTTCCCTGTCTGTCATTAGTACCTGAAACAACTTCTAAAGAGGCGGCTTCGCTTTTGGTTCAAGTAGCAACAGTGACCTCTAGTGTGAGTTTTTAAATTTCTTTTCCCCGCTCTTTCCTTTTCCAAACTGTTGCAGATATGTGTTTTTTCCCTTCTTACTAATTTGCACCCATCACAGAAGTTTATCTCAGCATAACTCTAGAAACAAGATATCTAGATTTATTTCAGATCGGAATCACATTTCTGGGACAGGGTTCCTTTGACTTGTAGCTTATTCACGCTTCACTCCAAGATGGCGCCTTCCATAATTTCTGACATAGGTTTGGACCCAGGTAGCTTTATCAGTCAGTGGGCGATTCTGCACTGACTTTCCCCTCCGTTGTTGTACCAAACCCACATTGGAACAGAAATTCCCCTCTACACTGCATGCTGCTTTCACTTTCTTTGCTCATCAGGTTTTATGGTACCTTCTGCATAGATTTATGGCCATTCAGGGGTGACTTCGCAGTCAGTATGGCATTGGCCCAGATTATTTGAATGTGGTTTTGAGCTGCACCTTTTCTGTTCCAGCGTAGGTTTGGTAAAATAACGGAGGGAAAAGCCAATACAGAATCAGCCAATCCTACCCAGTTCCCCTCCTTAACACAACATCTGTCCCATGTGCTTTTTGTCCATGTTGGTCCTACAACCTCAGCAAAACCTTTTTGGGTGGTTGAAGGCAGGGGGTTTTTTTTCTGGGGGAATGTGCCAGAGTGGAGTTCTGGAACCTCTACGACAAAATCAGGGCTGCCAGATCCCCTGGGAGGGCAGAGGTTCCCCCACTAAAAGGGCCCCCAATCCGCCAGTCTGGATCTGGCCGGCGGGGGGGAACCCCACCCCCGAAGTGGCCAGATCAGGCCGACATGCCCGGCGTGATGACATCATCATGCTGGGCACATCACCGGGCGATGCTCTAGCAATCACACTGAAGACTCTATGGTATGTCTCTATGGAACGTCCTGGAATGGGACCACCGCTTCCCCGCTGCAGCCAGTAAGTCACTTGGTAACCCTAGACAAAATTCTTTTAAAAATGTTTACAAGTTGGTGAGTTTTCAGGATACAGACTGAAAACTTCCATTTCCCTCTTGGGAGTGCCGGCACCTCTTTTTCCAGAAAAAAAGAGCCTTAGTTGAAGGGGACCCTTTCTCTCTTTTCCACCAAAGGAAAAGCTGATTGGAACTCACCCATATGCAGCTCCTAATGTCTCAGTTCTTGGACCTATTTCTGCAGAAGGGGAACATCAGCAGGCACTGCCACCTTAAAGCTATTGTCAGTGTGTATTTTACATAAGAACATAAGAGAAGCCAATGTTGGATCAGCCAGTGGTGAGAACAAAAGCAATATTACTCAGTAAGACAATAAGTTACATTCAAACACTGAAACTGACACAGAAAAAACAACTGTCTTTGTACAACTTAAACACTTTCTGTATATAATTTGAACAGTAAAAAAAAAAATCCAATCATAAGCAGAACAATACAAATGCTCCCTCTAAGCTTTGACAACTCGTGAGCAAAAATTCTATTTTGTGAGCTCCTGGCATCAAAGTTAGGAGCAGGCGATTTGGCTGCTGCAGAAATTAGTTGGCTCTGGAGCCCTCCTTCCTGAGCTGAGACAAAAAGGTGTGAGCTGGAGGCTAAAAAACTGTGAGCTGGCTCACACTCGCTCAGCTTAGAGGGAACACTCAGGGGTGCCATCCTCCAGGTGAGATCTGGGGATTCTTTGGAATTATACCTCATCTCCAGACTACAGAAACCAGTTCCCCTGGAGAAAACGGATGCTTTGGAGGATGGATTGTGTGATGTTGTACCTCACTGAGGTCCCTGCCCTCCCCAGGCTCCATCCCCAAATCTCTAGGATTTTCCCAGTCTGCATCTGACAACCTTATCCCCCATTCCCTGCCAATGGCCGGGGGGGATCAGGCAACCCTAGACCAATGCTCTAAGCTGTGGAGTCTGGTGAGGAAAAATTCTACTTTGTGGACTACTAGCATTAAAAGTTGTGAGCGAGTGATTCGGCAGCTGCCTCAATCAGTTTGCTCTGGAGCCATCCTTCCAGTGTTCCCTCCAAGCTGAGTGAGTGTGAGCTAGCTCACAGTTTTTTAGCCCCCGGCTCACACATTTTTGTCTGAGCTCTGGAAGGATGGCTCCAGAGCAAACTAATTCATCCAGTAGCCAAATGGCTCACTCACAAATTTAATGCCAGTAGCTCACAAAGTAGAATTTTTGCTCACAAGACTCCACAGCTTAGAGGGAGCATTGACCATGAGGTAGGGATGACTGGGGTATGGAAGCCAGATGTGCGCATTTGATCATGCCCATTTGGTCTGGGGGGGAAGGCCAAACTGCTTGTGTGATCACACCCAGAGTCTCCCAAAATCACCTAGTGCTTGCATGGTGGAGGTGATTGCATACTTTTAACATCTGTTTGGTGGTCGGGCATATATTCAACAGCTGCATCTCTTGATGGCATACAAATACAGACACAGCAATGAGAAAAGCCGCCAAATCGCTCACTCACAACTTTTAATGCCAGTAGCTCACGAAGTAGAATTTTTGCTCACAAGACTCCACAGCTTAGAGGGAGCATTGCATCCTTCCTAAGCTAAGACGAAAATATGTGAGCTGGAGGCTAAAAAACTGTGAGCTAGCTCACACTAACTCAGCTTAGAGGGAACACTGGACTTGGCATTACTAAATTCTGAAGTGAAGGTCTGTGGCCCTCATCAGGCCGAACACATGGCTACTGATTTGCCTTCCTCTGAACTAGACAAGCAAACAAGCAAGCAAAAAGGATCTCTCTCCATCTATACTTAGTGTTTTTAGCAGCCTCCGATCTGAACAAAAGCTCTGTTTGTAAACGCACGGAATCCCATTCAACAAATGTCAGTTCTTTCCCTAAGAGCAAGTCACCTTTCCATCTCCCCCCCGCCACATACACACACACACACACACACTTACTGGGTCTGTAAACAGCATAAATTAGTAATCAAAAAAGATACTGCCTACTGAATATTTGATGACCGCGTGAACGAAAGGGAGATGCACCAGCCGAAAGCCTGATGACGCAAACACATTTCTCAAGCTTTCCTTTCCTTCAGCAGGAGGAGGAAAGTGCTCATCACATGCTCATAATGAGGTAATTCTAAGCATAGCAAGACATCCTCAGAGGGGGGTGGCAGCAGCTTTCCCCAAGGGGCCTGTGGTGCCTCAATTATTATAGGGTTGACAGGTCCCCCCCCTAGGACCACTAGAGAGGTCAGTCCCCAAGTGTGGGCAAGGGGTCCCCCAATTTCATGGGCTCCTGCCTGCCTCCGGCCAGCTAGCCAGCAGGGGAATCCCTGCCCACAAGCCCCGCCCCCAAGAGCAGCCACTGGCCGCCACCCCTCCCCTCTTGTGGGATTTAAAGGGCCCTCCAGCTGATCAGCAGGAGCACATGGCCCACTGACCAGCTGGAGGGGCCTTACGTCTTGCAGGAGGGGAGAGGGGTGGCCACCAGCTGCACGCCTGAATCCCAAGCAGCAAATTTGCTGCTTGAAGGTCAGTTTTGCCCGCCCCCCCCCCCCCCGCTTCTTGCAAACAGCATTTAAAAGGGGCACCTGAACTCCATGGGTGAATTCACTACTTGGAGTTCAGGCACGCGGAGTGGTGGTCCCCAAAGTCCTCAAGGTGATGACATCACTTCTGTGTGATGTCATCATGTTGGGGAGTCCCCCCCCCTCCAGCAACACCTCACAAAGTTCCCCGCCAGTGATGAGGAAGGACCTGGCAACCCTATGAGCCACTAGTAGGGGCGGGAGAATAGGGTTGCCAGCTCCAGGTTGGGAAACTTCTGGGAGGTGGAACCAGGGGAGGACAGGGACCCCAGTGGGGTACAATGCCATAGAGTCCACCCTCCAAAGCATCCATTTTCTCCAGGGGAACTGGTCTATGTGGTCTGGAGATGAGATGCAATTCCAGGGGCTCCCACAGGTCCCACCTGGATGCTGGCATCCCTTTTCATTATCCCTCCTTCGAACAGCCAGCTAGCAGTAATCTCTACCATCTATTATATTGAAAGGTGTCGGTACTTAACTTCTTCTTTACTTTCTTCAAATTATCCTGGGGAAAAAAAACATGATTATTTAGAATGAAAAGCAACATGAAGCTGAATGGAATAGGATTGTTCCTGAGGAAAACGGGGATGAAACGAGTTTACATCCGGGTGCTCATTGAGAATGATGGACTTTCCCTTGAGAACGATGGATTTTCCCTTGTAATATTGTAAAGTTTTGTTTATACTATAATATGATGTTTACCATGAAAAGATTCACTAAATGCCCTTGTCATTCACATCACAGTGTCTGCTTATTTGGTGTATTACCAACTGGAGGTTGACAGCTCCAGAGTAGGCCCGCTCCCTGGTTGGGACCCGCCTAATCTCAGAAGGTGAGATCATCCAAAATAGGGCCTCCAGATATGACTGTTGTGGTTGAGCAGGTTCATAAGGGAGCAGGGAATATAGAGTAGTGGTTGGAGTGTTGAGCAAGGATCTGGGATATCCCGGTTCAAATCCCAGCTCCAGTTCTGCCACAATAGAAGTTCTCTGGGTGACCTTGGGTCAGTCACATGCTCTCGGCCGAACCTACCACACAGGGTTGTTGTGTAGATAAAATGGAGGAAAGCAGAATGGCGTACACCACTTTGGACCCTGTTTGGGAAGAAAGTTGGGGTAAAAATGAAGTAAATAAAAAGGTAAATAAAATAGAAGGCTACGGCAACCAAGTTCAGGGGTGTCAAACATAAGGTCCGGGGGCCAGAACAGGCCTGTCCAGGGCTCTTACCCAACCCGCAAGCAACTGGTATGTATGGAAATGTAAGTTACTCCCCCTTTTATGACCCCTTGGAAAAAACCTAGTCTTGCATTAAATACATTTATTGGGGCTTCTATGGGTTCCCTGCTAGGAATCAGTTGTTTTTGTTTGTATTTTGAGTAAAAAAAAATGTTAATAATAAAGTTTATCTCTCTCTCTCTCTCTCTCCAGTACCTGGCGCTGTATTTTATGGCACACATGGCCCTGCCTGACAAAGTGACACTTATGTCAGATCTGGCCCTCATAATAAATGAAAAGAAAATACCCTTCTGGCCTAGTCCTGAGGTGAGTAGCATTTTCCTGAAAAGTGTTACATCTGTAAGACAGCGTCAGTAATACAGAGGCTGCCTTAAGTCTCGGTGGACAGTGAGGGAGGTGGGATATTGGTTTTTCAAATTAAAAGACAAATTAATAGAATTTGAACAAGGGAGCAGCGAAACCGCCAGTACAATCTTAAGCAGACTTCGTCCGGTCTAAGCCTCTTGACCAACTCTGTGTAGGATTGCCCTATGAAATAGGGATTTGGGGGTCGAAAAAGGATACATGAGAGGGCACTTTCACATGCACTAAGGCTGATTATACACCCATCTGTTTCCTCACAGTTTTTCCACAGCCATGTCAGGAGCTTAATCTCCCTCAACACTGCGTGCCACTTTCACTTTCTTTGTCCATTGGGTTTTATGGTGCCTTCCGCATAGATTTATGGTCGTTTGGGCTGGCTTCACAGTCATTACGGTGTTGCCCTGGGGTATTTGAATGTGGTTTTGAGCGGCACTGTGGGGTTCTTGCTTACTGGGGAGACTGTTTCTCCTTTAAAACACACTTTGTGTACATGAACTTAGTAGATTTCTGCTGCCACCACGAATTAAAAATTCCAGCTCTCTCTATTTTGGTAGAATGACCCAGTGTCTGGGCACTTCAGAGGACTATGTAGCCTTAAGTCTCTGTGCAATGGACTGATCTGATTGCTGGGATAATTTTAAACAAATAAGGATTTATTTATAAAAAAACCCAAAATAGGTTCCTGGGTATTTCTGAACTGTTGTTGAAGAAGGAAAATATAACTGACAAAGCTTGGCATCGCACACAGTCTCTCAAACACCAAAACTCAACTGACAGGCTTATCTCTCTCTCTCTCATATAGCCACACAGGCTGAACTCTCATGCTCATATATAGCCACACAGGCTAAATTCTCCACAACACTCCATACTCATCTCTTCAAGAACACCGAACCATGAATCTCCTCAGAGACATATCTCCTCCCACACTCTCAGTCATCAGCCAATCACATCACACTTGTCTCCCTCTATCATACTCCTGACATTACTGCAGTCACACTAAGCATTTAAAGAAACACAGACACCAAAACATGACATCATTACAGGCACCTTTTCCTTCCTCTGCTTCTAATTCAAAGAGAACAATATTTCCCTTTCTGTATTTATCACCTTGCCATGAATTACTTGGCTAAGGCAGCTAATGACCACCGAGGCAAGTACTGACACAGGAAAATCTGCATACCAAGGCAGGAGTGAGCATTGAAAACAAAATTGATGGCAAGTTGACACTAGCCAATGCAGAAACCAGGATCTGAGGCAATGCAATGAAAGCAGATATTTCAAGGCAAGGGAGGACCAGGTCAAGCGCTGAGAAAATGTGGAATGAATGCCAGAGGCAGAATTGACCAATATAACACACTTTCAATCTACTTCCAATATACTTTACAACTGGATTTTACTGTGTGAAATGGCAAAATCCTCTTGCAAATGAATGCCAAAGCGGATTGAAACTGAGTAATTTAGCAAGTGTGAAAGTGTGTAGAAATAATTCCTAAGGAAGAACTACCTGATTGAAAACATAATTATAAGTCTTTCAGAGTTCAGTAGAGATGGGGGCAAACCAGCAGACTGAGAACAGTAGAAGCATAGTTTTTTTAAAAAATCTCAACCACCCTTTAAAAAAGAAAAGAAGCAAGAAATCTCCCCAACGGACTCTAAAAGGGTAACCAAATGTTTCCTCCCAGCTGTAGCCGATTTGTTGTTCAGCAAAGCACTTAGAATATATACCCATGTCGCTTTACCGTCAGTGGGAATTGAGATTTTTGCTTAAGTGCATTCCAGAACGGACCCCCAAGAGCACCAGCTGAAAGCCAAAAGGACTTGAGATCCGATACGGCCTCTTCACCGGCCATAAAAACCCGGATCTCAGCTGCCAAAATAATTGCCTTGCCCTGTATTTCCCTCACACAGGTCCTCCTCTTGTTTTATTGTGCTCCACACATCTTTCTGGATTTTCTCCTGCCAACTCGCTGATCCTGTTGTCCCGGAGTACTATTTGTTTTATTTTGCCAGATACCCACCAATATTAGTAAGCAGGCTGCCAAAGACGAGAGAGAGAGAGAGAGAGAGAGAGAGAGAGAGAGAGAGAGAGAGAGAGAGCTAGAAAATGGCAGATTTGAAAAAAGACATTCAAATATACACAATCTCCTAGTCCAGCACACTCTCTGGTGTGGTTCTCACATTCTGCAAGTTGGGGCTTTTTTTTTTGGTAGAAAAAGCCCAGCAGGAACTCATTAGCATAACAGGCCACACCCAACAGCAACAACTAATTAGCATATTAGGCCACACCCCTGACCACGCAGCTCCCTTCCAGGATCGATTTCCCCAAGTGCCCTGTGGCTTGCAGGGCATATGGGGAACCCAAGGGAAAGTTTCTGGATCGGCTACCCCAGGTGCCCTGCAGCTGCAGGGCACCTGGGGACCCCGAGGAGGGGAGGCAGTTTAAACTGCCTTCCCTCCCTGGATCAGCTTGGCTTTCCCAAGCGCCCTGTGGTTTGTGAGGCACCTGGGGAACCCGGGGGAGGGGGGGAGGCTGTAGGGGTGGCCAACTTGGAAGCCAGCCGGAACTCCGTTCCTGCCCCAAAATAGCCCTGCTGCCAGTCCAGTTTAAATAATTAGGTTTTTAAAGAGCAGTCCATGGGTCAGATGAATTGCTCTTGGGGGGAGAATCGCCCCATTCCCTTCTTCCATTCCACCTCAGTTTATCTGCCTTGTTGATGTAGAGCAATTCGGTGGAGATTTGAGGAAGGTGAGCACAGTGCCTTAGAGTCGCCAACCTTAGAGTGGGTCCTGGCAAGTCCCTAGAATAACAACTGACCTCCAGACAACAGATATTGGTACCCCGGAGGAAATGGCTGCTTTGGAGGGTGCCTTCGATGGTATTCTACCCCACTGAAGTCTCTCCCCTTCCCAAACCCCAAGCTTCCCTGCGACATCTTCAGAATTCCCCAATTTGGACCTGGTAACTCCATCAATGTCTGCTACCAACTGTAGTTCTCAGAATGGTTGACATTACCAGCCACTGTGGACACTACAGTTCCATTTCCCACAATGCCCAGGGTAACCAGGAAGATGAAGATGGGAAGGGGGGACAGTATTTTCCCTCCACTCAGCTGCCTCATATTGCCAATCTGTGAACAAGGCAGATGAATTGGGGTATGGGAGAAGGGGGAATTTCTAGGCTTGCCGGCCTCCAGGTGGAGTCTGGAGTTCTCCTGGAATTCGAGTTACGATTCTCCAGTTGGGGGCTTTCCCCAGTTTTGCAGGCGCCTGCCCACCATCAGCCAGCTGGCCAGTGGGTGGAACCCCCACCCAAAAACCAGCAATATTGCCGGCAATAAATGTGACATGCCTATGTCACCTGGAAGTGACATAGGCACGTCAGTGATGATTGGGCGGGGGGGGGGGTTGATGCTCTGGTTTTGGGGCAAACCTCTATGTTTTGAGTCTGATTTTACCATAGAGTTTTGCCCCCAAACCAGAGTGTCACCCTGACATCACTGGCATGCCTACATCACTTCCGGGTGACGTAGACATGTTGTGTGATGTCACGTTTAGCTCCCGGAACATCCCCCTCTTCCCCCTGCTGGTGTTTCCAACAGACCTGGCGACCCTTCCTGAAATGACAGCTGATCTCCGGGCTATGCTGAACTATTCCCTGGAGGAAGTGGTAGCTTTGGAGAGTGGCCATTATGGAATTATGGCCGTGGCCACATAGTCATTTTGATCGGGTTTCACCACTGTTCCCTCTCGCATTTAAAATTGCTGATCAGACGCCCGCATCCATCTCCCGCTCCGAAGTGGGCTCCAAATGAGGTCACACAATCGATTTATACAGAGGCATTATAAATGCCTACATCACCACGTCACTTCCAGGTGATGTAGACATGTTGTGTGATGTAACTTCCAGTGCTCGGATATACATCACTGGTTAATTTTGTTTGCTGTTCAGGGGAGGGGAGGACCTGCAAAAACAAGGGATTATGGCGCGTCCCAGTGGGAACGGTGATTCGGCCATGTGCATATGTCCATGCGCGAAGCCAAATTTATTTAAAAGCTGTGCCACTGCTTGGGTGCTGCGGCTATCTGGACGGTGCCTGGAGCCTCATTATGTGATGCAAGCAGTTCAGGGAGGGATGTGTGATCATCCCAACCCGGGAAAAAATATTCCCATTCAAATCGATAGCGAGAACAAATTGGGATAAACTGGCCGTGTGACCACAGCCTATATCGCACCGGGGTCTCTCCCGTCCCCAAAGTCCACCCAAGCACTGGCCCCGGGCCTCCAGGAACTTCCTACACCAAAGCTGGCAACCCACCTAGAACTTCTGAATGACATCACAGGGCATTCCATGATGTGCCAGTCTCTGAGATGAAATTGGATAAACTGGGGGACAAATTATGTCTCTGCTTTCGGTGCCAGGCGGAGGCACATTTCCCCAGACATATTCTGGATTGGTTCTGTGGCGTGTGTTCCCCAGTGACTTTTTGCCATTTTGAATGTCATTTGGTAGGTCCTTTTATACAGTTGCTGCTCTTAAAATAGATTTTCTTTTGTTTCTCTAGATTTCATTCATGTTTACTGCAGTTACGCCCTCCCTTTCTCCCCAGTGGTGAACCAGAGCAGCTTACATTGTTCTCCTTTCCATTTTTAAGGGTTGACAGACTCTGGGATGCCTCATTTTTTGTGTGTGAGAGAAATGTATTTTGGTCCTCTGTGTCACGCCGGCATCAAAGGCGACAGATTCTGACGCCAAGCCGTGAAAGTGAGGTCCAAAAGCCCGGGTGGTGGCAGAAGCAATGCCAAGCAAGTAAGATAAATTAAATTTTATTTAGAATCAATTTAGGACATTTTATGAGAAGAGCTCTGCATGGCTATCTCTCTCGAAGTGGCTCATAACTCATTCCCGTCGGACAGGGCTTGCCATTGATTACATCATGTTTATTAGCTAGCCAAAGGCAATGCTTAGTTCATATACAGTGGCGGCGAGAGATCGCTTGGCTCCGTGACTCTCCATCGATGGTGCACAAGGAGGCAGATGCTGTATGAATTTCCCTTAATACAGGCTACTTTGTAATGTAGTGATTCCCCAATGTGGTGCCCCGGTGCCCACCAATGTGCTTCTTGGCTCCCACTTGCTTCTTCCCCAAAGCAAAGAGCTAATCCTGCTTTCCCCCAGCTCGTATGGAGCAAGGAGGACTTCCAAAGACACAAGGGGACATCCCCTTTTGGTCAGCAGGGAACAGCTGCCACCATCACGGTAGGATGCTTGGTTTGGAGCCTCCCAACCTCAAGTTGGGAGCCAATCTGTTGTAGTGGATAGGAGTGTGGACTCTAATCTGGGAGAACTGGGTTTGATTCTCCACTCCTCTTCATAAGAACACAAGAGAAGCCAATGTTGGATCAGGCCAATGGCCCATCCAGTCCAACACTCTGTCACACAGTGGCCAAAAATACCAGGTGCCATCAGGAGGTCCACTAGTGGGGCCAGGACACCAGAAGCCCTCCCACTGTTGCCCCCCCATCAAGCACCAAGAATACAGAACATCACTTGCCGCAGACCAAGAGTTCCTTTCTATACCTGGTGGCTAATAGCCACTGATAGACCTCTGCTCCATATGTTTATCCAATTCCCTCTTGAAGCTGTCCATGCTTGTAGCCGCTGCCACTTCCTGTGACAGTGAATTCCATGTGTGGAATTACATGCAGCTGCTGGTGTGACCTTGAGTCAGTCACAAGTCCACTCAGAGCTGTTCTCTCAGGAGCAGTTCTTGAAAGAGCTGACTCAGCCCCACCTACCTCACAGGGTGTCTGTTGTGGGAGGGGGGAAGTGAAAAGAAATTGTAAGATGCTCTGAGACTTCTCTGGGTAGTGAAGGGCGGGGTAGAAATCCAATCTCTTTTTCTCTTCTTCTCTGTATGGCAGCAGCCATTTTGTGATTGGTCCTGCCTCCCATGGCAGCCATTTTGTAGTGGTACTCACTAGGTACATATGTGCCATCATGTTGCAACTGACTTATGGTAACCCCAGCAAGGGGCTTTCAAGACAAGTGATGAAGCAGAGGTGGTTGGCCATATGCCTTCCTCTGCAGAGCCTTCCTTGGTGGTCCCCCATCCAAGTCCCGACTCTGCTTAGTTTCTGAGATTGTCACCTACTGGTGGTGGTGGTGGAAAGTGTCATCAAGCCACAGCAGACTTAAGGTGACCCCGTAGGGTTTTCAAGGCAAGAGACATTCAGAGGTGGTTTGTCATTGCCTGTCTCTGCATAGGCACCCTGGACTCCCTTGGTGATCTCCCACCCAAGAAGCTCAGTTGCTCGTTCATGGCTCTCCCTTCCAACAAATGCAGGGGGCAAGAGAGACGGAGGGTGTGGTCACACGACCAGCTTGCCGCGGCAGTATATCGTCCCTAAATAAGCATCGATCATACAGTACCCCCCAAGCCAGCATCATAGTGCTGCATGCCCACGGTTGGTCATTCACATTGCTAATGTGCCGCAACTACAGACTCGCAGCTGGGCTGGTTGTTGGGTTTTTTCTAAGTCCCTCTGTGTGCATGCAGAAGCAGACCAACGCACACATACATTAGGCCCCCTTCTATGGGGGCGCTGAAGCACACATCGGAGTGGGGTTGGAGAAAAAAAAAGATGCACCGAAAACGGAGTGGAACAATCATGCTGCTCATGCATTTTCATGGCGTGCCCTTGCCCGGGTAATCAGATGCCCAGAAACCTACCATGATAGTGCTTTGCTGAGGGAGCCACCAGAACTTGCTGACGGCTGTTTAATCTGTGTGGGAGTCATTGTACCATAAGGTAGGGACAACCGGGGTATGGAAGCCAGATGTGAGCATTTGATCATGCCCATTTGGTCCGGCGGGGAGGGCCAAACTGCTTGTGTCATCACACCCAGTCTCCCAAAATCACCTAGTGCTTCTGTGGTGGAGGTAGTTGTTTGCTTTAATGCCTGTTTGGTGGTCGGGCATATATTCAACAGCTGCATCTCTTGATGGCATACAAATACAGACACAGCAATGAGAAAAGTCGCCATGCAGACACAGCAATGAGAAAAGCTGCGCCAAATGAATTTTCCACTTGGCAGTCAATTGTTTAAGTGAAAGAACGTCAGCCAGGAAAAACTCAAAACAGCATCTCTGCTCTTGCGATTCCTTACAAAGCGTCTGTGCCTGAGAGGCAGTGATTTAAGAGCCATGGCTTTCCCCATCATGAAACCTTCAGTCTAGGATAAACCCACACCTGTTGAATTTCTGCCTGTCCCGTAAGTGTCCACAGCCTCTGTCATGGAAAAGAGAGATGGCAGTAACAGCAGCTGCCAGGGCAAAATAATGATTCGCTGGTTAACCGATAACACATTTGCTTCTCGAATGTGGTATCCCTTTTGAAAAAGCTGCGATATGTTCCACATTTGGTGCCAACAGGCTGGAATCTCTAACGCTTTGAGCGATCGCTGAACAAATCTGTTGGTTTGGTTTTAAAAGGATTTACACAGCCTTACGGCATGCTTGTTTTCCTAGCTGCGTGCCAATAGCTTTCCCCGGGATGAAATGCAGCACTAATAGATCCCTTTGGATCTTAGCACAGCCCATTTACAAAGTGCCCCACGAAGTCTTGTCCTCTTTCCCGGCTTGAGATTTTGCCAGGGTTTAAAAATTCTCCACAGGTATTAATGAAACATAATCAAACTTTCTGAAAAAAAAAGATGCCCCAAAGGGAGCCAGGTTTCCGTACTCCTGCTTTGGGACTGTACTGCATGTTCATATGATGGACTGTAATGTTTTCTAATAAGGGTGCACAAAAACAAAACATTGTCCCCTCCCCATTCTTATGCCATTTTTTAAAAAAATCTCCTTTGCATGGTGTAGCAGTTAGAGCAGGGATGTCAAACACGTGGCCCGCGAGCCAGATCAGGCCCTCGGAGGGCCCCAATCAGGCCCGCAAGACCCTGGCTGTTTCCTACTTCCTACTTTTTGCCAGGGCTCTCCTAGGTGCAACCGGGTTCCCTCCCCCTTTTCACCGTATTCACGCCCTCATGATACAGTCTTTCTCAGTAAGAAAGCAATGTGAACTATTTTAGAGGAGGAATAACAACAAGCCAGTGAGGTGGATTAAGCTGAGAGTGTGTGTCCAGACTAAGTTCACCCCCTTTGTAGGAAGTTGTAGTTATTTCTTTGGGGAATAGCAGGGCTATTTTTGGGCAGGAACGCACAGGAACGGAGTTCCGGCTGGCTTCCGAGTTGGCCACGCCCACAGCCTCCCCCTCCTCAGGTTCCCCCGGCACCCCGCAGCTGTGGGGCCCCTGGGGAAGCCAATCCAGAAACTGCCTTCCTTCCCTCAAGTTCCCCGTCAGTCATGGGGCACCCAGGAAAGCTAATTCTGGGGGAGAACTGTGCTGTCAGGGGTGTGGCCTAATATGCTAATGTGTTTCTGCTGTTGGGTGTGGCCTATTATGCTAATGAGTTCCTGCTGGGCTTTCGCTACCAAAAAAAGCCCTGGGGAATAGTATAGATTTTTAGACAAACACATGGTCCTCAGTCTGTGTTAGGATGCCTTCTCATGTTCTTGACCAGCACATGAAGCAATTTATATACCAAAGCTCGCAATGCCCAGCCATTTCATGTTTTCCCTGGGGTTCTAGGCTAGGAACACCGAGCATGAGATTTCTGTAATAAATGTCAATAACTCAAAAATAGGTTTTCAGCTTACAGATAAACACCTGAATAGCATACACAAGGTTGCTACAGCACAGACGTTTTGATGCAATAATTCAAAGCAGAGGTGTCGGTTATCAAAGACTGTCAAATAGACAAAATATTGCAAGATGGCTAGTGTTTTAAGCATGTTTTATTTAAAGTTTTTTTAAACTTTAATTGTGTTGGTCTGTGTCCTTTATAAAGTTTATATCTCCGCCGCCTGGCATTACATTTTATGACACACATGGCCCAGCCCAACAAGGTCTCATTTATGTCAGATCCGGCCCTCATAACAAATGAGTTTGACACCCCTGGGTTAGAGTGTCGGGCTGGATTCTGGGAAACCCAAGTATGAATCCCCACTCTGCCATGGAAGCTTGTTGGGTGACCTTGGGCCAGTCACACAGTCTCATCCTAATCTCCCGCACTGGATTGTTGGAAAATGAGGTAAGCCACTTCTCCTTCTCCTCATTCATTTTAAAATTGGTTCCTCAATTTTCATAAGCTAACAAGACACAAGACGAACCAGCAAGTGTTCAAGCATCTCTCTCCTCCACCAAACTGAAAGGCTGAGGTATGTTTTGACATTTTCCCCAAGAAGAGAAGAAGAGACTGGATTTATACCCTGCCTTTCACTCCGAGCGGCTTACAATCTCCTTCCCTTCCTCTCCCCACAACAGACACCCAGTGAGGTAGGTGAGGCTGAGAGAGCTCTGAGAGAACAGCTCTTTCAGGAACAGCTCTGAGAGAACTGTGACTGACCCAAGGTCATCCAGCATCTGCATGGGGAGGAGGAGTGGGGAATCAAACCCAGTTCTCCCAGATTCCAGTCCGCCGCTCTTAACCACAACACCAAACTGGCTCTCCCAAGTTGTGTTTTTATCAACAGTAATATCTATTATGAAACGGGTTGTAGCATTGAGTTTTTTGATGCTTGCATGGGGTGGAGATTGGAGGGTGAAGACTTCTCTCTAAATAATGTTAGCGGTGTTTCTCCCCCCCCCCCCCCTAAAAAAGAAGCACAATGTGAAATGATCTATTTGATGTCCCGACATCTCATCCTAAGAATCCAATATTAAGACCCATGCGATTAAGCTTCCTGCTAATAGACCCTTGAAAAGCTAAATCTCTGCTAATAGACTGGTGCAAAATGAATGCATTCAAGGCTTAACTGCATGGCATTTCCTCCCTTCATTTTCTTCCCTCACCCCCCCCCCCCCCCGCCTCCCCCTGCTGTAGCTTCACTGTGTTACCTTAGTTAAGTGTGATTTTGTGTGTGTGTGCGAGAGAGAGAGACAACACAAGACGCTTGCGTCAAGTCACTTTTCAGGGACGGCACTGGCTGCCAAGGTATCAATATTTCATCAGGTCTTTGTTCGGGCCCGGTCTGAGCTTCTCTTAATGGGGCACTTTACCAAGCAGCTTTTTCATACATCATTAAACAGCAGCTAGTGCACTCGCGTGCCCCCCCCCCACCCCATTTCTGATTTACCGTAGATAGTAATGTTTAAGATCACATTAACAGCACACACATGCTCTCAGCTATTTTGGCAGCATCCTTGTAATGAACAGTCAATAGTATTTCTAAATTGGTCCACTCCGGGGCTCTCGTTGACTGAATGAAATAAGTAGATTTCGGTCCTCCGGCAGAGGCAATTGCAAGGCAGGGCGATGTGTCTGAAATGCAAACGGAAATTAAGCCTACCCGCCCCCTTGTCATAGCTTTCCAAACTAAGAAATGGGATTATACTGCAAAAAGGGTGTAGTGGTTAAGTTTGGTGTCGTGGTTAAGTGCGCGGACTCTAATCTGGGAGAACGGGGTTTGATTCCCCATTCCTCCACTTGCACCTGCTGGACGACCTTGGGCAAGCCGTAGCTCTGACACAGCTGTTCTTGAGAAAGAGCCGTTTCTGTCAGAGCTCCCTCAGACCCACCTACCTCACAGGGTGTCTGTTGTGGGGAGGGGAGGGGAAAGGAAATTTTTAGCTGCTCTGAGAATCTTTGGGGTAGTGAAGGGTGGGGTATAAATCCAATCTCTTCTCTTCACTACACTGAACTGGCTGTCAACAAAGGGGAAATAAATGCCCAAGTAGCGTTTTTCGATTGGTTTTTAACTTTTCAAAAATATCTGTTGATGATTTGATGTTTATTTAACCAAAAGTTTCAAATGGCTTTATATTGTTGGAACCCAACCTCGGGCCCTGACTACTGACATGCTCGAGAGCTAGGGGAATATACAAATATTCTAGGTAAATAAATAAATATGTAATCAATACTTCCACTGGACTGATTTTCCTAGACCCCAGTGCACTCAACTTTTCCTGGATCGGGATCTTTCGAGAAACAGTTTGTGAAGACAAGATTTTCAGAAATGCTTTCGACTTCTATACGGTGTCCCAAATATGTAGCCTTGCAAGCCAAATCTCTGTCAACACGAACTGAATTTGATTGATGCAAAATTCTTTTTTGCAGGGGGGGAACAGACTAACAAATACGGGGCCAGCTTTGGCTCTTCTCTAACTCCTTCTAAGATTCCAGAAACCTCCCTCCAACATTTTTCAGTTGAAACACAGGCACGCAAAGCATACCATTCCGGATGTGTGTGCAACAGAGACTTCCGGGGAAATTACTCCATTGATCTCTACAATAAAGTGAACAGGAAAAAGTAACTGAATACAATTGAAAAGAAATTGTATTTTCCTGTTTCTCGGATCGCCTGGCATGCAAGGCAGCTCTGGATTTCCTCGCTATGGAAGCAGAGGCATGTGCTTAAGAGCGGCAACGTTATGGCCCGCAAAGACCAGCCCTGCTATGTTGCTTCAACATGCTCGGGAACAAGAGCACCAGGTCCCTTGTGCTATCTGCACTTGAGACAGAAAAAGTCACCTGGAAACTGTATCAATTCATACACAACAGAAGAAGAAGAGGAGGAGGAGATTGGATTTATACTCAGCCCTTCACTTGGGGTCTCAGAGTAGCCTACAAACTCCTTTTCCTTCCCCTCCCCACAACAGACTCCCTGTGAGGTAGGTGGGGCTGAGAGAGCTCTCTCGAGAACTGCTCTTTCAAGAACTGCTCTGACAGAACTATGGCTTGCCCAAGGTCTTCCAGCAGCTGCGTGTGGAGAAGTCGGGAATCAAACCCAGTTCTCTCAGATTAGAGTCCGCGCACTTAACTGCTACACCAAACTGGCTCTCCCACCAAACTGGTCTGGCGTCTGCACCCAGTGTCCTGTGTAACAGTCACCTGTGACTTGCAGGTCCTCCTAAATTCCTGGATATACAATGCCCGATTTGGATCGTGGCTGTGGCGTGCATGGAAGGGGGTTTCAGACTTCCCTCCATGTCATTTCCACAGCCTTTCATGATTCGGATCAACCTGGCCCATTAGAAAACATGCATGCAAACACAGGGGTTTCCCACTCCAAACTGCACCACTGGGATCTTTTCGCCCTGAACTGGATGGCCCAGGCCAGACCAATCTCATCAGATTTCAAAAGCTAAGCAGATTCAGCCCTGGTTATCATTTGGATGGGAGGCCACCAAGGAAGTCCAGGGTTTCTACGGAGAGGCAGGCAATGGCAAACCTCCTCTGAAGGTCTCTTGCCTTGACCTGAATAGCCCCAGCAAGCCTGATCTCTTAAAATCTCAGAAGCTAAGCAGGTTCAGCCCTGGTTAGGACTTGGATGGGAGGCCATCAAGGAAGTCCCAGGTTGCTACGCAGAGGCAGACGGTGGCAAACCTCCTCTGAATGTCTCTTGCCTTGAACACCCTACAGGGTGGCCATAAGCTGGCTGCGACTTGATGGTGCTTAATTATTGCCCTGACCTGGATGGGCCAGGCTAGTCCAATCCTGGCAGATCTTAAAAGCTATGCAGGGATGGACCTGGTTAGTACTTGGATGGGAGACCACCAAAGAAGTCCAGGGCCACTACACAGAGGCAGGCAATGGAAAACCACCTCTGCCCTGACCTGAATGGCCCAGGCTAGCCCAATCTCATCAGATCTCAGAAGCTAAGCCCTGGTTAATAACACCAAGGAAGTCTAGAGTTGCTACACATAGGTTGTGGTCACACGCACAAGATAAAGGGAGGGGGAAAGCAAGGCTATTTCCTCCAGCAGAATTTGACCACAGTTGCACAATCACACAGTCTTTTGGAGCTGTGGGCAAAGCCTGCCACTGCTTGATCAGATGCAACCACGGGTGAGTCAGGTTTTTATTTTTTGCCATTTGTTTCCGATGCACTTTAACAAAGAATTGATTAATCACACCTATGCACTGAGGGCTCCTTACGGAGTGTGTGATGATGCACATATTGCAAAGGGGGGGGGGGGGACAACAGTACAGAGTTGGGATGGCCTGATCAGACCATCCCGACGCCATGAGAGCGTGCTGGAGTGATCAGACAGGGGAAAGTCTGCCCGTGGCACATCACAACCCGTTTGCTTCTGGTTTTTCCCTGGTGTCTTTTAACTCTGCTTCTGCAGCAGAGCAAAATGGGTTGCCAATGGCTGTGGGGTGCTTCCCAGATGTTGTACTCTGATCGATCCCTTTAAATCCACCCAGCGCTTGTGCCTGTGTCGGGTCTAATTGTGCGTATGATCGCAACCAGAGGCAAGCAATGGCCAACCACCTCTGCCCTAACCTGGATGGCCCAGGCTAGCCCAATCTTGTCAGATCTTGGAAGCTAAGCAAGGCCAGCCCTAGTTAGTACTTGGATGGGAGACCACCAAGGAAGTCCAGGGTCACTCCACAGAGGTAGGCAATGGAAAACCACCTCTGAATCTTTCTTCCTTTGAAAACCTTACGGGGTCACCATAAGATGGCTGTTACTTGATGGTCCTTTCCGGGGATCATTTTGTAAAAAAGAGGCGCAGGAGCGCATTAGCATAACTCATTAGCATAACTTATTTGCATATGCCACGCCCCCTGGCTTCACCGGAAGTGTGTCAGAAGGCAACGCCCACCGCTCAGGCTCCCCCCCAAAAATCTCCAGGTATTTCTCAACTCAGAGCTGGCGAGCCAGCTTGACACTTTGACTAAAGCCACTTTAGGTGTCCTTTGCTCTTGCAGGGAAGCTACCCTACAACAAGCATGAAAATACAGGTCAAGTTACTACGCTTTTGCTTTTGCCCACAGCGCATCACCATATGTGCCCACTCCTGGACTTGTTACTCCCGGAACGGCATTCCTGCACGTTCCGGCTCGAAATGACCCCTGGTTCTTTCTACCACCATCTATTGTACACCTCAGCCAAGGAGAAGTAATGAAGAACAGGTAGAATCTTAAACAGGAAATATTGACGATTACTTATTGTTTT
The DNA here is from genome assembly GCA_029233225.1 of Lepidodactylus listeri. Classification (NCBI taxonomy): domain Eukaryota; kingdom Metazoa; phylum Chordata; class Lepidosauria; order Squamata; family Gekkonidae; genus Lepidodactylus; species Lepidodactylus listeri. The sequence continues at coordinate 5,493,129 of JARCFY010000016.1, read as the reverse complement.
GTTTAATCTCTGATTTTATGTCATTTATCTGCATGGTTTCACCTGGGATTTTATGCGATCTGTTAAATTGTTTAGTTTGGGTTTTCATGTGATCTTTGGTGATTCTTCTTGGACTGTCAGGAAAGGCAGATGTTTCTCCAACCAAAAGTATCAATGCAGATGTGAAATGATCAAAACAAAACATTAAATTTAGAAGGGGGGGGGGATATCAGTGTGGCCATTTGGTATCACCTGCTACTTCCTTCCATCATTTTCACATTTACTTGAGAAAACACGAGCCTCCAGTGTGATTACATTTGGATTCTTTCATGCCTCGAATTAAATATAATTAACCTAGTTATTTGTGTTTGCAATTACGTACGGAAAGATGGAGATAGATGAGGGATAAATAATTGGGGCCCTCCAATCTCAGTGGCTTTTTTTGTTGTTGTTAACTCCGCTCTCCGGTAGGTGTTTACGAAGAACCCAGTTCGGCAAAGGTTGTGCGAGTTCCACTGTTCCATTTGGATCCGCGAGAAGAGTGGTAGAAACTGGGGTGTGCGGTGTCAGAGCCATGTGAGCTGCATCCTTCCTAATTGGGAAACGCTTCATCAGGTAATCAACTTAATCAAGACCTTTCCCAAGGAACCCAATTAAAAGTTTAATGACACCGAGTGGCGCGGACCGCTGCTTAATTGGGATGGTAATTCGGTGCTCTGTAATTGGGTTGCTAGAAGGTGATTAAAGGAACCAGAATAGGAAGAGACGTCCTTTGTGGTTTTCACAAGCTGACAGCAAATTTGCTGTCTTTCAAAGGGGCCTCCGTTATTGGTGTTTCTCGCCCTGTCTCCAGACTCGGAGAGACTATTGCCGGAACTTAACTCATTCCAAGTTGGCAATAAGCGTGCGGAAGGCTGGAAACCGTAACTGCTTGATTGTCCTGGAGTGAAGAATGTATCAGGAAGCTAATGGAGTGCTGGCAGAGTTTAAATATGCAAAGGAAAGGAGCACTAACTGTTCAGAGAGAAAATAAGTAGGTTTATTAAAGAAGGTGACATGAAACGTCAGGGAAGGGACTGTGGCTCAGTGTAGAGCATCTTGCTCAGCATACAGAAGGTTCCAGGTTCAATTCCTGGGATCTCCAGTTAAAACGATCTGGCAGAAGCTGATGTGAAAGACCTCAGCCTGAGACCCTGGAGAGCAGCTGCCAGTCTGAGTAGACAGGACTGACCTTGACGAGCGAAGGGCTGAATTCAGCATAAGGCAGTATAAGGCAGCTGCATGTATCCACATGTGACCTTGGACACTGCTTACAATCTTTATTCATCCACGTACCATGTAGACAGTACTGATGTACCAGGCGTCTATTCAGTATAAGGCAGCTGCCTGTGTCCATGTGACCACTACTCAAACACATTTTGGAGCAGACTAAAAACCACTGAATTTCACCAAGCTGTCAACTTCATGTCAATAACTCAATCAGTGCCCCAGTTAGAAAGTGTCGCTCTGAGCATTGACCTGGGTAGTCCAGGTAAACCCAGTCTCATCAGATCTCGGAAGCTAAGCAGGGCCAACCCTGGAAAGTATTTGGATGGGAGACCTCCAAAGAATATCAGGGCCTGGATGCAGAGGCAGGCTATAAAGCCACCCCTCTGAACGTCCTCCACGCCCTAGTAGGAGTCGCCAGAGGTTGCCATGACTTCCAGGCACGGGCACACATCTGCGCACATACTGACACACACACACACACACACAAAATACACACACCCCCAAAAAAAGAAAGGGGGGGAAAGAAAATCTCAATCCAAATGAGTGAAGAAGAGAAGAAGAAGAGATTGGATTTATACCCTGCCCTTCACTACCCGAAGGAGTCTCAGAGTGGCTCACAATCTCCTTTCCCTTTCCCTCCCCACAACAGACACCCTGTGAGGCAGTGTTCCCTCTAAGCTGAGTTCGTGTGAGCTAGCTCACAGTTTTTATCCTCCTGCTCACACATTTTTGTCTTTGGTGTGGTGGTTTGGTGTAGCGATGAAATGTGCAGACTCTAATCTGGGAGAACCAGGTTTGATTCCCTCAGGTCCGTAGCCAGGATTTTGTCATTCGGGAGGCCTTTAAATACGTCAGGGGGGACTGACATCACAAAATTAAAAATTAAATTAAAATAAAATTGTAAAAAAACTTCACTTTTGCAGTGTTTGCACTCTGCCTGCCTATGTGTTCTCTGGGCAGCCCAGAGAGTCAAGGGCCTAGGGGCTGGATGGAAGTCATGGGGCTTTGGCAGGAAGTTGGTGGGCTAGGCCCCAAAATGCCCCACTGTAGCTATGGGCCTGGATTCCCCACTCCTCCACTTGCACCTGCTGGATGACCTTGGGCAAGCCATAGTTCTGGCACAGCTGTTCTGGGAAAAGAGCAGTTTCTGTCAGAGCTCTCTCAGCCCCACCTACCTCACAGGATGTCTGTTGTGGGGAGGGGAAAGGAAAGGAGTTTGTAAGCCGCTCTGAGATTCCCTTGGGTTGTGAAGGGCAGGGTATAAATCCAATCTCCTCTTCTTCTTCTTCGCTCAGGAAGGATGGCTCCAGAGAAAACTAATTTATGCTCACAAGACTCCACAGCTTAGAGGCAGCATTGCTGGCAGCCCTACAGGATGTTGGAGGTTCCTCAGATAATCCCTTTCCCTTCCCCTCCCCACAACAGATATCCTCTGATGTAGGTGGGGCTGAGAGAGCTCTTTCGAGAACTGCTCTTAAGAGAACAGCACTGAGAGAACTTGTAACTGACCCAAGGTCACACCAGCAGCTGCATGTGGAGGAGTGGGGAATCAAACCTGGTTCTTCGCTCCTAACCACAACACCAAACTGAAACTGGGGGAAGGCAATGAATTTTGCTCAGTGGAGTCGAGGGATAGGGGTAAGATCCATCCCACCATGCATCAGCCTAACCCTTTTCACCGGGAGATTGTGAGATTAAATAAAATGAGGAGACCATGTTCTGAGCTCCATGGATGAAAGGCAAGATGCAATGGTTTTCAACAGAAGATCCCGTGCTATTTTTGAACATCTCACTGTAAGGAATTGGTTGGCTCCTCAGGGTCCATTCTCCCACTCTAAGCACTTCCCTCTGGTGGACAGATCCTTCCAGTATGGGACCCAACCCATGTTCAAGTCCAGCACTGAAAGGATCACCACTCTTGTCAGAAACCGTTTTCTGTTTCAGCTGTGTTTGTTGAGAGTGAAGAAGGAACTTGGGAAATATTTGTAGCATGGGGATGTCATTTATTGGAGCAGCTGTCGTGCAGGCTGGGAGGGGAAAGAGGATGGGATAGCAGGAGAGAAGAAGAGGAGAAGATACTGGATTCATACCCTGCCCTTCACTACCCGGAGGAATCTCAGAGAGGCTTACAATCTCCTTTCCCGTGCACTGAGTACGGAGGGCTTCCAGGTTTTTGTGATCAGTCCAAACTTCAAACGGAACCCTTGCCCCTCCAGCCAGTGCCACCTGGTAGTGAGAGCCAGGAGGATGGCTGCAGCTTCTTTGTCCCACACCGCCCAATTTTTTTCTGTCTCACCAAATGTTTGGGAGACATAGGCTAGCGGGTGTAATTTCCCATCGGTCCCTTCCTACAAGATCGCCCCCCCCCCCCCATCGCCACATTGGAGGAGTCCACTTGCACAATGAATTGTTTAAGTTCGTTCGGGTGAGCTAGGATGGGCTCTGAAGTGAATAGGGACTTCAGTGTCTCGAAGGCAGTTTGACATTCAGTTGTCCAATGAAGTCGCCCCCCAGGTTTGACTACTTCGTCCCCCTTCCCTTTAGGAGCTCCGTGAGAGGGAGACTGCATTCGGCAAAATTATTGATAGATGAGTGATAAAAATTGGTGAATCCTAAGAAGCTTGGAAGTTGCCACCGGGTATGGAGCACTGCCCAGTCACTGACAGCCTTAACTTTCGCAGGGTCCATTTCCAACCCACGCGAGGAAATACGGTAGCCCAAAAAGTCAATCTCAGTCTTATGAAAGTCGCATTTAGACAATTTGGCAAACAGTTTGTGTTCCTTAAGGGTGGTCAGCACTTCTTGTACTAACTGTAGATGGGCTCTTTCGTCTGGAGAGTACAGTAAAATAGGTGGGGCTGAGAGAGCTCTTTCGAGGACTGCCCTTGAGAGAACAGCTCTGAGAGAACTTGTGACTGACCTAAGGTCACACCAGCAACTGCATGAGGAGGAGTGGGGGATCAAACCTGGTTCTCCCAGGTTAGAGCCCATGCTCCTAACCACTACAGCATAAAGATCTCATCTTGCACAGATGGATTTGCTCAAGGCAGTAGTATGTTGCTAACAGGAATATGAGGTCCTATTATAACACTGCACAAAAAGTGTCTTGATACAACTGTGCACACCACACAAAAGCAATGACACAATCAATGGATTTTCCTAGAGCATTCCAAAGCCAGAGAGCTTTTGCCTTCGTTTAGCCCTCTTCTCAGCACATCAGTTTATCATCCTCCCTCAGGCAGGCTAAAAGAAGCTTGATCTATAGCCATTTGCTTAACTGGGTTAACCTCTGACCATTGGCAGAGTGATATGAGCCTCCTGGCTCTGGGATTTACAGGATTAGTGCCTCTGAATGTGGAGGTTCCCCTCCTTCGCCATGGCTAGTAGACATTGATAGACTTCTCCTCCATGAATCTATCGAGTCCCCTTTGAAAGCTGTTTCTTCCTGTGGCCATCACTGCATCCTTTGGCAGCAAATTCCACATTTTAATCACTCTCTGTGTAAAGTAGTATTTCCTTTTTGTCACTCCTGAACCTACTGCCCATTAGCTTCATTGGACGCCCTCGAGTTTTAGTACTTTGTGAGAGGGAGAAAAAGTGCTCTTGGTCAACTCTCTCCACCCCATGCATCATTTTATAAACCCCCATCATGTCCCCCCCCCCTCCCTTAGTCATCTCTTTTCTAAACAGAAAAGCCCCAGACTCTTCGGCCTTTCCTCGCAGGGAACGTGCTCCAACCCCCTCATCATCTTGGTCACCCTCCTCTACTTTTTCCAGTTCTGCAGTGTCTTTTTAAAGGTACAGTGACCAGAACTGTACACAGCATGGTGTGTGGGTTTGTGGGGTTTTTTTTTAAAGATGTACCACAATTCTCAGGAGGGAAAGGAAGTTTTCAAGCAGTATACTGAAAACTCATGAGCTTTTAAACATTTTTAAAAGAATTTTGTCCAAGAGGTTCCAGAACTCCATTCCGGTGCATTCCCCCGGAGAAAAAAAAGCCCTGTTACACGGTATTCCAAATGAGGCTGCCTCATAGATCTATCCAGGGGCATTACAATATTGGCCATTTCATTTCCAGTCCCTTCCCTAATAATCCCTAACATAGAGTTGGCCTTTTTCTTCGCTGCAGCACACTGGGTTGACACTTCCATTGACATTTTCTTCAAGGTGGTTTGCCATTGCCTGCCTCTGCATCACAACCCTGGTATGACTTGGCAGTCTCCCAAGGGCTATCCAGGTCAGGGCCTTCAATGTTAAGGAGGAAGAAAAAATACCTTGTACCAGCTCTGTGCTTTTTCCTTGCCTAATGCACGTGGACATCTCAAGCGATCCAGCCAGCTCTCCCTCAATTTGTACTGGAACTTGCCTCCGTTCCATTCCACGCCAGCTCATACAGAAAGCTGCTCGGCGCTGCTGCTGACAAGGCCCCACACGATCCGCTCCGTCTCGCCACTCCCGCCGTGCCATAAATACCTTCTAATAAATAGATATTCGGATCCAAAGAATTTCTCGGGCTGTTCAGCCGAGCGAGCATCCAGTCTTTTTGTACACATATTTGTGAAAAGTGTTGCCTGTAATTTTGAAGATGCTCGCCAGAGGGGAGGGGTCGTTCCTCCATTGAAGTCCCCTTGATTTACTGTACGCAATATGTTACAGCTTCCTTATTTGCTCCTCTGGGATACTTCCTGACAGTAAATCTCTATTAAAATATTCTTCCATATGGTTGCATGAAAATTTTATTGCGGGGAGCCCGAGGCTGAAGGTCACAGCTGAGTAGCTGCAGTTAAGCAGAGCAGTCGATAGGCTCGGAGGTACATCTGTTCGGGGAGCGAGAGCAAAATTAGAATTTGACTCTCTCCGTAGCAATTCTCCAAACTAGCTATACTCGTTTACCGTCGCCGGCCCGGACCAAAGCGATACCTTCTGGAGAGATGTCACAGGGCATCGTGGCGACATGATTTAGGCCGTCAACTCGATGCAGAAATTGCGAAAAAAGATAGGGGCCACCGGCGAGGGTCCCTAATGTATATTTCATTTACGAGACATGAAAATTTAATAACTCCTCCCTGTGATTGGACTCTGTGGCTTGCGTACCAAGTTTTTGGCATGGCATTCATTGTTCAGTGAAATGTTTCCTGGCCGGTAGATTGGACAAACCTGGTCAATGAGACAAAGTATGATTTTAATCAGGGACTTGTGAGCAAGAAGGCAGACCAGACTAAGAAGGCAAGTTGGCACCTGCTCAGGTCGCTGACATACTACCAGAGTGGCCCATCTTTGTAAAAAGCTTGGAAAGATGCTCGAAAATGTGCTCTGTCGTGGCGATCACGAAGCACGGGGGACTGCAGAATCCCCTGTGCATTACATTTAGTAACTGAAGTGAAGGTCAGCCAAATGTTAATCTACAGCTTGCGTCTGCCTGAAATGGGGGGGGGGGGGGAGGATTCTAGCGACACCACCCGTAAGCATAACAAGATGGTAAGTCCGAGCCAGCACAAATACCATGTGACATGAACAAGATTATCGGCAACAGCACATCATTCTCTATGCAAAAAAAGGGGGTGGGTCCTGATTAGTGTTTAGTGTATGGATTGAGATTTCCCATCTATCTCAGGGGTCGCCAACATGGTTCATATTGGGCACCATGGTGCCTTCTGAACCCTTTTCCTGGTGCCTATCAACTCCTTTCTCTTCCCCTCCCCTCCCCACAACAGATACCCTGTGAGGTAGGTGGGGCTGAGAGAGCTCTTTCCAGAACTGTCCTTGAGAAAACAGCTCTGAAAGAACTATTAGTTGTGGAGATTTAAAGGCATCTTGTTAAAAAGAGCTTGTGCCTAAAAGGTTAAAAGAGTTCACAGTTAGAGTTATATATGAGCTTGCCCCCTGATATTTTATGTTTGGCTCCATCCTCTGCAACAGCCATTTTGTCACTCGCTCCACTTCCTGGGGAAGCCATTTTCTGACTGTGCCCACCGCCACGTGTCAGAATTCCAAAGGTGCCTGCAGGCTCAAAATGGTTGGGGACTGCTTATCTACCCCATTCTTCTGGGAACTTGAAACACTCCTTGAGATTCCCTGGGAACTGCAGGGGGGAGGGGGACTTTGGTATCCCATGGAAGAGGAAGGCGGAAGAATTGCAACAGAAACACTAGCTGGAACCCAAACCACTGAAAAGCAGAAAAGAGCAAGAGTCCAGTAGTGCCTTAAAAACTGATAAAATATGTGGTAGGGTATGAGCTTTTTTGAGTCATTGCTCACTTCTTCAGATACAGCTAGAATGGGAGTCCACCTGTCCTATTTATTGGAAAGCGGAATGATTTCAGACGCCGAATGACATTAGCAGGCGAATGACAATAGCAGGTGAATGACAATAGCAGGCGTGATTGGATTTAGGTGAGATATGCAGAGAAGTAGTAGGCCTGGAAAAATCAGCATTGGTAACAAGACAGGAAACCGAGGTCTTGATTCAGTCCAGGTGGATGCATCGCCTTGAGCTTCATTATCAATTGCAATTCAGCAGTCTCTCTTTCATACGCCAGTGATAAGACTCTTGTAACACAATCTTAAGCAGAGTTACTCTCCAGAGATGGAGAGGCAGTGTGATACAGTGGTTAGGATCTGGGAGACCCAGATTCAAATCCCCACCCTGCTGGGGAACCTTGGGCCAATTGCACACTCGCAGGGTTGCTGTGAGATTAAAACGGAGAAGGGAAGAATATAGTAAGACACTTTAGGTCCCTCTTGGGAGGCAAAGTGGGGTATAAATGAAACAAACAAATTAATTACCCTCTCCTAAGCCCTTTGAAAAGTGTAACCGTTCTGAGGATGGCACAGTCAGAGAGGAATCCATCCTAAAATGCATCTATGATGCTTCCGTTATTTTGGACTTCAGACTGTTCACTTTACAGTCATATCAACCAGCATGGCAGTAACATTGGGGGATCGATCCTACCTGTATAATTTTTAGATGCAACCTTTCATCGTTGGTTTGCAACTGGCAGGAAGCCCAGCAGGACTGGAGAGGCCCCTGAGACCTCCATAGCAGGGTGAAGTAGACGCTAGAGTTCTGTAGGATCACTGAGGTAGTTTAGGATTCCTGAGCACCTTGACTTTAAAAAAAAAAAGAACAGAAAAACCATGTGGTCATGAATAACTTCTGGGGAGGAGATTCATTACCTAGCTCTTCTCTTTGTCTCCCAGTGCCTCCTTTATGACCAGTAGGGTTGACAGCCTCCAGGTGGTGGCCAGAGAGATCCAAGGATCTCCAGGCCACCAAGAGCAGCTCACCTGGATGAAAAGAGCAGCTCACCTGGATGAAATGGCCACTTGGAAAGGTGGGCTCGATGGCCTCATGCCCTGTTGAGCTCCTTCCCCAGGCTCCACCCCCCCCCCCAAATCTCCAGGTATTTCACAACCTGGAGCTGGCAGCCCTACCAGCCCTACCAGGAAGTCCAGAGGTGGATTAGGGATGGGCATGAACCCAGGTTAGGGATGGGTACGAACTGGGAAAATGAGATTCAGTCCCAGATGAGAAAATGTGGAGCAAATGCTAGATGCAGAATTGCCCTTTGACATGTTACAACGCTATCTCCCTTTCCCCTTGGCTTCCTGCAGCCAAATCACTCTGATTTGGGTCTCCATGCTCCCTTCAGCTCCCCCCCCCCCAATTACGTGCCATTAATCTCAGTCCTTGTGCAAACCTTAATTAATTCACACTCTCCCTATTTTCCAAAGGAAGACGGCGATCATCCGGCTGCAATATTTTACCAAAGCGGGTACGCGCTCATTGGGCTGGCAACGACTTCTCCGCCATTCCCTCCCTCATCCTGACAAGCCAATGAAAATGGTATTCAGTGATTAAATGCAGGGGGGGGGTTTAGGAAGGAGGCCGACATAATGATGAACTGTAATGAAGCCAAACAGCTGGCCGTCTCCTTGGTGAATTTGCCACCTGATGACTCGGACTGAGATCCGGGTGATGCCGCTGGCTTGCTACTTGGCTGGCAACCGCCAGTCTCTGTACTGAACATTACCTCCCATTCCTTAATTGGCTCGCTGAAAACGCACTTTCTTGCCATTAGGGCAGAGAACGTCTTTTTTTTCCACATGTGTGAGAGACCGTGGCCTATTTGTTATGTACAGTAGCGCTTGATTAATGTTGATAAATTGCTGCCGGGTAACCTGCAGACAGGGATAGATTTCTGATATCAAAAGTCACACAGAGGCTTTCTTTCCACTTAACTTTGAGAGAATTTGACTCAAGGTGAGATGGTGCTGCAGCAATTAGCCTTGGGAAGAAAAAACTCCCTGGTTCTCTCCCCGTCAAAAAACTCTGCTGTGTATGGATTATACAATAAAATTCTGTGTACCAGGGCGTGCCTGTGAGTATTGCCAGAGTCAGAGACTGTCAGCCTCCAACACCCCATGCCAGGAGGCAACATCAGGGGAAGGCCTCGGCCTCTCTGCCCTGTTGGTTGGCCCTTGGGTGAGATGGGATGCTGGACTTGATGGACCACTGGTCTTATCCAGTACAGCTCTTCTTATGTTCTTATCAAGGGAAGGCCTTGGTCTCTATGCCCTGTTGTTGGGCCTCCAGAGGAACTGGTTGGTCACTGTGTGAGATGGGATGCTGGACTGGATGGACCACTGGTCTGATCCAGCAGGGCTCTTCTTACAATCTTATGAAGGCCTTGGTCTCTGTGCCTTGTTGTTGGCCCTCCAGCGGAACTGGTTGGCCACTGTGTGAGAATGGAGGCTTGACTGGATGGACCACTGGCCTGATCCAGCAGGGCTCTTCTTATGTTCTTATGAAGGCCTTGGTCTCTGTGCCCTGTTGTTGGCCCTCCAGAGGAACTGGTTGGCCGCTGTGTGAGGCAGGATGCTGGACTAGATGGACCACTGGTCTGATCCAGTACAGCCCTTCTTATGTTCTTATGTAGTGGACATAGTGGTGGCCATGAACATTCATTCATTCATTCATTCATTTATTTATTTAAGTTTTTATCCCATCCTCTCCTGCAAGCAGGGCTCAGGGCAGCTTGCAACATATATGAATATAACAATTTAAAAACTAAAACACGGCTGCTTGTTGTGGGGAGGGGAAGGGAAAGGTGTTTGTGAGCTGCTCTGAGACTCTGAGTGAAGGGAGGGGTGTAAATCCAATCTCTTCTTCTTCTCTTTGTCTCTTTTTCTTCTTAAAGGGAGTTAGACAGTTTCATGGAGGAGAGCCCCATAAATGGCTACTAAACCTGATGAATAAAGGGAACCTTCATGTTCATACGCGCTCAGTTTATCTGGTTCATTTGAAATGTGGTGTCGCAGAAGAGTTTTGCAGATACCGTCCATCTCAGGTTGGGTCGTCTTTTACTACTGCCTTCAACTTCTCCTAGCATTATTGTCTTTTCTAGTGAGTCCTGTAGGACTGAATGGTGGTGGTGAAAAGTGCCATCAAGTGGTAGCCGACCTATGGTGACCCTGTCGTGCTTGCAAGGCGAGAGACATTCAGAGGTGACTGCCTCTCCAAAGCAACCTCCCTTACAGTTCTCCCATCCAAGTACCAACCAGGAGCACCCCTGCTTAGCTTCCAAGATCCGAGATCAGGCTTGGCTCATAGCTACAGTGGGGCTATTGGAGGCTCCGCCCCTTCCTTAAAGGGCCAGCCCCACAAGGTTTTTTTTTTTAGAAGAAGATTTTTTAGAAGAACCAGAGTTTGCCATTGACTGCCCCTTCATAGCAACCCTGGACTTCCTTACTAGTCTGCCATCCAAGTACTAACCAGGGCTGACCCTGCTTAGCTTCAGAGATCTAACAAGAACAGGTTCACCTGGGCCATCCAGGTCAAGGCAAGAGATGTAGAGAGGTGGTTTTCCACTGCCTGCCTCTGCGTACCTGGGTGGCGTGGGATTTGGGGAGGATGTGATGCCTGGACCTCCTTTGTGGTCTCCCATCCCAGTACTACTCAGGGTTGATGCTTCTTAGCTTCTGAGATCTGAGGAGATCAGGCTAGCCTGGGCCACTCTGGTCAAGGCAAGAGACCTCCAGAGTCTGCCTCCCTCTCCATAGCCACCTCAAGCTTCATTGGTGGTCTCCCATCCAAGTACTAACCAGAGCAGACCCTGTTTAGCTTTGGAGCGCTAACAAGACCGGGTTCATCTGGGCTGTCCAAGTCAAGGCAAGAGATGTAGAGAGGTGGTTTTCCACTGCCTGCCTCTGCGTACCTGGGTGGGGTGGAATTTGGGGAGGTTGTGATGCCTGGACCTCCTTGGTGGTCTCCCATCCCAGTACTGATCAGGGCTGACCCTTCTTACATTCTGAGATCTGGTGAGACTGGGCTAACCTAGCCCATCCAGGTCAGGGTGGCCCCCAAGATACCCAGTCAGTGCTTGGTTTCCAAGATCTGATGAGATCAGGTTGGCCATTCAAGTCAGGGCAGGGCTGAATACTGACGGTATGAACTGCTTGGGCCTCGCTTAACATAACAGGATTGCTATTATCCTCTGACTGAAGGACAGCGCTTACAGACGACGATTGCAGAGACAGAGAGTCACACATAGGCGACCCCTTGAACAGTTCCTTTTTATTGGCTCACTGGGCATTCTAACCAGTCAACGGAGCGGCTAAGTCCATTCCAATTCCTATGTTTATCGAATAATGGCAATATGTGTTCAGGAGCTTCTAGAATATTCTGTGGCAAGTTGACACTGACAGATGCACCACGTGACATTCCAAAAATAGACCTGTATAGATTCCCGGTTGTCAGAAGTAAGCTACTCGACCTTCAGAGTCATTCATGGTTAGGGGGTCTACCAACATTCACTGGTCTATTTTGACCTTTTGGGGAACTTACAGGCACATTTGAGGTTCCCACAGGCATGGCAGTATCCTCACATTTACGCTACGACATACTCGCACTCTTTGTATTTAAGGTAATGACTGGGGGGAGGGCGCAACTGGCTCTAATAGGTCCTTGGAGTTCCACCATCCATCATGCAGTATATCTCTTCTTGCATTTACATACTATTGACACAATTGACTTGGATGGCTCCTCTGGAGCAATTTCTCTCCATCACGTCAACAATAACGTCACACATCCAGACAGGGGAAGCCAAAAGTCTTCATGTTGAAAACCACCTTTTATAGAAGTCAAATGGCCTGTGTAATTTGCCCCCGATCCAAATGTGCACGGAGCAGCGGCCTGGGACCGCATGCATGGAGCGGCTTCCCTGGGAGGAAAGAAAGACAGTTATTGTTCCCACCCGCTGTCCAGAGATCAGCTGCAATTCCTGGAGAATTCCAGGTCCCACCATGAGGCTGGCAACCCTAGCCATGAAAGGGTCAGAGAACCTTACAGGCCAAGGGATGAACATATGAAAAGGAGGAGGAAGAGGAGGAGGAGAGGAAGAGGAGGAGAAGAGGAGGAGGAGAGGTGGAGGAGAAGGAGGGAAGAAGAAGAAAAAGATTAAGAAGAAGAGGAGGAGGAGGAGGAGGTTGGACTTATACCCTACCCTTCACTCAGAGTCTCAGAGCGACTTACAATCTCCTTTCCTTTCCCCTCCCCACAACAGACACCCCGTGAGGTAGGTGGGGCTGAGAGAGCTCTTTCGAGGACTGCCCTTGAGAGAACAGCTCTGAGAGAACTTGTGACTGACCCAGAGTCACCCAGCAGCTGCGTGGGGAATCAAACCTGGTTCTCCCAGATTAGAGTCCACTGCTCTTAACCACGACACCCAACTGCTGGATCAGACCATCGAGTCCATCTAGAACCAAAACCAACAGAGAAAATTAAAGAACTATTTAACAATCCAATATCTTTACAAGAGATTAAAAATGCAATTAATGACTCAAAATTAGGAAAAGCACCTGGACCGGATGGATTTACAGCGAAGTTTTATAAAACGCTACAGGAGTCAGTTTCACTGGTGTTACTGCTACTGATGAACGATATAGGAGTCACTGGTGAGGTACCAGAAACCTGGAAAGATGCATCCATCTCATTGATCCCGAAAGAAAATCAAGATTTGACTAATGTTAAGAATTATAGACCGATCTCTTTACTGAATAATGATTATAAGATTTTTGCTAAGATTATAGCGGATAGACTAAAAGAGCACCTTAAAGAGACTATACAAACAGAACAAGCAGAGTTCTTACCTAATCGACAAATAAGGGATAATCTAAGAGTAGTAGTGGATGCTATAGAATACTACGACAAACACCCTGAAAAGGAAGTGGGCTTTTTCTTTTTGGATGCGGAGAAAGCGTTTGATAATTTAAACTGGGATTTTATGTTTGAAGTTTTAGAACATCTAGAGATTGGTGAATATATGCTTAACCTCATCAAAGCAATATATAAAGAGCAGAAATCCTCTTTAATAATTAATACTGAAAAGACAGACGATTTTAAAGTTGAAAAAGGAACAAGACAAGGATGCCCACTTTCGCCGCTGCTATTTATTTGGATTTTAGAAGTTCTACTGTTAAATGTGAAGGAAGATAAAGATATTAAAGGCTTAACAACTAAAGGTTTTTCTTTTAAATATAGGGCCTTTGCAGATGATGTGATGTTTATAGTGGAAGACCCCTTGTCCACACTACCATATTTGTTACAGAGAGTAAAAGAGTTTGGTGACTTAGCAGGATTTTATGTAAATAAGAACAAATCGAAAGTAATGTGCAAAAATATGTCAAATAAGAAACAAAACGAGTTACAAAAACTTATAGAATGTGAGGTGGTGAAAAAGACAAAATATCTAGGTGTAAACCTAACAATGAAAAATATTGATCTTTATAAAAATAATTATGAAAAATTATGGTTGCAAATTATGCAGGATATTAAAAAGTGGAATGTATTGAATTTGTCATTGCTGGGTAGAATTGCGGTGGTTAAGATGAACATGTTACCACGATTAATGTTTTTGTTTCAAACTATTCCAATTGTGAAAGATGTAAAAACATCTAAGTTTGTGTGGGGAGGGAAAAAACCAAGAATTAAGATGAAAATAATGTGTGATGCTAAAGAAAGAGGAGGGTTTCAATTACCAAACTTAAGGTTATACCATGATGCAATATGTTTGACCTGGGTAGGGACATGGACTATGTTACAAGATAGAAACTTATTGTCCCTGGAGGGTCATGATTGTAGATTTGGGTGGCACGCATATTTGTATTATGGTAAAACAAAAATGGACAATATGTTTAAACATCATTATTTGAGAAGAACACTAATGGAGACGTGGACAAGATATAAAAACTTTTTTTCAGAAGAGATACCTATGTGGATTGTACCCGCAGAAGTTTTGCATTCAACATCACAGTACAAAGGACAAGATTGGTTGAAGTATAGAGACTTATTAACAAGACATGGTAAAGACTTCAAATTAAAGGAGCAGCATCAGATGGACTTTGATTATGGTTGGCTAAGATATAGACAAATATATGATATGTATAGAAGTGATAAAAAACACGGTTTTAGGGAAAAAAAACAATGAAATAGAACAAGTTTGGGAGGAAGGTGGGAAAAAAATGATTTTAAAAATGTATAAAGTCTTGCTAAAATGGTTTAATGCAGATGAAATGGTAAAAGAACAAATGGTAAAATGGGCGATAAACTTTAACAAAGACATTGAAATGGAATCTTGGGAATTTTTATGGAAAAATGCTATGAGTATATCTACGTGTTATAACTTAAAAGAAAATTGTTTTAAAATGATGTATAGATGGTATATGACACCAAAAAAAATTGCAAATATTGGTCAGAATATGTCTAACAAATGTTGGAAGTGTAAAAAGAAAGAAGGTTCTTTTTATCATATGTGGTGGACTTGTGATAAAGCAAAGATTTATTGGTCAAAAATACATGCAGAAATGGAAAAAGTCTTGAAATGTACATTTAAGAAGTTGCCCGAAATGTTATTGCTTGGACTTAAACTAGAAGAGATAAATGTAAAAAAAAGGACAATAATATGGTATATGATAACAACAGCAAGAATGGTGTATGCACAAAATTGGAAAAATGAAAAAATACCAGAGGTGTGGGAATGGTTGAAAAAACTGTTACATATGGCTGAAATGGATAAATGGACTAGAAAATTGAATGATCTGTACTCAGAGACCTTTTTAGAAGATTGGAAGGATTTGAAAGAATATGTTGAAAAATACTGGGACATGAAAAACTGCATTTATACATGGTTATAATAATATAAAGCAATAGAATTAGAGTATATGAATGTATTAAGGATAATTAGACCAAGAAGTTGTTTTTTATTTTAGAATTATATAAGAATACAGAAAGTAAGAATTAATGTATAAGTATTTTTAAGAAATATGACCGTTACCAGAAATGTAAACATAGATATAAGTATTACTATTTTGGATAGAGTGGAAAATGTGTTATGCTTCAGATGTGGTGGGAAACCGTTAATATAAGATAAAAACAAGATTATACAAACAGAACAAAATGTTATATAATATGGGAAAATGGATTTGTATAAGATAAATGTATTATTTTTAATGTTTGGAAAAAAAAAAAAAAATTTACAAAAAAAAAAAGACCGTCGAGTCCATCTAGCCTAGAGATGTCTAACTCATTTATTACGAGGGACGGATCTGACATCAGTGTCACTTTGTTGGGCTGGGCCATCTGTGCCCTAAAATGTAACGCCAGGTAGTGGAGATATTTGACCACTGACCCTCATCAACAGAATTCAAGGCCAAACCAGCCCTTCTGGCCCCTTATGGTTGCCAACTTTGGGTTGGGCAATCCCTGGAGATCTGAGGAAAGACCCTGGGGAGGGCCTGCATTTGGGGAAGGCAGGAACCTCATCAGGGGACCTAATACAGGCGTTTCTGGTCCACATTTGGACTGGTTTCCCCCCAGTTGCTTGCGGGCCAGGTAATAGCCCTGGAGGGGCCAGTTTTGGCCCCTGGACCTTATGTCTGATCTAATTCAGCATCCTGTCTCCCACAGCGACCTACTGGTTGCCCTGGGGGCCAATAAACCAGGCATAGAGGCCAAGGCCTTCTCCTGACATTGCATCCTGGCACTGAGATTCAGAGGCTCCCTTTTTTTCCCATGGGCCTCTCATACCTAGCTGGAAGAGAGTTCCTGCCTTTCAAGCAAAATTATAATCTCAGTAATATTGGCAAATATTTCTTCAGGCAACGGGTGATTAAAATGTGGGATTTGCTGCTGGAGCATGTAGTCATACACAGGCATACACGGCTCGAAAGGGGGGGGGGGGGTTAGATAGATTCATTGTAGACCGGTCTATTGGCGTGGTGTAGTGGTTAAGAACAATGGACTCTAATCTGGAGAACCAAATTTAATTCCCCCCTCCCCCACATGGACCCTGCTAGGTGACGTTGGACCGGTCACGGTTCTCTGAGAGCTCTCTCAGCCCCACCTGCCTCACAAGGTGCTTGTTATGAGGAGAGGAAGGGAAGAAGGTTGTGAGCTGCTTTGAAATTCCTTAAGGTAGAGAAAAGCAGGGTTATAAAAACCAGCTCTTCTTCATCAGTGGATTCTGCCCCTGTTGACTAAAGGAAACCTCTGTTCGAATGCCTTCATTTAGAGAGAGAAGACGAGAGAAGAAGAGATTGGATTTATACCCCGCCCTTCACTCAGTGTCCCAAAGCCGCTTACAATCTCCTTTCCCTTCCCCTCCTCACAACAGACACCCTCTGAGGTAGGCAGGGCTGAGAGAGCTCTTTCGAGGACTGCTCTTGAGAGAACAGCTCTGAGAGCACCTGTGACTGACCCAAAGTCACCCAACAGCTGCACGTGAAAGGGCCTGAAATCAAACCTGGCTCTCCCAGATTATAGTCTGCATTCTTAACCACTACACCAAACTGGTTCTCTAATCAATGTTGTCACTGGAATATTTAAAATCTCCATGTGCCACAAGTCCCCTATCAATAAACACGTGCCTTAATAGCTTCTGTTGAAAGTGAAAAGCTCCCATTCTGATGGGGTTGCCAGCTTCAGGCTGAGAAATACCTGGAGATTTGCTAGCTCCAGATTGAGAAATACCTGGAAATTTCCTGGAGGGCAGGGTTTGAAAAGAGGAGAGAATTCAACGGTGTGTAATGCAACAGAGTCCAACTTACAAAGCAGCCATTTCCTCCAGGTGAACTGATCTCTGTTGCTTGGAGATCAGTTGTCATAGCAGGGGATCTCCAGCCACCCCCTGGAGGTTGGCAGCCCCACACTGTGAGCTGTCATGCTCACTCTGCCCAAATTCCCTTCCCCTTTGCTTGTCTGGCTGTATATTTACCAGCAGCCCCGGCACTCCTCGGCTAATCCGAGCCCCGTCTCAAATGCATTTTTTACGAGAAGGCCAAGTCAGAATCACTACGAGTACGACTTCATTAACACAATTGCGAGGGATTCAATCCGGCCGCACCATCGCTTCCCTGACCTTGCACGAAGGATGCATGACTTCATTACAGAGTATATTGTTTCCTATAAACATATTTAAAAAAAAACAACCCCTACCAATAACAATCCCATCAGCCGAAATGAAGTTATCCGAGAACAGAATTAAACTCCAAATGACCCCTTTGCTCGATTCTATAGACCCCCATTAATAATTCCTAATCTAATCAACGGGGGTAAATGTACTATCGCCGGCCAGGCCAGGCGCTCTGCCAAGAAGGACCGATGGCTGGTCCATCTCATTTATATCCGTCCAGGGCTTTGCCGGCAGAAGAAGAGGCATCTTTTGCTTGGAAGGCCGGTTTCCCTTTTGTGATCTTCTCCAGCAAAGTCATGTCCTTGTAACGGATAGAGGCATGGCTTGGTAAATAACCCTGGAGTGACTGATCGCGCTCTCACCAGACAGACCTCTGTAAATAGCCGCGCATTATTCACGCCAGGCCTGAGGATGGCTGGGATGCGGCTGACGGATTTATGGCGGAGACCAACACCAGCCCCTGGCAAATTCATCTCTGGGTTTGTTTGGGTTTCTTTATGGGCCCCTGTGAGGCGTCTGTCCCTTGCAGGTTGTTTTCCTTTTGGATTTCTGTCTGAAATCATCTCCCGGGCTAGGGCTGGGAGAGATCAATGGTCGGCAATGTCTATTGATGACACTTTACCTCCGACATGTCGGGCCATGCATCATTTTAACAATGCCGATATATTTATCGAATGCCCGCTAGCTGCCACAATCAGATAGAAAGTGATGTCAGGCTACATTTTTGCCCCGCTCAATAGCAAGTCCCCCCCCCCCAACTCCTCCACTATTTTAATTGGAATACAGAAGAACATTTTCTTTAGGGTTGACAAGTAACTTACCTTAAAGAGCGAGGGGGGGGGGGAGCTGGTCCCGGTCTGGGTACCATAGAGTTTTCGGTACCATAGTGTTTTTGGGCTGGTTTGTAGTGCGTCGCCCAGAGACGTGCCCAGTACTTTTTCACCCAAAGAGGGATTGACACCTGGAATTCACTGCCACAGGAGGTGGTGGCGGCTACAAGCATGGATGGCTTCAAGAAGGAATTGGATAAACATATGGAACAGAGGTCCATCGGTGGTCTATTAGCCACAAGGAATAGATAGGAACTCTCAGCCTGGGGCAAGTGATGCTCTGTAGTCTTGGTGCTTGACAGGGGGGCAACAATGGGAGGGCTTTTGGAGTCCTGGCTGCATTGGTGGACCTCCCGAGGGCACCTGGTGTTTCTGGCCATTGTGTGACACAGAGTGTTGGCCTGGATGGGCCACTGGCCTGATCCAACATGGGCTTCTCTCATGTTCTTCTGTTCTTGTGTGATGACGTCACTTCTGGGTGATGTCATCACATTGGGCATGTCAGCCCACTATGGGGGTGAGGCTGGATCCGGCCCACAGGCCGGATTCGGACCGGCAGATTCGAGACCCTTTGACCGGGGGAATCCCCACCCCCCCAGGGGGACTTGGCATCCATCATTTTCTTACATAGAGAGAGGGGATGCCAACATCCAGGTGGGGCCTGGAGATCTCTCAGAATTATAACCGATCTTCACAGTGCAGAGATCCGCTTTTCTGGAGAAAACAGATGATTTGGAGGGTGGATTTCAGTTTGCTAAACTGCAGGTGGAACCTGGATATCTCTCAGAATTACAAGGGCTCTCCACTTCCTGTGAAGAAAATGTCAGGTTCAGAGACTGGCTTCCATAGCATTACATCTCTGCTGAGCTCCTTCAAGGGTTGCTAGCTCGAGGCTGGGAAATAACTGGAGATTTTGGGGGGGGGATGTAGCCTGAGAAAGGAGGAGTTTGGGGAGGGGGGACTTCAGTGAGGAATAATGCCATAGAGTCCACTTTCACAGCAGCCATTTTCTTCAGGAGAACTGATCTCTGTTGCCTGGAGATCAGTTGTAATCCCAGGAGATATCCAGCCACCACCTGGAGGTTGACAACTCTAGAGAAGCCAATGTTGGATCAGGCCAATGGCCCATCCAGTCCAATACTCTGTCACACAGTGGCCAAAAATACCAGGTGCCCTCAGAAGGTCCAGCAGTGGGGCCAGGACACTAGAAGCCCTCCCACTGTTGCCCCCCCCCCCAAGAACCAAGAATACAGAGCATCACTTGCCCCAGACCAAGGGTTCCTATCTATACCTTGGGGCTAATACCCACTGATGAACCTCTGCTCCAGATGTTTATCTAATTCCCTCTTGAAGCCGTCCATGCTTGTAGCTGCCACCACCTCCTGTGGCAGTGAATTCCATGTGTTAATCAGTTTTTGGGTGAAGAAGTACTTCCTTTTATCTGTTCTAACCCGACTGCTCAGCAATTTCATGGAGTGTTGATGAGTTCTTGTATTGTGAGAAAAGGGAGAAAAGTATTTCTTTTTCTACCTGCTCTATCCCATGCATAATCTTATAAACCTCGATCATGGCACCCCCTCAGCCGTCGTTTCTCCAAGCTAAAGAGCCCCAAGCGCTTCAAACTTTCTTCACAGGGAAAGTGTTCCAACCCTTTTATCATTCTCGTTGCCCTTTTCTGCACTTTTTCCAATGCTGTAATATCTTTTTTGAGGTGTGGCGACCAGAACTGTACACAGTACTCTAAATTAGGTTGCACCATCGATTTATACCGGGGCATTATGATACTGGCTGATTTGTTTTCCTGGAGATTTTGGAGGTGGAGCCTGAAGAGGGCGGGGTTTGAGGAGGGGTGGGACCTCAGTGGGGTATAATGTCATAGAGGCCACCTTTCCAAGCAGCCATTTTCTCCAGGTCAACTTACCTCAGCCACCTGGAGATCAGTTGTAATCCCAGGAGATCTCCATCCACCACCCAGAGGTTGGCAACCCTGGTGGATGGGCAGGTCCCACCTTAACATCTCCTTGTGAAAGGACCCACTGAATTTCCCAAATATACAATCACCTGGGGATATTTGGACATGTCTGAGCAAACATGATGAGTCTTGAAAAAGTAGCAAACATGCATTCACAGCAGGCAAAATTTACAGCATGTTTGATTGAAACTGACTTGCTTTCGAAAGGCAGCGGCTGAGCCTGAGCTGCTGAGTTCCTATAGAATACAGGGTACTTTTTTAAAAAAAAGGTCCTCACCGACATCAAGAGGATTTATGCTTCTGATCCCCAAAGACCCTTGAGAAATCAGCATTCTCAAATATTTACCCGATCGTATCTGAATTACTCACACTGATCTTGGACTGATAAGGAAGACTTTAGGGAAGTTCAATTTTGCTTCCAGCGTTTTGCAGATATTGTAGATTTAGATAACGGTGTGTTTGAAATATTTCCAGTTCTGGTGTTTTCCTTGGCAATCCCGAGGCTGAACTTGTGCTCTTTTGCCAGATTATAATGAAGTTGGAATGACATGAGCGCGTGAATTTTCGTAATTACAAATTGGTATCAGAATAATGGTTGCAGAGAAAATGAAAAAGGTTTCAGTTAGCAGATGTACGTTTGCCTCGACCGCATTATATCTATTGTTGTTGTTCAGTCGCACAGTCGAGTCCGACTCTTCGCGACTCCATGGGCCACATCACACCACGCCCTCCTGTCTTCCGCCGTTCTCCGGAGTTTGCTTCATTTCATTCCCATTGCATCGATGACACTGTCTAACCATCTCATCCTTTGCCGTCCCCTTCTTCTTTGACCTTCAGTCTTTCCCAGCATCAGGGTCTTCTCCAGTGAGTGCTCCCTTCTCATTGGGCGGCCAAAGTATTTGAGCTTCAGCTTCAGGATCTGGCCTTCCAGGGAACAGTCAGGGTTGATTGCTTTTAGGATTGACTGATTTGATCACCTTGCAGTCCAAGGGACTCTCAGGAGTCTTCTCCAGCACCATAATTCAAAAGCATCTGTTCTTCTGTGCTCGGCCTTCCTTATGGTCCAACTCTCGCAACCATACATCACTACTGGGAATACCATGGCTTTGACCATACGGACTTTTGTTGGCAGGGTGATGTCTCTACTTTTTGTTATGCTGTCTAGGTTTGCCACGGCTTTCCTCCCAAGGAGCAGGCGTCTTTTAATTTCATGGCTGCAGTTACCATATGCAGTGATCTTGGATCCCAGGAATGTGAAGTCTGTCACTGCTTCCATGACTTCCCCTTCTATTTGCCAAGGAGTGATGGGGCTGGTTGCCATGTTCATAGTTATGTCTATACATTCATTAAATGATTTGCACAAATAACAGTACGGACTCTGCTTGCTAAGGAAGTCTACAAACTTTCTTCGCAACGCATGTACTACCTTCTGACTAGGATAGAAGGACTCAAATCTCCACTTCTGTGTTTGATGAAAGGAGTTGTTTGACAAGGAGGAGAAGGAGGAGGAGATTGGATTTATGCCCTGCCCTTCACTACCCAAAGGAGTCTCAGAGCGTCTTACAATCTCCTTCCCTTCCCCTCCCCACAACAGACACCCTGTGAGGTCGGTGGAGCTGAGAGAGCTCTCCTGAGAATTGCCCTTGAGAAAACATCTCTGAAAGAACTTATGATTGACCCAAGGTCACGCCAGCAGCTGCATGTGGAGGAGTGGAGAATCAGACCTGGTTCTCCCGGATTAGAGTCCGCACTCCTAACCACTACACCGAACTGGCTCTCTCATACCCTGAAACTCTTGTTGGTCTCCAATGAGGTACTGGACTTGAATCAAACTGTTCTCCTGCAGACTAATATAGCTATTCTGTGAAAGTGCAGTCTCTTAGACACCAGCCATGTGGTTACTCTGTGAATGTACGTTTTATTCTGCTTGTCCATTGCCATTGCAAAGTATTGATGGATGGATGTATTGATAGCCACATGGTCTGAAGTAAACAGGAGTGTCCAGATGTGGATCTGTCAAGGATGGTCCAGGCTAGCCCAGTTTTGTCAGAGCGTAGAAGCTCAAAGAACCTTCTGGAGAGCTTGCAGAGCCTTGGTCCATCAACTTCCAGACCTCTTGGAGGACAGGAGATGTGCCACAAGACTGGTGTAGGGCAGATGTTATCCCAATTTTCAAAAAAGGGAGGAGGGATGACCCAGGAAACTACAGGCTAGTCAGTCTGACCTCTGTCCCAGGGAAGAGACTGGAGCAGATTTCAAAGGGATCGATCTGCGAGCAACTAAAGGACACCTTGGTGATCTGGGGAAGTGAGCATGGATTTCTCCCCAACCAGTCCAGCCAGACCAATCTCATTTCCTTCTTCGATCAAGTGACGAGCTTCCTAGATCGAGGGAATGCTGTTGATGTTGTTTACCTGGATCTCAGTAAAGCTTTTGACAGGGTTCCTCATAATGTTCGGATGGATAAACCAGAGGAGTATGGACTGGACTCTAGGGTAGTCAGGTGGACAGGGAAGTGGTTGGAGAACCGCACTCAGAGAGTAGTGGTCAATGGCATTTCATCTGAATGGAAGGAGGGGGTCCAGTGGGGTGCCACAGGGCTTAGTTCTGGGCCTGGTACTTTTCAGTATTTTTATAAATAATCTAGATGAGAGTGTGGAGGGGCTACTCATTAAACTTGGAGATGACACCAAACTGGGAGGAGCAGTAAACACAACAGAAGATAGACACAGAATTCAACAAGGTCTAAATATGCTGGAAAAGTGGGCAGATGTGAACAAGATACAATTTAACAAGGGTAAGTGCCGAGTTCTACATCTGGGTAACAAAAATGAGGAACACGCATACCGAATGGGGGATACACTTCTGTATGTGAACAAGGTATTGGGGTAAGGGTGGACCGTAAGTTAAATATGAGCAGCCAGTGTGACACAGTGACAAAAAAGGCTAATGCGATCTTGGGATGTATCAATAGAGGCATATCATCCAAACTGCAAGATGTCATGAGTCCCGCTGTACACTGCATTGGTAAGGCCGCACCTGGAGTCTTTTGTGCAGTTCTGGAGGCCTCACTTCCAAAAGGATGTGGACAGAATGGAGCGGGAGCAGGGGAGAGCAGTGAGGATGATCGGGGGCCTGGCGACCAAGCCCTAGGAGGAAAGGCTGAGGAAACTTTTGGGAATGGTCAGTCTGGAGAAGAGGAGGCTGAGGGGGGACAGGATGGCTCTTTTTACGTACTTGAAGGGCTGTCACTTAGAGGAGGGCAGGAAGCTGTTCCTGTGGGCAGCAGAGGAGAGGACTAGCAATAAAGGGTTTAAATTGAGGGTGGGAAGGTCCTGGCTGGATATTAGGAAAAACCTTTTGACAGAGTTGTGCAACAGTGGAATTGGCTGCCTTGGGAGGTGGAGAGCTCCCCTTCCCTGGCAATTTTTAAGCAGTGGCTGGATAAACCCTTGTCAGGGTTGCTGTAGGCTGATCCTGCACTGAGCAGGAGACTGGACTAGATGGCCTGTGTGACCCCTTCCATGATTCTAGGATTCTAGGATTCTCACCTCTGCCCTGACCTGGGTAGCCCAGGCTAGCCTGATCAGATCAGATCTCAGAAGCTAAGCGAGGTCAGACCTGGTCAGTTCTTGGATGGGAGTCCCGGGTCTCTAGAAGAAGAAGAGATTGGATTTATCGCGCGCCCTTCACTACCCAAAGGAGTCTCAGAGCGGCTTACAATCTCCTTTCCCTTCCCCTCCCCACAACTGACACCCTGGGAGGAAGGTGGGGAGAACTGTTCTTTCAAGGACAGCTTTTGTCAGAACAATGGCTTGCTCTAGGTCATCCAGCAGGTGCAAGTGGAGGAGTGGGGAATCAAACCCAGTTCTCCCAGATTAGAGTCCGCACACTTAATCACAGCACAGAGGCAGGCAATGGCAAACCATCTCTGAACATCTCTTGCCTTGAACACCCGATGCGGTTAACCATAAGGCAGCTGCAACTGGAGAGCATTTTTATAAACCCACAGACACGGCTTTTTCATTCTTTTTATTCTAACAGATTTTGAGCCTTTTCCTGCTTTTCTGGGATTCTTTATTTGCTGCTATCATTTATTTTTAATAAAACATTTTGACACGATTTATTATACTTTTTGATTTTAATTTTTATGTTAAGAGACCTGTATAGGACTGTATAAGATAGCGGTGTTTTAAATGACAACTGCACCACTCTTTTATAGGTTCTTGATTTGGATTTGTAAAATGACGTACCCCGGTCATAGTTTCAGCTGAACGGGTTGGGAAAGTCTAACAAAGCCATGGTGCTCTTTGGACTCTTCTAATGAGAATGAAGAATAAATTTTACTTCATTTTAATGCCATTCATTATAAAGTTAATGCAGAAACCATTTAAATGTTAATAATCCCATTGAATTTTGTTAGCATGAGCGGGGGTGGACTCTATGCCCTTATACCCTGCTGAGATGGCCCCCAATGTGACGTGGTAGTCAGGGCTTCAAAACACGGTAGAGGATGCAGTGGGGGGGGGGATGGAAAGCTGAAGAGTGGGGGGGAAATAAAGGTAGGTTGATGATTGGCTGGGAAGGAGATAGGATTGCCAACTCCAGGTGGGAAATTCCTGGAGATTTGAGGGGTCAAGCCAGGAGACAGTGAGGCTTGAGAAGGGGTGGGGCCTCAGACAGGTACAATGCCATAGACTTTACCCTCCAAACCAGCCATTTCCTCCTGGGGAACCATTGTTGCCAATCTCCAGGTGGGGGCTGGAGATCAGAATTACAATTGCTCTTCAGGTAGCAGAGATCAGTTCCTCCGGAGAAAATGGTGGACTCTGTGTCATTATACCCTGCTGAGGTCACCACAACAAATTGACGCTGAGTGCCCAAGGCCTTGGCACTCTTCCAGAGCCTCTTTCTAGAGCCCTTTGTATTTATTTCCACAATGGGCCTTATTCCTAGTTTATTATAAAGTGGATGCAGAAACCATTTGAATGTTAATAATCCTATTTAATTTTGTTAGCGTGATCGGGGGGAGAGATAATTGCTGTGTCATTTGGAGTGGAGAGAACCCCTTTCAGGGGAATTTTCAGGATGAAATGGCAGGTTCCCCAAATTTCATAACGCTTCTTGAAAAAAAAGAGAGAGATTGCTTCTGGGTCAGCAAATGATATTATGGCCCATGATTCTCTTTGATTGTTATAGGTAACAGCCTGGGTAGGAGATTATCTGGAAGAAGAACAGGTAGATTCAAGTCCATTTAGGACCTTAGAGACCAACAAGATTTTTGTAGGATAAGCTTTTCAAAGTTCTCTTTGTCAGAGGGATGGGGTTTTGTTTTGTTTGTTTTGCCAGATCCAGGTTGGGAAATTCCTGGAGATTGTGGATGGAGTCTGGGGAGGACAGGTATCTCAGTGGTTAAGAGCTCTAATCTGGGAGAACTGGGTTTGATCCCCAACTCCTCCACATGCAGCTTCTAGTGTGACCTTGGGTCAGTCACAAATTCTCTCGGAGCTGTTCTCTCACAAGCAGTTTTTTCAGAGCTCTCTCGGCCCCACCTACCTCACAGGGTGTCTGTTGTGGGGAGGGGAAGGGAAAGGAGTTTGTAAGCCGCTCTGAGACTCCAAGGGATGGGCAGGGTATAAATCCAATCTCCTCCTCCTCCTCCTTCTTCAGTGGGGTAACATGCTATAGAGTCCATCCTCCAAAGCATTTCTTTTCCCCAGGGGAACTGATCTCTGTAGTCTGAAGGTAATCTGCCATTCCAGGGGCTACCAAATTCCCACTGGGGCATACCTATCATCTGATGAGAGTCAGAACCAACATGGCTACCCTTGGAAACCACCTGGGAATACCTTGTCAACTGCTCAGACTTTCAGAGAAGGATACAGATATCATAAATGAGTTAAGATCCACAAGAAACTCTTGGGACTGAAGTTATGGCAGTAGAGGTTAGTTGAGGGGGGGCTGTGGCTTGGTAGTGAAGCACATTCTATGCACGCAGAAGGTTCTGGGTTCAAGTGCTGGTATCTCCACTTCAAGGATCTCCAATAGCAGATGTTGAGGAAGACCTTGAACAGCTGGAAGGTTGGAGAACTGCTGTCCATCTGAATTGACTCTACTGAGCTAGCTAGACCATTGCCCTTGATGTAGGCAGCTTGATGTAGTGGTTAAGAGAGTGGTGTAGTGGTTAGGAGCGTGGACTCTGATCTGGAAGAACTGGGTTTGATTCCCCGCTCCTCCACATGCAGCTGCTTGTGTGACCTTGGGTCAGTCATAAGTTCTTTCAGAGCTGTTCTTTCAAGGGTAGTTCTTGATAGAGCTCCCTCAGCCCCACCAACCTCACAGGGTGTCTGTTGTGGAGAGAGGAAGGGAAAGGAGATTGTAAGCTGCTCTGAAACTCCTTTGGGTAGTGAAGGGTGGGGTATAAATCCAATCTCCTCCTCCTTCATATATTCATTATTTCCCTTCCTCCGAAGTATGCCTTACTTGGCAAGCATGGAGACCCTACGGAATTTGTGCCATGTCTTGAAAACTCAGGGGATGTGATCTCAGATATCATCTATCCTCCTCATCCAAGAGGTTCCATGGAACCTTCAGATCTCCCAACAACGTTTAAGGCTGTGGGTAAGGTCACCAACCTCCAGGTGGCACCTGGAGATCTTCCGCTATTACAATGGATCTCCAAACAATCAAGATCAGTTTCTCCGGAGACAATGCCTGCTCTTCAGGGTGGACTCTGTGGCATTATATCTTGCTGAGGTCCTTCCCCTCCCCAAACCCAGCCCTCTCCAGGTCCCACCCCCCAAATCTCCAGGTATTTCCCAACCCAGAGCCGGCAACCCAGGTCATAGAGGAAATAGGCACCATTTTGATACCACATGATTCTGAGGTAAATGTTCTCAGTCTGTGCCACTAGCCAGGAGCTTTTCCATCCCTGTCTGACCCCCTTTCTCACTTTCTGTTTCTGCAGCTCCAGGGGGGGGGGGGGAGACATAGACAACTTTTTCATAGAGCTTGGGGACATGTTAAAACTATGGCTAGGATTTTGTATGCAAAATACTGGAAAAAAGAAAAAGCACTATCAAAAGAAGAAATAATTCATAAATAATTAGAAACAGCAGAAACGGATAAACTAACTTCACAGTTACAAGGTAAAGAAGAAGAAACTTTTGATAAGAACTGGTGAAGGGTGTATAAATGGCTAGAGGATTATCTCAAGAAGATTCAAGAACTGGAATTTAAGCTCAGATTCTTGAAAGTTTAAACTGTGCATAGAAGACTGATTCTATTTAGACAATTTCAAGTAGTTATTATGAGTACAGACTTCATGTTTGTTGTATGATGATTTTCCTTTTTTGTGTGTGTGTGTGTTGCTATGTATTGTCTACTTTTTTCTTTTTCTTTTCTTTGCTTCTGAAAAATAACAAAATTGTCTTTTTAAATAAAGGTCTGCTGAGAAATCCGAAACTCTCATTGTTCCTTACCGTGCAAACCAAATAGCAAGAAGAAGGAATAAAAAAAAAACAGATGAAGAATTAGTTGATGTTCTGACCAGCACATTTAATAGTTTCTTGGCTGTTTCTTTTACCAAGGGGATACAAGCTCCCAACAGTAACCAAGTCTTACGAAATGATCCAACCAGACTTGTGTGTATGTTTGTTTTTTTTTAATTGAGTGTCTGTGAGAACGAAAACTTCTTTGGCTGCGCCTTCTACCCCAGTTCTTGAAAACACAATTCTCCAGAAGGGACTGCTAAACACAATTTACTTTCCCCCACCAGTGTTTATATTTGTTCACTTTATTGCGTTAAGTGGTTCCGAACCAGTTGGATTGTTCAAGAAAAAGACATTGCCAACGATGTCACGCTTCAAAGGCATAGAAGTGATGGAGGGAGGATTAATTCCTGAATTCGTTCTGCTCTAAATCAAAGCATGTTGACTCCTAGGATCCCTTTGCCAACATCATGGTCTTGTTTGCAGAACATCACTGACTTCTGAGGTACTGTACCCCCCCCCCATCCTTCCCCAAATATAAGAACATAAGAGAAGCCAATGTTGGATCAGGCCAGTGGCCCATCCAGTCCAACACTCTGTCACACAGTGGCCAAAAACACCAGGTGCCCTCAGGAGGTCCATCAGTGGGGCCAGGACACTAGAAGCCCTCCCACTGTTGCCCCCCATAAAGCACCAAGAATTTAGAGCATCTCTTGCCCCAGACTGAGAGTTCCTATCTATACCTTGTGGCTAATAGCCACTGGTGGACCTCTGCTCCATGTGTTTATCTAATTCCCTCTTGAAGCCGTCCATGCTTGTAGCCGCCACCACCTCCTGTGGCAGTGAATGCCACGTGTTCATCACTCTCTGGGTGAAGAAGGACTTCCTTTTATCCGTTCTAACCCGACTGCTCAGCAATTTCAAGGAGTGCCCATGAGTTCTTGTCTTGTGAGAAAGGGAGAAAAGGACTTCTTTCTCCCACCTGCTCTGTCCCACGCATAATCTCATAAACATCGATCATGTCACCCCTCAGCCGTTATTTCTCCAAGCTGAAGAGCCCCAAGTGCTTCAACCTTTCTTTGTAGGGAAAGTGTTCCAACCCTTTGATCATTCCAGTTGCCCTCTCCTGCCCTTTTTCCAATGCTAGAATATCCTTTCTTGAGGAGGCTTTTAAGTACTGATGATACCCACATCAAGTTAATTCATGCCATAGTATTCCCCAGGACTAGGTAAGGGTGTGGAAGCTGGGCAATGAAGAAAGTTGGCAGGAAGAAAGTGGATTCATTTAAACAGTGGTGTCCGAGGAGAGTCTTACAGATACTGCGAACTGCCGAAAAGCCAAATCAGTGGATTCTAGATTAAATCAAACCCAAACTTTCCCTAGAAGCTAAAATCACTAAACGGAGGCTATTATATGTTGATCACATCATGAGATGACAAGCGTCACCAGAATAGACAATAATGCTAGGAAAAGTCGAAGGTAGTAGGAAAAGAGGAAGTTCCAACAGGAGGTAGATCGACGCCATAAAGGAAGCTACCGCCCTCAGTCTGCAAGGCCTGAGCAAGGCTGTTAACAATAGGATGTTCTAGAGGACATTAATTCCTAGGGTCAGCATAAATTGGAAGCAAGCTGATGGTACTTCACACACAGCTGGTACCCAGAATGAAGACACGAGGCACCAAGGGGATAGAAGAGAAGAAGAAGGAAGAGAAGAAGAAGAAGAAGAGGAAGAGGAGATTGGCTTTATACCCCACCCTTCACTTGTAGTCTCACAGTGGCTTACAATCTCCTTTCCCTTCCCCTCCCCACAACAGACACCCTATGAGGTAGGTGGGGCTGAGAGAGCTCTGACAGAAACTATCCTTTCAAGAATAGCTCTGACAGAACTATGGCTTGCCCAGGTTCATCCAGCAGGTGCAAGTGGAGGAGGGGGGAATCAAACCCGGTTCTCCCAGATTAGAGTCCGCGCACTTAACCACTACACCAAACTGGTTCCACTACACCAAACTGATAGGTTAAACCAGGGTTTTATTTATGGTGGATCACCATCACAAAACCACCGATTTAACTTTTTTTGAAAGAGAGAGCCACTTTGGTGCAGTGGATAGGAGCGTGGACTCTGATCCTTAACTGGAAACTCTGATCTGGGAGAAGCAGGTTTGATTCCCCATTCCTCCACATGCAGCTGCTGGTATGACATTGGGTCAGTCACAAGTTCTCTCAGAGCTATTCTATCAAGGTCAGTCCTCAAAAGAGCTCTCTCAGCCCCACCTATCTCACAGGGTGTCTGCTGTGGGAAGGGAAAGGGAAAGGAGATTGTAAGCCGCTCTGAGGCTCCAAGTGAAGGGCAGGGTAAATCCAATCTCTTCTCCTCCTCCTCTTCCTCCTCCTTTTCTTCTTCTCCTCCTCATCTTCCTTTTCCTTCTCCTCCTTTTTCTTCTTTTTCTTCTTCTCTTCCTCCTCCTCCTTTTTCTTCTCCTCCTTTTCCTTTTTCTTCTCCTCCTCTTCCTCCTTGTTTTTCTTGGAGCTAATTAGGACCCAGTCATGGCTTCCAGCACTGTGGGAAGCATTATCCTGGGTCCAGATCTGGACAGCATCACTCCAGGTTTTTGTGCCTTATCCTGCATATCAAACTGCACTGAGGACTGTTGACTGATCTCCTTCCTTCTACATTCCACGCGTGGTCACATGAAGCTGCCTTATACTGAATCAGACCCGTGGTCCGTTAAGTTCAGTACTGTCTACTCAGACTGGTAGCCACCCTCCAAGGTCTCAGGCAGAGGACTATCACATCACCTGCTACTTGATCCTTAACTGGAGATTCCGGGGATTGAACCTGGGACCTTCTCCATGTCAAGCAGGTATTCTACCACTTAGCCACATGCTCTCCAAGCAACTCAAGCAACTAAGGGCTTGTTTGATGCTGCTCGGCTCCATAAACATCTAAATAAATGACAAGTTGCACAAATCCATCCAAACCTAGTCCAAGACTTGGCTGACCTTCTGACCAGGCAACCCTGGTCTTCTCAAGGCTGTGATTGCTCCTGTGAAATTCCAGCAAATCCAAGAGTCCCTCAGAATCAGTTAATGAGGACACGAGAGACATCTCCTGGCTCAACATGCCAAAGTTTTGAGAAGAAAGAAAACTCGTGTTCCTCATGCGGAAGCTTCTGCCTGTGGAACATCTCCCAGTTGACTTCAAAGGGAGCTTCTGTATGGTCTGCAGAAGGTCAAACTATGCGAACTGGAGTTTGACAGTTGTGCTCCAGCGGCAGCCTCGGGGAGCTTTGGCCGGCCTGGATCCATTCATCAATAGGACTCTTTCCCAGCCCACCCCGGTGGTAAGTTCAGGGAGTCGCAAACAGAGGTAGCTCCCCACAATTCAGCTTCTCGCCTTTCCTCCAGCTGCAGGGAGGAGTGCCAGACGTGGGCCAAGAAAGGAGGTGAGGTCTCAGAAGGAAAACGTCTTTCAGTTATAAGCCAAGGGTGAGCATCAGCCAGTGGTGAAGGGCGTGGGAACGCCTCAAGCCCCTCAATAGCTTGCCAATGGTCTGCATTTTTTGCTACTTCAGTTTCCGCCACCTCAGGGGACCAGAGAGTTGACCATGGTGACGGCTTGGTTGGGAAGAAGCCCACCCGGAAACACAATGCGCTTGAGGAGAATGGTTCTCCACCCTTTCAAAAGCGAGGAGGGCTTAATGGGAAACACCAGAGAGGCCAAAGGAAGACTAGTCATAACAGAGGGGGGAAACCAGAGCGAGAGCCGTGTGTTTTTTTGATGAGTTATGCTGAGAATTTTCTCTTTAACGCACATTCCCTTCCTCGTCCGTCAAGGCAGCTGGCCCGAGCGTTGTCTCCTGCCGATGGATTAGACAAGTCAGATGTGCAGCTGCGCATATTTAGCACACAGGGATCTGATTAGCTGTTTGTTGGCCGGCGAGGAATAGCCTGTGTTCGGCAGCGATTGCTCACAGTTGTGGGGTGAAAGCCACAGTGAGGCCTAGATGGCCATTAATCTTCTTCAAGGAATTAGACAGCCATAGAATCAGAGCTGTTCTCTCTCTCTCTCTCTCTCACACACACACACACACTACATACGTGGAAGTACTTCTGTTCTCTATGGTATATACTAGTAGTGAAGAAGAAGCAATTGGATTTATACCTCGCCCTTCACTGCCCGAAGGAGTCTCAAGAGTATCTTATAGTCTCCTTTTCCATTCCCCCCCCCCACACAACAGACAGACACCCTGTGAGGTAGGTGGGGCTGAGAGAACGGTTTCGAGAACTGCCCTTGAGAGAACAGCTCCAAGAGAACTTGTGACTGACCCAAGGCCACCCAGCAGCTGCATGTGGAGGTGTGGGGAATCAAACCCGGTTCTCCCAGATTAGAGTCCGTGCTGCTAACCACTGCACCAAACTAGTTCGACAGAATTTCTGGAAACAGTGGCTTGGATCCTGTGAAGATATACCATGCCTGCTGGATAGTTTCTGCCACAGAACTCATGCCACTGGCATCCCATTTACGCAAGAGGCCATTGATCTTGCAGCAAGTGAAGTCTTAGAGAGCCAGTCTGGTGTAGTGGTTAAGTGCGCGGACTCTAATCTGGGAGAACCGGGTTTGATTCCCCACTCCTCCACTTGCACCTGGCTGGATGACCTTGGGCAAGCCATAGCTCTGTACCAGCTGTTCTTGGAAAAGAGCAGTTTCTGTCAGAGCTCTCTCAGCCCCACCTACCTCACAGGGTGTCTGTTGTGGAGAGGGGAAGGGAAAGGAGAGTGTAAGCCGCTCTGAGACTCCCTTGGGGAGTGAAGGGTGGGGCACCTTTCAAAAACTGATTAAATGGGCCCATTCACACAGCCACAGTTGTCAGGCGTTCCCCAGGCATACTCACCCCATCAGAGGACGTCTTGGAGCTAGGTTAAAAAGCCGCCACCTCCGAAGTAGAGTTTTTGTTTCTTGCATATTCATTGCACAAGGCGGCTGTCTGAACACAGGGGAGCACGCGCAGAACAGATTTGGCAGTCTGAACCTGCAGATCCGTTCTGCCACTAAAGCAGCAGCTTTTTTTTTAAAAAAATTGCCCATGTGCACACATGGGCACATACACATATGCATGCCCATGACTTTTGGCCGTTTTTGTGGTGTGATCCACGGCTGGTGCACTACAATAATGTGGATGCTTTCCCACAGGATGTCTCTGTGGGTAACTCCCAGTCGGGTGTGCTGTGTGGCTGATATGTCCCGGAGCATTTTAAACTGGGTCGATTAGAGGTGGCATTGTATCGCGGCAGGCTGCCAGTCTGCCCCCAGCCTTTATTCTGCAAGTAAAGACACCAAAAAAGTTGATCTTTGAAGCTCATTAAAAACTTCACATGTGAACTCGGATCAGCTGAACTGGCTAATTTGGGGCAAGAGTTGATGTTTTGCTGTTGGATCAGGCAGGAACTGATACGACTAAAGTCCAAATCCCTTACAGACTCCAGAATAAATCTTCAGAATGATATAGAATCGGGGGAATCCCAGCATCTGGAATAACAAAGGATCCACAGTCCACCTGGAAATGTACAAATACACCGTTGTTTCCCCCCCGTTTTTCATTGATATACATTGTCATCGTGCGAACCTTTTCCATTTTGCGCAGTCGTTTCCTTTCCAACGTTTTATAGCATTTCAACACCATTTATATGACACCCAAATAATGTTAAATTTTGGATAAGGCAGACGGGGGAAATTCCGCCCAACCAAACAGGAAATAAAATTAAGTTCGTCTGTTTGATTGGCACAAAAGGAAACTGTGATTTTCGCACTGACGCCATAGAGCTGCGCATGTTAGGAATGTCCCTCTGCTCAGTCTCTGGCATACCACGGGATCTTCCCTTGATGAGCTCCCTCCTTCCCACGTGAGCGACCCAGATCACAGAGCAACAAGGAAAGAACAGCTGACTCTGGGAAAGCATTCGGAGAGGATACAGAGTCCAGCTGCCTGATCAAGGACAAACGACAGTATATCCAGGATCTCTATCCAGTCACATTGTGAACAAAAATTTTCTTCCCCCCATGTTTATTTATTGAGTTTTTTAAATATACAGTGTCCCACAACATTTACATAATACATCTCTATAAACATTTGAGTCTATTTCTCATTTTGCTTATCCAACCATACATACATTCTCTTCCATCTTTTAGTATATACCTCTTGATCTTTTCCCTGTAAAACAGTATTTAATTTGTCCATTTCTACCACATCCATTAATTGCTGTATTAGTTCTTCTCTTGACGGTATTCTACCTGACTTCCTGCCCTTTGCTACCAACATTCTAGCTGACCTTATAATATATGTTATAACCTTACAAGGAAAATATATGTAAGATGTTTTATAGATGGCATTGGACTCCGGATAGAATTGCAAAACGTTATGCTAGTGCCTCAAACACCTGTTGGAAATGTAAGAACAACGAAGGAACTTTTTTTCATATGTGGTGGAGGTGCAGTAAAATGCAAGCTTCTTGGTCTAAAATACATAAAATTATACAAGAAATGATGAGTATAGATGTACCATTTTCACCAGAAGTCTTTTTGTTAAATATGCTCTCAGATGATTACTATTAAAAAAGGATAAGTATCGTGAACAAAAACTTTCTCATTCAACATCTTCACTGAAATATGGGTCAGGTCTCAGACAAAAGTAAAATTTCTCCATAGAAGCTTCTAAACATAATGTAATTTATTGCACTGTATAGTGCATCTGTGTTTTATTGGATTTTAACCTGTTGTATGCCGCCTTGAGCCTGCTTGCAGGCAAGGCAGGATAAAAATTGAAATTAATAATTAATATACAAACAAACAGAAACTTTATTTCGATTCAGCTGCAAGCCACCTATTTTTTGCTGTCTCAGGGGCCCTCCAGAGGAAGAGAAAGGGATTACAACAGTATGGCTGAGGTGGTCGACCAGAAAAATACAAATGCAATGATGCTTCCCCCCAGCCATTAATTGGTCCCCTGCATAGGCGTCAACTATGGGGGGGGGGGGGCTCGAGCCACCCCCAAAATTCCCCAGGGGGACTGAGCCCCCCCCCAGCAAAATGGAGCGCCCGCCACCACGCCTCCCCGCCGCACCTCCCTGGGCTTCCTAGCTGCACCTCCCTGGGCCCTTCCTAGGCCTGCCTGCCATTGCCTCTCCCCCACCTCCTGGCCACTCCTGCCTCCTTTCCTCTCCCTCCATCCCTCCCTCCTTCCGTCCAGGGGCCATCGGGGCAAATGCCCAGTGTGATGGCATCACCCAGAAGTCACTCTATGGCACCATAGAGTTTCAAGGCGATTGCCAGAGTGTCACCCTGGCAACGTGGCCAGTGTGATAGCATCACTTCCAGGTGACGCCATCGCGCTGGGCATTTGTCCAGATGGCCCCCGGATGGAGGGAGGGAGGGACAGGGAAGGAGGCAGGAGTGGCCAGGTGGGGGGGAGAGGCGGCAGCGGCAGGGACATGGTCCCGGCATGTGCACACACACCCAAGAGCCCCCCCAGGAATTTTAAAACTCGATGCCCCTGGTCCCCTGTGAATGCAATTGACAAGTCTTCTATCAACGCCTTTAAATAAATATTTTGAAATATCAAACAAGTGTATATCCTTAATATATATTCAGTTATCAAAGTTTTCTTATACCAACTCCAAAAGTATTTACTACAAAGCCAAAAGCTCCAAGCTAGAGTTACAGTGTAACACATAAAAGTTCCCAGACTCTCAAAATGCAACAATCATGAGCTATAAATCAAGGCTGCAATGCAACACTACTAGTTCCGAAGGCATTCCGAAACTATTGTCGCCGTCTTCTTCTTCGTCTTTTTCTGCTTCATCATCATCTTCTTCCCCTTCCCCTTTCAACTTTTACCAGCATTATTGTCTTTTCTAGTGAGCCTTGTCTTCTCATCATGTGACCTTAGTACAATCTCCTTAGTTTACTCATTTTAGCGTCCAGGGAGAGTTCAGACGAGATGTGATCAAGGATCCACTTCGGGGGTCTTAGCGAAATGTCTGAACGTTTTTGTCTGAACAGATACAACTTCTTGTCTACAACCTAGCTATGATGGGAAACTGCCTACAACAGTCGACTCTCATTCACCTCTTTCTTTCTTTCTTTCTTTCTTTCTTTCTTTCTTTCTTTCTTTCTTTCTTTCTTTCTTTCTTTCTTTCTTTCTTCTTTCTTTCTTTCTTTTGCCTTCCTGAGAGCATTTGGGGTCCCTGGAAGTTTTTAATTGACTTCAGGCCCTGGATCACGCCTGTGGTGAAGAAGGGGGGGGGGGGGTCAAGAGCCGCGATGCAAGAAGCATAGGCAGATGAGGGGGAATGTCGAACCAGCAAATGTGTCTATAGCTGTGGTCCACTGGGTGGGGGGTCGCGTGCTCATTTCATGGATTATGAAACCCTGGTTTATATTGGCATGATTCATTGTGTATGTGTCATTTTAATTATGCTTTAGCATTCTTGGGCTTGATGGTGAAATGATTGCTGATCAAGGCTTACAGCCTCTCATTTCCCCCCCACCCCGTCTTTCTGGTGTTCAGCCTTCTGTCAGCAGTCCAAGGTGATAGGAACTTCCTGCTATTGACTTTTTTCGCTCCTCGGTGGAAGTTGTCATGGAGAATTAAGTTATTGACAAATCAACAGCTTATGCGCTAAACCGTTTCCTGCATGTCTTCATTGTTAGGAATGTGGGGACCGGTGGGGGACTCGTTTAGTTCATAGCGCATCCTGTTTCTCCATGGATGGGGGAACGTACACTCAATGACACACACTGGATTCTGTCACTGCATACACTTGCACAAAGTTATGGTGAATCCCATCTTTATTTCACTTTATCTTGCATCGACGCTAGCATCAATGAAAACACCGAGCGGTATCCAATGCAAACGTTTCCCAAAACAATGGAAAGATCCTCTCGAAATCTTCAGCCTTGCACAAAAGCCTCAGCCGAGGGCCAACTCAGGGTAACGCTAAAATTCTTTCGCGTTTCTAAGGCAAGTTAAGGCAGCCCAGTGGAAGGAGTGGTGTCCTGACATTCCAGTTGTCTAATCTCTTCGACAATGTTATTTTGTGCCGGGAAGCGATCGCGTACCTTTAGAGTGACTGAGCAAACACAATAAGCAGAGTTAATTAATATTGTGCCAACAGTGATAGCTGATGGCGTTGCTTTGGCTCCAACAAGAGACAATAGGTGTTAATTTGTACCACCCCGGCCGGCACGTAAGAAATATTTTTTTTGCATTCTAGAAAGTACTGGATCAATGGTATGAGTCACACTGTCTCTCTTTCTCCTATGCCTGCCATCACTGTATATAATGAAACATTTTTTTCCCGAAAGAAAGCAATATGTGCCTGTGGATATTTTTTGAAAAAATTAAACATATTTTGGGCATTTTTTAAAACCAGGATTTGTCCATCTTTCCCACACTTCATGTAATATAAAAGGTTGCTAGTAGTCGAAGAAGAAGAGGAGATTGGATTTATACCCTGCCCTTCACTTGGAGTCTCAGAGCGGCTTACAATCTCCTTTCCCTTCCCCTCCCCACAACAGACACCCTGTGAGGTGGGTGGGGCTGAGAGAGCTCTGAGACAACTGTCCTTGAGATAACAGCTAGTACAGAGCTATGGCTTGCCCAAGGTCATCCAGCAGGTGCAAGTGGAGGAGTGGGGAATCAAACCCGGTTCTCCCAGATTAGAGTCCACACACTTAACCACTACACCAAACTGGCTAGTAGTAGTAGTAGTAGTAGTAGTAGTAGTAGTGGTAGTAGTAGTGGTAGTAGTAGTAGTGGAAGTAGTGGTAGTAATTAAATTTCTAGACCACCCTCCCCCAGAGGGCTCTGGGCAGTGTACATTATATTTAACATACAATTTAGTTAAAATGTCATAGTAAATAAGTTAATTAATTAAAAAACCCGACAATAAATCACGAATTCCAATAAAATCAGTAAAACCATTTACCCTCTGAATGGGTTCTGAATGTGGTCGTTCTGAATGTGTTCTGAATGTGGTCGTTCCCTACAAGGGATGGGTTCACAGGTCAGATGAGATGGAAAAACCATTCCTGTCTCTGTTTTGCATGCCCTGCAGAACTGTACAAGGCCCCACAGGGTGTGCATGTCTCCAAGGAAAGAGTTCCACCAGGCAGGAGCAAGGGCCGAAAAGGACAGCCAGACATCTTTTGGGCCAGGGATCACCAGCAGGTTGAATGAGCTCTGAACGGAAACTTTAGGTGTGAGGACATGAGAGAGAGCAGTATCATGTGTACCGTGACTTCACTTCTAGAGAAAACTGGGAGTGACATAGCATATCTCTAGGAATCACTAGGAATTCTATGGTAAAACTATAGAGTTTCTGGCAATTCCTAGAGCTACTCTATATCACTTCCAGGCAAGGGTGTAGACTTTCCAATTTCCCGGGG
The DNA here is from genome assembly GCA_029233225.1 of Lepidodactylus listeri. NCBI lineage: Eukaryota > Metazoa > Chordata > Lepidosauria > Squamata > Gekkonidae > Lepidodactylus > Lepidodactylus listeri. The sequence continues at coordinate 5,454,675 of JARCFY010000016.1, read as the reverse complement.
GGGGGGGGGGCAGGGCTGGGCCAGAGACATCACAAGCCATTGTCTCCGGGGGAGGCTCAGCACTTCCTGGAAAAGTGTTTTTTGGGGGAGGCTTCAGCTCCCCAGCCCCCCTGAAGTTGATGCCTATGCTTCCAGGTTTCCCCTGGAAGTGATGTCACAGTACACACAACACCAGTGGATTTTGTTGGGTTTTATTTTTTAAAAAAAAAATTCTCCCACTGCCCCTCAGAGCAGCAGTACACAACGAACACTGCCGGTGGAAAGACCTCTGCCATAGCCAAAGTCCCGGCAACTCTAGTTGCTGCAGAACAGAGGAGGAATTTGTGGGGGCAGGCAGTTCTTCTCAAATTGAAATAGAAAGGTTCTTTTCTTTGCCTCCTTGATGGTGCTTGTGTAAAGCATGATTGTTTTGTCATATAGGCCTGGTTGTGGTGAGGTTGGATAGGTCCACGCTAAGGATTTGCAGAAAGGATTTGCAGGATTTATGTAGGTTAAGTGCTTGGAAATTTAGATTGGGAAGCACACTGAGGAATCTAAAGATGGAGAGGAGATATCCAAAGCAGACAGCTTGGCCCAACACAGGGGCCAGAATGGTTGCTAAATCCAGGCCTGGAGATCTCCCAGAATTACAACTGATTTTTAGGCTACAGAGATTAGTTTCCCTGGAGAAAATCTCCTTTTGGGGGGCTGACATCCCATACCAAACTCTGCCCACCACAGGTGTCTCACTCAAATCTCCAGGGATTTCCCATCCCAGAGATGACAACCATTGGGAGAGAGAATTTCTTCAGTGTTGGGTATCATCATTTGAGAGAAGCGTCTCTCAGAACAGTTTCTTTGTTTGTTTATACTCTGCCTTTCTCCCCAATGGGAACTCCAAGAAACCTGCATTGTTCTCCTCTCCTCCATTTAACCTCACAACAACCCTGGCTGAGGACAGACTGGCAAATTGGCCCGGGATAGGTCTGCTTTAGAAGTGGAGGAAGGGAGGCAGTCCAGACAGCCACAGCTGTCCTCCATGGCCCTTCCGTACTCACCTGTTGCTGAAGCGCTTTCATGACGCTTCAGTTGGATACTGGTAGAAAGCGGTGTCCACAGGTCTTCCTGCATGTTCATGCCGCTTCCTGGCCATGTGGATGCAAATAAGCCATGCATCAAGCGGCGCCGGTAATGTGAACCCACTGATCCGGCTGGTGTGCCCATGTGCATATGCGCATCTCAGCAAAAAAGACCACAGCCGTGCGCCATGGCAGTGCCAGGAGCTGCCCCGCAGTGTGAACACTCCGTTCCGCCTCCTCCACAGAATGCTCCCGCTTTAGGGTCATTTTACACCTCCCCTCTAAAGTAGTTTGACTGCTGTCTTTTCCTGTGCTGATTTCACAGTGGTGTGAAATTTCACTCCAGGGGGTCTAAGTGCACTAATCAACAGCAATTGTTTAAAGCAGAATCAAGCCGGTTGAATACTAGCTTGACCACAGGAGGGCAATTAGTAGATGTGGACATTTCAGTAGCAGCACGGTTTCACACCGCACAGAGGTGTGGGCAGGTTTTTTTGGAACTAGAATGATTCCAGCGGGAAAATCAGACGTAAAAACAGCCTTAGTCTGCCCAGTGGGAACGGCCAGCCCCGGGCCAGTTTGCCCCCAGGGCTTTTTGCTCCACTGCCATTCCGCTTCAGTTTCCCAGTCTGTCCTCAGCCCCTGTGAGGCAGGTGAGGCTGAGAGCGGGTGACTGGTCCAAGGTCACCCAGCAAGGTTCCATTTCACAAGTAGAGATTTGAACCTGGGTTTATCCAGATCCTAGTCTGACACTCGACCCACTACGCCACACTGGCAGGCAGCCTACAAAAACAAGGAACAGTAGTATTACTACACTGACCTGGAAGGCACAGTAGGACAACCTGAATACTCGCTACCCCTTAGGTTCAGTCTTTTAGAGACAACTGCACTAAAAGCAGGGGGGGAGTGGATACGTTAGCAGAACAGAATGGAATCCATCCCATTCTCTTAAATCGTATATTCTTTCCTATAATTTATACAAGGAGTTAAAGTAGAAACCACAGGCGCGAGAAGGTGTTGGGCTGTCTAGATCTATTTGTTTCCGAGTCTTCCTCTCGCCAAGCTTCTCTGCGATTTTTGCAGTTGTATTTCTCGGTTTACAACTCAACAAACAGAAGGCGTTACTCATATCTGTAAGAGTCTTGCTTTCGACAAGGTGTAAATTTTGCTTTTAATTAGCAGACCAGGCATTCGTTTCCTAAAGGTTGTAAATTAAGCCTCTGAATCTACCACTAAATTTATACTTCTGTGCGCCAGCTTTGGCATTTGCCAGGTCTTCTTATTTTCAAAATTTATTTCAAAATAGAATCCCCAAAAGCGTTCCTCCATCAGTACTGAACTGTGAAAAATTAAATCATACCTTTGCTGTGTTGTGCCAGTGAAGCTGGCCACGGTGGGTGTTAGTAGTGCTATCTACGGTTTCCAGGTCCCTCCTGGGAACCAGCAGGGGATGGAGTGGACTTACAAGAAGTGGGAGGGAGGCCCAGATGTCATTGCTGGCAACATGGCTACATAGTTTTCAGCATGCACCAAAAGTGACATCGTTAAGAATGGGCAAGAACCAGAAAAATGCAGTTAGTGTGCCGAACCGAACCACAAACTGAACTGGGAGATTCGTTCACCAACCGAACCGGTTCATGATGCTGTGGACCCCGTTGGAAAAGGGACTGCAGGCCCTTTCAGTGATCACATTCAGAACACCATCTAGGGTTTACAGAAAGCCCGAAAAACAGCTAAGCAACAGGGAGCAGCCTGCTCCCCACTGCTCAACTGTTTTTGCAGTTTTTTTGCAGGGAAAAGAAAGAAAGTGATTAAAGGGACTCAGTTTAAACCCCTGCTTTCTGCTCTGTCTGCGAACTGCCACAAACTGCTTTAAAAGTGTGTGGAAGTTCGTGACGGCAGACCCGTTATGAACTTCGGTTCGCAAACCATGAACAGGACAAAATCTGTGATGAATTTTGCTTCGTGGCTCAGTTTGTGCCCAAGCCTAGAGGCCATCACATTGAGACGATGCTCTGGTATTTCGGCAAAAACTCTGTATTAAAAATGGCTTCTACCGCAGGGTTTTTTGCCCAAATGCCACAGCATTGCCCTGATGTCACTTGTGTGATGACATCACTTCAAGTACCCACAGGAAATGATGTCACCACATTGCTGGCAAGGAAGCCTGGGCCTCCCTTCCGCTACTGGTAAGTCGCACCACTGGCTAGCTGATCATGGAGAGGGGAGGGCCTGCTGGCAGGGGACCCCTACCTTCACTGGAGGATCTGGCAATCTTAGCTGCATCATCTATTTTAGTTTATCGTTTTTTCCCCTGGAACACATTGGATGAAGCTGTTGTATCAGGATCACAGGGCACAGAGCATCTGTGGAAGAAATGGGAATGGGAAATGTATGATAACAATGAATGAGCAAATGAACCTACGCACTTACTCTGGTCATCTTTAGAGGCCCTGCTTTGATTGTCCCGGCCATCTGAGGCTAGACACGGGGCAACCCAAAAAAGGGCCTTCTCGGTCATGGCACCAAAACTTTGGAACTCTCCCAGTGAGATTCATCTCTCTCTCTCTCTCTCTCTCTCTCTCAAGTGGTGTCATCTGCCAGCATGAGAAGACTTCTTTTTGTTTCATTTGACATACCCCTATGATTGCTATTGACTCTCCTCTGTGGTTATGGTATTGCTTGCTTTTATCGAATTCTTTTAACATTTTAATAATTGTTTTTCATGGTTTTTCTGGTTTTATGTGTGCCACATTGGAGATACTGATCAGGTGAAAGGTGGAATAAAAGTTTTAAACAAGAAAATAGTAGTAATAATGGAAAGGATGGATGGATGGATGGATGGATGGATGGATGGATGGATGGATGGATAGGAGGGAGGGAGGGAGGAAGGAAGGGACAGCACATGATAGTAAAGCAGTAAAGAATCATTTTTCATGGTTTTATGTGTGCCACATTGAAGATACTGATCAGGTGAAAGGCGGAATAAAAGTTTTAAACAAGAAAATAGTAGTAATAATGGAAAGGATGGAAAGGATGGATGGATAGGAGGGGGGGAGGGAGGGAGGGAGGAAGGTCACGTGTGCCAAGGAGTATTACAGATGACATTAAACAGGGTTTACATTAGCTTTTAATCAAGTTTTTAACATTCTAGCAGTCCATTCCTAAGCAGAGCTACACCCTTTTAAGTCCATCAAAGTCCACTGGCATAGAAAGGTGTAACTCTCCTTTGAATTGCCTGGTAAATGCCCTAATCAATGTTGATTCAGCTAGTTATCACTCACTTCTCCATCAGTCATGGGGTGGTAAGCAGACAGCAGACCACACAGTCCAGAATCCAGAGTCTTACTTCATTGCCTTCCCAGGTCAAAATTGTTGGGCAGGGAGCCTTTTAAAAAGATCTTCTGCCTCCTATAGGACTGTGGTCAATGCAAGAAAACACAGGAAGATCATACCTTCCTTTCTTCTTAATATGGCAACATTGAAAATTCATCAGGTACTTAAGTGAATGCTCAGTCAAAAGCAGATGATTAATCAACTAAAATTCTTTGAACATGAGAGAAGCCAATGTTGGACCAGGCCAATGGCCCATTCAGTCCAACACTCAGTGTCACACAGTGGCCATACCGTGGGTGCCATCAGGAGATCCACCAGTGGGGCCAGAACTCTAGAAGCCCTCCCACTCTTGCCCTCCAAGCACCAAGTATACAGAGAATAGAAGAACATAAGAGAAGCCGTGTTGGATCAGGCCAATGCCCCATCCAGTCCAAAACTCTGTGCCACACAGTGGCCAAAACCCAGGCGCCATCAGGAGGTCCACCAGTGGGGCCAGAACTCTAGAAGCCCTCCCACTGTTGCCCGCCTGCCAGCCAGCTAATAGCACCTGGGTTTTTGCCACTGCGTAACACAGTGTGTTGGATGGGCGATTGGCCTGATCCAACATGGCTTCTATTATGTCCTTATGTTCTTATTTTTACTGAAACATCATTTGCATCTGACAAAAGGACCTCTGTCTCCCGAAAGTTTATACTCTGAATCTTGTCAGTATCTAAGGACCTACTAAGCTTATACCCCAAATCTAGTTGGTCTCTAAGAGACTACCGGACTTGAATCTAGTTATATTACTGTAGACCAACATGGCTACCCTGAGGCTATTGTCTGCAATGCTTTCCTTGCCCCTGTGTGGATTAGGCTGCTGGCCTTGGTGGACCATTGTTCTGACAGTGTAAGGCTATTCTGCCATTCTTATCTTGTAGCATCTAACATGCTGTCGGGACAGGGTTCGAATTATCACCCAGAAAACCTCTTCCCCCAAAAGCTTCTGATTCAAACCACTCCCAAAATAGATGGAAAAGCTAAAATGAGAAGAATGACCCCAAAAAGGGTATTGAAAATGTAATCTTCTTTTTTGCAGGCATTCCTGCCAACGGAAATGGCTACGGAAAGGGTCCTTGTAAGCGAGATAAATAATCTTTGTGAGAAACAAATGAATAAGCTTGATGGAAGCTTTCGTCTGCCTTAAAACTTGGGGAATGGAATAAATTGTGCGGTTGATTCATGATGACATCAATTACACTTACGGGGAGGTAATAATTCACTCCTTTATTATTATTTATGAGGTGATTTTAGGTTGTGTTGTTATTTTTTGTTTTTAAAAAAGAGATGTTTTATGTTTATTGATGTGTTTGGTTAACACGCACTTAAATGGTATGGTCAGGTGCTTGGCAGGAGACTGGAGAACAGCAAAAAAAAAAAAAATCAATACATTCGGCACCCGAGAACAATCTGCCTAGTTTTGTAGTGCAAAGTAATGATTGCCTCGGCAACATCCCAGGAGTCTCCGAGATAACTGCAATTCCACACAGTCAACAGTCTGTTCAGATCCATATAATCACTCTCCTTAGCAGCTTTATTTTGGTTTGAGATCTTTGGCTTCAATGCTCTTTTCTCCCCCGTGGTGATTCCAAGTCAGCTTTCGTCCATTTCGGCAAAACAGAGGGCTGCGGAATCACAGTCCGAACTCTCGACTCCGTCTCAGTGCGCCCTGAATGCTACCTCTGAAGAATGCGAAAATGAGAGTAGAATATAATTTGGGTGTTTGCATCAGGCAACCCTCCCCCTTTCCTATATGTAATGGCTGAGGAAATTCTGGTTCACGGTTATCTGAAGAAGTGTGCTTGTGCATGACAGCTTATGCCTCGAATAAAACTTTGTTGGTCTTAGAAGTGCCACTGGCATCAAACTTCGTTCAGTTAAAAACAACTGTGAATTACATTAGTCCTCCGTTAGGACTAAAGGTGTTCAGAGGTGATTGGCAACCAGCGGGGGATGAGGGACTTACCGGGAACAGCAGGGAGGCCCAGCTGAGGTAGTGATGAGTCTATATCATTGCCCATGTGATTCTGAAGTGATGTCATCATGTCCAGGATGTTGGGGCGATTCTTTGGTACTTGGGCAGAAACTCTATGGTAAATTTGGCTTCTACCATAGAGTTTTTGCCCAAATACCAGAGCATCATTCCAACATCCTGTATGTGATTACGTCACTTCCAGGTCATGTGGGCAGTGACACAGACACATCACTCTGTGTTAGATGGCTCTCAGTCTTTTTCGGGGTACGTTCCCCCCTGCCAGCCAGCTGATTCATGGTGGGGAGATGGGACCTAGCACCGGGGGACTCCCTCCTCCACTTTGGGGGGGGGGGTCTGGCAACTCTAGGTGGTTCTCAATTCCCTGCCTCTGCATAGCAATCCTGGCCTTTCATTTGTGGTCTCCCACCCAAGTACTGAAGGACTGCAGTGGCTCAAGTGGTTAAGATGCTGAACTGTAGACCGGAAGGAAGGTCAGTAGTTCAGCAGTTCGAGACCTGAGCGCTGCATGACGGAGTGAGCTCCCATCTCTGGCCCCAGCTCCTGCCAACCTAGCAATTTGAAAGCAAGAAATTGCAAGTAGATAAATAGGTACTGCTTTGGTGGGAAGGTAACAGCGTTCCGTGCTCCTCGGCATCGAGTCATGCCGGCCACATGACTACGGAGAAGTCTTCGGACAGCACTGGCTATTCGGCTTGGAAACAGAGACGAGCACTGCCCTCTAGCGTCAGATTTGACTGGCTTTCAAGGGAAACCTTTACTTCTATCTCAGAGAGTTGTTGAGACTTAAAAACATCATTAACCAGTTAACCTTTCCAGGATCAGAGACCCAAAATGGAAGACAATGGGGGGGGGTATTTCCAGTGCTAAATGGAGCCAAAATGGGAATAAATTCCTTGTGGTGGTGGGTTTCTAGAGCAGAAATGAACCCCACGTTGGAAACATTTCAGTAACCAGTCAGTAGGGTGGGGGAGTTTTGCACCACACAAACGGAACTCTCCAAAATGGGATGAAAATCCTTGGTCATGCCTGGACCTGGATAGCCCAGGCAAGCCCAATCTTGTCAGATCTCAGAAGGTGAGCAGGGCCGACTCTGGCAAGTTCTTGGATGGGAGACCTCCAAGGAATACTAGCAGTTGGGGGCAGGCTTTATTTATTTATTTATTTCGATTTATAGGCCGCTTTCTCTACTGTTGCAGGCCCAGAGCGGCTTACCGACTTTATTCAGCCACCTCTCTGAATATCCACCAGGCCCCCAGTAGGGGTCAGTCGCCAGAGGTTGCCATGACTTCCAGGTGCACACACACTCACACGCACACACACTCACTCTCTCTGACACACACATGCACACACATACACAAAATACAAAAATACCCCCCCCCCAATAAATTAAAACCCTTGGTCATGAAAGCACCTAGGGGGAAAATGCAACCACTGTATTCCTTTGTTAAACGGTCCATGCGTGAGCCAATGTGCATGTCTGAAAGCCAATCGTGTATGGGTGCATGGTGTTCTGCTAGATGCACAGCTGTCCAGGAGACTCAGACAAATGTCCTGGTTGATCCAATCATTGATCCGTATGGGGGATATCCAGGAACAGTGATTACAACATGAGTCCGAGATGCAGGAGTTTGTGAATCGCTACCAACCGGTTTGCCACGTGGTCTGCCATCCCCTCTGATCAAAGCTGGGTCATGAACCTGACATTGCAGATATCTGCAAACAATCAGCCACGGCCCAGGGAGTGTCTGAATTGGACTTCACTGCGGTTGTTTTGAGAAGGGGCAAGTGAAACAAATTCAACACGCACATTTCGAAAAGCCAAGCCTTTGTCTCAATAAAGCATCCCAAAATGATCATCAATGAAACATGCACAGCTATTATTTGCCTGTTCAGGATGCCATGGGATAGAGGGTTGGGGAAATTCCTGGAGAAATTGCTGGAGATTTGGAGGAAGGGGTGCCAGCCTCCAGGTGGGACCTAGAGATCCTTTAGAATTACTGCTCATCTCCAGGTGACAGAGATCAGTTCCCCCGGAGAAAATGGGTGCTTTGGACTCTGTGGCATTGTACCCCACTGAGGTCCCTGTCCTTCCCAGGTTCCATCCCCAAATCTCCAGGAGTTTCCCAATCTGGAGCTGGTAACTGTGCCCCCGTCCCCTGTTGGTGGCTGAGGGGGGCTGGCAACCCTATTTGGAGAGTAGATCCAGGGGGCGGTGGAGTTTGGGGAAGGGGGACCCCAGTGGGGTACAATGACATACAGTAAACTCTCTAATGCTACCATTTTCTCTGTAGTCTGAAGATGAGTTATAATTCCCAGAGGTCTCCAGGCCCTATCTGCAGGCTGGCACAGATGTGGCTTGGGAACGATGGAAAAGCTTTGCCTCCCCCTCCCCATTTTTGTCTCACGGCACCGCTTTAATGGAAGCTTGTACGTCTGTAACACCAAGGCCCATGCAATCTGTGAACTTCCTTGGCGATTTTATTTCAGTCCTCGAGAAATCGAGGGAACACGGGCTGGTGTGTTCTCAGTTCCACTTGACGGAGGCCCGGGCTAAAATTACGACTTGAAAGCAAATGCGTTGACCTTTCAAGGAGTCGCGAGGAAGCCATTTCCAGCCTATTACTAAACACTATATTTTAAAGGTTCTAACCTTATTTGCTACAAGTGTATCATATCAGGAAAACCTAGCGAGCGAAGGTTCAGCATTCATCACAAGGACCAAAGTCACTTTACAGAGGAGATGGGGGGGAAAGTTATTACATTCCCGCTCACTGGCACTAAAGTTCAATCCCCTTTTTCCAGTTGCATTATGCTGCATTAAATAAGGTCCAGGGATCACTTTCAGAATTACAGGCTTCTTGACCTAACGGGGGGGAAAATAGAAAGTTTCCAAGAAATAGTGTCATCCTGGAGAGCAATTTATGATACGAACGCATACCCCCCAAAGAGCTAACTGGACTATTTGATATCTCCGAAGCATAAACTTTATTGGGCAAAATATTGTTTTAGGCGGATTCTAATAGAAATTGATTTACAAGGCATGGTTTGAAAAGGGGAAAAGATGGGCAGACGGGAGATATTCGCGCTACGCGGCCACCCTTCGAGCCGGAGTTTAATTTCACTGAGCAGGTAACGAGAGACGTCAGGCAGCTCCGTTTTATTGGGCCTTATTTAATGGCTGACACTCCACATCGGCCTCAAAGTCTTCATGTTCTGATGCTCGTTGGGGGGAGGCTATAATGTGAAATGGAAACCACTTCGTTTATAATTTTGATTATTATTTACAGATGGGTATCTTGTTCTTTTGCAGGCAGGACGATGGAGCCCCTCAGATAAATCAGCTCTCGTAAAAACTGAGTCAGGGTAAAAGAAAAAAGAAAAATCAAAGGTAGACGAGAACAACAAGCAGCCATGAATGTTAAGAGAGTGAAAGGGAAGAAAGACTCGAGGTCTTTCCTGTGTAGGGCTGCCAAGTCCCCCTGGGTCCCCAGCAGGCTGGTGGGGGGGGTAATGTTTCCCACTCCACGCTGGGAATCCCCTGGAGATTTGGGGACATAGCCAGAGGAGGACAGGGACCTCAGAGGGGTACAATGCCATTAAGGCCACGTTCCCTACTTTCTCCAGGGGAACTGATCTCTGTAGTGTGGAGATTATTGGTAATTCCAGGCAGTGCTCCCTCTAAGCTGTGGAGCCTTGTGAGCAAAAATTCTACTTTGTGAGCTACTGGCATTAAAGTTGTGAGCGAGCCATTGGGCTACTGCTTAAATTAGTTTGCTCTGGAGCGTAGCCTCCTGAGCTAAGACAAAACTCTGTGAGCCGGAGGCTAACAAAAAACTGTGAGCTTGCTCACACCAACTCATCTTAGAGGGAACACTGATTTCGGGGGATCCCCTGGTCCCACCTGGAGACTGGCATCCTCATTCCTGTGTGCCATCTACAGTTATCAGGCAACCATCTGTTGGCTGTTCTACCCCCTGGGTTGGCCCATCTGGAATTGGCCAAGCTCTAGCCCTGTGGAATGGGGTCCCTGAAGAGGTGAGGGGGGTCTCCTCCTCGGGGGTCTTCAGGAATGGTGCAAGGCCTGCCTATTTGCCCATGCTTTTAAGGGTGGTGGAATGGCAGCCAGTTAGGTGCAGTGGTTAAGTGCACGGACTGTAATCTGGGAGAACCAGGTTTGATTCCCCACTCCTCCACTTGCAGCTGCTGGATGACCTTGGGCAAGCCATAGTTGTCTCAGAGCTGTCCTTGAAAAAGAGCAGTTTCTGTCAGAGCTTTCTCAGCCCCGCCTACCTCACAGGGAGGGGAAGGGAAAGGAGTTTGCAAGCCACTCTGAGACTCCTTCAAGTAGTGAAGGGCGGGGTAGACATCCAATCGCTTCTTCTCTTCTTCTTCTATTGGGGAGGGGGATTTGGCATTCATTGGTTTTCTTGCTGATTTTTAAACTAAAAATGGTTTTAACTATTATTAAAAACCTCCTTGAACAACATGTGGGATGTAAATCTTTAAATTAATAATTAATTCTGTCTTGGAGGCCTTTTCTTTTCTTTCTTTCTTTTAAAAAAACCCTGACTGAATCAGCAAGTACCGTTATTGCAAATACAAACATTTTATCAGCTAGGCTTCCAAATAAGAAAAGGTGCAAAGCCAAGGAAATAGTAAATTGGAGAGATTGAAAAATCTAAATATAAATCAGCGGTGGTGGGTAATTTTTACAATGGAACTGAAACATGAACCGGAACTTTAAAAAAAAAAAATCAGGAATAAATCACAGTTGGGAAGGTAGCAATAAAGTTTTCAATTAAGTGAGTGCGTGCTAATTAGAGAGGTAGGCAGTTTATTGATCACTGCTGAGGTTTGGTGATCCTGTCCAACAAAGTAAAAGGAGGACTACAGTTTGCATATTTACTAGAGTTGTGAGGTCTTTCCTGGCAACTGGCAGGGGGTGGGCCAAAGGCCTAGGCTTCATCACTGGCATAGCACAGGAAGTGACATCATCACATCAGTGACGTCTGGGCAACCCTCTGGTATTTGGGCAAAAACTGTATGGTAAAACCAGTTTCTACCATAGAGTGTTTGCTCAAATACCAGAGCATTGCCTGGACATCACTGGTGTGATGATGTCACTTCCTGTGCAATCTCGGCATCTCCTTTCTCCTCATAAGTCCCCCACACTGGCTAGCTGATTGGCGGATGGGGGGTACAGCCTGACAGCGTGGGACCCTCATCTCCACTGGGGTCTGTCAACCCTAGTATTTATGATGTAAGAGTTGAAGAAGTCAGTTGTGGCTGGTGCTCTTGCTTCTTTGCAACTAACAGGTTGCTTTACCTACCACTCTTATACATGATCCTTAGAACCAGGGGTCATTTCATAAAAAAAGAGGTGCAGGAGCTCATTAGCATAACTTATTTGCATATGCTAAATCACCTGACATCACCGGAAGTATGTCAGAAGGCAAGCGAGAGAGAGAGAGGAAGGAAGGAAGGAAGGAAGGAAGAGAGAGAGAGAGAGAGAGAGAGAGAAAGAAAGAAAGAAAGAAAGAAAGAAAGAAAGAAAGAAAGAAAGAAAGAAAGAAAGAAAGAAAGAAAGAAAGAAAGAAATTGCTGGCAGAGAGCGGACAGTTACTAATCCAAGCCTCAGAAATACCCCTATTTTGGGAGGATAGCTTCAGTGGTGGCTGAAGCCTTCAGAAGGCTGGTGGGAGGAACAAGGATATTTCCAGGGGACAGGGTCATTTTGCTGCAGCCATGACACAAGCAGGCATTCCCCCACGGGGTGGGGGGGCTGGTACCAACTCCTGGAGCTGAGCTCCCCTGAGCTCCTGCTCGAAATGACCCCTACTTAGAACATCATAAGAGAAGCCAATGTTGGATCAGGCCAATGGCCCATCCAGTCCAACACTCTGTCACACAGTGGCCAAAAATACCAGGTGCCCTCAGGAGGTCCACCAGTAGGGCCAGGACACTAGAAGCCCTCCCAACCATGGCCCCCCCATTGTTCCATCTATACCTTGTGACTAATAGCCACTGATGGACCTGTGCTCCATACGTGCTCCATATATGCTCCATATGGACCTGTGCTCCATATGCTCTCACTTCCAAGCAAATGTCGTTTCTGTTCCTTTATGGGAATAGCCTCACCAGCTATAACCAACAACGTCTAACAGGCCGAGTTCAAAATTTAGTTCAATCACAAATAGGGGTGCCAACCTCCAGGTGGAGCCTGGTGATCTCCCAGAACTACAACTCATCTCCAGACAATAGAGATCAGTTCTCCTTGAGAAAATTGCTGCTTTGCAGGATGGACGATGTGACAGTATTCCCTTCCCTTTCCTAGCCAGACTTCACACCCAAACTCCAGAATTCCCCAACTTGAAGCTGACAACCATAATCAAGACTATTATAGGGTTGCCAGCTCTGGGATGAAAAATACTTGGATATTTTGGGGGGTGGAGCCTAAGGAGAGTGGAGTTTGGGGAAGGAAGGGACCTCAGTGGAGTATAATGCCATAGAGTCCACCTTCCACAGCCACCATTTTCTCCAGGTCAACTGATCTTTCTCACCTGGAGATCAGTTGTAATCCCAGGATATCTCCAGCCACCACCTGGAGGTTGGCAACCCTACTCAAGAAAGGCTGATTTGTCTGTTGTGGGGTCTTCCAAGTGACTTATTGAATGGATCTTATTTAGTGACAGAATTTACAATTCAGAGTCATTCGCTTCTATTTTACGATGATAAGGAATCCAGAATTTAATTAATTAATTCATTCATTCATTCATTCAATTCAATTTGTATCCTGCCCTCCCCACCAAAGCAGGCTCAGGGCGGCTCACATTAAATTAAAACACATTAAAACACAATTCATTACACAGAAAACATTTTTTAAAACTCATATATGTTAGAGCCAGTTTGGTGTAGTGGTTAAAGTGCGCGGACTCTAATCTGGGAGAACGGGGTTTGATTCCCCACTCCTTCACTTACACCTGTTGGATGACCTTGGGCAAGCCATAGCTCTGGCGCAGCTGTCCTTGAAAAAGTACAGTTTCTGTCAGAGCTCTCTCTCAGCCCCACCTACCTCACCGGGTGTCTGTTGCGGGGAGGGGAAGGGAAAGGAGTTTGTAAGCCGCTCTGAGACTCCCTTGGGGAGTGAAGGGCGGGGTATAAATCCAATCTCTTCTTCTTCTTCTAGATAACAATTCACAAATAAATACAGTTAAAATGCTACTGATGGTAATTATAAGCCATGGTGTAGCAAATATAACAAGAGGTATGGCCTATCCTAAGATTTGTGGGCTTATCCTAAGATTACACAGACTTAATTTGATCTTGACCAAAATGTACAGACTGCCATACAAGATGTTTTATGGAACCAGAAAAATTACACCAGGGATAGTGAGGTGTATTTGTACTAAATTGATAAGAACTTTTCATTTATTTGATACATTTTTAACTCACCGTTCTTTCAGGGAACTCAGGGTGGTATAAATACCTATTCCCACCTCTGTAGGATCCTCACAACAACTTTTGTACGGTAGATTAGGCTGAGAGAAAAACCAGGGGCCTAAGTTCATCTAGCAAGTGAGTGGGGATTCGCTCCTCGGTCTCCTAGACCTTAACCACTACCCCTAGTTTCCTCGGCCTTTCTAAACACCACTCTGGCAGGAGATAGGGATGTCAGGGACTTATGTTTGGGGGTGATCAATGTCCCTGGCGCAATGACATCACTTCTGGCACAAACCAGAAGTGATGCCATCATGGTGGAGAGGTGATACTCTAGAAGTTACCCAAAACTCTCTGGTTTAATTCATGTTATGGGACAAAAAGTGGGGGGGGGAACTAAACCTAAAACTAGGTTCCAGAACCTGAAAAGGTTAGTCAAGTAGAACAGAGGGCCAACAATAAAAGCTTAATATATAGTGTATAAAAAGATACGTGTATTTATTAACAAATATATAGGGGCCCAATCACACCTCATGTAAAAATAACTGATTCTAACACACAAGGGCTATTTGCCCTTAAGCTCTTTGCTTAAGGAAAATTCTGCTGAGGACACTTTGGCTTAACGATCATTGGAAAGCACTTTCCGGACCAGAAATTATCAGTGAAATATCACTTGGCATATGATTGCATCTTTGGAGGCCTCATTTATGCTTTGATTCTGTGCTTGGTGGTTTCACTTTGGAACAATTCTTTTCCGGTCTATCTTGTATTTATATTGTGTAGTTGTACGATTGTACTGTATTATTATTTAAGCCAATATGTTCCTCACTGTGTTTGACCTCTGAAGGAGGCCTATACAGGCCGGAATGCATCAGGTCAAGCCTATTCGCCCTTTGTGTGTTAATCTTATCGCTTCTGATTTCAGCAGGAAGTGATGCCAATCACCCCTCCCATTTCGTCAGGAAATTTCCTCATGCTGCCCAACTGAGTGGTGGCAGACAATAGCAGCTGAGGGGCAGAAGGTCTCTTGCTATATTGAGAGACCTAGCAGCCCTAACTATACCACATTGAGGTTTGGAATATGGGACTTTTTTAATTCTGTGGAGTTACGGATAAGCTGATCTTAGTTCATATGCCTGTCTGATGCATGAATGTATAATTTATATTTCTCTATACTGTTATTTAAAAATTAATAAAACGTTTTTTTAAAAGTTTTCAATTATGCTCATCAGTCCTAATTAGAGATGCGGGCAGTTCGTAGATCACTACCGTGGTTTTAAGGTCCATGACAGCAATGTGAGGTTTGCAATTAGGACACTTACGCTGTCCAAGATGAAGATAATTCATGCTATAGTATTCCCCATATCTATGGATAAGAATGTAAGAACATGAGAGAAGCCAATGTTGGATCAGGCCAATGGCCCATCCCTTCCAGCACTCTGTGTCACACAGTGGCCAAAAACACCAGGTACCCTCAGGAGGTCCAGCAGTGGGGGCAGGACACCAGAAGCCCTCCTACTGTTGCCCCCCCCCCCAACACCAAGAATACAGAGCATCACTTGCCCCAGTCTGAGAGTTCCTATCTATACCTTGTGGCTAATAGCCACTGATGGACCTCTGCTCTATATGTTTGTCCAATTCCCTCTTGAAGCTGTCCATGCTTGTAGCCACCACTACCTCCTGTGGCAGCGAATTCCACATATTAATCACTCTTTGGGTGAAGGAGTTTCCAATCTCCAGGAGGTGGCTGGAGATCTCCCTCCATTCCAACTGATCTGCAGGTGACAGAGAAGATGGCCGCTTTGGAGGGTGGACTCTAAGGCATTATAACCCCACTGAAGCCGTTCCCCTCTCCAAACCCCACCTCCTCAGGCTCCATCCCCCAAATCTCCAAGTATTTCCCAACTTGGAGGTGGCAACCCTATATCCAGTCCAGTGCTTCCGCATTATATACAGAGTTGCTCAGAACTAAGAATTATTCCATCCAATCACTGTTGAAGAACCGCCCTAAGATTCTTCTATCATTTCAAAATGGAGCGCCTGGAGTGCCTGTCAAAGATCATGTATCGCCATGATGTCAGAATCTTTGATTAAACCCACAAAGTCCATAAATGCCTGGGTGAAACAATAATACACTTTCCCAGTCCTAAAAGAAATGAATATGATTGACTATAATACTGATTTTGCTCCAAATTTGTTAAGCCCCCCAGGTGATTTCTCCCCCTTTCACTGCAGTAATTAAAATTAATGTCATTACTTTGTAATAAGCTGCTATGGTAATGCACTCACCATCATGCGATGTTCCAATTTGCACTGAGCGACATCTTTAAAATATTTCGGCATTAGGGTTGCGAACTTCTACGGGTAGTGCTGTAGATCTTCTGGGATTACAAGTGACCTCCAGGTGGAGGGATCAGTTCCCCTGGAGAAAAGGGTCACTCTGGAAAGTGGACTCTATGGCATTATACCCCATTGAAGTCCCTCCCCTCCCCAAGCCCCACCCTCCTCAGGCTCCACCCCCCAAACTCCAGGTATTTCCCAACCCAGAGCTGGTGACCCTACTTGACATGGACACCCCCCCACACACACACTGCTGACCCCCACTGGCATTGTAATTCTAGTTGAAGAATACCAAGTGGCTTTTTTTGAAGAAGGTGATTTTCACCCAACTTGCCATACTTTTACATTCCCTTCCTTCCTTTCCCATTCTTTGTTGTTCAGAACAGATCTTAAGAAATTTATTAAACACAAGTCACTTAAAAAAAAAACCCATCCTAGTTATGTCAGGGAAAGAGGTCTAGACTAGCCTGTTCCTTGACATGCTAGATTTCATAGTGCAGGGAGTATCGAGCATTCAGTTCCCTAGCTGTGGCATAAAGTGGTACATTTTAGGAAACTGATTGTGTACAAAAGCCTTTAGCTGGAAAATGAAATTGGGGTCACTGGGTGTAGTTGCTTTTAAAATCATCATTTCTACACAATGATGAACTGTATTCATTTTAATGTTACATTTTCTGTTAATATTTTATTTAATTCAGGGGTCCCCAGCATGATACCCTGGGTGCCATACTGCCCGTCAAGCCCCCTCCTTGCGGCCACCAAGTTTTTAAAGAAAGGGGTTGGGCCAAATGGGGCTTTCACCCAGCAAGGCTTTTGATTGGCTGTTCTTTTTTTTTTTTTAAATGTGCTTTACCTGTAGCTGCCTCCACAGCAGAAGGATCTTCATTGGGTGACTGGAGGTAAGCCACAGAAGCCATTTTGTGGCTAGCTCCACCTCCTGCAGCAGCCATTTTGTGGTTGTACCACAAAACTGCCCACAGACTCAAACAGGTTGGGGACCCCCTGACTTAAGTGTTATTGGTTTTTCAAAAAAGAACCTTTGGATAAAATCCTACATAGAAGTAAGGGATTTGAAATTTCATCGAAATTAATTCTTTTTTTAACTTGGTTCCACTGTCTATTTCGTGAGTTCCAGCAGCGAGCCGGCTGTATTAAACTGACATTTAGCAAGCAGTTAATCTCAGAAATTGTCCGAGACCTTTTAATATTTTGGAAAAGTCATTTAACGTGGCTGCTGCTTTCAAAATGACGGAGAAGAATCAGATAATTTGAATACCAGAGTGTTAATTTGAATGTGAAGAGTACTACTCAAATTAACGGGGAACCTGTCGGTGTAACTTCTTTTTATGAGGAAGCAAACCATGAAGGAAAAAGCTGTGGCCAAAATTCAGGCTTCGCCTGTAATAGCATTCAGGGGTGTAAGGCAGGGGTCCCCAAACCTTTTGAGCCTGTGAGCTAAAGGCGGGTAGTGATCCTAAAATAAATGAATCTGAAAATCATTCAAACAGCCACATAGGGCTCCGGAGAAGTCTTCTGGAATTCCGACACAGTGTGGCGGACACAGGGACAATATGACTGCCAAAAATGGCAAAAGTTTCCCTGTCTTTCCATCTGTGAGGTTACAGCTCACAAACTGGTTGGAAGTTCCTGAAAGATATGGTTGCCAGCTCCAGGCTGGGCAATTAATGAAGATTTGGGGGATGCTCAATGCCCCCTCGAAGCTGTGGAGTCTTGTGAGCAAAAATTCTACTTTGTGAGCTACTGGCATTAAAGCTGTGAGCCAGCGATTTGGCTATTGCATACATTCATTTGCTTTGGAGCTGTCCTTCCTGAGTGAAGACAAAAATGTGTGAGCCAGAGGCTAAAAAACTGTGAGCTAACTCACGCTAACTCAGATTAGAGGGAATACATGTAGCCCGGGGAAGGGAGGGCTTGGGGAGGGGAGGAATTTCAGCTGGGTGCAATGCCAGAGTACACCTTCCAAAGCAGCCATTTTCTCCAGGGGAACTGAACTCCATTGTCTGGAGATCAATTGTAAATTTTGAGATCTCCAAACCCTGCTTAGAGGATAGAAAGCCTACCAGTCCTCCTTTGTCAGTGCAATTCATCCCCTTCTTTCTGTGGCTGAAGAAAATAACAAGTCATAGAGAAATTGGGAGGGGGAATAGAAGAAAATTCCCATTTCCCCATATCCTTTAATTTAGCCCTAAGTGAATCTGGAATAGAACTTGATGGGAATGGAAGGGGATGTACAACTTCTCTTCACTGTGGTCATCTGTATCAAGGGTCTCCAACCATTTTTGAGCTGGCAGGTCCCTTTAGAAACCTGACATAGCGTTGTGGGCCCAGAGACAAAATGGCTGCCAAAATGGCTGCCACAGGAGGCATACCCAGTCACAAAATGGCTACCGCAGTCTACCTTCAGTCACACAGTGAAGATCCTTGTGCTGTGGTGGCAGCTGCTGGCAAAACGACATTTAAAAAAAAACTGCACAGCCAATCACATCTCCAGTGGGCAGAAGCCCCATTCACTAGTGTTCCCTCTGAGCTGAGTTAGTGTGAGCTAGCTCACAGTTTTTTAGCCTCTGGCTCACACGTTTTTGTCTTAGCTCAGAAAGGATGGCTCCAGAGCAACCTAATTTCTGCAGCAGCCAAATCACTCACTCACAACTTTAATGCCAGTAGCTCACAAAGTAGACTTTTTGCTCACAAGACTCCACACCTTAGAGGGAGCATTGCCATCCACTTTCTAAAAACATTGGAAGTGCACCAGGAAAGATGTTTGCAGGTGCCATGGTGCCCGTGACTCCACACTGGGAACCCCCGGTCTATATGAACAGGAAAGAAATTGCAACCTGGATGCAAGTATATCTAGGAAATGTCCAAGGAAGAGGCCCACATCTGTAATGAGCTGGCATACAAATAGAAGATCTTTGCCTGGTACAACAACAATATATTCTTTGGGGACTTGTTTAAGCAATATGGAGAAGCCGTCAAAGATTCAAACAAAGGCTGGTGCAGTCAACCTGAAAGCAAAGTGGAAGGCCCACACAAGAGATGATAGATTACTTGGTGTTTTATTACAAACTCTGGGTTTTTTCTCTCTCCCCCTATTGTGGTTATCACCATTTTCCAGAGGAAGCGGGAACAACTGTGAGAGAACTGGGAAAGGGCAGCGAAAGAAACCAGGAACTCAAAAGAATGAGCTATGAAGATTGACTTCAAAACCCTTAATCTTTCCGAGGCATTTTCCATGCAGTTTACCCACACGATATAAATTTTTAAACCCCGTAGATAAAAGTGCACATACATCATGGTGTCACAAACTTCAGGGAGAGAAGCGTTCGGCCCTTTGTCTGCCCTGGAAATACTGCCCGGCTTGTAATTTTCTGTGAAATGTGGAATACTAAGGTTAAAGAATGGGTATATTTCTCATCTTTCAGCGCCACACACCCAGACGCAGGAAACGTACAAATCCATTTGGGAGGGGGCGGGAGCTCCAGGGCATCTCTGAATGCTGTGGAAAAACTCCCCGTCTTCTCAAAGGGCAATAGCCGGTCTTCTTCATCAGTGTGCTTCTTCGGCTGTGTCTTTACCCTTTCTTGGATGGCAACTGGAGAACCATTCATAGAGATCGGGGATGACTTCATTTGTGTTTGTTTTTTTGCCTCCCATTAATCCATGACCGACTGTGAAATCTGCTATTTTACCCATAGCCGGCCCATTTCATTTGTCATCTCCTTTGGCTCTAGACGAACAGACAAAAAAAATTCGGCTCCGCCGAAAAAAAGACAGGCGCTGGAACAAAAGAAGAGAATGCACATGACGAAAAGGTAGAGATACGTTTTGTGCCAAGAAAAAGAAGATATAGTGCGTTGTAATACAAGCCCCGCCATGAAAGGATGGCTAGAGAAAAATGACTCCACTTAATACAAAACAACAATTAAAGCACACCCCGGGGGGAGATAAACAATGTCAAAGGAGAATTAGATGCCAAGCGTGCTGAACTGGCAAAATAAATCTGACATCTCAACACAGTGGGAGTGGCACCACGGTCAAAACAAGACCAAGACATATCCTTAATCGCACACCTCCTGAAGTGTCAGGGCAATTCTCTTTGTGGTCTGGGCACGAATTAGAACCTACCAAGTAGGGATACCAGACTCTTTAGAACACTCTGCCTGGGGCAGTGATACTCTGTCTTCTTGGTGCTGGAGGGGCACAGTGGGAGGGCTTCTGGAGTTCTGGTCCCACTAGTGGACCTCCTGAAGGAACCTGGGTTTTGGCCACTGTGTGACACAGAGCGTTGCACTGGATGGGCCATCGGTCTGATCCAACATGGCTTTTCTTATGTTCCTATGTCTAGGGCAGTGATGCTCTGTCTTCTTGATGCTTCAGGGGGAGCAACAGTGGGAGGGCTTCTGGAGTTCTGGGACTGCTGGTGGACATCCTGATGGCTCCTGGGTTTTAGCCACTGTGTGACACAGATAGTTGAACTGGATGGGCCGCTGGCCAGATCTAACATGGCTTCTCTTACCATTTTATTTATTTATTTTGATTTTTATTCCACCCTCCCCTCCGGGCAACAGAGATCAGTTCACCTAGAGAAAATGGCTGCTTTAGGAGGTGGACTCAGTGACATTATACCACACTAAAGTCTCTCCCCTCCCTAAACCCTGCTCTCCATAGGCTCCACCCTAAAAAATTTAGGTATTTCCCAACCCGGAGCCAGTAACCACCTTGCCTTTTGTATTCTTCTCTCCTTCAGGACACTAGGTAAGTTCTACAGATCTTCCCCTTCACAGAATTCTACAATTATCCCTAGTGTCATTGGGGATGTGCAGTAAATGAGGCCTTAGAAAATGTAGTAGCATTGGAATAAAGCATTTCTCTATACAACTTGAACTGGTATCCCAGAACTCTTATCTACCTAGGGTTACCAACCTCCAGGTGCCACCTGGAGATCTCCTGCTATTACAGTTGATTGCCAGATGACCAGCATCAGCTCCCCCAGAGGAAATGGCTGGTTTGGAGGGTGGACTCTATGGCATTATATGTTGCTGATGTCCCCCTCCCCAAATCCTGCCTTCCCCAGGCTTCACCCCCCAAATGTCCAGGTATTTCCCAGCCTGGAGCTGGCAACCCTATATGAACCCAGGAATTCTGAGTGTTTGGCCGTACCTTCTTGGTGACTATTAACGCGTCCATTCTGGTTTCTACAAGGCTTTTCAACAGAATGTTTTTGGAACACTGACCAGAACCTCTGATAGATTCCAGTCCTGGATCTTTTGGCCAGAGCTGAGAGACTCCACACTTACTGAGAGCCAGAAGCCCAAATTTTTATTTCATCATACTTGGTACTGCTGCATTTCATGGAGCTCATAAACGCTGCACTGACATTACTATGGAAATGGCATGTCTGGTTCTATGATCTCGTGACTGGCTTCACTTTAACTACTGTGGAAGACCTCAGTTACGGTTTCCTCCTCCTTCAGAAGGAGAAGGGAAGATCCGGGCAACTTTTCCGGTTTCACTTACCTGTGGAAGACAGAGCAATAGAGATATTAGAGATCTCTGGAACAATTTGTTTCTTAGCAGATTATAAGGGTTGCCAGCTCTTGGTTACGAAATACCTAGAGATTTGGGAGGTGGAGCCTGAGGAGGGTGGGGCTTGGGGAAGAAAGGGACTTCAATGGGTATAATGCCACAATGTCCACCTTCCAAAGCAGCCATGTTTGAAAGCCAGTTTGGTGTAGAATGGGGATTCTAATCCAGGAGAACTGGGGGGGGGGGGTTGATCCCCCACTCCTCCACATGC
The DNA here is from genome assembly GCA_029233225.1 of Lepidodactylus listeri. NCBI lineage: Eukaryota > Metazoa > Chordata > Lepidosauria > Squamata > Gekkonidae > Lepidodactylus > Lepidodactylus listeri. The sequence goes on along the minus strand of JARCFY010000016.1, from coordinate 5,432,651 downwards.
AGCTGCTGGTGTGACCCTGAGTCAGTTACCAGTTCTTTCAGAGCTATTCTCTTGGGAGCAGTTCTTGAAAAAGCCTGAAAGAGCTCTTTCAGCCCCACCTCCCTCACAGGGTGTCTGTTGTGGAGGGCGGAAGGAAAAGGAGATTGTAAGCCGCTCTGAGACTCCTTCAAGTAGTGGAGGGCGGGGTATAAATCCAATCTCTTCTTCTTTCTTGTTCTCTTCTCCTTATGTTCTCTAGGTGAACTGATCTCTGTCACTGGAGATCAGTTGTAATCCCAGGAAATCTCCAGCCACTAGAGGTGGGTAACAGCAAAGAAACCCCGAGTGTATAGTTACAAGCACTTAATTGCAACTCAGCCAGAATATTTTTTTTCTTTTCTTTTGTGTAATGCTTATAAATTATGTAATCAAATAAACAATAAAGAATCAAAGCAATTTCAGGGTAATTATTACAGTCTCAGGTTTAAAAATCCTTGAAGTCACAGAAGCTCAAGGCAATACCTTCTTCTATTCGCAACGCACAATTCACAATCACATAAAGGCATTCAAAGACAGAATATAGGGCCTGGTCACATGGAAAATTAGCCACGCGATAGCCATGAATGACGGGTGGATTTTAAGGGCACGATCACTGGAGAAAATCTGGCAAGCGTCCCACTCCCACCGGCAACCCATTGCACTCCGCCAAAGAAGCGGAGTTAAAAAATACCTGGGAAAGAGCGGTATCAAACAGGTTTGCAATGGACCGCAGACGGAAGTTCCCGTGTGATCACTCCAGCGTGCTCCCATTGTGTCAGTGATCCCAATTAGGGATCAATTTACACCTCCCCTCTGAAGTAGTTTGACTACTGTCTTTTCCTACACCCATTTCACGCTGTTTTCAAATTTCACTCCCTGGGTCTGATGAGTACTTAAGCAACAGGATCTGTTTAAAGTAGTATAATGCTAGCTTGACCACCACAGGAGGGCAATTAACAAATGTAAACAGTAATTTTTAAACTAGAACAAGTATGGTTTGAAACTAGAAACAGGTACAGACGTGGGGTTTTTTTGAAACTAGAATGATTCCAGCAGGAAAGACAGATGTAGATTTGACCTTGGTATTGCTCTTGACATAGAGGAAATCCCTCAATGAGGAAAATACGCCAGATCCAAAGGCCACAAAACAAGGGAGATTCTTCTGTCCTCCTCTGTTGCTGTCTTCTAACAGTGGGCAAAGCCTTTTTTGCAGGAGGAAGAGGAAGAGGAGGAGGAAAAGACTGGACTTATCCCCTGCCCTTCGCTCGGAGTCTCAGAGCGGCTTACAATCTCTTTTCCCTTCCTCTCCCCACAACAGACACCCTATGAGGTCGGTGGGGCTGAGAGAGCTCTTTCAAGGACTGCTCTTGAGAGAACAGCTCTGAGAGAACTGTGGCTTGCCCAAGGTCATCCAGCAGCTGCTTGTGAAAGAGTGGGGGACCCAACCATTGGCATTCCCTCCATGATTCCTCCTTCCTAACCAATGTTGTCATCGCAGTTCTTACATTTTGCATGTATTTTGCCTTTTAAAAAAAATTGACTTAATGATGTGTGTTGGGGGGTAATGGTGGATTTTGATGGCTTTAAAATGTGATTGTATCATATATGTTTTAAATTGTTAGCTGCCCTGGTGGCCCTTGTAAGGGCAGAAAGACGGGATGCAATTTTTAAAAATAAATAATAACAAGAAATGAACTAACTTCTTTTATTGTATTTGCTCAAAGCCATGGCAAACAATAAATAATGGTGCTGTCTCGCCAGCAGAGGGGCACATCCATTCGTCAAGGAGGTAGATTTGGGGGGCGGAGCCTAAGGAGGGCGGGGCTTGGGGAGGGAGCTCAGTGAGGTATACTGCCACAGACTCCTCCTTCCAAAGCAGCCATTTTCTCCAGGGGAACTGATCTCTGTCCCCTGGAGACAGCTGTAATCCCTGGAGATCTTCAGCCACCACCTGGAAGTTGTTTATACATACGCTGAAGCATCATATATAAAAAAGTTACACATTAATTGAGAAGAATATCTTAAATGATATAAGCAATAGTTATATTTAGTGACAGGTAAAAGGGGAATTCATGGAAGCAGTGACATACTTCACATTCCTGGGATCCAAGATCACTGCAGACAGTAACTGCAGCTCTGAAATTAAAAGACGCCTGCTCCTTGGGAGGAAAGCGATGGCAAACCTAGACAGCATAATAAAAAGCAGAGATATAACCCTGCCAACAAAAGTCCGTATGGTCAAAGCAGTAGTATTCCCAGTAGTAATGTATGGCTGCGAGAGCTGGACCATAAGGAAGGCTGAGCACCGAAGAATAGATGCTTTCGAATTATGGTGCTGGAGAAGACTCTTGAGAGTCCCCTGGACTGCAAGGAGATCAGATCAGTCAATCCTAAAGGAAATCAACCCTGACTGTTCCCTGGAAGGCCAGATCCTGAAGCTCAAATACTTTGGCCACCCAATGAGAAGGGAGCACTCACTGGAGAAGACCCTGATGCTGGGAAATACTGACGGTCAAAGAAGAAGGGGACGGCAAAGGATGAGATGGTTAGACAGTGTCATAGATGCAACGGACATGAAATTAAGCAAACTCTAGAGGACAATGGAGGACAGGACGGCCTAGCATGATGTGGTCCATGGGATCACGAAGAGTCGGACTCGACTGTGCAACTGAACAACAACAACAACACTGTATACGCAAATAAATTATGAAACACAATACACAATATACAAATTTTCAAGAATTTTTAAAAAACCGAATTATTTCCAAAAACGGCAAAGATGGCAAAAAAGACCCAGCAAAAAGAAGCTTGCAAGACTACGGGGAGTTGGTAAAATCACGTTTCTGTAATCAGATCTTACCACTTCATCAGATCTTACCACTTCAAATGTCTATGGATACATCAGTGTTATACTAAACAATATACCACAAGATATGCCTAATGTACAGTCAACCAGAAAAATTAACAAATCTCCAGAAAAAAGTAAAATGACAAGACCTGCTCATGACTCAAATGTACTTCCTGACTCCCCAAAGTCTTGTAAGTTTTTTGGGGGGGGGGTTGCTATTTTTTGGGCATCTTTGCCATTTTGGGAAATAGTTAGAATTTTTTTCTGTGTTACACTCTTGAAAATCTCTATATTGCATATTGTTTCATGATTTATTTGTGTACACAGTGTAAAGGTAAAGGTTTCCCTTGCTCAAAAGCCAGGCGAATCTGATTCTAGGGGGCAGTGCTCACCTCCATTTCCAAGCCGAAGAGCCAGCGCTGTCTGAAGAGTTCTCCATGGTCGTGTGGCCAACATGACTAAATGCCAAGGCACAGGGAATGCTGTTACGTTTCCATGGAAGTGGTACCTATTTATCGACTTAAAATTTCTTGCTTTTGAACTGCTAGATTGGTAGGAGCTGGGACCAGAGATGGGAGCTCACCGTCATGTGGCACTCGGGTCTTGAACTTGTGAACTACCAGTCTGCAGTTCAGCGTCTTAACCACTTGAGCCACTGCAGCCCCTACATGTATACATATACACTGTATACAGTGTACCCCTCACTAAATACAACTATTGCTTGTATCATTCAAGATATTCTTCCCAATTGATATGCAACTTTTCTATAAACGGCTTTTGTATAAACTCCTTTCACACTGTAGTCCTTTTTTGTTATAACCACCTGAAAGCTGACAACTCTAAGAGTAGGGGAGGGCAATTGCCACCAATTCCCTTCCCTCTTAGCCACCCAGGCTGTGACTAAGGGTCCCTTGACCCTAGGAAGTGGCATTTTAGGAGTCTCTTTGAGCTGTAACAGGAGGGGGGAAGAAGGCAGAGAAGTTTTCCTCTTGCACCTTCATTCTGCTTGGTGCTTTGGATCCAACTCCCAAATTTAAAGAATCTTCCCCGCCCCCTGCACCTGGCCTTTGCTTTATTAAAATCAACCACTGTCTGTTAGAATCATAAGCCTCCGCTAATATTTTTCCCGTTGAATTAACTCCAGTCGGCTCCAAGGAAGGCTGTTTCAATACCTTTTTTTCCTCCCCTGACAGGTAGGAAATTAACTACATACCGTGTCCTATTGGATTCAACTTTAATAGTATCAATAAACATTTCTGATTAAATTATGGAATTGATTTTATCATTCTGAACATTATGTTTTTACATCAATATTACCTTATGACAAGCAAATGTAGTTACCGCTTTCTTATTGATCACACGCGTGGCCCTCCAAACACGCTCATTTGACTATATTACAAAATCAAACTGGATATGCTGTCATACTGCAGCAACTTTGGGTTGTAACCTAATATGGAAAACCAAGGACGGATGGATTATCAATTATTCCCCTTCATTCTCTCCCTACTCTGGAAGGGGGGGGGGGGGAGGCCTACCAAGTTGCTTTCATAGTTCCACACAGGCCCTGACTTGTGGGAATGTGATTATTTTCATGTGTCAGTCCTTAATCTCTCCCTCTTAACAATGATCACCTATTTGTCGTGTTCCTGGTGAGTAATATAAACACTATTTGTTAACAAGAAGGAACAGAACATTATTTATAACACGCATTCGGGCAATCACAGCCCAAGCACACACAAACACACACAACAAAGTTCACGCAATTCAAAAGCAACATGTCCCGTCTTCCCAGGTCCATTCTATCAAAGAAAAAACAGGCACACGTTGGCCCGTTTCATTTCAGGTTTAATGTTCTGTTAAGAGAACGCATAATTCACAAGCACCAACGTTGTTCGGATACACGCCGAATAGTAAATCAAAGGTGGAACAGGGCTGAATATAATTAGCTCGGGAATAGTGACGTCTGATCAGATAGGAGAAGTTTCGGTTACCCGCATTCTCTTCTCCGTAGTTCAGAGCCGTTGTGGAACTGAAGGTATCTGGTTGATATTCTAAAGTAAACTATGAGGAACGGCTAACTGAGCCCATAAGCTACCTTGTCAGTTCGCAGCATTGCAACCCACCTCAGTGAACATCAGTATGTTACCTGAAGGTGTCTTTCCAAGCTGGCGAGTCTTGTTTTCTTGCTGGGTAATTATATCAACTAATCCTTTGGACTTTTGGGGTCAGCTGAAGTCTTACACTCCAATTACGGGTGGCGGGTTCATCTGGAATATTGTCAATGTCTTTAGGCTCAGAGCAAGTATCTGCCTTGCCAGGCCTCCCTGAAGAGTCTGGGCCTTTTCAGTTTAGAAAAGAGACGTCTAAGGAGGGCGTGTGATAGGTTATAAAATTACGCATGGGGTGGAGACAGTGTACAAAGAGATCTCCCCCCCTCTCCCAATAACTAGAACTCAAGAGCATCCAATGAAGCCGATGGTCAGTTGATTCAGGACAGACACAGGGAAGTACTTCTTTATACTGCGAGTCATTAAAATGTGGGATTCGCTGCCAGAGGTTGTAGCAATGGCCACAGAAATAAACAGCTTTAAAGGGGGATTGAACAGATTTGTGGGTGATAGGTCTATCAGTGGCTACTAGCCATGGATACTAAAGGGAACTTCCACATTCAGAGGCAGGCAACCTCTGAATCCCAGTGCCAGGACATAGCATCAGGTGAAGGCCTCAGCCTCTCCAACCTGTTGTTGGGCCAACAGAGGAGCTGGTTGGCCACTATGTGAGACAGGATGCTGGACTAGATGGACTATTGTTCTGATCCAGCAGGGCTCTTCTTTTGTTCTTATGAAGGCCTTGGCCTCTCTGCCCTGTTGCTGGCTGTCCAGAGGAACTGGTTGGCCACTGTGTGAGACAGGATGCTGGACTAGATGGACTACTGGTCTGATCAAGTGGGGCTCTTCAGATGTTCTTATGGATGCCTCAGCCTCTGTGCCCTGTTGTTGGCCCTCCAGAGCAACTGGCTGGCCACTGTGTGAGACATGATGCTGGACTAGATGGACCACCGGTCTGATCCAGCGGGTCTCTTCTCATGTTCTTATGTTCTTAAAACAAAAGCTGTTTCTCTCCAGTGCAGTTTCGATTCAAACAAATCATCTTCTTTTGTACAGGAAAGCTGATAGGAAGTTGGGAACAAGTGTATGAAGACTAAAGGGACGCAAAATTTCCCATTTTGCGGAATATAATACAACAGATTTTTAAAGAAAGAAACTTTTGGTGCTTCTGCCAACGATTCTAGTGGAATTAACTGAAGCCCAACTTGAAACATTCAGTTGGACCGGATACTGTCAACTTGTAGGGATGCCAGCCTCCAGGGGGGACCTGGGGATCCCCAGGAATTACAGCTCATCTCCAGACTACAGAGATCAGTTCCCCTGGAGAAAATGGAGGCTTTGGAGGGTGGACTCGATAACATAGTCGGAGAAATCCTGAAGAAAGTTGCCAGAGTCACCAACGAAGACACCGGTTTAATTTCCTTCGTTTTGTTTGGAGAAACTTCTTCACAAGCTATTAATCACAATAACAAGAAGTTTCTCCAAACGAAACAAAGGAAATTAAACCGGTGTCTTCGTTGGCAATGCTGGCAACTTTCTTCAGGACTTCTCCAAGGCTTAGCTCCTGGAATGAATAAATAAAGATTAGTTAGTCATTAAGTGTATAATTAGTAATAGTTATTAAGTAGTATAAGGAACTTACCTGTATTTACCTGTATGGTATTCGGTTATGAATGGCGAAATAAGCATTGTTAGATATAAATGAGTTTATTCTAAGCGTCTTACTCTCAGCCATTACTTCTTATGTTGATTGCTATTTAGCTGGGTGGTGTCCAATGCTCCCTCTAAGGTGTGGAGTCTTTTGAGCAAAAATTCTCCTTTGTGAGCTACTGGCATTAAAGTTGTGAGCAAGCGATTTGGCTGCTGCATAAATGAGTTTGCTCTGCAGCCATCCTTCCTGAGCTAAGACAAAAATGTGTGAGCCAGAGGCTAAAAAACTGTGAGCTAGCTCACACTAACTCAGCTTAGAGGGAACACTGGTGGTGTCTAATTATAACCAGCAGGGGACGGCAGGGACTATGGGTCTTCGGGGTTTGAGGAGGGGAAGGACCTCAGCGGAGTACCATGCCATAAAGTCCACCCTCCAAAGCAGCCATTTCCTCTAGGGCAGCTGATCTTGACCGTCTCAAGTTCAATTGTAATAGCAGGAGATCTCCAGGTGCCCCCCGGAGGCTGAGGACCATGGACACTGAGCCCATCCTGAACTGGTTCTTACCAACTCTAGCTGGGTGCAACCCGACCATGATTATTAACGGGCTCGGATGAAACATAGAATTTTCCTCCACACGATCATACTCTACTTGCAAGTCTCTACAGGAATCTGGGTATTTGTTGATAGAAACAGAATACCTGGCTAGAAGAGTAGAGCCCTTGAGGTGGTTCTTGTGTTTTTTATAGCCAATAATTCCTATTTTATAAATTACCAGCAGCTTCTTCACTGGAATGGCAGTCACCAGTGGGGGAAATCCCAGGGCCAACAATACATTAATAAGCATGATTTATCTTCTCACCATTCCTGGGTGTGAGTTCTGGTCAGTGAGGGTCAGAGGTTCTCATTTGAGATCAGTTAAGTCTAGGAGAGTCATTGCTCCCCTTTCTACAGACCGGTTCCTGTCCTTCATTAATGGTAAATAATAAACTCAAGATGAACGGTCCTTCATGTGATACCTGTGAGTATGTGGGTACCATGGTGAGGGGGCGTGGTTTAGTGGAAGCGCCACTGCTTGGCCTGCAGAAGGTCCCAGGTTCAATCCCCGGCATCTCCAGCTAAAAGGATCAGGCAGCAGGTGATGGGAAAGACCTCCGCCTGAGATCCTGGAGAGCCGCTGCCAGTCTGAGTAGACAGTATTGACCATGACAGACCAAGAGTCTGATTCAGTAGAAGGCAGCATCATTTGTTGGGGGAGTGGCTTTGGCTCAGTGGTAGAGCCTCTGCTTGGCATGCAGGAGGTCCCAGGTTCAATCCCCAGCATCTCCAGTTAAAAGGACCAGGCAGCAGCAGATGATGGGAAAGATCTCAGACTGGAGACTCTGGAGAGTTGCTGCCAGTCTGAGTAGACAACACTGACCTTGATGGACCAAGGGTCCATCAGTAGGAGGTAGCTGATTCAGTAGAAGGTAGCTTAATGTCTTCACGACACCCACCAACACCTTTCCCGGAGCTCAAGTGTTTTTAGAATGCAGGTGGTGATTTTGACCAGGAGGTCTTTTGACCAGCCACTGGAGAGCAGATTGGCTGAGAAGATTTCTAAAAAAAAAACTGCTTTGGGAGCAGCGGTCACCACAGCAACAAGGATCTCTGATTAGTGATGGAAGTTAGACTGTGTGTGTATGCAAGAAAATATATTCATTTTAAAAGGCATCCCGTTAAACAGAGCTTCTGCCTGGAATGTTGGAGAGAGCCAGTTTGGTGTAGTGGTTCGGAGTGCGAACTCTGATCTGGGAGAACCATGTTTGATTCCCCACTCCTCCACATGCAGTTGCTGGTGTGACCTTGGGTCAGTCATAAGTTCTTTCAGAGCTGTTCTCTCATAAGCTGTCCTTGAAAGAGCTCTCTCAGCCCCACCTACCTCCAGGGTGTCTATTGTGGGGAGGAGAAAGGAAAGGAAATTGTAAACTGCTCTGAGACCCATCTGGGTAGTGAAGGGAGGAATATAAATTTAATCTCCCCCCCCTCCTCCTACAGTTTTGCATAACCTCAGTCCCTGATATCTTGCAGCTGGCTCTGCCCTTTGCAGCAGCCATTTTGTGGCTGCCCACACACCCCCTGTGTCAGAATCCCAGTGGTGCCTACAGACTCAAAAATGGTCGGGACCCCTCCAATAGATGGTCATCAAAGAGACGCTCAATAGCATTCTGTTAAAATGACCAGCCTCAAACCTGAGTCAGCCACAAAATATGGCAGTCACAGTTTTCGTCAGGAGGAACTCTCGCAGGTTGTGAAATCACTTTGAAGAAAGGGTGTCATCCTCACGGACATGATAAACAAATCAGTGGTTCCAAAAGTAGGGTTGTTTTCATATACTGCTGTGCACAACCTTCAGGCATGGCCTGGATAGCTCCTGGAATTATGACTGATCTCCGGGCGACAAAGATCAGTTCCCCTAGAGAAAATGGCCCCTTTGGCAGGACTGATGCTTGGAATCTATTGTGTTATACCCCACTGAGGCCCCTCCCCTCTCCACATGCAGCCAGATGGGTGACTTTGGGACAGTCACAGTTCTCAAAAGAGCTCCCTCAGCCCCACCTACCTCATGGGGTGTCTGTTGTGGGGAGAGGAAAGGAAAGGAGACTGTGAGCTGCTCTGAGACTCCTTTGGGTAGTGGAGAGTGGGGTATGAGTCCACTTCTTCTTCTTCTTCCCCTTTCTAGGATCCACCTCCAAATTTCCAGGAATTTCCAAACCCAGAATTGGCAACCCTGCTCCAAGGGTCACAGTGCTAGTATGGGAAGCAGGGTTGCCAGCCTCCAGGTGGTCCCTGAAGATCTCTCCCTATTACAGTTGTTCTCCAGATGACCAAGATCAGTTCCCCTGAAGAAAATGGCTCCTTTGGAAGGTGGACTGTATGCCCTGCTGAAGTCCCTTCTCTCCCATAACCCCAGGCTCAATCCCAAAAATCTCCAGGTATTTCCCAACCCAGAGCTACCAAGTGACCACAGGGGATGGGTAACCCACTGTGGAGGGACTGAGCATGGATCAGCAGTGTTACCATTAAGGACTGTCCAACCACACTGGTATCACATGACTGGGTCACAACAGTCAACACACAACTGCTTTGTTCTCTGGCATCAGACCATGTCCTAAAAATGCTGGGGAAGGAAAGCAAAACACGAAGAGCCACAGTTCCCTTCCCTGCATTACAGAACAAGAAAATCCAGGAGATTAGCTGTTGGAGGTCTTCAGAAAAGATGGTTTTGCAAACGTCTCGGACTGGAAAACAAACAGTGGCCCTCATCACGAGATCATGACTCCGAGATTGACACTCCGAGATTATCTATACTTGGCAGGCAGTATGGAGAGTGTTGACGTTGAACAAGAGCTCTTCCGACAGCATCATATTTTTCTCCCACCTCTTCTCCAAGGAGTGGCAACCTCCTCTCTAGGGCTGCGGTCCTAAGGATGCTTTCCTGGAAGGGAGCCCCATGGGTCCTGTTGCTGAGTAGACGTGCTGAGGCTTGCTTCCTAAGTCCGCCCCCACAAACCTGTGAGGCGGGTTAAGCCGAAGGAGGTTACTTGGCCCAAGGACACCCAGAGAGTTTCGCGAATGAGAAGGGGTTTGAGGACCCAGTTCCCAAGGCCTCCTAGTCTAACCACCACACTACACTACACCACACTACACTCTGGGATTCCAACCTTCAAGTGGGGGCTGGAGGTTTTCCAGAAATACAACTGATCGTCAGACTACAGAGAGCAGCTGTGGCTCAGTGGAAGAGCCTCTGGTTTGCATGCAGAAGGTCCCAAGCTCACTCCCTAGACAGTATGAAGGACCGCCATCTAAAGACCCTGGAGACCGGCTGCCAGTCTGAGTAGACAAGACCAACCTCGGTGGACCGATGGTCTGATTCACTATAAGGCAGTTTCCTGAGTGTTCATGAGATCGGTTTCCCTGGAGGAAGTGGCTTCTTTGGAAAATACAGAGCTATTAGCCACGAGGTATAGATAGAACACTATGTTTGGAGCAGTGATGCTCTGTATTCATGGTGCTTCTGGAGTTCTGGCCCAGCTGGTGGACCTCCTGATGGCCCCAGGGTTTTGGCCACTCTGTGACACAGAGTGTTGGACTGGATGGGCCATTGGCCAGATCCAACATGGCTTCTCTTATGCATTAAGGGGGAGGGGGGGCAACAGTGGGAGGGCTTCTAGTGTCCTGGCCCCACTGCTGGACTCCTGATGGCACCTGGTATCTTTGGCCACTGTGTGACAGAGTGTTGGACTGGATGGGCCACTGACCAGATCCAATATTGGCTTCTCTTATGTTCTTAAGTTTATTAATAATGCAGCAGCGTTTCCATTTCATAGGACATGAAAGAAAGGAATTGTGAAAAGAGTAGGGTCCAGACAGGGGTTTCCCCTGATTTTTTGGGCTTCAATCTGCTGCCGGCCAGCTGGCATATTCAGGGATGTCGGGCAGCAATGTTCTGATTTTTGACCAAAACTCTATGGTAGAATTAGCTACAAATGATAAGTTGTGCCCCAAAAACAGAGTGTCGCCACCCGACATTCCTGATGTGCCTACATCACTTCTCTTATGTTCGTATGAGGGTGCAAATCTTTGACACTATACCCCGCTGAGGTCCCTGCCCTCCCCAAACCATGCCCACCCCAGTCTCCATTCCCCCAAATCGCTAAAAATTTCCCAACCCAGAGTTGGCCAACCCATATACTGGTCCTTTGAAGTTCACCATTGCCCACATACTTGGCAACGAAGTGACCAGAAACTCACAGGATGGGAACTGGACCTTCAACTCTGATACGAGGTTGGTTGCCAGAAGGTTAAAGCCAGGATGCTGAATTAATATGATTTGCACTATTTCTTCCACATCTGGGCAGCCATTTTCGGTGGTGATTAACTGTCGTCTTTCGGGGAAGTCAAGTCTGACTAAAACAACAAGAACAAATGGGAGAGAAAAGCTCTCCGGTGATTTCCTTTATATATACAACCACTTGTGTAACATAAGTCTGAGAATATATATATTTCCCTGGGCATGGAACCCCATTCATTTATCCAATATACAGTTCCACTGGCTACTCTAATGGAACAGAAAAACCATTTATCTGGGTTGGCTGAAGCTACACAGGTGTTTTTGGTAAGGATTGTAGTTACATTTTGATTGCTCGAGTCCCTGTTCCTACATCATGCAAGGAAACACGATATCCCCTGACAGACCTTACAGAGCCAGATTGGGTTGACCTGTTCCTTGTGATTATAGTTGAGTTTTCATTAATCCTAGCTACTTTGGAATGTTGTACACTATAATTCAACCCCTCCCCCCTCAGAGAAAACCCTATTTATGGTTTGCAAGTGAACAAACTGGGAATCTAATTATTACCTCAATCACATTAAAGGAGTAGGTTGTATGTTATTGTATTGTCCATTTTATAAGGACGTTTGTTCCACTTATTTTGCGCCTCTGTTCTGTCCAAGTGCCCAAGGAGAGCTGAAAAACTCTATACGTATCTTCTCCTCGCCGCTCGCTCCAGTGAGATCCCTTCTAAAGCAGTCAAATTCTGTGCTGAGACTCTTTCCGTAAGACCATATGCATTTCGGCCCCTTAGGACCTTCCTCAGTGGCCAATATTTCTATTGTAAGACAACACCACCCCAGAAATAAATATATGAAAAAAAGATTTTCTTTAGAGTCAGGTGTTGCTTTCCCATGTGATGTGCAGTTGCTAAAAGTGTACACAGTAGGCCGTGGACAATCTCTCATGGTAACTGCAAAAGCTCTCCAAATTGTTCTGGTAACGAATATCCAATGTGTCTGGATGTATGTCTCTTCCAGCAAAGGATTACTAAGGGGCCAAAATTCATATGGCCTATTGGTCATAAGATACACCCATCAATTGTATATGTAAAAATATCAGCTCTGTGTGTCAAAAGTTTTAAGAGTCTGATATTTGGACCGTTTCTATTAACCTATTGTAGCTTTTATTAATATGTACACCATCATAAATATTTGTATTTTTATAATAACTTATTTTCTTAGCCTAACCCTCTTAGATCACATCCCACATTTTTAGCCACAAGAAAACTTTTTTTAAAAAAAAATGGGGTGGTGTTTTTATCAGCTCATTAAAAATCTATTACGTTGATTGGTCTTCGGAGAAGCTGTATTAGTTGCTCAGAAATGTCGTGATCCAGCCGAAGGTACCCTCTCTTGTTTCTTATTAACGCTATTAACATAAGTGTGAAGTTCAATTAATTGTGTTTTAATTTTCTCTTGCTCTCCCCCTCCCCGCACACGCCTGAAACTTAATTTTTGTTTCACAGACACAAAATGGCATGCTCTTCGAGTTTTCTTATGCCTGCATTGTAGTGATCCCTCTCAAACAATTTATTTCTTCTGGATTAAGGGGTGGGGGGAGATGCTGTCCTTCTGGTCTTACAGATGGAGAACATCTGATCAGTTTTGGACTCTGTCTCATCTTCACTGACTCACAGAAATCACCAAGGCAGACATGAAGAATCAGATGCCTAAGACATCTATTTCCATTAACACATGTTGGTTTGGGATACATTTGAAGTTCATCCAGCCATCTGTGTCTCTTCCCAGAACACATTTCACTCCCATACCCTCATGTTCACAAAGTCGTTCATGGCTTGACATATTTTCTTATTGTGTGCGTATGTAAGTGCTGTTGAGTCGCTTCTGGACGTGTGGCGATCCTATGAATTAACATTCTCCAACAAGTCCTGCCGTTAACAGCCTTGCTCGGAACTTGCAAACGGAGGGCCCTCGTGGCTCCCTTGGTGGAGTCCATCCATCTCATGTTGGGGTTTCTTCTTATCCTGCTGCCTTCCACATTTCCTAGCATTCTTATCTTTTCTAGTGACTCTTCTCTTCTCATAATGTGACCAAAGTACGATAGCCTCAGTTTAGATGATCCCCACACACAAAAAGCTATAGTTAGATAAAATTTAGGATGGCTTTGTTATGGAACACTGATCAGACAAATTATTACAATTGGAACTTGGTAATTACTGTTCCATATTTGTGGAACAGTGGTCCCCATTTTGATTATATGGCACAGATGAGTCTTCTGCCTCACAACCCATACCTTATGTGTGATGCTCTATGAGAGCTGGTTTGGTGTGGTGGTTAGGAGTGTGGACTCTAATCTGGGAGAACAGGGTTTGATTCCCTACTCCTCCACATGCAGCTGCTGGAGTGACCTTGGGTCAGTCAGAAGTTCTTTCAAAGTTGTTCTCTCATGAGAAGTCCTTAAAAGAGCTCTTTCAGCCCCACCTACCTCACAGGGTGTCTGTTGTGGGGAGGGGAAGGGAAAGGAGATTGTAAGACTCTGAGACTCCAGGTGAAGAGCAAGGTATAAATCCAATCTCCTTCTTCTCCTCCTCCTCCTCCTCCTCCTCCTTCTTCTGGAAATCAAGGGATGTACACAGTCTTAGGACCTCCCAAAATGGACACTGTCTGGCCAAAATTAAGCACCTGCTTAACTCTCCTCTTGAGATCAAATTGGATGCGATGGGTCGGCCATATCCAATGTATGTTTTTATTCTACAGCCTTCCAAGAAAGCTCCTTAGTTTCACTGCCTTCTCCAGCGATTAATCCTGACATTTTTAGAGGGCCCCTGACCCCTTTCCCTTAATTGGTCTAATCTTCAGCAGCAATGAAATTCAAAATCTCTGTTTATTAGGCTTCTGGAGAGTTTGGGAAAAAAAAGAAAAAGAATATCCTTTATATTATTCCCCTGAATTTCTTCTTGGCTCAAACATTCCTCCCCCATCAGTATTTTTTTCATATGCTCAGCAACATCTGCAGGATGTGAAAGACAAAGAAGCAAACCAGATGTTGCAGGAGGTAGCAACACTAAAAGAAACAGAATTTGGTGTCCATCATCTGTCTTTATGTGTCAGTTTCTCCAGTGGAGAGAGAGAGAGAGAAACAAAGACAAGAACCATGTTCTTTTTCCAGTCTCTCCAACCAGAGATTTATAATCCTCGCTTAAAAAGTTAACACATAACTCTCATTAAAGCCAAATTTCCTTTAGCAATTTTCGGGGGGGGGGGATAGATTAAGGAAATGCGGATGTTTATCTCGCCCATCAGCGTTTATTCATTTCGGTAATTATCACTTAATTAGGCTGTCAAAGGGCAGGCGAGTCTGCAGTGAGCATCAACCCAATACCAGAAAAGTTTACTGCTTTGGTCCCAAAGTTCTCATGCCTCCGCTTTCCTACCAAAATCCCTTCCCTTGCCAAGCTTTTGGAACCAACAATCTGATAGGGAGGGCAGATCTTTACAAAAATAATAAATTACGCAACCCAGATCCATCAGTCACAGTTTGTAGTTGTCAGGAGCACGTAGGCTGATACAACAGTGCCCCCAAAAGCATGCAACCCGCAAACGTCCCGAAATCGGATACCCTCCGCCAAATCTCCACCGCTCCCAAGTTCCAGGCTGCTTTTTCATCTGTGAAGTATCTATTTTAAGAGGCTCTTGGCTAGATTCAAGATGTAACACAGCTTGCTAATACTTCCAAGTGGGGAGGCCAGGGTGGAATCAAGAGAACTGCAACTGGATGTTCAAAAAAAAAAAATCCAGCAATTTTCACTCACACCGAAGGAATTTCACAGAGGGATTATAAAAGCAACCCAAACCAAAAGAACAAAATCCCAAATGACCCCGGAGAACTCTGCCGGAGGAAGGATATATCACTAGTTTAATATATAAATCTTATTAAACTCAATCGTGGCCAAATATAGTAATTTGTTATCAAACGCTTTGAATCGTATTACAAATTGCCACATTTGGGTCTCTCCGGCTGCCTGCCAAGCCGAAGGCCTAATTAAGGCGGCGGAGAAAGAATAGCACTCTAATTAGTTTAATTACAGTATGATGAATTATCAAGCTAATCCTTAAAAACAATGGGCAATTAGCCTTTTTGAAGTTCATACCCTTGTTTTGCAAAGTAGAGAACGAAGCAGGATGTAGTTTCGGCGGCGATGTTTTTTTCCCCGAAGCACCGAAAGCTTGCGTTTTCGAAAGGACCACTTCACAAGCAGTGGGGGAAGAGAAGATTGGCCAAGCATCGAAGAAGATGTAAGACCCAATGATGCTGTGAATTGTAGCAAGCACAATATCAATGTGTAGCCCAGATCAGATTGTCCCTCTCTAAGCAAGGATCTTTAAATTCCTTATTGCAGCAATAGAGCCAATTTGGCGTAGTGGTTAAGAGCACAGACCCTAATCTGGGAGAACCGGGTTTGATTCCCCACTCCTCCACATGCAGCCCGCTGGCGTGATCTTGGGTCAGTCGCAGTTCTCGCAGAGCTGTTCTCTAAAGAGCGGTTCTCGAAGAGCTCTCTCAGCCCCACCCACCTCACAGAGTGTCTGTTGAGGGGAGAGAAAGGGAAAGGAGCTTGTAAACCACTCTGAAGGTGATTCCGCACTAGACCTTAAATTCTGGTTTAACCCTGTCCCCGAACTTTTTTGTTTCCACATTACATTGAGGTCACCTCGTGTAAAGTACTGACTTCGGAGACGCATTGAGTGATTAAAGCTCATAGTTTACTGAGAGGTCGAGATAAGGATAACAAACTGGACTTGCAGGTCCGCTTATATTCCCCCTTCAAGACCGCACCCATGCACACACCCAACACCCATGGTAGGTTATTTACATGCCCCTGCCACCTATAGGTCTCCCTACAGATTGTGGGCTTCTCCATTGGTCCCCAACTAGGATCCTCCAGGTCTATTGTCCTGGGAGTGAAACTCGATGGCTTCCCCTGGCCATGTGTGTGGTCGACCTCGGTTTCACCTCACACTTGTCCTGAGATAAACAGATGCTGTTGTAACCAGGGACAAATGCAAGGTATTGTGTCGCAAGTTGAACTCTGATAAAACCAGGAATGAGATCCAAGTGCAGAAAGGACAGGGTATAAATCCAATCTCCTCCTCCTCCTCCTGGTCCTCCTTTTGGTCCTCCGCCTCCTTCTCCTCCTTCAGATGAAAGCATCAGTCTTGCCAATGTGGAAGCATCTAGTAGGGTTACTAACCTCCAGGTTGGTCCCGGAGATCTCCCGGAATTGCAGCTGATCTACACACTACAGCAATCAGTTTCTCTGGAGAATATGGCGCTTTGGAGGGTAGATGCTGTGGAATTATGCCCCACGGAGGTCCCTCCCCTTACCAAACCTCACCCTCCCTGAGCTCCACTCCCCCAGTCTCCAGGGATTTCCCAACTCAAAACTGGCAACTCCTAGCCTCTAGCCTCTGAATAATCCAAAGCAATCAGCAAAGGATAGCCGCCTATACTCCAAAGCTGGTGCTCTATATTTTCAAGAAAAAGACTTGCTTTCTACCCCACAGCTAGCATCACATCGACATTTCAGTGCAAAGGTTTTCTGACTTGCAGTTTAATGAAAATAATAAGGGTAGGGTACCCTAAACCTCCATGGAGCAAAATTTATTTGTTTATGTATTTAGTTAGTCACTTATTAAAATATTTTTACTTCACCCTTATGGTTTAAGTATGAAGTCTTCCTCTAATCCAGGGGTCCCCGACCTTTTTGAGCCTGCAGGCACCTTTGGAATTCTGACACAGCATGTTGGGCACAGCTACAAAATGGCTGCAGGAGGCGGAGTCAGCCACGAAATGGCTGCCAAAGCTGACCTTCAATCACACAGTGAAGATGCTCGTGTTGAGGTGGCAGCTGCTGCCAAAGAAACATTTTTAAAAATCTCCTCAGCCAACTCCTCAGCCCCAGCGGCCAATCAGATTAACTGAGCAAAAGCCCCAGTTGGCCCCACCCACTTTCAAAAAAATGGCAGGAACCAGGAAAAAGGTGTAGGCAGGCAACATGGTGTTCACAGATACTGTGTTGGGAACCCCTGCTCTTATCTAACATAAAAACATCAGAAGAGCCCTGCTGGATCAGACCAGTGGTCCATCTAATCCAGTATCCTGTGTCACGCAGTGGCCAACCAGTTCCTCTGGAGGGCCAGCAACAGGGCAGAAGAGCTGAGGCCTTCATAAGAACATCAGAAGAGGCCTGCTGGATCTGACCAGTGGTCCATCTAGTCCAGTATCTTGTCTCACACAGTGGCCAACCAGTTCCTGTAGATGGCCAACAACAGGGCATAGAGGCTGAGGCCTTCCCCCAGTTTGTTGCCTCCTGGCTCTGGGATTCAGAGGCTTAGTGCCTGTGAATGTGGAGGTTCCCCTCAGTCACCATGGCTAGCAGCCACTGATAGACTTCTCCTCTGTGAATCTATCTAACTCCCTTTTAAAGCTGTTTATTCCTATGGCCATCATGACATCCTCTGGCATCGAATTCCACATTTTAATCCAATTTAAGCAAGTCTCCATCCAGGTTAAACGACTTCCACTGGAAGAAGTTTCTTTCGGCTAGTGGAAGAGTCCTTGGAGGGTGGTTGGAATGTGTGGTACTGTCTTTATACAACCCTGGTATGTGTGGCACTGTCTTTATGCTCATACCACCACATTCCATCCAAATCCATCCCAATCTCAAAGCACTCTGATTTGTGGGAGCCAATGGTGTGGACATTGACATGTCCTCCTAAATAACCTTCTAACAACTCACGTGATTCTTCCATTGGAGGAAAAGCCACTTAAGTTGGAGGAAGATCCCTTGAAAGAGGGCTGTATCCACCCCAATGTATGCAACACATCTCCAGCTAACCCACTGCTGATTTCCAAAGATGGAAGGATTTCTATTAGCAGAGTGAGACTTCCTTGCCTCCCTTGCAGCTCAAGGTGCCTCCTGAAATGCTGTCCCAGAAATAACATGAAGGAAGAGTTTGAGGGGAATCAAGGAAAATCTGCATCCCTTCTGCTGGTGGAAATCCTTTCTGGGATTGATCCCCCTATTTGGCAACTCAGGCCGCAGTATTTTTAGCCAGTCTTTTATCAACAAGAGAATCAAGGCTGCCAAGGGTCGCCACAAACATCTGGAGAAGATTCCCTCTGGGGACCTCCCCTCATCCAAATCCAGCCCAATCACCCTATCACAAATCCCATACATTTCCCCAGCTCCATAGATCCTCCAGGGTTTCTCCCCCTAGTTTATTCTTCTTCACAGCCCTAAGAATTTTCATACATCTCCCAACACATACAGAAGATTTCCTGTAGCCTCTACAAGATCAGGGGCAGGATCGCCAGCAACTATTGACCTGAAGAGTAAGAGGAAATACCTCAGACATTAAATATTCAGTAGTAGTAAAGACAGTACGCTGAGCTGGATGGGCAGGGTAGCCTGATCTCATCAGATCTTGGAAGTCTAGTAGGGTTCTACTTAGTACTTGAATGGGATACCGCCAAAGTAGTCCAGAGCTGCTACTCAGAGGTAGGCAATGGCAAACCACTTCTGAAGGTCTCTTGCTTTGAAAACCTCTTGAGGGGTCACCATAAGTTAAAAGAGAATAAGGTCTTCACCCTGCCCTGTTTAGCCTGGCTGTCCTTTCCCCCCTTCTGATCTCCTTGCCTGCTGGGTCTCTTCTGAGCTGTAGTTTGGGACCTGTGATGTCACAGAGAGCTGGTGTTGCCAGAGAGTGTCATTAGCTTAGTTGCCCTGGTTTTTTGGGGGGGAACACTACGTAACTTGGGGGCCATCCTGGATGGGCTAGGTTAGCCCAGTGTCACCAGACCTCAGACGTTCAGCAGGGCCGGCACTGATCAGTACTTGGATGGGAGACCACCAAGGAGGTCCAGGCATCACATCCTCCCCAAATCCCACCCCACCCAGGAACGCAGAGGCAGGCTGTGGCAAACCACCTCTCTATATCTCTTGCCTTGGCCTACATGACCCAGGCTAGCTCAATCTTGTTCGATCTCCAAAGCTAAGCAGGGTCGGCCCAAGTTAGTACTTGAATGGGAGACCACCAAGGAAGTCCAGGATCGTGACACATAGGCAGGCAGTGGCAAATCACCTCTCTACATTTCTTGCCTTGACCTGGATGGCCCAGGCTAACCCGATCTTGTTAGATCTCAGAAGCTAAGTAGGATCAGTCCTAGTTAGTACTTGAACGGGAGACCTCCAGGGAAGGGTTCCCATATATCAGCTGTGATTTGACAGCACTTTCCACAACCACCAGTACAGAGAGTCGGTAGTACCATTTTTGGCCTCGGTTACTCTGGTCATGTCTCCAAAACGGGTTCTTCTAGGCAGTTTTCACTAGCTGTTATTAAAAACTGGCACAGTCATTCAGTGGATTACAGACATTTGGCATACTGACACTGGAGACTATTCCCTCTGGAAGTGCCCTAATTTCAGCACATCTCATAGCAAAAGAATGGTAATAAAGACTGTCAACAAATTTAGAAGTTTTTGTTTTTTTTACTTCGACAGCTGAAAACAAATTTCCAGTGGGGTGTTTACTAAAACATCTAATTGATTTTCTATATCTTTAACATCTTTTGCATGGCCGTAGCGGAGGAAAGTGCTGTTAAGTAACAACTTATGGCAACCCCTATGGTGTTTTCAAGGCAAGAGATGAACAGAGGTGGTTTGCCATCGACTGCCTCTGCAGAGCAACCTTGGACTTCCTTGGTGGTTTCCCGTCCAAAGACTAACCGGGGCCGATTCTGCTTAGCTCCTGAAATCTGACGAGATACCGGTAGCCTGGGCCATCCAGGTCAAGGGAAGAGACAATCAGAGGTGGTTTGCCATTCCCTGCCTGTGCATAGCAACCCTGGACTTCCTCGGTGATCTCCCATCCAAATACTGACCAGGGCTTACTTTGCTCAGGGGAAAGAGATTGTAAGCCCCTCTGAGACTCCGAGCGAAGGGTAGGATATAGATCCAATTCTTCTTCTCCTCCTCCTCCTCCTCCTCCTCTTCCTTCTCCTCCTTCTCCTCCTCCTCCTCCTCTTTCTCCTTCTTCTCCTCTTCCTTCTCCTCCTTCTCCTCCTCCTTCTTCTTCTCCTCTTCCTTCTCCTCCTCCTCCTCCCACTCCCTGTCTCCCCGCGAAGCAGTGGCACCGCTAGAATTTATAGCGCCATCTTCTAGGCTATTTGCTGTGTTTCTTTGGTTTTAATTGCTGGTTTAAACTGAATTTTAATATTATACAGCACTGTTGTACACCGCCCTGAGCCCTGTCCTTCAGGGTAGGGCATTTTTTTTTTTTTTAAATAATCAACTTCAGTAAATAAATAAGTAATAAATCTGTTTTCGCCTGCTCTGTGTTGCTGGTGATCCATAATGGCATTCGGGTTACGCTTTTCTTTTGCGAAGCCATGCAGAGTCAGGCCGATGCCGTTACCCGAGCCCCTTCATCTTGGTGAAACGTTTTCCCTGCTGGGAGCTTATTTTAGAAACCGAGTATAACTGCGACATGAAATGTAGCCAGATATCAAACAAGAGATCCCCATATGGCGGAGCAGTCTTATTGCTTGGCTCGAGGAAGCGAATGCAAATGCTGGTGATAAAAATGGGAGGGGGGGGAAGGAAATGCAATGGAAATATTGACTTCAGAATCTCACTTTCCTACGGGGCAGGAGTTGGGGGGGGGGAGTTGTTCTATAAGATGGGAATGTTGTGGCAGCTGTCCCAAATTCTGCAGTCTTATTCCCCCTATAGATGCGGTTTGGGTGTGATAGAACAGGAGGGGATTATCCCGAAGGTCCAGAAAGGAAATGGGTAAACAACACTCTGTCTGTTCAGAGTTTTTCTTCTTCTTTTTTTGGTATTTAATTTTTAAATGGGTTTGTTTAGGCCTTTTCTCTTCTCTCGTAAATAAAACATCAGGAAGAATTGCCAGAACATTTCATGCGCACTGAATTTCAGAGCATTACGGGCACATGTTTCTACTAGAAGGGTTTGGATACGAAAACATCCAGAGGGGGAAGACCCTGACAGGCCCACTCCTTAAAGTCAGGGCTGCCCGTCTCCAGGCGGTGGCTGGAGATCTCCTGGGATCACAACTGATCTTCAGACGAGAGAGCAGTTCCCCTGGAGGAAATGGCTGCTTTGGAAGGTGGGCTTTATGTCATTATAACTGACCGAGGTTCTGCCCCTCCCCAAACCCTGTCTTCTTGGGCTCCACCCCTAAAATCTCCAGATATTTCCCAACCCAGATCTGGCAAACTTATCTTTAGTGCTTGTGATGACTTCAGTCAAAATTATTGGTCCACTTTGTGAGTTTCCATGAGCAGTGAACACTGTTGGAATATGCAAGGTCTATAGTGACCTACAGGGGGACAGCTGAAGGACTGGTAGATAGCATAGCTAGATTAGGGATTACAAACAATTACAAATTTATGTCCTTGCTGTCTCCTGATGGGTGCTTCTGGAGACTTCTTGCTCCTGCAGAGTTTCCTTTTTCTTGTTGTTCCTCTCACAACAGTTAGGTTAGACCGGTAAGGTTCTCTCACTTTCTTCTGTGTTCTATAAAAGTATGTTCTTCTTTAAATAAACCTAATTTTTCTTTAAACAGTTGGTGCTCCACTGCTTTGTATCTTTAAACAATGCCAAGAAAAACTACTTCCAGGTTTTGGCTTTCTTTGTTTCCTTTTTAAGTCATGGTTCTATGGCGTGGCGTCCTTTTTCTTCCTGGGCTCCTGTTTTTACGTCTACTTCTTTGTTTCGGCACTTCTCTGCCGCCTTTCGTAAAATCAAGGCAGTTTACAAATCTTACAACAGTAACTTTAATCATCCTCTCAGCTTTATTTGCTCTCTGTATCATTCAGCCTGATTGGCTGGGACACCCCATGTGATTTTTTTCCCCCTGTGACATCCCAACAGTAGGTCTGATGTCATGATGACATCACAGACAAAAGCACACCTAGCCAAGACGTGTAGGTGGCTGTGTGCTTCAAGGCTGAAGGCCGTAAGGGTCAAGAGATGGGAGAAAACGGGGAACAAACAAGGTGCTGAGCATACATTGGAGATATGAAACTGTTTCTTGAGGTAAATGATTAAAAAAAAATACTTTACACAGGGCTATTTTCGGGCAGGAACGCACAGGAATGGAGTTCCGGCTGGCTTCCAAGTTGGCCACGCCTACAGCTCCCCCCCCTTGGGTTCATCTATCCCAAAGTCTTTCAGCAGATGAATTATCCCATACAGTTCATATCTGGCACTTTTCACAGATACACACTCTGCTTCCGCTGTAGAAAGAGCCATGATAGATTGCTTTTGACTTGTCCATTCAATCAAACTGTTTCCATAAAAGAACAAGTATTCACTTGTAGATTTGCCATCAGGTGTGTCTTTGCCCCAGTTGGCATCCATGAAACCTCTCAGTCTTGGGTCATCACAGGCTGAGATTATAAATTTGTAGTCCAAAGTTCCTTTCAGGTACCTCACCAGTCTCTTTATAGCTTTCCAGTCATAGACGTTTGGTGAACTGGTCTTTTTGCATAAGAGTCCAACAGCTGAAGTTATATCTGGTCTGCAGATTGAGCTCAAATATAAGAGCCTTCCAATTACGGATTTATATTCATGGTTGTCTTTAAGTAGTTCTCCATCTGTAAGCTTTAGGTAGTCTTTTTCAAGCGGAGTACTTACTGGTTTGGAATCTTTCATTCCCACAGATTCAATAAAGTCCATGATCTTTTGCTTTTGGCTCAAAAGAAAATTTCCATCCTCAGTTCTTTCAATTTGTATTCCTAGGTAGTTCTTTATGACTCCTAATTGTTTCACTCTAACTTCTTTGTTCAGTTCATCTGCTCTTTGTTGTACATCTCTTTGATTTTGACAACAAATAATTCATCAACATGAATAAGTATGTATTGATAATGTCCATTTTCAAGTCTTGAGAACAAGCAAGGTTCTGTTATTCCTTGCTGAAACTTCTGTTTCTGTAACAGCTTAGTCAGCTTCGCATCCGTTTTGATATTCAGATGTTCAAGATGCATGCCCCTTGAGGCGGCTATGCTTAGAAGCGTCCTGAAGATTGTGTAGATTCGACTGATGTCCTTCCATTCAGATGATTCCTCTTCTGGTTGTACAGTTGCACAAATTCCAAGTGTTGGTGGTGGTACTCCTCTGTTGCTTCTTGCTGACTGTCTCACAGTGTTTGTGTCCCCTTCTCTTGGCGTAGGCTCTCCTGGTTCCCCTTCTGAGAGAGAACTCTCTTGTGGAGATGGACCTGCCTGTTCATGGGTGGCCCCTGCAGGTTGCCAAGCAAACAAGTTTTTAAAGGAAACTTCTGTAGATTCCTGTGTAGGTTGCACTGTGGACTCAGCTAGTTTAGAAGCCTGTAGGATATTGCATTCATCAACATGTACCACATTGTATTCCTTGACTGTACAAGTCTTAGGATCTAGGATTCTGTACCCTTTTCCTCCTATAGCATACCCCACTAGGATACCAGGTTCTGCTCGTGGGTCTAGTTTGCCCCTTCTCTCCTTTGGTATGTGGGCATAAACTTTAGATCCAAAGGCCTTTATGTGTTTAAGTCCAGGCACTCTGTTCTACCATAATTCAAAAGGACTTTTGTTTGTGACTTTTGATGGAACTCTATTATGAAGGTAGACGGCTGTAGTCACTGCTTCAGCCCAGAGTTTCTGAAAGTCCAGACCGCATTAGCATACAACACGCCATTTCTTGAATGGTTCTGTTTAAGCGTTCAGCATTTCCATTTTGTTGTGGTGAGTAAGGAATTGTAGTCTTATGTTCAATTCCTTCTTGTTGCAAGAATCTTTGGAACTCCTGGCCGTGGTACTCTGTGCCATTATCCGTAAATTGTACCTCTGGCACTTTGCCAAATTTGTTTTTAACAGTTGCAACATAACACTTAAACTTGTCAAGTACTTGACTTTTGCTTTTAAGCAGGTATGTATAGACATATCTGGATTTTGCCTCCATAAAACTGACAAAATATTTATTGCCTCCAGCAGATTCTTTCATTGGCCCAACAAGGTCTGAGTACACAGTCTCTAGAAACTTTCCACTTGGCTTAAGAGGTTGGCTTCTGTAAGAAGGAGCTGTGCCTTTTGATTTCAAACATGTATCACAACCATTTTTCATCATATCACATTCAACAGCATTGATATTACAGCCCTTCAACAGTTTCTGCACACTCTGCACATGCCTATGTGCAAATTTTACATGCCACGCATAGAGACATTCCTTGTGGTCACATTCAGATGATCTAGTGTGGTGCACTATTCCATCAGTGTCCATTTTATTATCATCAGCAACAGCAATGTCTCATTTATTCCAATATATCTGAAGCAGTGTGCCGTGTGCACGAAAGCTCATACCTTGCATAACCCTTTGTTGGTCTTAAAGGTGCCACCGGACTCTAAATTTGCTCTACTGCTGCTTATGTAAGACAGATCCCCACTCTGCCGTGGAAGCTTGCTCGGCAACCTTGGGCCAGTGACAGGCTCTAAGCCTAACCAACCTCACAGGATTGTTGAGAGGAGAAAATGGAGGCAAGGAGAATGAGGTAAGCTGCTCTGGATTCCCATTGGAAAGAAAAGCAGGGTATTAAAGAAGTAAATACATATAGAAGTAGAACATTCTGATACAGCCCTGGAGTGTTGAGTGCAGTTCTGGAGGTCTCACTTCAAAAAGGATGTGGACAGAATGAAGTGGGTGCAGAGGAGAGCAACGAGGATGATTGGGGGCCTGAAAACCAAGAAGCCCTCTGAGGAAAGGCTGAGGGACTTCTTGGGGATGGTTATTCTGGAGAAGGGGAGGCTGAGGGGGGACAGGATGGCTCTCTCGAAGTGTCTGAAGGGCTGTCCCTTAGAGGAGGGCAGGGAGCTGGTCCTGATGGCAGAAGAGGAGAGGACTCGTAAGAAGGGGCTTAAATTAAGGGCGGAAAGGGACCACCTGGATCTTAGGGAAAAACTTTTTGATGGTAAGAGTTGCGCAAGAGTCGAACCAGCTGCCTGGGGAGGTGGTGAGCTCCCCCTCCCTGGCAGTCTTGAAGCAGCATCTGGACAAACCCTTGTCAGGGATGCTCTAGGCTGATCCTGCATTGAGGAGGGGGTTGGACTAGATGGTCTGTAGGTCCCATCTGAGATTCTATGATTATGTAAGACCATATGAAGGAGACCCGAGTGATTTAGGAAAAGGCATCCCCAACAAGTTTTTTTAGAAAGTGGGTGTGGCTAGGTGGGGCTTTTGTCTAGCAGTGGTTCTGATGAGCCATTGGAGGGCTGATTGGCTGTATTATTTTTTTTCCAAAACGTTGCCTTGGCAGCAGCTGCCACCACAGCACAAGGATCTCCATTGTATGACTGAAGGGAAGCTGTGGCAGCCATTTTATGTCTGGCTCTGCCTCTCATGACGTCCGTTCTGTGGCAGCAATTTGGGGGGTGGGCCCACCACACTGTGTCTGAATTCCAAAGGTGACCACAGGCTCCAGAAGGTTATGCACATCTGATTTAAGAGAGTTGGGATGTTGTATTTTGCTACCTTCTAAACTGCAGTGAGGTAGGATGCTGGACTAGATGGACCACTGGCCTGACCCAGCAGGGCTCTTCTTATGCTCTTACAAAGGCCTCAGCCTCTATGCCCTGTTGTTGGCCCTCCAGAGGAACTGGTTGGCCACTGTGTGAGACAGGATGCTGGACTAGATGGACCACTGGCCGGATCCAGCAGGGCTCTTCTTATGCTCTTATGAAGGCTTCAGCCTCTATGCCCTGTTGTTGGCCCTCCGGAGGAACTGGTTGGCCACTGTGTGAGACAGGATGCTGGACTAGATGGACCACTGGCCCGATCCAGCAGGGCTCTTATGCTCTTATGAAGGCCTCAGCCTCTATGCCCTGTTGTTGGCCCTCCAGAGGAACTGGTTGGCCACTGTATGAGACAAGATGCTGGACTAGATGGATCACTGGTCTGACCCAGCAGGCCTCTTCTGTAGTTTTTATCAGGGGAAGGCCTCGGCCTCTCTGCCTGTTGTTGTCCTTCCAGAGGAACTGCTTGACCACTGTGTGAGACAGGATCCTGGACTAGATGAACCACTGGCCTGACCCAGCAGGGCTCTTCTTATGCTCTTATGAAGGCCTCAGCCTCTGTGCCCTGTTGTTGGCCCTCCAGAGGAACTGGTTGGCCACTGTGTGAGACAGGATGCTGGACTAGATGGACCCTCACTGGTCTGATCCAGCAGGGTTCTTCTGTTGTTTTTAACAGGGGAAGGCCTCGGCCTCTCTGCCCTGTTGTTGTCCTTCCAGAGGAACTGCTTGGCCACTGTGTGAGACAGGAAGCTGGATTTGACGGACCATTGCTCTTATCCAGCAGGGCTCTTCTGACGTTCTTATGACAACCTTGACTGCCACTCCAGATACTGAGCTCCTTATTTTTTCCTTTAGGAGACTGCCATCAACAGACGTCCAGTTGGCACTATTTCCCCCTCAACGCTTCTGATGACAACACTGCCTTTCTGTACAACCTTTCCCATTCCGCCCAACCGCCTCCGAATGCAGCCAACTCAAGAAGATCGCACTGTCAGGCCTTCATTCTTCCTTCCTCCTCTTTGGGAGCCGCAGCAGAACCAAACTTCGGCAGCGTTTGCACAGCTGCTGTTCCCGTGTTGTATGTTTCTTTAATATTTTAAGCCAACTTTATTATAACAAGCCGGTGACAGTGCTTTTAGGAGGTGAATAAATCATGGGCCTATCTTATCACTGAGTGACAGCTCCACATACCACTGGAGGAAAGCTGATCTTATTTCAGTCAAATGGCCTCTCGGTGTTAGCTGCAAATAGACGTCAAGACATGGGCTTTTTTTATCCCTGCTTGGCTAAGGATGGCATTTCATTAGCTCTCCTGTTCTGCCCTGTAGCAGTTCTACTGTAAGTCCACCTGCTCCGGCCAGAACTGTGAAGACGTTTGGTTGCCAACCCTAGGGTTGCCAAGTGACTTATCAGTCTGAGAGGGGAGGGGTCCCGCTCCTGGTCTGGGACCCTTGCGCATGTGCAAAGCGCGCATGCACTGCGATGACATTACCCATAGAGTTTTCAGGGCGATTACTACAGCGTTGCCCTGCGAAGTGCCCGTTGTGATGACATCACTTCTGGGCAACGTCATTTAGCCGGGCACGTTGGCCTGATGTGGCCATTTCAGGGGTGGGGTTCCCCCCCCGGCCAAATCCAGACCGGTGGATTGGGGACCTATTTAGCGGGGGAATCCCCACCCCCCCAGGGGGACTTGGCAGCCCTAGCCAACCCGCTGGGGGGCCTGGAGATCTCTTAGAATTACAACTGATCCCCAGACAACAGAGATCAGTTCCCCTGGAGAAAATGGCTGCTTTGGAGAATGAATGTATGGCATTGTACCCCTCTGAGGTCCCTCCCCTCCCCAAGCTATGGGGCAAGTATTCTTGGTGCTTGGGGAGGGGGCAACAGTGGAAGAGCTTCTAGTGTCCTGGCTCCACTGATAGATCTCCTGATACCACACACCCCTGGGACTCACCATTGGCCCAGATAATCTATTGTTCGCACCTGAAACCAGCCCCAAAGACCTTCCATTGGTCTGCATTGTTTTCCAGTGTCTCCATCAGGCACGTGGCCTCAGACCATGTGTTTCTGCCCTGATGCCAACTGGCAGTCCACCCCTAAACCTTTTGGGTTTAGGCCGTAATCCTTTCTTCATAAACCTCTGCACATCTTTAGAAAGACATATTTAAATTCATATATTCTAAGCAATAAAAATATGACAACAAAGGGAAATGTTGGAGCAACAGGAAGACATCCTAATAATCTTAAGAACTTATAAACAAAACACACATCTAACTCAAAGGCAATTGCTACTAAAAACTAAACTCTTAGGCAAATACAGAAAGCAAAAACTGGTGGGTTCAGCAAACTTGAAGCAGAAAGATAACTAAAAGTAATGCAAATGCTATGCCACTTCACGAAGGAAGATAAAAGGAAGAGGTGAGAAGGAACGTGGGTAAAAACAGGACTACAAAACAGATTTAAGACATGCGGGCAATATAACATGAAAATGACATGGACCAATGAATAAATGCAAATCACTTTGAGTTTCTCTTTAGTTCTTATTAAGCTCCACCCCCGCCCCCCCAAATCACCAGGAGGTTCCCAGCCCAAAGCTGGCAACTCTCCATTACCCATCTCCTGCCAGTCGGAGAGTTGGAAGAGTCTGGGCTCTTTGTTGTTTCTCCACCGGAATGGGGTACTTGAATCTTATTTAGGGCGCTTTCACACACACAAAACAATGCACTTTCAATGCACTGAATATTTGGTCCTTTCCGCATTCACCTGCCACTCCGGGTTTTCTCAGTGTTCAAGTCGAGGCAATTTAAGTCCAGGGCAAAACAGCATCCAAATAACCCGGGGCAACAGCAGGCCGAAACCGGGCTGACCACTGAAGGGAGGGAACGTAATACAGAATGCGGGGGGGAAACCAGAATAAAAAGAAGGTTAAACTTAATTTTAGTGTAGAAAGGAGGGGGGAGGGAAACTGGATTAAAAAGAAGGCTGAATTCAATTTTAGTGCAGAATTGCTTAGAGGACACCCTGATGAACATGGATTAAAAGGAAAGAGCAGAAAGGGCCTTTGTCTGCAAACATATTTTCTGATTTTACACAGTAAAATCGAGTTGCAAAGTGCATTGAAACTGGAAGTGCATTATTCAGCACAGGTTAAAGTTTCTTTCTTTCTTTCTTTCTTTCTTTCTTTTTTTTCTTTCTTTCTTTCTTTCTTTCCACACACGCACACCCACACACAGTTTCTTTATAGAAGAGAGACCACGGAAATGACATTGCATGATAAATCTTGCAAAAGACAAGGAAATATGTGAGATTCAAGTCTATAAGTACAGTGCATAGAGACGTATGGATGTGCCTTTTAATGGTTCTCCTTCTGCATTTTGTGATCATGGGAGGTTGGGTTATTTTTGTTGCTGATGATTACGATGATGTTCCCAGTGAGTTAGTTTCATGCTACTCTAGGTCATTCGAACGCCATTTTTAAATGTGTGCCAAGTTATGTGCCCAGCAATGAGCAGATCGCATCAAAATACGAACATTCTCTTGGCAACAATTCAACGCGAAACAGAAAATGGGAGAAAAGTGCTTGAATTTGCAAAACATAGACATGTAGTGCTGGAAGGGATGTCGAGGGGGCCACAAAGTATAGATAGGAACTCTCAGTCTGGGGCAAGTGATGCTCTGTATTCTTAGTGCTTGGAGGGGGGGGCAACAGTGGGAGGGCTTCTGGTGTCCTGGCCCCACTGGTGGACCTCCTGAGGGCACCTGGTGTTTTTGGCCACTGTGTGTGACAGAGTGTTGGACTGGATGGGCTACTGGCCTGATCCAACATTGGCTTCTCTAATGTTCTTATGTGGGTCATCTAGTCCAACCCACTGCACAACACAGGAAATTCACAACTGCCCTCCACCCTCCCTACTCCCACTGTGCCCCGAGGAAGGCAAAAAACCTCCAGGATCCCTGTGCCAATCTGGCCCAGAGGAAAAGTCCTTCCTGACCCCAAATAGGCACTCAATGTTACTCTGAACATGCAAGAAATGGCCACGAGAGCCAATCATAGGCTCATCCCTTCCGACCCTCCCTCTCGTGGGAGAAACAAAATGGAGAAACAAAACCAGGCCAAGGATGTTCAGCTTAGACAGCAGGCTGCAAATATCAGTAGCATCTCTAACTATTACACTGAAAAATCAACTAGTTTCTATTCTTTTTCCTCCTGAGATTACAGGGGAAATATATCCTTCCCGGATAGCATTTGGGGAGGTCAGGATTTCTCTGACTTACCATTCTGCATTCCTGTCCTATCGTATTTCTAGAAAGTGTCTCTTGTCTCTTTAAGAGCAGGAATCTCCCTCAAAGAAGAAGTGATGATTTGTGGAGAAAGAGCAGAAGCATTTTAAACTAGGACAGATGACCGGGCAGCTTCCCTCGATAAAGTTACGGGAGCAGGAACTCAACGTGTCCGAGCACTTCTTCATGAGCAACACTCTATCTGGTGTTGAAGTGGAAAGAAATCAAACCCAGCGGCAGACCAGGAAAGCAAACGGAGAAGCTGATGCAGGGGAAAGACTGCAATTGGGGTTACCAACATCCAGGTGGGCCAAACAATAGGGACCCCAAGTGTATATAGTGTGCAAAAATATAAACCGCAAAGGTAGACCATCAAAGGATTCACAACTTTCACAGTAGACACCAGTCTATTGAAATATAACAACAATAAATTGGAAATACAATAGAATTGGTGGTCACAATTCAAAAACACTATTTGCACATTCAAAATTCAATTTGATTTTAGTGGGAAATATCCAACAGGAGACTCCTCTATAACCTTTGAATATAACAGTGTCCAAAAGACCTCAAAGTCCACGGAAAAGGCAGAGGACATCCCAAAGCACAAACAAACTCGTGACAACTGAAAACGTCCTCCCCAGGTATGCCAGACATTTCAAAGCCATCTTCCTCAATTGTACAGATTCCATTATAGATATGAGCTGTGCCTACATTACTGTGGAAATTAGATTTCATTTTCAGCCATACAACTGAGGAAGATCGCCTTGAGGAAAAGGGCAGCTTCAGGGGCGGAGTCTGTGACATCATGTCTCTGCTGAGCATCTCCATTCCCCAAACTCCGCCCTCCCCAAATCCCCAGCAATTTCCCAACTAAGAATTGGCAACCCTAGAACTGAAAGGAAGAGAGGAATCCAGACTGTAAAGGTGACTCCTCCTTTTCTACGACGACAACTGTAGTCTCACCACCCTTCTCACAACTGGAAGTGTATGCCAATGTCTGGGCGGCACCTGGAAATCTCCCACTATTACAATTGACATCCAGCAGACCAGGATCAGCCCACCTGGAAAAAATGGCTGCTTTAGAGAGCAAACTCGGTGGCCACACCTCAAAAAAGATATTATAGCATTGGAAAACAGTGCAGAAAAGGGCAACTAGAATGATAAAAGGGTTGGAGCACTTCCTCTATGAAGAAAGGTTGAAGGGCTTGGGGCTCTTTCACTTGGAGAAACAATGGCTGAGGGGTGACATGATCGAGGTTTATAAGATTATGCATGGGATAGAGCAGGTAGAGGAAGACGAAGTTTTCTCCCTTTCTCACAATTCAAGAACTCGTGGGCACTCCATGAAATTGCTGAGCAGTCGGCTTAGAACAGATGAAAGGAAGTACTTCTTCACCCAAAGAGTGATTAACACGTGGAATTCACTGCCACAGGAGGTGGTGGCGGCTACAAGCATGGGCGGCTTCAAGAGGGAACTGGATAAACACATGGAGCAGAGGTCCATCAGTGGCTATGAGCCACAAGGTATAGATAGGGACTCTCAGTCTGGGGCAAGTGATGCTCTGTCATCTTGGTGCTTGGGGGGGATGGGACAGTGGGAGGGCTTCTAATGTCCTGGCCCTGCTGCTGGACCTCCTGAGGGCACCTGGTGTTTTTGGCCACTGTGTGACAGAGAGAGTGTTGGACTGGATGGGCCACTGGCCTGATCCAGCATTGGCTTCTCATATGTTCTTATGTTATGCCCTGCTGAAGTAATTACCCTCCCCAAACCCTGCTCTCCCCAGGCTCCACCCCCAAAATCTCCAGGTATTTCCCAACCCAAAGTGTTAAGGAACTAGTAATTTGAGGCCTTATTCCAAGATCCCATGACCTGAGGAGAAGAAAAAAGGCTGCCCTAGAAGGTGCTTTAGTTGCTCTTCAAAATAAGGTTTTTAAAAATCCTTTCCCATTCTTTTAAGTAGACCCCGAAATATTCCAGGAAGCACAAGGCAAAAAATTGAGATATATTGTATCTATTTAACTCCTGCCCCCCCCCCCCCACACACACACATTTCAGCATGAAGCCTTCATGTAGCGTTACCAGCTCCGGAGTCACCATTAAGTCAGTATTTGGAAGGGAGACCACCAAGGAAGGCTCTGCAGAGGAAGGCAATCGCAAACCACCTCCGCTTCTCACTTGCTTCAAAAGCCCCTTGTTGGGGTCACCTTTAAGTAGGTTATGGGATGGGAGACTACCAAGGAAGTCTCTGCAAAAGAAGACAATGGCCAACCACCTCTGCTTCTCACTTGCCTTCAGGGCTGCCAAGTCTGCCCGGGGGGGGCGGGGGATCCCCCGCTATAGGGGTCCCCAATCCCCATCCCCAAAGTCGTCCGGTCAGGACGACTTCCCCAGCGTGATGATGTCACAGGAAGTGACATCACCACGTTGTGCATGTTGCCAGGGCGACACTCCAGCAACCGCCCCAAAAACTGTATGGCACCATAGAGTTTTTGGGCGATTGCCAGAGCACTTCTGGTGACATTACTGAGGTGCGTGCGCTTCGCACGTGTGCCAGGAAACTCCTGGCAAGAAGAGGACTCCCCCCCCCACCGGCCCGTGGTGAGTACTTGGCAACCCTACTTGCCTTGAAAGCCCCTTGCAGGGGTCACCATTAAGTTGGTGCTCAGATGGGAGACCACCAAGGAAAACTCTGCAGAGGAAAGTAAAGGCAAATGGCCTCTGCTTCTCACTTGTCTTGAAAGTGCTGGGTTAACTGGTATAGTTAATCCAGTACCCACTAGTTAGCAGAGTGCTTTAAACAAAGCTTCACAGGCTGGAGCATCTTTGTAACAGCTCACTGAGCTTACCAAGATACACAGAGCCACTTTTCTAGTTTCAGTCTAATATTAGTCACTTTATTCTTGGGGTATACAGGGGGAAGAGAGTTATGAGAGAAGCTGAACAGAAGGAAGGAAGTTTTCCTTGGGAATACAATCTGCATTTCTGACCACGGTCTTGGTGTTTGCCTTCTCTAGCTGTCTGACTCTGTTGCCACATAGTCTGGGGGCTGAGGACATGGTTCCAGTCCTTCACTTCCAACAGAAAGCCCCTTGCTTGGGTGGCCATAAGTAGGTTGCAATTCAACGACACTTCACACACACACACAATAGAATGGCTAGAGGTGATGGTAACAGTAACAAGGTGGATGTAGGTTAGGGACCATATAGCTCAGGAAAAGGAGAACAGAGCTGGAGGAAATGCTAGTTCCAAAAGGGTAGAGGTTTGCATAGTGTAAGGCAGAGGAAGCTGATGAAGGGAACAAGATGGCAGTCATAATTTATTGATGCAAAAGTCCAGGAGAAAGGATGGGGGGGGGGAGAAGATCTGGCTTGCGTGTTCCCAAAGGAAGAAGTACACATGTCAGAAACAAGTAGAACACACTTCTCTGGAGTGAGAGGAAAATAGTCAAGAAAAGCCAAGTGAGGTGGTCAAGAAACTAGAAGGTCCAAAGGCTGACAGAAGCTCAGGGCCAGAAGTGTATCTCACATTTTGGATTCTCACAATCTAGTCTAGGGTTGCCAGTCCCCAGTTAGGGGTAGGGGATCCCCCGGTTTTGAGCCCCTCCCCTGCCTCAGGGCTATCAGAAAGCAGGGGGGGATGGCTGTCAGGTAGTAGTTGCCACTGGGGAATTATCTTCCCCAACAAGCAAAAAGCTGAAAATAAGACAATGTGCCTATGCCCCCAGGAAGTGACATAGCTGCAGGGGTCATTTCGAGCCGGAACACGCAGGAACACTGTTCCGGGAGTAACAAATCCAGGAGTGGGCACATATGGTGAAGCGCCGAGGGAAAAAGCAAAAGCATACTAACTTGATCTGTATTTTCATGCTTGTTGTAGGGTAGCTTCCCTGCAAGGGCAAAGGAAACCTAAAGTGTCTTTAGTCAAAGTGTAAAGCCGGCTCGCCAGCTCTGGGTTGGGAAATACCTGGAGATTTCTGGGGTGGAGCCTGAGTGGTGGGTGTTGCCTTCTGACACACTTCCGGTGATGTCAGGGGGTGTGGCATATGCAAATAAGTTATGCTAATGAGTTATGCCAATGAGCTCCTGCACCTCTTTATTCTACGAAATGGAGGCACGTTGGTGAGGTCAGAGAGGTGATGCTCTGGTTTTCAGGGAAAACTCTATGGTAGGATTAGCTTCAAATGTAGAGGTTCTTCTTCCCTCCCCTCTCCCAGAGCGTCCTGGTAAGCCCCCCACCGCCTTGTCCTTTGGACCTGGCAACCCAATCCTGTATGTGTCTAACCGCACAGGTCAATAAATGCCTTCCCCAAAATGATTTTCAATAAACATTGTTTTAATGGACACAAAGTATTTCCGTCAAACGGAATTTATGGAAAGTTTAATGGACACCTCCAGAGTTAGTCTCTGTGGAACTATTCTCGATTGCCCGGGGGGGGCGTTATTTCCCAAGGGGCCACAGTCGTCTGCCACATGAGACAGATTACTGCTTGGATCCAGCACAAATTTCCCACTTGTGTTACAGCTCTACTTCACGCGTGCCTCGAAAGCCCCTGGCTGGGATCTCCTTTATGTCACTACTTGGATGGGAGACCACCAAGGAAGGCTCTGCAGGGGAAGGCAATGGCCAACCACCTCCTCTTCATGCCTGCCTTGATAGCCCCTTGCTGGGGTCTCCTTTATGTCACTGCTTGGATGGGAGACCACCAAGGAAGGCTCTGCAGGGGAAGGCAATGGCCAACCACTTCTGCTTCTCATTTTCCTTGGAAGCCCCTTACTGGGGTCACCTTTAAGTTGGTACTTCGATAGGAGACCACCAAGGAAGGCTCTGCAGAGGAAGGCAATGGCCAACCACCTCTGCTTCATGCCTGCCTTGAAAGCCCCTTGCTGGGGTATCCTTTATGTCACTACTTGGAAGGGAGACCACCAAGGAAGGCTCTGCAGAGGAAGGCAATGGCCAGCCACCTCTGCTTCCCACTTGCCTTGAAAGCCCCTTCCTGGGGTTGCCTTTAAGTAGGTACTGGGATGGGAGACCACCAAGGAAGGTTCTGCAGAGGAAGGCAGTGGCAAACCACCTCTGCTTCTGACATGCCTCAAAAGTCCCTTGCGATGGTCATCATAAGCCAGCTGCAACTCAGCAGTGCTTCACAAGGGCATGAGCAACCAGGATTTCAAAGGGCAGTCCATGGACTGGGTTGAGGAAGAGGGCTGCCAAAAAGACATTTGAGTTTGAAGTGCCAGTTCCAGACACTGAAGCAGGAAACTAGGTCATGACTCAAAAGAAACTGTGCCAAGGTTCATTCCCCTAAAAATAGACCATGCTTGGAATCAACTGTTGACAACGCCAACTGATGCGAAGGACTTGATCTTAAGTCCTTTAGCAAGTATTTGAAAGGTGAGGAGGCTCCTTGGCATGCCACCTGTGCCTCTTCTGAGCTCTGTTCCCCAATGTGGGACCGGCCCCATGTTTCAGAAATGTGGGCCTTGCCTGGTTGGGCTTGTTCTTGTCAGGTGGTGCCCTTCTTGGAACCACTACTACCAGAGCAATGGGTGAGCTCCATATTGCCCTGAGGCTCCAAGCCAGGGAAGGAAGTAAACACGGCTCTACTGCCCAATGAGAATTGTACATGTAGCTTTCCAAAAGCTATGAAGCAAGTACCACTATTCAACACAGACAGCATTGAAAGGGGATTGGATAAACAGATGGAACAGAGGTCCATCAGTGGCTATGAGCCAGAAGGTCTAGGTGGAACACAGTCTGAAGCAGAGATGTTCTGTATTCTCAGAGCTTGGAGGGCAACAGTGGGAGGACTTCTGGTTTTCTGGCCCCACAGGTGGATCTCCTGATGACCCCTGAGTTTTGGGCACTGTGTGACACAGAGTGTTGGGCTGGATGGGCCATTGGCCTGATCCAACATGGGTTCTCTTATGTTCTCTAGAATCTTGGTGCTTGTGGGGCAACAGAAGGAGGGCTTCTGCAGTTCTGGCCCCACAAGTGGACCTCCTGATGGCCCCTGGGTTTTGTGTACTGTGTGACACAGAGCGTTAGACTGGATGGACTATTGGCCCGAATCAACATGGCTTCTCTTATGTCCTTACACTCTTATTATTGGGATATTTGGTTATTATAGCAGAGTTTGCCCAGTCATAGAAGTGTGATAGTAAATAGTAAAGATAGTAAATACATCTCCCAAGAAGTATATTTCAAAAAAGGTAAAGTTACATTTATTCAAGTCGATCCAGTTCACATTCAGGTTGCAGTTGAAAGGAGAGAGAGAAGCCTAATCTAAAGAGTCCTTTCCCGATCACAAATGGCCAACTTGTCTGGCATCATGTGTGTGGGAGTATGAAGGCATTGTCTCTGCAGGAGAGATGTGTGTCCACATGGAAGGCCATGTGAGAGAGTGAGAAGGCAGAGTGAGAGAGGGTGTCATGAGTCAGCCAGGGCTCAGTGATAGTGAGAACTCCTCAGAAGAAGAGGACTCCTCAGGAGAAGAGGATCCCCATGCAGCCAGAATCTGGCAAACAGGAAGATGAGATAAAGGCTTGTCAGGATCCACAGCCAACAGCTGATGCAGAGCCACCAACACTCTCCAGCCCTGATTCAACAAGTGAAACTCAGTTGGTTATTTCCAGCCCTCCAGTATCACCCACACCCTTAGAGTGCTGCAGATGGAGGCTAAGAACAGAGCTACAGGAGAGACAACAAAGTGCACACCTCCTGGCCCAATGCCAGCTGCTTGCTGATAGCAAATATGAGTGGTTGCAGGATTATCCCTGAGCAGCTGGCTTTGAGCATGACCCTTATGGCTATAAAAACCAGCCAAGGGAGGCCATTAGGTGGGGGAAGTGATGTATCTGGTAGGTGCTCAACGACTGACTCTGCCTTGTCCAAGTTTCTGGAACCTTGATATTTGGATTGAATGACTTTGCCTTGCCTGACTTCTGGAACCCTGACCTTTGGACTGAATGTTTCTGCCTGGCCTGATTCTAGTACCTGATACTCCCAGCCCACTGGTCAGTACAGAGAGGAGGGGTCAGAGGTGAACTCCCAGGTTAAGACAAAGAGGTGCATCTCATTCAAGGGGATAACAGCTATATACGCTTTGAGTGATGTAGCACACACACCCCTCAATGCCCAGGCATGCTGAGTCACTCACATCAACATTTATGTTTTTATGTTCTACACTGTCTACAGAGGAAGGAAGACATTGCAGAACAGGGTCATTTCTCCTAGAACAGGATTCCCCAACAGGGTGCCTTTGGGGGCCATGGTATCCACCAATACCCCTGGTGCCTGCCAAGCTTTTCAGAAAGTGGGCAGGGTCTTTTTAAGGCAGGACTTGTTGGCTGCTCTCAGTCAAAAGAGAGGGTTTTCCATGAATGCAATAGTGGTCACAGCCCCACTGGAGGATCAGGAAGGGCTGACAAGCACCCCCGCCCCCGAGCTTCCCTTCATTTCTTGTTTATTCCCCTTCTGCAGTTCTTTTGCAAAGGGAAGAAGAAGTATTGGGTTTGGCTCTGCCTTCTCCAGCAGCCATTTTGGAGTGGTGCTCACCAATTCTCCCTCTAAGCTGTGGAGTCTTGTGAGCGAAAATTCTACTTTGTGAGCTACCGGCATTAAAGTTGTGAGTGAGCAATTTGGCTACTACGTAAATTAGTTTGCTCTGGAGCCCTCCTTCCTGAGCTAAGGCAAAAAATGTGTGAGCCAGAGGCTAAAAAATTGTGAGCTAGCTCACACTAACTCAGCTTAGAGGGAACACTAGTACTCACCAGCCTGGTCTCAGAATTCCAAAGGTGCCCCGCAGGTTTTGAATGGTTGGGGACCACTGTCCTGGAACCTTGGCTATGGCAGTGACTTGCCCAACATAAGAGAGACCTGCAGCAGCAAGGCAAGAATTAAGAGAAGACAGAAGGGGAGGAAAAAGCTGATTCTCTTTGAAAGATATGTATAATTTATGTTCTTTCCATGCCAGGAGTTCAGCTGCGACCTCTCCACTGGAAGCTGTCTTAGCCTGCTTTCTCCTTCCACCTGCCTAGTGTGAAAACAGCCATCGCGTCCCTGCAAGCAGGGATAAATCTGTCATCCCGACTCACACAATGAACTCTCCGGAGGAAGAGTGAAGCAGTCCGGAGAATAAATCTAACCCCGCCGAAACAGAAGCAGGGCTGTCAGACTTTACAACATCTCCCTTTAACCCCTTTGGTAAGGGCCTTATCGGCCATAATTATAACAAGCGCAGCCTGACACCTTGAAGCCCGCGTTTCCTTGGCGCATGATGGATGCTCAGGTATTGAAGTGCCGGCAAGGCAGATCTGGCCAGGAACACGGCAGTGACACTGTAATACTAAAAATCCGTTTTGAAAAACATATACAGTGACACAGAAAAACATATACAATTGTATAGAAGAGAGAGAGAGAGAGAGAGAGAATCATAGAGTTGGAAGGGACCTCCATGGTCATCTAGTCCAACCCCCGGCAGAATGCAGGAAATTCACAAATACCTCCCCCTCCACACAACCCCAGTGACCCCTGTTCCATGCCCAGAAGACGACAAGAAAATCTCCCGGATCCCCAGCAAGTTTTTCTCCTATTGTATCCTATGGGGCGCACCGCAGTCACTCCGCAGCCACGTCATGATCCTTCCATTGTATTCTATGGCCCCATAGGATACAATAGGAGATCATGCCATGGCTGCAGCACGACTCCAGAGAGAAGGAGTTTAAACTTCAAACCCCTTCTCTCTCACGTCGCGTTCCGCAGGCTGTTGGGGGAGGGGGGAGAAAGTGGATGAGCGACGGGGGCCTGTGTGAGAGAGAGCACTCCGAGAAACAGCCAATACATTTGTTCCACCTCCCATCTTTCTAGAGCCCATTGTATTGATTTTACAACGGGCCTTGCTACTAGTATAACGTAATAAAGCTGGATTAGAAAGTTTTTGGACCGTGCAATAAAAACAGTATGCTGTTCACCACAAATGGACCTAAAATTCCACAAACACTAACTTCAGCCTTGTCTTAAATAATCTGTAGAATGATAGGAGGGTAGTCCTCCTAACCTCATCGGGCAGGCCATTCCACTAGACTAAGAGTCACACCAGCTCCTCTTAAGACGCTATCTTGGTGTTTTCCTTCCGTGATGTGGAGATAACAAACTCATAGCCTGCGGCCCTGTTCTTTAGATCTTCTCCGCGGTGATGCTCAGTTTGCTTGGGTGCAGCGAGGGTGCCGCTCCTCAATATCGACTGTATACTCCAATTAATCAGGCAGAAAGTCATAGTCAACAAGTCCCAGCAGCATACCAAGCTGAGCACAGCAGGGGGAAGAAAAGTTAACGCCAAATTTTTTGCATAGAAGATCCTTCCTTCCGGTGACACATAGCCATCTGGTCCTCAGCCAGAAGTTGCCTTTCCAATGTGATTTTGTTTGAAGACAACCAAACAAGGCTCAATTGTTCTCTCCGCCGCTCCCAACAATCCAGGTGCGGCCTGGAGATCTCCCAGAATTACAACGACGCTTGCCAGCTCTGGGTTGGGAAATATCTCAAGATTTTGAGGGCGGAGCCTGAGGAAAGGAGATGGCTTGTGTTCATAGCACTGGGCCCTGATTTCAGATGTGGCTTTTGTTTTGATTGGTAGGGCTGCCAATTCCTGGAGATTTTGGAATGAAGTCTGGTGAGGGCAGGGTTTGGGGAAGGGAGGGACTCCAGTGGGGTCTGATGCCATAGGGTCCACCTTAAATGCTTAAATGTCTCCCCAGCTACCCAAATTTAGGAAAAGGGGAATGCATACAGAGATTCTGGGATACAAAGGAACAGAACTGAAGAAATGGGTTAGAACAGGATTGTCCTAGCAAAGAAAAGGATTGAGTAGGTCTAGGATATCCCCCCCCCAGGGCTGCCAAGTGCCGGCAACTTACCAGCGGGGGGCAGTTGTTCTCCCCCCGGGAGCTCTTCTGGCACGTGCACTTTCGCACGCGCCAGCGACGTAATGGCAACGCCCCCAACGTGATGACGTCACCTCCAGGTGACGTCATTACACGGGGGAAGTCGTCCTCATCGGACGACTTCTGGGGCGGGGTTCCCCCTGCCGGCCGAATGCCAGCCGGCGGATCGGGAACCCCCAGGGTTCCGTTGGGGCCGAAGCACGCCGGAGCGCCGCTCCGGGAGAGAAGGGGCCGGGGGCGGGCCTCCCCCGTTCACCCCCTCCCTCCCCCAATTACCATCCCCGGGGCCGCGACTGGCCGCCGGCCCCGCTGGAGAGCCCCCTCCCTCACCCAGTAGCCTTCCCTCGCCCCCTCCCTCGCCCCCTCCCTCGCCCAGTCGCCTTCCCGGGGCTGCAGCTGGCCGCTGGCCCCGCTGGAGAGCCCCCTCCCTCGCCGAGTCGCCTTCCCTCGCCCCCTCCCTCGCCCACTCCCTCGCCCCCTCCCTCACCCAGTCGCTTTCCTGGGGCCGCGGCTGGCCGCCGGCCCCGCTGGAGAGCCCCCTCCCTCGCCCAGCCGCCTTCCCTCTCCCCCTCCCTCGCCCAGTCGCCTTCCCGAGGCCGCGGCTGGCCGCCAGCCCTGCTGGAGAGCCCCCTCCCTCGCCCAGTCGCCTTCCCTCGCCCCCTCCCTCGCCCAGTCCCTTGCCCCCTCCCTCGCCCAGTTGCCTTACCCGGGGCCGCGGCTGGCTGCCGGCCCCGCTGGAGAGCCCCCTCCCTCGCCCAGTCGCCTTCCCGGGGCCGCAGCTGGCCGCCGGCCCCGACTGAGAGCCCCCTCCCTCACCCAGTCGCCTTACCCGAGGCCGCGGCTGGCTGCCGGCCCCGGGAAGAACCCCCCCCCCGCACTCAACAGTTTCCCGGGCCCAAGGGAGGGAGAAGCCGGGCCTGAGTGGCTTAACGCCACTCGGGCCCAAGCAAGGGGAGAGGGAAACGCCAGCCCTAGTGGGGGGAGAAGCGCCCCTCCCTCCCTTCCTTCCTCCCTCCTTCCTCCCTTCCCTCTCTCCCCCCACCTACCTACCTACCTACCTGTTCCTTCCTTTCTCCCTTCCTTCCCCTCTCCCTTCCTCCCTCCCTCTCCCCTTCCTTCCTTCCTTCTCTCTTTCTCCCCCAACTACCTACCTATCTTACTGTTCCTTTCTTTCTCCCTCCCTCCCTCCCTCTCTTTCTTTCTCTTTCTTTCTTTCTTTCTTCTCTCTCCCCCCACCTACCTACCTACCTTCCTGTTCCTTCCTTTTCCCCTTCCTTCCCCTCTCCCTTCCTCCCTCCTTCCTTCCTTCCTTTCTTCTCTCTCTCTGCCCCCACCTACCTACCTACCTTCCTCCCCCCTTCCTTCCTTCCTTTCTTCTCTCTCTCTCCCCCAACTACCTACCTACCTTACTGTTCCTTTTTTCCTTCCTTCCTTCCTTCCCCCCTTTCTTCCTCCCTCCTTCCTTCCTTTCTTCCTTCCCCCCTCCCTTTCTTTCTTTCTTTCTTGCTTCTCTCTCTCTCTCCCCCACCTACCTACCTTCC
This sequence comes from Lepidodactylus listeri, assembly GCA_029233225.1. Lineage (NCBI taxonomy): Eukaryota > Metazoa > Chordata > Lepidosauria > Squamata > Gekkonidae > Lepidodactylus > Lepidodactylus listeri. The sequence continues at coordinate 5,390,797 of JARCFY010000016.1, read as the reverse complement.
TTCCTTCCTTCCCCCTCCCTCCCTCCCTCCCTCCCTTCTTGCCTTCTGACACACTGCCCATGACATCAGGGATGTGTGGCCTTTTGACACTTCTGGTGACATCAGGGGGTGTGGCATATGCAAATGAGTTATGCTAATGAGCTCCTGCACCTCTTTTTTTACGAAAGGACCCCTGGGAACCCTATAGCGGGGGATCCCCTGCCCCCTGGGCTGACTTGGCAGCCCTACCCCCCCACCCCCCAAAAAACTTTTAAAGCTCGTAGGCATCTTTGGACTTCTGTCACAATGCAGTGGGTAAAGCCACAAAATGGCTGCCGCAGGAGGCAGAGCCGGCCACAAAATGGCTGCCACAGCTTACCTTCAGTCACACAGTAAAGATCCTTGTCCTGTCCAGAGCAACATCTTAATGAATCTGTACAGCTGTTCAGATCTTCAACAGCCAATCTGAACCCTTGCTGGACAAAAGCCCCACCTGACCCTAGCCACGGTACTAGGAAATTGTTAAACCTGGGGATATTTCACGTCTATGCTTTTCCATTAAAAACTCTAGCATGTTTGTGCTATCACTCCAGATTTATTTTCAGAATATTTTGGTTTTAGCAGGGGGGCCACTCACTTGGTCTGTACAAAGGAATGCTGTGGAAAATATCATTGCCTCTCTCGATCCCTGGACCCGATCACCCCTTTGAGGGGCATTAAGATCCCAGGAACTCAATGACGACAGTCCGGATTCTCAGTCGTATCTTTTTTACCCTCTTTCCGTACGCAGACTAGAATTTAATGTGCTCTTCTGTCCCAAATCGCAGGCTTTCCATCTTCCCCAGGACTCGACAGAAATGCTCTTTGCCTACCGTATCCTTTTCATTCCTTTCTGAACCATTTATACAAGTCTTTGGAAGTGTAACCAGAAATGAAAGAAATTCATTTTCGTTTATATGTAATCCGAGCCTCTGGGATGCCATTACTTCTCTGACAGCGATAAAAAGATCTTTTCCCCCCTTTCCCTCCAAATCAATGCGAGTCTCTCTCACCAACAGTTGTGTCCTCCCTACTTAGAGTTGCCAGCCTCCAGGTGGCACCTGGAGATCTCCTGCTATTACAAGTGATCTCCACATGACCAAGATCAGTTCCCTGGCCAGTAGCTTTGGCGGGGCTACTAGAGGCTCAGTCCCCTCCCTTGAACGGACAGCCCCACAAGTTTTCCCTCCTCCCTTGCTGGCAGTCTTCTCCCGGTTTGCTAGCAAAAAGAAGACTCGGCTGCTGGCAACAGAGGCCACACAGCCGCCCCATCTCTCCCCCCTATCAGCCAGCTAGGCTATGGGCCTGTCAGGGTCCTGCGGGATCTATCGCAATTCCACAGGGCCTGCAAGACAGAGCTCTTCCACCAGGCCTTAAACTAGGAGCCGCCCCACTATCACCACCCTCGAACCCCGGCTTAGATAGTTGGCCCAAGTGCAGAGCGTTGTGACTTTGAGAAATTTATGACAACTCATGCCATCTCTGAAATTTGTGAAATATCAACAGCACTATTATTATTATCTGTATGTATTGAATTTTAGGATGCTTTTATTGGGTTTTAAATCGTTATTTAAGTATATTTATGTGCTCTGCAATATGTTTTATGAATGTAAGCCGCCCTGAGCCTGCTTTGCGGGGAGGGCGGGATATAAATGCAACAATAAATAAATTAATAATATCCTGCTGAGGCCCCTCCCCTTCCTAAAACCACACCTCCTCAGGCTCCACCACCACCCCCAAATTGCCAGGCATTTCCCAGCCCTGAGCTGGCAACCTCATCTGTACCTGAAACAGCCTCTTTTTCCACCCAGAGAATCCACTTTCCAAGCACCCCAAGGTGGAGGGGATTTATTCGACCTATTTGCCGGAAGAAATTAGCTCGCCGGCACCTGGAGCATCTGTTGCACTTCAGCTCGGTAAGTACATAAATTATGGAAATAAGGCGACATCTGCAAGCTCGATGCGGAAAGGACTGCATTTTGAGATGGGGGGAGAAAAAGCACAGGTAGCCACATTTCTCATAGATGGAGCACTTGATCACCCGAAATCATTGCACTCAGGAAACCGGCTTGATTAATGGCCTGGTATTCTAAGCCATCTGCCGTCGGGTACCCAGCCTTGAATCCCAGGGCCCTTAGCAAAGTCAGCATCTTTTCTTCTTCTGGTGCTGAGAAGTGACTTTTGAAACTTTTAAAAGCTCTGGCCTTTTGATTGTTAGGGAGGAGAAATGATGTGTGAGGTTTCCTCTGTCTCGGGAGGGAAGGTGGGGGAAGTGGTATCTTCCAGATCTTCAAGAAAACTGAAAAATTAATAAAAATTATTTGGAATGAGCACAGCTTTGGAGGAAAACTGAACACTGGCAGACTTCACCCCTATGTCCCATCAGGTTTCTTTTTTAATGATTTTTATTTACAAACATTTGTATGCTGCCTTTCTGCCCTTACAAGTCGGGTTGCCAACTTCCAGGTGGTAAATAACCAAAACGAAATAGGGAGACACACAGGTTGCGGACAGACTGGCAGCTTGCTGCGATACAGTGCCGCCTCTAATTGACCCAGTTTAAAATGTTGCGGGATGTATCAGCCACACAGCACACCCCACTGCGGGTTACCCATGGAGACATCCCATGGGGAAGCATCCACATATTGTAGTACATCAGCCACAAGTGCACTGCAAAAACAGCCAAAATTCATGTGCATGCACATGCACACATGGGCAATTAAAAAAAAAAAAAGCTGCTTCCCTAGCAGCAGAATGGATCAGCAGGTTCAGACTGCCAAATCCATTCTGCGTGTGCTCCCCATGTTCAGACAGCCGGCCATGCACAATGAATGCGCGAGGAACAAAAACTCCACTTCGGAGATGGTGGCTTTTTAACCCAACTCCAGGTGGTCCTCTGATGGGGTGAGTACGCCCGGGGAATGCCTGACAGCTGTGGCTGTGTGAACAGGCCCATTTAATCCATTTGTGAAAGGTGCCTATATTGGGCCAAACTGCCAGTCTGAACGCAGCCACAGTAGAAGATGCAAACAAGGAACAAACAGTGTATAAAAATGCTCAAACAATGTTATATGATACTCTCATTATATTTGTGTAGAAGATTTGTAAGTATTGTAACAATCTGAAACAATTTACAACAATGCATAAATGGAACACAATGGATACGTATTACAAAAAGTCCAAGTAGGCTTAATGTTAGCACTCAGACTTCTGCAATGAACTCAGTCCATAAGCAGCGTTCCCTCTGGATATGCCAAATCTTAGTAGAAATTCATAAAGATGAAGGTTCCAGTGACACCTTAACGTGGTGGCTAGCTTTGGGGTATCACGTTTCGCCAATGGCTTTTTCCAAAACAGAACCAAACAATCAATTATATTCAGGAAAAATACTCTCAAAGTGTTTTAACTGGGTGTTCAGCTCCAATAATCTTACAAAGGTTCAAAATGCCTCCAGTGATCTTACAAACGTTTTTGTATTGTGTATTCATTATATTTTGTTTATGAATTGTTGTGAATTGTTTGAGATTGTTGCAAGACTTGCAAATCATTATCTACACAAATATGAGTTTTTCAAATAATATTGTCTGAGCATTTTTATACACAGTCTGTTCTCTGTTTGAACCTCCAGATGGTGGCTGGAGATCTCCTGGGATTATAACTGATCTCCAAGTGACAGAGATTAGTTCCCCTGGACAAAATGGCCGCTTTGGAAGGTGGACTCTATGGCCATATACCCTGATGAAGTCCGTCCTCTCCACAAACCCCACCCACCCCAGACTCTGCCCCCCAAATCTCCAGGAATTTACCAGCCCAGAGCTGGCAACCCTATTTACAAGGGCCACTGAGGTACTGAACAATTTAAAATATTATATACCATAAAATCTGATGATCAAAGAAAGTGACAGCAGCAGGCAATGCAGAGGGGAATTTCTGTTCCAGCATGGGTTTCATAAAACAACGGAGGGAAAAGCCAGTGCAGAATCACCTATTGTCAGCTAAGCAGGGTCAGCCCTGGTTAGAACTTGGATGGGAGGCGCCTGAGGAATTCCAGGGTTGTGACACAAAAGCAGGCAATGGCAAACCACCTCTGAATGTCTCTTGCCTTGGAAACCCTACAGGGTTGCCGTAAATTGGCTGCAACTTGATGGCCCTTTGATCGTTGAACTGGATATCAGCAGAGCTCAAGGGCAGTCTGAGTACTGAACAGATGGGCACAGTACCAGACCGTTGTGACCAGAAAGGTCAGACGAAGGGATGAGAAGGCATACCACGAGTCCTGATTCACTAGAGAATTCCCAGCAACATTTTGCAACCTTTTCATCCAACGCATGTTTAAAAAGAACGAGGTGAGGATTTTTTTTTTAAACCTGGGCATAGGGATACACTGCAAAATAATGGATGTCCTTTTAAACTCTGTTGCTGCTAATTGGAAATGTTCCGGGAAGCTCTTCTCGAGGGGCATGTTTATCTATTAGGGGTTACGGTACGAAGGTCACATGACGGAATTAGAGGCCTCGTCTTTGCTTTTAGACTAGACGAATACATTACTGGCTCAGGTAAATAAGAGTAAGGGGGGAATAAAAAAAAAGATGATGTCAATAAAATCAGGGTAAACATTATGCAAATGGGCTCCCTCCCACTCTAGATGAAGTAATTTTGCTAAGTAGATGAAGTTGACGGTACAAGCGGTAGCCTCCATAAATGGTTAAAAGCTTCTCTGTAGGCAAAGACACAAGGCCCTAATAAAGACGAATGGTATTAGTAGATGATATTATATGGAAAGAAGGCAACGTTACAACTCCCTCATTCCTGAACACATCGCGGAGCTCTTATTTCCATGTAACGTGTTGTGAATCGGAATGTTAACGAGGTAGGGAGAGGGAAAGGCTATAAGTAGGCATTTACTCATTATGTAAGTCTGAGAGGCAATACTTTAGATGGGGACATCTAAAATACAAATATAAACCGGTCGGGAAATGATTTTTTATTTTTTAGGTTTTCCCCAAATAATGCTGGAACCATAATGGTGTGAGAGCTCTGAGGGGAAGAAGAAGAAGAAGAAGAAGAAGAAGAGATCGTATTTCTACCCTACCCTTCACTACCTGAAGGAGTCTCAGAGTGGCTTACAATCTCCTTTTCCTTCCCCTCCCCACAACAGACACCTTGTGAGGTAGGTGGGGCTGAGAGAGCTCTTTCCAGAACTGTCCTTGAGAGAAGAGCTCTGAGAGACCATGAGGCATCTTCACAACACTCCAGTTCCCAAGGTTCCTTGTGGAGAAGCCACAACAATCAAACTGGCGGGAAAGTCCTTTTCTCCATTTCAGAGGGTAGCAGTGGTGATCTGCAGTAGAACAGCGAGATTAGAGTCTTAGGTGTTAGACTAGCATCTGGGAGGGCACTGAGGTCAAGCTCACAACACCGCTTGACTCTCCCTGGTCCAAAAGAAGCTCGGCTGGCCAGTACTAGAACCAGGGCCTTCTTGGTGGTGGCTCCATACTGGTGGAATGAGCTACCAGAGGACATCAGGGCCTGCAGGACCTCTTACAGTTCTGCAAGGCCTGTAAAATGGAGCTCTTCCACCAGGCTTTCGATTAGGAGCTGCCACCGGGGACTGAGGACAACTATGCCCCTGGAACTCACTGGCTGAGACCCTGCCGGAGGCAGCCTGATCAGATGCTGCCACCTTCACCGTTGTGAGTCTGAATGACACCATCGTCCATCTGTTTGGTTTGATTTGTAAATTATGCTGTGTTTTAAATTCTGTAAATGATTGTTTTATTGTATTTTAATTGTTGGAAGCCGCCTTGAGCCAGCTTGTCTGGCAAGGCGGGGTAGAAATGTAAGTAATAAATAAACAAAAGTAGAATTTTTGCTCACAAGACTCCACAGCTTAGAGGGAGCATTGCCCACCACCACAGAGGAAGCCTGTTCCACCGAGAAACCGCTCTCACTGTCAGGAAGTTCGTCCTAATGCTTAGCCGGAAACTCGTTTGTTTTAATTTCACCCTGTTGGTTCTGGTCTGACCTTCTGGGGCAACACAGAAGAAGTCTGCTCCATCCTCTACATGACAGCCCTTTGGATACTTGAAGAAGACTATCATCTCGGCTCCCTCAAACTTTTCCTCAAAGGACTTGGTCTCATGAGTTCACTATAAAACGTGTATTGGGTTGACCTCCTCCCTACAATGAAATCATAGTGCTACTCGGGTTCCTTTCCTTCTCCAACAGAATTTAGAAACGTGTCCTTCCTAACAAGAGAACCCAGACTTCAGTTCCAGAGCCAGCGGTGTGCAGTGGTTGAGAGTGGTGGACTCTAATCTGGAGAGCCGGGTTTTATTCCCCACTCCTCCACATGAAGCCTGCTGGGTGACCTTGGGCCAGTCACAGTTCACTCAGAACTCTCTCAGCCCCACCTACCTCACAAGATGGCTGTTGTAGGGAGAGGAAGGGAAGGTGATTGTCAGCCACTTTGAGACTTCTTAAGGTAGAGAAAAGCGGTGTATAAAATCCTACTCTTCTTCTCTTCTTCTTACCCCACGTGAAGCCAGCTGGGTGACTTTGGCCCAGTCACAGTTCCCCCAGAACTCTCCCAGCCCCGCCTACCTCACAAGATGGCTGTTGGAGGGAGAGGAAGGGAAGGTGATTGTCAGCCGCTTTGAGACTCCTTAAGGTAAAGAAAAGCAGGGTATAAAAACCTACTGGTCTTCCTCCAATACTGACATCGTTCTCCCACGGACGACACTGTTGTCAAGAGACAGCATTAAAGCAACAGCAGTATTTATTATGAAGATTCATATGGATTGCCCAGTAAATATGATTTGAGGAGAACACATGCCGGATAAATCAAGCACTGCTTGGGGCGGGGTGGGGGGGAGAATTGTGAAGTAGAAAGTAAGATTTCCATTAAAAATATTGATTTTTGTTTCCATTACTCTGTTCACTATTCATCTATAGGAAAAGGCAGTACCAAGTTTTGTATGGATGCCAGCCTCCAGGTGGGACCAGTTCCCCTGGGAGAAATGGATGCTTTGGAGGGTGGACGCTGTGGCATTGTACCCCACTGAGGTCCCTGTCCTCCCCAAGCTCCATCCCCAAATCTCCAAGAGTTTCCCAACCTGGATATGGCAGCCCTGCCCCTCCATCGACTGCTGGTGGCCAAAGGGGACCTGTCAACCCTATTTCATAGCTCCACCCATGCCCAGAGTCTGAACACATGGTCGTGGTGATGACCATGCATAAGCATTTTGAAATCTGCCCAGAACCTAAAGCATACATCTTTCTAACATGGTACACAACATTAGAAGAGAGACTTACGGATTTGCTCCTAGGAATGAAGAACATGGCACACGAAATGACCTCAGGGCTTCATATGTTCAGACACAGCCAGATCAGGACGAGCTTCCACATTACCTTTTCCACTGACAAGTGGAGAAGGGATTCAGACTGAAGGAATTAAGTGCATGATTTAAGGAAGAGCCGTTAATGTACGTCAGTAGGGTATTGTTCCTTTTAGTTGGGGTTGTTTGGACCACTTCAGTGACTGTAGTTCTGGGGGCATGGCTGAAGCAGGTGGCGTTCCTGTTCTCTGTTGTTGGATCTGTTTGAGATAATGAACTAGTTATGTTTAAGGTTGCTGAGACTAGGGATGGGCGGGAACCGGTTCACAAACTGAAGTTAATCATGGATTCTGGGTGGTTTGCAGTTCACAAAGTGATGTTTGTGAACTGAAGAGCTGCCACAAACTTCCATGAATTCTGATGGCATTCATGGTGGGTTGTGGTGGTTCGTGAACAGCAGAAAGCGGGGGCTTCAATGGCTCACAAACCAATACGAACCAGTGTATCAGTTCATGGTTCAATTTGTGGTTCAGCAATGAACCACAAGCCGAACTGCAAAAAATGCGGTTCGTGCCCATCCCTAGTTGTGGAGACACATCCTTACCGCTACCAGACATAGCAAGAGCAAATCCTTTTTTTTTTTTCTTCCTGGGCTGAAACTTCTTGTGTGTAGCTAGCAGCTCTATTGAGATGGCAGAGATGCACGCATGAGCAACAACGTGCCGAATGGGTCAGCCACATTCAGTTCAGACCCAGGAATTTCTTAACTAGGTGTATTCTGGTCTGGAATTTTTTTTTTTTTAATAAAAGGTGAGGTATCAGACATACGCGGTAGATGTTTATTGATCACATTAAGGACAGGACAGGAATACACTTAGAATGCATCAGATCTAATACTGTGGAATGTACTCGTACAAAAGTGGGGGAGACAGCCCATCCTCAAGGAATGTGAGTGTTTTGGTTGTATTGCTTCTAATTGTTCGTGAAAACAGTAAAACCCATCTGCCTTTCCTTATCATGGCAGGTAGAGTCCAGCTCTCCTTTCCAGAAACATTCCTACTCTTAGACCCCAGAAGACAGCAAACATGCACAGGTTCTATCTTCCAGCAGCTTCTTCCCCCAAATCTTCCTGATGATATTTTGCACAATGATGTGTCTCTCCCTGTTGCATCCATCACGCCACAGATGTCATTTAATGTAACGTGATGTGATATGATTGACACGATTGGAGATGACTTGTCGCAGCACTATACGTCAGCGGGGACCTTTGCGTCAGATGGGCTGCTTCCCCCACTTTTGTACGAGTACATTCCACAGTATTAGATCTGATGCATTCTAAGTGTATTCCTGTCCTGTCCTTAATGTGATCAATAAACATCTACCGCATATGTCTGATACCTCACCTTTTATTTAAAAAAAAAAAATCCAGACCAGAATACACCTAGTTAAGAAATTTTGCCATTTTTAACAATATATAATGTGTCTGATATGAGATGTTTCTCTGCCAAGGAGAGCTCGGAAGGAAACGTCACAGAGAAGTGCTTCTCTATCGTGATGTATTACCAGTGAAAAGATCCAACGCTAAATGAAACCACAGAAGGATTATTGACTTCCTAACAGCTAATACGGAGTGACTTGAAGAAGTAGCATCCATATAATTGTGCTATTTATTGCTGCGGTTATATGGACAACCAGAAATTGAGAGGGAATCGTGAACATTGGCATTCACTAGGGCAATTCAGGAGTATGAGCTACCCTACCTTTGTCCAATCTCAGCTATAATCACCCAGTACTTATGTGCCTTGACTCTATATAGTCCTCCCTGACAACAACCCCTACCCCATCCCCTTTAAGTAATGGCTGAGGAGGTTCTTTCCACTGTATCTGACAAAGTGCGCCTGGACACGAAAGCTTATACTGTGAACAGAACTTTGTTCATCTTAAAGGTGCCCCTGGACTCCAACTTCATTCTCCCACCTTTGTCCGTTTGTGATCTGTTTGCTTCAAAACAAGTTGCCCTTTTCTTACCTCCACAGTTGGCTAAATTGCCCCCCAATCAAGGGCTTTTGGGATCTAGTCCTACCACATATAAAATCCATTATGGATCTCAAAATTCTTTCTTCTCTGGTTAATCTTTTTTAAATGGTTGGACAGACATTCCTTTCACCAAGCCTATGAAGGATATAATTTCTATCCTGCTTTCCACAGCTCGGACAGCGATCGCAACCTGTTGGAATAATGTACTTCCCCCAAAACTGTTCTTATGGCACCAAAACCTGTGGGACTTCTACATTATGGCTAAAATTTCTGACAATATCTATCTTCTTGATTCTCCCACTTCTCAGTCAGATTTCACTGCAACATGATTCCCAATACTTGAATATTTAATAGACCAAGGTGAAACTCCAAGTGTAGTAAACCAACTGCCCGTATGGGGACACTCTAATCTATGGGGAGGGGGTGGGGCAGCAGGGCATCTAGCAGGGCACCTCTAACAATGGCGCCCCTAGGCAATCGCCTAACCCCACCTTATGAAAGAATCAGCCCTGGGTGCAGGATGGGGGGGGGGGGGGTAGGATTGTCAGATCCCGGTTGGAAACTCCTGGGGATTTAGGGACAGAGCCCAAGGAGGACAAGGACTTTTCTCAGATACATAATAATAAATAATAATAATAAAAAGCTAAATGTATTAAGGTATTGCTACACGTGCGCTCTTGCCGTAATTATTCTTATTTCCCATGGCATTACAATGTATATTCCTTTTCCCAAGGACTCTGCAACAGTTACAATACTCTGATCGTCAGCTGTCCAACTCAGCTTGCACACGCAGTAGAAAAGCAATCAGAGATATATAATAACCCTTTTTGTATATCCCACAATCAGCAGTTTGTAATGGTTATTTCTTCCAAGTACGGTAACATTAACAGCCCTGACGGTAAGGCTGTGTTTGCAGATATAAACATGGCGGGCCAGATCCTTTGCCGGAGTAAACAAGTGTTGTTCCACTTACGTCAGTGATTTACGCCACCGGGGAAGGTTCATTCCTCTTTCTCCCCTCACTTACTATCTGTTATGGATGCCAGGTCAACTTTGAGGATAATTTTTAATTGAAACCAATCATAGCCCTCCTGGGTTTCTCCCCCCTCCCCTTTATTTGTTTATTAGATCGCTTCCCAATCCACAGACAGAAAGGACTTTGCATTCGATACACTAAGGAAGCAGAGTTTATGAGTGAATTAAATACCTGTACTTGTTACACCCATGTATACCCGATAGCTAGATCGTATTGTGAATTACAGTAGGCAAGCTAGTTAGGGTGGGGGAGGATCAGACAAAATCGAGCACCAAGAACATTAAATTGAAAATGACATTAATGCAGATATCTGACTGAAGGCAGGGTAGTGTTTCGCATGTGTGAAGTAGCCAGCTGCAGTCCCCACCCGCACCCCTGGTATCTACCCAGCCATAAACCATTCATGCCTCCGAAAGCTCACACTTTCCCCCCTTTACTCACCCCTCTGAACCCACACATCCCCTGACAATACCGTTGCAAGGGCCAGATCAAAGGAGTCCAAAAAATTCCAGCTGTGCTGTCAAATGGAGGGCTGACGTGTAATGTCACTTCTGGGAAGAAGAAGAAGAAGAAGAAGGGGGAGGGGAGGAAGAGAAAGAAGAGGAAGAAGAGGAGGAAGAAGAAGGGCGAAGGGGAAAAAGAAGAAGAGTTTCTAGTGTTCTGGCCCCACTGTTGGACCTCCTGATGGCACCTGGTGTTTTTGGTCACTGTGACACAGAGTGTTGGACTGATGGGCCATTGGCCTCATCTAACATTGGCTTCTCTTATGTTCTTACGTTTTTAACTCCAAAAGGTGTGTGAGGCAGGACTTCCCTTTGCAGAAGCCATCTTGATTTTCCCTCAGTAGGTTTTTGTCATTCTCTGTGTGCTTAATAAGTCTATCTTTGATTGCAGTTTCTACTAATTTGCCTGGGACAGACGTTAGGCTGACTGGCCTGTAATTTCCTGGTTCCCCTTTGGATGCCTTTTTAAAAATTGGTGTCACATTTGCTACTTTCTGGTCTTCTGGTACAGTGGCTGAATGTAGTGATAGGTTATATATATGGGTTAGTAGACCAACAATCTCACATCTGAGTTCCTTAAGAACCCTCAGGTATATGCCACCAGGACCTGGAGACTTATCAGTTTTTAATTTCCCTTGTAGGTCCAGAATTTCATCTCTGGTCACCTCAATTGGCAGAGTTCTTCTGACTCCCTTCCTGAAAATAGCAGCTGTGGCATGGGTACGTATCCTACACTTTCCACAGTGAACACAGAAGCTAAAAAATGTCATTGAGCTTCTCTGCCGTCTCCCCATCTTCCTTTCGCAATCCCTTTGTTCCTTTGTCATCCAAAGGCCTCACTGCTTCTCTGGCTGGTTTCCTGCTCCGGAGATATTTTTAAAAATGTTTATTGTTTGACTTGATGCTTTTAGCAACCTGTTCCTCAAAATCTCTTTCGACATGCCTATTTATTGACTTGCATTTCTTTTTCCAGAGCCTGTGCCCCCCCCCCCCCCGTTCAACTCACTGGAGCAGACCTTCCACTTTTTCCAAAGAATTCTCTTCACTTTGTGTAGCTTCCTTGAAATATAGTTCCTGTCTGTTGACCACTGCTATCCATTTGAAAAGAAGCACAGGGAAAACATTCCCCAAGCTATTCCAGGATGAAGTACTGCTTGCTGTATCTATATTACTAAATCGAAAATCACAGCAATAACAGCAAACTGGAATGAAGACGGGTTTGATTTAGATCCTGCACAAAGCGGTGTATAAATCTCCAGCAGACAAAGCAGTCTATAAATCTCTGGCAGACCACAGGAGAAACTACACTGCAAACATCTTATTGGCACAAATAAAATTACTTAAAAACATTACTAAGACTCAAATCTTATACTCCTTTTCCATGGAAATCATTGGGCCTGGCTTCCTAGTAAAGCTGGATAGAACTGGGCTTTGTGAATTATTCAGGGAAACCACCTCTGACATACGTTCCCAGATACATTTGAAAATAAGTATTACAGGAAACACTGAAGAAGGCATTATTATGAACAGTACTAGCAGAAGCACTATGGCTTCATGTGATAATTGATAGCGAGGCTGATCAATCAATAATTTGAGAAAGAGAAAGCGATTCCTTTGCAAATCAATAAGGGCTCATAAATAACAGATGACCTACCCAAACTGTATTGTGTTTTTATTGTGCAAACACCACATGTGAGAAATCTTCACCGACTCATAAGGAGATTAAATTGAAATGGTTTGTATATGAGAACGTAAAAAGGAAAAAGTATTAAGAGAAGCCTCCAAGCTGCTAGACAGAGCGTTAAAGAAACTTGTTTGAGGTCTATGAAACTTGATGTGTCAGATCTTGAGGGGCTTCCACAGGAATCCATGTCTCCACATCTTATTTAAACAAAACACACACACACACACACAACATCTTCCTTTGGTGAATTTGGAAAGAGTCGCAAGATGTAGACTCAAAGAAATCCCCTGCAAAAGAAATTACTCCCTAGTTCCCTACAGTATGCTTTCTGGTCCAGCCTGAACACTTGAATGTCCCATAAGCCTTTGCACTCATCTTCAATGTATCCAACAACTCTTTGCTTGGCACCTGACTTTAAAACTTTTTGTCCTTTCCTCTAGACAAATTCAGAGGGAATCTGTCAGGATCTGTGCTGGACTGGGAGACAGCCCTAGTGCGGCCTAGGCACAGGAGAGACCTGTGTGGGAGTAGAAAGCTGACAGCCTAGAATCCCCATAATGCTTAGCAACAGGGGTAACCAATGGGAGTTCAGGGATTGTGTGAGGAGACGGAACTTAAACTTTTGTGAACCGTTAAACGGCGTTCTTTTCTCTACCGCGGCCTTTCCTCACACAGAGTCAAGCTGAGGGGACAGTCCGGGCTGGGAGAAAGACCCCTCACTTGGGACAGAGTGAGCGCAGGCACCGGCCTGGTCTATAAGGGCAGTGGGAGCAGAAGTAGTAAACAGTTAAGTGAAACATTTAGTCACATTTAGGGTTGCCAAGTCTTACCTTCATAACAGCGGGGGAGTCCCGGTCCCTCTCTGGAAGTCCTGCGCGCAGTGATGACGTCACCTGGAAGCGACGTCATCACGCTGGGCATGTTGCCAGGGTGACGCTCTGGTAATTGCCCTAAAACTCCATGGTACCATAAAACTCTTATGGTACCATAGAGTTTTCCGGGCGATTGCCAGAGCGTCGCCCAGCGACGTGCCCAGCATGATGATGTCGCTTCCGGGTGACGTCATCACGCTGGGCACGTTGGCCTGATCGGACCACTTCGGGGGTGGGGTTCTCCCGCTGGCCAGATCCCAACTGGTGAATTGGGGACCCATTTAGCAGGGGAATCCCCCTCCCCGGGAGGACTTGCCAGCCCTGGTCACATTAGATTAGTTTATTTTGCCTTTAAACACTGTTATTGATTTTAATGCACCGCGTCTCATTTTCCCTGCCCCAGTATTGTATTAATAAACCCTTTTGTTTAATTGTTCTCTGCCTGGTCATCACGCCTTTGTTTCTCGGTTTAAAAAGGGGCATTTGGTTGGGCTTGGGAGGGTACCCTGGGCCTTCTCAAGAGACCCTAAGTCCAGGGTGGTGGCGGCAGAAGGTGGCAACCTGCAAGGGTCGTGACAGCATCTTTCTGGCTTCATCAGCTGAGTTTCCCTAAACAGTCCATGAAGTACTAATATCAAACAGCCAGTCTTCTGACAAGCACTCTGTGATATGAGCCTTTGTTTTCGTAACAAATGACATCTAAAGACTGTAGTCTATATTGTCCGTTCCAGAAAAAGAACTAAAGTAGGAACAGAGTCAGTTTTGCCACCTGCAGTTGGCAACTCATGGGGAGGAATCCAGGGGTGGAGGACAGGTGGGCTGGTATCTCACTGCTATGTGATGTCACTTCCTGTACAAAACCAGAAGTGATGCCATTGTGTCTGGACGACACTGTAGGATCTTGCCATTTTGGTTCTATTAAATTAGCAAAATATAAAGTTCATATTCTATCTTGGGTGTAGCAGAATGTCAAGTTTCCACCTATGATAACTGAGTAAATGACTCCAAGTAAAACACTTGTCCCCATTACTACTGCTGCTACTTCTACTAAAGATTTCTCCACATCTATGTGCACCAGAACTAGCCTACCTCTCACTGAAGAAAAATTAATCTGCTATTTTTTCCTTACGATATTTTTGTATTATTATGAAGGCTGTGAGGGGAAACAATGATCTGTCAGGCTGCAGTCCAGTACACACTTACTTTAGAGGAAAACCTCACTGAATCCGGTGCAGATAGATCCAGATTGGGCAGCTGTGTTGGTCTGAAGCAGTGGAATAAAATTTGAGTCCAGTGGCACCTTTAAGACCAACAAAGTTTTATTCAAGATAAAAGCTTTTGTGTGCATGCAGGAGAAGAGGAGGAGGAGGAGGAAGAAGCAGTACTGAATATCTATCCTGCCCTTCACTCGGAGTCTCAGAGCAGCTTACAATCTCTTTCCCTTCCTCTCCCCACAAACAGACACGCTGTGCGGTAGGTGGAGCTGAGAGAGCTCTCAGAGAACTACTCGAAAGAACAGCTCTGCAAGAATTGTGGCTGACCCAAGGTCACCCAGCAGCTGCATGTGGAGGAGTGGGGAATCAAACCTGGTTCACCAGAATAGAGCCTGCGTACTTAACCACTATACCAAACTGGCTAGATATAGAAAGAGAGGAGGGGGGGTTAGTTGCCAGAAACTAAGCTTAATATTCCTGCTTGATCCTTGTAGCTGTTAAACATCTTTATTATGCTGCATGATCATTTACTGCTCACCCTCTACCTATATGTATGGACTGGTAATTTCCAGTTTTGTTTCTGTCTCTATCTTGACTCTAATTGGCCCTTCCTGGCACTAACCCCCCTCACTCCCTAAATGTAATGAGTGAGGAAATTCTGTTTCACTGTTTTTGAAGACGTGTGCTTGTACACAAAAGCTTATAGCTTGAATAAAACTTGGTTGGTCTTGAATCCAGTGCACTTTACCTCCAAGTACATGTACATAGAATTTGGCTATCAGGAATTATTTTCAAACTTAGGAAAAAAATCTGGTAAGTAAAGATACGGCCAGGAGTGTAAGCTCTTGGGTGCCATTATTCTTTTTTTCCTTCTAGAAATCACCTGTTGGGGGGGGGGGGAGGCAATGTGTCCATCTTATTTTGCACTTAATCCTGAAGGTTAATTTGAATGGTGCATACCGTGGTCAACAAAGGAGATATTTATTTTGGAGCATGGCTCCTTGCATCGTGCGGGGAAGGTCACTCGGGCTGGGGAGATTAAGAGGAGGTGGAGAGACCTTGTAACTCACAGTGGTGAGAGACGAGCTTATTAAAAACTGTAGGCTTCTGGAAGGGCCGCCACTGATGGCCTTGACATGGCGGGAACTTCAGAAGGAAAGCGGGGACAATTGGAAGGCTATGCTGGGGGGGAGGGGTTGGGAGGGGGGACAGCGAGGCCGAAACAAAAGGCTGCTCTAATTTGTCAAAGTTGTATCTGGTTCCACCGAACAAAGTTAGCAAAGAGATGAGCAGAATGGCAAATTAATGCTCATTCACCAAGCCCTGATGGAGCGATAGGCCGCTGTACAGCCTGGTCTTTGTAGAGTAACCTAACCTCTACCCAATTGGCTCCAGATAATTCCGCCTCGCAGGCATAACAGTTTCCCTTGTTTCTTCTTCTAATAGGATTATTCTTTCCCAATATTAAAAAGATAACATCAGTGTCTTTCAGTATCTTTATAAACTTGTTGCTTCGGAGAGCTCTGTTAGTTCGTCTGATAGAGCTTCCCTTCACATAGCCCTCGAGAAAGGTGGACAAGGTTACAAGTTCTCTGATGTTCTGAGACTTACAAATGGAATCCCAAGGTTCATTTTGGGGGAAAGGGGGTTTACCCTAACACACCCCATTTCTTTAGAGACCTTTAAAAACGTCAAGACAATTATGTTGCTTCATTAAAGATGAAGCAAAATTGTGTCTGAGAAGTAAGGTTACCAGCTCTGGGTTAAGCACACAATAACATAAGAGAGGCCAAATGTTGGATCAGGCCAATGGCTCATCCAGTCCAACACTCTGTCACACAGTGGCCAAAAATACCAGGTGCCCTCAGGAGCTCCAGCAGTGAGGGCAGGACACTAGAAGACCTCCTACTGTTGCCCCCCCCAAGCACTAAGAATACAGAGCATCACTTGCCCTAGACTGAGAGGTCCTATCAATACCTTGTGGCTAATAGCCACTGATGGACTTCTGCTCCATATGTTTATCTAATTCCCTCTTGAAGCCGCCCATGCTTGTAGTCGTCGCCACGTCCTGTGGCAGTGAATTCCAGGTGCTAATCACTCTTTGGGTGAAGAAGTACTTCCTTTTCTCTGTTCTAAGCCGACTGCTCAGCAATTTCACGGAGTGCCACTAATTCTTGTATTGTGAGAAAGGGAGAAAAGGACTTCTTTCTCTACCTGCTCTAACCCATGCATAATCTCATAAACCTCGATCATGTTACCCCTCAGTCGTCGTTTCTCCAAGCTAAAGAGCCCAAAGTGTTCAACCTTTCTTCACAGGGAAAGTGTTCCAACATTTTTGTCATTCTAGTTGCCCTCTTCTGCACTTTTTTCCAATGCTATAGCATCTTTCTTGAGATGTGGCGACCATAACTGTACACAGTACTCCAAATGAGGTCGCACCATCTATTTATAGAGGGGCATTATGATACTGGCTGATTTGTTTTCAGTTCCCTTTCTAATAACCCCCAGCATAGTGTTGGCCTTTTTCATTGCAGTTGCACACTGTCTCGACATTTTCATTGAGTTTCCATCTCTCTCTTGGTCAGTCTCTGCCAGTTCAGACCCCATCAACGTGGGCAATACCTGGACATTTGGGGGGTGGAGCCTGGGGGGGTACCTCAGCAGGGCATGATGGCACACAGTCCACCTTCCAAAGCAGCCATTTTCTCCAGGGGAACTTAACTCTGTTGTCTGGAGACCAGCTGTAATTCCAAGAGCTCTCTAGCCACCCCCTGGATGCTGGCAACTCTAGTGTGAATAGACCAAAAGGAAGATTTGTGGTTCAAAAATGATACAAACTGCAGTAGGAACCGTGAAAAAAGACACTAGCAAATTCTCAAAATATTATAAGTTCATACCCTAACATAATAATAAAGAAACCTCTTTTTTTACAAATCAGTGTATCAAAACAGGGTTCTCAAATAGTAGGAAATATGTCGGTTTCTGACATGAATTATCTTCCTCTCCGAGGAATACATCCGAAACAAAGTTTTTTCCAGAATCTTCGTAAAAATATTATTCCATATCATATTATATATATTGTACACTGTTTGGAAATATTGTTTGCATTACATACATTACATACACTGTATACTATTTGATAGCCTGGTTTCTATATTCTGATTTGTGAAAAGGATTATTAATATGTTTGGATATGAATCTATAATATAATATTTTGAAAAAAACATTAGCCTCTTTTTTTACAGTTCTAGTGAGAAAGCATTCTGCACGACAGGTTGAACGACTGAGTCCAAATTTACCTCAGGAAGCTTAGAAAAACATCCATCAAGAGACTGATACATCAGCTCCTATGAAAATTTCCCCATCAAGTTCTTTCAGGAGGGATCTGATAGTCTGAACTGGATTCATCAATTCAAAAATGATCCACAACCCACTTCTAGTCTTGAGGCAAAAATGTGTAAACAAAATTATACCTATGGTAACAGTTTGCCAACTATGGGGGGAAGGTAGACACTGAGGTAATACCCCACTAATCCCCAGTCTTTAGACAAAATTGGGTGTGACTAAGGTTGCCAACTCAGGGTTGGGTGATTTGTGGCATTTTGGAGGAGGAGCCTGGAGAGGGTGGGGTTTGGGGAAGGGAGGAGCCTCAGCAGGGTTTAATGCCATAGACTCCACCCTCTAAAGCAGCCATTTTCTCTAGGGAAACTGATCTGGAGGTTAGTTGTTATTCTGGGAGAAGGAAACACTTCTTTACACAGAAAGTGATTAAATTGTGGAAATCGCTGCCAGGGGATGTTGTGATGGCCACAGAGATAGGCAGCTTTAAAAGGGGAAGGGGGTTAGATAGATTCATGCAGGAGATTCAGTGGCTACTAGCTATGGTGACTAAAGGGAACCTCCATATTCAGTGGTAGTCAACCTCCGAATCCCAGTGACAAGAGACAACATCGGGGAAAGGCTTGGCCTTTATGCCCTGTTGTTGGACTTCCAGAGAAACTGGCTGGCCACTGTGTGAGAGAAGATGCTGGACTTGATGGACCACTGGTCTGATCCAACAGGGCTCTTCTTATGAGATCTCTGGGCCCCACCTGGATGTTAGAAACTCCATGATTCAGAAACCACAAGTCCAAAATTGTTTAATTTTTTAAAATTGAATCAGTTATGCCAAATACCTGTGAACCGATGCTAGGTTTGTCTGACATGAAAAATGCAGATCTTAAGCATTATTACGGTAAACGTTTCCTCTCAGGATGCTGTATCTCCATGCAAATCAAAACAATTTGCAATCTAGCACAATATTTTGCTGCAGTCTCAGGAAATCTCTCAATTGCTCCTCTTGCATTTAAACTGTGATCTTTTAGCTGAAATTATGAAATGCACATTAACGATTAATGACTCCAGGGTTCCATATTAGTATCAAATTGCTAATACATTACGTTTGATAGCCTGAGATGGGCACATACTGAAATACGTACGAAATACCAAGTTTAACAAATGGTCCTCTTAACTGTAACTATAAGTTATCTTCTTTTTCAGAAATCCCCCCCCAAGTACTTTATCCTTTTGGTTCCTGCACCCTACTACAAGAACCAGTTTGGTGTAGTGGTTAGAAGTGCCTAATCTGCGAGAACTGGGTTTGATTCTCCATTCTTCCACATGCAGCTGCTGGCTTGACCTAAGGTCAGTCATAAATTCTTTCAGAGCTGTTCTCTCAAGAGCAGTCTTCAAAAGAGCTCTCTCGGCCCCACCTACCTCACAGGGTGTCTATTGTGGGGAGGGGAAGGGAAAGGTGATTGTAAGCCACTCTGAGACTTCTTTGAGTACTAGGGCAGGGTATAAATCCAATCTTTTCCTCTTCCTCTTCTTTTTCTTTTACTACTACTACTACTTTTCATATTTCACACAAAATGGAAGACTAGGGTTGCCAAGTCCTTACTGAGTACTGGTGGGGGGGAGTCCTCTTCTTTCCGGGATCTTTCCAGTGCATGCGTTTCACGCGCATGCCATGATGATGTCACCAGAAGTGACACCACCATGTTGGAGACATTGCCTGGGCAACGCTCTGGCAATTGCCCCAAAACTCTATGGTACCATAGAGTTTTGGGGGCGACTGCTAGAGCATCGCCCCGGCAATGTCCCCAGCATAATGATGCCACTTCCGGTGACATCATCACGCTGTGGCAGTTGTCCTGACTGGACAACTTCGGGGGTGGGGTTCCCCCCGCTGACCGAATCCGAGCCGGCGGATTGGGGACCCCTGTAGCGGGGGATCCCTCGCCTCCCGGGCTGATTTGGCAGCCCTATGGAAGACATTCATCGGAAAATAGATCTTAATTAGAATAAGATTTTAAAATTATGCATAATAACTTTTGTATGTAGCATTTCCTACAAAAAACCCTATATTTTGGTACTATGGGGATGGGGGCCTTAGGGTTACCTACTCCAGGTTGGGAGATTCCTGGAGATTTGAGGGTGGAGCCTGAAGAAAACAGGGGTTATGCAGTGGCAGCTGAGGTAGAAAAGCACCTCCTCCTATGCCATGTCTTCTGGGTTCCAAGGGTCTGGAAAGTGGTTCCATAGCCAGTTACAGGGTTGCCAACTCTGGGTTGGGAAATACCTGTTGATTTGAGGGGTAGAGCCTGGGGAGGGCAGGGGTTGGGGTGTGGAGGGGCTTCAGCAGGGTATAATGCCAGAGTCCACAGCCCAAAGCAACCATTGTCTTCAGGAGAACTGATTTTGGTCATCTGGAGATCAGTTGTAATAGCTGGGAAATTTTCTGTAGGGGAAATAATGTGCTGTGGCTGGAAAACATGGTGATTTCTGGGAGATCTCCAGGCCCCACAGAGAGACTGGCAACCCCAACAACCATTTAAGGGAAGATTGGGATATGTATTTTACCTCAGGACACATTCAATGACTCCCAACAGCAACAGCAAACTGTTTAGAATGTTAGGGACAAGGCCAATCAGGCTGCATATGCAAATGACCTCTGTGTTCCGACAGGCTATAGGGGGAGGGAGGAACAGCAAACTGTTTAGAATGTTGGAGATGAGACTCAGGCAATGCAGCCAGTGGACAGGGACAATTTTCTGAGTGACACGTCACGAAGCCAACTGATTTAGGAGTGTGTGGAATGTTCAGAAAGTGCCACCCGACTACTCAATTATATATAAGCAGTGATTTCAACCCCACTACTGCTTCCTTTCTCAGCCTGTTCTTCTGATCTCAGTTGCTCTCTCTTTCTGTTGGAGACAGCATGAGAGATGTGGGCACCAAGAACAGCATAAAATATCTTTTAAAGATGTGAGAAACTGGGCAATAGTCCTGTAGCAGGTTTTACAAGTGTTCACTGTAACATTGACTACAATGTGTTATAAATGAAAACAGAGAAGAATTTGTTTTCCTCCCCCAAACATTTTTTTAATATTTTCAAACCACAATCAATAAAACACTCAACTGAACAAACATAGAGAAGTAAAAATAGAATATAACATAACTGTCAACATACATATGTAGTGCCTTTGATTTACGCATATATTGAACATCCACAAAGGAAAAAGGTAAATTATATCTTATTGTACTATTACTGTTAAGTACAGTAGGATATTAGTCTAATAGTGACAGCAATGCGGTTTTCTTGATACCTTTGTCATTTTGTCACAGATCATGACCGAGTGATCTTTTGATCTTTATATCTAGGGCTGCCAACCTCTAGGCAGGGTCTGCAGATTTCCTGAAACTACAGCTGTTCTCTGGACCACAGAGATCATTTCCCCTTGAGAAAATGGCTGCTCCAGAGGGTGGAGTCTATGGCATTATGCCATGCCCTCCTCTCCCTAAACCCCGCCCATCCTAGACTCCACCCCCAAATATCCCATAATTTCCCAACTCACATTTGGCAACCCTACTTATCTCCATGTTGTTATTGACATATCTTCGTATGGAATCATATATAAAAAGGACACTATAAGCCTGTATATTCATATTTACACAGCCTTAGAACACTCTTTGTGGCAAAGGAGATGAACAGAAATACTTCTTTTGGAACAACCAATGAGATACAGTGGGTTAGGATGTCGGACTAGGATCTGGGAGACCCAAGTTCGAATCCCCACTCTTCCACAGAAGCTCGCTGGGCAACCATGGGACGGTCATACACTCTTGGCCTAACCTACCTCACAGAGTTGTCCTGAGGATAAAATGGAAGGGAGAACATTGGCTTTTTGAAGTGAGGACTCCAGAACTGCACACAGTACTCCAGGTGGGGCCTGACCAATGCAGTGTACCGTGGGACTATGACATCTTGCGATCCCACTTTGCGATCCCACCACCGTGCTAAATCTCTTTGTAGGCTGCGTCACCTGGAACCCTTTTTCTCATCCTAGCCCTTTCCCACTTGCTTACGTTCCTTTCCATTCTGAGCATCTCCCCTCATCTGTAGACCCCAAAGCGTTCAAGCATCTGCACCTCTCTTTGAAGCCCCCTACCCTATGAAGAAAGGTTGAAGCGCTTGGGGCTCTTTAGCTTGGAGAAATGATGGCTTAGGGGTGACATGATTGAGGTCTACAAGATTATGCATGGGATAGAGCAGGTAGAGAAAGAGGTACTTTTCTCCCTTTCTCACAATATAAGAACTCATGGACACTCCATGAAATTTCTGAGCAGTTGAATGAGAACAGATAAAAGGAAGTCCTTCTTCACCCAAAGAGTGATGAACACATGGAATTCACTGCCACAGGAGGTGGCAGCGGCTACAAGCATGGACGGCTTCAAGAGGGAATTAGATGAACGTATGGAACAAAGGTCCATCAGTGGCTATTAGCCACAAGGTATAGATAGGGACTCTCGGTCTGGGGCAAGTGATGCTCTGTATTCTTGGTGCTTGGGGGGGGGGGCAACAGTGGGAGGGCTTCTAGTGTCCTGGCCCCACTGCTGGACCTCCTGAGGGCGCCTGGTGTTTTTGGCCACTGTGTGACAGAGTGTTGGACTGGATGGGCTATTGGCCTGATCCAACATTGGCTTCTCTTATGTTCTTATGTTCTACCCCCGGAGTTCCTACTTGCCAAGGAGACCCACACTTTTGTCTTTTAAGGAGATTGAAAAGAGAGAGCGAGGTCAGACCGCCTGTAATTCCCCTACCCCTCATATAAACAATTTAACCGTGGCAGTCAACATCATCGCCTGGAATTACTCCCTCAGATTCAATTCCCTTCCCCTGCCCCACTTGTAAAAGCAGTTAGTGTCCTCTATAAACTACTGCTCAGGAAAGTCCGCGGCTTGCTGGAGCAGTTGTAGAATAAATGTTAATCTAATACAGGTTACTGGGTCAAACACAATCGCAGGCTTGTGGGAAAAGCTTAATGCTGTTCTGCTCCTATCTGACGCAGTAAACCTGGATATGATAGGAGAGGTTAAACACCGCTGAACCGTGGTGAGGATTTCCTTGAAAGTAGGATTTAATGCAAAGCGGAAACAGCCGTTGGAGGAATGACCAAATCTCGAATTTGGCCGCAAACAGAGCAGTCTGAGAACCTCAAGCATTCTGCATCAACATGAGAAGAAACAGGTACAAATTGTCCCGGATCAGAGTGTGGCAGCCAGTAAGGGTTGCCAGATCTCCAGGTGTCGGCTGGAGATCTCCCGGGAATAGGAGACCAAGCCCTATGAGGAAAGGTTGCCTCTCTGATGGCTTCACAGGTGGGTTAGTAGTACTAACTTAGAGATCCTTAGAGTTAGACAGCCAGGTTGGTGTGGTGGTTAGGAGAGTGGACTCTAATGTGGGAGAACTGGGTTTGATTCCCCGCTCTGCTTTCACATGCAGCTGCGGGTGTGACCTTGGCTCAGTCACAAGTTCTCTCAGAGCTGTTCTCTCAAGGGTAGTCCTCGAAAGAGTTCTCTCAGTCCCACCTACCTCACAGGGTGTCTCTTGTGGGAAGGGGAAGGGAAAGAGATTGTAAGCCACTCTGAGACTTCTTTCAGTACTGAAGGGTGGTGTATAAATCCCATATCTTCTTTTCTTCTTCTTCTAGATCAGTAAGACAGGGTGTGAAGGATGAGAAACTATGGACCACTTGGTTTTTATTGTAGTTTAACTGAACATTTATTGGGTGTTACTGTTTTTATTGATTTTTATCGTATTTATTGTGCTGTAAACCACCTTAGTGACACTTCAAAAGAAACTCCGTAGCACAGTGGTTATAGTGTTGGACTTGGATCTCAGAGACCCGAGTTCCAATCTCCACTCTTCCACGGAAGTTTGCTGGGTGATCTTGGGCCAGTCCCACTCTCTCAGTCTCACCTACATCACAGGGTTGTTGTGAAGATAAAATGGAGGAGTGAAGAATGATATAAGTCCCCTTGGGTCCCCATTGGGGAGAAAAGTGGGGTACAAGTGAGGTAAAGAAATAAATAGAAATAAATTATATCAATAGATACTAGCAGCAGTCATCTGGGACTTTATAGCACTTAATTATATACCTGAGGGACCGCCTTTCCCCATATGTGCCCCAGAGAGCACTGTGCAGAATCACCCCAGTCTGGTCAGATCTCAGAAGCTAAGCAGGGTCAGCCCTGGTTAGGGCTTGGATGGGAGACCACCAAGGAAGTCCAGAGTTGCTATGCAGAGGAAGGCAATGGCAAACCACCTCTGTTCATCTCTTGCCTTGAAAATCTTATGGGGTTACCATAAAGCGACTGTGACTTGATAGCCCTTCCTACTCCCATGGGATTTTGTTAAAGGTTTTCGTTTGTCCAGGCTGGTGTTCTAAATAGGACACCCTGGACATTGTCCTCAAAGCTGCCTTTTACTAAGCCAGACCCTCAGTCCATCAAAATACGCACTGTCGACTCAGACCGGCAGCAGCTCTCTAGGTTCTCAGGCAGAGGTCTTCCACATCCTCTGTTACTTCATTCTTCCAACTGGAGATGCCAGGGGTTGAACCCGAGAGCTTCTCTTGCCCCTCTGAGCAGCTTCTCCCACAGATTTGCTCAGGCACAGGCATATCATTGAGGGCAACACCTTTGTCAAACTGGCAGGTTGTGGGAGGTGAGTGAAAGGCCTGTACAGATTATGGCGTGTTCAGGATGAGGCAACCAGTCAACAAATTCCTACCATGTAAATATTTGTGTGGGAAAGAGTTCGCCTCACACTTAGAACACCTGTCAAGTTCCGAAATCATAATCCTGCTCATGTATTAGCAAAGACTGTCCGTTTCAGGCGCTGTCTTTCATCACCGCCATCGGTGGTATGAAAGTATCTGAGATCCTTCACGCCTTATTATCCTGTTGGCGTTCCCACCTCAGTGGAGAAGTCCTTTTCTCCTCCTCAGTATCCTGAAGCTCCTGATTGTCAAGGGTCATTAACTGAGGCGGCAATAAATTTAATTGCACGTTCATTATCCCAAAATCTACTATTATTATTATTATCATCATCATGTTTTTGAATATCCTCCTGGGCTTTTTCACAGGGTTGGTTCTCTTCTGAGTGAAACAGTACTACTCACGAACAAGGGGAGGTGACTTCCATCAATTTCCCTCAGTGCTGTTCCAGAGATTACCCAACCATCAATCCTCCGCAAGGGACAACAGGGAAGACAAAACTGCCGAGAAGCCTGCAAAACCAAATGGCCCATTGTGCCACTGCTAGGGATGCCAGTCTCCAGGTGGGACTTGGGGATCCCTCAAAATTACAGTTCATCTCCAGACTGCAGAGATCAGTTCCCTGGAGAAAATGGATGCTTTGGAGGGGGGACTCCATGGCGCTGTACCACACTGAAGTCCCTGCCCCCCCCCCAGGCTCCATCCCCAAATCTCCAGGAGTTCCCCAACCTGGATCTGGCATCCCGAGACTCTGCAAACCAGTGCTGCTGGAGCAACCCAGTTCACTCGTGACCACTGGGCCCATGAATGGCTCCACTCATTGCCTCCTCTAGCAAACCATTTGGGAGGAAGCAAACAGTAAGCTAGCACTAACCACTGTTGTTACTGAAGAGCTGGAGGAGCCAAGCTGGTGAGTTGGAACCATGTTGCTGGGGCAGGCACGGCTTGCTTCTGGCTGCCAATGATCCTCTAGGGCAGCTGACAACCAGGAAATTTCCTTATAAGTTCAACAGCCAGTCCACCCCAGTTATTTGCTCTCAAAATGGGTCTCTGGTCATGGTCCAACCCATCTTTTTTGTGCTATACATAATGAACACTAGGCATTGAAATGTGCCATACTGGCGTACACCGAAACCAACAATGAGTTTTATATTTTTTTG
This sequence comes from Lepidodactylus listeri, assembly GCA_029233225.1. Classification (NCBI taxonomy): domain Eukaryota; kingdom Metazoa; phylum Chordata; class Lepidosauria; order Squamata; family Gekkonidae; genus Lepidodactylus; species Lepidodactylus listeri. The sequence continues at coordinate 5,364,835 of JARCFY010000016.1, read as the reverse complement.
TATTTTTCATATTATAGGTGTGTGTGTGTGTGTACATGTGTGTGTGCACGTGTGAGTGTGTGTGCACCTAGAAGAAGAGGAGGAGGAGGAGGAGATTGGATTTATACCCCGCCCTTCACTACGCAAAGGAGTCTCAGAGTGGCTTACAAACTCCTTTCCTTTCCCCTCTTCACAACAGACACCCTGTGAGGTAGGTGGGGCTGAGAGAGCTCTGAGACAACTGTCTTTGAGAGAACAGCTGGTACAGAGCTATGGCTTGCCCAGTGTCATCCAGCAGGTGCAAGTGGAGGAGTGGGGAATCAAACCCGGTTCTCCCAGATTAGAGTCCGCACACTTAACCATTACGCCAAACTGGCTCTCATGGAAGTCATGGTGACCTCTAGTGACTGACTGTCAGTTAGCACTGCCATAGGTATGGGCGACTGTCTTGTCATGATCAATAAGGTTGCTGAATGTATTACGTGTATCAATGCTTGCTGTTTTACCATCGAGTTTGATGATCTATTAACATTGCTTTGTGTTCCAAGGTTTCTTTCGACCCGTTTAGGTCCCGCTTGGGAGATAGTGACCCGACTCCCACCTTTGGAATGTGAGCTTTGCTTGCCTGCTTCGCTTTGCGCATGCTCATTACTCATTTGCTTTTCCTCCCCTCTTATCTCTAGCTGGCTATTCCTTGGCTAATGGCCTTGAACAGAAGAGCCTCCTGTTATGTGTTACAAGAATCACAGGTGTTATGTATTTCTTTGCTTAGTTGTCTCTGGGAACATCTCCAAAAACCCTCATCAGTGTTTTTCCCTGAGAACCTATTTTGCAGCGCTTTCTTTGGGAACAGTGGACCAGTATATTTGGGCGCCAATAATTCTCACTATTGATTGGTAGATGGTAGATGGGCCATATTTTATATCAAGTATAATTGTAGTTGCATTTCTAAGCTTGGGCACTACTAACAGGAAAAGTGTTTGACCAACATGATCTTTTCTACAAATAAAGGACTTTCTACTGAAGGAGACCTGTTGTGGACTATATTTATTGGCACATTCTCACACTGACTGTGTGTGCCTAGAAGTCATGGCAACTTCTAGTGACTGACTATGTGCACCTGGAACTCATGGCGACCTCTGTTGACTGACTCCTACTAGGGGCCTGGAGGATATTCAGAGAGGTGGCTGAGTAAAGCCTGCTCCCACCTCCCAACTGCCGATATTCCTAGGCGGTCTTCCATCCAAGTACTGGCCAGAGTCGACCCTGCTTTGCTTCTGAGATCTGACAAGATCGGGCTTGCCTGGGCTATCAAGGGCACAAACAATGAACCTCGTGATGATGCTTGGAATGATGAGGCTTCCTTGAATGTCCATGTGCAAAGGTAGTGGCCTATTACAGCCCTCACCTCCCTGTGGGTGCTTCTTCACAGTGCTCCCCGCACCACCATGTAGAATCTAGAGAACACATGAACTGTAAATTAAATAACCTATAAATTTCCAGATGGCCCAGGCTAGCCCAAACTCGTCAGGTCTCAGAAGCTAAGCAGGGTTGGCTCCGGTTAGTATTTGGATGGGAGACCTCCAAGAAATCCAGGGTCCTTATGCAGAGGGAGACAATGGCAAGCCACCATTGTCCATCTGCCCTGACCTGGATGGCCCAGGCTATCCCAGTCTCATCAGAACTCAGAAGCTAAGCAGGGTCGGCCCTGGTTAGCATTTGGATGGGAGACCACCAAAGAACACTATGCAGAGGCAGGCAGTGGCAAACCACTGTTGTTCATCTGCCATGACCTGGATGACCCAAGCTAGCTCAGTCTCATCAGATCTCGGAAGCTAAGCAGGGTTGCCCCTGGAAAGTACTTGGATGGGAGACCACCAAGGAGGACCCAGGACATAGAGGCAAGCAATGGCCAACCACCCTTGAAAGTCTCTTGCCTTGAAAACTGTACAGGGTTGTGATAAGTCAACTGAGTCTTGACAGCATTTAATTATTGACCTAACTTGGATGGCCCAGGATAGCCCAGTCTTGTTAGTTCTCAGAAGCCAAGCAGGGTCAATCCTAGTTAGCACTTGGGTGGGAAATATCCAAGGAAGTCCAGGGTTGCTACATAGAGGTAGGCAAGGGCAAACCACCTCTGAACATCTCTTCCAGAGAGGCAGTTTGGTGTAGTGGTTGAGTGCGCGGACTCTAATCTGGGAGAACCGGGCTTGATTCCCCACTCCTCCACTTGCACCTGGCTGGATGACCTTGGGCAAGCCATAGCTCTGCACCAGCTGTTCCCTCAAGGACAGCTTGGGAAAGGGCTCTCTCAGCCCCACCTACCTCACAGGATCTGTTGTGGGGAGGGGAAGGGAAAGGAGTTTGTAAGCCGCTCTGAGACTACAAGTGAGTGAAGGGTGGGATATAAATCCAATCTCCTCCTCCTCCTCCTCTTCTTCTTCCCTTGAAAACCCCAGAGGGGTTGCCATAAGTCAGCTGTGACCTGATGGTGAAAGAAGAATCAGAACAAGAAGAATTAGAATTAGGAGGAGAAGGAGAAGGAAGAAGAAGAAGAGTTATTTTTATATCATGCTTTTCACTATCCGAAGGAGTCTCAGAGCAGCTTACAATCGCCTTCCCTTCCTCTCCCCACAACAGACACCCTGTGAGGTAGGTGGGGCTGAGAGAGCAATAAGAGAACTGCAACTGGCCCAAGGTCACACAGCTGGCTTCATGTGGAGGAGGAGTGGGGAATCAAACCTGGTTCTCCAGTTTAGAGTCTGCCACTCTTAACCACCACACCACCCTGGCACAACAATTGAATTGATGACAATCGGAGTTCATTTACAAAGAGTGCACTTCATTTTGAATAAAAGAATCAGAGATGGTGGGATTTCTCTCTCTCTCTCTTAACTCCCAGCCATCCCTGACCCCTATTCCATTCAGAAACCAGCTCAATGAAAGGTTGGCGAAACACTCCCCCCACACCGCAAATCGACACGGCGCGGTTCTACAGCTGTCGATGCAGCGCTACAAACGCGGCTCTGAAGCCCTCATCCCCGCTGTGTGTCTCCATCCTCTTAGTGCGACAAGGGTAGGCGGGACCCAGAGGCAAATCCGGTCAAACCTCCGTTTCTCGTACAAGATGACAGTCCGCGTTTGGTCTCACTGTCTTCATGCTGCTTCTAACAGACAACTGTGGAGAGAGAAAAAGAGGAGGGGAAAGGTAGTGTAGTTGTGCAGGGAGGGGAGGGGAGGGAACAGGCCAGAAAGTGGAATTTTACTGCACCTGGGAGATGTTGTTTTTTTTTAAAACAGTAATGGAATAAGCCCTGGTCTGGGACGAGAATGGAATCTGCCCTGAGGATACCACCAACACACAGGCCCAAGTCTATTGATGAAACCGTTCGGTTGAAGCAATCCCTGTCAATATGATGATTACTGACTGGAGAGAGCGGCGTTGTGCACACATGCCCTACTTTAAGCCCTCTGCCCCAGAAGGAAGCATTTTTTAAATACCAAAAAACACAGGCCGGCTCTTGTCATCTGCTGCCACCTTCTCTCGGGGCCTTCCTAAACCACTTTATCCCCTCATGCCAAGGAAACGAAGAGGAGGAGAAGGTTGGATTTATACCCCACCCTTCACTCAGTGTCTCAGAGCGGCTTATAAACTCCTTTCCCTCCCCCTCCCCACAACAGACACCCTGTGAGGTAGGGGGGGCTGAGAGAGCTCCTTCCAGAACCATCCTTGAGAGAACAGCTCTGACAAAACTATGGCTTGCCCAAGGTCATACAGCAGCTGCAAGTGGAGGAGTGGGAAATCAAACCCAGTTCACCCAGATTAGAGTCCGCGCAGTTAACCATGACACCAAAATGCCTGGCTGTTCTTCAGGCACTGGGGCAGAACCAAGATGGCACTGGCAAAAGCAGTGTGAGGTATCTGCATTTCCCTGGTATGTGCGCAGTAATACTGCACTGAGGAGGGCAATGGGATTTTTGTCTAGGGTTGCCAGCCTCCAGGTGGTGGCTGGAGATCTCCCAAAATAACCACTGATATCTAGATGACAGATATCAGTTGCTCTGGAAAAAAATGGCTGCTTTGGAAAGATGGGCCTTCCTTTACCCAATAACTCACCCTCTCTAAACACTGCCCCCAACATCTCCAGGAATTTCTTAACCCAGAGCTGGGGGGGGGGGCAACAGTGGGAGGGCTTCTAGTGTCTTCCTGGCCCCACTGCTGGACCTCCTGAGGGCACCTGGTATTTTTGGCCACTGTGTGACAGAGTGTTGGATTGGATGGGCCATTGGCCTGATCCAACATTGGCTTCTGTTACGTTCCTATGTTCTTAGCTGGCAACCCTAGAGTTGCTCCCCAGCAAATGCAGCAGTGGCTATGAATGGAAAATGTGGTTTAGACGCTAGGGATGGGCATAAACCCACAAATGAGCCCCATGCGAGCATGAACCAGACCGGTTCGTGGTTTGCAAACCAGGGGTTCGAGAGAACGTGTCTCCCATGATCTGCCCACAAAACTCCATGTTTTTCGTGGACATTTGGGAGGTTCGTGGGAGACACGTTCTTGGGCTTCGAAGGCATTTAAATGCCTTCAGAGCTTACTTCCGGGTTGGGCCGCCTGAATGGAAGAAAACTCTGAAGGCACTGAAATGCCTCCGCAGCCCACTTCCAGGTTGGGTCAGTTCAACTGAGCTCCAAGAGTGATCTCTGAAGACTTTTATATGCCTTTGGAGCCCACTTCCAGGCAGGGCCTGCCCATATTATGGCCTGCCCATATAAGAGCATATAAGGCCTATAAAATGCCTTCAGAGCTCATTCTGGGAGCTAAGTCAAAGCGGCCCAACCCGTAGGTGGGCTTTGAAGGCATTTAAATGCCTTCGGACCTCACTTCTGGTCAGGCAGCCTGACCTAGAAGTAACATCCAAAGGCATTTAAATGCCTTCAGAGCTCACTTCCAGGTGGGCCGAACTCCCCAAACCATGAACTAGTTCAGCAAATGGAGGAGTTTGTTGGAGGTTCAGGGTTCATGAAAATCCTGAACCTCCGTTTTCTCAGTTCACGCCCACTACTGTTAGGCACCTTTTCTCCTCGTAAAATTCTGTGGGGTAGGTTAGACTGAGAGAGAGAAAGAGTGAGTGGTTCAAGGAGACCCAGTGAGCATCATGGTTGACTGGAAGAGTTGCTAGTTCTGGGTTGAGAAATTCATGGAGATTCAAGGGTGGAGTCTGAGGAGGGTGGTGTTTGAGGAGTGGGAGGACCTCAGCAGGGTATAATGCCATAATGTCCACCCTCCCAAGCATTTCCTCCAGGTGAACTGACCCCTGTAGTCTAGGGGAGATCATGTGGAGATTCTGGGAGATCTCTAGGCCCCTTCTGGAGGTTGGTAAACCTACTGAAGAGAGCCAAATTTGGCGAGCGGAAGGAGCTCAGTGGCTCTATGGTTCAATTGAGTCTACCCTCCAAAGCAGCCATTTTCTCCGTGGGAACTTATCTCTCTCATCTGGAGATCAGTTGTAATCCCAGGAGATCTCCAGAGACCTGGAGGTTGGCAAACCCTAGCCGAATTTTGTCAGTCTTTAAGGTGCTGCTGGACTTTTGCTCTTTTCTACTGCTACAGACAGACAAATACAGAGACCCATCTATCTAGATTTGTGTCCAGTAGCACCTTGGTGACCAACAAGATCTTGGGAGGTATGAGCTTTCAAGAGTCAAAACTCTTTTTGTCAGATATGAAGCTTTGACTCTCGAAAGTTCATACCTCCAGAATTCTTGTTGTCTCTAAGGTCCTACTGGACTCCAATTTAGATGTTATATTGCAGATCAACAAGGCCACTCTGAAACTATCAGGAACATGTTAGAGATATATCCAAAAAGATGGTGTGAGTACACATGACTGCACTTCAGTTCAGTGTACACTCTTCAGAAATAAATGAGGTTGCATAGAAAGGTATTAATTAGATTACGGTGTGCTAGTTGTGGGGTTTGTAGATGGAAGGAGCATTTGTTCTTTGTTGCACCAAGTAGTTCTCAAGAGAAGCTGTGTTTCCAGATGGAACAGTGTTGCTTCTCATTCCAGAGAATGATATGTTTCAAAATGTCCACCACTGCATATATCCACACCAGCTGTATAGCAGTAGACCCCCATAAAAATGGAACACATTGCAGTGATGGTGTTAGATGCAAATCACCCATCCTGGAAATGAGCCTGAGGAATCAGTTCTGAGTGTAGCATTCATGGGAGCCATAAAACATGAGGTGGAAGCTTCTCGATATATATTGCACAGAGGATTTAAAGTTCCTTTTAAGAGAAAATGTGCTCCCGTTGCAATAGCCAGTAGGATTAATTACGTGTGGAAGATGCAGGGAGGCATGAGACACAGCGCTGGATCCGGCCCTTTCATTAGCTGTTTCCTATTAACCTTGACTGAAATCAATTTTATGTCCAGCTGGAAAGATTTATTTTCTTTCTTTCTTTCTTTCTTTCTTTCTTTCTTTCTTTCTTTCTTTCTTTCTTTCTTTCTTTCTTTCTTTCTTTCTTTCTTTCTTTCTTTCTCTTTCTTTCTCTCTCTCTCTTTCTCTTTCTTTCTTTCTCTCTCTTTCTCTTTCTTTCTTTCTCTCTCTCTCTCTCTCTCTCTTTCTTTCTTTCTTTCTTTCTTTCCTCCTTCCTTCCTTTTTCCCTCCCTCCCTTCATTCCTCCCCCTTCCCCTCCCTTCCTCCCTCCCTCCCCCTCTTCTTTCCCTCCCTTCTCTTCCCTTCCCCTCCCTCCGCCTCCCTTTCTCCATTTCTCCCTCCCTCCCTCCTTCCTTCCTCATTCATATTTTGTTGTCAGAAGCTTTCTGGTACCTTTGCTTCTCTGCAAACAGACCTAACATTATACTTCGTACACTGCAAACCGTACAGTAAGGTGCCATCGGAAATATTTACTCTTTTGCTGCTTGGTTTTTGTCCTCCAGGATTTTCACTGATGCCACCTCAGCAGTAGTTAATATACCTCTGAGCACAGGCTGTGACCTTTCCCGAACTCATGCCTGACTTCATTCTCCGATCTGATTAAAAAGGCAAAATTATCCTTGGAAAGAGCACAACTAGAAAGACTCATCCCCCCCCCCCCCCCCACAGCTCAGCTCTGGTGAGCGGTTTGATGCAAAATGTATGAGGTCGAGGAGCAGAATCCATCTCATAAAATCAATTCAATTGGTTTTGGGGGGTTTTTTTTACTTCTTTTTGCATATTCATATCTTCTGTGTTACTTTTTTTGGGGGGGGGGGAGAATGCTTTGCAAGATCTATGCAAGCTCTTTTCAAAAGGGATGCCAGGTCTTACCTGTCTGCTGATGGGGGGCTCCTAGCTTGGTCCCGGGGTTACCCAGAAGTGATGTCATCATGCTGGCCACATTGTACAGGGGGGGGGTTCTAGCATTTGGCTAAAAACTCTATGGTCACCATAGTTTTTAGCCAAATGCTAGAGCGTCCCCCATGCGATGTGTCAAGCACAATGACATCACCTCCGGGTGATGTCATCATGCTGGGCACACTGGGCATGGTGGGGCTCTTCAGGGGTGGGGCTCCCCCCACTGGCCAGCTGGCCGGTGGTGGAGTGAGGCCCCTGAAACCCTACTTTTCAAACCCTACTTTTCAAACATGTGGTATGGTGCTCCAAGCACGTCACAGGAGCGCATGGTACCCATGATCTTCTGAGACACACAGTCAGCAGTTTGTGTGAACAGGGCAATGTGCATATTGTTGCCCTGCTCACAAAAACGGTGTTCATACATATTGGGGGACCATGGGTCTTGCACATTGCTATTTGTGTGGCCTTGACCTGGGTGTTATTTTGGCTGGTTCATGGCTTGTGAAGTGAAGTGAAGTTCGTGGCAGATCAACTGGTATGAACTTTCCATGTACTTTCAAGCTGTTCATGGACATTCATACCAGTTCATGAGTGGATACATTTCCAGACAGGCTATTTCCCGTCAATCTAAATGTTTACCGAACTTCAAAACAACAGGGGGCAGAACTTGGAGGGCATGTAGAGGAGCATCTGGGGGATGTTCCCTGTGACTTTGAGGTCTCTAGCTTGCACAGGATCCATTCTATACTCTCCAGAACCTCCTGAACCTGCACCTGTCAAAATGACCAGCTGCCATTTTGATAGGCACAAATTCAGGAGTGTATAGAACAGATCCTCTGAAAGCTAGAGACACCAAACTCACATAGGACCTCTCCTGGATGCTCCTCTACATGCCCTCCAATTGCAGTGTCTCCAGCTTGCACAGGATCTGTTATATACACTCCTGAACCTGCACCCATCAAAATGACCGCCTGTCCACTTTCAAATAGCAAACCAGGGATGAACAACACTAGAATACTGACACCCTGACCTGGATAGTCCAAGCAAGCCCTATCTTGTCAGGTCTTGGAAGCTATGTGGGGCCGACCCTGACAAGTACTTGGATGTGAGATCTCTAAGGAATACCAGGGCCATGATACAGAGGCAGGCAATAGCAAGCCACCTCTCTGAATCTCCATTGCCTCTAAGCGCCACTAGGGGTAGCCAAAAGCCAGCCATGACTTCCAGGAATGCACACACACACACACACAAATAGTTTTTTAAAAACCCACTAGAATACTTAGCACTGAATAAACAGCGTCAACACAACCAAGGGAAGTTTAAATCCCTCACTCTAGCCATGACACCATCCTGGCATTCTATTATACAATTAAATATAGATAGAAGCATTAATCTACTACGACTGTTTCTTCCAACAACCATTCTGGAACAAGTGGATTGCATGAAAGTTCAACTACAGCACTCAAGAGAGCATTTACAAACATTTCATTGGACCACAAAGCAGAAGAAGGAAACTCTGAAATTCTGAAATCTTGCTGGTATTGTTCAATTCTATTATCACAAGTATAGGAAACGTTACTGAAACTTTACACCTTCTGAAACTTGGCCTAGTGAAACTTGATGCGGCAATGGGACCATTAAATGAATTTTAACAGCCAACTAAAACTGACAGGGAGAAAGTTGGTTCCTTTGAAATGTGGCGTTGGAGGAGAGTTTTGCGGATGCCACGGACCGCCAAAAAACAAATAAATGGGTTCTAGATAAAATCAAGCCTGAATTCTCCCAAGAAGCTAAAATGACTCAACTGAAGCTATCATGAACATAAGAGCATAAGAGAAGCCAATGTTGGATCAGGCCAATGGCCCATCCAGTCCAACACTCTGTGTCACACAGTGGCCAAAAACACCAGGTGCCCTCAGGAGGTCCACCAATGGACTAAAAGCCCTCCCAGTGTTGCCCTCCCCCAAGCACCAAGAATACAGAGCATCACTTGCCCCAGACTGAGAGTTCCTATCTATACCTCTGCCCCATATGTTTATCCAATTCCCTCTTGAAGCAGTCTGTGCTTATAGCCGCCGCCACCTCCTGTGGCAGGGAATTCCATGTGTTAAACACTCTTTGGGTGAAGAACCCAACTGCGCAGCAATTTCATGGAGTGCCCACGAGTTCTTGTCTTGTGAGAAACGGAGAAAGGTACCTCTTTCTCTACCTGCTCTATCCCATGCATAATCTTGTAAACCTCGATCATGTCACCCCTCAGCCATCATTTCTCCAAGCAAAAGAGCCCCAAGCGATCTAACCTTTCTTCATAGGGAAAGTGTTCCAAGCCTTCTATCATTCTAGGTTTTTTTCCCCTGCACTTTTTCCAATGCTATAACATCTTTTTTGAGGTGTGGTGACCAGAACTGTACACAGTACTCCAAATGAGGTCGCACCATCGATTTATGCTTTGGTCATATCCTGAGAAGACAAGAGTCACTGGAGAAGATAATAACGCAAGGAAAAGCTGAAGGCAGCAAGAAAAAAGGAAGACCTGACCTGAGATGGACTGACTCAGTAAAGAAAGCCACCGCCCGCTGTTTGCAAGACGTAAGCAAAGCTTTTAATGATAGGACATTTTGTAGGTCATGAATTCATAGGGCCATCATGTTAGAAGAGACTTCATGTAACTTAACACCCACAAACCCTAAACTTTACCAGCTTATCCAAAGACTAGGCAGCTACAGAATAGTTAACAAAATTCTACTGGAACCAGTCCAAATGATCAGTAAGTGGAAGTTCACTATAGGAGAGTAACTGCCCAAATACTTTTCTCAATGTTCAAACTTAATTTATTCTCCGCAGGACCAGAGTTTGCATTTTGTCTGGATAGCATTCAATTCTTACACCTCTGTTAGCTCCGCCTCCCCTGCCCCATTCAGATCAGGGCAAAGAGGAAGTTACCGAGAGGAATCTTTGCTTCTTAGTTCCTTCCTCTGAGTTTCTGCGCAGAACAGAAATCTACTGCCGGAGGATTTGAGTTGAGGGGAGGGCTACCTTCTGATCCAAGTTAGCCATTCAAGGAATCTCACACCCACGAAGACTCAGACAAGGCATGCACTATGTCTTGACATCCCGTTGGTTTGTTTGCTTGGTGGCTCTGGCAAGGAGGGGGAGATTAAGAGATTCCAAAAATTTCAAAATGCCCTAGATCCTGCCTAGCCAGAGTATTTAAGGAATCTCAGTACACCTCCGAAGTTCCCGAGATCAGCTTTGTAGTCACCTTGAGCACCAACTGCAACAAAGCGACTTTTTGTCGAAATCTGCAAAGCTGGAATCTCTCTTTGCTGTAGAGAAAAGGAAATTCGCGCCAAGGCTAACTCCAAGCATATCTGGGATTTAAAAGGCCACAAGGATGCTTCTTGACGTATTCATCACCCCCTGTCCTGCCTGCGGTCAGCTAGATGTCACAAGGCAGCCCCTTCACTAAGAACAATGTCCTCTCCAAAAGCATTATTTGTTCAGTGATCATGATGAGTGAAACTATCTTAACATGACCCATGTCTTAAGCCTGGGTCGAAGTGACCTGGGCCACAGCCCAAGTATGAGCTGCCACTTTGCCCCTGCAAAGGTTACAGGTGAAGTGTGGTGTCAATTGCCACTTGAGTGGTGTATCTGTTACCGAACTATTTCCAAGTCAGATGGGGTCAAGAAAGAAGTCGAATCTGTCCACAAACAGTATGCTTCACTTCGCCTCTTAGGCAGCCACAGGCACACTACAGCACCCCAGTCTCCATTTTGAAGGGCAATCCACACATCCCATTTGGCCAGGCACAATAATTTCAGGGCTAGGGCAATGGACGCATGGGGGAAGGCAAGTGGGGTATACAGGGGATGCAGCATGGGTCTTCTGTACAGCCAAAGTGTGCGCGGATGAAGGGAAGGAGAAAACAGTTCCACATGCAGCCAGCTGGGCGACCTCAGTCACCATTCTCTCAGAGCTGTTCTCTCAAGGGCAGTTCTCAGGAGAGCTCTCTCAGCCTCACCCGCCTCACAGGATGTCTGTTGTGGGGAGAGGAAGGGATTGTAAGCCGCTCTGAGACTCTGAGTGAAGGATGGGGTATAAATCCAATCTCTTCTTCTGCTTCAATCCTCTCTGCTGATCTCTTCCCACATGAGTAACTCCATCCATGTGTTGATAGGGGCAGAAAGGATCTCTTGCATATTTGGGGTGGCGGTGGTACTTGCATATTTGGGGTGGTGGTGGTACTCCCTGACCTAGATGTTTCAGGCGAACTTGAGCTCACCAGATCTCAGTAGCTAAATAGGGTCAGCCCTGGTTAGTATTTGGATGGGAGATCACCAAGGAAGTCCAGGGTTCCTATGCAGAGGCAGGCAATGGCAAGCCACCGCTGATTGTCTCTTGCCTTGAAAACCCTCTGGGATTGCCACAACTTGGCTGCAACTCAATGGCAAAAAAAGTGAAGTCTTCCGTTATCTTACATATTTTGAGCCCTGATCTGGATGGGTAGCCCCATCTCGTCAGATCTTGGAAGCGAAGCAGTCCGCTCCAGTTGGTACTTGGATGGGAGATCACCGAGGAAGTTCAGCATTGCTCTGTGGAGGCAGGCAATGGCAGACCACCCTGATCGTCTCTTGCCTTAAAAAATCTTCAGAGTTGCCATAAATTGGCTGTGTGACTTGTTGGCACTTCCCACCACCAGACCAAATAATTATTGGTCGACCTAATTTTCCTTCTGAAAAAATTTGCAAAGAGTTCAAGGGCTGCGCTGGAACAGTACCCCAACTTCACTGCCCTGCTCTTAAAATGGCAAAGAGGGGACCAGAGGGGCAGTACCCTGCGAATGGAAGGAAAGTGTCAGTCATTTTGCTGGTAAAATCAACTTCCCTCCCAGCTGGTGGCCACTGTATCCCCCTCCTCAGAACACAAAACAAATCAGCCAGTATCATAATGCCCCTGTATAAATCAATGGTGCGACCTCATTTGGAGTACTGTGTACAGTTCTGGTCACCACACCTCAAAAAAGATAGCATTGGAAAAAGTGCAGAGGAGGGCAACTAGAGTGATAAAAGGGTTGGAACACTTTCCCTGTGAAGAAAGGTTGAAGCGCTTGAGGCTCTTTAGCTTGGAGAAACGACGGCTGAGGGGTGACATGATCGAGGTTTATAAGATGATGCATGGGATAGAGCAGGTAGAGAAGGATATACTTTTCTCCCTTTCTCACAATACAAGAACTCGTGGGCACTCCAAGAAATTGCTGAGCAGTCGGGTTAGAACAGATAAAAGGAAGTAGTCCTTCACCCAAAGAGTGATTCACACGTGGAATTCACTGCCACAGGAGGTGGTGGCGGCTACAAACATGGACGGCTTCAAGAAGGAATTGGATAAACATATGGAGCAGAGGTCCATCAGTGGCTCTTAGCCACAAAGTATAGATAGGAACTCTCAGTCTGGGGCAAGTGATGCTCTGTATTCTCGGTGCTTGGGGGAGGGCAAGAGTGGGAGGGCTTCCAATGTCCTGGCCCCACTGCTGGACCTCCTGAGGGCACCTGGTGTTTTTGGCCACTGTGTGACACCGAGTGTTGGACTGGATGGGCCACTGGCCTGATCCAACATTGGCTTCTCTTATGTTCTTATGTTCTTAATGCTGCAGCGAAGGATGGAGTCACGGCTCTCCTTCTGCTTTGGCTTCATGAGTGCACCATAGAGGCTATCAGACTTTGCGATGCGGCCGCAGAAGCCCCATAGAGTGAGCATGATGTTACTGGTTAGGAATGGCACCACCAAGGCTGTGATTGCTGCCACCAAGTGACAAAGAAGAGGCAAAAAAATAAAACCCCAACGACCAATGATATGATATGGCTGGTGGATGTAATAATGACCTTCAGCACGAATGGATTTAAAAAGACAGACTCATGGAGAATAGGTGAATCAATGTCTACTAGCCATGCTTACTAAAGGAAACTTCCACATTCAAAGGCAGTCAACCTCTGAATACCACAGCCAGGAGGCAAAATCAGGGGAAGGTCTTGGCCTCCATGCCCTGTTGTTGGCCCTGCAAAGGAACTGACTGGCTGCTGTGTGGGAACAGGATGCTGGACTAGATGAACCACCGGTCTGATCCAGAAGGGCTCTTCTTAGGTTCTTATGAGCGCAAGGGGGCTTTCGTTAAACCCCTTCCCTAAATTCTCCCTTTTGAGCTCAAAAAATTCTCTGTAAACCTATTAATTTCTCTTATTTGGGCAAGCGTCTTCTTAGTTACATAAATGTTTCCTTAGCAGCCCATTTCTTTCAGATGATTTCCTGGGGTTGTTGCTATCCATGTCTGAAGGTATCAAAAACAATATGAGAATTTGTCCAGTGCTGTTTGTCCAGCTGGACTTGCCAAGATCACAGAATAATTCTGTCAGTTGCTACTTAACAAGAGCTCTTGCCATTTCTGTGCCTGTTTGCCATTCTTTAAGTCCCCTTTTGCTGGTGAACAGCAAGGGAAAAGTTGATAAGGAGGCAATAGGAACGAGGGGTGTGCAAAAACATCAGGTTTTTTCCTGATTCAGGTCTACTGGAGTGGAAAGATATCAGTATTCTCACACATTCCCAATACCAGTATCGATCAGTTCCCTGATCAAGTCATGCCACCACAGCGGCGTGACTCTGCAAATGAACACTTCAAGCATTTAAAGTTTAAATCCCTTCTGAGTTTGCTCACCAAGTTGCGCCCTTGGCAAGTGAACGCAGAAGGCATTTAAAGAGACCGCAATCTCTTTAAATGCTTTCTAGCCACACCCAAATAACAGCCGAATAAAATCGACTTTCATTCAGGTGCGGCTATTCTCGGTAGGCGAATACAGATCTCTGATCTGTATTTGGCTGAATGAATACCTGAAAAATACTGATAAGGTGTTTCCCGGGTATTTTTCCAGCTTGGTATAGGTCAGGGGTGGGCAAATTGTGGCCCGGGGGCCACATGCGGCCCGCCACAGAGTTTTTTGCGGCCCGCCAAGAAGATTTCAGGACTTCAAGAAAATTGAGCCTAAACTCAATTTGCTCTCTTATCCCATCACTGCTGATATTGATACAGCACCTGAGGAGCTGCAGCTTGAACTTATTGACATGCAGTCAGATCATACTGTGAAAGAAATGTTTAATGCTGTGACATTAGTTGACTTATACAAATCTTTGTCTGCTGAAAAAATGTCCACATATGAAGAAATTTGCTGGGAAAATGTTCTCTATATTTGGGTCTACATATATTTGTGAGCAAAGTTTTTATTGCATGAAGATCAACAAGAGTAAATATAGATGCTCTTTAACAGACATTAACTTGCAGGCTGTGATGAGAATCTCAACAAGCAATCTCACTCCTGATTTCAAAAAAATTGTAGAAAAGTGTGACAGGGTACATTTGTCTCATTAAACTGATTCTAAAATTAAATGTGCTTACAGCTATAGATGATATGAAATTAGCACAATAAATAAATTGAATAAAACTACCACTATTATATTTAATTTATATTTATTGATTTTTATGATACAATTTATACCTTTTCTGAAATGCAAAGTTAACTAATGAATGCAATCATTTTAAAAGGTGCGGCCCTCCGCTAACCTCCGCTCCCACAAAGTGGCCCCTGAGCCAAAACAATTGCGCACCCCTGGTATAGGTGCATGCCCCTAATAAGAACCCTAGGCCTAATATTAGAGGCAAGCCAAAAAATCGACTCAGATAGGACATCAAGCTCTTTGCTAAAATGGACAAACATCCCTTTCTGTTGCACCCTAGCAACCAGATGTATTGATCACGGGCAAATCAAGCAGAAGGACTGGTTGAAAAGTTACCATTTCCTCCATTTAGAACTTGTGAAACTGGGATCTGAGGTGGTCTGGTAAGGGGAAGCCTCTCACCCAAAAAAATGGCTGATGAGGCTGCCTTATACCGAACCAGACCCCAGTCAATCAAGGTCAGCCTTGTTTACTCAGACTGGCAGCAGCTCTCCAGGGTCTCAGGCAGAGGACTTTCAGATCACCTCCTGCCTGGTTGTTTCAACTAGAGATGCCAGGGGGTTGAGCCCAGGACTTTCTGCATGCCGAGCAGATGCTCTATCGTTGAGTCATGGCTCCCTCCCTCTTTGGAGAATGACGTCCATGCAAACTCAGATCACAGGAAATAAAGGAAATGATGTGTTCCTGTCTATGCCTTCAGTGTCTTCAGGACTTCAGTGCAACATCTGGTTTTGATGTTCAGTAATGCATTGGCAATAACTATTTACGGTGTTGCCATAATTGAAATAAATGCAGTGGATTATGTAGCTCTCTCCAGCTGAATGTACTTCTCTACCCTGCTTTTGGGAAGGGAAGGCGGCATGGTATAGCCCGATCTCAGAAGTCAAGCAGGGTCATTGCTTGGATGGGAGTCCACCAAGGAAGGCTCTGCAGAGGAAGGCGACAGAAAAACACCTCTGCTTCTCAATTGCCTTGAAAGACTCTTGCTGGGGTTGCCATGCATTGGCTACCTTGCTTTTAAATAATGGATTAATAGTGAATACAGAAAGATCTGAAGGGGGAAATGCAAAAAGACCTCTATTAAATGAGATTTCTCTTGTTGAATTAACTATCACATAAATAAAATGGGAGCATATTTATCACACAGAGTTGAAGTTAGCCAAAGGTTACCCAATCCAACCAGAATAGGAGATATCATTTCTCAGCACTCTGCCTCTTACTAGAGACAGGGCCTTCTCAATGGTGGCTCCTCACCTCTGGAATGCTCTCCCCCTTGAGGCTCGCCTGGCACCTACCATAACCTCTTTTAGATACCAGGATTTTTTTAAACAGGATTTTACCTTTTTTTAGCAGTTTTGTAGGAAGCTTCTGGTCTGAGCTTAGGGTTGCCAGTTCTGGGCTGGGAAATACTTGGAGATTTGGGGGGTGGAGCCTGGGGAGGGTAGAGTTTGGAGAGGGGAGGGACCTCAGTGGGTGTCATAGACTCCACCTTCCAATGCCAGAGAGCACACCTCCCAAAGCAGCCATTTTCTCCAGGCGAACTGATCTCTGTAACCCGGAGACTGGTTATAATTCTGGGAGATCTCCCCCCACCATCTGAAGACCGATGACTGGATCTGCATCCTGTTTTATGGGCATTTTTTAGGGTGCTGAATGGTTGTTTTTATGCCCTGGCTTATTTTTAACAGTTTATTTGCAATGGCTCGTTTGGTTTTTTTTTTTACTTTGATAATTTATGATCTCGTGTATTTATTTATTTATATTTAAGCTGCCTCAGGCAGGGCTCTGGAAAGGCAGCATATTAATGCCCTAAATGAATAAATACTAATTCACTGACGTAACAGGAAGTAGGCCCTGGCCCAGCTATTCTTTATTTATTCAATTTGACTTCCTCTATTTGTTGTTGTTTGTTTGCCGTCAAGTCACAGTTGACTTACGGGGACCTCATAGGGTTTTCAAGGCAAGATATGTTCAGAGGTGGTTTGCCATTGCCTGCCTGCACATCACGACCCTGGAATTCCTCGGAGGTTTCCCATCCAAATATTGGCCAGGGTTGACCCTGCTTAGCTTCCAAGATCTGATGAGATCAGGCTAGGCTGGGCTATCCTGGTTAGGGTGACTTCATCTATACCCACAAAGAGAAGGAAAGAAAAACTAAGGCCCCGATCACACACAGAATTAGTCGCTCAATAGGCACGAATGCCATGCAGATTTTAAGGGCGCAATCACACCAGAACATCTAGCAAGCATCCCACACCCATCGGCAACCCGTTTCTCTCCGCCGAAGAAACGGAGTTAAAAGATACTAGGGAAAGTCCAGTATCAAACAGGTTTGCTACAGGCCACAGACGGACTTTCCCCGTGTGATCACTCCAGCATGCACTCATGGCGTCGGGGATAGTCTGATCAGGCTGTCCCAACGCCATGCTGTTTTTTCCCTCTTCTCAGTATGTTCATCATCGTGTACTGCCATAGGAAGCCCTCAGGGCAGAGATGCAATTCATCGATCCCGTTTAAGTGCATCAGGAAAAAACGGCAACCCTCCCCCACCGACTCACCCACGATCATGTCTGATCACGCAGTGGCGGGCTCTGCCCGCAGATCAGACATGATCGTGCAACTGTGGGAGGAAATAGCCTCACTTCCCCCCCCCCCCCCAGATTATCTCGCTTGTGTGACCAGGACCTTAATCAATCAAGCAAAAACCTCCAAAGGAAGTTTAGAAAACTAGCCAAGGGCCAAAAGTTAAAACCATCAATAGGTATAGACAAAAGTACATGAGCAACAGGGACTTTGTTTCATGCTATATTCTGTACTATTTGACCTCTGAAGAAGGCTCCTTGGGCCAAAACGCGTCAGGGCGTAGACAGTTCTTTGTTGTGCATTTGTCACTTTAATTATTTTACGAGGCTTTATTTAGGCCCCTGCAAAGTTTTCATAGGCTTTTGGAATAAATACATGTACTTTTGTCTATACCTACTGATGTTTTAACTTTTGGCCCGTAACTAGTTTTCTAAACTTCCATTGGAGGTTCTGACTTCATTTATACCCTGCGTTTTCTCTGCAGTTTGTTGTTGTTGTTGTTGTTCAGTCGCACAGTCAAGTCTGACTCTTCGCGACCCCATGGACCACATCACGCCAGGCCCTCCTGTCTTCTGTTGTGCTCCGGAGTTTGCTTCATTTCATGTTTGTTGCATCAATGCACTGTCCAACTCATCCTTTGCCGTCCCCTTCTTCTTCGACCTTCAATCTTTCCCAGCATCAGGGTCTTCTCCAGCGATTGCTCCCTTCTCATTGGGTGGCCAAAGTATTTGAGCTTCAGCATAAGGATCTGGCCTTCCAGGGAACAGTCAGGGTTCATTTCCTTTAGGATTGACTGATTTGATCTCCTTGCAGGCCAAGGGACTCTCAAGAGTCTTCTCCAGCACCATAATTCAAAAGCATCTATTCTTCGGCGCTCGGCCTTCTTTATAGTCCAACTCTCGCAGTCATACATTGCTACTGGGAATGCCATCGCTTTGACCATACAGACTTTTGTTGGCAAGGTGATGTCTCTACTTTTTGTTATGCTGTCTAGGTTTGCCATAGCTTTCCTCCCAAGGAGCAGGTGTATTTTAATTCCCTGCAATGGGGGCCCACAATGAACTGATGTAATTCTCTTCTCCTCTCCTCTGTTGTTGTTGTTGTTACTATTACTATTATTCATTCAATTTCTATCCCACCCTCCCCACAAGTGGACTCAGGGCAGGTTACAGAGTCACATAGAAATTGTGGCTAAAATGACAATGGATAAAAAAATGTAACAATAAATGGAAATTAAGACTAAAACTAATATTTAAAACCAGTTGTGCAGTAGCCGGAGCAAGCTTGCCCTAATAACGAGCTCCGATGAGAGCGTTTCAGTGGTGTAGCTGGTTAGCTCGCTAAATTATCCTCACAACCAGTGTTCCCTCTAAGCTGAGTTAGTGTGAGCTAGCTCACCATTTTTTAGCCTCTGGCTCACACGTTTTTGTCTTAGCTCAGGAAGGATGGCTCCAGCGAATACTCATTTATGCAGCAGCTAAATCGTTCACTCACAGCTTTAATGCCAGGAGCTCGGAAAGTAGAATTTCTGCTCACAAGACTCCACAGCATAGAGGGAACGTAACAGCCCAATGTCACCCAGCGAACTACAGTGGCAGAGTGAGCGTTCAAACACAGGACTTCCAGATGCTATTTCAACACTCTTAGCACTATACAACACTGGTTCTTAAATATGAGTCACTTCCTATGGTAGATATGGGGCACCATATCTGCCAGTGCTAGTGATCGATTATTGAATGTTTGCTTTTTATTGCCTACACAATAGTCCAAGACAAGGCACTGAAAATGACACAGATAACAATTGTAGTGAACACCAAGTTTATATGCACATTAGAACTTTAAACATACTATAATCAGTATGCACTTAATATCAACTGGGATTCACAAAGTTTCTAAATGCAAACAAAAAAGTCTCTGAACATGTACAAATCCACAAAAAAAATTATATACAAAGAAGACGAAGGCTCTAGAGTCTGCTCTTTGTTTCGTATTCTGCTTCAGAAAATGACTTCTACTGAAGATGGAGAGACTTCATAAACAAAAGTATATAAAGATAAGTGTCAAACAATCCCATTAGTTGTTATAAACTGTGAAAACTTAACAGAGAAGGAAGCCTAACCAGTTATTGTTATATGCTTTCTACTGCCCCTAGAGTAATTTGGCTTTTATGCCTCATAAGCCAGAATGTTACAGGACATCCCTGATAAGAAGAGGGCACAGTAGGAAGATCCTGGTGATGATGAGACAGAAGCAGAGAAGTCGAAGGACCAAGGTTCGTCTTGACACTATTGGACAGGGCAAATGAAACCACATTTAGTAGGAAGGTTTACTGCAACCGTATGAGCACATCAACCAATCACTTCATACTCCTTTTCTCATTGAAATCTGTAGAACCGCTCCCTCTAAGTGATAACCTTCGACTTTTATGGGAAGTCTATCTGGCTCAATGCAACATAGACATTACATTGAACTGGAGTTGCCAACTCTAAACTGGGAAATTCCTGGAGATTTTGGAGGCCAAACCTGGGGACAGTAGAGATTGGAGTGGTGAGAGAGCTTAGCAGGATATGATGTCATAGAGTTAGCGTTACCAGTTCTGGGTTGGGAAATACCTAGAGACTGGGGGGGGGGAGCTGGAATCAAAGAAGGGCAGGGTTTAGGGCGTAGAAGGATTTCAATGGGGTATAATCTCATAGAGTCTACTTTCCTAAAACAGCTGTGTTCTCCAGGTGAACGGATCTCTGTCACCTGGAGATCAGTTGTAACCCCAGGAAACCTCCAGCAAGCACCTGGAAGTTGGCAACAGTTCACCCTCTGAAGCTGCCATTTTTTTTCTCCAGGGTGACTGATCTCCATAGAGCAGAGATCAGTTGCAATTCCAGGAGAACTCCAGACCTTACCTGGAGATTGGTAACCCTACTCCTGTGGCCTCATTGGGAAACAGCCCCCAATTCATATTAAGAGTATATAAAACCTCATACTTCACCACGGCTATCATTTTTTAAGGCTAAAAGCAAGTGAGCAACGGTTTTCGAAAATTTCATCTCGTTTTTACTTCACTTTGATTTATTGTTATTATTTTATGGTTTAGAACTAAGAACATACCCTTTTACCACCCTGCCTGGGGAGATGTATTCCATGGGGAGTGTAACTGAGACAGGCACACTTAAGTGTGGGCTAAAGCAGGCCCATAAATCTAAAACAACGCGATACTTACACACTCAAATGCGTGACCTCACTTTTCCCTTGTAAATAATGTCAGATTTGTGAAGTTGGGGGCCCTCTGCGAGAATCTCATGAATAGATCCATTATGTCGCACCTGACCTGAAATCATTTTCAGTCGCCGAGATTTGTGTGTAACTGAATGTTTTACAATGCTAAATCACATTAAGATACTTCATCTCACAGCGAGTTGGACTGCAATAAGTTTAATCAATGTGCAATGATTCTATTTATAAAAGAAAGAGAGAGAGAGAGAGAGAGAGAGAGAGAGAGAAAGAAAGAAAGAAAGAAAGAAAGAAAGAAAGAAAGAAAGAAAGAAAGAAAGAAAGAAAGAAAGAGAGAAAGAGAGAAAGAGAGAGAGAGAGAGAGAGAGAGTCCCTTCATGAAGTTTAAACCGTCAAGGGGTTTTTATTTCAAGCTTTTCAGCAGGGGAGGCCATACTATAATATTTTTCAGAGCCCCTCAGCATCTCGGGCTCTAAAACCATGATCATTTAGGACTTACTTTATTGTAACAATATATACTTTCTGACAGGAAAGAACTGTGTTAATGCGGAGTGGAGAGGGAGGGAACTAGACTCCAGAGAGACCTTCTGGAACAATCCGAGGAAGGCCTTCGTTACTTCAGGGCTGGATCTGTCTCCAAGAAAAATACTCAGGAGAACCTTGAAATCCTCCGAGGGGAAATATTAGCGGATAGCCATGAGAGGGAAATTGATTATTAATTGCGGCATTCCTTCTCCAGTTTTATTTGTTCAGTTGGACGTGTTCCCCCATAGCCCGACATTGATTAAAAACGACTGGAAATGTTCTTGCTCATTTAAATGACTGCAAAGAGAGGGTTGCGCATCTGCTTCACACGCCCTTGTGAAATGTGAGCCGTTAATATTTAATAAAACCATTCATAGCTTTGGGTCGGCACTCGAGACATTTCACACTTTGCTCAGGGTGTTTCATATAATTACTCTTCGTAGGCTTTCGCTCCAACTCTTACAAAAATATAAACTTCAGATTGGTTTAAAACCATTACAGTTCTTCCTCTCAAGTACGTCCTCTTAGGTACGTCCCTTCTTTGACAATATTTTTCACCTCACTGAAATAAATTTGATTTCCTCCCACATCAAGCCTCAAGGTTGCCAATTTTGTTTTGGGCAGGGCTCAAGTGGTCAGTAGTTCAGCAGTTCGAGACCCAAGTGAGCTCCCGTCTCTGGCCCCAGCTCCTGCCAACCTAGCAGTTCGAAACCAAGAAATTGCAAGTAGATAAATAGGTACCGCTTCGGTGGGAAGGTAATAGCGTTCCATGCACCTTGCATCTAGTCATGCCGGCAACAGACCATGGATACATCTTCGGACAGCACTGGCTCTTCAGCTTGGAAATGGAGATGAACACCACATCCCTAGAGTTGTATTCGACTGGCTTTCAAGCAAGGGAAACCTTTACCTTTACCTATGTACCTCTAACATCTATTTGTAAGATTTCCAGCTCTGGGTTAGGAAATACTTGAAGATTTTGGAGGTGGAGACTGGGAAGGATGGGTTTGGGGGAGAGGAAGGATGTCAGCAGAATGTAATGCCATAGAGTCCGCCCTCCAAAGTAGACATTTTTCTCCAGGGGAACTGATCTTGGTTGGCTGGACATCAGTTGTAATAGTGGGAGATCTCCAGGTGCCACCTGGAGGCTGGCAACCCTATCTACATGAGAAGCAGAAATTTTAGTTGAGGGACCTTTTCCTGGGCATAAATATGAAGCAACGGATAACATTTCACCTTTTAAATCCCTTAAGCTCTTAAAGATGCAGAAGTCCTGCCAGGTGGAAAAAATAGTTGGCACGCATTGATAGCTCTGAGCCTGGGCTAATAAATCCTGAAGTCACTTCAACAGGTGATTTGTTGACACATTCAAGAAATGAACCCAAATGGATTTGGAATTGACGGTTCAGCTTCTCTGCTGGTGAAAGAAGAAGAGGAGGGGGAGGAGGAGATTGGATTTATACCCCGCCCTTCACTTGGAGTCTCAGAGCAGTTTACAATCTCCTTTCCCTTCCTCTCCCCACAACAGACACCTTGTGAGGTAGGTGGGACTGAGAGAGCTCTTGGAGGACTGCTCTTGAGAGAAGAGCATGTGGAGGAGTGGGGAATCAAGTCCGGTTCTCCCAGATTAGAATCCGCGCTCCTAACCACTACACCAAACCAAAAGGAAGGCAGTTTTGGACTGCTGGAAAGAGTCTACAGGGGGATCATGAGACCTGTATGGACATAAGCCATGTAGGACTAGAACCGTAACAAACAGGAGAATTGGCCAAGACTGTTCCAAAAGCTGGCTAGATAGAACCCCCAGTGCACGGGACTGGGACCCACATTACTCACATGACATCCCGGAAGAATTCCGGGAACCTTGCATTCTGTACTACTATGCACCTATATTTTTGATAAAGATGTATAACCTGCTAAAAAGCTCTTCCTTTGAGCCTAGCGTGTAGAGCTGCTCCATAAAAGTGGATGAGGTCTCAAGTTCAATCCCCAGCATCTCTAGTTAAAAGGATCAGGCAAGTAGGTGATATGGAAGACCTCCCCCTGAGACCACAGAGAACTGTTACCAATCTGAGTATTAACCTTGATCTGACTATAAAGCAGCTTCATATGTGTGGGTAGGCAGACAGAACTTTTTAAAAAGAGAAATAACCCTTCTTGACTAAGTCAATCTGTGTTTTTGTCCCATTTGTTTCATTCAGCTTCATTCATTCCTCTTGTCGTACTTTTACCGTAAATTTCCAAGGAGGACGTAACTGGTAGCATTTGTAAGCAAGAGACATTTCTTTGAGTCAGCAAAAGCAGCCCCCCAAATCTAATGGATCAGAACTTTTCTGGCTACTCAGGCTGGCTTTAATTAGAAGCCGTCACACTGCAAATTACAGCATGTGAGACCCAGGAGAGGCAGCATTCCATATGGCAGGCCAGAGGTGCGCACAGTAAACCCTTCCAAGGCAGAATAGAGGCACATCTTGAGAACAGACAATTAAGGCTGTGTGAATCGTCCTCGTCCTAACAGTTATAGATTCGGCGAAAATGCTAATGGCTCCCAGCAACAGTCCCCTTCAGGAATACCTTGCGGCACGAGTAAATCTTTATTTATTTATGTTTAATGCTTAATCAGTTAACGACACCGAGGAGAAGTTCTTTGGGATCAGATTTTTCAGCACAGAGATGGAAAATAATTGCTGGCAAACGTGCCTCCTCCTACTCGGTGACCAAACAAGAAATAATTACTTTAAGTGGAGGAACCACACCAGAAATCCATTCAGCAGATGTTGTGCCTCTAAGTCCCGAGCCAGCTTGGCTGCAGGTGAATATCCAAAGGCAGTTGTTGGTGTCTTTCCCTATTAGCCTTTTCCAGGTGAACAGACAGAAAGAGTGAGAACATACACAGAAATTCCACACATCACCCCCCACCTAACATTCCCCCAGCGTGTATCTATATAAAGGCATCCAGGTAATACAGTTGAATATGATAGATGGCAGGAAAGCAGCTTTTCATCCTGGGAAACATTATCGGAGGCGTTTTTGAACTTTCTACCCCAAATGGAAACTATTTATGTTCCCAGTCTCAACACGAAGCCACACCAGATTAGATTTGTTCTCCACATCTGCATCACACAATATTTATTGAGACCGATTTCCCACAAGGTTTTGCTCCACCGCCGCTCTTCCCTTTCCCCCAGTTGCGTGTGTCAATTTCCCACTATTTGCTGCACGCCACATTTTGACTCTTGGCTTCACCCGATTTCCCCCAAGGCTTCGTGATCCTGTTTTTTTAGGATCGTGAAACTGCAGGGGGAAACGGGTGAAGCTGCGGGTCAAAATGTGGTGTGGGACAAATAGTCGGACATTGACACACGGAATCAGGGAAAAGGGAAGAGCAGTGGCAGAGCAACTCTTGTGGGAAATCGGTCTGAGTTATTTTTTGCCACTCGAAAGTAACTGGGTGTGTAAAGTGCCATTGAGTCACAGTCGATTTATGGTAACCCCATGTTGTTTTCAAGGCAAGAGATGTTCAGAGGTGGTGGATTATTTATTTGATTGATTGATTCTTTATTTATTAGATTTCTGCACTGCCCTTCCCTGGGGGCAGAGCTCGGGGAGGCTTACAACAAGGATATACAATAAATATATAAGTTAATTAAAAAAAAACAGAAAAAGTTCTTAGTAAAATTTATCAATTTCAAGATGGCTAACAGTTGGAATTCCAGGTGGTCAGCCATGTTGGTCTGAAGCAGTAGAACAAATTCTGAGTCCGGGGGCACCTTTAAGACCAACAAAGTTTTATCCAAGGCGTGAGCTTTTGTGTGCACGCACACTTCTTTAGATACATTGGAAGGAAGAAATTTCTGATTTGGCAAATTGCAGACCTCCCAGAAGAGACCTGGAGAAGATGGGAGAGTGAACATAGGGGTATGAGGGTGCCAGATCACATCATTATACCAACACTATCCTCATCCAAAAACCTGGTGAAACATTTCTGCCTTACAAGTCCTGCAGAAAGGTAACAAATCCTGCAGGGCTCGGATGTTCTCAAGCATTGCCTGCCTCTGTGTTGCAACCCTGGACTTCCTTGGTGGCCTCCCATCCAAATCCTAACCAGGGCCAAACTTGTTCAGCTTCTGAGAACTAAGAAAATTAGGCTAGCCTGGGCCATCCAGGGCAGGGAACAGGGCATTTGCCTGCCTCTGCATAGCCTGCCTCTGCATAGCAACCCTGGACTTCCTTAGTGGTCTCCCATCCAAAAACTAACCAGAGCCATGCCTGCTTGACTTCCCAAATCTAATGAGATCAGGCCAGCCTGGGCCATCCAGGTCAAAATGTAAGGTTAGGGGCTGCAGCGGCTCAGAGGTTAAGACGCTGAGTTGCAGACCCGAAGATCAGCAGCTCAGCAGTTTGAGACCCGAGTGCCACATGACGGAGTGATTTCCTGTTTCTGGCCCCAGCTCCTGCCAACCTAGCAGTTTGAAATCAAGAAATTGCAAATAGATAAATAGGTACCACTTGGTGAGAAGGTAACAACGTTCCGTGCACCTCGACATTTAGTCATGCCAGTCACACGACCACAGAGAAGTCTTTGGACAGTGCTGACTCTTCGGCTTGGAAATGGAGATGAGCACCACCCACTAGAGTCAGATTTGACTAGCCTTTGAGCAAGGGAAACCTTTGCCTTTACTAATTTAAGGTTGGCCCTGATCTGGGTGGTCCAGGATAGCCTGATCTCCTCAGATCTCAGAAGCTTAGCAGGGTCAGCCCTGGTTAGTACTTGGATGGGAAACCACCAAGGAAGTCCAGGGGTTGCTGTGCAGAGACAGGCAATTGCAAACCACCTCGATTTGTCTCTTGCCTTAAAAACCCTACAGGGTCGCCATAAGTCAGCAGCAACTTGATGGCAC
This sequence comes from Lepidodactylus listeri, assembly GCA_029233225.1. Lineage (NCBI taxonomy): Eukaryota > Metazoa > Chordata > Lepidosauria > Squamata > Gekkonidae > Lepidodactylus > Lepidodactylus listeri. Next base: position 5,338,768 of record JARCFY010000016.1, on the reverse strand, counting down.
TTAATTAACAGCCCTCACCTGGATAGCTCAGGATAGCCTGATCTTGTCAGATTTCAGAAGCTAAGCAGGGTCGGTCCTGGCTAGTATTTCAATGGGAGACCACCACAGAAGTCCAGGGTTGCTATGCAGCGGCAGGCAATGGCCAACCACCTCTGCTCTGACCTGGATAGCCCAGGCTGCCCTGATCTCATCAGATCTTGGAACCTAAGCTGGGTTGGCCCACCTGCTTTGTATAAAAGCACTTGGCAGGAACCGTGGCATCAAGGGACACCACGCCGGGACCCCAGCTTTAGCATCAACCATCCTGAACGCAATTATTTCAGTTACAAGCACAGATCAATTTGAAAAGATGTCTGCATCTCTAATCTGTAGCCTGAGAGCTGAGAGAACCCTCTGTGCTGGGATCTCGATTTCACCCTAGATTAATATCTGATTTTCTATCAAAGTGAATACAGGACACGTTCTGTTAAGTTTCTAATTGTCTCTACCATAAACCTCCCCTATGCTGAAATATGAGCTCTCGTAATTTTTTTTTTTTTGAGCTTGAACTTCCTCTCCATAATCTGTGCGACTATGCAGGCTTCGCCGAGAGCGGTTAATGCAATTCGTTTCACTTACGTCGGCGAATAAATCAATGCTTAATTATCTGCGGTTTATTATTAACAGTGCTGCCGAGCTGACCATATGCCATGACTTCATCTTTTTGCAGAGAAAAATGAGAATATACTGTTTGTTTTTATTAGGCCATGCAACGCTCTGAAAGGTTTCTCAATGAAAGAACCGGGGGGGGGGGGGCCCTTTTCGCTATGCTCCGCAACGATAAAGAATAAAGCTCCGTAATCATTCACGGCCTTTGCTTTAAATATTCAGCTTGGCATGTTGTTCTAAAGGGCATTGATTGGCGATTTTTATAGTTGCAGAAGGCACCGTTTCACATTAGGTCATTTCCAGGATACACATAGCACATTTCGTACAAATAATCTGGGTCTCCGACAAGGTGGCATTTACCGCGATGAGACAGGATTGAAATTTAACGTCAGGAGTAAAAAGACAAGAGTTCCTTACAGTGTTGGGAAACTTAATTGAGTCCATGCTACAAGCTCTTATGAAGTCACTGCACTCCCCGAAAAAGGATCCAGTTTTGATCTTCTGCCAATGGAGGCCTAACTTTTTTATTAGACGCTGAGGCAAAATAAAACTTTCTTGAAAACATTAAGGGTTGATGAACTGCTTTGGCGAGAGTCCAACGGCGTAGGCTTTCTCCGTTCCAAAGAAACCCCCCAGATCAACCACAATTTTTGGGACAGTCATGCTTTTCTCTGTGGGCTGCGTCTACTGATTTATCTTCCATTTGGCTAGCAACAGGTGGCATTTCCTATGAATGCAAAGGGAAGTGCTAGAGACAGCTTGTTAAAAAAAAAAAAAACCTTTGGGGGCATCTAAGCAACAAGGACAGTATTTCAAATGTATAGACGGGTTGGACGGAGGCAGAAAATAGGCCAATCCTTTGAAAAGACATATGTTTATGACAAAATAATGATGTCATGAGTTTTGGATGTTTACAATCTATGCATACATACTTAGTATCTCTCGTGGAGATTTTCCAACATGGATGATTCGTTGCATGGCGTCTCCTCTGTGATACCGTTTGTGTTAAGTTTGTGTAAATGAACTGGCAGCTGTTTTTGCCAGAGGTTATCATGATTAGCTAACAGAAGTTCAGATTTATCCATACACTTATATGAGGATTAAACATAAAGGGTCAAGAAATGGTATACTTCATGAAAAAATCCCTGGAAGGTTGAAAATGGTGTCCCAATATTGTATCTTTAAGCTATAAAGCACGGGAGCTCAAACAGATAATATGAAGGGCGCCCATTTTATTCCTTGACGTGTAAGTTGCAGGCTCATGGCACCTCATTTTGCCTTGGAGCCATGCAGGGAAAGGAGAGTTTAACTGTTTAGTTGCTGCCTGGTTTCACGATGTGAAAGTGGGCTCGCCACTCCTCTGTTAAGATTTGAAAGGGGTTTAAAGCATTTTAAAGAGCTCTACAAAAAAATCCGCTTCTGTAAAATAACAAAGCAGGAACAGTGAACTGAGGAGAGGATTAAACCACTCTCCCGCACAACCACGTGGCAAATTGAGGTTGTACAACCTTGGAATTTGCATGTTATGGATGGAACAAGATGCACAATCTCCATCTCCTCTGTCTGGAACTGGTCACAGATGTAAAAATATCAGGAAGACCGTCTAGAGGGTGTATGTGGAATAGGGTTGTCAAGTATGTGTTGGGAGATTTGGGGGTGGAGCCTGGGTCTGGGGAGGGGAGGGACTTCAGTGGAGTATAATGTCCAGGGCTCATTTCATAGCAGGAGCTCCTTTGCATATTAGGCTACACACCCCTAATGTAGCCAATCCTCCAAGAGCTTACAGAGCTCTTCTTACAGGGGCTACTGTAAGCTCTTGGAGGACTGGCTACATCAGGGGTGTGTGGCCTAATATGCAAAGGAGCTCCCGCTACGAAATGAGCCCTGATATGTCAGAGTCCACCAGCGTCAAGACTTTATCCACGAAGTAGCTCGCAAATGCCTCACAGCCAATTTCCAATTTCCTGGCATTTGGTCTGCCCTATGGCAGAACTGTCAAAGACCGAATCGTTCTGAACAATTGGGCTGGGTGTAAGCTTGTGGACACAATCAAGGCAGCGTAAAAAGTTCTCTTTGCTGCCTTAGTTGCCATCCCATAGGCTTTCATAAATGTCCTATAGGATGCTCTTGTAGCTTCGTCGCGAGCCCGGTGCCGCTGTCTCTCTAGCCGTCGTAGCTCCCGCTTCATAAGCCACAACTCCTGGGTATACCAGGATGCTAGCCTACTGCGGGGGCATAGAGGGTGCCTGGGAGCGACCTCATCGATGGCCGCAGAAAGTTGGCTATGCCAGTCTTCCACTAGCTCATCCAGCAAGCTGCCAGGGGGCATCGGATCCCGTAGTACCATTTGGAGCCGTGTGGGGTCCATCTGGCTCCGCGGGCAAGCCAAAATAAGCTTGCTGCCTAGTGGTCAGTGTGGGACATTCAGACGGGACCCCAGGGCATAGTGGTCCAACCATGGCACCGCCGAAGCAGTAATCCGATCCACTGTTACCCCCGCCGCAAAGATCAAATCAAGTGTGTGACCAGCCCAGTGTGTGGGGGCTGAGATGTACTGAGAGAGTCCAAGTACTGCCATGGATGACACCAGGTCCGCCACTAAGAGGTAGCATCAGTGTCAGCATGATGAATGCCTATGCAGCCACAAAAATAGAGCATGTAATCAAAATGCAGCTGATGTTAGATGCAGGACTTTCCCAGGATAGCACTGGGACCTACAAGATCCGAGCAATCTATTAAATAGCCTGGATCTATTTATGTATTTATTATCATCTGTAGTCCATCTTTCTCATTAGGACCCAAGGCGGATTACACAGAGTAAGTTAAAACAATGAATAGGCCAAGACTTCCAATAATATACCAAAATTGGCTATCTGATTGGCACTACAGATTAGAGAATCACAGTTACACAAGGATACAGCTATAGATAAACAACAACTGTGTGGTGCACTAAATTATATTTAAAGTCTTAAAGTGATCTCTACAAATACAAAAACAGACATACAGGTAACTAAAGTCTATCTAAACGGTAGGTCTGTTGGAATCTCATAGAACGCTGGTGAAGAAAGCGGATTACATTTTCGTTTCGAAAGTCTTCTTCCGAACTTGACCCTATAACAATTTGGATGGCCAGGTATTGTAAATTTCCTTCACAGCCAGTAATCTTCAATGAGTAATATTGAGTAATGTACCTTGAGTCTCAGTTGGAAAGGTGAAAAACATTGCCAGCATGCACCTGGTCCAGAGGCAGAAGACCTGTTGCAGCAAGAGCTGGGGACACAGTCATGTTGAGGTAGAGTCTTATGCAAACCGGTAGGAACCTGGGGATCCCCTGGAATTACAGCTCAACTCCAGATTAGAGATCAGTCCCACTGGAGCAAACGGATGTTTTGGAGGGTGGACTCTATAGCATCGTACCCCACTGAGGTCCCAGCCATCTCCAGGCCCCACCCTCAAAACTCCAGGGGTTTCGCAACTGGGGGGGCGGGCTATCCAGACAGCCATTGTGCTGAACTCCACCAGCTTCGCAGATGCAAAACCACTCTAAATGCTACTTGTTTTGAACTGGGAACAATTGATCAGTGAAACAATATGGGGTGATCAATTTGAAAGAAAACAGGCATTGGTAGTAAAGCAGCTTTGGTTTCTGGAACATGGCTCTTGGTCAAAATGGAAGCATCGATACGAAGGACGTAATTTGTAACCTGACCTTGCCGGGTTTTCCTTTCCCATCTCTTGGGCTTTGCTTCTAATTAGATCTGCTCCTGTTGATTGATGACCCTGTAACTGTAATGGCAACGGAGAAGAAGAAAAAAAAAACATGATTATTGTAGTGTGCTGAGAAGCCAGGAGAAAAAAAAAACAGTACTACGTGTACAAGGCTGGGAACACCTAGTAGAACTGGAAAAAGAAACCTACAGCCAGTGTGGTGGAACAGGCCTGCTCCAGCCTGCAGGCCCTATTCTGCCTTGCCCTCCTAAGTGCATCTCAACACCTGGAGGGTCTTTTCTTCCACTTCGGTAACCCACCACCATCTGACCTTTGTAAGGAATTGCCCACTGGTAGGGTCAGGGCCCCCAGCTTCCCTTCCAAGTTCTGTGTCTCCCGCTGCCCAGCTCCTGGTCACCATAGGGACAGTTTAATGCCTTATGTGCCCCTGGAGGAATAGCCACTTACCAACTGCCTCCCCCCCCCCCCCAGCACTCCTATTAAGACTGATTTTACATGTGCATTTTTGTAACAGCTTCATTCCAGCGCTCGCTGCACCGGTAACACATTGGTGTCAAAGCTGTTGTAGGGGAATGCCCACATCTGATTGAACTGGAGTGAAAGGGGTCATTCTTTTGAAGTGCTGTTAAGAACAGGATTTGTTTACAGAGGTGTGAAGCCAGCTTGAGAGCTAGAGGGCAATTAGCAGATATGGACAGTTGAGAAGGAATGCAGATTCACACTTGAAAGAGATGTGGGTGAGTTTTTTTGGAAGTAGAATGATTCCAGCAGGAAAGGCAGATGTAAAACCAGCCTAAAATAGTGTGTCTGAGATGGTGGAGGTCTATATGGTACAGAGAACCACTCCTAGCATCAAGAGTTGTAAAGTATAGCCTGACCTGGATAGCCCAGGTAAGCCTGATCTCAGCAGATCTCAGAAGTTTAGCAGAGTTGACTCTGGCAAGTACTTGGATGGGAGACCTCCTTGGAATACCAGAGGCAGGAGGTGGGCCAGGCTTTATTCAGCCACCTCTCTGAATATCACCATGACTTCCAGGTGTGCACACACAATGACCAAAGGTTGCCATGACTTCCAGGTGTGCTTACACCCACACACATATGCACGTATAAAAAAAATACCAAAAATACCAAAAAAAAAGAGTTATAAAGTATTTGTTCAAAAGAAAAATTTCATAAGCATACTCTTAGCACAGCAGCAGATGGAGGAAGGGATCTGAAAGAAAGTTGTAAACTGCCAATCCTCTGTCCCTCTCTCTTTACATACCCAGTCGGATGTTAAAATAGGACAGGCTCCTTAAGCTTAGGTAGTTACAAATCTCTATAGAGTTACCATTACCTTGAAACTTGCTCCAGCTCTTTAGGCAAGCACTTGCTCAATGGGTGCTTTCCCAGTGGAGACATCTGCATCCTCTCATGGACTCAGCACCCAAGGAAAAGAGAACTCCTTCTTGCTGCAAGGAGTTTTATAATATCTGTTTCTCTACCCCCTGACCAGGTCAGGCCATGTCAGAGAAGGGTTTTCTGCAACTCCTTCCTGAAGATTATTCCTGGAGCTTTTCTTGCCTAAAGTCCTCCAACTCTCTGTTCCCTGCTTGGAGAAGGGGGAAGGAGTTGATCCACCCATTATCTGTCCGGCTAGAGCTATGAGCATATGTATACAGGGAAACTGGAAAGCAATTGGACTGGCTTCCCTTTTCTTCCAACCTGTTCTCTGCCCAGAAGGGAGGGGGATCCTTTAAAATGCACAGTGGAGGTCTTGCTCATTTCAAACCTCCCAGGGAAAACTGCATTTCTTCACAGCCAGTTCCAGACAGTTCAGATCAAAAGGGTCATGACTCAGTGGTAGAGATTTTGTTTTGAATGAAGAAGGTCCAAGGTTCAATCCTTGGTACCTCTATGGTTGCCAGACCCCCCCCCCCCCCGGGCAACCAGCAATGGGGACTTACTGGGAGGTCAGGGGGCCCTCGACAAAAACATGTTGATGTGCCCTGAAGGGACATTAGCACATCATCAGTGATGCCAGGGACACCCTGGTACTTGACCAAAAAGTCTCCGGGTCAACCATAGAGTTTTGAAAAATGCCAGACAAAATGCCAGAAAAATCCCCTGACAACATGCTGACTTCATATCTGGGCATACATGGAGTAGTGTCAACACACTGGGATGCTGCTGATGTCCCCCCCCCCCCCAGTTTTGGGGCCACCCTACCCCCCCACCAGCCAATTGTGGGCCTAGCATTCCTAGGCACATCCAGTCCCCCCCCCTTTTGCCATCAAGTCACAGCTGACTTATGGCAACCTGGTTTTCAAGGCAAGAGATGTTCAGAGGTAGTTTGTCATTGCCTACCTCTGCATGGCAACCCTAGTATTCCTTGGTAGTGTCCCATCCTAGTAATGACCAGAGCCAATCCTGCTTAGTTTCCAAGATCTGATTAGATCAGGCTAGCCTGGGCCATCCAGGCCAGGACAATAATTAAGTGTTATGAAGTCAAAGACAGGGTCAGGCCCAATCCCCAGTAGTTCCAATTTAATCCCCAGTACCTGGACGGCCAATGCCAATCAGAGTAGACGATACTGATCTGGATAGACCAATGGTCTGATCTGTTATAAGGCAACCCTGTGGTGCTTTGAGGGCCCTTGGCATTCACCCACAGTGTCAGCAGACTCATAAACTAGCTGGAATTTTGTCCGTAGCTGATAATATGAGTCAACATATCCATATCGGTGGGTGAATGATAGACCATGGCTCAGTGGCAGAGAATCTGCTTGGCATGCAAAGGTTCCAGGTTCAATCCCTGGTAGGGTTGCCATTCCCCCAGTGAGGCCAGGGGATCCCCCAGTTTCAGGGGGGATCCACCACTGGTGGAGGAAAGCCCCACCCCCAAACAGAAGCGTCCCACAGGGACGCCGCTAATGCAATGACATCACTGGTAGTGACATCACCATGCTAGGGCCGTCCCACGGCATTGCTCTAGCATTCAGGGGGGAAACTCTATGGTTACCATAGAGTTTTTGCCCCAAACACTAGAGCGTCGCCAAGCAATGGCCCTAGCATGATGATGTCACTACTGGGAGCCCACCACCACAGGTAAGGAGAGACCTGGTAACCATAATCCCCAGCATCTACAGTTATAAGGATCTGGCAGAAGGTGAAGTGAAAGACCTTTAACTGAGACACTGGAGAGCCGTTACCAGTCTGAGTAGACAATACTAGCTTTGATGGACCAATGGTCTGATTCAGTGTAAGGCAGCTTCCTGGGTTCATGTGACTCACAGTTGACACCACAGAGGCAGCTCAAAATAGGGCCACCGTGAGCCGACTGATCTGCAAGGCTGTTGACTTAACCCGTCCCGACAGCTTCCCACCAGTGTTCCCTCTAAGCTGAGTTAGTGTGAGCCAGCCTCACATTTTTTTTTTGCCTTAGCTCAGGAAGGGATGGCTCCAGAGCAAACTAATTGATGCAGGAGCCAAACTGCTCACTCACAACCTTAATGCCAGTAGCTCACAAAGTAGAATTTTTGCTCACAAGACTTCACAGCTTAGAGGGAGCATTACTTCCCACATGCCCATATGCTTCATGGAGGTCCTGGATGTTCAGTCATCAAAGCCACATGATCCCAGTCAGGTCACAAGCTAGCCAGACGCTCCATGTGCTCTGAAGGAAATTGAGCAGGGCCTGGCAAAGATCTGAAAAGGCCTGACATTCGTATGAAGTAAATTCTTTTTCTGGAATGAACATTATCTCCCCTGGTGCATCTTTTATTTGTATTTTTTAAAAAAAAATCTCAGCTGAACGGAATGGAAGCTTTTTCTTTCTCCCTCACCTCCCTTTCTTTCCTTTCAAAAATATCCCAAACCCATTAATGTGAAAGAGCCCACTGATATTACTATCATCACATGTCATCAACTGCTGGGCTGCAGCTCATATTTTCCGTGGATTTTGGCATCTTTTGGGGGTTGAACAGCCGATTAATAGCAGCAACATGTCGTTATTCGGGTGCCAAATCTGTCGGCCTTCACCCGGAGCTTTCGGGTAGCTCGTTTTATTATGGCACACAGAATAGTTTCCAGGATAATCAAAGCATCAACAAGTGAGAGAAAAAGAAGGAAAATGTAGAATGGATATGCATCCACACATCCACACACACATTTTCAGACCTATCTGGATTTCTGTATTATCCATGGATTCAGCCCACAGAAACGTCTCATGCTAGTGGCTACATACTAGATAGTTTCAAGGAGGTAGCTCTGGCAGCTATGGGAAGAGAGGGGAAGATATTTAGAGACAGCTGCCTGCTGAAATTAAGAATGTCTGGTCCTTCATTCTGGCCACTCCAAGAGATTCTTTAAACCCCAACTTGCTCACAATTTAGTAAAAAGGAGGACACAAGCTTTGACTTAAGGGCCTTGTAGCGTGTAAGCCTTGTAGCGTGTAAACGGGGCCATGGTGGCTCAGAGGTTAAGACTGGAAGGTCTGTAGTTCGGCAGTTCGAGACCCGAGTGCCACATGACAGAGTGAGCTCCCATCTCTGGCCCCAGCTCCTGCCAACCTAGCAGTTCAAAAGCAAAAAATTGCAATTAGATAAATAGGTATCGCTTCAGTGGGAAGGTAACAGCGTTCCATGCACCTCAACGTTTAGTCATGCCAGCTGCATGACTATGGAGAAGTCTTCAGACAGTGCTGGCTCTTCGGCTTGGAAACAGAGATGAGCACCAAACCCTTACCTTTAGTGTGTAAGCTACGCATGCCCTAAAGGTCTCTTATTTGGAAACCTGCTATACCATGGCTTTACTTGTGAGGTAAACAGAGATCACCTTTCTTTGGACATTTGACTTGACAGACAGGACACAAATGGAGATGAACAACAAAGGTTTACTGAACTGAAAATAAAGTATGAAATTGGGTACATATTTTTTGTGTGGATTGCTTCAGTATATTAAAAAAAACCTGGCTCCCAGCTTCACTCCCTGAGGTTACAGATTTTCCCCAATCAGAGTAACCATTTTGTAGCTGAGCCTCCGTTAAGGTAAATGAACCCTGAGGAGAGATTTGGTTCGCCTTTCTCCAGACAGGTTACCTCAGCAGGGTCAAGGTTGCTCTTTTACCACACAGAGTTCTTGTCCACAGAACCTACACGCACCAGTTAGGAATGTCGAGCCACGATTCTAATTTGTCTCACTAAAAAAAAAACCCATCTTCCCTAAGCCAATTCCAAACCTTAACTAAAAGTCAAACTGAAAGCCTGGCTAACTCAGAGTCAGAAATTCTAACAAAAGTGAGCTTTTATACCTTGGAAGAATTTTGACACTGTCAGGATGGCCACCGTCCCAGTTTAAGAACTTTCGAATCCCACCAATTCCAGCGGGAGGTTCCCAGGGAAATCAACGTAATTTAAAAATGCAGAATGTGGCCAAGATCATGTCGTAAACCAGCCAGGGTATTCTTGACTATGAAACATGACAGCCCTTCCAAAGGTCTTGAATTTATATAAAAATTGCTTATGTTTACTGTCTAGCTGATCATTCGTATTTCCCCTAGACGCTACAGACTTGGCCAGGGCGAACGATTCCAAAGAACGACTCGTTGGTAGTCTATAAATGTAGTCCTGCTACGTACGGCAATAAAGCTTGCTCCAAGATGCTCTCTTCCTAACATATGCCTCAGCTTCCAAAGGTAATGAACTCTTTTATAATAAATGCCCAGCTGTAACACGAACGCTTCGCAGCTTCCAGGAACCACCTCATAATTATGCCGCTCGGTATCGCCAAGTCAAGGTTTCTTCGCCCTGAATATTTGATGAAGAAATTCAGGCCCCTAACAGTAAAAGTATTTAACCCGAAGGACCTAGAACCCAGACAGTTTTTTTCCCTCAGCAGAGTAGCCGTCGGGCTGCGCGTTCGAGTGCCATCGCAATCCCCTGGGGCCTACTCAACACTCTTTGATACTCTGTCTAAGTAGGCTCAGCCACATGCTGGCCAGATGGAAACCTGGCTGAATCATTACATTATATTGAAATAACCCCGATGCCACCTGTTTCGCTCGGGGTCCCTGCCAACATTTTCACATAAAACATTTATTTTGCTAATATTTTAGTTGGTCACCACAGAAGGACACTTGAAGCTAGAGATTTACCATGTGCGCCGCCGTTCTGAACCGACCCTCTGGGAAAGGGGAAAAGAAAGGTTGGGAAGGAGAGGAGAAGAAAGGAAAGGAATGGCTGCTCAGAACTGAGAAATTCTTCATGTATTATAAGAGTTCCATATTTACTCAGGATGACTTACTGGCATTCTGCCACAAAAAGAGGGAAAGGGCTTCTCTTCCCCTGACCCCGAACGTTGTAACAAATGAAATGGAGAATAGAAGTAGAGCAGGTTTTTATACTCCACTCTTCTTTACCTTAAGGAATCTCAAAACAGCTTACAATCTCCTTTCCCTTCCACTCCCCACAACAGGCACCTTGTGAGGAATGTGTGGCTGAGAGAGTTCTGAAAGAACTGTGACTGGTCCAAGGTCACCCAGCAAACCTCATGTGTCTCAAAGCGGCTTACAATCACCTTTCCCTTCCTCTCCCCACAACAGGCAACTTGTGAGGAATGTGGGGCTGATCGAGTTCTGAGGGAACTGTGACTGGCCCAAGGTCACCCAGCAGACCTCCTGTGGAGAAATGGGGACTCAAACCCAGTTCTCCAGATTAGAGTCTGCCACTCTTAACCCCTAACCACACTATCTTAGTTGTGTCATTAATCACCTTTTATATTACTAATTAATATATTATTATTCATATTAATTAATATTGGCTGACAGGAGTTTCTCCTATGCACACGCTGGAGAAATGAGAAGAAAATTTTGGAGGTGAATCAGAGAAACTGAGAGGCCCCAAGAGACTCTAGGCAAAGACCCTCTATGCCCCTTTTCATATCCCCCAAATTTAACCCAAATTTCATAGAAACAAAATCACATGACCTGCAGAGGCTTCATAAATTACCACAGTCCTAAACATTTTGGCCAACAGAGCTTCGTGGTGGCCTTGAGGAGAATGGATGATGTACAGCTATCTTTTATTGCAATGGAGCTTCTTCAATAGAGTCTGGAAGAAATTGTGGTCTTTGCAGTGATAGGGAGAGTGACGGAAATACAGCTTGAGTCCAGGGTATCTGAAGAACCGTTTTCTCCCATATGTTCTTGCCCACAGAATTAAGATCCCAGGGAGAGGCCCTTCTGATTGTCCCATCAATCAAAAAGGCTTGTCTGGTGTGCACATGAGAGAGGGCCTTTTCGATGGTAGCCCCACAATTATGAAGGAGCCTCCCCAGGGAACCCTAGTTTTTGATCTTCAGGAGGCAGATGAAGATTGTTTTATTTAGGACTGCATTTGACCAGTTTAGGCTGCAATCACGCACGCTAAATAATCCACTTTCAATGCACTTTCCAAGAGGATTTTATGGTGTGAACGGGCATAATCCAGTTGGAAAATGGACTGAAAGTGGATTATTTAGACTGATTTCCCACAACCCACTGCTCTGCCCTCACTCTTCCCTTTCCCTAATTGTATGTGTCAATTTCACACTATTTACTGGGTGGCTGCATTTTGACCCACAGCTTCTCCTGATTTCCCCCGTGTCTTGATGATCCTCAAAAAAACCAGGATTGACAAGACATAGAGGAAATTGGGCAAAGCTGCGGGTCAAAATGCGGCCATTCAGAAAATAGTGAAAAATTGATGCATACAATCAGGGGAAAGGGAAGGGCGAGGGTGGAGCAGCAGCTTGTGGGAAATTGTGTGTGACCACAGCTGTAGTTTTTATTTCTTCATGTGTGTGACCACAGCTGTAGTTTTTATTTCTTGGCATTGAGATTTTAAAGTGTTGACTTTTATTGTGTGTTCCTTTATCACTATTGTCTTATTTATCCTTTATCACTATTGTAAGCTGCCTTCAGTGCCACAAAATAGAACGGTGGCTAAGAAATGTTTATGTATATATATAGGAATCTCCCCTTTTCAAAGTTTCTAACATAAGTATCAATCCAAGATCTTACCAAAATGTGGCCTCTGTCCCTTATGTGACCAAGGGTAAAGGAAACCAGGGCTTCTCACCTCCTAAAATCACACAGCAAGTTTCAGGACTGAATGTGGATTAAATTCCAGCTCTCCTGGATCCTAGGCTGTGGTCACACAGCAAGCTTACCGTGATTTGTTCCCACTGTAGATTTGATTGGGGATTTTTTTTTTTTTTGCAGGTTGGGATGATCACACATCCCTCGCCCAACCACTTGCATTGCGCGACGAGGCTCCAGGCACTGTCCAGACAGCCACGCTACCACTTAAATTTTCTTTGTGCATGCACATATACGCACATGCAGAAAGGTTTTTTTAAAAAAAAATTGCTGCCCCGAACAAAATGAACTACCGACGTGTAACCAAATGCTGTTTTACGTGCACTTGAGCATTCATGCATTTAATATATCCAGTGCAGGCATGGTCATGCACACAATTGTGAAAGCCAGGGGGGGACTACCGCAAGGACGTACAGATGAAATAATCGTGAGCACTGTGAGAGATGGCTGTCCAGATCAGCAAAATTGCAGCTCCAAAGTGCAAATATCAGGAAAGTACTTGATTTTCCAGGTGTAGGAAAAGTTGCTAGGGAACCGGGAGGATTGTGTGAGTTAGCCCGCTTCAGTGTGGGAAGTGGATTCGGCCGTCTGATCAGCAATTTTAAATGTGAGAGGGAACAGCGGTAAAACCCGATCAAAATGATCGTGTGATCACAGCCCTAGGCTGACACTTTCAACATTACATTACAATGGCTATAATAGTTCCTGTTGGCAAAGGGCCTTCCAGAGTACAGCGAATCATCCGACGAATCAGACAGTTAGCGACAGAAGGACAGCAATTCCAGCCCCCTCTATAGCAAAATGTCCTTATTTCTAATCCCGTGTTTAGGAATGCGGTTTCTATTTATCTAAATCATCTCCGAACCCATCACCATTACAGTGATCGATTAAAGACCAGAAGGTAAAGCAAAGCACCTCTTTGACGGTTCCTATTCATGGGTCAATATCCTCCCCAAAGAGATCATTATATAATTAAGCTATCCCGTTCCCTGCATATGTACTATACACAAAGGAAACCGACACACAATGAACCCCGCTAAGCTTTTGTTCGACATATGAAATACAGAGTAATCACCTTTTTTTTAATGAAGGCACTTGACCTTTACATTGATATCCCCCTCCCCCCAACAGATTATAATGACTCTTCAAAGAGGTATTGAATGTTCCTCCATTTAATCCAGAGAGAGAAGTACCCATTCGTCACTTTTAGAATTTTTTTTTGTATTCGTAGGTGACGGATGATCACAAAGAGAGCCAGAGGTGGGTTATTTAACTTCTGTGAATGCCATTGCTTTCCTTTCATTTTTTAAAGAAATGTATCAATTATAACACCGTTCGCACTTTTGGATTGACTGTCAAATGACTCTTGCTTCCGTCCTCCATCCTTGCTCGGAGAGTCTTTGAATGTCAGATGAAATAGATCAAGATTCCCAATGATAGACACAAGGAGCATTAACTGTGTTTTGTGCCAGACTGTCCCCACTGCAGCCCTGCAGGTTGGAAGAAAAATCTGTCTTGTCAGGAAAAATAAAAGAGATAAAAGCCCTCAATAATGTGAAGAACGGTTGATGTACGGCATGCAACCATCTGTGCATGGAAGGTGCATTGTTTTTACATGCATTGCTCTCCATGCCTGTAGCCTTTTTTGAACCTGTTGTGTTGAGGAATAAGTAGGTAGATCTGTGGGCTGGAATGATGAGGGATAAGACTCCATTTCCTCAGTGGAGGAAAACAGAGGAAGCTTCAACCTCTTCTCCATCCACATGCCAGCCACACGCCAGCCACTGTGCCCTGTTGTTGGTCATCCAGAGGAACTGGTTGGGCACTGTGTGAGAAAGGATGCTGGACTAGATAGACCACTGGTCTGATCTAGCAGGGCTCTTCTTATGTTCTCATGAAGGCCTCAGCCTCTATGCCCTGTTGTTGGCAGTCTAGAGGAACTGCTTGGCCACTCTGTGAGACAGGATGCTGGACTAGATGGGCAACTGGTCTGATCCAGCAGGGCTCTTGTGATGTTCTTCCTATGTTTTTACTAGGAATAAGGCCCGTTGTGGAAATAAATACAACGGGCCCTAGAAAAAGGCTCTAGGAGAGTGCCCTGTCCTTGGGCACTCAGCGTCAATTTGCTGTGGCGACCTCAGCAGGGTATAATGACACAGAGTCCACCATTTTCTCCAGAGGAACTGATCTCTGCTATCTGAAGAGTAGTTGTAATTTTGAGTGATCTCCATCCCTCACCTGGAGATTGGCAACAAATTGTTACCCAGGAGGACATGGCTGATTTGAGGGTGGAGTCTATGGTATTGTACCTGTCTGAAGTCCAACCCCTCCTCCAAACCCACCCTCTCCAGGCTCCACCCCCTCAAATCCTCAGAAATTTCCCAACCTGGAGTTGGCAACCCCATGTCCTTAGAGAGCCAGTTTGATGTAGTGGTTAAGTGCGTGGACTCTGGGAGAACCAGGTTTGATTCCCCACGCCTCCACTTGCACCTGCTGGATGACCTTGGGCAAGCCATAGCTCTGTACCAGCTGTTCTCTCAAAGACAGTTGTCTCAGAGCTCTCTCAGCTTCACCTACCTTACGGAGTGTCTGCTGTGGGGAGGGGAAGGGAAAGGAGTTTTTAAGCCGCTCTGAGACTAAGTAAATGAAGGGCGGGTTAAAAATCCAACCCCTTCTTCCTTCTTCTTCTTCCCAGCTAACCATCAGCCTGCCGTTATCTGCCCCTCTGACTGCAGCTGACTTCTGCCCTCCCTCCTGGAGATCCGTTGTAATTCTGAGTGATCTCCACCTCTCACCTGGAGATTGGCAACAATGGTTCCCCATGAGAAAATGGCTGGTTTAGAGGGTGGATTCTATGGCACTGTACCTGTCTGAGGTCCTACCCCTCCTCAAACCCAACACTCTCCAGGATCCACCCTTTATATAATGAGAGATGATCCAAACTGGGGTCTCCCAGATCCCATTCCAACACTCTAACCACTACACCACAGCGGGTCTTGGCTGTGCCCTCCCCCACTGTCCAAATCTGGCATGGGACTGTTTATGTGGCACCTTTTCCAGCAACATATCCTGGCCCAGGTGTTATTTTAAGGAGAAGGCAATAGACATTTCTCTACCCACCCTGCCCCAAATGTACATAGAAGAAGGCCCCATCCATTCATCATGCAGAGGATGTGAGACCCCAGCCTCCAGGTGGGACCTGGGGAATCCCATGGAATCACAGCTCATCTCCAGACTGCAGAGATCAGTTCCCCTGGAGAAAATGGATGTTTCGGAGGGTGGACTCTACTGAGGCACTGTACCCCCACTGAGGTCCCTGTCCTCCCCAGGCTCCACCCCCAAATCTCTAGGAGTGTCCCAACCTGGATCTGGGAACACTACTCCCCTATCCTTCACCAGCAGTGGGGGATGGAGGACCTGGCAACTCTAGTCAATATTACGACTGTCAAGTATCCTGGAAACTCTATATGTTCCTGGTGATGAGGAATCTCATACTATTATCTTGTTTATAAGGAGCCATGGACTTTATATGGCACTGTACCCTTCAGAGGTCCCTGTCCTCCCCAGGCTCCATCCCTAAATCTCCAGGAGTTTCCCAATCTGGATCTGGCAACCCTGCTCCCCCGTCCCCTGCTGGTGGCCAAGAGGAGCTGACCACCCTAGGTGTGACAACTAGATCAGGAGCGTTGCACAAATAAGATGTGTCTGGAACATAAACCGCCTGGTTTTTTTTTTTTTAAGTCCCCCCCCCCCCAAAATACACACAACATAGAAAACATACAAACACGCAAACACATGTGCATAAAAGAATCAGAGGGTAACATATCAAGTGATATCTCTAAAGTTGTTTCTTGTATTATCAGTTTCTATATTAAATACATGCAATGACCTAAGAAGAAAATAGTCCAAATCGTCTGCAGTTTTTTAAAAGTAGTTGACTTATAGTGTAGTCAGAGTATGTAGTTCAGTTCATGCAATCTTCTAGCCAACTATAAAATCTAGACCATGTATTATGAAATTTCTCTTCCTGTAATCCTTTCCAAAAATAAAGTCAGTTTATCTATTTCCACAGTTTCCAGTGTTTGACTTGTAATTCCTTCTTTTGAAGGTATTTCATCTTTTCTCCAATATTCTGCATACAGTATTCTCGCAGTTGTTAATACGTGTATAACCAAGTAAAAATCCTCATGTTTACAATTTTCTGGTCTTACATTCAATAAGAATAACTCTGAAGTAAAAGATATAGTATCTTTCAGCATTTCGGGGTAAGATCTCATGAACCCAGGCCCAATATTTTTAACTCTATCACACATCCTCTCTCTTGAACAGCCACCACAGCGCTTGACTTCCAAACTGTCTATGATCCAGAACCGCCCCATTCTTTATTAGCCCTCACCGTGTTTCCAAACAAGAACACAAGAGCCGTAGGAGGTGCTGCGATGGTGTTTTAGAGGGAACAAGAATCTCCATGTTCGGTTTGCAAGAGCGTCATCATCCACTCACTTCCAGAGGAACTGGCAGCAGTTATGTTAACAAACAAGAGGCCCAACAAACTGAGTCCAAGAGAAATATGGTGCCGCGAGCCCGGCTGAATCGCTCTGTGACCTGCTCCCTCCCGTCGTCCAGAGTATTAGTCAGGCCGCCCAGCTGCCACAGAGGACAAAGAGACGATTAAGCCGATGACCTGATTTATTGCAATAAATAGCCAAGTTCATGCTTGTGTGTGTGTGTGTGTGTGTGCTTTTATGCTCTCCACCGAGAGTCAGATGGCACCGTCGCTTGCCTACTGGAAGTCAATGGAGTTGCGCTCATTTAGGCCAGCTCCAAATGCCTCCCCGGAGAGATGCGACCATGTGACTTCATATTAACGCAGCCAGAAAAGAGCTTCTGCTTTGAAAAAAAATTAGCAAACTGGCTGCCTCCGGTGAGGAGAGAGAGCCAAAGGGATCCTATGAAGCGGTGCCCTTTGATCCTGAGGTTCTGAGGAGAACGAGGAGGAGGGAAATATAATCTGAGGCTCCTTCCCGGAAACGCTGAAGTCATTCGTCTGCTTGAAACGGGTGCAGAAAGGCTAAGGGTTGGATCCAGGCGAAATCCTCCGCTAATGGAAGGGGGAGGTGTGATTTCTGCCGATTCTCCCTCCCTGAGGCAGAACCTCTGTGTGCCCCGCCTGCCATTCTTGAAGGTCTCCTGACCCTCAGGAGCAGCATTTCAGGGAGATCAGTGGGTCACAGCGTGAGGGAGGGAGACCAGAAAGTTCTGCTCCTTGGACGGAAGGGCCTTCTGTTAGCAGAAAATCTATTCTGGATACAGTCCCAAACTGCGCTATAGTTGCTGAAGAGAGAGTTGGAGCTGGGACAAACAATACTGGTCATGAGGAGAGGAGAGGAGAGACTGGATTTATACCCTACCTTTCACTACCCGAAGGAGTCTCAGAGTAGCTTACAATCTCCTTTCCCTCCCTCTCCCCACAACAGACACCCCATGAAGAAGGTGGGGCCGAGAGAGTTCCTTCAAGGACTGCCCTTGAGAGAACTTATGACTGACCCAAGGTCTCACCATCAGCTACATGTGGAGAAGTGGGGAATCAAACCCGGTTCTCCCAGATTAGAGTCTGGCTCCTAACTACTACACCAAACTGGCTCTCACTATACCAAGACTTGGGTCAAATTTACATCTGACTTTCCCACAGGAATCATTCTAGTTTCAAAAAAACCTGTCTATACCTGTTTCTAGTTTCAAACCATGCTTGTTTTAGTTTATAAATTATTGTTTGCATTTGTTAATTGCCCTCCTGTGGTCAAGCCAGCATTATACTGCTTTAAACAAATGCTGTTGCTTAGTACTCTTCAGACCCCCTGGAGTGAAATCTGAAACCAGCGTGAAATGAGCTTGGGAAAAGACAGCAAACTACTTCAGAGGGGAGGTGTAAATTGGGCCTTAACGAATCACTACATTTTTTTAAGAATTCCTTTTCCTTCATTTTACTCCACCTTTCTCCTCAATGGGAGTGGGGACCCAGAGTGGCTTACACAGTTCTCCTCTTATCCTCACAACAACCCTGTGAGGTAGATTAGGCTGGCAGAGAGTGACTCATCCAAGGTCACCCAGCAAGCTTTCATGGCAGAACGGAGAGGTACCACTGAGAACAGACTGGGGGAAAACAGGAGGTAGTGTCATTATGGCAGGGATAATGGCTCATGAGTAACCAAAAACAGGAAGTGATGTCACTAAGGCAGGCATGATGGCTTGTGATGCATCAAAAATAGGAAGTGATATCGTTATGTTAAGGGTAAAGGGCTATGATTTTTCCAAAACTCTACCAGAGTATTTGGGGCTAAGCCTAGAGCATCACTTTGATGACTCTCATCACCACCCATGGTTTTCACCAGAAGAGATGTTGTCAGATTCCCCATTTTTCTGCCACCAGCCTTTCAAGTGCTGGAGAAGAAGAAGAGAAGAGATTGGATTTATACCCTGCCCTTCACTACCCAAGGGAGTCTCAGAGCGGCTTACAAACTCCTTTCCCTTCCCCTCCCCACAACAGACACCCTGTGAGGTAGGTGGGGCTGAGAGAGCTCTGACAGAAACGGCTCTTTTTCAAGAACAGCTCTAACAGAACTATAGCTTGCCCAAGGTCATCCAGCAGCTGCAAGATTAGAGTCCACATACTTAACCACTGCACCAAATTGGAGAAGCCATAGAATCTAGTACAATCTCCTTTTACATTCTAAGCGGCAAATGAACTTCTCAGGGGAATGACACTTGATTGGGAATACCTCCAAAGCATTCGGAGCTGAACGAATTCCTGTTCCAAACCAGATAATTATGAACTGCATTGATATCACTACTTCTATTTCATCTTGGGCTTGTCCAGTGCATGTAGGGGGAAATGTTGTGAAGAGAACTTGGAAGGAACACGCTGCTCTGTGATTAATATTTTTTTGAAATCAGATCCAGTTTATTTTCTGCTCGTGAGTCGTCGAAATCTGCCTTTAATGCTTGTTCTGAGGGATGCTTGGAATCACTGAAAAATCTGATTTAACTCCAAGCGCCAAATGCTGAAATGAAAATTCTGCAGCTGTCGTGATAGAAACATTCTCTTGGAAACCATAACCCTCAGTTGTAGATCTACACTTCAGGAATGTCGAATATTTCCTTTTTGTGCCACGCAAAAGCTTTCACAGGACAGAAGGTGTGAGAGAGAGCGGGGAACTTTGGGCTGAAAGTATAATTGTCGTTACAATACCCATGTTACTATAACTATTATTTTTGGAAATAATTGGAATTGGGGTTTTTTTTTAAGGTTTGTTAACTTACCTCAGGAGATCTCTTTCACTTTCCAAAAATGTGGTCTAAATCGCAGATCCATAGAAACTTCAGTCACACACACTAAATCATCCACTTTCAATCCACTTTCCAGCTGGATTTTGCCAGGTTTTGTAGTTGGAAAGTGCACTGAAAGTGGACTGAAAGTGGATTATTTAGTGTGTGTGACCGCAGCCAAAGTCAGATTTTTCCTAAACCAGAGCAAGAAACTTTAATTGAATTAAATAGGCTAGGAACCAAGGAAAAAATACAAATAGTTGGACTTTTGAAGTATTTGGAGAGTGGAACGTTCAGACTAGAGACTCGCTAGGTTGTTTGCGTTTGAAATTGGCTTTCCGGCCAATTGGCAACAACTCTTTAAATTGCCATCAGCCACATAAGAAGCATGAGGATTGGAGAAGAAGGGAAGTTAAATCTCATTCTGTATATGCAGGGCTATTTGGGGGGCGGAAGGCACAGAAACGGAGTTCCGGCTGGCTCCTGAGTTGGCCACGCCTACAACCAAAACCTCTGGCGTGCGTGGCTACCGAGCACACTGCCCTCCCCATATTACACACAAGAGGGAAAGGCGGCCTGTTAAAATGCCCTCTTTCCCTCTGGGGAGCCATAAGGATTCCCTTGTCAATTTCACTCCCTGCCAACCAGCTGAGAGTGAAATTGACAAGGGCAAGGGAAAAGAGTTTGTAAGCCACTCTGAGACTCCTTCGGATAGTGAAGGGCGGGGTATAAATCCAATCTCTTCTTCTTCTCTTCTCTCTCTCTGCCTGATATGTCGCAGTTGAAAAAGGGCAGGCAGGGAACCCAGGCCAGTTGAAAATGGCTTTCTTTCCCTCCCCCTGCCTGCCCTGTGCTTTCCCAGCCCCCCGCCTAATATGTTAATGAGCTGCGCTGTCAGAGGTGTGGCCTAATATGCTAATGAGTTTTTGCTGTTGGGTGTGGCCTAATATGCTAATGAGTTGGGATTTTGGGGGTGGGGCCTAAGCGGTGGGTGTTGCCTTCTGATACACTTCCGGTAATGTCGGGGGGTGTGGCATATGCAAATAAGTTGTGTTAATGAGTTATGCTAATGAGCTCCTGCACCTCTTTTTCTATGGAATGACCCCTGGCTTGGATGCTTTCATTTTTATTTCTTTGACCAAGGAACGATGGGTGCAACCTGATCCTGACTCCACCCAGCACCATTTCATCTCTGCAGCCCCACAGGGCATCTTATACAGAATGTGTTGAACGCCCTGGAACTTCTTCCACCTCTGCATCAGTAATAGCAGAAGTGCTCGAAAAGAAAATAGTGCTAAGTAAAACGGTCTGCTGTGGAGGGTTTCTTTACCACCATGGGAACCTCAGCTTGACCAAGGGAAACCACAGCCGCGCTTCTGAAAGCTCTGCCGAAGCTGTCATCAGTCACAGAATGAGAAGTAGGTACCCAGGGACTTGAAATTCAATGTGCCCTTTGGAACTGGCATATGCTGAGGGACGTTAGGGAAGATAATTCTGCACGAGGGACGTGAAGAATAGACCGAGGGTATGAAAGCACTGTAAGAAGGCTGGTAGGCAGTGAAGGAGATACAGCGAACGCGCTGAGTGGACTATGAAATATTTATCTCTCTGCTTTACCTCCCATTCCCGCACAGCGTCAACAATACGGTTTGATTCCCTCCAGCGCATAGATGATGTGTAAAAAAAGCATTTGTGCAAAGATGTGTTTTTGAACACGGCTGCGAGGGAGCTTAAAAACTGTAGGCGACACATGGAGGAACTGAATGCTGATGTTGTTTTAATTATAGACCTGGAAGTGAGTCTCGATGTCTACTGTTTGCGTCCTTCTTCGCAATGAACTTGTTTTCGTAACTACATTATCTGAGAAAGGGAGCTTCAACGCTTGAAAGCTCATACCCCGGAAATCTTGTTGGTCTCTAAGGTGCTAAATTGTGCTCAAATCCAGCGCTTTTGCAGCAGACCGACATGGAAACACATAGTGTTTCTGTTACTTTTAGTTGAGAGAGAGGTCGCGTTCAGACAGCTCTTTTGAGCCGTGCCAGGCACAAGGGCCTGATGGATTTAAAGTGCATGTCCAGACAGCAACATCTGGGAAATGTGCCGCGTCCGTGATCAGCCCGCTAATCCCCGTTGGAGAGCCGTACTTAAAAGACAGGGGTGAAAGTTCAGTCCTAAACTGGCCAATGCTGGACTTTCCTCCATCTGGTCATTCCACCAGTGTGCATAACTGCTTAAACATGTAACATCCGCAGATCTCCGCTCAAACGATCCAGACAAGTTAATGTTTCTGAAGGTCCCCTGATATCTATGCACTTTGTTAACTGAACTGATACCCAATGGAAGGTGCCACTGGCAGTGCTTTTACCATTTAAGTCCGCGAACGCACGAAAAACAAGGAGATGGGGAGGCACATATGTGCATGCGCAAACAGGATTTTTTTAAAAAGCCGACCACATGGCTCCTTAAGGTGGATGCTGTCTAGACAGTCCACAGCGGAGTAACACGCAGTAAAGTGATTCATGGGGGAGCTGTCTGGTCATGAAACCCTGGATCAAAAAGATCTAGATCAAATTACACCCAGGCCAGAGGAGATTGTAAGCCGCTCTGAGACTCCTTCAGGTAGGGAAGGGTCTCACCAAATTTCTAAAAACATGTTCTTGGCACCAGGAAAGAAGAAGAAAAGAAGAGATTGGATTGATACCCCACCTTTCACTACCCAAAGGATTCTCAGAGCGGCTTACAATCTCCTCTTCCTTCCCCTCCCCACAACAGACTCCCTGTGAGGTAGGTGGGGCTGAGAGAGCTCTCCTGAGGACAGCTCTTGAGAGAACAGCTCTGAAAGAATGTGTGACTGACCCAAGGTCACCCAGCTGGCTGCATGTGAAGGAGTGGGTAATCAAACCTGGTTCTCCCGGATCAGAGTCCGTGCACTTAACCGCTACACCAAACTGGCTCTCAAGGCAGGTTCATGTGTGTTTGCATACACACAAATAATTGGTCCCCTGGGGATCAGCAACGCACATTCTCGCTGTGGACCTGGGATATTTGGCCCGCTTAAAAAGTACTGCTGGGGAAAGGGAGAGAAATAGACAGAACAGATGAAAACTTTTGATTCTGCTTGAAATTAGTAACAGTTCTTTATAATAATGTTGGAGGGGGAGGGACTCTCAAACTTAACCCATATGTACATCTTTTGATGTCCGTTTTACTGAGTCAGCTTCATGCACTTGCCAGCTCGGAATGAAAGACCGTCTTGCTGTTTGGCTTAATGAAATCTTCAGTGGGGTGTTTTTTTGCCTCAAAAATGAAAAAAGGCATCTTTATATCATACAGCCCTCTTCTAAAACAGCTCACAGAGATAGATCAAGATGGGAAGCCGTGTTAGTCTGTCTGCAGCAGTAGAAAAGAGCAATAGTCCAGGGGCGCGTACATACAGCTCTTTTGAGCTGTGCCAGGCACGAGTGCCTGGTGGATTTAAAGTGCACGTCCAGATCACAACATCTGGGAATTGTGCTGCTTTTGTGAGTAGCCCGTCAATCCCTGTTGGGGATCCGTACTTAAAAGATAGTAGTGAAAGTCCAGTCTAAAGCTGGCCGACGGGCCAATGCCGAATTTTCCACTGTCAGGTCATACCTCCAGCGTGCAATCAGCCCGTAGGGATGGTCACCAGACCATCCCAAATGGCCGTCATTTAAAAAAACTTTTAACAATGTACGCATAACCACTTAAACACGCGACATCCCCAGAGCTCTGCTCAAGCAATCCGAACAATTTAATGTTTCTGACGATCTCCTGAACTTTATCAACTCTATAAACTGAAAGGGTACCTAGAGGAAGGTACCACTGGCAGTGCTTTTACCATTTTAGTTCACGCATGCGTGGATAAACAAGTATATGGTGAGGCGCCTATGCGCATGTACAGACAGGATTTTTTTTAAAAAAAAACGCCGACCGCATGGCTCTTTGTGGTGGATGCCATCTAGACAATCCACTGTGGGAGTCATGTGCGGGGAAGCTGTCTGGTCATGCAACACTGGATCAAAAAGATCTAGCTCAAATTACAGCTGGGCCAATGGCAGGATTAGCTGCCCATCTGAACGCACCCCAGGAGAACCTGAAAGACTTAACAAAATCTGTGGCAGGTTAGGAGTTTTTGTGAGTCACTGCTCACTTCTTTAGATATTGAAGAAGTGAGCAGTGACTCACAAAAGCCCCTATTCTGTCACAAATTTTGTTAAGTCTTAAAGGTGCTACTGGACTCTTGCTCCTTCCTACAGCTCACAGAGAGAAACTCTTCCAGAGTTATCAGTGTTTGGAAAAATATGAAACCCATCTTTGTTGATCTGAGCAACCATCTTCAATATACTCGTGGCATAAAGAAGTGCAAAGAAAGTGGACAGGTCTCTTCCCATACACGAGGGATCATATCACCAGATAAAGAAAAGAATAGATTGGATTTATACCCCGCCCTTCACTACCCAAAGGAGTCTCAGAGCAGCGTACAATCTCCTTTCCCTTCCCTTTCTCACAACAGACACCTTGTGAGGTAGGTGGGGCTGAGAGAGCTCTCTCAAGAACTGCTCTTGAGAGAACAGCTCTGTGAGAACATGTGACTGACCCAAGGTCACACCAGCAGCTGCATGTAGAGGAGTGGGGAATCAAACCCGGTTCTCCCAGATTAGAATCCACGCTCTTAACCACTACGCCCAACTGGCTCTCAACATTATCACACCCTTTGTTTATTTCCTTTTTTTGCAGATATGAACATCTGAAAGCTGAGTCAGATCACTGACCTGTCCAGACTACAACTGTCTATTCGGAATGGCAGCTGCTTTCACCCGGCTCAGTTAGGGGACTCTAATGGTATGTTTGCTGAGAAACCCCTTTTGTTGTGTGTGTGTTACATGCCTTCAAGTCACAACTGACTTATGGTGACCCCAGAAAAGAGCTTTCAAGTCAAGTGAGAAGAAGAGGTAGCTGGCTATTGTCTTCCGCTGCAGACCCTTCCTTGGTGGTCTCCCATCCAAGGACCAACCAGTGTTCCCTCTAAGCTGTGTATATGAGCAGCCAATCATTAACACTAGGGGTATGCACCAAAAAGTTTGGAATTTTTCGGGTTCGGTTGATCCGAACCCGAAAATGTTTGGCATTTGCCGATTTTCCTGAATCCCAGTATCAGTGTGATATTGGAGTTTGGGATAACACAGGAAGCCCTGCTCAGCAGCAATCTGGAGGTGCACAGGGTTATGCACTTCCCATCGCCCAATGCACACTGAATCTTATGAGACTATGGAGCCTAGTGCCCATTTTTTAATCTTTTGCAAGATTTTTCCTGAATATCGTTGAATGTGGTTCCACTCTTGAGAAAGCTGTTGGCGAAACGCGATTTCCTGACGCTAGCCACCACGCTGGGGGTCGCTGGAATCGCTTCTTTGATGTGGCTTCCTATAATGAGCGTGTCCTGATGGAACGCAATTCATTGAAGAACTCTGGTTTCTTCTTCTGTTATGTGAATTAATGATATATTTAAAGGATTGCGTCTGTGAGTGGAAATTTGTGCGCTACCATTAAGTTATTTCATGCATTTATTTTGCATCACTATATATTTGTATCAGGTGGCACACTAAGCTGCAGACCGGAAGGTCTGTAGTTCTTCAGTTCGAGACCCGAGTGCCATGTGACAGACTGAGCTCCCCTCTCTAGCCCCAACTCCTGTTCGAAAGCAGTTCGAAAGCAAGAAATTGCAAGTGGATAAATAGGTACTACTTTGGTGGAAAGGGAACAGTGTTCCGTGCTCCTTGACATTCAGTCATGCCGGCTAAATGACCATGGAGAAGTCTTCGGACAGCGCTGGCTCTTTGGCTTGGAAATGGAGATGAGCACCGCCCCCTAGCGTCGGATTCGACTAGCTCTCAAGCAAGGGAAATTTTTACCTTTACAATATTTATGATACTCATAATAATATGAATTAAGTGTGTTATCTAATTTTTGTTTATTTGGTTTTGTACACTGTATTTTGGTTTTGCATTTAAAGATTTCAGTAGTTCTACTCTGCTCAGGAGAAGTTTCCAGAGAAGTGCCAGTGGAATTCCACTCAAGCCACGTAGCTCTCTCCCTCCCTCTCTCGCTGAAGCCTTTCCCCTGCCAGAAAGCAATTCCTGAGGGTCAGGGGAGAATCTGGCATTGGAAAGAAGGGAGGATCAGTTGAAACCGGAGAGCTTCCCCTTCCACGGACACCAAGGCCCAAATGGATCCGAGCAATGACCTCGTCGATTTACGTGGCCTCGTTTCTTAAGCGCGTGCCTGACCTGCCGGCCAATTCTTGCAACTAACCCTCCAAGTAAACACATTTTTCTTTGGAAGGTACATGAATACATGAGTGCAGACTGCGTTCAGCTGGTTATCTCGATTGGCTTAAATGGGAACGGCTCCTTTTTACCCGTATGGTTATTTGAAACAGAGACTTGGCTGCCGGCTCTTCCAGGCCAATTGAAAACAACGAGAAAGTCTCCTTAGCTCAGTTCTGATCAAATTTACAGAATCTTTTTTTTTTTTTTGGCCATCGAGTCTCAGCTAGATTGGGCTGCCAGGTCCTTTCTGGCCACCAGCAGGGGTGTGTGAGAGGGGTAGGGTTGCTGGATCCAGGTTGGGAAATTCCTGGAGATTTGGGGGCTTTTGAGGGCTGCTCTTGAGAGAAGAGCTCCAAGAGAACTTGTGACTGACCCAAGGTCACACCAGCATCTGCATGTGGAGGAGTGGGGAATCAAACCCAGTCCTTCCAGATTAGAGTCTGTGCTCCCAACCACTACACCAAACTGGCTCTCTGGAGAGATGGAGCCTGAGGAGGGTGGGGTCAGGGTGGACTTTAATGAGAGGTAACACCTTAAAGTTCACCTTCCAAAGCAGCCATTTTCTCCAGGTGAACTGATCTCTGCCACCTGGAGATCAGTTGTAATCCCCGGAGATTACAGCCACCCCCTGGAGACTGGCAACCCTATGGAAAAACCCAGGGCTATCAGCATCCAGAATATATATGAAAAACTTAATTTTGTACCATTTACAGTATTAAAAAGCAGGTTATTGCTTCTCCTTTATTGGGACAAACCCAAATTGAAAACAGAGAGAAATACTGTCGGCGGAAATGTGCTGATGCCGGAGAAACAAATGCTCTGATGGGAGAAAGAGAGAGAGAGAGAGAGAGAGAAAAGAATATTTTTTTTCTCTCTCTTCCTCTTCTGTTTCTTATTTAGGCTGAAAATCTGGCGAGTCGGTTCATAGAAAACTTCACTTAGGCTGGCAATCAATCATGGGATGGGGGTGCTTGTAAAGATCGTAATTTGGATCGTGTGTTCCTTTCTCCTTTTGAATTAGACTCAATGCAAAAGCGGCGGCTTATGAGTCTTTATGTCAGGAAGGGAGGGGAAAACGGGACTGAATATCTGTGAAGTCGCAAGGGTAGTCTGTGTATTCCAAACGAGAAGTCTACACAGGGCTCATTTCGTAGCAGGAGCTCCTCTGCATATTAGGCCACACACCCCTGATGTAGCCAATCCTCCAAGAGCTTGCAGTAGCCCCTGTAAGAAGAGCTCTGTCAGCTCTTGGAGGATTGGCTACATTAGGGGTGTGTGGCCTAATATGCAAAGGAGCTCCTGCTACGAAATGAGCCCTGGGTACAGTAACAGAATTTAAAAGTATAAATGCCTTCATATGCTACGAGAAAAAGTTGCATATATACCCACTACTTGAGAGAGCAGTGCAAACCGTCACACCTCATGCATTTCATTTTTGTCCAAAAAAAAAAGCTGAAATTGGAAAGCCAGATGTGCAGTAAACAAAGCAAGGTGCATTTTTGGGGACAGAAATAGGTAGAACTTTCAGCATACTTTGGCTATCAAATTAAACTTCATAGCACTCAACATGCTTATCATTAAAACACATCGTAGCATTTTAACGGTTACCAAAATTAATCATATTTTAATGACAAATGTATCCTTGAAAATACTGTATGCACCCAGATTATCAGTACCAAATGTTGTGGATTGTCTTACCTAACCTTTTTCATGCATGAGTTAACATCTCTAGGGGCAACAATCCTGCCACACACGCACACACAAAATCCCTAGAATGCTGAGGGACCAGAAACCCAAATTCCCTTTACCAAAGTCTGCAGTCAAATGATTTCTTCTAAAATATGCTGATATTGGCCTTAATGGGGCTGCCAGCTCTGGGTTGGGAAATACCTGGAGATTTTTTGGGGGGGCAGAGCCTCATTGTTTGGCCAGGGGTAGGGGTTATAATGCCATAAATCCACCTACCATCGCTGCCGTTTTCTCCAGGGGAATTGATCTCTTTAACATGGAGACCAACTGTAATTCTGAGAGATCTCCAGCCCCCACCTGGAGAACTGGCAACCCTAGCCCTAACATGCTCTTTGCTCCCCATTCCATTATTTCATACAGTGTTATGACTTCTCCTTTTCTGATCACTGCCAGTACAGTTCTTCAGCCAAACCTAAAGCATCCAAATAACCTGTTTTACAGCATCAGCTCTGACCATTTTGATTTTTGCTTCCTTTAAAAAAAAAAAAAAAAAGACTTGCTGAATTTTTGCTTTCAAAACCCTGATTCCAGCTGCAGAACGTATCTCAAAAGAAAATGTCATGTTTCGTGTGTATTTTCTCCCCCATCTGTCCCTCCTTTCGATCTCTTTGTCTGTCCTCACTCCACTCCATTATCTTGACCTGAGTGGTCAGGAAATGAAACCACAGCCAAAGGAATTTCAGAGGGGTCTCCAGACCAGGAATGCAGACTCCAGGACTCAGCTCTGGCGATCACTCCCTTCCCTTGGGGAACAGATAACCCAGAAGCAGCAAATTACAAACAAGCTCATACCTCTGACTTGACTCAAGATGCTGGGTAAGTGGCTGGTAATGGATGGAAATGCAGAGAAGACGGAACGTCCAGGAAAATGGTCTGGAAAACATTGTGAGGGCATTACTTTTCCATGGTGTTCTGTAGCTGTAATGGAAAGGACATATTTGAGTGACCACCTGGACTCTGCTTTTTCTTTTATTTAAGCGACCAGGAGGGTCGTTTTCACCATAAAGAGTATGTATTGAGACTCTTCCTTGACCAGTAAGATATCAGAGTCCCGCTGGACACTGCATTGGTAAGGCCGCACCTGGCGTATTGTGTGCAGTTCTGGAGGCCTCACTTCCAAAAGGATGTGGACAGAATGGAGCAGGTGCAAAGGAGAGCGACGAGGATGATCGGGGGCCTGGAGACCAAGAAGCCCTGCGAGGAAAGGCTGAGGGACTTCTGGGGAATGTTCAGTCTGGAGAAGAGGAGGCTGAGGGGGGACAGGATGGCTCTCTTGAAGTATCTGAAGGGCTGTGTCACTTGGAGGAGGGCAGGGAGCTGTTCCTGATGGCAGCAGAGGAGAGGACTCACAAGAATGATCAACACTGATTGAGGTGACATGATCGAGGTGTATAAGATTATGCATGGGGTAGAGCAGGTAGAGAAAGAAGTCCTTTTCTCTCTTTCTCACAATACAAGAACTCATGGGCACTCCATGAAATTGCTGAGCAGTCGGGTTAGAACGGATAAAAGGAAGTCCTTCTTCACCCAAAGAGTGATTAACACATGGAATTCACTGCCACAGGAGGTGGTGGTGGCTACAAGCATGGACGGCTTCAAGAGGGAATTAGAAAAACATCTGGAGCAGAGGTCCATCAGTGGCTATTGGCCATGAAGTATAGATAGGATCTCTCGTTCTGGGGCAAGTGATGCTCTGTATTCTTGGTGCTTGGGAGGGGGGGCAACAGTGAGAGGGATTCCTGCCCCCACTGCTGGACCTCCTGAGGGCACCTGGCGTTTTTGGCCACTGTGTGACAGAGTGTTGGACTGGATGGGCCATTGGCCTGATCCAACATTGGCTTCTCTTATGTTCTTATGAATGGGTAGAAATTAAAATAGGAAAGTACAGCTGGATATTCAGTCAGAGTTGTGCCACAGTGGAATCAGCTGCCTGGGGAGGTGGTGAGCTCCCTCTCCCTGGCAGTCTTTAAGCAGTAGCTGGACAAACCCTTGTCAGGGATGCTCTAGGCGGATCCTACATTGAGCAGGGGGCTGGACTAGATGGCCTGGATGGCCCCTTCCAACTCTGTGTGATCCTGCGATTCTATGTATTGCTCAAGCTAGTCTGCTCTGGTCGGATTTCAGAACCTAAGCAGGGTCGGCCCTGGTTAATACTTGGATGGGAGACCACCAAAGGAAGTCAAAGGTCCCTATGCAGAGGCATGCAACAGCAAACCACCTCCGCTCATCTTATGCCTTGAAAGCCCCAGGAGGGGTCACCGAAAATCCACTGCAACTTGACAGCCCTTCATTATTATTTTCACTTTGTTCAGCAGGACGTGCCCTGATCTGGATAACCCGGGCTAGCCTGATTCTCATGGGATCTCAGAAGCGAAGCAGGGTTGTCCCCAGTGTTCCCTCTAAGCTGAGTTAGTGTGAGCTGGTTCACAGGTTTTTAGCCTCCAACTCCCAGAAGGAGGGCTCCAGAGCAAACTAATTTATGCAGCAGCCAAATCGCTCGCTCACAACTTTAATGCCAAGAGCTCACAAAGTAGAATTTTTGTTCTCAAGACTCCACAGCTTAGAGGGAGCACTGGTTGGCCCTGGTTTGGATGGAAGACAACCAAGGAATACCTGAGGCAGGTAATGGGAACCCAGCACTGAATGTCTCCTGTCTTGAAAACCCTGTGGAGTCACCAGAAGTCAGCTTTGACTTGATGGCCAAAAAAAGAAAAAAAAGAGGCAAACTTCAGTTGTCTTCAGAGGTTTTTTTGCAACTGCCGCTATTTGGTTCACTCTCAATTCGCGTCCAGTACCACCTTAGAAGCCCACAAGATTTTCAGGGTATAAACTATCAAGAGCCAAAGCCCTCTTCATCAGATATGGATGCCAGCCTCCAGGTGGGAACTGGGGACCCTCCAGAATTACAGTTCATCTCCAGAGGTCCATCAGTGGCTATTAGCCACAAGGTATAGATAGGAACCCTCAGTCTGGGGCCAGTGATGCTCTGTATTCTTGGTGCTGGGGGGGAGGGGGCAACAGTGGGAGGGCTTCTAGTGTCCTTGCCCCACTGGTGGACCTCCTGAGGACACCTGGTGTTTTTGGTCACTGTGTGACACAGTGTTGGACTGGAGGGTCCATTGGCCTGATCCAACATTGGCTTCTCTTCTGTTCTTATGTTCTTATGACTACAGAGATCAGTTCCCCTGGAGAAAACGACTCTATGGCACTGTATCCCACCGAGGTCCCTGTCCTCCTTAGACTCCACCAACAAATCTCCAGGATTTTCCCAGTGTGGATCTGGCCACTCACCAGTGGCCAGGGGGGAAACCTGGCAATCCTATAATCATATCTGACTAAAGGAGTTTTGACTCTTGGAAGTTTATACCCTGGAAATCTTGTTGGTTTCTTAAGAAAAAGAAGAAGAGACTAGATTTATACCCCGCCCTTCACCCCGAGTCTCAGAGCGGCTTACAATCTCCTTCCCTTCCCCTCCCCACAGCAGTCACCCCATGAGGTAGGTGGGGCTGAGAGAACTCTTCCAAGGACTGCCCTTGAGAGAACAGCTCTGAGAGAACTTCTGACTGACCAGCTCAGAGGGAACACTGCCGCTCATCATCAGAAAATCTGCTGGCTGCAGAACGGGGGCCACGGAAAGGCTTTCCACTTTTGTAATCAACCTGAACAGTGCAAATTGCATTTTCATTCTCGGGCCTCTTTCGCATCGCCCACCTTTATTTTCAGCTGAGGAGAGAGTTAACATTCTGGACTCCCGCTCTCTCTCTCTGTCTCTTCCCAGCATCCCCACGGAGGTTGCTCTTCGGAGTAACAACACACCACTTTCCGACCGACAGCCAAAAGAACCCTTCAAGGGATTATGGTAGGAGAGCCATGACAAGTGACTTAATTTGACCGTACACAGGGGTCCTTTCGAGCAGGAGCTCGGGGGAGCGCAGTTCTGGGAGTTGGTGCCAGCCCCCCTTCCCCTGCATGGGAATGCCTGCTTGTGTCATGGCTGCAGCAAAACGACCCCGTCCCCTGGAAAGGTCCTTGTTCCTCCAACCAGCCTTCTGAAGGCTTCAGCCACCACTGAAGCTCTCCTCCCAGAATAGGGGTATTTCTGAGGCTCAGATTAGTAGCTGTCCCCTTTCCTTCCTTCTTTCTCTCTCTCTCTCTCTCTCTCCCCCTTTCTTGCCTTCTGACATACTTCTGGTGATGTCAGGGGGTGTGGCATATGCAAACAGGTTATGCTAATGAGTTATGATAATGAGTTCCTGCACCTCTTTTACTACGAAATGATCCCTGGCCGTACATTATCTCTGGCCTCTGACTTTTAAAGGAGCGAAAGCCCGACTCAGTGGCTCGGGGAATAGGAAATCCCCGGCTATTTCACAAAACAGTGGGTCGGGGACCAGGGTGGAAAGGCTGAGAAAAGAGGCTCTGCCTGGCTCGGCCATGACTAAAGCTTCTAAAAAAGATTCCTTACCCAACAGGGCTGGTTGATCTACATAACATTTTAATCACAATTATTTGGACAAAGGGGAGGGAGGGAGGGAAAGAAAGAGAATGCTCTTTTTCAGAACCTGGGTTTTCCTTCACCATCTCACCCGAAGAAGAAAAAGAGATTGGATTTATACCCTGCCCTTCACTTGGGAGTCTCAGAGCAGTTTACAATCCCTTTCCCCATCCCCTCCCCACAACAGACACCCTGGGAGGTGGGCGGGGCTGAGAGAGCTCCTTCAAGGACTGCTCTTGAGAGAACAGCTCTGAGAGAACTTGTGACTGACCCAGGGTCACCTAGCTGGCTGCACGTGGAGGAGGAGTGGGGAATCAAACTCGGTTCTCCCAGATTAGAGTCCACGCTTCCTAACCATCACACCAAACTGGTTCTATCTGGACCCATGGGGGAGAGGGGGGAAAGGAGAGTGATAATACCGAGAAGGCTGAGCCAAAGGAACAGAAGCTAAAAACTTGCCGGTGCTATTCGCACACTGTGTATTTGGCACAGGCCCGCTTTCGTTTGCTCAAAAGCTTTGCATCTCCACTTGCCAACAACGTCGCCATTTCTTCCCCTCCGTGGGAGGAACGGAATCCCTGAGGCTGCTGGATGTCTGGGGCTGAAAGCCAGCTCTAATAGAGTGAGCGTTCCAGCACCGTAGCCAGATTTTTAACTGGATCGGAAAAGGTACCCTGGATCGGAAAAAGTCATAGCACACCTCCACACTGTGAAAACATTATTCCAATTTAACTGGTATGGCTTTCCCTGAAAAGGGAACTGTAATTTGATGGGGCTGCCAAGAATTCTCAGTTAGTGTCCCCTGTCCCCCTCGGCACCCTGATCTGAATGGCCCAGGCTAGCCTGGTCTCAGCAGATCTCGGAAGTTAAGCAGGGTTGGCCCCGGTTAGTACTTGGATGGGAGACCGCCAAAGAAGTCCAGGGTTGCTATGCAGAGGCAGGCAATGGCGAACCACCTCTGAATGTCTCTTGCCTTGGAAACCTTATGGAGTCACCGTAAGTCAGCTTTGACTTGATGGCACTTTCCACCACTTGCTCTGACCTGGATTGCTCAGGCTAGAATAGTTCTCATCAGATATCAGAAGCTAAACATGGACAGCACTGGTTAGGACTCGGATGGGAGGCCACCAATGAAGTCTGGGGTCGCTATGCAGAGGCAGGCAATGGCAAACCACCTCTGAGTGTCTCTTGCCTTGAACACCCTACAGGGTCACCATAATTTGGCTGAGACTTGACGGTGCTGAATTTTCACCCTGACCTGGATGGCCTAGGCTAGTCCAATACTGTCAGCAGGCCTGTAACTACAGAGGGTCCTCCCGAGGCATGACCCCCTGACTTCTTCCTAAGTCCCCCTGACTTTCAGGGAGAAGCCGGGAGAGGGCGCGTGTGCCTACACTCCAAGCCACAAATGTGTGCCTTGAAATGCAAGCGCATGTGAGATCTCAAAAGCTAAGCAGGGTTGAACCCTGGTTAGTCCTTGGATGGGAGACCACCACGGAAGTCCAGGGCCACTATGGAGAGGCAGGCCATGGCAAACGACCTCTGCCCTGACCTGGATGGCCCAGGCTAGCCTGATCTTGTCAGATCTCAGAAACTAGAAACTAGAAACTAGACTAGATTGGACCTGGCTAGTGCTTAGTGTTGGAAATGTATGAATTGCAAGGTCCAGATTCCAGTCATTATAGGATTAATCCGTTTACCTCCAGTGCTATTGTTTAGACTGACCTGGAAGGAAACCTGGCAGAAGCCAATGCAAGAAAAGCCCGGGAATATAAAAGAGTATTGATTGGTTAATGTAGTAAGGTGATTTCCTTCTAGGGGTCAAGAAGAAGCAGATTCTCCATTGTTGTTGTGTGACCATGTGCCTCTGGCAGTAGCAAGCAAGATGTAGCTTAGATGTTTGCTTGTTTGTTTGTAGGTTTCCTGTGTACCTTTTACCCTTAGAAATAAAGCTTTAAAACAGAAAGAGATGTCTCCTCTCCAGTGAAGCAAAGATCCATTGCAAACTCTGAGTATTTAAGTATTTTTGATTATTTTCCCCCCAACACTAGATGGGAGCCCACCAAGGAAGTTGACGGTCACTAACGCAGAGGCACCGAGACAGTGATGAAGTTCTATTGTCTCTTGCCTTGAAAACCCTACAGGGTCTCTGTGTCACTACAATTTGATAGCCGTTTACACAGGGCTCCTTCAGCAGAGCAAGAACTGTGCCGATATCTCTTTGACTGTACAGCCGGCCTGTGCACCCTGCCTTTCCCCCAATCCGTGGGCTGGATCCATAGAAATGTTTCCACACATGTGAGGATTCTGGCCTGTGGATTGCCATTTGCAATGCTCTTCAACAGTATTGTCTGTTCCAAGCTTTCTGGAGAAGGCGGCAGGTCTTCAGAAATCTTGGCGGCCCTCGGCTCGCAAGGAAAGAGTTAACGCAAGCTCGGAAACGAGGCTGGTATTTTATTAACCTTTTGCGAAGAGAATTGTTAGTTATGGGCAGGAGAGGCATTAAGAGGGAAGGAAAAGGCCACTTGGCCTAATAAGCCGTGCCCCTTCGGGGGCATCCTTGATCTCCGTCTCCATCCCGGAATAAATTACGCTGAGGCGCTTCCTGCACTCGTTTATAAAATCTCATTTAAGGACCTGTCTGGGCAATCTGTCCCAGGTCTGAGCAGCTCTTGGAAGTCAGAGGCATCCGGCTGGGACCCAGAGACTCCCTCGGATGCACAGGCTTCAAGAGCTACGAGGCCCAGCTCTCTCACGTAGAGAGTGGAAGCAGTTGGGGAGATGCAGGAGATATGGTGCATAAAAGGCAGAGTGCTTGCGCAGGTGGGTGCAAGAGTGTGTGTGTTTGTAAGAGAGAGGTGAGGTAGGTGGGCCTGAGAGAGCTCTTTCAAGAACTGCTCCTGAGAGAACAGCTCTGAGAGAATTTGTGACTGACCCAAGGTCACCCAGCTGGCTGCACGTGGAGGAGGAGTGGGGAATCAAACCCGGTTCTCCCAGATCAGAGTCCGCTGCTCCTAACCACTATACCAAACTGGCTCAAGGAGACTGAGGCTGGGAAGGGCAGCCATGAAGGAGCCAGGAGGGATCCTCAAGTGTAAGGATGTGTCGCGGGAGCCCGAGATCAAGTTCATTCGTGCCATAGTGTTCCCTACTACTATGCATGGGTGTAAAAGTTGGACAATGAAGAAAGCGGAGAGGAAGGAAGTTGATTCCTTTGAAATGTGGTGTTGGAAGGAGAGTTTTACAGATACAGAGGACCGCCAAAAAGACAATTAAGAAGAAGAGAGGAAGAGATTGGATTTCTACCCCGCCCTTCACTACCCAAGGGAGTCTCAGAGCAGCTAACAAACTCCTTTCTCTTCCCCTCCCCACAACAGACACCCTGTGAGGTAGGTGGGGCTGAGAGAGCTCTGACAGAAACTGCTCTTTTTCAAGAACAGCTGTGACAGAACTATGGCTTGCCCAAGGTCATCCAGCAGGTGCAAGTGGAGGAGTGGGGAATCAAACCCGGTTCTCCCAGATTAAAGTCCATGCACTTAACCACTACACCAAACTGGCTTAAGTGGGTTCCAGATCAAATCAAGCCTGAACTCTCCCTAGAAGGTAACGTAAGTAAACTGAGGCCATCATACTTTGGTCCCATTATGAGAAGATAAGAGTCACTGGAAAAGACAATAATGCCAGGAAAAGCTGAAGGCAACAGGAGAAGCAGAAGACCCAACAGGCGATAGATCGACTCGATCAAGGCAGCCACGGCCCTCAGTTTGCAAGGCCTGAGTGAGGCTGTAAACAATAGGATGTTTTGTTGATGTTGCTGTCGGCCATTCAGTCATGTCCAACTCTTGGCAATTCTACGGGCCAGCTCTCTCCACGTTTTCCGGTCTTCAACAAAGTTTGAGTCCAGGGGCACCTTTAAGACCAACGAAATTTTATTCAAGGTGTGAGCTTTCGGGTGCACGCACACTTCGTCAGACGATGAAATGGGATTACACATCATAGTTGCATGTATCGGGGTGGCTTTTTAGATTAGCATGCCAAATAGTGAAAATATTTTTAAAAAACAGATCAAAAGAATTACACACTTGGTTTCTGGTGATCATCTGTTTCAGCTCAAGGGGCGGGACACAACATAAATATGTTAGAACTGGAGATTGATGTGTCCTAATTTATGAGAATCCCGTCCTTAGACCCTCATCCATCTTTCTGGCATGGAGGCTAACTTTACAGCATCTTGTCTGTGCAGAGTATTTTCCTTGCCCCCAAAACAGAGAACTACATTTAAGTTTACCATTCCAAATTGCATTACATATTCAGTTACATTCTTAATTTTTAAGAGCAGTAATAACATTTTATTTCACTAAAACATGGAGTAAACCAACAGAATTTGTTGGTCTTAAAGGTGGCACTGGACTCTAACTGGTTTGGTGCCGTGGTTAAGTACACGGACTCTAATCTGGGAGAACCAGGTTTGGTTCCCCACTCCTCCACTCGCAGCTGCTGGATGACCTTGGGCAAGCCATAATTCTGGCAGAGCTGTTCTTGAAAAAGAACAGTTTCTGTCAGAGCTCTCTCAGCCCTGCCTACCTCACAGGGTGTCTGTTGTGGGGAGGGGACAGAGTTTGTAAGCCGCTCTGAGACTCTGAATGAAGGGCGGGGTATAAATCCAATCTCCTGGTGTCGACTTTTATGATGTCTAACCAAAGTATTCTTTGTTTTAGAGGTCATTAATTCCTGTAAGTCGTAAGCCACTTGACTTCACTTGCACTCACAAACACAAAAGAAAAGGAATTTGGAGAGGGAGAAATCTGTTGACCTTGCAAGCATTTTTTTTTCTCATGTCTCAAGTTGTGTTCTTCTGTCC
This sequence comes from Lepidodactylus listeri, assembly GCA_029233225.1. Classification (NCBI taxonomy): domain Eukaryota; kingdom Metazoa; phylum Chordata; class Lepidosauria; order Squamata; family Gekkonidae; genus Lepidodactylus; species Lepidodactylus listeri. The sequence continues at coordinate 5,301,494 of JARCFY010000016.1, read as the reverse complement.
ATCCCACAACCTCGGCCACCCACTCAGTTAGGCCTCACGGCATCCGCTTGGATCCCTTCCCCCTGATCCACTGAGCTGTAACACTCACCGAGTGCCATCTGCCTCTCGTCCTGTGAACTCGCCACACCGTGCATTCACATTTGTTGTGGAACACTCTCAATGAAGCACCCTGTGAGCTCTCTGCATGTGGCTCGACACTGTGTTCCCCTCCCTGTCACAGAACAAGCGGCAGATGCCTTTTGTGAAAATTAGAAATGTGTGGAGCAAGGTGAAGAGCGTGAAACCCTTCCCTTTTGGGAAAGCTAGGCCAACATTCCCTTTTGAATCAGGAAAAGGGTTGGTTTCTTTTGTGTACAGCACCGGAATGGGGTACAGGTGGCGCACATTAAGGCTTGCACACCTCCGTACGGCTGGCATACCAGTACACGGTCTCATGCTGCCCTCTGCAGTCCCGACGCGCCGGCAACGGATTCTTCAAAACCCATTGCCGGCTCAGAGCCTCTGCCAAATCCGTCCTGACCTGTGACATTGTAAAGATATCAAAGTATCACGTATCCGGGACAGACGCTTGTAATTGTGAGACTCAGCAAGACAAGAGGTGAACAGCGAGGATGAGGGTCACGGGCTTGAATTCCCCAACAGAAGCAGTGAAGCTTAGAGATAACTCAGGAGCTGACCTGTAAGTGTGATTGGGGGTGGGAGAGGGCATGTCCTGATTTTTAAACTGAGCCTTCCCGGAATCCGCATCTTTCCGAGTTAAAAGCTCTCTTTCTTGACAGATCTGTGGGGCCCACATCAGTATATGGAGAAGCACGATCTGCGCATCTTTGACCCAGCTCATCTGCTGTTAACATTCTGTCAGTCTACATGTAGAAAATAGGCCAGGGAAAGGGTTCCTGGTGTGTCTCTTATGACTGCCAACCTCCAGGTAGGGCCTGGAGATTTTCCAGAACATTGACTGATTTCCAAACTGGAGGGATCGGTTCCGCCAGAGGAAATGGCTGACTTATCAGGTGGACTTGATAGCGTCATAGCCCTCTGAGGTCCCTCTCTTCCCAAGCCCCACCCCTAGTCTTTATCCCCCACATCTCCAGGCATTTCCCAACAGAGAGTTGGCAACTCTAGCACCTCTGTTTGAGGGAAAGCTTTACCCCTAGATATGTTTGGATGAAGAGGAAGAGGAGGAGGAAGAGGAGGAGGAAAAGGAGATTGGATTTATACCCTGCCATTCACTTAGAGTCTCAGAGCAGCTTACAAACTCCTTTCCCCTCCCCTCCCCACAACAGACACCCTGTAAGGTAGGTGGGGCTGAGAGAGCTCTTTCGAGAACTGCTCCTGAGAGAACAGCTCTGAGAGAACTTGTGACTGACCCAAGGTCATACCAGCAGGTGCATGTGAAGGAGTGGGGAATCAAATCCAGTTCTTCCAGATTAGAGTCTGACGCTCCTAACCATTACATCAACTGTAACAAAGCGCAAGACTGGGGTCAATTTTTTTAAAAAATGGCCTGCACTCTTTGTTATTTCACACATTCTGGGGCCATATCTTGATCTGTGGCTCTAACGAAGCCCTCTGAGAAAGATGTGGAAGGTTTATAGCCCCCAGCTATGGGGAGAGACAGAGCAGTATCAAATTAGCATCTGGAAGACTCAGGTTTGAATCTCCCCTCTGCCACTAAACTCACTGGGGGGGCCTTCATCCAGTCACTCTCTCTTAGCCTAACTTTCTTCACAGGATTGTTGTGAGGAAAAAATGATGGGGGGGCAGATTCACACATGCCCACTCTGTACTGTTTTGGGGGAAGGCAGAATAAAAATGCATTTGGCAGACTTTGCTGACATCTGGAGTGAAAAAGAAAGAAGTGGAAAGTAATAGAATCATAGAGTTGGAAAGGACCTCCAGGGTCATCTACTCCAACCCCCTGCACAATGCAGGAAATTCACAAATACCCCCCCTCCAGACCTGCAATGACCGCTGTTCCATGCCCAGAAGATGACAAAAAACCTCCAGGATCCCCGGCCAAACTGGCCTGGAGAACAATCGCTTCCTGACCCTACATTAGCAATCGGCATTTCCCTGGGCATATAAGAAAGGGCCACGAGAACTAAGCACTGAGGCAACCCTTCCTGTCCTCCCTCTCATGATCTGCCTAAGTCCACAGAATCCACATTGCTGTCAGATGGCCATCTAACCTCTGTTTGAAAATCTCCATAGAAGGAGAGCCAACCACCTCCTGAGGAAGCCTGTTCAACTGAGGAACCATCTCTTTACCCAAGACATTTTGGCACTGGCATGAATAAAGTTGATTCTTTTGAAATGTGGTGCTGGAGGGGAGTTTTATGGATTCCATGGGCCGCCAAAAAGACAGATATGTGTGGTCTTATCAAAGCAAGCCTGAACTCTCCCAAGAAGCTAAAATACCCAAACTGAGGCTAGAATGTTTTGGTCACATTATGAGAAGACAAGACTCACTGGAAAAGACAATAACGCTAAGAAAAGTTGAGGGCAGCAGGAAAAGAGGATTAACTCTATCAAGGATAGCCCAGGCAAACCCAATCTCGTCAGAACTCAGAAGCTAAGAAGGGTCAACTCTGGTGAGTACTTGGATGGGAGACCTCCTTGGAATACCAGCAGTCGGGAGGTGGGGGCAGGCTTTATTCAGCCACCTCCCAGAATATCCTCCAGGCCGCCCGTAGGGGTCAGTCACCAAAGGTCGCCATGACTTCCAGGTGCATATACACATATGCACACACATGCACATATGAAAAATACCCCCCCCCCAAAAAAAAGGCCACGACCCTCAGTTTGAAAGACCTGAACAAGGCTACAAAGATCGGATGTTTGGGGGAACATTAATTCTTTTTTGGGGGGGACATTAATTCATAGGGTCCCCATAAGTCAGAAGCGACTTGGTGGCATTTAACACACACAGCCCTTTTTAGACTGTCCTTCAGTATAGTGCTCCCGATGGATAAAACAGAATAAACATTGTATTGTAAAAGAATTAAACAACGGCTCCAGCTTGAGTGAACCACTGCGAAAACATCATCTTACAAGAGACGAGCTAAACCTCTGGTCAAAACTGGCATGCTTCAGAATGGGCTTGCAATTCTGCAGAGCAATCCACCTGAAGAGAGCAAATCAGAAGAGCATTAATCGGAGCGGGATGAAACCGAGAGAAAGAAGCAAACAATCCCTCAAAATCATAGATAAAATTAAAAAGGTGAATTATAGGCTTGCCAGGTGGTACATAGAAAACATTAGGAGGGCAGTGGAAGGTGATACGGGGAACCTAGCACTGGCTGCGATATCATGCCCTTGCCGCCAGAAAACCAAAAGTGACATAGGTCACTCTAGGAATCACCAGGAACTCTGTTGTTTCACTTTGACGGTGCTGGCACACAGAACAGGGCCTCTTCGGTAGGGCTCACATGATGGGGACCAATTGGTCTGGCAATCCTATGAAAACTCATCCATTGTCTTCTTTCATCATGGATGCATCTACTGGTGCAAGACAGTCTGTTGGCACAAGGGAGAGGTGAGGGTGCTTATGCCAACTTCCCCTCCTTATTGTATTCCCCAGATCATGTGAATTTGTCCATACTGTTTCTGTGACCTCCAGCATCAGCTTTTGTAGGTCTCATGGAGCTGATGAGGGATACAGGAGGTGAGAAGAATCTCCATCTATGAACACCTTCCACTTATACTTCATGGCATCCAGCGCAATATTGGAAAACCTGTCACAAAGCACAGATTCTGAGTTAAAAAATCAGAAAGCTAAAATGTTTTTTTGGGGGGGATGTGCATTTTACTGTTATGCTAAACTTAAAATGTTTGGACAAAAATTAGAACTTGCTGAGAGTAGGACTATACTGTTTCAAGTAATATTAACTTTCAGGCCATCTGTGCCTCGTGTAAACCCGATGTTTATGAGGGTTTTTTAAAATTAAAAATCTAGGAGTAGTTCAGAAATAATATCTTGAAAATGCAGCTGATTGTTCTCAGTAGGGCTGAATTTCTATCTCAGTGGATCGGTGCTGGTTCCATGGTTTTAACTCCAAGTCTAGAGGAATTCAAGCAGAGATTTATCTTAGACCAGTGTCCCCCAATTTGGTGCCCACTGGCACCCACCAAGTGTTTTTGGAAAGTGAGTGGGACCATGTGGGCAGGCCCGTAGCCATGGTGGGGCTTTTGGAGGCTTCGCCGCCTCTCTTAAAGGAACAGCCCCACAAGAATTTCTCCTGTAAATGTTTTTTTCAATCATTTAAAACAGAGTGGGGTGCTGTAGTTGAGTAAGTCCTGCCCTGAGCAAGGAGGTTGGAGGAGGTGACCTCTAGGATCCCTTCTAACTCTGTGTCAAGAAAATGGTCTCTTGGAAAAGTTTTTCTGTCTAAGAGTTAGCTTTCTTGACTTTTGAAGTCCTCCCCACCAACACCGCCGGCTTGTTCTCAGAATTGTCGCCTAGGTTGGCAGAAGTGATTAACTTGCAGCTGCTGAGAACTGTCATCAAAAGTGGCTGACAGCTTGCCATTTAGAGATCTCTCCTGGTAACAGCTTTCTTTTGGCTAAACGGCTTTTCTTTCTGCACTGAGAACTTCAGCCTCATCAGAAAAACAAATTGCCCCACAAGCGACAAAACCCTGGCAAAAGGTCTGCCCAGGGGGGTTTCTGACTGGCCATTGGAAATTTGATTGGTTGGGCATATTTTTTTTTTAAATGTTTCTTTGGCAATAGCTTCCACCATAACACAAGGATCTTCACTGGCTGACTGAAGGGAAGCTACGGCAGCCATTTTGTGGCTAGCTCTGGCTCCCACAGCAGCCATGTTGTAGCTACCACCACCACCCTGTGTTGGAATTCCAAAGGTGCCCCAAGGCTCAAAAAGATTGGCGACCTCTTCGATGGTGCAGGACTTTTAAAGGACCGTCACTATGAACTGGGACCAAAAGCAGATTGGAAGTCAGGGCGATTCTCTCAAAAATTGACAAGCTTTGTCCCAAGTCCACCATGTTTACCTGTCAGAGTATGCTGAAGGTCTGGTGTCTTACAGCATACCCCCACCAAGAGAACTACATCCCGGCCACATGGCAACTGCACGGTATAAACAACCTCAACAAAACCTAATTTAACTCTTCCAAAGGACAGTCGTTCGACAAGTGCCAGCCAAGAGGGATTTCTGTTATGTCCTGTCCCAGGAGAGAGCCATCAATCCACCTTTCAAAACCCAAATCTCACTGTTCCCTGAAATCTATTTTAATCCCTGTACATTGTACAACTAACCTTTTTGTTTCTTACAGACAGGATTAGCAGTCCAGGCAAGGATTCCAAACTTGAGGGGCAACATACTGGCTGAATGAGTTCATGAATCAAAACTGTTCTCTCTTTCCTGGCTTCTTTGAGACTGACGGTGGGGTGATGTGAGAAGTTTATCGAGGAGGAAATACAGAAAGGCCCAGATTTCAACCCTTGCCATTTCCAAAAAGCAGGGGTCATTTCGTAGAAAAAGAGGTGCAGGAGCTCATTAGCATAACTCATTAACATAACTCATTTGCATATGCCACACCCACTAACATACCGGAAGTGTGTCAGAAGGCAACACCCACCCCTCAGGCTCCACTCCACAGGTGAGTGAAACTGACCTGCTCTTCCTCCATTCCCTTCCCCATCCAATACTTTGAGCAATAAAAATAAGCGTAAAGAACACACCCTCATTCTCTTCCTGCTCCCTTGAAACCACCAGGTTTCAAGTAGACTTGAGATACCCAGGACATGTGCACCATCCATCCCTTTCCCTTCCCCTCCCCACAACAAGACACCCTGTGAGGTAGGTGGGGCTGAGAGAGGTCTTTTGAGAACTGCTCATGAGAGAACAGCTCTGAGAGAACTTGTGACTGGCCCAAGGTCACACCAGCAGCTGCATGTGGAGGAGTGGGGAATCAAACCCGGTTCTCCCAGATTAGAGTCCAACTCCTGACCACTACACCAAAGTGATGGGATGGAAGCTGCTGAAGGGTTGGTGAAATTTCTCCAGTACTTATGTGCCATGTGCCCAGATAAAAAATGGTATACTTAGAAAATTTATATGCCACCTTGAGCAAGTCTCTGGAAAAGCAGCACACAGTCATAAAAAGAACAATGATAAAATTATCAATATTAAAACAAAACATTAAAAACAATACAGAGCCTAGCAGGGCTTTCCCCGGGGCGCTGCGCCTCTGCACTGCTCGGGGAAGCCAAGGAGGGGGTGGGGCTTGGTCATGTGCCCATCCCCTGGGCTCCTCACTCCCGGAGCTGTGCTCCTGTGCACTCCTGCTCCAACGGACCCCTGCCAAACAGCATTCAGCATAAAATCCATACTCTTCAAGCCAAAAAGTGGTTTCAGTAAGACCCGAAGGATTACTTGGGTCAAGGTAGTTTGAGGATGCCAACGAATCTACATAATTACATTCTCCCAACAATAGAAAATGAACACTATGTTACAAAATGAATTTATTAGGATGGCTTTTGGAGAATAAAAATAACCGGTTGGATCCAAATGAAATTTTCTGTTCATTGAAAACACTCCCTTCAGTGGAACAGAATTCTTCTGTTCCTGGGGTTGCCAATCTCCAGGTGGTGGCTGGAGATCTCCTGGAATGACAACTGATCCCTAGTCTACAGAGATCAGTTCCCTGGAGAAAATGGCTGCTTTGGAAGGAGGACTCTATGGCTTTATACCCTGCTGAGGTCCCTCCCCTCCCAAAACCCTGCCCTCCTCAGGGTCCACCCCGAAAAATCTCCAGGAATTCTCCAACCCAGAGCTGGCAACCCTACCCCTTCCAGTGTAACTTATTATACTCTCCAAAATTCTGCTCCAGGGACAGACAGGGACCATTGGAGGGCTGTCAGAGGGGCCTATGAGGGGAATAATAGTAATTAATTGCTATCGCATGGCAGTGTGTGTAGAATAGCCAGGAGCTCCTGAAATTGTCTGGCAGCCACAAGTCCTAGCTTTTAGGTGAGCTAGGCTCATTTTAAGGGGCTGAGAGAGCTCCGAAAGGACTGTGACTTGCCCAAGGTCATCCAGCCGGGAACTGAACCATGCTCTCCAGATTAGAGTTCTGCCACTTTTAACCACTACATGAAACTGGCTCACTTACAAGGGGAAGTGATTAGGGTGACCATCTCCAGGTTGGGAAACTCCTGGAGATTTGAAAATGGAGCCTGGAGAAAACAGGGACCTCAGTGGGGCACAATGCCACAGCCCCCCCTCTAAAGCGTCCATTTTCTCCAGGAGAACTCCTCTCTCTAGTCTGGTGGTGCCCTTTAATTCCAGGGAACACCCAAGCCCCATGTGAAGACGGCATTTGTGACAAAAATAACAAAGAGTCAATAACAATATGTTTGCAAAAATCATTTACTGTCGCAATTCTGTCAAAAATTCTCTTTTGTAATCGCTCACACATTGTGAAGACCTTGGGCTCTGTTATCAGAGAGTCAACATGGAATGTTTCCTTCAAGAGTTGGTAAGTAGAAATTGATAAAAATTGTGATCGCTACACGCTCAGCTAAAGCAATTATTGTGAAACGAATTGTTCACATTGCACAGCATTCGTTGTGTGTGAGGGATTATAGAAGCGAATTTTCTGCAGAATTACTACAGTAAATGATTTTGCAAACATATCTTGATTGACTCTTCATTATTTTCATCACGGATGTCGTTCTTGGATTTCCACTTCCTCCTGTGATCTCTCATTTTCGGCTTCTCCCATGTGAAGGCCGGTGTCCCTAGTTGGTAATAATCGTTAGCAACTCCTCCAAAAACACATTTTAAAAAAATTAATTTATTAACGGAGAAGGGACAGCAAGAATAAATCTTTTAAAAAATATGTTTATCCCTCTTGGGCACAAGTATTCATTGATAATTATTTTATTATTTTACTTCTAGCAGCTCCACCAAAAATACAGGAATATTATTCACTTTTTTCTTGAGAGAGAGAGAGAGAGAATGAATGACTAATAAAATAACAGGGCAAGCAGGAGTCCATCCTTTTTAAATAACAAAAACGTACTTTATCCTTCTGGCACGAGTGTTTTCAGCGTATTAATTTATGGAGTGCCTCCTATTGTTTTAGTGTAAACAGGTGTCAAAGTCCACTGACAGTTGAAGAAGCCAGAGGAACTGTATTTTCAAAGGAAGCTCTTTAGGAAACGGCTGTTCCCATTCACCCAGAGAGTTCCCGGATCACCACCGCAGCGCCGCTCAAATATAAACAAATATTTTCACTGCAGCACCACAAAAGGGACTTCAGGGCAAAGCTGGCCAGATATGAAAACAAGCCTGGCGCAGAAAGGGGCCGTCGCTACACATGACTTACTCTCCTGATGGCGGGTTGTGCCGCGGGTGCCGAGAGCATATTTAATATGGCACAAAAGGCTTTTGTTGATCCATCTCCCTGGACATCTTGGGAATCGCCAGCCGCCAGCCGAAACACAGCTGGGTGTCCTCTTTTTCTGGCAGCGCGACAGGAAGTGGTTGAGAGAAAGAAATACGGGTTCAGCCACCGAGAGAAAATGGGCTTTCCCAAACAGTATCCCCCCCCCCCCGAGCAATACTCTAATGTAATACAAAAAATCAGTGGGTGAAATTATTCAACAAAAAAGTTGGCATTTCCCCCACCCTGAAACTATTGAGACAGTCATGGAATCATAGAGTCATAGAGTTGGAAGGGATCTCCAGGGTCATCTAGTCCAGCCCCCTGCACAAGGTAGGAAATTCACAAATAGCTCCCCCTCCACACCCCCAGTGACCGCTGTTCCACACCCAAAAGATGACAAAAAACCTCCAGGATCTCCAGCCAAACTGGCCTGGAGAAAAAAATTGCTTCCTGACCCAAAGTGGTAAGCAGCATTTCCCTGGTTGTGTAAGAAAGGGCCATGAGAACTAAGCACTGAGGCAGCCCTTCCTGCCCTCCCTCTCATGGTCTGCCTCAGTTCACAGAATCAGCATGGCTGTCAGATGGCCATCTAGCCTTTGCCTGAAAACCTCCAAAGGAGGACAGCCCACCACCTCCTGAGGAAGCCTGTTCCTCTGAGGAACTGCTCTAAGGTCAAATCTACACCTCCCCTCTGAAATAGTTTGACTGTTGTCTTTTCCTACACACATTTCACACTGGTGTCAAATTTCACTTTGTTTTTTTCCCCCTGGATCTAAAGAGCGGTAAGCAACAGGATCTGTTTAAAGCAGTATAATGCTAGCTTGACCACAGGAGGGCAATTAATGAATGTAGACAGTAATTTTTAAACTCGAACAAGTATGGTTTGAAACTAGAAACAGGTATAGATGGGGGTTTTTTTGAAACTAGAATGATTCCAGCGGGAAAGTCAGATGTAGATTTGACCTAACTGTCAGGAAGTTCTTACTAACGTTTAGCCGAAAACTCTTCTCATTTTATTTCAAAGTCATTTTCTCCCACTCAGCTGCATATATTTATTAATCTCCCAACCATGCCCCCAAAATTATATTCTGTTTTTCACGCCCATTTCTTCTCATGTCATGAAAACCTTGGAGTTTTATTTGCTTCTTTTATCCCCTGCCTTTCTCCCCAGTGGGGAACCAAATCGGCTTACAATCATTCTCCTCGCCTCCATTTTCTGTGTGGCTCAGGTGTGAAGTGCCCTCTCATGGCCTGCTGTTTATATCTCTGTAGCCCTTCTCCGTGGGTACCGCCGTCAAGAGTACTTCCAGTTTTGGATCTTGGGTGAAGAGAAAAGTACCCCGTCATGTCCGCTGACCACCACCAGGCACCAGCGACATGCAGCTTGAGCTTGGCTCCTGGAAACAATAAGGGCCAAGGATCCTGAACCTCCAGGAGTACACCAATAGGGTCTTTGGCAGGAGATTCAAGCCCTCCAATGGGACTGTGGGTGTGACTCAGGGGGCTGTATATAGTTGGCTGCCTCAGCCGGTAAGTTGTCTTCTTCTGTACCTAATAAACTGAGCTGCTCATCACTACCTTGTCCTGCTCCTCCATGTGTCAGACCCAGTACACAATATACCCACAAAAGGCTTAGGGCTGCCAGCTGAGTTGGGAAATGTCTGGAGATTGGGGGGGGGGGGGGGTGGAGCCTAGAAAGGGTGGGGCTTGGGGAGGGAGGGACCTCAGCAGGGTACAATGCCATGGACTCCACCCTCCAAAGTTTTCTCCAGTGCAACAGGTCTCTGTTGCCTCGAGATCAACTGTAAGAGCAGATCTTCATGTGGCACCTGGAAGCTGGAACCCTAAGGAGGCCAAAGCCATAGGAGAACTTGATTTTGGCAAGCACCTCACACCACCTCTGAACATCTCCTCCCAGTCTGGTGTAGTGGTTAGGAGCATGGACTCTAACCTGGGAGAACCGGGTTCGATTCCCCTCTCCTCCACATGCAGCTGCTGGTGTGACCTTGGGTCAGTCAGAAGTCCTCTCAGAGCTGTTCTCTCACATCCAGTTTTCGAAAGAGCTCTCTCAGCCCCACCTACCCCACAGGGTGTCTGTTGTGGGGAGAGGAAGGGAAGGGAAGAGGTTTGTAAGCCACCCTGAGACTCCTGTGGGTAGCAGAGGACAGGGTATAGATCCAATCTCCTCCTCCTCTTCCTCTTCTACTTCTTCTTGGTATAGTGGTAAGGAGCACGGACTCTAACCTGGGAGAACCGGGTTTGATTCTCCACTCCACACGCAGCTGCTGGTGTGACCTTGGGTCAGTCAGAAGTTCTCCCAGAGCTGATCTCTCAGGAGCAGTTCTCGAAAGAGCGCTCTCAGGCCCACCTACCTCACAGGTTGTCTGTTGTGGGGAGGGGAAGAGAAAGGAGATTGTGAGCTGCTCTGAGACTCCTTCGGGTACTGGAGGGTAGGTTATAAGTCCAATCTCCTCCTCCTCCTCTTCTTCTCCATGTATGTGTGTACAAAAAGACCCAACTCACATTCACGGGGGGGGGGGGGCATTACCTGGATAAATTTGTGGTTTCAATCACACATCCAGCTGCTGAATTACAAAACAAAGAACAACTGCGTGTACACTGTACATGTTCGCGGGGAGGGCGGGGTATACCGTATTTTTCACTCCATAAGACGCACCTGACCATAAGACGCACCTAGCTCTACTCGGTGCCGTGGCTTGGGAAAGGTGAGGGGGGTTTAAGATGCACACACTTTTCTCCCCACTTTTTTTGGGAGAAAAAATGAGTCTTATGGGGCAAAAAATACGGTAAATGTAAAATAATAAATAAATAAATTGTATATGTGTTCACGTTAACTTCAGAACTGTGCAAGGGTCATTGTTGCCTTCACATCGATCTCTGTCTGGATAGGATGTAGGGTTGCCAAGTCCAAGTTGGGAAATTCCTGGAGATCTGGGGAGGCGAGACTTCAGTGGGGTACAATGCCATAGAGTCCATCCTCTTAAGGCAAGCATTTTCTCAAGGGGAACTGATCTTCATAGTCTGAAGATGAGTTGTAATTCACGGAGAACTCCAGGTCCCACCTGGAGGCTGGCAACCAATGCTCCCTCTAAACTAGGAGTCTTGTGAGCAAAAATTCTATTTTGTGAGCTACTGGCATTGAAGTTGTGAGTGAGCGATTTGGCTACTGCATAAATCAGTTTGCTCTGGAGCCGTCCTTCCTGAGTGAAGACAAAATGTGTGAGCCAGAGGCTAAAAAACTGTGAGCTAGCTCACACTAACTCAGCTTAGAGGGAACACTGCGGGCAACTCAGATGGGATCCCTCGAGGAGGAATGAAGTAGAGAATAAATGAACTCTAAAGTAAGAAAGAAGATGGGATGAGGTGGACTGGGTGAGGACTATCTCCCCCCCAATCACATTTTTTTTAGAGCTCCAAAACAAACCCAGAGAATGTTCAGCTCCATCAGAATCACGGTGTAAGATCCTGACAGTTTCGTACATTGTCAAAATTCTAAACAGGTCCAAACCAAAACATGACATTAAATTTAATTGAGACAAATTAAGGTCCCATCTGCACGTTCCGGCTTCATTAAAAGCAAGACTGTGAGAAAAGGCACCTGGAGGTGCTGAGAGATTCTAGCAAGGAGTAATGTTGATTCCGTATCGTCCCCCTGGGGCATAAGCTGCGCACCAGCTACACCACACACCGCCACATAGGAGGAGAACACTCACAGTGTGAAGACAGAAATGGGGCAAGTATGCATGCACCAGATGTATCCAAAGGTAGATCCTCCCCCCAAACAGAAAGATCTAGAGGGAAGTCTTATGTGTAAGAACGGGGGTCCCCAACCTTTTAAAGCCTGTGAGCACGGTGGGCACAGTCACAAAATGGTGGCTACGGGAGGTGGAGCCAGCCACAAAATGGCCACCACAGCTCATCTTGAGTCACACAGTGAAACTCCATGTCCTGTGGTGGCAGCTGCTGTCAAAGCAATTTTCTAAACAAAATCTACACAGCCAATCAAATGGCCAATGGTCAGTAAGAGGAGTTGCTGGGCAGATAGAGATGCCACCCTCCAGGTGGGACCTAGGACCTCCCCCTGAATTACACCTCATCTTCAGACTACAAGGATCAGTTCCCCTGGAGAAAATGGATGCTTTGGAAGGTGGACTGTATGAAATTGTACCCCGCTGAGGTCCCTGTCCTCCCCAGGCTCCATCCCCAAATCTCCAGGAGTGTCCCAGCCTGGACCTGGCAACTCCACCACCCCTATCCCCTGCTGGTGGCCAGGGAGACCTGGCTACCTGTAGGCAGAAGCCCCACCTGAGTTTCAAGGGAAAGACAAAATATCCCATTAGAAGAGTCTTCTAGTCATCAAAATGTGTTGTGTTTCACATTTCCTATATTTCAGCTTTCCATCTGTTACAAGAGTGCCTTAAGAACTCTGAACAAGAAGAAGAGGAGGAGAAAGAAGAGGAAGAGGAGGAGATTGGATTTATACCCTGCCCTTCACTACCCAAAGGAGTCTCAGAGCAGCTTACAATCCCTTTTCCCTTCCCCTTCCCACAACAGATACCCTGTGAGGTAGGTGGGGCTGAAAGAGCTCTTTCGAGGACTGCTTGTGAGAGAACAGCTCTGAGAGAACTTGTGACCGACCCAAGGTCACACCAGCAGCTACATAAGGAAGAGTGGTACTCCCAGGTTAGAACCCATGCTCCTCCTAACCACTACACCAAACTGGCTCTGTAGTGGTTATTTATCTCTGTCTTTGTATATCTATATCACACACATACTGACAAGACAAAATGTCTTTCTCCAATAACCTATATTTTGATCTAGCCTTGACTTGGATGTGTTACCCAAATAGACGGTCTCTTAATTAGTTGGGGAATTAACTTAAGGAGACAGAGTGAGAGGGAGTAACTGGGATTTTCCACTAAGGCATATGGGGACTTTTCCCTTAAAAGAACTGTTGAAATAAACCAGGCAGATGTCCAACTGGAAAAGTTTTTAATTGAAATAAAATAAAAATGAACCAAAAAAACCCCACATCAACACACACATACACTGAAAACGCAAACAAGGCTGGCTAAGAGGAAATCAGGGGACAGAGGGGAGAGAGATTTCAGGGAAGGCTATAATTACCAGTCTTGAAGAAAGAGGTCCATGGATACAGCAATGTGATTAGCAAAACAACCAGTGGTTCATGAAGAGAAGAACAAACCCAATGAAGTTGGGGGTGTGGGAGAGTATTCTAGTCACACACACACACACACTCCTGTGGAGCAGACCCTCTTCTGATACAGGGCAAAATGTGCTTTTTGGCAAGTATCACGTTTGCCACCAAAACAATAACTTGATGGGTTTTTCTTTTGTTGGAGAAAAAGATGGGAGTGGCTTGATGGTTTTTTCCGAGGTGGACTATGGGTGTGAATGGGGCCTGATGACCCTGCAAGTATCAGATGGGAAAAGCTACTAGGTTTGTTGAACAGAATTAAGCGTTGCTTAATTAAGGTAAATAGGTGCAAGGGAGTGAGGCTGGGTGTTGATGGGATTAGTCCAGGGATGAGTCAGTAGACTCTTGGGAGACCCATTGTCCTAAATTATGCATCTCTCCAGGACATGGAGGAGGTCATTAGCTAGCCAGCCACTCTTACTCACACTTCTAAACGACATGTCCAGGCTTGTTTCTGACTGGCATTCATTTTGTGTCATTTTGGGCCAGGAAGTGTCTTCCACATGATATTTTTGAGATGATATTTTAAGAAGTGTGTTTATGGTTATGCTAGTTATAAACTGCCCCTCAGCAAGAGGAGGGGTCTCACTGATAACAGATGGCCCAGGCTAGCCCCACTGCATTATATGTCAGAAGCTAAGCAGGGTCAGCCCTGGTTAGGACTTGGGTGGGAGACCACCAAGGAAGTCCAGGGTTGCTATGCAGAGGCAGGCAATGGCAAAAGCACCTCTGCAGGTCTCTGGCCTTGAGAACCCTATAGGGACACCATAAATTAAATTAGAATAAGGACTTATCTTCATCCTGCCCTCCTTAGCCTTGCTGTCCTTTCCCTCTTCTGATCTCCTTGCCAGCCTGGTCTCTCTTATGCTGTGGGCGGGGCCTGTGATGTCACAGAGAGCTGGTGTTGCCAGGGAGGGTCACTAGCCTAGTTGTCTTGGGTTTGTTGGTTTTTTTAAAAAAAGCACTGACTGAATAACTTGGGACCACCTTGATCTGGATGAGCTAGGCTAGACCAGTCTCATCAGTTCTCAGAAGCTAAGTAGGGTCGGCCCTGGTTAGTCCTTGGATGGGAGACTGCCAAGGAAGTCTGAGATGCTACACAGAGTCAGGCAATGGCAAAACACCTCTGAATATCTCTGGCCTTGAAAACTCTACAGCTACAACTTTACAAACACATTTTGATCTATATTTGCTCACACCTTTACCCCTAATTAATCCTCCTTGTTTTCCCTCCTCTTGAACATTCTTTCATCAACACAGATCCAGTTAAATTCAGGAATGCCAACTTTCCTGCTTACAGTCAGGGACCGATTTCCCACAGCTGCTGCTCCACCCCCACTCTTCCCTTTGCCCCGATCATGTCAATTTCCCACTATTTGCTGCGCAGCCGGATTTTGCCACGCAGCTTTGCCCGATTTCCCCCGCATCTACTCGATCCTGTTTTTTTGAGGATTGAGTAGGCATGGGGCAAAGGGAAGAGTGGGGGCGGAGATGCAGCTGTGGGAAATTGGTCAGGGAGTTCATCTGCTGAACTGTTTGGGTACAACTGAAGGCATTTGATTGTGTTCACTGATCAATACCCAGCTGCACTTTGGTAATAAGTCAGGGATTACACTATTGGTCAAGTTTGTTGTTTGTTACATATCGCCAAGGCAGAACTGACCCTGTGGCACAAGCAGCCCCTGGGCAGGCAGAAAGCTGCCCAATGCAGTGCTGAAGACCAATTCTGACAAAGCCCACTGAGATGATCTGATGGAGTGATTGCCTTCCAAGCAAACAAGGAACTACAGTCAAGATTCATTCACCCAGTGATAGTATTCGTGTCAAAGTTCTCAGCATCTGATCTGGATGGCCCAGGCTAGCCTGCTCCTTTCAGATCTTGGAAGCAAACCAGCGTCATGGAACCATAGAATCATAAAGTTGGAAGGGACCTCCAGGGGCATCTAGTCCAACCCCTGCACAACGCAGGAAATTCACAAATACCTCCCCCTCCACACACACACACACACACACACCAGTGACCCCTGCTCCATGCCCAGAAGATGACAAACAACCTCCAAGATCAGTGGCCAAACTGGCCTGGAGAAAAATTGCTGCCTGATCCCAAGGTGGCGATCAGCATTTCCTTGGATGTGTAAGAAAGGGCCACCAGAACTAAGCACTGATGCAACCCTTCCTGCCCTCGCTCTCATGACCTGCCTAAGTTCACAAAATCAGCATGACTGTCAGATGGCTATCTAGCCTCTGCTTGACAACCTCTAAAGAAGGACAGCCCACCACCTCCCAAGGAAGCCTCTTCCACTGAGGAACCGCTGTAACTGTTAGGAAGTTCTTCCTCATGTTTAGACAAAAACTCTTCTGATTTAATTTCAACCTGTTGATTCTGATCCAACCTCCTGGGGCAACAGAAAACAACTCCGCCCCATCCTCCATATTTTTTTTTTTGAGAAATTTTTATTGGTTTTTCATATTGATAATAATACATTAAGTCACATCTTAACAACAAAGAGCCATACAATTACTTCAACCAGTCATATAACTTAGCCCAGACCACTTCTACATCCCATTTTGCTTGCGGGTTTAAAAGATAACTTAACTTATCTAATTCTGCCCAATTCAACAGAATTTTAATTAATTCTTCTTTGCTCGGTAACTTCGTTGATTTCCAAAGTTTGGCCCGTAAAATTCGTGCTGCCGTTATTATATACACTAAGAGTCTCTGATCTTCCTTACTTAGACCCTCCGGGGCCAAATTTAACAAAAATATTTCTGGGTTCATAGGAATATCTATTTCCATGATCTCATTTATCATAGCTTTAATCATTAACCAATATCTATTGACTTTTCTACACGTCCACCATATATGCAAATACGTTCCCTTTTTAGTTCCACAGGTCCAACAATTATTAGAGATATTTTTATAGCACCTATTCAACTTCTCTGGAGTCCAATGCCAGCGGTAAAACATTTTATATATATTTTCCTTATAATTTATTGCTTTTAAATATTTTACTGATTTCCAAATCTTTGCCCATCTGTCTATATTAATGTTGTTACCAAAATCTTTCATCCATTCTATCATGGTCGGTTTAACCGTTTAACCCATCCTCCATATGATAGCCCTTCATGTACTTGAAGCTGGTTGTCATATCACCTCTCAGTTGTCTCCTCTCCAGGCCTTGTTAAAACTTGGATGGGGGGCAGAGTTGCTGCTACCATTTTTGGACGCTCCCACAACTGGAAATTGGAATTCCTAGTAACAGAACCGCTGGTCAATAACAAACGGTTGTGAGAATGGACAGTATCCCGTCAGGCCAATATGTGTTCTTCAGAACACTGACGTAGATAAAGAAGTATCTTGGGCCATGATCACATGGGCAGTTTGGCCCGACACGGCCACTCCTCCCCTCCTGATCAAATGGGCAGTCAGACAGCCATATCTGTCAGGCATTCCCCAGCAATACTTATTCCGTCATAGGACGGCTTGGAGCCAGGTTAAAAAGGCACCACATCACAAGTGTGTTTTTGGTTCCCTGCGCAGTCATTGCACATGGCTGGATGTCTGAATGCAGGGGAGCATGCGCAGAACGGATTTGGCAGTCTAAACCTGCAGAGTTTCCACATGTTTGTTACATTTGCAAAATGAGGTGCTTCAAAAACACTGAAGAACTTTAGATCATATTGTAGCAGGTACAAACAAGAGTTTCATTAATGACACTTTGTGTGTATGTGTGTGTGTCTGTGTGAAGTGCAATCGAGTCACTTCCGACTTATGGTGATCCTATGATTTAATGCCCTCCAAAACGCCATATCCTTAACAGTCTTGCCCAGGTCTTGCAAATGGAGGACCACAGCTTCTTTTACTGAGTCAATCCACTTCCTGTTAAGTGGTCTTCCTCTTTTCCTGCCGCCTTCCACTTTTCCTAGCATTTTTGTGTTTTTCAGTGACTCTTGTCTTCTCATAATCTACAATAGCCTCAGTTTAGCCATTTTGGTTATTGGGAGAGTCCAGGCTTGATTTGATCTACAACCCACCAATGGACCTTCTGATGGAACTGGGTTTTGGCAACTGTGTGACACAGAGTGTTGGACTGGATGGGCCATTGGCCTAATCCAACATGGCTTCTCTTATGTTCTTATGTTTTTAACCTACGTATTTGTCTTTTTGGTGGTCCACAGAATCTGTAAAACTCTCCCCTGATGCTTCAGTGATCCAAAAATTGTTATCACTATCCATAGGGAACTTAACATGTCCCTGAAATCCATTTTAATTATTATTACTATATCCTTTCCATTAATCCCAACACCAGCTCATTAGATGACCTTCTGGCCAACTCGGGGGGGGGGGGGGTTGAGATCTTACTGGAGACATGTTTTTGCAAGTAGAAACTGGAGACAACAAATTTCTGTTTTGTTTTCATATCACTGCACCTCCGGCTCTGTCCTAATGTCCTTGCATCTTCTGTACTGAAATGCAAAACCTTTTTAACAGCGGTGGGTCCATGATGAGCCATATTTTTTCTATGAATGTCTCCTACGCTTTAAGGCCGAGATACTAAGTGATCCCTCCAAGCAATGTATTTGAAAGAATGCATCTATTTTATTTTTAAACCCAAACAATGGACTATTTAAAGTGTATCCCATTGTCTCAATCTTTCACATGTTGCTGTCAGATAGTATGGGTTTTGGGGGGGGCAGGGGGTTGCAAGCTGAATTCAGCTGTGTTTACTCCGTAGTAAAAGCAAGGGGCTCCACATCTGTCCAGAAAAGAGGACACCTCTTCATGAGGTGCGTAATTAAGGTTGCCAGCTCTGGGTTGGGAAACAACTGGAGATTTTTTTGGGGGGTGGCCTGAGAAAGGCGGGATTCTGGGATGGGAGGGACTTCAGTGGGTTATAATGCCATACAGTCACATGAACACATGAAACTGGCTTATCCTGAACCAGACCTCTGGTCCATCAGCGTTCAAACTGTCTGCTCAGACTGGCCATGGCTCTCCAGGGTGAGCAGAGGTCTTTCACACCTCTTGTTACTTGATCCTTTTATCTAGAGATGCGCAGGATTGAACCTGGGACCTTCTGCATGCCAAGCAGACGCTCTAACACTGGCCATGGTCCACCTTCCAAAGCAGCCCTTTTCTCCGGCCGAACTGATTTCTGTTGCACACAGATCAGTTCCAATCCCATGAGATTATGGGCAGAAAGATACCAGCTGGATTTTAGGGAATTAGGGAGTAGTTCATGAATGGAATTGGCTGCCTAGGGAGATGGTGAGCTCCACCTCACTGGCAGTCTTCAAGGAGCAGCTGGATGGACACTTGTCAGGGATGCTCTAGGCTGATCTGAAGAAGAAGGAAGAAGAAGAAGAGGAGGAGGAGGAGGAGGAGGAGATAGGATTTATACCCTGCCCTCACTACCCGGAGGAGTCTCATAGCAGCTACAATTTCCTTTCCCTTCCCCTCCCTACAACAGACACCCTGTGAGCAGGGGCGTAGACTTTTGCAAATTCTGGGGGGGGGGCTCTTTAGTGTGCGCGCTGGGGCGATGTCCCCCCCCACCGCTGGGAAACCTCTGCACCTGCCGGGCCCTTCCGAGGCCTGCCAGCCGCTGCTACCGGGTCCTCTCTCCCCCCCCCCACTCCTTCCCTCTCCCTTCGCCGGGAAAAGAGGGAGGGAGAGGGAAGGATGGAAGAGTGGCCAGGCGGGGGGGGGGGAGGCACCGGCAGCAGGAGCTGCCGGCCTCGGAAGGGCCCCGGGAGGCACGGCAGCAGGCACTTAGTTTTCCCAGGGGGGGGCTCAGTCCCCCCCGGGAAATTTCGGGGGAGGCTCGAGCCCTCAAGCCCCCCCGTAGTCTACGCCTATGCCTGTGAGGTAGGTGGGGCTGAGAGAGCTCTTTTGAGAACTGCTCCTGAGAGAACAGCTTGGAGAGACTTGTAACTGACCCAAGGTCACACCAGCAGCTACATACAGAGGAGTGGAGAATCAAACCCGGTTCTCCTAGATTAGAGTCTGTGTTCCTAACCACTACACCAAACCAGCACACTATACCCTTTGCAGGATGCAAACCAAGTATGAAAACGATGGGCAAGAGATCATCTTTGTGGCTCAGGCCTACACGCCTTGGCATTCTTCCAAAGGTGAGCCATGAGTCAGGTTGCCAGCTGTGAGTTGGGAAATACCTGGAGATTTGGGGGGGCGGAGCCTGGAGAAGGCGGGGTTTGGGAAGGGGAGGGACTTCAGTAGGGTATATAATGCCACAGAGTCCACCCTCCAAAGCAGCCACTTTCTCCAGTGAACTGATCTTGATCGGCTGGAGATCAATTTGTAATAGCGGGAGATCTCCAAGTATTACCTGGAGGCTGGCAACCCAAACTGAGTGAACGCGGCTCCAAACTGAGAAGCATTATCTGTGTACTCAAAGATGACGTGATTTGGACTGACTGCAGGGTACACACTTTTGCTGTTTGTGCATATGTGGGTTTTTAATGGTATTAATCAGCAACACCCATCCCACATGTTGGTCGCATTTCTGCCCTGGAGGAACCAGGGAAATTTGTAACATCAGATCTGGCAGAGGGCCAGATTTCCACAGGGCATTAGTAACAAACTGGTAAAGCTCATTAAAAGAGAGAGAGAGAGAGAGAGAGAGAGAGAGAAACCTATAACCATTAAAAGTCCATTAAGCCGCATGTCATTTTGCAGAGCTAAATAGCCCACAGTAATCAAAAGCATATGAACCCCAGCTGGGTTACCCGGCGAATTGTTTCGATTCAGGGGGAGAGAATTCATCAAGAAAGATTGCTCTTCAGATTGGGTTGATTTTTCTCCTTTAGTCGCTGGCTCTGTGTTCCATTATAATTAAAGTGATGGATGGACCTAGCCGGCAGAGGTGAGGACGGACTGGAAGAGCCAGGAACATCCACTCAAGCCAAACCAAGCAAGGCCCGTCGCTAGATGTGGAACTCGGGCGGTGAAGCACGTAACTGGAGATTATTCCCCCACTGTCCATTAGATGGAGGGGGGTGATTGGCCCTCCTCTCTTCCCTGAGTCATGCACAAGCATGGTGGTTTTTTGATTTGCTCCAGGAGAATGTTATTAGAAGAGGGCCTGGGCCTTGGGAAGACATCATCTCCACACACTGAAAACAGCACCCATCTCAAACGAAACACAGGACTGATCCAAGATAATCCTATACTCAGGGGTCATTCCGTAGAAAAAGAGGTGCAGGAGCTCATTAGCATAACTCATTGGCATAACTCATTGGCATAACTCATTTGCATATGCCACACCCCCTAACATCCTGCCTTGAATGTCCCATGCATGGGTTCACCATGAGTCCGTTTGTCTTAAATATTGGGTTCTGAACCTTTTGGTCCAAATGGGGGATCCCACCATTTCAGGGACTGGCCGGTGGGGGGAAGCCCTGCCCCAAGCCACACCCCCTACAGTGACCACCCGCGGCCATCCCTGGTGGTAGAATTAAAGGGCCCTTCAGCTGACTGGCGGGAGCACATGGCGCACTGATCAGCAGGGGGGAGGGAGGGAGAGGGGTGCTTGTGTGTGCCTGCACTCCAAGCCACAAATTCATAGCTTCTTTTATCATATGTGGTGGATTTGAAGAATGGTAGTCTTGGAAAGTTGCCGCAAGTTTAGTACTGTTGTTCATAATTGGGTCTGTGTCAGTCCTCGGATCCTCAGCACAGCCTTTCTGGGTGGCCCAAGGGGACGCCTCCCCCTTTTCACCCGTGGAAGAGCTGGTTGGAGCCAAACCCAAGGGCTGAATGACAGCCCCTAGATGACACCTTCTGCACAAGCGGTCCCCATTTTTTTTTGAGGCTGTGGGTACTTTTGGAATTCTGACACAGGATGGTGGCGGGCACAGGCACAAAATGGCTGCCACAGCAGGCAGAGCCACACATACCGAGAAAGCCTGAGAGGTGGAGAAAAGAATGGCGATTTTAAAAATACAAATGGGAAAGAGGAGTAAGAGAGGATAAAACCAATACTGTGGAGGCAGCTGCCACTGAAGTGACATTACTTTAATGTGCCCAGCCCATCGGATGTTGAAGAGCCAATCAGAAGCCCCGCTAGGCAAGTTCCCCACTTGGACCCAGTTTCTAAAAACACCATGAGCACCGTGTTGGGGGACCCCTGTTCTACGCTATACTCTCAGAATGGCAAGAAACTTGCTTTGAAGACCTGCTGGCTGTTAGAAGTGGCAAACTTCAGCGCTGTCTCCTGCCTCAGACTTGAGAGATGGTACCAAAGAGTTTAGACAGACTGAGCGGTCAGGACACACAAAGCATCCTTTCCTTTGAAGTAGGATGCTGCTCTTAGGGGGAATTTCCTCTGCTTCTGCTCTCTCATCTCTCTCTCTCTCACGTATACACAAAAGAAGGTGCATGAACCCTTCATCTTGCACTATGGAGACTGGACGTGCACCCAGCATCCAGCACCATCTAAGAGCAGGTAATCTATCGGTGCGTTTAGATGGGCAGCTAATCCTGCCATTGGCCTGGCTGTAATTTGATCTAGAACTTTTTGATCCAGTGTTGCACGATCAGACAGCTCCCCCGTGAATTGCTTTACCGCATGCGGACGGCACAGTGGATTGTCTAGACAGCAGCAGTTGGCTAGTTTTTTTAAAAAAAATCCTGTTTGCGCATGCGCATATGTGCCTCACCATCTACTTGCTTTTCCGCGCATGCATGGACTAAAATGGTAAAAACACCACCAGCGGTACCTTCCTCTAAATACCATTTCAGTTAACAAAGAGCATAAATATCATGGGACCTTCAGAAACATTAAATTGTTTGGATCGTTTGAGAGGTGCTCTGGGGACGTTACATGTTTAAGCAGTTATGCACGCA
The DNA here is from genome assembly GCA_029233225.1 of Lepidodactylus listeri. Taxonomy (NCBI): domain Eukaryota; kingdom Metazoa; phylum Chordata; class Lepidosauria; order Squamata; family Gekkonidae; genus Lepidodactylus; species Lepidodactylus listeri. The sequence continues at coordinate 5,278,969 of JARCFY010000016.1, read as the reverse complement.
TCGCTAAGACTTTTTTTTAAATGGCGGCCGTTCGGGATGGTCTAGAGACCATCCCTACAGATTGATTGGACACTGGTGGAACAACTAGACGGGGGAAGTCCGCCATTGGCCCGTCGGCCAGTTTAGGATTGGACTTTCACCACTATCTTTTAAGTACGGATCCCTGACAGGGATCGATGGGCTGATCATGGAAGCGGCACGGTTCCCAGATATTGTTGTCTGGACGTGCACTTTAAATCCACCAGGCACTCGTGTCTGGTGCGGCTCAAAAGAGCCATCTGAACGCAACCTAGATCTATCGCTTACCTGCACTCTCCAGCATGTATTTCCTTTAATAAAAACTGCTGATTAGTTTTAGAACTGATTGCTGACTTTTTAAGTTTCTGGCCTCACCTAGCCCCAGCTCTGCTGGGTTAAAGCCTTGAGCACTCTGCTAATTTTCAATGGTTCCCTGGCAGTACCAAGTCCAGAGAATCCAACACCGGCAAAATCCTCCCAGATCATGAAGCAAGCATGTAAAGAGAAACCCCCAGCCCACCCCAATGCAAATAATCGATGCAGCCATTTCTGTAGGTTCTGTATTCCACTCTTTAGTTAAACTGTGGCTGATGATCACCTCCTTCAATGAAGACACAGGAAAAGAGCTGGTAGTGTGATTTTTTTTTAAAGCAACAAGATACAAGGCCACCGATAAAAAGTCACTCTTACTACAGAAAAGGAAATGTTATTGTTAAATGCGGGGCGGGGGGGGGGGGGGGGGCGGGGAGAGAAACAAGCTTAGAAAAGAAACCCAGCATACTTTTCTTAGGGGCTGAGGACTCCCATGGGAATCAAGCTGATGTGAAAGGATTATTGAAACAAGACAGCGGAGGTTAGTACCAGTTAATGGCCAGTTTGTTAGCTAGCAGGCTGTTAACACCCCAGACAACCTTGGTTGTTAAAAGTGGATACTGCTCAGTTCTGCTAGAAATTTACTAGAAACCGATTTTTTAAAAGAGATTTAATGGGATGGGAATCGCTTTGATGCAAGCACCTGGAATGCCACAAAGCCAAACACCGCAGCCATGAAAAGCATTCTGCCTGGGATTTGGACACACGGAGGTCCTATCCGGCAATGGTTCTTTCCCGCACCCCGGTAACAGACTACGAGATGAGCGCGGATTCTTTAATAGATTCATCACTAATAAGACCCTCTTGAACATTCATTATTTAGTAATATCATTATGGTAAGTGGTCCTGATCGGTCTTCGCTGGCCCAATGCAAATCTCATAATTATCAGACAAAACTTTGATAAAATTCATAACAGCCTCTCGGGGGGTTCCTGTTCATTTGCACACTGTCTTCTTTTAAGGATCTACGGGCCTTAAAAGCGGTATTTAAAATGCAAGAAAACGTGCTAAGTATCATGAACAGGAGTCCACAGGTTTTACACCAACCAACAGATCACTTGGCTGAAGCCTCAGGTTGCCAGACTCCAGGGGAGGCCTGGCGATCTCCCAACGACAGAGATCAGTTTCCTCCAGAGAAAATGGCTGCCTTGAAGGGTGGACTCTGGGGCATTCGATCCCACGGAGATCCCTCTCCTCCCCAAACTCTGCCCTCCCCAGCCTCCACTCCCCAAATCCCCATAACTTTCCCAACCTGCAGCTGGCAACTCTAAAAAAACCTTTCATTGACACTTCCCCCAAGGGTTGCCATCTCTGGGTTGGGTAATTCCTGAAGATTTAGGGGTAGAGGTTGGGGAAGGTGGAGTTTGGGAAGGGGGGGACCTCAATAGTATATAATGGAGGAGGAGGAGGAGGAGAAGATTGGATTTATACCTTGCCCTTCACTCGGGAGTCTCAGAGCGGCTTAGAACTCCTTTCCCTTCCTCCCCCCACAACAGACACCCTGGGAGGTAGGTGGGGCTGAGAGAGCTTTTTTATGAACTGCTCGTGAGAGAACAGCTCTGAGAGAACTGTGACTGACCCAAGGTCACACCAGCAGCTGCATGTGGAGGAGTGGGGGAATCAAACCCAGTTCTCCCAGATTGGAGTCCGTCCTCCTAACCATGACACCAAACTGGCTTCACCCTCCAACATATTAGACTCCACTCCCCAAAGCAGATACTTTCTCCAGGGCAACTGGTCACTGTTGGCAACCCTGTCTGTACTCAGTACCCGTTTCCACAGCTCTTCTATATAAAGCTTTAACCCAGTAGAGCCCTGGCTACATGGATCCCTCTCCTAAACTAACTTCTCGAGTTAGGGGTGCCAGGTCTTCCCCAGAAGCCAGCTGGGGGGGGGGGGTACGGTTGCCAGATCCAAGCTGGGGAACTCCTGGAGGTTTGGGGGTTAAACCTGGGAAGGACAGGAATTTTGGAGGGGAGAGGAAATACAAAGCCATACATAGGGTTGCCAACCTTCAGGTGGCACCTGGAGATCTCCTGCTGTTACAACTGATTTCCAGATTACTGAGATCATTTTCCCTGGAGAAAATGGCTGCCTTGGAGGGTGGGCCCTATAGCATTATGCCCTGCTGAGGTCCCTCGCCTCCCCAAACCCTGCCCTCTCCAAGCTCCACTGCAAAATCTCCAGGTATTTCCTAACTCAGAGCTGGCAACCCCAGCCATTCAGTCCACCCTCCAAAGCATCCATCGTAGTGCTGTGAGGTCCCCCCTGGCCACCAGCAGGGGATGGGAGGGCAAGGTTGCTAGATCCAGGTTGGGAAACTCCTGGCGATTTGGGGGTGGAGCCTGGGGAGGACACAGACCTCAATGGAGTACAATGCCACCGAGTCCACCCTCCAACAAATCCACATTCTTCAGGGCAACTGATGTCTGTCGTCTGGAGATGAGCTGTAATTCCAGGAGATTCCCTTTGTGAGAAAAGGAGAAAAGGACCTCTTTCTCTACCTGCTCTATCCCATGCATAATCTTGTAAACCTTGATCACGTCACCCCTCAGCCGTCGTTTCTCCAAGCTAAAGAGCCCCAAGTGCTTCAACCTTTCTTCATAGGGAAAGTGTTCCAACCCTTTTATCATTCAAGTTGCCCTTTTCTGCACTTTTCCCAATGCTATAGTACTTCTTTGAGGTGTGGCGACCAGAACTGCACACAGTACTCCAAATGAGGTTGCACCATCAATTTATACCCTGCTTAGCTTCCAAGATTTGACGAGATCGGGCTTACCTGAGCTATCCATTTCAGGGCTCTCTCTGGATCCTTTTTGAACTGTATCAGAGTCACAACTAACATGTCCTTAGGTGGGTTCCTGGACAGCCCGACTCAACCCTCCCTCCTGGTAGAGCATCGGCAGTGCTTGCAGAGGATCCAGCGACGCACTGCTTCATATGGTTCCTGTGTTATCTTAGCACATGACCAACTGGTGGGAAATGCTTCTAATCCATAAGAAGGTTTGTTGCAGTTTTACTGAGTGGGACCACCGCTCAATGGCAGAGCATTTGTTTGCCATGCAGAAGGTCCCAGGTTCACTCCCCGGCATCTCCAATTTTTTTTTTTTTTTAAGGTTCAGGCAGTAGGTGACGGGAACAGCGACCTCTGCTTGAGACCCCAGAGAGCTGCAGCATGCTGGGGTAGATCTTGCAAGAACAACATTCTGACTCAGTATACAGCAATTCGTGTCGATTCACACATCCTGGAAATACAATCTTGGACAGAAGGCTTGTCCAAGAGAAATCCGGCAAGCTCAGGATCATAGCAGAAGTGTGCATTTCCGTGACCACGTTCCACCATCGCTATTCACTGGCACATATGGTGTTTTGCCTTGTTAGCAGCTTGCAGATATAGTGCCCTAATTTTTCAGTTTCACCAGCTGGAACTAGAGTGATAAAGTTACCTAATGGTACTAATTAAAGTCCTGGAAATGCTCATTGCTTAAGGGTGTTGGATCTTGATAGATTAGGTACCTAGACAGTCAGATCTGCCTAGTGATTCTGAATTCCTGGACATGAGAAGAAGAAGAGGAGGAGGAGGAGGAGGAAGAAGGAAGGAAAAGAAGAGGAGGAGGAGGAGGAGGAGGAGATTGGATTTATACCCCGCCCTTCACTACCTGAAGGAGTCTCAGAGTGGCTTACAAACCCCTTTCCCTTCCCTTCCCCACAACAGACACCCTGTGAGGTAGGTGGGGCTGAGAGAGCTCTCTCGAGAACTGCCCTTGAGAGAACAGCTCTGAAAGAACTTGTGACTGACCCAAGGTCACATCAGCAGCTGCATGTGGAGGAGTGGGGAATCAAACCCGGTTCTCCCAGATTAGAGTCCGTGCTCCTAACGACTACACCAAACTGGCTGGATGAAGTAATCCAGGTTGCAAAATACCCCTGTAGTCTAGGGGGGGGACCCAGTGTGGCACCGCTGGATAATGTGGATAACCTTCAGGTGGTGGCTGGAGATCTCTTGGGATTACGACTGACCTTCAGAGATCAGTTCTCCTGGAGAAATTGGCTGCTACAGAGGGTTGACTCTATGGCATTATATTCAGCTGAGCTCCCTCCCCTCCCCAAACCCTGCCCTTTCTAGGCTCCACCCCCAAAATCTCCAGGGATCTTCCCGTCTGGAGTTGGCACCCCTACCTTGTTCTGCCACCAAAGTTCTCGATGTAACGCACTAACTGGGATGTGATTCTTCAGCCTCTTTTAGATTCTTACTGGGCCAGCCCTCCAATTAGGGTTGCCAGATCCCCAGGTGGAGGCTGGGGTCCCCTGCCCCAGGCCCTGTCCTCCAACCACCAATCAGTTGGCCAGTGGACCCGACCTCTGGCCCAGATCACATGGTTCTACCATAGAGTTTGTGCCTGAATATCAGACAACACTGGTGTAATGATATAACTTCCTGTTGGATGTCAGCAATGAGGCCTGGGCCTTTCTCTTTATGTAGGTAAGTTCCCACCATCCTCTGACGGTGATGAGGAGAACCCTGGCAGCCCTGCCTCCAATAGTTGTTGTGAAGAAGTGCATACCCCTTCCCCACAACCACGTGTACAATTTCATGTGCAGGATGCATGCCCTATGCCCATGTCTATCCTGGCCCAGATGGCATAGCCTTCCCCCACACACACACGGCACCTATTTAGTACCTTTTGGTTTCATCCTCTCTCCAGGGAGGCTATCGTACTTTGGTCCCACGATGAGAAGAGAAGACTAGCTGGGAAAGGCAATGATGCCGGGAAAAGCTGAAGGTCCCTTCAGGAAGTGAGCATCTACTCGCTCTGTGCAGGCTTGCCCTTGAGACTGACCTGGAAATTGCAACTGGTGCAAAACGCGGCGGCGTGCTTCCTGACATCGGCACCGGTGCGGGCTCAGGTTCGGCTTGTGCTCTGCCAGTCTCATTGGCTGCCGGCTGAATACCAGATTTGCTTCAAGGTGCTGGTAATAACCTTTAAAGCCGTACACGGCCTGGGACCAACATATCTAAGGGACCACCTCTTCCCATATACACCCCAGAGAGCATTACGCTCTAAAGATCAACACCTCATGCTGTTCCCTGGGCCCGAGGGACGTCCGTCTGGCCTCAACCCAGGATTGCCAAGTCTTACTTTTGTTGGGGTGGGGGGAGTCCCGGCCCTCCTCAGGAATCTTCTGGTGCACGTGCTGAGATGACATCACCCAGAAGTGACATCATCGCATCAGGGATGTTGGGGGTGAGACCTCTACAATTCAAGGGGAAACCATAGAGTTTTCCCTTGAATGATAGAGCATCCTCCGATGAAACGTGCCTGATGCGATGATGTCACTTCCGGGCAAGGTCATCACGCTGAGCATGTCTCCACAGCCCAGCAATTTGAGGGTGGGGTTTCCCCTGATGGCCCGATCCAGGCCAACGGGGAGCAGGCCAATCAAGTGAGGGTTTTCCCGCCCCCCCCCCCCGGGGACTTGGCAACTCTACCTCAACCAGGGCCAGGGCTTTCTCTGCCCTGGCCCCAACCTGGTAGAACAAGCTTCTTACTGAGACTCCAAGAAACCAGACGCAATGCCTTTATCTTGCTATTTCTAGACAGCGGTCTTCTTTATTTTTCAAGTCACTCCTCACGTCTAACCTCATGGGCTACGGAACCTCTGTTCTCCGAACACCTGAAACTCACCCGCTCCCCAAAGGCTAATGATGTTTCATGAGTTCCATTAGGATTTCGGCCACATCGCTGCTCACCTTGTTTGCAGGAGCATTTCAAATAAGATCCTGGACATGCCTGAATTCTTAATATTTCCTGCAATAACAACTACTTAAAATCCGGTAGGCTTGGAATGAGGGAGAATAAGTGAACTTTTCATTTAGCGGCCGATGTGACCAGGATTCATAGGGAACGGTCTGATTGATGCCTCGGCTTCGGTTAAAATAAAATAATTAGGCTAGTAAAAAAAAAAATTCCAAAAAGTATATTTTCATTTTAACCAGCCTGTGTGCTCTCTTCCAGGCTCCAAAAAAAAAAAAAAAAGACAGAACATTACAGGAATTGAAATGAAGGGAGTGAATGGAAGGAACGAGCAGCCCTAAATTAATGGCAGATGAGCAATGGCTATGGAAATGGGGCTAGGAGGATTAAAATAATCAGGAACTAAGAGGAAAAACCAAGAGTTCAGGAAGAGCAGAGAGAGTCCCATTCATAACCATTTCGAAAAAATCAAAAAAGGTAACCGAGAGCAGACAACAATATCAATGGAGCGGCAAGGAAGTGCGAGTAACAAGGCGTGGAGCAGTAAAAATGAATAAAGCAGCAGAAACAGGCTCTGTTTCCCTCCGTGCGAGACAAGAAATGAAACAGTCGTCAGGAGTTCTTCAGCCACACTTTCTCTCGGGGTGCCGACAGCCATCCAAGGCCCCGTTAGCTCTGTCTTACAAAAGCTCGGGACTTAGTTCCTGGCCTACATTACCTCACGGCAATAGCATGGGTATACAGGCCGGAAACATCCCCGGTTATCTACATTTCACACACCCTTGTTCATTATAGATTCCATAATTTCAACGCTTCTAATGAGTGGGTTCACATGAGGGGGGGTAATCAGTATTTTATGGAACCATTTTTGTTAAGTTCCGTACAAGAACTATCAATGCTACAAGTAGAGAATTGGTGGGGAAATCCCTGGGAGAGGAGAGGAGAGAAACCTAGAAGGAATACTAGTACTCAGGGGCTCCAATGAAGCTGATGGGCAGTAGATTCAGGCCAGACAAAAGGAAAGTGATTAAAATGTGGAACCCACTGCCAGAGGATGTGGCCATAGGCATAGATGGCTTTAAAAGAGGATTAGATAGATTCATGGAGGAGAGGTCTATCAGTGGCCACTAGCCATGGTGAGTAAAAGGAACCTCTGTGTTCAGAAGCAGTAAACCTTTGAACATCAGTGCCAGGAGGCAACGTCAGAAAAGACCTCAATCTCTCTGCCCTGTATATTGGCCCTCCAGAGGAACTGGTTGGCCACTGTGTGAGACAGGATGCTGGACTAGATGGACCCTCACTGGTCTGATCCAGCAGGGCTCTTCTGATATTCTTATGAAGGCCTTGGCCTCTCTGCCCTGTCGTTGGCCTTCCAGAGGAACTGGTTGGCCACTGTGTGAGACTGGTTGCTGGACTAGATGGACCCTCACTGGTCTGATCCAGCAGGGCTCTTCTGATATTCTTATGAAGGCCTCGGCCTCTCTGCCCTGTTGTTGGCCTTCCAGAGGAACTGGTTGGCCACTGCGTGAGACAGGATGCTGGACTAGATGGACCACTGGTCTGATCCAGCAGGATTCTTCTGATATTCTTATGAAGGCCTCGGCCTCTCTGCCCTGTTGTTGGCCCTCCAGAGGAACTGGTTGGGCACTGTGTGAGACGGGCTGCTGGACTAGATGGACCACTGGTCTGATCCAGCAGGGCCCTTTCTATGTTCTTAAGGAGATGATAAGACTGAGGTAGCTGTGAAAACCCATTTAGAGTTTGTGTTTGAATAATGATTGTGATAAATGTCTTGGAAAATGGTTTTAATGGGAATACTTCTTCATAGTTAGTTCAGCTGGACAGATATCTGACTTTCACAAATACCAAGAACAGAATTCTCCTCAGTTCTTATTATGGTATAATATCACAATCTGAGGAAAGAACCATGGACATACAAAACTTATATGGAGGCAAACACTTCACTTCATCTACCTCAGTATAGCCTAGTTTCTCCAGAAGCTACGCAGCGGTGTCCCCCAACCTTGCCTCCTGAAATCCTTCTGCTTAAAAATCTCGGAGACAAAATTTGGAGCTCTCTCTGTACAAAGCCTGCACTCTACCATTGAGCTAATTCCCAATTGCCTAGGAAGAACTTCCTTTGAGTGTTTTTAGGTGACCTTTCAAGGTGATCACTGAAGTGGTTACTGAAGCTGTTACTGGGTACTAGGTCTGTTTTGCATGATTTTAATGCTCTTCAAAATGTTCTAATAAGTCCCGAGCACATAGCAAGATCAAAGCCCACCACTCCGTAGAAAAATGCACAAGATCTAAATTGGCTCCTAAGAACATCAGAGAATTGAGACACCTCATAAATAAGCCGTACAAAAATTATCTCACGGTAGAATCACAGTCTCATTTGTCATCCTGAATATTCGTCTGTAGCCAATCTTTCTGGGTTTCTCAGTGGATTTTTCCCACAGTCCTCTGGGTTTCATTACCGGCTTATAGAGCCTTGCCCTATGGGAATAGGTTGTAATGTTTTGAACTATGAGGATCTAGGCTAACGAGACTAACAGATGAAGCTTATGTGATCTACACTGCAAGTTGGCCCTTCTTTATCAACTTCAGACGTGTTTATCATCTGTACAACTCATTACATTTCCCTGTCTGTACTTCTGAAAACTCAGAACATTTCACAGCCGCTCACACCCTATTTGTTGCTGAACATAAACCCACAATAGCACGTCTCAGTATGGACGCCCACGATTCATTAAAAGTATTATGTGGGTTTGCCAAAATTCCTCCCATTGGCTGTAGTCTTGCACTTATATTTTTAGGTCCATAAATTAGGATGACACCAGTATTCTACATGTGGAAGTACCATAAACGTAACTTCTAAAAAATTTCATTCAAAGCATGACTGTGATCACATGATTGTGATCATCAGAACAACGAGAAGGAAGGAGCGCCTAGCTATTGGCATTATGGGGGGGAAGACACTTTTCTCCTTTAAAATACTACTGATGAAACAGGCAGTCCAGTTCTCAAAAGTGAAGCTAAGTGGAGGATGAAGGGTTAATCCCCACCTCCCCTCCCTGCACAGCTCCAAGGCAAACGGAGGCTGTGGGTGCCTGAACTTTAATGGGCAGGATGCACTGGTATGATCCCTACCCTTGACCCCAGAAACAACCTCTGGGGTCACTGCTGCCTCTCCTTCTCTTGACAACAGACCAAACTTACCAGCTCCAGCTGATGATAAATAGAACCAAGGAAGACAGGATAATGTTTGAAGGGAGAACTAGGAGCCAGGAGAACTGGGTTCAGATCCCCACTCTGAAGGCCGGACTACGTGACCGTGGCCATGGGTCAATCCCAAAGCCATTTTAAAAGCATTCATCATTCTTTAAAAATTGCCACAAGATCATGATCTGGATCAGGTGCCCAGTGTGGCGACCCCAGAAGCTGCCCCCAAAAGTGCCCAAACAGCCAGAGGTGCCATGAGGGGGGCTTCTTGAGGGTGGGGTTTGCTCTGCTGGCCAGCTGGGCCGTGGCAGATTGGTGGCCCTGAAATTGGGGGATCCCCTAACCCCACCAGGGGAATGGCAATCCTACATAGGGGGGATCCTAGCATGCCCCCATGGAGGCCATTTTTCTCCCTTTCCTCAGTTTCTCGAGTGTGGGGGATTGGGGGCAAGGGTTTATCTGCTACACACAGGCAAACAGCAAACCTACACAAAGATGGCGCCATTCAGGCCCCCAAGAGCTTTTCGGATCCCTTCTACCAGGTGATGTTGCGCATCAGAAGGGGAATTCAGCTCGAAAGTGTGCCGGTGGTAGCACTTTAACCTAACTGTTGACAGATGGAGACTGGAAGCAAACATAAATGCTCTCTTTTTGTGTCAGCACTATAAAAACGTCTGACTAGCCCATGAAAGATGGAGATGAAAGCTCCGGCGGCCATTAGAAGTGAGGCCTTACCTCAAGCCATAACTCATTCCCGTGGTATTATGAAAATGATTTTATCGCCATGGATTCCTTTTTTCCCCTCCTTCTCTGCAAAAATTACTGCTTATCAGCAGTGCAGAAATGAAGCCAGCAACTCCCCAGCACAATCCGATGGTCAGGAATTTAATAAAACGTAACATTTCACTGAAGCGGTTTGCAGACCAACACCGCTCTCACTAAAAAGAGGACCAATTCAAAGATCCTGCCAATACGGTTTTGTCACAAGTACAGAAGCTCAGGGGGGTCACATCCTGACTGAAATCCAAGCCTTTAGACAGATCACAGTTGGAGGAGGGAAGGAATGAAAAAAGATGTCTAATGGTAAAGAAAAGTTTCCAAAGCAGCAATGTTTTATGAAGCATCACCACAAGGTTTTGGCCGGTGGTTCTTTGTGAGCTGCCAAACATCTTTGGGAAAGAAGAAAAAGAGAACCAGGTGTTGTATTTACGGTGAAGCAAACTCACCATGACAGAAGAAAAAGTTCTCTGTCCTCACCATCCCATTCATCTGCTTGACTATCATCTACAGATGGGCACATCTTGTTTCGGACGAGTCTGATCTGAACCAAGTCGCTTGAAGGATGCTGTGAGGCAAAGCACCCCTGACCCCTCCACCAAAGGGTTAATGTAAATAGTAATGGGCAGGGCTTTTTTTGGAAGAGGAGGCGGAAGAGGAGGAGGAGATGGGATTTATATCCCACGCTTCACTACCCGAGAGAGCCTCAGAGAGGCTTACAGTCTCCTTCCCTTCCTCTCCCCACAACAGACACCCTATGAAGTAGGTGTGGGGTGAGAGAACTCTTTCAAGAACTGTTCTTTCCAGAACAGCTCTGAGAGAACTGTGACTGACCCAAGGTCCCGCCAGCAGCTGCATGTGGAGGAGTGGGGGATCAAACCCGGTTCTCCCAGATTAGAGTCTGTGCTCCTAACCCCTACACCAAACTGGCTCTCATGAGGTGCCGGAACTCTCAAGAGGGAAATGAAGTTTTCACTGAAAACTCATGAACTATTAAAGATTTTTAAAAGAATTTTGTTGAAGAGGTTCTGGAACTCTGTTCCGGCGTGTTCCCCCAGAAAAAAAGGCCTTGTCGTGGGCTTGTTCCATCCTGCAGGTGTTGCAAATTGGTCTCTCAGCCAACAGTTTTTACCGTCTTCGAGGCCAGAGCTGGAAATGTGGTAATAAGTTTCTCGTGAGAAACTGAAGCTCACAGGATGGGAGGGGAGGAATCAGGGGTGATGAGGTAATTTTCTAGAGGGTTCCAGCAAGAATGTGCCCTGATTGGGTGCCATCAGCACCTGACACTGCTTGACCAAAAAATAAAAAACATAACTGAGCTAAGAGCCTGAAGAAAGAAGGCTAGCTTGGATTCTGGTGGACTGAAGGCCTGGATTATGGTATGCTCATACTGCAATAGACAGCAACACAGAGAACACATCAGCCGCAGCCTTTTCCATATTGCAAAGGAACTTCAGGAACAGACTGGAAAGGGAAATTGCTGAATTACAAGTCATTACAATCCCCAGAACAACCCCCAGGACTTAACAGGGATATTGGTTTGTTCTCTCACTACATATGCTGCGCTCCCCCGAGCTCCTGCACAAAAAGACCCCTGAAAAGGATCAATCTTTAATATACACTTCCTCTTGCAATGTCTAGTCGTGTTTTTGTATACGGTCCATGAGATTAGTTCTATGAGGTTATTTGATATTTACTCATACAACATGGAATCTATTTTCACCTGTAATATTTACACTATTACCTCGCTTAAACAATGGTATTATTGTAACTTTATTGACTATGCTTGGTATGGCATATGTATTGAACTAATTTATCAAAATGCTTTACTGTATTGTAATTAAGCTGTGTTCTGCTTTGAAAAATTAATAAAAATTAATGGAAAAGAAACAGGGTGCCTTTTAATCTGCACAGTCAATCAGAAACCCTACTGGGCAAATATCCCACCTGGGCCCTCACACTTTCTAAAAGCACTTGGGAGGCCCCAGGAAAGCTGTTGGTGAGTTCCAGGGGTACCACGTTGGGGTGCCCTGCCATACAGCACACCAAAGTTTGTAGTCAGGCAACATAACTTTCTTATAAAGTCTTTCAAATCGACCTGTCTAATTTTCATAACAGCCCTCTTCCAAGCTGTCTTGTCAAAGACCCACTTAATGACAATACGATTCCATGATAGCTTTGTTATTACGGCTCCAAATAAGATGTAAATAATATTTAAACGGTTTCTTTGCAGAACCATTACTGTCAATCAAACAAACTCCTATTTTGGCTTCTCGTTTTGTTTCCGGAACTAACTTGAAGACAGAAGACAACTTGAGTACAGAAAGAAAATAAGAAATTTCTTTGTTTTAGGGTGTTTTTTTTAAAATCAGGTTTAAGCTGCAGGCCAGAAACTGCATAGCATTTAAAAAGTTTCACCAAAGATAATTTCTAAATCAGAAGCCCAGAGCCCTGGTCCAGTATTTCTAAAAGTAAGTTACCTGGCTGGAGCCACACATCACTCGGGGTGGAGCCTGAGGAAGGTGGGGTTTGGAGAGTGGTGTAATGCCATACAGTCCACCTTCCAAAGCAGCCATTCTGTCCAAGTGAACTGATCTCTGTTGATTGGAGATCTGTTGCAATCCCAGGAGATCTTCAGTCACCTCCTGGAGAATGTAGAGAAAACAAGGGGAAAACACAGTGTGCCAATGATCAAAAATCAATGAAATACCCAGGAGGACTGACTGCTGCAGTGAAGGAGGATTGATATGCTGCAGTGAAGCACTTGATAGCCGGGAGGCTACTGGTTGAAAGAGATTTCCTAGAGCATTGGTTCTTGCTTGAATTTTGCTCTCCACAATGGAAGGGAGATCCTAGAGTCAGAGCTAGAGTGTCCTCAAACAAATAGCAGTCATACCCAGAGGAAGACCCTAGAGGCTGACCATAGTATCCGAGTAGACTGGGTCAAGGCGGCTTTTTTAAAAAGGGATTCTCAAAACATATGGGCAGGACAGTGGTCTCAGCTACCTGACCTGTAGGCAATCCATAAGAATGAGGAGACTGTGAGCATATTGTAGCCTAGTTATGTGACACGGATTGCCAGGGAATAAGACGACATTCCATTGCCTCGTCTAGTCAGAATGCAAAATCTGGTCTCAGATGGATCAGAGAAGAGATGTCATTATGCCCCCGAGTCTCTTTGGGATGATCGGGGTGGAGGGGACAATCGGCACTCTTTGTGAACCGTTATGTCCGCTGACTGCCACCAGGCACCAGTGACATACAGTTCAAGCTTGGCTCCTGGAAACAACAGGGGCCAAGGATCCTGAACCACCAGAGTTCACCAATAGGGACTTTGGCGGGAGATTCAAACCCTCCAATAGGACTGTGGGTGTGTCTTAGGTGGGTGCATATAGTTGGCCACCTCAGCTGGTTGAAGTTGTTGTGTTGTGTACCAATAAACTATGAGCTGATCATCACGCTATTGTCCAGCTTCTCCATGTGTCGAACCCAGTACGCAATATGAACAGTGCTGCTATCAGTGTGAATTTGTAATGGATACACAGCCCTCTTTCCTAAAGCAATTTTCCGATTTGCGTGTGGGTCTCCTTGCTGTGAATTAGCAAGATTTATACACACTCGTGGTAGGGGATAATCGGACTGAACGGAAAGCGGCTCAGCTCGAGCAGATGTAGCCAATCAGAAAGGAGCGATTTGGATCATCAGCATCACAATTAGCACTTAGTAATGATTTTATAATTCGCCCTGACCAGCTTTGTGCGGGAAAACACACACATAACAGTTGAGCACCTTTTATATCTTGCGGCACCATCCCTGATGGCCTGTGGAAACGGCGCCCTCTCTTTCTAAAAGGGAGAGAGAGGGAAAAAAGAACACCACATTCAGATCTGCATAGAAGACTGCCTTCTCTTTCTGTTTTGCTGACCTATTCCTCAAAGTGGAGTTTGTTTTTTCTTTTCTTTCCCCCCTCTCATTTTGCTGTCGCTAGTCCAATTTTCAATCTGTTCAGGAGAAAGAAACTGGCCGCTAAAAATTATTTTGGTGCTGACTGGCAAAATATCTCGTATGTCTCAATTTAGCATTCCAAAGCGAAGAGTTGCATTTTATATTTGCATGAAGGGTAACTGAATATTAAGTCCTTGTCTGATGGTTTGCCCTTTTCGGTCCCGATTCATTGTTAGAGCCCTTCTGTCGTAACAGCTTTGCATGGATTCACACACAGAGCTAGGTAAAGGTAAAGGTTTCCCTTGCTCAAAAGCCAGTCGAATACAACTCTAGGGGGAAGGGCTCATCTCCATTTCCAAGCCGAAGAGTCAGCGCTGTCCAAAAACATTTCTATGGTCATGTGGCCAGCACGACTATGTAGGACAAGGGGGAAAGAATGTGATTTCTGAATGTGGTTCCTGACACTTTCTCCTTGATAGATATATATTGACAGCTGTCACTGTGCCTTCAAAAGTTTAACCATAACAGATCCAGATCCTGGTATGTAACTGAGAAGCTTCTGATTAGAGAAACTTTTAGCAGAATGCATACATTTAATAATTGCATTTTTTGTATAAGGAGCCATATTAAGCAAAAGTATTATTAGAAAGCCTCTGTACATGGAATTAGGATGCAATAGAAATGGAATGTGCAAGATGCAAGGATGCTGAGGGCAAGTTTAATGTGATCCATAACCCCTTATCAACAAGCCCTCCATACAGAGGTCCGAAAGGAACCCACTGTTCTCTAATGTTCCCATTATCCTGGAAACCAGATAAGTGAATGCAACCACTGACATAACTGACCAGTATAAGGAGAGACCAATAGTAAGTCTGAAAGTCAAATTATGCTTGTATGATGCTAACTGCCTGGTACCAATTAGAGATTTTTCAATGTGTAAACATATTGGGATGTCATTTGGGGCATAAGACCTTCTGCCCTTCCTGGTTATGGCAGAATACAGCTTTGGAACTGCTGGAGTGCTAAGGCACTTATCAGCCCTATATTCCCTGCTATGAATTTATTGAACAGATATTCATCTAACTCGTTGGACTCAGACTGTGTGATTCCAGTTCAGCCAAGGGGTCACATTGGGCACAGATTTGTGCATTAACTAGAGGCCGAGGTGCACGGAATGCTGTTACCTTCCCACTGAAGCGGTACCTATTTATCTACTTGCAGTTTCTTGCTTTCGAACTGCTAGGTTGGCAGGAGCTGGGGCCAGAGATGGGAGCTCACTCCATCACGTGGCACTCGGGTCTCGAACTGCCAAACTACCAACCTTCCAGTCTGCAGCTCAGCATCTTAACCTCGGAGCCACTGCAGCCCCCTCACACAGAGTTACCTTACACCAAATCAGACCCTTGGTTCATCGAAGTCGGTATTGTCTACTCAGACTGACAGTAGCTCTCCAGGGTCTCAGGTTAGGGTAGCCAAATCCCCCTGGAGTTAGGAGGTAAGGTTGCCACCTCCAGATTGGGAGACTCCTGGAGATTTGGGGGTGCAGCCAGGGGAGGACAGGAAACTCAGTGAGGTATAATAGCACAGAGTCCAGCCTCCAAAGCATCCATGTTCTCCAGGGGAACTGATCTCTGTAGTCCGGAGATGAGCTATGATTCCAGGTGATCGTTAGTTCCCACCTGGAGGCTGATATCCCTATCTCAGGTCTTTCATATCACCTACCACCTGGTCCTTTTAGCTGGAGATAAACCTGGGACCTTTTGCACATCAAGCAGATGCTCTACCATTGAGCCACAGCATCTTCCAAAATATTGAAATGTTAACATGCACGTTAGTTATGCATCTTGGGAAGAAGAGGAAGAGGAAGAAGAAAGAAAGAAGAGGAGGAGGAGATTGGATTTATATCCCGCCCTTCACTTGTAGTCTCAGAGCAGCTTCCCCTCCCCACAACAGACACCCTGTGAGGTAGGTGGGGCTGAGAGAGCTCTTTCCAGAACTGTCCTTCAGTGAACAGCTGTGCAAGAACTATGGCTTGCCCAACGTCATCCAGCAGCTGCAAGTGGGGGAGTGAGAAATCAAACCCGGTTCTCCCAGATTAGAGTCCACACACTTAACCACTACACCAAACTGGCTCCACACAGGTAGCGTGGAGGGGTGCAGATGCCCACAAATTTCATCTTACTCTGAATGTATCCATGCTTTTCTTGGCACTCTTTCAATAATTTGGAGACTCCAAGATATGCCAAAATGACTTGCACGCAATAGGATCATCATGGAGGAGAATGCAGTGGAAATGTGTATCTTCTATCCATCTGGGTCTTACTGATATGCAACTGAGTAGGTATTATGCAGGAGCAGAATGAGGTATATAGAAGGCCAGACTAATACCTCCAGACCCCCAAACCTGATTCTGCTTGAAATGCAAAACAGATACAACCTATTATAGTAGCAATGGGCGTGTCCACAAATCCAAGAACTGTTTTTGTGCTGCACAGACAAAATGACGGCTTTTCCCCACTCAATAATTCATGTAGGTTGGAGCTGGACCCTAGCAGAATGGTGGTGTAATGTCCCTTCTAAGTTCGTAGAAGATCAAGCACCTATTCAGTTGGCATCCTTAACTTTCAAGCCGTAAACCACCAAGATGAGTGGTCATCTTTCCATTTGTCACGGCAGAATGGCCTGTCTATGACAACATTTCTTAGACTGCGATCTCCTTTCTGATACGTTTACTCTACAGGGGATCTTGCCTTTTTACCATTTTATTTATTATAATAACTACTTTATGGCATTGTGTATAGTATAGGAAAGAGATCCTGCGTTTTTCCGTCAGCTAGAAGTTCTAGCTCTTTAGCGTTATTCACCACTAGGTGGCAAGCTAGACTTGTTTTTGAGGCAACAGATGTTTCAGAAGTGGTTTGCCATTGCCTTCCTCTGCATCATGACCCTGGTATTTCATGGAGGTCACCCTTCCAAATACAACAGAAGAGAAGAGATGAGATTTGATTTATATCCCACCCTTCACTCCCCAAGAGAGTCTCAGAGTGGCTTACAAACTCCTTTCCCTTCCCCTCCCCACAACAGGCACTCTGTGAGGTAGGTGGGGCTGAGAGAGCTCTGAGACAACGGTCCTTGAGGGAACAGCTGGTTCAGAGCTATGGCTTGCCCAAGGTCATCCAGCCAGGTGCAAGTGGAGGAGTGGGGAATCAAACCTGGTTCTCCCAGATTAGAGTCCGCGCACTTAACCACTACACTAAACTGAAGGGAAGGGAAGGGAAGAGAAGGGAAGAGAACAGAAGAGAAGAGACTGGGTTTAGACCTTGCCCTTCACTACTCAAAGGAGTCTCAGAGCACATTACAAACTCCTTTCCCTTCGCCTCCCCACAACAGACAGACACCCTGTGAGGTAGGTGGGGCTGAGAGAGCTTTGACAGAAACTGCTCTTTTTCAAGAACAGCTGTGCCAGAACTACAGCTTGCCCAAGGTCATCCAGCAGGTACAAGTGGAGGAGTCAGGAATCAAACCTAGTTCTTCCAGATTAGAATCCGTGCACTTAACCACTACACCAAATTGGCTCTTTACTAGCCAAAGCTAACCCTGCTTACCTTCTGATATCTGAAGAGATCAGGCTAGCCTAGGCTATCCAAGTCAGGGCATTCTATCCAGGTCAGGGATATTATTTACGTATTTATTTTGTGTGTGTGTGTGTGTGTGATAGATATATATATATATATATATCCCACCTTTCCCTCCAATGATGGCGACCCAAAGTGGCTTACATCGTTTCCCTCTCCCCCATTTTGTCTTCACAACAACCCGGTGAGGCAGACTTTAGGCTGAGAGTCTGTGACTGGCCCAAGGCTGCCCAGCAAACTTCCAGGACTGAGTGGGGATTCGAACCTGGGTCCCCCAAGTTCCCACCCAGATTGGTTTAAAAACTAGAACTAAATGGTTTAAAACTAGAACTAAATGGCAATCTCATCAGATCTCGGAAGCTAAGCAAAATCGGCCCTGGTTAGTATGGGAATGGGAGACCCCCAAGGAAGTCCAGGGTAGCTACGCAGAGGCAGGCGACGGCAGATCACCTCTATTTGCCTCTTGCCAATGCGGTCCCCATAAGTTGGCCGAGAACTGACAGCACTTCACAAGCACTCCCAAATTTTGGTTAAGCCCTCTAACCACTGCACCTCTGCTATTCCACTTCCTTCAGCCACGTCGGAAGAGTTCTTTCCAAGCATCTAGCAGTTCCGCCGTCCAAGTGTCGCATTTGGGGCTGCATCGCTTCCTTTTTTTCATGTGCATATTTGTAATTACGTGAAGCACGCTGGCCTTTCTGCAGTGGGCAAGGGGAAAGGGCTATAAATATTGCACGCGAACCCGATAAGACAAGAATGAAGCAATTAGGGGGGAACAGCGCATCTCACATATGTTGTCGCGCAGCTAGGCCAGCGCTTATTAGCATAATAACAGCCTGTTCGGCTCACACTTGAATTAGAAGGAAGAGAGGGAGGGTGGAAATGTGTTAACATCGGCTAGCCTGCCAGACAACAGTTGGCTTTGGTAATTAGCAAAGGCGATGCCACTTTGGGCGCTCTCTTCGGGGCACTCCCGGGAATTCCAGGCTCCAAGCCAGGGTTCCTGGCATGCATCGTAGCAGCAGGTGAATGCTAATCGGCAAAGGGTGATTGCTAATAATGCTGAGGCAAATGCCAGGGAAAAAATGCTCGGAGAGAGATGTTCGGTGTCTTGAAAATCACCTCCAAGCGGATCTCGGTGCCAACATACCAGTCCCACCTCCACCAGGGGGTATCGCAAATATTAACGCTGCTTTGTTTATATTTACATGGATTTGTTTAAAATGTTTATCTACTTGCCTTTTGAACAAGTGCAGTTACGCTTAAGGCTAAGGCTGATAAAGCCGTGCCATTGAAGGCAGGAGGAAGAAGTCTTGTCTTTCTCCCAAGCATCTCAGGACCCAAAGCAGAAAACAACCGTCAGAACAATAAACCTTGAAATAGCAGGTATAAAAATATGATGAAAACCTTTTAAAGGGACCGTGTGCTCCCAAGATGGGGTATTCCCATTTTCCCAGGCCAAAAGGTTTTGGCAATAGTTCTGTTTTACAGCACGGCTGCCAACTTTCAGGTTCTGATTCCAATTATAAACAACTATAAACAATATGCATAAAAAACGGTTTTGCCACCATGCATAAAGGGCATCTACACCTGTTGAACAGTGACCTAACAGTCCTTGAAAGTACAAGTCTCTCTTTAGAATGACTTCAGTCACCGGCTTATGATGCAGAGAAGGGTTTCAGATAGAAAACCTGAAGTGAACATAAGAGAAGCCAATGTTGGATCAGGCCAGTGGCCCATCCAGTCCAACACTCTGCCACACAGTGGCCAAAAACACCAGGTGCCCTCAGGAGGTCCACCAGCGGGGCCAGGACACTAGAAGCCCTCCCACTGTTGCCCCCCACCCCATCAAGCACCAAGAATACAGACCATCACTTGCCCTAGACCGAGAACTCCTATCTTTACCTTGTGGCTAATAGCCACTGATGGACCTCTGCTCCAGATGTTTATCCAATTCCCTCTTGAAGCTGCCCATGTTTGTAGCCACCACCACTTCCTGTAGCAGTGAATTAGGAGGGCTTCTAGTGTCCTGGCCCCACTGGTGGACCTCCTGATGGCACCTAGTATCTTTGGCCACTGTGTGACAGAGTGTTGGACTGGATGGGCCATTGGCCTGATCCAACATTGGCTTCTCTTATGTTCTTAGGTTAGGCATGGGCTCAGTTCAATGTTTGCAGCTTCATCACTAAGGAAAGCAGCCTGATGAAGCCCTAAGAAATGGCGACCACTGTTCTGAGCTCTGCTCTGTTCCTGCAACCCTTGGAACGGCTCTTGACTCTGGAATCTTCCTCCCTGCACTTGTGAACAACCTTGGACTGCTGGACCTGCATAAAGCTCTGAACTGGACTCTGCATTGAACTTTGACTCTGACCCTGGAATTAGGCCTGGACTGACCCTAGATTCTGACTGTCTAGGGCCTGGGGATCTCCCGCTTTTACAACTGATCTCCAGCTGACAGAGATCAGCTCCCCTGGAGAAAATGGCTGCTTTGAAGGGTGGACTCTGTGGCATTGTACCATGCTGAGGCCCCTCCCCTCCCCAAACCCCACTTTCTCCTGGCTCCACCCCCAAAGTCCCCAGGTATTTTCCAACCCGGACCTGGCAACCCTATGACTCTCTGGCATTGTACCCTCTCTGGCATTGCACTCCTCATTTAACCCCGCCCTCCCCAGGCTTCACCCCCTCTTAATCTCCAGGAATTTCTCAATCTAGGCAACCTTAATAACAACCTTTTACACACTGCAACAATCTTCCACTTGTAGGAAATTCTAACGTAGGGGAACACTGACAAATGTAATTCCCCCACCCGCAGCCTGAAGTAGTACAGTCCATTCAGTGCTCCACCATCTCATTAGTGCCTCACACTGCTGGACATGTAGACCCGGTTTAAGACTTTCACATGCTACCAATTTTGAGCTGGGAAACGTACTCACAACGGAAAGACAAAATATCCCCAAACTGGAAACGTACAACCTTTTTGTTTCCTCATGCATGCATGCTTCACATTTCTTCTGTCTTTCTCTCCTCCTCGCCATCGCTTCATTTGCCAGCTCTTCTACTCTCTGTCTAGACATTCCTGTCAGTAAAAGGGTACTTCCTTTCTTCACACTGTGGTGCATTCGAAACAGCTTTCCAACAGCTGTTAACATCCAGGGCCAGGCCGACAGGAAGCCGCTAGCCTCAGCCCACTAATTTAAAGAATACAAAACTATCAAAAATCTTCTTCTGGTCATATTTGCTAAGGTATTATTTAAAACATTCCAGTGCCTCTTTTCCACCCGAATTGGGTCCCCAAGGTGGCTTGCTGTTCTTGGGTCTAGGTTTGCCAACTAGGGTTCACTGACCCCCACTGGGGGTGGGAGATCCCCTGTCATGAAGCCTGTTTGGTGTAGTGGTTAAGTGCGCGGACTCTAATCTGGGAGCACTGGGTTTGATTCCCCACTCCTCCACTTGCACCTGCTGGTGTGACCTTGGGCAAGCTGTAGTTCTGTCACAGCTGTTCTTGAAAAAGAGCAGTTTCTGTCAGAACTCTCTCAGCCCCACCTACCTCACAGGGGGTCTGTTGTGGGGAGGGGGAGGGAAAGGAGTTTGTAAGCTGCTCTGAGACTCCCCTGGTTAGTGAACAGTGGGATATAAATCCAATCTCCTCCTCCTCCTCCTCTTCTTCGTCTTTGTCTTCTTCGTCATCTTCTTCTCCTCCTCCTCCTCCCCCCACCCCGGCCCTGTTCAGCCAAACAGCAGGGGGACTTGCCAGAAAAAAATGAGGCCTAGATCTCTGTCATTGGCTATGCAGCAACATCACTTCTGTTGCATATCGGAAGTGGTGTCAGCACATCGCTGTTGATGTATGGTACACTCTGGTATTTGGGCAAGAACTCTATGGTAAAAACAGCTTCTACCACAGACTTTTTGCTCAAATACCAGAGCATCCCCACTTTGCTGGAAATGTGATGATGTCACTTCTGGTAAGCGATGGTGTTCCCTCTAAGCTGAGTTAGTGTGAGCTAGCTCACAGTTTTTTAGCCTTTGGCTCACACTTTTGTCTCAGCTCAGGAAGGATGGCTCCAGAGCAAACTAATTTATGCAGCAGCCAAATTGTTCACTCACAACTTTAATGCCGGTAGCTCACAAAGTTGAATTTCTGCTCACAAGACTCCACAGCTTGGAGGGAGCATTGGAAGTTGACATCACTGCATCGCTGATGACAGAGACCTGGGCCTCAGTTTTTTGCTAGTGGTGATCCAAAGCAAACTATTGCCAGCTCTGGATTGGGAAATTCCTGGAGATTTGGGGGGGGGGTGGAGCTTCAGAAGCATGGGATTTGGGACCTGGTGGAACATTAGTGGGGTACAACGCCATAGAGTCCACCCTCCAAAGCAGCCATTTTCTCCAGGGAAACTGTTCTCTGTCATGTGGAAATCAGTTGGAATTCCAGGAGATCTCCTGACCCCACATGGAGGTTGAGAAGCCTAATTTGGGTCCCACATTATTTAAAAAAAGAGAAGAAGAGATTGGATTTATACCCTGCCCTTCACTTGGAGTCTCAGAGTGGCCTACAATCTACTTTCCCTTCCCCTCCCCACAACAGACACCCTGTGAGGTAGGTTGGGCTGAGAGAGCTCTTTAGAGAACTGCCCTTGAGAGAACAGCTCTGAACTTGGGACTGACCCAAGGACACACCAGTGGCTGCATGTGGAGGAGTGGGGAATCAAACCCAGTTCTCCAAGATTGCGTCCATGCTCCCAGGGCTATTTGGGGGCAGGAACACACAGGAACGGAGTTCTGGTTGGCTTCCAAGTTGGCCACGCCTACAACCTCCTCCCCCCTTGGGTCCCCCAGATGCCCCGCAAGCTGCGGCGCACCCGGAGAAGCCAATCCTGGAAGGGAGCTGCGCTCCCAGGGGTGTGGCCTAATATGCTAATGAGTTTCTGCTGTTTGGGTGTGGCCTGTTATGCTAATGAGTTCCTGCGGGGGGGGGGTTTCTACAAAAAAAGCCCTGCATGCTTCTAACCACTACACCGTGCTCCTAAGCACCACACCAAACTTGGCTGGACGTTTTTGCCTATAACCACAAGATCTTAGCATAGCAGGCAAGAGGGTGAGAGGAGATGGTCCTCTCCTGTAACTGCAGAGCGGACAAAAAGACACCCAGACAGGTCTGTCTGAAGGACGGTCTCCCAGGACGACCAACAGCCCCCTCTGCCCATCAATATTTCATCAGGCAAGCTGGCATGTGAAGGAAAGTCTCGTCACACGAGCATCATTGGATAAGGCGATGCAACAGCCCGCCAGGGGGGATAATTCAGAAGGCTTATCGGCTTCGCTTTCTCTGGCCATTCTGGAAAGCGGTGCAGGAGCTCCTCGGAAAGGCATGCGGTTACTGGGAACAATGTTTTGATGATGCATCAGGATCTGATGGAAAAGAAGGCAGGTTTGTTCGGCATTCCAGGCCTGGGATACCAGCTACAGGGCCCTGGCACATATGACTCACACATCTCAAGGGGACAAGCAGTGTTAGGTGTGATGATGTATTTTCTGGGAACTGGCCACCCTGTCTTCCCCTGAAGGGCGGTTCAACAGGTGCTTCCAGGGGTCGAAATGTCCCACGCCGAACTAAAAGTATCAAACTAGATGTGAAGGCTGCAGCCCATTAGGGTTGCCAGTTCTAGGTTGGCATAGTCCTGGAGATTTGGGAGTAGAGCCTGCGGAAGTTGGGGTTTGGTGTGGGGAGGGACCTTGCTGAGTATAATGCCATCATCACCACCTTTCAAAGCGGCTATTTTCTTCAGGGGTCTGGAGCAATGCTCCCTCTAAGGCTAAGCTGTGGAGTCCTGTGAGCAAAAATTCTACTTTCTTTCTTTTTTTTAATTATTTTCATTTTTTGTGTATTACAGTTACCAACTCACAAGACATCCATATATCACTTACAACTAAAGAGGTAAAAAACATTACATATATTCTATACCATGTCTTTACATGTATTGTACTTTTCGATATCTAAGGCAGAGCCCATACAAGCCGCTGCCTCTAACACCCAAGTTACATATACATATATTATTCTTTTGAGTCTATTTTTCCTTTTTACGATCTAACCATATATACAGCAAATTCCATCTTTTAATAAATTCCTCTAGATCTTTTCCCTGTAGTAACAATTCAATCTATCCATTTCAGCCACTTCTAATAATCTTTGTATTAAGTCCATTCTTGTTGGTAGCATCTCTCCTTTCCAATTCTTAGCCACTAAGATTCTTGCCGATGTTAATATATAAACTATTAAATATCACGCATCCTTATCATAATCTTCTGTAAGCATATTTAACAGAAAAACTTCTGCAGTATTTGGTATCATTACACCCAGTATTTCATATATCATATGATACACTTCACCCCAATATTTCTGTATTTTTTCACATTCCCACCAGACATGACAATATGTTCCCACGCTTCTCTTACATTTCCAACAGTTGCTAGATGCATTTTTATAACACTTAGCCATTTTAACTGGTGTCCAGTGCCATCTGTGGAACATTTTCAAAATATTCTCTTTATAGGGAATAGCTCTCATAAACTTTACCATTTTCCAAGTTCTTGCCCAGTGGTCCAGCTCAATATTGTAACCAAAATCTTTCATCCATAGAATCATAGTTGTTTTAAACCTGTTCATCCAACATATAGTCTTCTAATAATAAATTATACAGTTTTTGTATCAGTTTGTCACTTGAAGAAAGCCATATTTTATCTAAATCAGGGGTGGGCAATTGTTTTGGCTCAGGGGCAACTTTGTGGGAGCGGAGGGCTGCACCTTTTAAAATGATTGCATTCATTTGGCGCGGCCCCGGGAAGGCAAGAGTGAGGGTGGGCAGGGCTTCCCTGGACCTCCTTCTGATTCTGACAACAGTCCTTTATTTCACCTGTACCATTGGGCCAGATTTTTTTACCGACAGCTGACTTCTGTTCTAAGCTGTACCCATTGTTTTTAATATTTATATTGTGTTTTAAACTGTAATTGTGTTTATTATAATGATGTTACCTGCCCTGAGCCCATCCGCAGGATGGGTGGGATAGAAGTACAAATAATAAATAATAAATAAAATATACAGCCTTGCTCAGGCTTTGCAGACTGAGGGCCGTGGCTTCCTTGACAGAGTCAATCCATCTCCCGTTGGGTCTTCCTCTTTTCCTGTACTGCCTTTCAGCTTTTCCTAGCAGTATTGTCTTTTCCAGTGACTCGTGTCTTCTCATAACGTGACCAAAGTACAATCGCCTCAATTGAGTCATTGTAGCTAATAGGGATAGAACCCACTTATTTGTATTTTGGCAGCCCATGATATATGTAAAACTCTCCCCTGACACCATATTTCACCTACTGCCTAGTCCTTTTAGGTGGAGATGCTGGGCATTGAATTTGATGCCTTCTGCATGCCAAGCAGATGCTCTACCACAAAGCCATGGCCCCTCTGGAGAGCCAGTTTGGTGTAGTGGTTAGGAGTGGGGACAAGTTCTTTCCGAGCTGTTCTTTCAAGAGCAGCTCTTAAAAGTACTCTCTGACTGACCCAAGGTCACCCAGCAGCTGCATGTGGAGGAGTGGAGAATCAAACCCGAGTCTCCCAGATTAGAGTCCGCGCACTTAACCACTAAACCAAACTGGCTCTTTGGTATTATATCCCCGCTGTTTCCCCTACCGTCTCCAAACTCTATCCTCCAAATGCTGTGCCTCCAAATCTCCAGGAATTTCCCAAGCAGGAGTTGGCAACCCTAAAAGCATTGCTGGACCCAACTAAGGGGTACTTAGGTGAGCCCTGAAGGGTAGGATATTTTTTTTTTAAATCAGTTCTTTATGACTGATTTATATCATTGGGGAGTGATTTAAATACATCCACACATCATGACCCAAAATGACCTTGCTGCCCCCTTCCAAGGCAAAATCAGCAGAAGGGGGCTGAAGCCGCTTCTCCCCAAGCACCAAGGTCCCAATCTAAATCAAGGCTCAACGTACTTGGGAAATTTCTCATTTGCAGCTGTTATTTGACTGATTCAAATTCGGGTCTGGGAACGCAGACACAATGCTGTGAAAACTACTGCGTGTCATTTGGCCCTGAGGGGTTCTGAAAACTTTGAAAGTGTGGCTCTGGTCCCGAAACGGAAACTTCCTGGGTGACTTTTCAATTCTTGACCCTGCCCTTTCCTGTTTGAAGACTTCCTCCGACTTTGTAAGGTGTTTTGTATCCCAAGGATTACTAGACCACCAACCATAGTGCAGGAAGATTTCACGGACGACACGACTCTGCTTAGCTTTTAATATATTAGAAAGCCAACCCGATGCGAACCACAACAAGTCCTGAAAGAGACAAATGATGAACAAGTGGAAGAACTGAAAAACTCAGCCGAATGCTCTGCCAGCCATTTACTATTCCGGGAATCCTGTCTGATAAACAGAACTATATCGGTCGATGGAGACTCATAATTAATTACCTCTGACATTGATAAATTTCTTGTGGGGGTCTTCGGTTAATCTGCTAGTATGTCTATAGCTAGACCTTCCGTTCCTCTTGTCCAACGTTAACAGTCTATTTGTGGACTTGGCTCTATAATTAAACATTTCATCTGCAAAGAGCACAGTTCTGAGGAAAATGAGAGCTCCGTTCCAGAACCCGTCGTCAGCTTCTCAGACACTACATAAGAAAATTTGTTCATATTTGTGGGCTGCTTCTGGCTCTTCAGATAATCTTGTGCATTACGTTTCGAGCACATGTAGATAATTTAATTTACTCCCGCCCCCAAAATGTCCGTATAGAGGAAAGCTAAACCTATATGAGTATAATTAGGATTATTTATAATACCGTAAAAAAATTAACTGAATCAGATTTACTGGAAAATGTGATTTAAAAAACCCCAACCAAGACTATATTTCGCAGTAATCAAATTAAGTTGAACCATCAATTGCATTTCTGCTTTTGCCTTATTCTATTATCTTTCTTCTACTCGGTAATGTTGAGTAGTTTACCTTATATAGAGTTCAGGTTGATTATCCTTTTTAAAAAGAAGAGTGGATTTCAGCACTCTTTTCAAAACATACTGAAGTGAAGGCCTAGGTTTCTTTCCAGACTTGAGGATTGACAACAGAGTCTTCATTGGGTTCTGCTTGGCCCAAGGATAAAAAGGTAACGGTAAACGTTTCCCTTGCTTGAAAGCCAGTCGAATCCAACTCTTGGGGGTGGTGCTCATCTCCATTAAGGTTAGGATGTTGAGCTGCAGACCAGAAGGTTGGTAGCTGAGCAGTTTGAGACCCGAGTGCCGCATGACGGAGTGAGCTCCTGTCTCTGGCCACAGCTCCTGCCGACCTAGCAGTTTGAAAGCAAAAAATTGCACGTAGATAAATAGGTACTGCTTCGGTGGGAAGGTAACAGCATTCTGTGCACCTCTGCGTTTAGTGATGCCAGCCACATGACCATGGAGAAGTCTTCGGACAGCGCTGGCTCTTTGGCTTGGAAACGAAGAATAGCACCGCCCCCTAGAGTCAGATTCGACTGGCTTTCAAGCAAGGGAAACCTTTACCTTTTAAGGTAGAGAAAAGCAGTGTATAAAAACCTGTTCCTCTTCTTCTGAGAAACTATAAACTTCATTTCCAGGTTGAGAGTCCCTTGCCAAAAAGAGGCCGTTTTCAGCAGCATCTCTTAACATCTGTTCCAACTCCAGTTTAACATTATCTGCTCCTTTGCTTCATTCGTTAGCTTGTATATTATTGTATGGTCCAGTCAACTTCAAGCAAATACTGGATTTCTCATAAACTTCAAAAAAAAAAAAAACAGTTTTAAAAAAAAAATTTTGCCAGACTTCCATGCGAGGCATTTGATCGAAATATGGAAAGTGGTCTGAACTTTAAATGATAACCAGATGAGAAGTTTCTGATGGAAATCAAACACTTTTGAAGCCTACATATTTTCATGTGGAATATGGATGGCTCTTTTAATTGAAGGTGACACGAGCTCGTGGTCCCATCGGCGGCTCTCTCAATCAGTCAGGTTGCAAAGAAAGAATAAAGAAAAGAATCAAGTGATGAATAACCCTAAACACAAAACTCTGGCTTTGGGAACCTTAAGGATACTAACTTCAAAAAAAGGGGGCGCTCACGTTTTGTTATGAACACAGAAAATACCCATGCCAACAAACATGTTGAGGGATCTTTAACACATGCCAAGCAGTGTTCCCTCTAAGCTGAGTTAGTGTGAGCTAGCTCACAGTCTTGTAGCCTCTGGCGCACACATTTTTGTCGCAGCTCAGGAAGGATGGCTCCACAGCAAACTAATTTATGCAGTGGCCAAATCGCTTGCTCACAGCTTTAATGCCAGGAGCTCACAAAGTAGAATTTTTGCTCACAAGACTCCACAGCTTCGAGGAAGCGTGCTTTGGTTCCGCTTTCTTTTGGGCCTATTTGAACTGATTAGAAACCAGCTTACGGTTGTATTTAATATTTATTTGTTTGTTTGACTTGTATCCCACCCTCTTTGCCAAGGCAGGCTCAGGGCTGCTTACATAAAACATTTAAGAACTCCAAAACAAGCTAAATAAAACTTTCCAGTTTCATGGCCCCACTTGGTGGACCTCCTGAGGGCACCTGGTATTCTTGGCCACTGCGTGACACAGAGTGTTGGACTGGATGGGCCTGATCCAACATTGGCTTCTCTTATGTTCTCTTAAGTTACAACAATACAATCATAAAACAGCAGCATAAAGTGCTAGTGCTCTTTGTAGCCAATGGTGAGCAGTAACAGCATCTAACATAAACATGTTCGTGATGATGGTAGTTTGAATCTAATATTGGCATACCAGTGATGATGTTAGTTTGGGGCCAGGCTCTTGATCAATTGGGGCGGCGCTCTACTCGAAGGCCTGGTAGAAGAGCTCCGTCTTACAGGCCCTGCAGAACGGTAAAAGGTTCCGAAGGCCCTGATGTCATTCAGGAGCTCATTCCACCACTGTGCAACTGCCACTGAAAAGGCCCTGGCCCTTGTCACAGCCAGCCTGGCTTCTCTAGGACCTGGGAGGAGCAGATGATTTTGGGATCCTGATTGTAGTGCTCTCTGGGGAACATACAGGGAAAGGCAGTCCCTTAGGTGTGTAGGCCTCTGACAACTGTACAGCTATGGGCAATATGCTCAAAGGGGAGGAGCTGGAAAGCTGAAGCCAAGAAGGAGATAATGATACATTGATGGTTGGCTGGGAGGTAGGGTTGCCAACTCCAGATTGGGAAATTCCGGAAGATTTGAGGGGTGGACCCTGGAGAGGGTGAGGTATCAGCAGGGGTGGGACCTCAGACATAGTAAATGCCAAAGACTCCACCCTTCAAACTACGTGTTCCCTCATGGGGAACCATTGTTGCCAATCTCCAGGGGAAAGATGGAGATCATGCTAAATAACAACTGCTCTTCAGATGGCAGAGATCTTCCACCGGACAAAATGGTGGACTCTGTGTCATTATATCCTACTGAGGTTGCCACAGCAAATTGACACTGAGTGCCTAAGGCTGGGGCACTCCCCCACAGCCTCTTTCTAGACCCCATTGTATTTATTTCCACAACAGGCCTTAGTCCTAATTGTATATAAGAATTATATAAAAGCTTATTTACTACTACTACTACCATGACCTCTTGCTTATTTATTGCAAGCATGAAGAATGCTTGGCAGTGCAGCCAGCCTGGAGAATCTTCTCTTTGGACTCAGTTTTCTCAGCCAAAAAGTGGTTCTCCTGGCCTCCCAGGAAAAAGCCGCTGTTTTAAGCCAAGCCTGGGCTCATATCGAACTGCTTCAGGAGGTTCAGAGGTCATTTTCGGGCGTCTCTCTCAGGAAAGACCACCCCGGGTTCAGAGCTGAGGATGCTGGCAACAGCACTCGCGCACCCATGACCAGGACCCTCCCAAGCAACCAAACGCAATAAAGAAGAATTTGTAAAACAAAGCCTTCACAAATCACAACACAAAACCACAACACAATAACACCTGAGCAGTCTCAGGGACAACAAATGCAAAACACTGAACCCACAAACACCAGATAACACCCCGCCCCAAGCTAACCAAAACATACAAAAGAAACAGCAGTACAGTCTCAAGAAATATATTTAAAAACCAAGCAGAAAATTAAAATATTTAAACAACAACCAATAAGAAAAGTTGAATGAAAAAATTTAAAACATTGAGCAAAAATCCTAACCGCACAAACAAGCAACTACTAAAGTTAATTAAAAACAACAATCCAACAGAAATACTTTAAAACGCAAAAAAAAAACTTTCAAAACTTCTCCCCAAATTATTAACTGTAAGGAAGAAAATCTTACCCAACCCCACCCCACACCCAACAGAAACATAGCCCACAGCCACCCCAAGAAGGCCGCCAAAATTATAAAGTCCTTTTACTAATATCCTCTTTAAAAATATATAAGTATTTCCCCCAAATCTTACCTTTTAGATGTCTTCCTCAGTCCCAGTAAAGTCCACCACGATCCAGGTAGCCCAAGGCGGGGACAGAGCAGCAACAGCAGTTAAAGGCCTGAAGCCAGAGACCAGCTGCAGCCACCACACAACAGCCCAGCAGCAACACCAGCCTTACAAGGCTGAACCTGCATTTGCAATTTGCACTTGGCAAATGCATGGCTGTGAGGACCCCTCTCCACCAATAAAGCAGAACTTTTGAAAACAAGGCCTTCACAATTCACAACACAAAACCACAACAGAAAAACACCAGAGCAGTCTCGGACAAGAAGCGCACAACTCTGAAACCAAAAAAAAACAGTTGACAACCTCCCCTGCAGTTAACCAAAACATATAAAGGACACAGCAGTACAGTCCCAAGGAAAACATTTAAAAACCGACCAGAAAATTAAAATATTTAAACAACCACCAATAAGAAAATTTGAATCACAAAATGAAAAACATTAAGCAAAAATCCTCACCGCACCAACAAGCAACTACTACAGTTAATTCAAACAAAAAATCAAGCAGAAATACTTTTAACCCAAATCTTACCTTTTCGATGTCTTCTTCAGGCCAGGTAGAGTCCATCACGATCCAGGCTGCCCAAGGCAGGGACAGAGCAGGAGCAGCAGCAACTGAAGGCCTGAAGCCATAGGACCAGCCACCGCACAAGAGCCCAGCAGCAACACCAGCCTTACACGGCGGCCCCTGCATTGGCCATTTGCACCCCTCTCCAACAATGAAGGAGAAATTTTCAAAACAAGGCCTTCACAAATCACAACACATAACCACAACAGAAGGACACCAGAGAAGTCTCAGGGACAACAAACTCACAACTCTGAACCCACAAATACCAGCTGACAAACACCCCCCCACCGCCAACCAAAAAATACAAAGGACACAGCGGTACAGCCTCAAGAATTACATTAAAAAACCAACTAGAAAATTAAAATATTTAAACAACCACCGATAAGAAAAGTTGAATCGCAAAATTAAAAACATTGAGCAAAAATCCTCACCGCACAAACAAGAAACTACTACAGTTAATTCAAACAAACAATCAAACAGAAATACTTTTAACCCAAATCTTACCTTTTTGATGTCTTCTTCAGGCCAGGTAGAGTCCACCACGATCCAGACTGCCCGAGGCAGCTTAAGGCGGGGACAAAGCAGCAGCAGCAACTGAAGGCCTGAAGCCATAGGCCAGCACCAGCCACCACACAAGAGCCAGCAGCAACACCAGCCTTACAAGGCGGCCCCTGCATTTCCAATTTGCACTTGGCAAATGCATGGCAGTGCGGACCCCAATCCAACCATGAAGGAGAACTTTTCAAAACAAGGCCTTCACGAATCACAACACAACGACACCAGAGCAGTCTCAGGGACAACAAACTCACAACTCTGAACCCACAAATACCAGCTGACAATACCCCCCCCCAGCTAACCAAAAAATCCAAAGGACACAGCGGTACAGTCTCAAGATATACATTTAAAAACCAACCAGAAAATTAAAATATTTGAACATCAAACAATAACAAAAGTTGGATCACAATATTCAAAACATTGAGCAAAAATCCTCACCGCACCAACAAATATCAAATACAGTTAATTAAAACACACAATCCAACAGAAATACTTTTAACCCAAATCTTACCTTTTCGCTGTCTTCTTCAGGCCAGGTAGAGTCCACCACGATCCAGGCTGCCCAAGGCGGGGGCAGAGCAGCAGCAGCAGCAGCTGAAGGCCTGAAGGCAGAGGCCAGCACCAGCCACCACACAAGAGCCAAGCGGCAAAACCAGCCTTACAAGGCGGCCCCTGCATTTGCAATTTCCACTTGCCAAATGCATGGCAGTGCGGACCCCAATCCAACAATGAAGGAGAACTTTTCAAAACAAGGCCTTCATAAGTCACAACACATAACCACAACAGAACAACACCAGAGCAGTCTCAAGGACAACAAATGCACAACTCTGAACCCAAAAACACCAGCTGACAACCCCTCCCAGCTAAGCAAAATGTACAAAGGACACAGCGGTACAGTCTCAGGAAACACATTTAAAAACCGACCAGAAAATAATTTTTTTTTTACAACAACAAAAAAACAAAAGTTAAATCACAATATTCAAAACATTGAGCAAAAATCCTCACCGCACCAACAAGAAACTACTACAGTTAATTAAAACACACAATCAAGCAGAAATAAATTTAACCCAAATCTTACCTTTTTGCTGTCTTCCTCAGTCCAGGTAGAGTCCACCACGATCCAGGCTGCCCAAGGCAGGGACAGAGCAGCAGCAGCAGCAGCAGCTGAAGGCCTGAAAGCAGAGGCCAGAAGCAGCCACCACACAAGAGCCAAGCAGCAAAACCAGCCTTACAAGGCGGCCCCTGCATTTGCAATTTCCACTTGGCAAATGCATGGCAGTGCGGACCCCAATCCAACCATGAAGGAGAACTTTTCAAAACAAGGCCTTCACGAATCACAACACAACCAAACCAGAGCAGTCTCAGGGACAACAAACTCACAACTCTGAACCCACAAATACCAGCTGACCAAAAAATACAAAGGACACAGCGGTAAAGCCTCAAGAATTACCTTTAAAAACAAACCAGAAAATTAATATATTTAAACAACTACCAATAAGAAAAGTTGAATCGCAAAATTAAAAACATTGAGCAAAAATCCACACAGCACCAACAAGAAATTACTACAGTTAATTCAAACAAACAATCCAACAGAAATACTTTTAACCCAAATCTTACCTTTTTGCTGTCTTCTTCAGTCCAGGTAGAGTCCACCACGATCCAGGCTGCCCAAGGCAGGGACAGAGCAGCAGGAGCTGAAGGCCTGAAGGCAGAGGCCAGCACCAGCCACCACACAAGAGCCCAGCAGGAACACCAGCCTTACAGGCCTGCACCTGCATTTCCAATTTGCACATGGCAGATGCATGGCAGTGCGGACCCCAATCCAACAATGAAGGAGAACTTTTCAAAACAAGGCCTTCACAAGTCACAACACATAACCACAACAGAACGACACCAGAACAGTCTCAGGGACAACAAATGCACAACTCTGAACCCAAAAACACCAGCTGACAACCCCTCCCAGCTAACCAAAACGTACAAAGGACACAGCGGTACAGTCTCAGAAAACACATTTAAAAACCGACCAAAAAATTAAAATATTTTTACAACAAAAAAAAAACAAATGTTGAATCACAATATTCAAAACATTGAGCAAAAATCCTCACCGCACCAACAAGCAACTACTACAGTTAATTAAAACAAACAATCAAGCAGAAATAATTTTAACCCAAATCTTACCTTTTCGCTGTCTTCTT
Source organism: Lepidodactylus listeri (assembly GCA_029233225.1). Lineage (NCBI taxonomy): Eukaryota > Metazoa > Chordata > Lepidosauria > Squamata > Gekkonidae > Lepidodactylus > Lepidodactylus listeri. The sequence goes on along the minus strand of JARCFY010000016.1, from coordinate 5,245,433 downwards.
CAGTCCAGGTAGAGTCCACCACGATCCAGGCTGCCCAAGGCAGGGGCAGAGCAGCAGCAGCTGAAGGCATGAAGGCAGCGGCCCACAGCAGCCACCACACAAGAGCCAAGCGGCAAAACCAGCCTTACAAGGCGGCCCCTGCATTTGCAATTTGCACTTGCCAAATGCATGGCAGTGCGGTCCCCAATCCAACCATGAAGGAGAACTTTTCAAAACAAGGCCTTCACGAATCACAACACAACCACACCAGAGCAGTCTCAGGGACAACAAACTCACAACTCTGAACCCAAAAACACCAGCTGACAACCCCTCCCCAGCGAACCAAAATGTAACAAAGGACACAGCGGTAAAGCCTCAGAAAACACATTTAAAAACCGACCCAAAAATTAAAATATTTGAACAACAAAAAAACAAAAGTTGAATCACAATATTCAAAACATTGAGCAAAAATCCTCACTGCACCAACAAGCAACAACTACAGTTAATTAAAACAAACAATCAAGTAGAAATACTTTTAACCCATATCTTACCTTTTCGCTGTCTTCTTCAGTCCAGGTAGAGTCCACCACGATCCAGGCAGCCAGGAAGCCCAAGGCGGGGACACAGCAGCAGTTAAAGGCCTGAAGCCATAGGCCAGCACCAGCCACCACACAAGAGCCAAGCGGCAACACCAGCCTTACAAGGCGGCCCCTGCATTTGCAATTTGCACTTGGCAAATGCATGGCAGTGCGGACCCCAATCCAACTATGAAGGAGAACTTTTCAAAACGAGGCCTTCACGAATCACAACAGAATGACACCAGAGCAGTCTCAAGGACAACAAACTCACAACTCTGAACCCAAAAACACCAGCTGACAACCCCTCCCCAGCTAACCAAAAAGTACAAAGGACACAGCGGTACAGTCTCAAGAAACACATTTAAAAACCGACCAAAAAATTAAAATATTTGAACAACAACAAAAAACAAAAGTTGAATCACAATATTAAAAACACTGAGCAAAAATCCTCACCGCACCAACAAGCAACTACTACAGTTAATTAAAACAAACAATCAAGCAGAAATACTTTTAACCCAGATCTTACCTTTTCGATGTCTTCTTCAGTCCAGGTAGAGTCCACCACGATCCAGGCAGCCAGGCAGCCCAAGGCGGGGACAGAGCAGCAGCAGCAACTGAAGGCCTGAAGCCATAGGCCAGCACCAGCCACCACACAAGAACCCAGCAACAACACCAGTCTTTCAAGGTGGCCCCCTGCATTTGCAATTTGCACTTGGCAAATGCATGGCAGTGCAGACCCCTCTCCACAAATGAAGCAGAATTTTTAAGAACAAGTCCTTCACAAATCACATCACAAAACCAGAACAGAACAACACCAGAGCAATCTCAGGAACAACACCAGAGCAGTCTCAGGGACAACAAACACACAACACTGAACCTACAAATACCAGCTGACCCCTCCCCCAGCTCACCAAAACATACAAAGGGCGCAGCAGTACAGTCTCAAGAAACAGATTTAAAAACCGACCAGAAAATTAAAATATTTAAACAACAACCAATAACAAAAGTTGGATCGCAAAATTAGAAACATAACAGCAAAAATCCTCACCACGAGGGGGGCGGAGCGTCACAACCTATGGCGGACGCAAACTGAACGAGCTCCCAGCCTCTACAGAAGAAAACGACCTCAAACTCTTCTTACCCCGCTGTTACTCAGCCTACTAATATGGGTAGAAACTCAAAGGTGAAAAGCAGCAAAAACGCGTCTCCACCGGGCTCAGTGGAGTCGTATTTTTTGAAAGAATCCCAATCGAAAACTACGGGCCTGGAGCTCAACGAAGAAGGCAACATGGCGGCCAGCAGCGACGAGACCCGCCGGGACACCAAGAGCGAGGTAATCCCACTGACGCGGGAGGACTTAGCTGATTTAAAAGCAGACCTTCTAAAATCCTTTACAGCATTGGTCTCGGACCTGCTTCACCCCATACGCACTCAATTGTCTGATCTGGCTAAAGATTTAACTGATATCTCCAAAATAGCCGAAAATAACACAGAGCTAACGTTAACTCTGCAGGACGAAATAAAAACTCTGCAAACTTCTGAAAAAACAGTTGCCTCTCGCCTTAACTCTTTGGAAAATCGGTGGCGGCAATTAAATTTAAAATTTAGAGGAATTGAGGAGGGCACAGAGGAAGGCAAGGACCCCACAAGCTTTATTTCAACATGGCTCGCGTCCGTTTTAAATTTGGAAGAGGGAGTAGCGCCGATCATTATCAAGGCCTACAGACTGGGGCCAATAGCTCAAGCAAAGAAAGGCCGCCCTCGCGACATAATGGCGCAGTTTCTGTACCCCAGATCACGGGACAAAGTCCTCCAAGAAGCAAAAGTTAAGGGCTTTCTGCACTACAAAGATTTTAAAGTACAAGTACTGTTGGATCTCTCCGTAGAAACCCTCGATAAACGCTGTAATCTCAAGCCTGTGGCACAAAAACTTTTTGACGCTAAAATCAGATTCCGCTGGAGCCCCGCATCAGATATTCAGGTCTACCGCAACGGACTTCTCTACCAAGCAACAGACGGCTTAACAGGACGGGCCCTATTATCCTCCCTGGGAGTTCATCTTACAAAAGAAGAAGAAGACATCCTTCTGAAGTCTCAGTGCGGCTGAACTGTTAGCTAACTTTAATATTAGTTTATCAGAAAATGCCCTAAGCGGCAAAGGGCTACTTAGGCACAGTGGTGTCTTCTTTGTTAGGAAGTAGTATTTGGTAAAATGATGGTATAAGTTTTATTTATTCACAGTTGAATTCATTAATGGTGAAGAGTATTATAATTTCAATGAAGATAGTTCTTAGTAAGATATATATTTTATTAAAAAATTTATAAAAACACTTAAAATATTACAAAAAAAGAAAAGAAAAAAGAAAAGAAAAGAAAACAAAAAAGTTTAAAAATTAGGAAGAACCCTTTTTTGCCAAGACTTTAGATTTATAGGTATAGTTTAGTTGTAGTAAATAGAAAAGTACTTGTAGGATATATGTTTAGTATATAATGTTAGTAATACATAATGGAGTAGTAAATGTTGTTATTAGTTAAGATAGAAACCATAGGCTCAAAACTGTGAAAGTAAGAAATAGTATTTTTAGATAGACTTTATAGTTAGTAAGTAGCATAGAGACAAATAGTATAGATAAGTGAAACAAACCGGCTTTAGAGATATTAGTGAAATTAAGCTGTTTTCCCCTTTTTGGCTTTTTTAGCCTAACATTTGAATAACTGTTATAAAAATGTTTTAGAGTTAACATAAGGATATACTGTGTGGATTGGGCTTATATTTTACTGTGTAGAACGATTTAAATATATAAGTTATAATAGATAAATATATTTAAGCTCATTGGTTATAAAAATATAAGTATAAATGCAAGAGCTCATCAATATCAATTTTTATTTAATAATAGTAGAGTTAATGGCTGTTCAAGGCTGTAACAATCTCATTTTTTGGGGGGTAAGACAGAGTTTAAACCCTTAATTTTACAAGAGGTGGTAGTGCTGGTTAGTAAAAACAAGGTTAGGTAGTAGGTAGAATAATTTAGTGACTCCCCCTAGTAGGAGAAGAAAATACCCTCAGGTAGGGAGACAGCTTTGGTCCTCCCTTAGACTTCCTATATAGGAAGGCCTGGAGGTTTACCTTGTTATAGTTAACAAGGTTTATTCTTTTAGTTAAAGTTAAAGGTATACAATTGGGTGGTACACCAGTTAGTAGTAAGTTAAGTTATTTTTGTAGAGTTTGACAGTTTGTGGTATTAGAACTATATTGTATGACTCACCATTTTAAATTTGTTTCCTGGAACGCTAGAGGGTTAAATCAGAGGACTAAACTACATAGGGTTTCATCGTTTTGGTCAAAAGAACGCCCCAGCGTATTGTGTATCCAAGAAACTCACCTGAAAAAGTCTAGCAACTATGTACTCAAATCAAAGTGGTTTTCACAACAATATCACGCGGCGGGCTCGTCAAAGGCGAGAGGTACGGCAATTTTGATATCAAAAACTTTTCCCTTTTCCTGTACACAAATTAAATCAGATCCCAGAGGGCGCTATATTTTTATTAAAGGAACACTGAATGGTGAAAATTTCACCATAGCATCGCTTTATGCCCCAAATGAAAATCAAATAGCATTTATTAAAGATACTCTGGACAAATTAATGGAATTCAAACAAGGAGAGCTGATTATTGGTTGTGATTTGAATCAAATTGTAGACTTTAAATTTGACAGAACTTACATAAAACCTTTAAAAAAACAGAAAAAAAAATCCTCCGTGTTGACAGAATTGGCACAAGTCTTTGATAGCTATAATTTAATTGATTTGTGGCGAACATTAAATCCTGGCGCAAAACAATTTTCTTACTATTCCTATACGCATAAAATATATACAAGAATTGACTATATATTGATTTCCCGATCCTTGGTGACAAAATTTATTAATGCAGATATGGGCAGTAGTATATTATCAGATCATGCCTGGGTAACTGGGAATTTTTTAAAATCACAAGATGACGGAAAAGGTCCAAACTGGCTACTAAACAAATTATTATTGCAAAACGAGCTTATTTGTGAACACATTTCTGACGAAATTAAAGAATACTTTAAAGACAACGCAAATTGTGAAGCCTCTGTAAAAAATATTTGGGATGCCTTCAAGGCAGTACTTCGAGGCCACTGGATCTCAACAGCATCATACTATAAAAAAGAGAGACAAACGGTAGTTAGTGAATTATTAGGAAAAATAAAAGTTTTAGAATGAAAGCACATGAAATATGGAGGGAAAAAATATTTGAAAAAACTAAATGTAGAAAGACAAAAGCTCAACTTATTGGAAACCTCTAAAACACAGAAAAATTTACTACTTCTAAAACAAAAGTATATTACAAGAACACCAAAATCTATAAAATTTTTGAAGTATAGAGCCGAAAAGAAGGCCGCGTCATCATTGATACCAACTATCAGAGATAGGTATGGCAATTTGAAAAATACATCTAAAGAAATTAGTGAGGTGTTTTATAATTTTTTTCAGAACTTATATACTACTACTAATCCCAGTAAGGTACAAATAACAAACTATTTTAATTCAATAGACTTTGATGTAAAATTGTCTAAGGAACACCAGGATTTATTGGAAGCTCCCTTTACTTTACAAGAGGTGACGGATATTATTGGCAGAATAAAAAATAACAAGACCCCTGGACGGGATGGTTTCCCAATCGAGTTTTATAAAAAGTTTTTACCCTTGATTGTAGAACAGCTCACCCATACCCTAAATTCAGCGCTGTTAGAAGGCCAATTGCCTCAGTCATGGTCTGAGGCCAGAATCATCGTCCTTTTGAAACCAGGCAAGGATAAATCATTAGCTAGCTCCTACAGACCTATTTCATTATTAAACCATGATTTCAAAATTTTTTCATCCCTTTTAACCAATAGATTAAATAAAATTATTTCCTCTTACATTCATAACGATCAAGCAGGTTTCATGCCAGGTAGATCCATCAATGAAAGCATTCGCAAAACTTTAAACATTATCAACTACTGCAAGCAAAATAACTTTAATTCGATATTGCTATCAACTGACGCTGATAAAGCTTTTGACAGGGTAGAACCTACATACCTGCACGAACTGTTACTAAGAATGGAGTTTGGCCCAGTATTCCGTCAGGCGGTAAGAACGTTGTATAGTTGCCCATCTGCTCAAATCTGCGTAAATCACTACAGATCTAATGACTTGATGTTAACTAGGGGTACTAGGCAGGGATGCCCCTTATCCCCCTTATTGTTTGCGCTCTCAATGGAACCATTGGCATATACTATTAGGAACGATCCAGGTATTGTGGGCCTAAGTGTCCAGAATAGGAAAATTAAAGTTAGCCTTTATGCAGATGACATTTTATTTTATGTTATGTATCCAGAAAAAGAACTAGAAATTATCATGGGGCATTTAAAACGGTTTGGCGAAGTCTCTGGATTTTTGGTTAATTATAATAAATCAGATATCTACCCGATTAACATCTCGGCCAACCTTAAAGTAAAACTACAAAGGGAATTCCCTTTTAATTGGATAACAGATAAGTGGAGGTATCTGGGTATTTTAGTTCCAGTAAATTTAAATAATCTTCACTCTTATAATTATGACCCATTGTCAAAATATTTAAAAACTACGTTGGAGGACTGGGCACTAGCTAAATTCACGCTAAGCGAAAAAGTTTTAATGTTTAAATCACTGTTGTTACCAAAAATTTTATTTTTGTTTCAAAATTTGCCGACCTTAATGCCTATAAGAGACCTCGTGCAATGGCGTCAAACAATTCATAAATTTCTGTGGGAAGGCAAACAAGCGAGAATTAAATACACTGTTGAAACCCCAAAAAATGGGAGGGCTAGGATTACCAAATTTAGAATCCTATTATGTCGCTTCTCAGTTAAGCAATATTGATTTTTATGCCAACCCAAACGGTGATATACCCTGGGTCTTCATTGAACAGCTGGCATTATCGCCCATGCGTTTACATGAATATATTTGGAATACCTCACAACAACAGAATCGTTTGGCCATTAACAACCCTTTTTTAAAACTTACTTTAAATTTATGGAATAAGCACAGACAGATTTTAGTACCAGGAGTTTCACCTATCACATCGATTTTTGGCCAAAATTGGTTTGTACCAGGATGTGCAACCACCTTTTTATTAGATATTAAAAACAAGGGGCTTTTTAGAATTAAGGACTTTATGCAAGGTGGTAAATTATATACACGTCAGCAGTTGGAAATCAAACACAAAGTCAAATTGGATTGGTTGCAGTATCAACAACTTTATTCACTGTATACAGAAATAAGTAAAGCCACCGTATTAGATAGACCATTGACTCTGTTTGAAAACTTTGTCCAGAAACAGCAGTCTTCCACTGCTTCCACTAAAGGACTAATGGCTATAATATACAAACAATTGAATGAAAAAACATGGTCTGAGGTTTCCTCAATACAAAAGGCCTGGCACAAAGATTGCGGCATAGAATTTACCAATACTCAATGGGAAACTATATGGGCTTCACCAATCTTGCATAGTAAAACTACGAACCTACAACTACAACAATTTAAAATCGTGTCAAGGTGGTATCTTACCCCTGAACGATTATTCAAAAGCAGATACAAACCCACACCATTGTGCTGGAAGCAATGCCAACAGAAAGGAACCTTAATCCATTGTTGGTGGGGTTGCCCTAAAATTAAACTATTTTGGATTGCAATAATTGAGGAAATCAAAAAGATCATGAATTTTGACCTACCAAACACACCTGAATCGATACTACTTAACTACTGGCCAGATGCCTCAGATACCAAACAAACACTCGAAGTGGTTGCACTATTGTTAATGGCGGCAAAAAATCTTATCGCATCCAACTGGAAATCTACTAAAGCGCCCACATTGCAACAATGGAAGGTGAAAATTTGGGACATTTTAGTTTCAGACAAACTGGCGATTCAATTACAGTTGATGGAGAATCCCCAATTAAACAATAATTTTTTAGATAAATGGTTTAAATTCTTTGATTATATAAATGCACACCAATTGGAGAAATTTACAATCCCTGCAAAATATAAGAATATGGTATTTTATTAATGTAAAAGAAGTTTGTTAAAATGATACAAATGTTGGTTGGCTCTGTTTATGTAAGTTTAGGTAGAGCATAGGAGTTTTAGGAGACAAAGATATTAGAAAATAACATTGTTAGTAGTGGTTTAGTTGTATAGGTTAATGTTTTTTTGTTTGTATTGGGTTTTGTGTGTAAGAGAATTGAAAAGTTGTGTGGATGTTCAATATTATAATTGTTATAAAAATAAAAAATATTAATTGCAAAAAAAAAAATCCTCACCACACCAACAAGCAACTACTACAGTTCATTAAAACAAACAATCCAACAGAAATACTTTTAACCCAAATCTTACCTTTTCGCCGTCTTCTTCAGTCCAGGTCGAGTCCACCACCATCCAGGCTGCCCTAGCAGGAACAGACCAGCACTAGCAGCAAAAGGCCTGAAGCCAGAGGCCAGCAGCAGCCACCACACAAGAGCCCAGCAGCAACACCAGCCTTACAAGGCGGGCCCCTGCATTAGAAGTTGGCAAAAGCATACCTGAGGGGAACCCTCTCCACAAATGAAGCATAACTTCTAAGAACAAGGCCTTCACAAATCACAACACAAAACCAGAACGGAACAACACCAGAGCACAGGGTTGCCAGCCTCCAGGTCGGGCCTGGGGATCTCCCGCTTTCACAACTGATCTCCAGCTGACAGAGATCAGCTCCCCTGAGGAAAATGGCTGCTTTGAAGGGTGGACTCTGAGGCATTATACTATGCTGAGGCCCCTCCCCTTCCCAAACCCCGCCTTCTCCTGGCTCCACCCCCAAAGTCTCCAGGTATTTTCCATCCAGGACTTGGCAACCCTATCGGAGCAGTCTCAGGGACAACACACACACAACACTGAACCTACAAATACCAGCTGACCCCTCCCCCAGCTAACCAAAACATACAAAGGACGCAGCAGTACAGTCTCAAGAAACACATCTAAAAACTGACCAGAAAATTAAAATATTTAAACAACAACCAGTAACATGGTTGCCAATCTCCAGGTAGGGGCTGGGGATCTCTCAGAATTACAACTGCTCTTGAGGAGGGAGGAGATGCAAAGCTGAAGCCAGGGGGCTGGGAGGGAGATATGGTTGCCAACTCCAGGTGGAAGATTCCTGGAGATTTGAGGGATGAAGCCTGGAGATGGTGTGGTTTAAGGAGGAGTGGGACCTCAGACAGGTACAAAGCCATCGACTCCACCCTCCAACCCAGCGAGTCCCTCATGGGGAAGCATTGTTGCCAATCTCCAGGTGGGGACTGGAGATCACTCAGAATTACAACTGCTCTCTAGGGGGGAGGGGGGAGGAGATAGAAAGCTGAAGCCAGGAGGCAGATAACAATACATTGACAGTTGGCTGGGAGGTAGGGTTGCCAACTCCTCGTTGGGAAAATCTGAAGATTTGAGGGACCTTATTCTTAGTAAATTAATGGCAGTAATTAATTAATGATGGCAGCAGGTCAGATCATATCCCAAAATGGGTGCAGCACCGCATAAATCCCAGCCAGAAGAGGTTCCAGTGGCCTGTCCATCAGTGGTGGCTCCTAATCGAAGGCCTGGTGGGAGAGCTCCGTTTTACTTGCCCTGTGGGACCGTAATAGGTCCTGCAGGGCCCTGATGTCTTCTGGGAGCTCATTCCACCAGTGTGGAGCCGCCACCGAGAAGGCCCTGGCTCTGGTAGTCACCAGCCACACCTCTTTCAGACCAGGGAGAGTCAGGCGATGTTGTGAGCCTGACCTCAGTGCTCTCTGAGGCACATATGGGGAAAGGAGTCCCTCAGGTAGGCAGGCCCCTGACCATATAGAGCTTTAAAGGTTAGAACCAGCACCTTGAACCAAATCCAGTACGCTATAGGTGGCCAGTGCAGTGTCCTCAGTACATGTCTATGCCCAGAGATCCCCCCCCCCCCGAATTAAAACTGACCCCAGGCAACAGAGATTAGTTCCCCTGGGGAATATGGCGGCTTTGAAGGGTGGACTTTCTGGGATCCCATCCCTGCTAAGTTTCCTCCCTTCCCCAAATCCTGCCCTCCCGAAGCTTCAACCCCAAATCTCCAGGAATTTCCCAACCTTTGCCTGGCTACCCTATAGGCAAAGTAGCTTTCAACTGTGTTACAGGTAATGTCCAACTTCAAGTCCAAACAATGATCCAGCCTTGAACATCTAGCGCACAAGTCCCGGACTAGTGAATAGGGTTGCCAGCTATGGGTTGGGAAATACCTGAAGATGGGGGGGGGGGGGCGTGGAGACAGAGGAGGGCAGAGTTTGGAAAGAGCAAGACTCCAATGGGATACAATGCCAGAGAGTCCACCTTCCAAGGTGCCCATTTTCTCAAGGTGATTCTGGCACCTGCCTGGAAATCAGTTGTAATCCCAAGAGACCTCCAGCCACAACCTGGAGGCTGGCAACCCTAATAAGCCAGTTTGGTGTAGTGCTTAGGAGTGCATACTCTAATCTGGGAGAGCCAGGTTTGCTTCCCCACTCCTCCACATGCAGCTGCTGGTGTGACCTTGGGTCAGTCACAAGTTCTTTCAGAGCTGTTCTCTCAAAGGCAGTCCTCAAAAGAGCTCTCTTCAGCCCCACATACCCCACGGGGTTTCTGTTGTGGGGAGGGAAAGGGGATTGTAAGCCACTCTGTGACTTGTTCAGGTAGTGAAGGGCAGAGTATAAATCCAATCTCCTCCTCCTCCTCCTCCTCCTCTTCTTTGGAAATCTGTCTTTTTTAAAGCTGGAAACGCTTTTGTTCAGTGATATGTGTTGTACATTTTGTGTGGCCTCTTCTGAGGTACACACACCAAGTGCAATTCACAGTGCAGTCCTATGCAGTTACACCCTTCTATGGTTACCGACTTCAATGAATTTAGAAGGGTGCAGGGGGCATTTGGGGCCGGAGCCCGCCAGAGCACCGCTCCAGGAACTCAGGAGCCGGCACAGATGGCGGTGGTGGCAAACCCTGCCCCCATGCTCCTTCTCCCTAGAGTCATGCCACAGACTCTAGAGAGAAAGAAGACGCCCCACAGAGGCCCCCTCCCATGCCCTTCCTTGCTCACTCACCAAGGTGAGCGAGCGAGGAAGGGCTCGGGGGGTGCAAAGCGGCATTTAATTGCCTCCTCCTGGCTTCCTCTGCTGGCCCACTGCGGTGCAGCTCTTGAGAGAAGGGGTTTAAACTTTAAACCCCTTCTCTCTTTGCTTCCCCTTGGCAGGCCACCTGGGTAAACAAAAAAGGGGGGGCGGCGTCTTCAAAAGCCTCCCCTTCTCTTCCCCAGCTGGCCTGCCAAGGTGGGTGGGGGGGAACCGATGCAAGAAGGGGTATAATGAGTTATGCTAATAGCAGGTATGCTAATGAGCTCCTGCACCTCTTTTTCTACAAAACGACCCCTGGAAGGGTAGCCCACCCATCAGATCTCAGAAGCTAAGCAGGGTCAGCCCTGGCTAGTACTTGGATGGGAGACCACCGAGGAAGTCCAGGGTGGCTAGGCAGAGGAAGGCAATGGCAAACCATCTCTGCCCTGACCAAGGCTAGCTGGACCTTGTTAGATCTCAGGAGCTATGCTGGGTTGGCCCTGGTTAGTACTTGGATGGGAGACCACGGAGGAAGTCCTAGGTTGCTACCCATAGGCAGGCAGTGGAAAACCAGCTCTGAACATCTCTTGCCTTTGCAAACCCTCTGGGGTCACCATTAGTCAACCGGGACTGGACGGCACTTTCCGACACCAGCAATGACTTAGGACTGCGTTGTCAGAGTACCAGTCCCTCAGACCTGTGACCCCAGGGAAAGAGAGAAGGATACACTCCTTGGTGGATCATGGCCAATGTGAAGCTCAGGTGAAGCCATCCTGTCAGTTTCTTGTGTCACATCCTTCGGTTTGTAGCCACTGGGTTTGTGTTTGAGACTAAAGAAAAGAAAGAAGAGAAAGGGGATCTCTGTCTTCTGTGCTTTTTGCAATTTTGCTCTGGGCTGCCATTCTTCAGCCAAAGAGAAATCTGATCGCCTCCAAAGGGACCATTCCGCCATAATCAGTAGAATGAGGAGAAACGTTTAGCAAACGGGATTTTTAAACAAATGCAAATGGACATTGTCAACCTGGATAGGGGGGGGAATTATGTCAAGCACTAGTTGCAAGAATATGTAAGTTGAAACCAAATGATTTGGGAGCTCAAAAATCTGAAGACATGGAGCTGCCTTCTACTGAATCAGACCCTTGGTCCGTCAAGGTCAGTATCGTCTACTCAGACTGGCAGCCGCTCCCCAGGGCCTCAGGGTGAGTGAGCGGTCTTTCACATCACCAGCTAACCTTATCCTTTTATCTGGAGATACCAGGGATTGAACCTGGGACCTTCTGCATGCCGAGCAGATGTTCTTCCACTGAGCCATGTATGTTTATGTATTGTAATTTTTTGGATGGTCGACCATTCAGGTTCATTGTTATGGGTAAAAATGCCACATGTTTCCACACAGGGGCAAACTGGACCTCCTGGGGCCGGTAAACCAATGGGGAAAAGGTCTAACCCCTCACCCCATGAACCGTGGTCCCAGTATTAACTGGGCCCAGACAAGGGTTGCCTGGTCTGGGTTGGGAAATACCTGGAGATTTTTTGGGGGGTGGAGCCGGGGGGGGGGTTTGGGGAGGGGAGAGACTTTAATGGGATATAATGCCATAGAGTCCACCTTCCCAAGTGGCCATTTTCTCTGGGTGAATTATCTGGAGGTCAGTTGTAATAGCAGAAGACCTCCAGCCATAGGCGTAGACTACAGGGGGGCTTGAGGGCTCGAGCCTCCCCCGAAATTTCCCGGGGGGGGACTGAGCCCCCCCCGGGAAAACGTAGCGCCTGCCGCCGTGCCTCCCGGGGCCCTTCCGAGGCTGGCAGCGGCTGCTGCCGGTGCCTCTCCCCCCCCTTACATCCTTCCCTCTCCCTCCCTCTTTTCCCAGTGAAGGGAGAGGGAAGGAGTGGGGGGGGGAGAGAGGACCCAGCAGCAGTGGCTGGCGGGCCTCGGAAGGGCCTGGGGAAGCGCGGAGGTTTCCCGGCAGGAGGGGGGGACATCGCCCCAGCGAGTGCACGTGCTTTGCGCGCACGCTAAAGAGCCCCCCCCCCAGATTTTACAAAAGTCTACACCCCTGCCTCCAGCCACCACCTAGAAGTTGCAACCTGAGCCCACACATGCCTGGGAAGGGTAGAAATTCAGAATATGCCTCTCTGTGTGACCCAGCAACTTCCGGGGGCGGGGAAGGAATAATGTAAGACCAGGATTGATTTCCCACAAGCAGCTGCTTCGGACTGGCTCTTCTCTTCCCCCCGATTGCATTAGTCAATTCCCCACTACTTGCTGTGCGACTGCATTTTGACCCGCAGGATCCCCAGATTTTCCCCACATCTTTGCGATCTCAAACAACAAGGATCGCAAAGAACAAGGGAAAATGGGACTGTATTCCTGACCCAAGAGGAGGTAGCTAAAACCCTGAACATTCACGAAAAATCTTCAGATTTATTCTTATTTATTCACTTTGTTGACACCCCGCTTTTCTTCCCAATGGGGATGCTAAATAGCTCACATTGTTTTCCTCTCCTCCGTTTTATCCTCACCACAGCACTGGGGCGTAGGTTAGGCTGAGACTCCATGACTTGCCCAAGTCTACCCAGCCAGCTTCCAGGGCGGAATGGGGATTTGAACCGAGATTACCTTGGATCCCGGTCTGACATGCTGGCTCTTGCTGGGAGCGCTGGCTTCTGACCTTCAAAACATCCTATAATTGACAGCTTTGCTCAGGTCTCAGAGCCAGTTTGGTGTACTGGGTAAGAGCACGGACTCTAATCTGGGAGAACCAGGGTTGATTCCCCACTCCTCCACATGCAGCTGCAGGTGTGACCTTGGGTCAGTCACAAGTTCTCCCAGAGCTGTTCTCTCAAGGTGGTTCTCGAAAGAGCTCTCTCAGCCCCACCTACCTCAGAGGGTGTCTGTTATGGGGAGGGGAAGGGAAAAGACATTGTAAGCCATTCTGAGACTCCAGGTAGTGAAAGGCAGGGGTATAAATCCAATCCCTACTTCTTCTCTTCAAACAGAGGGCCACAGCTTCCTTGATGAACGTAAGAGAAGCCAATGTTGGATCAGACCAATGGCCCATCCAGTCCAACACTCTGTGTCACACAGTGGCCAAAAAGATGGAGTCACTCCATCTTCGTGTTGGGTCTTCCTCTTTTCCTGCTGCCTCCAACTTTTCCTAGCATTATTGTCTTTTCTAGCAACTCACACCTTTTCGGGAGAGCTTCAGTTTGGCCATTTTAGCTTCTAGGGAGAGTCCAGTCCTGACTTGGCCTAGAACCCACTGATTTGTCTTTTTGACTGTCTGCGGTATCCATAAAACTTCTCCCCAACACCGGATTTCAAATGAATCAACTTTCTTCTTGGCAGCTTAGGAAATGGTAGCAGCAGTTTCCTGTGAACTAACAGGAGCAAAAATTTGTCTACTGGCCCTTTTCGAATGCTATGCAAAGAAGCAGCCCGAAAGGTGTACAGTTTTTTCCCATCCTGGCGGAATGGACAGTATTTCCTCCCCATGTTCAACAACACTGGTGAATAATCATACAGCAACAATAGAATTGCTCCTCGAAACCACAGCCTCACCTGGGAATACAAATGCCAGCCTTGTTATTTATGTAATTAATCCCTTTGCTGAAGTGAATCTTATTTTCCCTCCTCCCTTCCCTCTGCAATTTGAAGGCTAGAAGATAGAATATCAAAACACCAAAAGCTTGGCATTTTGAAGTTATTTTTCTCATTAGCCTGTACGCTTCGGGATACCGTTTGAGCCCTCCCTGGGGATTTATCATCTTTTGTACGACAATCAGAGGCCTTGAAAGGTGTATAAGTAGCGGTTTTGAGAATGCATATGGTATTTTAAGAACAAAAGGAATCGGATTGATCAAACAGCCCAGGCGATGTAAAGAAGTTAGGAATACAAGCTAAACTCTGGGGACCGGCCAGTTTTCATTAAAAAAAAAAAATCTCAAATGTGGATGCCATATTGTCAATTAGGCCGAGCGATTTACCAGGGTATAATGGGAGGTGGAATACAATACCTCCAATCTGATATATGAACACAATGGCAAGAGAATCGATACCATATGGTTCGGGTGAGTCTGAAATTTTGAGTCAGCGGTATTAGATTGTTCAGAAAATTAGGTATCCGCCGGGCGAACAGCGCCTCAGTCTTTTTCTCCATTTCAGGATGGTATGGAAAAGGTGACGCACTGTTTTCGCCAACGCATCTCGAGGCACAAAGCCAGGTTTGGGGTTGTACCAGCAGCCAAACCATAGTCTCATGAATACATGAACACATGAATCTGCCTCGTACTGAACCGTACCATTGGTCCACCAAGGGCAGTATTTTCTACTCAGACTGGCAGTGCGGCTCTCCAGGGGCTCAGGCAGAGGCCTTTCCCATCACCGACAACCTGATCCTTCCTAGAGATGCCAGGAATTGAATCTGGGATCATCTGCACATCAAGCAGAGGCTCTACCGCTGAGCCACAACCAGCGCTCCCTCTAAGCTGAGTTAGTGTGAGCTAGCCCACAGTTTCTTAAACACCGGCTCACACATTTTTGCCTTAGCTCAGGAGGGATGGCTCCAGAGCAAACTGATCTACACAGCGGCCAAATCACTCGCTCACAACTTTAACGCCGGTAGCTCACAAAGTAGAATTTTTGTTCACGAGACTCCACAGCTCAGAGGGAGCATTGTTCACAACTCCTCCGAAATTACATGAACTGCCTTCTACTGAATCAGACCCTTAGCCATCAAGGTCAGTCTGGTCTACTTAGACTGGCAGCAGCTCTCCAGGGTCTCAGGCAGAGGTCTCTCCCATCACTGACTACCTGATCCTCAACTGGATTGAACCTGGGACCGTCAACCTGCCAAGCAGAGGCTCCACCACTGAGCCAGAGCCCCTCCAGGAGCTCACATCTGGCTACTCATATCGTGGGATGTGTCTGGCTAACACATCTGGCTCAGATGTCTAGCAGAGTGGTTTTTGAGAAGTGTTGGAGGCCCCCTGGTGTTCCTGTTGGACGCCAATCAGAGAGTTTGTCAACGAGAGGTCAGGGATGCTGAAAACCATTCTCTGTGAGACATTTTCCGAGCTACTGCCGATCGTCTTCTTCAGCTGCAGGAAACATAACATAACGTAAGAAAATAAGGAAGCCAATGTTGGATCAGGCCAGTGGCCCATCCAGTCCAACACTCTGTGTCACGCAGTGGCCAAAAACACCAGGTGCCCTCAGGAGGTCCACCAGCAGGGCCAGAACTCCAGAAACCCTCCCACTGTTGCCCCCCTAAACACCAAGAATACAAAGCATCACTTGTCCCAGACTGAGAGTTCCTATCTATACCTTGCGGCTCATAGCCACTGATGAACCTCTGCTCCGTATGTTGATCCAATTCCCTCTTGAAGCCGCCCATGCCTCTTCCTGAGGCAGTGAATTCTGGGTGTTAATCACTCTTTGGGTGAAGAAGGGGTGCATTCAGATGGCTCTTTTGAGCCGTGTCAGACACGAGTGCCTGGTGGATTTAAAGTGCATGTCCAGACCTCAACATCTGGGAATCATGCTGCTTACGTTAGTAGCCCATTTATCCCTGTCAGGGATCCATACTTAAAAGATAGTGGTGAAAGTCCGGTCCTAAGCTGGCCAAAGGGCCAATGACGGACAATGACCCATCTGGTCATTCTACTAGCACACAATCAGCCAGTAGGAATGGTCTCCAGACCATCCCAAATGGCCACCATTTTAAAAAAGTCTTAGCGATGCGCACATAACCGCGTAAACATGCGATGTCTGCAGAGCTCCTCTCAAATGATTCAAACTAAATTGTTTGAATATTGTTTGAATTGTTTGAATTAAATTATGTTTCTGAAGGTCCCATGATATTTATACACTTTGTTAACTGAAATGGTATCTAGAGGAAGGTACTGCTGGCAGTGCTTTTACCATTTTAGTCCGCGCATGCACGGAAAAACAATTAGATGGGGAGATGCATATACGCATGTGCAAACAGGATTTTTTTTTAAAAAAAACCAGCTGACCGCATGGCTGCTTCCAGTGGATGCCGTCTAGACAATCCACCATGGAGTCACACACGGTAAAGCGATTCATGGGGGAGCTGTCTGGTTGTGCAACGCTGGGTCAAAAAGATCCAGATCAAATTACAGCCGGGCCAATGGCGGGATTAGCTGCCCGTCTGAATGCACCCTCCAAGTGGTTTACCATCTCCTTTCCCTTCCCCTCCCCACAACAGACATGAAATGTTGCAGGCCAAAAGCAATAATAATAAAAATAACAACAAAATAATAATAACGTTAAAAATATACTTAAATGCTCATTTGCAGTATAAAAAAGTGTACTTAAACAGGCTCCTGACCAACAGCTTACAGACTTCCCTCTCTTTGATTCCAGCCAAGCCTTTCAAATGGAGCCTGCTGAGAAGAGCTGCTCTGTCAGCATTCCTGGACCACCTGCTTTCAAAGGAGCCAATCGGTGTCGACGAACAGCTGCTATTTTGGTGCATCGCTTCGCCGCCAGGAACCCGTTTGTGCGAAAGCCAAAGGACCACGTGATACCTCTGTCAGTTTGCGGGGGGAAGCGTTCTCTCAGGGAAACCGATCCCCGAACACTCCCCCCCACCGCACTCCCAAGCATGGGGGGAAAATACCTTGCCACATGACCAAGTCCCTTCATCCCCAAGATCTGCACATCATTAGAAACCAAAACCTGCGCCCAACTTTTCAAGAGCTTGTTAGCTCATGAGGCAGAGAGAAATGTGTCTCGGCAAGCATAAGCAGTGGTCTGTGGAACACTGTGTGGCGGGGCCTGTTCTTTCCTGATGCAGGAAAATAAACGGAGGATTTGCTTGGAGGGATGTGTGTGAGTGTCTGTGTGTTTGTGTGGGTGTCTGTGACAAAATGTATTTAGCCCAAGGAGGCACAGAGCCCCAAATATAGCATGAAGCAAAGCTGAGAAAAATGAGGGGAAAGCACTGTATAGGTCCCAGTTCCATAGCCCCTTAGGGCAGTTGTGCATCTAGCATTCACTCCATGTTTTCTCAACACTGAGGAAAAGGTGCAGGTCAAAACATCATGGAACGAGGTTATACATGATTCTCGTAGTAGCTCCTCCGCATTTCAAAAGAAACTCAGCTTAACAGGATGCCTTAAAATCTGCCCGGCAACCATATCTCTAGTGGCCGACAAAGCCAAATTTGATTGTTTGATTTTATGTAAACCTTTGTGTCTGCTGGTCACTGACTGTAAAAATAAAATCTGATCTGATGTTGGGGGTGACACTCTAGGTTTTCGGCAACACTCTATGGTTTTTTTGGGGCCTCAAAACCATAGAGTTTTGCCCAATCAAACAATCAAATTTCGCGACATTAAAAAAATTCACTCAAGCTACCGCATGCATTTTTCCAATCTTTGTACACCTGTGCACAAAATTTAGCCGTGTTTGGGTTGTTTCATGGTTCCTATCAGACAGACGACAGACAATTATTACAAGCAATTGGAAGAGCAAAGACTCCCTAACCTCAGAAATATAAGGAAATGACAGCATTGTTTTAATTTTACATATTACCCTAATATGGAATTTATATCGATTTTATTGTTCTGTTTTAATAGTGCATATGCATAATGGTTATGACATTGCCTTTTAAACTAGCTCTGTAAAAGTACTATATTTATTGACAATTATTTATAACATTTTACCAATGTTTTATTATTGTTCTTCACTATTCCCTGTTATTGTTATAAAGTTAAAAGTTATAAGTAAAAAATTTTTTTTTAAGTTTGATTTTATTTGATCTGCTGGGGAACTTTCCTCCCCCAGCATCAGTTTCGAACAGATAAAAGGAAATACTCCTTCACCCAAAAAGTGATTAACAGGTGGAATTCACTGCCACAGGAGGTGGTGGCGGCTACAAGCATGGACAGCTTCAAGAGGGAATTGGATAAACATATGGAGCAGAAGTCCATCAGTGGCTATTAGCCACAAGGTATAGATAGGAACTCTCATTCTGGGGCAAGTGATGCTCTGTATTCTTGGTGCTTGAGGGGGGCAACAGAGGGAGGGCTTCTAGGGTCCTGGCCCCACTGGTGGACCTCCTGAGGGCACCTGGTGTTTTTGGCCACTGTGTGACACAGAGTGTTGGACTGGATGGACCGTTGGCCTGATCCCACATTGGCTTCTCTTATGTTCTTAACATCAGAAATGTGATTATGTCACTTCCAGGTGATGTCATCATGGTGAAGAACACCAGGAAGGATCGGGAATCCACCCCCACCCCCACCCCCCACCAGCAGCCAGGTAAGATCTGGCAACCGTATCCCATCCACTTTCTAAAAACTCTTGAGAGGCACCTGGAAAGGGGTTGGCCGACACTATGTCTGGGACCTCTGCCCTACAGCGACGCAAAATCTACCAGCAAATGAAACTGCAACATGGACATGGCTAGAGACCCTTCGCTTGAAGTCTGCACTACCACTAGGCCTTTCCGGTCGTGTTGTCTGTGAAGAATTCATGCAATATTTAAGTGGTGCAGACAGCTGCGGCGATGAACTTTAATGGTCTGACAACTCCTGATCTGTTGAAATCGGGTTTCTTCCCTACCCTCTGTATTTTCCTCTTTCAAAAATTAGCCCCTTGAGTCTTTTAGAGATAATTACTGTGCTTGTTCAGCTAGGCCTGTCATTAAATCGCTCAATAAAATAGACCACTTTTAAACTCCCTGGAGTATAAAATCTCCATGACATGCTCTTCAGCAAACAAGGAATCTGACAGGTGATTGTTTTGTAAAGCAAACAGAACATTTGATTTCCCCCCCCCTTTCTTTTTTTTTAAAAAATCTTTCATTATTTATGGTTTGCCCCCAGTCAAATGCAGGAGGCAGCATCTGCACAAAGAGGAAAACTTTTCAGACAACTCAAATCGTACAGGAAATTCTGCAGAAAGTCCTGGCGATAAAAGCGAAGGTTTCAAAAAGTCCTAGGAGATGTGATGGTGGCAGTGGCCTCCATGCTGTAGTTAAATTTGTGGTATGACTAGAGGGTTGCCAGATCCCTTGGTGGAGGTGGGGGTCCCCTGCCTCCAGGCCCCACCACTCTGCCACCAATCAGCTGGCCAGTGGTGGGAACTTACCCCCCAAAAGAGGGGGATCCAGCCAACATGCAGCAATGTGTATATCACTGCCCATGTGACCTGGAAGTAACAGCATGTCGGGGTGACACTCTAGTATTTGGGCAAAAACTCTACGGTAGAAGCCAAATGCACCATGGAGTTTTTGCCCCGATACCAGAGTGTCGCCCCGACATCACTTTGGGGTCATGTGGACAGTGACATAGGCATGTCGCTGCACGTTGGCTGGGCCTCCTTCCAGTAAGACTTCCTTTCCTTAAGGACACTTGTTGGTGACTGACTCGGTAGGACTCTCACAGACGGAGGGAACATAACGACGGTGGAGATTTCTTCCCCCACGACTGCCATATCAGACCAGGCCTTCAAATGTGCTTGAAGCCGTGTTTGGTTAAACCTACCCTATGTTTCCTTCCATTTGTTATCCGAGTGACAACCGCACCATCTGAGCCCCCTGCAATTAACCCGAGGGCTTGGCAGCAGAAGGAAGACGGTTTTGGAGCCGTCCATGTTTTATGCATCATCTCCCCTTGTTCCTAACTTGAACTCGCTCCCCCACCAACGGGGACCTGACGGCAGCCAAAAGACATTCTTTCTTGCCTACAAAGCCAGGTGAACTGGGCTGGAGGGAAATCGTTTTGAAGAAAGAGTGAAGTGATATCACACAGGTAGCGCTGTAGAGATGCCAACTCTGGGTTGGGGAATTCCTGGAGATCTGGAGGCTAGAGCTTGGGAAGGGCGAGACTGGGGGTGGGGAGGGACCTCAGAGGAGTATAATGCTATAGAGTTCTGCCTCCAAAGCACCCATTTTCTCCAGAAGACCTAATCTATGTGGTCCGCAGCAGTGTTCCCTCCTAGCTGAGTCAGTGTGAGTTAGCTCACAGTTTTTTTAGCTTCCAGCTCTCCCCAACCCCAGGATGCCCCCCCAATCCCCCCACCGGAGCGACAATGGGTCCTAGCAACCTACGTCAAGCTACAGCCAATCTAAGGTGACCCTGTAGGGTTTTCAAGCCAAGGGACGGTCAGAGGTGGTTGGCCACAGCCTGCCTCTTTTGATCCGTGCATTTAAAAAAAACAAAAAGGGAAGAGTCCAACAAATGAGAAATAATCAAAATGAAAAAAGACAAGAGGTTGTAAAAAAAAAAAAAAAAAAGCCAAAAGAAAAAAAAATCCTCTGGCAACTGAGCTCAGCTTTCCTTGCATTCCCCGGGACGTGCTAAGAATGGTACAGAACACCTGAATGCAATTCTTCAGATTGCCGCTGATAGGAACAGGGCCCTTCTCCTTGCCAGCTGTAATTTAACACTGCCCCAGCTGGGCTGGCCGGCTGCCTGACAAGGAAAAGGCATTCCATCTTACTGTATATCTGCACGCATCTGCGAAAAGACAAAAGGAGGCGGCCGTAAAGGCCTTTCCACAAACAGCACCTTTTTTTGTTTGTTTCTTTTAAGCGGAAGGGATCTGCTTCAACTCAGAGGTCTCTGCTTTGGTGTTGCAGACCACTTAACGGGCCCAGTTAAGCCCTGTTAAAAGCTTATTCCTATACCCTGTGCTCTTCTGTTAGATATACCAATAGCAGCATGGGCTAAGAATGCATTTGCGTCTACAGCTGTCTATAGCCCAAAGCCCTGAGCTGGAGAGCCCAGGCTAGCCCAATCTTGACAGATCTCAGAAGATAAGCAGGGTTGGCCCTGGTTAGTATTTGGATGGGAGACCACCGAGGAAGTCCAGGATTATATACGCAGAGGAAGGCAATGGCCAACCATCTCTGAAGGTCCCTTGCTTTAACCTGGCTGGCCCAGGCTAGCCTGATCTTATCAGATCTCAGAGGCTAAGCAGGGTCAGCCCTGGTTAGTACTTGGATGGGAGACCACCAAGGAAGTCCAGGGTTGCAATGCAGAGGCAGGCAATGGCACACCACCTCTGAAGGTCCCTTGCCTTGACCTGGATGGCCCAGATTAGCCCAATCTTATCAGTTCTCATAAGATAAGCAGGGCCAGCCCTGGTTAGTACTTGGATGGGAGACCACCAATGAAATCCAGGGTTGTATACACAGAGGAAGGCAATGGCCAACCACCTCTGAAGGTCCCTTGCTTTAACCTGGCTGGCCTAGACTAGCCCGATCTTATCAGATCTCAGTAGCTGAGAAGGGTCGGCCCTGGTTATTACTTGGATGGGAGACCACCAAGGAAGTCCAGGGTTGCAACGCAGAAGCAGTCAATGAGAAACCACCTCTGAAGGTCCCTTGCCCTGACCTGGATGGCTCAGGTTAGCCCAATCTTGTCAGCTCTCTGAAGCTAAGCAGAGTCAGCCCTGGTTAGTACTTGGATGGGAGACCACCAAGGAAGTCCGGGGTTGCTTACACAGAGGAAGGCAATGGCCAATCACCTCTGAAGGTCCCTTGCCTTGACCTGGATGGCCCAGGGTAGCCCGGTCTTGTCAGATCTCAGAACCTAAGCAGGGTCAGCCCTGGTTAGTACTTGGATGGGAGACCACCACAGAAGTCCATCTATCTTGTACTGCTCATACAGCGATCGCCTTAAGCAGAAGTTAGAACCAAAAGTTATTTTCAAAGACCTTACTTAGTATTATTTCTCTTATATTTGATCATTGTGCCCATGAATTATGCCACTGAGATGGTGACACAATCATTTGTATTCGACAGTAGCCAGGACACCTGGGCTCGCACATTTAGCAATTCCAGATTTTTAAGTAGAGGTGTGACTAAATTAGCCCTCAGATACAGAGCCCTCCATAACCATACGTTCAATAGTTTCAGTTTCATCCTATGAGCATCTGCATGTTCTTTAGAGTGTGATACAGAGCCGCGGTGGCTCAGAGGCTAAGATGTTGAGCTGTAGACCGGAAGGCCGCATGACGGAGTGAGCTCCCATCTCTGGCCCCAGCTCCTGCCGACCTAGCACTTCGAAAGCAAGAAATTGGAAGTAGATAAAGAGGTACTGCTTCGGTGGGAAGGTAACAACGTTCTGTGCACCTTGGCCTTCACAGCCCTTCATGACATGGAGTCCTCATCGCTGAAGAACCATCTTCCTGGAAGAAAGCCATGTTTTTATATCAAACAATGTGTGTGGGGGAGGGGGGCGTGGCTAAGTGCATCTGCTTGGCATGCAGAAGGTCCTAGGCTCAATCTTCTGGCATCCCCAGTTAAAGGATCAGGTTGGAAGTGATGTAGAAGGCCTCTACCTAACACCCTGGAGTTCATATTTATCCTGTTATAACAGTGTCCCCTA
The DNA here is from genome assembly GCA_029233225.1 of Lepidodactylus listeri. Lineage (NCBI taxonomy): Eukaryota > Metazoa > Chordata > Lepidosauria > Squamata > Gekkonidae > Lepidodactylus > Lepidodactylus listeri. Next base: position 5,222,336 of record JARCFY010000016.1, on the reverse strand, counting down.
GTGTGGTCCTCTATAGGCACCATGGCATCTTTCTTGACACCTGCCAAGTCTTTTTAGAAAGTAGGTGGAGTCAGATAGGGCCTTTGCCTAGCAGGGCATCTGATTGGCCACTGAGCGTCTGATTGACTGAGCAGAACTTTTACGATGCTGCTTTGGGAGCAGCTGGAACCACAGCACAAGGATCTTCACTGCATGACTGATAGTTAGCTATGGGCGAAGGGCAGCATAAAAACTGAATGAATGAATGAATGAATTTAACACAATCCCTTCATTTTAGAAGGTATCCTGTTAAACAGAGCTTCTGCCAGAAATATTGAGTAACTATTAGGTTTGTGCATAGCCTAGCTTCCTTTTTGGTAGTTGGCCCCACATCCTTTGGCATCCATTTTGAGCCTAGCTCCATGTCCTGTGGCAGCCATTTTGTGGCTGCACCTACCACCCTATGTCAGAATTCCAAAGGTGCCCATGGGCTCAATACGTTGGGACTCCTGTCCTACAACATCTTTGTTTTACTATCAGATCAATCTCCCATACCCTCCTCAACTCACTTTCTTCCAGTGAGAAGCCATACAAATTTGGGCAGTGGTGATTAAATTCAAAAGTCTCTTTTAATCCATTTCTTCTAGTCTAGATATCTAAGAAGGGCAGCCTTAGCATCTATCGGGAGACCATCTTCAGTTATCTTCATTGATTCCAGTATCTTTCACCAAAAAAGCCTTTATTAGACTGTGGTCTGACAAGACACTTAACTACGTTGGGAATCCGCTCCTAATTTCATCTGGCGTTATTTGACATGGAGATGTTCAATCAGACATCCCAGCATAATCCACTTCACTCTGGGCTCAGTCCATCACTGAATGATCAGGCAAGTGGGGTTGCAGGCTCCCCCCCCCCGCTTTCTTTTGTGTATGCGCATAACCGAGGGTTCGACAATACGGTGGCTGGAATAGGGACTATTTGGGGGAGGGGTTCCTCAGCAGTGATTCGGTGAAGAAAAAAACTTTACCTCACAAATAATCCTTGACAAAAAAATAGCCATCGGCGCTTAATTGAAATACTTTATTCTGGTTGGAAATCCACATGCGGGGCTCCACAGCCATGGAACAATTATGCGGTTATGCACATATCGCCAAGAAAACAAAAAAAATGGTGCCATGTCGGGATGGAATAAGACCATCCCGACGACTTGAGAGCGTGCTTGAGTGATCAGACTAAGGATAATCTGTTCATGGCCCATCAGCAAGTGTTAGGACCAGACTTTTCCCTATGTCTATTAACTCCATTTCAGAGGCAGGGCAGAAGAGGGTCCCGATGACTGCAGAACCTTTCACAGATGTTGCTGTGTGAACATGCACTTTAGATCTGTCAGGCACCAGCAGCTATATCAGATCTAAGCACACGACGTCGGTAAAATCTGCCCTTGAACTCTAACACAAGCAAAAATATCCAAGATAAGATGATACATGTGACTTAATTTATATGGTGTCAAATACCACTGATATTGGACCTTGTAACATTGTTCTGTTAATACTTTCCCCCTAGATCCATCTCCATTTTCCTTCCGAAACCATAGTTTTTATATCCTTTTCCCATTTATTACAAAAGCTATCAATTCCCCCTTTTTTAAAACTGGAGGAAGCGTATATAATGAACTTATTAATTCTCCTGCAGCTCCACTTGTCATAAATACATCAAATTGAGATCATTCTCTGATAATGCCATGTTTTCTTAGAAATACCATAATATTATGTGACCACGAAATATGGCTGGAGCATTTGATAACAAATGAACTGTTAAGAATATAACATAAGAAGAGTCCTGCAGGATCAGACCAGTGGTCCATCTAGTCCATCATCCTGTCTCACACAGTGGCCAGCCAGTTCCTCTGGAAGGCCAACAACAGGGCAGAGAGGCTGAAGCCTTCATAAGAACCTAAGAAGAGCCCTGCTGGATCAGACCAGTGGTCCACCTAGTCCAGCCTCCTGTCTCACACAGTGGCCAGCCTGTTCCTCTGGAGGGCCAACAACAGGGCAGAGAGGCCGAGGCCTTCATAAGAACACCAGAAGAGCCCTGCTGGATCAGACCAGTGGTCCATCTAGTCCATCATCCTGTCTCACACAGTGGCCAACCAGCTCCTCTGGAGGTCCAACTAACACGGCACAGAAGCCGAGGCCTTCCCCTGATGTTGCCTCTTGGCACTAGTATTCCAAGACTGACTGCCTCTGAAGACGGAGATTCTTTTTAATCACCATGGCTAGTAGCCACTGGTAGACCCATCTTCCATCGATCTGTCTCATCCCCTTTTAAAGCCATGTATGCCCAAGCTAGCCTGACCTCATCAGATCTCAGAAGCTAAGCAGGGTCGGCCCTGGGTAGTACTTGGATGGGAGATCACCAAGGAAGTCTGGGGTTGCTATGCAGAGGCAGGCAATGGCCAACCACCTCTGAACGTCTCTCTTGTCCTGCAGACCCAGCAGATTCTCCATCAATCAGCTGCGACTTGTTGGTAGAGGAAAAAAATGCCTGTGGCTGTCACTACGTCTTCTGGCCACGAGTTGCACGTTTTAATCAAGCATCATGTAAGGAAGTATTTTGTCTTCTACATACCTCCCTGTTCTTTTACAGCCTTGTGAATACACACAAGGTTGCTGGAAAGTTTTGAAAAGGGAACAAAGGCTTTACTTTGGATTCCAGAACCATTTTTCACCGCCTGAATAAGGCTGGGATTTCAACTATAGAAACTAAAAAAAATTTCCTCAAAAAAAAAAAGTTAAACTGCCAGAAGAACCTTTGTGACAAGATTTTACGACTCGCGTTATTTAGGAAGGAACCCGTGTCAAATTCTGACATCCACTTGGGGGGTGGGGGGGTTCTGACATTTCAGAAAATGAATTAAGTGGCCTCCTGGAATTTACATAAAGTTGGAAGTGCTGAGAAATTGTTTGTTTTATGAGAAGTTTCTTGGTCTCGAGGATGATTGCACTGTTGGAGCATGAAAGGAAACTGGTACTCTGACAAGGCAAATATCACTTCAGCGGGGGGGGGAAATCTCCAAGCACATGCCGATATCACAAGTGCTTTGAAAGACCCGAGCTTAAGAAGGTAATCATTCGCAATGTGTGAGTTAGAACAGCACCATTGCCTTCCAAGTCTCAATTAAATCAATATGTAACTTGTTAGGAAGGAAATCTTTTTTTTTTTTTATAAATTTTTATTGATTTTTCCTATATCTACAACTAATACGCTACAATCTAAGCTACATATACCTTATACAGAGAGTACTTTATCATTTGCTTAATACTACCATGTTACATAATATAATTATGAAGCATTTAGAACCTTGGATAAATTTCAATTATTTTGTTACTGCTACTATAAAAATTATCAAAACTATTTGGCAGGCACGCCCACCTAGAGAAATACGGTTAATTAAACAATTTATAATACATAGGTGCAATGCTTAATAAAACAGTTTAATCACTATTTCTTCTTTCGTCCTCTTCTTGTCTTAACAGTCTCATCTACTTTTGGAGCTGCTGCTCCTTTTTCCGAGTCAGACACTTCTTCTTCACTCTTTGAGCTATCAAATCCATACATGCTTTCTTGCGAGGCCAGTGAACCATCTGAGTCTCTCCCAGTTTTCTTTTCTTTGCTTTTTTCCAGAAATTGTTTCGCTTGTTGAACAGAGTCAGTCTTATACTTCTTATCTTTGATGCTGAAGCATAGTCCTTCTGGAGTATTCCAGCGATAGATGATAGACTCAGACTGGAGCCAAGATGTCAATTTCCCATAGGCTTTCCTTCTTTTCCTTATTTCAAATGGGATATCCTTCATCACTTTTACTTCTTCTCCCAGGATCTTCAGAGCTGCTTTGTTTGTGGTCCTAAGCACCACGTCTCTTGTAGATTTTTTGGAGAACCTTATCATAATTTCACCAGGCAGGCTTTTCTTTTTAGTATAATCTGGATAGGTTCTGTAAACCATATCCATATCGCTTTTTATATCCGCTGCTTTCATGCCTGTCACTGGTTCAAGTGCTTCACTTAGCAAATTTTTAAGGTCTTCTCCTGTGTTTTCTGGCACATTCTGAAGTCTTAGGAAAAAATTCGATCTTTCCATTTGTAATTTCAAAAGCTGATCATGGTGGAAGGCCTTTTCCTTCTCTGCCTTTTGTAGTCTTGAGTCTTGGTTTTCTACTGAAGTTCTTACTTCCAGAAGTTCTCGCTGCAGCTTCTCTGTGGTTTTATTCGACTCTTTTAGTTCTAACTGCATTTTGTCCATCTTCATGTTGAGAGCTGTCATTTGGTCCACTAGAGGTCGCAATAACGAGGAGAACACCACACTCATCTCTGTGGTATCAACCTTTGCACTCGGAGCTGTACTTCCTAGTTTGGGGGAAGGTTTCGGTTTCCCCGCCATTGTTGAGGCTGCGCTCTTTGTTTATAGATAGATAAGATGAACGAAAGAAGCAAATTTTCGAACAGCACTTATGTCCTTTTAAAGTTTATATCTCCAAGTGAGTGATGCTGCCATCTAGCAAGGCGGATGGGCTTTTATTCATGCAGTAACGCCACGTGAAGAGTCTGGTAAGTACGCCAGTCCCGGAGAGGGGGGGGTGGGTTTCACTCCTCCCGCCGTCTTCCCGCTGTATTCTGCTTTTCTTACTTCAGACTCACGTTTTCTCCATGCGTAACTGTCAGTTCCAGCCTCATTGCTTCGCACTCTCTGCTGCTTCACGGATTTGCGCTTTCAGCCATACGGCTCCCATGGCAGGGGAACCTATGGGGGTGATGAAAAGGGATCTCGATCCCTCGATCGCCACCGTAGGGAGAGATCCCCTTCGTGCCACCCCAGGCAGAGCCCCCTCACTGGGGTCTCTGGGGGCTCGGCACCAGTCCAGAGCCCCTTCTTCCCACCGGGTACGGATCGCGCTCCCCGCAGTTGCGGAGGAGCACGTCCGCCATTATCGCAAGTCTTGCCGGAAGTCGTTAGGAAGGAAATCTTGATCCCACCGATGACTGTGGTGACATTGTCACTGACCGAAACGAGTTTTAATACCTCATCTCTGGTTTCTCTGGAAAATGCTTGTGTGTTTTTTGTTTAAACCACAGCTATAGGGAAGAATCGGACTGACACATGAAGTCAGTCACCTTATCCTGAATCAGACCATTGGTCCATTAGGGTCGGTGTTGTCTACTCAGACTGGCAGTGGCTCTTCAGGGGTCTCAGGCTGAGGTCTTCCACATCACCTGCCACGTGATCCTTAACTGGAGATGCTGGGGGTTGAATCTGGGACCTTCTGCATGCCAAGCAGATGTTCTTCCACTGAGCCACGCCCCTCCCCAGAGAAAATCGGGCCTAGTTCACAGGTCCACTCCATCACTAAGTAAGACAAAGGGAGGGGGAAACAAACTTGACCCAAAAACTGGAATCAAGAACCACAAAGGTAAGATCACGCATTGCGTGATCAGCTCATAGTTTATTGTTCAGCTCCAAGACAACGCTATCAGGGTCCAGCTCCAAGACAACGCTATCAGGGTCGAAGCCCTGCTTATATGCATGCAAAACACTCCACCCCCCCCACACCCACTCCCCGTGATAGGCTATTTACAAAACTTGACTGGTATACTCCAGAGTCCTGGTCGGCTATTCTTCTTGTGCTCCAAGCTCAGCCAGTCTCTAAGGTGATTCAATCAGGGATGATTCAATCCCAATACATAACACCTCGTTATAATATACAAAAATACCTGTATTTATTAGAAAGGCAGTTAGAAACAAATAAGGGTCTAATGAAAGCCTTGTTGAAAAGTTCAAGCGGCCTGAACACAAGGGTCAATATGCATGACCTGGTGCGTTTCCACCCTATTGGGGGCCTTCTTCAGGGTGATATACCGGGTTGAGAAGGGGCCCCCGTAACAGTTCAAGCTTCAGGGTCCCAAAAACGTAGACCCACCTGTGGAGTCCTGTGAGCAAAAATTCTACTTTGTGAGCTCCTGGCAGTAAAGTTGTGAACGAGCGATCTGGCTGCTGCATAAATGAGTTTGGTGTAGTGGTTAAGTGCGCAGACTCTAATCTGGGAGAACTGAGTTTGATTCCCCACTCCTCCACTTGCACCTGCTGGATGACCTTGGGCAAGCTGTAGTTCTGGCACAGCTGTTCTTGAAAAAGAGCGGTTTCTGTCAGAGCTTTCTCAGCCCCACCTACCTCACAGCTGCTGTGGGGAGGGGAAGGGAAAGGAGTTTGTAAGCCGCTCTGAGACTCCTTTGGGTAGTGAAGGGTGGGGTATAAATCCAATCTCTTTTTCTTCTTCTTTGCTCAGGAGCCATCCTTCCTAAGCTAAGACAAAAATGTGTGAGCCGGAGGCTAAAAAACTGTGAGTTAGCTCACACTAAATCAGTTTAGAGGGAACACTGCTGGAGAGCCCTTTCCACCACCCTCTCCATCTGCTGGTGTGAACTGCGACTCCTGAACATTTTATGTTCAATGCCAACAGACCGTCCACAAACTAGGGAAAGGCAGATGTGTGTTGTGATTGTCCATATCTGGGGCAATTCTCAAGTCAGAAGCCTATCGCTTCTCTCCGTCTGGAGGTACTATATTCCACCCACACGCACAGAGAAGCATTTTGCCCTGTCTAATTTGGAAGGAATACTGGAAATGAAATGATAGCGGAGTAAAATGTCAATGCATTCAGGGCGGCTCTGCGCGCACGCGATCTTAAACAGCTCCATCATCGTGGCATTTACTGTATCCTGAAATAATATTAAACCCACCGTTGTCCATCTTGATGGAACCATCCATGAATATGCTTTATGGGGACTGGCCAAAGTGCTAATGGGTTAAAAGAACAAACCCGTCCGGTGTTCCACTAAATTAAGGTCGCTTCACAGGATTTAATGAAACCAAGCGCCTGGACCGGGGGTTTTCAAAGGACGTTTCTGTAACTCATGTCTATTTAGGGCTCCTGCTAACCAGAAATCTAATTTTCTTCTAGTAAAATAGCTTTTTTGTGAAGCCCGGCCATGTGAGAAAGGGGCTTTAAAGGGCAGCAATCAGAAGATCGGGACGGTTAACCCTTTGTTATTTCAAATGACTCTTTCGGAGGGGGAAAAGAATGGGGAGCACGGTTTTCAGCGGTGAAATTAATCAGACCCTCTTTCAATACTATTGTCTGTACAACGGAGAAGAAGGAGGAGGAGGAGAAGAGATTGGATTTATACCCCACCTTTCACTTGGAGTCTCAGAGCGGCTTACAAACTCCCTTCCCCTCCCCACAACGGACACCCTGGGAGGTAGGTGGGGTTGAGAGAGCTCTGACAGAAACGGCTCTTTTTCAAGAACAGCTGTGCCAGAACTACGGCTTGCCCAAGGTCATCCAGCAGCTGCAAGTGGAGGAGTGGGAAATCAAACCCAGTTCTCCCAGATTAGAGTCCACACGCTTAACCACTACACCAAATTGGCTCTCGAAAAGAGCAGTCCCCAAAAGAGCTCTCTCCGCCCCACCAGCCTTGCAGGGTGTCTGCTGTGTGGAGAGGAAGGGAAGGAGATTGTAAGTCACTCTGAGACTCCTTCAGGTAGTGAGGGGCAGGGTATAAATCCAATCTGCTCCTCTTCGTCATGTTCTCCAGGAGAACTGATCTCCGTAGGCAAGAAATTAGTTGTAATTCTGGGGACTCTCCAAGCCCCACCTGGAGAATGGCAACCTCACCATGTTTGCCCGTAATATACTATTTCCCTCTGATGTGCAAGACAAGAATAGGCTAAAAATTGTTTTGCGCATATGGCTTGCAAATGCTTTCCTGTGAACCAAAGGAGTAATACTGGAAGAGGTCTTTGATGTTGTCCGAAACAGGAGGTTAATCACACAATAATTGCCATTTTTGTTTAAAGAGATGCCTCCTTTGTCTCTCAGAACCTGAAATGAGATTTTCATTACGATTCACCCCTGCATAAAAGTTATAGTCACTCTCTCTCTCGCTCGCTCTCTTATATGTGCCACATATTTAAACCAAACAAATGCATGCCATCGTTGGGAATGGACTGGGAAATAAAATGGAGGAGAGGAGAATGACGTAAGCTGTTTTGGTCACTATGGGTCACATCATGTGAAATCACACTGGATAATCCTGGAAGCAAACTACTGAACACAATCAACTGAACACGTTTCTTGCACATTTTTGCCAACAGGGTCTATAGCACGTACTCTTTACATTTGTAAGTTTACATTTGTGGTCCTTTTGGTGTATAGTCCCCACCACCACCAATGCAGTGTTTAATGTGGCCCGGAGAAACATCTGGTTCTTCCTCACACGCCATCTATCTGTTGGTGGAAAGGCCATCAAATTGCGGCTGTCTTGTGGCGAGTTGACCTCACAGGGTTTTCAAGACAAGAGATGTTCAGAGGTGATTTGCCATGGCCTGCCTCTGTGTAGCGGAATTGAACTATGCTTAGTTTCTGAGATGTGGTGAGATCAGACTAGCCTGGGCCATACAGGCGATGATGGCCTATGATTCTATGATAGGGAAAGGACTCTAGATTACACTTCTTTCTCTTTCTTTGACTGCAACACGAATGTGAACTGGATTTACTTGAATAAATGTAAATTTACCTTTTTTTGCAATATGCTTCTTGGGAGATTTTTTTTTTAATGTACTCCGTATCAAACTTCTATGACTAGGCAAACTCTGCTCTATTAACCAAATGTCCCAATACGTTGGTATGGAAAGCAGCTTTGGAAAGAAGTGACTTCCCCAGGAGAAGGTGCAGAGAGGACGGGTGAGGTCTGGGAACAATAAACCTCCAAGTCTCTTCCTCATTCAGCAAATGATCCAATGAAAGGTCTTTCCCTCGGATGCTGACCTAAATAATGCAGGGCCAGGTAATACGAGAACTCGCATGTGGGATTCATGTCTCTAACAATGCTAATCTGGCCCCGGCTCCTCACCAAAAGGCCTCACTCGCAGACCGTTCGTTCACTTCAAAGACTCCGTTGACAACTTTTTGCAGCACCCTGCGAAAGCCCCAGGAAAGATCAACGACGAAAACTGCTTCGTATGGAAAGTGTAGCTGCAAACAGACGACTGGCTCGTGGGAGACAAATGATTTTGATTTTTAGGAACAAGCCTTTCTAAAGCGTACCTTATGGGACAGGGAAACCGAGGAAGGCAGAGAAAAGTTTGGGGAAGTAGGTGTGGCAGCCAGGGGCTTTTGCAGCTCCCACCCAAACCGTCATACCTTCCAGGAGCGACAGCCAGGTTGATTTTAGTTATGGGGTGAGTGGCGAGTGGCCAGCGAGGCCATGTTAACAAAACAACGGTGCTGGGTTATGTGCTGCTGTTACAGAAGGAGACTGGGAAGGTAGAATAGGAATCTGAGGTAGTTTTTAGATGAAGAAGAAGAGATTGGATTTATACCCTACCCTTCATTTGGAGTCTCAGAGCGGCTTACAATCCCTTCCCCTTCCCCCTCCCCACAACAGACACCCTGTGAGGCAGGTGGGGCTGAGAGATCTCTTTCCAAAAATGTCCTTGAGAGAACAGCTCTGAGAGAACTTGTGACCGACCCAAGGCCATACCAGCAGCTGCACGTGGAGGAGTGAGGAATCAAACCTGGTTCTCCCAGATTAGAGTCCACGCACTTAACCACTACACCAACACTACTACTTCCCCCTCCTCTTCTGCTCCGGTGATTCACACCAACTTCTTTTCACAACACAAGAACATCAGTTATTGTCTTTTCCCTAGTAGGGTTGTTGGCCCTCCAGGGGAACTGACTGGCCACTGTATGAGGCAGGATGCTGGACTGGATGGACCACTGGCCTGATCCAGCAGGGCTCTTCTGATGTTCCTCTCAGGGGAAGGCCTCGGCCTCCATGCCCTGTTGTTGGCCATCCAGATGAACTGGCTGGCTACTGTATGAGACAGGATGCTGGACTGGATGGACCACTGGTCTGATCCAGCAGGGCTCTTCTGATGTTCTTATCAGGGGAAGGCCTCGGCCTCTCTGCCCTGTGGTTGGCCCTCCAGAGGAACTGGCTGGCCACTGTATGAGACAGGATGCTGGACTGGATGGACCACTGGTCTGATCCAGCAGGACTCTTCTGATGTTCTTATCAGGGGAAGGCCTCGGCCTCCATGCCCTGTTGTTGGCCCTCCAGAGGAACTGGCTGGCCACTGTGTGAGAAAGGAGGCTGGACTAGATGGACCCACACTGGTCTGATCCAGCAGGGCTCTTCTGATGTTCTTAAGGGCTCAATGTTTGGTGCAGAGGTCCCCTGTGGGCACCATGGGGTCCACCAAGTGTTTTCTTTAAATGGGAGGAGTCAGGTGGGGTGTTTGCTCAGCAAGGCTTCTGATTGGCTACTGGAGATTTCATTCGCTGTGAAGGTTTTTAAAAAAAATGTTTTGGCAACAGCTGCCACCACGGCACAAAGATCTTCGCTGTGTGAGTGAAGTTATGCGGTGGCCATATTTCTGTAGCTGGCTTTGCCTCCTTTGGCAGCCATTTTGTGGCAGCCATTTTGTGCCTGGCTGCATCTTTGTCTTTTTCAGAGCGTGCACATGACCTCACCACGCAATTGTCCACTTTCTGGTTGTCCTTTTTCCTGCTTCACTGAGATCTTTCCCAAACATGCTTAAGTATGTTTTTTTTGTGTGCGTGTGGAAAGGATTTGAGAAGAACATTTGACGGTGATGATCACAACATGAAAAGATGGGGTTTTGAAGGCAAGGCACGAGCAGAGGTGGTTTGCCATTGACTTCTTCTGCACAGTGACCCTGGCCTTCCTTGGTGGCCTCCCATCCAAGTAGGGTTGCCAAGTCTTACCTTCATAACAGCGGGGGAGTCCCGGTCCCTCTCCAGGAGTCCCAGGAGTCTCTATGGTACCATAGAGTTTTCAGGGCGACTACTAGAGCGTCGCCTGGTGATGTGCCCAGTGTGATGACATCGCTTCCGGGTGACGTCATCATGCCAGGCACGTCGGCCTGATTGGGCCACTTTGGGGGTGAGCTTCCCCCCGCCAGCCGGATCCCAACGGGCGGACTGGGGGCCCATTTAGAAGGGGAATCTCCCCCCCCCCGGGGACTTGGCAGCCCTACATCCAAGTCTCCCATTGCCTTCCTCGGCATTGCAGCCCGTCTCCCTTGGTGGTCTTCCATCCAAGTATTGACCATATTCGTTTCATTTATTAAAACATTTATATCCTGCCTTTCCTCATGGTTCCAGATGGACAAATAATTTGACAGCTCACTGTATTTAGTGCCTGAGCTCTGACACGATCAAACTAAGTCTGGCCTATTCGAGCTGAGACTACTTCAGCATTTACACACCTGTCATTTTGTGTGAACCGTCCAATAGAATTCTATCCCCAGAGAACTAGAGATTCTCGATAATATTGGCACCTTTTAAATGTAAATGGATCTTCTGAGCCTACATTACAAGGGAAGTTAAGGTAAGGTCGCCAGGTCCCTCCAAGTAGCCAGCAGGAGTGGGGAGCAGGATTCCCTCTAAGCTGAGTTAGTGTGAGCTAGCTCACAATTTTTCAGCCTCCAGCTCACACAGTTTTGTCTTAGCCCAGGAAGGATGGGCTCCAGAGCGAACTAATTTATGCAGTGGCCAAATCGCTCACTCACAACTTTTAATGCCACTAGCTCACAAAGTAGAATTTTTGCTCACAAGACTCCACAGCTTAGAGGGAGAACTGGTGGGGGGTGTGCTTACCGGGAGTAGGGAGGAATGCGTGACATTTCAGTGATGCACCTACGTGACCCAGAAGTGACGTAGGCATGTCGGGGATGTCAGGGGGTAATGCTCTTGTTTTTGAACAAAACTCTATGGTGGAATTAGCTTCTACCATGGAGTTTTTCCCAAAGACCAGAGCGCCACCCTGACATCCCCAATATGCCTACCTAACTTCCAGGTCACATAAGTTAAGCGGGGATTTGAAATTTAAAGTTGCCCTGTTATAACACAGACCCAAGAACTAAAGAAAGCATTGCCAAATGGGGTTGCCAACCTCCAGGTGGTAGCTGGAGATTTCCTGGGATAACAACTGATCTCCAGGCGACTGAGATCAGTCCCCCTGGGGAAAAATGGTTGCTTTGGAGGGTGGACTCAATGGCATTGTACCCCACTGAGGTCCTCTCCCCAAACTGAGTTATACACAGTCTATCCGCAAGATTTATGTACTACCATATCCCCATTGTGCCATTCAGTTGGTTTTTAAGTTTTAATTGAAATTTATATGAAACTGTTTGGTATGTTCTTATTGGTACCTCGTGACCGATGCTCCCTGTAAGCTGTGGAGCCTTGCGAGCAAAAATCCCACTTCGTGAACTCCTGGCATGAAAGTTGTGAGTAAGCGTTTGGCGACTGCATCAGTTAGCTTGCTCTGAAGCCCTCCTTCCTGAGCTTCAGACAAATGTGTGAGCTGGAGGCTAAAAAACTGGGAGCTAGCTCACACGAACTCAGCTTAGAGGGAACACTGCATGTAACCCGCCCTGAGCCCAAATTGGTGGACGGAGGGATTAAAAATCAGACAAATAAATAACCCCCCTCCCCAGGCTCCACCCCCAAAATTTCCAGGTATTGTCCATCCCAGAGCTGGAGACCCTGTTCCTAAATCTGGCCTCAGTCTGACCTTTTGCTGGCAAAGGCGAGAAGCATCTACTCCACCCCCCAGGGCTCAGCTGCTATCTGCGGCTCCAAAACCACCACCTTGAGAGCATTAAGAAGGTCAGGATGCACTGAGATAAGGTCGACATGATGAATGGCGCAGAACGCTGGACGGAAGAAAATACATTAGACCGAAACTCTGTGGGTCAGGAGAAGTCGAAGAAATTGCAACACACGCCTTAAAAAAATCTTTTGGAATTCATAGGCTGGTCTCAGCTGCCACAAGGGCTGCCGACTCTGGGTTGGGAAATTCCTGGGGATGTGGGGGCGGAGCCTGGGGAGCGGTGTTCCCTCTAAGCTGAGTTAGTGTGAGCTAGCTCACAATTTTTTAGCCTCTGGCTCACACACGTTTGTCTTAGCTCAAAGAAGGAGGGCTCCAGAGGCAAACTAATTTATGCAGAAGGCAAATTGCTCGCTCACAACTTTTAATGCCAGTAAGCTCACAAAGTAGAATTTTTGCTCACAAGACTCTGCAGCTTAGAGGGAGCATTGCTGGGGAGGTTAGCTTAGGGGGAAGGGAGGGCCCTCAGCTGCGGATAACGCCATAGGTTCCACCTTCCAAAATACCCATGTCTCCAGGGAACTGGTTGTCCGGAGATAAGTTGCAATTCCGGGAGGTCTCCAGGCCCTACCTGGAGGATGGCAACCCTGGCTGCTACACAGCCTGCCCAACCATCAACACAGAACAATTCTGAGAGTATCTCCCAGGCTCATCTTGAACATGGCAGATACCTGTACTGGTCTAGGGGCCAGTGTGGTGTAGCAGCAAACTAGGAGCTCGGAGCCCCAGGTTTGAATCCTCACGCTGGTATGGAAATTCATCTGGTGATCAGGGGCCAGCAGGCCTGTAACCAGGAATTTCTAAGTCGGGGGGCATTTAAATTTCTTGAGGGGCACTTGGCACTGGCTCATTTAAATAATTTAATTGTTCAAAGGCGGGAGGCAGAGCTGCGCCCTGGAAATAAAAAGGGGAAGAGAGGGGGGAGAGGAATGGAAGCAAAATCATGGTCTCCAAAGCTGAGGGAGGGAGGGATTGGGCAGTGCGGCACTTGCTTTGCCGGCTTGGGAATTGGAGGTATGAAGGCAGTCGGGGCTTGCCTTTCTGGCCAGGGAGCGATTAGAGAGAGAGCAGAGCAGCAGCGTGGGATAATCCAGCCCAAGGGGCTTGACTGGCCAGCCAAAGAGAGGCAAGATAGAGAAGCAGCAGCGTGAGATTGGTGGCGGGGCTCACCTTGCTGGCTGTCAAAAAACAAGAAAGAGCAGTGGTGAGGGATTGGAGGGCGGGAGGGCACGGGGCTTGCCTTGCCGAGATTGAGCAGTGGGCAAGAGAGGGCGGCACAAGGCTTGCCGGTGGTGGCGACGAATGCAATAAATAAAATTAAAAATTGGAAGTTGGGGAGCCTGGGATGAGTGGGAAGTTGGAGAAGGGGCTTGGTGGGAAGTTGGGGGGGCCAGGCCCCCAAATGCTCCAATGTAGCTATGGGCCTGGGAGCCAGCCACACACACTTGACCCATCCTACCTCACAGGGCTGTTGTGAGGATTAAACGGAGGAGAAGAGAATAATGTGAGCCACTGGCGAAGATAGGCATAAACCACGTCCTTTCCCTCCTCCCTCACTGGCCACACTGGCACTGCAAGTCCCTCAGGTATTTCCCAACTCAGAGCTGGCGAGCCAGCTTTACACTTTGACTAAAGACACCTTAGGTTTCCTTTGCTCTTGCAGGGAAGCTACCCTACAACAAGCATGAAAATACAGATCAAGTTAGTTTGCTTTTGCTTTTGCCCACAGCGCATCACCATAGGTGCCCGCTCCTGGGCTTGTTACTCCCGGAACGGCGTTCCTGTGCATTCCGGCTCGAAATGACCCCTGGTTCTCTCTAAGCAGAGTGAGTGTGAGCTAGCTCACCATTTTTTAGTCTCCGGCTCACACATTTTTGCCTTAGTTCAGGAAGGATGGCTCCAGAGCAGAACTAATTTCTGCAGCAGATCAAATCGCTCACTCACAACTCTAATGCCAGGAGCTCACAAAGTAGAATTTTTGCTCACAAGACTCCACAGCTTGGAGGGAGCACTGGTCATGTGTTATATTAGCTGAGAGAGGGCTAATCAGAGGAGGGGCACAGATGTCTGTCAGGGAAAAAAAGAAAATAACGCCTCACAAACATGTATTTTTCCCCCAGGTCTGGAAACAATTAGGGCAACTTTGATGAGAATCACGTTCAAGCAAGCCCCACCGACTTCAGCACAATTTATATTCCAAGTAAGTATGATTAGGACTGGAAAGTTTTGTTTCGATAATCGGTTCGCTGTATTTATTTAGATGCTTATGCCCAGCTTTTCTTCCCCAAGGGGAGGCATTATCATTCCCCCCTCCCCCATTTTATCGTCACCACAACCCTGTGTCCAATAACCCAGTATCCCCAGGCCCCACCTGGAGGTTGGCATCTCTACCAAATCCCACTCTTGGATGCTTCCCTTCTTGGCAATAGTCACCTTTTTGAGGGCATGATAGCTCCTAATGGGATTCAGTGAAAGAGACTGGCTCCGGAGGTTCTGCCTGGCAGCCCTCAAACCAACCTCAAATGCCCCCATGTCAACAAAATCACCCTCTGTGAATCTGGGTACTTTAATCTGGGAGAACCAAGCTTGATTCCCCAACCCTCCACATGCAGCTGTTGGTGTGACCTTGGGTTACTCGTAAGTTCTTTCAGAGCTGTTCTCTCAAGGGCATTCCTCGAGAGCTCTCTCAGACCCACCTTCCTCACAAGGGGAAAGGAAAGGAGATTCTAAGCTGCTCTGAGGTTGCAGTCAAATGCATGAGATAAAGTGGGGGGGGGGGAAGGGGGAGGCTATTTCCTCTGACAGAAGTCACAGTCACACAGTCTTTTGAAGCTGTGGGCACAGCCCACCACTGCGTGATCAGACGCAACCACAGGTGAGTCAGGGGGGTTGCCGTTTGTCTCCGATGTGCTTAAACGAGAGATTGATGATTTGCACCTCAGCCCTGAGGGCTCCCTATGGAGTTTGCGATGATGCACATACTGAGAAGGGTAAAAAATAATGGCACAGAGTCGGGATGGCCTGGTCAGACTATCCCGACGCCATGAGTGCGCGCTGGAGTGATCAGACGTGGGAAAGTCCATCTGTGGCCCATAGCAACCCATTTGCTACTGGACTTTGAGGTTTCTTTGAAATCCACTTGTGCAGCGGAGCAAAACAGGTTGCCGACAGCTGTGGGGTGCTTTCTGATCGCACTCCTTTAATCCACCCAGCAATCGCACCTATGTCAGGGCTAATTGTGTGTGTGATCACAACCAGAGACTCCTTCGGGTAGTGAAGGGTGGGCTGTAAATTCAATCTCCTCCTCCTCCTCCTCTTCTTCTGTTCGTCTTTCACTCCCTGTTTCGAGACCTGGGAACAGGTTGCTAGGATCTTCTTTTGGCCTTTATTTCCTCAGCCAGTAGTCTTGGTATCCTGACTTTAAAAAAAAAAAATCAATTCTTTGGCTTGAACAGTAGAAAAAAGAACAACAAAAACAACAGGAAAGAATATGAGCCAAACAGGAATCTCTCTTTCTCTCTCTCTTTCACGCTGACCTTTGCCACCAGGGAAGTAATAGAATAGAACCATTGCTCCAGGTGAGCTTAAACATTATTATACCCTCTAGCTTTCTATTACGCGTTAAAAGGGATTGCTTTATTGTCATTTTTTTAAAAAAAGCTAAGGAAAGCAAATACTCACAAAACCCACATCAGTGCCAAAAGCTGAGCTTGCCTTCCTTCCTTCCTTCCTTCCTTCCTTCCTTCCTTCCTCCCTCCCTTCCACTTCCTTCCTTCCTTCCTTCCTTCCTTCCTTTCTTCTCTCTCTCTCTTTGCTGTAGCTGTCATTCCATATTGCCAAGTTTATTATTATTATTATTATTTGTATCTTTGGCAAGAGACTTTGGCAACAGACATCCCCGGCTTTTGATCATCCAAGCAGATTAATAGGAGGGGCGTCAAAAAGTGCCGGGCAGATGGGGGGGGTTCCTCTCCCCCCCCCCCTTCATCCTGTTTCATAAAAGCCATCGTCTCCTTTCTCTTAATCCATCTCCCTTCATCTCTTGGCACAAATCGGTTCGTTTTGGTTGTCAAGTCATAGAAAAATGGGGACGATAAAAGGTGCAGGCGCAACTCGGAGGGGAGAGCCAACTTATCTGCTGTGCAGATCATGTTTAATCCCCCCCCCCCCCGTTTGATCTGCGTGCGCTGCAATTTTGGGTTTCTGTCACCTGGAAAAAATATCCTTTCTGCTGATAAGTTGATTTCGACTCCTCCTGTCGCTCCGAAGCCAAAGAAAGAACATCAAGGCAAAAAAAAAGGGGGGGGGAGATATTTCCTCCTCCCATGATGTCATTCGACAGTCCTCTACCACCTGAGCTTTGATTTCACCTACTTGGGGGGGGGGGGGGATCTATACATATACGAGCCCAGTAACGATTGCTGTGGGGACTTCCAAAGAACTTGCTTTGTTGCCAGTCATGACAGCATTCAAGAAGGGTTTTCACCTGTGGGTGCCTTGATGTGGGCGGAAGGATTCCACAGCCCAAATGCACCTGTTTATAGTGAAATGCATGTGTGAGCGTGGGCAAGCACGTATGTGTCTTGTTTATGGAGTAATTGGAACTTCCCCGCAGAGCTATGCTCTCACCCCCACCCCCATACCACATCGGTAGCTTTCATGAATGCAAACAGAATGCATTGCCCTAGAAATCTGTTGTCCCTGTTAAAAGGACAGGTGCCTTCCAGTGGTGCAGAAGTATGCACATAAAAGGTGAGGGGGAGGAGACACATCTTTCAGAGTTTAAAATAAAAGGAATACGGAAGACGCAGATGTTAGAGGGCCATTCTTGGGGAGTATAGAGACTTTCTGTCTGTGTTTTTAAAAAGAATCTCAGGGCATTTACATGGTAGCGTGTTGTGCCCCCAGCAGAAGGTACTGGGAGATTTGATTAATAGAGCAGAGTTTTGCCCACAGAAACGTGAGACCGAGCGCAGGAAATAAATCTCCTGAGAAGTATATTGCGAAAAAGGGTAAACGGTTGATTCAAGTAGACCCAGTCCACAATCAGGTTGCAGTTGAAAGGAGAGAAAGAAGTCCAAATCTAAATAGTATTTTCCCTATCATCTGGGCAGCTAATCTGGCATCCTGTGTGTGATAGTGCATGGGCACTGAATCTACAGGAGAGACCTGCAGAAATATATGTCTCCATGGAAGGCCATGTTGAGAGAGTGAGAGGACAAAGCGAGAGAAAAGGGGTGAGAGGGCAGCTCCCAGGTTAAGACAAAGAGAAGCATCCCATTCAAGGAGACAACATCTATAGTAAAGATAAAGGTTTCCCTTGCTCAAAAGCCAGTTGAATCCGACTCTAGGGGGCGGTGCTCATCTCTGTTTCCAAGCCGAAGAGCCAGCGCTGTCTGAAGATGTCTCCGTGGTCATGTGGCCAGCATGACTAAACGCCGAGGTGCATGGAACGCTGTTACCTTCCTACCGAAGCAGTACCTATTTATCTACTTGCAATTCCTTGCTTTCGAACTGCTAGGTTGGCAGGAGCTGGGGCCCGAGATGGGAGCTCACTCCGTCACGCGACTTTGTCATACTCCTCTTGGGTCAGTCCCACCGCACTCTTGAAAAGGAAGGAATGACTGTAGGAGGCATCTGATTTCCATCAAGGGAAAGGCTTAGAGAACTGTGTTCCTACTTTCGCCTTGGGCAATTAAGCTTATTGATAGCTGTCATCCTGCAATCTCTCATTAGCATCATCTTTATGTCGGAGGCCGGGCCTTTAGATATCCCTTTTTTTAAAAAAATGCCCGGCCTGTTTAATTTCCATTACGAAGTCTGAACACGTCTAATTATAAGCTTCTTAAAAGCTCATTTGGGGGTTGGACTCTGGAAGAGTGACGGGTATAGTGACAGGCAAAGATCTAAAGGAGGCAACGGCGGTATGGAAACATCCCAAGACTGAAAATGACGGACGTCGCACTTGTTGTTCGGGACCAAAGATAAAGAATGCGATGCCCTCCAAATCTAATGCCCCATAAAATATTATTTGCTAGATGCCGTATAATTATCTCCAGGGGTCTGTTGAAGCAGGAGCGCACAGGAGCGCAGCTCCGGGAGTGAGGAGCCCAGGGGGCGGGCACATGACCAAGCCCCACCCCCTCCTCAGCTTCCCCGAGCAGTGCAGAGGCGCAGCGCCCCGGGGAAAGCCCTGATAGGGTCTTTATTGTTTTTAATGTTTTGTTTTAATATTGATAATTTTATCATTGCTCCTTTTATGACGGTGTGCTGCTTTTCCAGAGATTTTTATGACTGTGTGCTGCTTTTCCAGAGACTTGCTCAAGGTGGCATATAAATTTTCTAAGTATACCATTTTTTATCTGGGCACATGGCACACGAGTACTGGAGAAATTTCACTAACCCTTCAGCAGCTTCCACCCCATCAGTTTGGTGTAGTGGTCAGGAGTTGGACTCTAATCTGGGAGAACCGGGTTTGATTCCCCACTCCTCCACATGCAGCTGCTGGTGTGACCTTGGGCCAGTCACAAGTTCTCTCAGAGCTGTCCTCTCATGAGCAGTTCTCAAAAGACCTCTCTCAGCCCCACCTACCTCACAGGGTGTCTTGTTGTAGGGAGGGGAAGGGGAAGGGATGGGTGGTGCACATGTCCTGGGTATCTCAAGTCTACTTGAAACCTGGTGGTTTCAAGGGAGCTGGAAGAGAATGAGGGTGTGTTCTTTACGCTTATTTGTATTGCTCAAAGTATCGGATGGGGAAGGGAATGGAGGAAGAGCAGGTCAGTTTCACTCGCCTGTGGAGTGGAGCCTGAGGGGTGGGTGTTGCCTTCTGACACACTTCCGGTATGTTAGGGGGTGTGGCATATGCAAATGAGTTATGCTAATGAGCTCCTGCACCTCTTTTTCTACGAAATGACCCCTGATTATCTCTCTCTTTAAGGGTATGTCTCCCCCAGGGTCATAGCCATTTGATTTATCGCCATGCTGAGAACAAATATCTGGTAGGAGGCAGGCCAAAAAAACACACAGTACTCCTTCGTAGAGCCCGTAATTAATTAAGAGAACTCACCAGCGCAAAATATGGCAACGGTTGGTTTACACGGGTTTCAAAAAGAATTATGTAACATCAGTGGTTACACTCATCGACCCCTAACTCACACAGCCCAGGCTAGCCTGGTCTCATCTGATCTGGGAAGGTAAGCAGGATCAGCCCTGGATAGTATTTAGATGGGAGATCACCAAGGATATTCAGGGTTGCTATGTAGAGGCAGGCAATGGCAAACCACATCTGTTCATCTCTTGCCTTGAAAACTGTACAGGGCCGCTACAAGTCAACAGCTCTTAAATATTTCCCTGACCTGGATGGTGCGGGCTAGCCCAGTCTCATCAGATCCAAGCAGGGTCAGCCCAGGTTAGTACTTGGATAGGAGACCACTGAGGAAGTCCAGGGTTGCTACGTAGAGGCAGGCAATGACAAACCACCCCTGACGGTGTCTTGCCTTGAAAACCCTACAGGGTATCCATAAGTCAGGAAGAGGAGATCGGATTTATACCCCACCCTTCACTACCCAAAGGAGTCTCAGAGCGGCTAACAATCTCCTTCTCTTTCCCTTCCCCACAACAGACACCCTGTGAGGTAGGTGGGGCTGAGAGAGCTCTCTTGGGGACTGCCCTTGAGAGAACAGCTCCGGGAGAACTTGAGACTGACCCAAGGTCACACCAGCAACTGCATGTGGAGGCATGGGGAATCAAACTCGGTTCTCCCAGATTAGAGTCCGCGCTCCTAACCACTACGCCACTACACCGAACTGCTAGAGGGCCATCTGACAGCGATCCTGATTATGTGGATTTAGGCAGTTCATGAGAGGGAGGGCAGGAAGGGGTGAGCCAGTGTTCAGCTCTCAGGGACCTTTCTGACATGCCCAGGGAAATCCCAGTTGTCACTTTGGGGTCAGGAAGGAATTTTTCTCCAGGCCAGATTGGCCCAGGGATCCTGGAGTATTTTTGCTTCCCTCTGGGCATTCAGCAGGGGTCACTGAGGGAGGGAGGCAGTGTTCCCTCTAAGCTGAGTTAGTGTGAGCCAGCTCACGGTTTTTTAGCCTCCGGCTCACACAGTTTTGTCTTAGCCCAGGAAGGATGGGCTCCAGAGCAAACTAATTCATGCGGTAGCCAAATCGCTCTCTCACAACTTTAATGCCGGTAGCTCACAAAGCAGAATGTTTGCTCACCAGACCCCACAGCTTAGAGGGAGCATTGGCGGCAGGGAAAGGCAGTTGTGAATTCCCTGCGTTGTGCCGGGGGTCGGACTTCATGACCCTTGAGGTCTATGTTTCCAGAACTGAAGTAAATAAATAAGTGTATAAAACGACGAAAAGGCATACTTGGACGCCCCTCATTTTCTAATACTGTGCTTCTCTTTCGTGGCTGATTCTCTGCCTCGAGAAACCTTTGTCTCCACATCAGTCTGACGCTGCCACCGCCGCCCCTCACGCACGGACCTCCGTGTCAATTGCAGCTTTGCCTCACATGGTGCTCTTTGAGCTGGCAATTATGTCAGGAGAAAAATCACAGGAAGTCTGCAAATGACTGGCACCTAACAAGTACAATTATGGATCAAAAAAAAAAAAAAAGAATTAGTTTCCCTTGTAATAGAAGAGTTTCCAAGCAAATGTGGGGAGGGGTTGTTTTCTCTTTAGCCCGGCTGCCGGGGGTCATCCACTTCTCCTAAACATGACTCTGTGACCCGTTTGATTTCGGGTTCCCACACTGCAGGTTGCTCCGCTCTTGCTTTTCCAGCGTAGGTTTCTTTGGATTTACTTTGATTTTTCACTCAACTTTGTGCAGCTCGCCAGGCAGTGAAGACAAATGATAGGAGAGAGAAAGCCACACACTGGCAGTTGCTGAGGAGCTGCAAGAAAAGCAACATGTCTCGCCCACGCCATCAAAGGACACATCTGTGCACAGCTGTTCCAAGCTGCTTCTTGACCACTTTCCTTGATGTGGCTTTCCCAAAGAAAGCTGGGTGTAAGGCCTGTGGAGTGGGGTTGCCAGCTTCCAGGTGGGGACCTGGAGATCTCCTGCTATGGCAACCAATGCTCCCTCTAAGCTGTGGAGTCTTGTGAGCAAAAATTCTACTTTATGAGCCACTGGCATTAAAGTTGTGAGCAAGCCATTTGGCTGCTGCATACATTAGTTTGCTCTGGAGCCGTCCTTCCTGAGCCGAGACAAAAAAGTGTGGGCCAGAGGCTAAAAAACTGAGCTAGCTCACACCAATTCAGCTTAGAGGGAACACTGATTTACAACTGATTTCCAGATGATAAATGTGCAAGTCTGAGACATATTTGAGCCAGTTTGGTGTATTGGTTAGGAACACAGACTCTAATCTAGGGAGAACTGGGTTTGATCCCCCACTCCTCCATGTGCAGCTGCTGGTGTGACCTTGGGTCAGTCACAAGTTCTTTCAGAGCTGTTCTCTCAAGAGCAGTCCTCAAAAGAGCTCTCTCGGCCCCACCTACCTCACAGGGTGTCTGTTGTGGGTAGGGGAAGGGAAAGGAGATTGTAAGCCAGTCTGAGACTCCGAGCAAAGAGCAGGGTATAAATCCAATCTCCTCCTCCTCCTCCTCCTCTTCTTCCAGTTAAAATAATGTTACAGTGTCCGCTGCCACCACCCTGTTGCCTTTATCTCTCTCTTCTCTTTACCAGGATTTTTTTTTTTAAATCACCCCTCTTGTATTTGGGCTACCCTGTGTGTGTTTCTGTCCCCGCCTCCTGTGGTGGCCATTTTGTGGTTGGCTCCACCTCCCAGAGTGGCCATTTAATGTTTGGTTCTGCCTCCCACAGTGGCCATTTGGTGGTTGTGCCCATCATCCTGCATTTGAATGCCAAAGTTACCCATGGGCTCATAAAGTTTGGGGACCCCGAGCGATAGACTACGATAGCTTTGGCCCGGTCCGTTGTGGAGGGTTCACTAAGTGCAAACAGCAGCCGAGCTGGGACCTCGCAACAGTGGCCACCCACCGGATCCTTTGGGAATTGGCTCGACAACCTACAGTTCAGAAGGACAAGTTCAGTTCAGGACTGGAGAGGTCAAAAGGGCCTTGGAATGTGACTTTCAAATGGGAGGCTGGCCCTCTTCCCCTCATTTGTTATCATTGCGCTCTTTCAAGGGAATCCAGCTTTTTCAAAAAAAAGAGAGAATATTTTGGCTGGGGAAACTCCTGGAGGATGTTTCCAGTGAATTCACAACACCAGAGCCTGGGGAGGGACTCTATGCGCTGGTCAGCCTTAATAGCCGAATGATAAATGAAAGGAAATGCCACTCCGGCTCCTTTGATTGTGCCGGGAGAACTGTGGCATAGGTATCGAGTAACATCACATGTTGTTGCCAGATCCAGGGAAAGAAAGGGACGTAATGTTCAAGTCGGCTTCATCATTAGGATTTTGAAAGTTCTCTTCCCTTTGGTCTCGCTTCCCCTGTCACCGTGGGCAATTATCTGAAATCAAGGACTTGGAGGAGGGCGAACCGTTTATTTCTTTTACAACGTTAGGGATGGACCAAAGGAACCAATGATCAAATTATGTTCTAATGAAGGCCCTGAACAGCTTCAGACAGGGAGGAGGAGGAGGAGGAGGTATACCCCGCCCTTCACTACCCAAAAGAGTCTCAGAGCGGCTTGCAATCTCCTTTCCCTTCTCGTCCCCACACTCCCTGTGGGGATGATGGAGCTTAGAGAGCTCTTTTGAGGATTGCTCTTGAGAGAACAGCTCTGAGAGACCTTGTGACTGACCCAAGGTCACACCAGCAGCTGCATGTGGAGGAGTGGGGAATCAAACCCGGTTCTCCCAGATTAGAGTCCATGCTCTTAACCATTTCACCAAACCGGCTCTCAGAATGGGTGCTTTCATTGGTGACCTGTTGAACTTTGGAGGGCCTCTGTTGATGTTTCCAAGTCCATCCCTTCCCATTGCTCTGATGGTCCTAATTGATCTGCACCAGCGTGTTTACCATGGATGCCGCCAACACGCACCACCACAAACCGCCCAGACCTCCCAAAACCACATGGAGGGTTGTGGAAGGTTCGTTGCAAACGAGATCACACGAACCTCAGCTCATGAACCACATCTCAGGAGATTTCCGTTGCGAATTTAGGTTTGCAGGCCGGTTCGTGCCCATCCCAACTTTACATGCGCAGACAACCCTGATAGTAAATTGAACTTCCTTCCAGAAATGTGCTGGGGGCTGTTTGTTTGTTTACCATTTAAGAAGAATGATTACAATAATGCTACGTATGCATCCGCCCATATAACATGCAGTTTGGCCCTAAGAAAAAGTGAAGTTTGCACAAACCATCTTGTGTTAAAGAATAACATTTGTAAAGGTCAAGCGGGGGGGTGGGGGGGAAGCAAACCGGGACGTTCTGGGGTCCAGATGTGGGCTGAATGAGCAGAGTTTAAATGCTTCCACCATCTAAGGACGTAAAGAACAGGCACACAATCCCTCTCTCGCTTTCTGCCTCATGACTGACCTTACGGGCAGGCAGCAATTGTCTGCAAACGACTTCATCACTGGGCTTTCAGGCAGCCGGGAAAACAGGCTTTTGATAAGAGGGTTTTGGAAGGAGCTTGTCTTAAAAATATCACGAGCCAAGTTTCCGCTCCAGTGCTCCGCAGGCCGGGTTCTGAAGAGCCACAAAATAGAAACAGGGAAAGGGGAGAAAAAGCCCTCCAGAAATCAGTTTTAATTAGCTATACCGTCAGAGCCTTTGTCCAAAAAAATAGATTTGATAATATCTCCAATAACCTTTGTTGCGTTTGTTATCGCGTAACGCTGTGCCTTTCTCCTGAGCCGAAGACGCCCGCCACCCCTCCCCGTAGTGTCAATTGCTACGAAAGATTAATGTCACCAGGCCCTTCCAGATATTCGAGTGATATTCTTCTGTGTGACTTCCTTCTCTTCCCTGGTATTCAGCCAGCAAAGCTCATCAGCAAAGTTGTATAGCGACAAGTGAAATCTGCCTCGCCTTCTGCCAAGTCCTTCTCCTTTTCTCTCTTCACTGGATCGCTCTCTACCGCCTTTAAAGTGTCACTTCCTCTGTGCTCGAAAGCTGAACTGGGTACTTTGGGGTGTAATGTCCTCTCTGCAGACATAGAGAATGGGTCTGACCAGTGTTCCCTCTAAGCTGAGTTAGTGTGAGCTAGCTCACCATTTTTTTTAGCCTCCAGCGCATACATTTTTTTCTTAGTTCAGGAAGGAGGGCTCCAGAGCAAACTGATTTATGCAAGCAGCCAAATTGCTCACTCACAACCTTAATGCCAGTAGCTCACAAAGTAGAATTTTTGCTCACAAGACTCCACAGCTTAGAGGGAGCATTGGGTCTAACCAAAGGAAATGAAATATTTAATAATGTATGAAGTAAATGTAGGGTTGCCAAATTTAGGCCGGAAAACTCCCAGAATTAAAAGTGATCTCCAGGCAACATGGATCAGGTACCAGGGAGAAAATGGCAGCTTTGGGGGGTGTGGTGGACTCTTTGGTGTCACACACCACTGAGGTCCCTCACCTCTGCCAACCCCACCCTCCCCAGGCTCCACCCCCAAAATCTCCGGGAATTTCCCAACCCATGGTAATCCCAGGGGTCATTTTAAGCAGGAACGCTGTTCCGGGAGTAACAAGCCCAGGAGGGGGCACATATGGTGGTGATGCACTGAGAAAAAAGCAAAAGTATACTAACTTTATCTGTATTTTCATGCTTGTTGGAGGGTAGCTTCCCTGCAAGAGCACAGGAAACCAAAAGTGTCTTTAGTCAAAGGGTAAATCTGGCTTGCCAGCTCTGAGATGGGAAATACCTAGAGATTTTGGGGGTGGAGCCTGAGCAATAGGTGTTGCCTTCTGACACACCTTCAGTGATGTCAGGGGGTGTGGCATATGCAAATAAGTTGTGCTAATGAGTTGTGCTAATGAGCTCCTGCACCTCTTTTTTAATGAAATGACCCCTGGGTAACCCTAAGTAAATTATGAGGCTCTGTGTGCCCTCAACCCTGACCTGGATTACTCAGGCTAGCCTGATGTCATCAGATCTCAGGAGCTAAGCAGGACTGGTCCTGGTTAGTACTTGGATGGGAGACCACCAAGGAAGTTCAGGGTCACTACGCAGAGACAGGTAATGGCCAACCACCTCTGCCCTGACTTGGATGGTCCAGGCTAGCCTGATCTTGTCAGATCTCAGAAGCTAAGTAGGGCTGGCTCTGGTTAGGACTTGGATGGGAGACCACCAGGGAACTCCAGGGTCATAACGCAAAGGCAGTCAACAGCAAAGTACCTCTGAACATCTCTTGCTCGAACGTGCTACGGAGTCCCGAATTCCACTCCTTATGTAGCTGCCCAACCACACCCCACTCCCCACTTCCTTTCTTTGGCTCAGGAGAGTAGGCCTTTGTTTCCCACAGGCTGTGACTCTTGAGTAGGCGGATGTTCACAAGGAGTTCTGCTCACTGTTCATGGACTCTGGCTGACTAGAACTGACTGTCCAGTAAGATTGCCACCAGCAAGGGAGGGGGGCATATGGTTGCCAGGTTAGGAAACTCCTGGATATTTGGGGGTGGAGACTGGGGAGGACAGGGACCTCAGTGGGGCTCCACACCCCAAATCTCCAGGAATTACCTAACCTGGATCTGGCAATCCTAGTGATCAAGCCTCGTTGTTTCAGGCAGTAGAAGAAGCATCACATAACCGAATATCAATCCACAGAAAACTAGGTAGGGAACAAACCTAAGCTTCTCTGTATGTAGGGTTTTTTAAAAAATATGTGCCCGACTATTAGGGCTGCCAAGTACCGGCGACTTACCGGCGGGGGGGGGGAGTTGTTCTCCCCCCGGGAGCTCTTCTGGCGCGTGCGCGCCCCCAACGTGATGACCTCACCTCCGGGTGACGTCATTACACGGGGGAAGTCGTCCTCACTGGACAACTTCTGGGGCAGGGTTCCCCCCGCCGGCCGAATGCCGGCCGGCGGATCGGGAACCCCTATAGCGGGGGATCCCCCGCCCCCCGGGCTGACTTGGCAGCCCTACCGACTATTAGACTGTGTGAATCTCCACCAGCACACTGAAGTGGTACCATCCACCAGGTCTATATTTATCGACTGTGATTATTTTAAAAGGATTTATTTATCACCATCAAGGCACAACCGAATTATGGCAATTCCGTGAGGTATTCCAGGCAACAGATGTTCAGAGGTGGTTTGCCGTTGCCAGCCTCCACGTCGTGACCCTGGTAGTCCTTGGACGTCTCCCATCCAGGTACAAACCAGGGCCAACCCTGCTTGGCTTCTGAGATCTGATGAGATGAGGCTAGCCTGGGCCATCCAGGTCAAGGCTTTCAAAGGATGTAGAAGAAGAGAAAAAGGAGATTGGATTTATACCCTGCCCTTCACTACCCAAAGGAGTCTCAGAGTGGCTTACAATCCCCTTTCCCTTCCCCTCCCCACAACAGACAACCTGTGAGGTGGGTGGGGCTGAGAGAGCTCTCCCGAGAACTGTCCTTGAGAGAACAGCTCTGAGAACTTGTGACTGACCTAAGATCACACTGGCTTCATGTGAAGGAGTAGGGAATCAAACCCGGTTCTCCCAGATTAGAGTCTGCGCTCCTAACCCATGACACCAAACGGAGCCAGTTTTACATTGGGCTTCTTGCCTTTACCTGTTTAAAGCCTTTCATCCCATCCCCAAAACCACTTCCTTTGGGCCTTCACAAGTGATTTGTCACTAACTGAATGGAAACAAGTTTTTTTGTATGGGTGGGTGGGTGTTTGTGGTGGCATCTACCTAGTTCCTCAGAGAGACTGTCAAATGGTGTCAAATGTTAGATTAATACTGGGGAACAGGAAATTGGAGTCTTGTATTTTAATGACCTGGCAGGCGGTCCACTTTCATGATAAATTCCGTCCCCAAGTTGACACATTTTCAAATGTAAATGTTCTCCGGAGTAATAAACGGCGTTCTAATGATGGGAATAATGGCCCAGAAGGTGAGTGCTCCACTCAATCTGGTTCCAAACCCTTGGCGCTCAACGTATAGAGGTGTTAGGTTATGCACTCCAAAGAAAGAAGTAATTATAGCCATATAGCAAAAAAGGAACAATTTATGGGGGTTTGAAGGGGGGAGTGAAGAATTATGAAGAGGATTTGAATCATGAACGGCACGGGCTACTTCATCAGTATGAAACAATGGTTAATCAAGCCCTGTACATAATGTAGTGGCGAATGTTCACATATTAACCAGGGCGCAATGCACTGTGGGATGCTTTATCAAGTTGCCCCCGTGGCTGCTTGCACGACTTTCAACAAAATGAGCTTTTCCGGACTCACCTTTCCAAGGTTGCTTTTTCTTTTTGTTCAGTTTTGAGGGCAAGAAAATCAAAGAGAAGTATAAAAGAGAACAAAAGGAAGAATGGCCACAAGAAATGTCAAATAGAAGGAAGATACATTTGGTGGCAAATGTTGAGATCCATTTGAAAACAACCGGAGAAGCACCGTGGTAAAGATTCCCTACTTGAAATCTGTGAACACAATTTAACACCCCCCCCCCCCGGAAGACACTACATAATATTTCACTGTGTTTATAATTCTCTTACATAGGACAAAAGTTTCCTGGCCACTGGTTTCCCTTCACACAAATATAAATATACTAAAGAAAATTACTCCCCCGCCTCAAAAGTTTGAGATTTGGAAGGGGCTGTGACACAAAATTCAGAGAGTAGAAAATGAGCAATAGTCTCTCAGATAGTTGCAGTGTATTTATTTACTTCATTTGTACCCCACCTTTTCTCCGCAACAAGGACTCACAGTGTCAGAGCCTAGGTACAAGCCGAGTCAGAGCCCAAAGTCAGAGTCCATTCTAAGCCTTTGTCTCCAGCGCTCAAAGGGTGTGGGTGAAACTGGAAGGCTAGTAATGACAACCTGGACTTCATCTGTTGGAACAGGGCTGGAAGGTGCTGGTGGCTTTGCATCAGCTGTCGACAGTGAACTCTAACAACCCTGCAGCTCATCTTCTTGCTTGCCAGCTTCTGCTGCTCCAGAGCTTGCTACACAGGACTCCTCTTCTTTGAGGAGTCCCGTCCTCCTGAGGAGCCCTTCCCTCCTGACTGACCCATGACACACAGTGGCTTACAGCATTCTCCTCTTCTCCATTTTATTCTCACAACAACCCTGTGAGGTAGTTTAGGCCAAGAGTGTGTGACTGGCCCAAGGTCACCCAGTGAGCTTCCATAGCACAAATGGGGATTTGAGCACCAGTGTCCCACATACTAGTCCAACACTCTTAACTGCTACACCTAACTGGCTCAGAGAAGGAATTGTGATCTGGCAGGTCTCAGGTTCAAATGTTTACTAGATTACAAACCTCAGTCTCCTTGAGAAAATGATTGCACAAACGCTAATCTGGGAGAACCAGGCTTGATTCCTCACTCCTCCATATGCAGCTGCTGGCGTGATTTTGGGTCAGACATAGTTCTCTCAGAGCTGTTCTGGAAAGAGCAGTTCTCGAGAGAGCTCTCTCAGCCCCACCTAGAAGAAGAAGAAGAAGAGAAGAGAAGAAAAGATTGGATTTATACCTTGCCCTTCACTACCCAAAGGAGTCTCAGAGTGGCTTACAAACTCCTTTCCCTTCCCCTCTCCACAACAGACACCCTGTGAGGTAGGTGGGGCTGAGAGAGCTCTGACAGAAACTGCTCTTTTCCAAGAACAGCTGTGCCATAACTATGGCTTGCCTAAGGTCATCCAGCAGGTGCAAGTGGAGGAGTAGGGAACCAAACTCAGTTCTCCCAGATTAGAGTCCGCGCACTTAACCACTACACCAAACTGGTGCACCCTACCTCAAGATAATTTGGAGCCCTTCGGTAAATAAACGGAACTATTCATAACTAACTATTGTTGAGGTTTTCCTTTGTTTGCTAAAATGAGTTGAACCTACCAAAATTCCCACTGTTCATGTGGTTTTCTCTTGCGCCTCGTCATACTTTATGTCTCTGCCCACATCCGTAGATGCGGTCTTATTTTCTTGGCGCAAATAATAAATAATAACGTTTGATCCTCTCCCTCTGCCCGTTTCATATCACTTTGAAAGTATCCGCTTTGAAAACCTGCTTTGCCATCAGACCCGGACAGGCATCTGCTATTAATTAAGTCATTTGGCAAAACGAGAAATACAAATTAG
Organism: Lepidodactylus listeri; assembly: GCA_029233225.1. Lineage (NCBI taxonomy): Eukaryota > Metazoa > Chordata > Lepidosauria > Squamata > Gekkonidae > Lepidodactylus > Lepidodactylus listeri. The sequence continues at coordinate 5,192,397 of JARCFY010000016.1, read as the reverse complement.
ATTGTTTTCAACCCAAATAGCGATCTACCAATTATTCTGCCAACTGGAGTGACTTGTGGTTCTTGTTTTTCTTCTAATGTTCTCTTTGGCCTTTGTTTGCTTAGTTATTAACCAGGTTACAGTTGATTCTTTTGATTAAAAGGCTTTTGGGCCAGAATCAATGCATAGGGGAAAACAAAAACGTGAAATCCATCTGAAATCTCTTTGAAATCAAATCTCACTCCTGCCACCCCCTTTGTTTTTGAGGAAAGGGGTTTTGGGTGTTTTTTTGCAATTTTGTGAACGTCATTTTTCATCACAGAGGTTTCTAAAAGGAGACCAAAGGCTAAAAGGTTCTGTCTCTCTCAAAGGCACTACCCACCTTGACAAAAGATCTGAACATTCCTTTAAGCTTGGTTTGAAGGGACTGTTCCACATAGAATGGGCGATATAACATCCAAAAGACTTTTGAATGGTACTTCAAAAGGAGAAGTGAGGGTTACAAGAATCATTTACATGGTTTGCTTCGGCCATTTTTGACCCGGCAAAAACTGTTCCATGTACAAGAAACTCAAATATAAGAGGCCTCATGAAAGGGAAGGGAGCTTTGATTCTTGGAAGCTTCCACCCTGGTTATCTCGTTGGTCTTTAAGAACATAAGAGAAGCCAATGTTGGATCAGGCCAGTGGCCCATCCAGTCCAACACTCTGTGTCACACAGTGGCCAAAAATACCAGGTGCTGCCAGAAGGTCCACCAGTGGGGCCAAGACACTAGAAGCCCTCCCATTGTTGCCCCCCCCCAAGCACCAAGAATACAGAGCATCACTTGCCCCAGACTGAGAGTTCCTGTCTATTGTGGCTAATAGCCACTGATGGACCTCTGCTCCACATGTTTATCCAGTTCCCTCTTGAAGCCATCCATACTTGTAGCCGCCGCCACCTCCTGAGGCAGTGAATTACATGTGTTAATCACTCTTTGGGTGAAGGAATACTTCCTTTTATCCGTTCTAACCCGACTGCTCAGCAGTTTCATGGAGTGCCCACAAGTTCTTGTCTTGTGAGAAAGGGAGAAAAGGACTTCTTTCTCTACTTGCTCTATCCCATGCATAATCTTATAAACCTCGATCATGTCACCCCTCAGCCGTCGTTTCTCCAAGCTAAAAAGCCCCAAATGCTTTAACCCTTCTTCATAGGGGAAGTGTTCCAATCCTTTAATCATCCTAGTTGCCCTTTTCTGCACTTTTCTCAATGCAATAATATCCTTTCTGAGGTGTGGTGACCAGAACTGCACATAGTATTCCAAATGAGGTCGCACCATCGATTTATACAGGGGCATTATGATACTGGCTGATTTGTTTTCAATTCCTTTCCCTTTAGGTTCTACTGGACTCGATTCTAACTATCGTACAAATGTGTTCATTGTAAGAAAGCTTCTTTTCTCCCTCCTATTTATATATTCATACCATGTAATATTTGTGGTCTGGGGTTTTGGAGGTGGCGCCTGAGGAGGGTGGGGTTTGGGGAGAAGAGGGGCTTCGATGTGCATTAATACCAAATGGTCCACTTTCCAAAGTGGCTGTTTTCCCCAGAGGAACTGATCTTTGTCACCTGCAGCAGTCTTGCACTCCCAGATCTCTAGCCATAGAACCATGAGAATATTAAACACTGGCCCAATCTGCATCTAGCACTTGCTCTGTTGTTTTACCAAACCCACACTGGAGCAGAAAAGGATACAGCTCAAAACCACCTTCAAATACCCCGGGCCAACACCGTACTGACTGCAGAGTCACCCCCGAACGGCCATAAAACGGCCATAAATCTATGCAGATCATACCATAAAACCAAGAGATCAAATGAAGTCAAAGCAGCATGCACTCTGGACACTATTGAATCCAACAATCAATCCAAGTGAAAGTGGCATGCAACGCAGAGGGGAATTTCTGTTCCAGCGTGGGTTTGGTAAGACAGCAGTGCAAATGTTAGATGCAGACTGGGCCATTGTGAAGGTACAGGTTCATGGAAAACGTTAATAACTTAATATGCAGAAGACGGCTTTTCAGCGTTATCCTGCAAATTACCGGTTCCAACTTGATAAAGCCACGCGGGCGAAACGTGGTGTATATCTGAAGCCGGCATTCCCGTATTTCCTTTTTGGAACTGCTTGGGTGGAATTCTTTTGGCATTCCTTTGGGAACCACTTAAGCGGTTTCTTTCTGAAAACTCATTTTCCTCCCTGACATTGGGAACATGCTGTCCATTGGAAACTTGGGAGGAAGCGAGTGGTATTGGATGAATTCCGGACTCTGCGAGCCTTAGAAAACATTTATGTTGAATTATTTACGCCCATGAGATGAATTATTTTTGCCAAATTAATTTCGGTATGGTAGGAATGATGATGTATGAAATGGAATTTGCATAACTGGTTCCTTTAATTAATTATAAATGAGCAGTTTCTTAATCATTGCAGAATATTGTTCGTGCAATTATTAACGCCATGCACAGGATTTTTTTTTCTCTTTTCTTTTCTGCACATACTGTGTGCCTCATTCTTATTTTTTACCACCTGGAGGTTGGTAACCCACCACTGACAGAGAGTGTGTGACGGGCCCACAGTCATCCAGCCTGTGCACTTGCTTTGTCTTCAGTTCCCCGCTGCACTCCACAGTAATACTGACGGTGGTGGAAAGTGCCAAGTCACAGCTGACTTATGGTGAACCTTTGGGATTTTCAAGGCAAGAGACGAGCAGAGGTGGTTTTCCACTGCCGTTTCCATTGCCTGCCTCTGCACAGCAACCCTGGACTTCCTTGGTGGTCTCCCATCCAACTACGGCTGACACTGCATAGCTTCCAAGATCTTTTTTTTAAAAAACCCCTCAAAATAACTTCCGGGATCTGACAAGATCAGATAAATACATCCAGGCAGAGGTGGTTTGCCACTGTCTGCCTCTGCGTAGCAACCCTGGACTCCCCTGATGATCTCTCTTCAAGTACTCGCCAGAGTCAACCCTACTTAGTTTCTGAGATCTGAGGAGATAATGCTAGCCCAAGCCATCCAGGTCAGGGCAGAGATGGTTTGCCATTGCCTGCTGTCAGCTAATGCTGCCATCTCCTGCCTGGGTGGTGGGATGAGTGCACTCTTGACATCGGGTCTGTGGAACATTATGTTATATTTCTCATGGCATTCTTATCACTCTCCGAGCTGCTCTGACCTTGAGAGGCTGCTGGCGCCTGCCCATGTATCTCTTCTCCTGTCCACCTCTAATTCTTCCCGCTCTTCCCCTGTGGACTGTAAAACAGTATTTTGAGCGCCTTTTATTTGATTTGGTGATTAGTTGCATTTCCTTTCCAGGCCCTTTTTGAATTCTGTATAATTGTCCTGATCGAGGCTGTGTCAGCCATTTCTAACACAAGAAGTGCAGATGGCCACAACAGACCTTTCTCAATAAAGACTTCCTTCTCTGAGACATTTGTTGTTGACTGACTCTGTAGGACTCTCACACCTGCCTCTGCGTGGCAACCCTGGACTTCCCTGATGATCTCCCTTCCAAGTACTAACCAGGAGTGACCCTGCTTAGTTTCTGAGATCTGATGAGATCAGGCTAGCCAAGGCCATCCAGTTCATTGCAGAGATGGTTTGAAATTACCTGCCTCTGCGTAGCAACCCTGGACTTCCCTGATGATCTCCCTTCCAAGTACTAACCAGGGCTCGCCCTGCTTAGTTTCTGAGATCTGAAGAGATAAGGTTAGCCTGGGCCATCAACATCAGGGCAGAGATGGTTTTCCACTGCCTGCCTCTGCGTAGCAACCCTGGACTTCCTTGGTGGTCTCCCATCCAAGTACTACGCAGGGCTGGCCCTGCTTAGCTTCCAAAATTTAACAAGATCAGGCTGGTCTGGACAATCCGGGTTATGGCAACACTGATAGGACAGATCAATTTAAATAAATGAACAATTTTTAAAAAATTAAAATGTATATTCATCCTTTTTGCCCCATCAGAGTTAATGATGAAATAAAGCTGGGAAATCCATGAAGGGATAAATACTTCAGAACCGTTATTACAAATGAGGTTGACTGTTGTGCATCTTGTTGTTGAAGGCGGATGGAGCATTGTAGGATTTCCAAGGATGTTATAAGCACCGCATTGAGAGCTCCGTGGAACCTGACTTTCAATTCTGCTTCCAGCTAATGGGGGGGGGGGGGGGGGGGACGACATACGGGATAGCCCCGAGGTCAATTCCAAAGGAAATAGCAAATGCAGTAACCGCCTTGGCTTTGTGCCGTCTTGAAGGAACCGAATCCCGTCTGAAAATCCCGTGGCAAATGATGGCCATTAATGGCAACAATTGCCCTACGTTATTTTCTCAGGTGGCAAGCCTTTCAGGTATAATGCAAGCCTTTCAACGGCCCACCGGGAAAGTTAGCAGAACGCCCCAAATATTTCAGGGAATAAGTAACCCTCCATTTGCTAATGATAAGCCCTGTGTCAATTAGGGATAATAGGTTTAAAAGCCCTTCATTAAATGGTGAAATGCCAGCTACCAGGTATTTCCCCGTCTCCTCCAGGGAAATGTTTGCATTCCTTTTTTTTAAAAAAAATTATTCTTCAAGGAGCAGAAATTGGGTCATTCCACACAATCTCTTTTCACGTATTCGTATTTCATTCCTTTGCCGATTCCATGGAAAGAATAAATTAAGCCGTGAAGTACGTTGGGGATTTTGAATTTCTTTTCTGAAATCTGAAAACGTCAGCAGAAGACTGGAAATAGCGCCTCTCACTACAGACCTAACTTGTCAGATCCACCAGCCAGGGCCATTTTAAATCCCAGCATTGTTTGATCGATTGATTGATCAGTCAATTGTTCATTTGGGATTTGTGCCCAACCTCTCCAATATCTTCTTGAGACAGTGAGTGTTTTTTAAAAAGCAACATAATGTAACAGAAATAAAGCGATAGCGATACAAATATACAAAGCACTAGTGGAAATACTGTTGCCAAATTCCAGGTGGCACCTGGAGATATCCTGCCGTTACAATGGATCTCCAGGAAACTAAGATCAGTTCTCCCTGGAGAAAATGGCTGCTTTGGAGGATGGACTCTCTGGCATTATACCCTGCTGAGGAAGAGGAGGAGGAGGAGGTTGGATTTATACCCCACCCTTTACTTGGAGTCTCAGAGCAGCTTGCAATCTCTTTTTCCTTCCCCTCCCTGCAACAGACACCCTGCAGTAATGCTCCCTTTAAGCTGTGGAGTCTTATGAACAAAAATTCCACTTTGTGAGCTCCTGGCATTAAAGTTGTGAGTAAGCGATTTGGCTACTGCATAAATTAGTGTGCTCTGGAGCCACAAACACGTGTGAGCCGGAGGCTAAAAAACTGTGAGCTAGCTCACACTAACTCAGCTTAGAGGGAACACTGCCTGTGAGGTCGGTGGGGCTGAGAGAGCTCTTTCGAGGACCACTCTTGAGAAAACAGCTCTGAGACAACTTGTGACTGACCCAAGGTCACACCCTCAGCTGCATGTGGACGATCAGGAAATCAAACCCGGTTCCTCCGGATTAGAGTCCATGCTCCTAACCACTATACCAAACTGAGGTCCCTCCCCACCCCAAACCCCGCCCTCCCCAGGCTCCACCCCCAAAATCTTCAGGTATTTCCCAACCCAGAGCTAGCCGGCCTAAAGCAGAAAGTGGTAGAGCAGATACAGTGATCTGGTAAAACTCGACAACAACAAAAGCATTGTACAGCAGATGGATGTTAAAACAGCTATCAAGAAATCCAGCTGCAACAGACATTGACAACACAAAAGCACTAAGCTGATGAAGGGAGCTTTGACTCTTGAAAGTTCAATACCCCTCCCCCCCCAAATCTCATTGGTTTCTCAGGTGCCACTGGACTCGATTCTGGTCTACTGACTGACATGCCTTCCCTCTGAAACATAAAAGCAGGTCATTAAAAAGCATAATAGTAATGAATAATTATCGTATGGCATTGTGTGCTATAGCCAGGAGATCCTAAGACTGTCTGGCAGCCTTAAGTTCTAGCTCTTTTTAGCATTATGCACCTCTAGGTGATGAGCTAGACTTATCTTTTGGGCTGAGAGAGCTCTGAAAGAGCTGTCACTGACCTAAGGTCACCCGACTGGCTTCATGTGGAGAAGTGGGGAATCAAACCCGGTTCTCCAGATTAGAGTCCGCCACTCTTAACCACGACACCACGCTGGTTCGCATGAAAAGCATAAATAGCTGGGTAGGGGAGAGGACCAGATCTATAAAATAACAGTAGAATTATTATGTCCGCTGACCGCCACCAGTGATATGCAGTCCGAGCTTGGCTCCAGGAAATAATAGGGGCCAAGGATCCTGGACCTCCTAGTATGCACCAATAGGGACTTTGGCGGGAAAATCAAACCCTCCAATGGGACTGTGGGTGTCTCTCAGGGGGCTGCATATAGTTGGCCGCATCAGCTGGTAGTTATTGTTGTTGTGTACCAATAAACTATGAGCTGATCTCCACGCTGTTGTCCAGCTTCTCCATGCGTCGAACTCGGCACGCAACAGGAATGGAATAAGTTTTTAGTTGAAAGCCCGTGTGGACAAGGAGGTTTTATGAATCTTCAAGGAGGACAGCAGTCTATGGCAGAACACCACCACTGAGAAAGCAATGCTCCCTTTAAGCTATGGAGTCTCGTGAGCAAAAATTCTACTGTGTGAGTTCTGGCACTAAAGTTGTGAGCAAACAATCTGGGTGCTGCGTAAATTAGTTTGCTCTGGAGCCATCCTTCCCGAGCTAAGACAAAAACGTGTGAGCCGGAGGCTAAAAAACTGTGAGCTAGCTCACACTAACTCAGCTTAGAGGGAACACTGGTCACCACCCTTGTTTCTGGGACCAGGGACACCAAAACTAATGCTCGGGAAGGAGACCTTAATTGGTAAAACCGACAATATGGGAGGAGATACTCTATGTTTGAAGCTGTTCAGGGCCTTCATGAGAATGTAATTTGATTGCTGGTTCATTCATGACTGATCATCTTATCTATGTTTTTAAATCTAGCCTAGCCAGTTAGTTTGACCACACTCAGATTAACATGGTGATGGTCTACTGAATACAGAATTTGGAAGTTGGAAGAGCGTGCGTACCCTTTTCTAAGTAGATACTTACATACTGCGTGTACTTTCTGTATACTTGATATACTTTTTTGGGATCGGGTGTTACCGTGCGGTATTTAATTTGCAAAAGGAAGAACCAATTTACAAAAGTCAGATGATCAGAGGAAGTAGAAAAATTACCTCAGACTTCTAAGACCAGAGGTGGACAGATTGGTCTCTCAGAGTTCGGCGCTTTCACAAACACTGGCTGCATTCAGACCGGCAGTTCGGCCCGATATAGGCACCTTTCACAAATGGATTAAATGGGCCCATTCACACAGCCACAGCTGTCAGGCATTCCCTGGGCGTACTCACCCCGTCAGAGGACGACTTGGAGCCAGGTTAAAAAGCCACCATTTCCAAAATGGTGTTTTTGTTTCCTCGTGCATTCATCGCGCATGGCTGTCTGTCTGAAGACAGGGAACACACGCAGAATGGATCTGGCAGTCTGAACCTGCAGATCTGTTCTGCCGCTAGGGGAGCGGCTTTAAAAAAAAATTACCCATGTGTTCATGTGCGTGCGCATGAATTTTGCCCATTTTTGCAGTGCGCTCCGTGGCTGTTGTGCTACAACAATGTGGATGCTTTCCCACGGGATGTCTCAGTGGGTAACCCACAGTAGGGTGTGCTGTGTGGCTGATATGTCCCGGAGCATTTTAAACTGGGTCGATTAGAGGCGGCACTATATCACAGCAAGCTGCCAGTCTCTCTGCAGCCACTAAATAACACACTTTCAATCCACATTCAATGCACTTCGCAGCTGGATTATACTGCGTGAAATGGCGAAATCCACTTGCAGAACGGTCCCTGACGTGGATTGAACCTGCATTATTTAGCATGTGTGAACGTTCCACCATTTCCCTGAGCAGATTCAGATACTGGGGTGGGCCTTAACATTCCACTGAGCCAAGCTTGAAGTCTTCCTCCAACCTAAGGGGCCTTCCTCCAATTTAAGCAGCTCTTCCACTGGAGGAAGACTCCTTAGATTAGAAGAAGACTCATTGGAGGATGGTTGTTTCTTCCTCATTGGTTCTCTGGCTTAAGCCAATGTGCCAGTTATGTCCCAAGTATTTATAAGCATGAGGTAGAGTCTTGTGAAGGACAGGAGCTCAACCTAACCCAGAATCTTCACTTTGACACCTCAGTCAGACTGGTGGTAGAAAATGCCATTAAGTTGCAGCCGATTTATGGAGACACCCATAGGGTTTTCAAGGCAAAAGAATAATAAAGATGGCTTGCCATTGTCTGCCTCTGCATAGCTACTCTGGACTTCCTTAGCGGTCTCCACCGAAGTACTAACCAGGACAAGCTCTCCATAATTTCTGAGATCTGACAAGATCAGGCTTGCCTGGGCCATGTTGGTCAGGGCAAAGATGGTTTGCCATTGCCTGCCTCTGCACAGCAACCCTGGACTTCATTGGTGATCTCCCACCCAAAAAGGAACCAGGGCCAACCCTGCTTAGCTTCTGAGATCTGCCGAGACTGGGCTAGCCTAGGCAATCCAGGTCAGAACAGAGGTGGTTTGCCATTGCCTGCCTCAGCATAAGCAACCCTGGACTTCCTTGGAGGTCTCCCATCCAAATACTAACCAGGGCTGGCCCTGCTTAGCTTCTGAGATCTGAGGAGATAAGGTTAGGCTGGGCCATCCAGGTCAGGGCAGAGATGGTTTGCCATTACCTGCCTCTGCGTAGCAACCCTGGATTTCCTTGGTGGTCTCCCATTCAAGTACTAACCAGGGCTGACCCAACTTAGCTTCTGAGAGCTGACAAGACTAGGCTAGCCTGGGCCATCCAGGTGAGGTTCACTCAGGTTAAAGTAGCTTGATATTTGTCTCCAATGGAAAGCAAAGCTATTCCTTTCTTTGAACGAGTACAAAAACGGGCCCCAAAATTTTGAAAACACAAATGTTTGTTTTACAGCAGTGAGGGGATCTGGGGGAATTCAAGCAAGCAAGAGCCCCAGTGATAAATCGTTTGCATATTGTGCAATATACGATCTTAATGATCAAATGACAGACTTCATATCAGTTGGGTTTTATTAAAGTGACACCAGACATTTACCCAAGGAATAAGCGGCGCTGACATTGCAGGAGGATGACAGGGTAAAGCTAGAGGCAGAACTGAGCGGCCGCGAACGGGGCATTCCTTAATGCCTTCTCAATTTCTACATCCTTTGCTGAATTCCTAACTTTCCCCCCCTTACCATATCAGAAAATTCTTTTGCCGTGAAGAACCTTTCGAAAGTAGCCACGATTCCCACTGGACCAAGTGCACTAAAAGCTGAATATAAAATTAACACTTATCTAGGGGAGCGAACAAATATTTGGAGAGACCTATGAAGCCCAGCCACGAACAATGACAGAACTGAGTTTGATGAGAACAAAATATCACGTGGGCTAGAGCGAACCAGTCTTTCTTGGCACAGACGCAGCATTCGGAAACCCTTGGCTGTTGACAGGTCTTTGAATTCAATCGAACAAATTCTCAGCAAAAAAAAAGAAAAAGAAAGTTAAGGTATAAAAGCTTTCCCCTCTCAGAGCGATAGAAATCTTCAAAATTATGTCTGGTGCAGAAAAAACGGATAGGGGGGAAATGTGTCTCCTTCCGCCAGAATTCTAGACATCAGGATCACCCTATGAAACTGGATGGCCTGGGGGTAGCCTGATTTCATCAGATCTCAGAAGCTAAGCAGGGTCGGCCCTGTTTGGTAACTGGATGGGAGACCACCGAGAAAGGGAAGTGTCTCTATGCAGACGCAAGTGATAGCAAACCACCTCCCAACAACTCTTCCCTTCATCCTTCCGGAACCAAGGCAAAAATGTGTGAGCCGGAAGCTAAAAAAAGCTGTGAGCTAGCTCACATTAACTCAGCTTAGAGGGCACACGTGATAGCAGGAGATCTCCAGGTGCCACCTGGCAGTTGGCAAGGCCATCAAACCCAGTCTGTGTTTCTCACCTTTGTGGCTATTGTGTCCCCACACTTGGATCCCATCAAAACACTTGATATATCTAGTAAAACAGCAATGCACTTTCGGCAACAACCGGAAATACGTTTCCTTTAAGGAAAAGACACAAGATTTTACCCTCCTCCTCTGCCCCCCCCCCCAAATAATTATAAGGAGCTCCTTTCATTATTGCCAGTGAAACTAAAACAACCATTAAAGAATAATTACGTCTGTGACAGAGACCCAATACAAGGCCATCTCCTCACTTCCCATAAATCTGCATAAAGCTATTTGCTTTTCAGGGGGAGGGGATTAGGTTGTTGATTTACATCTGATGAGAATCGGATCGGGAAAGATGACTCGGAAATTATATTTAGCCACGACCAGCGGGCTAACCTTGTGTCACTAGGCTGGATTTGTGCATTTCCTCGACTCATCCATCATCAAGATTTAATTAACCTCTAATCACAATGATATAACTTGAACTACCGCTGCCAGATTTTCCATAGCAGAGAACAAGCTTGTTTGTTGTGGCCAGGAAATACATTGTGCAGGGCGACGGCGCATGGTGAGTAATTCATGGAACACATTGCCGTGAGGAGCGACTTCAAGGCTTGATTTTTTTTTTAAGAGGAGGCAAAAAAAAGGGGGAGATTTTCAGTTAGAGGGGAAGAAGAAGAGGAGAGATTGGATTTATACCCCGCCCTTCACTACACAAAGGAATCTCAGAGCGGCTTACAATCTCCTTTCCCTTCTCCTCCCCACAACAGAAACCCTGTAGGTGGGGCTGAGAGGCCTCTTTTGAGAACTGCCCTTGAGAGAACAGCTCTGAAAGAATTTATGACTGACCCAAGAACATAAGAGAAACCATGTTGGATCAGGCCAATGGCCCATCCAGTCCAACACTCTGTGTCACACAGTGGTCAACACCCAGGTGCCATCAGGTGGTCCACCAGCAGGGCCAGAACTCCAGAAACCCTCCCACTGTGGACCCCCAAGCACCAAGAAGACACAGCATCACTGCCCCATACATAAAAACAGAAGAGAAGCCAGGTTGGATCAAGCAAACGGCCCCTCCAGTCCCACCCTCTGTGTCACACAGTGGCCAAAACCCAGGTGCCATCAGGAGGTCCACCAGCATGGCCAGAAGTTCTCCCACTGTTGCCCCCCGCCAAGCATCAAGAATACAGAGCGTCACTGCCCCAGACAGAGTGTTCCATCCATACGTTATGGCTCATAGCCACTGATGGACCTCTGCTCCCTCCCTTCGTAAAGCTATATTCCTTTATCCCATTCATTTCCACACAACAGCTGAGATACAGGTTGCTATTATCCCCGTTATACAGAACAGAAAAAATCCGCCTGAAGTCACCCAGCGAATAATACATAATTTTTGTAATAAAGCTGTGAATTTTGCTTTGGTGAAACTAGCAGGTTCGTAGATGTACTATAGCCAGTCTGTTCACTATGTGTGGTCTTGGCAGTGATTAGCCAACCTGCTGTGAGGTCACAGAGGATCTGAAGTGTCATGGGTCCTCTGGTCACCATCGGCATGGCAACTCAGATGACACAGAGGGGGTGTGATGAACAGGGCCCATCCGCTGCTTGTTAAATGGGACTGAGGAGGTCATAGAATTCAACTTTTGGTTGTATCATGGGCAACTTTGAGGATGTTAAACCACATAAATATTGTGCGCGCTTTGGGCTTTCCAGTGACACCTCATCAGCACAAATTGGTTGAGTCGTTTGGGAGCCCTTTGGCGAAACCGCAGACGAAAAGATATGTGTCGTTTATTACGTGGTAGTCTTATTCTAAAATTAGAGCTTTCAACTGTTGGAGTGTTGAGGGCGGGTGGAACAAAGCCCTTAAAATCTTGAGGCGTAGTTTTAAGATTCACAGGGCATTGCCAAAGAATTAAAGCTTCTGTCTGGGAGCATCTTTGCTTCCAATTCTTTCGCCATTTAAATCCTTTCTGCAACTGTAGGAATGAGATTTTTTTTTTCTGGGAAAAGAAAGGAAACCCGAAATTCTTGGAATTCAGATATGAAGGAGATGTGCCACCCACCACTTCACATCCAAGGACTTTTAAGCCTTTAATTGTGGGAATTCAGAGTGACCAAGGTCCATTCAGCACTTGGATATTATCCCTGGTTTTATCAGAGTTCAGCTCTCAACACAATACCTTGCATTTATCCCTGGTTAGAACAGCATCTGTTTATCCCAGGACAAGCATGGAGTGAATCTGGGGTGACCTCAATGTGATGTGGAAACCAAAAATACCCCGAGATAATTACAGGGGTGAACTCGCGTGTAGTGTGTAAATTCAGGGAAAGGGCCGAACCAGCATTTAAGGTCTAGTGCAGAAAGGACCAATGGGAGGGGATAGATTATCCTGTTTCAACCAGGATCCTCTGTGAGATCACCTTTTGGGCACTATCTAGAGAAAAGATAGTGTACTGGATGAATGGACCGCTGGTCAGCACCCCCCCCCCCCCCGGCTGTTCTCATAAATAAGGTATTCAGAAAGAGGTTGTTCTGCCCACAGATCTGGGCCTGGGAAGTTTTCAAGCGCAATTAAAACAGACAGAAAGAAAAAAGTATGCGAGCTACAGGTAGCTTTGCATCAGAATATGTTCATTTTTTGGAGCAGATGTGATTGGCTGAATCCCAAAAGGCCCCCAAGCGATGTTTCCTGCATTTTCAGTTGATAGTTCCAGTCCTCTTAGCTTGTAGATAAGGTTGGTATGCAATGCTTTGTAAACTCATACTAATTTAAACTGCACACACCCCCACCCCTTGGCTATTGCCTTCCTCTGATCTGCACACTTCCTTCCAGTTTTCATTCGTCAGGATGAGATCAATCCAGCAGACGTTGCCGAAGCTGGAGGGAGTTTTCGCACCGACTTCAATAAACCCGGAAGAATACCTCATGCTTCCAGGAGCCAAAAGCCGATTCAATGGCACGGTGGAATGTCAAAAGCAAATACTTCCCCCGTGTTACTAGTCTTTAAGTTATCAGATTCATATCTGAGACAGGAGAAGCATTTGCTTTGGATACAGCAAGCAATTTATGGTAAACATACCACATGTCCAGGGAAGAAGGTATCTGTTAACGCAGAGGGACAGATGTCTGCTAGGATGCGATCTGCAAGGGGCCATGTCTTACCAAGTTTGATCCCATCGATCATTTCTGCTAATGGAATAGTGGCCAATTTGCCCTGATTCCCCCCTTCTGCTGTATAACCCCAATGTGTCCCCCCAAAGCAGAATTTTTAGGGAGATCATATTGGATTAAATGTAAAAAAAATCAATTGCCTTGGAAGCACAGAAGCTGTATGCAGTATCCCAGATCCTCCACATTTCCTGGCTAAGGGAAAATACCGTTCAAACAAATTCCAAAGATGACCTGACTCCAATGGTAAAAAGAGAAAGAAATTTCACTTGCAAAAATAGAAGCACATCGTACATGACATATTCCTGTAGGTATGTTTAACTTATTGTGAACGGATTAACTTCAAAACAGGTTAACTCGCTACAGCTCCGAGCCCAGGTAAGAGAGAGAAGAAGAGAGGTCCCATATAAGATAAAATACAGAAGGCAAGCAAGGGCCAAAGAGGTGCAGCATCTAACCGACGAGAGGGTGGGGACATCTGCCAAGTGTACTCTAGTGAACGAATTCTCTCAATGCTTTCCCTCCCAGATCCTCTTGCATGCAGAGTTACAAGGCGTTAGCAATTCTTGTAAGCCCGTGGCTATTTTCCTTCTTGAAGAATGTACTGTTGAAGTTATGTAGAGCTGTGTCATTTGTAGAGCTGTGTCATTTGCTTTGTAATTTATTCCTCGCACAAGAAATTGGATATACTTTGATAATCATGGTCATCGCCATTCAGATGAAGTTTCCTTCTAAACGAAGATCCCTTCCGGAGACTTTCATCAACTGATCGCTTCTATGGACCATTCCTGTATATATTTCTATACATATTTCTAGGCATTATCTCTTTAATGTTTGTAATATATTTGTATTGAATAAGATTTTTTTGCAGTTTCCTTTGGTCTTTCGTTTTGAGTTACAATACCCAACAGCTCAGTGGACTGTGCAGGAAGATCCGAAGCAGGGAATTTCCATTCTATGACCAAAAGTACCTTCCACTAATGGAAATGATCCGTGGGATCCAGCCCACTCCAGCGCATGTTGTGAATAGGCATGTCCCCCCCCCCCTTCACACTTTAAGAGTTCACTCTATCCAATGCCACTGTCACATGCAGCCGACAGATCCCACCATGTCAAATGCAAACTAATATTCAAAAGAGTTTGGAAGTAGCAGCAGCGAAAAAATCTTCTTAGATCCAAGCAGCTTTTCTGCCAAGAAGAAGAAGAGGAGGAGGAGGAGATTGGGTTTATACCCCGCCCTTCGCAACCCAAAGGAGTCTCAGAGCAGCTTACAATCTCCTTTCCCTTCCCCTCCCCACAACAGACACCCTGTGAGGTCGGTGGGGCTGAGGGAGCTCTTTCGAGGATTGCCCTTGAGAGGACAGCTCTGAAAGAACTTGTGACTGACCCAAAGTCACACCAGCAGCTGCATGTGGGGGAGTGGGGAATCAAACCCGGTTCTCCCAGGTTAGAGTCTGAGCTCCTAACCACTACATCAAACTGAATCTCAGAAAGGACAGTTCCCCTTGACTACCAAAAAATGGAATGACGGGAGCTGTGTGTATGAAAGCCATGTTGGATGGGGGCAATTGTAAGCAAGAGAATTAGGTGAGGTTGAGTGGGAAAGATAGCTGGATCCATGCCAATGTTTGGTCCACAGATTAATAATCAAATCTCTTTTCAACTGTCCCAAAGTGCAATTATGATGCTATTACCCATACTATCTGTATACATACATAAGGGCCATCAAGTTGCAACTGACTTGAAGTGACTGGCTTATGGCTTTCAAGGCAAGTGAGAAGCAGAGGTGGTTGGCCATTGCCTTCCTCTGCAGAGCCTTCCTTGGTGGTCCCTCATCCAAGTACCTACCCTCCTTAGCTTCCAAGACCTTATGAGATTGGGCTATACTGTGCCATCTTCCCTCCAAAACTGCCTGTTAAGCATTTCTGATTTCTAACAGTATTTCCCACTCTCTAGATGCTGTGAGTTAAGTCAGAAAAGCATTGTGGTGTAGTAATTAATATGTTGGACTGGGAAGACCCGGGTTTGAGTCATGTGTGATCTTGGACCAATCTCTGTCTCTATGTCTATCTGTCTGTCTCTCTTTCTCTGTCCATCTAATCAACCAAAAAGGTTGTTGTGAGGATCAAATTGAGCTCTTTGGAAGAGGAATGGGACAAAAAAGTATACCGTGGAGGAGAGAAGGACCATTTTTGCAGTAGTGAAATGCGCCACATTGATGTTTTAAAATCGGTGCACTATGTGAAATTTTCCACAGTAGATTTTTCCTCACCACACAGAAACCTGAAGTTTTCTCCTTCTCTCACCACATTTTCAGAATCCCCGGTTTCAGCGGGTTCCAAAAACGCAGAGAAAGAAGGGGGAATCTTTGGGTTTTTTACCTGGTGAGGAAAAATCTACTGAGGAAAATTTCACGTAACATAGATTTAGAAACGTCGATGCAGGGAATTTCACTACTGCGGAAATGGTCAAGGACAAGGCATGAAGCTTTGGGTTGCCCCTGGGGTGAAAGGCAGGGTACGAATGAAGCTAGCAAATTAATAATTAACAGGGGTCATTTCGTAGAAAAAAAGGTGCAGGAGCTCATTAGCATAACTCATTTGCATAACTCATTTGCATATACCACACCAACTAACATACCGGAAGTGTGTCAGAAGGCAACACCCACCCCTCAGGCTCCACTCCACAGGTGAGTGAAACTGACCTGCTCTTCCTCCATTCCCTTCCCCATCCA
Organism: Lepidodactylus listeri; assembly: GCA_029233225.1. Classification (NCBI taxonomy): domain Eukaryota; kingdom Metazoa; phylum Chordata; class Lepidosauria; order Squamata; family Gekkonidae; genus Lepidodactylus; species Lepidodactylus listeri. The sequence goes on along the minus strand of JARCFY010000016.1, from coordinate 5,176,423 downwards.
ATACTTTGTGCAATAAAAATAAGCGTAAAGAACACACCCTCATTCTCTTCCTGCTCCCTTGAAACCACCAGGTTTCAAGTAGACTTGAGACACCCAGGACATGTGCACCGCCCATCCCTTCCCCTTCCCCTCCCCACAACAAGACACCCTGTGAAGTAGGTGGGGCTGAGAGAGGTCTTTTGAGAACTGCTTGTGAGAGAACAGCTCTGAGAGAACTTGTGACTGGCCCAAGGTCACACCAGCAGCTGCATGTGGAGGAGTGGGGAATCAAACCCGGTTCTCCCAGATTAGAGTCCAACTCCTGACCACTACACCAAACTGATGGGGTGGAAGCTGCTGAAGGGTTAGTGAAATTTCTCCAGTACTTATGTGCCATGTGCCCAGATAAAAAATGGTGTACTTAGAAAATTTATATGCCACCTTGAGCAAGTCTCTGGAAAAGCAGCACGCAGTCATAAAAGGAACAATGAAAAAATTATCAATATTAAAACAAAACGTTAAAAACAATAAAGACCCTAGCAGGGCTTTCCCTGGGGCGCTGCGCCTCTGCACTGCTCAGGGAAGCTGAGGAGGGGGCGGGGCTTGGACATGTGCCTGCCCCCTGGGCTCCTCACTCCCGGAGCTGCGCTCCTGTGTGCTCCCGCTCCAACGGACCCCTGAATAATAATAAATAATAATCAGGGAACTACAGACTCCAAATTTTTAGAAGCTCCGTTTTTCTGGCTCTCTCATAGACGTTCGCCTGCGAAACCGAGGACAGTGTATTTGACAGGTTTGGCATCTCAAAATCTAGTTACAAAGGCCTCATCTTTGTTCTGTGTTCAAATCATTCGGCTCTCAATCCATCTTTCATATTTTACTCAGCTGAATCATAGCGCTGACATATTTCACAGGCCTTCGGCTCAGCCAGCAAGCTAGAAGACTTAAGGCGAATCTGCCCAATCCGTTTTGACAGGCTATCTCATTACAAGTTCTTATTGGGGTTTTCCCCCAAGATGATTAGAATTTCTTAATGCTCACAAGAGCATTTCACATCCCGGAAACAGGAACACAGTCCCTTAAAAGGCACTGAGTGCTCTGTGTTCAGAGAGAGGCCTGCTACCGCCTCTCTGAAAGAGTGCATGGTCACTGAAAAACGCGGCACATTTTTCACCGTGGTGAAATTTTCTGGTAAAAACCAGTTGGGTCAATTCAGCCTTCTCTACTGGGACAGGATTTCTCTCCTTTTAACCCTGAGACACACAGAGCACAGTAACTTTAAAGAAAGGGATTAGATGAATGTATAGAAGACAGGTGTCTAATTGCTGGTATTGTAACTTAAACATTTGCCATGGGCCTGTCCAGTTATTCAGACTTTATGAGAGGAAGTAATCACTCATTACCAATTTTGTGCTAGAATAGTCATTGATTTTTGAGGATGCTTATGCACTTTTAATCTATGTGCCTTTCTCCTGGAGGCTAACTGATGGCCAAAGCAAATGGACCCTCCATGCCCTAACTGTTCATAAAAGATTTATGTTGCAGCAGTGGAAAGATAATTGCCAATCTCCGGTTATCCAGTAGATAGGAGAAGCAGATGAAGATCACAACATCGATTGACCCTCCCGAGCCCTAAGGATGCCAGGCTCGTGGCCACCAGGGCCAGGGCCTTTTCAGTGGTGGCTCCATACTGGTGGAATGAGCTTTCGGAAGAGATCAGGGCCCTGCGGGATCTTCTACAGTTCCACAGGGTCTGCAAGACGGAGCTCTTCCGCCAGGCATTCAATTAGGAGCCGCCCTCACCACTAGATCTTGGAGTCGTAGTAGATAACTCAATGAAAATGTTGCCCGGAGCCTGTTCGCAGGGAGGGTGGGATATAAATGGATGAAGAAGAGAAGGAGGAGGAGGAGGAGGAGTTGGCTGTGCTTGTAAGTCCCTGTTTGTAAGCTCCTAATGTTCCTGGTGAAAATCGGTTGTCTTTTATTGCGGTGGAAATGTAATCAGTTGTCTTTTTTTGTGGGGGAGGGGGGTATCAATAGAGGAACAGAGAGACAGAGACAATACAGAATATTATTTTAGTCCCCCCATCTTTTCTGTTTTTTTAAATGCTCCAACAACTATTTATTGCATTTTCTTCTCTCGCTCTTTTTCATTGTGGTCACCTCCACTGGCGCTTGGAATGCGGGAGGAATAACCCAGACGGTTACATGCTCTCTTTGAACACTGGGTCTGAGTTTGCGTTCACGCTTTGTCTGCGAATCCCTTGTCCTGTTACCTGGTGTACCGGCTCCCTGCCATTAAACCGAGCTGCAGACCATTTCCGAGTCTTAGAGGCATTGTAAAAAAAAATACATTCATTCCCTCACATTGTAAAATACAATTGTAAATACATGAACGGGAGAGACACTAAAATGGGAAGGTATTTAAACTTCGCAGTAATTTTAGCTGCAGTGCGTGGAGGGGGAATTGTCTGTACTTCTTCACGCGGGAGTCAGACAAGCTTTATGATACAAGATGCCGTTCCCTTTATCCAACTCATTTTGGAGACCGTCCAAAATGTCTCCAGTTGGGGTAAAAGAAAGTGTTGTTTATGTAATATTGAGGCCCTGTCTGGTTTGTGCCAGGAATTGTGAGGGCTCAAACCCTGCACATCTCTAGACAGTGCCAGAACTTAACCCTTGAAAATATGAAGTAGGAATAGATGGAAGAGCCTCAGTACAGAAATCCTCCTCCTCCTCCTCCTCATTATATGGCATTGTGTGTAGTATAGCCAGGAGATCCTAAGATTGTCTGGCGGCCAGAAGTTCTGGCTCTTTTAGCGTTACGCACCACTAGGTGGCAAGCTAGACTTTGTTTTTGAGGCAAGAGACATTTCAGAGGTGATTTGCCATTGCCTGCCTCTGCGTCTGTTTCTTTTAACCTTATTATGGTTTATTTATGTGTACACCCTAATAAATATTTATATTTTTAATATTAATTTACTTGTCAGTTTGACCCTCTTAGATTGCAGCTACTTTTGGGGTTGAGTCCCCCCCTTTTTTGCATGTAAGAAAGGGCCACGAGAACTAAGCACTGAGGCAACCCTTCCTGCCCTTCCTCTCATGATCTGCCTAAGTTCACAGAATCCACATTGTTGTCAGATGGCCCTCTAGCCTCTGTTTGAACACCTCCAGAGAAGGAGAGCCCACCACCTCCCGAGGAAGCCTGTTCCACTGAGGCACCACTCTGTCAAGAAATTCTTCCTCATGTTTAGCCAAAAACTCTTTGGATTTAATTTCAACCTGTTGGTTCTGGTCTGACCTTCTGGAGCAACAGAAAACAACTCCGCTCCATCCTCCATACGACAGCCCTTCAAGTACTTGAAGATGGTTCTCATATCACCTCTCAGTTGTCTCCTCTCCAGGCTAAACAGACCCAGCTCCTTCAGCCTTTCCTCATAGACCCCTCACCATCTTTGTTGCCCTCCTCTGGAGATGTTCCCGCTTGTCTATATCCATCTGGAACAGTTGGTTGTTGTTGTTTAGTCTTGTCTTATGATAGGATTTATTGGGATAACAGATTGTATTTATGGAGTGTTGTAGACCATTCTGAGCCCTATGGGGGAGGGCGGTCTAGAAATCAAATCAAATCAATAAATAAAATTGATCTCCTGATGACAGAGATCAGTTCCCCTGGAGAACATGGCAGCTTTGGAGGGTGGACCCCGTGGCATTGCACCCCAGTGAGGTCCCTCCCCAACCCCAAACCCCGCCCTCCCCAGGCTCCACCCCTAAAATCTCCAGGAATTTTGAAGCCTAAAGATGGCAACACTGCCTACTACCTGATCCTTTTAACTGATCTTAGTCCTGGCTCTCCTGAGGTATGAGGAGAGAGAAATCAGCTCCTTGACTTGCTGTTCACATCTGTTTGTTCTCTCCATACTGGCAGATTTTGTAGTGTGATTTCTTAAAGGCAAAGTTCTGTTCCTTGTTCGCTGATGCCATAGAATCAAGTACTGGGGAGGGCTTTGCTGTTTAAAGGATTGAATTAAATATTTCTGGCATGTTTACAAACACCATCACAAAGCAGAGTTTGAACAGTAAAGAGAACCTGTACAGTACCTAACATTTGTCACCTGTCTTTTGCACAGAAGAATCCCTGGTCAGATACGAGCCTCGCCATTCATGAAGAACAATCTAGGAATTTGGGGGTACACAAAGAAGCTCACACTGGAATAAAATGTTGTCAGTCTGCAAAGTGCCACAAGACTCCTGTTTATTTCCGAAGCAACAGACTGGCATGGTTATCCCTGTGGAATGATTACCGAAACTGAAACAAAGGTGATGTAATGTAGTATCAGCCTGCCATGTGCTCCCAGGTAATGGTGCCCACCACATGGCCAGAGCACATGGTCAGGCAGAGAGGGCAGCTTGAATCTGGAGGAACAATAGACATCCGGATTCTAAGCCTCCACCAATGTGGGACCTAGGTTCTCCCTGGGGAGCCAATGCGGCCAAAGGCTCCTCCAGGGAACCTATGACAAACATGCGCATATGTTAAGCCCCTATCAGGTCTTTTGGGTGCGGCCGGAGGTGTGGCTCTGGCCAGCATATAATGAGGGCCCTGGAGCCCTGGAAGCATGTTTGATCTGACCACCTACTGGACATGCTGAATCACTCAATGAAGGCTTCATGATTTCACCGTTTCTGGTCTCTGGAGTCCAGTACTCTTCAGGTGACCTGCATGTTGAGGAAAGTATCTGCTGGGATTTCAGCTGTACTAATTACGGAACAACTTCTTTTAACAACTATTTTCCCCGCTGAACCAGAAAGAGGAGCTTTCAACACCCTACAAATGTACACAATCACAAACAGGGATACAGCTTTTAATGTACCTTTGCTGCCACCTAGTGTGGTTTTAAAAAAAAACGCTTTCTTCCATTTCTTCAATTCCGCAGGGCCTGTTCCACCAGGTCTTTGGTTGAGGCAACGGGCGCCCACGTGTGGCCTCCCTGAGGTTGCTGCCACCCCTCTGTCACCTGTCTATTGACCACCAACCTTTAACTCATTGTACCATCAGGCCAGAACTTTGTAGCCAACTGACGCTGTTTCAAGCTGTACCCATTGTTTTAATTGTTAGAATGTTTTAATGTTTAGTGTTTTAAACTGAAATTGTACTTATTCTAATTATGTTGCCCGCCCTGAGCCCGCCTGTGGGATGGGCGGGATATAAATGCAAATAAATAAATAAATACATAAATAAATATCTGCAACAAATCCGAGGAGTTGGGTCTTCAAAAACAATGATTTGCAGTATTTGATTGGCATGTCCAACTTTGTATGTGGGGGGGAGCTGTATTTGAGATAAACCCACTTCTTTAAAAGGTCCATTTCAAAAGCAGATAGAGGTACAAAGCAAAAAACAAAACAAAAACTCATGTACAATATCTCTCATTAAAATTTTTCCCCCATCAAGCTGCGGCTGACTTTTGGAAACCCCGTAGAGTTCTCCAGGTGAGAGGCATTCAGAGACAGCTTGCTGTTGTCTGCCTCTGTGACGTGACCCTGGGCTTCTATGGTGGTCTCACATCCAAATACTGACCAGGGCCGACCCTGCTTAAGCTTCCGAGAGCTGATGAGATCGGCCTAGCCTGGGCCATCCAGGTCACGGCCTCTTGTCACTACTAACCCCAATAACAGGAAAAGATCTGCAACTTCTTGAGGTCTCCAGAGCTCTTCATCAAAGATGAAAAGCAACCTGCTGGATTAGACCAGTGGTCCATCTAGTCCAGCATCTCGCTTCACACAGTGGCCTGGCAGACAGTTACCATGTTGTGGGATTAGGGCTGGACTGCGCCTCAGTCCTGTGCTAAACCTCTGCTAAACCTCTGGTACTCCTACGATACTTAGTTTCTCAAGCAATTACGCCTCTATAGTTGAATCTGTGGTTCTGTTTCCCAAGAGGCTTCAGGACTCTGCTGAGCACTGTGGCCTTCAGGGTAATGCTCTACATAACTTCTGCCTTACGTGACCTTTGCCTTCTGGGAATGTTTCTACTTTGCAGAAGTCAGGAGTCACTATCAAATTCTAAATAGACAGAGTATCTGTACCTAGTTTCCTGGGACTCTCTGAGTCAACCTAGCTTTTTGCTTGCATCACAGGTCCGAGTGGATGCATTGTCTTTGTCGAAGGGACTGGTCTGTTTGTCCACTGTAGCGGGTGGAAGGGCACTGTAGAGGGTTGACACGTGATGGCATAAATCACATTAGAGGATGAGCAGCAATATGAACCTGAGATGATATGGCTAAAGTTGCTGGGTCCACTGTTGGTGTTGCTAGGACTCATGAAAGCTCGTCACCTGCCACATATTTTCTTAGTCTTTAAGGCAGAGGTGTCGAATTCATTTGTTACGAGGGCCAGATCTGACATGAATGTCACTTTGTCGGGCCGGGCCACGTGTGTCATTAAATGCAAGGTCAAGTTCTGGAGATATAACTTCATAAAGGACACAGGCAAACTCAACTTACGGTATAATTTTTTAATTCAAAACACAGACATGCTAAAAACGTTAACACTCTTACAGTATTTCCTACAGCATCTCCCTGATGCTCCCCCTCCCCCTTTCACCACCCATTACGCATTAACCCTGGGACAATATACAGGGACATAATGCACAGCAACAGCCAGTATCATAATGCCCCTGTATAAATTGATGGTGCAACCTCATTTGGAATACTGTGTACAGTTCTGGTTGCCACACCTCAAGAAAGATATTATAGCATTGGGGAAAGTGCAAAGGAGGGCAACTAGAAAGATAAAAGGATTGGAACACTTCCGCTTTGAAGAAAGGTTAAAGCGCTTGGGGCTCTTTAGCTTGGAGAAACGATGGCTGAGGGGTGACGTGATCGAGGTTTATAAGATTATGCATGGGATAGAGCAGGTAGAGAAAGAGGTCCTTTTCTCTCTTTCTCACAAGACCAGAACTCGTGGGCGCTCCGTGAAATGGCTGAGCAGTCGGGTTAGAATGGCTAAAAGGAAGTCCTTCTTCACCCAAAGAGTGATTAACACGTGGAATTCACTGCCACAGGCGGTGGTGGCAGCTACAAGCATGGACGGCTTCAAGAGGGAATTGGATAAACATATGGAGCAGAGGTCCATCAGTGGCTATTAGCCACAAGGTATTGATAGGAACTCTCAGTCTGGGACAAGGGATGCTCTGTATTCTTGGTGCTGGGTGGGGCAACAGTGGGAGGGCTTCTAGTGTCCTGGCCCCTCTGCTGGACCTCCTGAGGGCACCTGGTATTTTTGGCCACTGTGTGACAGAGTGTTGGACTTGATGGGCCACTGGCCTGATCCAACACTGGCTTCTCTTCTGTTCTTATCTGGCAATAAAGGTAATCAGTTGCTCACAGGCCAGTTATGAGTCCTGGACGGGCCGGTTCTGGCCCACTGGCCATATGTTTGACACCCCTGCTTTAAGGTGCTACCGGACTCTTGTTTTTTGCTGCTGTGACAGACTAACATGGCTGCCCATCTTGATCTATCTCCCTTGAGGTAGGTGAGGCTGAGAGAGCGTGATTAGCCCACAGTCACCCAGAGAGCTTGGTAGGAGTACTTAAACCTTCTGAGAACCAATTCCAGCGCCTTACCACCATTGAAAAACACTGCCTATCTAAAGTACTGGATTCCAAAGGTGCCCTCAGGCTCAAAAAAAGGTTGGGGACACCTGCCCTATACTCTAAATTCTTAATAAATATTTTGGTATCGCTGAGTTGCCGCTGTTAACAATTATACTACTGACAAAACTACAACTAAATTAGGCTGTGTTTGACCCCCAATAGTCCAATGCTTGTACAAAACATAGCAGAGTTAAATAAAACGATGGAACGCTCAGCCACGATGACGTCCAACTGCGACGGCACCTCACACTCATCAAACAGTTTAGTTAAGATGGGACCGCATTATGGAGTAGATTTACAGAAGTGCCGCGAGGAGAGACTGCTCTCTCGACGAAGCAGAACAGGGGAAATCTAACATGCCCTGATTTCAAAAATCCACACTTAAGAGAGAGTCATGCTTGAAACGATAACGAGAACCAGTGTAAATTGAGTGTGAAAAGGGCCGGCTGGCAGACTTGAAACCGGAACAGGGCCTCAATTCAGACATCTAGGCCCTCGGTCGCATCACTCGCATGAGCCCCTGGAGTGCAGGCAAGTCCTGTTAAGTGTTGTTGCTCCCCAGATAGTTTTCGGTGCAGAATCAGGTCGAAATCAACAGGGCGAGGCGAGATTTGAGTCCAGTAGCATCTTAGAGCAGGGGTCCCCAATGTGATGTCCATGGGGCACCACGGTGCCGGTCCATGTCTTCCCTGGCAATCCACCGGGTGTTTTTAGAAAGAGGGTAAGACCCAGTGGGACTTGGGCCCAGTTAAGTCTTCTGATTGGCCACACAGCTTTTTAAAAACATGGCTTTGGCAGCAGCTGCGAGTAATCACAAGGATCTTGACTATGTGATTGCAGGTAAACTGTGGCAGCCATTTTGTGGCTGTGCCCACCACACCGTGTAAGACTTCCAAAGGCGTCCGCGGGCTCAGAAAGGCTGGGGGTCCCTGCCTTAGAGACCAACAAGATTTTCATCGAGAGTTTTGACTCGCAAAAGTTCATACGCCAAAAATCTTGTTTGTCTCTAAAGTGCGACCAGTCTCTTACTTCAGACCAACATGGTTACCCGCCGTAACGATCCGCTTGGAATATGACCACCAGAGGAGCAAGGGTTGGATCCTGCCCATGTGATGGCAAAAGAGAAACTTGAGATATATATTGCGCAACAGCGATGGTCAAGATCAGTTTTTCACATTCAGTCCAGGTTGTTGTGTACCAACGTCCAAAGGCTATCTGATGCAGTCATAGCCAAGTTTGGAAGTGGGGTAGGATTTGATCAACAGAGATCCTTACCAGGGTGGGGAAGGGGGTTGCAAAACTACCTCGGCAATATTTTTTTTGAACAAGCAAAAATATGTGACAGGATACAATTAAGTTGAGTTACTGCAAGGGCTAAATATTCATTTATTTATTAGAACACCAATATCCCGGCCTTTCCCTCGTGGTTCAAGGGAGCTTACAATATTGGTTGAGAACATTTTCAGTTAAAAGCAAAAATGAAATGGTTGTGGCGGAAAGTGCTGTCAAGTTGCAGACGACTTGAGGCAACACCCCAGGGTTTTCAAGGCGAGAGACGAACAGGGGTGGTTTGCTGTTGCCTGCCTTTGCATAGGGACCCTGGACTTCCTTGGCGGTCTCCCATCCAAGAACTAACCAGGTTCAACCGTGCTCAGCTTCCAAGATCTGACGGGAGTGAGCCATCCAGGCCAGACTAGACAAACAGAGGTGGTTTGTTGTTGCCTGCCTCTGGTCCCTTCCATACGCACCTATTTGCCACGCTAGAGGGACGCTTCATTGACAAATCAAACGGGCGCTATCACAGCAGCACATCTGGGAAGCGTCCCACAATTGTTGTCAAGCCGTTGCAAACCATTTTGATCCGGTGGGGAATCGTAGTAAAAAAACTACTAGTGAAACTCCAGTATCAAATGGTTTGTTGCGGCTCACAGCTGGAGTTTCCTTGTGTGATCGCGCCAGCGCAGAAGTGTGGCGTGGCAGATAGCATGATCACATGCTATCCCGACATGACACTGTTCCCCTCCCCGTGTGCGCATCATCAAAAGCCCCTGGGGGGGGGAGAAGCAAAGCATCGATTCCACCTTCCCCCCTTGATCCCCTGTTTAAGCACCTCGGAAACCCACCACACACAAAAAAAACAACCACTCACCCACGGTTGTGTCTGATCACGCAGTGGCAGTTTGCCCCGGCAGGTCCATGGAGCTGTGTGATCACATAACTGCAGAGCAAATTGCTCTAGAGCAAAAAAGCCTCGATTCCCCTCCGGATTATCTCGCTCATGTGGATTCCCCTCAGGATTATCTCGCTCATGTGGATTCCCCTCCGGATTATCTCACTCATGTGGATTCCCCTCCGGATTATCTCACTCATGTGGATTCCCCTCCGGATTATCTCGCTCAAGTGGATTCCCCTCCGGATTATCTCGCTCATGTGGAAGGGACCTCTGTGTAGCAACCCTGGACTTCCTCAGTGGTCTTCCATCCAAGTCCTAACCAGGGCCAGCCTTGCTTAGCTTCTGAGATCTGAGCTTCTGAGTCAGACGTTCCACTCGGCAGCAGATACCAGGAACTTATCTGGCCTGGAAGATGTAACCCTTCACTAGCACTGCCCCATTACCAACTAAGAAGACTTCTGTTCCTCAGCCCCGACTTTTCAGCATGCCCCCCAATATCAAAAATAAAATTCAACAACTATTTGTTTGGAGCTTTGTATTTACTGAAAATATAATAGTAAAATTATCAAAGCATTACAATATCATTTTGGCCAAATATGAAAACAATTATCTTGTACAGTCTTATATTACACTTGGTCAAGAATTCTGTTTACGATGAGAAAATCGGCCAAGGGTGTTGTGAGTTCCCGACATTGGCAGGTCTTGTCCCAGACATCTGGGGTCACTCCTTTTTTAAAAAGGTATTTTTATTTAAGCATTTTTAAACTTTAATCATATAGCCCCCCAAGGGAAAAAAATACATCATTTACGTATCAGAAAAGGGGAGAAAAAGGAGAGTCTTGCTTGTATCTCTCTAAACTTCAGAAAGATTTTTAAAAGGCCCGGACATCAATAAAAAAATATGGGTAACTTTAGAAAGAGATTTTGAGATGTGCGACATCAGTCTGAATCATTTCATATCACAATCTATATGCATTTTAAAACTGCAGGCATAAAACTTTACAACTCCGAGCAACTCAAACACAAAAACACAATTTTCCATGATGCCTGCAATACAACACTCACCGGCAGGGGGAAGAGCATGGGGGGGGGGGGGGGAGGGAGAGACAGGAAAATCAAATAGTTCCTAGCGGAGAAGACAGCTTGTTTTCTGAACAGTGCTCTAGTTGAAATGAACAACTGGAGTCACTCCTTGATGGGGGGGCACTTGATGCCACGCGGGGTGGTGGCAGTGGTGTCGATAACTGTTCAGAAAAGCAGCCGGTTCAGTTTGGAGAACTAGCAGAAGGAAGCGCACCATCGCATCTAAGAGGGTATTTAGCGCACAGACGTATTGCTCAGATGGTTTCACTTAAATCCCACCACAAAAAAAAAAAAGGAGAGAGGGGGTGTCTATCGGCTGACATTTTGGAACACCGCCAATTCAGTTCACAAGCTGTACTGCTGTATTTGCTGTTTATAGAGCTCGTGTACGAATAACTGGTCTTTTTACAGATTAAAAAGGTGCTGAGGTTGGACCTACCCAACCAGGCCTGCAGACTAAACAGAAAATTCATGTATTTTTATTTCACCGAAACGCTGGAGATGCAATGGCTGTCCAGCCAGCAATTCACTTTTCAGGAATTCGTTCATAATACACAGTGGAATACTGGGAGAGAACGCAGTCTCAAGTTGTTGTTTTATTACATTTTCTCATCAAAGTGTAGGTTCCCATTGTATATAAGATGGACAAATGGCGCCCTTAAAAATATTCTCTCTCCCCGTACCCAAATTACCGTGGAACTAGGGCCCCCTAGTGCATTTTCTTCTTTTTGGCCAGCAGAGATTTCTTGGCAGACTCCTTTTTCGGTTTCGGTTCGTACAGCGCGTTCCGCACGAATCTTGAAGCAGCGCCTCTGTCCAGTTTGGCTGCTTTCTTCTTGTCCACTATCTCTTTCACTCTGTTCATGTAAGTTCGTATCCTCTCCTGAAACGTACAGGACAAACAAAAATTACTGCACAGACGGAAGGTGTAGGAATAAAGACACAGGATAGTTAGACGCAGTATAAAGCAAAGAGTGTTGGTTTCTATTTACAGGTATTACTCGTTTTTGTATGTGAACAAAGGTGCTAGTTAAGACCTTTAAAGTGCTTCATGACATGCGAGAGACTGACCAAGAGAGATCTTGGAGTCGTAGTAGATAACTCAATGAAAATGTCGAGACAGTGTGCAACTGCAATGAAAACGGCCAACGCTATGCTGGGGGTTATTAGGAAGGGAACTGAAAACAAATAGGCTGGTTTCATAATGCCCCTGTATAAATTGAAGGTGTGACCTCATTTGGAGTACTGTGTACAGTTCTTGTCACCACACCTCAAGAAAGATATTATAGCATTGGAAAAAGTGCAAAAAGGGGCAACTAAAATGATAAAAAGGATGGGAACTCTTCCCCTATGAAGAAAGGTTAAAGCGCTTGGGGCTCTTTAGCCTGGAGAAATGATAGGGTGACATGATCGAGGTTTACAAGATTATGCATGGGATACGGCAGGTAGATAAAGAAGTAATTTTCTCCCTTTCTCACAATACAAGAACTCATGGGCACTCAATGAAATTGTTGCGCAGTTGGGTTAGAACAGATAAAAGGAAGTCTTTCTTCACCCAAACAGTGACTAACACATGGAATTCACTGCCACAGGAAGTGGTGGTGGCTACATGCCTGGACGGCTTCAGGAGGGAATTGGATAAACATCTGGAACAGAGGTCCATCAGTGGCTATTAGCCACAAAGTATAGATAGGAACTCTCAGTCCAGGGCAAGTGATGCTCGGTATTCTTGGTGTTTGGAGGTGGGGGCAACAGTGAGAGGACTTCTAGTGTCCCGGCCACACTGGTGGACCTCCTGAGGGCACCTGGTGTTTTTGGCCACTGTGTGACAGAATGTTAGACTGGATGGGCCATTGGCCTGATCCAACATTGGCTTCTCTTATGTTCTTATATCTGAAAGACCGTCTCCTCCCATACAATCCTGTATGCCACCTGTGGTCTTTAGGTTGCTACTTGCTGGCTCCTCCCCCACTTAGAGTAGCCCACCTAGCACTGATCAGAGCCCGGGCCTTCCCTATTGCAGCCCTTCCCTCTCTCAGGAACAGGCTCCCTGAAGAGGTGACAGGAAGCCCTGTCCTTGGTGATCTTCAGGAGGCACCACAAGAGGCCCATAGCCAGTGGGGCATTTGGGGGCAGAGCCCCATCATGGGAGATCTCTGCCCCACTAAACCTCCCAGACCTTCCACCCCCAGTGCGCCTCACCCCTGTAGCAGAGGGGAGGCTGCGGAAGGAAAAAGAAGCCATCCTGCCACTTCTGGTCAGTTTCACTCTCCTCTGATCAGCTGTTAGAGAAGCTCACCAGAAGCAGCAGGGCGGCTTCTTCTTCCCCAGCCTCCCCACCACCAATTATAATCTAATTAGTGATATTATTGAATTCCTGCTCCCTTGCCCCAATGCCCCAGTCAAAAAATTCCGGCTATGGGGCTCTACCCCAAGGCTTGTAAGTCTGGGGTTTTTTTTGCATATTTGACAGGAAATGTATTTAGGTTGTTGTTGTTTTGTTTGTTAAACTTTTATTTGGTTTTAATTTGGAATCTTTTATGTATTTTTGTTAAGCTGCCTTGAGCCAAGAGAGTGTAGTGGTTAAGTGTGCGGACTCTAATTTGGGAGAACCGGGTTTGACTCCCCACTCCTCCACTTCCACCTGCTGGATGACCTTGGGCAAGCCGTCGTTCTGTCAGAGCTGTTCTTGAAAAAGAGCAGTTTCTGTCAGAACTCTCACAGAGTGTCTGTTGTGGGGAGGGGAAGGGAAAGGAGTTTGTAAGCTGCTCTGAGACTCCTTTGGGTAGTGAAGGACGGGGTATAAATCCAACCTCTTCTCTTCTTCTATTCTAAACATTTTAATTAATAAACACTCTGTCACGTAGCCCCCAACTGACAGTCTAAAATAATAGTCCAGATACGGGGGGGGGGGGGGGGGGGGTTGCCTCCTTGGGAACTAGGTCCAGCCATTTAGAAGTGGCATTGATTCCAAGCAGCCACCCACAGGGCAAACGAGTCCAAACCAGCGCCACTCAGCTGGGCAGTGGAAACAAAATGAGGAGATTGGGGGAAGCAATCCGCAGCTTCCTGGCATGATGACATCACTTCCTACGTGACAAAGTGTTGTCTCTGCGCTGCCAGTGACGCTCTAGTGCAGGGGTGGCCAAACTCGCTTAACAGATTAAATGTCAGATGTTTGAGAGCTGCCAAGACACGGACAAATATTACACACGTGTTTTTATTGGAAAATATGAAAATTTGCTTTTTATTAACATTAAGTGCGACTGCCAAAAGTAAAAACAAATGGGGCTAAAAACAGATATTGATAATGATATTTATCCAATTATCTTTGTAGGCTGGGGGTGGGGGCTTTGAGAACGCATTTAAAGTTAAAGCTGCTTTCTTTCCCTGCTCCCCCTCCCCCGAAGCCTACCCAGGGAGGGGAACACTGGCCGGGAGCCACACAATATGGGTGAGCCACCTGTGGCTCCTGAGCCACAGTTTGGCCACCCCTGCTCGAGTGTTCAGTCAAAACTCAAGAGTTTTGGCCGAATGCTAGAGCACTGCTGACGACATGGTGACATCACTTCCTGTCGTGCCAGAAGTGACATCATCATGCCAGGGTGCTGCCAATCACACACAAACACACCCAAATTCTGCATCATTCCGCTTGCATATATGCCCTAAGTGTAGGCAAACAGCAGGGGGACCAAATCCACCTGCCTAGAGAAGGGGAGCTGGCCCCAAATCCTGATTTAACAGAGAAGAAAGGGAGGGCCACCTGTGGCCATGGGTCTTACCACAGACAGCTTTGGGGGCTGGGCCCACTGTTCACCTGACCCAGTCCGGGAGAATTGCTGCTGATCAGACATGTACCCAATCAATCCCAGAGGGCTTGGTTTAGACTATCAGACCAGGATCTGGGAGATCCAGCTTCAAATCCCCACTCTGCCATGGAATCATGCCAGGTGACCCTTGGGCTTGTAACTCTCTCTACCTAACCCACCTTGCAGGGCTGTTGTGAGGATACACTGGAGGGGGGGATGAAGCTGTAAGCCTCTTCAAGTCCCCGTTGTGGTATAAATTAGGTAAATAAAATAAAATCCAGCCTGGAACACAAGTCTCTTCAATACATTCAAATTGTTAAAAACTAAGAGCGTCGACCCATTAAAGGTATTTAGCTGGTGGCAGCTGTTGCTGAAACATTATTTCAATCTGCACAGCCAATCAGATCTCCAGAAGCCAATCAGAGGCCCTGCTAGGCAAAACACCCACCTGGCCCTACCTATCTTCTAAGAACATTTGATTGGTGCCAGGGAAGCTGTCTGTGGGCCCAGTGGCACCCATGGGCACTGTGTTGGGGACCCCTGCTCAGTGTTCCCTCTACACCGAGTTATTGCGAACTAGCTCATCGTTTTTTAGCCTCCGGCTCGTGCATTTTTGTCTCCGCTCAGGCAAACCCATTTCTGCCAACCAATTTATGCCAATTGCCCGCTCACAACTTTAATGCCAGCAGCTCACAGAGTAGAATGTTTGCTCCCGAGACTCTACAGCCCTGTTCTACTTTGCTGGAGTGCTTGGGAAGGAAGGGCACGCAAAGACGCCCGCGGAACCAGAACATCCACAGACGGGCTGCCGTTTCCTACAAGCCCTACCTGGGCAAAGCCTGGGATATCCCAGAATTCCCCAAAAGAGCAGTTGTTCTCTAGATCAGTGTTTTTCAGCCACTGTGCCAGGGCACACTGGTGTGCCGCGAGATACTGTCAGGTGTGCCGCGGGATTTTTTCAATGAAAGAAATGTGCCTTCCGGGCTGACCTTCCGGGACGCGTTAAAATACATCCACATTATATTTCTTCTGAAACTCAGGTCAATGTTATGGGAAGGAGCCATTACACTTTGGATCTGTAACTTACGATTACAAGTTGAGTGGCTATTACGTGTATTTGTAATACTGTCATAGTTAATACTTGAGCTGAGGCAACTAATGACCCATTTCTCTTGTATTTCAGTGTTTTTCAACCACTGTGCCGTGAGATATTGTCAGGTGTGCCGCGGGATTTTTTCAATGAAAGAAATGTGCCTTAGCTCGAAAAAGGTTGAAAAACACTGCTCTAGATCCGTCCTGAGCCCACTCTGAGGAGGGTGGGATAAAAACCTCAAAAATAAATAAGTAAATAAATAAAATGCATTTATGTGCAATGGTGGGCATTCTGCGGCTCACTCAGACTCAAACGTACAAAGCCGCCTCACCAAGGCCACCTGGTAGCAGCCCTCCAGGGTCTCAGGTGATAAAAGTCCCTCGGCACTAGCTATTTGAGACCCCGTCACTGGAGACGGGCCTGAGATCTTCCCCTTCGAGCTCTGCCTCCCTCTCCTGCCACATTTTGCAAGCCTGAAACCAATTTTTAGAATAAGATTTTCCCAAGTTATGGGCGTTCGCTGCTCCAGATCTTATTAAAGAGATGTCACAGGTTACAGGAACGCTCTACGAGGCCCCGGGGATAGTTGAAAACTACTCATCAGAACAGATGGCAAGCCCAGATGTCAACACTGGAGATGAGGAGCTGATAAACGACCCGATGATAGCCGGGATGAATTCTCACGGCCTGAAAATAATGTTTCATTCGGCCTATCGTGTATATCCCCAACAAGCATATACATGCACCTAAGTAGCAAACTAACAGTGAGAGCTATCTCCAATTGACCTTTGATATGCAAGAGAAAGAGAGATTCTTTTCTGGAACGTCGGCCTAATTCCTTCCAACCACCCAACGCTCATTTTCGAATGTCTCCAACCCGCTAGGCGCTACAAAACAATCCCTTTTGGCGGAGAGAGTTCAACGGCCACAGGCCCACTGGGACAGAAATGTTTTAAAAATAAATAAAAGCCAAACAAGGCATGTGCCGATTTTGATTTTTTCCAACTCCTGAGTCCATTTACTATAGGCTAACGGGATACTTTCCATACAGTTAAAGCGCGAGGAGGAGGAAGAAGAGGTGGGAAATGAATAAGTGATTTGTTTCAGATGAAGAGACGCCAAACAAATCCCATTTTTCCTTCACAAAGGAATACATTCAGAGTGCCAGAGCACGGCGTGTTTACGGGAGTACCTCCTCTTGTGCCCGTATTTTGCAATCAGTTGCGGCTACGTTTGGCCTAGCGACCCGCTTTTACTATACGTTAAGGACTATATAGTGATGGTATTTATATCTATAGCACCAATTCTGGTGGACGACCATTAATCCAAGCCAACGAGGGTTCCCCCCCGCCCACATTTTCCAAACTAAATCACTTTGTCTGATTTTTTTTTTTAAAGTCAGCAGAGTTTCCCAGATTCCTCCGGTCTTCTATACCGTACTCCTGCATCTAAATGGAATATAAAGACAAACCCAAAAGATTTATTATCAGCCGTAAATATGTCTCTGATGCAGAATTACTGGACAGCACCCCTCCAACTGCTGCCAAAAAAGCTTTTAGCGTTCTTGCCGAACTGGATTCTTTACCGCTGAGAAAATGAATTAATGGGCAAATTGGAAGAAAAGGAGGGGGAAATCCTTCCCATCTTTGCTAGTAAATCAACCACCCGATACTTTTAAAGTCATACAGGAGTAAGAAAAAGGTAGCCTTGGAGATTAACGCAAGCCCAAGTATTTATAGGAAAACACACTCTCCTGGAAGTTATAAATAATTATTAGACATGCAGCTTGCTATCTTTCTTTCTTTCTTTCTTTCTTTCTTTCCTTCCTTCCTTCCTTCCTTCCTTCCTTCCTTCCTTCCTTCCTTCCTTCCTTCCTTCCTTCCTTCCTCTTCCTTCCTTCCTTCCTTCCTTCCGTGAAAAGCTGTTTGAGGCAGACAATTCAACTCTCAGAAGAGCGAGGAAGGAAAAAGGATTATCTTATTTTAACTCATAACACTTCCTTAGGATTTTCGGAAGGTTGGAACTTCTGCTTTTGGAGACACAGATTGCTATTCTGAACAAATACATGACTTGGGTTTTCCTCCCAGAACTGGAAAGTTAAGGAAAATATACGCTGAGCAGTCCCTTAAGGGGTCTCACAGACACTGCGTTCCAGCTCCAGAAGGTGTGCATGCACAAATGTTAAGACACATTTCTTTGTGTGTGTGTGTGTGTGTGTGCACCTAGAAGTTATGGCAGCCTCTGGTGATTAACCTCTATTGAGGCCTGGAGAATATTCAGGCTGAATAAAGCCTGCCTCCGCCTCTCGACTGCTGGTATTCTAAGGAGGTCTCCCATCCAAGTACTTGCCAGAGTCAACCCGGCTTAGCTTCCGCGATCTGACAAGATCGGGCTTGCCTGGGCTGTCCAGGGCAGGGCTTAAGACACATTTCTTTATAACATTTGTATCCTGCCTTTCTGCCCTTACAAGGGCCATGGAGACAGCTAAGAGCTTAAAACAGACATGATAAAAATCAGATTATAAAAACCATTAAAATCAACCCATCCTCTCAAACACACATCTTTAAAACTATTTAAAAAAACAGATGAGAGATGCATATAAAACATAAAGACAGTAATTAAAACGTTGGTTAGGAAGCAGCAATCTATGAGGGAATGCTGAAAGAAACTAAAAAGCCGTCACCCACTGATGGAAGATGGCAACAGAAGGGGACAGGCAAAACTCCCTCGGGAGACCGAGGAGGCCCCGCCTAATCTCAGATGGTGGGAAGACCCGAAGCAGAGCCTCCGAATAACGGTCTAAGCAGATAGACCGTTCTTAGATTCTTTCTTATTCTGAGTTTATCTCCAGCTTGCATAATAGGCATTCCGTCTCTCCTCAAATTTCAAGATGGATCTATTTCTCAAATGTTGTCGATTTCACCATTACTGCATCGCCAGCAAGTTTGTTTTCCCATTCTTCTAAGCTAGGACAGACGTCCGATTTCCATTTATGCAAACAGTTTTTCGAGCAAGATGGAAGTTTGCAATAAAATAGGGAGAAACTTACCAGCTCCTGCTTTACCGGGTGTTCCTTCGGATTAACGCCTTGAGTGGCAAGATACACTGCAAGATGAAGTTTTCAGTTTTTTTAGAAAAGGTAGAGCAATGGCAATCTCTACAGCACATTTCAATTGCAACCACACACATCGGCTGTACAACTGGAAAGCAGCTTAGGAGAACCATCTACATCACAACAGGAAATGCCTATCAGGTGGATGGGAAAGGGCATTAAAAGCTACGAGAAAAGGGCGGCAAAGTCAGAGAGGAACATACCAAAGAACAAAGAGAGAACAAAAGATGCGCTATTAAAAAAGCTGAAAGCTTAACTAATATTTTTAGTGTCTTTTATGAGAAAAAGAAGAGGAGGAGGAGGAGGAGATTGGATTTATACGCCACCTTTAACTCGGAGTCTCAGAGCGGCTTACAATCTCCTTTCCCTTCCCCTCCACACAACAGGCACCCTGTGAGGTAGGTGGGGCTGAGAGAGCTCTTTCGAGGACTGCTCTTGAGAGAACAGCTCTGAGAGCACTTATGACTGACCCAAGGTCACACCAGCAACTGCACGTGAAGGAGTGCGGAATCAAACCCAGTTCTCCCAGATTAGAGTCTGTGCTCCTAACCACTACACCAAACTGGGTTATTTATTTCACTAGGCTTTTATACCGCCCTCCCCCCGCAAGCGGGCTCCGGGCAGTATACAACCAATTCACATAAATACATATAAAATACATTTCAACAGTCTAAAATATAATATCAAAAAACCCAACATCATGTGGCGCCATAATACAATTGAGGCCCCACCCCCCACCCCAGTTTACTTCAGAAATGGGAGGGAAGGGGAGAGCAGTTAGTGAACCGGCTAGTTGTTAAAGACCGATTAAGCCCGTTAAAAACTGTTAAAAGCTATTGCTGTCCTCAACTATATGCTTAGCAGAATATCTTTGCCTTGCAGGCCCTGCGGAATTGTAACAGAGCCTGCAGGGCCCTGCTGTTAATCGGCAGAAAGTTCCACCAAGTCGGAGCCAGGGCCAAGAAGGTCCTAGCGCTGGTTGAAGACAGCTGGACGCTCTGAGGGTCAGGGACTTCCAGTAGCTGTTGATCACTTGAGCGTAGTACTCTCCAGGGGACATACCAAGAGAGGTAACCCCATAGCTACGTTGGTCCCTGACCATTTAAGCCTTAAAGGTCAAGACCAAAACCTTGAACCTGTCATGGAATTAAAATAGCGGTCCTTTAAAGAAACGGTTCAAACCGATCCCCGGCTGCAGAAAAGCCTATTTAACTAGGTAGTTACATCAGAGTTAAGTCACTGCCCTAAATGCGCGCATACTCACCCCAGAAGAGTGAATTCAACGTATAGGCTGAGACCAGGTCTAATTTTGCTTGTTCCAGGGGATCCAGCTAAAAGAGAAAGACGATACCGTCGTGGGCATTTGCTGTGTTTCGTTACGATATCAGAAGAACACTGCATCAGGCATCCAATTCAAACGGCAGGACGGAGTCGACGCCAAACTTCTCCCCTCCCAGTTTTGCAGCAGCACTCCCAAAGGGGACATCAGTTGGCCTCAGCTGATCTATTTAGGCATCCTATACCCGCTCATCTCAGTTTTTTTAACAAGAGCTAGATAAGCTTAATATTTATGGCATTGTGCTTTAGCTTGGGGGCCTTGACTCTGAAATGGCTATTCACATTATTCCATTTAAAGAGTCCCTACCCAAAGCAGCAGTCAGTCTTCTTCAAATAAATAAATAAATTCTTCAAATTGGGGGGGGGGGGGGGAACGCTGGCTAATCCTTATATCTAACAGCTCAAGGCTGGTCCTCGTGCAGGTCAAAGAATCTGGACAACTGACCCAGACGCAGCTGTAATTTAAGGTTCTGCAAACTCCGAAGAATCATAGAATCATAGAGTTGGAAGGGACCTCCAGGATCATCAACCCCCTGCACAATGCAGGAAATTCACAAATACCTCCCCCCCCCCCCCCATATACCCCCAGTGACCACTGTTCCAGACTAAGAAGATGACAAAAAACCTCCAGGATCTCCAGCCAAAATCTTCAGGTCTGTAGAAAAAAATCAATTTGTTTTTAAAAGATCAAGAATAGGCGGGAAAACGAAGTCTACATTCAAAGACACGGTATAGGGGGGATGTGGTATTCGGGCTGCATTTCAGAATGCCACAGCACCCCCAAAAAAGGCATCTAACTTCGAGGCCATGAGAAAGAGGAGGCGAAAACTACGAAGAGGAAGAAGTGGATCTCCCCCTCCGCACAAGTCCTCATTGGTCCTTAATTATTATACTAACAAAGATACATTATTATTTTTATTATATTATTATACACACTATTGCTACTGGGTGTTCATTTAGATTTTCGAGTGCTCAAACTATTATCCTCTCGTAAGGTTTAGCAAATAACCTGGTACTTTCCCGCTCTATTTCAGATGGAGGACTTCAATGTAGGCTTGCTTTAGGCCAAATTATGGATTCATGGCAGAGAAGAGACGCAAACTAGGGACTGCCAGCTCAAAGGTTCACATCTGGGCCAGCACACCGCTCCAAATGTCCTACACACCAGCTAACCTGCCCTGACCTGGATAGCCCAGGCTAGCCCGATCCCATCAGATCTCAGAAGCTAAGCAGGGTCGGCCCTGGCTGGTATTTGGAAGGGCGACCTCCAAGGAATTCCAGTGTCATGACCCAAAGGCAGGCAATGGCAAACCACCTCTGAAATGTCTCTTGCCCCAAAAATAAAGCTCTAGCTCACCACCTAGTGGTGCGTAATGCTAAAAGAGCTAGAACCTTCTGGCTGCCGGACAATCTTAAGATCTCCTGGCTATTCTACACACAATGTTATACGATAGTTATTATTAATTATTACCAGCTAATCTGCTTCAGTGCAGGCCACGATTTGAGACACCTAGTTTGACCAAAGCAGGCCTCCCATATGGCTAACCTGATGCTTGGATTTGTGTCTATTGTGTGTGTTTCTGAACTGCTTTTTGTACAAAACACTGGCAGCTTACAATGCGATCTATTAAACCACATCAGGGAATACGAATAGATTTAAAAAATCAACATAACTCAGTGTGTAACACACGTGAAGAGAGAATATGTTTCAGTAATGCCATCATAAAAGCCCCAACACTACTGATCAATCCATGAGAACATAAGAGAAGCCAATGTTGGATCAGGCCAATGGCCCATCCAGTCCAACACTCTGTATCACGCAGTGGCCAAAAACACCAGGTGCCCTCAGGAGGTCCAGCAGTGGGGCCAGGACACTAGTAGCCCTCCCACTGTTGCCCCCTCCCAACGCACCAATACACAGCATCAATTGCCCCAGACTGAGAGATCTTGTGGCTAATAGCCACTGACAGACCTCTGCTCCATATGTTTATCGAAATCCCTCTTGAAGTCGTCCATGCTTGTAGCCACCACTACCTCCTGCGGCAGTGAATTCCAGGTGTGAATCACTCTTTGGGTGAAGAAGGACTTCCTTTTATCCGTTCTTAACCTGACTGCTCAGCAATTTCATGGAGTGCCCACGAGTTCTTGTATTGTGAGAAAGGGAGAAAAGTACCTCTTTCTCTACCTGCTCTGTCCCATGCATAATCTTGTAAACCTCAATCATGTCACCCCTCAATCATCGTTTCTCCGAGCTAAAGAGCCCCAAGCGCATCAACCTTTCTTCATAGGGGAAGTGTTCCAACCTTTATATCATTCTAGTTGCTATTTTCTGCACTTTTTCCAACGCTACAATCTAGCTCAAAGGCCCCCTAGCAAAGGTCTTCAAAACCGGAACCATTTTCAGTTCAGGTGGGCGCAGCAACCAAACATGCCCAAATATGGCTCCCACAGGAGGTAGAGCCAGCCACAATTGAGGGAGATCTGCTGAGAAGGCCCTTGGTCCATCAGAATCAGTACTGTCTACTCAGATTGGCAGCAGCTCTCCAGGGTCTTGGGCAGAGGTCTTTCACACCACCTCCTGCCTGGTTGTTTAACTAGAGATGCTGGGGATTGAACCTGGGACCTTCTGCAGGCCAAAAGGATGCTCTATCACAGGGAAGGCCAAACTGTGGTTCGGGAGCCACATGCGGCTCTTCCACACACATCTATTGGCTCTCTCTTTCTTTCTGTCTCTCTTTCTTCATCCCTCCCCCATCTATTTGCTTTCTTTCTTCCTCTCCCTCTCTTTCCACTTCTTTCATCCTTTCTTCCCACCTCTGTCTCTCTCTCTGACACATAAATATCATTAGCAAACAAATAAATATCATTGGACAAATAAATATCATTATCAATATCTGTTTGCCCCTTTTGTTTTTATTTCTGGCAGTCTCATTTAATATTAATAAAAAGCAAATCTGCATATTTTTCAATAAGAACGTGTGTAATTTTTGTTCATTTCTTGTGGCTCTCAAACATCTGATGTTTATTCTGTGCGGCGCTTATCTTAAGCAAGTTTGGCCACACCTGCTCTATCATGAACCACAGCCTCATCTTGGACACAACTGAAAGCA
The DNA here is from genome assembly GCA_029233225.1 of Lepidodactylus listeri. Classification (NCBI taxonomy): domain Eukaryota; kingdom Metazoa; phylum Chordata; class Lepidosauria; order Squamata; family Gekkonidae; genus Lepidodactylus; species Lepidodactylus listeri. The sequence goes on along the minus strand of JARCFY010000016.1, from coordinate 5,153,068 downwards.
GCCAAAAACAAGATCTGGAGTGTGGAGCAAGTGGTTATTTCAGGCATAACGCAGGCAGGGATATTGAAGCTCTCTCTCAGCAAAAAGGAGAAACCATTGCTTTTGTCAAAGTCAATCTATCACGTTGCTCTTACAGGATTTCCAGGAAATTCTGGTTACGTGAGTGTACAAACTTACAAAACCGAACATGGATGCCGTCAAAGGACTAGCCTGTCGAGACGGCTTCCTTCATAATTCATTCCTGCACGAAGGAAAGGCTTTGGGGGGCAGAATTCCCCCGACATACAGTTTTTTTATTTTGCCCCAAAGAAGTTACAAATTGGATTTTAAACATTAAGGTACACAGGTGGAAAGACCTCAGGGCAGCGAATTGCGGAAGGTGTTGAAAAGAGTAGGGGGAAGGAAACTTTTATGTATTCTTTTAGATGTGTTCTCAGTGCCGCTAGAGCGGGTAACATAGCAGTTTAAGAAGGTCTTAACAGTTCGGGTTTTCTCTCAGTTCTAGCAAGTTCTAGACCAGAGGGTATGCCGGCTTTTTGGCCTCTACGCCAGGGTCCCCAACCTTTTCATGCCCGCGGGCACATCTGGAATTCTAGGCAAAAGCCCTACCTAGCCCCACCCGCTTCCTAAAAATGCTTAACAGGTGCCACAAAAGGCGTCAACTGATGCCATGCTGAGGACCTCTGCTTTAGATAATCTTAGCAATACAGTCCAGCCTAATATTAAACAACCAATCACTGGGGCTCTATCCCAGCTCCCGCTGCAAGTTAGCCAAAGAGACAGAAGCGACTTGCGACTCCCCCTTACCTTCTGGAGAAGTTCGCTTCTGGACACGGACATCATCGTCTTGAGCGTTTCGTCGACAGAACCGAGCGATTTTTCAAAGGCTGCAAGGTAATCCTGGATTTCTGTCGGGTACTCTTCGGCCGCCGGATGGGTTTCAGCCATTTTGGTTCCCCCTGCGTGCAAGAACCGGGACACATTTCGATTACGGAAATCTGAGAGAATACAGTTTCCATTCTTCCCTGCAAGAGCCATAGTTTAACCCTGGTTTGCAGGAGAGGAGCCGTGGCTCAGTGGCAGAATCTCTGCTTCCCCTGAAGAAGGTCCCAAATTCAATCCCTGCCATCTCCAGTTAGAAAGGACCAGGCAGGAGGTGATGTGAAAGACCTCTGCCCGAGACCTTGGAGTCTGCCACTCTGAGCAGACAATACTGAACTTGATGAACCAAGGGTCTGATTTAGTTTAAGGCAGCTTAAAACACACACCCACACACCCCTTTGGAGGGGCTGTAGCTCACTGGAAGAGCCTCTGCTTGCAATGCAGAAGGCCCCGGGTTCAATCCCCGGCATCTCCAGTTAAAAGGATCAGGTAGGAGGTGATGGGAAAGACCTCAGCCTGAGACCCTGGAGAGCTGTAAAGCGGGGCTGTGGCTCAGCGTTAGAGCATCTGCTTGGCATGCAGAAGGTCCCAGGTTCAATCCTCGGCATCTCCAGTTAAAAAGGACCAGGCAGGAGATGATGGGAAAGACCTATGACTGTGACCCTGGAGAGCTGTGTAGAGGGGCTGTGGCTCAGTGGCAGAGCATCTGCTTGGCATGCAGAAGGTCCCAGGTTCAATCCCCAGCAGCATCTCCAGTTGAAAGGACCAGGCAGTAGGTGATGGGAAACTCCTCCGCCTGAGACCCTGGAGAGCCGCTGCTAGTCTGAGGAGATAATACTGACTTTGATGGACTAAAGGTCTGATTCAGTCTAAGGCAGCTTCATGTGTGTTTAGGGAGGGGCCCTGGCTCAGTGGTAGAGCCTCTGCTTGCAATGCAGAAGGCCCCAGGTTCAATCCCCGGCATCTCCAGTTAAAAGGACCAGGCAGGAGGTGATGCGAAAGACCTCCGCCTGAGACCCTGGAGAGCCGCTGCCAGTCTGAGTAGGCAATACTGACCACGATGGATCAAAGGTCTGATTCAGTCAGGCGGGTTCATGTGTGTGAAGGGAAGAGAGGCAACCACAGCCTGTGGTTTGGATGGATTAGGATTTGCCACAAATCTTTCATGAGCTGACTGCACAGGAAGGAAACGTGCTAGCCCGAAGATCCCCTGGGTTTTTTGCAGGTAGCAACGAACACCTGAACGATGATGTTAAATTCATGACATGAAAGAACAGCTCTGGTCTGCTTAATTTATGACAACTACTGGTGGGGGGGGGGGGGGGGAAGAAGAAGCTATTTAAAATAACTGTATTGACTTGTGAGCTGGGAATCTAAGATGCATAGGTCATGATTCCGGACCCTTATTCGACAAACTACGGTAGTCACATCTTTTTATTCCGAATAAGGTTTAAACTGGTTACATAGGAAGCATAACTGCAAGTCCCTGGGGCCAGCAGATAGGTCAAATTGGAAAAGTCTGATCATATGTGAGAATCCCACAGAGTCAGTCAACAACAAGTGTCCTTAAACAGGAAAGCTTTATTGAGAAAGGTCTGCTGCCGTCATCTGCACTCCTTGTGTCAGTAATGGTGGGCACTATTGCAATCAGGACAATTATACAGAATTCAAAGAGAGGTCTGGCAGTGTAATGTAACCGATCATTAGGGTAGAAAAAAGGCGCTTAAAATACCAGCTTACAGTTCCCAGAGAAAAAGCGGGAAGGCTAATTGCCAGACAGTAAAAGATACATGAGCAGGCACCAGCAGTCTCTCACAGTCGGAAGAGAGCGATAAGCATGCCACGAGAACTATAAAATAACATTCCACAGTAGTGACGTCCCGGGCTCAGCCATCCCACCTCCCGGGCAGGGGATGGCAGCATTAGCTGACAGTTTACTGATCAAGTTTCTCATTATAATTACTATGCCCTAATGAGAGCGGAAACTGGTTTGCCTTCCTTAAGGGCACGGGTGCATCTTGCAGTTCTAAAATCCTGGAAGAAATTCAGAGCTGCTAGTACTGATTCCTTCAGCCAACTGGCCTTTAATTCAATGCTATCCAAAGACTCAGATCGTTCCTGTTTTCTTAATAATTTATTACTAAGATACACCATCCCTGACGACCTTCTTAGTCCTTCAACAAACATTTCAGATCTTAGAGAATGGGTATTTAAGCAGGATGCTCTGTTAGACAGGCAGTTAATTCTAAAATCACAGTCTGTTACCTGGTTTAAATCATTTAAGAATGATCATTTTAGATCCCCCTACCCAGGGGTCATTTCGTAGAAAAAGAGGTGCAGGAGCTCATTAGCATAACTCATTTGCATAACTCATTTGCATATGCCACACCCCCTAACATACCGGAAGTGTGTCAGAAGGCAACACCCACCCCTCAGGCTCCACTCCACAGGTGAGTGAAACTGACCAGCTCTTCCTCCATTCCCTTCCCCATCCAATACTTTGAGCAATAAAAATAAGCAGATTAGAGTCCAACTCCTGACCACTACACCAAACTGATAAGGTGGAAGCTGCTGAAGGGTTGGTGAAATTTCTCCAGTACTTAGGTGCCATGTGCCCAGATAAAAAATGGTATACTTAGAAAATGTATATGCCACCTTGAGCAAGTCTCTGGAAAAGCAGCACACAGTCATAAAGGGAACAATGATAAAATTATCAATATTAAAACAAAACATTAAAAACAATAAAGCCCCTAGCAGGGCTTTCCCCAGGGCGCTGCACCTCTGCACTGCTCAGGGAAGCCGAGGAGGAGGCGGGGCTTGGTCATGTGCCCGCCCCCTGGGCTCCTCACTCCCGGAGCTGCGCTCCTGTGCGCTCCCGCTCCAACGGACCCCTGCCCCTACCTGATCAATATAAATAGTCATAACCTCAGAGCAGCTTTTACATCTCTGCGCTTTGAATCAATGCCAACAGCCGTACTAGCTGGCCGCTATAGTAGAACACCCAAGGAACAGCGCTTATGCATTTGTGGCTCTTCTGTTATTGAGGATCTTCCCCATTATATCCTTGATTGTTCATTGTATACCCAACCTAGGTTAAAATTTCTCTCTGGTATTTTATCAGTTTTAAGTTTTTACTCAGACCGTGAGAAGATTGTATTTTTGTTAGCTGATTCCAATGCCAATATATCCTACAGGATGGCTTTATTTGCCCTGGCTGCAAAGAAAATACGGTCCAACGCTGTTCTTAGGGGAACTAGTTAATTAGTGGGTATGCTGTGATTCAAATAACTGTTCATAACTTCGGTTTCATGGTTTTATAATATTTTAGACCAGGGTTTTATGGTTTTATAATATTCAGACTATATTCTATTTTATACAATTTTTTATGTACTTTGTTTTGGTTTGTAATGGCCTATGGCTAAGTACAATAAAATCTGTCTGTCATTATAATTACTGAGATTAGGATTAGAAATACCCATGTGACGTGGTATGTGCTGGGAACTCGCCAGCGGGGAACAGTGACTATGCCCGGGCGCACCACGGTACCGACCCAATCCCTTTCTTGTGGCCTGCCAAGGGTTTTTAGACTGTGGGTAGAGACAATGGGGCTTTTCCCTAGCACAGCTCCCGACTGGCCATTCCAGATCCGACTGGCTGCGTAGATTTTTAAAAACCGCTTCAGCAGCAACTGCCACCACGGCGCAAAGATCTTCACTGCGTGACTGAAAGTGAACTGTATGTATACAAAGAAATTATTTTTAAACAATCTGTTCATTTTAAAAGGTGTCCTGTTGATCTGACCTTCTGCCCAAGAGGCTGAAGAGTTAATGTTAGATTTTTGCATAACCTCACTTCCGGATATTTTGCGGTCAGCTCTGCCTCCTCTGGCAGCCATTTTGGGGCTGCGCCCACCACCCTGTGTCAGAATTCCAGAGGTGCCTGCAGACTTGAAAATGTTGGGGTCCCCTAAACTATGCTAACAAGGTCAGATCATTTCTTTTAAGGGGAAAAAAGGTTTTTATTTATTATATTTGTACATTAATGATCAGGCAGCTGAGGCTAGAGCAGTCGAGTGAGAACGGATAAAAGGAAGTCCTTCTTCACCCAAAGAGTGATTAACACGTGGAATTCACTGCCACAGGAGATGGTGGCGGCTACAAGCATGGTCTCCTTCAAGAGGAGATTGGATAAGCATATGGAGCAGAAGTCCATCAGTGGCTATTAGCCACAAGGTATAGATAGGAACTCTTGGTCTGGGGCAAGTGATGCTCTGTATTCTTGGTGCTTGGGGAGGGAGGAACAGTGGGAGGGCTTCTAGTGTCCTGGCCCCACTGCTGGGCCTCCTGAGGGCACCTGGTGTTTTTTGCCACTGTGTGACAGAGTGTTGGACTGGATGGGCCACTGGCCTGATCCAACATTGGCTTCTCTTATGTTCTAGACAGCAATGGGTAATCCGTAAGCTGCCAGCAGCAGTTTAAGATCACAGGTGCTGGTCACAACTTCATACTGAGAACAATGGAATACACGTAGCAATGAGCCACATGAAATCAGGTTGCTAAATATTCTGTAAATCATATACCGCTTTGCACAGAAAAATTGAAAGGGGGGGGGGGACCTGTTGGCAAACTTCATCACAGGTCTGACTTACTTCTCATTACATAGCTTGGTTATTCCAAGACCTCTCAAGTAGGCCAACCTATGACAGCTATGGTGGGGCTTTTGGGGGCTCTGCCCCCTTACTTAAAGACACAGCCTCACAAGAATTTCTCCTGTAAATGCTTTTTTCAATCATTTAAAAATATTTTTAAAGGTGTGTGTTCCTTTAAGCAGAGCGGGGTGCTGTGGTTGACTTATTCCTGCACTGAGCAAGGGGGTTGGAGGAGGTGACCTCTAGGATCCCTTCGAACTCTGTGTCAAGAAACAGATCTCCTATAAGAGAATTTTTCTGCTTCAGTGTTAGTTTTCTTGACTATAGAAGTCATCGCCCCCACCTGCCGGCTTGTTCTCAGAATTGTTGCTTGGGCTGGCAGAAGTGATTAACTTGCAGCAGCTGAGAACTGTCATCTAAAGTGGCTGACAGCTTGCAATTTAGAGATCTATTCCGGTAACAGCTTTCTATTGGCTAAAGGGCTTTTCTTTCTGCACTGAGAACTTCAGCCCCACCAGAAAAAAAATTGCCCCACAACCTCAGAATACTTGGCTCAACGTTCCACTTATTAACCTGTGAGGCCAATCAGATTTCTACTGGTTAAAAGCCCCAACTGGCCCCCTCCACTTTCTAAAAACACTTGGAGGGCACTCGGAAAGGTGCTGGCGGGTTCCACGGTGCCCATAGGTACCATGTTCGGGACCCCTGGGCTAAGACATCTGCTTTCTTCTTAAATAGTTCTGACATCAGCACTAGTCCTGGACACATGAGAACACCACCTGCTTCCAGAAACCATTGGGCTGCCAAAATCAACACGTAGACTGTAACTACAGAACGAGGCCCGCCAAGAAAAATTACGGCCATAAGGATGACTCCATATACCTACAGGCAATCCTGGATTCTTGTTTCTTTCCCTTCTTGAATTCACAATTACTTCGAACTACACAAAAAGGTACTTTTTAAACAACAAGTCGGAACTTGATTTGTTTCTGGCCTCCTTTCCACCTCCCTCCCCAACACCCTTTGCTATATGGCTTTTGCCAAGACTGAATTGATTTTGCTTTTATTATTTAGAGATCTCTTTCCAAATGATTCTGCATGAGAGACAGCCAAAGAGAGAACAGGAGGCGCTACGGAATGTTCCGAGAGTCACAAGGCAAAGGGGTACAGAATGAGGAAAGTACTGTGGCCTACACAAGCCATTGGAAGCACATCATCTTTTGACTAGGCCGGACAAGTCTGAAATTATCCTGGTTGGGATGGGGAAATAACCACACTATTCTCTCTCCCCTCTGAAAAAAAATATGCACATAAGAGGGAAAACAGGTGTGATTCCTGGCTCATAAAGATGGTTTTCTACATGTTAGATATGTAAGGTGTGTGTGTGGGGGGGAAACCGCAGTCACCCAACCCCAAAGACATTTTGGGGGAGAATTGAGGGGGGAACCTGTTTTTTTTAAAATGAGTGAAATGCTTTTTACAATAAGGTTGGACCGACTAAAAGTTTATAATGTGAATGTTTTAATGTCAGTCTATGGGATTCGGTAACAGTTCCTGAGTTTGTTGTCGAAGGCTTTCACGGCCAGAGTTCATCAGTCGTTGTGGATTTTCCGGGCTGCATGGTCTTCAAATGCAAATCCCCTATGGAAATTCAAGTTCCCTATGGAAGCTAAGAATAGGCTATTGGGAATAGTGCCAAATAAATTCCCAAAAATTTTGGAAGAGATATTCAAATACATGGTTTGCCAGCGGCTAGAATTATCTACGCAGCAAAATGGAAATTAGATGTCTGTCTGAGCTTAGAAGAATGGGAAAATAAACCTGCCCATTACACAGTAACAGCGAAATTAACAACCTATTTGAGAAACAGATCAATTACGAAATATGAGGAGAGATGGTGTGTTTTAGGCGAGCAGGAGACAAATTGAGAATGAGAAACAGTTTATAAAGTAGTTGTAGATTTTCCAGGCTGTATGGCCGTGGTCTTGGCATTGTAATATCTGACGTTTCGCCAGCAGCTGTGACTGGCATCCTCAGAGGTATAACACAGAAAGATGGAGTACTCTCTGTGTCAATGTGAGAAGAAGAAAAAATGGTAGGCAGGTAAATTATAGCTACTCAGGAAGGTGGGGTAGGGCTGAGTCATTATCTTGCCGGGGTTTCCCCGACTGAGATACGCTAACAGAGGAGCTTTCCTGAGGAGGCTCTTTTGCATATGGATTGGCTGTTGAAATTCTAATCTTATTTGTAGTGCTGTTGTAAGGTGTAGAGCATTTTGTGTAGAGCATTTCCAGCCCTGAAAACCCATTTTTCTTTTCACATTGACACAGAAAGTACTCCACCTTTCCGTTATAACTCTGAGGATGCCAGTCACAGCTGCTGGCGAAATGTCAGGTCCTGCAATGCCAAGACCGAGGCCATACAGCCCAGAAAACCTCCAACTAATGATTCCTGAGTTATCTCGCTTTGTTCCAAAACTACAGCATTTACTCTTTTAAATTCCATAAATGTGCCAAATGTACGCCAAGTTACAGTTGACACATTTAATGCCATTAAAGGACCAAAATAAGTTCGGGTTTGATGGGAAAGCAAGTATGCCACGTATTTCAAGTTCCCATAATTTCTATGTCATTTCTCCACCCACCCCCAACCTTTTCCCCCTGGGCTTCAAATTTTCCAGAAATTTTAAACGACTAGTAGAAAGAAGTAATTTTTACATCACCAGTAGCCTCTTAGAACCAGCGTGGTGTAGCAGTTAAAAATGTCAGACTAGTGCCATATCAAGGCTAAGACAATCCTCTGATTGGAACCGGAGTCCTGGATGCTGGAGACTGGCAAGAGGAGAGAGGCCTCATGCCCCATTTGTGGCTGTACTTCAATGGGGTACTACACCCCATGTGGTCATCACAGCCAACATGGCACCCACTGAGAGCTGTAATTCCCATGCATGCACACACAAAAAGATGGCGGCCAGAGCCAACCCAGCATCTACTGACATGTCCCCTGGCACCAGTGTTCCCTCTAAGCAGAGTGAGTGTGAGCTAGCTCACCGTTTTCTAGCCTCTGGCTCACACATTTTTGTCTTAGCTCAGGAAAGATGGCTCCAGAGCAAACTCATTTATGCCGGAGCCAAATCGCCGGCTCAAAACTTTAGCGCCAGTAGCTCCCAGAGCAAAACTTTTGCTCACCGGACTCCACAGCTTAGAGGGAGCATGGGTCTGGAGCAGTGTTCCCTCCAAACTGAGTTAGTGTGAGCGAGCTCCCAGGTTTTTGAGCCAATGGATCACGGATTTTTGTCTCCGCTCAGGAAGGATGGCCCCGGAGCAAACTGATTTATGCAGCGGCCATACCATTCACTCACAACCTTAATGCCAGTCGCTCACAAAGGAGCCTTTTTGCTCACCAGACTCCACAGCTTAGAGGGGGCATTGGTCTGGAGCAGCGTTCCCTCCAAGCTGAGTTAGTGTGAGCTAGCTCATAGTCTTTTAGCCTCTGGCTCGCCCATTTTTTTTGTCTCTGCTCATGAAGGATGTCCCCACAGCCAACTAATTATTGCACCAGCCAAATCGCTGGCTCACAACTTTTATGTCAGCAGCTCACAAAGGGGCACTTTTGCTCACCAGACTCCACAGCTTAGAGGGAGCATTGGTCTGGAGCAGCGTTCCCTCCAAGCTGAGTTAGTGTGAGCTAGCTCATAGTCTTTTAGCCTCTGGCTCGCCCATTTTTTTTGTCTCTGCTCATGAAGGATGTCCCCACAGCCAACTAATTGATGCACCAGCCAAATCGCTGGCTCACAACTTTTATGTCAGCAGCTCACAAAGGGGCACTTTTGCTCACCAGACTCCACAGCTTAGAGGGAGCATTGGTCTGGAGCAGCGTTCCCTCCAAGCTGAGTTAGTGTGAGCTAGCTCATAGTCTTTTAGCCTCTGGCTCGCCCATTTTTTTTGTCTCTGCTCATGAAGGATGTCCCCACAGCCAACTAATTGATGCACCAGCCAAATCGCTGGCTCACAACTTTTATGTCAGCAGCTCACAAAGGGGCACTTTTGCTCACCAGACTCCACAGCTTAGAGGGAGCATTGGTCTGGAGCAGCGTTCCCTCCAAGCTGAGTTAGTGTGAGCTAGCTCATAGTCTTTTAGCCTCTGGCTCGCCCATTTTTTTTGTCTCTGCTCATGAAGGATGTCCCCACAGCCAACTAATTGATGCACCAGCCAAATCGCTGGCTCACAACTTTTATGTCAGCAGCTCACAAAGGGGCACTTTTGCTCACCAGACTCCACAGCTTAGAGGGAGCATGGGTCTGGAACTGCGGGCGATCTCCAGCCACCCCCTGGAGGGGGGCCGCCCCCAAGCCGCCCTTCCTTCCGAGGGGACTGACCCCTGGCGCCTGGGAGGTGGGCTGCGCTTGCAGGCGCTGTCCCGTCCCCACCTGGGGGCTGGCAACCTCCCGCCTCTCCCTCCCCCCGGGCCCGGGAGCCCCTCCCGGAGAGCCCCTCCCACTGCCCGCGAAGAAGGCGGCCTCCTCCTCCCTCCTCCCTCCTCCTCCTCCTCCTCCTCCTCTCCCGGCCCGGCCGTGCGGCGCTACCTACCTGCGGCGTGGTGGAGCGTCGGCGGCGGGCGGAAGCGGCAGGCGGGGCGGGCCGGGCGCTGCAAGGCGGAGCTCCGGGGGCGCTGCAATGCAATGCAATGCAATGGCGTTGGGGGCGCAGCGGCGGCGGCTGCGCAATCCTTCGGAGCGACTCCGGATCGCTTCTCGCCTTGCCCTTGGCAGGAGTGCGCCGCTGGGCCCGGGCCGGGGGGTGGCTGCTCCCCAGGGTCTTGGGGACGGGGAATCCCGGCGTGGCATGTGCGTGGCATGTCTTGCCGCCCGCCTTTGCCTCCCCCCAGATGGGGACGCGAAGCCGGAGGGCCTGAAGGGTGCGGGGCAGGGTTCCTGCCCTCTAAGCCAGGGGTGGCCAACCTGTGGCTCGGGAGCCACATGCGGCTCTTTCACACATATTGTGCGGCTCCTGGCAGGGCGGCTGGGGAAGCAAAGGGGAGGCATGCTTTTTCTCTCTTTCTCCCTTCCTTCCTTCCTTCCTTCCTTCCTTCCCTCCCTCCCTCTCATCTATTTGCTTTCCTAGTTTCTCTCTCTCTCTTTCTTATAACCGGTTTTCCTCGTTTGTTTTTATTTTTGGCAGTCCCATTTAACGTTAATAAAAAGCAAATTTGCATATTTTTAAAAATAAAAACGTGTGGGTGTGATATTTGTTCCTGTCTTGCGGCTCTCAGACATCTCTATGTGGCTCTTACATTTATTCTATGTGGCTCTTACGTTAAGCAAGGTTGGCCACCCCTGCTCTAAGCCGAGCCGGTGTGAGCCAGCTCACCGCTTTCTAGCCTCCGGCTCACCCATTATTTGTCTCGGCTCGGGAAGGAGGGCTCCAGCGCCAACTCATGGCTGCAGCAGCCACATCGCTCCAGTGTAGAATTTCGGCTCACAAGAGCCCACAGCTTAGAGGGAGCATTCTGGTGGGCACCCGTGTTCCCTCTAAGCCAAGTTAGTGTGAGCCAGCTCAGTTGTTTAGCCTCCGGCTCACAGATTTTTGTCTTCGCTCTGGAAGGAGGGCTCCGGAGCAAACTAATTTGTGCAGGAGCCAAATCGCTCACTCGCAACTTTAATGCCAGGGGCTCACAAAGGCGAATTTTGGCTCACCAGACTCCACAGCTTAGAGGGAGCATTGGTTGCCAGGGATGCCAGCCTCCAGGTGGGACCTGGGGATCCCCTGGAATTACAGCGCCTTTTCAGATGACAGAGATCAGTTCCCCTGGAGAAAATGGAGGCTTTGGAGGGTGGGCTCTTCTACAGGGGAGGGTGTCCCTGTGCTCTCCAGGCTCCATCAGGCACCAGTTGGCAGGGGGTCCTGGAACCCCTAAAGGTTTCGAACCTGGGTCGCCCGGGACCCTCATCAGTCACTAGCTGAGGCACCGCACTGGCCCTCCTGATAACTGTCCCACTTCCGATTCAGGCCCACCAGAATGGCAGAGAACTGTTAAGTTTTCAAGTTCTCCAGAGCACTGGGGGGGGGGGGGGTATTACAAAAGCAAGGGGGAGGAGAGGTTAGAGATGTGAAGGCCCGGAAGAAAACCTGGAAAAATTCAGAGGGGAAAATGGAAATTTTCAGAAAAATTGAAAAAAAAGCTACACGAGCACTTCTTTTTTTCTTTCCCAGATTGAAAGTCATTCTGTTACTTTAGGAACATAACATATTACTATGGACAATTTTACTTGACCTGAAATTATCACAACTAGCATACTAAAAATATCGTGTACCCAAACAATTATTACAAACAGAATTTACTTTTTAAAATAATGTTTCTTTGTAATTGTAACAAATGGAGCAACCATCTCCTGAACTGTTTACTAATTTATGTGGAACAGACAAAACCCCAGAAGTAACAATTATTCGTATTTCCTCTCCACAGCATTGGAGAGTTCAGTTTGTAACCTAGGACTTGCTTGTCCTCAGTGTACAGAAATTAGATTAATCTCATACATATTTTTAAGAAATGATTTGGAAAATATTTGAACGCCTTGTCTTAAAATATTTTATCCATTATGTTAAAATAAAACGTTCCATAATCAATTTTTCTTTTTTCAATTTCTTGGAAAAAAACAAAAAAGGCTTCAGGGAAAAAACAGAAAAAAACTGTTCTCCCACCGAAAAAAAATGGGCTTTTTTTTGTGAGCTTCAAAATTTCTGGAAATTTTACATCTCTAGGAGAGGTAGATTCAAGTCATGATCTTAAATAACTTGTCTGCCAACTTGTGGCTTTCAGGTAATGACCTGAAACCTCACCTGTGTCCCCCATTTAGAGCATCAATCCTGACGAAGAATTCTGTGGAACCCAAAAGCTCGTGTACTTTATTTGATTACATGTTTATTCCACTTCTGCACGACGTCATCACGTTAGGGATGCCCCCCCCCAAGTCCCCCATCGGCGAGTGGACAGAACCTGCCTGGAGATCAGTTGAGATAGTGGGAGATCTCCAGCCAGCACCTGGAACTTGGCAACTGTAGCTTTGATCCGGAGAAAGGCTTCCAACTTTGCTCAGTGGAATGAGAGCATGCCGGCCAACGATTCAGAATTCCTCTTCCAGTGTTAATACTTCAGCGCTTTAAACCTGAATGACATCTTCATCTTCGCTATGAGGAGGTCCCTGGAGAGGTGCAAATAGGTTCCGTCTTGACGGTGTTTTTCCGCTGGCGATAAATTTCACCTGCCCCTGACGATCAAACGCAATCGAATGCAATAAACCTGACGTCTACATTATCGACTCGAGCCTCACTGAAGTTTCCTGACATGAAGTGGTCTAAGAACAATTTCTTTGATGTGTGTCAGGATAAGGGGGGAAACCTGCAAGAGGGAACTGATAGATGGGCAAAATAGTCTCCGAATTTGCTCAGCGGCGGAGAAGTTGTTCCAGGAATAACCGTTTCTCTTTTCCTGCTCATCCAGGAAAGGGGTCTCCAACCTCTTTGAGCCTGTGGGCGCCTTTGGAATTGTGACACAGCGTGGTAGGCACAGCAACAAAATGGCTGCTGCGGCAGGCACAGCTGGCCACAAAATGGCTGCCGCAGCTTCACTACAGTCACACAGTGAAGATCCTTGTGCTGTTGTGGCAGCTGCTGCCAAAGCAACTTTTAAGAAGAAGAAGATATTGGATTTATACCCCACCCTTCACTCGGAGTCTCAGAGCATCTTACAATCCCCTTTCCCTTCCCCTCCCCACAACAGACACCCTGTGAGGTAGGTGGGGCTGAGAGAGCTCTTTTGAGGAGTGCTCTTTCAAGAACAGCTCTGAGGGAACTTGTGACTGACCCAAGGTCACACCAGCAGCTGCAAGTGGAGGAGTGGGGAATCAAACCCAGTTCTCCCAGATTAGAGTCCGCACACTCAACCACTACACCAAATAATTTGCACAGTCAATCAAATCTCAACTAGCCAATCAGAAGCCTGGCTGGGCAACAGCTCTACCTGGCCCCACCCATCTCCTAAAAACAGGTGCTGGACGCCATATTGAGAAGCCCTGATCTAGAAGTCTGAGTCTGCTTTACCCATGGGGAGTCTCTGTGGGGCAGGAAGGAAACAACTGGTAAAAAATCTCTTCTCCAGTAAAGCTCCCCTTTTCCGTAGACAGCTTCAAGAGGGGATTGGATAAACATATGGAGCAGAGGTCCGTCAGTGGCTCTTAGCCACAAGGTATAGATGGAACACTCTGTCTGGGGCAGTGATGCTCTGTGTACTTGGTGCTTGGGGGAGGCGACAGTGGGAGGGCTTCTGGAGTTCTGGCCATGCTGGTGGACCTCCTGGCGGCACCTGGGTTTTGGCCACTGTGTGACACAGTGTGTTGGACTGAATGGGGCATTGTTCTGATCCAACATGTGTTCTCTTATGTTCTTATGTCTGGGGCAGTGATGCTCTGACTTCTTGGTGCTTGGGAGGGGGGGCAACAGTGTGAGGGCTTCTGGGGTTCTGACCATGCTTGTGGACTTCCTGATGGCACCTGGGTTTTGGCGTGTGTGTGTGACCCAGAAGAGTGTTGGACTGGATGGGCCACTGGCCTGATCCAACATGGCTTCACTTATGTTCTTAGAACACTGAACAGCCCTATGTCAAGTGAATTCTTCCCACGTTTAAAAAGATACACAGCTGTAGTATTTTGAATTTAGGAACTGCACGCAAAAATCATTCAGAATTCACCATGAACTCCAGGCCCTTTGTGTCGGATTGCCAATATGGATTTCTTCCAATTGGACAAGCGTATTAGGCACAAAGAATACCAAGGACATGATTTAGTAGACGTTGTGCTGTTGATGGGCCTGACTCCCACACTATCAGTTATACTCCCGAGTAGCACCCAATCCATCCTCGCGCCTGGAGAAATTGAACTTCTGGCGGGGGAGGGGGGAGGGGTCTTTTTGGCAAGCGTGTTGGAGACAATGGGGGAAGCAGCAAGGGTTTCTGTTCGCATCCTTCCTCAGCTCAGATAATCTTTAGAGATCCTCTGTGTTTCTCCCTTGCAGTAGATCCGTCCACAGCAGATTTCATAGTTTTCCATCGCCTTGGAATTCTAGTCTTTGCTTACAGTTAATGCCAAACAGATCCCATGGAATGGAGGCCTCAGGTTACACAAAGATACATGGAACTACTTTGTACTGAATCGGACCTTTGGTCCATCAAAGTCAGTATTGTCTACTCAGAATGGCAGCAGCTCTGCAAGGCGAGTCTCAGGTAGAGGTCTTTTTACCTGGTCCTTTCAACTCAAGATGCCGGGGATTGAACCTGGGACCTTCTGCATGCCAAGCAGATGCTCTACCACTGAGCCACAGCCCCTCGCCTTGAGGGCTTCCATATCACCTATGGTCTGGCGATTGTTAGCTGGAGAGAAGATGAGGAGAAGGAGATTGGATTTATACCCCGCCCTTCACTCGGAGTCTCAGAGCGGCTTACAAACTCCTTTCCCTTCCCCTCCCCACAACAGACACCTTGTGAGGTAGGTGGGGCTGAGAGAGCTCTGACAGAACTGCCCTTGAGAGAACAGCTCTGAGAGAACTTGTGACTGACCGCAGGTCACACCAGCAGCCGCATGTGGAGGAGTGGGGAATCAAACCCGGTTCTCCCAGATTAGAGTCCGCACACTTAACCACTACACCAAACTGGCTCTCCCCCTTACCCCCAAATTACAGCCAGTTTATGGCTACCCCTGTGGGGTTTCCAAGGCAAGAGACATTCAGAGGATTTTTGCCATTGCCTGCCTCTGTGTTGCAACCCTGAACTTCCTTGGTAGTCTCCCATCCAAGTACCACCCAGGGTTAATCCTGCTTAGCTTCTGAGACCTGAGGAGATCAGGCTAGCTTGGGTCAGCCTGGTCAAGGCAAGAGACCTTCAGAGTCTGCCTGCCTTTGCGTAGCAACCTCGTGCTTTGTTGGTGGTCTCCCATCCAAGTACTGATCAGGGCCGACCCTGCTTGGCTTTGGAGATCGAACAAGACTGGGTTCACCTGGACCATCCAGGTCAAGGCAAGAGATGTAGAGAGGTGGTCTGCCACTGCCTGCCTCTGCGTACCTGGGTGGGGTGGAATTTGGGGAGGACGTGATGCCTGGACCTCCTTGGTGGTCTCCCACCCAAGTACTGATCAGGGCTGGCCCTGTTGAACTTCTGAGATCTGGTGAGACCGGGCTGACCTAGCCCATCCAGGTCAAGGTGGCCCCCAAGATACCCAGTCGACTGACCAGTGACCCACGCTGGCAACACCAGCTCTCTATGACATCACAGGCCCCGCCCACAGCATAAGAGAGACCTGGCAGGCAAGGAGACCAGAAGGGGAAAAGGACAGCCAGGCTAAGGAGGGCAGGATGAAGATAAGTCCTTGTTCTCTTTCAATTTACCATGACCCCGTAGGGTTTTCAAGGCAAGAGACCTTCAGAGGCGGTTTGCCATTGCCTGTCTCATCGTCCCTGGACTTCGGTGGTGGTCTCCCATCCAAGGACTAACCAGGACCGACCCTGCTTAGCTTCCGAGATCTGACAAGATCAGGCTAGCCTGGAACATCCAGGTCAGAGCCTTTCCTTCACAGGGTCACCAAGTCAGAAGTGACTTGACAGCATATAACACACACTTAACCCACCCGCCCCCCCAAAAAAAACAGATCCAGCCTGATAAAGAATTCTGCAGCACACCAAAGTTTGTATACTTTTTTTAATTATTATTATTTTGCTTGGCATCCCCGGAAGTATAGAATGGCTTTTGTTTGGGGACTTCAGTGTGACGCTCTTCAATAACTCTCTTCAATGATGTTACTTGGGACACGTTTGGAATTGCGTGTCTTTCACTGAAGCCCATTGGAAAACCTCAAATACTGTAGGAGTCTGTATGTTTCAGCAGGTGGTTCAGTTCTGCGTTGCAGCTGCTCTTAGATTGAAGGGATGTTGCAATTTATTAGGAACTGTGGTTTTGTTTGTTAATTGCCTTACAGCCTTTGAAGTGTGATCTCCAAACACAAAGCACTGAAGAAGATCCAATTCGAAACGAGCAACTGAACCGGGGTTCGCACATCTTGTGGTTGTTGAAAATGCACGTCATGCTGTAAGCCTGTGCACCAGTCTTGGGAACTTTTCTGATGACTTATGAGAGCAGTGAATGGACTATGATACCGGTTATGTGAGCTATAAAGTTGTACTAGGGGACCAGTGGGAAGATGGGAACAGATACCTACAATAAGGGGGCCGAGTACCATTTTCTGAGGTTGACACAGAGCACAAAGACACTCTCTCACACACTGAGCCATGAGGCTAGAGACACATACTAGCAACTCCATGAAGGTACAAACTCTATGCACGCACACAGGCTTATACCCCCTCCTGCAAGTCCCCCTCACCATTTGCTACATCAAAGGACTCCACACAACGGTGTGAAGACAGCAGGGTGCTTCCTGAGAACCGGTTCTGCTGCCCGGGACTTGCTGTCATCCAGAAGACAGATGCCAGATGCAGCCTACGTCAACATCCTGTCCTGACCATCAGGTAGATCTGAATATTGACCACTCCTATAGGACCCTCTTAGTGGCTAGAGATAGAGAACGGACCATCTATAGGCTCTCCTGGGATGGCCTCATATCTTGCCATCCTCCTGGGAGCACCTGCTGCTCCCCAAGAGACACAAGTCGGATTTTCCCTCCCCACTCCTGCTTATTCTTCCTCCCTCCCTCACGGATCCTTGGGTGCACCACTTGGATCTGCTGTGTGGCTTTCTGCTGGTTCAGAACCACGGTCCTTGGTCCTTTGCCCGAAGACTTCTCTCCTTTTTCCAGATGGATTTCACTGATCCATATAGAGGTAAATATCACCCTCGACGGATACCCTCAAATATCCTGCTCATGCAAACGTCTCTGTATTCCTACCTAACTTCCTAGATCTGTATAAGTGTGTATTCTTGTGTACCATTGTTTATAAACCTTTTATTATATTTTTAGTAAACAACTTATCTTTCATACTCTTGAGTCCTGTGTCAGTTTGTGAGACGTCTCGGTTTAGCGCAGCGTCTGTATATATAGGCAGGGTCCGCAAAGCCGGCTGCATATTGTTAAGAGCTGATATTTCCCCAAATATTAATAGCATAAAAGAGCAGTCAGGCTAACAGAGTGTTCTTGAAGATTTTTCGTTTGTCCCATTCGGCATTCTTTAGCCGAACTGTTAGCAATTTCTACTTGATTTGTTTGTGCCGTGCTTTTGTATATGGCATTAAGGTGGTATTTGTAATTCTGGTTTGGTGCGCTTGAATATAATCTAACATCACAAATTTCCATTCTTTAGAATTCATTTTTTTTTTAAAAAATCAAAATTTATTTTTAATTCCTATATCAGAAAATGTTTTTATAATTATTTTGACTTTGCATTCAGGGTTTTTTTACAGCCTGTTCTGGTGGGTTTTTTTGTGTTTTGACTTGGGAGTCTATGTTTCGGCAGGCGTTCCAGCGCTTAACTTGTTTTACGGGCTTCCTTCCTGCAATATACAGACTCCCTCACTAGAGGGCAGCATCGTGACATCCGACACTGTTTTGTGGGAACCAAGGAGGCTCCTTTTACCAAATTACCCATCCATACATTGGGTTACTGAGAAATAAAACTGCTGGATTTCAAGCAATCTAGTTCAACTCCTGTCAGGAAGCCAATCATCTCCCTCCACAAGAAAGAATGTGTTCGTGCCTTGGTCAACCCCAGATACTCCACAGATATATGTTTACGTGTTTTTGAGTTTTATAACTTGAGCAGCATTTTTGATTGTTTCAGATTGGAGGCTCCCAACATGGGGGCCCCGAGAACCGTCACTCGCACCGACACCTTTCTTAGTGTCTGTGAATTTTTAGGAAGTGGGGCCCCCACCTGGTGGGGCCAGGTGAGGCTTCTGATGGGCCGTTGGGAGATTTGGTAGACGTCCAGATTCTTTTAAAATGTTGCTTCCGCAACAGCTGACAACACAGTACAAGGATCTTCACTGTGTGGCTGAAGGTAAGCTGCGGAAGTAGAGTTGTGAGCTCTAGGTGGGGAAATATCTGGAGATTTGGGGGGTGGAGCCTGGGGAGGGCGGGGTTTGGGGGAGGGAGGGACTTTAGGAGGGTATAATGCTAGAGTCCACCCTCCAAAGCAGCCATTTTCTCCAGGAAAACTTGATTGCCTGGAGATCAGCTGTAGTGGTGGGAGACTTCCAGGTGCCACCTGCAGGTTGGTAACCCCACACCGCCTCCCGTGGGAGCCATTTTGTGGCTGTGCCCACCATGCTGTGTCAAAATTCCAAAGCTGCCTGCAGGCTCTAAAAAGTTGGGGACCCCTGGTTTAAATGTTCCAATATTTGTGGCCTTCTGGAGCGTGATTTAAGTGGAAAGGTGGCATTAAAATGTTTTAAATAATTGTGTAACTCCTCTACCACACCAACTGAGAATCAATTTGGTATAGTTCTTAAGAGCACGGACTTTAATCTGGGAGAACCCCGCTCCTCCACACGCAGCTGCTGGTGTGACCTTGGGTCAGTCACAGGTTCTCTCAGAGCTGTTCTCTCACGAGCAGTCCTCCCTCAAAAGAGCTCTCTCAGCCCCACCTACCACATAGGGTGTCTGTAGTGGGGAGGGGAAGGGAAAGGAGTTTGTAAGCTGCTCTGAGACTCGGAGTGAAGGACAGGGTATAAGTCCAATCTCTTCTTCTTAAGGCTTTTTGACGCAAAATACCTAGAGCCTAAATGTTTAATAAGAAATCTATTAGAATTATTTTCTTTTTATTATCCTAATTCTGTATTGTGATGGCCTTTGGCTATATACAATAAATTCTTCTATAATATAACAGTTCAGGAAGATACTTTAATCAAAAGAACAGGACTGTGAACTGTACTACTGCATATAGTACACATCTTTTTTCTGTAAATGCTCTTCTGCTCTCACTGAATTTTTTTCTACTCAAGTTAAACATACAGAAAATGGCATTACTTATGTCTATGCTTTGTTTTCAGACGGCAGTAATCCTAGTCCTATCACATTGCTGATGAAACGTCTCAGCCTACTGATTGCCTTGATTTACAGTATGCATTCAGCCTTGAGTCTTGGTGAGAAAACCTGACAAAAGTGATGTTAATAAATATTATTCCTTCATGCACATTTATAACACAACTTTTAGCAACAAGTGAAGAGACGAAAAACGTTACTACAAATATTAAACCTTTATTCTGTTAAACATAATCATTCAAATTCTGAACAGACCAATATGTGCAAGCCATGTAGACTAACATACTAACAAATACAGTGCATTGAAGAACACAAACATCTTGCTTCTCAGGTCTGTGTTCAAGGCTGCCATAAAATTCCTGGATAGTCTTGAGGAATGGAGGTATGCAAAAATGAACATACAAAAACTTAACTAGGGACAAACAAACAGAAAACGGCCGTGAATGTAAAGGACTTCATGAACTCTGAACTCAAGAGCTTCAAACTACATAAACAGGTTTTTGTGTGCTAAATCTGGAGGCACTTTGTACAGAAATCAATTCTATGTTTCCAATATTTTTTTTAAAAACTCAGCCCTGACCAACTGTTTCCACATTTTCTTTCTAGGGCAGCCCGATTTCATTGACCTTTGAAAAGAACGGCTTGCCCAGAAAGGCGTATGGAAGCTTTTCTTCGCCGGAACCCCACCTGTCAAACCCTGTTTAATTTTGTGACGATGAGGACTCGCACCGTCTGGTCAAAGGAACTGCAAACGCAGAGACCCCTTTTGTCCGGGCTCCAGTCCAGGCTAGAAATAGGCTGCGTGGACAATGTCGTGTTCTGCAGAAGGCTGACCGAACCGGCCACCCCCGTTTCTCGACCTTCCGGATCCTTCTTCGAGCGCTGGGCTGGATACTCACTAGAATCGTAAAGGAAGCCCAGATTAGAGACCTATCCGGGGGACCCTTTCTTACTGATACACCTTTTTCACAGTAATGGTTCAAAAAACCAACAAGCAACACCAACGACTGCCTGTACACGGGCCTTTTCTGTTGTGGCCCCACCTTACGGAGCAGCTGGCCTGATGTGGTCAGGAAGGCTCCCGCCCGCCTGGCTTTCCACCAACTATACAAAACCAAGATAGTCAAGAGGGCTTTTCTGCACAGGAAACAGAGCTGCACTGTACAAAATGATTAACAAACTTGCTTGGATAAATGGTTAGGGACTCTGGTCCATACTTCTGTGTATATCTTACTGCAAGTAGGATCCTACTACGTAATTTTTGCACCGCTTAATGTCTTATGCTGTGTGTCCGTTTTTTCTGGTGGTTCCAGATTAGGGATGGGCACAAACCGAGAAAATGCGGCTTGGTTTGTGGCCAAACCACAAACCAGACTGAACCAGGTTTGTTTGTGAACCAAACCGGTTCGTGGCCCATAAACCTGTTGAAAGGGACCACAGTCCTTTTCAACAAGATTTGCAGAAAGCCAAAAAAACAGATCAGTGGTGGTGAACAGCCTGCTCCCCACCACTCAGCTGTTTCAGGCTGTCTTGTGCAGTCCCTTTAAAGTTTCAAAGGGTTTAGTTTAAAGGGACTGCAGAAGTCAGCCCGGAAAACAGCTGAGTGGCAGGAGCACCTCTCCACTGTTTTTGCGGCTTTCGTGGGGAACAGAAAGCAGGGGTATAAAGGGACTCGGGGTCTCTTTAAATCCCTCCCTTCCGCTCCATCCACAAATGGCCACAAACGGCTTTAAAAGTTCATTTAAGTTTGTGATGGTAGACCCGTCATAACCTTCTGTTTGCAAATCACGAACAGGGCAAAATTCTGCAGTGTAATGTAAGCAACTAAAGAAATAATAAAACGGTCAAAGCCTCTTCCTCCTGTCTTTGTCTCATCCTGGACCAGAATGGTGCAGTTCTTACTTACCTCCAGAGTGAGAGAACTTAGCATCTCCACAATCAGGGGTCATTTCGTAGAAAAAGAGGTGCAGGAGCTCATTAGCATAATTCATTTGCATATGCCACACCACCTGACATCCCCAAAAGTATGTCAGAAAAGAGAAAGAGAGAGAGAAAGAAAGAGCTGGCAGAGAGGGGTCCGCTACTAATCCAAGCCTCAGAAATACCACTTATTCTGGGAGGAGAGCTTCAGTGGTGGCTGAAGCCTTCAGAAGGCTGGTCGGAGGAACAAGGACCTTTCCAGGGGACGGGGTCATTTTGCTGCAGCCAGGACACAAGCAGGCATTCCCTTGTAGGAGGGGGGGCTGGCACCAACTCCCGGAGCTGAGCTCCCCTGAGCTTCTGCTCGAAATTACCCCTGTCCAATGTTCCCTCTAAGCTGTGGAGTCTTGTGAGAAAAAATCCTACTTCGTGAGCTACTGGCATTAAAGCTCTGAGTGAGCGATTTGGCTACCGCAGAAATCAGTTTGCTCTGGAGCCATCCTTCCTGAGCTAAGACAAAAATATGTCTTTTTAGCTGGAGGCTAAAAAACTGTGAGCTAGCTCACACTAACTCAGCTTAGAGGGAACACTGCCCCTGTCCACAATTCCTTCCCCTAAACCTAAAACCAGTGCAGGGTAGTCATCAGAGCATCAGACTAGTATTTGGGAGACCCAGGTTCGAATTCCCAACTCTGTCATGGAACCTTGGTGGGTGACTTTGGGCCACTCACAGCCTCTCAGCCTAACCTACCTCACAGGGTTGTTGTGAAGATAAAAGGGAGGTGAACAGAAGGATGTGAGCCACTTTGGGTCCCCACTGGAAAGAAGGGCAGGGCACAAACAAAGCAAATAAATAAATGAAACACTATCCCTCGTGAGGACTGGTCAGCAGGAGCAGAGGGGAGAAAAGCTAGGCCTAGGCCGGTGGACTTCTGGAATAAGGCAGAGAAAGAGCAGGGAGACCAAAGTTGCTTTGGTAGCAGCTGCCACTGCAGCGCAAGGATTTTCATGGTGTGACTGAAAGCGAGCGAGGGCAACCATTTTGTGGCTGGCTCCGCCTCAAACTGGCAACCATTTTGTGGCTGGCTCCGCCTCAAGCTGGCAACCATTTTGTGGGTGGTCCTACCATGCTGGGTCAGAATTCCAGAGGTGCCCAAAGGCTCAAAAAGCTCAGGGACCCCTCATTTACGTCATTTGGGAAAGGGCCATTTTTACTCTCCCTACCACTCTGGGCGTGAGCATAAATACTTACTATTTCCAAAGATGAAGGTTCCCGGCTCCTCCGCTCGTCACAAAGATGTCCCGGTTCTGCGGGAGGTGCCGAACTTGCCACATGGTGGCTTTGTGTGCCTGACAAACAACAAAGTTGTATAAAGTTTTGCAATGAACAAGGTCAGCAATGAATGGAATGGGTTCTAGTTATGCGCCCAGGCACGTTAGAAGAGGAGGAGGAGACTGGATTTACATCCTGCCCTTTACTCACTCGGAGTCTCAGAGCGGTTTACAAACTCCTTTTCCCTTCCCCTCCCCACAACAGACACCCTGTGAGGTAGGTGGGGCTGAGAGAGCTCTGAGACAACTGTCCTTGAGAGAACAGCTGGGACAGAGCTATGGCTCGCCCAAGGTCATCCAGCAGGTGCAAGTGGAGGAGTGGGGAATCAAACCCGGTTCTCCCAGATTAGAGTCCGCGCACTTAACCACGACACCAACCTGGCTTGAAGGAGGCTTCCAGTCCCACATGCTTTTTGGAGGAAGTGACAACTCCATCCATGCTGTCAGGCAGGTGGGGACTGAGTGGCACAAACAAGCACTGCAGTTACAGCCCTTTATCTACACCGTCCAGCGGCCGGAATAGCTTGACCTCGTCAGAGCTCGGAAGCTAAGCAGGGTCGGCCCTGGTTAGTACTTGGATGGGAGACTGCCAGGGAGACGGGGATTGCTATGCAGAGGGAAGCAAAACAGCAAACCACCTCTGCTCATCTCTTGCCTTGAAAACCCCGTGGTCCTGGGGTCGCCATGAGTGGGTTGCAACCTGATGTCACACTACTGATTGCTGTCTTGGAGCCTTTGAAGGGCTGTCCCTTAGAGGAGGAGGGAAGGGAGCTGTCCCTGTTGGCAGCAGAGGAGAGGACTCGCAAGAAGGGGATGGAATTAAGGGCGGGGAAGTACTGGCTGGATATTAGGGAAAACTTTTCGACTGTCAGAGCTGCGCAACAGTGGAATGGGTTGCCTGGGGAGGTGGTGAGCTCCCCCTCCCTGGCAGTCTTGAACCAGCAGCTGGACAAACCCTTGTCAGGGTTGCTCTAGGCCGACCCTGCATTGAGCAGGGGGCTGGACTAGATGGCCTGGATGGACCCTTCTAACTCTGTGATTCTATTATTATTTCCACAGCACTGAAGACAGGTGGCTCACAGATTCAGTGTCCGTTCTTCTGTCTCGTCTTAAGCAGCAAAGAGCACCGCTCAGTCTGGCGATCCCCCCACTGCGGTTGCCCCACACAAAGTGAAGGGCTGCTCGGCTCCACGGAGCTCTCCGCCGAGGGCAGAGGTCAGGGCTGAGGTGTCTCCTTTCACGCTGGGGGACAAATCCTGCCCTTCTCCAAAGTTCTCTGGCACCCAAAGCTGGGGCTTTGGGAAAACCCCTGAAGGGAACGCCCCAACTATGTGGTGACTGTCAAGGATGCATTTCTGCACCACTCCATCGTTTTATTGGCTCGACTGACAGCATCATCCACGGGGCTTTGTGGGTCAAGCTTCAAGATCCTGACCAGACCCCAGGAGGAGACTGCCCAGAGACTCATGCCCCCCCCCCCCCCGGATACTGCCCGTGAATAACGCTTGCGCCAGGTATTCTTAATACTGCGCTTCTTCTCTCCGGCATGCAGTGAGAACGGGACTTCTCCCTTCAGACGGAGCAACAGCTCAGGTTTTATACTGTACCTTTTCTGAAAGAGAAGCAAAGCCTTTGGTGGGATGCTGAGTTCTCATGTCAAAAACATGGAATTTCCCTTCCAGGGATGTCGCCACCAGCTTGTTCATATTTATATCCTTCCGGTCAAACTCCACACTGCAGACCTAGAAACAGAAAAGGACGCATTAGATTTACGCCTGCAGAGAAATCCTCCCTGCTCTAGTCTACAACTGTGGCCAGGACTTATCTGGGCTGCTCGCTGCTGAGCTTCCGTTTTCATGTGGAAACGTCTCTTGTGCGGTGTATGATAGGTGTTCTGGTTGCCGGTACCAGACACGCCATACTGTCCGGCTTGGACCAGCGGTTCCGCAAAACACGCCCGCCCACAGTGAAGGCCAAAGGGGGAGATGCGACAGAGACCCTAAAACCTTACACTAGGGCTCAAGAGCGCCACCTAGAGTGCTGGGATCTTGGGATACCTGGGGTTTCCATCAGGACAACCCATTCATTTCCATTCCACCCGGGACCGTCCTGACAAATTGGCGGGCCCTGATGTGGCCACCAAACAAAGGGCTCTGAAACAGGGGTTCTGTTATGCCTACGAACATGTCCTTCAACCCCATTTCGAAAACTTGAAGTACAAGGGTATAAGAACATCAGAGAAGCCAACGGCCCGTCCAGTTCAACACTCTGTGTCACACAGTGGCCAAAACCCAGGTGCCCTCAGGAGGTCCACCAGCAGGGCCAGAACTCCAGACGCCCTCCCACTCTTGCCCCCAAGCACCAAGAAGACAGAGCATCACTGCCCCAGACAGAGTGTTCCATCTCTACCTTGTGGCTAATAGCCACTGATGGGCCTCTGCTCCATGTTTATCCAGTCCCCTCTTGAAAGCTGCCTATGCCTGTAGCTGCCACCACTTCCTGCGGCAATGAATTCCATGTGTTAGTCACTCTTTGGGTGATGATCTGCTCTAAGCTTACTGCTCATGAATTGCATTAAGTACCCACGAGTTCTTGATATTGCGAGAAAGAGGGAAAAGTACTTATTTCTCTACCTTCTCTATTCCATGCACACCTCAATCATGTCCCCACCTCAGTCGTCGTTTCTCCAAGCTAAAGAGCCCCAACCTCTTTAACCACAGGGGAGATGTTCCATCCCCTTAATCATTTCAGGGACCCTTTTCTGTGCCTTTGGAGCAGAGCATTTTCTCGCTTTCTTTCTCCCCACGATCTCGCTGCTTAGGAAAAAACAGAGTACAATTGCTATCCATGAACAGCCACGCCTCACCAACCAGGCTAAGTCAGACAAGAGGCAAGAACACCAGAATATGCCGCACCAATACCCTAGCAAGCATAAATTTCAGGCCGGAAGCAGCTACGTCCATTAAAAGGTTCAAACTGTGTCTTTGTGAAAGGTTTACCCCGTTCTTGATGTTGGTCTCCCATCGGAGTGACATGTTCTTCAGGTCAAACAGCTTAATGTCCCCGTTGTCGTAGCCCGCACAGACGACACGCTCTTCTTGATTATAAGCATTGCCTGGTTAGGGGGTGGGAAAAGGATCACTGTTTAGGTAAAGAATCGCCAAACATTCCTACTGCAAATCCCTAACGTTAGTCTAAGCCTGCAGTCACGTTAGAAGGTAGTTCTGGAAAGGAGATGCATGAAGAAGTCAGGACTTCGAAGAAGGGTCGTGGCTCAGTGGTAGAGCCTCTGCTTGGCATGCAGAAGGTCCCAGGTTCGATCCCTGGCATCTCCAGTTAGAAGGACCAGGCAGGAGGGGATGGGAAAGACCTCAGCCTGAGACCCTGGAGAGCTACTTCTAGTGTGAGCAGACAGTACTGACCTCAACAGAAGAAGGGATCCCTCTAAGCTGAGTGAGTGTGAGATAGCTCACGGTTTTTTAGCCTCCGGCTCACACGTGTTTGTCTTAGCTCAGGAAGGATGGATCCAGAGCAGACTGATTTATGCAGCAGCCAAATCGCTGACTCCAAACTTTAATGCCAGTAGCTCACAAAGCAGAACTTTTGCTCACAAAACTCCATAGCTTAGAGGAAGCATTGGTCTGGACTTCCAGATGTACTGTCAGGGGATGGCAAACCGGGCTGCCAGCTCCAGGTTGGAAAACTCCTGGAGAGTTGGGGATGGAGCTTGGGGAAGACAGAGACCTCAGCGGGGTACAACGCCCACAAGTCCACCCTCTAAAGACTGCTCTCTGCACTCTGGAGATGAGCTACAATTCCAGGGGATCCCCAGGTCCCACCTGGAGGCTGGCACCCCTAGCAGGCCATTAGGGAACTGATCTCTGGCGGTCAACTGTGATTCCAGGAGCTCTCCAGTCCCCACCTGGAGGGTGGCAGCCTCAGAAGGTTCTGATTCAGTGGAAGGCAGTTTCCTGGGTGCCCATACGTGACCGTTACTTGGACCCAAGGAAAGATTAAGGCCTTGAACATTAAGGTAGTAGCTGGAAGACGCAACACCGACCACCATCATCTCAGATTTAGGTAGAAGAAGAAGAAGAGATTGGATTTCTATCCCGCCCTTCACTCACTTGGAGTCTCAGAGCGGCTTACAATCTCCTTTCCCTTCCCCTCCCCACAACAGACACCCTGTGAGGGAGGTGGGGCTGAGAGAGCACTTTCCCAAGCTGTCCTTGAGGGAACAGCTGGTCCAGAGCTATGGCTTGCCCAAGGTCATCCAGCCAGGTGCAAGTGGAGGAGTGGGGAATCAAACCCGGTTCTCCCAGATTAGAGTCCGCGCACTTAACCACTACACCAAACTGGCTCTGGTTAATGCCACCTTCCCTGTTACAGGGGAACAGAATATCCAGGGCTGTCTCTGCAACAAGCAGCTGGACGCCAGGAAGCATCCAAGACTTAAAAGGAAGCCCCTGGAGTCTAGTTTTGTTAGTATATTAGTACGGTCACTGACCAGGTACATAAAAGAACCAAGAAGACATCAGCCAGTAAAGCATTAAAATTCATACAAACACTATCCAGTATATCAAATGTTAAAATATTAAGAGCAAAATATTGTTAAGTAATTAAAATCTCTGTTTAAGTACAATATTCGCTATCTTGCTACTAGTAGCTTCTCTGCGGATTTTGATCGCTTGCATGGCAAATTTTGCCATGTTTGAAGTAGTTTTCTGCTCTTTGTCAGCCAACAACTTATCTAAGTAAAATCTTTCATTTCTTCCAGGAAACCGAGAACAAATCGGGGTCATGTAGATGTCTCTAATACTTTGGTACATCTTACAGAGTCTAGTTTTTCCCAGACTCAGAAATCCAAAACCCTCCAGGATCCACGGCCAAACTGGCCTGGAGAAAATTGCTTCCTGACTCCAAAGTGGTGATCGGCATTTCCCTGGGCGTGTGAGAAAGGGCCACGAGAACTAAGCACTGAGGCAACCCTCCCTTCTCCTGATCTGTCAAGTTCACATAAATGAGAGGAAGATAATTCCCATAGTGGGTACTTCTGTCGGTCGTTCAGGATTTATTAACCTGCGGCACATACCAAAGGCTACCGTCCAGCAGTCTCTCTTGCTCTCTCCCGGAGCTGGCTCCATATTGGCTACTGGAAAGTCTTTCTGTCTTGGGTCCCACACCTTCACAGTGCCTGAAAAGAAGGGATAGTCCACTACCCTGTTACTGGCAAAACGGCTCGTGGTGCTTATTTTTTTATACATATATAAAATTTTGTTGAAAAGTAATTTACACAACAATACAATACTTATTCTGCTTATCATACAACCCTCAATTGCCATTACAGTTGAAAATATTGGGTCTACAATGACCTGAAGATTATTAGGTAAGCATTAGCCAATTATGACAGGTAAAACTGCAACAAAGCCTTTCAAAATATTATACGGTAACAATTACAAGGTATTAAAGATATCAAAAAAATTCTAGTATCATGAAACTCAATGTCAATCCTAACTTTAGGGTAGTAGGAGCAATCAGAATTCCTAAACACATACTGTGGTCCTTTTGTAGAACTAGAGAAGAGAAGAGGAGATTGGATTTATATCCCGCCCTTCACTCACTTGGAGTCTCAGAGCGGCTTGCACACTCCTTTCCCTTCCCCTCCCCACAACAGACACCCTGTGAAGTGGGTGGGGCTGAGAGAGCACTGAGACAACTGTCCTTGAGAGAACAGCTGGTACAGAGCTATGGCTTGCCCAAGGTCATCCAGCCAGGTGCAAGTGGAGGAGTGGGGAATCAAAACCAGTTCTCCCAGATTAGAGTCCGTGCTCTTAACCACTACACCAAACTGGCTCTCAAACTATAACCATTCTTGGTATCCAGTCCAGATGGGTGATATGTACTCTTCTTTTGATAGAAAGTCTAGTATTGGGGACCACTTTGCATAGAACGAAGATGTAGTAGGGGCTATGGAATTTGTGTTAATTTTGTCTGTAATGCTTTCCATAATGTATTGGTCCCACAGCTTGCGAAACCACATCTGTATGTTAGGTGAATTAGCGGTGCTTATTTTTCAGCCCCTCCACTTATTTTCAAGAAAACAGGCTTTACGTCTTCTTTGACCGTTCCTTATACTAAGCACACCGCAAAAATCAAACAGATGAAATGGGTCGATTCCATGCTTTCAAAATTTAATGGAAACCATCTGTTTCCCCTTTATCCTAAGGAATGATGTATTTGGCAAAGCTATGTAAAAGGGAAATCGGTTGAAATGCTACTTTCCGGGACCAGAAAGTTGTTTTCTTCATTCAGCAGATAATCATACTGTAACTGTATATACCATACAGAGCTGTTTGCAATTGGCTTGCTTTACACACTGTTGTCCGGACCTCCGCCCATACATAGGTATCGGTTTGCTACAGCCCCTTAATGACTTATGTAAAAACTCTGTTCCCTGTGGGACTCAAAATAGAACATACAGCATATGTAGATCTGATTGCAGGATACTTGTAACCATATCAGATGGCAGCTGAGGAACCCTGGATCGGAAAAAGACTGGCCCAATACCACTGTTACCAAGTATATACTAGCTTAAAAAAAAAATCCATAGAGCGGCAGAGATTAGTTAAGTACAGGGAAGGAATGTTTTTAAGAAGGCATTTGGAGTCACGGACTTCAACTTTTAAATCTCCCCCCTGCTGAATTCTAAAATGCTGCTTAGATTTTACATATCTTTAGACCCAAGAGTTATGGTGGTCCTTGTTTAATATGCCGTGACAAGGCCAAGAGGTCCAGAATCCAATACGCAGGAAAAGCTTTTTCGGGTTTATAAGGTTATAAAGCTGCAAGCTTTAACGGAAGCTCAACGTGGCCAGATCGCCAAATATACCTGACCAGTTAACATACTTGTCTTTCCAACAACTGGTTGGGTTCATTCAAATCCCACCCCTGTCCCCGCCAATTGTATGGGTTGCAAACCATCATTTGGCCAGTTTGCACATAACTGTATATTGCAGCTTGCCAACACATAGGAAAAGCAGAACACTCCAGCACATGACAGAAGGGGGAAGTAAGGTTGCCGCTGCTGGAGGAGAAAAAAAATCCCTTGTCCCTTTAAAAGAGGCTTAATGGGATGTTTTTTTAATCAGGTGATGTGATTTTAACCCCCCCCCCCAAAAAAAGCTCCAGCTACCAATTTCCAAACTTCACGCCTCTATTAAAGGGGGCAGAATATTTCTTTCCAGGCCTGGTGGCAACTTTAGCGGGGAGCCCTGAGCCTGAACTTCTTTCCCAGCATGCCAAACCATGGTGTTACATCTGAGCTGTATCATCTGTAAGTCTCGGATTCGCATTCAATGGTTCAGGGGCCAGTTTGCAAGACGTGACTACCGTTCATTCAACTAGGGCATCGTTGGTGTCAAATACCTGCTGATGTGGCCCGATTCAGAATCTTAACACATAACAAATGGGTACGAACTTCCTGCCCTGCCCTTCATGACCCAGGCTAGCTCGATTTCGTCAGATCCTGCAAGCTCGGCAGAGTCGGCCCTGGTTAGTCCTTGGAGGGGGGACCACCGAGGAAGTCCAGGGTCGCTATGCAGAGGCAGGCAATGGCAAACCCACCTCTGAAGGTTTCTGGCCTTGAAAACCCCACGGGGTCTCCATAAGTCAGCTGCGACTTGATGGCACTTTTCACCAGCACCACTGACTTCCTAAAACCACAGGAAAGTTTAAAAGGTCCAGATCTGTCTCTGGCATTCGTAGACCGGTAGGGGAGCAATGTGAGCAAAGTCGGGTTAGAACAGATAAAAGGAAGTCCTTCTTCACCCAAAGAGTGATTAACACGTGGAATTCACTGCCACAGGGGGTGGTGGCGGCTACAAGCATGGACAGCTTCAAGATGGAATTGGATAAACATATGGAGCAGAGGTTTATCAGTGGCTCTTAGCCACAAGGTATAGATAGGAACTCTCGGTCTGGGGCAAGTGATGCACTGTATTCTGGGTGTTTGGGGGGGCAACAGTGGGGGGGGCTTCTAGTGTCCTCCTGGCCCCGCTGCTGGACCTTCTGAGGGCACCTGGTGTTTTTGGCCACTGTATGACAGAGTGTTGGACTGGATGGGCCACTGGCCTGATCCAACATTGGTTTCTCTTATGTTCTTATGAGCATGGGACACATTGCTATATGAAGACAGGGATCCTTTAACATTCGGATGACATGGCAACATTTCTTCTTGAGTTTCTTATGCTAACCTGAAGATGGCCATCAGCAAGATTTATACTGACCCATCAACCCCCCCACGCCCCAAATAACACTGTAGGAGGGGCTACCTCACCATCACGACTTCCGGTCACAATTTCTGGTGCTCCTTCCCCAATTCCTAAGCCACCAACACCGTCAATGCTATTTATGATTTCTTGATGTCCCTTCACGGAGTACACTGGGAGTTCCGGAGCTTCCAAATTCCTGAAGAGTAAAAAAGGGATAGTTATTTTGTGTTCCTCAATAGTTCTCAATGTATTGGATTCTGAACATGCAACATTGTCCTTAAAACAAACTATCCCAATTTATTTGGATACAATACTTGTTATAGTTATATGTAAAGGCATTTGTGAACATTCTGGACTGAATCAAGACTGAAGTTTACATATTTAAGAGAAAACTGGTACAAACTGTTCTTAGATGGTATATAACCCCAATGGATATTGAGAAAGTAGAGAAAAACTACAAAGGGAAATGCTTGAAATACAAGGCATAGACGGAACCTTTTACCCTATGTGGTGGACTTGTAAAAAAGGACAACTATATATAGAAAGGAAATACATGTAAAAAAGCAGAACACATTAAAATTAAAATTCCCTATGGAAGCCAAGAATAGGCTATTGGGAATAGTGCTTAATAAATTCCCAAAAATTTTGGAAGAAATATTCAAATACACGGTGACAGCGGCTAGCAGGGGTCATTTTGAGCAGGAGCTCGGGGGAGCGCAGCTCCGGGAGTTGGTTCCAGCCCCCCCCCCCCCCCCCCCGCGGGGAATGCCTGTTTGTGCCATGGCTGCAGCAAAATGACCCCATCCCCTGGAAAGGTCCTTGTTCCTCCGACCAGCCTTCTGAAGGCTTCAGCCACCATTGAAGCTATCCTCCCGGAATAGTGGTATTTCTGAGGCTTGGATTAGTAGCTGTCCCCTCTCTGCCAGCTCTTCCTTCCTTCCTTCCTTCCTTCCTTCTTTTCTCTCTCTCTTCTTTCTTTCTTTCTTTCTTTCTAACATACTTCCGGTGATGACAGGTGGTGTAGCATATGCAAATAAGTTATGATAATGAGTTATGCGAATGAGCTCCTGCACCTCTTTTTCTACGAAATGACCCCTGGCGGCTAGAATTATCTACACAGCAAAATGGAAATCAGATGTCTGTCTTAGCTTAGAAGAATGGGAAAATAAACTTGTCCATTACACAGTAATGGTGAAATTAACAACCTATCTGAGAAATAGATCAATTACGAAATTTGAGAAGAAATGGTGTGTTTTAAGTGAGCAGGAGACAAATTTAGAATGAGAAACAGTTTAAAAAGTAGTAGTTGTAGATTTTCCGGGCTGTATCGCCATGGTCTTGGCGTTGTAGTACCCGACGTTTTGCTAGCAGTTGTGACTGGCATCCTCAGAGGTATAACACAGAAAGATGGAGTACTCTCTGTGTCAATGTGAGAAGAAAAATGGTAGGCAGGTAGTTTGTATCTACTCAGGAAGGTGGGGTAGGGCTGAGTCATTACCTTGTCGGAGTTTCCCAGGCTGTGACATGCTAATGGAAGAGCTTCCCTGAGGTTCTTTTGCATATGGATTGGCTGTTGAAATTCTAATCTTATTTGTAGTGTAGAGCATTTTGTGTTTTTCAGGACTGGAAAGCATGCCCTGTTTATTTTTAAACTCTCTTCTTTCCTGTTGAAACTGTGTTTATGTTTATGAATTTCAATGGCTTCCCTGCGTAATCTGACATGGTAATTGGATGTGTTGTCCAGCATTTCAGTGTCCTGGAATAAAATACTGTGTCAAACATTTATTGGGGGCTTTTGTGGGCTCCCCAGTAAACCAATTGTTTTCACTGCTAGGAATCAATTGCTTTTGTTTGTATTTTGAATAAAAAATAATATTGTTAACTGGGTTTGCCGGCATCCTTTATAAAGTTTATATCACTGGTACCTGGCATTCCGTTTTACGGCTAGGGTTGCCATCCTCCAGGTGGGGCCTGGGGATCTCCCGCTTTTACAACTGATCTCCAATTGACAGAGATCAGCTCCCCTGGAGAAAATGGCTGCTTTGAAGGGTGGACTCTATGGCACTGTACCATGCTGAGGCCCCTCCCCTCCCCAAACCCCACCTTCTCCTGGCTCCACCCCCAAAGTCCCCAGGTATTTTTCCAACCCGGACTTGGCAACCCAATTTACGGCACACACGGCCCAGCCTGACAAAGTGACATTTATGTCAGATCCAGCCCTCATAACAAATGAGTTCGACACCCCTGCCATAATGCTAGAAAAAGTTGGAGAGATCAGGAAAAGAAGTGGACTGGCTCCCACAAGGAAGCCACAGCCCTCAGTTTGCAAGACCTGAGAAAGGCTGTTAATGTCAGGACATTTTGGAGGTCATTAATTCATAGGTAAAGGTAAAGGTTTCTCTTGCTCGAAAGCCAGTCGAATGTGACTCTAAGGATGTGGTGCTCATCTCCGTTTCCAAGCCGAAGAGCCAGCGCTGTCCGAAGACTTCTCCGTGGTCAAGTGGCCGGCATGACTAGACACCGAGGTGCACGGAACGCTGCTACCTTCCCATCGAAGCGGTACCTATTTATCTACTTGCAATTTCTTGCTTCCAAATTGCTAGGTTGGCAGGAGCTGGGGCCAGAGATGGGAGCTCACTCCGTCATGTGGCACTCGGGTCTCGAACTGCCGAGCTACTGCAGTTCAGCATCTTAACCACATGTTGTTGTTGTTGTTTAGTCGCATAGTCGAGTTCGACTCTTCGCAACCCCAAGGACCACATCACGCCAGGCCCTCCTATCTTCTGTCGTGCTCCGGAGTTTGCTTAATTTCATGTTCGTTGCATCGCTAACACGGTCTAACCATCTCATCCTTTGCCGCCCCCTTCTCCTTTGACCTTCAGTCTTTCCCAGCATCAGGGTCTTCTCCAGGGAGTGCTCCCTTCTCATCTGGTGGCCAAAGTATTGGAGCTTCAACTTCAGGATCTGGCCTTCCGGGGAACAGTCATAGGACTGACTGATTTGATCTCCTTGCAGTCCAAGGGATTCTCAAGAGTCTTCTCCAGCACCATGATTCAGAAGAATCTATTCTCCCGCGCTCGGCCTTCCTTACAGCCATATATTACTACTGGGAATACCACTGCTTTGACCATAGGGACTTTTGTTGGCCGGGTGATGTCTCTACTTTTTGTTCCCTAAATCAAGTGTCCCCTAAATCAGGGGTGGGCAAATGGCGGCCCGGGGGCCACATGCGGCCCGCCACAGAGTTTTTTGCGGCCCGCCAAGAAGATTTCAGGACTTCAAGAAAATTGAGCCTAAATTCAATTTGCTCTCTCATCCCATCACTGCTGATATTGATACAGCACCTGAGGAGTTGCAGCTTGAACTTATTGACATGCAGTCAGATCACACTGGGAAAGAAAGGTTTAATGCTGTGACATTAGTTGACTTTTACAAATCTTTGCTGAAAAAATTACCATGTATGAAGAAATTTGCTGGGAAAATGTTCTCTATATTTGGGTCTACATATATTTGTGAGCAAAGTTTTTCTTGCATGAAGATCAACAAGAGTAAATATAGATGCTCTTTGACAGACATTAACTTGCAGGCGGTGATGAGAATCTCAACAAGCGATCTCACTCCTGATTTCAAAAAAATTGTAGAAAAGTGTGATAGGGTACATTTGTCTCATTAAACTGATTCTAAAATTAAATGTGCTTGCAGCTATAGATGATATGAAATTAGCACAATAAATAAATTGAATAAAACTACCACTATTATATTTAATGTATATTTATTGATTTTTATGATACAATTTATACCTTTTCTGAAATGCAAAGTTAACTAATGAATGCAATCATTTTAAAAGGTGCGGCCCTCCGCTAACCTCCGCTCCCACAAAGCCCCCCCCCCCCCCCCCCGAGCCAAAACAATTGCCCACCCCTGCCCTAAATCAAAAGCCACTTGATGGCACTTACCACATACACACAGCCTAACAACTGGTGCTACAAATCAGAAGTGTGTTGTTACTGTGGCAGATAAACTGCCTTCTTTGTGAAGTAAACACCATCCAGACAGCACCCAAAGGGTTTTTGTTATTTAAAAAATTAAACGAAGCAAAGAGAATCCCTTTGCCAAAAGAGCTTTCTTTGGCTACACGCTGCCTGCGAAGACCGGCTTTTAGAAAAAGCCCTTCCACTTGAATGTGACCTTTCTGAAACAATAGCCCGGATTCACAGAGCTGCTTTAAGCACATTCACAGACGTGGGCATGCCCAGGGGAAATCTGTGTACTTTTTCCTTTGCACAGTTAACTATTGTGGCTTACGACACCTGGCTTTGGAAAGTTCCTCAGTTCTAAAGCAGTTTGCCTTCAAGCACTAGGAAGAGGAGGCTGCTGTTTGAAAGAAGCAGCCCTAGTGCCCCTGGGCATGCAGATCTAGTTCCTGGGATCTCTGCCAGCGCCTTCTCATATAAAGTGTCAGGAAAAACCACACAGGGAAGGGGGGGGGGGAGCCTGACATAATCAACCCAACTTTCTACAAAACAGAAGCTTTGTACTAGCTTGCTCCTCGCTAAAATCAAAAGATCCTAATGAAGGCGTTTAAATCACTTGACCATTTTGATTTCATACCGATGAACAATGCTCCCTTCTAAGCTGTGGGGTCTTGAGAGCAAAAATTTTACTTTGTGAGCTACTGGCATGGAAGTCGTGAGCGAGCGATTGGGCTGCTGCAGAAATTAGTTTGCTCTGGAGCCCTCCTTCCTGAGCGAAGGCAAAAATGTGTGAGCCGGAGGCTAAAAAACGGTGAACTGGCTCACACTGACTCAGCTGCTGATGAATTATCTAAAAATGTTGCACGATATTAGTGGACAAATCGTCCTGACTCGGATGGCCCAGGCAAGTTCGATCTGGTCAGATCTCTGAAGCTAAGCAGGGCTGACCCTGGCAAATACTTGGATGGGAGACCTCCAAGGAATACCACAGGCAGGAAGCGGGGGCAGGCTTTACGCAGCCACCTCTCTGAATATCCTCCAGGACCCCAGTAGAGGTCAGTCACTAGAGGTTGCCATGACTTCCAGGTGTGCATGCGCGCACACACACACAAGCACATATGACCCCCCCCCCCCCAAAAAATTAGTGAACAAATCTAGTATTCTCACCATATATTTAAGTTTCCACCAAAGTCTCCCGTAGCTAGATATCTTTGTTGCAAAGAGGAGGCACCAAACGTTCCACATTTAATAGGCTTTGACTTTTCAATCTTGAAAGAGAAAAAACAAGGTTTTTTTTTTAAAAAAAGACTAGAGTTAGATAATAATACATCGATCGCCCCCCTCTAGTCAACACTAGCAGGTTACAGATTGTCATACTAAAGTGTTAGAAAACAGATTTCTTTTGTTTTTTAACATTTAATTTGCAACCTGAGCTTTAAATATGTTTGCCAGTTTCCAGGTGGGGCCTGGAGATCTCCCAGAATTATAACTGATCTCCAGATGACAGAGCTCAGTTCCCTTGGAGGAAATAGCTCCTTTGAAGGGTGGACTCTATGGCATTACACCCCACTGAGGTCCCCTCCCCAAACCCTGCCCTCCCAATCAGGAGATGGCAACTCAAGCTCCAAAGTATGTATCAAACATTGCCAAGCTTTTGCAAAATTCACATCTGATAACCCATAAAAGCAACATTATTGGGAACAATAGCAACCACAATGATTTTTGGATTGGTAACATTATCTGTTTACAAGTGAACAGGAAGTGGATGTAAGCTGGTTTTACTTTGCTCAGTTTACCTAAGAAATATTTAGGGTGCGTTGGGGCTTTGAAACACTACGTGGAGGGACGGCTGGGTCCTTCTCCGAGGGTTCTGCCAGCCAGAACAAAAAGGACAATCACAACTTGCACCCCGCTCACAAATGTCACCCCTTCTGGATTCACACACTTGACAAGCTTGCACACTTAACCGGGAAGACCCCGCACTGAAAATGACTCATACTGTTTGGTCAGGAGCCTTCGGTCTGACTCGAATAAATCAAGTTAAATCAGTATAAGTTTAATAACGATCACGTAAACAGAACAATTGTCAAGAAATTCTGACATGTCAGCACCTAGCTCTGCTATAATGTGGCTTTTAAAACCTTCTGGACTGCGTATGATGCAAACACTCAACTTCTGATTAAAAAATATTATGCTTTACTGTTTTGTCTCTTATCTCCCAGCTTTGCTTCTGCCACCTTAACTGAAGAAGAGGAGGAGGAGGAGGAGATTGGGATTTATACCCCCCTTCACTTGGAGCCTCAAACTCCCATCCCTTCCCCTCCCCACAACAGGCACCCTGTGGGGTACGTGGGGCTGAGAGAGCTCTTTCCAGAACTGCCCTTTCAAGGACAGCTCTGACATAACTGTGGCTTGCCCAAGGTCATCCAGCAGCTGCATATGGAGGCGTGGGGGGAATCAAACTGGTTCTCCCAGATTAGAGTCTGCGCACTTAACCACTACACCAGACTACACAGCAAATATCAGACATAACACTCTTTGTATCACAGAAAGGTTTGGGTTGGGCTGCTTAACAAAAACCAAATGCACTTCGATTGGGGCTGCCAACTGATGCTCATCACTAGAAAGCTATTCTAAAGCACACAGAATCATTCAACGCTCATTGCTATACAAAAGAACAAGCCGTTTTCCATTTACAAGGTCCAGGGATCGCCTGAGTAAAGTAAACCTATTTGACAGGAGCGCCTTTCATTCTGTGCTCCACGATGCTACACAAGACCAATATATTGAGCGCTCCTGCATCGCCATAGTGACAGCAACCAACACTCTGAAGGCAGCTATGGCGCTGTGTACACAGGCACAAAATAATGGCCGTCCCCATGGCGACCAACACGGGGCTACACAATGCTCGACTTCTGAACCTTGCGCCGCCAACCATAACAGAGCCGGAAAGCATTCACGCCAATACAAGCAGCCCTGTTCCTTATTATTTGATTCCAATCTGAGACGCAGATCTTGGATTACCAGTAACTGCTTCACTAAATCAAAAGGTTGGGATTTGGACCGGCCATTGACTTAATGAGGAAAAGAAGGGAAGGTTGCAAATCGAATTAAATTCTTGTATTTTTAGGCCCAAATCCAACAGGAATTTGATTTTGTTAGCTTGGGGAAACCCGTACACAGAGACACCACTGTTTCCCTTCTCTCTGTGCGTGCGTGTGTGTAAACAGCTGCCAAGTTGTAGCTGACTTAAAGCAATCACAGAGTTCTCAACGCAAGAGACTAACAGAGGTGGTTTGTAATTCCCTGCCTCTTCACAGTGACTGGGGCGGCCAGATCCCCCCGGGGGGGGGGGGGGAGTTGCCCGCTTTAGGGGCCCCTGATCCGCCGACCCAGAGTCAACCAGTGGGGGCAACCCTGCCCCCAAAGTGCCTGGATCAGGCCGACGTGCCTGGCACGAGGACATCACCCGGAGGTGACTTCGTCACGCTGGGCACATTGCCTGAAAACTCTAAGGTATCATAGAGTTTCTAATTGAATACTAGAGCGCTCCCCTGGCAACGTGCGTAGCGTGATGACGTCACTTCCGGGTGATGTCACGGTGGTGCGCGCGCGAAGATCCTAGACCAGCAGCTCTCCCCCCCCCCCCGGTTGGAGAAAGGTAGGGACCCCTAAAACTGACCCCGGTCTTCCTTGGTGGTTTCCCATCCAAATACTAACTAGGGACGACCCAGCTTAGGGCACTGTTTTCCCTAGCTGAGAAAATTAAATTTATGCAGATTTTGACAGAGAACTTCTGTTTTAACTTGCATCTTCAAGCAGATTATGCTAGTCATAATACAGCCACACCCTAGGAGGTTGGTTTCAGCTGCAACGCCCCACTGGTTTACACTGGAAGAGCTAGATCCATGCCCAGTGGAACCAAAGAGACCAACACCATTTTCAGAGCATAAGCTTTGGAGCGTCAAAGCTCCTTGATGTAGCTGATGAAGGGACCTCTGCCTCT
Source organism: Lepidodactylus listeri (assembly GCA_029233225.1). Taxonomy (NCBI): domain Eukaryota; kingdom Metazoa; phylum Chordata; class Lepidosauria; order Squamata; family Gekkonidae; genus Lepidodactylus; species Lepidodactylus listeri. The sequence continues at coordinate 5,114,000 of JARCFY010000016.1, read as the reverse complement.
CAAAAGCCGATACCCCCCCCCCCCCCCAAATCTTGTTAGTAGCTTAAAAGACGTCTCTACAAAGGTGAAGGTGTTAGACACATGTTCGGTACAGAGGAACACCCAGGGGGCACCTCTACCAGATCTTCCGTTTGCAATTTAGGCAAAGCCCAGAAACTATGCAACTTACAGACGATTTAAGTTCCAGTTTTAAAACCTGGGCTGAAATGTCAAGACTCAGTGAACGACGGTCGGTGTTGCGTAGCGGTCCAAAACTGGAAAGATCCAGGATCAAACCTTTATTCAGCCATTCAGTTTACTGGAGGACCGTGGACCAGTGACTCTCGTCTAGGGCACCCTTCCTCTACCTCACAGGGGTTTTGAGGACAGAGGAGAATCGTGTCCATCATCCCAAACTACCTGGCTGAAGGAACTGGAGTTCCTGGGAGTCATTCATCAGGAGACTTTGGGCTGGTCACTTTGAACACCTGAAGCTGTCTTATACTAAATCAGGCCACTGGTCCATCAGTCAGTATTGTCTACTCAGACTGGAAGCAGCTCTCCAGGGTCTCAGGCAGGGGTCTTTCACATCATCTCCTGCTTGGTTCTTTTAACTGGAGACGCTGGGGATTGAACCTGGGACCTTCTGTAAGCCAAGCAGATGCTCTGCCACTGAGGCTAGTTCTCTCGCATTCGAAATCAGTGATGTTTATAGAAAGTCATTTTGGTGTAGTGGTTAAGAGAATAGAGTCCGCCCTCCACCAATGCCTTCATTTGCTTGCTTTGTTACTTTATTCCTTTTTCTTTGTTGTTATGTGTACACTGTAGGTTGTTCTTCTGTGTGGGGAGTGGGGTGTGTGTTTGATGTTTACATCTGGGCTTTTTTTGGTATATATGTAAGTAAAAGTTGATTTGCAAAAAAAAAAAAAAGAGAGAGAGCGCATGGACTCTAATCTGGGAGAACCAGGCTTGATCCCCCACTCCTCCACTTGCACCTGCTGGATGATCTTGGGCAAGCTGTGGTTCTGCCACAGCTGTTCTTGAAAAAGAGCAGTTTCTGTCAGAGCTCTCTCAACAGCCTAGTGTGATGACATCACTTCTGGGTGATGTCATGGAGGTGTGTGCGCAAAGATCCCGGACCAGGAGCTCCCCTCTCCCCTGACCAGAGAAAGATAGGAGCCTGGCACTAATGCTGCCGTCTCCGGTCCGGGAGATGGGTTGAGTGAACCCTTGACGTCGGGTCTGTGGAATGTTATGTTATACTTCTCATGGCATGCTTATCGCTCTCCGAGCTGCTCTGACCTTGGGGGACTGTTGGTGCCTGCCCATGTATCTCTTCTCCTGTCTGACTCTAATTCTTCACGTTTTCTCCCTGGGAACTGTAAACCAGTATTTTCGGCGCCTTTTCTCTGACATGGTGATTGGTTGCAATGCATTACCAGAGGGCTTTTTGAATGCAGTATAATTGTCCTGCTCGGGGCTGGGTCCGCCGTTACTAACACAAGAAGTGCAGATGACCATAGCAGACCTTTCTCAATAAAGGATTCCTGTTTAAGGACACTCGTTGGTGACTGACTCTGTAGGACTCTCACACCTGCCTCACCGGGTGTCTGTCGTGGGGAGGGGGAGGGAAAGGAGCGTGTAAGCCGCTCTGAGACTCCCTTGGGGAGTGAAGGGCGGGATAGAAACCCAGTCTCTTCTCTCTCCTCCTGGGCCTCGACGATTGTATTTGCTTGTTTACTGCATTGATCATATCTCCCTCGACCGGCGTCACCCCCCCCCTGCGAGGTAGGCCAGGCTGAGAGCGCGTGACTGGCCCCAGGGCGCCCTGCCAGGTGCGGCGGCGCGTGTGCGGGGGGCCTCACCTGGCGGAGGAGGTGGAGGCGGCCGCCCTGCAGCTCGTAGAGCTCGACGACGCCGGTGCCGCGCGGGAAGCTGCCCAGGCAGAGGAGGCGGGCGCTGCAGGGCACCCATTTGCACTCGAAGACCGTGTAGCTCAGGCCCTGCTGCGCGTGCGCGATCACCTGCGGCTTCTCCAGCGGGAGCCCCGCCGGCAGCGGCGAGAGAGGCGACGACATGACGACGGCCTCGACCCGGGCCCCGCCCACCGCCTTCCCCCGACGCCGGCGGCCCCGAGCACGCATGCGCCCACAACCGCCACATCCGGGGCACGCAGCGGTCGTGGTGGGGGCGGTACCGCGGCCTACTGCCTTCCCTCGCCGCACACGCACAGCCGTCAACGCGACGCCAAACGCAATGTTATTAACCTTCGATGTGACTACTGGAAATATATATATATATATATATATATACGTATATATACACATATTGAGAAGACGCCTTCACGGCCGTCCTCGCGTCCCGCCCACCGTCGCCTTCCGCGACTCCACTGGGCATGCGCAGACAACCGCCACATCCGGGGCACGCAGCTCGAGTTCGGGAACTATGGACACGCCCCCCCCCCGTTCAAACTTAAAGGCTGAACGTGTGTGTGTAAATAAATAAATATGTCTGTCTGTCTGTCTGTATAAATGTATATACACACACGCCTTTTGATTTATATATACCCCTGCCTTTTTACACACACACCTCCACACACCCCCTACCTATGCATTATTTATATTTTATATATATATATATATATATAATATACATACACACACGTATATTTAAAAAGGGGGCATTCTAACAGGAGTTCAGGAACTATGGCAGCGGCCCCCCCCCCAACCACTAATTCAGTCTTAAAATACACACACACACACACAGATATGCCTTTATATAGATCAGGGGTGGCCAACCTGTGGCTCGGGAGCCACACGCGGCTCTTTCACACATATTGTGCGGCTCCTGGCAGGGCGGCTGGGGAAGCAAAGGGGAGGCATGCTTTTTCTCTCTTCCTTCCTTCCTTCCTTCCTTCCCTCCTCCCTCCCATCTATTTGCTTTCCTAGTTTCTCTCTCTCTCTTTCTTATAACTGGTTTTCCTCGTTTGTTTTTATTTTTGGCAGTCCCATTTTAACGTTAATAAAAAGCAAATTTGCATATTTTTAAAAATAAAAACGTGTGTGTGATATTTGTTCCTGTCTTGCGGCTCTCAGACATCTCTATGTGGCTCTTACGTTTATTCTATGTGGCTCTTACGTTAAGCAAGGTTGGCCACCCCTGATATAGACTCCTCTCTTTTATATCTATCTCCATCCATCTCTCCATCTGTCTACATGCAAATAGTGTGTTATCATTTGCGCATGTCCGTGTGTTGACTGGGGGGAGGGCACATACACACAAACATGCATATATATATATATGCGTATATTATGCATATAGGAAGATATAGGTAGAGCCCTATCTATATAGAAATAACCTATCGTGTCTGTGTGCATCCATGCACACTTCCCCCCCCCCCCCCCGTCTAGATTAAGAGGGCGGGGCATGCTCAACGAAGGCGGAGGAGCAGCAGTCGCCAACCCTAGAGCGGAACGGAAGTGACGTCGCGGAGGGCAATGACGCCCTGAAGCCACTTCCGCCTTTCGCGGCCGAGCCGGCATGGAGGGCAGCGCGGCGGGGGAGAGGCTGGCGGTGCCGGAGCCGCCGGTCGCCATGGAGGAGGCGGGCGAGGCCGGGGGCTTCACGAGCGTCCGGCGGCGGAAGAGGCGAGCGGGCGAGGCGGCCATGGAGACGGGCGGCGCCGGCGGGGGACCCCTGCCCAGGAAACGGCCCGACTTCCCGCCCCTCCGCGGGGAGGCCCTCAGCGGGGTAAGGCCCGGTCCTGGAGAAGGACCTCCCGCCCCCCCCCGGGGCTCCCGCCCTGGAGATCTCCCGGCCACCCCTGACCAGGTTGGCGGGTCAGCCCCCCCCCCACGCCCCACCTCCCAGATCTCCAGGAAGGTTTTAGGGGGGGGCGAGGTCCCTCCGGGCCACCAGGCAGGGGTGGGGAGAGGGTTGCCAGATCCAGGCCGGGAGATTCCTGGAGGTTTGGGGGTGCCACCTGGGGAGGGCAGAGACCTCCTCAGTGGGGCACACGGCCGCAGAGCCCGCCCTCCGCAGCATCCAGTTTTCTCCGGGGGAAGCAGCTCTCTGCAGACTGGGAAGGAGCCGTAGTTCGAGGGGATCCCCAGGTCCCGCCTGGAGGCTGGCATCCCAAGCTGACATGGAGTTGGCAACTCGAACAGCCTAAGTTTGCCAACTCTGTGCTGGGAAATTTATGGAGACTTGATGGGTGGGCTTTGGGGAGGGACTTCAGTGGGGTTGTAATGGAGAAAAAGAAGAGATTGGATTTATACCCTGCCATTCACTACCCAAAGGAGTCTCAGAGCGGCTTACTCTTTTCCCTTCCCCTCGCCACAACAGACACCCTGAGAGGTAGGTGGGACTGAGAGAGCTCTTTCGAGAACAGCTCTGAAAGACCTTGTAACTGACCCAAGGTCACACCAGCAGCTGCATATGAAGGCGCGGGGAATCAAACCCAGTTCTCCCAGACTGGAGTCCACACTCCTGACCAATACACCAAACTGGCCGCAGAGTCTACTTTCCTAAGCAGCTGTTTTCTCAGGGGGAGTTGATCTCTGTGATTCTGGGAGAGCTCTGGGCCCTACCCAGAAATTGACAACCTCGTTCCAGGACCATGTAGCCTTGTGTTGTGGTTCACCTCCGTTTGACCATTGAGGGATAGCTGTGTGAGAGTCTGTTAGCAGTGGAGGGCCTGGGAGACTTCCTAGAATTATACCTGGGGAAAATGGCTGCTTTGGAGGGTGGACTGTAGGACATGATACCTCCCTCTCACGATCTGCCTAAATTCACAGAATCCACATTGCTGTCAGACGGCCATCAAGCCTCTGCTTGAAAACCTCCAAAGAAGGAGAGCCCACCACCTCCCGAGGAAGCCTGTTCCACTTAGGAACCACTTCCTAACGTTGAGCTGAAAACTTTTGATTTAATTTCAATGGAACTTGAGGATCCTGTTTTAAAACCACGTGTAAACCATGTGCTTTCCAATCATGAGCACTACAAGGAAGGGAATATTGGCCCATTTAATGTTCAGATCAGTGGACTGGCTGGTCTTTCAGCTTTCCGTGAGCTCCTTCTTGTCACGGAAGGTTAATCAGTTGACTGAATCCCTCCCTGTTTTGTATGTCCGACGGGTTCAATGTAAATTTCTGATGCATTGAAATTCTGTTTTGCCTAGGGTGGAAAAGCGGAAATGAGGAAAATTCCAGTGCCGGCAAACAGATACACACCTCTGAAAGAGAACTGGATGAAAATTTACACACCTATTGTAGAACACTTGCAGCTTCAAATTAGATTTAACTTAAAAACAAGGAACGTAGAGCTAAAGGTAAGCTGTAAGATCCGTTGCAGGTGGATTTGAAGCTGGGTCATCCTGTTTCTGTTGGTTTTAATCTTACAGTTAGCAGCTAAGCCAGAAGCCGCTTGTGCAGAAGGAACGGCCAGACAGTGGTAGGGGCTCTTAGAGTAGAGACTCGGTAGTAAGGGAAGGAGGCAAGTTACCCAAGAGCTAAGTAGAGTCAACATAGGGTGACATAGAGCGGCTTGTGATAGACGTGACTGTGAAAACGTTGAGCAAAATTTACAAGCCTTCACCTTCCAAGCTCATTATTTTTTCCCCTTCTAGACCTGTAAAGAAACCAAAGATATAAGTGCCTTGACAAAAGCAACTGACTTTGTGAAAGCTTTCATCCTTGGATTTCAAGTTGAGGTGAGTGGTCCTCATTAAAATATCTGTCTGTAGCATACATGAAAATCCATTTGGGAGGGATCTGTAGCTCAGCGGTAGAGCATCTGCTGGGTGTGCAGGTTCAGTCGCCGGCATCTCCAGTTATAAAGGACCAGGCAGCAGGTGATGGGAAAGGCCTCTGCCTGAGACCCTGGAGAGCCACGGCTAGTCTGAATAGACAAGACTGACCATGATGGACCAAGGATCTCTTTGGAGAGGGGCTGTGGCTCACTGGTAGAACATCTGCTTGGCATGCAGGAGGGTCGATCCCTAGCATCGCCAGTTAAAAGGACCAGGTGGAAGGTGATGGGAAAGACCTCTTCCTGAGACCCTGGAGAGCCCCTACCAGTCTGAGGAGACAAGACTGACCTTCATGGAACAAGGTTCTGATTCAGTAGAAGGCAGCATCATTTGTTCAGAGAGGGGCCGTGGCTCAGTGGCAGAGCCTCTGCTTGGCCTGCAGAAGGTCCCAGGTTCAATCCCCAGCATCTCCAGTTCAAAGGACCAGGCAGGAGGTGATGGGAAAGACCTCTGCCTGAGACCCTGGAAGAAGAAGAAGAAGAGATTGGATTTATACCCCGCCCTTCACTTGGAGTCTCAGAGCAGCTTACAAACTCCTTTGCCTTCCCCTCCCCACAACGTTTTAGAGAAAGGGGAATATATTTATGCAGAGCCGAGAGTCCAGATTTTTCAAGCAGTGATGTTTGTCTAAATTTCCTTTTGATTGACTGGGTCCAGTATACTGCTAAGGGTGAGAGCTTACAAATGGGGTCTTTGCCCACCCCACTGCAGCTCCTCAGACCCTCCTCCGAAAACTCTCTTGTGGATCAGGGAGTTCGGCAAAGGGCATGGGATCGGGCTGTTCAGGGGACTCTAGGAAGATCACGTATGACCCCGTGAGGCTGCCGTATCAGACCCTCGGTCCCATCAGGGTCAGCGCTGGCCACTCAGACTGGCAACGGCTCTCCAGCATCTCAGGTGGAGGTCTTTGCCATCACCTGCTGCCTGGTCCTTCGAACTGGAGATGGTGGGGATTGAACCTGGGACCTTCTCCATGCCAAGCAGATGCTCTGTCACTAAGCCACGGCCCCTCCCTCACGGCAATGGGGCAATCAGTAGAAATCACCTCCCCTTGTGTTGTGAGTACTTACTTCATTTGCAGAAGAGCTCGGCAAGATCATGCAGCAGTGATTTCTCCTGACCTCCTCCTTCCTGCAGGCACACTGCGATAACCACATGTTGTGCTCTTCACAGGGACCTCAGGAGCCCCTCCTTGGGGGGGGGGGAATTTAGGGGTCACCCACTTGCTGCATTTGCCCTGGGTTGCGCCTGACCCTTGTGAAGCCTTAACTTCCCTCTCTTAAATGTTTCAGGATGCCCTTGCGCTCGTCCGGTTAGATGACCTTTTCCTAGAATCCTTTGAAGTAACTGATGGTGAGTAGCCCTGGACTTCCTCAGCGTTCTCCCTTCCAGGTACCACCCAGGGCCGACCCAGCTTAGCTTCTGAGATCTGGTGAGATGGTGGCCAGCCTGGGCCATCCACGTCAAGGCCAGAGACATAAAGAGGTGGTTTACCGTTGCCTGCATACCTGGGCAGCAGGGTGGCATTTGGGGAGGACGTGATGCCTGGACTTCCTCGGTGGTCTCCCACCCAAGTACTGATCAGGGCCGGACCTGCTGAACTTCTGAGATCTGGTGAGACCAGGCTAGCCTAGCCCATCCAGGTCAGGGTGGCTCCCAGGAGACCCAGTCAACTGACTAGTGACCCTCCCTGACAACACCAGCTCTCTGTGACATCACAGGCCCAGTCCACAGCACAAGAGAGACCTGGCAGGCAAGGAGGTCAGAAGGGGGAAAGGACAGCCAAGCTAAGGAGGGCAGGATGAAGACAGGTCAACTTTTCAACTTTTAACCACTACGCCAAGCTGGCTCTCTGGGTCCCCATTGGGAAGGAAAATGGAGTATAAATGAAGCAAATAAATAAATAAGATTTCTTTCTATAATCTGTTCACATGGGAGTTTGCACTGTCTCCCATTCAGGGGATTAACGAAGTCCGAGAGCATTCATCGGGCCTAGAATAAGCATGCTTAGGCTGCGAGTGTAAAGATGAGACATTTCCTTTTTCTGTTTTCCTGGCAGTTAAACCTTTAAAGGGAGACCATCTGTCTAGAGCCATTGGAAGAATCGCTGGGAAAGGCGGGAAGACCAAGTTCACTATTGAAAACGTCACGAGAACACGGATAGTTCTTGCAGACTCGTAAGTTCCTCTTCTCTGGTCTTTTCCCTTGTGAGTGTGATGGAAGTCCCAGTTAGCCGTGGCTCAGACCCGTCGATTTGAAATTAGCAACCTTTTTTTGAGCCTGTAGGCAATGCTCCCTCTAAGGGGTGTAGTCTTGTGAGCAGAAATTCTACTTTGTGAGCTACTGGCATTGAAGCTGTGAGCGAGCAATTTGGCTACAGCATAAATCAGTTTGCTCTGGAGCCATCCTTCCTGAGCTAAGACAAAAATGTGTGAGCCGGAGGCTAAAAAACTGTGAGCTAGCTCACACTAACTCAGCTTAGAGGGAACACTGCCTGTAGGCTCTTTTGGACTTCTGACACAGCATGGTGGGCGCGGCCATGAAAGGGTTTCCACCAGTTGGCCACCCCAGGAGGCGGAGCCAGGCACAAAATGGCTCGAGCATCTTACCTTCAGTCACACAGTGAAGACCCTTGTACTGTGGTGGCAGCTGCAGCCAGTGTTTCCTCTAAGCTGAGTTCGTGTGAGCTAGCTCACAGCTTTTTAGCCTTCGGCTCACGCATCTTTGTCTGTGTCCAGGAAGGAGGACTCCAGAGCAAGCTAATTTATGCAGCAGCCAAATTGCTCGCTCAGAACTTTTAATGCCAGTAGCTCACAAAGTAGAATTTTTCCTCACAAGACTCCACAGCTTGGAGGGAGCATTGGCCCGCAGCCAAGGCAGCGCCTCTAAAAATCTGCACAGCCAATCAGATCTCCAGTGGCCAGTCAGGAGTCTTGCTGGGCAAAAGCCCCACCCACAATAAAAACCCATTTGGCGGGCACCAAGAATGGTGTCAGCCGAAGGCAGTGGTTTGCATAATAACATTCTGTGGTTTTGATGAAGTCCCGCGTTGCCCACCTAGAATCATAGAGTTGGATGGGACCTCCAGGGTCATCTAGTCCAACCCCCCGCACAATGCCGGAAATTCACAAATACCTCCCCCTCCACACCTGCAGTGACTACTGTTCTACACCCAGAAGATGACAAAAAAAAAAAAACCCTCCAGGATTGCTTCCTGACCTTTCTGAGTTCTTTGAGGGTAAAAAAAAAATGTGGCAGGGTAGGAGCCTTCGTGAGCCACTGCTCATTTCTTCATATATGAAGAAGTGAGCAGTGACTCACGAAGGCTCCTCCCCTGGCACAGATTTTGTTAGTCTTGGAGGTGCTGCTGGATTCTGGCTCTTTTCCGCTGCTATAGACAGACTTAACACAGCTGCCCATCTTGATCTATCTGAAGAAGTGAGCAGAGACTCACAAAAGCTCCTCCCCTGCCACAAATTGTGTTAGCCTTTCAGCTGCTCCTGGACGCTTGCTTTTTTCTGCAGCTACACACACGGCTACCCATCTTGAGAGTTCTTTGAGAAAGTCAACAAGCGCGTAGATTATGATGACTCAGTAGATACTTGGGACTTTTAAAAGGCTTTTGACGAGGCACTCACCTGAGTCAGCTTAGCTGTTACGGGGACAGGTATTCATATGGATCAAAAAGTGGTCAAGCGGCAGGAAGTGAGGAGGGAAGGAAGCAGTGATAGTCCCACAAGGGTCGATATTTGGAGTGGGGGGGGGGGGGGACATTTGTCCATAAATGATCTCTAACTGAGCAGGGCAGAGGCCAGGTTTGCAGCTGACACAACATGGGTCAGGATGGTGGGAACCAAAGCCTACTGTGAAGAGCACCAGAAGGCTCTCCACCTGGCCCACAGCTGCGGTGGGGCTACTGGGGGCTGTGCCCCCTTCCTTAAAGACAACCCTCCCACACATGCTTTTTAAAGCCCCCAAAGCGTTTAAAGGGATGTGGCCCGCTGAACAGCTGGAGGGCCCTTAAAATCTTGCAGGAGGGGACGCAGTGGCCCGCTGAACAGCTGGAGGGCCCTTTAAATCTTGCAGGAGGGGACGCAGAGGGGCGCACCCCCCCCCCTTCATTATAGTATATCCGGATTTGCTTCAAGGTGCTGGCTTTGACTCTAAAGCCCTTTATGGTCAGGGACCTGCCTTTCCCCGCATGTTCCCCAGAGGGCACTAAGATCGGGGTCCCAAAACCGTCCCTCCCAAGCCCTAAAGAAGCCAGGCTAGCTGTGATGAGGGCCAGGGCCTTTTCTGTGGCAGCCCCTTATGGGTGAAATGAGCGCCCAGATGACATCAGGGCCCTGCCTGGTCCAAAGGATGCCAGGTTGACATTGACGAGGACCAGGGTGTTCTCTTTGGCAGCCCCGACCTATTGGAACGAGCTCCCTGGCGAGATCAGGGCCCCACAGGACCTCACACAGTTCCACAGGGCCATGAAGACGGAGCTTTCCCGGCAGGCCTTCCGATAGGAGCTGCACCTTACCAACTATGCCTTGTGCCGACCCAGAGTTGGAAGCTGCTTAGGATGGCACTTACCGCTGAAGGCGCTCATAAATGCACTTCATTACAGGGTACCCCCACTGATCTACCAGTGTTTTTATACCATGTTTTATGTATTTTTACTGTGAATGCTCATTGTTTTGCCAGTTTTATGTAAGCCACCTTGGGCCTGCTCCGGTGGGGGGGGGGGGGGGTAAAAAGCCAAATAAATAAATAATGGCAGCCCCACCAGGGGGAAAATAGCCCCAGAAGCCACGAAATCCTGGCTACAGGCCTGACACAAATAGAGCAAAGGGTAGGGAAGCGTAAGGTGATGCACACCAGAACAAAACTGAGTCTGGACTTGCTGAGAGGGAAAGAGACCTCGGAGTCTCTGTGGACAGCACCATGAAAATGTCAACCCAGTGTGCCAGAGCATTGAAAGAGGCAAAGTCTGTGTGGGCGATTCGTAGAAGCAAAGGACTGAAAATAAAACAGCCAAGATTCTAACGCCCCTGTAGAGGTCTATGGCGTGGCCTCCTTTGGAATACTGTGTGTCGTTTTGGTCACCGTATCTCCAAAAGGACATTGCCGACAGGGCTCATTTCATAGCAGGAGCTCCTTTGCATATTAAGCCACACACCCCTAATGTAGCCAATCCCCCAAGAGCTGACAGAGCTCTTCTTACAGGGGCTATTGTAAGCTCTTGGAGGATTGGTTACATCAGGGGCGTGTGGCCTAATATGCAAAGGAGCTCCTGCTACGAAATGAGCCCTGACTTGCCGAGCTGGGAAAAGGACAGAGGAGTGCGGCCAAGATGATGAGGGGGCTGGAGCACCATCCCTACGAGGAAAAGGCTGAAGCGTCTGGGGAGGTTTCAGTTTACAAAACGGCTGAGTGAAGGGAGACACGATGGAGATCTAAAAAAAATAGGCATGTGCTATAGAAAGTGGACAGAGAGAAAAAAAGATTCTGCTTCTCCCAAACTGCTAGAACGTATGGACATCCCGTGAAGCTGATAGGCAGCAGATTCAGGACAGACAAAAGGGAATAGTACTTGACACTGAGAGTGATTAAAATGTGGGATTCGCTGCCAGAGGGTGTCGTGATGGCCACAGGAATGAACAGTCTTAAAGGGGGATTAGACAGATTCATGGAGGAGAAGTCTATCAGTGGCTACTTGCCATGGTGACTGAGGAACCTCCACATTCAGAGGCACTAATCCTCTGAATCCCAGAACCAGGAGGCCACGTCAGGGGAAGGAACTGGTTGGCCTCTGTGCGAGACGGGATGCTGGACTAGATGGGCCCCTGGTCTGATCCAGCAAGGCTCTTCTTACGTTTTTTCACTAGTGGGGATTTCAGAACATTGTGGATGTAGCTGAGCCGGATCCTAGACTTGTTCTGCTCACAGATTTCAGCTCTTTCAGCCTTGTGTATTGATAAGTATGAAACTTGACCATCTGGAAATATGTGCACGAGAGCACACCAGAAGCACAGAACGTTACGTCAGAAGCAGGAGGCTAATGAACAAGAACAGAACGTTGTCTTTCAGAGCCCCGCGGCCAAGGCTGTGGCCTTGTTAAAGCCCCAGGGGATCCTGGGAGGATTATTGTCAGAGACCTTTGCAGCCTGAGTGGGTGCAGCTGATGCCCGCCTGATTAACGGGCGGCAGATGTAGGTGAGCTCCTATTTATCACAGCGCTTCCCACTCTCTTTTCATGCCGTCTTTTTTGGAGAACAGTTCCTAATTGCCTGCGATTGCAGGAAGGCTGCTTCAAAGCCAGGCAGCCGTATTCCAGTCTAGAGGGAAAGGGTACTGTGTTATACGGTGGCCCTGGAAGAGATAAGCAAGCAAATCAGCTCAATTAAAATGAAAATCCCGAACCGCCGCGCGTGCTTCGGCAGATGGTGTGGGCGGTCACCACGCAGTGCAGCAGAGCCGATCTGAAAAGGAGCCGACCAAGAGCGCCAGATGCCGCAGCGACGTTTAGCGTGGAGGGTTTCTAAAGGGCTGGGCCTCAGGTGGGTGGGCTGCGATCAGTCGGGGGCGGGCGGGCGGCAGCAGGGAGAAATCCACCCAGGCGCTGGTGCAAATGGATAAGCTAATCCTCTCCAGGTCCGTTCAGCCTGTCGTTTGGCAGACGTGTTTTAAGTGTGTCTTCAATTCCGCCACATTTCACACGGGATCTTTTTGTATTTCAGGAAAGTCCACATCTTAGGATCTTTTCAGAACATCAAAATGGCACGAACGGCTATCTGCAACCTCATCTTAGGTAAGCCCCGCTGAACGGAAGGGAACCTGAATTCAAAGCCCCCGGCCATATGCCCAGGTGGGGATATCCCAGCTGAGTAAAAGAACCACCCTAGTAGTTCTATATGTGGTAGGCATAAACACACATGAAACTGCTTTCTCCTGAATGAGACCTTTGGGTCCACCAAGGTAAGTATTGTGTCTACTGAGACTGGGAGTGGCTTTCCAGGGTCACCAGCGGAGGTCTTTCACGTCACCTGCTGCCAGAGCCTTTTTAATGGGAGATGCCGGGGATTGAACTTGAGACCTGCCTGCCAAGCAGATGTTCTGCCTCTGAGCCACAGCCCCCGCCGAGACAAAAGAGGCTTGTAGCCAATGCTCCCTCTAAGCTGTGGAGTCTTGGGAGCAAAAATTCTACTTTGTGAACTACTGGCATTAAAGTTGTGAGTGAGCGACTTGGCTGTTGCGTGAATTAGTTTGCTCTGGAGCCATCCTCCCTGAGCCAAGACAAAAATGTGTGAGCCGGAGACTAAAAGAGCCAGTTTGGTGTAGTGGTTAAGTGTGCGGACTCTAATCTGGGAGAACCGGGTTTGATTCCCCACTCCTCCACTTGCACCTGCTGGATGACCCTGGGCAAGCCGTAGCTCTGTACCAGCTGTTCTCTCAAGGACAGCTGTCTCAGAGCTCTCTCAGCCCCACCTGCCTCACAGGGCGTCTGTCTGCTGTGGGGAGGGGAAGGGAAAGGAGTTTGTAAGCCACTCTGAGACTCCTTCGGGTAGGGAAGGGTGGGGTATAAATCCAATCTCTTCTTCTGAATCAGACACTTGGGTCCACCAAGGTCAGTATTGTGTCTTAGACTGGGAGCAGCTCTCCAGGGTCTCAGGCGGAGGTCTTTTCACATCACCTGCTGTCTGGTTTTTAACAGGAGATGCCAAAGATTGAACTTGAGACCATCTGCCCGCCAAGCAGATGTTCTGCCTCTGAGCCACAGCCTCTCCCTAGACAAAGAGGCTTGTAGCCAGTGCTCCCTCTACTTTGTGAGCTGCTGGCATTAAAGCTGTGAGAGAGGGATTCAGCCACTGCATAAATTATTCTGCTCTGGAGCCATCCTTCCTGATGTTGAGACAAAAATGTGTGAGCCGGAGGCTAAAAAACGGTGAGCTAGCTCACACCGACTCAGCTTAGAGGAAAAGCTGCTTGCAGCCAGGGGGCCAGCACAGCTCATGAACGCTTTTGATGTATTCGTCTAAAAGAACCAAGCCCTGACCAGGATAGCCCCAGCGAGTCTGATCTTGGAATTTAAACAAGGTCAGCCCCGGTTAGTATTTGGCAGGGCTCATTTCGTAGCAGGAGCTCCTCAGCATATGAGGCCACACCCCCCTGGTGTAGCCAGTCCTCCAAGAGCTTACAGTAGCCCCTGTAAGAAGAGCTCTGTCAGCTCTTGGAGGATTGGCTACATCAGGGGTGTGTGGCCTAAGATACAAAGGAGCTCCCACTACGAAATGAGCCCTGGTGTTTGGAAGCGAGACCACCCAGGAAGTCCAGAGATGCTACGCAGAGGCACACAAGGGCGAGCCACCACTGAGCGTCTCTCGCCTCGAAAACCCTACAGGGTCCCCTCTGCAAGTTGGCTGTGACTCAGTGTCACTTTCCACCACAAAGGAAGCAAGGCCTGCCCCCCCCAACCAGCTTAAATACCTCTGAGCATTCCGCTGGCGGTTTCACTTGCTGTTTAGAGTCCTCTGATTGAAGTCGAGCGCTTGTTCTCCTCTTTGGAGCCAGATGTCTGTCTTATGCGGAACGGGAGCCTCGCTCCGGTTATACTCCTTTTTAAATCCGCTTTTAGCCGAGGAAAGGCGGATGTCCTGGGGTTCAAAGCACTCCTAAGCAATGTTCCCTCTAAGCTGAGTTAGTGTGAGCTAGCTTAGTTTTTAAGCCTCTGGCTCACACTTTTTTGCCTTAGCTCAGGAAGGGCGGCTCCAGAGCAAGTGATTGATGCAGCAGCGAAATCGCTCCCTCACAAGTTTAATGTCAGGAGCTCACAAAGTAAGATTTTTGCTCACAAGACTCCACAGCTTAGAGGGAACATCGCTCCCAAGCCAAGTGACACTAATGGAGTGGGCTTCCGTCTTCCTGCTGTGGGGTGTGTGTGTGTCAAGCGAGGCTCTACAGTGGAAGGGGGAACTGTTTTTTTAAAAAATCATCTGCCCCATCTCCACCAATGGAAATGCAGTCTCACTGGTGTAACAGTACCTTTGGCTCCGGGCCATTAAGAGCTGAAATCAGGACTACCATGTTCCGTTAACCCAGCATTTGAGCTTCTGCAACGGTGCCTCTTAAGACATTCTGTATTTGAGATCCTAAGCCTAAAGTGATCTCTAAACCTCGAAGTCTCGAACCTCTGTGTTCACACGTGGCTTTCTTCTCCAGGAAGTCCTCCGTCAAAGGTCTACGGGAGTGTCCGAGCAGTGGCCAGCAGAGCGGCAGAGAGATTCTGAGACTTACGATTCAAGCGACGGGGTTTTCTTCTACGCCAAGTCCCGGAAGTGGCCTGTGTGCAGAATGTCATCCTGGGAAGATGCGGATAGGAACATTCTCTTCCCATCCAGCTTGATGTGTAGGAGAGTTGGAGCAGACTACCTTTGGATGGCCTGGCGGTTTCGTCTATTGAAAGAGGATTTCTCTCTAATAAAGGGAATCTACTGATAGTTTAGTGTCATGGTAACTTACGAAGTTGAGTTTGTGGTCTGTTGCTTCTCCTGTTAGGTCAGCGCAGTAACCAGCGTTGGCGATGGCTGCGGCCGACTTCTGGTGACCCCGTCGGATTTTCAAAGTGGGAGATGTTCAGAGGTGGGTTTGCCATTGCCTGCCTCTGCATAAGTGACCCGGGGCTTTCTGGGTGGTCTCCCGTCCAAGGACCCACCCAGCTGACCTTGCTTAGATTCCAAGGTAGGATGAAATCGGGCTAGCCTGGGCCACACAGGTCACAACTGTGAAAAATCAGCATTTTAAAAACAGGGTGTTGCTAAGTGAAGGTCTGCTTCAGTCTGAATAAACTGGAGCCAGGGGTTGGCATTTTCCCAGAATTGCAGCCGACTGGAGATCAGCTCTGATCTTTCAAAAGAAATTATAAATCAAAATTTGGAGAAAGCTTGTGTCGTTCAGTGAATGTCAGCACAAGAAAAGCGTCTTGAAGTAGCTCTGTGCTGGCCGTGCTTCCAAGCCGTCATCTGTCATCCAGATACGAAGCACTTAATGTATTTTCAAACCTAAACTAATTTTTTTGCTTTAACAGAAAATGCATGACTTATAACTTAACATATAAAAGCACGATATTTGAAATATTGATGGGAGTTTAAGTTATGAATTCCTTGGTTTTTTCCTACAAGCCAAATATCAAAGATAGCCAGTGCTTAACAGAAAACTCCCATCAATACTTTAATTTTTGCTATCTGAAAAGTAGAAGAAATAGGTGTTCAACAGAAACTGCAAGATTTGTTAACAAAAATACATCATCGGGTCAGGGAACCTAGGTCGCACAAAGGATCGATGATAATATCTGCACAGCTAGATGTAGTGGTTAGGAGTGCAGACTATTTGTCCACATGCAGCTGCTGGTGTTACTTTGATTCAGTTACAAGTTCTCTCAGAGCTGTTCTTGAAAGAGCTCTCGGCCCCACCTGTCTCACAGGCAGTGTTCCCACTAAGCTGAATTAGTGTGAACTAGCTCAGTTTTTTGGCCTCCGGCTCACATTTGTTGTCTCCGCTCAGGAAGGATGGCTCCAGAGCAAACTAATTCATGCAGTAGCCAAATCACCCGCTCACAACTTTAATGCCAGTAGCTCACAAGACTCCACAGGTTAGAGAGAGCATTGTTCACAGGGTGTCTGTTGTGGGGAAGGTAAAGGAGACTAAGCCGCTGAGACTCCTTTGAGTATTGAAGGGTGAGGTGCCAATCCAATCTCTTCTGTACCTACTAGTTTAGAGAGATCTCCATTCTCAGTTAAACTTTTTGAGTTTTCCTCCGAGGCTTTGATGTCATTTCTGCCCACCTTCCGATCTTCTTTTCCTCTGGTAAGGTAGAGCCATAGGCTCTACTTCAGATCCAGGCTTATGAGTACGTGTGTCATAGCAGTTTAAGGGAGAGGTGAAAAGGACAACCATAGAGAAGAGACGGGCCAGAGGGGCCACAGAAGCAGTGAAAGCTCAGCCCCCCGGATCATCAGGCATCCTCGCCTTTCATGCCTTCCCCCAAATTTTTCTGTGCGTCTACTGAAGAATTAGAGGAGAGATTGGGTAGTGAAGGACGGGGTATAAATCCAAACAAGTCTCAGAGCGGCTTACAAATTCCTTTCCCTTCCCCTCCCCACAACAGACACCCTGTGAGGTAGGTGGGGCTGAGGGAGCTCTTTCCAGAACTGTCCTTGAGAGAACAGCTCTGACAGAACTATGGTTTGCCCAAGGTCATCTAGCAGGTGCAAGTGGAGGAGTAGGGAATCAAAACCCGGTTCTCCCAGATTAGAGTCCATGCACTTAACCACTACACCAAACTGGCTCGAGATGGAGATGGAGGAAGATAATTAAGCGCAAAATTCTGAACACAACAGATGACACCCCCAGCAGAATCTTTATTAAGGAAGTGCCAAGTATTCAAAGAGTTTTTCTTTAGTGGAAGGTGTTAAAAACCAGAGAAAGATGCCAAGGTAGAGATACTGTCCTATTTAGATTCTTCCGGTCTCTCACTGTTATGAAGAGGAGATTGGCTATATACCCCCACCCTATGCGAAGGAGTCTCAGAGCGGCTTACAATCTCCTTTTCCTTCCCCTCCCCACAAGACACCCTATGAGGTAGGTGGGGCTGAGAGCTCTTTTGAGAACTACTCGAGAGAATGTGTGACTGACCCAAGGTCATGCCAGCAGCTGCACATGAAGGAGTGGGAAATCAAACCCAGTTCTCCTAGATTAGAGTCCACACACCTAACCACACCACCAAACTGGCTCTGGATTCACCATCTAGTTTTAAGGGTCACTAATCAGAAACACAAACTCGGCTAGGTTTTAGAATAGGTTCGAGGACTTTGCTACCAACCTGTGACGTTTCTTACCCGCCGTAACTATTTCTATTTTTACCACACGAGAACCACACCATACACTTTTTTGAAGTGTAGGGATTTACTTGTTCTGTCAAAGACGAGAAGACGGCACTATGGTAAAGTTCAATTTTTTTTTTATTTTTTATTCATACAATATGAAGGTTCCTATAGTTCCAACAATGTATGATATAGCATGCAGAGGAAAAAGAAACTAAACGTTCAACGTAACCCATTTTCCACACACGATCTAAAAAAAGTTTCACCTCCCCCCCCCCCCCCCCCCCAAAAATAAGAAAGTAAATATTAGCACTATATTCTAGAATGCCAGCCAGGATATGCTCAAGCCATTAAGAAATAGAAAGCATTTGCTGAAATTGTCTTGTAACAAATCCTTATGTACAAAAAACAAAATTCACAAGAGACTTCGGTTCCCCCTTGAAGCAGAGCGCATGGCAGTTGACACTGGAACAGGGAACCACCACTGGCTGGGATCATAAAGCCACGTCCTGATCCAGAGGAAGGAAGTGAACGTGTTGTGGAGATTCTCTGGCGTTTTCAAAAAAACATTTACCAGAGTTTGGCAACATCATCTCGTCTTTTAAATTATGCAAATCATGTAAACAAGAGGGACGTGGTTTTTTTTTGTCTTGTTTTTTTTCAAATCGATCTACATGCAAAACTTCATGTCATGCAAGGACACCAAGCACCGGGGGTTTCTCGCGGACGGAGCCCACAACGTGCAGCACTCAGTTTTGAAGGAACAGCTAGTGGCAGGCGGGCCACGGACCGACGGGCACTCGTACGGCCTGCCTTTTCCGTTGCTGACAAAACAACCCTTTTTTTTTTTGTCGCTGTTGACGTAGTAAATAGGGGGAAAAAACCCACTATAGAGGAAAGGGTGTGCTATCCTAAACTAAAAGTCTAACGCCTTTCTTCCAGCCAATAGTACCAATTGCAGAAAAGGGAAGGGACGATATAAAATTGTATAGAACACAGTTTGCTACTTTTATATCACACATCAAGTTGCTGTCTGTTACGAGTCATGATATGGACAAAGCTAGAGAAAAAAGAAGAAGAAATTCTCCAGGTGAAGAACTGCAGAAGAACAAGAGGTATCAAATTAGATGATGTGACCCTTTCCTACTTCCCTATGGCAGAGGCTAACATTTCCCCCGTAATATCCGTTATGATCATATATACACATATATAAAATAGGAGCAGTTTTATTTATGCAACCTGTGATAACTACGTTAAATGCGCAAGGGAAATTATAACGGTTGGGACGTAACTTCATGGCAAGAGAGGTTTTCTGTTTTGCTTGTCTTAAATGGTTTTGCTGTGCACTGGGGATCCTACAAATTCTTAATTACGCTAAGTGCTGAGAAACAAATGCAAAACACTTTCGACTGTTTTATCTGCGCTGACTGGATGGCAGCTGGTCTTTCCCAGGGATATATATATATATATATATATATATATATATATTTGCACGACTGCGCCCGTTTGCAAAGCAGAAGGACGAAATGGCCATCGGCATTCTGTAAATCCTATTTGCACACGAGGACTAGTTCTTGGCATTAATATTAAATTACACATTTCTCATACTAGGAAACAGAATTACACTTGGAAGCTATCGAGCGAAGATGCAGTCCCTGGTAACAGAGCAACGGGTATATAAACAAACGTTACGTTTCCTGTCTTACAAAAAAAAAAAAATTAAGGTAAATTAACAGGAAGCAATGCTTTCTCAGCCAGTCTCTAGATAAAGATGATCTGAAATAAATCACAGGAAAAAAGGAAAGAGTTGACCTAACGACCATTTAAAACTTTACATTCTTCTACTTATATATATATAAAACTGTGTGACATAAAAGTAAAGATGTATATCCATATATTGAACTGTTAAAAGTTTCTGCTTGGCACTTTGTACTCTAAGTTTTGTTTCTGAATCAAGTATATTAAATTAAAGTCCACTTAGCTACTACATATAGAAAGCTACATATATATCTATATATAAATACACACATATATATATAGATAGATATTTCCTTGTTATAAAAGATGAGAGAGAAAAAATAAATTAAAAAGCCAAAAACCCCCCTTCCCTTTCTCCACCACACTGATATATGCTCTTTCCATCTTGCTGTCCTTCAGACTTTTAAAGTGCTACACGGAGTTATTGAGAGAATAAAAAGTTCAATAACACTTAGTTGGCTTCATGAGGCTCATGTTGGAAAAAAAATGTGGCTTCACAGAGAAAAAAAAATACTTCCATTTAAATACACAGAGCGCGTTGCTGGATGTCTTGAGCAGATCTTCAGAGATGGAGAAGAAAGCAAGAGTGTCGGGTGGTGTCCTAATGAGTCACACATCTACCACCATCTTTTTGTGGATATCTAAGCCTCCTACGACCTGAAACGGTTAGGTGAGAACAGACACGGGAGTTAGCGAGACAGCGGAGGAGGGCGGGGAGTCTGATGTTTGCCTTTTCCCAACAATGCCTTCTGCTGATGGAGGGGGCTCCTCAGCAGTAGCGGCAGAACTTTCCTACCGCCCCCGATCTCCCCAAAATGGGGCTGCTGGAGATGTAACACAACCACCACCACCCAAACGGCCTGAGGGCCACATCCAAGATTGGCAACAGGCCGGGATCTGTTACAATCTGCCCCCCATAGCCAACCCAGCTTGCCTCCAAAAATAAAATGAGTAACCAGATTTAACAAAGGTGCGTGTCTAAAGTATGCATTCAATTAAGTGGATGAATGCCATCTTTAATTTGTTTTAAATTGGTTTTAACGCTATTGACTTTATTATATTTAATGTTTGTACATTGTTCCTAAGCCTTAATACCATACTGTACGTCACCCAGAGCCTGGCAAGGGTGAATAATAATAATAATAATAATAATAATAATAATGATAAATAGTTCTTCCTTATGATTCTTACACCCAAAACAATTATCTCGAATAAAGTTTTCCGATAAATGCATCGGCTTTTTTGTTAGCATTTTTAATCTTAGGGTTGTTTTCATGACGTCCCGTCAGAACAGAACCCATGCAAAATCAAGTTGACCTCAAAAAGGTAATCGTTAATGAGTCCTACTTTAAAAGGCATTAGTGAAGGAAAGCAGAAGAGGACCACAAGAAAAGAAAAGAAAAGACAGCGTGGCAAGTTAGCCATGGACAACGGCCACAGCAGAAATCAAGTTGAGGTGCCCTGTAAAGAACTTTGGCATTTATCAAAGACAGAGTTGAGAGAATGGGAAAGAGAGAGAGGGAAGCTGCAGTATACGCAAATTCAGAAACAACCACATGCTGGAAAAGAGGAAGGCGGAAAGTGAAAAAAGGGAGGGGTGCGTGTATGTATGAAAACCCTCATGAGTCACTTTATAGGGAAAGTTACTTACAGCACAGAATTCCTCAAAGGATATTCTTCCGTCACCATCTTTATCTGCGTTTATTATGGTTTTGTCTACAATCTGCTGCAACTGAGTATCTTTCAGATTGTTCCCAACCATCATCTTCAAAACCTGGAAGAGCTCCCCGTTGGAAATGTAGCCATCTTTGTCCATGTCGTAGATGCGGAAGGCAACTGTAGAGAAAGGCGTCAGGGAAGTTCAGTGACACAAGAGGGGACCGGGCAATCTCTGTAGATCTGGGTACTCAGGAACTGGTTGGCCACTGCCTGAGACAGATGCTGGACTAGATGTACCACTTGCCTGATCCAACAGGGCTACCATATTTTGAACGTCAAAAAACAGGGCGTATTTCCCGCCTGACTACTTCAAAAAAGGGATCCCTCTAACAAATTCGTTTTCAATTTAAATGCACCTTGGAGCCAAAAATCCCAACTATAATTACACACTGATGGGGTCTAACTGGCGGTGACTCCACCAGGAGAGAGATCTTGGTGTCATGCTGGATAACTCACTGAAAATGTCGATTCAGTGTGCAACTGCAATAGATTAATCAATGCAAGACATAGTTGATTAGTTAACCGGGGATATTATGGGGAGGAAATGCAGCAGTTTCAGTTGCGGTATAAGCTAGGGTTGCCAACCTCCAGGTGTGGCCCAGAGTTCTCCTGGAATTACAAATGGATTTCCAGACTAGAAAGATCAGATCCCCTGGAGAAAATGGAAGTTTTGGAGGCTGGTCTCTATAGAATTGCATAGTGCCTCAGCTCCCTCCCTTCGCAAACTGCCCCTTCGCCAGACGCCACCGCCAAATGTCCACGGATTTCCCAATCTAGATTTTAAATACCCCTACTATTTAAGCTGTGGTAATTGTTACTAACTAGGAACATTCTTAGCCTTCCAACCCCAAAAGAGGACACCCTCCTTTCCCAACAAAACCCAGATGCATTGGCGTGGACAGTCCAAATGCCAAGAAGCTGAACATCCGTGTATATATTTCATTAACTGGATCCAGAGCTGTTCTGGATGGGAAGTTGACAGTTTTATTGACAAGAAAGAGGCAAAGAACAAACTGACAATGCACTTTTCTGCAAATCCAAGCTTTAATTTGGCAACTTGTTCTGCTCGCTACAAGCATTTATAAGATTAAGCGTGAGATAGAGCAGGTAGAGAAAGAGATACTTTTCTCCCTTTCTCACAATACAAGAACTCGCGGGCACTCCATGAAATTGCTGAGCAGTCGGGTTAGAACAGATAAAAGGAAGTACTTCTTCACCCAAAGAATGATTAACACCTGGAATTCACTGCCGCAGGAGGTGGCGGCAGCTACAAGCATGAACGGATTCAAGAGGGAATTGGATAAACATATGGAGCAGAGGCCCATCAGTGGCTATTAGCCACAAGGTATAGATAGGAACTCTCAGTCTGGGGCAAGGGATGCTCTGTATTCTTGGTGCGTGGGGGGGAGGAACAGTGGGAGGGCTTCTAGTGCCCTGCCCCCACTGCTGGACCTCCTGAGGGCACCTGGTATTTTTGGCCCTCTGTGTGACACAGAGTGTTGGACTGGATGGGCCACTGGCCTGATCCAACATTGGCTTCTCTTATGTTCTTGTGATTTGTTTCCGAGAAAATAGGTTACCGTGCAAATTTCATGTTGCTTGTGAAAGCTCGTGCTGAAATCAATGTTAAGTCATTAAGGTGCCACTGGACTCTTGGTTTCAAGACTCACGAATACATAGTTAGTGAACAGTAACATAATTAAGGGTAAGGTATGGGATCCGCCAGAACCGTTAATGGAAAGTACTGCCAGACAATACTCCCTCGAAGCTGTGGAGTCTCGTGAGCAAAAACTCTACTGGCATTAAAGTTGTGAGCGAGCGATTTGGTTGCTCCATCGCTTAGTTTGCTCCGGAGACTAAAAAACTGCTCACCGCTATCTCCGCTTAGAGGGAGCACCAGAGTGTTTGTTTCCTCACTTCCTTGTTCCTCAAGCAGCCAGCCGTTCATGCCAAAACTCCTCCATGATGAACTGCACTTCCAGGGGGATGGGCAAAGAGAATCAAGAAGCAGCAGCCTTTTTTTGTCCCTTCTGAGCAGAAGAGGCAGAAGGAGGAGGCCCCTGGTGGTCATGTGCGACTTGTGAGGTTCTCCCAACCCCGCAGGATGAAACAGGAGACTGCATGAGGAACACGGGCACAGGGGAAGATCTCCACCACCAACACCCTGCCAATATTTGGTGGATCCAACCAAGGCATTGGTATTCCATGTATGTCCAAAAAAAAAATGTAATACTTACACCTCAGCTTCTGTTCCTTGTCCCCTTTGACACTGAACTGGGAGACTCCTTCTATAAATTCTAAGGAATACAGGCAAAAAGAGCAATCGTGAATCATTTCGGCCTACGAAGCCATCAGAACATCATTATGAGCGTCAGTGGGAGAGGTTTCTGGTTCTGGGCCGCTCTAACGTTGCGTGCGGTCCACCTTGAATCGGCAACGTTCGTGTGCAACTTTCAGAAAGCGATCCGCATCTCACTTTGGCGTCAAGCAGGTCCAGTAAGTTGTCCCATACTTTTACCACAAGGTACGAGTTAGCCGCTGCCCTTTACAGAGTTTTTAGCCTTATCTGGTATGAGTTTAACGGTTCGATATGGGAGCTCTGCTGACAGCAGCATAACCATTACATCAAAAGTGGTTTATAAATGGTACAATATATCCCCTAAATGCATGCATACACACTCTGATAGACAGGGCACGTGGGTTAGGGTTCAGCGGTAGAGCATCTGCTTGCAATGCAGGAGGCCCCAGGTTCAAACCCTGGCATCTCCTGGGGAGCCAGACAGTCTGAGCAAACAATACTGACGAGGATCTGATTCAGTATAAGCTTTCAGACTGAAGACTTCTTAGTAGAGAGCAAATGGCCGTTTGTCATGGCATTAGCATTGGGTCATATAAAATAAACGGACTGCCCTCTCATTGACAATCCAGGACTGAACTGGTTTAGAATCCTAGTTTGTAGGCAGGCAAATGATCCAGTTTATAGTTTCACCTTATTTGAAAATCAAGACAAACCACAGTTTATTCCAAACCAGAAATTTTCAATCTCTGCGCCACAAGGGAAGAGAGGGAAGGAGGAACAGCAGAAGAACCCAAAGTCTTCCTCAATGGTTGCCATAATGAGCAACAATACATAATAATGTCCTTTTAGGTTCAAATTCCTATTTTGTACACAAGGATCAATTAATGTGAGTTAAGCTTCTTCCAAGCACCAAGACCCATGGCATTCATGTTACTTAGGACACTTGCCCCACTGATTTAAAATGGGAGAGTTAAACATACAATTGAGCTTTCCCCTACTGAAACCAATGTAGCTGAAAAACAAAGATGGGCGCCCAACTTTAGCCAGAACATGCTCTTCAAATAAACCTAAATGCCTTTAAAAAAATAGTGTTTTTTGATTGTCAGCCATCTTGGACTCTGAAGATGCAGCACAGAAATAAGAAATCTGTTTAAAAAGCAAAGTTACCGTATTTTTCGCTCCATAAGACGCACCTGATCATAAGACGCACCTTGTTTTTAGAGGAGGAAAACAGGAAAAAATGAAACAGAAAGAAAGAAAGAAAGAGAGAGAGAGATAAAGGAAGGAAGGAGGAGGAGAGAGAGAGAGAAAGAGAAAGGAAGAAAGAAAGGTGGGGACAGAGAGAGAGACAGAAAGACAGACAGAAAAAAGGAAAGGAAGGAAGATAGAGAAAGGAAAGAAGAGAGACGTGGGCATGCCATGCAAAGCCAGGCCTTTCTGTGCAAAGTAGCCACGGAGCTTAATCTGTGGGCGGGGCTTTCTGCTGCTGGCTGTCTTAAAGGGGAAAAGCACTTAAAGGGAAAGAGTACTTAGCCTGGTGGGGTTTTTCTTGCCGTTTCCCTTTTAAGTCTTAACAGCTCAGGCCCAGCAGGGAGGGGCGGGGAAGGCTGGGATGCCAGCCTGAATGGCGTTCCCCTGCGTTCCTGCTGAAGAAAGAGCTCCATATTCGTTCCATAAGACGCACACACTCCCCCCCCCACTTTTTTGGGGAGGAAAAGTGCGTCTTATGGAGCAAAAAATACGGTATGTTTTCCAAAGCCGCTGTTGTCCATTAACAGACTCAAACAACATTCAGCTCCTATGTAATAAGTTATGATTATAAGATACTTTCACCAAAATATGTTTCTACAACCGTTATTCATTTCGGAGAGCTCCCTACATTACAGAAAGTGTATTTTTTTCAGATTTTCAAATTGAAGTATTCAGCTGGGACTAGGTCCTTTTGATTCCTTGTTCAACGATTTTCTAACTTCAGTATCTCTGAGCTTATTTGTCTATTTGATAATGGCTGTTTCCCAAGCTGGGGCTGAAATTTACAAAGAGCTGCAAAGTACAGAATACTCTTGAAATCTATTTCCTTCACTTTGTTTCACAGAGATGCCTGCACACACTGTAAGGTCAGTCTGTGGTAGATCAGCATACAATGCGCACATGCTCTACTGTATTTGTTTGAGAAGTAAAAATTGTACCGTTGCTCAATTCCTTGCAGAAAGAGGTCTCTGATTATAAAAATGGATAGACTGGGCAAGATGTGTCTTTTCGCGTAACGAATTATTAAGAAATGTTCACCCAGCGAAACCTCTTACCTTTGAAGTCCACTTCTCCATTTCCATCTGTATCGAATATGTCTATTACTCGTTGTACCAGTGGATTCTGCTGAAGTTCAGGCAAAGACATGAATTCCTCCACACTCAAAGAACCAGAATTGTCTAAATCGAGCTTTTTGAACCTCTTTCCCAAGCGTTTAATCTCATCCGCATCAACTGGGTGGGCGGGAGAGAGGAGAGGAAAAAAAGGAAAAAGTGTTTTCAGAAATAATTTGCTCCACATTTATATGCAGCGCACAAAATAAATAATGTAGTGTTTCCTGTTAACACAGTACTAACTTGTTTGCTGGTATAAAAGTCACATAGGCTTGGATCCAAACCACAGAGTTAGCTACACAAACTGCCTTTCCATTCGTGGGAGCAGAGGGACACCAGATCAAATCAATAGTGCTTAAAAAGTACACGGGAAAGATTTGTATATGAAAAGCTTCCCAATATGACCAACTAAAGCTACTCGCCTGTGTTTCGCTGCCTGTGTCATGATCCCTGGGCCCCAACGCTCTGAATATACTACTCTACGCTGACTCAAGCGGCCCAAAGGATGGCTCTCATACCAGTCACACGATTGGTAGACTACAGACATGCTCAGCTTGTCTCTGTCTGGCCACACAAGAGGTGGGATGCATGGAATATTACTCCTCCAGAGGCAGATGGTTGTGAATATACAGAATTGAGACCAGTGCTGCTCCAAGACCAGCTTTATCAAACTGCAACAGGGATTCCCAAACAGTGGAAGAAACTGAACTCTTCTTGGCCAACGCAATTAAATTACTCAATCAGACCTCCTCTCAATTTGCTGGCATATCAAGGCTTCCCTTGCTCAAAAGCCAGTCAAATCCAACTCTAGGGGGTGGTGCTAATCTCTGTTTCCAAGCTGAAGAGCCAGCGTTTCTGAAGACTTTTTCCATGGTCAAGTGGCTGGCATGACTAGACACCAAAGCGCATGGAACACTGTTACCTTCCCACTGAAGCAGTACCTATTTATCTACTTGCCATTTCTTGCTTTTGAACTGCTAGGCTGGCAGGAGCTAGGGCTTCATGTCTACAGGAGTGCTCAATAACTTACAACAATATATTTAAGGAAAAAAGAAACACTGTCTAGTCTTCAGTATTGCAGCCCACAACTGTTCAAAAAAAAATCATTCATGTTGACATATGAGCCTTTTGGGGCAGGGGAAAGTAGGTTAGAAACAATTTGATAAATTTCTGAAAAAAATGTCAGCATGAAAGGAAGCTCAAGGTTGGTAATCTGACAAGCGTCTACTGAAGAACCATAAATGAATGCTCAAATTACAACACAAAGCTACAGAAAGTGCTGGAGACTGACAGTTCGCAAAGAAGATTGCAGCTTGGACTAGCAATCTCTTAACAGAATTTACAAAGCTTTTGTAAATCGACACTGAACTGGAATTTTCGTGAACGAAGTATAACCATTTTTAAAAGCTTAAATACATTTTAGATATGAAATGAGCCTAATCGATCGATCAGTTAAAAAGGGACAGCTGACAGAAATGCCTGGACCAAGTTGAGTTTACGTATGGATTCACTACAGCTGGCCACCATCAGCTAAACTGGGTAGATAGGGCAGAAGTGATAACCACAGGCTTCTAGTTTGGTGTAGTGGTTAAGTGCGTGGACTCTAATCTGGGAGAACCGGGTGTGATTCCCCACTCCACTAGCACCTGCTGGATTACCTTGGGAAAGCCATAGCTCTGTACCAGCTGTTCTCTCAAGGACAGTTGTCTCAGAGCTCTCTCAGCCCCACCTACCTCACAGGACGTCTGTTGTGGGGAAGGGAAGGGATAGGGGTTTGTAAGCCGCTCTGAGACTCGAAGTGAGTGAAGGGCGGGATATAAATCCAATCTCTTCTTCTTTTTGTGCGCTTCTAGGTAACATCTCGTCAGCACCGCGTTCATTGAATGTTAGTTCAGTTGCCAATAAGTTGCTTAAGTGGTAATTTTCTGCAGTTGAAATGTTAAAAATGTATTGTTGCTATGGAAAATTTAATATCGGGGGAAACGAGGAAACAAAAAAAGAAGTTGGGTCTGTTGGCCGGAGAGGCCCTGCTGTGAGAGAACACGCCATCCTAACTCATGGAAGGAATAATCATTACTGTGAGCACTTTAACTGTTAATTTGTTTCTTGTACTATTTGACTGTTCTAGTATGTCTTTAGATGTTTTATGCCAATATGACGCAAGGCACAACGTGCCGATAAATGTTAGCCACCCTGAGCCCGTCCGCAGGGAGGGTGGGATAAAAATGTAATAAATAAATAAATAAAATCAAAGGCACCCCTGTAGTTATTTTTATTTCCGTGCCATATCCTCATCAAGAATGGCGTTTCAACAATGTTTATGTTGCAGCCCACACTGCTTTTAAGGGTTCCCCGATCCGAGGTTTCTGGGCCGCAGAAGGATGAAAAAGTCCTGGGAGACACACAGGATATTTGGATCGAAGGCAGGGATTTGTTCAAGGAATTGTACCAACTCTGTCGTTTTCATCTGGTCGCTTGAGCTTCAGTTGAGGGATGCAATTAATGCGGCCCTTCTGGCAGAAACCACAAAGGATCACCCCCTCGGCTGTTCAGGGCACCAGACTGCCATGTACGACCTCTCCTGGGGAGACCAAATGCACACCCAGGACTAAGGCTTCAAAGGAGTTTCAGAAAGGCTAGTCTGACGTGTCCCAAATGAAAATGTAGCAGGAGATCAGCTTGGCTGCTTTCAGTCCTGAGGCTTCATCCCCATTACAAACACTCTGCTAGAGATATTTAGCTGGGATGCTTCAGAGAATTCCAAGCTTTTGTACAGGAACTAAACAGGGCAGAATCAAATAGTGACTGAGACATTTTACACATAAATAATTAATGTTTTTTTGAAAAACAACTAAAATTTGGACTTACAGTGCGAGCACATCTCCAGTGGGTAGCTTGCTTCATTTCCCTGAAATTATGAAAAAAGCCCATGAATAGTAAAACACTCAGTTTCCCCCCCACTTTCACAGATTATCCAGCAAGCCCTTAATGGGGAAAAAGTCATTCTGTCTACCACAACTCTCACTTTGAGAGTCAGATTACTTTACAGATGCACAAGGAGTTTTACTGAAAAGGTATCACTGGCATATTGACTTTATTACCAAGAAAATGACAGCAGCTAAGAATACATTCATTGTATACGATTATGTCAGTTTGCAAAGTGTGTTGGGAAAAGTCAAAGTCTGTGCAATTGACCAAAATGCATCTTAACACACAGAGAAACACTTTCTTATGTTCAGTCCTTTAACCGTACAACAAAAATTTAAGTTTGCTTCCTACTACTCTCAAGATTTGCTGTTCTGCAGAGATAATCCAGGGGTTCAAGTGTTAGACTGCACTAGATTTCAGAGTGGGAAGCCCAAACTTCATTTCTTCTGTGAACACGAAGTTCAAAATCACCCAGTGATCGTTATTCTCAGCCGACACCACACAGGGAAGACGACTGCAAAGCAAAACAACAGACGAAAGGGCTACGGAAGATCTGTATTTTCCCCTCTTCCAAGGAGCTCAGAGTAGCAAGCTTCTGGTTCCTAGACAGTTTCTCAGTCCTACATGGAAAATACTTATGTCAGCTTGTGGGGACATAGTTTGACATCACCCGAAACGAGACTTCACGTACCCCAATTCCCAACCCAATTAAAAACAGGCATTTACTGCAAGAACACACTTGGCCTGTTCTGGACCTTTTAATTCACCTGTGAGGACAGATGAAAAGGCCACCTGGGAACGTAGACAATAAGCACATTGTTGGAATGCGAGTTCATCGCTTCAAATTTAGGCCGGTGTATGCCCCGTTGCTTCAAACTTGAACGGATTGTTCTCGAATTGCAACCACTGGCATTTATTTATATTTATAAATAAATATAAATAAATAATAAATAAATAGAGCAGCAAGGCTTCTGTTTTTTGGCAATTCAATGACAGGGACGGCTAACGAACTAGCAAAAAACCCCTGCTAACCTTACTAATGCATCGCTATTTAGATTTGCAGCTGAATTCTCACCCTTGAGGGCTGCAGTGAGGAGAGTAAATCATCGCTCCATCGGCAGAACATCTGCAGGTACAACCCATTTTCTATTGGATCGATTTATACCTAACGCTCAACATGGCCCCAAAGTGCAGATCAAGAAATCTGCACAGTGGGGCCATAAACTGAGAGGAGGGGACGTTCCCTCTATAGCACTGGTTCCCAAAGTGGGCAATGCCACCCCCGGGGGGCGCTGGAACGATCCAGGTGGGCGGTAGGAGCCTTGGGTGCAATGGGGGGGGGCTTTGAGTAAAAATAAGGGGGCAGTGGAAGCATAAAGAAAGAAGAGTCCAGAACCTATCTAAAGCAGCCTTTTCCTGCCTTCTCCTGGTCTTCCCTGGGATCAGGGAGGGAGGTGGAGAGGGGTACCCACAGCCAATCACAGCCATGCATTTGCAAACTGCAAATGTAGGTGCGCCCCTGAAAGGCTGGAGTTGCTGCTGGGCTCTTGTGTGGTGGCTGCTGCTGGCGTCAGCTGCATCTTTTTGCCCACTTCTTGAAAGTAGATTTCCAGGGGGGTGCTGAATAATTTTTTTTTTCTGAAAAGGGGGCAGTAGGCCAAATAAGTTTGGGAACCTCTGCTCTATAGGAAAATAAGAAGAGAAAAGTGGGGAAAGGGTTAAACCCTCCAAACTCAAAGAAAATCAAGATCTCGCATGATATCGGATGCCATTACGGAGGTTGCCTAGCAACAACAGTAAAGAAGAGAGAAGCGGCATTATAAAAGCAGCAGGGGAACAGAGAAGACACCGAAGGACAAGGGTGGTCGGGAAGGAGACGGTGCCGGGGGTGGCAGAACCACAGCTGTGAGGGAAACCTTGTGGCCAACACCAGTATGCTCCTTTGAGGGGTGCCTGGAGCCAAATGGACACCTTGCGGCCATTCTGCTCCAAGGCCAGACCCCTACTCAGCTGGCTGCTGGTGGTCACTGGTGGTGGCGTGACGTCACTGCAGGGGAGATGGGGAAAGCGCCCAACCTCCCCACTGCTGCAGCCGGCAGTGCTATCAAAGAGGGCTTCACACTCTCCCTGGGCTCTGCTGCTCACCCCCATTGAGAAGGAAGGGGAGAAAAGGGGGCTTTGAGTGGAAAGACTGAGGAGAGCAGAGGCAGAGAAACAAGATTTCCTTCCCCCCTCTACAGGACCTTTGCAGGGAACCTAATGCAGGCTAAAACAAAACACACAAGGTTTTTATTGTCGCTATTCACTTGTGTATACATAGGATTCAACAGCAGCGCACGTAGACTGTGAGAAGGCCAAAGACACAATCAGGGATCAACTACATGTGTGCAAAACAAAAAAAGTCGGTATTTTTCAGTTTCGGGTATATCAGACCCCAAAAATATCAGTAAATGCTGAATTTCCCCAGGCCAACACCGATAAAATATCGGGACTGGGGAAAGTAGCATTCAGCTACCCGAAAGTCGAATAAATTTGGGAAACTCCATTCCATTGCCGAAATTTCCTGAATTTGCATTCTGTTTAGGAATACAGAATAAATACCAACAAAGCATTTATTTCGGGGGGGGGGGGGTTTACGGTCTGGGGAAGCCAAATGCACACCCCTAATATCAACACTGAGCTATGCACATTCGCAGAAATGGGCAACTTTTTACTGAAGTTTAACTAAGGTAAGAGGGACCAGAAGTGTCACTGCATTCACATTCAGAGATGCTTTGGCTGTGTCTTTCAGTCCCACCCCACCCCAATTCCTACTCTCCCCTTCTAAAGCTGGCCATCTGCTTTGCTGACAGCAACACCAGGTTTAAAACAGTCCTGCGTTTTGAAAAATTCTTGGCCAAGAATGGCTAAAGGACAGAACTGCTACTTTATGCCACTTCCCATTGTTCTGGAGTGCAACAGAACACTAAGACATTAACATGACTGCATAATACAGAATCAAGTTCAGAGCCATCTATGCTGTTCTTCTCAACCCACCCACTCACTTCATACCTTCCAGATGAACGCCCACTGATAACATGTGCGTAATCAGTGTGAAATCTTAACAGATATTTCCAGCTGTATTTTCTGGGATTTTGGTCTGAACGCAATAAGCAGCCTTCTGATCAGAAAACTCAACGAAGCTGCAATCCGGTGCACCCCCATCTTTTTAAGCAGCATCCAGCAAGCTCAATGGTCCCAGATGCTGAACAAATACGGTTATGGCGGTACCGTACCACACGGCAAGATCAAATGGTTAATATTTTGCAATTTCCACTTCATGTACTAGGTTCTGTCTTGCTCATGCACACAGCAAGAAGGCAGTGAAATTAAAATCTTATATTCGGTGTGGACACGGGAACAGAAGTCATATGGGGTATTTCTGAACTTCCAGCATTGTGCAGGGGGTTGGACTAGATGACCTGGAGGTCCCTTCCAATTCTATGATTCTACGATTCTTCAAGCCTAGCTGGCAGTGGAATTTTTAAGAGTGTTTACAAGACATTCCAATTAAATCCAAATTTACTAGGTTTGCTTTTTCAGCACTGAAAACCAGCTGTAATAGTTGACAGTGCATCCACGTACGTTTTCTCTTGATGAATGCACTTGGGTCTTTTATAATATACATACACAGATACACCTGAGCCACTGGTCTTTACAAACAGATTACTCAGATTTATTAACCTGGCCTTTCCGAAATGACAGCTTTTTTAATGAGCTAGTAGGGCAAAAATAGCTGACATCTTATCGGCACCATTCTGGGCTACAGACCCAGAAAAATGCATAACTAATCTATGCATATGTCAGGTTCTTTTCTACAAACAGGCTATCTTGACCGAGGCTGCTTCTGAGCCAGAGCAAATAAGAAAAAAAAACTCCTTCGAGCAGCGAAGTTGTCTAACCTGATACTGAAAGGTTGGTATTAAGACCGCTGAAAACCCAGAGGGCAGAGAGAGAGAGAGAGAGAGAGAGAGAGAGAGAGAGAGAGAGAGAGAGAGAGAGAGGTCTACAGCTGACAGACACTTAACCTGGGCTGCAGTTGTCTATGACTCACGACCTATTTATAGCCTCAGAGAGGAATCAACTTAAGACCTGACTGTAACACACTGATCTATCACAGCAGTAGATGTCAAGAAGGGAAACACGGAGGGTTTTGTCAGCTATGTCTTCAAAAACGAAAACACATAAATATATTTACTTTCAAAAACCTCTCCCCTCCCCAACCGCTTCCCCACGTGGTGGTGAAACCTACTCATCTCCTGACAAGCAGAGGCCGAGAGCTCTGACACATCCAGGAGTGGGGGACTTGGAATTTGGTGGCCATCTTATGGAGCAAGCAGAGCACAACCATCTAGCCACTTGGTTGGATCCAGACTGAACTGGCCATTTCTACCAATCCTCCCTTCTGCCGCAGACCACCCTCATGTTGTTCTTGGGGACCCCCTTGTTCCCCAAAAGCAACACTTTGTGGCGATCAGTGAACTGCGGTGTTTTGTTTGGGCGAGGGAGGTGAGACAGGGAAGTTATGTTCTGCTGACGGGGGATTTAGTTGTGGGATCCAACCCAACTAAACTGCCTCAGTTTCGAGGCACAACTTTCAAACAGGAAATAGAAGATAAGACTGAATGGCTATTGCTATGAACACACTGATCCGTTTGGCCAATAGGAAACACAGGAGGCAAAAAAGAATATGGTCAAACAGCAACTCCAAGACCAATCCTGAATTTACACCAAACCCCCAAGCAGTCGAGTGGGAGGCCACGGCTGGCCACAACACTCTTGAACAAGCCGTTGTGAGCCTGATATTTTTTTTTTCTATGCTGCTACGAACACCACTTGCAGTGGGAAGGGCGGCTGTATAACCAAAGTGCTTTCCACAAAGCAGCTCCACACTACTTTCAGGTCAGGAGGACTCATCTTCTTTCAGAGAGAGCAGAAAAATATACAGGTTGCTTACCTGTAATTGGAGATCTTCGAGTGGTCATCTGTGCATTCACACCTCTGGGATTAAGTGCGCCTGCGCCGATCCCGATCGGTAATCTTCAAAGCCTAACGGATTTTCGCACCAGCTCCCCGGTCACATGCATGTCCCACTGCGCATGACCCGGGGAGGAGCACGAGGATCCCGCCAGTTCCTTCTGACCGCTGCTAACAGCCCCCAGAAAAAAAGGTGAGGGAGACCGAAAGCAGAGGGGAAGAAGGGCGGGTGGTGTGAATGCACAGATGACCACTCGAAGATCTCCAATTACAGGTAAGCAACCTGTGTATCTTCTTCGTGGTCTCTGTGCATCACACCTCTGGGAGAATAGCGAGCAATAAACACACCACATACCTGGAGGCGGGTGCTGAAGGTCTCACATCTGAGCTGCTTGCAGAACTGCATGGCCCACCATAGTACGCTGATGGACGCGGACATCTAGGGCGTAGTGCTTCACAAACGTGTGAGGGGACGCCCACGTTGCAGCATTGCAGATGTCTCCCAGGGGAATGCCCTTGAGGAATGCTGTGGAAGTAGCCACGGCTTGAGTGGAGTGTGCCCGGAGGGACGCCGGTAGTGGCCTTTTGGCCAGAAGATAGGCGAGTTTTATCGTCTCAACTATCCACTTCGAAAGTCTTTGAGACGACAGTTTCTGTCCCTGCCTGGGCAAGGCATAAGAAATGAAGAGAGCTGGGGACTTGCGAAAGGATTTTGTCCGGTGCAAGTAGAAAGACAGGGCTCTCTTGACATCTAACGTGTGTAGGCTACGTTGCGTTGGGTCTTGGGGACCAGGAAAAAATACCGGCAACGTGATATCCACCCCTATATGAAAGTCCGAGACTATCTTAGGCAGGAAAGCGACATCTGGAGCCAAGGTGACGGCATTATGATGAAACGTGAGGTACGGTGGGTCGCAACGGAGCGCCGAGAGCTCACTCACGCGTCGAGTAAGACGTGATGGCCACTAAAAACGCAACCTTCCATGACAAAAGTTGAAGGCTGCATGAGGCCATGGGTTCGAAGGGTTTTCCCATCAGTTTAGTGAGAACCAGGGGCAAGTCCCATGCCGGGACTGGTGTCCGCACTGGGGGATAGAGGCGATTCATTCCCTTGAGGAATTGCTTCGTTGTTGGATGGGAAAACACCGAGTAGCCATCAATCTTAGGATGATTGACTGAGATGGCTGACAAGTAAACTCGGATAGATGAGTGACACAGTCCCCTGTCTTTACATGACAGGAAGAAACCAAAAACATCTTTAAGCCCGGCGGGGACTGAGGGCCGTCCTACAGACGCCAGAAAGGTTAAAAACTTAGTCCATTTTGACTCATATGAACGTCGAGTGGAGAGTTTGCGTGAGTTCAGTAGAACTTGAGCAATGCGTGATTCTAACCCTAAGTTTGGATCAGCCACACTGTCAATTTCAATCTGGGCACATCGTGGTGCAGTACCCGGCCCCCGTGCATCCCGAGGAGGTCTGGGTCCGTCGGGAGATGGAGATACGTCCCTCGTGAGAGACTGAGGAGCGTGGGGAACCAGGGTTGTCTCGGCCACCATGGGGTGATGAGAATTGCCCACGGTCGCTCTGTCAACAGTTTGTGGACTACTCTCGGTATGAGAGGAATCGGGGGAAATAGGTACAATCATTTCCCCGTCCACTGGAAGAGGAGACCGTCTCCGAGAGAGGTCGGGTCCGTTCCTGCTCTGGAGCAGAATAGGTGGCACTTCTTGTTCTCTCGAGAGGCGAATACATCCACGGATGGATGCCCCCAATGGTCGAAGATCGGAGTCAGGTAGAGGGGGTTCAGCTCCCACTCGTGTAGGGATGCTCCCCCTCTGCTTAGGAAGTCCGCTTGGACGTTGAGTAGTCCTGGGAGATGAGTCGCTACCAGGTGAATATCTAGTGCCTGGCACTCGTCCCAAAGCTCTATCGCTAACCGGCAAAGTCCACGGGAGACCGTCCCACCCTGGCGGTTGATGTAAAACATGGTGGTGGTGTTGTCTGTAAGGACAGTCACCGTCTTCCCCGACGGATTGGCGGAAAGATCTCACTGCGTAGAGAACTGCCAACAGCTCTAGGAAGTTGATATGGTTGTGTGCCACAGAGGGGTGCCACCTGTCGCCCACACCTACACCGTCCAGATGAGCTCCCCAGCCCCATAGGGAGGCGTCCGTAGTGACGGTCGCTGAGGGGGGTGGAAGCCGGAAAGGTGCACCTGAATGTAAATTCTGGGGCACAAGCCACCAATTCAGGGTCTCTAGGACCTGGGTCGATATCTGAAATGGTTTGGAGAGGGAGTGGAAGTTGGGGCAGAAACGCCTCAAAAACCAAAGCTGCAGTGGTCTCATCCGCAATTTGGCGAAGGGGATTACTGCTGTTGTCATGGCCATCAGGCCTAGCAGGCGAAGGATTTGTTTGGCTGTAGCCTCCTTGGTCTCTTGGATAGACAGGAGAAGGGAGACTATATCCGCCGCTCTGTTGGGGGGTAGGAACGCTCTGCATTGCAGGGAGTCCAGGATAGCTCCGATAAACTGAACCCGTCTGGAAGGGGTAAGCATGGACTTTTTGAGGTTTATTGTCAGTCCTAGTGATTCTAGGGTACGAAGGGTAGTAGAGATGTGGCTCTGCAGTTCCGTCGTAGAGGGGGCGACTAGAAGCCAGTCGTCCAGGTAGGGGTAAAGGTGGACACCTTGAAGTCGCAGATGTGCCGCTACTACTGCCATAAGCTTAGTGAAGACACGAGGAGCTGTAGAGAGGCCAAAGGGTAGGGCCTTGTACTGGAAGTGACGCGGACCGATCGCAAAGCGTAAGTACGGTCTGTGCGACAGGTGGATCGTCACATGGAAGTATGCGTCCTTTAAGTCTAGCGTCACCATCCACGCGTTGGCTTCTAGTAGCGGTAGGATGGTCTGTAGAGTGGTCATGCGGAATTTCTTGTAGGTGATGAACGCATTGAGGTTCCGCAGATCCAATATGGGACGAAGTCCGCCATCCTTTTTTGGGACCGTGAAGTAGCGGGAGTAGAACCCCCGCTGAAGGTGGTTTGTTGGTACCTGTTCTATGGTATCTTTTGAGAGGAGGGCTTCGACTTCCGACGATAGGGTGTCGGAGGGAGGGGTGGTTACGAAGTACGATTCTTGTGGTATCTGGAAAAATTCTATTCTGTAGCCCTCTGCTACGACCGACAGTGCCCATTTGTCTGTCGTGATACGTTGCCATGCTGGTAGAAAGGGTGATAGACGGGTGGGAAGATCGGAGCGAATGGGGGAGTCAAAGACTCTGCTTGTTCGGTTTGGGTGGTTTAGCCTTGGGAGCGGAAGTGGACGGGAATCGTGGCTTGTGGCCATAGGGTTTCTGTTGATAAGCAGTAGACGACGGTCTCTGCCATTGGGGTTCAGTGGGAGATCTTCGCGGTTGCTGTTTGGACCAAGATCTCTGCCATGTTTTCTGCTTCTGTTGTCTCGATTGTGAGACACCCAAGTTACGAGATGTCTTAATGCTCTTATCTAAATCATGAAGGACTGTGTCCGTCGTGGAGCTGAATAGTCCTTCACCCTCGAAAGGGAGATCTTCCACCAAGGACTTTGTGTCTTGTGGAAGCGAAGTCGACCTCAGCCAGGCGTGGCGACGAAGGGCGACTGCTGAAGTGAGTGTCTTGGACGTGACGTCCGCAGCATGCTTAGATGCGTTAAGCTGGTGTTTTGCTAGCACCATGCCTTCCCTCTGGATCTTCCTAGCAAGGCGTTGCTTATCCTCAGGAAGATGGGCCAGAAGTGGTGTCATCTGCTCCCATAGGGAGTATTGGTACCTGCTCATGCAGGCTATGTAGTTTGCCGTTTTTATGCCCAGT
Source organism: Lepidodactylus listeri (assembly GCA_029233225.1). NCBI lineage: Eukaryota > Metazoa > Chordata > Lepidosauria > Squamata > Gekkonidae > Lepidodactylus > Lepidodactylus listeri. Next base: position 5,076,411 of record JARCFY010000016.1, on the reverse strand, counting down.
GCACCGGCTGAATAAAATTGTCTCCCGAAAGAATCTAATTTCCGTTCCTCCTTGTCCAAGGGGGAGGAATGTCCGCTACGGCCCCTGGCCGAGGGGGTCACTACAACTGAATTGGGCTTGGGGTGGATGAATAGGAATTCTGCCCCTGGCTCCTGGAGCCTGTACATGTGGTCTAATCTCTTGTTGGAGATTGGAGTTGAGGAGGGGTGGCCCCAGGATTCTTTGGCAGTGCTCAAGAGCACCGAAATTAGTGGTAACGCTACAGCGGTGGATGTATCCATCTGTACGATGTCGAAGATGGCATCGGTAGCGGTAGGGGTTGGCTGGACCGTGGCAAGTGCCAGGGAATGGGCCATTCGTTTGATAAGCTCTCCATAGGATTTCACGTCCTCGGAGGGAGAGATTGGTAAATTTTCAGCCACATCAGGGGATGGTGACTGCTGGATGGGAAATTCGTCATCGGATGTTTCGGGAGATTCAGGTATCGAGTGGTCGGAATGTTCGGAGAGAGACATAGGGGTCGACGGATCTGGTTGGTAGGGAGGGAGGTCGACGTCGGGCGAAGTAGGTATCGGCATCGGTAGTTTCGGTATCGGTTTCAGTATCGGAGTCGGTGTCGGAGCCGGGGGGTCCCGGCATCGAGAGACTCTTGACGACGTTGATTGGCGATCCCACTCCGCCGGGTACCACTGTGGAGGTGGCGGGTAGGAGGAACCATACAGGTATCGCCATTGACGGACGTCCCACGGCACCGAAGATGGAGGGAGGCGCCAGTCTCGCTCACCTTTCGGCGCCGGCAGCGGGTCGGGCCCTGTCTCGGGACTGCTGTGAGGGATCTGCGTCAGCTCAATGTCGGGATCCGAATCTGTGAGCTGGATGGGTGTCTTGGACGTGGAGGGTCAAGCTGCGGAGACCCGTGCTGGGTCATGTCGGACGCGGGATGCGTCGACGAAGCACTCGAGGTTTTGCGCTTCAGCTTGCCCTTACCCTCTTTGCCCTCCTTACGCTTCTTAGCAGGAGTTCGTGGCAGTGAGAGGGGTCTTTTCGGTGCCGACTTCTCGGTACCGGAGGGGCTTCGCATCGGTGGCGACGTCGGGCCCATCGGTACCAATGGGGATGTTGTTGAGGCGTCGGTTGCGGACATCTTCGGTGACAACGCTGCTTCCAAGAGAGCCACTCTGTGTCGGGCCGCCCGGTTCTTACGAGTTTGTTTGGAGAACGCGGCGCAACTCGAACAGGAATCGACACGATGCGACTCGCCTAGGCACAGCAAGCAGAGGGAGTGCTTGTCTGGGGGAGCGATTTTACTCCCACAATTAAGGCAACGTTTAAAGAAACCCCACCGCTGGGCCATAGGCCAGGCGGGGAGTAGGAAGAGGAGAATCCAAAAGCGAGTCCAAAAAACAGTCCGTAGTCAGGAAAAACAAGAAAAGTCAGTCCGAAAGGCCTTTCCAAATTGGAAAAACTAATGTTAGCTACCGACCGGAGCGGAGAGGGGATCCTCACGACGCGGCGGTCAGAAGAGAACTGGCGGGATCCTCGGGCCCCTCCCCGGGTCATGCGCAGTGGGACGTGCACGTGACCGGGGAGCTGGCGCGAAAATCCGTTAGGCTTTGAAGATTACCGATCGGGATCGGCGCAGGCGCACTTAATCCCAGAGGTGTGATGCACAGAGACCACGAAGAAGATCCAAGGAGTTGCTCCTTTTCCTAAAAAATCTTCTATAAGCCAACATTTGGCTCAAAATGCAAGCCACCTCTCCACACCCTTCAACAGAAGGAAGAAGCGGTGGTCTCCGGGGTTTCTGGAATATGGAGGGAGGGGGCACACACACAGTTAATAGGAAGGCCTTCCCGTCTGCATGCTGTCAAGCAGTCGACACTGCCCTTCTGGACTTCAGGCAGTGCAGCCAAAAAAGAGGAGCCGTTTTTACATTCATCTAGATGGGAAAGCACCTACAGAGTCTGGCTATATGTCTCCATCGTGAATAAAGGAATATAAGGCAGTTTTGAGACACTGCTATACAATAAGACAGTCTGGAGGCATTATTGGCTGAGAAGTTCCTGCGGCTGGGCCTCTTTGGGAGTTCCCATTTGCAGTCCTGATGAAGGTATCAAAAACTCATTGAACTCACTGGAGGATGAGTTGACTGCAGCCTATGTCTGTTTCTAGTCCTAAGGACTGGATCTACTTGCTGATGGCAACGTGCTTTGTATTGTCTCTATCTTAAGTCTTAAGAAGGGGGTGTACTTGCTTTACGTCATGGATATTTGAAAATCATGTTTTTCACCATTGAAATTGTGAAATTTGCTTTTGGGCGTTTCAAAGAGTAAATTTGAGGTATTACTTTAAATCTCCAGCCTACTCACTGCATTTTTTTTGTAATTCATGTATTGAATACTGTTGTATATTTGAGAAATATCTGGAGCCTTATGTGATGTTAAGTCGTACATGATTTACACTGATTCATCTATTTCCTTAAGTCATTGTTAGCATAGCACATTTGGCAGTTACCGCAAGGGTCCCCAGCTTTAAGATGTTAAAACCATCGGCAAGTTTGAAAGGAGCAGCCATGTTGGCCGGCGGTAGAATAGCCGGGTTTGAGTCCAGGGGCACCGCAGAGACCCAGGATATTTTGAGCTTTCAAGAGTCGAAGATCCCTTCGTCAGATACTGCTACTGGACTTGAATCTAGTTGTTCTGCTGTGGATCAACATGGCTGCCCTCTGAAAGCTTTAAAGGGGGATTAGACAGATGATGACAGGAACGCGGACTCTTGAAACCTCATACTCACGTGAACTGCCTCCGGAATCCAAGACAGATACGTATTAAACAGACAAATCCAGAGACAATACTCTGGTACTCTGACCAAACCGCCTCCTCTTTTTTAAAAAGTGTTTCAATTCAGACTCCAGCTTAATGGCAAAATACTAGAAGCAAACTGCAAACAGCACGTTTGTATTGTGCACTATTAAGCGTATGAACCTCATCAGTCTTTGAAGCCTTGTGTCCGATTCTTGTTTTTGGTCTTTCAATAATTACGACGTAGATCACATCTCCCATCAACAAACTACCACCTTAAGTTGCCTCACATGAATCCTTAGAACTCCTAATTTTATAATTCACTTTGATGTACTTGGCAACTGGCTATTCTGTTATGTCACAGCCAAGAACCTTTATTCTCGTGCCAAAAGGAAATAAAGTTATCTGTCCGTATGGCCATGCATTCTAGGGAGACAAGAGCCATGCCTGTCCTATTTAGAGCATGAGAGATCAAAGCATGAGCCCTTTCCAAAACACACATTTTACGTTGTACTTTCCGAAGATAATGTCCTGACTTTAGTGCCTGGTCGTCACACACTGACAATCCTAAACAGGGTTACCCCGTTCTAAGCTCATCGACTTCAACAGACTTCGAAGGGCTGAACTCTGTTTGGGATTGCACACATGAAGCTGCCTTATCTTGAATCAGACTGTTGATCCATCAAGGCCAGTATTGTCTACTCTGACTGGCAACAGCTCTCCAGGGTCTCAGGCAGAAGTTTCCACATCATCTACCACCTGGACCTTTTTAACAGGAGGGACCGGGGACTGAACTTGGGACCTTCTACATGCCAAGCAAGTGCTCCACCACTGAGCCATAACTTCTCCCCTGCACTGCTAAAACTGAAGATTCACCTGGAAGATGAATCAAAATTATTTTATACTCCAGGAAGGGGGGGGGGGGGTTTGCTGCTCATCCTTGGTTTTTACTGTGCTCGAATTACACCTGAGTTACCAACTCTTATCTGCCTGCGCTGCTGTACATTGAAATCTTTTCCTGATGTGGGGATGATGATGCAGGCACAAGTATAAGAGGCTTAATAGAATCCTACAAGCACCAAAATGCTGAGGCACATGTTACATTGATATTTTATGGCTGATTGTGCTTTGATTGTTTGAAGTGTATTTTTACATACCATACTGCAATGGCCTATCTTGAACAGCAAAGCAGGATATAAATTTGAGCAATGTGTAAGTGCCGTTTTAGCCTATGAGTTCAAATCTGAGATATGGAAAAGCATAAACTCATAGACAACTGCGTGCCTAAGCCTAATAAAGATGGGATTTTTCTTCTTTTTTGCAACATGAACTGTTTTTCTGCCAAATTCTTAACAACTGATCAAGACCAAAATATCACATTACCTTTTGGTTTTTTCATGATGTGCAAGTACTTAATTCTAGCGTACAACTCGTTGAGCTTGGCTTGCACACCATGGACAAGCCCCCAAGCCAGCCACCAGCTCTCTGCTCTTCTTCCCACTGCTTACTTTCCCCATTATTATTTTGGCCGGCTGACTTCGTATTCCCTTCCCTTTCTCCCTGATTAGGGTTCCCCTTTGGAAACACTTGATTCAGACAATCTTCCAAATCATTAGTTTTTATAGACTAAAACTGTGCGTGCCTTTTCCAAAGGTTCCACTTCTCCATTTCCTGGACAACATTGACTACAGTTTGCTATCTCAGAAGCATATGGTTTGCCTTCAAAACCCAGAATCAGAAAGTCATCTCCAACCAATTCTCCCCTCCCTGATTCTAGTCTGAAAGCCCAGCACTGCCAATATGGATGTCCCAATGAAGGATGGTTTGCACTGAACAGGAAGGGAGGGGAGACATGGAGGCCATGCCTTCATGTCTGGGCAACTGTCTGAGCACAGTCAACATGTTGCTGGAAAAACCAGATGCTTTTACATTCAAGATGTGCTGCAAGCCTGAAAGGAGGTTTTTAGCATTAAACATTGATACGCAATTCAAAAATTCACTGCTTATCCTTGAGATCAAATATCTCTCGTAAGTGACCTTCAATACTAAAGGAATTCAACGGAAGATTAATACTTCTTGAATGGGGCATTTAAAATGTAGATAAGACATCAGAGATAATGAACTGCGGCAGAGGGGATTGCAGGATTTAGGATTACAGCCAAGGATCAGACCAGGTTAAAGCTATTACAGCGTTCAGATACCGTTGCATTTCACAACTACGCTGAAAATCAGCGGTTCCGATGACAACACATTTGACAGAACGGTCGCCTTCTATTTTGTTCCCAGTTAAACCAAGCAATGTACACGTCTAATGAACAAGTTTCAATTCCGCTGTGAATCCATGAATTCCCACTCTTATCCCAACTGCTTCGTACAACATAGAAATGCTAATAAATCATTTTGCTGTCTGAAATGTCTGCAAGAGATTATGCTGAAACTGTGTTTACTCACATCCTGTTCGGGGGGGGGGGCAGCCTGCATTCTGTTTTTCAACCACGTTCCCCAAAAAACAGTATAGTACATAAAAATCACCTACAGTTGTTTAACAAAAAGGCTATACCTCTCAAAGTGCACTTGTTCCAATGCATCATGTACACGCATTTGTCTGATGCCCAGCTACATGCTATAGTTTTGAAGAGCTATAACACAAGAACAAAAAGGTACTGATGCCACGACTCCCTTTCCCTAGCAGTGGGGGCTTACCTCGGCAAAACGTGCCTCTGACCCTCAGGTTTATATCCCACCTTTCCTTCAAGCAGCTCAGGATGACATGCAAGATTCTTCTTTCCCTTATTTGAGCCTCCCCACCTCCCATAGAAACAGGTGAGGCTGAGAGAGCAAGGTCATGCGGTGAGCATCATGGTAGAGCAGGTATCTGAACCTGAGTCTTCTAGGTCAGTCTAACCACTCCCGCCACAGACTCTCACAGCCAGTGGGGGAGCAAGGCTCCTTGGAACTGTGGAACAACACTTCACTGCTAGGGCCTAGCGGTCTCGGGATCTAACCCAATCAAACGTGAACCCAATGGGATCTAACCCAATCAAACGTCAACCAAGCAGTCATGTCCTTTGCAGTGATTAACATACCCTGCTTGGAATTGGGTCAGCTTTTCAAGGGCACAGCTCTGTGCAAGATCATCCATTGCCTTAAGTCGGGGAGAGCCAGCATGGTGCAGCGGTTAAGCGTCGGACTGGGATACGGGCAGCCCCAGATCTGAACCCCCATTCTGCCACGGAAGCTCGCTGGGTGACCTTGGGCCAGTCGCGCCCTCTCAACCTAACCTACCTCATGAGGTGGTTGTGAAAATTCAACGGAGGAGAGAAGAACTACGTAAACCACTTTGCTGCTGCCCCCCCCCCCCCGGCCCACTGGAGAGAAAGGCAGGGTTGGGGGTAGTAAGCAAAATAAAGTCCACACTCAATGTCTGTTTTACTCTGCAATGGACTTCCCAACATTCTGGTTTCAGAATCTGGTTTATGATTGATTCCAGTTCTACTCGAATTGCTGAAGATTCAAGAGACTGGGTGGATGTGAGACTTTAACCTCAGGGACCCAGATTCCTGGCACAGAATCAAGTCCCTTGTCTCTAAAATGTGAACAATGGGGCTGGTGAGAAGACAAATGCGATGCCGAACCCCTGCAGGAAAAGAAGAGGCCTGCTCGACTACTTCTGGCTCTAACCAACTCACTGAAGTGTGATGCTGCTGCTGCTGTTGCTGCTGCTGCGGGTGCGGCTGCTGTGGCTGCTTGCTGCTGCTGGACCTGCCTGGGGCTGGCGGAGCGCCTGACTGGTGGTGCGGCTGCTGCGGCTGCAGGTGTAACACAATACAGTTGACATGGCTGCTTGGACTTGGGACCGGCGTATTCATAACCAGAAAGCGGCCGGATCCAACAGAGTGTGCCTTGGGTCGGAGGTCCCTCTGCAAAGTGAAACTTCCTCACCTCCCTCCTACTGGGGGTGGTGCGTGCCATCGAGCCACAGCTGACTTACGGCAACCCCACAGGGCTTTCGAGGCAAGAGACGAACAGGGGAATCGGCTGCCTGGGGGAGTGGTGAGCTCCCCCTCGCCGGCAGTCTTCAAGCAGCGGCTGGAAAAACCCTTGTCAGGGACGCTCTAGGCTGAGCTTCATTGAGCAGGGGGTTGGACTAGGTGGCCCCTCTGGCCCCTTCCAACTCTGTGATTCCATGGTCCTAGGTGGTTTGCCATTGCCTGCCTCTGCCTAGCAACCCCGGACTTCCTTGGGGGTCTCCCATCCAATTACTAACCGGGGCTGACCCTGCTTAGCTTTCTGAGACCTGATGAGAGCAGGCTAGCCAGGGCCATCCAGGTCGGGGATGTTACTCTAAACCTTCTACTACTACAGTGCAAAATACCTTCTCAAATGCTGCTCTTGGGGGCCCCATTCCTAGGGATAGCACTGGGGGCTGCATTCAGACAGCACAGGCAAGAAGGTAACTTAAAGAGAAATCCTGTCCAAGGAAATACTCTGTTGGATCCCAGTCACTGTTTCTTCCCCCATCTTTTGAGAATTTATACCAACACTTCCACCTTCCTGCCCTGCTCCAATAATTAAGATACAAAAAGGCTGTACCGTAGGCAGTGTTCCCTCTGAGTTGGTGTGAGCTAGCTCAGTTTTTCAGCCTCCAGCTCACACATTTTTGTCTTGGCTCAGGAAGGATGGCTCCAGAGCAAACTAATTTATGCAGTGGCCAAATCACTTGCTCACAACTTTTAATGCCAGTAGCTCACAAAGCAGCATTTTTGCTCACAGGACTCCACAGCTTAGAGGGAGCACTGGTCGTGGGCTAGTTAGCCGTGATTTGTTCCTTAAGATAAAATACTTCATGAGGTCTTCCAATTGCATTTATAGTTAAAAAGTTCTATGAACGGCATGCAGCCACTCAGTTGCCCCTTAAGCATCCCACAGTTCTCTGGAACCTCACAGTCTTGCCCTCCTTAAGCCACAAGCCCTGTAGATTTATAAGAAAAGTAGCTACTCTTTGGATAGCTCTGTTTCAAAATAATTATTCTTAGGTCCCTTTCATAACAGGCCCTTTAAACTCACCCTGGCTTTTGAAGGCAAATTAACTTAAAAAAAAAAAAGTTCCACACTTCCAAATGACAAAACGCAACAAAATGTGGAGCAAGACAGATTTTGGGAAACCAAATTTAAAGCTTTACTAACCGTAAGACAGCATTTTATCCTTAAGGATGTGAAATATATATACATATAAACACACATACATATATACACACACATAACATACTTATTCATACATACATGCATATACATATATATTTTCCTTGAGAAGCCAAGGCACTTTTTGCTGTCAAGGTACATGAAACCTTTTTTAAAATCTGCTTGCCTTAAAAAACCAACAGGGTGGAAAAGCCCACATGTAAGGGGTAGGTCTGAAAAGGACAGAGCTTAGTTTGAGCCGAGCCTAGGTTTACTGCCAAAGTTCAGTGATAAAAGCTGAAACCCCAAAGAGACCTTTTTTTACCCCCAAATATCAACCGTCCTGTAAAAATCTGGTTATTATAGCAAGGAGTTCCCGCATGAGAACCGTGCAATGCTATGCAGAGTTACACCAGTCCAGGCCCCTTGATTTCGGTGGACTTGGGCTGGAGTAACCCTGCGCAGGTTTGCACCGTAAGTGACGTGATGAAGCATCACAGCGTTCTTTTTATCAGCTCAGTCACAATTTTATTTTATTTTATTTTTTAAAAAAACACCACCACCCTTCTGTTGAAATGATCAGCCGAGCAACGCTAATGCACGCTTGAAATTTTGCCTAATGCTGTGCTTGCTGGAAAGGTCACTGCTCGCTCTTGGAGAAACCTCTGGCAGAGCTGAAGACGTAGGCCTATTTCTGCTATACTCGGGTAGGCGGAAGAATGGGGGCTCACACGGCGTTTCAGAGAGGACAGAAGAGGAAAACATGCTTATAATCTTTCCCCTCTCCCAAACGTCAGGAAGTCCACACGTGTGAACTACACACACCGAAGCACATTTCACTGGAAGATATTCATGACCCCTAAGCAGAGGCTTCATGCCTCATCAGAAACAGAGACATACAATACAGCTTATTTTAATGTGACCTTATAGAATCTACGGGGCACATGATTTCTCCTTCTGCAGTGGAGAAAAGAGAACACGTATTCAGCTTGTTTACCGCTACATTAAGTGACCCTAGCTATGTCGCGGCCATAGCGTGAACCTATTTTTGAAGCAGAGAATACAGGGGGTCGGAGTCAGAGCGTAAATGCAAAGGCGTCTGGGGACACCGATCTTCCCGCCCTCCCTCCAGCCATCTCCAGAATGCTCCAAAAAGCTGACGCCAGAGGTCACGGGACTCAAGCAGGCAAGAGCTCTCACTGCCGGATGGGGCTGCACCGAGATGAAACGAGGGAGCCGGGCAAAATCACCAGCTTCCGTCCTACAGTTTCTTATTCCAAGTTGTCAACTCGGGTTCAGGCGTTTGGCCTAGTATAATGGCCAGGTAAAGAGGCCCTGCAAAAGGAAGTTTTTTTTCCTCTGAAACAAAGCAAGCTCTCTGTCTGGGGCAAGTGACGCTCTGTATTCTCGGTGCTTGGAGGGGGGCAACAGTGGGAGGGCTTCTGGTGTACTGGCCCCACTGCTGGACCTCCTGAGGGCACCTGGTGTTTTTGGCCACTGTGTGTCACAGAGTGTTGGACTGGATGGGCCACTGGCCTGATCCAACATCGGCTTCTTATGAGAGCCAGTTTGGTGTAGTGGTTAAGTGCGCGGACTCTAATCTGGGAGAACCGGGTTTGATTCCCCACTCCTCCACTTGCACCTGGCTGGATGACCTTGGGCAAGCCATAGCTCTGTACCAGCTGTTCTCTCAAGGACAGTTGTCTCAGAGCTCTCTCAGCCCCACCTACCTCACAGGGTGTCTGTTGTGGGGAGGGGAAGGGAAAGGAGTTTGTAAGCCGCTCTGAGACTCCCTTGGGGAGTGGAGGGCGGGGTATAAATCCAATCTCTTCTTCTTCTTCTTCTTCTGCTTCAGAGACACAGCTGAGATGTGAGGTGGCCCAGCTGCAGGTCCTCCCATTAGGCCTAGTAACTCCGAGGGCATGAGGACAGGGGTGGGCGCTTTCCGTCTTGTTAGCGTCTGAGATCGCGGGTGGGAGAGAAGTATTGATTCGTTTGAATCTGGCACATCTGCAGCGTGCCTGGTTCATTGGCAAGCCCCTCTGATTGGTCAGAACATCGCCTCAGCAACGGGTCTGGTGGTTAGGTTGCATTATTTCCCCTACACCTGATTGGCTAATTAGAATCAGGCCAACACTGGGCCTGGGCCATATAGTAAAGGTTTTCATTCCGTTCCTTTGCTCTGTACCATTGCAACAAGCCAGTGGGCGACCAGTCACGTGACGGCCACTAGCGGGGAGGGGGGGGGGCGTTACGCCACTGCTGCCAATCACTGTACATGGTGATACAGGGTAGTGATATTGATCAGTTGTGCTGGTCCCCAGGGCACTGCCTTAGGCATTTACTGAGACTGACGCGGTGCTTGGATTAGCCCGGGTGCCGTCTTATTTGGTGGGTCTTACTGACTGGAAACCTAGCCTCGGACTCCGAAGCTTAGAAGCCTGAAAACCTCAGACTGCTGCTGGGTAATACCTGAAACCTTGAAAGCGCCCACAGGATTTGCAGAAGTAGATATGACTTTCAAGTCTTGATTTTTATCCTCACTGTTCACTGCTCCTCTTTGATTATTTCCACACCGTTTTAAGCAGAATCACTTTTAATTATGACTTTGCTGAATTCTTGGATTCAGGAGGCTTCCGTCTGAACCCAGCACTTGAGCCCTCAGCTACCAGAGGGATGGGCTGGCTGAAACTCCCCTTGAAGGTGCCCTACCCTGCAAGGGCGACTTTCTTGACTTGAGACCTGGTCTCTGGCTGTCAACAGACAGCAGAAGGGGGCTGGTGTGAGAACTCGCACTTCAGCCCTTTTGGGTTGCTTCTTTTGCCTTGGCCAGCCTCCAGAGCTCGAGATGTCAGCCCTGGTCTGGCAGCTTGGCCTCGAAGCCCCTGTGACCCAGCGTCCTCTTCCTCCTTTGACAGGAGTGTGGGATTTGGCCTGCCTCGCCCTCCTCACTGCAGCTTCCCACACGGGGGCTTTTTTTATCTACTCTGGCCCTCCTCCCAACCGCCAGTGTCGGCCCTTCAGAAGCTGCTGGGGGAAGTGGGAGGCAGGAACGGTTCACATTAGCATCGTCCCCGGAGCCATGTTGTTGTGCTTTCAAAGTCATACGGCAAGGCAATCAAACTTTGCAACTAAAAGAGTGCCATTAAAAAATCAAACTGTTCCATGAAAGCCATACTCTTCTGACGACGCTATTTTAAAAGCAACTATTCAAGCTTCCAAGAGCAATGAAGGATGGGACGACATAGCTTCCAGCACGCAATTCCACCCCTTTTGAAGATTCATGGGGAAAGTAGCCACAGGCCTAGAAAATGATGCCTAATTGCCCCTCTGCTTTTCACGCGGCTTAACAGTTCGTACATTCCCCATCCCAGTAGCTGTCACAAGCTTCCTCGGAGAAGCCAGCTTCAGACTATCAAAATCCTCTATTGTCCCCTGACCTGGATAGCCCAGGCAAGCCCGATCTCGTCAGATCTCGGAAGCTAAGCAGGGCCGACCCCGGCAAGTACTTGGAAGGGTAACCTCCAAGGAAAACCAGGGCTGGGATGCGGAGGCAGGCTATCAAGACACTTCTCTGAATTTATCGCTGCATCAGATCTCCAACCTCACAATCCTACAGATTTAACTGTACTATATTAATAACCAACATTACATCAGTTAACCCTTGTGTCTAGCTGTGTCACTGCTACATTTCACTTTGTCTGAGCATGCACAGTTACCTACGGACTTCGGTTTTCACTTTACCCATCTATCTGATATTACAACACTTGTTATACTGTTCATAATGACTATCAAAATTACTATATAGTTATCGTTAATGCAACTACACTGTTAATATATTCTCGATTTCCATGATCTCTTACATGTACCTTTGCCAAATCCTGTTCATCATTGGAAAAAATCATAAAAATAAACTTTAAAAAAAAAATTTCTCTGAACGTCCTTCATGACCCAGTAGGAGTTGCCAGAGTTTGTCAATGACTTCCAGGCACGGGCACACACAAAATGCAAATATATCCAAAAAATCCTTGATCATGGTGGAAAAGGGCCATCAAGTTGCAGCCAACTTATGCCAACCCTGTAGGCGCTTTCAAGGCAAGACACGAACAGAGGTGGTTTGCCATTGCCTGCCTTGGCGGAGCAACCCTGGTCTTCCTTGGTGGTCTCCCAATCCAAGTACTAACCAGGGCCGACCCTGCTTAGCTTCCGAGATCTGGCTAGCCTGGGTCACAATTTTACATTTATACCCAGTCTGTCTTCTACCACAGAACTCAAGGCAGTGTGTACGCAACGTGCCCTGAAATGCTCCTAGCCCAGCAACAACTGTGCCTCCATGTGTGCAGCTTCTTCCACGTTGTGGTATACGTGTCTTCAGATTATCATAGGCAACACTGTTAGGAGGCTACCAAAATGTCTCCTTGTGGAGTCCATCTTCCCACCCCTATCTTCCATTTCCCACGACAGGCACTCTTTCCCATTGAACTTTTAGCTTGGCCTGTGGTGTCTACTTGAAATGTTAACATAACCTTGTGGTCTGTTCTTCTGCAAAACACCTCTGGACAGATGTGCTGTGGGATGGGTTCCCCAAGGACACTGGCACAGGAGCGGCAGCCGTCACCGTGCTCCGATCGGTACTCAGCACACACAGGTAATGTGGGAGGATCAACAAGCACCATTACGGCTGGAGAGAAGCACTGCGTTAGCAGGAACACCGTGGGAGTGGCGGTTATTGTTGCATTTGCTTTCACTTCCAATGGCGTTCTTGTGCTTTTGATTATGCTGCTGGGAGAACACAGAATCAGGGCGAGGGCAAGCACCGAGGCAGCAGCTACCAGCGCAGCAAGACAATGGCTTCAAGCCAAACGAGCGCTACTAATTTGAGCTAAAGTTTGAACAGAGCCTGATGTCTCTTTGGGAGTGGGAATGGTTATTACAAAACAGAGTTCAAGCAGCCTAACTGCTTAAGGGAACTCTCCACACACACACACACACAAAAGTGATGTTTCCAACCCTCCATATAAGTAAGTCTATGGCATTACTCTTGGGTAGCTCTTCTCACATTTGTAGAATCTAGTTAGAACTCATCAAAGGCTATATTTTGAGTTAAGTGGGGGGGGGGGTCCCCCAATCTCCACCCCAAATTATAGGTATATTCAGTGGACCGGTTACAGCAAATTGCTGTGCTATAACACCGGAGACAACCTATTCTCCTCTGCATCCCAGCTGTTACGGAACCATTGCTGTCTCCTGCACTGCCAGGACAGTTAACAGGAAAGCATTTGCTCCACAGCAATCATGGAAACAGTAAAGCCAGGCCACCCACGTACAAGACAAAGATTTCTGCTTGCTCTGGGAACTCTCCCAGCTATGGGGAAAGCACATTATTTTGTGACTTTTCCCCAAAACATGAGCATGTTCATTCCTTGTATATAAGACACGGAACATCCTAGACAGTTGAGAATGAGGTAAAGAAAAGGGGGGAACCAACAAACACAGAGAGAGGAGTTAGCCTGCTGAAGCACATAAGAATCCGGAGCATCCTGGAGAGGAAGTCTGGTGGATTTCCCCACGACACAAATCATTTATCCTGCCACAATTCCACGTGGCCTCACAGCTCATCCTCTCTGATATCAGACTTCGTGGTCCAAGGCTTAGCATGGAACCACCTACAGACAGCGAAGGGGGATTCTACTTATCCAGGATATTTTATGCAACTGAAGTTACATTTTGTTTGTAACTTAAAGGGGGGGGGGGATTTTTAAAAATAGCCCTGTGAGTGCCATGCCTCTTCAATGCATCCAGGAATAACATATATAATAGCCTGAAAGGTGTCTGTCTTAATGGATGAATGCACCGAGAGAGCTTCATACTGGAGCAGATTTTAAAGGGATCGATGTACAAGCATCTAAAGGACAAATTGGTGATCCCGGGGAAGTCAGCACAGATTTGTCCCCAACAGGTCCTGCCAGACCAAACTCACTTCATTCTTTGACGGAGTGACGAGTAATTGAAGGGCTGTCCCTTAGAGGAGGACAGGGAGCTGCTCCTGCTGGCAGCAGAGAAGAGGACTCACAAGAAGGGGTTGAAATTAAGGGCGGGAAGGTATCAGCTGGATAGTAGGAAAAACTCTTTGATAGTAAGAGTTGTGCAAGAGTGGATTCAGCTGCCTAGTGGGAGGTGGTGAGCTCCCCCTTGCTGGCAGTCTTTAAGCAGAGTCTGGACCAACACTGGTCAGGGATGCTCTAGGCTGATCCTGCATTGAGCAGGGGGCTGGACTAGATGGCCTGCCTGGCCCCTTCCAACTCTGCGATTCTCATCCAAACTCCCCCTTTCCCCCAGGTAATCGGGAATGCTGCAAGCATTTAAGGGCTCTGGCCATCTTGACGGAAAAGGGTTGGAGGGGAGGATTTGAAAGCAGAATTGAGTCTGCCCCCATGATACTGCACCACCACAAAGAATGACATGCACTGAGGAGCGCATTCCCACACAGCACTCACACCTGTACACCACAGGAAGGAAAAGAGAAATATGATCACCTGTATTGTTCTGCTTGGGTTTACAACTAGAGGAATAGCTTCATCCTCACCCAGCCCTGAACCTCAGCAATCAGAACAATTACAGCACAAGGCTACAGAAGCTCAAGGTTGGATATGCAGGAAGTCATTTTTCTCGTCCCCAAGCAGAACACTCTTGTGTTTATTCCCTCCCAGAGCCACAAGGTCTCCCATTTGGAAACTGACCATTTTAGAAGGATATGCAAGATCAGAAGCAAACTTTGAAAAGACCAAATTAAGATTAAATTGTAGCCATATTTACCAACAAAGAAGAAGATTGGATTTATACCCCACCCTTCACTACCCAAGGGAGTCTCAGGACGGCTTACAAACTCCTTTCCCTTCCCCTCCCCATAACAGACACCCTGGGAGGCAGGTGGGGATGAGAGAGCTCTTTTGAGGACTGCTCTTGAGAGAACAGCTCTGAGAGAGCTTGTAACAGAGCCAAGGTCATGCGAGCACCTGCGTGTGGAGGAGTGGGGAATCAAACCCGGTTCTCCCAGATTAGAGTCTGCGCACTTAACCACTACACCAAACTGGCTTTACTCTAGCCTGCCTTTCTTAAAGGTGCAAGTTGGCTTACAAAAAAAGGAAAGAAGTTAAAACAGGTATTACAATCCCTCAAGGACACGCTCAGTAGAAACCACCTGCAGCCGAGATCAGAAGACCACCCTAAAAATCAACATCCAAGGATCAAGCAGTGCTCTCTCAAACAAACGGAGAGCCAGTATGATGATGTGGTCACAGGGGCAGACTGGGAGCCAAAAGACTCAGGTTCGAATCCCTGCTCTGCCACAAAGGCTTCTCTGGGGACCTTGGGGTCAGTGGCACACTCTCAGCCTAACCCACCTCACAGGATCGTTGGGGGGGATAAAATGGAGGAGAGGTGGATGTTAGCCTCTTTGGATCCCCACTGGGGGGGAGAGGTGGGGTGCAGATGACTATATCTAAAACGTTTCCTAAATTGTTCAGGACAAAAAGATCAGATCTGCAGCTTCTGGGAAAACGCCGAAGTTGGTACAACAGCAAAGGAGACGAACGATCCTATGGAAACCAGATGAACCCTTCAGAAAGAGTCCCATCAGGAATGAGCGACAGGGAGACGGAGACTGATGCACCATAGACGGAGGGAGTCCAGTGACCATGAGCAACCTGGCAAGGGAAGTCTCGGCAGTTTCGTTGCCCCTGCCTGAGTGGTTGATGAAAAAGGTGGAACAGCACCGGAAGGGGTGCTCTGACAAAGACCCTTCCCGCTATCGAGGCAGTGCCAGATCTTTACTCTATGGTAAGGAGAGAGAGAGAATATCTGCTCCCCGGGCTCTTTTTGTAGAAAAAGAACTCATTAGCATAATAGGCCACACCCAACAGCAGGAACTAATTAGCATACTAGGCCACACCACTGACAGCACAGCTTATTAGCACATTAAGCCACACCCCCATGTCACCAGAAGAGTGGTCATCCAACCACACCCACCTTTTGCTTCTTATTTTGTTTACCTTGCTTGTTGTCAGAACCCAGGGCTTTTTTTGTAGCAGGAATTAATCTGCATGTTCGGCCACATACCCTTAATCCTAATGAGTTTCTGCTGTTGGGTGTGGCCTATTATGCTAATGAGTTCCTGCTGGGTGTGGCCAACTCAGGAGCCAGCTGGAACGCCGTTCCTGTGCATTCCTGCCCCAAAATAGTCCTGTCTGCTCCTGTTCTCTGTGGAGCAAAGAACTGGCTTCAGGGATAAATGAAGGGTTGTGTTGTAGCGTTGCCTTTTTTTGGTCTGGTGCCAGAAAGCCAGGTCACACAGACAGCTACCAGTTCGGAGAACACGTTGTTGTAATCGCCACTAAGAAGGCTGTCTTGATAGACAAGAAAGCAAGGACAATATCCATAAAAAGACACCTTAGTGAGGGGCATGAAATCCCAGATTCAGCTATCGGGCAGGAAATTATGAACTGCAGGAGGGAATAAAAAGGAAGCTTTGCTGAGGAACTGTGTTCGTATGAGGATGCAATGACTTGTTTATAACCTGGTCAGTCATCCCATAGGGATAAGATTAGTCCCATCAGTAGGTCTTATGGCCTGGGGAAGCGGACCTTGACCCAGGCCCTCTCAGGGGCAACTCAGTAGATAGCCCCATTCTTCTGAAAGAGAATGGGGGCATTTTCTTGAAGGTTTCCTTTTTGAGACAGGGTGACATGGGTGTCCTGGGTGGGGCGAGGCACACCACTAAATACTGTCAAGCCTCCTATTCCACCAGCTCCACCCGACCCTATCTTCCTCCAAACAGGAATCTCTCCACTAGAGCAGTGTTTTTCAACCACTGTGCCGTGGCACACTGGTGTGCCGCGAGATATTGTCAGGTGTGCCGCGGGATTTTTTCAATGAAAGAAATGTGCCTTCCGGGCTGACCTTCCGGGACGCGTTTGCGCATGCGAGAAAGAACAGTGGCGCGGTCTCGCTGATTCCGCTCGCACGCTCTGTGGCCGGCCTGAGGTAGGGTGATTTGCACCAAGACATTCCAGTAAACATGAATATGTTTGATGGTAACAGCTAGCTGCTTCTGTCAGGGTGGGGTTCAAATCAGTAACTGTCCCTCAGCGAAGAATGGGTGTACTGTGGTTCTCTTCAAATCACTTATGGTCAGTGGAATGCCGTTCACATAAGAGTAAGAGTTTAAACTCTCTATTTGAAAAACTTTAGCAGAATCGCAGTATTAAAATACATCCACATTATATTTCTTCTGAAACTCAGGTCAATGTTATGGGAAGGAGCCATTACACTTTGGATCTGTAACTTACGATTTCAAGTTGAGTGGCTATTACGTGTATTTGTAATACTGTCATAGTTAATACTTGAGCTGAGGCAACTAATGACCCATTTGTCTTGTATTTCAGTGTTTTTCAACCACTATGCCGTGAGATATTGTCAGGTCTGCCGCGGGATTTTTTCAATGAAAGAAATGTGCCTTAGCTCGAAAAAGGTTGAAAAACACTGCACTAGAGGACAGAGAAGGGAAACACCCAGCATCTAAACCACTAGAGCAGGGGTGGCCAACTTTGCTTAACGTCAGAGCCACATAGAATAAACGTCAGATGTCTGAGAGCCGCAAGACAGGAACAAATATCACACACACGTTTATATTTTTTAAAATATGCAAATGTGCTTTTTATTAACGTTAAATGGGACTGCCAAAAATAAAAACAAACAAGGAAAACCGGTTATTGATAATGATATTACTTGTTTGCTAATGATATTGAGAGAGAGAGAGAAAAAGAGAGAGATGGAAAGAAAGAATTAAAGAAGTGGAAAGAAAGAGAGAGAGAGAAACTAGGAAAGCAAATAGATGGGAGGGAGGAGGGAAGGAAGGAAGGGAGAAAGAGAAAAAGCATGCCTCCCCTTTGCTTCCCCAGCTGCCCTGCCAGGAGCCGCACAATATGTGTGAAAGAGCCGCATGTGGCTCCCGAGCCACAGGTTGGCCACCCCTGCACTAGAGGGCACCAAGCGGGGGGGGGGGGGGCAGAAGGTTTGAGAGAACCATTTGTGGTGAGCCAGAGCCCTGGGACCTTACACAGTTGGATATTTTAGATATTTACTTTTAAACCTTCCCAAATGAACTTAAAATTTGATTGATCCAAGTGGTCAGCCATGTTGGTCTGAAGCCGCAGAACAAATTTAGAGTCCAGTGGCACAACTGTTGGTTTTAAAGATGCCACTGGACTCTAAATGTGTTCTCTTAAATTTGATAGTTTCTCACTCACCCCTTCCTCTGACATTACGGCTAGTATTTACGGTTGGGTCACATCAGCAGACACTGGACAAGCACAAGGTTGTCACGGTCAGGTCAAGCGGACACTGTCAAGAACGTGGCTAACTGAAAAAAACACTCAAGGGCTTCGATCCAGCAATGCACAAGCAGAAACATAAATGGACTCAGTGAGAGTCTGCTTGCGTAACACCTACTGCTTTCCTATCTATATACGACACTGCCCAGAAATGGGTAGCAAATATAGTCTCCTTAATACGAAAGAAGATAATTGTCAAAAAGAAGTCCAGAGACTGGTTTTGTGCCACAGCTCCCTGCGGAGTTTATGCTCTCGTTAGCGAGCCATTTCCTAAATGTATGTTTGCAGTCAGCACGGTAGGAAACCTACTCCTCGCCCTCAAGGATCAGCAACAAAGGGCTTTACAGCAAAGCCACTGCAACGTTCACAGATAAACATGGGATCAACGGAGACCCAGGTTATCCCAGCTCGGCCGCGAAACACACGGGATGTTTCTGAACAAGTCACCATCTCTCAGCCTACCCCACAGGCAAGTTGTGTTCATTACGATAAAATCAGACATCTAAAGTTGAGTGATAATTACTCAGCAGCTGAGGGGTAACACCCTAATTCTTTGCTGCACCAAATCCATGTGATATTAATAAACCTCTTCAACACCAGACTAGTAATGTCCAAAAATGTATACTTGCATGCATCATTTAAATGGATACCCATTTTTGTTTTTCTCGTGTGCCCAGTGTATCTGTCGCCCACGCAACTCCTGATATTATAGCCAAATCAAAAAAGCTGGGGGGGAGTCGCTCATTCCCCTGCTCTCCTTGCTAGACCCTAAACTTGTAAGCAAACAATCTGAATACACGGTTTTTTGAAGAACAGCTAAACAACCAATCTGGCAGAAAAAGATTTTTGCCTAAAGAACACTGCATCATAAACTAGGGTTCTATATCTCATTTTTGCCAGCTGCAGAAAGGGCACCGATGCTTAATGGCGAAACGATAATCAAGAGTCCTAGTGAGAAACCTCCTCTCAGAATGCTGGATAACCCTGCTCACAAAAAGCAGCTCAAATACTTATGGCCATGCTCCAGTCAACGTCTCAAAAAATCTCTCCATTGTTTCAGTGCAGAGACCACAAGAGAGAATCACTGCCTCTGTTAAGAGCCGGACAATCAGGTACCGGGTGACAGACTTAATGGCATTCCCTCCAAGTTTCAAGGCTACTTTCGGTCCTCTCAGGTTTCCATGTGGCTGAGCAGTCCTCCACTAAGTCAAACAACACTGTGTAATAAAGCACACAAGTTTAAACAGGGTCATAAGGGAAATGGCATCCCAAATCTCAAAGCTATCCTAAGGGAGAGAATCACTGGGCCCCATATCCAGGGCAAAAGGCTTTAGAGAAGTTTGCTTGTCGTTACATAATGCTGAGTCTTATACAGTGCCAAACATAAAAACAGGTATGGACAGGGTCAGAAACAGCCTTTCTTCACCTCATTACGGTTACAAGCAGCAATGAACAGTTCTTGTAATACGTGACAGTGTTTCCATGGACAAATATTAAAACTGAAGCGGAACCAGTGGTTTTCCCCCCCCCTTCATATATTTATGACAGCTCTGGTTATATTCTGCCAGGGAAAACACTGTGATTCCACATATACAGATCAGGGAATCAGCAACTCATACAAGATGCTAACAGTCCCATTAATGCTGTACTGCTTACCAATGTCTATGAGTATTTCCCATATGAAATGGGATGGGGGGAAGACTGTGGCTTCATTTGTCAAGCAAACAATACACCTGAAGAAAATATACCGTAATCCAACTATATGTGCCAGATTAGAGTCCATCACACAAAGGAAGACTCAGAAGTGTGCCTACAGAGAGATTGCACCATGTGAGGAAAACCAGCCCTGGCCTGGACGGCCCAGGCTAGCCTCATCTTGTCAGATCTCCAAAGAGAAGCAAGGGCAGCCCTGGATACTATTTGGAGGGGGGTCCACCAAGAAAGAAGTCCGGGGACAAGCAATGGCCAACCACTGCTGAAAGTCCCTTGCCATGAAAACCTTCTGGGGTCACCATGGGTGAACTGTGACGGGCAGCACTTTCCCCCACCGCCGCCGCGACGAGTGAAACCAGCTGACCAGAAAGGGACACAACGCTTTGTTTTCCCCACAGAAAACGCTAATATCCTAACACCAGTAGCAACTGGCCACCTACTGTTCGTGTAACAGGCTTCCCTCAAGCCACATCAGTTCTTACTTCCACAGATACCAACTGTTGATTTTGCCCATGCATATTCTACCCAAAAATAACAACAAGGACCTAGAACAGCTCCCTGGAGGCATGCCGCCTACCAAAAACAATATTTTCAAAGACTACAAGGAAATGTGCAGTGCGACATATGCACACACTTAGCTACAGTAACTACTGCCAGCCACTATGAGAAGTTACACACAATGCACATGCTACGCACCAGCACTGGAGAACCCGAAGATTGGGTCTGATAAACCCAGGCGGACTTTAGACTTGAAAAGCAGTCCTGCGCTGCCCTACGGAAAACTGCTTTGGAAACTGAGGAACCTCAGAAGCAGTATGCAATGCAATATGGAAACCAGGTATTTCATTCACGGTAGTTGCACGTATGCATACATCCTTGAGACCACCTGGACATTTTATGGGACTAAGCAACGCAGGCACAGTGGTCCATGTACAGCTGCAGTGACATAGAGTAAAGCATTCTAGCACAAGGTTTAACAGTGAGCTGTATGTAGTGAAAATCTCCATGTGACTGATTAGGGAAGCTATGTGACCAAAAAAAAACCCCAAACCCATACCTGTTACTATATTAAGTAGGTTATGCAAGCAGGTAAGGATTTATGAGAACTTTGCAAGACTGGTGAAAATGGGTTAACACGAACATTAACCTAAATTCCTATGGAAGTTGGATAGATATTTGCTCTTGATCCAAGACTACAAACTTTTGATCAAATTCCTCATCTCCACATATCCCACCATGACATTAGGATCAGCTGGGAATGCTTTCCTGCAAACCATGCACCGGAGTAGACCATTAAGAGCACACAAGGAGATATGCTCAAGTGTGGATCCAGAGTGACAGAACTGACCCTTCTTGAAAGCACATTTGAATCCATGATAGATTTTTTCCCCAAACTTTTATTTAACAGCCAATGTGGATAAGGTCCATTTTCTTGTTTCTGATTTCGTTAGTTCTACACCACTTTTATTGTAATTTTTATAGTACTACTGTATCATGTGTGCCTTGAGCAACTGGACTGTTGGTATAAGACGCAAAGAAGTCATATTCCAGCAGCTTTTATACCCCTGAGCTTTGGCAGCTTTTGACGGTATACACTGCCCATAACTCACTCAATATGGTACAAAATATTAAGTGTCCAATCCAGTATTTAGGAATCCCAGGTCCAGTTAGCAAATACTTCATATGTTAAGAAAAAAAATAAGACAAATCATCCATTCGTCTGAGTATGAAAAATAATTCTGTAAGAATAACGTTCCAGTAAGGTATTTTAATATATACCTCTTAAATTGCTTTTCTTGTATTAACACAAGAGTCTGATGGCCAGATTCAGAAATAAATCTGGCATTGGTGGAACTTATTTCTTTTCATGTACTGTTGTAGTGCTGGCATTCTACATGCTCTGCAGTTTCGGATTAGTTCCTGTGTCAAACTGATCAGTGTCCTTAAACTTAACTTCAATCAAAATTGTGGCTATTGAACAGCTATGGACTATTTCTGGAAGTGAATACTTCCTTTGGTATTTAGTTCTGCCACTTACCCCAGGAGTTGAGTACTATCACTAAAGCTGACTTAAAAGAAATATGAAAAGAGGTCACTCGTTAACAGCAACTATATCAGCCACAACATTGTATTAGCACAGGCCCCTGTGTTTATCAAATAATGCTTTATTAGATTCAAGGTGGGAGATAGAAAAATCCTTGCTAGGAAGAAATTTCTATGGTATACACAGACAAAAAACACAAGTCCATTTTCCCAGTTAGCTGTCTTTTCACACTGATTCATCAACTCAAATTTCTCCCAAGGTCTTAAGATCTTTTACACATCAACTCCTACCAGATTCAGTACGATCGATTTCACTTTTCCAACCAATCATTTTCTTAGAAGAAAAAAGTAAACATTCCACTCTTCTGTTACCTACAACCAGACTTTGGCATTCAACAAGCAACAGACAAGGGATTTTCTACAGATCAGACCGAGATCCAGCAAACATCAGTTATCTGTGTTCAAACTGATAAAAAGAACGAAGCAATCCAACACTTTGAGAACGATTGCTTCGGTGTTCAAGCCAAGCCCGGTACCACAGTGGACTGATTACTGTTCTCAAGTTCATTAAGGTAGTCCTGTTCCTACAGCTACCTTGCAAACAGTTCCGTCTAACAAAATTTTAAATTACTACCATTTCACTGCAGTATGTCATGTACTCTAAGGAGTATTTAAGGAGCTCTGGACAAGCTCTGGATGCATACGGCCATGCAATGTGTAGATTACTGAAGATATTAACCTATGCTACTTCTGGAAACTGCCACTCTGAAGAAAAGTTCAGAAACGAATAAGTGTAGGTAAAGCAAAAGCAAAATGAAAGTAACACAGACAAATCCTGCTTATGGTTTCCTTCTTCACTGAATTTTTAGAAATAAGAGTCCATCTTTCAAATATTAAATAGGCTTGTGCATCCACTCCAAAAAAAATCAGCCTCCCCACTCCCAGATCACTTCTTTAAAACTGGCATGCTTCCATGCTATTTATCACAACTGCTTCTGTGCAGTAGTCTGCCAAAATAATGCAAACTTGGATCTCTCAAAAGAAATCTAATAGATATCTGTCTCCCAACAAGAGTAAGAAAAAGGAAATTTAAGGCACCAACAGTTGTTGTGAATCAAGTATGTAGAAGCAAGGTAGAAAGAACTGGAAGCCCAAAATGATTGTTGGGCGGGGGGACCTACTGTCCCCAACCCCTCCAGACAACAAAACTTTTCAGCTGATACTGCTTACTTACTATGGAGCTTTTGTCTATTTGTACTCCATCAGAACTTTTGTCCCAGTCAGCCACACTTGCTGATGTAAGCAATGAAGTCTGAACTACTTCACCACAGACACTTGTGTATTACTTTGTCACTGGAAGGACCATAAACGTTGTTTACAAGGTGAATTAACCACAGGCAGCTTTCCTCACTTTTAACCAGAGCCATGTTTTTTAACAAAAGGTTCTTAAGTTAAGATGCCCAGTGGGACTGAGCAAACTCCTTGAATTCAAATGCTTAAAAAAAAAAAAACTAGCATAGTGTAATGGTTACAGTATCAGACTAGGATGTGTGAGACCCCCATTCAAATCCCCGCTCTGTCACGGAGAATGGATGGCTGACCCTGGGCCAGTCATACACAGTCTGCCTAAACTGCCTCCCAGGACTATTGAGAGGATAAGATGAAGGAGAGACAAGCATCTGTAAGCCCCTTTTCAACCCCGTAGGGCAGGGGTGGGCAAACTTGCTCAGCGTAAGAGCCACCTAGAACAGGGGTGGCCAAACTTGCTTAACGTAAGAGCCGCATAGAATAAACATCAGATGTTTGAGAGCCACAAGACATGAACAAATATGACCTGCTTTTATTGGAAAATAAGCAAATTTGCTTTTTATTAACATTAACTGAGACTGCCGAAAATAATAACAAAAGGGGTAAAAGCAGGTATTGATAATGATATTAATTTGTCCAATGATATTTGTTTGCTAATGATATTTAGCTTCCCCAGCTGCCCTGCTGGGAGCCACGTAATATATGTGAAAGAGCCGCATGCGGCTCCCGAGCCACAGTTTGCCCACCCCTGCCGTAGGGGAGAAAAGCTGGATAAAAACAAACAAATAAAAACAAGGAAGACTTCCAAATAAATAATACCCCAATTACATACTTGTGGCAATGGAGCACAGATTACATTCATTAATTATAAAGAGGCACTGCTACTGAGTATCTAAAATGTTCTGTTCTTACCAAGAATATTTAGGGGCCCAATTCTTACAAAGTTTTATATCCCCTCTGCATGTACATATTAGGTAGTCTTTGGGGCATGGATGTCGGCAGTGTTTCACCAACTGTCACAACTGAGAGCTCCATAGATACACGGGCAACTGGCACAGGTCTGGGCCTTGGCAGTGGAGGTGGTGCCCATAAACCTGATGGCAATCTTTATTTTTGTTCCGTTTTGTCATACAGCTGTTCACATGTATATATAATCAAACAAACTTAATATCCAATCAAGACATTTCTTAGACAATGGATATTTGTTTTAAAAAATCATAAGCCGCATGCCGTGCCGTTAAGATTTTAACATACCTGTAGCTGTCAATTATATTTAATATGACTACACTGAGAAATTCGTTTTCTTTCACAATTCTTATTACTTGTTTTGTTCCAATTAGAGGTCACCTTATAAGAAAACTACCTATCACTACAATACTTTCACCTCAGATCGTTCACTATGCCTGCCAGAGCTTCGGTCCTGCAGAAACATAAAGAATACGTTACTTCACACTCAAAAAAAAATTACTATATTAAGTGTATAAAACCTTAACTTCATATAATCAACTCTTTACTATAGTACTGTTTAAACGCATTTAAGAGAATGGGCCCAACGTCACTTCAGTATTATTCCTTTATTTGAAAGGCCTCCCAATTGTCAATTTTCCCATACCCGTTTGCAAGAAATATACTGAAAGCAGGAAAAGGAGGAGAGGCTCTGTTATTAAACTCTTCTCTGACTCCCCTCCCCATTTAAGGAGACCTAGATGTGCCCTCTCAAAGATGGAAAATGTCCGGGAGTTGTTCATCATTAATTACAATGGCAGATCACAGCCAGTAGGTGACATCACAACTATGCCACAAGGTAAACTAGAATAGCTCAGAGCATGCTGCTCAGGAAAGGAACGTTTTGCCCACATGCAAAATACTGCAGCCTGAGCGATGAAAGAGCAACAAAGACAGCCTGGAGAGAAGACTGCACCATGAGCTTCTCTCAGCACAGAAGACCCGGGCTTGGAAGAGAAGCCCCACATAACCAAATGCAGGGAGGAAACATGGGTGTCTTCTGCAAAGGAACAGAATTAGGTGGTTCCCCCACTGCTTATGTGGGGCAGGCAAAACAGAGCAGCAATGGTGCTTCCATGTGGCAGGCTTTCCCCCATGTCCCCCCCCCCACTGGAAGTGGGCACCCCCCTCAGACCACCAGAGCTTTTTTAAAGTACTAGAATATCAGTATGCTGCAGCACCTATAAATGTAGCAGGTGCTCTCAATTCCCAGCTTTCATATTTTTAAAGCAGTCTCTAGCCCCCTCCATTGCAAAGACATGCCGTTTCCCTTCAAACTCTGCCAAGGAACAAGCTAGAGACTTACTCCTTTTATAAACGAATGCTGAGAATTCAGAGAACCTGCTGCACCTATTGTTACAACAGTATATCGATATGGTATTCTAGTGCTGTTTTTTAAAAAATGGTGTTGAGGAGGAAATGGCGGTCACAGGGCCAGAAAAATAGCTGCCACACGGGCCAGGAGACCCGGATCTTCTCTCCGACACGGCAGCTGACCAGGCCACAGTATTTCCCAAAACGCTGGAGCAGAGCAGGTCTGAGAAAGATCACTGAAAAGCCAGGGAAAACCCCAGTGGTGCATGAATGCGCCAAGATGCTGTGGGGGAAGCAGGGAGAGAGAAAAAACCGATTCCCAAAGAGGTAGATAACCCATGCGGAAGCCATCCACATCTCACGCCTACAAGAAACATTTATGCTTTTTGTGACTGGAGCAGCAGGTGCCCAAAGATGGGCTCGGCACATCAGGCTGCCTTAGAACACTTTGTAAGTGGGCTACCAAACTGCTATGCGCTCGCGAATGCTGGATATTGTTGCAGTCCCCTGGATTGTCATTATACAAGAGCAAACCGTAATCAGTGTTTGTACTTCTCAAGCAGCAGTCCTCCTACCACACAGCAAACAGCGCCCGAAATGCAAAGCAGTGTTTGAGATGGCAGGAGACCTGCTGTTGTGAACTGACAGAGCATATGCCCTTCAACAAGTTTAACCTGTGGATCAAGGCCACTGTGCCCAGAAGTACTCACAGATGGCCAGCTTCCTGATGAGAAACTCAAAGCGGAGCAATACTGCTGTACTATATGTAAACTCAACATTTTAGGGGGCACTACAATCAGATGATCTATTAATTTCTAATCCAGATGTAACATGCCCTGAATAAAGGGAAAGCAACTGGAATTCAACTGTATACAAGGACTTCCTTTTCAAAGGGACAGTATACAAGAATTTCACTGCACAAATACTTTCCAATGCTACAGTGCTTCACTAAATGATCCCAGAGAAAGTATAAGTCTTAGATTTAGTTAACCATTAAATGCAGAATTGACCGACACGATGCTTTAAGGCTTGTTTTTAAACTCTGACAGCCCTTGCCTAATCATATGTCTTCAGAAAGGGAGCCCATTATTTTCAGCGAGAGGTCAGTCTGAAATATGTTCGCTCAGGATAACCAACGCGATTTTTTCCGTCAACGAAACGTAACGTTACCTGTCTTACCTTGTTACAATATGGCCCGGAGCTATTTAGTCCCGTTCATGGCCCCCCCCCCCCGATTTTACCATTTCGATATAATGCCTATACCACAACTGCAGTACACACTGTGAATGTGAGCTTTACTATTGTCTTTCTTCCACAGCTTTGCTTCGTAAACTGAAAGCTGAGCTCCCATTTAGGAAAAAAAAAATCTTAAACCAAAGTCAAAAAGAGAGAGAGCCCTTTGACGTTCGCATTCATGCAAAACTTTAAACAACTGCAGAGCTGGAATGGAAGGACAGAGCACACAGGGTTTCCAATAAAAAATAGCAGTTGTTACAAAAAGGAAGGCAATACATAATTTAGGCTAACAAATGTTTGTGGGAAAGGGCGTTGATTTCTGGCACTAGCAGCTGGGAGGAGACACCCCTAGTGTTGACATAAAATACTACAGCAGCAGAGAGACTATTCCTGGGCTCATT